>OY728135.1:751826052-756826052 GCA_963277665.1 Viscum album | reverse complement strand
TCGAATGAGAAATTGAAAAAGGACTTTGAAATTTTTAACAATGTTAAAGATACATTGGTACAAATTCTAGGAAAAAATATTGCTCCGAAATATACCACTAGCATTGGCTATCAACCTGGTAAAATAAATTTTGTATGAACTAATTTTGTTTCTAAATCTAGGACACACATCTTTACTCTTAATTCAGGAAAAAAATTATCTAGTTCAAGTTATGATACACTCTCATCTGTTTCATGATTTTTTGGACCAAATAGACATTATTTCTCTAGTAATTTACATGATACTTAAAGGAAACCTATGAGGAAGATAAGGGTTCCTAAAGAACTAGTCACTAATATTACTAGACCCAAACAAATATGGGTAAGAAAATATGTTTTTATTTGAAAATTATGTAGGAAAGATGCTTAAAGAGATCCTGTAAAATCTTATTGTACTTCGACAATGGGTATTCAATATACATGAAAGGGTTCTACTCATTCTTCATGAATTTAATAAAAATTTATGGTGGACATGTCTCATTAGGTGACATTGGCAAAAGAAAGATCATTGGCCTTGGCCAAATCGGTAACTCTAACTCGGTTTTAATTTCCCAAGTACTTATTTTTAATGGATTTAAATATTATCTGCTTAGTATTTCACAACTATGTGATGATAGATTTCATGTCAAATTTAAAAATGATTCTTGTAATGTTTTTAATTATAAAAATGAATTGGTATTTTCTGCATTATGAAATAAATATGTATACTCTGTTAATTTATATTCTTTTGTCTCTCAAAATTCATCATGTTTAAGTGTATTTCACAAAGAGTATTGCATTTGGAATATGAGACTAGGACATTGTAATATTCACTGTCACGACCCATCCCCTCCAGAGCCTATGTTGTGATTACCTCAATCCTTCCTTTCATAGGCCAGTGGCTGATGACTAGCACTAAAGGCGTATTCCGTAAAACTTGGAAGGCATTGCCTTTATAATCAGTAATCAAATACAACAAAACACACAAAATGAAATAAACACAAGTAAAAATATTGTAAAAATATTTTTTATTGAAATTAAAAATGTACTAGAGTACAAGCCCAATTTTAATATATAAGAAAACAAAAAATTACAAGTAAAAGTGTGAAGTACAAGAAAACTGAACATCACATGTGAGCACCCGCCATGGATCCTACCTGAAGGGTAGGTACAGCTCTCGAATGGTCATCTCTATGGTACGCATCGTCTAATGTCCACCTCCAAGCTACCTCCAGTCCTGGTACTCTCATCCCCAGTTAGCATTGTCTATCATCTGCACCAAACACAACAAGGTGCAGGCATAACCCATGCAGGGGTGAGTATAACGATACATTGTACGGACCCCAAGACCCTCAAAGGTCTCACAAAACCCACAAAGTATAAACCACAAAGCATGAAAATATCCGACAAACATACATAGGTATATGCCTATACATATACCTATGTTATCAAGTATACCCATTTCATTCATGGAAAGACACAAGGCCCAACTCTTAACCATGGTACAACTCTTCTAGGTAGGAAGGAATACCACGAAGGTAACACCACCAGATTAAGTACCACAAAGGTAATTCCACACAGAAGAATACCACGAAGGTATCACAAGGATGGTATGTACCACAAAGGTATGCCACACAAAAGAATACCACAATGGTGTCACCACGAAGGTAACTACCACAAAGGTACGCCACACAGAAGAATACCACAAAGGTATTACCACAAAGGTATGGACTCCGGTCACAATAGTTATAACTTAGGTACAGTAGTATAGATGATTATATGTAATTACTGGATCATATTACTCTATTAAAAGGCTGACCAACATAGGATCCTAAATCATCAGACCCATGTAAGATCCTAATTCATCAAACCCACAAAAGATCCTAGAGTAGTCCCACATGGATTTCCTAGAGCGGATCCAAGTGGGTCTCCTGAACATAGACCCAGGTAGGATCCCAAGGCACAGACCTACATAGGATCACAAAGAAAAAACCCACTTAGGATCCCAAAGCACATACCCATATAGGATCCCTTTCTCATGTTACAACGAGAAACAGAGTTCGCGCACTAAGAATGGTTGATTCCATAAATATCTGCTCCTCAAGCCACATTTCAATACTCCAACAGCCACAAATTCCCACAAAGAAGTATCCCAAAGTAACTCCAAGTGCTATTGGTCTCAACGCAATAGATGGTGCATTAATTAGATGCCCGGTCTATATGTTATTGGCCTTTTAGTCCTGAGGGCCCGATCTGATTTGTGTTGAATCCAACCCAGCCGTACCCAAACATTATCCAAAACTTTAGTGGGGTATACCAAAAGGAACATCTTTATTAAAGGTTTTTATCACCGTATATGGTTAATAGAATGGACACTTGTAGCTTAGGATATGGCCGAAAGAACAAATAGAGTTATAGTTGGTCCGGGTCCGGTCCGACCTAGTCAGACCGACCCGGCTCGAATCGGGTCTAGCTCGGCCCACTGGTTTTCCCACGGTGAGGTACCCCATGGGGAGGCGGCTTGTGCTGAGGTGGACCATGGTGTGGCAGGCATTGGTGCGGCCCACGGTGTAGTGGCCCGCCATAGCTGTCCGGACGGCCAACCCCATCCTCCACGCGGTGCAGTCGCGCACGATGCCTTCACCTATGGCCGGTAGAGAGTCGGCCGCCCTCCTCTCACAACCATGGCACAAGACCACAGTTTCTACACATCGGGTGGTGTGGAAGCGCTTTGACATACACTTCCTATAGTCATCTGGAGTGTCAAACACCACCCCTACCTCACCACGGCCAACGAGCCGTGACTCTTGTTTGGCAGCGCGGTTGTGCAGCTGCCATCTTTACGGCTGACCGTGGTGTCGGTCGCTACTCTTGAGTCCCATTGGTGCCAATCACTAGCACTAGTATCCATCCTCCTCTATCATGAATACCACATAGAAAACCACAAAGGATTGCGGAGAGGTCGTTCCATATTCGTTAGGCTCACCCCTCCGCGTTAGAGCTGTAGTAAGCGGCTCATTGGGAGAGGTTCAACATAAAAGAAAAATTTCGAAGGTAAAAAAATTGCACCCATACCTCAAAGGTTTTTTGATGTCGATGAGGTGGGAAGGACATATGTTTGTTCATTGGATGATTTAGGAGGCAAAAGATCATGTCATTGAAGAACATTGGCATTCGTTTCCTCCGCATGATGATTCTGATCCGGGCTCAGGGTCGGTTCCTTTTTCTTCATTGGAATAAGTTCCTCATTGAAGATGCATTCCTCGTTGGAGAAAAAAAAAGTTTCTCCAAGTATCTCTAAGGATTTACAAACAAATTGCCAATAATTTTTCCTCCAACCCAATAAAAAGATTAGCCAACTTATTTAAATAATGTTTTCCATTAACTGTGATAATGTTGGAATAATTAAAAGCATTACATTGGCACAATTAAAAGACACAATAAATTGAATTGCATTGGTAAAATTAGTTTATAAAAATCCTAAAGTCACCTCCCTCATTAAAGAGGGAGTTCAAGGATCGGGTGGTCCCCACCATTAATTTTAAATTGGGGGGTTTTCCAGCTCGGGTGGTCCCCACCACTGAACATTCAAATGGGAGGTTAAAAATAAAAGTTTGTTCTTTATTTTATTTTCATTTCCATGAAAAACATGAAAACTAAATTTCACCCTCATCCTACTATGGTGGAGGTGAAAGTCTACTTAGGAGAATACTAGAACTACGAGTTCAACGGTGTCCTTAGATTTCAATTTTGAGCACCAGTTATAATGATACAAAAAACCACTTGAAAAGTTTGTAAATGTACCTAAAAAAGTTCCAAAATTCATTCCGAGCACATCAGGCCTCGGAATCATGTGTCATTAATTTTAGAGAACTCTTAAAATTCCCATATAATTAAGAAAAATACATGGAGCTTTCCAAGTCTTTACATTCTCCCAACCTATGTTCTTTTCATCCCTGAAATACACAACAGAAACTAAGGGAACAAGTGGGGGTACTGAGCACGAATCTGAGCCTCCTGCTCCCATGTGCTTTCCTGGAGGTTCCTGTGATACCAACGTATGCGTACCAAAGGTATCGACCGCCCGTGATGGACCTACTCCTGTCTATCCTCAATATCTAGTGGAACCTCCATAAATTTCACCCCATCGTCGATGTCCAGCTCACCGTGGTCGATGGCGTGTGAAGGGTCATTCACGTATATCCTCAGCTAGGATACATGGAAAACTTTTTGCACTCGGTGCAACTGAGGGGGATGTTCTAGAAGGTAAGCAACCTCGCCAACTCTTCTGAGGAGCTAGAAGGGTCCAATAAACCTCGAACATAACTTTTCGCCCCGACCAAATCTCTGCAACCCTTATCGGGGTGAGACCTGTAAAAAGACATTGTCACCATCCTTGAACTCAAGAGGTCTCCGTACCGTGTCTTCATAAGACTTTTTCCTGCTCTTGGCAGTCTTCATCCACTCCTAGATGATCTACACCTTCTTCTTGGTATCCCGTACCATTACTTGTCCCATGAGTGCTGACTCCCCTTGGTCAGTCCAACACAAAGGTTGTCTACAAGGTCATCCATACAACGCCTCAAAAGGTTCCATCCCAATGGTGGAGTGGTAGATGTTTTTGTCTATAATCACCACCAAAGGAATGTGATCCTCCCATATGCAACCGAAGTCAAGGAATCAAGCTCATAGCATGTCCTCGAGGGTCTAAATGGTCTAACCAATCTGGCCATCCATTTGAGGATGGAAGGCGATGCTCAAATGAAGCAGTGTCCCAAAAGCCTCTTGCAACCCCTTCCATAGACGAGAAGTGAAATGTTTGTTATGATCGGGGACAATTGTCGAGGGTACTCTATGTAGCTACACAGTCTCCTACACAAAGACGCATCAGAAGCTCTCTACTGAACCCTGATCTCAAATTGGTAGGATGTAGGCCGACTTGTTGAGTCGGTCGATGATCACCCAAATAAAATCATCACCCTTGGATGTATGTGGAAGTCTTGTCATGAAGTCCATGGATATTCCATCCCCCTATCACTCTGGGACCTCTAAAGGCTAAACTATGCCAGCTGGTACCTGATGCTATGCCTTCACTTGCTGACAAGTGAGGCACCGAGAGACAAAATCTACAACATCGTTTTTCATTCCCGGCCACCAGTGATATCCTTGTAGATCTCGGTACTTCTTTTCCCCTCCTAGATGTACTGCTATAGGGTTTTTTTGGAACCCCATAAACACTTGCTTCTGAACAGACATTGGCACCATGGTACACCCTCTGAAAAGGATGACGTGCTCCCCTCCTTTAGAAAATCCATCAGGGTCATGTCATGTGGATATCTAAGCATGTCGAGCCTTGCTGTCAGGTTCCCTTCAGTGCAACTCCCGAACACACTGAAGAAGTCGGGGAGTGACTATAAGAGACTCAAAAAAAAGTTTCTATATCTAGATCCATATATGATATCTACAAAGTTTCTAGCTACTCAATCGCATCACCTAGTAGCTGTATACCAGATATCCTACTGACTGCATCCGCTACAAGATTCCCCTTCCCAGAAGTATAGACAATCTCGATGTCATAGTCCTGGAGGAACTCAATCCAATTTCTCTATCTCATGTTCAGGTCCTTCTGAGAGAAGATATACCTGAGACTCTTGTGATCAGAGTAGACTGCAAAACGTTCATCCATCAAGTAATGTCACCACATCTTCAAGGAGAAGACCACTACTACTAATTCGATTTCATGGGTAGCGTAGTTTTTCACAAGTTGTCTCAGCTGTCAAGAACCATATGTGATAACTTCTCTCTCCTGCATCAGTACATAACTGAGTCTGGTCCCTGATGCGTCACAGTAAACTATATATCCAACGCCCTCCTCTGGAAACATCAAGATGGGGGCAGTATTCAGCCTCTGCCTTAGCTCCTAAAATCTATTTTGGCATCTCTCCTGCCACACAATGGGTTGAACCTTCTTATTCAATGATAATAAAGGTGCTTCAACTCTAGATAAATATGGTACAATCCTCCGGTAGTATCCATTCACACCCCGAAATCTATGTACCTCTGTCACACTCATGGGTGGCTCCCAAGAAATTAATGGCTCAATCTTCGCTGGATCCACCACAACTCTAGCCTCCAGAATAACATGTCCCAGTAAGTGGACCTCTCGAATCTAGAACTATAACATTGAGAGCTTACCATATATTTGGTGCTCTAGGAGTGTGTCTAGAACTATCCACAAATGATAGTCATGATCTTCCTCAGTAGCTGAGTAGATTAGAATGTCATTGATGAAGACCACCACAAATAGATCTTGTTACGACTGAAAGATCATGTTCATGAGCCCCATGAACACTACTGGAGTAGTGATCAAGCCAAGTGGTATAACCAATAACTCATAGTGGCCATACTGACATCTAAAATACGTCTTCTCAATACCCTCATCTCGTACTCTGAGCTGTTGGTAGCCTGATCTGAGGTCTATCTTCAAAAGCCACTGTGCTCCCTTCAGCTGATCAAAGAGGTCGGCAATCCTTAGGAGTGGGTACTTGTTCTTCACTCTCACCTGGTTCAGGTGCCGATAGTCAAAAAAATCCTCATGCTCCTATCCCCCTTCTTGGTGAACAAAATCAGGACTGCCCATGGTGAAATACTGGGTCGGATGAATCCCTTCCCCTAAAAGTCCTCTATCTGTACCCGTAACTCATGAAGCTCCGCGAGAGACAGCCGATATACTGGTGTAGATATCGGTGCCACCCCAGGGTAAAAGTAAATTTAAAAGGCCAGATCTCTATGAGGAGGTAGACCCAGAACATCATCAGATAAGACATCTGTGTACTGGTCCACCACAACACGATAGCTCAGACTCTCCACATCAACCTCTATGAGGGTATGGCTAGCCAACTAATGAGTGATCAGCCGCACTCTCCTCCAGGTAAGTCCATCCTTTGTCGCAAAGGCTCCCTTATCACTGGTGAAGGTAAACCTAGTCCCATCTATGTGGATACACAACTATTTTTTCTTAATACAGTCAATTTGAGAATGGAATGAATATATATAGTCTATACCCAAGATGACATCGTAAGGCCTTGACGCCGTTACTAGGAGATCCTAACCGAAGCTCTCACCTCCTAGAGTAAGCTGACACAGCTAGAATAAGTGTGTAACCATTGAATATACTCCCATATGAGATTTTAGCCATCAGGATCAAACAAAAGGCTATGTTGGAATCTCTGAGTTCTGAATGAGGGCAGTGCAATAAAAGAATGAATGGAACCTGTGTCTATAAGTACTGCAACTATGGTGGAGTACACACAGATCATACCTCATATCATCTCCAGAGCTCTATGTTCATTAGCCTCAGCTTCCTGGAGTTGTGGTCACCCCTATCCACATGCTCCCTATGGTCAGGGTGGACCACCTGATGGTGGTGGCGGTGACATCTCAAATCATTGTCCACCGTCAGTTACACGACTAGATCCTCTTCCACATCCACCTTCTCCCTGCGGACCTCCTCGGTAGAACCTCTATATTTGTCATAGAGGTCCTTCCATTGTCTTATTATCATCCATACGGTGGTTCGGGCAGTCAAGGGCCATGTGACCCTACTCGCCGCATGTGTAACACACCCTACTCCTCACATGACCAGCTCTATCTCTAGTGCCCCACACAAATGACACTAAATCATGCGGTCGTCCACCTGTAGGTCTGGTCCTCTTGGACATTTGTTACATCAATCAGCTGTCAGCTGGAAAAGTCTTTACTACGTAACACCCGGTGATGGGTCTCACCACTGGTGACTGCTCAGCAAGAAAACTCTCCACTAAGAGGGCTCTCTCTAACATCCCCACCTAGGTCTGTATGCTGATAGAAATAATTGAAGCCCTGATTTAACTCCTGAATCCCTACTCAAAGGTACGGGGACTGAATAATGGTTCCCACGCCATATCAGTGGAGTAGAGTGAGAGGCCAGGGAACCTCACTGAGTACTGAGCCACAATCACGCTGCCCTGCTGAAGATGAAGAAACTCTTGTATGCGCACTATGCGAAGGTTCGCTGGGAAAAACTCTACCCAAATAGGCTATCAATGTCTACCCAGAGAAGTTTCACCTCATCGTGAACTTGGAGAATCAAGCTCCACCATATGCATGTTGCTTCCTATAAAAGACCGGAGACAAGGATCGCCATGAGATCAGTTGGTGTCCCTACCAGTCGAAAGACTCTCACCACGACCTCCAACCAATACTTAGCCGCCTATGGGTCCGTATCTCCCCTGATCTTGGGTGTTATCTGGCACTAGAACTCGTTCAACGTGCTCAAGAGGCGTGCACCCTCTGTTATTGGGGTAGGTGGTATCGGTAGACCAAAGGGTAATGGTACCACTGGTGCCTCTGCTGGTGCCTCTACTAAAGGAGGGCCCTACACCGAGACCTCAACTCTCAGTGGTTCATCATCACGTAATATACCTAGAACCCTAGTTGGTTGTCTGTGTGTAAGAATCCTAAAAAAAGGTGCACCACGGTCAATAGGTTGTACCTGGTGAACTGACTCAAAAATTTCACAAAAAAAACTTTTTCGAAACACAGACGCAATCAATGTTTTCATGCACTGAGTCAGAAATCAGAAGTTAGGGTCATGGTGTATGGATACGTCAGTCACCGCACCAACACTGGATTCCCTAAACTGATGACCACAATCACTACACTTAACTCTATTCCATTGAAAGATAAGAGTCCAATTCTCTACGTTAGAACTGACTCCTCTGATACCAATTTTTCATGCCCATCCTCCCCGGGGCTCATGTTGTGACTAACCCAAGCCCACCTTCCATAGGCCAGGGGCTAGCAACTCACACCAAATGGAGTATTACCAAAAACTGGGATGGAATTTCCTTCCTAACATGTAAACAGACACAACCGAGCACACAATAAGACATGAACACAAGTTACTATATAGTAAAAAGAGTTTATACAGAAAGTAAAAAGGGGCCAGAATACAAGCCCAACTATAACATATAAGAAAACTGAAATTTACAAGTAAAAATGAGAAGAATGAGTAAACTGAACAGCTCCTATGAACACTCCCCATTGATCCTACCTAAAAGTTAGGTACAACTCTCAAACGGTTGTCTCTGCGGTATACCTCGTCTAATTTCCACCTCCGAGCAACCTCCAATCCAGGTACTCTCGACCTTAGTCAGCGTTGTTCATTATCTGCACCAAACACAACACGGTTCAGGCGTATCCGGTGTAGGGGTGAGTATAAAAATACTCAGTAGGGACCTCGAGACCCTCAAAGGTCTCACAAAACCCACAAAGGATAAACCACAAAGCATGAAAACATCTGACAACCCTACATAGGAGTATTCTCATACATATACCTAAGTTATCAAGTATAACCATCTCATTAATGAGGAAACACAAGTCCAAACTCTTATCCAAGGTACAACTCTTCCACATAGGAAATAACACCATGATGGTAAAACCACAAGGGTAAGTACCAAATAGGTAACACCACATAGAATAATATCATGAAGGTATCACCATGAAGGTAAGTAACAAAATGGAATGACTCACAGAAGAATACCACAAATGTATCTCCACGATGGTAAGTACCACAATGGTACACCACATAGAAGAATACCACAAATGTATTACCATGAAAGAATGGACTTAGCTCACACCAGGTATAACTTAGGTATGGTAGTAAAGATGATTGGATGTAACAATTGAATCATCATACTCTGTTAAAAGGAAGACCCACATAGGATCCTAAATCATCTGACCCATGTAGGATCCTAATACAGCATACCCACATAAGATCCTAGAGTAGTCCCACGTGGATTTCCTAGAGTGGATCCCAGTGGGTCTCTCGAACATAGAACCACATAGGATCCCAAAGCACATACCCACATTGGATCCCAAACCACAGAACCACTTTGATCCCAAATAACAGACCCATATAAGATCCCATTCTCATGTTACAGACTGCTACAGGGTCCCCGCACTGAGTTCAGTTGATTCCGGGAGAATCTTCTCCTCAGGCCATAGTTTGATAATAAAACTACCAAGAAATCCCAATAATTAGTATCCCAAGGGACCACCATGTGATAGGGGTCTCAACGAAAAATATGGTGCGTCAATCGGACGCCCGGTCTGTATGTTATTTGCTTTTTAGTCCCGAGGACCTGGTTGGATTTGTGTTCTATCCAACCTAGTTATACCCCAAAATTATCCAAAACTCTATATAGGTATTCCAAAATTACTATCTCGATCAAATTTTTCTAGCTCCATAGATGGTTCATCCAACAGGCACCCATAGGTCAAGATATGGCTGAAAGAACGAAGAGGGTCGTAGTTGGTCCGAGTCTGGTCTGACCTGGTCGGAAAAGCCTAGCCCTCTGGGCATTCCACGCTACAGCGTCCATGGTGCGGAAGCCCGCGGTGAGGTGGCCTATGGTGAGGTGTCCCACAGTGAGGTGACCTGCGGTGCAGCGGCATGCGGTGTGGCGGCCCACTGTGGCTGGCCAGATAGCCAGCCCCCTCCTCCTCGTGGCACGGCCGCATGCCTCGCCTTCGCCAGTGACCGACAGCAAGCCGGCTGCCCTCCTCTCACCTCTATGGCACAAGTCCATGGCTTCAGCACGCCAAGAGGCATGGACGCACACCGTTATCCTCTTTGCGCGGCTAACCGAAGTTCCGACCACCACACTTGCTCCGCTGTGGCCGACAAGTCGTGACTCTTCTCTGGTGGCTGGGTTACGCCACTGCCGTCTTCGCGGCCGGCCGTGGTGCCAGCCGCCTCTCCTGAGTCCCACTGGTGCCCATCACTGGCACTAGTCTTTATCCTCCTCCATCACAAAGAACACATCAAAAACACAAATGACTGCAGAGAGGTCGTACCAAGTTCGTTTGGCCCACCCACTCCGAGTTAGAGCGGTAGCAAGCGGCTCATGGGGAGAGGATCAACATAGAAGAAAATTTACCAAGGTAAACCAAAATCACACCCCTACCTTGAATGTTTCTTGATTTCAGTGAAGAGGTAAGGATGCGAGTTGGTTCATTCGAGTAGTCGAGAGGCAGAAGATGAAGTATTTGAAGAACATTAGTGTTCGTTGCCTCCACAACATGCTTTCGATCCGGGCTCAGGGTTAGTTTCTCATTATTTATTGGATAAAGTTCCTCGTTGGAGGGGTATTCTTTGTTGGAGAAGGAAATTTTTCTCAAAAGTTCTTTTACGATTTTCCAACCATTCTCCAACAATTTTTCCCCCAACCCAATAAAAATGTTATCCAACTTGTTAAAATAAAGTTGACCTTTAACTATGATGATGTTGGCGTAATTAAAAGCATTACATTGGAACAATTAAAAGTCACATTAAATTGAATTAAGTTTGTCATAATAAATTTTGATGAAACCTAAAGTCACCTCCCTTATTAAAGAAGTAGTTCAAGGTTCAGGTGGTCCCCCCCCCATTAAATTCAAATTTGGGGGTTTTCCTGCTCGGGTGGTCTCCACCAACGAGCATTCAAATATGAGGTTTAAAATAAAAGTTTGTTCTTTAATTTATTTTTATTTCCATGAAAAACTCAAAAACTAACTTTCACCCTCATCCTACTGTGGTCAAGGTGAAAGTCTCCTTAAGAGAATATTGGTGTTGTGAGTTCAACGAGGTCCTCAAATTTATATTCCGAGCACCAATTCAAAAGTTAAAAAAAACCCACTCGCACGTTTACTGAGCATACCTAAAAAAATTTCAGAAATTCATTCCAGACACCCCAGGCCGTGGAATCATGCACATTAAACTTTCACGAACACGTATAAATCCAATATAATTAAAAAAAATACATGAAATTTTTCAGGTATTTAAATTCACTCTCTTAGAAAGATAACTATAAAACGCATAGTCAATGATCTACCCAAACATTAGTTTCCAAATGATAATGTTTGGAATCCTTTTCAAAATGGAAAACAACAAAAAAATTCCTTCAAACTAATGAATAAAGTGTCAACATCTCATCCTCTTAAACTAGTTCACATTTATTTTTTTGATCCATCTGGAGTTTCTAGTTAAAATGGGCAGCACTATGTTTATGTTCTTGTAGATGACTTTTCTAGATATACTTGGACATTCTTTTTGGCTAAAAAAAGTGATGCCTCCTCTAATTTTATCAAATATTCCAAAAATGTAGAAAATTTTAATGGACATAGAATTAAATCCTTATGATGTGTTCATAGACATGATTTTGAAGATCAAGAGTTTGAATCTTTTTTCTCACAAAATGGGGATAGTCATAATTTATCTCCCCATAGAACACCACAATAGAATGGAGTTATAGAGTGAAGAAATAAAACTTTACAATAATTTTCTAAAACCATGCTTAGTGAATATGAATAAACTATTTATTTTTGGGTTGAAGATGTAAATACAGCATGCTATATTATCAATAGAGTTTTTATTAGACCTATTCTTAAAAGAACTCTATATGAGATGTGGAAAAATAGAGAACCCAAGGTAAGATAATTTATATATTATTGTTTCAAAGTCTATATCTTTAATACTAAGAACAATCATGAAAAATTTTCATCCAAGAGTGATGAAGGAATATTTATAGGATATTCTGTCTCTAGTAAATCCTATAGAGTGTTCAAAAAATAACCAAATGTGTGGACGAATCTATCCATGTAAAATTTGATGAACAGATCCACATGAGCCTAATACCACTCTAGAAAACCTTGATGATTATGTATCAAATCTTGAAATTAATTCAAAATCCTATAACCATCCTACGAAGGAATCTGTGAAAACTTCTAGTTTTGAAAATTCTTTAGATTCAAGTCACAATTAACCTAAACTTATTGAAGAACCTAAAATCACTATTCCTTCTTTTTCTAGAGCTATTATAACTCTTAAGAATCATCCTTTGGATTCAATAGTAGTAGACTTAGATAAATGTACCCAAAGTAGAGCCTCTATTAGAAATCATGATGAACATCATGTCTTATTGTCACAACTTGAACCTAAAAACAATAATGATGCTATCAGTGATGAATTTTGGGTGATGGATATACAAGAAGTACATAACCAGTTTGAAAGAATTTTTTTTTGAAACATGTTGATAGATCTAAAGACAAATTTACCATAGGAACTAAGTGGGTGTTTAGAAATAAGGTAGATAAAGATGGTATCATAGTTATAAACAAGGCTAGATTGGTTGCACAAGGCTATTTTCAAGAAGACAGAAATGTCTTTGAAGAGACCTTTGCACTAGTATCTAGACATGATGCCATCAGAATTCTGTTTTCTTATACTGCACATCTGAATTTCAAACTATATCAAATGGATTTTAAAAGTTCATTTCTAAATGGGTATATAGATGAGGATGTCATTGTTAAACAACCCAATGGTTTTACAAATCCTCATTTTCCAAATCATATTTATGAATTATCAAAATATTTATATGGTTTAAAACAAGCTCCAAGAGCTTGATATGATAGACTATGTACATTTAATAGTTCCAATGTTTTACAAAAGAAATAGTTGATCCAACCCTTTTTATAAAACTAATTTCCAATGAAGTTTTAGTAGATCCAATTTATGTAGATGACATTATCATTGAATCTTCAAAAAAAACTTTATGTGTTGAATTTTCTAATATGATGCAAAAAAAATTGAAATGTGTTTAATGTGTAAACTAAAATTATTTCTTAGATTTCAAATCATTAAAAATATTGATGTTATTATATTAAATCAAAGAAAATATACTAGAGTTATTAGAAAACATTTTGGTTTGGATAGCACTAAAAGTAGTGAAACTCTAATGAGTACTACTTGTAAGATGGATCCTAATGAAGATAGAAAATTTGTTGATCAAACAACTTACCGAGGGATGATTGGAAGCTTACTATACTTAAATTCTATCCAAACAAGAATTATGTTTACTGTGTGTATGTGTGCACGTTTTCATGAAAAAAGTAAGGAATCTTATTTAAATTTTTTTAATAGAATTTTTAAATACCTCAAGCATACACCCAATCTAAGACTATTATATCCTAGAGGAAAACCATTTGAGATAGTTATTTACTCTGATGCTGACATTAGTCCTTGTAAGTGAGATATAAAATGAACTTATAAAACATGTCACTTTTTAGGTAAGTTACTAGTATCATGGTGTAGTAGGAAACAAAACTCTGTTGCATTATCCACTGCAGAAGCTGAATATATAGCTATTGGTAGTTGTTGTGGAAAAAAATTTTAGATGAAACACACATTACTAGATTATGAATATCAATTCAAGCATGTGCCTATAAATGGTGGCAATAAAAGCGCAATTAACATCTCAAAATAATTGTTTCACTCTCTATCTAAAACATATTGATGTAATACATCACTTTTTGAGATATCATTATCAAAAAAATTATATCTCTTTGGAATTCATTAAAACTGAATATCAGCATGATGATGTATTCACCAAACCATTAAATTATGAATGAATTTATTACATCATACATGAATTGGGAATGAAAAATCATAAGTAGTAAGTATACAGATTCACATCTTACTATTTGATAGTTTACAGTCACACAATTACTATCTCTTTGTTACTGTCTAGCACTTCCTGTCTCAAGAAATATGGTTACATAATTTAGAAATCAAACAGTAACGATCACACCGTGAATGCCTGTTACTGTCTCACCGTGAAAGCCAGTACCAGTCTCACCGTGAAATCCAGTTCTGGTCTCACCGTGAAAGTCAGTTACGGACTCATCGTAAAGACTCTTTATTATTTTATTTACATATTATAACCTGTATAACATTAATTAATTATTGTTTTCTTTCACTTTCCCGTGATTTTGATTTTTCAATTCTTGTTATCCCAAAATGATAAAAAATAATGAAGTTTCACTTCTTTCTTCACCTGAGCTCTCCTCTCTCAAACCATAACCCATCTTTTAACATTTATCCCTCTCGAACCTTCATTGACTACCCACAATGAAACTCCATTCCTCATCAACCCCTGTGAAGCGTAGTTCAAAGAAGAAGATGAAAATAGTTCTAAAGTTTTCTCTTGATGACCCTTTAAATCCAAATATGGTGAACAGAGTAGACATTCCTTAAAAGGAAATTTTCCCCAAGTGGTTATTGTTGTGTAAGTTGTTATTATTGAAAGTACTAAAAGAGAAAGGGTGGCTATATTGGTTCATAAATGAGGATAGACCTATTTACCCGAAGCTAGTTTCGTAGTTTTATTAGTTTGTTCATTATTATTTTTATAAGGAATATTATTTTGTTGTGAGATTATAGATAAATGTCTAGATATGTACCTTTTCATTGAGGTTATGGGATTCATGACAAAATATACCTCATGAGGGTATTTTTGAGGACTACCATAGTGGTCCTCCTACCCCATGTGAGTTTTTTGTTTTGGAATAACCATTGGGAAGATTTACTAGAAATGAAACATAGTGAGGAGCTATAGCTGCTAAGCTCGATGGTGACACAAAAACTATTTTTAAATTTGATAAGAATCTGATTATCCCTAGATAAAGTGATTTTCATACACTCAAGTATCCTGATTTATTATTGATAAATAAAATGACAAATGGATACTAGATCAACCTATCAAAGTATGTTATACTCCACATGTGTGAGTTGTTCAAGAAAACCTTCATGTCATCCTCCCTATTCTACACAAGAGTAATCTCAGCTATTCTTCATGATAAAGGGTTGGTCAGACTGAATGAATATGTATTTAAGGATTATGAATTTTTCCTTTCAAAAGTTACTGTAATGAGAATAAAAATCAGTTGGAATCCATGGAGAAAAGCATGGGTGGAGGATAATGAAACGGTTTATTAAAATTTCAATCTAATGGAGAACTCTTCAAGGCCTAAAGGAATTTCTTATTCTTTTTTGGAAATAGATGAAATTGTTGAGTATTCTTATGAGGTGGAATAATAAGAGACTGTTGTACCAACATGGAAAACAATTCTGGATAAGAATGACAGTGAACTGATTCTCCAAGACTTAATTGAGAATGAAATGCATGTTCCTGAAGAAGTTACTGATCTAGAAGAATAGCCTACTTCTAAAGAAGAATATGTGGCTAAGATAAGGGAAAATGATTTTCTATAAATTCATATAGAAAAATATCTTTCACTTGTGCTAGAAGATTCTTATGAGGAAAATGTGGAGGAACAAGTTGTTCTTGAAATTATACCATCTCCTAAAGAGATAATGAATCAACATATTCTTTTCACTAGAAAGGAAATGGGTAAGGCTATTGGGGTTGATATCTTGGAATTAGATCATGGATCTAAATCTCTTAGTCCTGAGAAAGATGAACATGTTGTGGGGGAGTAGTACCCGCATCTTGAAAGTGTTGATGTGCCAAATCCGGTTGATTCAATCTCTGTGTATATAGCGTATAAATTCCCTAGTTATTTTGATGTGAGTGAATCCTAGGAATCCTTAGTGAAAAGTATATATTTATCTACTATGTTTCAATTGAAACCAGTATCCGATCTTTATGTTATTGTTTCAAATAATCCTGAGCCTGTCTCATCTCTTATTCTCGAAACTTCACAAGAACCTTCAATCTTGATTTGTAATAATGATTTAAAAGAATTTGAAGCTACCCTATTGAATGGTGTTGAAATGATAATGTATAATCAACCTACTCTTGTGAAAAACTTAAGTGAAAGAGATGATGCCTCGTTGTTTGAAAAGATCATATAGCATATTTATCCCAAAATTCTTCATGAAATTCATGAATTTAGAGTTGAGAACAAACAGTTCTGTGATGAAGTTAAGTTTCTCATAACTATGGTTGAAAAAATGTATAGACTGATGAACTCAACACAAAAAATTGTTGCTCATCCTATTGAGGATATTGGTGGTCATATTCCATATAATGTAGCCTCCCTGATTCAAAATAGTCTAATTTCATTATCTGACAAGGTTGGTGAAATATATATTAAATTTTTTCACGAGACGTGTGATCTTGTTATTGGACTTAACAAGTTGACCGATGAGTATATGGGTTGTCTCCATAAAGTTATAAATCATCTTAAGTCTCTTACTCTAGCTGTTAAAACTTCTAATCCTTATGAACAATCATCTCGACCCTCTTTGAATAGTGATCATCGCAAAACAATTGTTAAAGAGAAACTCCAATTTGTGCTCAGTGGATTTCACAAAGAGTCTATATTTATAGTTGTTAAGAACAGTGGAATAGTTCTTGATTTTGTGAGAATTCATTCCAAAATTGAAAATAATGCTCAATAGGAGATTACATGGAAGGTGAAATTCTACTTCAATACGATCTTTTCTAGCATGACGTGACAAACCACTTCAAGTACCTTTTATAAAATATGAGAATCCCTCCTGTCACTCATGCTTTCAAAACTCAGGTCCAGAAGCATAAGCATTTCACTCCCTTTTTGAAAAAAATCATGGAGAACAATGTTGACTTTGAGAAAACGATTCAGTATGGTGGTGAGATCATTGTTGACATCATCATGATTTTGAGGCCTTATCTTCATGTATAGATTACTAATATTTTGGCTCTTGCAGCTACACCCTTGAGACCTGGTATATCTACCTTCCCATCCTATGCCCTAGCCTCAACTTCTATGTCTATATCTCTTGATATGAGTCATATCAGACCTGTTAACATCAACCAATAGCTGCCTCGGTCTTCCACTACACTTGCCTTGTCCCCTTCTGCCATTTATGGTCTCCCTATACCTTCTCTATCAGTTGGTTCACTTACATCTTTTACTTCTACCACTCCTCCTGTTGCTTCTAGTGATGCTACTTCCAAGGGAAAAGAGGGGAGAGCCGGTGCTAAAGAAAAATGAACACTATTTTTTTCATAGGTATTCTTTTTATATTTTTTTTTCTTACTATTTGTAATGAAACATTTTTTCCCATGTAATTACTTTTGTAATCTTCTTATCTATTCTTTTATTTACATTTGTATTCTTTTTGATAATACCAACAGGGGGAGAGATATGCACACTAATAGATATGCACACTGAGAGATATGCACACTGAGAGATATGCACACTAAGAAAAAGGAATAATATATCTTTCACTCACATGATTTGTGATCATCAAAACGGGGGAGATTATTGGACTCCTCATGTGTTAATAGTGTTTTAATGATCATAAATCCTATACATTCTATAAAACTTGTTCATATTGTTTAATATGTATCTAATCATTTGTATAGATTATTAGATTATTTATGCCTTAAATAATTATTGAAAAATATTTTTAGTTTGTGTTATAATGGATTCCCCTGATAAATGATTAAGTCTAATCCATTATATGAATATCATTATTTAAGTCTGTGTTAAGATATTTGGCTATGTCTGAGAAACCGTGAGCCTGCCACCAGTTATGTTTTTCTAGAAAAGGACCCAGGCATCGTAACCCAGACATCGTGACCCAGAAACCGTGACCATCTAGACACTATGACCATCCAGACATTGTGACCCAGACACTATGACCCAGACAGCCTGACCCAAACATCGTGACCATCCAGACATTGTGTCCAGACAACGTGATCAGACACGAAATCATTGCTACCAGTAATTAATCTATGTACTACTGTTCCACCATGATTGTATTATTGATCAAAGGAAAATTAGGAGACACCATTTCAAGGATACACCCTTACAAGGAAAAATTATTTCAATGAGACACCGTTTCATAGAGACAATGCTTGCAGACAGACTCTGAAACTGTTTCTTAATTTATTCTGTAGTTTTTCAATTTAATCTATAACGGTCATATTTGAATATTTTAAATGCACTAACATCATTAATGTTACATTTTAGACATTTCACCTGACAGTATGAGGTATGAGGTACATAATACATGCATCATGTTGGATCCAACACATGCACTTCATGATTAAAAAGAATAGTTTTTCCAGAAAGAAATATAGAGGATAGAGAAACCATATCACGAAAATGAAGAAGGATAAGAATTCTTGAAAAAACTCAACACGTGCAACTCAATACGTCTAAAGAACACACGAAGCACTAATGAATTCAAAAATCTATGATAAAATTGATCTAAGTCAGAACATCTTCACTATACAGACTCCACGAAGAACACGAGCCCTAACTGAACCAGTTCACCAGACTTGTGATACTCATTTTATCACATGATTACTCGATTCCTTTATTTTCTACATCCTAGACATCTAGTTATGCATTAAATAACACTCAGAGCACTTCTGACCATATCTCATCATTTATTCTCTAGTGTGTATTGTTTTTAGCTTCGAGAATTGTTTGTTTGTGTCTGTATAAAAACACACACTGTCTTCTGAATTAAACTGAGTGATACAATATATCATTCATATCACATCTTTTTACACTTGTTTATTCCCACAGATAAGTGTGGAAGAGGTCCCAGTGGGACCTGATAGTTCATTCCATCGATGAACTATGGAAGAGGTCTTGTGACCTGGTTATCCCTATGTACTTTTATTTACCCTGATCCAGGGTGTGGATCATGTTTATTTATATAAACTGCTTCGTGGTAGGTGATCACCAAGCAGAGTGGATTAGGTCTCGACTTGAGACTAAACAATTTATTTTATATCCACTGGGTTGTATAAATAAGTTTTCTCTATTTTAATATATATTTCAGAAATCACTAACCTTTATTTGATAGTTAATCAGGGAAGTAAGTGATAATTATTTTGATTTATTATAATATCTTCAAAATTAATATTAATAACTGATATTATGATTTCTGAGAATTAGTAAATCTTCTAATAAGTTATTTAAATAGAAATACATTCATAATCGTATTACAATGATTATCTGGGACGTATTTAAATTTATTGGGGAACCTTTTAAGAATAAAATTCAAACATAATTTTTATAGATACTCAATTCACCCCCCTGAGTACTCTACTACAACCAGCAATTATGATAAATTTAATTCTCTATGATTTTATTGATTTAAATAGGTTTTCCACTAACATAAATGTTTTAAATTTATTTTGTTTTATGTGAATTTTTTTGTAGATTTAAAAAGAAGAATTTGGTTCTTTATGGTTATATATTCGGGGGGATATTGGTGGTGGTTCACACCCAATTTTCATTATAATTAGGCCATTGGAGACATTTGGAATATAATACTTCGTTTTTTATCTTGTTATTAATTTTAAAAATTATATTAATTAAATATATTCATTAATTATAATAAATTAATAAATATTTTCAATTATTTTTTATAGATTTATCGTCACCTATTTATGGGAGATAGTTGGTCAGGATATGAGGATCTTTAGTAAAGGTGGTTGAGCCTTCACATTAATAGAATAACTCTAAATTAGGTTGGTGGTCCCTAATAATTTCTCTGATATATGAATTTTTTTCTGGAATTTTATATGATTTATATCCTCTTTTTTCAATTAATCATGTCCCATAAGAAACTAATTCCTTAAAACACCAATTAGTTGAGAAAAAATGTTTTGGGCCCTGATGTACCCTTTAACACTTGGATAGTGACTCAATCATCAAGGGATGTGGGATTGATCATAAGTATGTGATATGTTATGTAGAAACCCTATAGGGGTATACAAACAATTAAGGAAAATATCAGACCTTGGTATAAGTTAACATAGCACCCCCTATATATTATAGAGTGAAGGATTTGGAACGATCTTCCCTAAGATAATCCATATGGAATATAGATGTAATTCAAATATTTTTATCACGATCATTAGATTGTACAGTTTAGGGTTCCTACTCAAATTTATGTGTGTATATAGGTTCATCTATCATGGAAATTGATACCCATGAGTGGTCATATTTGACCCTTGAGTTTGGAATGTAATAGAACATCCAATATGTAGTGTCCAAGAATTGATGTGGCTTGGGGGTCGTGGTTGGTCTCCCTCTTATACTGGATCTAGATAGGATTAATGCATGGTTTATATCATACTTGTATCCTAGTATGAATGATTTTATGGGTATATGTTGTGTTCTTGTATTTCTAAACATTGAAACATGTATTAGTTTTGTGTGATTGTCCAACTACTAAGATGAACTTATATGACGATATTATAGGGAGAGTTTTATTCTTACTGATGTAATATAAATTTATTATGGGATGGTTACATTTCTTCCTTATGTTATATGATGATATTAATAGGTATGAACTATTATACCGGATGTTATATGGTGGTCTTATTAAGTGGACCATATCCCCCATGATATTATAATATGGTATTATGGGGGGACTACTTCTCCCCATTGTATATAATGGTATTATAGGTTGGTCATTATTTCCCCTGATGTTATATAATTGAACTTAGTGGTGGTTTCTATTCAACTTAATAATAATTATGGTATTCTGGGGCTTTAGTTATTCCCCGTATATTATATATTGGTATTATATGGTCATTTTTATTCCCCATCATTTTATATGATGGTATTATGGGGGGTTCACTATTCTCTCTAATTTTAAATGATAATTATTATGGGGTGAGAATCATTCCCCCCAATGATATATAGTTGTATTATTAGGTTGTTTTGATTCAACCTATTGTTATATAATTTGTATTATAGGGAATGTGTCAACCCTTTTAGTGACCCATATATTTAATACATAGATATTACATCTTAATAGATGAATATTCATTACATGGTATTACAATCTGTGCCATAACTGTATATTTTTAGTCTCTTTGGAAAATTGGAACATAAACACCTTTTTCATAAAATATCTACATTATCTCCCTATTAGTACTTCATAACTAACACCATTATTAGACAAATAATACATAAAACATTTCTTAATATTCTATGGAAATTAAAACACAATAAAGGGTGAGATAATATTTATAGTAAGTGTAAATATGAGAGATATAAATGACCACATAAGCATAACATTGTTTCACCTCCAAGTTAAACATGGGTTTGAGGTTGAGAAAAATGAAAATAATTGTCTGATGACTGAGAAGAATTTTTCCTTTATTGTAGAAACGTTCATGTCACCATCGTTGTTTCAAGCCAATCTGTGTCTCCATCCTTTAAAAAATGATTTAAAATGACCTGTAGAGACTAGGTAGTTTATCCCTTCTATATTTCACTATTGGTTCCATGGTCAAATGTGATCAGTGGGGAGATTTCACTGGGTAAATTACTTGATACCTCAGTCCTATTAAGATATAAATTCCACATATGGCCCCAGAGAGTTTATTAGTGGAGTCAGAAACAGGCAATGGACCCGGTATCTATGATTCATGGATCTACTTTCCAATGTCAGAAGCTATATGGATGGTTATTTTCCCACAACAACTTAAGGACTCCATTGGTCGAGAGGATGGGAAGTCGATATCACCACGATCTTTGGGGGGGGGGGTTATTACCTATTCCCATACTCTATTATAGATTTATGTTGTGATCATATGTTCTTGAATACTTGGTTCCCTCCCGAAGAGTGAGTCCATGGGCTACTCCGGGTTTGTAGAATCATCATTGGCAAGCATGGATTTGATGTTACTGAGGCAATGCTAACGGATGCCATGAAATATGGATCTCTGGATTTTATCAACATCTAGGGGGACAAAAGGTGACTTGATTTTTGGATCAAACCCATAAGATGGGTTTGTAACATATCCTATGCAGAAGAATTAGAGCCCACATAGTTCTGGAAACCTGGGGCTTAAGCATGGGATCTTCCCATTTGAGGGGATTTGGTCGGGTGGACCCTTTTGTAAGGTAACCCCTTTTGAGCTTAGGCCTTCAAGCAGGTGTCCTACATAAGATTATTTGAGAAGGAATTAGAGTTATTGTAGTTAAAATTTTGTTTGGTTGTGTGGGTGTCAGGATCATCACAAGTCTCTAAGCCCATGCGAGTCATACTCAATGTGACAATCAATAGGATGTGGGAGATTCAACCAACCACACACCACCTATCCCGCTGATGGGGTAGGGTGGGAAAATAGTGGAAGAGGTTGGGGTGATAGTGGGAGAGCACACAGAGCGATGAACCTTTAAATGCGGGATTACATTGGAGATATTGTGGCTCAGCCCTCAGAATATCAGGGTCTTACCTCAGTGGGAGTGCTCTGGAAGACATTTTGGGAAATGGGAAGAATGTTTCCTCTCGTAAAAAGGAGTATTGAATGTGATTCCTTTAACTGGTCACTATTCCTCATTGAAGGGAAAAACAAGTGATCACCCTTAATCCCTAGAACGGGAAGGTTCATGTCAGTGTCTTAAGGTTGGAATATGGGTTACCATGGAATGTAGACTTATTTACATCCCTGGAGTCTGAACCATTGTGGGTAGAGAATTCGTGACTCCTCTTACCATGGGTATGTAGAGTCAAAGGGGTGTGCTGATGCACCCATTGATCTAATCATATGGTTCTAGGGGCTTTGGGGGGACTTTGGGATAATGTTGGGGAACTCGTTCATAGAGGGTCCATGACAGAAAGGATGATAACAGATTGATGAGAATGGATATGGGGAGAAGATTACCCAAATATGTGCCATTCTACATAATATTTTTCTTATGCGGTATGGAGGGAGATCCTCATACCATAGTTGTATGCGGGTAAAGGGGTCGTCAATTTACCGAAGCAATACGGGAGTTTGGGCATGGACCACCACACACCATCATGGTATGCGGTCCTAAATATGGTTTATCAACGCACTTCTGATTCCATATGTGTACACCTGTAGTACACAACACCAGGTTAAATCTACAAATTGTTACACTATACGGAACATCATATCTAATGAGGGTTATTGAGACTATCATTTGTGGGGAGTTCATCTGTGAGGAATATGTGGTTCATGATTTCACCAATTACTTTCATATTTCTCCCATTATTAATAAGTTCTATTGTTTTGTGATGTGCTTCGGGTTATACCTATGGAAACCTGGATTGTAATTTGTGCTCAGTCGATGATTCGATAAAAAACCTAGAATCCTCTTTGAATTCTTACTTTTATCCTGGATGGTCTCTTCCGTGCTTTCTTCATCCATTCTTTCTTGATTCCTTATGTTCTCCTTTTATAGAGAATTGAGAAAATCGTATATATGGGCATGAATAACCTTGATTGGAAGCCCATGAAGATAAATCTGGAACCATGGAATACTCGGTCAACCGGGGTCTGTGGAGGCTATGGTTTGTGAGTCATGGTTTGCATAACATTTCCAATTTTCTTCATCTGTGAACTACTGAGTCCACAAGAAAATATGCAGATGTCCTTCATGTGATTCATTCAACTAGAGATGTGTGTTGTGGTCACCTGGGTTCACTGGAAATCACTCTTTAGGCTAGAGCCTCATGGGTTATTCCTTGTACTGGTGGTTTGCGGTTCATGCAGTCCAAAAACCCTTCCAGAAGATAGTGCACAGGTCACATAAAAATCATTGAGAAATTTAATTCTATCATGTTTCTTCAGAATATTGAAATGTAGTTTTAGTCCACTCAATTTACTTGACTTGTATGAATTCTTTCTTCCTTCTGCAAAGTGATTGTGGGAGTGTTTTCTTTTCTTAGAAAAGTATGTAGGACCCAAAAAATGCCCCAATCTAAAAGGGGTCCATTCGGAATGAAGATGAGACTATTATGATCTAGAAGTATTCCTGAAATGAAGTGGTTCATATTAGAACAGATAAGTCCATTAGGATGGCTTCACACCTATATATAGGGTCCCGTGTCATTTAAATTTTACTGATTTCCATGGAGAAATTTCCTCTCCACCCTCCCTCAACATTCTCTATCTTAGCGTACCATCTCTTTTGAGAAATCAGTATTTGCGAACCGCTTTTTACATGCCACGAACTGAAATTTTTACCATTGATTTGGACACCGAACCTGATTGTGGGTTTTTTGAACTACATTTCGGAATATAAACATAAAATGTAGAAATCCACATAAGAAAATGCTACGCGGTTTGTGTGTCCCGCACACAGAACTTGAAACAGAGAACTGAACATTAAGAAATAATAATCCAAACATAAAATTTTAAATGGAAACATTGAATATGCACTTAAAGAGGGTGTGGTTCATGGTATCTGCCTTCCACAAAACTGTGTGTTCTCTAGCCAATGCTCAACCAGCCAGAACCTTGCAGTACTATCGCATATTGTGGATGTATGTGGTATAATGATTCCATATAGCATGGTAGTATATGGGGATTATCTCGGTGTATCAGGTAAAATTTGGGGATTTATTCTATGTATCATGCATCATGTGGTAAATGGATACCATGTACCGTTTTCAGGAATAGTACGTGGAGCCCCATGAGTACACCATTTTAATTCCTTTAGCCATTTTTGTGGCCTTTATCAAATCAATTTTTATTAGAATAACGTTTTGTGGAATTTTAAATATTTCTGTGTAGGATTAATGGCTCTTTCAAATGCTACTTTAGATGTCGTTGTTCCCTCTAAGGCTACTACTACTACCCCTCTTTCTGCTGCGGATGAATGATCAAAGAACATCGTGGATTTGGCTAATGACAAAATTCTGGTCGTTCCATTACACTAGTCTCTGGAAAACATTCTTACAAAGAGTAAAAATGTATACCTAGCTTCATACATTCTTTTTTCTTATTGCGTTGGTGTATTGTCTGATACGGTGATCACAACACCAAATCCAACCGATCATCCAGATTCCAGGATAATTAACACCTCTATCCCAGAGTCCTTCATTTTTTTCCAAGGGGTGATACCTTTAGAGAGTAATTGCCTCTAGGTCCTTGCTGAGATACACACCTCGAACATTAGATGAGGTGCAACATAAGCTACATAAGACAACCCACTGATACTAGAGAATTGCATAGAATGCTACAATTAATGAGCAGTATGGATGGCCATCCATATTGGATCTTCTCTTTAGAGGCTTGTTTGGCATATATTAGTGGTGGCCTTTTTGGGTTCTCCAGAGATACAATGAATTTCAAATTGAGTGGAAAACCATTAGAATATAGACAGATTCATGGGTAACATAGACATATAGTCACTATCCCACATCCCTAATTTCAAATCAAATAAGCATCTAGAGCCCAAACACCAATATCTTCCATTTAACCCACGGGGAGGTTGACATTAGCCTTTGAGACATCAGGTTAATATCAAGAGTCCTTATTCTTGTGGATATGTATGATGAATTCATACCTCCTTCCTCTATTTGGGAGGACAAGGAAAGAACCCCTCCTTTGGCCAAGAAACTCATCGATCAGACAAATGCACTTTTAAAGGAAATTAGTCCTTTTCTGAATAAGGATGTTCATTTTTATGAGTGTTTCGGTGCCTTTTTAAGCATAATGGTCTAGATCCCAATCCGTAGAGACCTAGGGAATGTCCTACCAATACAACTATAAGGAGAGAGAATAACAATTGGCCTACCTAAGAAGAGGGAATGTTTCACAATTGGCGATGGGGGCTCATCCCTGATGTCGATCGATTATTTCAACTAGAGGCCTTCTTGTACATGTTTCTAAGTGGGTGGATCTTACTATTATGAAAATTTTGTGGTGTGAGAGACTCACCTTTAATCATGGATTCTCATCTGTCCACTGAGAGATGTATCAATTTAGCTATCCCATTGTTGGCTATTATTTAATGTATACTTGTTCGGATCAGTGAGGGGGTCCACCTTATCGTATGGTTGATCCCTTCTAAATTCTTTAGGACTGGATATAATCCCATATAGGATTTTATAACATTATAAATTCTTTAAAAATCCCACATTCCATGCTCTGAACATATTATTAGAGTACTAGTAGGTTTATGTCAGCAGTATGGGATTCACATGATAAGTGAGAGGAGAAAACCAAAATGAATGAGAAAGTCTTAATGGATCATCTAAATATCTAAAAAAATTTCTCTTATAATACATAAAATTCCCCTAGTAGTAATATTATGAATAACTCATATGAAGACTTTTTCAATGAAGTTTACTTCTTCTCTTTGTGAGAAGACATCCTGTTTTCCCATATCAGAGTGATCTTATCTTCGAGGGATATGAACCTTGTAGATTTAGTCCTAAATTTAATTGTGCACAGATTTTGTGTCCTCCCACTCTCTATAGTTTCCATAAAGAGATGCATTTAATGATATACCATTAATTATAGCTGATGTTCACCTGGGAGGACACACAGTTCGAGGATAGATTTCCAGATTATCAGGATTTTGTTTCCTTACCAAAATCTATGCTGAGGTCTAGGTTAAAACATATCCTGATGGACAATTAGCAGATCTGGTTCCAATCAGGACAATTTTTGAGGCATCTGGGGAAAAGTGGGAGGAGAATAAAAATGGTGTTTTTGGACACTCTCGGCAATGAAAATACCTCTGAAAGCCTCTCGTCTACCCCCCCCCCCCCCAGGGAAAATTGTGAAAGAGAGGTTTGTGACAACACAAGTGGCCAAACGAGCTGTTGAAGTTGCTTCCAGAAATCCACTATCAATTCCCCCCATGGATTATTTCCTTGTGGCCTAGAGGTAATGGGGCCTTTTAAAAGGTCATCCATCTAGTCATGACTAGTCACCTCATGCTTTTTGGAAGCTTCTCCAAACTAGGTTGTTTCTCTTAATGGAATGGCTATGTGTCAGTACCCACTGACTTTTCTTTTGACGACGATCCTGAGAAGGGGCATCATTACCTTGGGGACCTTGAGACCCTTATCCATTACCAAAGTGGACACTTCCAATACTCACATCAGGTACTCATCATGCTACGACCCAAGACTGATGGTGAGGATGATGACATCATTGGCTCACCTATTGTAGCTGCCACTAAAAAGCTTCTTACATTCTCTTAATGTCTCATAAGCATTCATCTTCTTGAAGTCCCGAGTTTGAAGGGACACTCAGTAAACATTTGCGATTGTTGAAACCCACTTCACTCCCCTGTACTAACCTTCCAGAACTAGACATCCCCGTCATGGCTGCATTCCCAGATTCCAGGAGCTTCAGAGATGATCTGAGAAAAAAAGATTCAAATGAAAATATATAGAGGCATCCTTAGGGAGGAAATTTTGACCTTCTAGGTTTTGGGAGAGACATTTCTCCTACAAGTATTTTAGCTGAAGAAGAGCCTGATGATGTGGATTCATTCTTGAAAAAAATGGACAGCTGTCTCCATGCCAAAATGCACATGCATTACTAGTCGGACCATGTGGAATTGATGGAATTACTCCAATGGTTGATGGGAGATGATGTTCTATCTGCACCCTTTATCCTTAAATTATTCTTTTTCTGTGATGCTAAATGTTCCCAATACCCTTTTTTATTTTTTATGGTCTTATAGGTTCATGAAAAATGGATCATTCCCCAATTTATTCCCACATAGGCACTGCATCTTAGTAGTTCACCCTACAGATGGTAGCGGGTACTGAGGAAGGATCCTCTGTAGCCTATGAACACTTAGAAGAGGTCTTCATAGGCCTCTCCAATGTATCCCTCCACTATCTTATTTTGGTTCAGTTATTCAGGATCTATCTCCACGATAATCAAAGAAATGAAATCTGGCCTCCCAACTATGGAAACACATTAAGAGGGGAATAAAATGTAATCATCTATTCACCTGGTTGTTATATTGAGTAACCATATCCAGTTAACCCATTAGCTCATGTGTTTATTTATATGTAGGGTATATCGATAGCCAGATGGTATATTCTTAAGAATATATGGCTCCCATCCCCTTTATAGAAGAGTAAGGGTCGAAAATCATTGTTCTTGACCGAAGTAGAGGATTAAGACCCACCAAAGAGACTGGGGGTATTTTCGACCCTTCAAGTGTTCCTTCTCCCATTCGAATGATATCTTACCCAATAGTGGAAGAACATCCATATGTTGAGAGATCATTTGACCGTGCTGATTCGGATCTCATGGAGAGAGACATGGTGGCCTTTATGGTAAGGGATGAATCCAATGGCGAGCCCTAATCCCTGCTGTATTTTGGAGGGGATTTAAATATTAAGGAAAAAATTAATCTTGATCAAATTGGCATTACCCCCAGGGAGTGTTTCCCTTTAGATATTGATACTCCACCTTCTCTTGATAACTCTGAAGAATTCACAATCATTGGGGAGAATTATATCTCAACAAGTGAAAATTTGTAGTGGGCCATTATACCTTTTTTTCAATTCTATTAGAAGTTATGTTTTCTTCCCCCAAGATCTCAAGACCATCACGCTTATCCGGACTGACTATCCCAACATGCATTATATTAATAATAAACCTTTTGAGGGATGCCTCGGGGGTTAATTTTTTGGTTGAGTATGGACCTGGTTCATTTGTGTTCTCATGTTTCCATGGGGAACAGCTAATGAATGGATATGCGGAGCCAAATATTCTAATTGGAAATATTTCTATAGAGGTGGGAGGTACTAAATTAGTCCCATACCTATTCTCAAAATCTCATCCACAATAATTTACAATAGCGGTGGACACCCCCACTCTGTCATATGTTTCCACTACCAGAGGCGAGGTTTTTTCAGGGTCGAGTCATGTTGTAGCCACGGGATTGAGTCCCTCTCTTGTGAAATTCATTCCTCATTATATTTTTTTTTCTCAAGGTGTGACTCTAAGACCAACCGAGAAGGCATGTTCGATCTTCGTCCCATCTGTCAAAAGGCATTAAGGAACATTTGGAGATTAATTTCTCATACACCATTGGCTGAGATACTAGAATAGTTTATAAAATTTCACCACTATTTATTGGTAATGGGTTTTGGTGGATTTTACTATCTTGTTATTCATTATATAGTGAGGTTGGTGAAACTACTTGGGAAGCAACGAGTATTCTTGAGTCTCAACTTTCTGTGGTAGAGTCGATATCTCATCTTACTTCTACATGAAAAATATTCATTTATGAAGTTTCCAATCAAGAAGAAGTGGTTGAGAGGTTTCAAAAAACTCAGGAAGCAAGATTAATTGGTGGTATAACTCGACCATGAAGTGGAGCAACAGAGCCGGAAAATGGAGCAGCTTAAATCAGAGCGAGCTCGGGCCATGGTCATCGTTGAGGAGTGGTGATGGAAATTGAAAGAAGGATGAAGGAATGGAATAAAATCTATAAAAGATATGGAGGCACTGTGGGAAAGTGCAGAGGCTAAGACTACGAATTTATTAAAGCTTCTACAAGCCATTGATGAGTTGCATCAGTTGTTGATGCAACTTTTCGACTTTTCCAAACATCTCCTGTAATGATTATGTACTGTTTTTAGGAAAGTTTCTAGGTTGTAGATGTTTCTCAATTTATTTGGAACTCAATGAAACTAATTTGACATAAAATTCCTCTTCTTTTTTCTTTTTCTGTCAGGTCAATTGATCACAATCAATAATATAAAAATCACTTCGATCAGGTATTAATTTTAAACTGTGATTTGAAAAATGTACAATGAAATAATAAAATAGGGCTCTAATGTATTCTATGCTATGGGACTCAGTGAGCATAGTTTGACTACTGCATGTATTTTTTTGGAAAAACTCATGAATTTTGTCTCTTTTTTATTATCACCATAATTTTTTCATAAGACTTCTTGATATAGGATTAACGGGTACATCTTGACTTTTTCATAGGATGCCCTTTGTTTGTTTTTAGAAAAATTAAATTTACTGTTCTTTTGATAGCTCAAAAAAATTTTATAAGACATTCATGGTATAGATTATACTGCCTAATTCTCAAATTTTATCAAGATGTTCCCATTGTGTATTTTCAATCTGGCGAGTATGGGGTATTTTTAACTGGTAGTTCACAGTCCTTCTAATAAAATTTATTACTGATGTTTTAGGTCAAACATATTTGACCAAACATAATGGGAAAAGGGCCCCAATTAGGGATTTATCTACTCAGAATGTCCTAATATCTTTTACACATGAATGATAGATTTTTCATGACACTAAATTTGTGAGTTTTTCACTTGTATAAGGCTAGGGATCCATTTTAGTTGTACAATGTTAAGTGATGACTCTCTTTTTGAAAAATTTGTATTTTATTGATGGATGTTTTTGTAGGTGACATATTCATACCCAGAGGGGCATGACGTGTATAGTCAAAAAATGGTGTCCATGGGACATGAACATCCATATCCAATTTCTTGGGAGGATTTACAACCTTTCGAATTTGTTTTTAGGTTGAGATCCCCATTTTTGGCATGTCTAATCGATGATGTCCAAACATATTAGGGACATTCATATCGGCATTGACCAGGTAACTGATCCCACATGACTCATAGTTGTGTAAGTGATATTTGGTGGATGTTTAGTTCAATTTGAAATCTATTTCATGTTTGGGAATTTGAAAGGGGGAGGATATGTAAGCCATTTTCCATAGGTGTTTTCCAAATCCATGGGTACAAACGGGACATGAATGTCATAGAAGCATACGAAAACCTGAAAGGAATCTGTAGGGGATGAATTTAACTTTAATTGAATAATATCTTGTAGGGATTATATACAAATCCACTGGAGCATGATGTGAATTGTAAAACAATGGAGTATGCACAACATTGGCATTCCATCTTCGATGACCATGAAGGATTTTGGAGATTGGGAGTTTTCTGAACTTCATATATGACCATTGACAAGGGGTGTGCCAGGGAATGAAATGGGACATTTATTTTAACTTCTCAGGGGAAATCTGTAAACATGTGGGGGCATTTTTTTTCCTTATATGTGGACCATCTTCATGCATATGGATGATTTATATCTATTTTAGAGAAGCCTTAAGAGATACCAGAGTTGAATCTAGCCATCATGTTAGGATATATCCTGTATGTGGGTAAGAAGGAGAATGTAAACCATGACATTGAGGGACCTTGAATCAGGAGGGATATCACAAGGCTTGGAATACATTGGGAATACTAAGATAGGAGCAGATTATCCTAGGGACAAAATCTCTGTTGATTGAGGGTCATTTTGTAGGCGACCTATGTAGACCCACTGGTCATGATGTGAATTGTAAAAAAAGGTCTCCACAGGACAATAGTGTTCTATCTATGATGGACATCGAAGATTATGAGGATTCATGATCACTTCGATCATAGAGATTAAGGTATGGTGGGAGTGTATCCAGATACATTAGAGGCATTCAGGATATGATTCATTCATCGAATTATGAATCCCTTATGTAGAAACGACTCATTGCCAAGGTGAGGCATTCATCCCATCTTTGGAGTACCCTGTATTTTAACATCATACGGCCAAGACATGGTGTTACTTATGGGGAAGGGAACCATGATATGAAATTTAAGGTCATGCTGCTAGGACCACATTCATGGACCGATTTTCCAGGATGTCATGGTTGATCTCTTACTGAGATCCCTAAGCTCCTGTGATCTATGATCTGTGTGAGAAATAATAGATTACGGGGATTTTGGATCACCACATAAGAATATAAAAATAAAAAACATGGAGAAAATTATGATGAAACCAATGTTATGATGTTAAACATCATACAAAATTTAAGATTATGACCTTGCAGTTTAACATCATTTGGTGAAGACATTATGTTTTGTAGTTTAGAGTCATCCAGTGATGAAATTATGCTATCACAAAGACTGTTAATAGCATTGAGTTAATCATGGTTTTGTTATTCTAGCATTCATTAGACATGAGTGATGATATAAGGAATTACAATAGTCCCCTGGGGAAACATTGATTAGAAGGAATGACATGGGGCTTGAAATCCATTGGGCATACTGAGGATTGAGAGGACTCTACTAAGGATGAATTTGACTTTTATTGATGGTAATATTGTAGGAATCATATGGAAATCCACCAGGGTATGATGTGTATAGATAAAAAATGGTGTCTATAGGACACTGGCCTCCCATCTCAGATAGACAGGAATGTTTATGGGGATCCAAGATTTCCCAGAGTATAGAGTTTGAAAAATAGGAAAGATGTGTATGAGAACATAAGAAATTCCCAAACCATGATTATCCATGAACTACTAGAGCTTCCAAATAGATCTGACTCATATTTATGGGACATATGATCTTCTGACTCCTTATGAGTGGGGGACATGTGCTAGAGCTAATAATATTGAGAATCAGGCCGCATGTGACTCTTAATGAATCTCAGAGTTTATTGTAATGTGGTTAAGACCTTTCATGGACTCCACGTACAAGTTTGAACATTGCTTTTTAGAAGGGGCATTATTTTTCTAATATGGTGGCTAGGCAGGGATGCCATATTTGGGAATCACTACGTTTCCAACAGTGATAGGAATCAAGTCGTACATTGTTCTGAACATTCCCTACGAAGGTTCGGCCCATGCGTACGGACATGTGATGGAATTTTTTTGTTGGTGGTTGGGTTAGGATGCAAAATATAGGAATCACTACGTATCCTTCAAGGGAATGAATCATGCCATACATAGTTTGAATGTTCCCTGCACCTATCTAGATCAGATATAGGAGTAGGGTAATTTCGGTTAGATCTGCTATGGATTTTGGGTCTTCCATATTTCTCTATAGTTTTCCTACATAAAAGAATCATTACCAGTGATCCTAAGGTCACGTGAGTTATAATCAATGTGAGAAACAAGGAGTGACAAGGGTTTCCCTCATAAATGTGGAGAGATAAAGGACATGATAGAGGTATTTTGTGGGGGGGGGGCATAATCAAGGGTCATCACGTTGCTACGTATCCCACTTATTGAATGGGAATAATGTTGTACATAGTTCTATGAGAGATCACTCAGTTTATCTTCATGAGATTAGGAAAATTTAGGTTATATAGTTTGACATTATGCAGGTGAGATGCTATGCTGTGTAGTTTTTAGTCATGTAGTAAGGACATTAGAATCCCAGTTTAATGTTGTGTTGCACAGACCAATACTATATTATTTAACATCACACGGTCAGTAGGATAACTCATAGTTTAGGTTCATAGAGTTTGGAACGTCAATGTGTGTCACTGTTATGCAAAGTACTTCTTTAAAATCCTCTCATTTGTGAGAGTCGTGATGAGTTATCTGTCCATTGATATCAAGGAGTATTTTTAATTGGGATAGGCCTAATGTATGACATATGCCCCCCCCCCCATAGTGATTCAAGATTTGGGGGATTCTTACTAAGTATCATTAGAGTTCTGAGGACCAAAACCATTTCACCTTAAAGGAATGATCTATGGTTAACCTTTTGTTCAGGGCTCGTGCGATCCAATTTTAGTATACATCCAAATGGCACAAAGTGTGCAACCTTTTCTCATCTATCTGCTCCAACACATCAAACCATCTCTAGGATTTCTCATCCATGGAAATTTGATAAAAAATGGCCACATGGAGTGATAGTACATGAATTTCAATAAGAAAATCCACCTCTCCCCTGTATACTAGCAAGTATGAGGATGCCTAGGTGGCAGTCCAGGTCGTGGTCCAGTAAGCCCACGAAGCATGAAGGATCTTGTCTGGCCGTGATTTGTGATCCTTATAAATCTTTTATAGCATGTAAGATTGATTTTTGTGAAAATACTCTATCTTCCCATAGGCCACTACATGGTAATGGGATGAACAGTTGGCTGTGATTCTTTACTTCTAGTATAACTTTTCCAATTCAGTAGAGTAGAAGTTGGAGTTGTTGTCCATCAGAATTCTATGAGGGACTCTAAATCTACCAATGTTTTTGGCCATCACAAAGAAAATTATTTTTCCCATGACTTCTTTAAGGGGTATAGATGAGGTCCATTTGGAAAAGAATTCGGTTGTTGTGATTATAAGCTTTAATTGTTTGGATGTGGTGGGGGGATATGGTCCCACAACATCCATCCCCTAGGTAAAAAATGGATAATAGTAACTAGTTGTGTGAAGTAACCTCAGGGGTCGGTGAATAAAATTGTAATGAAAATGGTAGGAATGTACCTTTGGGGTGCATATGGAAAAAATCCTACATCATAGTGGGACAATAGTATCCAATCCATTGAATTTGATGAGAGATATTTTCTGGCATTTAGTGTGATCTAAAATCTTCATCGTCCACATATTTCATAATTACAGTAGTCTTTCCTCTATCAATGAACCTGAAAAAGGCTACGTCAAGGTCTTATATGTATAGAACCTTTTCTTGGTTTAACCCATTGAACAAGACAAATTTTACTGCCCATATCTAGATATGTTCTCTTCTAGCACTATCTAGTGGGATTTTCCCCCTCCAAATGTAATTTTAAATGGGAGTCATCTCATCGGTGGTGTGACCATATGGCTCAGAAATAGGGCTAACCTCATCGATCTCCTCTGTATTGTTCTCAAAAAAATTGAATGAATATCCGAAATTGGGAAATTATAATAACCATTTCATCACAGTCTGGATCAACTAGGGCTGTGGATTCCTTCTCCAATGCATCGCCTTGAGCATTTTGTGATCTAAGGACATAGGTTAGCATTGGTTCTGATATGAAATATTCCATAACTTCTCGAATAAGGTTCATCAAGGGGGCCATTACTTATTTCTTAATGGAATAGTCAACATTGACATGAGTGATGACTAGCTCTAAATCCCTTTTAATCTCTATGTGTTTTTCTCATGTGAGAAGTTCCATATCTATGAATGCAATATTATCCTAGTATTATGATTCATTATTTGTACATCCCTATGAAATCCTAATGGAGTAATGAAAAAATGGCATTTTCTAGGGATAATAGTTTAACTCCCATCCCCACTTTGTTGATCTTGGGATCCTCCATCCTTTTACCTATCGGGCTTCTGTAAGCACCATCAAAGTACATTTTCCATACCTATGGGTTCTCTTGGACGAAGAACATTTCTTCATTTGGAATTTCGGCAACCAACGAGGTTGTTTCTTTTGCGGGGTGATCTGCCGGGAGGTCTACTAACACATGGCCTTTGATGGACTTTTGGGGCATGTACCATATGTAATACTATTTTAGGATGACTACCCATCATGATACGCATCTAGTTAGCATGGGACGGTAGAGAATATATTTGAGTGAGTTGCAGTGGGATACCAGGTGGACCACAAGGTGATGTAGGTAATTTCTAAATTTTGGAACCATAATGATTTAGTATAGGTAGTTCATTTGATACTTGAATATCGAGTATCATTGTCAATAATTGTTTAGCTATGATAATAGAGGGTATTCTCAGTACCTACATCCTTCTTCTATGTGAGGAAGGAGCCTAATGATCGTACCAAGGTGGTTATGTAAACAAATTTTTGGTCTCCCCTCAACTAGTGACATCAGCACTAGTTGGATTAAAAGATAAATTTTGAGATTCTTGAACAATTCCTCACAATCATTATCCCACTCATAAGCAACCCCTTTCCTCATTAATCAGTTGAAAGGTAATCATTTACCTGCAATGTTGGTAATGAAGTGTCGGATGTATGATAGGTGCCCCTGAAGACATCACAACTCTGTAAGGTTGAGAGTGGGGACATGAAATCTGTGGATTATTCCTTCTCATGGTCGACTTAAATGTCATAATGTCATACAATAAAGTCGAGGAATTTACCAGCGGAAACACCGAAGGCACACTTTAGTGGATTAATCTGTAAACGGTGTTGTCATAGTTTTTTAATACAATTTCATGACAATCTAGGTGGTTTAAGAGATGTCATGATTTAACTACCAGATCGTCGAAACTTCAATCGTTGAATTTTCTCTAGAAGGGCATGAAAATACGGTGCTTGGTGCGCTGATATGTAGTTCTAAAATTTCTTAGACCAAAGGGCATCACCCTATAACAAAAAAAACCATGAGGGGACCTAAAATAATTTTCTTCTTCATCTCCTTGGTCCATTTGGATCTGGTATTATCTTTAATAACCATCCAGGAAAAATATGTCCCCATATATAGTGGTCTCATCAATTAACAATTCAGTGATTGGGACAGGAAAATAATCTTTCGGGAAATTCTGATTAAGTTCCCTTAAGTCGATGAAAATTCTATTCTATATGTTCTTCTTTTTAATAAGAAATATGTTGCTATCTAGATAGTGTATTGTAATAACTGTATGATGTTGGATTTGATCATCTTGTAAACTTCAGCATATATTTTGGTGGCATGCATCGGGTGGGTCCTTTTAGATACCTTCTTATATCCCCAGTGATATTTTGGTAGACCGAAATGACGAGTAGAAACCTCAAGATTGAGGCCTGGAATTTCTGTGTAGTTCCAAGAAAGGAAATATTAATTATTTTTCAAGAATAAGTTACATGACTCTTGCTCCTCGATAGGCATATCCACACTAGTTAGACTAGGTCATGGGTTATCGTCGGTTCCCATGTTTGTGTCCCTATATTAATCAATTGTGGTGGAGACACCTTCTTTGAATTTGGGAGGGGAATATTTGGGTTCTTCTTCTTCTTCTTCTTCCTTTTTTGATAGAGAGAGGATTCCTGAGATGAACTCTTCAATGTTAAGAGAGAAATCATATTTTTCATTATTGAGTAAGGCGAGGACATTTTGGGGTCCTGATGATGGGTTTAGAGCAACATTGTTATGGATTTTCATGACATCATAGGATTTATCATGCTCTTCCTTGTCTTTAGACATGGCGGCCTTAATGAAAATGATTCATAGAATTGAGTCTATTTTCGGGATTGAATATATGAATTCAACTTGGATAATGGGTAATATATACTCTTCCCAAATATGTTTGAGGGGTTCAGCGGGATTCATTTTCAATACATTTGGGGTAGTGATCCAGTCAACACTATCATCCAAAGACTTATTCAGTTTCAATTCATAGATCCTGGAATCAATATAGTGAGACTCACAATATTTGAATGCAGATTTATAGATGCACAATTTCACTTTATTTTCATTACCACGATCTTTAATGCAATGATGGTATGATTGTGTAATTTACGCATGGTGATGTAGCTAGGTACTCTCTAACCGGACATTGAAGGTCAGTATTTTCCATACTACCATGAACTTAGAATCATATACTATGTCTCCAAGACAAGTTTTAATCTTGATTCATCCCAACGACTTCTACTCACTTTATTTATATCCTAGTAGAGTCATGGTGTAGGATGTTAAACTATCCACATCATAGCCCAGCAAACAAATAGTTCACAGTGGGAGGAGGTTGACCACAAAGCTGTTGTTGATGAAAATCCTCCAGAAATTAATACCATTTATCATTTCAGACACATGTAAGGGTTTTATCTTCCCTTTCATGATGGAATATTTATCTCAATCTGTGAAGGAGATGGCAACCTAACATTCATTAGGATTGGTCTCTGTCTGATATACTTTGGCCACTAATACATGACCATGATTTCCTTGGGACTTAGTAAGGCTTCGATGAGTTCCTCTCTACGGTGTGTGGATAGACCAAAAAAATCATGATTGAATGATTTTCTTATACTGAAACATGATTCTTTAGAATATCATAATTCTTCTCTAAAGTTTGTTATTTTCCAGTTCAAGTATTCTAGTTCATAGACACTTTAGGGTCTTTGGCTTTGGATGTAGATGGTCCAACCTATATTACTGGAGCTAGTGGCATTGTGGTCCTTTCCATGTTTAACCTTACTAGTACACTCATATTCTTTGGGTGATTTGATATTTTTTCTTCCTCTGATAAATAATCCTTGATAACTTTGTTTTGATTTCCTCCGGTGGGGGTGGAGGAACATTCCAATTCTTGTTGTGTCTGATGGAGGGTCCTTATGTGAGTTTCTGCAATGTTAACAGTTTGAGTTAAGGCGTGGCTGATAATTTGTCTCCTACAACAATAATGCCTTCTAATAAATCCTCTACCCTTCTAACATCTTCCTCCAGCTCTCTGGTTTCACATGTTAAATTTGGGTTCATGTTCATAGTCTCCATTAGAGAAGGGTTCCATCAAGTGAATGACATTAATGGTGCTGAAAATCAATTGTTGATTCGACAATGTTTTTGTCTGACTACCTCCTTCTGATGGTGTCATTTCATGGGGTGGATTCCATTTTACCATTTTTTAGGGTGGTTCACATTGTTCCATTTTTTGGGGTGGTTCCCATTGTACAGTTTGGATGGGAGGTTCCCGTTGTAAAATTTGGTGGGTCGGTGCTCATTGTACCATTTGGTGGGGTGTTTACCATTTTACCATGTCTGTTAGCATGATATTCGAATGTGTCAAGGATGGATTTGCCTTTGGTGGAAACCCATCCTCTTAGTCCTGCATTCTTCCCTTCTTTCCTTGAAGGACTTCTGGACTGAGGATGATGGTTGTGTTGAATCAAGAGCTTTTGGGGAGTAGTTGGTTGTTTCAACACCGCTTAGAGTATACCATGAACATCATTGACTATTTTTGGGGCAATCCAATTATTAATTTTTTTCTCCTTTTTACTGAAAACTATTTTACATTCATCTTCCCCTCCTGAGTTTGAAGTGGAAACATACGACACTTTTCCTAGTGGTGGAACCAACTTGACTTGCTTGGAATCCACCATTTTTGCAAAAGATCCATAAAAAAAGCATTCATGGATGTTCTGTCCCAGTATCTGGTGATAGGGACAATATTTTGGATGGTCTTCAAGTCCCACTTCATCGGCTCTCTTTGGCTTTGGTAGCTAGAGAATGTTGCAATTCATGGAGGCTGTGAAGTAGTCGCAGACCTGGTCATCTTGGAATGAGTAGACTTTATTTCTTCACTCCTTGAAATAGATTAATTTGGCACCCATTTATCATCATACCAAGGTGGGGGTGGATGTTGGCATCTAGGGGGTCTTGCACGGTTCGGTGGAGGCCTCACAATAGGAGTAGGTGATGGGGGTGGCTTAAGTGTGACAAAAGCCACTTCACCATTTGCCACACATTTTCTAGGGGTTGATGGTTCCCCATGGGACTTGTGATTGGTCCACTACAATGATTATTCTATCTTTTGGGAAATGGTAGAGAAATATCATAACCCACTTGTGTACTATACTGGGATGAGTGGTGTTCACAATACATCATGAATATTATCGATGCACATAGATAGAATCTCTTCCTAGTGGAGTGGCTGCTTCAGGGAATAAGTTACGTCTTTCCATCTAGATATGAATTCTAGAAATATTTCATTCTCTCGCTGCTTGCTGTTTATGAGATCACTGAAAATATTATTAGGAAATGTTGAACTGAACTGGAAGATAAACAACCACCGTAGGACCTCCCAGCCTATGATTGATTTAGATGGCAAGCTAGTATACCAAACAAAGGCTAAAACCTAAAAATGTTTCACTAGGATTCAATGTTTTACTACTTCTCGTTCCTCTAGAGTTCCCATAAAGAGGTCATAGTAAGAGGCATAGTGAATTTGATTTTTTTGGGTCTCTTAAGCCATTGAACATTAGTAATACGAGGTTTCAAAGTTCAGTGGTGGTGGAATGTTGCTCACCCAATCAGGGTAGGGTTTGCACTCTAGATGTATTAGAATGCACCACCCATCCATGGATTCTAGAAGAGGTGTTAGCTTCTCGATATTATTCATGATCCCTTGATGCATATTCTACCAGGATTGAGCTTTAACTAGTGCAGCAGCGACCAAACCTAGACACATTGGTGCCATTGGAATTTTGGTTGGATACCTACTTGGGGGAATCCTATATGGGTTCACATGAATATAATCTGGCTTCCTTCCAAACTGGGGTAGTCTTGATCTCTTTTAGGGGTCATATTTATGTATGTTGACAGTTCTGATGTTGGGTTCAATTGGCCCCCATTCTTGAATTCATTCACTGGGATGTGTGTCTATGGAAATGGAACCCTTTATGGGAAAAACTGTTGACGTTCCATAGGGGGAACACATCCCGCAATATAGATCCCTCGACATAGCTTGGCGTTACTTCATCATATCTCTTTCATTTCTTCTGTTTTCATAGAGAATATTTTCTCGAGAGTTTGGGAAACATTCTCAGGGGGAGTAGGAGGTGGGTCTCATATGACCTTGGATTTATTATTCTCCTTGTTGGGGTTTTGTGAGGGATATAATGACAGATTAACTAAGGGGGTTCCTAAATTTAAGACTGATATCAGGTTCCAGGTATGTACACCTTTAGGCTTGGTGTGGGATGCCTCTAAGAGGTATCCATATTCTCTTTCATACTCTCACTTTGTAACATTTATTATGAGATTCATGGGGTTGACGTTTACCACATTCACAAATGCATACCACATTGAGGGTGGTGTACCTTGTGTCGAATAGTAGGAAGGCTTTCTGCATCCTTTTTTTGAATTTCTCCTTCCATTCTATGGTATTTTATTTGTTTCTTGTTGAAGATTTACTTGAAGGTAGCCTGGTTCTAACATCTTAACGCACCTTCATCTCGGAGGATATGAACCACTAGATGGGGTGGAACTGGTGACTTCTCTTCACATCATTTTTCCCAAACGGGATAATACAGACATCCATTGTGTGGGAACATGAGGTAAAAAACCCCCCAGACCCATAGGATAGGGTTGTTCATGTTATTTTATTGATATTCTATGGAATGGATTTGTTGGTCTTATGGGGGAAATTCGAGTTAAAAATTCCTGCATTCCTACGGGCAAAGGCTGTTCCCGTATTTCAGTTATAACCACTGCTATTTCCTCATTTTTCATTTCATGCACTCCCATGTAGGTGTTAGTCGGTTATAGATCAGATCATGTATGGGATTTATGGGCTTTTTATGACATGAGATACGCTTATTGGTTGACCTAACTTAGGCATGAATCCTACTGTATGTTCTCGGTTTCCGAGATCAGAAGCTTTGCGATGGATTGATCTTTTCGGTCCTAAAAATTTGGAGGCTTACTCCAGGATGGTATTTGTTGATTATTACATATTTCCTGAGTAGTGATTGCATTTGATTGCTGCATCTAGTAATTACATTGACATATTTCAATTCCACTGAGTTTTGTTGGACGGGATGTGAGTTGATGTGTAGAGCTACATGTTCTCTAAATCCATGAATATGAACTCTAGTCGGGGCATCTCCAATAAGGAAACGCAACTTGTTCAGTGCATTGAGGCAAGCATGTGCAACATTTTCCTTTTAACATTCACATCATGGATTTCGTGCGGACGGGAGGGATTCTAGGTCGATTAGACAGTGAAGCTCCCCAAAAATTTTAGCATGGTATTCATACACTTTATAGAGAAAGAAATTTTCTTTTATCTAGTGAAGAGTCATCTGTATATTGAGATGAATTTCATACATGAACTCCCTAAATAACTCCCTTAGTATGTCAAAGTGAGAAGTGGACATATGATAACAAATCATTGGTATGTTAATCTTCGCTAGTTGTCTTCTCACGAGGAACATATCATTCCATATTTCTTCTGGGGAATCGTCTAATTGATAAGACCGTCTTTACTACTTCATAATAATTTTATTCCAAGCATCCGAGCTGGTGGGAGCCTCAATGATATGTAAACAGCATCAGGTTGGGTTCAAAGAGGAGCATGGCCTTATTATAACACCCTGATATTTTATGAGATATATTCTTTTAATTTATTTGATGTCTTTTTTTTCACACAACATCAATCATAGCTTTTGTTATATGCAACACTGTATTATCTTGCAGTATACGCAATAATATACTTGGCTTGTGTTAAACATAATTTCATGTTGTTTTTATAGAATTCAGTTAAAAAAACACTAAGTATATATTTTTCTTCAATTTATAAATTAACTATGTTTGTATTATGTTATATTCCACACCAAAGGAAGTATTCACTACACGCAACACTGACTTGGCTTGAGTTACACATAGTAATGACCTTCCTCGAAAGCTGGCTTTGTCCACGATATCGAGTTTCACTAAAGAATGATATATTATTAAAATAATATTATTTAATGGGATATAAACTAGCCATTTTGAATATTAAGAACCACATTTTGAATGTTATATAACATTAGCATTCATCTTTAACATGATATCAGAGAAAAATATTTTTTGGATAAAATAAGTATTTGTAAAAAAAATACAGATTTATCGCCTTTTGATGGTGCACCAATTTAAAATATAGTTTTATAAACAACTATAAGTTATATTTGAGAAGATATTATTTATATTTGGAATCATGAAATAAAATTATACTTTTCATAAATTCTTGATATTTTCTGATAACATTCATATTTTGATGAATAGTTAAAATACACTAAATTTTAATTGAAAACAACTTTTTTCATCGAAATAATTCATAGCGTTAAAATATATTATTTAATGGTTTCAAAGTATAAATAGAATATATTTTTATGTATTAAGATAATTTAAGTCATTTTATTTAATTTTATGTTGAATTCATATGTAAAAACATTTTAATCATTGCAATATTTTAAACAAAAACCCATTTTTTCGACAATGGGATTAATTTTAAATTAATTACTACAAATTATATGTTTTGAATTGGGAAAAATGGATTTCATATTAGTAATAAGAAGTTTCAAATTGTTTAAATAGGTACTTTTTATTTTGGGACATTATGAATAGTAACTTCAGTAATTATTTTATTTACCATGGTTAAAGGGTAAATCTGGTAAATAACGGTAAACAGATAATATTATAATAATACTAAACTACCTAACATGTGCCCTAATACTATTTTAGGAGATATTTCTAAAAATGGGCATCCTTGGGTCGATTTTGGGACCCCATGGATTCACTTGAATGTGAAAATGACAATTTATAAGAATTAACTTAATGTAAGGATAATTATAACCTAAACATATATCTTTTACTAAATTGATTTTGATATAGGGTTATATAGTAGATATCTATGTATATAAAATTTAATTTAAAAGCTAAAAATATTTCCTACTACATGGTATTTTAATTGTAATTTTTAGACATTATATAAACATATTTATTTATGACACAATTATGATGTAGTGATTACCTCATTAATGAATGATTCAAATAAATGAATTTATAATTATTAAATGATTAATTTGAATATTTTGATGCCATCAACAAAATTTTTAGATGAAATTGGCATATTATGGATTATTTAATTCTTTTGGTTCTAATTAATAATGTTGTTAATAATATTTTAAAAATTCAAGTATGAATTGTATCGCAAAATGACACAATTCATAACATAAAACCTAAGATAGTTTATAAAATGATATTAAATTCCTAAAAATCTAGGATTAGTCCAAATGGTTAATATAAATCCAAATATGTCATAAATAACTTTTTAAGAGTCATTTGACATGATGTGGAAATTAAATTATCCCAAAATGTGTAAATAACATGATATCCCAGTATGATTAAAAAGGGTAAAATAAGGGTAAAACAAAAAAGATAAGGAGAAAAAAAATATTCAAAATTTTCAAAAAATTATTTGATAATGGTTATTTGAACAAAATCATATTATCTTCTAATTAAATATGTTTTGGACTATTTTTAGTCAAAATTGAATTTATAATAAATTAATATTTTCAATAGTTTCCTAAAGTTCCCTTCTCCTCTCTTATAAAAAGGAACCTCCTCCCTCTTATCGTCACTCCATATTTATCTTTCAAGCTCAGCCAACCCCTTCCCATTTTTCTTATAAACATCTCTAGTTACATTGTCAAAAATAAAATGAACTAGAGGTCTTCTTCTTGACTTTTTATTTTTAGAGTCTTCATAGTAAAAGTTGAAAACAATGGATCCAGGGTCCTCCGACCAACCTTCTATTTCATGAATAAAAGAAACTTAACCTATGGAAACAAGTTCCTCCTCCTCACTTGGAGCTTCCTCCTAGATAACTGAATTCTCCTCTACCATTCTTCCTTGATCAATTGAATCATCAGTAGAGTCTACTAATACTTCTTTTATAGAGTCTTCAACCACTTCCATTTAAACTAAAATAGATTCAACTTTATATTCCTTTTCATTCTCTTACATTTTTATACATCCTATCAAAGGAATAAGACATAGGAATTCTTCTTCACTTCCATCATCATCATTTGTTTTAAACTCTTTATGATTAGATTCAACTTCATCCTCCTCCTCAATGGTCTATCCAACATTCATGTCTTTTAAGAAATTATCCTCACATTCTTCTTCAGTGGTTTTCTCATCATTACTGCCCCTTAGGATAGTGTCTATTTTGGGAAAAATATTTAGTGGACTAGGCTCACCAAATGATACAACACCAACATGGGGACTTGATGGAAGGTCAGGATCACTCCGATCATCTACAGGAGAATCCTCCCTTTCTTGCACAATATCAACCTCCTCGTTCTCATATAAATACACTGGTTTTACATCATCATGTTTTAATCCTGGATCCCATTTATCCTTTGGCCTAGAAGGATTGAGAATAGGGTTTAAGCCATTATATAGATTAGCCTCATCACTCACTGATTCCCTTTTCCAAGGGTTCATGTTTATCCTCATACACTTGAAAATCATTTTGGCAATACAGAAGTTCTCCTTTACCACTATGGTTACATCCTTATTTCCAGCAACACCATTCACATTCAACATCAAAGATATCAGTTTGGCATGAAACAATGAATTTGACTTGGAACCAGGCCTACTCATATCCACTAACTGAATGGTCAATAATCTGAAAAGGGTTAACTTTTCTCCATGCCTCAAAAAAATAATTCAAAAATATGTCCTAATATTTCAAACTATTAAATTACACACTCCTGGGACTCAAGAAATGTCGGATAAATATAAATAGTAATCTCTTTTTCTCATCCATCATAGAATCAATTACTATTCTAGGTATTACATTCCCTATTAGTTTGGTCGGAGCCTCTTCATATAAAAAAAGATCACTAGTAGGAGGCAACACTCCAAAATAATAGTAAAATATGCCTTCATGTGGGACTCTTAAACATTTATCCCATTCAATAGAAGAGAAGCTCACACTAACTCCATTTACCTTTGAAAGCATTCAATTCTCATCCTCATATTTTTAGAAATTATTAAATCCATAAAACTTCTTTACTAGCTTCAGGTAATATAATCCATTGTTGTTTGCGAATAATTCTACCAAGTACTGAGCTTCATGTTCTTTCATCACTAGATACTTGATCGACAAAAACCATTATAAACATAATTCTTTTTTGAACCCTATTCCCTCTTCGACAAATAAGGATTTGTTAGATTTCCCATAACTTTTCTTCCACCACTAGAATAAACTTGAGGACTATTAGGGTTCAGTGCATCTCCTTCATCATCAACCATTTGTCTCTTTAATCCTGCCTTTGTGTTTTGATGTGGTTTGAGGGTTTTAGAAGTAGGATAGATTCCAAGATTCAGGAGAAAAGATTCAGGAGAGGATTGAAGTGGATTGAAATTTGACTTATAACTTTGTTTTTATCATTTAGGGATGGAAAAACAAATCAAGTAAAAAAATGAATAAAATTAAAACATTTCAGAATCTGGAAGAAAACACAATGTCCATGACATATCAGTAAGGTTACCTAGTGATAAGGTTCCAACAGTAAGGTTTATCGGTGAGGTCCAACAGTGATGTGTACCAACTGTGAGGTCTAATGATGAGGTGTTCTAACATTTAGTTTCAACAATGAGGTGTCTTAACGCTGAGGTCCAACGGGGAGTTATCCTAAAAATGAGGTCCAACTGTGAGGTGTCCTAACGGTGATGTCCAACGGTGAGTTGTCTTATTGGTGACATCCAATGGTGAGGTGTCCTAACAGCGAGGTCCAACGGTGAGGTGCCTTAAGTTGAGGTTTACTAAACTAAAATTTATCATACCTAACTCATGTTTGATGTAATTTAACCTCTCATAATTCAAATGCTTTGTGATTATATCAGCTAATTGATGTTTAGTGCCAATGATTTCAAGTGTGATATCACCTATTTGATAATGATCTCTTAAAATATGATGTCTCAAATCTATGGGCTTTGTCCTATCATGAGATATTGGATTTTTAGAGATGTTAATTGAACTTTTATTATCAAAATTTATAGATACATGTTTGAATTGAAATCCATAGACTTGTAAAGTTTGTTTCATCCACATAATTTGAGCACAACATCTATAAGTAGCAATATATTCAATTTTAGCAGTAGATAATGAAATAGAATTCTGTTTCTTACTACACCATGATACTACTGACTTTCCCAAATTGAGACATGTCCTAGAGGTTCTCTTTTTATCTAACATTCAACTAGTAAAGTCATCATCATAATAGCTTATCAAATGAATTGATTATCCTCTTGGATAAAACACTAATGAAATTAGAGGTATTTGCAACGGGCTATTTGTGACGAAAAAGTTTCTAGTCACAAATACGTATCTGATTATATACGTTATATATAAAAACATTTTGCGATGGGACCATTGCAAATAGTATTTGCGAAGGGCCAGTCGTCCCGTCGAAAATATGTTTTTAAAAAATACATATTTAAACAATTTGCGATGGGAACTCATCGCAAAAGGTCCCGTCACAAATAATTAACAATGTAAAAAATATATTTAATAAAATTATGATTAATGAAAAAAATAATATTAATATTATTAAAATAATAAAATAATAATAAATTATAAATTATAAGTATTATCAAAAAATATATATATATATAATCATCAATTGTTATTGTTATTATTATTAGTAAAATAAATAAGCATTAACAAATATAATACTAAAAATATATATTTACTAAAATTATGATTAATGAAAAATTAATTTAAATATTATTAAAAAATAGAAAAAAAATTAAATTCTCAATATATACAAAACAATATAAAAAACCATAAAATATTATTATTATTATTATTAAAATATATATATATATATATATAATATAATACTAATAATAAATAGGAAAATATTAAAAATAAAACAAATTAAATTATGCTATATTCGCACCAATATAAAAGACAGAAACTGTAAATAGTTTATATTATAACAAATCTTGAATTCAAATGTTTTTATCATAAAAAAATCACTAGGGTCGTCTTCTGAAGGAGGTGGAGGAGTTGTAAAGATGGTGGAGGAAACTCCATCCCTAAACTATGAGTCAAACAACGCATGTATTCCATCTACTCATGATGATGATGCTACTACTGCTGCAATCGACGCATCTCATCCTCGTGCTACTACTGCTGGTGATACATCTCTTCATGATGCTTCTGAAAACTCTCTATAAGCATAGTTTGAGTTCGCAACTACTCCTGATAGTGTGAGGCAGATGATGATGCCTCTCCATGAGCTCCTCTTGAGCTGGACGCCGACATCACAGTAGTACCATAATATGTACCAAGAGTCAAATGAGAGCTGATACGAACTACTCAGTCCATCTCAAAGCCATACTGAGTTGCCTGCATCCATGCTGCCTAATCAAAATTGTGGGCACTGGTTAGATCATTCGACTAGTCCTGACTCATAGCCTGTGTCTGAGATGTCACAGCCTCATATGACTCCTTCAATTATATTTTTAAATTAAATTTCTGAAAGTATTATATGCAGTTAATTGTCAAACTGAAAAAAATAATAACCACAATCTGACTCTGGCGATCACCTCTAATCTCTCTAGTGGTTGGATCACAGTACATCCCCTGAAAAACATTGTAATCTGTAATATCAGGATACTCTACTGCCTATAAAAATCTAAAATAAACTATTTATATTTAATATTATATAAAATATTTAAAAAAGATATTTACCTGATTCTCTCTATGTGTACTAATTGTACGACTACCAATTCGATGTGTCACCTCTTGTCTCCCCCGATTCTACCGACCCACTAAATATCTCCTCTGACATCTACCACTCAACCAATGTAAACATAATCTATCAAAACATATGAGTACTCTGGATGGTGGGCGCTACACGACACTTCAAATTCTGTCACTCCTACTTTCTTAATAGTCTTCCTTCTCAAATTGTGCAAAAACTAATAGAAACGGCCACACAGAGACACCTTCCATGCCGCGTGGATAGCGTCACGCATGCTATCATCGATGGGATACCATAAACCCTACAAATAACTTATAATCTCATGTTATTAATCAAATAAATTTCAAAATCAATATTATTTATTTATGTACCAACAAATGATTGATCATGCCGAGCCATGCATCTATAGAAATATGACACCATGTGATCCATGGCTGAGAAAGATGATTGTGCAAGATTGTGCTCCCCTATCCAACAGATACATAAAAAAATGTGAAAAAGTAATAAATAATAAAACAATTAGTATATCTATAAATAAATTAATGAAAGCTAACTAAAATATACTAGTTATCATACCTCTGTGTTCATGGATCGAATCCAAGATGTGGACATCACTCGGGGATAGGGTCCGGAATCATCAATCATGCAAGACTGTACCCACTACGTCTATCCCCTGAACCACCAGTAGATTGAGGGTCAAATGATCAAAAATCCCCCTCATCCGAAGGTAGATAATCCTCCTACAACTCGCGAAATAGGTCAGGGTCCATTTGAAACACAAAATGGTTGTTGTTAGGTGAAATATGAAAATAACTATTATATATAGATATATATTAGTTATGATTATAACCATAATTTAACTATTTCAATGTTCACCTTCATCACCATCTTCATATCTGACAATTTCGATGTCTTCATATTCATCCTCTTCATCAACAGTATCCAAATGAGTTTTAGTTTCATCATCTCTTGTCATTTAAAATTCATTTGTAACGTCATTAACGTCTTCTTCTCCATTTATCCTTAATTGTGGAGATTCACAATCAATATTCACATATATTTGTCAAAAAGGTGGATTTTGAGAAGTCTCTTTAATAATTTCAATTCCTTTCACTTCATCGGAACCACATTCAATTTGAGTAAATGGATTTTCCTGAGATTTTATTTTTATTATGCTCCAACAATCAGTCAAGTCTCTTGAAGTAGCATAGTACTTTACAAAATAAATTTGGTGTGCTTGTTGAGATATTGAAAATGGTTCATTTACTGCAAAAGACTTTTATATTTAATATCGACGATTCCATGAGTCATATGAACACGCAAGCCTCTCTCAATATCCAACCACTTACATTTAAACATCATTATGTAATTCTATCATAGATAACACATCTCAAAATTTTCATCCATAATGGAATAAAATCAACTTTATTTTCACTTTAATGCAATCCTCTCAAAAAGACTCTACTTTTCAATTTTTTTTATTCCCCAAATGCACGTGTATGAAATCTAAAACCATTCACCACATATGCATTATAAGATTTAACTATTTTGGATGGGGGGTTACTCAATATGCACAGTCTCTTATCAATTTTATCATCTTGTTGAGACACCTTAAATTTTTTAGAACAATTATTAATATCATAAACAATAAACAAAATTGATATTAAACCATTAATAATATGTGTGACCAGTTTTTGAAACCATTGAGAAAATATTTTCTGTCTGTGTTCTTCAAATGTAGGTGTTGTAATTTGTGGAAGTTTTTTCTTGATAATATTATCATATAACCATAAAATAAAATAATTTTACATATTTTAACATAAATTATAGAATAATTTATAGAAGAACATGCAGTAAAAATGATGTCATTTTTCATAGTTTAGGAGAACATATGTATGAGCTACGTAATGTTCATCATCTGAAATCCATCATTCATGAACTCCACCAAATCCAAGATTTGGCTGATTAAAAACTAATAATTGATTTTCCATTTCATCATTAACATTTCTCTCATTCAATTCCTTGTGGTTGTGTTTTGAGGGATATTCAGATTCAAAATAATGAGACCAGAAAAAAGCAATTTCCTCTGGGAAATAAGCTTCAGCAATTTAGCCTTCAACTGATGCTTTTTTATGTACTTTTTTCTTCAATTTCTACATGCATCTCTCAAATGGGTACATCATTCAAAACCATAATAGACCTCTACCTTTAGATTCATGTGGAAAATGTAAAATCAAATGTCCCATTTTTTCAAACAATGTTGACGGAAATATTTTTTTTCAGTTTACAAATAATTACTTCAACATCTACTTCTAGTTTTCTTAGTGCATCATAGTCTATTTTCACTGTACAAATGTCTTAAAAAAATATGATATGTCTGTTATCGAATCCCAAATCATAGAATTCAACAAACCTCTAAATCCAATCAGCATAATTCTTTCTACTATAACATTAAAATCACAACTTTTTAATCTGGTAATATAACCATTATTAACACATCTGCCCAAATTGGAAGCATATCCATATGGAAGTCTCAAATATACAATATAATTCCAAAATAATAACTGACTCACTTTGGACAGTGTATAAGCTACATTTAGCTTCATTAACCTTTGTGAAATGACATTTTCAAATAGTTCACGTTCTGGTTACCTGAAAATTTGGGCAAGATCAAATAATGCCTTTATAATATCTTTTGTCTTACCTAGTGTATCCAAAATAGTATGAAATAAATTATCAAATCTGTTATTCTCAATATTCATGACATCCAACATGTGGTGGACCAATAAATTAGACCAATTTGGTTGATCTCCAAAAAAAGCTTCGTTTTATCCAATTATGTTCTTTCCCAAAGCCATGAATTTTCTATTGGTTTACTATTGAACCAAATGTGATTGAAGGAAATTAAAATACAACTGATTTTAAAAATATACCAAAGATCATTTTTGGAGTTTCATCACTTTCAATTTTACCTTTTCTGAAATGAGATTTGTTCCTTCGAAAAGGATGATCGGTTGGATGAAATATGTGATGACAGTCAAAATAGCAAGGTTTTTTCCATTGACATGCATAAAGGATTTGTTTTTTTCATACAGTAAGGATATTATTTCAGACCATGTGTACTCTATCCAGATAACATGCCATATTCCAAAAAGTCACTAATCGTCAACATAAATGCAGCTTTTAATTTGAAATTTTGTTTCACAGCAACATTATATGTGCTAACACTATTACTCCATAATGCATTTAACTCGTCAATCAATGGTTTCAAATAAACATCAATATTATTTTTCAGATGTCCTAGGATTAATAAGGACAAAAATATATAGGGAACTGTCATAAACATCCTTGGAGGTAAATTGTACGGAGTTATAAAGATAGGCCAACATGAATATTAACTACCATAAGATCCAAATATATAGAAACCATCAGAAGAAAGACCCAATCACAAGTTTTGTGCTTCTAAAGTAAAAGATGAATGCATATGGTCAAAATGATTCCTTGAATCACCATTATATGGATGATACAAGATTTCATCAGTTGAAATCTTGGTTTTGTTCCATAACATCATAAACGTTATGTTTTGAGAATTAAATAAACGTTTCATCCAAGGTGTAAGGGGGAAATATCTCAACTATTTTACTGGAATCGATCCAGAATTCCCTAGTTGAGATTCTTTATACATTGATTTTCCACATGTGGGACAACTATCAAACAACTCATTTTCACTAGAAAATAAGATGCAATCACTTGGACATGCATGAATCTTCTAATAACTAAGGCCTATATTATGAACCAGCCTCTTGCTCTCAGAGTAATTTATAGGCAACACATTTTCATCAGGTAACATTGTTTTCACAAAAGATAATATATGATCAAAATAGTTGTTTGAAATTGAATTATCTGATTTAACAGCCATAAATTTTGCAACCGCTTCTAATTTTCTTATCTTGCAACCAGGATATAATGCATCCTCAGCAGACCTCAACAACTCATAAAAATCATATGATGCCAACTCAAGAGTTAAATCTAAATCATCTTGAGTTCCAGGTTGTTGAATAGATGGACCTAAAACATCATGTACTAAATTTTGAAACCATGATGGATCCATAATCATGTTATTAGTATCTTCTCTGGAACTTTGTTCACCGTTTCAATACCAAAAAACATAATCTGGTTGAAAACCAAATTGTAAGAGATGTCCCCCATCCTTTTCAAATGTGTCAAATGTTTTCATAGAACATTATTTATAAGGACACTTTATGGTACCTTCTTAATCAAATTCTGGTTTTGATGATGAAAATGATAAGAAAGACTCAACACCCTCAATATATACAGGATTTAAACTAGAACCTTTTGTACTTATACACTAATTTATCCTAGCGTGATCATCTAATAATGGCTGTTTCTGACTTCCTTGTTTTGTATTTTTCTACAAAAAAAGCATTACTATTTTTGAATAATTTGAAATTATAAAAATACTATCTGAAAATAAAGATAAATAATTACAACTACTTCTTAATAATTACCATCACTTATGGGCGACAAAATTTCTAGTGGATGGACGTCTACTCTTTTGTCTGACAACTTATTTACATGAAACATTCTGACACAGAAATCAAAATGAAGAATCTGCTCAGAGGTACGCATCTTCATTCTCATGCATTACAAGTAAATGAGTCGTCAGACAAAAGAGCCCCCTTTTCATCGATGAATCATTTTCTTGCAACTGTCACTGCCTGAACACATTATGAAAAATGTGGTCCTACAAATGCATATTCATAGTCATGAATATGATATTGGATATGCATACATATAAGCATACTAGTCATAATGTTTTGATTTGGTGGAAGTTGAAAGGATAAGATTCATCGAGAAAAAGGAGTGCTGTCAATCCACTAGAAATTGTGCCAAGTTATTACAATTTATTAAAATTTATTTTAAGTTATTTTCTTCCTAATTATTTTTATATCTTTCTAATTTTTACTAATTGTTACTAATTATTACTAATTGTTACTAATTGTTACTAATTGTTACAAATTGTTACAAACTGTTTCTAATTTTTACTAATTTTTACTAATTCTTACTAATTATTACTAATTGTTACTAATTATTACTAATTATTATAATTTATTACTAATTGATAAAATTTATTACAATTTATTACAATTTATTAAAATTTATTACAATTTATAACAATTTATTACAATTTATTATGAATTATTACAATTTATTATTAATTATTACAATTTATTACTAATTATTACAATTTATTGCTAATTACTACAATTTATTACAATTTATTACAATTTAATACATTTTTTACTATTTATTACAATTTGTTACTAATTCTTACTATTTATTACTAATTTTAAAAATTTATTACTAATTGTTACAATTTATTACGAATTGATACAATTTATTACTAATTATTACAATTTATTAATAATTATTACTTATTATTACCAATTGTTATAATTTATTACTAATTGTTACTAATTCTTTCCAATAATTACTAATTCGTACTAATTATAACTAATTATTACTAATCATTACAAATTATTACTAATTATTACTATTTATTACTATTTATTACTAATTTATTATTATTTATTACTAATTTGTAAAATTTATTTCTAATTATTACAAATTATTACTAATTATTACCAATTATTATAGTTTATTAAATTTATTACCATATATTACAATATATTACAATTTATTACTATATATTACAATTTGTAACAATTTATTACTATTTATTACTATTTATTACTAATTATTACTATTTATTACAATTTATTAAAATTTATTAAAATTTATTACCATTTACTACAATTTATTACAATTTATTGCAATTTATTAATATTTATTACTATTTATTACAATTTATTATAATTTATTACTATTTATTACTATTTATTACTATTTGTTACTATTCATTACTATTCATTGCTATTTATTACTATTTATTTATATTTGTTGCTATTTATTACAATTTCTTACAATTTCTTACTATTTATTACTATTTATTACTCTTTGTTAGTATTTATTACAAATTATTACAAATTATTACAAATTATTACTATTTATTACTATTTATTATTGTTTATTACTAATTATTACTAATTATTACTAATTATCACTAATTATTACTAATTATTACTAATTATTTCTAATTATTAAAAATTATTAAAAATTATTACTGATTATTCATAATTATTCTTATTATTCCTAATTATTCATATTTATTACGAATTATTCCTATTTATTATAAATTGATCCAATTTATTACAAATTATTCCTATTTATTACTAATTAATCCTATTTATTACTAATTATTCCTATTTGTTACTATTTATTCCTATTTGTTAGTAATTATTCATATTGATTACTAATTATTCCTATTTGTTGCTAATTATTTCTATTTATTACTAATTATTCATCTTTATTACTAATTATTCCTATTTATTACTAGTTATTCCTATTTATTACTATCTATTCCCAATTATTACTAATTATTACTAATTATTGCTCATTTTAACTAATTAATACTATTTATTACTAATTATTCCTATTTATTACTAATTATTCTTATTTATTACTAATTATTCCGATTTATTACAAATTATTCCAATTTATTACTATTTAGTCCAAATTATTACTATTATTACTAATTACCCCTAATTGTTAATAATTACCCCTAATTATTACTAATTACCACTAATTATTACTAATTTTCCTTAATTACTACAAATTACCACTAATTATTACTAATAAACCATAATTATTACTAATTACCCCTAAATTTTACTGATTACCTGTAAGTATTACTAATTAACCATAACTACTACTAATTAGCACAAATTGATATTAATAACTAAAATTTACAACTACTAATTACAAATTACCATTAATTACAAATTACCACTAATTATTTATATACAATACTAATTTTCGTTAATAATTAATAATTAATAATTATTACTAATTCTTAATTATTACTAATTATTTAGAATAGTACTACTAATTTCAATTTATTATTACCAATAATTACTGATAACGAAACAATTTAAATTTAATTTAATTAAAAATAATCCACAATAATTAAAATTAACATAAAAATGAAATAAATACTAAATTAAATAAAATATAAATACATTTAAACTTGATCTCTTATTGATGTAGACAACGTCACAACTTCTTCGAAAAAAACTAACTCCGAGAAATTTTCACTCTAAAATAGAGTTTAGAGAGAGAGAGAGAGGAAGTGAGAGTTGACAGGAAGAGAAAAAACAGAATGGGTGAATATATAGGTTTCATTTGTTGTGACAAGACTATTTGCTACAGGATACCCATCGCAAAAAAGTACCTGCCGACACACTTTTTTGTGATGGGACACCATCCTATCACAAAAAACCATTTACCGCTGCCGGTGTTTGCAACGGGTCCCATCGCAAATACCCTCCGACTGACTCAGTATTTGCGATGGGGAAATCCCCCCATCCCAAATATCCTTCCCACGCTTTGGCACACAACCTACACCAAACCGCGCTTTACTTTGTGCGATGGGTCGAACCCCCCATCGCAAATAACCTCTGGGATGGACTATTTGCGACGAGAATTAATCCCATTGCAAATAGCTCATTGCAAAAGGCTATTTTTCCCGTAGTGAAATAGTCCTAGGTTGGTAGTAAATTTGATATATTTAAAAAACATTTTAATAGCTGTTAAATGATATTATTTGGGATTGACTTGAAAATGAGCACACACACATACACTAATCATAGTATGAGGCCGACTAGCAGTAAGGTAGAGAAGACTCCCAATCAAACCTATATAATTGGTTTGATCGATTGGTTTATTAGTTTCATCAACATCCTACTTATGAGTGGTAAACATATGTGTATCACTACCTTTATTAATATCTAAACCAAAACGTTTCCAATGATCCTTAGTATATTTACTCTAATTTAAAACAATACCATTTTTTTGGAAAAATTTGAAATCCAAGGAAAAAGTTATGTTCCCCCATTTGACTCATTTAAAATTCATTTTTCATCATCTATGAAAAATATATACATAAAGATTTTTTAGAGGATCCAAAAATAATTTCAACTACATAAATCTGTACTATTAAAACATATTTGGAAATCTATTTAATAAAAAGGACATGACCATATATCCCTTTAGTAAAACCTTTTGAAATAATAAAAGAACTAAGTTTATCATACCAAACTCTAGGAGCTTTATTTAGACCATAGAAAGCATTAGAAAGTTTAAAAACATTATTTGAAAAATGGGGATTTGTAAATCCAGGTGTTGTTCAACAAACACATCCTCATCTATGTACCAATTTATAAATACACTTCTAACATCCATTTGATAACGGTTGAAATTTAGATGAGTTTCATAATCAAGTAGTATCCTAATTTCTTTTATTCGAGCTATAATTTCAAAGGTTTCCTCAAAGTCTATTCCTTCTTCTTGAATATATATTTGTGCAACTAATCTAGCCTTGTTTCTAAAAATATTTCCAAACTCTTCAACTTTGTTTCGAAACACCCATTTTTGTGTCTATGGTCAAAGTGTTCTTAGTTCCTTCTAATAATTCCCAATCATTGTTTCTTTGAAACTGATTTAATTATTCTTCAATAGATATCACCCCAAATTAATCATTGATAGCATCATTAATATTTCTGGGTTCAATCTGTGAAAGAATGGCTTGATGTTCAACCTGGTTTCTCAGAGAAGCTCTAGTTTGTGTTCCTCTATTTAGGTAACCTACTACAACATCTAAATAATGATTCTTGAGAGTTTTAATACCTGTATAAAGGCTTGGACTATACTCCTCATGGTTGTGTATTGGTTTAGATTCAACAGGCTCATCTTCTAGAAAATTTCCAGAACTAATTGTTTCCACTGGGGGTTCATTGTTTTTATCATTAAGGTCGAGAATTGACATATCTTCCTCAAGATATTCATGATTGGTTTTAGGTTCATGTGTATTAGTCTCTTAAAATTTTAAATGAATCGATTCTTCCACACAATTGGTTCTCTTATTGAATACTCTATAGGCTTTACAAGAGGTTGGGTATCCTAAGAAAATTCTTTCATCACTTTTGGAAGAATATTTGTTGAGATTATCCCTATTTTTAATGATAAAGTCTTTGCAAACAAAAAATCTAAAGTAATTATCCTTAGGCTTCCTATTTTCCTTATCTCATAAGGTATATTCTTAAGAATATGTCTAATTGAAAATCAATCAATGATGTAACAAGCCGTATTAATTGCTTAAGACAAAAAATCGACAGGAAGGTTATACTCATTAAGAATAGTCTGGGAAATGTCTTGAAGTGTCATATTTCTTCGTTCAACAGGTCAATTCTATTGAGATGTTCTAGGAGCATAGAAATTTTGATTAAATCCATTATGTGAGAAAAAAGATTCAAACTCATGACTTTCAAACTCAAGGCCATGATCATAACTCCAAATCTTAATTCTAAGTCCACTATGATTTTCCACAGAATGAGAATATTTAATGATGTAAGAACATGCATCACTTTTATGAGCTAGAATTTATACCCAAGTGTATCTAGAAAAGTCACTATAAGAACATAGATATAGTGCTTCCCATTTAAACATGAAACTCTAGATGGTCCAAACAAATCCATGTGAACCAAATCAATCGGTTGAGAAGTTGAAACTTCTTTCTTTGGTTTGAATGAAACTTTGTGGTGTTTTTCATTTTGACATGGATTAAAAACATTGTTATGTGGGAAAATAATTTAGGTAAGTCTCTAACTAAACCATTCTTAGATAGTTTCCTAAGTGACTACACATTTCAGTTTCCTAGACCAGTTCTATTTTTTTGAGAATTTTTTCCCCTATAAACTGAGTTAAGGTATCCCTGTCGGTAGTAAACTTATCAAGATCTCTTTTTAATTTATCATTTGAAAATTTAAGTTTAGTATTTTCTCTTAACATTTGAGAAATTTTTTTGGTTTCAATATCCAAATTAGTCTTATAATTAATATTTAAAGCATGTTGTCTTAGAAATGATTTATATTTATCCTAAGGCTCATTAAAGGTATCCCCAAGCATTCCATATTATTAAAACAGATCATCCTTAGTTATATTTTCATCATTATTGGATTCGCATTCATTCCCCGAATAGTAAGCATTAGTTATTGGAGAATTAAGTGTTACCTCAGATGTTTCTGTTATTAAACATAGGTTTTCATGATTGTTCTTTTCAGTATTAGAAGTGTTAGATCCACTGGATATGCCTTATGAAGCACTCAAAGTAGCTTTTGTAGCCTTTTTAAATCCCGTGCCCTTGTCTTCATATTTTTCATAACTTTGAGCATGGGGAAATCATCCTTCACAAGACCTTTTCATTTTTACTCATTCTAGATTATCTCATTTGTGTTCCCATTCCATTTTCTATCTTTTTTCAAATGTCCTTTACTATCATACCTTCCTATGTAGTTTGACATTCTAAAGAAATTCTTCCTTCAATAGAGCTTTTTGAATCTTCTATAAAGATGAGACATCTCCTCATCATTATCAGAATATGAGTCTTCACTTGTGGAACTGTATAAAAGAACATAAACTTTTTCCTTGTATTTACTCTTTTTGTAGAATTATTGAATGATATAAATTTATTTCTTGGTTCTTCATTTTCATCTTGATTCACCATAAGCTCTTATTCATACATCATGTGTTTTCCATTAATTTCCTTCACCGATAGCTTTCTTATGTTATAGGATTCTCAGATAGAAACACAAGTTCTTCTCTATCTGTCAGGTAAGCATTGAAGCAATCTCATAATCTGATCCTTACAGTCCACTGGTTTCCCAATCAGAGCCATGGTATTTACTATTCCATTGAACTGAAGATACATTTTATAGATAGGTTTATTCGGATTCATTTTAAAATTTTCATACTTAAAAGTATAAGTATTTAAGCTCATTTCTTTAACATTGGTTGTTCTCGCACGTTAAATAGCCAAAGTATCCCAAATTTCATATGTAGTTTTACCGGAAGATATTCTATTTAATTCTTCACCACCAAAAGCATAATACAATGAATACTTGAATTACAGTTTTTATTATACGTGGGTTTAGTCAACTGAGACCATTTGTCCCTAGCAGTAGCAGGTAATGCATGTTGTTCTTCAATTTTGTCAATGATTTTTGTACCCACGCTATCTAGATACATTTTTATTTTCATTTTTCACTGATCATAGTAACTACCATTAATGAAAGGTTTCATATTAGTAGCTGCACCCTCAACTCAGTTATCCATAGCTGACTAGAATTTAATGAAATGAAAATTTAGATATGAGAGAAATTTTAAGATCTATGAAAACAATGAAAATAACTGTTAAAAATAATTTGAAGTGCATGAAAAATAGTTTTAATGGTATCAATAAACACTCATCTGATACCAAATGTTGGTCAATGTGGAAACTCGTGATGGGGTTAAATGACTTCCTACTTAAAATATATTTTAAAAACATTATGATAAAATCCCCCAATTTAAAAAAACTCCATTAATCAAGGTAGTATAAATATAAATATTCAATTTCTCAACATGTCTCACAATGGTTTATTAGACATTAGTTGAATAAGTGTAAAAACATATCGAACATTTGAAACAGTTTTACTAAATTAAACACATATACAAACCAACCAAAAGTAACTATCTGAGTTAATGTAAATCAATTTTCAATCATTAAAATTATAAGTAGTAGAAAAATAGAAAATAGAGTATTGAAAAAAAATTACACAGTAGAATTAAACTAGAGGTTCAGTCACAAGCTACGACATAATCCTCTCTACTCACTGATCACCTGCTACCAAGCAATTTATATTAATAAACTTTTCACACATCCTGTATCAGACTTTACAATAGTTTTCAGAAACTGTCCATGTCTCACAACCTCTACCACCGTTCTCTATGGAAAAAACAAACAACCAGGCCACACATGGCCTCTTCCATAATTATTTGTGGGAAAAAATGTATGGAATGTTTGGTGTGAGGATTTTCAGTATACTAATGTTTAAGAATATGAGAAAATGTGTGAGTATTAGAAAAACACACACTACTCAGAAATGTAAGTTAAAGAAAACAATAGTGCTAATGTTATGAGGGTTGAGTTTAGAAGGATCTAAGTGTTTTTAGTTCAGCTCTAGACTCCTTGTTGTGAAGACATTGCAGTTTGAGTCCTTCTCTATATATTGTCTCCAAAACAGGGTGTCGCAACTATAGGTTCTAGCTTCCAGGTACTGAGGTGTTCAACTTCTTGGTTTGAAAGAGATTCGATGAAGCACATCAATTCAACCTTAAATTTCTCTCCCAATTTATATTCGTGAATCTCTTGGGTTCACAATGTATGTTTTGGTGTATTCTCCTTGTTCTTCTGGTATGTCAAGTAAAATCTCTCACCCAAGATGGTTTTATCTAGCTCGATCATTTATTTTATTCTTGAGATGTGATAGTCGGAATGATCAAGTCATGTGCGGTCTTCATCGTACCTCGTACGGTCTTGAGATATGTCTAAAATCAAAATTAATTAATTTCAGAAGCATTAAATTTACCAAATATTACTGTTACAATAATATTATGAAAATTGAAAAAATTTAGAGTATAAGAGTATAGTTATCAGTAGACTGGTAGTGGTAGCCATCTCAATGGTAGCTTCTCAATAGTAGCTTTTAAACTGTAGGCTTATCAATGGTTGAGATGTGAATTCCCAAGGTTCTTTAGCAGTAACATTTTATCAGTAGACTTCTTGAGGTAACTTCATAGTAGCATCCTTGTAGTAGTAAGCTTAAAATGGTAACCTACCAATAGTAACCTTTTAGCAGTGACTTTATTATGATTCCAGTGGTAGTCTTCTCATTAGTGACCTTGTACTAGTAACCTCTAGAGGGAGCTCTACAATAGTATACCTTGAGCGGTAGATTCTTAGTGGTGAACTTTTATTGGTATCTTAGTGGTAAGGTTCCTCAATAGTAAACTTACTATCGTAACCTTATAGCATTAAAATTATAATGGTAACCTTTTATTGCAATCCTTATATCCTTAACCTCTCAATGGTAAACTTCTAGCGGTAACCTCTTAGTGGTAACCATCCGCAGCAGTAACCTCTCAATCAGTAGACTCAACTAGTGACTTTTTTTCTTAGAAAATTTTTCACTGTAAACTTAATCAAGAAACAGTGATATTAAAAATGAAAAATTGTTTCATGATAAAAAATATAAAAACTAATGAATCATGATTATCATATAAATAAAACATGATTTTGGATTATCAAAATAGTTGATTCCAACATGGTTCTCTTAGGATATAACTTCCTTGAATGTTCTTCAATGGGTTTATTCATGGAGCCAAAAACACCCAACGGCCTTGGAATCCCTGAGTCATGGACCTTCTTTCCAATGTCTGACACTCAATGTATTATTATTTATTCAACAACACTTATGAACTCCATTGGTTTAGGGGATGGGAAGTCATTCTCACCACACCCATGGGGTGATTATTTCCAATTTCAAGGCTCTCTTATAGATTTAATTTGAGTTTATATATTCCAGAAACATTTTTCATTCTTGAAGAGTGTGTTCATAGGATACCCTTGGGTTGTAGGATCTTCAATGGTATACATGGATTTGATGCTATAGGGGAAATTCTGACATAATCCATACAATAATGTGCTCTGGAGTTTATTGTCATCTAGGGGGGACAGAATGTGACATGATGTTCGGATCGGACCCATAAGATGGGATTCCTACATATCCTCAGGAGACAAATCATATCCCACATAGTTTGGGAAACATGGGGAATAATCATGGGATTTACCCATTTTAGGGGACATTATTGGGTATACCCTTTGGAAGGGAACCCCATTTGTGACTGAGCCTTTAAGAAGGAATCTTACGTATCCGAGTTTTACGCACAATCAGAGTTCTCATAGTTTATATTTGGTTAGGTTGTGTGGATGTTGGGATCATTAAAAGACTCTAAGACCATTTTATTCATACATGGTTTGAGAAACAAGAGGATGTGAGAGATTTGACCAACCATACACCTCTTATCCCACTAATGGGAGAGAGGAGGCCTACAGAGGAAGAGGTCGGGGTGATAGTGGGAGAAGGCATAGAGTGATGATCTTTTTAATGCGGGATGATATTATAGGCCATGCAGCTTGGCCTTCAGAATATTGGGGACTTACCCTAGTGAAAGTTCCCGAGAAGACCTTCTAGAAATGGGGAGTAATTTCTCATCTCGTCAAAATTAGGATTGAATGTGATTCATTTGACTGATCACCTTTCCTTGCTGAATGGAAAAGTATGTGATCACCCTTAATCCCTAGAATGGGGAGGTTCACGTTTTCATCCCATGGTCAGACTCTGGGTTACCATGGGAATGTAGATGTACAGACATCCCTAGAGTCTGGTCCATTGTAGGGAGAGACTTTGTGAATCCTCTTACCATGGGTATGTAGACTCAAAAAGGAACACTGATGTGCCCAATGATCTGATCATATGGGTCTTGTGGATTTGGAGGAGGCTTTGGCCTGATGTTGAGGACTGGTTTATAGAGGGGCTATAGAGGATAGGACGGTAACAGATGCATGAGATTGGATCCAAAGGGATGAATACCAGAAGGCTCCCGATTCCCCAATATTTTTTTCATATGTGGGATGGGGGGAGATCTGCATACCATAGTGGTGTGCGTCTAAAGGGTGTGTCTGCATAACAAATCAGTATGCAGGCAAGTGCATGGAGGACCGCAGCCCACAATATTACAGAGTCCAAAATGTGGTCTGTCATGCCACTTCGGGTTCCATCCGCGTACTGATGTAGTTTGTGGTGCTGGGTCAAATCTACATAGTAATACACTATGTGGAACACCATATCAAAGGAGGGTCCTCAAAACTATTGTTCGTAGGGAGTTCATCTGTGAGGAATATGTGGTTTGTGATCATACCGACTAGGTTCGCGGTTCTCATATTATTATTATGTTCCTTTGTTTTATGGTTCGATTTTAGTTATACACTATGTAACATGGTTTGAAATTTGGGATTCTCCAATGAATTGAGATTGAATCCAGGATCCTCTCTGAATTCTTATATCCAACCTCTAGGATCTCTTCCATGATTTCCTCTTCTGTCCTTTCTCAATTCCTTCCGTGATCCTTTTATAGATCATTGGGTAAATCCTATATATGGGCATGCGACACCATTTGTAGAACCCCATGAAGATATATATTGAACCATGGAAGACTCCATCAACCGGGGATTTCGGAGGTTGTGGTTCATGATTCATGGTTTTCAAAACCTTTCCAATTTGCTTCATCCATTAACTTTTGATTTTGTGAGCTGGTATGTGGATGTTCATCACATGATTAATTCGACTAGCAATGTGGTTCGCGAGAAGCTCAGGTTCACTGGCCATCACTCTGTGGGCCAGTGCCTTGCAGGTCATTCTGCGAACTCGGGGTTTGTGGGTCATGTGGTCTACTAACCCTTCTCAAAGATGGTACACAAGTCACTTAAAACTCCTTGAGAAACTCAATTCCTCCATGTTTCTTATGAAGTTTGCAACTCAATTTGAATCCAATCACTTTACTCGACTTGTATGAATTCATGGTTACTTATGTAAAGTTGTTTTGGGAGTATTTGCTTCCGCTTGAGAAGTTTTCAGGACCCTATTAACATGATCATAATGGAATTAGAATATGAGAATAACATTTAAAAACTATACCCATCATATCATAGATCATAATATTTAATCATGTAATAAATATTGGTAGTTCATAATGCATGAATCCTAAATGAATCAAATAACTTGAGTCTTGAGAGCATAATATTAGCATAAAACATTTGTTTATAAAATAAACATAATTATAGAAAATAAATTCCTTAGCAGTAAAGGATCACTTCCAAGACTATCATAGTAGATTTTGTTCACTACCCATTCCGTCATATTAGTCAAGGTTCACTCCCAAGACTATAATATTGGATAGTTTCCCTTACTAAACTAGGTTCACAACCTATTCTATTCCTATTTATATCATGAGATATGAATCATTACCAAATTCATTGGAGGTATACATAAATACATTCCCACCTGTAACATAATGAAAACAACATATATGTGGAAAAAAATATCATAAAATATTAATAATATCATTACACATGAAAAATAAATTTGTTTCATAACTATTTAATTATATCATAACCAATGGAAAAGAAATGGCTTTCATAAACATATCATTAATTCATCATAGAATAACCCGTGTAAATGAAAGAGTTTTATAAAAAAATCAGCATAATCATAAACCATAAAAATAGATAATGGGGATGGTTTCATCAGAACATATCAATACTAAACCTTATGTAACGTCAAAGGATGTCATATTAGAGATAAAATGTCCTTAAAATATCACTTGGAAAAATTATATAATAAAATAACCTCTTCTCTTTGAAATCGCATATTTGAAATACAAATATTTCCCAAATAGAAGTAGAAAAATTTTATTTAAAAATAACATGAAATTTTTTAAATGAATATTCTAATAATTTTGTGGTCATGATGATGATAGATTCCATTAATGTCATATAAGTTAATAGAAAAAATTCATTTCACACTTTTGTAAAAAAATCAACAAATACATCATTCAGAAAATGAATAGGGGATTAATTTTAAACTATTTATTAAAAAATTCAAACATGGAGAAGAATACATTGAAAAATAATATGATAACATTAAAAAAATTTGTGATTTAATTTTTATAAAACATTTATATAGATGAAAAACATTTTTTTATAGTATAGTGAAATAAATTTGGGTTTCGTTAAAAAATGTATTCAAACTATTGAGTACATAAAGCGAGTAAAATGAATGAAAAAATTGCAATATCTAAAAATAACCATCAAATTAGTAAATTCATGTGCTTATTGAGATATTTAACACAATATTTCATCATTCAAAACGTAATTATAATCATCTTTATAAACAATTAGATATTAATATTAAATCCTTACCACTTTATTAACTTTTTTATAATAATACACGTGAAAGAATAACACCAAATGAAACACTAAATTTCATGATAATATTCAGATTCATTATATAACTTGTAAAGTTGTCTATATAAATAAATCATGAATGAATATTGGTTCGTATCATTACATATATCCCATTGAAGATACAATGAGATGACATACATTTACCATAAGTTCGCCATGTCACAAAAACAGTCTAACATCCCATATAATTAGAATAAAATTTATAAAAATTATAAACCAGAATAATATATAATCAATTAGTATAATTTATGTTCCACTTATATAATTTGAAATCAATTAATTAATTATTCATTATTTTAATTTTTTTTATGGTGTTAAAAGTTTAATTAATTCAAGAGAATTTTGGTTTAGCGGTTCTAGTAATTTTACATTGATCATAGTTACATAAAATCAATAACGTTAATATGGATATAAAAATCATATATATTCAGTATATATATACATAAATTCATCTTTTAATGATAGAGATATAGAAATTAATTACACAGATCATGAAGACATTAAGTCGTATGTACGCATGAACATTGTTTTTATGTTTTGACGGATGGAATGAAAGAATGGTAAAAAATAATTCCACTTAATAAAATAATTATTATATCATAAGTATCTTAAATATTCATTAAATATATCCTTATTACCATCCATGTAAATAGAAAATGAAAAATTAATCCCATCTTTTCATGGAGGTGGTAGTCGATACGTACGCTGGAGAGACACTATCTTATCCAACATATTAGAAGGTAAGAATATAGATATTACATTATAATTAATGAAGAATATTTTTTTAATAAAAATAATTTTTAAATAATTAACATAACATAATAACCATCCATGAATTATAGAGATATAAAATTATTTGAATCGCTATGTGGAGGAGATATTACACACATACTCATGAGCGATACATTCACCTATAATTTGATAGAATAAATGGTGGACTATGGTGATACCATAATAATAATAACATTTAAGTATAGTTGGTATACATAAGATAATAGTTTATTAAAAATACCAATGAATTATTTATTGTATAATAAATATAAATAGAAAGTGGATGGTTAATAAAATTATCTCTTCTTCGGTAGGCCCCTATAAATCAATTTTATAGAATTTTTGAATTTTATTTTTTGATGAAAAGTTAAAAAAAATTATATAGAGATGATTATCAGATATTTGGTAATATTTTATTTGATATAGGTTTCTAAAGAATGGGTAAATAAAAGAGAGTATGTATTTCTGTTATAGTGGAGGGAAATGACACACATGGAATTACAAAAACGATTAAATATAATTCAATCATTCTAAAAATAAAACAACCAAATGAACTTAGATTTGATGAAAATATGGTAAGGTAAAAATATCAACAACCAATTATATTTATATGGGTTTTGGTTTTATTTTAAATTTTTTTACTAACCCTATTGTTAACCATTTTGACCATTAAACATGGTAACACCCTTTTCACATTTAAAAGTTTATAACATTACTTATAAGGTAAAAATATGCTAATAAATATTAAGGGTTTAAAATTTAAAACCTTATGTTACCCAAATTGTCCTATATAAATATTTATATTTTTTATAAATATTTTTTTTAATATTGTTTCTCATAAAATATCATTAATGTCATTTTTGACACTATTCAAATAATTTGACTTTGAAGACAACATCATACAAATGGATTTATAATACAAAACATTATCCAATCTATGATATTTTATCTTAGTCTAAAAAATTATTAAAATTCAAAAATTCTTCTAAACATTAATACATTTAATATATTTTAAATAATTTATTTAATTTTTTCATTAATTGAATAATTTTTATGACAATGTTACGTAAAAATTTAAGGTAATTATTCAATCAATAAAATTTAAAAATAAATTAAAATGATAAAAAAATTAATTCTAATTGAAAATAAATATTTATAACCAAACTTGACTGATTTTTTTCATTATAATAAAAAATTAGAGCTAATAAAGTCAAGGGTGCCATTTTTTATTTATCTATTTTCTAAAATAATATAAAGTTCATAATCTAAAAATACACTAATTTTCAATATATTTCATAATTGAATGTACATGGAATAAATCCACTCGAAAATTTTATAATTGGTTTTCTATTACATTTGGGACCTTATCTCATAGTTTTAACCCTATTCTATCTATTTTACCCTTACCAAGGTGAAAAATATTTATTGAGGTTACTATTCATAATGACAAAAAAGGGGTCCTATTTATCAAATTTTAACCTCCTGGTTCCAAATATTGTATATATTTTTAATTATTAAATTTTTGTTGGGGGATGAAATTAATATAATATACAAAAAGAAAATTCTAAGAAAACAGGTTTTTAGAAAAATTCCTTTTATGAATAAAAATGTTTTTACAAAAAATTCAACACTAAAATTGATTCCAATAAACATAATTGAATTTTAAAAAATATAACAACTTTTAATTTGAAACAATATTCTCAAATGGAATATTATAAATTCATTATATAAAAATATTGTTTTTAATAAAAATTATTATATTTATTATTCACTGGAAAATAAATATTTTTTAATAAGTCAAAAAAAAATTACCCTAAAATAATTTTGATATGATTATTTCAAAAATGTTGTTAATTTTATAATATAAATTTTTTAACGATGTAAAAAATATAGTATAACATTTTCTCAAAAACGAAATAAAAATAATTTTTAACAAAATGCATTCTTTTAGAATAATGTAACTTTAATAAAAATAGAATGATTATTTATTCTAAATTAATAAGTAATTTTTTATAATACAGGAACTATATATATATATATATCACAATATGGTTATTTTAATTGTTACTCACCAATTCAATATCTAGTTTATAGTGATTAAATTTAAATAATAATATTCCAGGGTTGGTTTAAGCTCTGTGTTGTGTTTCATATATGTTATTGAACATAATGCAATTATTTTGAAATATTTGGGTGTGAAATTCTCCATAGATTTAATTTTTTTATTTCCTCATAATTTGTTCATGTCCTTGTTAATCAAGTTTTGTTATTTGAAAATTCATTTCTTAAAAACAAATAAAAATGGTTTAAAAATTCCACTTGGATATAAGGAATTGAAAATATTAAGTTCATTGAAAATGATTGTAATATGTTATATTTTTATTTCAACATAATCTTTCCTACTATTGATAAATTTTTTGATATCTAAACTAAAATCATATAATACTATAAATTAAAAGTAGAATTTCATTCATTTATCAATTTCCACCATAAACAGATCTTTTCCCCAAGTGATGATAATTCAATGTGAATTTATCATGACAACGACACTAAAATCAACTTAATAATCCACAAAAATATACTATGATATTCCTCCCATAATTAAATATTAACCAAATTAGAAAGGTTAGCATAAGGTTAGATAATATCCAAAGAATATAACCCATTCAAATTAATTCCAAAATTTATATAATGAAAATAAAGGTTCCATGTAGATAATTTCATAAATAACCTTACATCCCAAATAACCTTAAAAAAACTCATCATTAATGAATGTATAAACCTAAAATATGATCTCATAACATTCATATTACATACCCAAAAATTTAATTTCATTATTCTCAGATAATCAGTGATGATAAATCAAATATTAATTATAAGGGTAGTATATACCTCAACCCAATAAAACATCCACAAAAATAGAAACTTGATAATTCTTATAATATAGTGAAATTCAACAAAATATCATGAATCAAATTTTTATAGTAACCTGAAATGTAATCTATAGATTAACAAGTAGTGTCACTAAAAATATTTTCTTTTCAATTAAAAACTTTTCAATCATCAATATTATCTATATCACACTATTCAACATAACACAATTAACTTAACATAAAATTATAAAGTATCCTTATGAATTATTGAAATCCAAATAGAATATTATTACCCGAACCTAGTGAAAGATTCAAAAAACCTAAAATTCATATAACTTAACCATTTTAATCTATATCAATGATTTTAGCTTTTGATCAAACATAAAATTATAAACTCATTATTGAATCAATAATTATTAAGTTATATGAGTAAGAAAATATATTTACTTTAAAAAATTAATACAATCCTTATTCCTCACATAAAATAACATACTATCTAATATATTTCATAAATCCAAAAATACTATGAACTCCATAAAAGAATCATAAACCACTTCACCATCAAATCACGTATCAGTTTCATGGTCAAAAATACTATCCCATTTACATTATCAACATCAATCAACTCTTTATACCATCTAATAAGTATCATGTTACCACTAATTCCATTTTCCTAATTATCAGTTTGTTTCAACTTATGTTTTAAAATGCATAAATAAAATATATAGTTTTGAAATAAATATATGTTCCATGATTCTTATATCTATAATATTATTGATTTAATAATTATAAAACTTAATTATCAAAACTAAATATATAAACACTTAAATCATTTCACATTAATGATTATAAAAACATAGGTCCTTCATTTTTCATGGATTTAACTCTTTTATTTTGATAAAAGATCAAATAATATCCCTAATCCAGATAGATAATATATTAAATAATAATTGTTTCCTTGGCATGAAAATAATTTCCCTCCATAAAAATATTTATTTTTCCTCATCATTTAATTTATTTAATCTCGTAATTTCTATATAAAAAACATGATTATACTCCTTTGAGACATTACCTTGAGTTTCTATCCCCACATTATAGTCATATAGAAAACCAAATATTATTTCATCCATCGTCATAATGGAACCCCATTTTTCACATATTATATGTGTTAGAAAACTCACCCAAAATGATATTGTTAATCATGTAAAGATATACTTGATCAGTAATTAACACAAGGTTTAACCTTATATATTCTATTTACATTGGTTCCTCATGAGGATAGTTGTACCATTGTTTGTATATTTTTTCATTAACAAAAAATTCAGGGTTCTATCAAATGACAAAAACTAAAATTTATATTTTTAATTATCAATGTTGGAAACCAAATAGTCATTACACCTTACATTCAATCTATAATTACTTATTTTAAACCATGGTAAACTGTGATCATAATCTATTCAAATAATTTATGATAATTCATAATGAAAATGTGAATTGACATAATCGTATCCCCCAAGAGTGTCAAACTAGGTTCACATTAAGGAATCAATCACTATTAATGATAGTTAAGGAAGAGATATACTCGACCAGTAATTTTCATGTTTATTAAATCTACAAGACTATAATATAAAACCATGTACACATTTATTACTGAGAAATTAATATTTACCATGTAAAATCCTATTCATTTATTTAATATAACTTAAGAAATTATCCTATATATTTGATTATTATAAGGGTCATCAATAATGTTTTCTTATCCTAATTTGAAAATGGTCACTAAAACATTATGTGCATCCAACTATAGAAACATATTCTTTTCCCAGATAGATATTACATCTTAATAGATGAATATTCATTACATAATATAATAATATAAAACGTATAATTAAAATTTTTTTGTCTCTGTAAAAGTTGAAAAATATAAAACTGGTGCATAAAATATCTAAATCATCCCCAACAAATATCATCATAACTAACACCCTTCTTGACACATAATACAAAACTAATTTCTTCATATCCTGGGGAAAGAATAACATAACGAATATTGTGCTCAAATTCTCAATAAGGTTAAAAATAGAATATTTAAATGGTAATATAAGAATTACATGAGAAGAAAGGTATGATAACATGATCTTAACATTTGAAAACCATTCCAAACATATCATAGATCATAATATTAAGTCATGACATAAATAATGGTAGTTCATATCAGATGAATCATAAACAATTGAAGAAAATAATCCATGATAGAGTAATATTTTCATATGAAATATGTTTTTAGTAAACACATAAGCATAGAAAATCATTTACCTATTAGACAAGGGTCACATAAAAGGAAATAATAGAGGATTGGGTTCACACCCCATTATATTATACTAGTTAGGTTTCACTTACAAGATAATCATTTTAGGTAAAATTTATTATTGAAATATGTTCACTCTATAACAAAATCATTTTTATCTCATGAGATATCCATATTTAAGCAATATATTATAAGAATAAATTATTCCACGACCAACCCCATAACATTTTGATAAAAATAAATATTCATGTCCAAATATCATACAATAATCGTCATATCATAACCCATTAATAATAAATGGGTTTCATAATCATTTCATTATAGAAAAACATGTGTAAAAGAAATGGGATTCACAAACATTTTGCAAATTCATCCTAGAATAACCCATGTAAATGAACTGGGTTTCATAAGAAATAATCCATCATAATCCTGAACCATCAAAAGAAATAATAAAGATGGTATAATGGGAGAATATCACCATTAAATATTACGTAACATCAATAGATTTAATCTTAAAAACAATTATTTTAAAATATCACTTGGTATATTTTTTGAGGAAAATAACATTTCCAATTTGAATTCACTTATTTTAAATATAAATTTATCCCAAATATTCCATTAAACATTTTATTTAAGAATAATATTTAATCATATATTGTATTACTCATATAATTTATATTTAATAATGATATGAAATTATTTTCATGCCATTTAATTTAAAAGAAAATGTTCATTTCATTCATTTGGAAATTTTTATAATGGGAGAATATCACCATTACATTTAACATTTTGAAAATCATTAAATTTCTTTTCTACTAATTGAATAAATATTATGTCAATATTGTGTTAACATTTAAGATAAATATTCGGTTGATAAGATTTTTGAAAAATACCATTATAAAAATATTAATCCATAATTTAAATAAATAATTATAACTAGAAATATTATCATTTTATCCGTATAATAAAAAAAATATGTTATTAAAGTCAATAGTGTGAAATTTTTTATTTATCCTTTTATTAAAATAAAAAAAATTCCACTATCAATGAAAAATGGTACCATGTAGATATATATTTAAAATATATATGAAATTTTTTGAAATAATCCCATATAATAAGACAATATAATGATTTTGGCAGATTTTTAGAATTTAGCTCATGGTTTTAACTTCATTCTACCGATGTTACCCTTAACAAGGTGACAAAAATTTTCTAAGGATACTATCCATTAAGACAAAAAAAGGATTTATTTAAAACATATGAACCCCCTAATTATAAATATAGAATCCATGTTTAAATATTATATATATATAAATAGGATAAATTAATTTATCATAAAAATACAAAAGGAAATTAAAACCATCTTTTCAAAAACATGCACTATTAAGTATAAAAATGCTTGTTTATACCAAATTATATAAAAAAATTGATCCCAGGGAACATAATTGGATTATTATTAATACATGATATTTAATTTTATTTTTAACGCTTCTAAAAACAAACTATATCATTGTACATGATTAAAACAAAATCACAATTTCCAATAAAAATCAGTATTATTTATTTTTCACTAGAAAAAAAATAATTTTAGAAAAATCCAAAAAATTCACCATCAAACAATTTGGGTATTATTATTTCAAAAATTAAGTTTATTTTACAAAATAAATTTGTAGTATTGGAAAAAATTATGTGTATTTTTTTCTAAAAATATCCCTAAAAGTCGTTTTTGAAGGAAAATAAGTTTTAAGAATAATATAACATTCCAAAAAAAGGGAATGATTATTTACTAATAATTAAAAAATATATTTGTATTTATTAGGGAAATTATATATATATATTCTAATATGGTTATTTCTATTCATACCTGCCAATTCAATGACTTTGTTATAGTGGTCACGTATAAATAAAAATAATTTGGGGTCCATTTAAGCATGATGGAGAAAGAATTATATGTTATTTAACATAATATTATAATTTTAAAATCTATGTGTTACATCCCAATGATGTTATATAATGATTATTACTGGGTGGGTTTCATTCCCATTGACATTCCAATATTATGGTATCACATGGTGCACACCATTTCCCTATGCTGTAATGATAAGATAATGGTATTATGGGAGAGAATATATATAACCCTTAGTTATAAGAAGTTACATGACTGGAGAGATATAAAAAAAGATGAATTAGGTATGGATGACCTTGAGTGTAACCATAAAAATAAAGGACTCGGGGTGATTTATTCTATTATTTTTCAATTATTTAATTATTATTCAATATGTATCATATTGTACATGATTTGATTTTACTGATTTTTTAGGGTAATCATTAGTTATGCAATAATCAGTTATACTCACTCCTAGATCAGGTGGTATTGGCACATTAGAACCTAATTAAAAAATCTTGGTTGAATGTGTAGGTAGGGCATAGGCCCAGTGCTTCGTTGTTGAGCTAGATAATAGGGATTCAATCTGGTGAAATGATTAGATGTGAGACCCAATACCATATGGTGAACATTTTATATTTATTATTATGATGGACTATGATGTATTTGATCATACAACATGTGATCTTATTGATTCCATTCTAAACCATATTCCCTTTAATAGAAGGAAATTATTATAAAAAGGGTACGTTATTGTTTCTAGTGGATTGGAAACATTTCTTATTTATTAATTTGTCTGTTATGATTAATTTTTGTATGATTATTTGAATGACCTGGAAATCCTGTGTAATTTTGTCTTAAAATACACAGGAATTTTACGAGTCCGTAGTTTCTAACGGCACCTGATTTCGAGGCCCAGTGTGCCCAGAATAATTTTCTGATGTTATGTTCGGGTACGTTCAGTAGAAGTACGAGTGGGATTTTATATCTTTTCAACTAGTGCTCGGAATTGAAATATGAGGACACCAGTGAACTCACAGCATCGATATTCGCTTAAGGGGACCTTTACCGCAGTTGCATTTTATCAGGAGGAGAAGTTAATTTTTGGGAATTTTTAATAAATTTAAAATTATGTGTGACATAATTTTTAAGTGGTGGTTAATTTCTCCAAAGTGGAGTTGGAGGTGGGGCCCACCCCCCACATAACCTCCCATGGGAGGATATTGTGTGTTGGGTCCCACATGAACACCAAACCCCTCAACTCCCCTTTAAACCCCCCTTTTAAAACTCTTGGACTTCCCTTTGATTTAATGAAGCCACATCTCCCATTTTTAAATTTTAAACCTTCCAATTTCTCTAATTAAGGTGCCAACACACTTAATTAATAACTAAATTAATTAATTTGTGTGTTGGAAATATTTTGAATTTATTTTACCAACATTAAAAGGAGAGATTGCATTCTTTTAATTTGGTTGGCATAACCTTGGTTGGGAGAACTAAGGAGAGGATGGGAACTCTTGGAGGAATAATACTCTCTTGACGAAGAACGCCTTACTCTAATAAAGAATGGCATCCTCTCCGATGATGAATGAAGAAGGTGCTTGAGATTGGAATCAACAGCGTGAGATGAGCACAACGTACGACAGCGTCTTCAAATTCTCTTTCCGTGACACCGTCAAACAAACATTGCAATCAAGGTAGGGGTTTGAATTCGAGTATGAATTCCTTACATTTAGGTTCTTCTTTTCCTTTGGATAAAAAACAACAACAGCGGACCGACCCTCGAAAATGTCGATCTTCAGAATGGATTTTGATTGAGGGATGGGTTAGATATTATGCTGGGGTTTGTTTCTGGTACAATTATATGTTGTACTACTGTTTGAGCATCAAACGTGGATGTCACAGGATAACGAACAAGTATGGACCCTCCGCCAATTCGTTCATGATGCGCGGTTTGAGGGGTGATCAGTGAACGGAATGAAAACCCTGATTTGAGTTCGTAATAGTGAAGAACAGGACTCGAGGAGGCCATGGGTGCAGACGAGAGGAAAAATGGACCACTAGAATGACTCCAGTGGCCCGCATAGGAGTGCGGCGATGCGGGTCGCTGGTGACCGGCACCGTCCGGCCTCCTAGGGAGGGCGACGCCCCTCGCGGGCCACCGGCAGAAGGCCTCCCCACCACCGGCCGTGGAGGTAGAGCGGAACCCCCATCCACAGGTTCCGGTAAAAATGGGCGGCGCAAACTGGCACCTCCGTTACAGGGCACCCACCCCCTCCTCCCCCCCCCCCCCCCCCCCCCCCCCCCGCGTCGCGCACCTGGCGCATAATGCGCTCAGCCAGCTGGCCAAGCCGCGGCCGACCAGGTGGGTCAAGCTGCCCCCGCGAAGGCCAGGCCACATCCGTCAGGTCGGTCCACACCCGCCGGGCCGGGCCGTGCCTTACTGGTCCGGACATGGATCCGAGTGGGGTCGACCCAGGGCGGGTTGGGCCAGGTCGGACGGGACCCGGACACCAATCTTCGGACCGCTATTAGTTTTTAGCCTATAACATAATCCATGGACCTCTAATCGATGCACCATCATTTTCATAAGATTCCTTGTATCAATACGGTCATTTCGGTATTTTACACTCATGGTTTTGGCGACGTTTGGGTATGGCCGGGTTGATTCGAACCCGAAACCAACCGGTTCCTCAGAGCGGAAACGCTTATAACTTAAGGACCAGGTGTCCGATTGACATTTCATCAACAAAGTTGGAGTAATTTTGATGAGACAGTTATTTTGTAATACTCCACACATGATTCTAATGATGTTGGAGTATGGCCGGGATGGATTGTACCAGAAATCCAACCGGCCCCTCGGAGCGAAAATGCTTATAACTCTCAGACCGGGCATCCCATTGACGCACCTTCTGTCCCGTTGGGTTCCTTATGATGAGATGTAACTACTGGATACATCAACTCAGGACATTGTGATATTTGATATATCAACACTTGGCTTGAGAAGCGGACCCTCCCGGAATCGAGCGTGTTTTGTGCGGGAACCCTAGGACTGGCTTCGACAACGATGATTACTATAACGGAATCCTACGTTGGTTCGACAGTGACAACTACTATACCAGAATCCTCTATGGCTTCGATAGAGAGGAATACTATACCGGAATCCTATGTGGGTTCAATAGTGATGACTACTATACCAGAATCCTTCATGGGTTCGACGCCGATGACTACTGTACAGGAATCCTACATGGGTTCGTCAGTGACGACTATTGTACCACAATCATCTGTGGGTTCAAAAATAAGGACTTATATACTAGAATCCTACATGGGTTAGAAAGTGATGACTAATGTACCAGAATCATCCATGGGTTCAACAACAATGACAACTGTACCAGAATCCTATGTGGGTTTGATAGTGATGACTTCTATAACGGTATCCTACTTGGGTTCGACAGCGATGCCTACTGTACCGGAATCCTACATGGGTTTGATAGTGACGACTTTTGTACAAGGATCCTATGTGGGTTTGACAGCAATGACTACTGTACCATAATCCTACATGGGTTCTACAATGGCGACATCTGTGCCAGGATCCTACATGGGTTCGACATCGCTGATATTGTTCCAAGATCCTACATTGGTTCGAAAGAGGAGATGATTCAGAGGCTACATATAATCATCTCTACCCTCTTCATGAGTTTTATACCTATGTGAGTTGAGTCTTGTCTTTCAAACATTATCAGTGTGGTGATTGGCTTACATCCTTTGTGGAATGGTTTGTGCTTGGGCTAGAGAGTTGGATCCAGACTGTGTTTGATAACATAGGTATATGTATGGGCATACACCTAAGTAGGGTTGGTTGATACTTCAATTTTGTACCATTATATTGTGGTTTATCCTTTTTGGATTTTGTGAGACCTTGAGGGTCTCGTGGTCCCTACTGAGTATCGTTATACTCACCCCTGCATGGGTTATGCCTGCACCTCGGGTTGTTGGATGCAGAAGACAGACAACACTGACCGAGGCGAAGAGTATGAGGACTGGACGGTACCCGGAGGTGGACCTCAAGAAAAGTCAGTACCCCGAGGAGACGGACATGCATGGAGCACTGAGGAGGCCATCTGTACCTTCCATTCATGTAGGATATATGGTGGACGATCTCAGAGCTGCTAGGCACCTTCCAGTTTCTTTTTTTTAGTTGTACATGTTTTTCCTTTCCTTATACTTTACTGTTGGGCTTGTATTTCTTGCCCTTGTACTTTCTAGCACTTCTTCTGTATTCAGTTTTACTTAAATTTTTCCTTTTCTTGTTATATGGTTGTGTTTTTTTGCAGTTATAAGGGCAATGCCTTCCTAGTTTAGGGATTTATGCCTTTTGTGCTAGTTGTCATCCCCTGGCCTATGGAAAGAGGGCTTGGGGTAGTTACGACATGGGCCCTGGGGGACGAGTGGTGAAAAATTGGTATCAGAGGAGTTTTTTCTACTACAGAACATGGAATTTGATTCTTTTAACAACAATAGTGTCAAGTGTTTTGGGTGTGGTTATCAGTTTATGGAAACCAGTGTTGGTGCGGCTGCCGACGTATCCATACACTAGGACTCTAACTTCTGATCACTGACTCAGTGCACGAAAACACTGATTGCATGTGTGTTTCCTTTAAAAAAGTTTTCTTCACGATATCTTTGGGTCAGCTCACCAGTTATACTGTTTTAACCATGTCACACCTGTTTATTTTCAGGATGTCCCCATGAAGGTAGCTAGCTAGGGTTCCGAGTTTCATACGAGATGGTAGCCCACCAACCAAAGATGCTTCGGTGTAGGGCCCCATCACAGCGGAGGTACTAGAGGTACCACTACCCACTGGGCCACCGATACCCCCATCTCCAGTAGCATAGAGTGCACACCATCTGAGTGTGTTGCACGAGTTCCAGTGCCAGAGACTGCTAAGGTTCCAGGGAGAGATGGACCCACAAGCTGATGAGGATTGGATAGAGGCTATTGTGAGAGTTTTCATATTGGTAGGGACACTATCTGACCTCATGGTGATTCTTTCCATGAGTCTTCTACAACAGGGCTGCATGGCAGTAGCTCAGTACTCAGTGAGGTTCACCGACCACTCCCGCTGCTCCATGAATATGGCACGAGACCCATTCTTCAGGGCCTGGACCCCTGAGAAGGGACTATGGCATGATATCAGGGTTTCGATGATCTCCCTCAACATCCTGACATAGACATGGGTATTTGAGCGAGCCCTCCTAGTGGAGAGTTTCCTTGCTAAGAAGTCTCTAGTAGTGAGATACACCACTAGTTGACATGCACCAGAGTCTTCTGCAGCTGGAAGTAGACAGATGACGCAGGGGTCAAAGAGGACTAGACCCACAGGTGGTCGAATCCACGACATAGGTTCGGTTTTGCAGGGCACACGAGACAAACCTAGCTATACGAGGAGCAGGGAGTGCTATGCATGCGTCAGTCAGGGTCACGTGGCATGAGACTGCCCGACCCGCCCTGAATATGAGCATCAGGTAGTAGAGTGTCCTCTTGGGCAGAGGCAGAGGTTCGACCGTGGTAGTCCGCTGTGAGCTGGCGGATGTGGCAGAGGAGCTGGCCGAGCAGTATGTGGTCGATGACGTTTTGAGGCCCTACCACCACCACCACCAGGAGGTCCACCCCAACCAGAGGGAATTGGTGGATAGGGGAGATTCCAACTTCATGCAACTTAGGCCTTTGACCATAGTGCTCCGGGAGCAGGTGTATAGGAGTAAGACAAGTTCGAGGAATAAAGTCCTTTGTTCATGAAGCTTCTACCTTTGTTGATATCATTGTTTGTGGTTTCTTTGTGTCTATGTACTTTGAGATATAGTAATAGAAGACACTTTTCCTTGTGACCTTTGATTCCAAGCCTTTTTTGTGGAAAATACTAAGAGATTCTGGATAAAACCGTTGACTTGACCCTCACATTAGAGATTCCTACTGGAGGAGACCTAGTGACCACACACTGATGCTGAAAGTGTGACTCAATCCTTGGAGGCGAGAGTAATAGTTGGATCTCTGGGTAGTATTGTCAAGGCCTTAAGACGTCATCCATGGCATGAATTAGTACAATTCATGTCAGGATAGGTTGTATTATGCAATGGGCGTGGTTCATCTAGTGGATGAGACTGGATTTATCTTTTCAGAAAAGGAGAAATATTGGAATCTCTTATAGAACGTAGGCGAAGAAGGGTGTATATGAGTTCTTCTAAATTGGCTAGTCTCACCCATAGTTCGTTGGACCAACGCTTTACAGTCTACACTGAGCACCAGAGTCTCCGGTATATCTTCTCTTAGAAGGACCTGAACCTGAGACATCGGTGATGACTTGAATTCCACTAGGACTGTGACCTTGAGGTAATCTATACTCCTGGAAAGGGTAATGATGTAGCAAAATCTCTCAGTAAGAGAAAAAGAATTCAGTTACTAGGAGAGGCGACAGAGTAGCTGGCCACATTGTAGATATCCTTTGTGGATTGGGACGAAGCATCTATTCTACATTCTCTCGCAAACACTTCCCCACTTATTTAGTGAGTATGGGAGGTGCAGCATGGGGATGCTGACTGCAAGACATGACGTTCTCATATATCCTCAGGGCAGGCACCCAAAATATTTTTTTTCTGAAGGTGGGGAGCACGCCATTCCTTACAGAGAACGTACCATGCTACCAGATGCACTTTAGGAGTAAGTGTTGCGGGAGTTCCATAGATCCCCTTTAGAGGTATATCCATGAGTGGTAAAGATATACCAGGACCTTCGATGACAGTTATAAGGCCCCAACCTTAAACCTTACTTAATCTTGAGTTATTACAAGATTACACATTGAGGATCTTTTTGGGTTTAGAGTTTTAGAGAATTAGATCATAAAACTTGCATTACATTCCACATATAAACAAAGTGGTTACATAAAGATAGTATTATTCTTTCCCATCAATGGAAACAAATTTAAAATAAATCATGGATTCTTTCTTAACACTTCCTTGACACTATCATCATATCATGTACCTTTCCCTTGACCTGTGAAAAACATTTTAAAAAAAACTTGGGATGAGCATAAAAAGCTCAGTAAGGGATATAAAAATATGGAAAGGAAACATGGGTACATATATACATAAGGATGATATCATACTTTACCCATAAAACATAATCACTTTAACATACCTCATCAAATCATGAATAAATCATAGAAATCATAAGACATAAAGGTAACTTGAGGCATTCATAACATTGTTACGTAGGGAGTAACCCTCTTGGTTACATTTGAATACCCATCACAGTATATTCCCTAAATCTCTTCGGAGAAACCTTAACGTTTCACTCCTTCGCGTTACCCAATGCATTAGAGAGCTATATCGGGCTCACCCGCCCTTAGTTTATCACGGAACCACCCGTCTTCATAATAATGCCCAAGAACCTCAACATAATCGTATTACATAAAACATGCATAAAGGAAACATAACATTTCCACCTTTCAATCACAAGATATCAATACAACACATTGATATAAAAACATTATAAAAACCATTTTCAATACCAAAATAAAATAAAATTAAAACATGGTATTTATTTTTCTTTTAAAAAGAAGGTATGGCTTGTAGAGGAAGCCAAAACTCAAATAACGGTCACGACGGCGGAGAAGTCGTTGTCGCCGCATACGTACGACAAAAACATTCCCTTTTGTCATTAGGTAAAACTCTTCATATAAAAAAGATTCCTTTTGGATAAATGTAAAAGTCAAAGGGGTTTATACACTGTATAAAAGAAGGTTGTGTATAAAACAGAATATGCCTCAATGAAAGGAGATTGAGACGAAGTCTCATACCTCGTATCTGACTTGACCCGACCGTTCTTTAATCTCCTGAATAATAAACTTGAGTTAATCTATTCTTTCTTATGAACATTTTTCAAATTAATTATTCCTTTTATACCATGTTATGAATATCATGTAATCATTTATGTTAATAATGTTCATTTTGTCGGTATTTGGTTCTTAAGTCCAAAACAGACTTCTTACACTTACATGTTGTTAATTTGGTCAAAGGTTCATTATATCCAGAATGATATTAATGATTTGGATAACATATATATCATAAATATTCATCATATACATGTATTTATAATATTACATCACATTTAGAGGTAAGAAATAAAATGCACCGTTCATGGAGATGGTAAGCCATACGTATGCATGAACGCTACTTCCATTTCTATTTCATATTTTCTGGAATGATATCATAATGATATAAAAGTATATTATAATTCCAGTATAATAACATATATAATATCATTAACTTTGTCTTTTACACATCCCACATATGGTATTAACGAATCAAATCACTTTCAGGGGGCGGTAGTCCGCACTTCCTAAAATGAAGATATCGTGTTTACCCATAATGGAAACAATAACGGTATGCCATAAATGAAAAATATAGAAGCTTATGGAAAGAATAAACATATTATATATCATATATAAAAATAGTTACATCATAATGGCCACCTTTGAAGGTGTTAAAAGAGTGTCGAACAATCATCGTTTCGGGAGGCATAATTTCACCATCCACAGAAACCGTATGTTCTTTAACCATTTTATGTAGTTGTGTGAGAGTGTAGCTCGAATAAATATTATAACAACATCCTAGTATATTGAAGATACTGGTGTTGTTACAAAAGAAGTAAATAAAAATAGTTTAGGGGGTTGGAGAAGCAAAATAAAACAAATGAACATGAGAGAATGAATTACCTTTAAAAGTGTAACTCCATTGGATTTAAGCCTAAAGGCTACCTTTGAAAGGATTATTCCCAAAGGGAATCCTCTAGGATGAGGAGAGGGATGTGGAGAGAGTAAATGGGTAGGGGATGGCCGAGCCAAAGGCTTGAGGAGTGTGTGAAATGAGGTAGAGTTGGGGGCATTTTATAAGAGGAGAGGAGGGGCACTTTTGGAAATCATGAAACTATTATTTTATTTTCAAAAGTGTTTCGAATTTCTAAGACCCCACATTGATATATTTAGAAGATAATATGACAAGGCTTCGAAATATTCCCATCCAATAGTTTTTGGACATGTGTAGGTCTTGGATTTTATATTATCGTTTCATTTTATTTAAACTGTTCATTAATGAGGTCATCGTTGCATCATCATGATGTCAAAGTTAAATTAATTTATTTAATGTCTAAAAATTATAAAAACAAATATCCTGATGTAGGAAATCTTTTTATATTTCCAAATTGTATTTATAGACAATAATATGATTAGTATAACCCCTTCTAAAAATTTTTTTAGTAAAACAATTTATGTTAGTGTCATTTTCACCTTTATTTAAAAAAAGGCATTACGGTCATTATCTCACCCAAGAGGTTCCATAGGGTCCCCTAAATCGACCCATGGGTTGACTTGGTCGGCCATGACTCATCCAATAGAGGTAGGACAAGTGTCATGGTGTTTTCATATTTTTATAATATCATTTTTACCTTAGATTACAATAATTACCTCTAATTGCGATTAATGAAAAAAAGTTACTATTCACCAAAAAATTATTTTCATCCCATTGAACCACATTTTACATACTAATGACACGCATGTATGTCAGATTTTCAAAATTCAATACACATTAGTGGTAAATTTTCATTTAACTGAAAAATCAGTTTGCTTGATTACCACTTAGTGGTTTCACTATTCATTAAAACTTGGAGTTTTTCAGAAAATTTCCAAAAATTCACTCTAAGGTATATTCGATATTCCAAATTCAAAAATGATGTTTATATTACCTAATTCAAAGAATATAAGTAGAATTACATAATTTAATAATTAACTCCCGCTGTCAAAACAAATAGCGTGTTTTTATGAAACAATAACTATCAAAAGATTGACACCAGTTTAAGTCCAATTTCAAAGTGAAATTGATTCCAATGACCACCATTGGATTAAATGGTAAAAATATATTCTAATTTCACTTAAAAATCAATTCAAAAGATAATTTAATCATATAAATAAATTAGATTAAAAAGCAGTTTTGATGTAAAATGCAGTATTTTTCACTATTCATTAAAAAATGAACATTGTCAAAATAATACCAAAAATTCACACAAAGTAAATTTTGATGTCCCAATCATAAAGAATAAGTTTATTTTGACAAACATAGCTTATAAAATTGTCAAAAGATAGATTTAAAAATGGTTTGCCATCAAAAGGCAGTAAAACAATCTTTTTAAAATATTAGTGTATTCCATGCTTAAGATTGGATTTATTTTCATTTTAAGCCTCTAAAACAGTATCTAGTTCATTAATAGACATAGATAAAAATATCTATTTATTCATTACTTACATGGGATGTTACATCCGTCCCCCCTTTTGGGAATTGCGTCCTCGCAATTTTATTCACTTATCGAATAAGTGGGGGTATTTATCCCTCATAGCATTTTTAGATTCCCATGTTGCCTCTTCAACCATATGGGTTTTCCATAAAACCTTTACCTGATGAATCACCTTATTCCGCAATATCTTCTCCCTGTGGTCAAGAATCTGGACCGGTTGTTCCTCGTAAGATAGATTCTCTTCCAGCTGAACTACCTCTGGACTCAAAACATGAGATGGATCTGGCATGTACTTCCTTAACATTGAAACATGAAAAACATTGTGTACCTGAGATAAACTCGGAGGTAAATCCACTCGGTATGCAACTGATCCAACTCTCTCTGGAATTTCATATGGTCCAACAAACCTTGGACTCAACTTTCCTTTCTTACCAAATCGCATAACACTTTTCCATGGAGAATCTTTGAGAAAAACATGATCACCTACCTCAAAAGATAGATCCTTCCTTCTATTGTCTGCATAACTCTTCTGCCTACTCTGAGCTGCTCTCATGTGCTTCTGAATCAGCTGAGCTTGTTCTGCCATCTCTTCTACCAATTCTGGTCCCATCAACATCCTTTCACCCACTTCATCCCAGAAAGCTAGAGTTCGACACTGCTTCCCGTATAATGCCTGAAATGGTGCCATCTGTATACTGGAATAAAAACTGTTATTATATGAAAATTAAACCAAAGGAAGATGTTGGTCCCAACTTCCTTGATAATCCATAGAGCAAGAACGTAGCATATCCTCCAATGTCTGAATTGTTCGTTCTGACTGCCCATCTGATTGAGGATGAAAAGCTGTACTAAAATTTAATTCAGTACCCAATGACTTCTGAAGGCCTTTCCAAAAGTTAGAAGTGAACCTGGGATCATGAACAGATACAATGGAGAGAGGAACTCCATGTAACCTGACTATCTCTTTAAGATACAAACGCGAAAGTTGATCTAGGGAAACAGTATCTCGTATAGCAAGAAATGATCAGACTTGGTCAAGCGATCAACAATAACACAGATTGCATTATTACCTCGAGATGTCTTCGGTAATCCCACAACAAAGTCCATGGATATAATCTCCCATTTCCACTCTGGCACTGGTAAAGGCTGAAGCATCCCTTTCGGTAACTGCCGCTCTGCTTTAACCTATTGACATGTCAAACACTTCACAGTAAAATCAGCAATATCTCTTTTCATTCCATCACATCAGTAATACTCCCGCAGATCTCTGTACATCTTAGTACTGCCAGGATGAACTAAAAATGGAGAACTAAGAGCTTCACATAACAACTCTCTCTTCAACTGTGAATCACAAGGCACACACAATCTCTTCCCAAATCTCAAAACGCAATCATTATCAATGTTGAATTCAGGAAACTTACCTTTCTGAACCAGCTCTACCTTTTTCTGCAACTCACTGTCTTGCTTCTGTGCTTGCTTGATTGTATCTGATAGAGATGATCTCACTGATACCTGAAACAAAACAGAAGAACATCCTACACCAACAACTTCTATTCCAAAGTTCATCAAATACTTAACCAAAGGATCACGTTCCAAATGCAACATTGTTAATGAAGCATTACTTTTTCGACTCAAAGCATCAGCCACTTTATTAGCTTTTCCCAGATGGTAATGAATTGTACAATCATAATCCTTGATTAATTCTAGCCATCTCCTTTGTCTCATGTTCAATTCTTTCTGAGTGAATATATACTTTAAACTTTTGTGATCGGTATATATTTCACACTTTACTCCATACAAATGATGCCTCCAAATTTTTAAATCAAAAACAACAGCAGCTAATTCCAAATCATATGTAGGGTAATTCACCTCATGAGTTTTCAACTGTCGTGAAGCATAAGCAATTACCTGATCATTCTGCATTAGGATGCAACCAAGTCCTTTCAATGAAGCATCCCTGTATATAACAAACTCACCATCCCTGGAAGGTAGTGCCAAAACTGGAGCATTCACCAATCTTCCTTTCAATTCTTGAAAACAATCATCACATACATTTGTCCAGATAAACTCAACACCCTTCCAAGTCAGCTTAGTCATTGGACTAGATAACCTTGAAAAAATTCTAACAAACCTTCGGTAATAGCCTGCCAAACCAAGGAAGCTACAAATCTCAGTTACATTTGTGGGTCTTGGCCATTCTTCAATAACTTTTGTTTTTGCAGGATCAACAGTTATTCCATCTTTAGAAACAATGTGACCATGGAAAGAAATTTGTTGCAACCAAAACTCACACTTGCTGAATTTTCCATACAGTTTATTTTCTTTTAAGGTTTGCAATATAACCCTTAAATTTCTTTCATGTTCTTCTTTACTTTTAGAAAACACCAAAATATCATCAATGAAAACCACCACAAACTTATCCAAGAAATCATGGAAAATTCTATTCATTAAGTCCATGAATACAGCAGGTGCATTGGTTAGCCCAAAAGGCATTACTACAAATTCATAATGTCCATATCTCGTACGGAACGCGGTCTTCAGAAGATCTTCCTCCTTTACCTTCAGCTGATGGTACCCCGATCTCAAGTCAATCTTTGAAAAAAACTGATCTCCCTAGAGCTGATCAAACAAATCATCAATATGAGGAAAATGATATTTGTTCTTAACAGTGATATTATTCAAGGCCCTATAATCAATGCAAAGTCTCATAGAACCATCTTTCTTTTTAACAAATAAAACAGGAGCACCCCAAGGTGATGTGATAGGTCGAATGAAACCTTTCTCTAATAAATCTTGCAATTGATCCTTCAACACTAACAGTTCAATTTGATCCATTCAATAAGGGGGTTTTGAAATTTTCTTAGCATCAGGAACTAAGTCAACAGTAGATTCAACTTCCCGATCTGGTATTATTCCATGCAACTCATCAGGAAAAACATCAGGATGCTCATTTACCACTGTCACATCATTAATCTGAACAGTTTCTTTATTTTCAACGATGTGTGCAAAGTAACATTCATTTCCATCTTTTACAAGTTTCTAGACCTCTTGATAAGTTATCAACAGTAAGGGTTCATTCTTGTACAAAAACTGAAAGTCTTTCTGAAAAGAAACTTCTTTAGCTCTACAGTCAATCTTATCATGGTAAATAGAGAGACAATCCATACCTAGGATAAAATCAAACACTACTAGAGGTAGAACAATATGTTTTGCAAGTAGGTTCTTTCCACAGATAAGGATAGGAAGATTCTTATAAATTCTTTTTGCCTCAACATTCCCCACAGGTGTTTTTACCAAAAGTTCAGGAGTCATTTCTTGAGATGGTATTCCCATTCTACTAGAAAAGGTTTCAGAGATGAAAGAATGTGTAGACCCCAAATCAAAAAACACATTGGCATAATCTGAAAAAACAAACAAAGTACCTGATACAACTTCATTTGACGGCCCGACATCTGATGAAGTAGTTGCAAAGGATTTCACCACCCCTTTCTGCTTGTATTCTAACTGCTTCCCATCACTCAAGCTCTTTGTCGGACACTCATTTGCATAGTGACCCATCTCATGGCACTTATAACATTTCACTAACTGTAAATCGAATTTGATCTTACCTTCACCTTGATCCTTTTCAGTGCAATAACGAGCCTTATGTCTCATCTTACCACATCGGTAACACTTTCTATAATTTAGAAGACATTCCCCAGCATGCCTTTTTCCACACTTATCACAAACTGGAAACTTAGTTTTCTTACCATCAGACTTTTTTGAAGAATTCTTACCTTTCTCCTGCCACCTCGGTCTCTTCTTCTGCTGGTTGTTGTAGAACACTTGGTCATCGGTAAAATCCATTTCCACCTTCTCAGCACATCGAACAAGCTTTTCATTACTTTTAAACTCACTAGAAGCTAATGACCTTCGATATTTTGGCTTTAATCCTAAGTAAAAACGATTGATTTTACTATCAAGGTCTCAGATAAAATTTGGAGGATACCTTTCCAATCGAGTGAACCTTTCTTCATAGGCAGCCATTGAGTCTTCCTCTTGCCTCAATTCCAAGAATTGCTTTTCCATCCTAAGTCGAACAGCCTTAGGAAAATACTTCTCAAGAAACATACCTTTGAATTCATCCCAGACGAGAGCATCAATCTCATCAGTGTCCCGGATATTTTTAACCATCGACCACCACTAATTTGCCTCACCCTCCAAACGTTAAATAGCAAGACTAAACTTTTGATTGTCTGAACATCCCATGACATCGAAAATATTCTCCAATGATTTAGTCCACCCTCCAGCTAGCACAGGGTCAGATGATCCTCTAAATGATGGGGGATGTTTCCTCATGAAATGTTCCACCACCGACATGTTCCTCTGTGGTTGATCTGGCTGATCTTGTGCATGGATACTACCACCATTTAAAGCCTGAGTCAACTGTGACATTACTGCAACAAACTGTTCAGTTCCAATTCCGACCATCTCAGGATGCTGATTCGAAAGGTTATTTCCTTCTGTATGCCTTCCTAGCACTGCTTCCCTGTTTCCTCTGCGGAAAACCATTCTAAACAAACATGTATTAGATGAAGCAACATGGTAATATTTAAATGCTATATCATTTCAAAAAAAAATATTTTTGGATAAACATTTAATAGAATTCTAACTCCTAAAGTTATATAAACCGACCTCTGATACCAACTATAAGGCCCCAGCCTTAAACATTACATAATCTTGAGTTATTACAAGATTACACAATGAGGATGTTTTTGGGTTTAGAGTTTTATAGAATTAGATCATAAAACATGCATTACATTCCACATATAAACAAAGTGGTTACATAAAGATAGTATTCTTCATTACCATCAATGGAAACATATTTAAAATAAAACATGGATTCTTTCTTGACACTTCCTTGACACTATCATCATATCATGTACCTTTCCCTTGACCTGTGAAAAAAATTTCAAAAAAAACTTGGGATGAGCATAAAAAGCTCAGTAATTGATATAAAAATATGGAAAGGATACATGGGTACATATATACATAAGGATGAGATCATACTTTACCCATAAAACATAAGCACTTTAACATACCTCATCAAATCATGAATAAATCATAGAAATCATAAGACATAAAGGTAACTTGATGCATTCATAACATTCTTACGTAGGGAGTAACCCTCTTGGTTACATTTGGAATACCCATCACAGTATATTCCCTAAATCTCTTTGGAGAAACCTTAACGATTCACTCCTTCACATTACCCAATGCATTGGAGAGATATATCGGGCTCACCCGCCCTTAGTTTATCACGGAACCACCCGTCTTCATAATAATGCCCAAGAACCTCAACATAATCGTATTACATAAAAAATGCATAAAGGAAACATAACATTTCCACCTTTCAATCACAAGATATCAATACAACACATTGATATAAAAACATTATGAAGACCATTTTCAATACCAAAATAAAATAAAATTAAAATATGGTATTTATTTTTCTTTTAAAAAGAAGGTATAGCTTATAGAGGAAGCCGAAACTCAAATAACGGTCACGACGGCGGAGAAGTCGTTGTCACCGCATACGTACGACAAAAAAATTAACTTTGTCATTTAGTAAAACGCTTCGTAAAAAAAAAAGATTCCTTTTGGATAAACGTAAAAGTCAAAGGGTTTTATACACTGTCTAAAAGAAGGTTGTGTATAAAACAAAATATGCCTCAATGAAAGGAGATTGAGACGAAGTCCCATACCTCGTATACGACTTGACCCGACCATTCTTTAATCTCCTGAATAATAAACTTGAGTTAATCTCTTCTTGCTTAAGAACCTTTTTCAAGTTAATTATTCCTTTTATACCATGTTATTAACATCTTGTAATCATTTAAGTTAATAATGTTCATTTTGTCAGTATTTGGTTCTTAAGTCAAAAATAGACTTCTTACACTTACATGTTGTTAATTTGGTCAAAGATTCGTTATATCCAGAATGATATTAGTGATTTGGATAACATATATATCATATATATTCATCATATACATGTATTTATAATATTACATCACATTTAGATGTAAGAAATGAAATGCACCGTTCATGGAGACGGTAAGCCGTACGTACGCATGAACGCTACTTCAATTTCTATTTCGTATTTTCTGGAATGGAATCATAATTATAAAAGAGTATATTATAATTCCAGTATAATAACATATATAATATCATTAACTTTATCTTTTACACATCCCACATATGGTATTAACGAATCAAATCACTTTCAGGGAGCGGTAGTCCGCACTTCCTAAAATGAAGATATCGTGTTTACCCATAATGGAAACAATAATGGTATGACATAAATGAAAAATACAGAATCTTAAGGAAAGAATAAACATATAATATATCATATATAAAAATAGTGACATCATAATGGCCACCTTTGAAGGTGTTAAAAGAGTGTTGAACAGTCATCGTTTCGGGAGGCAGAATTTCACCACCCACGGAAACCGTATGTTCTTTAACCATTTGATGTAGTTTTGTGAGAGTGTAGCTAGAATAAATATTATAACAACATCCTAGTATATTTAATATACTGGTGTTGTTACAAAAGAAGTAAATAAAAAGAGTTTAGGGTGTTGGAGAAGAAAAATAAAACAAATGAACATGAGAGAATGAATTACCTTTAAAAGTGTAACTTCTTTTGATTTGAGCCTAAAGGCTTCCTTTGAAAGGATTCTGCCCAAAGGGAATCCTCTAGGATGAGGAGAGGGATGTTGAGAGAGTAAATGGGTAGGGGATGGCCGAGCCAAAGGCTTTAGGAGTTTGTGAAATGAGGTAGAGGTGGGGGCATTTTATAAGAGGAGAGCAGGGGCACTTTTGGAAATCATGAAACTATTATTTTATTTTCAAAAGTGTTTCGAATTTCAAAGATTCCACATTGATATATTTAGAAGATAAGATGATAAGGCTTCTAAATATTCCCATCCAATAGTTTTTGGACATTTTTAGGTCTTAGATTTTATATTATCGTTTCATTTTATTTAAACTGTTCATTAATGAGGTCATCGTTGGATCATCATGATGTCATAATTAAATTAATTTATTTAATGTCTAAAAATTATAAAAAAAATATCCTGATGTAGGAAATATTTTTATATTTCCAAAGACTATTTATAGACAAAGATATGATTAGTATAAACCATTCTAAAAATTGTTTTAGTAAAACAATTTATGTTAGTGTCATTTTCACCTTTATTTAAAAAAGGCATTAAAGTCATTATCTCACCCAAGAGGCTCAATAGGGTCCCCTAAATAGACCCATGGGTTGTCTTGGTCGGCCATGAGTCATCCAATAGGGGTAGGACAAGTTTCATGGTGTTTTCATATTTTTATAATATCATTTTTACCTTAAATTACACTAATTATCTCTAATCGCGATTAATGAAAAAAAGTTACTATTCACCAAAAAATTATTTTCATCCCATTGAACCAAATTTTACATACTAATGACAACCATGTATGTCGGATTTTCAAAATTCAATACACATTAGTGCTACACTTTCATTTAACTGAAAAATCAGTTTTCTTGATTACCACTTAGTGGTTTCACTATTCATCAAAAATTGGAGTTTTTCAGAAAATTTCCAAAAATTCACTCTAAGGTATATTCGATATTCCGAATTCAAAAATGATGTTTATATTACCTAATTCATAGAATATAAGTTGAATTAATTAATTTAATAATTAACTCCCGCTGTCAAAACAAATAGTGTGTTTTTATGAAACAATAAGTATCAAAAGATTGACACCAGTTTAAGTCCAAATTCAAAGTGAAATTGATTCCAATGACCACCATTGGATTTAATGGTAAAAATATATTCTAATTTCACTTCAAAACCAATTCAAAAGATAATATAATCATATAAATAAATTAGATTAAAAAGCAGTTTTGATGTAAAATGCAGTATTTTTCACTATTCATTAAAAAATGAACATTGTCAGAAAAATACCAAATATTCACACAAAGTAAATTTTGATGTCTCAATCATGAAGAATATGTTTATTTTGACAAACATAGCTTATAAAATTGTCAAAATACAGATTTAAAAATGGTTTGCCATCAAAAGGCAGTAAAACAATCTTTTAAAAATATTAGTGTATTTCGTGCTTAAGATTGGATTTATTTTCATTATAAGCCTCTAAAACAGTATCTAGTTCATTAATATAGATAGATAAAAATATCTATTTATTCATTACTTACTTGGGATGTTACATCCTTCCCCCCTTTTGGGAATTGCGTCCTCGCAATTTTATTCACTTATCGAATAAGTGGGGGTATTTATCCCTCATTGTATTTTCAGATTCTCATGTTGCCTCTTCAACCATATGGTTTTTCCATAAAACCTTTACCTGATGAATCACCTTATTCCGCAATATCTGCTCCCTGTGGTCAAGAATCTGGACCGGTTGTTCCTCGTAAGATAGATTCTCTTCCAGCTGAACTACCTCTGGACTCAAAACATGAGATGGATCTGGAATGTACTTCCTTAACATTGAAACATGAAAAACATTGTGTACCTGAGATAAACTCGGAGGTAAATCCACTCGGTATGAAACTGATCCAACTCTCTCTAGAATTTCATATGGTCCAACAAACCTCGGACTCATCTTTCCTTTCTTACCAAATCGCATAACACTTTTCCATGGTGAAACTTTGAGAAAAACATGATCACCTACCTCAAAAGATAGATCCTTCCTCCTATTGTCTGCATAACTCTTCTGCCTACTCTGAGCTGTTCTCATGTGCTTCTGAATCAGCTGAGCTTGTTCTGCCATCTCTTCTACCAATTCTGGTCCCTTCAACTTCCGTTCACCCACTTCATCCCAGAAAGATGGAGTTCGACACCGCTTCCCATATAATGCCTGAAATGGTTCCATCTGTATACTGGAATAAAAACTGTTATTATATGAAAATTAATCCAAAGAAAGATGTTGGTCCCAACTTCCCTGATAATCCATAGAGCAGGAACGTATCATATCCTCCAATGTCTGAATTGTTCGTTCTGACTACCCATCTAATTTAGGATGAAAAGCTGTACTAAAATTTAATTCATTACTCAACGACTTCTGATGGCCTTTCCAAAAGTTAGAAGTGAACCTGGGATCACGATCAGATACAATGGAGAGAGGAACTCCATGTAACCAGACTATCTCTTTAAGATACAAACGGGAAAGTTGATGTAGGGAAAAAATATCTCGTATAGCAAGGAAATGAGAAGACTTGGTCAAGCGATCAACAATAACCCAGATTGCATTATTACCTCGAGATGTCTTCGGTAATCCCACAACAAAGTCCATGGATATATTCTCCCATTTCCACTCTGGAACTAGTAAAGGCTGAAGCATCCCTTTCGGTAACTGCCGCTCTGCTTTAACCTGTTGACATGTGAAACACTTCACAGTAAAATAAACAATATCTCTTTTCATTCCATCCCACCAGTAATACTCCCGCAGATCTCTGTTAATCTTAGTACTGCCAGGATGAACTGAAAACGGAGAACTATGAGCTTCACATAACAACTCTCTCTTCAACTTTGAATCACAAGGCACACACAATCTCTTCACAAATCTCAAAACGCAATCATTATCAATGTTGAATTCAAGCAACTTACCTTTCTGAACTAGCTCTACCTTTTTCTGCAACTCACTGTCTTGCTTTTGTGCTTGCTTGATTCTATCTGATAGAGATGATCTCACTAATACCTGAAACAAAACAGAAGAACTTCCTGCACCAAGAACTTCTATTCCAAAGTTTATCAAATACTTAACCAAAGGATCATGTTCCAAACGCAACATTGATAATGAAGCATTACTTTTTCGACTCAAAGCATCAGCCACTTTATTAGCATTTCCTGGATTGTAATGAATTGTACAATCATAATCCTTGATTAATTCTAGCCATCTCCTTTGTCTCATGTTCAATTCTTTCTGAGTGAATATATACTTTAAACTTTTGTGATCGGTATATATTTCACACTTTACTCCATACAAATGATGCCTCCAAATTTTTAAAGCAAAAACAACAGCAGCTAATTCCAAATCATGTGTAGGGTAATTTACCTCATGAGTTTTCAACTTTTGTGAATCATAAGAAATTACCTGATCATTCTGCATTAGGAAACAACCAAGTCCTTTCAATGAAGCATCACTGTATATAACAAACTCACCATCCTTGGAAGGTAGTGCCAAAACTGGAGCATTCACCAATCTTCTTTTCAATTCCTGAAAACAATCATCACATTCTTTTGTCCAGATAAACTTAACACCCTTCCGAGTTAGCTTAGCCATTGAACTAGATAACCATGAAAAAATTCTAACAAACCTTCGATAATAGCCTTCCAAACCAAGGAAGCTACGAATCTCAGTTACATTTGTGGGTCTTGGACATTTTTCAACAAATTTTGTTTTTGAAGGATCAACAGTTATTCCATCTTTAGAAACAATGTGACCAAGGAAAGAAATTTGTTACAACCAAAACTCACACTTGCTGAATTTTCCATACAGTTTATTTTCTTTTAAGGTTTACAAGATAACCCTTAAATGTCTTTCATGTTCTTATTTACTTTTAGAAAACACCAAAATATCATCAATGAAAACCACCACAAACTTATCCAAGAAATCATGGAAAATTCTATTCATTAAGTCCATGAATATAGAAGGTGCATTGGTTATCCCAAAAGGCATTAATACAAATTCATAATGGCCATATCTCGTACGGAACGCGGTCTTCGGAATATCTTCCTCCTTTACCTTCAGCTGATGGTACCCCGATCTCAAGTCAATATTTGAAAAAAACTGAGCTCCCTAGAGCTGATCAAACAAATCATCAATATGAGGCAAAGGATATTTGTTCTTAAGAGTAATATTATTCAAGGCCCTATAATCAATGGAAAGTCTCATAGAAACATCTTTCTTTTTAACAAATAAAACAGGATAACCCCAAGGTGATGTGCTAGGTCGAATGAAACCTTTCTCTAATAAATCTTGCAATTTCTCCTTCAACTCTAACAGTTCAATTTGAGCCATTCGATAAGGGGGTTTTGAAATTTGCTTAGCATCAGTAACTAAGTCAATAGTAAATTCAACTTCCCGATCTGGTATTATTCCAGGAAAGTCATCAGGAAAAACATCAGGATACTCATTTACCACTGGCACATCATTAATCTAAACAGTTTCTTTATTTTCAACGATGTGTGCAAGGTAACATTCATTACCATATTTTACAAGTTTCCCGGCCTCTTGATAAGTTATCAACAGTAAGGGTTCATTCTTTTACACAAACTGAAAGTCTTTATGAAAAGAAACTTCTTTAGCTCTACAGTCAATCTTAGCATGGTAAATAGAGAGCCAATCCATACCCAGGATAACGTCAAACTCTACTAGAGGTAGAACAATAAGGTTCGCAAGTAGGTTCTTTCCACAGATAAGGATAGGAAGATTCTTATAAATTTATTTTGCCTCAACATTCCCCCCATGTGTTTTTACCAAAAGTTCAGGAGTCATTTCTTGAGATGGTATTCCCATTTTACTAGAAAAGGTTTCAGAGATGAAAGAATTTGTAGACCCCAAATCAAAAAACACACTGGCATAATCTGAAAAAACAAACAAAGTACCTGATACAACTTCATTTCACGGCCCTACATCTGCTGAAGTAGTTGAAGAGGATTTCACCACCCCTTTCTGCTTGTAGTATAACTGCTTCCCATCACTCAAGCTCTTTTTCAGACACTCATTTGCATAGTGACCCATCTCATTGCACTTATAACATTTCACTAACTGTAAATCGAATTTGGTCTTACCTTCACCTTGATCCTTTTCAGTGCAATCACGAGCCTTATATCCCATCTTACCACATCGGTAACACTTTCTAGAATTTGGAATACATTCCCCAGCATGCCTTTTGCCACACTTATCACAAACTGGAAACTCAGTTTTCTTACCATCAGACTTTTTTGAAGAATTCTTACCTTTCTCATGCCACCTCGGTCTCTTCTTCTACTGGTTGTTATAGAACACTTGGTCATCGACAAACTCCATTTCCACCTTCTCATCACATCGAAGAAGCTTTTCATAACTTTCAAACTCACGAGAAGCTAATGCCCTTCGATATTTTGGCACTAATCCTGAGTAAAAACGATTGATTTTACTATCAAGGTCTCAGATAAAATTTGGAGCATACATTTCCAATCGAGTGAACCTTTCTTCATAGGCAGTCACTGAGTCTTCCTCTTGCCTCAATTCCATGAATTTATTTTCCATCCTTAGTCGAACAGCCTTAGGAAAATACTTCTCAAGAAACATACCTTTGAATTCATCCCAGTCGAGAGCATCAATCTCATCAGCGTCCCTGATATTTTTAACCATCGACCACCACTGATCTGCCTCACCCACCAAACGGTAAATAGAAAGACTAACCTTTGATTTTCTGAACATCCCATGACATCAAAAATCTTCTACAGTGCTTTAATCCACCCGTCACCTAGCATAAGGTCAGATGATCCTCTGAATGATGGGGGATGTTTCCTCATGAATTGTTCCACCACTGACATGTTCCTCAGCGGTTGATCTGGCTGATCTTGTGCATGGATACTACCACCATTTATAGCCTGAGTCAACTGTGCCATTACTGCAACAAACTATTCTGTTCCAATTCCAACCATCTCAGGATGCTGATTCGGAAGGTTATTTCTTCTGTATGCCTTCCTAGCACTGCTTCCCTGTTTCCTCTGCGGAAAACCATTCTGAACAAACATGTCTTAGATGAAGCAACAAGGTAATCTTTAAATGCTATATAATTTCAAAACAAAATATTTTTGGATAATCATTTAATAGAATTCTAACTCCTAAAGTTATCTAAACCAACCTCTGATACCAACTATAAGGCCCCAGCCTTAAACCTTACTTAATCTTGAGTTATTACAAGATTACACATCGAGGATCTTTTTGGGTTTAGAGTTTTAGAGAATTAGATCATAAAACTTGCATTACATTCCACATATAATCAAAGTGGTTACATAAAGATAGTATTCTTAATTCCCATCAATGGAAACATATTTAAAATAAAACATGGATTCATTCTTGACACTTCCTTGACACTATCATCATATCATGTACCTTTCCCTTGACCTGTGAAAAACAATTCAAAAAAAATTGGGATGAGCATAAAAAGCTCAATAAGGGATATAAAAATATGGAAAGGAAACATGGGTACATATATACATAAGGATGAGATCATACTTTACCCATAAAACATAAGCACTTTAACATACCTTATAAAATCATTAATAAATCATAGAAATCATAAGACATAAAGGTAACTTGAGGCATTCATAACATTCTTACGTAGGGAGTAACCCATTTGGTTACATTTGAAATACCGATCACAGTATATTCCCTAAATCTATTCGGAGAAACCTTAACGTTTCACTCCTTCGCGTTACCCAATGAATTGGAGAGCTATATCGGGCTCACCCGCCCTTAGTTTATCACGGAACCACCCGTCTTCATAATAATGCCCAAGAACCTCAACATAATCGTATTACATAAAACATGCATAAAGGAAACCTAACATTTCCACCTTTCAATCACAAGATATCAATACAACACATTGATATAAAAACATTATGAAAACCATTTTCAATACCAAAATAAAAGAAAATTAAAACATGGTATTTATTTTTCTTTTAAAAAGAAGGTATGGCTTGTAGAGGAAGCCGAAACTCAAATAACAGTCACGACAGCGGAGAAGTCGTTGTCGCCGCATACGTACGACAAAAACATTCCCTTTTGTCATTTAGTAAAATGCTTCGTATACAAAAGATTCCTTTTGGATAAATGTAAACGTCAAAGGGGTTTATACACTGTATAAAAGAAGGTTGTGTATAAAACAAAATATGCCTCAATGAAAGGAGATTGAGACGAAGTCCCATACCTCGTATCCAACATGACCCGACCGTTCTTTAATCTCCTGAATAATAAACTTGAGTTAATCTCTTCTTGATTAAGAACCTTTTTCAAGTTCATTATTCCTTTTATACCATGTTATGAACATCATGTAATCATTTAAGTTAATAATGTTCATTTTGTCGGTATTTGGTTCTTAAGTCAAAAATAGACTTCTTACACTTACATGTTGTTAATTTGGTCAAAGGTTCGTTATATCCAGAATGATATTAATGATTTGGATAACATATATATCATATATATTTATCATATACATGTATTTATAATATTACATCACATTTAGAGGTAAGAAATGAAATGCACCGTTCATGGAGACGGTAAGCTGTACGTACGCATGAACGCTACTTCCATTTCTATTTCTTATTTTCTGGAATTGAATCATAATGATATAAGAGTGTATTATAATTCCAGTATAATAACATATATAATATCATTAGCTTTATCCTTTATACATCCCACATATGGTATTAACGAATCAAATCACTTTCAGGGGGCGTTAGTCCGCACTTCCTAAAATGAAGATATCGTGTTTACCCATAATGGAAACAATAATGGTATGCCATAAATGAAAAATACAGAAGCTTAAGGAAAGAATAAACATATTATATATCATATATAAAAATAGTGACATCATAATGGCCACCTTTGAAGGTGTTAAAAGAGTGTTGAACAATCATCATTTCGGGAGGCAGAATTTCGCCATCCACGGAAACCGTATGTTCTTTAACCATTTGATGTAGTTGTGTGAGAGTGTAGCTCGAATAAATCTTATAACAACATACTAGTGTATTTGAGATACTGGTGTTGTTACAAAATAAGTAAATAAAAATAGTTTAGGGGGTTGGAGAAGCAAAATAAAACAAATGAACATGAGAGAATGAATTACCTTTAAAAGTGTAACTCCTTTCGATTTGAGCCTAAAGGCTTCCTTTGAAAGGATTCTGCCCAAAGGGAATCCTCTAGGATGAGGAGAGGGATGTGGAGAGAGTAAATGGGCAGGGGATGGCCGAGCCAAAGGCTTGAGGAGTATGTGAAATGAGGTAGAGGTGAGGGCATTTTTTAAGAGGAGAGGAGGGGCACTTTTGGAAATCATGAAACTATTATTTTATTTTCAAAAGTGTTTCAAATTTCTAAGATCCCACATTGATATATTTCTAAGATAAGATGAGAAGGCTTCAAAATATTCCCATCCAATAGTTTTTGGACATGTTTAGGTCTTAGATTTTATATTATCGTTTCATTTTATTTAAACTGTTCATTAATGAGGTCATCGTTGCATCATCATGATGTCATAATTAAATTAATGTATTTATTATCTAAAAATTATAAAAAAATATCATGATGTAGGAAATATTTTTATATTTACAAAGAGTATTTATAGACAAAGATATTATTAGTATAACCCCTTCTAAAAATTGTTTTAGTAAAACAATTTATGTTAGTGTCATTTTCACCTTTATTTAAAAAAAGGCATTAAAGTCATTATCTCACCCAAGAGGCTCCATAGGGTCCCCTAAATCGACCCATGGGTTGTCTTGGTCGGACATGACTCATCCAATAGGGTTAGGACAAGTTTCATGGTGTTTTAATATTTTTATAATATCATTTTTACCTTAAATTACACTAATTACCTCTAATCGCGATTAATGAAAAAAAGTTACTATTCACCAAAAAATTATTTTCATCCCATTAAACCATATTTTATATATTAATGAAAACCATGTATGTCAGATTTTCAAAATTCAATACACATTAGTGGTAAACTTTCATTTAACTGAAAAATCAGTTTGCTTGATTACCACTTAGTGGTTTTACTATTCATCAATAATTGGAGTTTTTCAGAAAATTTCTAAAAATTCACTCTAAGGTATATTCGATATTACGAATTCAAAAATGATGTTTATATTACATAATTCAAATAATATATGTTGAATTAATTAATTTAATAATTAACTCCCGCTGTCAAAACAAATAGCGTGTTTTTATGAAACAATAAGTATCAAAAGATTGACACCAGTTTAAGTCCAATTTCAAAGTGAAATTGATTCCAATGACCACCATTGGATTAAATTGTAAAAATATATTATAATTTCACTTCAAAACCAATTAAAAATATAATCTAATCATATAAATAAATTAGATTAAAAAGCAGTTTTGATGTAAAATGCAGTATTTTTCACTATTCATTAAAAAATGAACATTGTCAGAAAAATACCAAAAATTCCCACAAAGTAAATTTTGATGTCCCAATCATAAAGAATAAGTTTATTTTGACAAACATAGCTTATAAAATTGTCAAAATATAGATTTAAAATGGTTTTCCATCAAAAGGCAGTAAAACAATCTTTTAAAAATATTAGTGTATTCCATGCTTAAGATTGGATTTATTTTCATTTTAAGCCTCTAAAACAGTATCTAGTTCATTAATAGACATAGAAAAAAATATATATTTATTCATTACTTACTTGGGATGTTACAACAATACTGGTGGCCAGATATCAAGAAAGAAGTAGCGATGTTTTTCTCTCGATGCCTCACTTTTTTGCAAGTGAAGGTAGAGCATCAGGAACCAGAAGGTTTGGTTCAGACTATAGAGGTCTGAATGTGGAGGAGGTATGTGATATCCATGGACATCTTGACGGGTGTTCCACGTATGTACAAGGGACACGTCTCGATTTGGGTGATCGTTGACCGACATACCATGTCGGCCAACTTCTTACTGACCAGAGATGGTACGAGCTACCACGAAGGAGGTGCAGGTCATCCAGGAGTGGATAAACGACTATACAAAGCAGACAGAAGTCATATACTGACATGATACGGAGACCTCAAGAATTCAATAATGGTGAAAACTTCTCTCTACGGTTCTCACCTTGATGAGGTCTATGGAGATTTATCCGAGTCAGCATATTATATCAGTGATTCTTCGGAACATTTCAGGACCTCATCAGGGAAGGCAAGGTGGCTTATCGCTTGGACCTTCCACCTCAGTTGCACCGGGTGCACGACGTCTTCCACATATCTCTTCTGAGAAGATAAGTCCATGACCTATCCAACATCATCAACCATGGGAAGCTGGACATTGATGGCAGGGTTAAATTCACAGAGGTTACAGTGGGGAATGAGGATCAACAGAAGTGAGTCCTGGATGGACAGTCGATTCCTCTGGTGCGAGTTCGCTGGCAGCATAGGAACCTCCAGGAGAGCACATGGGAGTGGGAGGCCCAAATGCATGCTCAGTACCCCCATTTGTTCCCTCATTGTGTGTTGTAGCTTATGAGGACATAAAACCCTGAGGTGGGGAGAATTTAAAGACCTGATAATCCTGTGGAGGTTTTTTAAATACACAGGAATTTTACGACTCCGCAGTTTTTGACGACACCTAATTCCGAGGACCGGGGTGCCCGGAATAATTTTCTGAAGTTTTTTTCGGGTACGTTCAGTAGATTTATGAGAGGGTTTTTATATCTTTTGAACCGGTGCTCGGAATTGAAATCCAAGGACACCAATGAACTCCCAGTGTCGGTATTTTATTAAGGGGACCATTACCACAGTTTTTTTTATCAGGAGGAGAAGTTAATTTTTGTGGATTTTTAATAAATTAAAAATTATGTGTGACTTAATTTTTAAGTGTTTGTTAATTTCATCAAAGGGGAGTTGGAGGTGGGGCCCACTCCCCACATAACCTCCCATTAGAGGATATTGTCTGGTGGGTCTCACACGAATACCAAACCCCTCAACTCCCATTTAAACCCCACTTTTGAAACTGTTAGACTACCCTTTGATTTAATGAATCCACCTCTCCCCTTTTTAAATTTTAAACCTTCCACATTCTCTCTTTATGGTTCCAACACACTTAATTAATAACATGATTAATTAATTTGTGTGCTGGAAATCTTTTGAATTTTTTTATCCAACATTAAAAGAAGAGATTACATTCTTTTAATTTGGTTGGAACAACCTTGGTTGGGAGAACTAAGGAGAGTAGGTGATCTCTTTTTGGAATAATACTCTCTCGATGAAGAATGCCTTACTCCAATGAAGAATGACGTCCTCTCCGATGAAGAACGAGGAAGATGCTCGAGCCTGGAACTGGTGGAATGAGACAAGAACAACGTATGAAGTCATCTTCAAATTCTCTTTTCATGACACCTTCAAACAAATGTTTCCATAAAGGAAGGGTTTTGAATTCATTTTTGAATTCCTTACTTTTAGGTTCTTCTTTTCCCATGGATAAAAACAACAACCACAAATCAACCCTGAACATATCGATCCGCAGAACAGATGTTGATTGTGGGATGGGATAGAGATTAATCTGGGTTTTATTTTCAGTTCAATTATATGCTGGATTACTGTTTTATCCTCTAACGCGGAGGGCACAGGCTAACGAACAAGTCTGGACCCTCCGCTTATTTTTTCTTGAGGCGTGGTTGGATGGGCGACGGGTGAATGGAATGGCAAACATAATTTGAGGCCGTCACAGATTAGAATAGAACTTGATGAGGTCGTAGGCACAGACGAAGGAAAACTGGATTACCATAATGACTCATGTGGCCCGCAGAGGAGCACGGCGGTGCTGGCACCCATAGGCGGCGGCCGACCGCCTGGGGGCAGCGGCGCCCCTCCCATGGCGCCGGCCATGGCAGTGGAGCGGAATCTGCATCAGTGGGTTCTAGGAAGGATGGGTAGCGCCATCTGGTTCCAACATTATAGGGAACCAGGGGGCTGCCCGCCCCACCCCCTTTGCTTTGTGCGCCTAGTGCATAACGCACTCGGCCAGCTGGTCGAGCCGCGACCTGTCGTACAGGCCGATACTCATGCCGTGAAGGCCGGGCCGCCCCCGTGGGGGCCGGACTGCAGCTACCGATCCAGGCCATTCCTTCCGGGCTGGACCTAGATCTGGGCCGATTCAACCCGGTTTGGGTCGACCCAGGGCGGTTTGGGCTGGGTCGGACCGGACACAGACCCCCATCTTCGGACCACTTTTGGTTTTTCGCCCATAACTTGAGCTACAGACCTCTGATCGATCCACCATTTTTTGTGTAGGATTACTAGGATCAAGACAGTCGTTTCTTTATATTACACTCATGGTTTTGGCGAATTTTGGGTATGGCCTGGTTGGTTCGAACATGAAACCAATCGGGCCCTCGGAGTGGGAACGCTTATTACATAAGTACCGAACATTCGATTGACGTGCTGTAAACTATGTTGGATTACTTTTTTTCAGACAGTTCTTTTGGAATACTCCACACTAGATTCAGATGAAGTTGGAGTATGTCTAGGTTGGATTGTACCTGAAATCCAACCGGCCCCTCAGAGTGGAAACACTTATAACTCTCAAACTGGGTGTTCGATTGACGCACCGTCTATCGCGTTGGGTTCCTTATGATGAGACAGAACTACCAGATACATCAACTCAAGACTATATGATAGTTGATGTATTAAAATTTTCTTGAGGAGCGGACCCTCTCAGAATCGAGTGTGCTATGTGCGGGAACCCTAGGGATGGCTTCGACAGTGATGAATGTTGTCCCAAAATCCTACGTGGGTTGGACAAGGATGACTACTGTACTAGAATCCTCCATGTCTTAGACAGCAATGACTATTGTACTGGAATACTACATGGGTTCGACAGTGATGACTACTATACCAAAATCCTCTATGGGTTCAACAACGATGACTACTGTACCGGAATCTTACGTGGGTTCGACAGTGACGACTACTATACCAGAATCCACCATGGGTTCGATAACGATGACTTCTGTACCAGATTCCTACGTTCGTTCAACAGTGATGACTACTGTACCAGAATCATTCGTGGGTTCGATTGTGATAAGCACTGTACCGAAATCCTACATGAGTTTGACAATGACGACTTCTTTACCATGATCCTATGTGGGTTCAACAACGATGACTTCTGTACTGGAATCCTATGTGAGTTCGACAGTGACGACTTTTGTACCAGGATCATACGTGGGTTCGACAGCGATGACTACTATACCAGAATCTTATGTGGGTTTGATAGTGATGAATTATGTGCTAGGATCCTACATGGGTTCGACAACACTGATATTTTTCCAGGATCCTATGTGTGATCGACAGAGGAGATGATTCAGAGGATACATCTAATCATCTCCACCCCTCTTTGTGAGTTGTATACCTATGTGAGATGATTCTTCACTTTCAATCATTATCAACGTGGTTATTGACTTACATCCTTTGTGGAATGGTTTGTGCTTGGGATTGATATTTGGAGCCAGACTATGTTTGTTAACTTAGGTATATGTATGGTCATATACCTATGTAGGGTTGGTCGATTCTTAGATTTTGTACCTTTCTACTGTGTTTTATTTTTTGTGGATTTTTGTGAGACTTTGAGGGTATCGGGGTCCCTTCTTAGTATCATTATACTTAACCCTGCATGGGATATGCCCGCACCTCATTGTGTTGGATGCAGACTACAGATAGCACTGACCGAGGCAGAGTGTACGAGGACTGGACGGTACCTAGTGGTGGATCTCACGACGAGTCAATACCTAGAGGAGACGGACGTACGTGGAGCACTCAGGAGGCTATATGTACCTACCCTTCAGGTTGGATCTGTGGTGGACGATCCAGGAGCTTCTTAACACCTTCGAGTTGTTTGTCTTTTTAGTTGTACATGTTTTTGCTTTCCTTTTACTTTACTATTGGGCTTGTATTTCTGGCCCTTGTACTTTCCAGCACTTCTTCTGTATTAAGTTTTTACATAGAGTTTTCTTCCACTTGTTCTCTGGTTGTGTGTGTTTTCACTTATAATGGAAATTCATTCCCAGTTTATGGATTTAGGACTTTGGTGCATGTCACCAGCCCCTGGCCTATGGAAGGCGGGATTGGGGTAGTTACGACATAGGTCCCGAGGGATGGGTCTTGACATTTATTCCAATATTTTTCATTATTATAATATTTTGGTATAGTATCCCCTGATATTAACTTATACCCACAATGTTACTCAGTTTACTTTAGTATATGGGTAGGATTGCGTGACGTCATGTGGTGTGCAAGAAGAATTAACATATAGTGAGTAATGAATACATGTTACAATGTGGTATGAAATTACATTTTTTTGCCTTAATATTTTTGTTTAGGTAGATAGGTGGTCAGAGTAGTTATGAAATTGGATTGATTATATGTTATGTCCTTTCCCAACATATAATGAGTTGAATTATTTATTATAGTGGATTTAGGATTATATTTACTGTATTTTGATATTGTAGTTGATATTATTTTTTAATAAAAATTACATTTTCTAATTTATTTTTATTTTCTATCTCTTGGACCAGAGTGGAAAAATATTAAGATTTCATGCAGCATATTAGTCTTGTGAGTTTACTTGACAAGTTCTTGTTTATGTGTGATTGTGAACTTTTTTTTAAAAGAATATATTTTTTGACTAATTGTAGTGTAAATTTTAACTTATTTGATTTTTTACACAATAAATTTTTGTTTTTATTCTACATAACAATCCAATATGGGTATGAATGAGTTTTTAATGGAAAAAATAGGTTGTCGTTATTTAAAGTGTCAACAATAACCTATTTTTTATTTTCCTAAATAACATATTAGTGATTTTCTAATTAACAAAGCCACAATATTATGATTTATTTAATATGGATCATCATAATGATATTTAATGATACTCACAAAGAAATTAACTTGATAATTTAAGGGGTAGTATGACATACATATTCATAGTGTCAATCAGTACCCCAGAGTGGGCTGTTAGAATAAGTATAAGATTCCACACAGATATATATATATATATATATATATATATCAAAATCGTGGAGTTGATGTGTATGCCTATGAATTGTTTTCGGGTATTTGAGATGGAAGTAGTGGTGTTTCTATATGAGATAGGATCCATTTGGCTTGCGAATTATATACCAGGTTGGAGAACCTTGTGGCATTAAGATGAGACCCATGATATTGGTGAGTTAGTGATATAATTTACTAGAATAGTGTAATCATGTTATTATTTAATAAATGTATTGTGTAAAAGGGTAACTCAATAGTGAGGATAACCAAGGATTGAGGATTCCATTATAGAGATTAAAAGGGGAATATTATTAATATTTTAGATTTATCAAAGGAATGTTAAATAAAATTTGTTAAATGGGAATAAATATTCCATATAGATTAGAGATGAGTAATCATGGGCAGTGTTTGTGTTATGATTGGTTATACATACGCAGGAAGAATTTTCATCTAGTAGACTAGGCTAATGTGTATAGAATTAATGAGATAAACATGTGTGTGATATGTGGTTAAATGATGGATTATGCATGGTAACCTAATACTGATGGAATATGACTCAATATAGCATAATTCAAGTGGTGTGGAAGGGTATCAATAGGGTATACACCTGCTTCATTAGATTTTTTTGGTGGTTGGGGTTTTTGAGCATTGTTATGGGACTAGTTTTACTTATAATCTCCTATTATGGGTCAGTAGATTTAGATATAACAAAACCAACATGGTAGGTGGATTGGGGAGTTATAAACATGGCCTGAGGGATGTGAGCTTGATTTTTTTTGACCAAATTGGCATTAGAAGAGCTGAAGAACATATCTATTGATGGATTTTGGTAAATCATTAGAATAGATAGATTGAGTTATTTATATTTAAATGGTTACTGTGTAGCTTCCAAATACTATAAGATTGGAATTGATGCCTTACATTATTACATTGTCATGGTATATAAGTGATTGCATCTAAGTGGACCGAATAGCATAGTATCCCTGGAAAACGAAATACATTATTGAAATCCAAATTACTTTTAAAAACATAAAATACAAAAATAATTTCATTTATTCTACCATTATTCCCCTTAGCATGACACTGTGAATCCGTCGTAATATACTTATTGGAACCCTGGGGGAAGATGAACCATAAGAAAGGGGTGAGATCAAATGCTCAGTAAGGGTATGCATAAAACAAAATGTATCATAAATAAACATAAAAAATAATAAAAGGTGAATAATTTATACACATGACATTTAATTAATTACCTAATAATAAAATGATAGGAATTTATAAATATCAAATAGTTAAATATAAATAATCACATGTGAGTGAAACTTAACACTAGATATTATACTTGTTGCATAATCACATGGAATAATATTAACTAATCTCAAAATGAGGGAATGAATAACGTGGGACATCATAAACATAAAATCAATGCATTGGAAAATAAACCATACATAAATGTGTAATACATTATCCAAAACCCAAACAAGTTTGATTCAAGGGACCTACTGATGCATCCAGGGGCTATAGCATATCCCTCCTGTCATATATTATGTCTAATAATTCCTCACAAGAATAATTAATACAATATAATCAAAATTCCTTAAAAAAATATTCATATTGGAAGAAATTTTCATAGGAAATATAAATAAATTAAATATTAAATAATTGAATATGATTAATGATATTATTATATTAAATCATCAATAAAATTTCCATAAAATGATGCTGACATGATGAGAATATTTTAAAAGAAATAATTGAATAATTATTGGGGAAAATAATATTTAAAAACTAAAAAAATGTATCATAACACTTTGAAACATTTGAATTATAATACCAATGAAGGAATAAAATTAAAGGAAGCTTATAATATCAATATAATATTAACAATCGTGATATACTGTGTTAATGAATATTTTTTTATAGCACACAACCAAAATAAGTGGCGCGTATGGTATGTATCTCATAAAAGTAAAAGTGAGATGAGAAAATCCTTTAACATTTTCTTTAATTTAGCTAAACATTATTTAACCTCATTTATAATAGTTTTAATAATTTTATTAACTTATACAAGAACCATAATCTTATTTATAATATCATATAATATCTCACTACCCATTTGTAAATAATCATCCTTTTTATCTATTTTGGATGTCAATTGTTGGATTTTTCCAGTATCTTTGGACCCGTTAATTTTTGTTCCAATTAATTTGATCACGAATTCATCATCTCCAAAATGTAAACCATGATATAAATCTAATATATATAAATTATAAATTTATTCACAATAATCCATAAAATTTGGAGTCAAGAAATGAAATGCATCATTCATGGAGACTATAGGTCGTACGTATGCATGAACACTTATTCCATTTCTTTGTCATATTTAAAATAATGAAAAGTAAATAATGTATATTATAATTACATTATCACATTTATATAATATATTTCACATATTTTTATTAAAATTATCCTTAAATCATTCCATGTATAGTGTGAATGAATCATATCATTTTGAGGAGGCTGTATTCTACACATCCACAAATGAAGGTATGATATATTCACAAAATTGAATGAATTATGGTTTGTAATATATAATAATTCATATTAATAAATAAACAATAAATAAAATAAATAAAATATAAAAATGTCGTGTTCATAATAATTATCAACAATGATAGGTAGTAACGAAAAAACGAACAACATAATTTCCAGAGGCGGTAGTTCGTTGTGCACAAGAAGGGTAATTTCATTAACCATTAGATAGAATTGTGTGTAAGTGTCAGTTAAAACATAATACAAAAAAATATTATTATAATTAGAATACTGAAATTATTATATAAACATTAAATAAAAATAATTTAATGGTTTTTAATAAATAATGAAATCAAAAACATTTGTTGATAAACGTTACCTCTTCTTTGGGTATCTCCTTTTGATTTTCACAAAAGGAATTCTTTTATTGGATTTATTCCCAATGTAAGGATTCCAGTATAATGTTATGTATTTTAGGATGTTATTTTTAAATGTTTTGGATGAAAAATTTATGTTCTAAAGAGTTAATATAAAATATTAATATGTAACCTTTTATAAGAGAGAGGATGGTCACTCTTGTAAATCTTCAAAATATTAAATTAATATAAATTATTTTATAATAAAAATGCATCAATAAATATTAATTTAGAATATATTATTATACTGGGTATAAATCCATTCATCCAATAAAAATTAGGTATGTTTTGAAAATTTTATAATCCTTTTATTTTTGCTTCTACTGTTATTAAACTATTTCATTTTCCCTGTTATATCATGTAATTTCCACTTTGAGAGTTAATACAATTGATATAAAATGACAAAATACCAATAAATGAGTCATTAATGATCTTTTATGAGTTATCCAAATAATATATTCTAATTTTTTATTTTTATGATTTTTATACCATTTAATAAAATATTATTTATTTTAACATACCATTAATGTCAATTTTTACACTTTTTATCACATGACTCTATAAAAATATCATAACGACATGATATCATCCAAAAATTAACTCTATTGACTAATCATAAATATTTCAATTTCATCCATAATATTAGTGTATGAAATTAATTATATCCAAAAAAAAATATTTTAATATTTTTAATTTCATTTATTTGATTCATTCCATTAATTAATGTATTACTGCATTATAATTGTGTCATCATTTAATGTAATTATTTCATCACTAAAAATTATAACTAAATTACCATGTTTTAGAAAAGCATTTTTTAGTAATAAATAATTTCTATGGTCAAACATATCCGTTATAGAACCCCTTAATAAAATATTTCAATTATTAAAGACAAAAGTTAGAACAGATTTTCATTTCATTGAATATAATATTGTAAATTTAATACTCTCATCCAAGTGTATTAAAAAAGTCATAATTTGTCCCAAGGATAGTTTTTTCTCAAAAAACACTCATCCAATGAAACTAAGACAACTATTAGTTTAATTTTATAATATTAATAATATATTGTTTACAATTAATTACTCGATATACTCTTAACCGTGGTAATAAAGAATATTACTAACGTTTCTATTCATATTTTCCTAAAATAAAATATTCCTATTTAATAAATTTTGACCATATTATATAAAATATGCATTCAATTTTTTAAAATTCATAATAGAAAGGATTTCAGAAAAAATTTAAAAAATAATCCCATTGACAGAATGAGAAAATGAGTCTTCAAATAAAAAATATTCAAATGTTTGAAATGTTTTTATATCCAAATTCTATGTGAAATTTATTCGAACAAACTTTACTGGATTAATATTTCAAATAATTATCTAATTCTAGTTTTAAACTATTATAAAATACAGTCTAATAATATAAAAAAATCTTGAAATAAATAGTATTTATTTAAAATACAGTATATATTCTCTACTTATCAAAAAATGAATCATATTAGAAAAATAAAAAAATTTATCAAATGAAAATTTTCACACATATATTTGAAAAATAATTTTATTTTTTAAAAATATATTTTACAAATATGTCAAAAATAGGTTTAAAAAAGTGTGTCATCAAAATATGATAAAACACAATTTTTTTAAAAATATGTCTTTTATGCATAAAATTGCATTTGTTATTATATCATTTCTAGAAAACACATAGGTTAAATTTTAAACAATATATTTAATATTATATATATATATCGTTAATATAATCAAAAAATTGTGATTTTTTATTAGTATAAAACACACTTGTGTGCATTTAAATATATTTTTTAAAAACATTTTCTTTATATTAAATGGTATTTATATTACTTTCTACTTAATTAGTAACCACTGGCTTCAATAATATATTTTACTGGGTTATTTAATCCTTTTAATAACTACTAATTTAATTTCTATGAGATAATTTCAATTTATATAAAAGTATTGATAATATATTGTGGTTCATTTAAGCTTAGTGTTGCATGCAACAGATGCTTTCAAAAATGTTAACTTTAAGAAGAGACATACCATAAAATCATTGGGTTTAACAATCTATCATCATTAAATAAAATAAATCTTCATAATTTAAAATCTCAATTCAAAAATAAAAGGTTGATACTTTAAAATTCCATTGTGGGAAACCCACAATAGAAATATCGGTAATAAAATATTCTCTTAGTAAGAGGGAAATGGAAATGAAGGTGTTACAACATAACTAGGATTATGAATAGGATAACATTATAAAAAGTAAAAAATACGATATGGAGTAGAAATAATACTATCAATTTTGGATGGATAATGATATAGAACATGGTCATCAGTAATTCTACCATCACAAAAGCAGAAATTTGTGATGGGTTAAAGCATGCATTAATTTCATTGGTATGAAAATTAAATGAATAGTGTTGTTCATTCCCAAATCCATTCTTAGAGTTGATGAATTATTTTTCTACCTATACTATTAACATATTGAAATATACTTAATTGAAATTTAGTGTTTCATCCTTCACCATATTTCCTCCACAAACTCATATTTTTCTCTAAATTATTGGTATTTAAGATGAATTTTTATTCCTGAATAATTTTTAACAAATTATAATGCCCTCATGTCATTCCATCATACACTAAATATTCATCAACACCCCAATGGTTAGCACAGTTTATCCAATATGAAAAAAACTAATTTATCCTCAAATAATAGTATCTTATGTTCAGCTTAATCTATTCCAACCATATGACTCATCAAAAATTCAGCTACCCAAATTCATAGTCCAAAAGGTATCTAAATTTCGAAAATAATGTTTCACATAATATTCCCTAAAAATGTAATATATCTCTTATTATGACATAACAATTATTTAATCACATTAAAACATTAATGAAAACATGAATTCTTCCAAATGTGTAATGAAGATGTACTATAGTACAATCATTATATATCTCATGATTTTTATAATCAGAGAACCATTGAGGAAATAACTCATGAATCTGAATACATAATGAACTTTAGTCATTAAACCTATTTTTCAAACCATTCACTACAATTCACCATATTATTATGTAATACCTCCTTCCATTAATTTTTCATCTGTAGTCTATTAATCATTAGCAGTATAACCATTACTTGTATAACCTTAATCATTATAACTATTGAAGAAACCCAAATCATAATGTGTGAAACACTAATCTTAGTGATATAGTCATGAAGAATAATTTATAGGATGGATAAATCATGAATCATACAAAATATTGGAATCCTTAGGTATAACCTAGGTTATCAATTATCATTGAAAAATATATAGTATGTCATCATATAATAAGACTTATCCTCAAAGTTAATCAAAGTGATATGTTTTCTTATCCATAATTTTTGAAATATTGTAACTAAGGTTTCTAATAAAGATAATATGATACTAGTTGTAACAGGCTGACCCTAATATCGCATAGACAAGACCTTACTTTATTATGTTGTCATAAGATACAATTGATCACATCACAATGGTCCAAGTAGTTTATTGTTCATGATTAACTAGATACATACTTTAAATCCACATTAAATTTAATGCATAAAATAATAATAATAATTTCTTTCTGCCTTGAATTATTCCCCTTAGAATAAACCTACACATCAGTTATAATTTACTTCTTGGAATCCTGGGATAAAATGAAACATAATAAAGGGGAGATCCCAAATTATCAGTAACGGTATACATACAACCTAAGCTGTTATAAATAAACATACACAATAAGGAAAAGTGAATAACTGAGACACATGTCATTTTGTTTATAACCTATCAATAATGTGGATAGAATGAAGGAATATAAAATATTTCCATTTAAATAATCACATGAGAATAAAACTAACCAAGGGTATTCTAGTATTTTAATAGTCACATGAAATATTGATAACTAATCTCATAATGAGGGAATGCATAACACGAGACATCATAAACATACCATCAAGGATTTGGTAAAGAAAGTGTAAATAAATAGGTAATATATTTTTAAAAACCAAAAATAGTTTGTCTCATGAGACATACCACTAACTTTAGGGGCCATATCGGTCGCCACCACTCACTTACTAAGCCCAATGCATTCCTCAGAGAAATAAATAAAAAAAATAATCAACATTTCTTAAAAATCTATAACGATATGTATTGGAAAAACTAGTCATAAGGAATATCTATAATTTACTAGTACAAAGAAGCAATATGATGAATATTATTATTATAGTACTACATCAACAGAATATTTAACAAATCATATTAGAATAGATGTTATCATTTTAAATGATATCATTGAAAAATTCATGAGGAAGATAATATTTAAAAAAATTAATGTGTCCCATAACACATTATAAGATTTTAATTACATTCATCTTGAAGTAATAACATCTAATGAAACTTATAATATCATGAGAATAAGGTTATTAATGATATAATGTGTCAATGTATAATTATAAACAACAAACAGAAAAAATAAGTGGTCCATTAGACATTTATCTCATGGTAGTAAATGTGAGACAAGAAAATGCATTACTATTTTCTTTACTTTAGTTGACCATTATTTAAATTACTATATAATTATTTTAAGACTAGTATTATATTATACAAGAACAAAAATCAAATTTATAATATTATATAATATCTCATTTCCCATTTGTCAACAATCTTCCAATTTTTCACATTTTTTGTCATAATTTCCTAATTTTTCAAGTATGTTTGGACATGTTACTTTTTGTTACTATTAATTATATTATTATTTCATCATATACCAAATTTAAAACATTAATATAACATAATAGATATTTAATATATAATTATTCATAATGATCAATAATATTTTAAGATAATAAATGGATTTAAAAGTTCATAGAGACGCTAGGTCATACGTACACATGAATGCTACATCCATTTCATTGATATATTTAAAATAATTAAAGGTAAATAATATATATTATAATTTATGTATTATTTTTATTTCATAATTTTAAAATATGTTCATTAAATTAAAACTTAATACCTTCTAGTATAGTGTGAACAAATCATATCATTTTGAGAAGGTAGTAGTCCACACATCGACAAAGGAAATTATCATGTTTACAAAAAATAGAAAGAATAAAGGTGTGTGTTATATAATAATCATATAAGAATAAATGAATAATTAATACCATATATATCATATAAAAATATATATTTTTATCAAAATTTCCAACCATTAGAGGTGGTAAAGAAAAACGAACAACATCGTTTTGTGAGGCAGCAGTACCCTGTACACAAGAACGATATATTCATTACCCATTAGATGGGTGTTTGTATATGTGATTGTAGAACACATAATATAACATAATATTCATATTATATGGATACTAATGTTATTATATATATGTGAAATATAAATAATTTAATGGGTTTTATGTAAGTAGTACAACAAAAGTTTTTGTTGATGGACATTATATATTCTTTGGGTATCTCATTTTGATTTCAAAAAAAGGGATTTTTTGGTTAGATTTATTCTCAAAATAAAAATTCTAGTATGATTTTATGTTTTTTGAGAGTATAGTTTTATATGGGTTATGAGAACAAAATGGGTTTTAAATTGTGAATAAAAGAGAAGCAGATGTTCTCTTTTATAAGAGAGATGAGGGGAACTCTTGGAAATCTTCAATATATTAAATTAATATAAATAAATTGAATAATCTAAATGAATCCAAGATTATTAATTGAGAAGATATAATAATTTTGGTTTAAAATAAATTCATCTAATTAAAATTATATAATATTTAACTATTTTTAATCCATATCATTTTTCATTAACCTTTATTTAAAAATATTCATTTATTCTCTGATATCATGTATTTTACACATTAAAGGTTAATTTAATTTGTATAAAATTCCAAAAGTCCAATTAATGAGACATAAATTAATTTTTAAGAAATATAAAAACCATTTTGACTAATCATATTTTTTTTATGAATTTTATATAATTTAATAAATTATTATTTATTTTAACATATTAGTAATGTAAATTTTTAAACTATTCAAAACATGACTTTTTAAAAATATCATATCCAAATGATATATTATAAAAAATTATTTTAAATAATCAATAATATTTCAAAGCAATATTGAGAATTTGTGGATGAAAATTATTATATCAAATTATATTTATTTTAAAATATTAAATATCATTAATTTGATTCTTCCATTAATTAAAAAATTACTACATCACTATTGTGTCAACATTTAAGGTTATTATTTTAATACTAAAAACTATAAATAAATCACCATGTTTTATATAAAAATTATTTATTTCTAAAGACTATATATTGTAGAACATATCCATTATATAAGGCCATATTAAATATATTTTACTTTTTAAAAACAGATGTGTGACAAAATTCACTTTTATTTGAATATAATATTATAAACATCATACTCTCATCCATATAGATTATAATAGTTATGAATTAGTCCCAAATATTCTTTTGGTAGAAAACCACTCATCCAATAAAATTATGATATTTTTTAGGGTAATTTATAATGTTTATAAAATAATATATACCTTTAATTACCCGATTTACCCTTAATCGTGGTAATAAAAAATATTATTAAAGTCACAATTCATATTGTCCAAAAATAAAATAGACATTTTTACTAAATTTTTACTCTATGATTCCAAAAATTAAATCCATTTTTAAGTATTAAAAACACATAAATTTCATAAATTAATTAGTAATTAATCTCTTTGACTCAATGAGAAAATAGGTTTTTAAAGTAATAAAATTCAAATGTTAGAAATGTTTTTATATAGAAATTCAATGTGAAATTTAATCCAATGAAATAAATTGGATTAAATGATAAAATATTTATCTAATTATACATTAAAACTATTCTGAAATATACTCAAACTATATAAAAAAATTAAACAAAAAAATAGTTTTCATTTAAAATTTAGAATTTTTTCACTATTCATAAAAAATGAATATTATTTGAAAATTACCTAAATATCAGTCAAAATTTTTTTATACTCTTATTTCAAATAAGAATTTTATTTTTATATATATAATATATTAAAATGTAAATAATAGGCTTGTAATAAGTAACCCATCTAAAGGCGGTAAAACATACCTTTTAGGAAAATACTTTTTTTCAATAAATTTTATTTTTTGTCATATTTTATATACATAACAAATATTAGGAATTTTAATCAATATATTTAATATATTATTTATATATTTCAATAATATAGTACAAAAAAGTTTTATTTGTTTATTTTATTTGTATAAAAATAGTTTAGCACAATTGAATAGTTTTAGAAAAACATTTTATTTATATTAAATTATTTTTTATATTTAATTTTTATTTAATTAATAACCATTGAATTCAAAATTATATTTTCAAATGTTATTTAGTCAAATTCACAATGACCAATTTAACATCTTGGAGATAATTTCATTTTAGATAATAATATTAATAGTATATCGTGGTTCATTTGAGATAATTGTTTCATGAAATTTATGATTTTAAATTGGTATACTTTCAAAAGGGACATATCATACAATCATTGGGTGTTAAATATTGGGTAGGTTCAGGATGAAATTTAGATATTCACGGAGGTTCAAATTTATGCCTTCATAGTGTGTGGATGGGTCGTTTTGGAATTATGTGATTTGTTCCCTAAGACAAGTTTGCAATAGGACACAAATAGGTGTTTTAATGTTTTGAAGGGGGAAGGTACCCCATGTTCCTTAAATTCTTGATGTTAGATCAAGTTTTGGAAATATGATCTATGGATGGTTACACATTGTAATTCATAGGATGTGGGACATTAGTGAAATGGTTTGAGACTCCATATTTCTTTCAAGAAAAACAGTTTTTTACTCTTGATCCTTTGGAACAAGTTAGATAGTTTTGGGGACACTAAAGGATATGTCCAATTCCAGTTTGGAAAATAAATTTCAATGTGTAATGATATAATATGTGGTTAATATGTTGCATCTATAAAGAGATACATAAATGACTGAATGGTCATGGGGATTATTGATATATTGAGATAGTCATCTTATATGAAAAATGAGATGTGACGTTTTATGAAATTGTGGAATATATTATAGTTTCAAATGAGTCTTTTGAAGAATCAATATTATGAAAGGCTTGGAATTATGGTTAATGAATTAGAGTACTATCTTCACTATGATTAGTGGGGTACTCAACAGATTTTTATTTGATTGTAAAACTATGTAGTGAATGTACCATGATGGAATGTGAGGATATTGGTTCAATTAGAAAGGTCATCGGCCTCAATTTGGAACTATTGATATTATGGTCTTGAAGGTAGATTAACCACAGTTTTTAAAGAGACTATTTTTGGTGTCTTGGAATTTGTAGAACTATGATAAGAACTCCAGAATCTGTTCTAAAAGTGAAATATGTGTGCATTCAATGGGTATCATCATTTAGCTAGTTATAGATGTTGATAGATTTTATTTTCATGAATAAAAAATTTGAAATATTATGATGGGGAGTATACTAATGTTGATTTATGTGAGTGGTTCCCATTTAATGTTTTTTATAATCCTTTATTGCGATGTTTTTATATAACTAACATAAAGATGGTTTTTGTTTTTGTTATGGTACTTGAATGAAAGTGTCCTGATTATGTTTAGTAATTAAATAATACAAAAATATGGATATGGGTTTATGAGATTATATTTTATTATGTATATTTGGTGATCAATATAATATAGATGTTGTATTATGTATTAGTGGTATGAATAGTTGTGAATTTTTTGAAATATATTGATAGGTTAATTTGGTATATGGGAAGTCAATAATCATTGATATGTTTAATGGTTTCTTCCCTAGAGAAATATTTATGATATTTATATGGATTCATGAGTTATATGGAGAGTCAAGATGAGAATGATCGAGTGATACATTTGTGTTAATTTGAGTGAATAATTGTATGTTGTAATCTTATGATGTAAATTGATAGTGTCTAGAATATGTGGTTTGAGGATTCATGAATGTCATTATGATTCGGTATTTATCATTGAGTTTGTGGAAATAAATAATGTAGAGATATGTGGGATGGGTTTTTTTAAATGTGGTTAATGAATCAAGGTTCTAGATTGGGAATTCATGCTCTATAGAGCATGATAGTTTTAAGAGGGTTAAAAAATGTCATTTGAGGAATGTTTGGAATTATGATGATTCTAGGGGGGTCACCAAAGGTTTTTAGAAAAGGATAATTTTTTTATAGTGTCTTCACTACTATAACTAGGGGATGTTTAGAATTTGTTTCATGCTATTTGTTTTAGTGACAAGAATTTTTCAAAGAATATTAATGGGAATCTTTATCATTTATAATATATATTATTTTTGGAATGTTAAAATGATATTCATTGTAAAATTTAGTGAATTTTATAATATATATTAATTTCTGTCTCTGAGTGGGGAACGTTATGGGAATTTAGTTTTAAAAATAGTTTTTGAAAGATAAAATATCTCCAAGAAATTCTTTTTAATGTATTTGATGCCTTAAGATTTGTTTTGTGTTCTCAGTTGAGTATTAGAGTAGAATTAGTGGGAAATTACTATGAATTTTATCTTTTTCTAGATAATCACAAAATAAAAGTTGAGTGTCACTCCATGTCCAGGGGTTGATTGTTAGATCATTCCATAGTTAGTTGGGGAACCATTGTAATTCCATTATTTGGTCACACTATGACCACTGGGTGTTAGAATTTGCTGGCTTTTATTTGAGGTTTGTTTAAGTAATAACCTAAAAAAAATTCAGGTCATAATGAGGGTGTCAAATCTAGACGGTGACCCTTTCATATGGGGTTTAGGAATTCTTAAAACTTTCAACTTTAAATTTCACATAAATGGGTTGTGAAACTATTATTGATAGGGTCATGTGGTGATGAGGTTCATGGTGTACTATAATGGAAAAACTTATTTCATGATGTTAAATTCCATCTCATGATGGTAGGTAGACATGTATTAATTAGTGAACCCATGTATTTAAGTGTTTTAGTCTGAACTATATGTGGTGTTCTAAGGCATGAATTTTTTTGTTGTGTTCTGAAAATGTTTTTATAATGTCTTGGAAACTCTGTATAATTTTATTTAATTATATGGAATTATTTTTGAGACCATGAAATCTGATGACGCGTGATTCCAAGGCCTGGAGTGCCCGTAATGATCCGACGAAGTATTGTTAAGTTTTAATTAGAGGTCATAATTAGTTATCCTGAAAAGGTATAATAACTCTTAAACGGTTACAGGGATCTGCAATTTGAGGGTACCATTGCACTCAGGATGGTAGTTTTACTCAATGCACGAGTTATGTTTTTTCGGCACATGCCTCTTGTGAGAAAACAAGAAATTGGCATAACCGTAAATAAACTAATTAAATAAAGTTAATTTATTTTTTAAATGCTTATAACTCACAAACGGTAACTTAGATTAAAAATATGAGACCATCGTTTAACTCATGAGGGTATGATTTCTTTAGGCATATACTAATAGTGGTCAGCGCAAGCCACTAGTGAATGTTAGTTTTTGGCCGTAAATAAAAATATCAATTGAAAATTATTTTATTTTAAAATCCATAACATTTAAATGGAAACTTGGATTGGAAATCCGATAGTACTGTTGGGTTTGTTGGGGCGTGTTTCACATTGGAAGAGCCTAAAATCGATCGGTGGGGGTCAGGGGTGACTATTAATAATTTTCTGAACATTTTTCAGGTATGTTAAGCAAATGCGTGAGCGGAACTTTCTAAATTTTGAACAATTGCTCGGATTAAAAATACGAGGGCACTGTTGATTTCGAAGCACCAGTATTATCCTATGGGAGGCATCACTTCCACAGCAATAGGTCGGATGAAAAAGTTATTTTTTTTTTTAATTTTGAAAGAATTATAAAATAACATGTTTTGTTATTTTATTTCGATTCATTCCTCCAATGGACGAACAACGCTGGCGGGACCAGCAACATGTCAAGAAAATAAATGGTTTGGCTCTTTTTTTACTATAACCACACAATTAGTAATTTTAAGGTTCATTAATTAAATCATCTCATTAATTCCCCATGAAATTCACACTCGTTGTCCTCTCCTATTTATATGGAGATTGGGGAGGGGTGTTGGCACAGCTTCCCCAAGTAACGAAGCCCTAACAAAGTACTGTGATTCCAACCACATGGGGGACGAGTCTGGATCCAACAAGCGGTGACGAGCACCACCGAGTCACGAACCAATGAAAATGATGAAGGAGGTTCCATTAACAGTTGTCAACTGACGTCTCTTCCAGGTAAGGGATTTAATTGATTTATTCATTCTAATTATTTTACTCTTCTCCGTTCTTGAATAACACGAATAACAGGGGTGAACCGACTAACAGGTTGACCCGTGACTCATTTGTCTTTGCGGGATGTTTTTGCGGGGAATATTGTGGGGTTAATATTGTGTTCAATATAGATATTTATTTAACTCCCCAAATATCCCTAAAATTATGAGCTAACGGAAAGGGTGTGGGCCTAACAAACCAGGCCCAAACCCTCCACTATATTTCTTTCCATGAGCCACCTCAGAAGACCATGATCACGTTGATGCATGCTTCAATAGGAGGGCTGGAACTCATCAGCCACAGATAATGGAGGAGGCAGAGGGCCTGACAGCCGGCTACGGGAAGGAAGGCGGTGCGACCACCGTGTTGCCAATGAATGGAATCCACGGCCGAAGCCGCAGCGGAGGCCAAACCCTCCTTTAGGATATTTATAAATCTAGGTGACCGGGGGTTACACCCCCTGCATCGGACCAAACCGTTCCGCCACCCTCTAGGCAGGCCGCCGCCCACGGATGGGGCTACCTCCCTCAGACCGGGCCACTGCGCCTAATGGCCCTGCCTAGTGGGCCACTTCACTAGCAGGCCAACACCCTTGTGGGCTGCCACCGCGGAACGGGATACCCCATTCTAGGCCGCCCTATTCTGACCGGGCGCCCCTTACAGGCTGCTCCCTTGTATGCCGACTTATTCTGGTTGGGCCTCCCTTACGGGTTTCCCCTCTTGCGTGCCGGACTAGAAATCAGCCTAGCATGCAAGTTCACCCCCGCCCATCAGGCCGAGTCCACCCCGGTGCAGCCCTGACCGAGTTGGGCCAGGTCAGTCTGACCGGGTGAGACCAGACTCAGGCCCATTCGGACTAAGAAACACTTAAAGGAGAATATCTTGATAATGAGACATCTGTTTGACTAACTATCTATAGTATTGGGATCCTTGGATTAACACGGTCCTTTCGGTATACTCCACACGAGTTTTGGAAAATTTTGGAGTACAGATGGGTTGGATTGAACCCAAATCTAATCGGGCCCTCGGATCAAAAACACTTATAACTCATAGACTAGGCGTGCTATTGAAATGTCGTCTATCGCATTGTAACCCTTAAGACATGGAAATCTTTTGGGTTACTCCTTTATGGATCTTAGTGTTGGTCGAGGTATGAATGATATCTCAAGTGTCAGATTCTAGGAAAGTTGTGTGAACCGGGTGTAAGGAAACCTATGGTAGGTTGCAATGTGTTGAAAGAACATCGATCCTCTGTGGGTCAATATATAACGATCATGTGTGGGTTAGTGCTCAATGATTCTGTGTGGACTAGCGCATACCGATCATGTATGGGTCAGATCCAATGAGGGTCAGATCTTATGTGGGTGAACAGGAGTTAGTTACCAATCGATCATGTGTGGTTCAATAGGGGTCAGTTACTTATCGATCTTGTGTGGGTCAGCAAAAATGCTGCTTAAAAGAATAAGATGATCTAGTTTACAACAAATCATTTTTACTTCAATATTTAAGTTATACTGTATTTTGAGTTGAGACTTTTAACATTACGGTACTTCCATCATTGTAGTGTTACCTATGTTGTACTTCTATCTTCGTGGTGTTACCTTTGTGGTAATTCTATCTTCATGGTGTTACCTATTTGGTACTTCTAGCTTTGTGGTGTTACCTATGATGTACTTCTACCTTTGGTATATCGTTTTTGTGGTGTTACATGTGTGGCAATTCTATCTTCGTGGTGTTACCAATGTGGTAATTCTATCTTTGTGCTGTTACCTGTGTGGTACTTCTATCTCCATGGTGTTATCTCGGTGGTTCTTCTGCCATTGTGGTATTGTCTTCTTGGTGTTACCTATGTAGTACTTCTATCTTTGTGTTATTACCTATGTGTTACTTCCACCTTCGTGGAGTTACCATCGTGGTGATATATTCTTGGTTTTACCTGTGTGATACTTTTACCTTCATGGTGTTTCCGATATGGTGTCCTTACATCATGTATGAGATGAGTATATCATGATAGCTTAGGTATATGTATGGGAATATTCCTAAGTATAGTTGATGTATTGTTTTGTGGTTTTTCCTTTTTGGAACTCTAAGAGACCTACATGGGTCTTGGGGTACCTATTGAGTATTGTTATACTCACCCATGAATGGGCTTCGCCCACACCTTGTTGTGTTTGGTGCAGATGATGTATAACATTGATAGAGGCTGAGGGATCTAGGACTTGATTGTGCATGTAGGTAGACCATTCAGTGTGACATGACACAGAGGAGATAAAAAAACGTGGAGTGCTTAGGAGGTGATATGTACCTACCCTTTAGGTAGGAACTTTAGAGGACAACCCATTAACTGTTTTCTTTTTTATTTCAGTTTTATTGTACGACCAATCGTACTTTTAATTTTACAATTGGGCTTGTATTCCGGCCCCTTTTTACTTTCATCACTCTTTTACTACAACAGTTTACTTTTTGGCTGCATCTTATTGCATTCTACTCTATGTGGTTGCTTCTTGTTGTGTTCTTGGACTGTGTGTCTGTACAGGTGGAAAAGGAAATGCCTTTCTGTTTTAGAGATATGCCTTTCTGGTTCTAGTCTCTAGCCTCTAGAAAATGGAAGGTGGTATTGGGGTAGTCACTGGATGGACCCTGAGGTATGGGTCTTGAAAAAGAGGTATCAGAGGAGTTTGGTTCTACCGAAGAACTAAGACTCCAATATTTTCTTTGAAGCAATAGTATTAAGTGTTACGAGTGTGGTTTTCAGTTCAAGGATTCCAATGTTACTTCGGCGGCCGATGTATCCATGCACCAGGACAATGAATTCTGATTTCCGACTCAGTGCATGAAAACACTGATTGTGTGTTTTTTTGAAAAGTTTTTCTTTTTATTCCTTTGGTGTCAACTCCCCAGGTATAACATAATGATCATGGATCACATATTCCTTATCAGGATGCCACCATAAATACATCCATCCATGTTTCTTGAGAGATTACATGATGACGGACCACCGAGCGATCAGGCTCCGGTGCAGGGCCCTCTTACTATGTTGGCACCTTCGGGTGGTGTACCAGTAGAACTGCCACCCATTGGGCAGTAATTAAAACTGGCGATACTGGTAGACGAAAAATTTAGGCTTAGTTCCTTACATGTGTTTTAGCATCAGATACCCCTTAGGTTCCAAGGCAACCCTGACTCACAGGCGGCTTAGGACTAGCATGAGGAGGTGGATGCGAGTTCTCTAGAGCTTCTATAGCTTTTGCAGGATGACATGTCGGTAGCTGAGTAATCATCGAGGAGTACTGAACATTCCTGGTAATTGAGGAATACAATACGATGAGTACTTTGGGGCTCAGACATCTGAGCACTGTGTGTTAAAGACTTAGGAGCCATCACTATTCATTTATGCATTCCTACCATTGTTAGGGTGCTGGAGATAGCCTATGTGGTTGAATGTTCTTTGGATGGGCGTATACATCCAGTGAATGTTAGTAGTGTGAAAGAAGGAAACTGGCGCCAGTCGTAGAGACTTGGGCATGTAAAAATGTTTCGGTAAGAAGAACTGTTAGGGACAGATGAATCTTCAGGGCTGCAGACTTGGAAGATGAGATAGGAGATAATCATTAGGTGGTGTACATTTTGACATGTTAAGACCACCCCCCTTTGTGGTCCCCCCCATGCTCAGGGATCTAGAGGATAACAGAAGGGAGTAGATGCCTATGGTCAAATAGTGTGACCCAAGGGCTCCAAGAATGATTTGATGAACGCTCTATGTCTACTATGAGGTGTCTTATTAATAGACATAGGTACCAATCATTCATTCTACCAAAAATCTTTTCCAAGACCTAGTGTTTCCGGTTAAGCCATTGACTTGACCCTCATGTCTGAAGATACCTTTGGGACGAGACTCGATAATCACAGTTATTCTGGTGGTGTGATCTATCCCTTGATGTGAGAGTTTCGGTTGAAATTTCTTGGTGGAAGCGTCGAGGCCTTATGATGTTAGTTTTGTTGTGGACTAGACATACACAGTTCATACTCAGATTGACTGTATTAGGAAAAAAGGATTCGGATTACCTACAACGTTGGAATAGGATTTTCCTTGGTCGGTGAAAAAGGAATCCCAAGAAGCACAGGATAAACTCATGCATAGGAGGGTGTAGTTGATCACTCTTGAGTCTCCAAGAGATACCCTCATGGCAGCAGGAGTTTTTAGTTTTTAGTTCCAAACAGGAGTGGCATAGCCTAGGGACATATTTTCAGAAGATTATTCAATGTTTACCTCCCTCAATGGAGAGGGACGTCTTCTTTGTCTAGGTACTACCGAATATTTGTACCCGACTACTCCAAGGTTGCGGCACCCTTGTCAGCTTTGGAAAAAAGGGGGAGCCTTTCCTGTGGACGTAGAAGTGTCAGCAGATCTTTCATGAGCTAAGACAGAGACTAAAAAGTATAACTATGCTACCCCTGACCTGGAGTAAGCAGTAGTGGTCATTTCTCTAAATATGTTATGGCACTACTTGATGGGAGAATGTTTTACAATCTACTCTGATCGAAAGAGTCTCAAGTATATCTTCTCTCAGAATGATATCAACCTTAGACAGTGGCGATGGATATATTTATTCTGGGAAAATGACTATGAGATAGTCTATACTCCTGGGAAGAAGAATGTGGTAGCAGAAGCACTCATCAGGTGGTCCGGTCTACAATTGCTGATTGAGGTGACAAAGCCGCTAGCTGCATTATAGATATCACTCGTGGATATATATGGAGCAGCATACCTCTAGTCTATGACTGTCACACCCCCACTCCTTCTTTTATTTAGGGAGGCACTTCTTGGGGACACTGACTGCAAGGCTTGATCTGCTCACATATCCTCATGGAAGGCACCTGATGGATTTTCTGAAGGTGGGGAGCACGTCATCCTCTTCCAGGGAAATACCATGGTACCCATAGTGCTACGAGAGGAGGTGTTGATGGAGTTCCATACATACCCTCTAGTGGAACATCCTAGAGTGGTGAATTTGTACAAGGACCTTTGATGTTAGTAATGATTTACCGGGATGAAGAAAGCAGTGGTATAGTTTGTATCACGATGCCTCACTTGTTAGCAAGTGAAAACTACTCAGAGCCAGCAGAAGCCTTATGGAAATAGAAGGAGGGAGACTATGTATTATTATGGGTATCACCTTGATGAGGTTTGTAGATATTTGGCCAGGGTGGCAAGTAATCTTTTTGGTTTATCAGACCTTTCTAGATTCCCACCAGAGTGGGCGAGGTGGTCTACCGTCTATCTCTTTCCCCACAGATGCACCAGGTTCATAATGTTTTCCATGTGTCGCAGTTGAGGAGATGCATACATGATCCATCACAAGATATTGACTAGGGAGATTTGTACTTTGATATTGGCGAGACCCTTACGGATTTCCTTATAGAGTTTGAGGATCGAATGATGTGGGTCTTTCATGGGTGGTGGATACCTCTAGTACGCGCTCTCTGGTAGCATAGGAATCTCCAAGAGAGAACATGGGAGAAGGAGGCTCAGATCAATGCTCAGTACCCCCATTTGTTTCTTTAGATATGTTGTCGCTTTTTGTGATGTAATTCCCTATGGTAATTGAAATTTAATGTCCCAGAAAATTTGTATATTTTTTTTAATTATTTGTATTTATTTTGAGACCATGAAATTTGACGGCAAGTGATTCTGAGGCCTGGAGTGCCGAGAATGATTTGTAGAAGTTTTATTATACTTCAATTAACATGAGTAAGTAGTTTTCCTGAAAAATTGTAATAGATCTTAAATGGTTAATCAAATCAGAAATCTAAGGGCACCGTTGCACTCAGGATGGTGGTTTTACCCTAGGCGAGACTTAAGTTTAGTCAGTGTTGGCCTCTTGTGAGAAAACCCAATATTGGAATAACCATAAATAAAATAATTAAATAAAGTTATTTTATTTTTCAAATACATATAACTCACAAACAAAAACTCAGCTTAAAAATCTAAGACCACCAATAACTCGTGAGGGTATGCTTTTTTAGGCAGATACTAACATTAGCCAGCACAGGCCACCAGTGAATGTTAGTTTTCGTCCGTAAATAAAATAATAAAGTGATGATTATTATATTGTAAAATTCATAACATTTAAACAGTAACTCATATTATAAATTTGAGAGTACCATTGGGTTCTTTGTGGCATGTTTCACTTAGACAGATCCTAACCTCAACCAGCGCAGGTCAAGGGTGACTATTAACAATTTTCCGAACTGTTTTTCGGGAATGTTTATAAAATGCGTGTGTGGCATTTTCTAACTTTTGAACCATTGCTCGGATTAAAAATTATAGGGCACAGTTGAATCCATTGCACCGGGATTCGCTCAAGGGAGGCATAACTTCGACCGCAGTAGGTCGTGTGAAATGGTTATTTTAGTGGAATTTTGAATGATTGATAAAATAACATGGTTTGTTATTTTATTTTCATTCTTTCCTCCAATAGACGAATGAGGCCGGTAGGACCGATGACGTGTCAAGACAATAAATGGATTCACTCTTCTTTTCCTGTAACCACACCATTGGGAATTTGGTAGGTTCATTAATTAAATTACTTCATTAATTCCATGACCATTGCACACTCCTTCTACTCTTCTATTTATATGGAGCTCTAGGAGGGTTGTTGGCATGGCTTCACCAAGCGATGAAGCCCTGACAAAGTATCGTGATGCCAACCACCTGAAATATGAGACTAGTTCCAATGAGCGGTGACGAGCACCGCCGATTCATGAACCAAATACAACGATGAAGGAGGTTTTGTTGACCATCATAAATGGCCATCTCTTCTAGGAATGGTTTAATTCATTTATGCATTCAAATGATTTTCCTCTTCTCCGTTCTTGAATAATACAAATAAAGCGGGTCAACCGACTAATGGGTTGACCAGCGATTCATTCTTATTTGTGGGAGGTTATTGTGGGGAATCTTGTGGGGATAATATTGTGTTCAATATAACTATTTATTAATCTCCCTTAATATCCTCTATATTACGAGCTAACGTGGAGTGTGCAGCCCTAATGAACCTGTCGTCAACCCTCCACTATCTTTCTTTCCTTGATCCCCCACAGAAGACTGCAAGCACATCTATGCATGCCAAAAAAGGAGTGATATGGCTCATTATATACTGAGAATGGGGGAGGAGGTGGGAATGATGGCCAACTGCGGGAAAAAAGACAGTATGCCCGCCTTGTCCCTGATGAACGGATGTTGCAGAAGAGGCTGAACCCGCCTCTAGTGGGTTCCACGGTGATCAAGCGGCACCAACACGGTGAATCCGCCTCTCCAAAAGAATGACATCTAGGCCGTTTGGGAATTTGGGTGACCAGGGGGTTACACCCTCTGCGTCGGACCGTATCGGGCCGCCGCCTTCATGTCAGGCTGCCGCCGTCGAGCTGAGTCGCTGGCCTCGGACTGGGCCGCCACCCTTGCACCAGTCTACCACCCTCCGACCGGGCCACCTCCCTCGCACTGGGCCACCACCCTTGGATCGGGATGTTTCCTTTAGAGTGATCTAACTCCATCAGATTGGGCCGTCACCCCAGACTGGGCCGTCGCCCCACGTTGGCCGGCCCACCCCCTTGAGGGCGGCCCCCCTTGTGGGCCACCCTATTCTAGTTGAGCCGCACTTGCAGGTCGACCCTCTTACGATCCAGACATGACTTCGACCTAGAGGACTAAGTGAACCCAAGCCCAGCGGGCTGAGTCCACCCCATCCCTGCCCAAAAAAAATTAGGCTAGGTTGGTCAGACCGAGTCGGACTAGACCCGAGCCCAACTAGACCCAGAAACACTTAAAGGAAATATCATGAGTACCATACATCTATTTGACGAACCATCTATAGATTTGGGATCCTTGGATCAATATGATCCTTTTGGTATACTCCACATTAGTTTTAGAGAATTCTGGAGTATGGCTTGGTTGGATGGAACCTGAATCTAACATGTCCCTCAGAGCTAAAACATTTATAACTCTCAGACCGAGCATCCGATTGATGTGCCTTATATTGCATTGGAACCCTTACAAAATGGTAGTATTTTTTGTTACATCATTGTCTATATTAGTGGTGGTCTAGCTATGACCGATATCTCGAGGGGTAGATTCTATGGAACTCAAGCACACTGGGTGAGAGGAAACCTATGGCAGGCTGCAACTTTAAGAAAGATCATCGATCCTATGAGGGTCAACACCTAACGATCATGGGTGGGTCATACCCTATCTGGGTAAGCTCTCAACAATCATTTCTGGGTCATCGTATACCGATCTTGTGTGGGTTAGATCCATTGTGGGCCATCCGGGGTAGGTTACATATCGATCCTATGTGGGTCATCGGGGGTTAGTTACCTATCGATCTTTTGTGGGTCATTATTAGTTCTTCTTAATAGAATAAGATAATCCATTTTATGACTAATCATTTGTACTTCGGTAATTAATTTATACCTTATTGTGAGCTGAGTCTTTTACCTGTGTGGTACTTCAATCTTTGTGGTGTTACCTATGTAGAACTTCTATCTTCGCGGTGTTACCTGTGTGGGACTTTTATCTTCATGGTGTTACCTGTGTGGTTCTTTTAGCTTCATGGTGTTACCTATGTGGTACTTCTACCTTTGTGGTATCGTATTTGTGGAGTTACATGTGTGGTACTTCTCTCTTCATGGTGTCACCTGTGTGGTACTTCTATCCTCTTGGTGTTGCATGTGTGGTACTTAAATCTCTATGGTGTTACCTATGTGGTAGTTCTGCCTTTGTGGTATTGTCTTCATGGTGTTACATATGTGGTAATTGTATCTTTTTGGTGTTACATTTTTGGTACTTATACTTTCGTGGAGTTACCTTCGTGGTGTTATCTTCATGGTGTTACTTCTGTGGTACTTCTACCTTCGTGGTGTTACCTATGTGGTGTCTTTCCCTCATGTATGAGATGAGTATATCTTGATAAAATAGGTATATTTCTGGGAATATTCCTAAGTAGAGTTGATGTATTTCTTTCTAATTTTTCCTTTGTGGAACTCTTGGAGATCTACGGGGGACTATGGGAACCTACTGAGTATGTTTATACTCACCCCAATAAGAGCTTCACCCGCACCTTGTTGTGTCTTGTGAAAATGACGTACATCATTGATCGGGGCTGATGGAGCTAGTATTGGATGGTGCATGGAGGTTGACCATTCGATGTGACGTGACGTGGATGAGACTAGCTGACATGGAGTGTTGAGTAGGCGATCTGTTCCTACACATCAGGTTGGAACCTCGGAGGATGAACTAGTAGTTGTTTTCATTTTTCTTTCAATTGTATTTTTCTTCCAATCATACTTGTACTTTTACATTTGTGCTTGTATTCTGGCCCCTTTTTAGTTTCAACACTCTTTTACTACAGTAGTTTACATTGTGGTTGCATCTTATTGCGTTCTAGTCTGCGTGGTTGCTTCTTGTTGTGTTCTTGGACTGTATGTCTGTATAGGTTAAAAATGAAATGCCTTACCATTTAAGGGATGCCCCTTTCTGGTGCTTGTCTCCAGCCCTTGGCCTATGGAATGTGGGTTTGTGCTAGTCATGGCACGGGCCCCGAGGGACTGGTCGTGACTATTTATATGACTCATTGTGTGGTTATAATAATTTTTTCTACCCTATAAGGGGTTCATCAACCCATGAAGGGAATGGTCGCATTATGACATGACCCTATGAAATGATGTTTATGGTTTTGGTTTGTGATGGGATTGTAGTGCAACACAATAAATAGGGAGTCCAATCCTTGACCAGAGAGGTCACACTGTGCTGGATGGCCATATGGTTATTTATTCATCTTGAGAATGGTGTGTCATGTCATGTTCATAGTGGCCATGCAACAAGGGTTGTCTAGAAGAGGGAATCACACATTAAGCCTGATGGTTCATGTTTAGATAGAGCCATTTTTATTTTTTTTATTGGGGACATAATGATTAGTTATAGATCATACACCATGAAATTTAACATGAATTATCATTCATGGAGTGATATTATGTTCATATACTCTCCCTTGTTATTTCACCCATAAATACGCCGTAATGATGGGAGATTCATGGCCATTTATATGTTATTTGAAGTTATATTTTCATCTCACAACCTTATGTTCTAATTCACCACTATTTATATCTAATTTTTGTTATTTTTTGGGTAGGATTCAATGTCATCTCAACTAGAGCATGGTGGAATCGAACTGTTATGATGGGGATTATGTTTTTATAGGTAATGGAGATCCTTAAAAGATAGATACAATATGTTTTGAGATGATTCCAAAAGGTAATTAATTTCCTTTAATTAATTGGGAATGTAAATTATAATCTGTAAAAGTTACTTTTGAGTTCAAAAAGGTAAATTGGGTGTTTTTGTGTTAGCAATTCTGGTGGTTTCATAGGGTGGTGTACAACACTGTTTCATAAGAATTATTTTTCAAGGGATCTTTAGTGAGTAAAATGTTAATTTTGACAAAGAAATTAATTTATGGAAGTGTATTGTTCAATATTTTAAATTAAATTAATTGATTGACAATTAATGAGGATGATTATTTACATAGTTAGGGTCTACTATTAATATGAAATTTCTCGTCATTCTTAGATGATATTCTATGATGTTATTTGAGACATTATTTGAAGGTAAAAACTCCAAATGATATAGGTGTTCCCTAAAAATATTTTTATTATTTATGATTTCATCATATATTCATTTATATATGGTCTCTCCTAATGTGTCATTGAAAGAGAACTATAAATTAATTGTTCTTTGAAACTCCATGGAGTAAAAATTATATTTATTGGGCCACAGTGGACCCTTGAAAAATAGTTTTATTCTATATTCATAAATCACACTAGTTTTGATCATATGTTTTTGTTATCTAATTTAGAGACGCTTTAGGTGTATAAATGTAATGAATAGATATAGTCTATCTTTTTATTGGAGCCCTTAGTTACCTCTGTGAAAGGGAGTGTGATAGTTTGGGTATTATTTCCAAAATGGTATGTCAAATGGAATATTGAGTTACTTTAAATCCATTTTGAGACATGATTAGAGTGTGGGTTGATTATTACTCATTTGAAAGTATGTGTGTATCAAGGTGGGTATGTCATGTAATGTGATTACAATGTGTAATGGGATTTGATTATGGGTAATGTGATAAATGAATTCTTTTTGGGTTTATTTGCCTTGGTATGACATATGGTGCCATGGTGAGATCCCCTATCTAGAGTCAACTCTAGAGAGAATTTGGTAATTAGGAAAGTCAAATTTTTATCTTATAATGAACACTAGGATAGTTTTATGTGGAGTGATTTAGTGGAAAGCCATAGTAATGTTTACATGGGTTGAGGGAATTTTTAGCCAATGAGATGGAATTATTTGTTGATATTACAAGGAAAATGATATTTTCCCTAATGTGATCTAATTGTATTAGAAGGAAGAAAGTTTATCTCATTTCTTATATGATGGTTTTAAGGAGTGTATGATTTTCTCCACAATATTATATAGTGGTATTACGGGGTGGGATATATTCACCCATATGTAATATAATGGTATTAATTGGTGTGTTATATCCCACATAATGTAATATTAGTGTATTATAGGGGGATTTTCAACATAATTTTATAAGATGGTATTATAGGGATTGAATTATTCCCCTCGATGATATATGATTGTATTGTAGGGAATGATATATTCCTCAAACTATTAAATGATTTTATTATATGTTAAGAATTATTCAAAATAAAGTTAAATAATGTTATTATAAATAATTTTGTATTTCATCATGTAGTATATGATGGTTATATTGGGAAGATTATATTGAAACAAATATTGCATGATGTATATTCCTAGATAGTGTCTATTCCCCATAATATCATAAGATGGAATTAGTATGTGGATGTGATTCCCATGAGGTTATATTATAATTATTATAGAGAATACACAATCCCCCAAAATGTTGTATGATGAGTATTATGGTGTGAGAGAAATTTACCTCGACTATAGTGTATGATGGTATCAAAGGGTGGGTGAAATTTATTTGGATGTTATGATACTCCAAATAGTAGACCATGGATCAGCTCCATGGCCTTCAAAAATTATTATAAAAGATAATAAACAGTACACAAAGGGAAGATAAGGATAAAAGGGGGAGTATCCCCACCAATCCAATAGACAGAAATCCAAATTACCCTTTCCTACCACGATCCCGTCCATGAAACAAGACTCATCTCTTGGATCGCCCAACCCTTCTGCATCCTCCCCAGCACCTAGGATATCGCCCCCTTTCCATTGATTTGGGATTTGGAATGCACCATCTTCATTTCCATCCAACTCATCAACCACAATAGCACTTTGGTCACCCACCAATGGAACACAATAGTCATCAGCAACATGATCACCATCACCAACATGAGAAACCTCAAAAAGCCCTTCAGAATAAGGTTTACCAACCTGAGCCTCCATCGAGTCAACCTGCTTGAAAGAAGAGGTATTAGACACTACAAGGGTCCTGATACCTTTCCTGTCTCGACTTTCCCTATAAAAAGCATCAAATTTTGGAGAAATAATATCATCAAGCATGGTGAAGAAATTGATCTTCACAACATCATGTTTTGGTGGTTCATAATTCACAATGTCTGTCACATAGAGTCCATTAGATCTTTTCCCAAGAAGCTCCTGCAGAACATTTACAACAGCAAGCGCAGGAAAGTACTGCACGTGATGAGGGTTTTCAGGAGTAATGGAAGGAAATTCTTTCATAATAATCCTAATGGCATTGTCCAATGGAAGGCATGGCCCAAGGACCTTATTAGAAGATGCTTCATCAACATAGGACTGTACATGCAAGTCCTGTATAGTGAATCCAGTGGCAATATTGGACTACACAAGCATGTCCTTCATCACAGTAACAGAATCCTTGGATGAATTTAGTGACATGCCCATCCCAAGGTTCTTAGAAGTAGAAGACACCTCTAAAGCATCATAATTTCCAGGGGGCATAACCTATATAGAATTATAGGTCTCCATACCTTCCAAAGGGGCAGCTACCCCATGATGAGAGGCAATATTCACAGAGGGACCAACATAGTTCCCTCTAATGGCCAGCTTCCCTTTAGCAAAGAATTACTCTTCCATGAGAACAGCAGGTTCCAACTCATAACAACTATCAGGATCATCTCCCCATATATAAGTTTTCCATTGAAGCAGCGTGGTAAAAGCATCAGGAGTGAGGGTAGTGCTAACCCCATAACCAAGCCACACCTCCCCACCACATTCAGCAACACCACCCGAAGTCCCTTTCCCAATCACAATGTCAGCAAAGGATACAAACCCACTAGCACACAGACTCAAACTACCCATGGTAGACAGAGTCGAAGCCACCACCACACCACCAGTGCTGTTTCTTTTTCTTTTTCAGACAAAGGGGGAGTAGAACCCTGCTTCAATTGAAACTTTAATTTTTCAACAGAATGCCAATACCTCTTACAATTAGAGCGTCGGAGCCCCCGATTACAGTTCATCTTGACATGACCAATATCCAAGAAACTAAAACAAAACATAGGTACATGCTCATACTCAAATTCCAATCCAAATTTAAACTCACCAGAAAGTAGATAAACCGTCTCAACAAGCAGCAAAACTATATCAAATTCCACTAAAATATTGGTAATGTGACCATACCTGATCGAACATGTCTCCTCATTAATTTTAATTGGTGAACCAATTGCAAGGGAAATATCCCATAGGATGCTCTGGTGCTAGAAAACCCAATTGAGGCCTTTCACACGAATCCAAGATTGCACAACTGTAATCTTCACATGGAAGGGATCAAACCAGGGGTCCCAATTCAGAATCCTCAGAACCCCCTGCCTAAGATTAACAAAGCCAGAACACCAAGCCTTCAATTTAATCTCACGAGACCAAAAAACAATATGAAAAAAATTCATACCAAGGGAGACGAGGTTCCAATCACTGAAACCCCATGCCTGTTGGAGATGCTTCCGAAGATCATCAATCTTCCATGAGTGATTTCCCTATGAACTCAAACGAGAAATAATGGAATTCTTACAAGATTCAATACGCTCTTGAAAGATACTAGTGTTTTATTCAACCACAGAAAGCACACCATTGGGTGACACCCTTGTATTAAGCGCATCAGTGTGAGGAACACAAAAAAACCTATCAGGGCCCACCGAGTGTGAATCGTCCGTCTGAAAATGCTCTTCCGGTAGAGGAGTACAAATCCCCTTCAACGGAGCCACAAGTGAAACAACACAATTCAAACCAGAACCACCATTGATTTCCACTGAGGGAAAACAAAAATTTCCGTATGGATGAAACGATCAAGCGAAGAGGAATCCATCACAAAACAATGACCTAGATTCCATTTCTGAAGAGAGAAAATCTCTCGACCCCGGCCATCTCATCACTAGATGTTATGATATGTTGATGGTTTTATGGGATGGCATGTATTCGGCCCATAGATTTTGAAAGTGACTTGTTTAGAGAAATATTTCACTAGAATAAGTATGTATGATAAACCTCATGTTTCAATATTGATCCTAATGATTGATGGTGATTTATTTTATTTATTTTTCATTTTTTATTAATTATTCTAATCAATTTATATCATTCACACAATATGTATATTGGTTATATTAGGAACACCACTAGTTGTGGTATAATGAGTTATACTTACAACCTTCTTTGGTACCATAACATATAGCTACCCAAGAAGACCTCCTAATCATAGGTAGGAGAATGTAAAAGGCCTAGTGTTGAATAGTTAAGGTGAATAACATAGATGAAGTTGATAAATGAGGTCTAGTGATGGACTCAGGAACTATAATACCATATACCCAAATATTAGTATAGCTATTATTTATTGAATTTTAGCTCATAAAGCATTAATTAATTTAAATAATAATTATTTAATATTTACTAATCAATGAACTAGGATATAATTACACACATATCTCTTTGAATAAAATGAATTTTACTTGAAGAAGAGTTTTCAAATATTGTGAAATAAATATTTGAGTTTAAAATAAAAAATCATTTCATTAATATACAAGTTTCATATTGATAGAAGATTATGTTCATAAAAATTACATTATATTTATAATTATCATATAAAAAATAAAAAAACATTTATTTTTTCATAATTTTTTTATCCTTTATTGGGTAAAAGGTAAAATATTGTATGAATAGGATTTGTTTTATGGAATCATAATGAATTAAAAATATTATAAAAAGTAATATAATGGATTTCATTACAAAATTGGGTTTATTCATTAAAATAATATATTTTAAATATGTAAAATTAATTATCCAAACCAATATATAATCATCAAGAACCAAACATAAATTTTAAAATGTTATAAATAATTATATATGGATGAAGATTTTTTTTCTACATCCATAATTATATACTCTAATTTATTATGAGTTCTTAAAATATTAGAAACCCAAAACTAGTCTCTATATGTCAAGTACCATGGTCAAAACCCTGGAAAGACACATGTTTTGGAATTGTTATAACCTATGGTCCATGTCCCTTTTTTTGAAATCAATAAATAAATCCATCTAATTTTCTACAAACATACACATATTCCCCCATTCTTCCATTCTCTGAATCCATTAGTAATTAATTCCTTCATATTTTATTCTCAATAACATTTATAATAATTTTTTAAGGTTTTGCAGTGTTCCTATAAATATTTAAAAAGATAAATTGAATGTTAAGTATTCCTAATCAATTTTTTACTTTTATTTTTTCTATAAGTACATTTTGATTTCTTCTCAAGTAAAAATTTATTTATAATACACTTTTATAAATTAATTATTATTATATTAATGTTATTTCACCATTTACACTCAATACTCAACCATTATGATAAATTATAAATTTTAAACATTCCTATATCCATAAAACAACCTAATATTTTGGTTGTGTATTGAGTGTGTGGTTTTGTAGAATTGACATAACTGTCTAGAACAAATAGGTGGATACAGTCCCTAATTCAAATTCACCAATAGGTAATGCCCAATAAAATTAGTTTGGATTAACTTAATCTTCATATATTTCAAAAATAATGGACCTAACTATACACCTATTTTGAAACACCTAGGGGGTATTATTTGGATGACTCTTCTGCTCATTATGATAGAATTTAAAGGATTATTTCCAATTAATATCACTACACTTGGAATGTAATCACCACCAGTAAGTTCTTATATTTTATTTCATAAGTTTACATTCAATTAAAATGTGAATGTCATATTTTCCATAATGATTGGGTAATATTTACCAAGATACTCATATTTTCCATTTAAATGGGGAAGTATTAAAATTTTATATATACTTTATTTATTTATAGATAAATATTGATTACATATCTATGATTCTATATGAGATTCCTTGGGGAAGATTATGAAATTTATTGTGTACCTATTGTCTTTATATTATATATGAATTCAACTTATTATGTGATTTATGGGGCCCAAAATTATATTTCACTTTAGCACATCATTATTTCTCATTAGAAACTTTTTTTAGGTATTTGTAATAATCCATACCAATTTATGTATATTCCTTGGCATGTAGACCTGAATCATTGTTTATGATGTCTTCCTTTATACACTCCATCACTATAAGATTATTTATTCTTATACAAAAATTTATTTACTATCATGTAATTCATGGATATATTATTCTCACATCTCCATTTTTAGGGAATTAATATATTCTTATTATTTTATATATTCCATGATTAATTATGATAGTTTTTCCTATACAATGTCATTTATTAAGAATTTAAGCTCACTCCTTTATTTGTTCTATCATTTCTTATAGAAACCTTTGAGACTAATTCATGCGGCATATTGGTTTTCATGGAGAAATAATAATTTATCATGTATTCAAATGATGTAAATTTTTTCATTGTAATGTCTCATTCCATTATTTCTATAGTTTCTGATAAAATGGAAACAATGGGATATTTTTTTATTCTGGCCTATGTATTCTATAGAACAATAATAATCACTAGCTCGGGGTTACAAGAGTTAATGTGTTAGAGGCCGAAGCCATATTTATTTTCTATATATGTTTATATTTTCTTGGGATTTATATGATTTCTAAATGATAGATCTTGTTGATGTCCTCCAAACTCATGTTCCATTTAAGATTGTTTATTAAATATATCATTTGTATTTTGTTGGATTCTAGTTCCTTGGATTCATTGTTGGTTTTTTATATGGAACATTTGATTGTTTTTTGTTTGGAAATAATTTCATGGTTATTGTTCTGCTCCCATGGAATGTTTTTACCCTAATATGGTGATGGGTTAGGGTATATCAATTTACCTCAAATGAACATTTTCCCAATATCTTCTTCCAATGTTTGTATGGTAACCTATTTCCCTAAAAACTATAAAGTAATAAATCTTGTAAAGTGAGACACATGTAATTTTTACATGATTCACTCACACTAGGATATTTCAAAGATCATATAATGGAAATTTTGTAATGTGATAAAATCAATATGTACACATCTTGGTTAAAATGATAATAATTGACTCACTATCACCACTAGTTAATATGTATTAATTATTTGATAACTCACTTACCTATGAAATACAATTTACTCACTATTCCATCCAAGGACACCAAGTATAAATTAACATACATTTATTTAAACCAAAATTATTTTTTCCTGAAGATATTCATTCATTAATATATGTCTAGAATTTTATAATAGAAATTATTGGAAATTTTGTTAGGGTTTATGTAATCCCCATTTGTGTCCAAATAATTTTCATTTAAAGTCTATTTCTACAACCACTGGTAATCATAACATATTTTCTATAACCAATTGTTGGACATGTAAAATAATTTTCATAAGAAATATCTTTTAAAATCCTTTTTTAAAAACATAGACATATAACTATACTTATCATCTCAAATTTATTATCATCATTAATGATGTGATGAGTTAATTATTTGTTGTAAAAAAGGTGCAATTCTTGTATCATTCAACCATTGGTGACTTTATAATAAATGTTACCTTTTACTCATTTATTATATTGTTTTCATGCGACCATTTTCATGATTAAATCTTATTCGTACGAGAGTATTCCTAACATGTGCAAAAATCCATTATTTTCTCTAAATCCCTATGAACTCTTATTAAGAACACTTATATATCCTCTTGAGCCATTCATAAATGATAAATCTTTTGTATCTTCCACTATCGTACTTTTTAAACATGCTTTGTCAACAAAGAAACCCAAAATCCTTGAAATGCCAAAATAAGCATTTTTTTTAATAATCTCCCCCATACGGTTTTAAAAAAAAATATTAAATCTCATTAACCATATTTTTTACATTTGTTTTCACTATAATCCTAAAATATCACTAACTCAATGAATATCTATATAGTGATCAAAGATTCACTTACTTTTTACTCCATAAAAACATTATTCTAACACAATATGGGAATAAAGTGTAACATGTAATATTTATCAATGAATCAATTCATTAAAATTTTATTTATAAAATAGTACCTAAAACCATTCCAACTAGCCACAAAATTACTTTTAAACCTGAATCTTATCTCCCATTTAGTTAACATTGATGAAATATCCCTTATTATTTAAATATATTCTATTTCATGTATAATATATCTGTCCTCATTTCTAAGAAAACCCAAAATTCACTAAATTATGAAATATAGGAGAATTTGTAATTATAATCACATGGGGGAATCCACAACAGATATTTGGATTTGAGGCTTAAAATGTACCTATTTATGTATTCATGGTTAAATAGACTCTGAGATCTTGCTGATTCTTATAAGAATAGGTTATATGTGATTTCAGTTACAATTGGTATGTGCATAATCCAATTAAAATAAATCCTACAGAATGTTCCCATTAAAGAAGTGATACATGATTTCAATGAGAGTAATACATGAGTGGTGATAATAATTTTTTAGAATAACTATATAACATGAATTGTAATAGATGTTTCCAATTAAATACTTTGCCTCAACACCAATTTCCTCACGTTTCTTCTATATCCTTAATAATTGTGTGCGAGGTTGAGTTTGTATAATATATTCATCTTATGTAGTTCTTAGTTAAATTAAATCAATGTTTTTTCTATATAATAAATCCACTATCCTCTAAGATATAATATACTAAGATATTTTAATAATATATCATCTACTAAACTAAACCAATCAACATCTTTATATCTTAAATATCATTATATGATTTTTCATTGTAAAGTAAGACAACATCCATTATTCCTTTCAAATATTATATTATTCTCTTAACTAATTGAAATTTTATTTCTATGGTATTACACTAGTACTTGTTTGATTACAATGTTGGGAAACAAAAATCAGGGCTTCTCACTATCAAGTGAAATGGGTTTCCAATGATCATCTTATACACTACGATACCAACCACTTTTCCATTTATATCTCTTGATAACATTATCATGTGATGAAATTAGTGTTTTCAATTCCATAAATTTATCCTTTCTAAATATTTTATAACCTCCCTAGAATACATGGATTATGAGATGAATGTTTCATGACTTCCTTATATCATCCACAAACTAAGGAAAAATTCCATCCCTCCAATCATCAAAACATTAAACATATGAATCCTAAATTCAAAAAATTGTTTTAATTGAGAATATTTCAACAGCCTAAGGATAATTTCATTGACATATATGAGACCTTTCATCCATTTTGACTCCCATTTTATATATAGAGATTACGATCAACATCAACGTGCTATAAACTAATCTTATTAAAGTATTGACCTGGTCTAGAATACCAAGTTCATATTGATATCATTATCCTATAAACTTCTTTCTTTAGCTAAAATATTTTCACATTTTCATGAAAAATAAATACATCTATCCACTCAATATAAACTACTTGTTCATGTATTCCATTTAATATTTCTATTTTGACATCCATTTGGGAAAACCCTATATGTCTTATTGACATCAATGTTAAATAAAACATTAATTAATTCCACCCAAGACATTGGAGAAAATATCTCATCCACATCAGTACCATTAAGTAGGGAATAATCATTGTAGAAACATCATTCCTTATTCCAAGTCCCCATGATATATTCATTAAGTATGTCATGGAAATCCATTTTTGTATAATAAAAATATTATTCATTAGGCTAAAAACAATATATAATGTATGATTCTTAATTATTTTATAAGGCACATTATGAATCAGCAAGGCCAAGTTCTTATATTTAGAATCCTATTCAAAACACATTTTCTATACCTGATATAAGAGTGTGATTTTTTTAGAAACATTATTATCCACATTTACACTAGAATGTTTTGATCAATGATGATACCTACTCATAAATTGTAGCTCTAATTTTCAACTTCTAATTTACTATTGTTTTAACTTCATTCAGATCATTTTCTATGTGTTCTTCAGACTCAAAATCCACCTCATATTCTCCCCCTAACATAATCAACTAAAAATCTATTTTTTGAGAATATACTAACTATTTTTCAGAATATTTATATAATTTCAACTATAGTGGAATCATGAATTATAAAATATTTCTAATCTAATTTAGTAAATACTTATATATGTATCTATTAGATGAGTGTCCAAGGAAAATATATTCATCTCCATGAGAGTAAACTTTTTGTGTTTCACTTTATTGATAATATGGAATTCATATCCAAATAATCTAAAATATGAAAATTTTATCTTATTCGCATACCAAATATAATATAGAGTTATTTATTCCACCGAACAAAAACAAAAAAAATGTGTAATATAGACTAATTTCAAGGCTGCTTCCTCCCAAAACAACTCTAGTATGACATTCTCAATAAGAATCATTATAACCATGTTATTTAGGATACAATTTATCCACTAAACTATATTGTTATTTGATGAGTTATTATTTTGGATAGTTATATCCTTATCCCTAGTTTCTATATATAATACTCCTTTTAGTTTTTTTAACTCCATGATATTGTTAGTTTGAAACAATAAAATATTTTTCTGAAGAATATTTTCTCCCTTCCTCTAATAATTAGTCATAAAACTGAACACCTCATTCTTTTGGGTGATGGCCACATACCAATTCAACTAATTGTAATACCTAATGATGAGCTCATAATATATAATCCTATAAATGGATCTAGGTGATACTAGTCCACACACATCAATATTGAATATTTTTTAATAACCACATTAACATATTTTCATTTAGCTTATATGTACTCTATAATTTCCACCATTGAAATACATATCAGCTGTTTGTTTGATCATATGACTATCATGAGATACCTCATTATCATTCATTCCAAACCAAATATTTTTAAGATAGTTTGCTATAAATACCAATACATTTATGATAAGATTATTTTTTTTCTTTCTTGGTTTGAAATAAAATATATTATACTTCAGCGATGAGGTACATATTCCCTTATGTGTGATTCCATTTTATAAAATTTTTAAATTTTTCCATTGAGGATACCAAATTTCCTTGAAAAATTCAGTTCACATAATAAAATACACAATTGGCTTACACATATAATGTTTTGAATAAGAACATCAACATATAATACATTATAACATCTCATGTATTTTCCCCCAAAAGTTTTTCTTTTTTCTAATGAAATAGTATTCAACCCATCATCATTTCCAAATCTATTGGTAAAATCCTTTTCATTATCAATTCATGTGATTGAATACTTCTGTCCCATCATATGGAATTGATATATTCTATTAAGAATCTATAAAAAAATATGATCAAATGAATTCTTGGAAATATCCATAACCACTACCTTCAAAATATTTTTATTTTGATTTTTATCATTGAATTCATACATAGTTATGGTCTAAATCTCCTATCCTTTTATAAATATTAGGGACTAACGTCATCCTAAAAATATAAAAAGTGATTTTATTGTTTTATATTACTTTATTATTCAATGAAATAACGTGTATGAAATATTTAGGTATTCACATGAAATTTCATCTTATTAATTGGTGAGAAATACCTGGTAATATGAACACATCTACCATATTTGAAACAAAACCCATTAAATTCTTTTAGAGAAATAACTATAACTGCCTCCTCACTATATATTTTCTTTTTGATCCATTCCTTTAAATTACCACGAGGTGATGATTTTTATATTTTAACCTATTATGAAAAGTATGAATATACATTATCATGAAATCATGTAAATTATTTTTAAATTTTAGCCCAGTTAATGATTCCTTAATGTTTTTCGTAAGAACTCTTTGGGTATTTAGGGAAACATTCCTATTATTTTTCGATGGAAAATAATTTTCCATATGAGCATATAAACCACCCAATAAATTATACCCACCAAATTCTTATCTATAATTTTGATTTCTAATTAGGTTCCTTTATTTCTGTTATGTCATTTAATAACTCTTTACTAGGTAAAATTACCTTTTAGTGTCTCTATTATTAATACAATTATAACACTAAATTTGAATTTTATCCTTTTGTTTTTTTATATATCCAGGATCTATTTGGGGATTATTAGTATTCCTATTCCATTTTACACCAAAATAATTCCTATACTTGGGTTCTGTACATGTCACATTTCAATAACCCACACTAACATTTTATTATAATCACACCCTATATAATCTTTTTAATTATAATGTTTGTTTTCTTCTTCAGATAGTCTACTAACTATTAAGATTCACCTAAATTATTATCCTTCACACTTTTTACTAATAATTTGGTTTTATTTATATATGTCATAAAGGGAGCTATGAATCTCTCTAAATCATTTATTTTAGAATATATACTGATGATTACTCCCTCATTACAATTAATAAATTTTACATTATTGTCCACTATGATAGTACAACTATCCATAATATAGGAATTCACTTTTATATTGAGCTTACACTCAATAAAATACACTATGAATTACATGTTTTTATATTTGTGGTTTTCAATTTAATCTTTCAATTGAGACTTTACTTATTCCTACTATTACTTATAGATTTTGGAATCATTATAAAAATCATTAGATTTCTTTATTTCATATCTCAAAACATATATCCCTTCAACCAAAACCTCTTAATATTCATCGAGATTGACTCTCCATTAAACAGAGTCTTTTTCAACATTGTTCCCTTATCCAGTTTATAAAATTCCAACTTATTATTTTAACATATTGTAGTACTGTAAAATTAATTTATTATATGTTAAATAATTTTTCATATTAACCCTAAAATATATCTTAAAATTTAAAAATTTATTTATATAAAAATAATCTCCACCATTGACATATTGAATAATTTTGAGAAAACCTACAGTACCATACTAAACAATTCTAACTTAAAATTACACAAATCAAATATTCGCTTTAAAACACCTTTATCAATTTTTAGATTTTATAAAAGGAATTCCATAACATCATCCACCACAAATTCATACCAATAATTATCTAGCCTATGATTCAACAATAATTTGAATTCCACTTCATGCGAAATTATTTTTTATAGCATCCACATTTTTATTATTCATTATCTCATAAGAAATAAGTGTAATATGAATTATTCCACTTTTCATATCCATCAGATTTTATTCCTTAGAACATAAAATTTTGGATTAAACAGAAATATAAATCATTTAAATATGTTCTTGATGATATTCATTTCATTGAGTGTATCATCAAGCCTAATTAATATTGTCCATAAATAGATTTACCTAATAAATGAATGCATAATAATATTAATTTTGGGGAATCTTAAAGTTCTGTTACTCTTTCTATAGAACATTATGTTTATATTATGATATCATTGATTTTCTATCATACATTTTATTTAAATTTCCGCACAATTTGAGTGAGGATTTACTACTAATAACCCTAATATATGTTTTATTATATAATGCCTCCCCAAAACAATTTATTGACAGGTCATCACCATCTATCTTACATTGAACTCTTTATGATAAAGGTCTACTATCCAAAAATTATATGATCTCATGAATAATATCTATGTAAAACTCCATGCATAAAGATTTTAAATTGCAATGTATCTAAATCTTCAAAATAATAATGTCCTCTACATTGAATATCATAATTCGAATTTGATTTACTATTTCTAGGAATTTCACTTAGATAACGGTTTATTTGATTGACCCTTAGTCTTTGATACAACTAGTTATCCCAATGAAAATTAATTTTCATGAGACGGTTGAATTAGGGTATATAGATTTCTTTCAAATGATCCATTCCGATGATCATATTTTATCATTAGTAGGAAAATATCTCACCCACACACAATTTATGAAATGATAAATATTGTAAAGAGGGACATAAGAAATTTTTACATGGATCACACACAATTGGCTAATCTATGGATAATAAAATGGTATTTTATCAATGTACTCGATTGTCTAAGAACACTAGTTTTTTACATAGTTTGGAGTGGAATAATTTCCCCAATGTTTATAACATATCATGATTTATGAAGGAACTACCATCCCGACCAAATTGTGTTTATTATTCTCTAATAAAAGGAATCATATGTGCTAACACATAATTATTTACTCCACTATTTGTGTTTTTTGAATCTCTTATTTAATCAAAATGATGATAAAAATTTTACCATATAAATATTTGGGAAAATTTATTAATGTCTGTATAACTACCTATTATACACAACTTAATGTTCACAAAAAGTACAATCATGAAAACACCAATTTTTATAATGTCTATTCTAAACCCTAAAATTAGTCTCATAAAATATATCAGTCAAGAAGTATATTTGTATAAGTCCACCATGAAAATAGATACCCATAACTCTAAGGATTGGCCTATAATTCCTCACCATCATTATTGATTAGATAAGGGCCCTATTTATAGGAAAAACCACTACAAATTTTAAAATTTGTGAATTACTTCATAATTTCAAAAAAACAAATTTCTTAATGTTCATTAATGTTACATTGTTTGGACAACAAATTCTACGAGTCTGTATTCTTCAAATGATAGCCATATGATTTGTGTAACAATCATTCATTTTCTTCAACTGTTTACAAAAACATCTTTAATGGAATTGAAACTCCTTCAGTGCCTATTCTTCATGAATAACACATGGTATTATATACACTATAATATTATTTACATTAATTATTATAAATAAATTATTTCAAACATCAATATGAGGGATTTTTCCAATGACCACTTTTACCATTATAACATAATCTTTTCATAAACAATGTATCACTAGATGTGAAACATTAACCATATTATATGGAGGGTTATATATTCCCCCAAATCTGATAAAATTTCAAATATACAATTAAAACCGTAAAAATTAATATATTTATGGGGGTATATACATAAATATTCATAATTTATGTCCACATGTAAGGGTAACCCATGAGTATGGGATATAGGTATCAATAGACTAAGTCCCTCGGAAATGAATGATAATGGTTTCTAACGAACCATTATCAATATCAATTAAGGTTTATAATTTTTTACAGTATAAATTATATTTTAATAGTAATCCATATAACATGGTATTCAAGGTGATGTTCAAATGGATTTTCAATGTATATTTTAAATATATCAGAATATTAGGGGATTCCATGGATGTGATTTTATTGGGGATATAGTAGGGAATACATAGAACATATATTATTTTATATAAATCCTTATAGGTTGAGGGACCCCCTAAATTATCTATAATTATCCATTCAAACTAAATTCTCTCAACATTTATCTATAGGGATATATTACCATTTTGATGATAAATATTATTCATTTCATTGAAATATTTATAAAGTAATTTGTAGAAAAATTTATAATCATTAATGGTTGATGATTAGGAAAAAAATATTCAATGATAGTTAAATCCCCTTAAAAATATTTCATTTCTATACCATTATAGATATACAAGAAAATGTGTAAAGAAGCGTGGTTCATAGGACCATTTCGGTATAACAACGACATAAGAGAAGAGAATATTAGGAATAAACTAGAAATATAACACTAAAAAAATATCACATAGACTAAAATATACCATATATATGATAATATAATCATTGGAAATGATAGATTAGAAATTTTTATAAAAAAATTCAAATATGAAATGAAGGATAAATTAATAAAAATCAATTACATTGGCATAGTATAATATTAAAAATGGGTATAAGGAGAGGGTATGGATGATATATCATGGATAATAGATTAAATTTCTGATAATACCATACAATAATAGTCATTGTGGAATATGAAGATTAAATTAAAATTATTTTAATATCAAAACATTACATTTTTAAACTAAATTAAGAGGATTATAAACCCATACAATAGTAAATTCAAGAAATATTAAAAGGGTTAAAATAAGAGTGAATAAATTATAAATCATGAAAAATAAAAAAAAGGGGATGTTAATATAGTAGATTATAATAATAGAATAGTATTATAAGATAATTAAAAAAATATTATTACAAAATAATTTTATTAAGTAAAAAATGGAGAGGAATATGAAACCTTACCTCACATAATCATTTTTGAATAGAACCATCCCATCCAGTAACCAAATGTTTAAAAATTGAAGATTCATCAAAGGGAGATACATCTTGATAGATCTATATAGATAAAATTGATAATATTCTGAATAGAAATGTGAAATAGGGATTGGAGATACTTATAATGATCTAATATAATGGTTAGTGTTATAATTAGGAAATAATAAAAACATATATTTATTTGTTCATGGTTATAAATGTAAGATGTCATATTTATAATATGTTATCATATTTCACCATTTTAATATATTTTCCAATTTTTTTAAAACAATTAAAACAATTCACCAATTAAATAATTTCAATGACTTGATCCCAGTTATGTAACTCAGTTTATAATATTTAAATTTTAATTATGTAAAAATTATCTTTTTAATGAGGACGATATATTTATTGAATAATAGAATAAGGATAGATCCATCTTATTTTTAAAAATATTTTATACAATAATACCATTCTACCCATTGAAATAAAACCTTTATTACACTGACATAATACCTAGGGTGTAGATGTGTGATGGTGGTACATTCATGGCATGGTTCATCTATAATTAATTTGGGATTAATTTCATTTGAATTTAACTTTTCGTAGAGAAAATTATGATCAAGCCTCAATTATTATGTATTAACTTTCTCTTGTCCTTGGGAAAACCCAATTGGTGATACATAGTTCCCCAGAACTGAGAAATATTCTTCATATTCGATGTTATAATTACTTGATTTCAAGTTTTCTCCATTCTACAACAATTAATTTATATCATTAATCTCATAATATTCATTATTATTAACAGTTACACTATAACTAATATATTATCTATGATCATGAGTCTCAATAGTTATAATGATGAATAATATGAATGGTCAATGGTTATAATTAATTATTTAAAATTTATTCCCTCAATAAACATATATTATTCTAACATATAGTTTTCTCATATTTTATATTTTATGTTTATATTATTTTTATTTTTTATTGTACTTATTAGAGAAATAATGTTTATGATATAATCTACTCCTTGAGTAATTTACATCAAAATAAAAAATCTATTTTTTATTATTAACTATACTATTAGTATGCAGTCTAAATATTTTATTTTTATTACATTATTCATAATAATGAATTTTTTATTAACAAGGATTTACTAATTATTACAAAATATCATTGTATAGTTTTTAAAAACCATTTATTCAACTAGAAATCAATAAATTTAGTTGTGAAATTTCTTCATAGTACATATAGACCATATTAAAACTATGAGGGGGGTAAAAATTTGTGATAAAAATACACACTTAGAAACATTATATATAAAAACCATATATCAACCATTATTATGGTTATTACTAAAGAAATTCCCTCATGTAGAAATGAAAAGTAACCACGTTATTTTTTAAAATTATATGATTCAATTGGTGTCCTTTTACTTATACTAGCATGAAATATTAAATAGCCAAAAAAATTTCTCTAAAAGTATTATTATATTACGTAATATATAAAAAATACTATAAATATAGAAACAAGTTAATTTATATATTAGTAAATATTTTTCTTTGGATAATAAAAATTTAATTTTTTTAATATACATTATGTCCAAGGTTTAGTGTATATAAAAAAATGGGTTGTGTTACCAAGTTATTTCTTTTGAATTGTGTATGTTTAGATTATCTATATATGAAATGGATAAATATCCCTGATCTTGTTATTTAATCAATTTTAGAAATAATAGAGCTATGTTATTGAGATGAAACAAAAATAGTTTATTGGAGTGTATATCATAGAATGTTCCAACTGATGAGGATCTAATGAAACATGAATTTCTTATACACATTATGTGATTATTCCATGAATTAGGGTGGTAGAAATATATTATTTAATTTGGGGTGGTGATTTTCAACAATGGTTTATAAGGTATATGAAACTTATTATTTTAGGATGATTCATAATTATATGTAGTTGATGTTTCACATTAGAATATCAATCATATTATTTATCATTTTATGAACCAAAAACCACTATGGAGTATCAAAAAAACATTTTGATGTAAGGTGTTAAGATATGTTGACTGAACATGATAGTTTCATAAATGGTAAATGGGGAACATAAATGTTTTTGATTTCAAACATTGTTTATCACAATGAAATACTGATAATATTTTAACCATGATGTCTAAAACATTATAGATCTATAATAAAGTATTTTTGGATGATGGATTGTCTAATATCTTTCCATTAGTAAAAAATTTACAGGATATTATTAAATGAAATTAAACTAAATAAATGTTTTTTGACATTATCATAGAAAAACATTTTATTTAAGGTCGTATGGTTTTTTCTTATCATTGTATGATTTTGTTTTTAAAAATGAAATTATAGTTGAAGTTTAATTCCATTCCAACATAGAGGTAAATGACTTCTCAATGTCTATGAATGTCGGATGAAGATCATTGAGTAATCATAATTGAATGTGTTGAGAGTCTCATAAAAGTTTACAAAGTCTTATAGATCACAAAGCAGGTAATTTTTAGGAATATTTTAAAGGGAGGGGTCCAGTCTAGAACTTCTATTATGGGAACCCCTGATACAAAAAGAATTTATTTCCCACAAATGAAATGGAAATGTTACTAGTATGGAATATGGGTACATTTGTTTTATGTCTAATAAAATAAAAACACATGATGTGGTAATAGAAAATTAAATAAACCCCTTGCATCTTAGATTAGGTCATGAGGTCTAGAGAAGGGTTAATAATTCTTCTGAGAATGTTAAATTAGGAATATATAACAATTTATTAGGTTCTACAAAATTCATGAGTTATGTGGATGGTACATGGGACACATTCATAAAGGGAGTGTGGTAATTTTTAGGGTTTATTTTTTCTTTCTAAGAATACCATGATTGAGACTAATATGGGACTAGTTTTTGTATTAGGTAATAATCATGTCTTTTCTTAATTGATTACTTTATTTTCTTAATGTATTTGAAAGTAATAATATTATATTAGATTATGTAGTACACTATATGTCGTTTAATATTGAATTCATTAATTCTTTTATATGTGAAGATATCCCCTTTAGTGAGAGGATGAAATAAATGTTCATGCATGCATTGTGTGTTATTGTAGTTTAATATTCTGAAAATTTTATGACCATTTATTAGTTGATAAGGTAATCATTTATTTAAATATTGTGATGAATTAACTTATAATTTTTAATTATATCATTAATTATTATTTTTGACTTGTGCAATTTATCATTTATTTGTAATTTATGAACACTTATTTTCGGGAGTGGAATATAAATACAAGGTGACTAGGGGAAATAATAAATCTCATAGGGTATATTAACTCTCAAAAAAAATTATGTAGTGTGTAGGAGATGTTATTTAGTAATTTTTTTCTAATAATCAATAGCCAAATTCATGAAATATTTCCAAGATATTTTTTTTTATTTTCATTCACACGTGGCTATATATTATTAAACTAGATTACTTATAACAGTTGTATTATTATAAAAATAACCTTTAAACAAGGATTAAAAAAAGATAAGACAAAACAATATGAACATGATTAATTGAAGGGAAATGGATTTATTTAAAAATGTATATATCTATGGGGAACTTTGTATTATTATTTTTCAATAAGGATAATAATGCACTAATAGAATACATGGATTAATTGATTATGGATATAGAAAAAATAGTTATCATGTATCATATACCATGATTGTATGATCTTTTTAAAAAAATAGATGGAAAAAATAGATTTATAAAATTGAATTTAGACTAGTGTTACCATTAGTTAAAAGTAAAATAGAAGGATATACCAAAAACTACATTAAATAGAAAATATAAACAGTATGAATATTTTCTAATTTCAATTATTTTTAAAAACATTTTTAATGAATCTATATAATGAAGATATTTATTCTTTCATTCATATTTAAATATATTCATTTTGTTATTTTTCAATGATAATATTTCTCCCATTTAAGGGAGAAGAAATTAGATCAACCTATGTTGGTATTAGAAACACATTCAGAACATTGATTGCGTAATAAATATTTCATTTGTATTTTATATTGTTGAAATTAATTTTTCTAGTAATTATTGTTTAAAATACTAAGATATTACTTTACCTTAATAATTTAACTGTTGTTTTTTATTGAATTATTCTTAATAATTTTATGATCATAAATGATTCTTGAGTTTTTTAGGATATAACTAACTCTTTATAGTAGAGTATTCAATTTTTTTTACCATTATTGACCTTAAATCTAATAAATATAAATTTATAGTGGAAATACATGTGAAAAATGAATTTTAGGTGTTGAAAAATTAATTTTTCATCAACGAATATCTAGTATTACTATTTTTAGAAAATGTGAATGTATTATATTATGGTGTGGTTACACTCATAAAAATTAGCCTCATTGTGCAATGCATTTAGTGAAATTTTAGCATGATTTTTCTATATAAAAAACAATATTAAACTATATACTATGAAAATGGTGTATATAAATACAAAATTAATATCAAATAATACTTATGTCAAATAAAAAAAAGTACAACTAGTTAAAAAATGACTTAAAATATTAAAGTTCAAAAATAATTGATTATATGGCTATAAAAATAGTCTCGTAAAATGAAGATAAAAATATATTCATATACGACTATCAAAAGGGACTCCCCAAAATAGATTCAAGAAGACACATATTCATCTCTCACAAAAACTCCATCAGTCATTCATTCATCTTGAACTCCCCCACCTCCAAATATACCATGTCATTGCAATAATAACCATTAAAAAATGTTGTAATCCTTTCCATTATCTTTTTCAAAATTTACATATTCTATCCATCTATAATGTTGGTGAGTATGGGGTGAAGAATAAGCCAAGTAGGATTTTTTCAATGTTTTCCATGACCCCCATGTATATTTAAATCAACCATTAAATAATTCTTTTATGATATTCCCTACCGATGAAATATTATAAAATCAAAAATAATTATTTTATATTATATATACAATAATATACATCATAAATGAATCCAATTACAGAAAGATACATTATTCTAAAAAACACAAAGGTAATAAAATACACTATAAAAAATGAGGGACACCAAAAAAATTGAGAAGTGTCATTTAAAAAACCATGGGTAACTCCTGCTAGTGATTTTACAAAAAACCAGACAATATCTTATGTAGAGACCCAAACCTAGAAGTCATGGATCCGGTGTATGCTATAAATTACTATAGAATGATTACATGTAATCAAATCCCGAAGGACCGATCAGTTTAGTAGTCCCGGTAATCCAGATACCTACATGAGTATTGTATTACAAATTAAAACTCTAATTACAACTTATATTTTTTTAAATAAATTCATGTATAAAATTATACCATCTATCATATCCCTACATATATTTCATAGTATGCTTCTTGGATTCCTGGGAAAGAAAAAAGATAAGTGTATGCTCAAAATTCTCCTTAAGGGTAAAGTATAGAATAAGATATAACAAATCAATGAGAATAATAGTTCTGGAATAGTAATTAACTGAAAACACATGCCAAGTAACAAATAAAATGAAGAGGAAGTGAGTAAAAATTATGTCTTTGAAAATGAAAACACATTCCATTCAAATAACTTTATAAGGTAAAATAAATATAGAAAGGTAAAAAACCAAAACAGATTCCATTTAGTCAATGAACTGAAAATTAAATGTATCCATAGAAATGTAAATGAAAAAATATAATTGATGAACAAAAACTGAAACTCAATGATTTAATCTTTTAATTATTGGATTTCATGTCCATCGTAGATTAAATCATATACCGTCAAAGCCTTCCACAATACGGTATAACACTATGGATAAAAACGTGTTTAATTCACGAAACCTATTTTTATCATGAGAATGTTTTGATAAATTTATTGGCTATATAAATTATGATCTCCAACCTTCATTACCAGTCCAAATATACATTCATATAAAATAATCAATATAAATTATATTCCTTATCAAATATCTATATTGAATAAATAATATGTTTTTATCAATAATTCTCTAGTTAATCAAATAATTATCGAAGTGAACACCTTATGGAAAATGATATACGGTGTAGGAAATACTACTATACATTGTATGATAATATGTATATTCAAGTAAATTTACATTGATCAATGCATAAAATAATGTTATTTTTTAAAGATAAATTTACAAATCACAAAATTATGTGAGATTGTAAAGATAATCTTTAACATTCTCGAGGAGAATAATGTTTAAATATTACAAAGTGTCACATACCTTTTTCATACATTTAAATAATAATACCCATGAATTAATAACATTAAATGAAACATATAATATCATTATAGTTAATATATCCATGAAATAACATGTCAATGCGCAGTATATATACTATAAAATAGTGAATTGGTGCATAACAACAAATATGTCTCAATAGAATTTAAATTGAGATGAAATCTCTTACCATAACCTTTATTTTTTTGTGGTATTTATCCTCATGTATAATGGATTAAAATATGTTACAAACTTATACCATGACCATAATCATGTTAACAACATCAAATATTAAATTCTTATAATACTTCATTACCCATTTGTTTACAATCTTTCATTGGTTTAACTATTTTAGGTGTTAATTTCCTGGTTTTCTCAAGTATATTTTGACTTTTCATTTTTCTTCCACATGATTTCATCATCTAAATGACATAATAAATTATTTAATTATCATATATATTTAGTACATATTATTTAGTATAATCTATAATGTTTTGAGATATGAAATGAAATGTATCATTCATGGAGACAGTAGGCCATACGTCTGCATGAATGTTAATATTGTTTCATTGTCATAAGAAAAGAATTAAAATTAAGTGATAATAATGTATATAATATTTCTATAATCATATATATTTCATATATTTTATATATTTTTATTAAAATAATCATTAACATAGCCCATGAATAATGTGAATGAATCACGTCGTTTTAAGAAGTTGGTAGTGTACACTTCCACAAAAAAGTTATCGTATTTAAACAACATTAAATGTATAGATTTAGTTTTTATAAAAGAATTAAATAAGAATAATTAAATTATATATATCATATATATCATATATAAATAGAGCTTCCAATATAATTTCCACCATGAGATGCGGTAAAGAAAAAAACCAACCATCATCCTTTTGTGAGGCGGTAGTTTGCTGTTGACATAAACAGTATGATTGTCACCCATTAGATGGTACTAATTATAAATTTAGTTATAAAAATTATCATAAAATATAATTTTATATTTAGTATAGTTATTTTTATATAAACATGGAAGAAGAAGAGTTTAGGGGGTGGATAATAGAACTAAAACTAAAGAGCTTTAGGAATGATGTTACCTCTTAATCAGGAAACTCCTTTTGGTTTGTACCAAAAGGGTTCATTGTATTTCTTCTTCACCAAGGGGAGGATTATATAATTAGGGTAGGGATGTTGAATATATATATTTTTATATATTTTCAGAACTAATTAGTTATGAGATGTGTGAATAATGGGGAGAGGTTGTGGCCTTTTATAAGGGATTAAAATGACCCACTTTGTATTTTCGGACATAAGTTACGTGTACCAATGTTTTTTCCTAAAAACATCATATTGACAAACCAAACCAATTAATTAAAGGTTAATTGATAAATTAGGTCCATCCATTTGGTTTTGGATGTATGTATAGGTCATTTACTCCCTTAAGTTAAATGTATATCCCCTTATTAAGATTAATTTCACTGTAATTGTTGTAATTAATTTTAATTACATTCAATAATATTTGTAGACAAAAAATAATTTGAACATATAATACATTTTAATGTATGAATATTCCAAACAATTAATCCATTTTCCCAAACATGGAATCCTTTTTTCCAAATTCCAATCACAGAAGTGTCAAAAATTCATTTAAATCTAATCCTACAAATGTGATGAAAAAGTAGTTTTCTAACATAATAACATTTTATCATTTTCAATGTTATTATAGTAAATATAAATGTTAAATTGATTATAATGAACTAAATTGTGTTAATTTATAGAAATATGATATAAATAATAAAATAACACCTATTTATTATATTATTTAACCATATACATAAATTATATAAAAATGTATTTTTTAACTAAAATTCACTATTTTTTACATTTTATTAAAAATTGTACCTTCACCGAATAATACCAAATATTAACACTAAATATATTTTATGGTTTATATTTAAAATAGAATGTTTATTTTAACATATTTAATCTTTAAAATCTCAATTAATTTAAATTAAAATTTATTCATCATTAAAAGGATATAGAAATGTCGTAATACAAATATAGGTTTTTATGTTTAAACTTGGGTGTGTTATTATCTTAGGAAAATAAAATATATTGTAAGAACATAAAAAATATTTTATTCACTAATATATATATATATATATATTATTAAAATAACTCACTAATTTTAATTAATTTAATTTATTTGGATAAATCATCTTTCTTAGGATAAGTATTTTTTGTATAAAAATATTATCTTTATATTAAATTGGTTATTATATTCATTTCTGGTTAATTTGTTACTATTGAATTCATATTTTATATATTTAATACATATATTTTCATATATAAGTTAATACTATTTATAATAGCTTGTTAATGTATTTTTATTTTAAATAATAATGTTTAAATAATATATTATTATTTGGTAAAACATGATCTTTAATGAAATGCATGCCATTGAAGAAAACAATTATTGCATGCCAAATACAGTAAATTAGTGTTGCATGCATTTCTATATATAAAATATATTGAATTTATTTAAAAAGGTAAATATATTATAAATACTAAAGATATTATATTCCCTTTTTTTTTACTTTTTGTCAAGTGTAATACATGTTATTAAATAAAAGATACATTTTTATACTTTTTATAGTGTTATATTCTATAAACCTTATATAAATTGCATCCTAGAAATTTAAAATAAATCAAGATAAAAGATTGTTTGATATTTATTATGTTTGAAATCACATAGCAGGAGAAGGGTTCATCCAGAATCCTATATTAAAGTAAAAATGAGAATTAAAAAGGTCTCAGGGACTAACATGTAACTCTGTATCTATGTTGGAGAACATTAGTGCCTAGTAGAGATATTTACATGGAATAAGAGCATAAATAATTATAGGTGTTGATTGAGGTCACCAATCACAAACAAGTGAATGATAAATTGAATGTATAGGGCCTCAAATCCATAAATCTATGATGATTAATTAGGACATTTCTACAATAAAATTTTTATTAAAATAATAATATTTTTATAATATATTTTTCCTATTGTGGAGTAATTTTTTTACAACATATGTATACATACTTGATAAATTTATATAAATATAATTTCAACAATTGGTGGTTCTTAAATTAATTTTTCAATTCACTCAAAAATTAATTTTGAATCTTGAATGGGTGAAATATTTTCATAAAGGGCATTAAGACCCATAAAAGAGTGGATAAAACAACAATTTATCTCTAACTATTCTCTAAAAGTAATACGGAAAAGTACTTAATTTATAATCCTAAAAAGTAACACTAGTGGATTATCATTAGTGTCTATTCAGAAAAATTTTCAAATAGAAACAATGACATATTATTCTGGACATTAAATAAGTCACTGGTTAGCATCAAACCCCTATGGCCTTTGGTAATGGGTTCAAGTCCCACGACCTTGCCAAATTCCATAGGGTATCCCATGTCATACATATTTCCCTTTTCTAGAACCATGATTATATAATTTCAAAATTAAATATAATGAAAATCCTTGCGATATAATTAATCACTAAATAGCCCTTTAAGAATGGTTATCTATAATATCCCAATATATAAATACCTCATCCATTTTAGTTCAACATAGGTCCTTCCATGGTGTAATGATTATCTATAAGATCATTTCATGGATTTATAAAAAATGACACCTTATTTTAATTCTAAAACACCTTATGTTTAACATAGATTGTTTATTTTCATCATATGTTCAAATAATTCACAATGGGTTTTATTTAAAATGTGTATTATCTCATACTTATCACCTAGGAATGTCAAAAATGGTGTGTAATAAGAACTGCTGTTTTGTATCAGGATAAGTCATGTTAGACCCAACACACCTTTTCGGAGTTGTTACTCCTAGGTACATAAGATTTAAGACCACATCCTTTTTTTATCTAGTGATTTATTATAGGAGATACCAACATAATATGTACTTTAACAACATTATAGGGTGTTATTCTATAATCATCATCAAATTCTACCATAGGGTTACATTATCTAATATATTTTTTCTTAAATATAGTTACAAAGGTTCCTACTAAAATTTATTGATACCAAATGTAGAGACCCATCCCTAGAAGACTCAGACCTAGTGTGTGATATCATTTACATTGGCATGATTAGAAGGATTCAAATCCTGAAGGACTGATCAGTTTGGTTGTCTTGGTAAACCAGAAATATACATGAGTCTTATATTAAAAATTAATACAATAATTATAACAAAATATTATTCTAAATAGATTTGAGGATTAAATAATTACATATATCATATCCCTATATATCTGTCATAGTACGCATCGTAGATTCTTGGGAATGTAAAAAAATAAGGGGGTGCTCAAATGCTCAATAAGTGTAATGTATAGAGAAAGAAATAATGAATCAAAAAGAATAATATTTTTGGAATGGTAATTAAATAAACACACATTAAAAGTAACAAATATGATGAAATGGAAGTGAATAAATATTAATTAAAGATAAATAAAAAAGAATTCTATTTAAATAACAAGATAAGGATAAATAAATATGGAATGTTAAGAAACTGAAACACATTCCATTTAATCAATGAACTCAAAATGAAATGTATCCATATACACATCGACAAAAAATATCATGGATGAATAATATCTAAAAATAAATGTAGGAAACTCATAATTATTGGAAATCATGTATAAGGAACATGAAAATATATATCATCAATTAATTTCACAAGATGGTTTACAACTATGGATAAAACCCCATTTAATTTTTAAAACTTATTTTCCTCATGAGAACCTATCGATGAATCGAGGGCCTATATAATTTTTTCATTAAATCCCCATTTACAGTCCATAAAATTCTTTATATTGAATTATCTAAATTAATAATATTCCATATCAAATATCTTTATTGTCTAAAGAATTCGGTTTTTTCAATAATTCTTAAGTTGATCAAATAATTTCCAAAGTGAACACTATGTGTAAAAATGATAAATGTTTTAGGAAATAATAATATTAAATTTATTATAATATGGATATAAAGTATATTTCTAATAAAAAATGACTAAAATAAATTTATTTTTTAAATAAAAAATTAATATTCATAAAAGGATGTGAGATTAAAAATATAATCATTAATAATTTTATTGAGGAGATAATATTTAAACATTCCAATGTGTCGCATGACATTTTGAAACATTTAAATCATAATAAACATTAGTAAATAAAATTAAATGAAATTTATAATATAATTAGAGTAATTATATTCACTATATAACATGTAAAAGTGTAGTAGATACCCCATATAAAAGAGAATTGGATCATAATAATAAATAATTCTCAATGAAATGTAAATTTAGTCGAAATCCCTTACCTTAATCTTTATTTTTGTTTTTTGGTTTTTATCCACCATTATAGTGATTTAAAATATTTTACTAACTTTACCATAACCATTATCCTATTTTTAATGTCATATAGTAACTTCTTATAATATTTTATTAACCTTCTGTTAGCACTCTTCCATTATTTTAACTATTTTGGATGTTAATTACCTCATTTTGTCAAGTATGTTTTGACTTGTAATTTATTTTTATTCATGACTTAATCATATATATAATGTAAAATATTCCTTAATTATCTTATACAATCAGTACATATGTTTTTATAATAATATGTAATATTTGTACATAAGAAATGAAATGTTGTATTCATGGAGACAGTAGGCCTTACGTACGCATGAATGTTACTCTCATTTATTTGTCATATTAAAATAATGAAAAGTAAATGATAAATATGTAACTTATTAATATAATATTATATATATTTCATATATGTTACATATTATTATTGAAATCATCCTTAATACGTTCAATGTATAGTGTGAATGAATCACATAGCTTTAGGAAGGCGATAGTCCACACTTCCAGAAATGACATTATCATATTTACACAAAATGGAATGTTTATTGGAATATTTAATAATATAATTATATAAAAATAAAGAAATTATAAATATAGTATATATCATATATAAATATATTTTCCATTATAAATACCACCATGAGAGTCAATAAAGGAAACAATAAAGAATCACAGTTTTTCGATGCGGTAGTTCACCTTTCACATAAACAATATGTTCGTTATAGATTAGATGGGAGTGTGTTTACTTTTAGGATGAGACATTATCATAAAAACATACATGTATTGCTTTGTGGTTTTTGTGGTCCTCTACTAATTATTGTTATACTCACCCATGCACGAGCTTTCCCACATGTATCTTGTCTTGTGCAGATGAGCAACCTTTTGACAGAGTCCGATGTGGACTAGGAAAGGGCTGAGCTTACTGAGTTCATTACAGGATGAGTCATTCCTATAATTATGAGCTGCAGTTCCAATACCTCTTTGTGTTTATAGGCTGGACTTTATAGTTTTTATACTGTTGTTTTTTGTGGGCTTGTATTCTAGATCATTTTACATTCAGTACTTTACTTCTTGTCATACTCTGTTGGTTGGGTGTAGTTGTATGCATCAATTTTTTCTATAGTGGGTTTTCTAACATTATGGAATTTGTGGGATTGGTGATGTGAGATTGTGTACAGGAACATAAGAAATTCCTCCCATGTTAGTAATATGCCTACTTGGAGAAATTCACCCGCCCCTTGCCTACTGAAGGTGGGTTTGGGGAGTCACGGCATGGTACCCACTAGGAAGGGTCGTGATAGAGTGGTATTAGGGAGGGTGAATTCTACTTTAGAACCAAGAGTCTGTGAGATTGGTTTGGGGCAACAGTGTTAAGTGTTTCGAGCTTTAATTTCATACCAGAGACTCCAGTGTTGGTGCGCGCAGCTGAAATATCTATACACCAGGACTCTGATAACTTGACTTTCGACTCGATACTTTAAAACACTAGTTTCGGGGAAATAAGATATCAGTACAATCATCATATAGGATTGGGTTGTATCTTCCATGTCATTTGTATCCGTTATCCAGATATACTCCTGACCAAGGAACATCTTGTTCCTTACATAATGCCTCCGTGACACATACCCTCTAGGATTCTACAGTGCGATCATGAGGATAACCCCTTCAGTGACAATGCTTTTATATGGGGACCAGTTCCCCAGGCGTTTCCTCTAGGTGGTGCACCTATTATACCACTAATAGTTGAGAAGCATGTGGTACTTGTAGTATCGACCGATGAGGGGTGTATGCTGAGCATGATCCATGAGTTCTAGAGACAGATACCCATCAGGTTCTGAGGTGAGCATGACCCACAGGTAGCTGAGGACTAGCTTGAGGCGGTGACAAGAGTTTTCCATCTCGTAAGGACACCGACAGACCAGATGGTGATCCTAGGAGCGATCCTTCTTCAGGGATCGGCAAGATAATAGTGGATTATGGCCACATAGACTCACGAAGAGGAGACTCTTTCATTGACGGAGTTTGAGAAACTATTTAGGGAGGAGTTATAACCGGTTATGATGAGATCAGTGTGTATATAGGAGTTTCTTCAGCTTCAACATGGCAGTTTGATGGTGACTGAAAATTCATCGAGGTTCACCAACCTCGCCAGGAACTCGATGGATAAGGTCAAGGATCAATACATTAGATCTTGGACCTTTGAGTGAGGTCAACGATGAGAAATACGACCTATTTTGGTGCCTATTTTCATTCCAGCTTATGCCGGAGTACTCAAGCGGGCATTGGTTATCGAGAGTTTGTTGGCCGAGTAGAGATATCCGATGGAAGTCAGAAATAGGCAGATAGGTGCAAAGACCTCTGCTATAGTGATCTGACATCAGAAACAGGGATCAAAAAGTAGAAGACATCATAGGTGGACCCAAGACAGGGTTTTTTAGTCCAGGGCTCTCAGTCTTGATCCAGCCAGCCTATGGAGAGGCGATTATACTCGCGCAATGGTAGGGGAAATCTACCTAGAGATTGTCTGGCCTATCGAGCTATAGACAGGAAGGTGGAGGGTGGACCACCGAGGTAGAGGTAGATAGTGGAGCAGACAAACCCACAAGCCGACAGATGTGGCAGACGAGGAGGGAGAGCTGCAGGTGGTCGCAGACTCTTCGATCTACATCCACCAACACCCCTAGGAGGTCCGCACTAGGTTCAATGAGATGAGGGAAAATGTAGGGGAAAACTAAATGAAGTCGATGCATATGACCCAGGGACTTCAGGGATGATCTGAGGTACGATCTCCGTATTCTCTACAATAGATACTGTACTTATAGACACAGGTGCCAGTCATTCCTTCCTCACTAAATGTCTTGTGTGAAGCCTTGAGATTTTCTTAGAGCTGTTGACTTTATCCTTACACATGGAGACACCCACGAGAGGAGACTTGATGATTACGCACCTTTGGAGACAGTGTGATATTACCCCTGGAGGTGATATTTTCTATTGGAACCACTTGGTAGCAGTGTCAAGGCCATGTGATGCCAATATTAGAATGGATTGTTTATCCTTGGTCCATGCCCAGATTGACTACTTTAAGCGAAGAGTGTGGTGTGTCCACAATGATGGGGTGATGTTTTCTTTTACTGGTGAAAGGGAGACCAAGGCAGCACAGGATGGCCTCATGCATAGGAGGGTATAGTCGTTCACTCATGAGTTGGCTAGATTTTCCCTCATAGCAGTACATGTTGTGAACTTCTAGTTCCCAGAAGTAGTGGCGGAGTACAAGGGTGTCTTTCCCGAAGATGTTCTAGGACTACCTCCCCACCAAGAAGTGGACTTCTGCATTAACTTACAACCCAGGACGACACCAATTTCTTCATCATCATAATATATGGTACTTGTGGAGCTTTTCAAGCTGAGGGTACAGTTGGAGGATTTGCAGAGAAAGGGTTTCGTGAGACCCATCATTTTACCATGGGCGGCCCCAGTTTTTTTCCAGAAGGAAGATGGGTGTTTGAGGTTGTGTGTGGATTACTGGCACCTGAACTAGGTGATAATGAAGAAAAAGTATCCACTACTGAGGATTGACGGCCTCCTGGACCAGATGAGAGGGGCATAATAGTTCGTTAAGGTTTACCTTCTGTCAGGTTACCACCAATTATGAGTACGAGACAAGGATATACCGAAGACGGTTTCAGAAGCCGATATAGTCTCTATGAGTACTTGGTGATGCCTTTTGGCATAAAAAACAACCCTGTAGTGTTCATGTGACTTATGAACTAGTTCTTACAGCCATACATGCACCATTTCATAGTAGTCTTCATCGAAGGTGTCCTTGTGTACTTAGTGCCAGAGTTGGAGCATGCGAGACACATGCAGATGGTTCTGGACGTACTCTGAGAGAACCAACTTTGTGAGAAGCTCACAAACTACTAGTTCGTGATTTAGGAGGTCCACTTTCTAAGACATGTCATATTAGTAGATGGAGTAGTTGTTGACCCAGCCAAGGTGGATGCAGTGTTAGCATGGGATCCACCTTGGAGCATGATAGAGGTACAGAGCTTCCTTGGGTTGGCAGGATATTACCGGAGATTAATTCCTGATTTCTCCCAAATATCAGCACTGATGAAAGCCTTAACCAAGAAAGGGAAACCATTCATGTGGACATATAAGTGCAAGAAGGCTTTCAAGTAGTTGAGTCAGTATTTGTAGAGCGCCATGATATTGAGATTACTGGAGGAGGGTGTTGAGTATGTAGTTTTCTACAACACATCAGGGACCAGGTTTGGTTGTGTCCTGATGTAGAGACAGGAAATGATTTCTTAAGGTTTACGCCATCTTATGACACATGATAAGAACTATACAACCCATGATATCGAGTTGGAAGCATTAGTTTTCACGTTGAATATGTGGTGACACTACCTTATGGGCGAGTGGTTCATCGTCTACTCTGACCACAAGAGCCTCATGTACATCTTGTCACAAAAACAATTCTAATATGAGTAAGATGAATTGAATAGAGTTCCACTAGGACTATGATTTTGAGATCATCTATACTCCTAGGATGGGGAACAATGTGGAATATTCTCTTAGTATGGGATTGAGCTCACAGCTACTGAGTGAGGTGACGGAACAACAGGCCTTGTTACAGTTATCCTTCATGGATATAGAGGATGCAACATACATTTAGTTGATTTTTGTCACCCCTCGACTCTTACAGTGATTTAGGGAGGCAAAAATTGGTAATGTGTACTGTGAGGCTTTACATACTCAGTTATCCATAGGACATGCACATGATGGGTATTTGTAAGGTGGGGAGCATGTACTTATTTTTAGAGGATGTACTATTGTACACGTCTCATTGCATGGGGATTTCCTAAGGGAGTTTCATACATCTCCCTTTATGGTACATCCTAGAGTGGAAAAGATTTACCAAGATCCTAGATGATAGTTCTGGTGGTCAGGAATGAAGAAGGTATTAGCAGAGTTTGTTTCTCGATGCGTACGTGCCAATAGGTGAAGGCTAAGCACCAAGGTCCAGCAGGATTAGCTCCCCCTGGAAGTCCCAGAGTTGAAGTGGGATGGAAAATAAATGTAATTCCTAACATGCCTACCACCGACATTCAAGGGGCATGATTCTATCTAGGTGATCATTGACTGACTCACCAAGTCGGTCCACTACCTAGCATCAGATAGCAGAGTTTCATAGAGATCTTGAGACTCCTCTACATGCAAAAGATAGTTTGGATTCATGGCATCCCTTGGACAATAGTCTCGGATTGAGTTTCCCACATCCCATCCTAGTTGTGTAGGGGATTGCAAGAGGCTTTTGGGACTCAACTACACTTGAGCATGGTGTTCCATCCATAGACCTATGGTCATACAGAGAAGAAAATTCAGGTTCTAGAGGATATGTTGCGAGCCTATATCATGGAATTTTGTCGTAGTTGGGAGTACCACCTAAAAATGATAGAGTTTGCGTATAATAATAGCTACCAATCCACCATTGTAATGGCACCGTTTGAGGCTTTATATTGGAGACCCTACTATCACTGCTTTGTTGGACCAGCCCTGGAGAGTCACCACTTATGGGTCCAGAGTTGGTGTGTGCTACCACCGAGAAGGTTCAGATCATCTTGGAGAAGATGAAGACTTCAAAAATCCAACATAAGTCTTATGATGATAGATGACAGAGACCAATGGATTTTGAGTTGAGAGACCACGTCTTTCTTTAGGTCTCACCTCGAAGAGTGTTGCAGAGATTTGGTTGGGGTGGAAATGTAATGCCTCGACCCCTCTAGGATGGAGCCGGTGAACTAATTGTTATATTGGAATGGTTAGAAGGAAGTAAAATCACAAATAAATGATCATTTTTGTATTCTTAAAGAAACTAGATACATAAGAGTTACTAATATTACATTGAAAAAGTTTACAAAATTCAATACATAACGAAAACAATAAACTGCATCCACAAGAACTCAATAAATGATCTCATATTTGTCTCATGTTGAAATTAAACAATGAAAGAGGTGAGATCAAACAATCAGTAAGAGTTAAAAATAGTGGTATAATGAATACACTAATAAGTGGATCATAATCAATCTGACAGAATCAATATGTCATGGTGAGTAGATGAAAAACTCACACCATTAATGAAATGAGAATGAAACTGCATCCATAGATATTTTTCATAGTGAAAACCTCATGGATAGTAATAACTGATAAGGAATAAAAAAATTCTTATTATTTGGATGTCATGTATCTATAACCTGAAACCATAATAACATAAAAATGGTTTAGTTTTAGGGGTAGAAACCCGTCTAATTTTTTGGAAACAAACTCGAAGGGTTTGTCGCCAACTAATTTATATCGTGAGACCAACAGATTCATCGAGGGGCTATTGGAGGCCCCACCCACCACTACATATCCAAATAATTTTCCATAAATTGATTCAATACAAGAGAAATATTCCGTTTCAATATCTGTATAGAGTAGATTATATAGATTCATCAATATTTCCATAATTAAAATAACATTCCAAATAAACACAGTATGTAAAATGTTATAAGGTTTAGAAAACAAACATATCCATGATATGAGATTATAGATATTTAATATAAATATAATTTAAAATGAAAAGTGATCTCAAATTGGCATTAGTTACACCATATAAGGATTATTATATGCACAATAAAAAGTTAGTCAACACAAAATAGTAGTTGAGACAAAGTCTCTTACCACAATGTAATCAGTCGAATCATATTACCAGAACATAACAAAACTCAAATGAATAATTTAATAACTTGAATATAAATATAATCATGTGTTTATATATAATATTTCAGTACACATATACCACATACAAGAAATAAGTGGCAAACAATGAAAATCTCACATGAATGAATGTGAGATGAGAAACCCCATACAAACATTTTGGCATGGTAATGAGTGTTATTGCGAAGACTTAGTGGGAGGTAAAGGGGTATTAAATTATTTATATGTCACAAGGGCAGTATAGGGGAGGTGAAAAAATAGACCCAATAATTATAATTAAAAATAAAAGGACACAAGAAAGGGGAGATTCTTGAACAAAAGTGAGAGAGGGGATCCCTTAACTTACGCTCGAAGGCGTTCTTGTCTATTCTTAAAAACCTGAAAAATAAAATTTCTATTCATTAATTAATAATTAAATAACCATATAATCATTTAATTGTTATTTTATAACCTTATTATATTCATTAATGGCCTTTTTGATGGGTTTAAGAGATTCAATTTTATTCTTTTGGAAGCATTTTCATGAATGGAAGTTAATTTGAAATATGGTTAAACATCCAAAATTTTTAATATAAATTACTAGTGACATTAAATAGATATTAATTATATTATAATGATTATTGTTATATACAATGATAATGACTCATTCAATGAGTTAAAAATAAACGCTTGGATTTGGTTTGGCAGTTTTGTGCACAACAAACATGTTTTGTAATATTATTCCATATTATGAATGTGTAAAGACATCAGAACATTAATCAATTTAAGATTCATATATAATGAAATTGTTCAACAATTTTAAAGGTTTCATGACTTCTATTTAAGATATTAATGGAAATTGAAATCCCATCTTCCTTGAGTGTGATGAATTTACACATTTTGGACGGTGTTTGCATTTATTGTATAAAAGGAGGGGAAAAGAGAGATTATGATGAAATATTAAATTATCACAATGAAAATTGTGTACATGGAAAGTAATGGAATTATTAGTCAATTTGGATGTGGGGAGGTGAGAAGGGAGAACAAAATAATGGAACTTTTTAATATAAATTGAAAGAAATGAGAAGGAAGGTTCACCTCTTGAGTACTCCTCCTTGAGAATCTCCTTAAAGCCATTGTTTTTGGGAATTTGGTGACACCAAGAGGTCTTCCATGTAGGGAGAGGTCGTGGGGAGAGTATTTGGTATAATCTAGTAAAGTATTAAAGCTTGAGTGGTGTGGGAGGAAGAGGGGGTGAAGGGTGGTTTACATAGCGGAGGGGAGATGAGTTTTCTTAATATTATACTCATTAATATATTATTTCCTCTCAAGACAACCAATAGTGAGTATTCCATGACCAAGAACAGTAATATATTCATGTGACATCGAACCAATTGGGATTACTTAAGAATAGAATCATCAATGACTCAATAAATTTTTTATTTAGCATTTATCATAAATTATCGCATTTTTCTATTCATAAAAATTGTAAGTATTTCAGAAAAATCCCAAAAATCACCGTAACTATTTTTCGACATGTATAATCCAAAAATGAAGTGCATTTTTCAAAAAATATTTTCTATTTAATATTAATTAAATATTTAATTAAAAAAATTATTTAATTGAAAAATATAAACACTTAAAATATTCATCTTCATTTTTAAGGTTCCTAAATTCATTTATACATTAAAGTGGATGGATACCATTAATAAAAGTCATATTACTATTCAAAAGGCTGGGTTAATATTCACCGAAAATTATGTTAATTCCATTAGACTCTAATTATCATCTTGATCAAAACTTTGTATGTTAGAGTTTTAAAATTCAAATCACAGAGCTGACAAATATATGTTTTATTGCTAGGTTATGGCTATCTCCTATTAGTAACCATGTTTTGGTCCATAGAGGCTCAGTGATTGATTAAATATAGGCTATATATATAATTTATTTAAGAGATACATACCATAAACTGTTTGGGGTGCTACATTATTCCCCCCTTCAAAAATTTCTTCCTTGATTTTTTTTCATTTATAAAGCCCACCACATATATGCTGGTGGTTCTTCTTAATAACATCCTCAGGTTCCCATTTTTCTTCCTCCATATTTTGGGGTTTTCAATGAACCATTACTGGACGGGCTTCCCAATTTCTCAATACCTGCTTCCTTGTGTCAAGAATCTTGATAGGCTCTTCACTACATGATAAATCTAGTTCTGGTTCTATTTTTCATATCTGAGTATATGCATTGAGTCTGGCATGTATTTCCTCAACAATAACACATGGGACACATCTTGAAAATTGGAGAGACTTGGAGGTATTACTAAACGATAATCTATAACTCTGATTATATAAAAAATTTCAAATGGTCCAATGTTCCTAGGGATCAGTTTCCCATTCTTACCAAACCTTAAGACACCCTTTCGTGGGGATACTTTCAAAAAGAGAAGATATACCACATGGAATTACAAATCCATTCTTCAGTTGTCAGCATAAATCTTTTGCCTAATTTGTATTTCTTTTATATAGGCATTGATTATCTTCACCTTTTCCATGGAATCTTCAATAAGTTCTGGGCCAATATGTTTTCTCTCACCAACATCATCCCAAAAAGTTGGAGTTCACCATCTTTTTCCATATAATGCTTCATATGGAGCCATTTGAATACTAGAATTGAAACTATTATTGTATAAAAATTCCACCAAAGGAATGAATTTATCCCACATTACTTTAAAGTCCATAGAGAATGATCACAACATGGCTTCCAGAGTTTGAATAGTCCCTTCAGACTGTCTGTCAGTTTGAAGGTGATAAGCAGTACTCATAGGAAGCTCAGTATTCAAATCCTTTAAGAGACTTTTCCATAATTTTGATGTAAACTGGGAATCTTGATCAGACACAATTTATAGAGTTGCAACATGAATTATTACAACTTCATTAATATAATGTCTTTCCAGGTGCTCAAGTGGTAAATCCTCTCTTATTGGAATTAAATTTGCTGATTTTGTGAGATGATCAACAATTAACCATATTGCATCATTCCTTCTCAGTGTCCTCAATGGTCTGATGAAAAAATCCATCATAATGTTATCCCACTTCCACATAGGAATAGGTATAGGTTGCATCACTCCTTTGGGACATTGTATCTCTATAAAAACCTTTCTTTTTATTACACATTTAAACTTGAATTATTTCATAAACTCTTCACTTGAAAAAAAAATTTATGATCGAGAGGTCTAGTGTCTTAAGAAAATTACATAATAGTTTAGAACATAAAACACACAACATCTTTATTGAAAACTTCCTTTACATGACCACAACATTCCCTCATACTTAGCATTTCATGGTATAACCTAAGGTTATGCATAAAAAAAGGGTCAGTTATAAAGCCCAGTAAGAGAACAAACAAGGAATAAAATGAGTAATACAATAAATGATAGAAAATAGGTATATAAATGGAGAAAAATATAAACATGAACATAAAAGGCATGATAAAGCAAGATAATAATAACATTGAAATGTCGCAATAACACTTAACATGGAATAAGCATGGTCCAAGGCTCATTGCACATGGAGCATGAGTAAACCCTCATTGCACATGAAGCACAATTAAACCCTCATTACACTTTATTTATCATGAGTCAAGACTCATTTCACATGAAGTATTGTGATACTATACTTTACCAAATTCATTGGAGTCCTATCTGGGTGCACCCTTCTTAAACATTTCATTTCATGCATATGTGTGCCACATGGATCATAAAACATGGATTCATTAAAAATAATCATTTTTTACATGACAAAGGAATGTGGAATTTATACATGAAACTCTATAATCAATAAGTAAATGCGCATAAAGGTGAATACCCTTGATAGATAAATGGGCATGGTATTCACTACACAGTGACTTTATCTTGAAAAAAATGTGGTGCAATTTCTACAACATAACGGCATGACATAAAGATTCATGAAAATGGTTGATTAGAGATAAATGGGTGTCTCATCATATGTACATTAAATGGATAATAATGGGGTCATATAAGTACATGTCCCAACAAACTTAATGGAATTTGGATACATAATACAAAAAGATTACATGGATGTAAAAGAGGAGAGATAAATCCCTCACGGTATTTCGGCATGGTAACAGGTGTACATGGGAGGAATTAATGAGAGATTAAGGGTTCTCCCATCATCAAAAAATAAATATGTTAGTATAGTGGAGGTGATAAATCATACCCCAACATTTTTAATTAAAAACAAAAGGGCACAACAACTTAAGGAAAATTGGATAAAATGAGAAACATAGGAATCCCTTACATGGACCATTTCTAGTCCTAGTAGCTTACATTCACTGAATTATCAAAATTCTAGTGTTATGCATCTCTTCCCATACATGGCTTCATAAGGCACCTTTCGGATCCTTGAGAGTTAACTGTTATTGTAGGAGAATTCAACCCGTGGAAGATGTTGGTCCCACCCTCCTTTAAATTCCATAGAACATGATCTTAACATATCTTCTAGTGTCTGAATAGTTTGCTTATATTGGCCATTAGTTTGAGGATGATAGGATGTGTTGTAGTTCAGTTCAGTATCCATATCATGATGGAATCTCTTCCAAATCATAGAGGTGAATCTTTTATCTCGATTGGATACTATATATAGTGGTACTCTATGAAACCTAACCACTTCCCTGATATATATATGTGCTAGTTGTTCTAATGGGAAATCCTCCCAAATATAAATTAAGAGTGTAGATTTTGTAAAATGATCCACAATAACTAAGATTGCATTTTTTCCTTTGGATGTCTTCATAAGTTCAGTGACAAAGTCCATGGTGATGTTCTCCCATTTCTATGCTGGTATTGGTAATGGTTGCATCATCCACTTAGACTTCTGTCTCTCATCCTTCACTTGCTGACACACCAGGCACTTTTATGTAAATTCAGAGATCTCCATCTTCATATTATCCCACCAATAATTCTCTCAGAGATCTCGATACATCATTTTGTTTCCTGGGTGAATATAGAAATTTCAACTATGTGCATCATCAAAAAGTTTCTTCAACAGCTCTGAACTTGATGGAACACATAGTCTTTCCCAGAATCTCACAATTCCTTCTTCAATATCACTGAAATATGAGGATGTACCTCTTTTTATAGCTTCCACTTTCTTCTAAATTCCCACATAATCCTTTTAATCATCATTTAACCTTTCCAAAATAGATGGTTGAGAAATCATTTGTCAAAGAATTGATGATGTTCCCTTCATTATGATTCACATGTACATCTTTATCAAATCTAATAATATTGGAACCTTTTCAATTATGATCAATGATAGATTCCTTGGGTACTTAATACTTAGATAATCTACCTCCTTGTTAGCTTTCCCATTGGGGTAATGGATTGAGTAGTCATAGTCTTTGATCAGCTCTAACCATCTTCATTGGTGTATGTTCAACTCTTTCTGTGTGAATATATACATGAGGATTTTGTGGTCTGTATATATTTCACACATCTCCACAAATAGATAATGAAACCAAATTTTTAAATTGAAGATCACCACAACCAACTCTAAATCATGTGTTGGATAATTCTTCTCATGATCATTCAATTTCCTTGAAGCAAAGCCAATGACTTTGTCATTTTTTATCAACACACAGCCTAGGCCCTTCTGCTAAGTATTACTAAATACCACAAAAAGTTATCCACTTGTGGGTAAAGTGAGAACGGGTGAAATGATAAGACTCCTTTTCAACTCTTGAATATTTCTTTGCATTCATCACTCCAAGAAGACTTTAATCCCTTCTATGTTATCATGGTATGATGGTAGGACAATTGTGAGAAATTTTTCACAAATCGTCGATAATATCCAGCTAACCCCAGAAATCTATGTATATTCATTACCGATGATGGCCTTAGCCATCCCTCAATTTCAGCTATCTTGGAGGGATCCATAGATATCCCATTTCTTGTGATGATATGGCCCAACAATGAGACCCCTTTGAACAGAACTCAATCTTTTTGTGCTTTGCATAGAGCTTCTCTTTCCGCAAGGTCTATAGTATAGTTCTTAGATGCTCCTCATGATCCTCCTTGGTTTTGGAGTTTATCATAATATCAACTATAAATACTACCAAAAATTTGTTTAGGTTATCCCTAAATACTCTATTCATCATGTACATGAAGATTTTTGGAGCATTAGTGAGTCCTAACTGCATTACTATGAATTCATAGTGCCCGTATATGGTACGAAAAGCAGTCTTGGTGATATCTTCTTTCTTCACCCTTACTTGATAATATCCCGGCCACAAATCCCCCTTGGAGATGTATTGATCTCCAATCAGCTGATTGAACAAGACATCGATTCATGGGAGAGTATATTTTTTCTTTATTGTGATTTTTTAAGCTCACTATTATCGATTCAAAGCCGCATTAACTCGTCTTTCTTCTTGATGAAGAGGACTGGTGCTCCCCATGGTGAAGCACTTGGGTGTATAAACCCTTAAACCAGATTCTCCTGCAGTTTTTTCTTTATCTCCTCAAGCTCCAAAATAGCTATTCTATACTGAGTCTTGGATATTATCAACACACCAGGTATAAGATCAATTGAAGATTCAACATCTCTTCTAGGTAGAATAGCAGACAATTCCTCAGGAAACACTTCAGTGAATTCCATCACAATAAGAATAACTTCATGGATGGTTTCCTCCTTATAATCAATCATCTGAGCTAGATACGTGTTACCATAGGGTAGTATTATCCACACTTGAGATGATGGAGCTAAAGAAGATTCATCTTCTTCCTTTCACTTGTATAGAATCAGGGGGTCGATTCTCCACATGGATAGTGATTTCCATCTCATGGAAATTTATGATTGCACTATATAAAGAAGGAAAATACAATCCAATAATTGCATTAAATTCCACCATTGGGGGTATAAATTGGTTCACCAAGAAATTCAATCCACATATTATGACAGAGGAGGAGTTATATTCATGGGATGCAATTATTTCTCCATTTTTTGTACTCACCGACATCTTTAGATCCATGATTTGTGGTGGTGATGGGATTGTTCTACTAAACTTTTCGGATATAAAAGAATGCATAGAACCTGAATAAAAAAACGTTTTCAATTCATGAATGAATAACTACCATACCTATCACAACTTCTTTTTTTGGGTTTACTATAGTACAAGTGATGGAAAAAGATCGCCCTTGCTTCCTTGGAGGTTGTTGGTTGCCTCCAAAAACCCTTTGTTTAGGGAACTAATTTCCAAGATACCCTTAGGCTTCATATTTTTTATCAATGTCCACCATTTATGAGCTTCACACTCCATATGATAAGCCTCTAGGATAACCATCTCTTGTTCAGATCCTTGAAGGATGGAGAAGATCAATTCATTGGAGTTTATCTATTGTTCAGCAATTGAGGGATTGATTATCCATTAAAAGTAAGAGGCCTTTCTCTCATGATTCTCTTGATAGTGACATGTTCTTTTTTAGGGGGGTTGAACATTCTTCTTGACCCAGGTTTATATTCAAAAATTGAGTTATCTTGGATAGAAGTGTGACAAAGTTTGCGATTCCAGCTCCCATCGGATTTGGCATCTCATTAGCACAGTCATCACATTGATCTTCGCATCGGTTGTTAGCCCGAGTCCTTATATTACCAGCCATTAGCTGGAATAAATGGAAAGTTAGGGGTAACACATAAAGGGTAATACAAGGAAAAAACTAATAACTTATAAATAACTTTTATTTCATTATATTATGAATCCATAGGCTTTAATCCATGTTATTCATGATCTACATTCTGACATATATTCATAAGGGAATTGTTTTTCATTTCCTTAATAACGGTTCACACAATGCTTGTGAATTTACCAAATAATATCACCCTTGGAGTTTCTTAACCAAGAGTAATCAAAATCCTATTGTCGTGCCCTAGTTCCTGTTCGAGTCTAGCTCAAATCGGTGTTTTCGAGGATTACCACTAGGATACATCTGTGCCATAGCCACCGCTACTTGCTTGTATCTGGACAGGGATGTATTTCCTTGATAAACCCCATACTCAGTACTCACCAATACTTAGGTATGTTTTTATTATACTAATTATTGTCTCTAAGTCTTCACTAGGGTTTTGAAATCCTAATCCCAAAAATAACTAAACCTATCCACTGATACCAACTATAACAAACATGATTTTTATTACACACTTAAACATGATTTATTAAATAAAATCATTAATTGATACATCATAGAATAACAAGAGGTCTAGTGTATTTGGGGATTATTATTATTACATAATAGTTTAGAACATAAAACACACTACATCTTTATTGAAAACATCCTTTACAAGACCACGACGTTCCCTCATACTTAGAATTTCATGGGATTACCTGAGGACATGCATAAGAAAAGGGTGAGCTATAATTACCAGTAAGGGAATAATCATTGAATAATGTGGGGAATACAATACATGTTAGAAAATAAGAATATCAATGGAGAAAAAGGGAAACATGGACATAAAGGCATGATAATGCATGATCATCATAACATGGAAATGTCGCAACAACACTTCACATGGAATTAGCCTGATCCAAGGCTCATTGCACATGGAGCATGGGTAAACCCTAATTTCACATGAAGCACAAGTAAACCCACATTTACCTGGAGATAGAATGAGTCAATACTCATTTCAAATGATGTATCATGATACTATACTTTACCCAATGCATTAAAGCGCTATCATGGCACACCCTTCTTAAACATTTCATTTCATGTATAAGTGTGCCCCATGGATCATAAAACATAGATTGATTAATAATAATCATTTATTCCATGATAATAGAATATGGACTTCATACATGAAACTCTATAATCAATAAGTAAATGTGAATATAGTTGAATACCCTTGATAGTGAAATGGGAATGGTATTCACAACATAATGACTTGTCTTGAAAAAAAGGTCGTGCAATTTCAGCAGCATAAAGGTGTGAAATAAGGATTCATGAAAATTGTTGACAAGAGGTAAAATGGTGTCTCATCATATAAAAGTGAAATGTTTAGTAATGGGGTCATATAGATACATTTACCAACTATCTTAATGGTATTTAGATGCATAATACAAAAGTATTACTTGGATGTAAAAGAGGAGAGAGAAATCTCTCATAGAATTTCAGCATGGTAACAGGTGTACATGAGAGGCATTAATGAGATAGAAAGGGGTATTCTATCATCCAAAAATAAATAGGGTAGTATGTGGGAGGTTTTAAATCATACCCAAACCACTTTAATTTAAAACAAAAGGGTATGAAAACTTAAATAAAATTGTATAAAAAGAGAAAGGTAGGAATCCCTTACTTGGAAGTGTGATCCCAAAGGCTTGGTAGATGCTTGAGAGGGGCTTCTTGGAAGCTTGGGGAACATTGGGAGGATTATATATAGAGGATTTCTGGGGTTCGATAAACTCAAAATGCTTTTAGTTAAGAGGAAGTGGGAGCCTGGTTGGGTTTATATTGAAAAGGAGAGAGAATTCTTTATTTTTTAGGTTTGGGACACCCCACATTAAACAAATAAATACCTCAAACCAGCCCATGGGTTTCTCCAAATAGGAGTATAAAATAATATTTTATAATTCCAATGACTGCAAATCTTAAAATAATAGGGTTTCTTATGTGGAGGTGAGTCACACTCTCAAGGAAAACAATTTAAAAAGACAAAATGTTTTATAAGTCATTGAGGGTCCACAAAATCATGGTAAAATAAATCAAAAAAAAATCAAAAATCACATTATTTAAATGATAAAACATTTATTGACCGAATATAATGTTTATACTATTTTATTACATCACTATTGGGTCGTTATGATGTCATAAAACAAATTATATATTTAAACGAAATTTCTTTTTTACCAAAACATTTGACTATCTCAAAAAATTATGAAAAATTCACCATTGGATAATTTCGATGTCATGATTCAAAAAAAATAATCGTTTTATCTAAATTATATCATAAATATGTTAATTTTTAATTTTAATATAAAAAGTAACATTTACAGAAAATTCATGGATTCAGACAAAAAATAGTTTTCAAACCATAATCAAAATTACAATTGCATTAATAAAATTATATGATCATTTATATTAAATAAAAAGTAATTTAATAATAATATTTTATTTAAATATTATTTAATTCAAAAAACCATTAATTCATAAAAATTTATTTCTTAGTCGAATATTAACTAAAAATACTATTTTTGCTTAAAAAACTATTTGCAAAGTAACAATAATAAAATGAATCCACATTCTTCTTACAAAAATAATGTACATAGTCATAGTCCTCGGGTCTTGTTACATAACCCCTTATAACACTGATATAAGACCGAAGGGTAAGGTGTACGATTGTGATTGACTCTTGGGGTGGCTCGGATAACATCGCTTAGGTGGTAATGTCTATTAACTTCAACTTCTCCCATAGTTGGTTCCGCTCAAGCATAACGTGTTGATGCTCGGCTTCGGATTGGTCAAGGGTAAAGTCCAATGAAACCACCTCCTTTCTGAGCTTCAAAAAATGGTCTTCATAAGGGGAAAGTCTACTAGATAAGTCCACCACTTCCTTTTTCTATGTAAATTGGATTTATTAATTCTCTATATTTATACTAATCATGTGATCAATTTTCAATGGTTATATTAGCAACAGTCACAATTCATAATGGAATTTTAAAATACAGAAACATAAAACCAATGAAGTTCACATTTTATATAACCATAATAAACATTTAATTAGATCAAGAATAATTTCCATTGATGAACGTTTGGTTCGTTACACTCTCTTCCTTCACTTGTTGAAAAAGCAGACACCTTGAAATATGGTTAAAAATTCCCCACTTCATATTATCCCCCTAAAAATGTTCCTTCATATGTATATACATATTTGTGCTACTAGAGTGTTTAATGAAATTTGAGCTATGGGAATCATCTAATAGTTCCATTTTTAGCTCAGGTACTGATGGAACACATAACCGCTTCCCATATTTCAGAACACCTTCCTCATACACGAAGTCTGGAAATATCTCATCCTTGACAGCATTAATTTTAATCTATAGATTCTAATAAATAGATTGAGGGATTTTTATCTTCTCTAGTAAAGGTGGTTTAGCAATCATTTGAATTTGGAACGTTTTTTCCCATTCCATAACAATTCCCATATCCATCTTTAGTAGATCCAAGAATATACGATCTCTCTCAATCCTCATTTGAGTTAGAAGTCCACGATCTTCCCTACATAAGGCAACTGTCACCTTATTTTTCTTTTCTAGGGTGGTAGTGTATTGAGAAATCATAATATTTGAGTAACTAGAGCCATCTCCTTTTCCTCAGGTTGAGTTCCTTCTATGTGAAAAAGTATTTCAAACTCTTGTGGTCCATATAAATCCCACACCTTTCTCTGTAGAGATAATGTATCCATATTTTCAGAGAAAATATTACGGCTTCTAACTCAAGATCATGCGTTGAATAATGTTTCTCACGAGTCTTCAACGATCTTGATGCATAACCAATAACTCTATCATTTTTCATGAGGATGCAACCCAGTCCATTCATTGAGGTATCGTTGTATATTAAAAATACATCACTTTCAGATATATGTGTCAAAATTGGAGCATTGACCAATCTTATTTTCCATTCCTGAAAGCATTATATAAATTATTTTGTCCACAAAAACATAAATCCTTTACATGTGAGCTTGGTTAGTGTGTTATCTAGTCGTGAATAATTCTGAACGAAATACCGATAGTAACCTACTAAACCAATAAAACTACGTACCTTAGTTATGATTGTTGGTGTGGGTCATTCTTGGATTACCTTTGTCTTTGCAGGATCAACTAGTTTTCCATCCTTAGAGATAATATAGCCTAAGAAAGAAACTAATTGAAGCCAGAATTTACACTTGCTAAACATCCCATATAATTTGTTTCTTCTAAGAATTTTCAGAATAATTTGCAAGACATTCTCATAGTCTTCATAGATTTTTGAGTATACCAGGATATCATCGATGAATACCAAAACAAATTTATCAAGATATTCCTCAAAAACACTATTAATTAAATCCATGGATATAGAGGGTGAATTTTTTATTCCAAAAGACATCAGTGTAAACTCATCATGCCCATACCTAGATTGAAAGGTTTTCTTTGGAATATCTTCCTTCTTCACATGTAGCTGATGATATCCAGATCAAAGGTTGATGTTAAAAATGTATTGAGATCCATGAAGTTGATCAAATAAATCATCAATCCAGGGTAGAGGATACTTATTCTTTATAGTAATAGCATTTATTTGCCTGTAATCAATTTATATCCTCATGGATCCATATTTCTTCCTAACAAAGAGGATATGAGATCCCCATGGAGAAACACTTGGTCAGATAAATCCATTTTCACTCAATTACTTTAGTTTATTCTTTATCTCCACTAATTCCATGGTGTCCATTCTATTGGGAGTCTTTGATGTAGGCCTTGAACCAGGAATTAAATCAATAGAGAACTCAACTTCCCGCTCTGGAGGATGTCAAGGTAAATCCTCTAAAAATACATCAATGTATTCTTCAATTATGTGCACATCTTCAATTTGACTATTTTCTTCCTCACCCTAGATATTGGGTTCTCTTTCTCTCCAAGAATTGAATTTAACAGAGCTACTAGGGGTGGGTCTAGATAAGAATCAGATGACGAGGTCTGTACTCTAAAGATAAGATATTCTAAACCATTTTCAAAAAATTTAACTTCCTTTTTCTAGAAATATATCTTCGCATCATAATTTGACAGCCAATTCATACCAAGAATTATTTCAAATTCAGTAATTGGTATGGAAATATGGTTAGAAACTAAAGAACATTTTTGTGTCATGAGGGGGACATGTCAACATGCATTTGTTGCAATGATGAATCCCCTAGGAGTTTTAACTGATAACTCCTTTATTAAATCAAATTGGACATGTCTAGTTTTCATGAAAAAATGGGAAGATATAAATTTATGTGACGATCTAGAATCGAATAAAGTGTTGGATATGTTTGAGGAAACAATTAATGTATTAGCCACCACATCATTAGGAACTTCAAATTCCATGGTTGTAATCGCTTAAGCTATCCCATTCTATCTAGAATTTTTCTGAGGCATGTTTCATTGGAGCTTAGGAAACTCATTTACATAGTGTCACCTATCTCTATAGTTGTATAATTGAACAAATTCAATTTGTTTCTTCCCCTTGAATTCATGAGATAGATGACCCTTTTCCCCACACTCATAGAAAACTCCCATTCCATTCATTAATTTCTTGAGATTATTCATTCCACAATTCTAGCATAATGGGAATTACTTCATTCCCTTGTTCTTATTTAGAACTTCACCTTTCAATTTGTTATCAGAGTACCATTTTCTATCTTGGTTTCCCTTGAAGAAATTTGATCTAGAAAATCTCTTATCTCTTTTGATGGAACTTGATATAATTTCATCATATGATGAAACTGTTTGAAAAGATAGTGCCCTTAGAAGAATTGTCTTAAGAATTTAAAAGAAATTATCAATCATGTATGCCGAGTCACGTACATAATCTATGACATAGCTGGAAAGGCTTGTGATGATAGCCTCATATTGTGCCACACTGTCTTCTTCCCTTTGCTTTAATCAAAATAATTTCCTCTTCATTTCAGTTCGTTTCTCATGAGTGAAATATTTTTCAAAGAATATTTTTTTAAAGTCCTCCACTCTATATATTTTATTTATTCTTCCTCCGTGGTATTCTGAATCACGGACCAGCATTGATCATATTCTCCCTTGAGACAATATACTTCAAGTATTACCTTTTCATTTTCATTGCATCTTAATGCCATGAATATCTTTTCAAGGGACTTGATCCATTGCTCAAAAACCGCTGGATTAGTAGTCCCGCTAAAATATAGGGGATTATTCCGCATGAAATGATCCAACAATGGTGTGGAAAGGGTATTCGTTAAAACCTGAGTAATTTGTCTCAATATGGTCATGATCTGATCTGCTCCAACATTGTCTGTGTTGACTTTCTCATTGGGGAGATCCCTACCATGCCCATGTGTTTTGATTCCCTTTTTCTGTTAGACACCATTTCTAAATAATGGCACACACTAGATTAGGGTATGATTCATAATGTATAATATTAACATAACAAAATACTTATCATAAATTGGGATCCTATGCATGGATAATCCTATAATTATAAAAATGGTTTCTTTGAGGAATAATTTATATTTTAATTTGTATTAATGGCTTGTAATGAAATCATGAATTATTCTATGCATATCCCCATAGAGTGTCGTAACCACGAGTGTAGCAAGGCCCGTTGTCGTGTACCAGGATACCCTGGGTCATGCCCGAAAATCCTTATTGGGGCTTTCACTCCTAGGTATATCTATGCCAGATCCACCTCTACATACTCGTATCAATACATGGTTGTATTTTCTAGAAATATTCACATAATATATTCCTTACCAAAATTCCAGGACATTCCTGTAGGTTCATTCTCAAATATTATCTTAGTTCTTTGTTCCTAATTTACATTTTCTAATCTAGTTTCCATGTTTTCTACTAAACTTTCTCTGATATCAACTATAATGCTCTGACCCCTATAGACTAGAGCCAATGCACTACTTGTTATATTGGCATGGTTAGAAGGAATAAAAATTTCGAAAGAAAGACCGGTTTAGTATTTTTGAAGAAACTAGATACATATATGTTACTCAAATTAGATTAGACAAGTTTACAAAATATAATACATAAATAAAACTAAAAATTGCATCCACACGAACTCAATAAATGACCTCCTCTTTGTCACCTTTTGAAAGTAAACAATGAATGGGGTGATCTCAAATGCTCAGTAAGGGATACAAATAGTAGAAGCATGAAACAATAACAAGTGAATCATAATAAATCTTACATAATCAATATGGCATGGTGAATAGATGAGAAACTCATGCCATTAATAAACTGAGAATGAAACTGCATCCATAGATTTTGTCATAGTAAAAACCTAATGGGTTGTAATATCTAATAATGAATAAAGAAAATGCTTATTATTTGGACATCATGTATCATTCACATGAAACCATGATACTGTAAAAACGGTTTAGTTCTATGGGTAGAAACCCATCTGACTTTTATAAACAAACTCGAAGGGTTTGTCACCAACTAATTTGTCTTATGAGACCTACCGATGTATCAAGGGTCTATAGCAGGCCCCAATCACCACCTTGTAACACCCCAAGAATTCATAGTACATAATGTATTTAAATTAATTCAATAGCGTTCACTACACGCAACACCGAGATTGAGCGCACCACGACTTACCAAACTAACCATTCAAAAAGCTATATATAAATATTATTAACGTCATTTTGAATTATATATATACCCTGTATAATTTTAAATTTCATGTTTTGTGTTTCTTAGACATAATATAAGAAAATAAATTTTTATGATAAATGGGGCATTTTTCAAAAAAAGATGTTTTCCCCCTTTTATTGGAAAACCATTTTTAAATCTAATATTTGAATATTTTATATATTAAATTTAATGAAATTAAATTATTCATATAATAGGGAAATAATAATATAGTATTTATAAATTTTTCGTAATTTTATGAAAACTTTTTTTTTGATGATTAGTAGAAAATAATAACTTGTAATTGAAAACACATTTTTTAATGAAAATAATTTATAGTTGTAAATTATACATTTGAGTGGTTTTAAAGTATAATTATATTATATTATTATCATTTAATATAATTTAGGTAATTGTATGTAATTTCATATTTAAACTAGACACAAACAAGTGTCAATCTTTTGATAGTTATTTTTTCATAAAAACACGTTTTTTGTTTTGACAACAGGAATTAATTTTAAATTAATTTCTACCACTTCTTTGTTTTTTATTTGGAAAAATGGATTCCATATTTGGAATCATGTGGACCATATATTTTAAATAGGTAAATTTTATCTTTAGAAATTATGAATAATTATTTTGGTAAATATTTTATTTACCATGGTTGAAGGGTAAATCCGATAAATAAGGGTAACAAAATAATATTATTATAATATTAAATTACCCTAAAAAATGTACTATTCCTATTTTTTAATACATGTCCGAAAATGGTCATAGTTGGGTCTATTTTGGGACAACATGGAGCCACATAAGAGTGATAAGGACACTTTATATTAATTAATTTAAAGTAAAAACAAAAATAAAATAAACATATACCTTTTATTTAAATTATTTTTACAAGGTTTTATATAAGTTATCTTTTTGAATATAATTATTCATTGTAAATATAAAAAAATTTCCTACAAAATGGTATTTTATTTATAATTTTTAGACAATAATTATTTAATTATATTAAGGACACAATGATCATGAAGTAAATACCTTATTAATGAAAGAATCAAATAAATGGTTTTAAAAATATTAAAATAAATATAATTTCAATGTTTCTATGACATACAAATATTTTCTAGGTGAATATGACAAGTTAATATTGATTCAATGTATTTGGGTTGGAGTAATCAAGTTGTGATGAATTTTAAAAAAACCAAATACTAAATAGTGTCAAAATTGACAAAAAAGAGTTTTTGAAACCAATATTATATTATTAACTAGTATAATATTTCTAAAAATATAAGGATCTACAGAAAAACATATATAATGTTATATTTATTATTAATGAACCAATTTTGGTTCTCTGGGCTTGTTATAGTATGTTTATTAAATACATTATATAAAAATACAAAAATACATGGTAAATGTCAAACTTTTTAACGAAGAGTTAAATATAAAAGATAAGGTTAATATGGTGACCTAAACCAATCTAAAACATATTGGTTGAGTGTTTTTAGATCCATACCCACATTATCCTCAAAAAAAATTGTGTTGGAGCCACTAGAAATGAAAAATTATTTTATTATAAAATAATATTTCAAGCTTATCCTAAAGTGACCCTCACCTCTCTTATAAAAGGGTACCTACCATTCACTCAAAATCACACCTCAAAATCCATTTATCTCACACAAAACCTAACAAATTATCCTCCCAACAACCCTAGATTCAGCCTAGAGTCCTTACATTGGTCATAAATCCTACCCAAGGAGCCATTTTGGTCAAATCAAAAAGAATAACATGAAGAAGAGGTAAATGTTTCATCACATCTTTCAAGTTATTTTCTTCTTCCACTTCTACTTTATTTGTTGTTTCGATTATAAAATAGTAAATCCAGTATATTCTTTGTAATTTTATGCTATTATAAAACTTTTACCACCATATTCTCTATTCTATCATTCATATGAATGACAAAGTCACCATACGTGCGTACGTACACCTTACTGTCTCTACATCGTGGTGTAGTCGTTATTCAATACATTATTTTTGGATGGGTATAATAAGGATGTATAATTGATTTAGATAATAACTATAACATGTTAATGATTATTTATATATGATATTCCATCTATTTATATACCATTTTAATATCAAAAGAATGATATTTTCGCTCGTGCGTACGTACGGATTACCATCTCCACGGACGTGATGAGATTCATTCCCCATCATAACCATTAAAGACTAATTTACTTTTTATGATTAAAAATAATGTTTAAAGACTTTATTTCATTATGTATATGAATATGATACATCCCATCAATAAAAACATGACTCCGGTAACATATAATATAAAGGAAAATGAATCGGTTATCACCTGAAACGACGATAATACTAAAATATTATTAGCAAAGCATTATTAGAAGATCATATATGATAACATATTTATGTATATGGTTCTTCTATAATTTAATAACAATAATTTAACTATTATAAAGAAGGTTAAAATACCATCTACTAAGGAAAAGTATAATGTAAGGGTTAATTTCACAATCTCCTTTTTATCCGAATTTGTTTTTACATGAGTATCTACTGGGACCTCTTTATTATCCACATATGTGTTTTCATAAAAATTTGTTTTAAAATTTATTTAATATTTACTAGAATGTGGGTTAAAGACATTTATACAGTTATTTTACCTTATATTTTTTGAATGGAATATTTTCATCTCTTTTCAAACAAGGTACTTTTTGACCTTTTCGACAATATTAAGTTAAGAATGTATTTTTTAACTTGTACGACTGGTACAGTTATTCTATACTGTTATAACATAGTTGAATCCTCCCTTACAATATTATAATAATAATTTCAAAATAAAAGTTTAATTTTATAATTACCTGACTTTTAAATGATTTTAAAATAGAAATAGATATTCCTATTAAATAATTTTACTTTCATCTATGTCAACATCCATTGATGGATTTTAGAATTGTCTGAAGTTGATCGATTATGATACAAATATTACATATTATATTGAAGGTTTTGTAATATGTTTGACTGTGGATGTGTTATTTTTATATCATTCATAGTTTATGGTTAAGTTTTTATCATTTTTTATGCTAGTTTTAATATAAATTTTTATGTTATATTTCTACATTTTCATATGAGGAATGTATTAGACTTATTAAGTGACGGGTGGAGCTTGCTATAGCTCCTAGATGAATTGGTAGGTCTCATGAGACAATTATATGTGGAATTGGCTGATGAATTTCCCATTTTGATATATGTTTTTGGCCGAGGCATTAATTATTTTTAGGCGTTTTGGTCGAGGCCTTGAAAAAATGTTTCAGAATGTCTGGAAATATACATTACCTCATTAAGAAAATAATATTGATGGTTCATGAGGTTATTTGACTAGTAGAGTACCCATGAATATGTTTTTTTATTGAATTATTTACTCATCTCATATTACTTCAATAAATTTTTCATGTTTATCATTCGTAAAGGCATGTGTTTTAAATTATTCGCTATGCCTAATGTTTATGTTATCTTCCACTGTATTGCATACCCTTACTGAGCATTTGAGCTTTCCCCTTTCTTATGTTTCATTTTCCCATGATATAAAGAATTTAGTTATGAGTGACTTCCAGGCATAATACAAGAGGCTTGGATGTTTCTAATGGAATAAGGTAGGGTTTTATTTCTTCTCACGTTTTAATGATGAACTTATGTATGTATCTTATTTCAAATAATAATACACTGATCGGTCCTTTAAGAAATGATTCTTTGTATCATTCCAATGTTATTTAATAATTCACTGAATCTAGGTAAATGGGTTCGGGATGTTACAATTTGTATCAGAGGAAGTTTAGTACAAACCATTGAAACTATATTTAGAAAAACCATGATTAGAGTACATTACCCTAAGATAGACATTGAGGATTAGTATAGATGAACTTACAATAATTCTAGTACTATAGATATTTTGTATGTTTTCCAACCAATAAATCCATGTATAGATATAAATAGGTAGAGGCGGCTCTAGCACAGATGTACCAAGGTGTAAAACTCGAAAACACCGCCTTCAGCTAGACTCGAATGGGAACTGGTGCATGACAACAGGCCTTGCTTTACTCTTGGTTACAACACTCCCATGGGATATTCTTAGGATAATTCTTATTTTCATTACAACCCATTATGAAGGATTTAAGAGTAAATACATATTAAAGAATTTTTTTATGATTATAGATTATATTAATAATCTTTTCAATTTATGTTTGTTATTTTACAAGTTTTTAATTATGCATTGTGATTCATAAACAGACCTAGTGTATTCCATTATTTATAAATGGCACCCATTATAATGAATGGGAACACCTGTAATACGCATGATCCCATGAGTAATAAGGATTATAAAATTCATGCTATTAAGACATCATTTATAAGGGAAATATTCTCCCATATATTCTCATCTTATGAAGAAATAGTATTATGTGTTAATAAAATAAGTAAAAAATTCATTGTGTCATATGGATTTGAAGGAAAGAAAGAGATGAAAAGGATCGTAGAGAGAAATATGGATAAAGGGGAAACGGGAAATAAGGATTTTCCCATATGTGATAATTGTGGAAAGAATCACCTTGGTAAATTCTTGAAGGGAATTAGAGTTTGTTATAAGTATGGATAAAAAGGACACTAAGAATGTGATTGAAAGGGTATGAAAAATGTTTCAAAGGAACAATGCTTCATCTTCAAAGTGTTGGGACACTACATGAATCAATGTCTAAATCATCAGAGTATGCCCCAAATGATGCTATTGGATAATAATCAAGATATGATACAACCATATATGAAGAGTAATGACTAGTTTTATTATGTTGTTATTAAAGAATTATTTCATTTGAGTGTTTTATCAATGATGTACTAGTTATATGAATTAGGTAAATAAATATGGATTGTACTATAGTACTATTTGATTAAGGATTTGAGATTATATGGTAATAAAAAAGTGACTCAATAAAAAGTTATGATTTTTGGAAAATACATGGTTTAAGTAAAGATAAACATTAATATGGTCCTGATACTGAGGTGGTGATTTTGGAATAAGATATGGCTGATTTGGATAAATTATATAAGATCTTCTGGACTACCATGGAACTAATTAATGGTTTGTTTATTCCACCATTGTTGGAGTATTCAAAATTTTTTGATATAAAGAGTATATCTAGTATTTTATAAGGAATAAAATAAAATTAATGTAATTAATATGGTTTTATGATAATTCATGGTGTTACTGTGTTTTAAATGAATAGAGGATGAAGGCATTAACATGTTATTATAAGGAAAAAAATATCTTCAATATGTTTATCTTCCTTATAAATTTTGGACTGTAACTTTGGACAGATGTATTTTGGATAAGTCTAAAGGTTGGAATAGATCATATTTGTTATTGAACACTATTGTTATGGTTAAATCATTTCTAAAGATTATTTTTGTATTGTTATAAAAAGGACAACCTGGAGGTCAGCCAACAACCTGTCGCGTCCGGAAAATCCGCGAGACTTGTACCTGCAACTGAAGGGTGACAAAGGTGCATCACCTACCACTAGCCTATGTGATGTCCTGGTTGGTATATTATATATTTTTTATAAATTCTGAAAATCTAATTCTAAGTTCATTATATTTGGAACCCTATATGAATAGGATAAATAGAATATTTTTTAATTTTGTAATCTTTAGGAGTAAAAGATGAGTTTGTGGTAGAAATTAGTTGAAGGATGAAACTCTACTTGTCAAGTATGTTTTTTCCCTCTTATTCTATGAATAAATTAATTCATAAACATTGTGGAAGGGATCTTAAAACATAAAACATGTTATCCTAATACCTTATGTTTTGTTGCACTGATGGTATTTAAATCATCATAGATTTATGGCTTTGAGACCCTCAATATTGCATTTATTGTTCACTTGTTTGTGATTGATGACCTCAATCACTCCATATAAATATTTATGTTTTCCCTATAATTATGTGTCTATGATTTCCACCAATGTTCTCTTATCCAAAACCCTAATTTTGTGGTGACTATTTCAGTTACCTTTCCCTCTTATTAAGACTAAATTTTATTAACCCAATTTCCGATGTGGGTTTTCCAGAAAGGTATTTTCTATTTTCAAAATTTTCTTTTCAAAGAACAATTTCAAATTTCAAGGACGCAATTTATTGATGATTTGGATGATGTTACACCCCAAGATTTTATAGTACATTATCTCTTTAACGAAATTCAATTGCTTGCGCTACACGCAACACTGAGATCGAGCGCACCGCGACATACCAAACTAACCATTCAAAAAGCAATTATGAATACTGTTAACAAAATTTTTAATTTTATATATACCCTAAATAATTTTAAAATTCATGTTTTGTGTTTCATAGACATAATATAAGAAAAATTCAAATTTTAAGATAAAAGAGGTATTTTTAAAAAAATAATGTTTTTCCTCCTTTTAATGGAAAACCCTTTTAAATCCAATATTTTACTCTTTTATATATTAAACTTAATGAAATTAAATTATTCTTAGAATAGGGAAATAAAAATTTAGTTTGGGTAATTTTTTGGTACTTTTAGGATAACTTTCAATTTTTGGGGAATAGTGAAAAATACTAAATTTTAATTAAAACAAATTTTTTAATCAAAATAATTTATAGTGTTGAATTATAAATTTTATTGGCTTTAAAGTATAATTTTATTATATTTTTACCATTTAATATAATTTAGGTTATTTTAGGTAATTTCACGTTTAATCTGGACATAAACAAGTGTCAATCTTTTGATAGTTATTATTTGTTAAAAAACGCTTTCTGTTTGGACCATAAGAAGTAATTTTAAATTAATATATACCACTTTTGTGTTTTGAATTTGGAAAAATGGATTAAATATTTGTAATAAGGAGGTAAAAATTGTGTAAATAGTTTCTTTTATTTTTAGACATTATAAAAAATTACTTTGTTAAATATTTTATTTACCATGGTTAAAGGGTAAATCTAGTAAATAAGGGTAACAAAATAATATTATAAAAACATTATATTACCCTAACATGTTTCATACTCCAATTTTCTGATACATGTCTGACCATGGACATCCTTGGACCTATTTTGGGACCACTTGGAGGCACTATAGAGTGATAATGGCACTTTATATTAATTAGTTTAAAGTAAAGAAAAAATGACAGAAACATATATCTTTAATTAATTTTTTTTTCAAGGTGTTGTATAAGTTTTATTTTAAACTATAACAATCCATTTGAAATATAAAATTATTTCCTACACAATAGAATTTTATTTATAATTTTTAGACATTAAATAATTAAATTTATTCCTGACACAATGATGATGTTGTAATTACCTTATTAATGAATGAATCAAATAAATGGTATTATAAATATTAAAACATATATAATTTAAATGTTTTTATTACATACAAGAATTTTATAGAATAATATTACATGTTAGTATTGATTCAATGTATTTTTTTAAAGTAATCAAGTTGTGATGACTTTCACAAAAATCAAATACTTAATAGTGTAAAAATTTTCATGCAAGAGTTTTTAAAACACATATTATATTATTAATTGATATAATGTTCCTAAAAATATAAGGTTCAGCCTAAAGACATATATAAGGATATATATATTTATAATGAACCAATTTTTTTAATCATTGATTGTTATTGTGTGTTTATTAACCATGTTATATAAAAATACAAAGAGACATGGTAAATGTAAAATTTTTTAACTAAGAGTTAAATCTATAATATAACGTTAATATGGTGACCTAAACATCTCTAAAACATTTTCGTTGAGAGGTTGTAGACCCATCCCCACCTTATCCTCAAAATAAATTATTTTGGATCCATTATAATCTGAAAATGATTTTATTATAAAATAATATTTCAAGCTTTTCCTAAAGTGATTCTCACCTCTCTTATAAAAGGGTATTTCCCCTTCTTTCAAAATCACACCTCCATATCCATTTGGCTCGGCCAACCCCTTCCCAAATATCCTCCAAACTATCCTCCCTTCATCTTAGAGGCCTTCCTTTCGTCATAGATCCAACCTATGGATCCCTTTTGATCTAATCAAAAAGTAGTACCGGAAGAAGAGTTAAATATTTCATCATCTCTCAAATAATATTTCACCATTTCAATTTTTTGAGTGACCCTATCATTAGTGTACTCTTTCCTCTTTTAACCTAGCCTTATCTCCATGGATCATCAGTGGGGAATTTAACACTATTATCCTCCTTTAAAAGTGGATTAGAGGTTGTTATTTCTTATAGAACACAATTTAAAACCATAGATATATTATAATAGATAACATGGATCAAGATTTAGTTTATTCATGTTACAAATTAATTTTGTGTAAAAAAATATGAATAATGAACATGGGTTTGGGAAAATAGCTTCTGATATATCATATATGTACTTAATCATTTCTATTATATATATTTTCCCACTTTTCATATCATGTTTATAATTATTACTTCTTATTTTTCAGTCTGGGGGCCATTCGTCCTCCCTTAAAGGATTTCATTCTTTAAAAAATATTGATGAATGAAGAAGATCTCTAAATTGAGGTAGTAAAATCAGAGAAAAGAATTGATGAGTGGAATGATGGGGTATTATTTAAAATAAAATAAAATAAAAAATACATGTACTAAGAGAATTCATTACTATTAAAGATAATTTGTAGGAACTCGGATCTTCTTTTCAGATATGTTTTTTCTTCTTCTAGTCATTTTTGAGAAAAAGAGAATATTCTGGAAATTTTTGAAGTACATGACGTGTACTTCATGAGTACACACCATGTACTCAGTTACCGTTGGTAGCCAGGTGTAGGTTTTGTAGTGTCCATACCCACAGCTGTGTGAGGGTGACTTGGAGGCCGCCTCAAGAGGAGTACGGAAACGGCGAGTACATGCCATGTACGTCAATATTACCCACTGTGTACTTTATTTTTTTTATTAGATGCACCGTGGACACATCTAATCACCAGAACCATCTTCTTTTAGGTTTTCTTTGTCCAATAAAACCCATACAGCCGTGATCCTTCTCAGAAACCCTGATCCTCCATCTGATCTCCGATGTACCAATCGTCAATTGTGTTGGCTTCACCTCGGTAAGCTCTTTATTTTTATTAAGATTCATTTCATGATTCATCTTCTTCTTTATGTTAACCTTCATTGAATCATTTAGTCATTTTTTTAGATCTACTGCATTCTAGGTCGATACAAGGGCTGACGCTGGAGTATAATGATCTCACAACAACGAGGTAGGTGGTTTGTGCCTTTTCGTTGAATGACTTTGAGTATTTTGTGCAATTTTGACCAATATCCTTAATAAGGGGTATTGCGTGTTTACCATTCTACCCCTGTTTATTTCTTTACATGCTTGTATGCATGTGTAGTGGTAAAATTGGATTTGAATAGTGTTTTTACTATGCTATGGATGTGTTTCCCATGAATGTTCTGTTTACGACCATTGGTCTGCTTAGCATTTTGGCCTCCTTGCCTTTTTTCCATGCCTGTTGCTGTAGGGTAGAGAGTTTGTATTCTGGCATGCTTGATATGCTGTAAATAGGTTGGCCAAGTATTTATATTGTTTTACTTTGTCCATATTGCACTGCTATGCTCTTTGACCTATATAGGGCCTTTAGAACCTGGTGTAGAAGACTATAAGGGAAATTGTCCGAGTGAGGTTCCTCAGAGAGCCTTTGATCATTGTAGGCTATAAGGGGGATTGAACGAGTGAGCTTCTTTAGAGAGCCTAGGACCACATGGGGATATAAGGGGAATTGACCGAGTGAGCTTTTTCATAGAGGCCTTGATGGCTTTAGACTATAAGGGGAATTTACCGTGTGATATTCCTCAGAGAGTATTTAAATTATTAGAATGACTATGGGCTATGAGGGTAAATGACCAAGTGAACTTCTTTAGAAGGTGCTTGAACTTAGGGATATAATGGGAATTGACCGTGTGAGCTTCCCCAGAGAGTCCTTGACTACCTTAGACTATAAGGGGGATTGACTGTGTGAGATTCCTCAAAGAGTCTTGTTTTTACCGTTGACAATCAGGGGAATGGACTGTGAGTGCTTCCTGCGAGATTCATAATATATTCTTATAACTGAGCTAAATGTGATAGGTTGTGTGAAATTTCTAGAGGGTTAATGTGCTTGAATAGTTGTTTTTTATATGTGGAATTATTTACTGCTTTCGTACTTTTACATGCCATATATTCACTGACTGTTAGGCACAGATTGGTGGGTGGTTTCCTACTAGGATTTAGTCTCACACCCTATTGGGTCCATGCTTTTGGGGCAAGACAAATTATATTGCTGCAGGTATAGTCAAAGGAAAGCACCCTTCTACTTCATGTACTTGACTTGTTGTAGAGCTAGAGGGCATGAGACCAAGCTTAAGCTTTTGATACTGAGGAGATATCTCTCTGTTTATTTTTTACTTTTGATTAGTACTATTGTATTCAACATTGTAACTTATTTGGATGTTTTCTTAGTCATATGTATCATGAATTGTTTATATATATATATATATATATATGCCCCAGTTGTTTATTATTTCAGTTTTCTGTTGTTTACTATTGTTGGATAGATACTTCTTCCACTACTGTATATCTGTTTCTCTTCCACTGTGTTACTCTGCCAATGAGGGCATAATTTTCCCACTAACACACCTAAGTCCCTCATTTCTAGTTGGAAGCCTCTGGAATTAGGGTAAATGTGCTTGAGGCCATGTGACCAACCAGGTACAGGGTGTCTTTGGGTGGCTTCTAAAACCGGGATGTTACAAAGTGGTATTAGAGGAATTTTTTTCTTTTGACTTACTGTTTTGAGCCTTTATATAGGGGTAAGACATAATAGGTACTTGGTAAAAAGCTGGGCCCAGAAGTAGCTAACCCGTGTACAGGGAAAAGACAATCTAGCTCGTTTATTGCAATTTTTTCAGTTTATAATTCTACAGTTGATTTGATTTCACTATTTGGGGAATCACATGTTTGTACTATTACTGTTGATGTTATTGATGATCTATTTCTATCACAACCTGATGATATGAGGGTACTCCATCTCATGCATCATACAGGAACCTATTAGAAATCACATGTCATGCATTATTTCTATACCATCTACGATGCATTAGTGATTTCATGTTGTTTTGATAGATGCTTTGTAGAATATGAATGACGTTGTGATAGATGCCTTGATAAAAAATACCTTATATTTGATAGAATATTTTTTGTGTAAGGGTTTCTTTGAATGAATTCCAAAATGTGGTTCATGAGGTATTATGGACCTTCATGGACTGGAAATTGGTGGATCATTGCCTGGTTTACCTTGTTTTTTACATGTATAGGATGACAATATTTGATTTTCGGGGAGTATTGGCCCTCAAGAATTGAAATTTGGCACTTTAATGTTCGTTTCAGTTTTTTTCTAGTCTCCGATGTAGTTTATGAGGATTACTATCTAGAAAAACCTCGAATACACATCGTGTAGTTTTGACTACACACCATGTGTTCTTCTGTTCAGGAAGAAACTATTTTTCTTACGTACACGTCGTGTAATTTATATACACATCATGTAGTCTCTAACCGTGTCATAGGCTATGTGGGAAGAGACATGTGATATATATTTTCTTGAGGGAACACAATATATCCCAGTTGAACACACCATGTAGTGTTGACCCTATGTCCGCCAATGTAACTAACAACACTGACGGATAAAAAATAATCTATACACACCATGTCAAGATTGAATACACCGTGTAGTCTGAACCAGGTACCTAGCTGTGTCATGAAAAACACGAGTCGGTGTTATCTATACATGTACATGTCGTTTATGCCTTGAACATTCCGTGTAGTGTGAGCCGTGTCACTAACAACACGGGCTAGATGAAGCTTGTCTAGTACATGTCGTGTCTACCGTGAACACAACATGTAGTATTGTCTTAGGAAACCCATTGTGGCCTAACCATGTATAAGGAATCTGAAAGGGAAGGAGTATTCAAGTACACACCATGTGTTAAGACAACACACTATGTGTATGGGGTGTTACATGACCAATGTAGGCAGGAGTACATGCACATGTAGATGACTTATGGGAACACGCCATGTAAAAATTGTACACACCGTGTATTTATGTTTTGTAAAACCTGAGTGATTTATTTCCCTTATTACCTTATTACAATTCTAGTCATCAGTCCTTGATAATCTTATTCTAAGGTGTGCACTTGACCTTGTAGAGTCATGCCACCAAGACGTCCTCCAGTTGTACGCCAGCTTCCAGGCGGTGATGAGACATTGGATTTGGGTGATCATGGACTACCTGCAGATCCTCCTATCATGCCAATCATGGAACCAGCTGTTAAACCCAACATAGGTGTTGATGCACATTTTAGAGAGGTATTTTGAGGATGATTCAGACCTTATAGGGAGCGCCACCTCCTTCCTTGTCGATGAAAAAATTGATGTAGGTCTTTCAGCACTATTATCCTCCCACTTTCTCAGGGGATGGATGACCCCATGGTGTAGAGTCATGGATAAATGCCACACTAACGATTTTCGAGAATCATGAGATACCTCTAGATAAGTGGGTGAAGATCGCCACCTACATGCTTTGATACTCTTCCAAGAGTTGGTGCGATGTGATCTCACAGGTAGGATTCTAGAAGAATATGTCTTGGGATGAGTTTCGGTGCATCTTCAATGATTACTTCTATCCGAAGACCTTGAGGGATGATCGAGCCTGAGAGTTCACGAGTCTGGAGTAGGGGTACTCCTATTATGGAATAATCCTCTCACTTCACAGAGATATAGTGTTTCATGCCTATTCTAGGAGGCGATGAGTTTTTCATTACCTAGAAATTTGGGGATTGTCTCAGGCATGACAATCGATGTCAGGTGAACATTTTCGAGATGACATCGATATCCGCTGTCATCAACCAAGAACTGATTACATAGTGTAAATTTAGGGATTATTGAGCTGCGAGCTAGGTAAGTTCAGCATCTAGAGTTATTATTCCTCCTACTGATAGCAGTATGTTCCGCAGGATACGGCATGAGGAGATCAGAGTAGGTGGGATGCGTCTTCTGGTAGCTTGGTGGTGTGCTACTAGTGTGGGAGGAGCGGACATGCGAGGCCACATTGCCCGAGAGACCTGGTGGAGTGCCGATCATGCGGAAAGACAGGTCATCTTCAGCGCTACTATAAGATCATCTCACCAGCAGCTGGTGACAGGGGTTCTTATATGACTCCTCGTTCAGGAGTAGCACCACCAGTTTCTCAGCAGTTAGGGAACTGGAGATCTTCCGGTCGTTCAGGCTGAGGTGCAGGTCGTGGACATGGTATCCAGTCACCCGGTTTTCAGCGACATCAAGGTGGATCATCATAGAGTGGTAACGAAGGGTTACAGGTCCGCGATACAGGTCAGACATTCATAGTGGAAATGACCCAGAAAGACCAGGATCTGGGACCCTCTACCGTTCTACGTACGATCTTAGTAGAATCAGTTTTATCTTTTTCTCTTTTCGATACAGGGGCTTTCCGAAGCTTTATATCTATGGCTATTGTGGAGATCCTTGGGCTCTTCATTTTTTCATCTGGGGATATCATGACAATAGACAATCTATTGGGTTCTAGAATGGCTAGTGAATGCCATTTTAGGGAGTTCCCTCTACAGGTTGGTGGGTGTCACTTTTTTTGATACCACTATGTCCTAGAGATGACATGCTATAATTTCATTCTTGAGATGGACTGGTTAGTTCCATTCTAGGTAGTCGTTGACTGTTATCACTATAGGGTGAGTTTCACGTCACCAGATGGTGAATCTTTTCTTTATAAGGGTGAATGGGATGTCCAGGAAAGTAGAGCGGGACCCGAGCATCATGTGATGGGAGGAGTTACATCCCATATTGCTAGTCTATATCTGGATGAATAGAGGACTTCACAGTTATAATTTCCTCCCATGGTGGATTTTTTTAGAGAAGTCTCTCTAGAAGTGTTTTCATGCTTTCCTCCAAATCATGAGTTGGACTTGTCCATTGATCATGTGCTAGGACCGGCACTAGTGTTCATTCCTCCTTATAGGATAGATAAACTTGAGTTATAGGAGCTCAAGAAGCAGTTGGGGGAGTTGCAGTGATCGGGTTTAATCTGACCCAGTACATGTCCGTGGGGTTCACCTATCCTATTTGCAAAGAAGGAAGACAGTACCCGTAGGCTTTGGTGGATTATCGGAAGTTGAATTAGTCGATAGTCAAGAACTGATATCCTCTATCAAGGATTGATGATCAATTTGATCATATTTGAGGAGTCCGAGTGTTCTCGAAGATTAACATGAGATCTTTTTTTCATCAGTTTCACGTTATACCATCATATATACCTCTCCCACCCTTTCTGAGCATGTATGGTCTTTAAGAGTATATGGTTATGTCGTTCAGTCTCACGAATGCGCCTACAGTTTTCATGGCTCTGAGGAACTGAATTTTCCATACATATATGGATTCTTTCATGGTTCTCATTGTGGATGATATCTTGGAATATTCTCACACTCGACACAACCATTCTACCCATATTGATATCACTTTTAGTAAACTAAGAGAGCATCAATAAGATGTTAAGCTCTCAAAATTAAACTTTTTGGATGGATCATATTCACTTTTTGGGTCATCTTATCTTGGAGGCAGGAGTATTAGTAGGCCCAGAGAAAGTGAGGGAAATAGTTTCCTAGGAGCATCCGAATAATGTCTTGGAGGTGATGAGTTTTCTACTACTGTCTGGATACTACAGACATATCATACATGACTTTTTATGCTTAGCAGCACCGTTGACAGGTCTGACTAAGAAGGGTGAAAAGTTCATGTGGTCAGATTCTTGTGATTCAGCCTTTTCGAAGATGAAAGGGAGGTTCACTTTAGCATTGATACTAGACTTTCCAATGCTGGGAAAGAGCTATACTGTATACTGTGGGGCATCAGGTATTAGGCTGGGAGGTATTCTTATGCAAGGAGAAGGAGTCGTTCTGTATGGGTCTTGGCAGTTGAGGTCGCATGAGAGGAATTTCCAGAGGTACAATCTCGAGCTGGTGGCAGTTGTTCATGCCTTATGCTATTGGAGAAATTATCTTCTAGGAGATCATTTTGTGGTTTTCACTGACCACAAAAGACTCAAATACATTTTCACTTAGCGTGATCTGAATTTGAGATAGCATGGATGGGTTGATTTTCTTAATTCCTTTGACATTGATATTGCCTATACGTCTAGGAAAGGAAATGTAGTGGCTGATGCGTTGAGAAGAAGGACTCAGATACATGCATTTCTTGAGTCGAGCAGTTAGTGGCATCTTATGGCTCTGTTTTCTGAGATGCATTTGGAGGTGCACAAAAGACAGGGACATACATTTCTATCTTCCGTAGTTGTTACATATACTCTTCTTGATTGAGTGCGAAAGAGGCAGCTATCAGACTTAGAAGGCGTAGTCCTATGTGAAAGCATGTCCAGAGAGAACCATATTCCTAGATGGAATGTAGGTGAGGATGAGACCTTGCATTTCTAAGGGCACATAAGGGTGACAACATACATAATCCAGGAGATGATGTGGGATTTTCATTTTTTTAGTTTGGGTAGTTCATCTTGGAATCACCAAAATGTATCACGGTCTACACTACCAGTATTAGTGGCTAGGCATCAAGAGAGATGTTTCAATTTTTTTCATGAGGTGTTCCACCTATCAGCTGGTGAAGGTGGAGCATCAGCGACCAGCAGGGCTTTTGCAGCAGTTACTTATTCCTGAGTGGAAGTCCAATGATGTCACGATGCATTTCATAAGAGGGTTTATGTGGTCACCTCACGGGAATGATGTGGTTTGGGTTGTCATTAATAGGCTTATAATGGTTTCTCACTTATTTCTGATCAAGGAGACCTTCAGTATTGATGAGATGGTATGGGTTTACACCCGTGAGGTTGTACATCTGCATGGAGTTCCACACTTCATTGTTTCAGACATGGAATCCAATCTTACTTCTTGGATTTGGTAGGGGCTACAGATGGCGTTGGGTACACAAGTAATTTTATGTATAGATTACCACCCCCAGACTAATGGTCAGTCCGAGCATACGATTTAGGTGCTTGAGGACATGCTCTGAGCATGCATCCTGGATTTTGGAGGTTCTTGGTGGAAGAATATGACTCTTTTGGAGTTTTCCTAAAATAATAGTTTTCAGGAAACTATCCAAATGTCACCATACAAGGCTTTTTTTGGTTGGCCATGTCGATCACCTTTATGATGGTTGGAGGTAGGAGAAGCAGGTTTGCTAGTACCTTGTCTTGTTCAGGAGACTACAGAGCAGATAGAGTTGATTTAAAAAAGGATTTCTACTGTGCAGTCTTAACAGAATTCTTATGATGATCACCATAGACGACCTCTGGAGTTCAATGATGGGGATTAGGTTTTCATGTATGTTACAACGATTTTGGGACACAATCGGATAAGGAGACAGGGTAATATTTCACCAAGGTACGTCAGGCTGTTTGAGGTTGTGGAGAGAGTTGGGATAGTTGCCTATCGGTTGCAATTACCCTAGAGGTACCCAACGATGCATGACATTTTTCATGTTTCTCAGCTTCAATGTTACTTTTCATCCCTGCCTCATGTCTTCCAACCTAAGGAGTTTGAGATTGAAGAGGATATGCCATTCTAGTAGAATCCTATCCGGATTGTTGATCGATGTACGAAGGTTCTATGTGGTCGTTCTGTTCTTCTGGTACGAGTACTATGGCAGCACAGGCGGGTGCTGGACGAGACATTGGAGAGGGAGACTAATATATGAGCACAGTGGCCAGAACATTTCATGGTTTCTTATTCTAAGCAATGCTAGAGATATTCATGGATGAATTTCTTTAAGGGGGGGAAGGTTTTAAAAACCCAGACCTTCTTTTCAGGTATGTTTTTCCATTTCTGGTCATTTTTGTGAAAAATAGGAAATTATTGGAATTTTTTAAGTACACACCGTGTACTCAGTTACTGCAGGTAGCCAGGTGATGGCCATATAGCAACCATGCACATGGCTGTATGGGGGTGACTTGGAGGCCACCTAAAATGGAGTATGGAAATGGAGATTACATTCTATGTACTTCAAATGTACAAGCCGTGTAAGTTTTTTCACTAAACGCATCTGGGTCACGTCGAATCGCCAAAACTGTCTTATTCTAGGTTTTCTTAATCCGAGAAAACTCGTTCGGTCATGATCCTTATCTGAGCCCCATAGACTCCATATGATCTCTGATTCGACCATTGTTAATTGCGCTGGGATCGCCTCAGTACACTCTTTCTTCTACTTGAGCTTCGTTTAATGATTACTCTTCTTCCCCAAGTTATCCTTCATTTAATGTTTTATATTTTTTTATAGATCTACCACATTATAGGTTGATCCATGGGCTGACACTAGAGTATATCAATCTCACAATGCCGAGGTAGGTGGTTTGTGCCTTTCCGTTGAAAGAATTTGAGTATTATGTTCAATTTTGTCCAATACCCTTAAACGAGGTATTGGGTGTTTACCATTCTACCATTTCTGATTGTATTCCATGCTTGTATGCTTGTGTATAAAAAATATTGGATATGGATAGGGTTTTTTGATATGATTTGCATGTGTTTCCCATGCATGTTCTGTTTACAACCGTTGGTCTGATTTTCCTTTTGGCCGCCTTTTCTGTTTTCCAGGCCTGTTTCTCTAGGGTGGAGAGTTCGTATTCTGACATGCTTGATATGCTATAAACTGGTTAGCCAAGTAGTTCTGTAGTTTTACTTTGGTCATATTGCACTGCTATGCTCCTTAACCTAAAAAGGGTTGGGAGAACCTGGTGTAGTAGACTATAAGGGGAATTGACCGAGTGAGATTCCTCAGAGAGTCTTTGAGGTCTTTAGTCAATAAGGGGTATTGACTGAGTGAGCTTCCTCAGAGTGTCTAGGACCACTTGGGGATATAAGGGGAATTGACCGAGTGAGCATCCTCAGAGAGTCCTTAATGACATTAGACTATAAGGGGAATTGACCATGTGAGCTTCCTCAGAGATTCTTTGAATTATTTGAACGACATTGGGCTATGAGGGGAATTGACTGAGTGAGCTTCCTTAGAGAGTCCTTGACCTGTGGGATATAATGGGAATTGACCGTGTGGGCTTCCTCAGAGTGTCCTTGACTACCTTAGATTACAAAGGTAATTGATTGTGTGAGATTCCTCGGAGAGTCTTGTATTTTACCTTTGTCTATAAGGGGATTTGACTGTGAGAACTTCCTGAGAGAGTCTTTATATATTCTTATAACTGAACTAGAGGGGACAGGCTATGTGCACTTCCTAGAGGGTTACTATTCTTGAATAGTTTTTTTTTTGATGTGTGGAATTGTTTACTGCTTCTGTACTTTTACCTTCTATATATTCATTGACTATTAGGCATAGATCTTTGGGTGTTTGCCTACTGGGATATAGTCTCACACCCTCTTTGGGCCAAGATTTTGGGCCCAAACAGATTATACTACTGAAGCTATAGACAAGGTAAAGAACCCTTATACTTCAGGTACATAACTTGTTGTGGAGATGAAGGGCATGGGACCAAGCTTAAGCTTGAAATGCTGAGGAGCTATTTATCAGTGTCTTTTGTACTTTGGTTTAGTACTGTGGTATTCATCATTGTTACTTGTTTTTCTATTTTCCTAGACATATGTATCATGTATAATTTATATATATGAGCTCTAGTTGTTTATTATTTCAGTCTTCTGCTACTTACTATTTATGGATAGTAACTGCTTCCCCTATTGTATATTTGTTTCTCTTCTGCTTTTTTACTCTACTAATGACGTCATAGTTTCCCCACTAATACACCTAAGGCCCTCACTGCTGGTCAGAATCATCTGACATTAGGCGAAATTCCATTGAGTCTATGTGACCAACTAGGTGTGGGGCACCTTTGGGTGGCATCCAAAACTGGGACATTACATAATTCCAATTAAATTTAATATATTTATGTGTCCATACTAAGGAATTCAGATCATTGTTTGACTAAATAATCATTTGAGAAGAGAAAACATGACATTGAATGTGCTTTTTGTAGAGTAAATTATTAATAGCTGTAACCCATTATATCTTTGCCAATGATAAGGTAAAAACATATCATTATTTTATAAATGAATAAAAAAATGTTGTTTATGGGGAACATGAATCTATATTTTATTGATGTAACTATCATCAAGTATGTTAATTTCTTGGTTCCTTTTTCTATAATTTATATATCTATGAATATTAGAATAAAATATATAATTCAATTGTTGGTGGGGACTATCCTAGAGGTGTTATGGTATATTTTTTATTTATTATCGTCCCTATTATTTTCTCTTATAAAATGGGAGAATCATCATTATGCATGATGAAGTTAATATATACATAGGGATTAAAGAGATGAAACTATATTGAACCCCAAGTCTATATGGTTTTCTAGTATAACGACACACACTTTCAATACATAGATATAATATCGTATTATATGAATATTCATTACATAACCTAATGATCATTCCATAATTGAATAGTTCTAGTATCTTTTGAAACATAGATACATAAAAAATGGTTCACAAGTGAGAAAAATAATCTCTAACTAAGATCTTCAATAATAGTACCCTTCTTAGACATATCATACTCATTACCTTTCTTCATAACCTATAGAATGAAGAAAAGAAAGGGTGAGCTTAGATGCCCAATTATTGTAAACAAGAGAGATATAAATGATCACTTAAGCATAAAATGAGCATATTGGTATGAGAAAATTGGAATAAAATATTAAAACCATACACTTTAGATAAAATGTTATAATCTTGAATTATATAAAAAATCATTCTATTTTATAATACATGAATCATAAATGAATAAAGAAACGGGCCATGATAACATAACATTAGAATAACAACTGGATTTGTGGCATACACATAAGCATTGAAAATTATTTCCTTAGTAATCAAATCATACAATAAATACTATCATTATGGATTGCTTTCACTCCCTATAGCATATTAGTAGTCAATGTTTACTCCAATGACCCCAATCAGGGGAAAATTACACTACTAAAATGAATTTAATCTCCATTCCAATCATGTTTCTCTAATGAGATATCAGTCGTTACCCAATGTATTGGAGAGATAAATAATTATAAGAAAAATATACACCTAATAAAAATAATAAATATGTTTTCTACAAGATCATCAAAAAATCATCGAATTTTCACCCGTGATAAATGAATGGGTTTTATACATATTTCATCATAGCATAACCCGTGTAAGAGAAACGGTCAGTAGTACCTTCTCATTCTCATAACATTGAAGGATTTAGAATATCTTCTACATAGAGTTGATCTATTTTTCTATGATTAATGGATCATATGATCCACTAAATTTCATATTACATTGTGACATAAAGGACTCAATCATAGTTTGTTATCTCGTAGGGGTTTCGAATATCATAATGATATAGGTTTCTATTCAAAACCTGATTCAACGGAGAGATTATCGATAAAAAGTTCACAATTCCTTCTACTATAAGGTTGGGAATATCATTAGAGAATTCATCACATAACCCACCATATTGGTTGATTTCTTGATTAATAATATTTAATACCATTTTATAGAATAAATGTAAAATTAAGGATGGTTATTTCGAAAATATTAAGTACATTAAAGAGTATCAAATGAAATTATAGGGATAAATTTAAAATTATATTTATTTTAATTACTTATAAATTTCTAGGATTTAGTCTATTGTAGACATGATATATTTCTTATCATATATTCTTATAGGAATTTTTTATTCCCTAAATAATGGTTTTTAATGAGAATACAATTTTGAAAAATAATATTTCCTTGGAGTGTCAAACAAAGAATATAGAAAGACCTGTTGGCATGCCCCAGATCCCTACTGAGTTAAGATCAACATGTTATTTTTGTATTTTATTACTGTGTACATCTATTCCAATGCCACATCCACATGTAGTATCCATATACAGATTCTTTGTATTGATAAACCACTTACTTTACACATTCCAAAATTATGGGATATTTTCCTTTAGCTGGTATTTTTTCTAAGGCTTTCTCTAGAGTTTTCTAAGAGTAATCCCAGAAATAACTAAATTTTTTCTCTAATATCAACTATAACAACCCTTTTGTTTCTTAAAATTTAATATATGATTTATTACATATTATTTCACCGAATATAACATGGAAGATATATAAGTCTAGTGTATTAGGTAATTAGGTACATTACATAACAATATAAAACCAAAATACAATATCATTATTTAGAACCTCTTTAACGTGATCTCACTTAAAACTTCATGGAATAACATGGGGAAATACATAAGAAATGGGTGATCTATATATCCCATTAATTTAAATAAACATGGAATTAAATGATGATAATAATACATATTAGATATTAGCAATATCCATGGAGCATAAAACAGTTTAGAATCATAATCATGAACAACAATACATGATATAATGTGATAACATGGGAATGGTTGAAACATCTTAAAACACTACATCATAATCATTGGTCATAGATAACTCCATGATATCAAGATGGAAAAGATCCCATAAAGGAATCAGGTTCACTCCCTATCCTAAAATGATGTCTCAAGAGATGAATCATTATCCAATGCATTGGATCTCAATATAATTCCAGGCACACCTATCACATTAATTTCATTATCATGCTTATATGCGCAACACAGATAATAGAAAATGGAATCATTTATCATTATATATTATTCCATGATCAATTAGTGTGGAATAAATACATTTATTTCCCATGAAAATGAATTACTTGTGTATAATGGTGAACTTACTTGATAGGAAATGGGTATAGATTCACAAGGTAATTTTTTAGGCATGGAAAATCACTGTGTAATTTAGGAAACATAACGACTTCACATAAAAATTCATAAAAAAATTGATGAGAGAGAAAGGGGTCTCTCATAATTCAAAAATAAAATGGGAAGATACTGGGACATTTAAAGACATATCCAAAAATTAGGAATTTTAAAATAGAGGGTAGAAGATAATAAATAATCTTGAATAAATAGAGGAATGATAGGATCCATTACATTAGTGTGTGACACCAAATGCCTCGTAGGGGATTCTGGAGAGCTTGGTGATACCTCCTAAGGAATATAAAGAGGTTAGGGTGGATTTAGGTCATGCTTAAAGGATTTCAAGTGAAGAATAATTGGAGCTTGGGTGGGTTTATGTAGGAAATGAGTGGGGATTTCATTAATATTTATGAAACATAGGTTTTGGAAAATACAAAATAAAATAAAAAAACCAGCTATACCATGGTTTTGGGTCATGGTTTCTATCAAATGAGAGTGTTTATAAATATTTTATTAGAAAAATGAAAAAACATGATAATATAATACCATTTCTTATGTGGAGGTGAGTCATAATTGTATAGAAATGATTTTCAAAAAAATAAAATATATTAATGGTTTTGGAGGATTCATAAGTGATATACAAAATTAAAAAAATAAACATAAAATAAAATTATATTGATGGTAAAACTTATATATGGTCATGGATAACCTTTATAGTGTTTATTACATAACTTTTGGGTCATAATTAATTCATAATACACACTATATATTTATATGGTATTTAATTTTTTACCCCAAAATTTGACTATCTCAGGAAATTATGAAATATTAATTTTTAGACAATTTCATCATTTTTATTACAATAAAAGTTTTCATTTTATCCGCATTATTTTTTAAATATGTTTCTTTTAACTTTTAAAATAATAATTTTTGAATATTGAGAAATGATGGGTTTTTTCGACAATAATTGTTTTCAAACCCTTAAAAATTTACATTTGAATTCATAAAAATTATATGATCATTAATATTTAATAAAAATTATTCAAATACAATTTTTCATAAATATTATTTATTTAAATTATACTTTAATTCATACAAATAAATTCCTTAATCGAATTTGAATACTAATTAAAAATAAAATTATTTTTTATGGTATAAAAAAACAAAATCGTTTTTAAAGTGACGAATGAAGAATATATGAAAATTATTAAATTGAAAGTACAATATAAATATTCATACTATTATATTCAACATACAGATCCTTTTAGTACACCAGAAAAATACTTAAGAAAAAGTTGTGGCATCGTTAGACATTCATGGGGTGTTTCAACAAACATGGTTTGGGAATTGATCTCAATGAGATTGAACTTATCCCATAAGTGGTTTTACTCATTCATATGTTGTTAGATCTCAGAGTGGGATTGGTCGAGGGAAAACCCTTGTGATGTTCTATCCGTCACAAAATCCAATAAATGGTCTTTATATGTCATGATTCTACTACTAGAGGGCATCACTTCCTTTTTCTCTGTTATTGGATTTATTAAACCCATATTTTTTTACTAATCATTTTGATAACTATTCAATAGATATATTATCAATGGTAAAGATTCCTAATGATATTATAAATATGATAGTATATAGTAAAAAAATAAGGGTATGTGTTTTCAATAACCCTAATACATAATAATAGAATTAATTAAGTTAAATGGTGGATTTTATTTATAATAATTACGGTCTTTACAGAATCTTCCACCTTGTTTGTTTTCCCTGGGTGGTAATGTATTGATTATTCATAATCTATAATCAGTTCCAAAAATCTAGTCTACATAATATTTAAATATTTTTGACTAAATATATACTTTATAATTGTATAAGTATCATATATATCAAACCTTTATCCAAAATGGTAATTATTCAATATCATTAATGCAAATAGTATTTCAGATATCTCTAAATCATGAGTTAGGGACTTTTTCTCATGAACCGTCAATTGGTTTGATAATAAATCTATTATAATTTCATTCTGAATAATAACACATCAAAATACTTTCATTTATTAATCAATATATATTATGAACCCTTTTATACTCTATTTTAATGTATGAAGATGTGAATTAGAAAACCATCCCTTTAGTTCCTTGCTATTTTCTTCACATTCTTCTATCAAAATCACCATGGCTTTCTCCTATTTCGACTTCATGAGTGGATTATAAAGTTATTAGATATAATCTCTAATTTTATTATAATATCCATCTAAACAAAGAAAGCAATATATCTTAATCATAGTGGTTCTTTTGGAAAAATGTTTAATAACTTCCATCTTTGATGCATCAACTGACAGTCACTCACCCGAGATTATATGACAGAAAAATAAATCATTTTGTATCCAAAAGTCAACCATCATTAATTTCTCACAAAAATTATCCATCCTTAGGTTCCTCAGTAAATTACACAAGTGATATTCCTGCTCTTACTTATTTATAATATATAATAAAATAATCTATTAAGACTGCCACAAACTGGTTAAAGTAATTTATTATAAACTATATTAGTTAAATTTGTTAATATTGATGGGGAATTTTGAAGACTTAATGAAAAAATATATATTCATAGTGTCTATAATTAATATGAAATATTTTCTTGGGTATATATTTCTTCATTTCCCTTAATTTATGATATCTAAAACATTGATCAATCATGGAAATGTATTGATCTGTACATAGTTGATCAAAAAAATCATCAATATGATGTATAAGATACTTATTATTGATTGTGATATTTTTAACTTCAAAATAATAAATGAAAAATAATATTAATCCATATTGATTTTTAACAAAAATATTATATACACCCCATGTTGACACACTTGGTTAAATAAATCCATTTCCAAGAATCTCTGGGTTTTTTTCTTCAATTATGTAAACTCTATCAAGGCCATTAAATATAGAGTCATTAAAGTAGGTGAAAACCCATGTATGAGGCCTATTAGAAAATAAATATCCTGATTTTGTTGAAAAAATTTAAAATCATATGGAAAGACATCGTAAAACACAAATAAATTACATATATCTTTGATGTTGAGTTTCTACCCTACCATCAAAGATAAACAGGCATTTTTAATTGGAATCAAGACCCATAAAATTGATATAATTTACATTTGAATGTTATTTTCTTAATCACACGATAAAAAATCATTGGTTAGTTTGAAATATAAAATTGAACTTCCTTACTAAACAATTTATGTTCAATTTTTATAAATAAATCTAATCTAGGGCCAAAATAACATCAAATTCAACTAGAATAATAATAATAATATTTTTAGGAATAACTTTCCCATAAACTTTAATCAGAGAATAATATTAGATTTTTGAATTGATCACATTAGCAATAGGGGTATTAATATCTAATTCAATATATAATCTTCGAAGATGTTAATTAAAATTCCTTCAGATGTTTTTCAGATATACCGTAATTCATAAAACTAAGGTCAAATAGGGTACATAATTTTTTCATCATTCCTATTACAACATAATCTTTGTTATTATATCACCATTACCTTTCTGAAACCAAAATGGCTATCATGACTATAAATAATCACTAATTAGAATGATCAACCTTATAATAATTAATATATTTTACAATATGTCTCAATCACGAGACCTTCTTATTAATATATGGAACATTATGTTTAAACCATAGTATCCATTGTGATTACCCAAATAGTATGTAGTTATCCTAAAATTAGACTTATCCCTAGGGTTCTCACTCTTTTTTATTATCCTAGTTTCCAAAGGTAACTAAAAATTTTTATGGTAGAAGATATAATGACCCAGAATTTCCATAAAAGATATTATATCATATTAGATGGATATTCATTAAAAAACATAATTATCCTTGTTAAAATCCAATATGTATACTATTATTGGAAATGTGTATTCATAAACAACAAGTTCATAAATGAATTACATAATCTATCACATTGTTTTTCATAGATATAACCCCTCTTAGACATATCATACTTAATACATTTCTTCATAGTCTAGCTAAGGGAGACATAAGAAATGGGAGATCAGATGCTCAGTAATGGTAAAAAGGGTGATATCAATGATCACTTAAACATGACATGGGAATAAGGGAATTATAAATGATTATAACATTTGAAAACCAAAAACTATGTACCATAGATTATAATCTTGAGTCATGGAAGAAATCAAGGAAATACATAAGAAATTAATCGGAAAGGAATCAACTAATATGATATATGATAGCATCACATTATCATAAGACATGGATTTGTGAAATGCACATAATAATAGAAAATAATTTCTTTTTTTAGTCAATCCATACTTCCAAGATTATCAAAGATATTTTATTATCTCTCTAAAGAATTATTGTAGTCATGGTTAACTCCCTTGACTATTACAGTGGATAGAGCTCCTTACTGAACTGGGTTCACTCTAGATTTCAGTCCTTTTTACCTCATGAGATATTAATCTTTACCTAGCTAATTTTAGGGATATATAATTACTAGATGACATATAATATAATTAAAACTATACATATTTGTTCCAAAATATCATAAAACATCAATCATATCATCACACGTGAAAAGGAAATATGTTTCTTAAAAACATTGATCATAGAACAACCTGTGGGAATAAAACCAGTTTCATAAATATTTCATCATTTCATCATAAAATAACTTAAATAAGAAATTTTATGCATAATAATATTATCATAAAAATAATTAATCATCAATAGAAAATATATGTATGGAATAATTGGATCACACCACTATTAAATCATTAGTAACAACAAAGTTGTCAACATATATGAAAACACTATTAAATATTCTCATGGAATATTTATTAAGGAAAGTATTATTTTCACTATTAAAAAACTTCTATAAAGTATATAAATTTAAAAAAATACTTGGAATCACAAATTCAATGATATTATCCTTGGAAACATTTAAAGGAATCATCAAAGCATCCAGTGGTCCAAATGGTGGGAAATTTTGTTCATATCCTATAAGTTAAAAGAAAATATTCTATAAATACTTTTGTAAAACAATTTGAAGTAACGCATTCAAAAAACGGTAAATAATATTTCACATAAACCATTTTTAAAAATTAAATAATGGGTAAAAAATATTTTATGTAGTAATAGGATAATATTAAACAAATTTTAATAATATTTTCAGAAATCATGGACAATGAAGAGAACATGTTTTCAACTGTAGAGATAAATAAAATATTTTTTATTTAAAAACATTCCTTCATTATATTGATTAAATAAATTTTTGAAGTTTAAATAAATAAATAAAAATTCCAAAAATAACTAGTATAGAATAAAATTAATTAGTTTATTGAGTGGTATATCATAATAAGTTTTTATTAGAATCTTAATCATAACCTATCCAAACAAACAAGGAAACTGTAACATAAAAACATTACATCGGGTTATAATTATTCAATAACAATTAGAGCCTCCTATATAATAAATAAATAATTATTATATTTATATTATAGAACCATAATTTATATATCCTACCATATATTATTTACTTATAACCCTTCATCGCCCATTTATTAACAATTATTTTATAAATCATTGTTCTGTATGATAACTGGTTAATTTTTCATGTATGTTTTGGTTAGGTTGTATTTATACTTTTTATTTTATAATGTTTCCAAATCATCCCAAATATTAATTATGATAATATATATATATAGTAATCCATTAAATTATTGGTGGAAAAAATAAATTACATCGTTAATGGAGACTGTAGGTCGTACGTATGCATGAACATTATTTTCACACATAGACTGATGGAAGAAAACAATGGTAAAAAACAATACAACATTAAATAATAATTATAATATAATATAAATCATAAATATGAATAAAATTTATCCTTATTACACTAAATATAAATCTAAAATGGATAATATATGACATCAATTCTGGGAGGTTTAAGTCATCATATACGCATGAGCGAGGTTATCGTTTTCTAATGGAATGAAAGGTAAAAATATAGATATGAAATTATAATTGAAGATGAATAATTATTATAAGGCCTTGGCCTTAAAAATTACTTAATGTTGAATTAAATGAATAATTAACATTGAGGATCTTTTCAGGTTTAGAGTTTTAGATAATTAGATCATACTTATTACATCAAAAAAGATTACATAGTAGACACTTCTACAAAGATTCCTTTTTTTTCAAAACATGAACTCTAAAAAAAGTCATTTTTTGTTCCATGTTTAAGAAATCATGACTTTTCATTGATCTCATCCTTGACCCTATTCCACATTATGTCCTGGGAAAAACAATTCTAAAAAAACATGGGGTGATCATAAAAAACTCAGTAAGGGATACACAAAGAAGGAAAAAATTTAAACCTTGAATACTTTTTCAAAGTAATACTTTTCACCTTTATGGATTAGTAATTACTCTTCACTAAATAAAATATCATTACTTACCCTTTTGTAACCAAAATATTTCCATAAAACCCATAAAAATAACACATAACATATAAAGGTAACTTGGGACATAAACACACTTAAATGGAATAACCATACGGTCGACTTCCACAAATATCACTTAATGGAATAGCCATACGGAAAACTTCAATACCCAATGCATTGGAGTTTATAACGTAATCACCCTTACTGGTATTCACGACACCACCCGTCATATGGTTTATCACGTAACCCCCCGTCAAATGTCAAAGTACCATTATAAAATCATAAGACATAAAACAAATATAATGTAAAGAAAACATTTCCAAACTTTGATCACAATATATCACTTAAATATATTGACATAAAAAATACATTATAAAAACCATTTTCAATACCTAAATACATAAAATAGTATAGGGTATTTATTTCATTTTAAAAACATTACGGCTTGTTGAGGAATCCAAAGACCAAATAATACTCGCAACGGTGGAAAAGGTCGTTGTCACCGTGTACGTTAAAAGAAACATTCCTTTTTTTCATTTTGTAAAACAATTCATAGAAAAATATTCCTTTTGTATAAAATTAAAATTCAAAGGGGTTTATACTCCGTATAAAATAAATCCTTGTATTAGAACAAAATATTCCTCAATGAAAGGAGATTGAGACGAAGTCCCTTACCTCATGTCCGAGGAGAATCGATTGCTCTTTAATCTCCTGAATAATAAACTAATGTTAATTTATACTTTCTTAAGAAAATTTTTCAAGCTTATTATTCATTTTATATAACTTATTTCCATGTTATAAATGTTATGTAATAATTTAATTTAATAAAGTTCATTTTGTCGATATTTGGTTTATAAGTCAAAAATAGACTTCTTACGATTACATGTTGTTTATGTGGTCAAAGGTTCATTATATCCAGAATGATATTCATGATTTGGATATCATGTATATCATATATATCCAGAATATAATGTATTTATAATAGTACATAACATTTAGAGGTAAGAAATGAAATGCACCGTTCATGGAGACGGTAAGCCATACGTACACATGAACGCTACTTTCATTTCTATTTCGTATTTAATGGAGTGAAATCATAATGATATAAAGGTATATTATAATTCCAGTATAATATCATATATAATATCATTAACTCCATCCTTTATACATCCCACATATGGAATTAATGAATCAAATCACTTTGAGGGGGCGGTAGTCCGCACATCCTAAAATGAAGATATCGCGTATACCCATAATGGAAGCCATGAAGTTATGACATAAATGAAAAATAAAGAAGCTTAAGGAAAACATAAAAATATTATACATAATATATAAATATAGTGTCATCTTAATATCCACCTTTGAAGGTGTTATAAGAATATTGAACAATCATCGTTTCGTGAGGCAAAAATTCACCATCCACGGAAACAGTATGCTCCTTAACCATTAGATGAAGATGTGTGTAAGTTTAGCTCTAATAATTCTCATAACAACATCCTAGTATATTGAATATACTGGTTTTTTTACAAAATAAAGGAATAAAAATTGTTTAGGGGGTTGGAGAAGCAAAATAAAACATAAGAACACAAGAGAAGACACTACCTTTAAATAGGGTAACTCTTTTTGATTTGAGCTCAAAGGCTTACTTGGAAAGACTTTTGTACAAAGTGAGGATTCTAAGAGTAAGAGAGGGATGTGGAGAGACAAAATGGGCAGGGGTTTTCCGAGCCAAAGGCTTGATAGGTGTGGGTAAGGTGGTAGAGGTGGGGGCCTTTTATAAGAGGAGTGGTGGGGCACTCTTGGAATGTTATAAAAGGTTACTTTATTAATAAAAGATTTTTCGGATTTTAAAGGTCCCAAAATTATATATTTCTAGGATCAGGTGATAAGAGTTCTAAATCTTCCCATACAATAGGTTTTTGACAAGTTTAGTTTTTAGATTTTACATCATCTTTTCATTTTATTTAAATCGTTAAATAATGAGGTAATCGCTGTATCATAATGGTGTCATAAATAATTTAATTTATTTAATGTTTAAAAATTATAAAAAAAATTCATGATGTAGGAAATCTTTTTTTATTTCTAATTAATATTTATAGAAAAAAATATGACTTGTAGAACCCCATTTAAAAATTGTTTCAGTAAAACAACACATGTTTGTGATGTTTTAATTTTAACATTAAATAAAAAGTTATTAATGTCATTTTCCTACCAAAGTGGCTCCATGGGGTCCCCAAGTTGACCCCTGGATTTTCTGGATCGTCCATGACACATCCAATAAGGGTAGGACATGTGTGATGGTCATTTAATATTATTAAAACATTATTTTTACCTTAAATTACACTAATTACCTTTAATTGCGATTAAAAACATAAATGTTACTATTCACCAAAAAATTATTTTAATCCCATTGAACCAAATTTTATGTCCTAATGAAAAACATGAATGTCAGATTTTTTAAATTCAAAACACAGAGGTGGTAAATTTTCATTTAAACGAAAAATCAGTTTTTTCAAGTACCACCTAGTGGTTTCACTATTCATCAAAAATTGAAGTTTTTCAGAAAAATACCAAAACTTCACCCTAAGATATATTTGATATTCCGAATTCAAAAATGATGTATATTTTAAAAAATTCAAATCATATAAGTAACTTTAATTAATTTAATAATTAATTCCCGCTCTCATGATAAATAGTGTGTTTTTATGAAACAATATATATCAAAAGATTGACACTAGTTTAAGTCCAATTTCAAAGTGAAATTAATTCCAACGTCCACTATTAGATTAAATGGTAAAAATATATTCTAATTTCACTTTAAAAAAATTAAAAAGATAATCTATTCATATAAATAAATTATATTAAAAAGAGGTTTTGAATTAAAATACAACATTTTTCACTATTCATTATAAAAATAAACTTTAACGGAAAAATACCAAAAATTTACACAAAGTAAATCTTTATGTCCCGATTCTAAAGAAGAATTTTATTTGGTCCAAAATAATGTATATGAGTGACCAAGACTATATTTAAAGAGGGTTCTTCCATTAAAAGGCGATAAGTGGACCTTTAGTGAAAATTAGAGTATATATGCCTAAAATTGAATTCTTTTCATATTTTAAGCCTTTATCCTTTATTGGATAAATTTAAAAACAATTAACAAACATAAATAATAATATTTTAGTTATTTATATTCGTTACCACCAATACAAAATCTACGTGTTAACAACCATTTAAAATAATATTATTTTATTACTAGTGTGCAATGTAAGATTTCAAAGAAACTCTTTGTTGCATATCGGGTACGCTATCGAACATAGAAACCCCTTTAAAGTAAAATTAATATTTAATTCATAAATATTAATAAGTATGAAAATGTATTATTCTTTATTTACTTGGGATTTTACAATTATGTTATAAATATAATATAAATCATTAAACTCATAAAAATATCTATCTATAAAATATTGTGATGAAAAATATATTGTATCAATACATGGAGACGGTAAGTCCTATGTATGCACGAACAATACTTCTCAATCCCATTTTATGGGAAGAGGGTGGATAAATATAATTAATTTATAATAATAAATGTTTCATATATTTAGGATAATAAATTATTTAATTTATGATAAATAACTTATATTTATAGGAGGTAAAAGAATAAGTAAAAATAAAGTGATCGGTTAATTGGATTACCACTCATTTGAATGAACTCTTTAAGATCTCTTCTTAAGGATCCTAGGGTCGGTATTTTGGGAATAAAATAACCTAATTTATATTTATTGGGAAGTTATGAAGTTATTATGGTATTATATATTAGATATATATGGCTCAAGGTGGTGTAATGATGAGAAAGTAGTGGGGTCGTTTTCTAGGTGATGGAAAAGGTACACTAATTGTTTTTAATCCCTTAAAATATTATAAAGTCATTATCTATCAAAATTATTTAAAATTAATATTGATTTAATGAATAAAAGTATAGGGTGGAAATAAAATCATCCAATTAAAATTAGATAGGTTTTTTGGTCTTTATAAATATTATCTTTTTTATAAAGATATTCATTTACCATTTTAGACCATAACTTTGGTAGAAAATATTTCTATATTAATATGTAAAAAATGTTACCATAAATGGATATGTGACTAGTGAATGTAACATGATTTATATGCTAAACAATATTATATTCACTAGGTCTATGATAATATTTCTGTGAAATTTTTATAATTTAATAAAATATTTGCATTTTTAAAATATCATTAAGGTCAATTTTTCAACAATTAAATAAATTTGACATTTACGAGTCCCTGAAAAATATGGAATTTAAATATAATAATTTTTAAAATTCTTAATAATCCATATGTATAAAAAATTTGTGGAAGGCAATAGTTCGCTTAAACTGTTTAGTTTTAAAATTTCTAAAATCACATTTTTCTCTATTAATTGAATAAATACTTTCTTAGTGTTTCATAGAAATTTTAGTCAATTATTAAATTAATATAAATTAGAATTAAATTATTTAGTTAAAAATTTTATTTATATTTAAAATAATCATTTACAATTGAACATATCCTCTTATTATACTTATATAATAAATTTAGAGATATTAAAGTCACGAGAGTGACATTTTGTATTTATTCTATTCATACAATAATATATAGATCAACATCCATGAAATATGGTATAATAAAACATTATATTCTATAATTTTGTGGATATTTTACAAATAAACTCATCAAATTGGAAAAATAAAAGCGTCAGATAAATTTTAAAGCCTTATTCCAATGTTTTAACCATATATTACAAATTTTACCCATACTAGGGAGTAAAAAATTACTATGGTTGTTATTCATATTGAACAAAAATAAAAGGGAAATTTTCACCATATATAAACCTAATTATTAAAAACAAAGAATCAAATTTCCATGACTCAACCCCAAGAATTTTTAAAAATTAATTTAATATAAAAACGCAAAACACAATGATATATAGTTTTTGAGTTAAAATGAATTTTGAGTATAAAAATGATTTTATACCAAATTCGAAAATAAAATTGATTCCAATGAACTGAATTGTATTAGTAATAATATAATAGAACTAATTTTATATTTAAACCATCTTAAATCAATATTTCACATTTTACATTCTTGAATGAAAAATACAATTTTAAATAAATATCAATATTTTTCATTATTCACGAGAAAATCACTCTTTTTAGAAAAATACCAACTTTCTAATGTAATTTAGATTTTTTATATTGTTTAGAAAATTTAATTTAAATTTATCAAGTGAATTTCATACAATTTTTAGTAATTATAAAAAATAATTAATCAGAAAAATAAAAGAATATCATATTTTGATGGAAATGTATTTTTTAAGCATAATATAATTTGGTTACTAATTGAATTTTTATTTTTTATGATTATTCCAAAAAAAAATTATTGAGTGAAAACTATATATATATATAATAATGTCATTATTCATTTTCATACTCACTAATTTAATAGTTAGATTATAACTGTCAAATTAAATAATAATATTTTAATAATATAGTGCAATTTCTTTAAACTCGTTATTGTGTGTAATGTAATATATCAAATAAAAAATTATATAACTATATAATAAAGTTTTATAGTGTTATATCAAGGAATATTTTATATTATGGAATGGTATATCATTAAAAATAAAGTTATTCTTATTATTCAAGAAATTTAAGAGGTTGTTCTTTACATAAATCTACCTACACAACTAGCCATGTTCATATACCAAATGCATGACCACTACTATTTCAAATAGTTCATACTTGGTATAATTGTTAATTTCAACCATAATTATAATTTTATTCTTATCTGGGATATTATTTCACCAAACCTCCCTTATCTGGTCATTGAGGAACAACATGAATTTTTTGGTAGAAGGAACATTCAAGGGTTATTGGGCCACACCATGGAATTGATGATGGACCAACACATGAATACCCTTAGAGGTATCATAATTGATAAATTAGATATGAAGAAATTATTAATTATGATGGAGTATGTATTTGTTTAAATGTTATGAGATGATATGGGTTTTTATAATGGTTTGTGACTACCTTTTTTGTTTAATTTGTTACCCTATATTTTCATTTTTTAAGTGAAACAATTTGGATTATATAAACCAATAAAATATCTCTAGATGTAACGCCCCGACCCCAAAATCCCAGAGTCGGTGCGTTATTATGTATCATTGGAATGATCACAAAATATCATGTTTTAAAATATCGATTAGTTTAGTAGCTTTGGAAGTACTAGATACATTTATAAGGTTTACATTACATTATAAAATGAAAAACTACAGCAATATTGTTTCTATAGACCACACTCATATCCCCTCAGATTATCCCTGCAGGTCAGTCATAAAATACTTATTTTCATCCTGGGAAAAATAAAACATATAAATGGGCTAGCTCAGATTCTAAGTAAGGATAACAATATAGCAGAAACTTCATAAATAAGCATAATCATTTAAGGCAATGTATAAGACTAAAAAAATACTTTTAAACATGAACATCAGCATAATATGACAAGGATAAAATAAATTAATTCCATTTAAATACTCACATGGAAATTCTAATAGTCGAATAATCAAATTCAATATCAAAATCCACTTTCGTAATGATAGAATGCATAATGCCATACTTTCATAACCATAGAGTCATGGACTTGTGCCCAGACTAAAAATAATATTTTTTTAAGGCCTTGTTCCAAGACACAAGTTTGTCTCATGAGAACTATCTATGCATCGAGGAGATATAACGGGCTCCACCGGTCCCTTACTAAGTCAAATGAATTCCTCAAATAAAAGTTTGAAACATAAAATAAAAATTCTTATTAAAACTCGCAAACAAAATGTCAATACATTATCCACAAACCATGAATTGTATAAAAATAGCACATCCATAGTAAAACATAACTAATTAAATATAATATGGAAGATTTTATTGTAATATATTAACCTCAATCGAGTATAATGAATGATATGGACATAGATTAAAATAATCATCAAAACTATTTTAGATAAATATCCCCCTTTTTTCTTGAAAACATTTAAAAGCCACACTATTTGTTAAGAAGCCATTTAAAAATAGATTTTTGAATCAAAGTGTCCCATTCCACTTTGAAACTTTTAAAAGGAATTTTAATTTTAAAACTTTAATGTCCATATAAATAAATCCTTCAACAATTTTTAAAACATAGACATTGATGAGAAATATTTATAACAATAAATCTTTAAAACATTTAAAATGATATTTTAGTTGGAGTTCTTAACCAAAAGAGAGATACTTGAATACAATTAATTATGGTAATAAAAACATTATAATATCATGAGAATAAAGGGATTCATGATATATTATGCCAAATTACATTAATACACCATATAAAAGTGAATTGGTGTATAACAACAAATAACTCTCACCAGAATGTAAATTGAGATGAAATACATATAAAGATAGTATACTTAGGTTAAGGATAAATCAACAACATAATTAGGTGTGATAAATATGGAGACACTCAATATGATTGGATATTTAGTGTAAATCAATCAGAGGATGTTCACACATATTCTTGTAAAAACAACCCCAATGAATAGGATATTTAACTCAACAGATAGAGATTGAGTTAAAAATACTCTTATCAAGTTCATATCGAGTATTTTAGAATTTATCAATGGAGTGATCATTTATATCAAAAGTATATCCACATAAAAGAGAGTGTAAATTATGACATAAGAAAATTAATAGTGATTCCACACATAATTTTGGAGTAAAATAATCAACGAAGTAAGCGTAAAGCCGAATGAGTGGAAATTGAAATTTGCAATTCCCTAACCAATTTGGTAAATTATGAAAAATACATCCCATGAAAGATGGATAATACAATGAGGATGTAAATATCCATAAATTAATTTATATTAAACAATTAATACAACCATGGGAAGTTCACACACCACATGCAATAAATAAGTGGTGAACAATAGAAATCCCATGGAATTAAAAGTGAGATAATAAACCCCTTACTTTTTAATTTTTCCTTGGTCGATGGTAGTTTAACCTCATGTATAATGGTCAAATAAATTTTTTTATGTTATAAAATAATCATATACTTTAATATTATATCATATATGACTTTTAACATTGCTTTGTTAATAATATCTTTCTATTATAGTCGTTTTGGGTGTTAACAGATTCGTTTTCTTTTATATTATTTGTTATGTGAGTAATATTTGTTATGGATGGGATGTATATTAATTATATCCAGAATTATATCATGTCTTTAATAATTTTTTTTAATCATCAATTAAATTTATTCTTTAATGGATATGATGGGGAATGAATCTCATCGGGTTCGTGAAAACGGTAATCCGTACGTATGCACGAGCGACAATATCATTCTTTTGATATTAAAATAATAAATAATTCGATGGAATATGATATATTCAGAATCATATTCATGTTATATTTTTTATTTATTTCAATTACACATCATTATTATACCCATCCAAATAATAATGTATTGAATAACAATTATACCAAGACGTGGAGACGGTAAGTTGTACGTACGCACATATGGAGACATGTCATTCAATGGATAGATAGAATAATGAATATGGTTGTACCATATTCATAATAACATCACAGTATATATAATATACTAGAGTTATTATTTTATAATGGAAACAACAAAGAAAGAGGATGTGGAAGAAGAATTGAACTTGGAAGATGTGATGAAATATTTACCTCTACTTTGGTTCTTCCTTTTGATTTGACCAAAAGGTCTCCTTATGATGGATTTATGACTAAAGTAAGGCCTATATGATAAATTGAGGGAAATTGAGAGGATATTTGTTCAGGTTTTGGCTGAGAAATTTTTTTTGAAGTTTTGAATTACAGAGAAGGTGGAGTTCCCTTTTATAAGAGTGGTGATGGGCACCTTAGGAAAAGATAGAAATATTATTTTATAATAAAATCTTTTCCTTTTATAATGACTCAAAAGTGTATTATTAAAAGGTTAAGGTAATTATGGGTTGAAAACCACTCAAATAATAGGTTTCAGATAAGATTGGGTCATTATATTAACCTTATCTTTTAGATTTTACTATTAGTTAAATAGTTTGACATTTATGATGTCTCTTTGTATTTTTATATTATATGATTAATAACCATACTATATACTTACAAGAGAACCACAAGTGGTTCATTAATAGTACACCTATCATTATATAATTTGTTTTCCAGAACCATAGATTTTTAAGAATAGAATATCAATTAATAATATAATATTTGTTTTAAAAACCCTTTTATTTCCATTTTGACGCTATTTGGTATTTTGTTTCATCTAAATTAATATCAACATTATTACTTCAAAAAATATTCATCTCAACAACCCTAATATTTTAAATTAACCTATAAAAATAGTTTAATTCATAAAAAGTCTCAAATTACATTTATTTGGATATTTAGAATATCAATTACTTTAATATTTCATTAATAAGGTAATTACTGCATCACCATTGTGTCATAAATAAATTGATGTATTTAATGTCTAAAAATTATAAATAAAATACCATTATGTAGGAAATATCTTTATATTTATAATGAATATTTTTAATTGAGTTTATATTATGTATAACCCTATATTAATTTTTTTTGTTATTAAACATTTATTTTAACTCTTTTAACTCTTCTTTTAATTAAATAATAATAAATGTCCAAATCTAATCCAAGTGAACCAAAACGTTTCATATTTTATTCCTAAGGTTGTTTCTGGTCTAATTATACTTAACAAATAGAATTAAGACATGTGTTAGGGTAATATAAATATCATTTTTACCCTAAATTACCCTATTTTCTTTTAACGGTGGTAAATAAAAGTAAAATGTTACTATTCACAAAAAATTATTTTCATCTCATTGAACCTCATTTTACTTTTTGATATCAAACATGTCTCTAATATTTTTGAAATTCAACTCACAGAAGTGGCAAAATTATGTTTTATGTAAATCTTCAAATGCTCCTAGGAGGTGGGTAAAAGAGGATTAAAAGTTCAATAAAATTTTTATATATAAAAAATTATTATAAAATGGATCTGATGAATTACATTGAACATATATAGGTATTATGTATATATTTTTATCTAAAATAAATTTAAATAAAATAAACAATTATTTAAATAAAAAGTTTGTTTTAACCAATAACTCAGTGTTTTCACTATTTATCAAAAATCGAATGTTTTCAGAAAAATACCAAAAATTCACCCTAAGTTAATTTTGATTTTCTGAATTCAAAAATTAAGTCTATTTTAGAAAATTCAAAACATAGAAGTTTTATTTATTAATTTAAAATTAATTCCCATTGTCAAAACCTAAAAGCGTGTTTTTAATAAATAATAACTAACAAAATATTGATACTTGTTTACGTTCAATTTCATAGTGAATTGACATACAATGACCAACATTGGATTAAATGGTAAAAATATAATCTAACTATACATCCAAATAATTAATAAGTATAGTTTAAAACTATTAATTATTTTGATTCAAAAAGTTTTTTTCAGTTAAAATATATTATTTTTCACTATTCACCCAAATATGAAAGTTATCAGAAAAACACCAAAAATTTATTAAAACTAAATTATTATATCTCTATCCCAAAGAAGAATTTTATTTTGTAAAATTGAATATATAAATGTTTCAAATGTTGTATTTAAATATGGTTCTCTATTATAAGGCAGTAAAATTGCATTTTTTGAAAAATACATCTTTTATTTGAAAAAAATGAGTTTGTCCTTACATTATCTCTAAGAAACTCATGATATGGATTCTAAAATCATATGGGTTATATAATGATCAAAATTATTTTCGTACTATTCATAATCTCTTTTGAAAGACTAGTTTGGAATGTCGGGGTGCGCTTGAATTCAATGTTGCGTGTAGTGTAAGTTATTGAAATCTTGGGGTGTTACACTAGAAATGGGATCCTCAACAATGGATTTAGTTCATTGTGTCATATTATTGATTCTATATAAATTTTATTACTTATTGTAGGTAGAGTCAATGGGTTTATTCAAGGGGATGTATGATACTCTAGGTATCATTCATATGCTCTTTACGGATTGGATGACGATCATTTTGTATAAAAAAAGATCAATCAAGGATTTTTAGACTCTTGGAAAATAATGGGATCATTGGAGTGGTCATAAGTCCGATATGACCAAAATAAGTAACTATTATTATTCTATGATACCACATAGGAGGATTTAGTTATACGAAATATGGATAGGATATTAAAAAAACAGAGATTCGTGTTGAATATTTGGTAAAGCCTTTTCCATTAGACATATTCACATTCAGCATTTCAACAACATGATTGGAAAAATTTAATGTCTTACAATAAATGCGAATAATAATTTCCAATACCTTAGTAGAAATATATTTCTATCTATTCATGTGTTATATTTAATACTAATTTATATTTTTTTTGTGATCAAGGTACTAAATGAATTGATAGGGAATATTTAATGTTTTTTTAACAGTCATTAGGACTCTCATATAAAAATAATTTTTTTTTTCAAAAATCGGAAAAGTATAGAGAAACCTTACAATATTGGACTGATCAACATACATTATTTGACGGAATCATGATGTCCTAACATGTAGAGACCATAACTCAGACACACATATTGGATTCGAGACAAATTGATAACTACCCGAGGAGTTATCCTTGACCCTCAAGGTTATGAAACTAGTTTTGTGGGTAAAAATATATTATTAGAAAATTATTTTATCACTCAATACCCCAGTATATATCATGGATGAAATCTATTATAATTTCAGTATGACTCATCCATAAACCACATATTATAGTAATAACATTATAAAATTAAATATGTCATATATGAGTAAAAAGAATGAAAATATACCATTAATATAAATATTGATTCTTACCGATCCAAAAAATATTCAATATACCATTTATAAAAACTTAGAAAAAATGTAATATGAAATAGTTATTGAGATAGGGAAGACCACATGATGAAATAGGTGATGTGCTAAAAAGGACAACCCATAATCTCATAAAAGTTCTAAAATTGATGTTATAACAAATATCTCATTAAAGGCATGAATGTTCCATAATCCAAGGGAAACTAATTATTTTTGGGGCACCAATATATACCTAAAATTCCATATCTAATTTATATTCCCACCAAGGTGTCTATATAGGTTTTGTGGATAAATACACAGTAAGGTAAAAAATGGTGTCTCAATGCAATATTGATATAATATATATACACATGAATATACATAACAAAATATATAGATATAATGAAATATTTTTGAAAACTATAACCAAATGAAGTGTCATATCAATAGTTGAGAAACTTATATATCAATATTATTTACAAATAATAACACCTAATGCAAGGAGGATTTATACCTATATAACCCTCTTATATCCTCTACTAAAAATATAATTTGATAATCTGTTCGCTCTTCTATTGAAGGTGGTGTAATAAATATAAGTACTCACACATGTACATGTATACATCAAAATATATATGTAGATGTTTTAGAAATAATTTAGGGACCTAATGACCTATCTCAGGGAAAAGGGAATCATATATAATGTGTCATCAAAATCATACCACCCATATTAGGGGAAATATAATTTTATATAATGATTTATGGATTTTTGATCCCATTCTTTATCTATCATCTTGTATACTAATTCATTATTTAAAAACCAATCCAATGACATAATTCAAAATTAATTATCTGATATAAATTCTTAATTATATTATAACAACAATATACCAATCTAATGCGTTATGAAAAATCATATCTTGGTAATTTTATAATTTCATTTTTTATGGATTATATGTATAACAATAAGTTTTATACATTCTGATAATAACAATACCTAATTTAAAATTCAATATTATTGGCATAAATTTCAAACAAAATGCATATTATAATAATGTAGAAACATGTTTATCAATGAAAAATACAATCCATTCTTAACATATACATCAAAATTAGTAACCTATATAACTAAAACCAACATAGAATTCCATCATGGAAAATATTGTAAGATAAAAAATATATATCAATTAAACTATCAAATCATAGTACAAGTGAATAATTGGTTATGACCAAGTCCACTCTAAATTTATAATTGGTAAATTATAATTCAGAAAATACAAATAGAATATATCTTAGTTTTATACATTAAAAGAATATTCCATATCACGTGCAACTTGTGAACACTTTATATAGTGTCAAGGCTAGGGTGTTTATGTATGTGTTTCTAAAATGATTCCTTTTAAAATCATGTTCATTAAAGGACATTATTTATAACTAGATGAATAATAATAAATCTTTTGATATCATGGTTTCATTATTAAAACATGATTTGAAAGAAATAATTTTATTATATTAAAATCATATTTTTATAAAACATTTAAAAGAATATGGAAATGAAGAAATTAAGTAATTTAATTAATATTGTACTTCTGAAAGAAATAATTTTAAAAAATGTTTTTATATAAAAAGTTTCATATCTTAAACCTCTATAATAACCATGGTTGTTTTCAAGTAACATGTTTAGGTGAATATTACAATCATTAGGATTCACTTCATCCCACATTGTAATCCAAAACACCATGTCTCCACCAAAGAACTCTCCTAACTATATGTTCTAAGTGGTTTATTATTATATATCTCATTACCTTTTTGTGAAAATATGTAATTTTTGTAATTGAACATAATGAATTATTAAACAAATTTACTAAATTTATATTATAAAAACATTGGTGGTTAGTTCAATAAATATATATCAAGCTTCCAAGCTATATTCAAGGTAGATAAACATTCATTACACATCAACGATTCTTATTTTACAATTAATTAATATTAAATTGATAACATATCACATTGGTTCATTAAGTCTATACAATATAAGATAACACGAGTCACTCAATTCACATTCCATGGAATATAAATACAACCAATACAGAGTTTTAAAAGGTATCAATCAATCCCACATCATTAAATAATGTTAACTAGATTAAAATTAATGAAAATATTATATCTTTATCATATCATAAAACCCATTGAACACATTTTAATATGATATCAAAATAAATTTAGAAAACTGAAAAAAAAAATAGAATAAATTAAAAAATTTATTATTAATTATAAAAACAGTAATCTTGAAATGTTACTAATATTTCCCAAGAACTACTGAAAGGGATGATACTAAAAACCATTATAAAAGTAAATGTTTAAAAATTACCATGATTATCAAGTTTCTGCAAAACCATTTAATAAATCCACAATGATTGGATCCAAAAAAATTATTAAAATAAACAACAAATATTCATTGAAAAAGTAACACAATCAACTCCTTCAATTACTGAATACATAGAGAAACCTAATTCCCTCTGTAACTCAAATAGATAATCCCAAAATTTGTACCCAAAAATATGAGAGAAAAATGAACACAAAATACCTTAATAAAATTCTATAAAATGGTGGTGAATTGAAATAATAATACCCACATAATCTTTCTTAGTGAAAAGAAATAGTAACCTCATGGCCATAGAGGAATTCCACCATACTCTAGTGGAATTCATCTGAATATACTTGTATTGAAAAATTTATAAAAAAGTAAAATGAGGATGATGAATGGATGTATTTGTTTTGATATATCAGGAAGAACTCTGATAAATCATCAAAGAATAAAGTTAAAATAATTATTGGATGTAGGATGCTCAATGAGGACATGGGTTGGGATATCATGTTGTTGGGGGAATGAAATCAAAAGAATTTAATGGAGATAAATGGATAGACAGATAAATGGAAAAAATACCCTCTCTAAAAAGTTATCCACAGTCCATGAGGTACCAAATAATGAACCACCAGGTACTCAGTGGAACCCCCATGCCATAAGGGAAACTGCCCAGTACAATGGCTACCATGTGGCCTTCCACTATGTACCTGACGTAACATGTAATTTTAAACCATATGTTTATCATCATTATGTGACCTCCTAAACATTTAATCCTTAATTTAGCCACATCCACTAACAAAAAATAATAAATATTTAATCCCTAGATATCCAATTTTATATTTGGACTCTAAAATGAAATAAATAATACATTAACCAAAACCAAAACTTTATAAAGTTCTATATCTAAACCTTCTTAGGATCCCCACTAAAGACCTTAAAATTCAAAAATAATATTAATTGACACATTGGTAATTAAAAATCCCCCACAATAATAAAACCCATCATTTAGAAGTCAATAGAGATGTTTTAAATGATTTACTATCCCCAAGTATCAGAGATGTGATTTGAGGAATCTATTGAAATCATGATACAGAACACTAAAATTCATCTCAAATCTCTAATCAATTTCCATATCTCCCAAACACGACTAAAAATATACCACATGAAAAACAAAAACACATCTAGACCATCTCAATTTTATAACACACATATTTGATCCCAAATCACTAAAAACCAAAACATATTCCATAACATCTCAAATTTATTACACCCATATTTGATCCCAAATCACTAAAAACCCAAAAAAAGCTATTTCCATAACCATTACACAAAAGAGTAGCTCTATTACCCATCAAATATTTGTGTAATGAAACTTAAAACAAATTGAAGTCATAAAAATAACACAATATATCAATATTATGTGTATAAAAATTCATTATGTCCCTCTAAATACAACCAATCAAACAAATGAAAAGGTAAGGTAGTCCTTACCATAAGATTCAAGTATGGTCCATTTATACATTACATGATATTATGTTGTAGTTTTTTCAAGTATATTCACTTATAAAATAGTTTAATGAAAGTAAATCATTATATAAAAAAAATAAATTGTGTCTCATTTATAAAAATTCAACATTTTAAATAATAAAACCACATTAAGACCATATCATAAAGTATTTATTCTGAAATTATCCTTCAAAAACCACATGCATTTGAAAATATAGATAATAAAAAAATATTCACTGAATTTAATTTCTTTTTAAATTAAATAAAAACCACAATTAAAAATTACTTCCAAGACTATATCTAAAATCATCCATTACACCTTGAAAACATTGATAAAGTTAAAATAATTTATGTTTCAAGCCCCATTCCATTTCAAAATAAAAAAGTAAAATTGTTTTTTGAATTTGTTTTCCAATACCGTCAATATGAAAATCCATTTATAAGGATTATAACCCCCTTTTCACCTTTAAAAAGATTTTATTTAGAAAATATATTCCATACTTAATTTATCTAGGTAACTCCTTGTAGTTATTCAACCATGATAACACCTGTTAAATATGGACATAACCTACAACAATGAATTTCATTCTTTAGTGCTTCATTTCCAAAATAATAATATAAAATTAAATATATATTTGGAATAAAAAAATTTCTCAATAATTAGATACTATTCGAATTAAAAAAAATATATATTATCTATAACAAAATGAAATTTGGAAACAAATAGTATTTTTTAAAAATGTTACTAAATAGGGAATCAACATCATTATTAATAACATACCATTAAAAAAATTATATCCAACTACATACAAGGACAATATTACTAAATGAAATATCAATGTTATACATAGAATGTAAAACCATATAGGAAACAAGAATTTTTGTCAAAATAGAATAATTAAACACGACAAGATAGATGCCAATAAGAATAATGGAAATGACCTCAATCAAAGGATTAATTAGTTATTAAAATTAACCCAAATATCACTAATATATATATATATAATAGAAACTATTTATATTTATTTTTTATATTTTATATAATATAATCCTATTACTGATTCCAATTATAATATAATCGAACAAATAAACTTATAGAATACATTATGACATACTACATGTTCCTACCTATCAATAACTAACATGATTTATGGACCAAAATTAATATTATATCCCAATATATATGAAGAAAAACTTCTCAATTTACATTTCATAACACTTGAAACTAGTAAATGAAAGCCTCACTAAAACCAGTAGTGCACATGGAGTCTCTAAAAATCTATGTGGTAATGTGAAAATCCACCATAAATATATTTATGAGTCATTTTTAGGGGTTACATCCCAAGTACTAAAAATACTATCTCCTATATAAGAAAATTAATATTCCAATTTTATCAATGTTTTATTGACAAAATTTATAGAAACCCTAACAAAGATATATATAAAACACCGAAGGAAGGCTTAATCTACCCTAAGAACACTCTTTGATCCCTAGGGTCATACAACTAGAATTATGGGTCTCTATAAAAAATTGCGGAACAATTTTATCATGTAGAACCATGTGATAAGTCAATACTACATACTAATAAAATTTAGTAATTACTCATCTATTTGTTATTCATTCTAATAATAAAAATATGAAAACAAACATGTTATAAATGAATGAACTAGAAAGAAAAAATTATATATGTAATGACCTGTAATAGCTTCTATTAGTGTATTTTGAGAAAAACGGTATTTATATAAGGGTAGAATCAGAGAATGTTTAAATGTTTTGATTTGGATCCACAATTCATTTTTTTAAATTGATTTTAAATAATGGAGTTGAGGTTTATGGTATTTTCTCTTATGTGGAAGAATATCTATGAAAAATTTATGAACTCAAGAGGATGAAAGGATTGAGATAGTTGAAGAAGAGGACCATTGAATATAAAGTATTGGTTCATTGGGTACCTGATGAGGTTCCAAATGTGATTTTTTTGGTGTCAGTGGGTGATCAATGTTCTACACTATGTACCTGATACATGACCATGTATCCAATGATGGTACATCAGGTAAAAAATATCACCCAATTTTTATTTTCAAAAATAGGGGAATAATGGTGATTTTTCTATAATATTTTACAAAAACCACTCATTAGTGTTTTTTACACGATTAATAGAATTGTTTGTTTCACCACTTCCCCTTGCCATCCCATTACTTATTCTATTTAATATAGGTTAGATCAGAATAAATTTCTTCAGTTTACAATGGTTTTCCCTATATTATATTCTTCTTTTTGTCATTATTTTCCTTATTCTATAATTCAAGTTGTTTTGAATTATATGTTATTTTACGATTCCACTAGATCAAGGTGGAATCTCCCCATATTTATGGAGCATTGGTATGTATTAATATGGGAGGATATGAAATGATGAATGTGGATTGTTACATATTTTTTAATTTTATGTAGGAAAAAATGATATTCCAAGTTTTTTTCCAACTATAAATTTAATTAGATGATGAATTTCTTTTAGGTTTTAGCGAATAGATTGATAGTGGACATAGGGAGTTACCAGGGGTATTTCACAACACATTTATCAACATATTGGTATCATTAAATCCCAATGTGAGTTGTTATCCTATAATAAATATTTGGATTAATGAAAATTATCACTGTTAATTAATTAAAAATGATTATAAATAATTTTAGTGAATATTTGAGAGATAAATGGCCTCTTAGATGCAGTGAATTGTCGAGTGGTCTTGTTCAAGAATGGATGTGAATGGAGAAGACATGATTAATGGGGTAACATCATACATGGGGTATGTGGTCACTAATATTAACACTTTATATGTTTTTTATATATTCTATGGATTTTAGGATGGGGTAAGTACGTTTAAGAGACTTGAATGGGAACCGTGAGGGTTTTTTGTTTTATTAGTTATATATAGGGTAATGTGAGACTCCTAGAAAGATATGGAATTATATGTACTTATGTTGTAGTCATTAATGGATAATTAGTCTATTATAAAGTCTTAGTTAGGAAAAGACAAAACCCCCAGATGTGTCTAATGGTTGAGTTATGGATCTCCTGGTCTAGGAGGTTTGATTATTCAGATGTCATGATCACATACAGTGGAACCTAGGGGTGAGTCTCTTATTTTCATATAATTGAACCTATGGTAAATGACCTTCATCAGGTAGGTGAGAATGACACATGATGGAATGAAATGTGGTTCTATTTCCTCGTGAGCGATGAGTTGAGACACATGGCTCTTGGTAGCTCTCTTGAACCTATTGTGATGGCCATGTGGCCATAAATTCTCTTGACCTATTGGGATATTATGAGATGCATAGGGAATGGACATGTGAGATGTTTCATAGATATTAGCTTATATTTTGATACTTGAATCACATTCATGATTGTTCCCTATTGATAGAATCTTATCGGTTGGTTGTAAATCATAGGGAGATGGTCCTTCTAATAATACTTTGTTATGGAAGTTTCCAGTATGACATGACCCTTAAAATATGGTTTGTTTGAAGATAAATTAATCCATTTCATGGGAGTCTAGGATTTATTTACGTGTATGAGGTGTGTTAAATTGTAGATGTAAGTATCCTATATAGAGTTATGTTCAGTGGTACTTATTCATATGGTTATAAATCATTTACTATGGTTATCATAAATGATGATATACAGTGTTATTATGAATAGTCATTCACTGAAATTGTTTAAATATTACAATGGATCATCCTCGTCATGTGTGGGGTTGATTTTATATTATCATCCTTAGTACTTTTCAATTATTTATAGTTAAATATCCTTTGATATTGTGAGTAATATATCATTCCTCATGGAGATTTTGGATTTGTTACATCTTCTTCCCCTGATTATTCCTCATTCAATGCTGTTGTGAATAGGTGATTCTATGTTCACCAATTGAGGCATTTTTCCCCAAAGTTTTCATAGATGATGACTTTTTCAAATAGTAATGTATACTTTGTCCATATTATTCGGTGGGGATGCATCATTCATTTAGAGATACAATGTTTTTCCTAATGATATGAACATGTTGATATGTCATTCACCTAAGGATTTGTCATTCACTCATTATTGATAGTTATATTAGTGATAGATTCTTCACCCAAAGATATATCATTCACCCTTGTTGTTTTTTTTGATAATATATCATTAACTTAGTCATACATCATTTAAACGCATTGTTTTCTAGTGACATATAATTTCAAAATAGTTATCACATTCTCCATATTATGTTTTTTTATTGTCTCATTGACTCTTGATAGGAATTATGATACATTATTCACCATAGATATAGTTAATGATATATCCTTTATCATATCAAGTGTGTCAGTGATGCATTATTCACACTTGAGCAAGGTTATTGAGATATATCATTCTCATTGACGGATATAAGAAGTAGTGATAGATCACTCATACTACTGATATGTTCATTATTTTGGTACTTTTTTCAATTATATCACTATCCAAATAAGGTATGTAATAATTGATAGGGTAAATCCTCAGGTACCCAATAGGGAAACTCATGTATGCATGAGATATAATAGATTAGATTAATTTAATACATATATAAACATAAATACTAGTTTTTGGGATGTATATTGATTGAAATGATATATTATATTAACTCTCTTACCATAAATGGGAACCCCATTGTATATCAGTATATTATTTTTTCCATGTTATTTGGGTTGTTCCCTTAGTAAAATTCGCTATTCTTTGAAATCATAGTAGTGATATGTTGATTGTTATGAGGTGATACTAATGTTAGTCGATAAATATTGAAGTATTTTAATTAATCCATCATATCTTGTTTATGTTTATTCATTTAGAGACAATCTATATGTTTTTGTACTACATGATCTTCTGAGAGTTTTATTTTTTTATAAAATTACTATGTTGTCTTATGGGTTTATATCCACTATAATTTTATATTGTTAAATCTAGTATTATATATGTCAAATATGTTCTACGATTTGTTTTTATTGTATATTTATACTAGAAGTCTTTATTTCCCAACATGGGTTTTAAGAACTATATTATTTGTTAGCAGCCTCTATGGTACATAGAAATGCTCTTTAGGTCATGTTGAAGAACCAATCCAGTACTATTCAGGGTGGAAGGAATGGAGAATTATAAAGTTGTATATGTGAGTTTTCTTTATATGTTTTACAATTTTGGATATTATTGATGGAGGTAGAACTGGTGTAAACATGAAATAGATGTTATATATTGTGTATATATCGCACATGTTTGAGGCAAAGTCCTCGTTTAATGATATTTGGGATTTGTGAAATTGTTTTTGAGGTTACCCATGAGTTGATTATTGAAAATAAATTATCTATATATTTATTTATTGACAATTTTCTATGGTCTTATGAGGTGTTAGTTCATGAATTATACTTGGAAAATAGGTTTCAGATGACATTTATGTGAATTTATGTGATTGAAAACATGTTTAAAAGTAGTGGTCATATTTTTAAAGATTATATAATAATTTATATGGTTCTTTCTATATAAATTATTGGTGGAATGTTACTCAAAAAATCTATGGTTACTGATTCTTATTCTATAAACAATGACATATTATGTTTTTCTTAGTTTATTGGAAACCTATCCTTTGATTTGGTAAGATGGTATTAAGTAGTTCCCAAGTGATATGAAACTATTATGTCATAGGGTGTGTACAAATTAGCAAGGTTAATTGTCTATTTCTTAAATTAATTTTTATATAAATATTTTAGTTTCATGGTGAACGTATAGTGGGTATTTTAGTATGTCTACAGGGATAACCAAAATGATGAGGGACATAGGATGAGTGGTGGAATATGATTTTACATTATGTATAGAGATATAAGTATCATTGGTTCCTCGTGATCTATGACCTATATAGATTTGGCCCATAGAATAGGTGGGAGGTCTTAGTGATGATGATATGTTACTCAATATGTAATTTAGTCATAGTATTTTATTACAATAATAGGAAATCTTATATGTTATTTCTAACATGATATGTGACATTTGAGGGTATTTATAAAGAGTGAGGGGTTAGACCATTAATGGTGACACCTTTTTTGAAGGGAATAATTTGTAAATTATTCTTTTTTTAGTCAAAAAAAGGGAGGTTTGATTGATTATATTTTTAAGGAATGTGATGAGTTCCCTAGTTATGTATTGGAAATGAAGGAACAAATGATTCTTCTTGTGGTCAATACATCTGACCTAAACAGGAGACATAAACAATTTTGTGATTATGTGTGTGATCCATAGACTCATGGGATTAAACACATGTTAGAATGAACACATTGTTATGGAATTGTGGCACTATCTTATACATCTACTAGGATTTTTGATTTTTTTTCCACAACATCGCATTGATTCACGTTATGATTTGTTTTCTACATATTATCTTTCCATGGGAATGAGAGAGTGAGAATTCACCTGATATATATGGTATGTGGGATGGTATTGGATTGTCTTGGACTTTCATGGTAATATTATTTATTTCTTTTAGTTTATCATCATATAATGTCAATAGTTGTATTTTTATAGATCATTATGATAAAAGGTATATTTGTGAAGGTCGTATGACCCTTGGGGTTAGGACATGGTGATTATGTGCATCTATGTTTATAGAATGTGACACCATCCAAAATGTGGTCCAAACTGGGTGGAAAATATATTCTCTTTCTTGAGTCATTTATGGGAGTAGGACCATGGCAGGTTCCTATGTATCATGTTGGGATATAGTAATTATTATTTTTTAATGAATACATAGATATAGGTCATGGAAAGATGATGAAAATAAGTGAGTTTCACGTTGGGGTTTTTTTTTCAACTATAATGTGATTGTAGAATGCAGTGTGGAACCATATATTGGATAAAGAATGGATAAGGGTGTTATCCCATGATGTTGTATCATGTATTAGTAAAATAAAAGGTTTCTATTGAAATGATCAGGTGTATTTGACCATGAGATGAGGTCTCTATAGAGATATGTTAAGATAAAAATGAGTCATGGGAATTATGACCACACTATAGTGGTAATTTTATATGATGTATGAGTTTTGAATTTTTATAGAATTTGAAATATGGAATTAAAACCTTTGGGGTGCTGATAAATGTTGAGGGTCCTAACAACTTAGTGGGACTGATAAAGTATTCATAGAGTGTATATACAATGATGAGTTGGGGAACCAATGAGATAAAATAACCCGTTAAAGGTTAATGTGTATTATATGAATTATTATGATGTGAGAGTCACATGAGGGTGAATTAGTCAAGACCATATGTAATAGTGTTCATTCATCGATGAAATTATGCAGTTCTAGGATTAAATTTCATTATTTTATAGACCATAGAGTGAGGCTGCTATGATAGTTATATTAGGATATATTGATTGGTCTTCATGAGTTTTACCACCCTATAAATTGTATATTTTAGGTAGGATCATCTTATTTGGTAGGGGAAAGATAAATTTTAGGGTGGGAATAATACCATTAATGATTTTAGGGTGTGTAACTCATTTGAGAATTGTATTATTAAATGAAGATGGTAGCGTGTTAGTAGACACAATACTGTAGTGGTTATGATTTCTTATTGAAACATCAATTATTGTGGTTTTATTATGCTTGGTAAATGTAAAATACCAAGTTATTGGTTTTTATTAATTATCATCAATTGAATTCAACATTTTTAATCGGTAAGGTTATGAATTGTGATATATAGCCACATTAGATGGCTGTGTATGTGTTTTTTGAAATAGAGTAGTAAGGTGACTTCTTCTATTCTTTATTTTCGTCCAAGGATATGTAGTGATACAAATAATGGTGAAAGGATCTGTTTTATGAGACTTACCTTAGTATATGAAAACATGTTTAGATGGAAATGGTCAGTAGTGCTCAGCTATGGAACTGAGTGGGCGATGAACTATTATATACAGATTATATTACCCATTGGTTTATGGAATTGCTAAATTAGAAATTCAGAAATGCATATAAGAGTAGGGATATTTCAGGGAATTGGTGGATATAGTTAATTTTTTCATGCACGTGTCATCAGGTTCTTATATCCAATAAATGTGATGTGGTACCACCTATAATTATTTTGTGATTTTTTTATAATTATTACCCAGAAAATTATTTGTTCATTTCATTCATATTATTCAAAATATTAGTGATAGTCTAAAATAGGAGGTTTTTGTGATATGTATGTTTCACTAGTTCATATGTATTATCATTTTGGTTCTGAACTATGGTACCTTCAGTGTTAGTGTGTGAATCCAAATTTATTTAATCATTTATTCCATGATAAATTCATGTTGAGACTTCTGAGGGATTATTAGGGTTATGGTTGGGAGGTTGTAAAAACAATAACTAGTTTACGTCAATGAATTAAATGGGAAAATATGTTATTATGTGGGAAGAACTATGGATGATTTAATGTTTCTAATTATGATCATTGGTTTATTTTATTATATTTGTTTTAAATAATAGAAAGAATATTTATATGTTAGTAACATGGGCAGAGGATACTCGAAGAAGAATTTGAGGGTCTAATAGTATTGAATGTCGAAGATGGTGATGTAAAGGGCCACCAAGTATTCATTTTAAATTCACTAAGAACCTCATGTGGTGCAATGGTTGTAAGTACCTTGTCTAGGGACCCCGAGTGATCGTGGACCAATACTTGGTTCCTAGTGGGGAATAGGTAGCTAGTGCGGATGGACTAGGAATTGCATAGCACTCATGGTTAATTATTTTAAAAGAATGATTTAATGGTTATTATTCACCAATTTAAACAATTATCTTGGATTTATTTTTCCTTAGATTATTTATAAAATGGGGAGTTTTACTCCTTCTCCTTCCCTTGCTCTCCCTTTATCCCCTAAATGTTGGGTGGATTTAGAAGCATTAGATTGATGATTTAAGGCCAATTAATCTCATCTCTTACTCCCTTTATCCATTTTATTATTTTTCTATAATTACATATATTTTTATTAGGTTTGGGTAGTCTATTTTAATGGATAATTGTTCAATCTTATCATATTGATGCAACTTTGGTGTAAGTTAGCTATGCTAGTCTCTAGAAGGATGAAGTCATAACAATCTGAGATTTTCCACATTAAATAAATATTGGTTTTGATGGATTCCTCCGTAGAAAACACCCAAAAAAATATTATTAGATGTTATTAATATAATTTTATGGTATAAATAGTGATAAAATAAGTATGAATATATATAGAGACAAAATAAAGTTCACTTTAATTATCCACTCAAACAGTGTAGCTAAGAATATGATGATATATATTTTCAAAAATTTAAATAAAATTCAACAATATTTTATTTTGATATGGATATATGATTGGAACTATTTTAAATAATAATTTGTAGGTAATTAGAATAGTAATTGATTATATAATAATAGTCTATTTCATAAAAAACAAATTCTCACTATATTTTATATTCATAGTTTTAAAAATTTTAAATTTTAGAATGTTAATTTTAAGAAATTAACCTCAAATTTTTATTTATCTTATATTTTTCATGATAATATATTATATTTTAATTTTTCTAAGAATATTTATGTTTACATGAATGGTACAAAATATAGTTTTTACAAATAAAATTACTTTAATCAAATTATTATTATTATATATTCATGAGTTATAAATTTTAGAAAACTTTTTACAATAAAAAACATGTATTTTTTAGGTGAATTTAAATCTATCAAAATTAATTTCCTAATATATAAACAAATTATTTTAATTTTAAAAAATAATTTATATTTACCAAAATAATTTATTTTAATACATTATTGATTTTATATTTTAATAATAAATTTTCTCACATTTAAAATTTGAATAAAAAATGGATTTTAAATTTTAAATAGTTAGTTTTAAAAAATATAATAAGGATGATTTTAGTTTTGAACATGAAGGATGAATTACCAAGATAAGAACTAGTTACGATGGTGAAAACCAAATAGTAAAAATGAGAAACCCAAAAGGTAAAGGGCCTAAATTTTTTAAAAATGTTTTTAATTGATAACTTTATGTTTTAATCGAGCTTAAATATTTTACAATTCATTATTTATAAAATTTCAATCCACTTTTCTTGAGATTGAATTCCTATTATTGAAATTTTTTGGGTTTTTGAGAAAATGGAACCCCATTTCAATTATAAAAGGGTGGCTCCTCTCATCACTTCCCTTCACCTAAAAACACATTAATTTTGGACTAAAATATAACCGAACATATACTTTGAACTCTTATAAACCCTAAATATGTTATGTTTATATGAAAAGACCACCCCTAAAATGGTTAATACCCTTCACAAAGGTGATAATGTAAGAAGTGAAGTGTATGTCTGTATCCTATCTTTCTTTATTTTATCCTATTTTTTTATTTCAAATTTCAACTTAATTAAATTTTATTTCAAGATATTAAAATGAAAAAATAGTATAATTATTATGTCATTATTATATTATAATGATGGTACAAATAATAACCATCCTCCCCCTTTCCATTATAAAAAATTAATACATGAATCTTTGTTGTGAAACCTCTACTAATAAACATGTTTTGTATACCTTCAAATAAAAAATGGTTGGTTTTAGTTTATATATCATGATTATATTTTAATATATAAGTAATATATATTATTAATATGGTTGTTTTTTATATCAAAAAACATAATTATTGTTATAATGTAATTTATCAATTTCAATAAATAACCTGAAACTAGTCCTTTAATATTACCATATTCACATAAAATTAATAAAACCTCAATATAATAGAATTATGAAATTTTATGTATTAATAAAACATAAATTTTATATCCTTTAATTTTTTTAATTGAGGATTGTTTAGAGTGAAATGATGATCAACACCACTTTAATTGACCTAGTTCAAAACATTCATCATTATTGACCCCCAATGTTTAAAAGATATTACAAAAATCTAACACATTAACATAGTTGTAAATAATTGAGAGTATACATTGGAATTTATATGAATAATATTTTTAAATAAGTAATTGAGATGTTTTTATTTATGATAAATTCAGTTAGATAAATTCCCTATAAATAAAGGGTTAAGGCAAGGGACTTGGTAAATCAAAATCCATTAATTGAGTAATAAAATTTCATATTGAATTTATTTTTTCCAAAACATTCTATTTTGATTTATTTTTATTCATTATTTACTGTGAAAGAATAACATAACCAAATACATTTCCATGAAATGTTTTATTTTAACTTTTTCTAAAAAAATAGACTTTATTAAATAAGACTCATAATAATGACTTTAACAATGATGAATGTAAAATGTTTTCAAAAAAACCTTTTTATAATTTGGTTTTCATTGTCTTCATATGATATATCTCTAATATAGTAATGATTCATGTTTCACCTTATATATTCTATTATTATCGGATTATTTTGGGTGATAATTTGTTTTTTTATCAAATTATATAATTCATTATGTTATTTTAGACGATTTTTAGGATTTATGGACCCCATTTTACATATAAGAATTCTTTAGGGAAAGTGAAATATTCCAATTTGGATGATAATTAACCCCATTATTTTTTCCTAGAATCATTATGATTTAATGATGATTGATTTTTAGTGGTACATAGATGTTTGTATGATGTTGGGTGGGTACCAACATCACCCTCAAATATGTTGGTTTAATCATATATCTGAGTAGACGTTCAAGAGTTGACATAATATGTTTGTACACATATGCATGGGCATGATGGGTTTTCTCACATTTTTAGGTGTAGAACTAATGATTTAATTCACCTAGGAATGGGAATAATGGAGTTTCACATTGATTTTTTCCTACTCTTATGTTTGTGCCACTTTTCTATGTTATATGTCATGTCATTCCAAATTTTAATGATTCATTTCATTTATATTAAATAATTTCTTTTAATGAATATGAATTACTTTTTAATTATTCTAAAATATTACATCAGTACTACATTTTATATAAATATTTATATGTGTTTGAGCAATATTATATCTTGTATTCCTGCTTAAAAACGTTTTTTATATTATATTTCACTAATATGTTTTATGATTTTCATCTATGATATTTTTATCTTTTATAATAATATTTATTTATTCATCATTTTATTCTTTATTTTTTGACCCATTCATTCCTGAATGGATTTCTAATTTTAAACCATTATTATGTTCTCCCACCCTAAGTAATAATAATGATTTTATCTTGTGTGATGTTGGAAAATTGTTTAGAGTAGCATGACTATGATTAAATTTTTGTATATCGTGTAAAATAAGATGTCTATACATTTAATCTCTATGAGACTACACCTTTATATTGGTGGGTGGTCTTTATATTTTTGAGATGAATTAATTAAGTCATTATATTAATGTATTATTTATTTCTATATTACCATCTCTCACATTATTTAGTATCAGAATAAGGGTTCAGTATGTTTGGAGATTAGTTTGGATTACTTTAGAAAATTTTCTAGGGAAAAGTCTAAGATATGAGTATATTTATAGGATGACATCCTAATGCTTTTATAAAGTAGAGATTGTATGGTTCTACTAGAAATTATATCCATATCTAGACACTATAGTTATAAGTTGGATCTAATATAGTTGTACCAAGGGCTAATAACCCTATATAGGGATTGTTGGGTGTTATCTCAACTATGACTAGAAATAAGAAAAACAGGCTTATATTCACACATGGTTTGATACTCCTAGGAGATATTTTTAGTTATCCATATTATCATTAAATTTTTTTGAAGGATTTGAATATATATAAAGAGTTACATTCAAAAGATGACCATGGATAACCTAGATTGAAACCAAGAGATTCATAAGATGATATATATATTATTGATGATATAATCCTTATGAGTTTATAGTTTCCATTTATACACATTCATTAATTTAATTATACTCATCACCTATTTTTATTTTTCCAAGGTTATTGTGGTAACATAGAATAATCTATTCAATAATGGGGGTAATGGATAATTTAGATCTTTTCCTAATAGGAAACCTAATGATATTGGGTATGGAATGAAAAATATAATTGAAATTATCCTCCAATTATATCAAGATATAAAAAACAACCAAAATCATGTAAAAATCTGTAACTCACCATGGAGAAAAAACTCACTATCAAGTCATTTATGGGACAAGATCTACCCTCTATTAGGGGGTCTTCTAATCCTCTAGTTGTTGAGAAGTTTTTCTATAAAATATAATTGTTATTTTCTATCCTCTATTTTTCATACCATGATAATGTTGTCTTTTTCATGTATTATTTATAGGATTATACTTACCAGTGTTGAAGTATTATTTCGAGTACCATGGAAAATGATTATTTAGACTCTAATGGAAGGGATGAGTTCAATAAGATATTTCTCACGATATATTTTCTTCTGAATCTTCAAAAACATTGTGTGGGAATTATTTGAATTGAATAAAAAATAAGATGAATATATTGGATCATATGTATTAATTTTCACAAGACTCATGAGGTATGTCTAGCGTTTTATCTCTGGTACTAAGAAAAAAATTGATCACATTTTCACTAGAATAAATCCTAGTTTTGAAGGGAGTTGTCAATAAGATAAATTAGTATCTATGAATATATTTTTTAATGTTATCATAATGTATAGATGAAAATATGAACCACTCTATATCTTGTGGAAAATAAAATGAATGTGGAGTATCATGGAAGTAATGATGAATAGGAAAATGGATAGAATAAATACTAATTTTCTACATTCAATAAATTTTGTAGAAAGATCATAGGTAATTTTAAGAAGGCCTTAAGGAATTGTGTTAATTATGATAAAATAATACATTATGACTACAAACCTTACTTAGGACCCTCTACCCCATTGAGAATTGGTCTATGCCCATGGGTTGGCCACCTTGGGCCTCGCTGGGGACTTTTGGTGCCTAGGTGGAGAGGCCACCCAAATACCTCATTACCCACCAACACTTTTGTCCCATGAGTAACAACTGAGTTGGTTAAAATAGGTGGCGTACTAACCCCAAGGATCCGAGTTCGAGTCCTCTCAAGGCAACATGCTCTATATGCTTACAATCCTCTTGTGGGACCCTATACCCTATTGGGAACTGGCCTAAGCCCAATGGTTGGCCACCTTGGGCCTCATTGGGTATATGTAATGTGTAGGTGGAGAGGCCACCACTATAACATGTTAGTCAACACACACGTTTAGTGATATATGGAGCTCTCGGCGATGCAGATTGGTGACGAACCCTAGCTGATGGTCAAGGAAGGATTCTACCCCCCCCCCCTCCTAGAGGTGATAGGGGGGGTGATTTAGTTCCACCACCTCCAGCTACACGGGTGGAGTTTTACCCTTCATTAACCCTAGATATCTCCCTAAGTTCAGGTTAATATATTTATTCTTGAAGGTTATAGATCTTCATCTTAGGAATCCTCAACATTTAATTTCACAGTTGGCATTTTCTGAGGATTTGATTTTTCTGGAGTTGACCATGGTGGCTCGCTTCAACTATCGAATACCTTCAATTGATTAATTTGACTACATTGTGTTTAGTACTTGGAATTTTCAAGATCGTGTGGTTCTGCGTTTGAACAATATACATCATTTGATTATACGTTTTACCTCCAAGGATGATTTAATTTCCGCATTGTCCAGAGTTCCTCACCGATGCAACAAATGCATGTTCTTTCTTCTCTAATGTTAAGTTGATCTTTTTATAAATCAGAACTCACCATATGTCGTGACCTGGGTAAGACTTCCTCACCTTCCATTTTATTTTCAAAATCCAGTAAGGTAGGGAATACGGTTGGTCGATTCATTTGTTTTGATACCTGCACTGCTTTTGTGAGACATCTTGTCAATATGTGATTATGTTTTGAGGTGGATGATTCAAAGTTGCTGATTAAATGGATATGGGTTATAGTTGGTGAGGAATTATGATGGAGTCAAGCTGTTTTCTTTGAATCTTGGGTTGATTAATGCTCGACCTTCCACTGTATGGGTCTTTTGGATTATATGTGTCACAATAGAGTTAGGAATTCTTCTCCAGTGATGAGGATTGTTAATGTCGTTTCCCAGGGATAGAAGTTCATTGATGCTGATAAGTATGGAACTTGATTGGGTGGCTCAGTAATGGGAAATAGGCATGGGTACAATTTAATCCGTTAGTTACTATGATGTTTAATAGGCTGATGTAGGACCTTAGCGTGGGGGCTACAGTGAGTCATGTTGTTATGGATGCAGTTGATCTTGGATGTAGTACTGGACATGGATTCAATACTAGAGTGGTAGGTGTTATAGGGGATTCATCAAATCATGGGGGAAGTAGAGCTGAATAGTGTGTTGTTAGCAGGGAAGATGTTGGATTGATTAAAGATGGTGATTGTGGGCCTATGGAGGGTGAGATGCACTTGAATTTTGTCTGTCGTGGGTAAACCAATGATGAAACTGTTCTTTCTCTGGATGTAAAGGAGCCTAATTTTCTGCTGCAATCTGATGGTGGAGTGAAGATTAATGTTTCTACTTATAACCGATTTGAAGAGATGTAGCATGATGAGATCACCCATGTGGATGAGAGTTGTAAAATTATTGAAGGTAACCATATGTAGAATGTTTTAGAAGATGCAATGCGGATGTAGTATGGACTTTATTCTCAGGAGGATGGAACCAGAGAAGGAGTTCTACAGCAGGGGATAGTGGATAGTCATGAGTTTATGAAATAACCAATGTTTCTATCAATAATTGAAACTAATAGTATATTTAATAAGGGGTGAGGAGAGAAATATAGAAATCATGTGGTGCATATCCCTAGAAAATGGGGGGATTAATCTGATAGTGACATGGAGAATGATGGTGGCTTTATTGGGCCTTTATATAGTGACATTGTTTAGGGTAGGAAAATGAAGATGATTAGGAATAAAGATGTTATTATTGGTCCCCCATGAAGAAGGCTGAGGAAGGACTACTCATATCTTATAAAGCTGGTGTCCACTAGGTATTCTCTTGGAAACAAAGAGTGTCTATCCTTAGAGCGGATGAATTTGAGAAAGAAGTATGCTAAGGTTTTGAAACATTACAAAAGAAAAAAATGGGAATCAGTTACTATGGAGGAAGATTTTTATATAGGATGTGGTGACGAGTATGCTTTTTATAATATTTATTTGTCTCATTTGGATTTTGGTACTTGTTTACTGTCCTTTTATTTTATTTTATTAAATTGTTATAGGGTTATCCTATGACTGAAATTTTCTAGAAATAGATGAGAATAGTGCCACAACGAAGAATCTACCCACACTACAATTATTTATCTGTATGGATTATAAACATTATGTGAATAAATATCCTAATCAGTGAGTTAAAGAAGAGAATAAGACCTAAAAACCTCCAAAACTATGGGAATAAAGAAGGGAACTCATGATCCATATCATGGATGAAGATCATGAAAATTATGTGTTGTGTGGTAAACTTGATCTCTTATAATGATATGATAATATATTTGTCGACTCTAATTCATCAAATATTTTAATATCATAAATGTTTTATATGGATATGAAATCCCCTTCTCAAACAATGGATATTAAACTATCCCTAAAAACAAGTAGTTTTACAGTGACTAGGTCTAAGATTTATAATTCTTCTCTGATTCAAATTTGTGGGATGATTCCCCACTATAGACCAAATTATTCATCCTTTGGTTGAATTTGAAGTAATTTTCTGTCTAGATTATATTTCTTTTCCTGAATCAAATATCCACTATCAGAATATAGAATTCTCATTTCATACTATAAGTCAACTTATTTTCATTTATCTTTGTAAGAATGATTACAAAGTCCTTGGGAAGAAAATTCTATAATAATAGCAGTGATACCCAAAAACAATTGATTGTTGGATCAAATGATATATGATGATGTTAATATTGATAACATGCCAGTTGTAGGGGAATAAATTGATGTATTACTAGTTGTAATAAATGGTTTTCCCAAGATAATGAGGATGAGTAATCTATTTAAATTATACCTAGATATATAATTTTCTCATGTAGTGCATATAGAGTGAAGCATTTTTTATTTGAGGAATTGAAGAAGTAACTAAAATTGAATTTAGACTGGGGTTTTATATGACCTACTGATTTTCCATGGGGATAAATATTCCACTTATTTTAGAATAAATATAGATCAATGCAGATATTTATTCAATATTAGGAAAATAAAAATATCCCAATTAAGAATAAATATTCATTACACCATATCACATACATGTTATATCAACTCATGTGATTTCATTTCATCTCTATGGTTGATCTTCAATATATATATCATTAGTTAATGGTTAAATGGGAGGATATTTCCTATACATATTTTCATAAAAGGAATAGAAACCATGAATTTTTAGTGACCAAATTTTAATTTATATATTATCCTACCATATTCACGGATATAATGAATAAAGTCTCTACAGACAATAAGGATGAGTTTGTGGTCATCGTTATAGTTGATATTCTTATATACTCAATGAGATAGTAATAAAATAAAGATCATTTTTATACTGTGTAGATGGACATTATAATTGATACATTTTATGATTAATTTATAAAATGTGAATTTTGGATAGAGAATGTGCTATTATTGGGACATTTAATTACTAAGAAGGTCTTATATTTTGATCCTATAAAAATACAATTTTTTGAAAAATAGACTAGAATGATCCTATACTGAGAAATATAGAGTTCATTAGTTAGTATATTATTACCAATAATTTAAAAAACATTGTCTAGGGTATATGATTCACTAACTAAGTTAATATAGAAGGGAGTTACATCCCACTTGATATAGGAATGTGAATAATATTTCAAGGAACTAAAGAACTTGTTGGTCATCAATCATTTACTTATAACACCACATATTGGGGATGGTTTTTTAATATTCAGTGATGCCTTCAATTAGGTATTAGGATGTTTCCACATGAAAATATAATAGGTAATGGCATATTCCCCATGAAAATAATAAGAATAAGAGAAAATTTACCTTGAATATGATTTGTATCTTGCACCAGTGATGTTTTCATTAAAGGAATGACATTATTATCTCTAGGGAGAAATGTGTTATATACATATATTGATCAGAATAGCATAAAATAATAAACTACTTTGATTTAATTAAATATGCACTAATATAGAAGCTTTGAATTGGTAAAACACTATTACTACTCAATATATTACCACTCATGCAATGAAAATAAGGTGGATGATTCTCTATGAATGAAATACCATAGGTCTTTAAACAAGTTGAGGTTTGAAAAAGACTTAGTATTTATATATTTGTAGATTATGAATCTTGAATTAATAATGGTATTAGTTAAATCCTATCTTTCGAAACTAACTTATAAACCATACATTCATTTAAATATAATTAAATCCCATAAATATGATCTTGATTTACAAAAATATTGAAAATATTCTATATTTTGAAATTTATAATGATGAATTTATAAGGTTTAGTACCTATATATGTGAGTCATAAAACCATAACTCAAGAGGTAACATTTGGATAATACTCATAGCTCATCCTTCAATATTCATTAATGAATTATGAATATGTATAGAGATATAAATCAAAACATTTATTAAGATAATATAATGAGGGAAATTGAAGAATGTATATCTCAATCTTTTATATGACAATAAGTTATGGATGAAAGGAAAAATTCAATGGGTATTATGATGAAACCATTTCCCACAATAGTAAGTAAACAGGAAAAATCACCATGGAATTCATCAATAGAATCCCCAAAAATTCTAAAGGCCGTAATGTTTTTTGAGTTGTATTTGATCAATCCATAAATCCGAAGCATTTTATTTCATAACATAAAGTTTATTCCATGAAAAAATATCCAATATATACATAAATGAAGTAGTGAGGTTTCATGGATTAACATTATCCATTGTATCTAATCTAGATATGAGTTACACAATGAAATTATTGATAATACTTTAGAAATAATTGGATATATAGTTGAACATTATCACTGTATATCACCATCATATGGATGGCCAGTTTGAGATGAAATTTAAAACTCTAATGTATATATTGGAATCTTGTTTTATTGATATCGAAGGTTTTTGGGATCAACTCCCCCCAGGTAAAGTTATCATGTAACAATAGTTTTCATTTATTCATTCGTATGGAACTATATGGGTTTCTATATAGAAAGAGATCTTAGACACTATCATGTAGGGATAATGTTTGAGAGAGGAAGTTGATAGGTCTAAAATATTTCTTATAAATAATGGAAAATGTTCAAACCATTAATTGGCATTTGAAATCTCCAAAATGTTGATATATGAGTAATGTAGGTTATCATTGTGTACATCTAGAGTTTGAGGTTTTTGACAAGGTGTTTCTTTGAATTTCACCATGGAAGGGAGTCAAGGGATTTGGGAATAAAGGTATGTTTTCCCTAGATTTATATTTTTTTCTTTAGGATATTTGATCATTTCATGGTTGCATCATATCACTTAATACTCCCCCAAAAAACTCCTAAATGCATGATGTGTTTCATGTATCCCTTTTGATAAAATACATATCAAACCCTTTACATGTGCTAAGCTCAGATGTCATGCAGTTGGAATATGATCTCTCATATAAGTAACAACTAGTATACAATTTAGGAAAAATATATTTCTCATTGTTGAATAATAACACAAATATTGTAAAATATATATAGTGAAATCATATTTTTGAGGATTTTATGTGGGAACATGAATATGTGATGAGATAAAAATACCCTCACATGTTTTCTTCGATGTAAAGAAATTTCAAGGACGAAATTCATTCTAATGGGGGTAAAATGTATCGACAACGTTTTTTATCATTAAAAAATACTATGTTTCATGGCTTCATAAAGAATGAAATCTGAAACCAAATAAATATATAGCATTATAAGGTAGTTATAAAGTTGTATGGTATTAATTTTGGTATCTTGATTATGATAAAATTACAAGTATTTATGTTACAGTAATTATAGATCTCATAATTCTTTTTGAAAGAACATAGTTGGGAGAAAAAAGGATGATTGTGACTTATTTTACAAATCTAGTACAAAAATACAATATTATTAATACACAATGTTGAAAAGAGATTACAACAATCCAACACCTAAATATAATATTTATAAATGAATAGTATAAATGAAAATATATGTGAATGAGGTATTAAAATTATTAATTTAGATTTTTTCTTCATGATGCAACTAGTTAAAGACTTTTGAGGAAATAATGAATATGGTAAGAGAATAATAGGTTTTCTCACATAATTGTCATGTGATTATGTTTTTGTAACATTTCTATGTTGTTCATCAAGTTATTCCAAATTTTATATATATGTTTCATTTCTTTGAAATGACTTGTTTTCATGATTATAACTAAAAACGCGTTTTCTTATTTGATTTTCAAGAGCCGCTTCTTGGCTGATACGGAACTAGAAACAATGGTAGCCCCATTACACCTTTCAAAATTCAAAAACGTGAAAATTAAACCATTAAAAATTCAATAACATTTACACTATTCATCATACACTATTTCCATCAATGGTCATCATCATTATGAGTACAACAATTTTCATCACCATCCATCACCATGTCTTCATCACCATCCAATCAACACACCATAGCCGTCAGAGACCGCTTGTTACATCGTAAATATTTTCAGTGAACCCAACATACACACCATTATTCCTTCACACTTATAATCTCCATCCATGCCAATATCCAATTCTACCACTAATAAAGATCACCACAAACCATATCATCAAAAAAATCCAAATCACCACCAACAGGATATCCCAGACCAACACAGAAATGAAGATCACCGAAACCAGATACCAAAAATAGTTCTCTACCAAACAAAAATTAAATAGATCAATAAAACGCATAAAATCACCACAAACCTTCACTGATATCTTTGAGATAGAATTTCCACAATCTGACAAACCAAAAATCGTCTTCATGAGATAAAATCAACTCATCCCATTCATGAAGAACCAAAGGCTGCCAAGCCACACATACTAAAACATCATAGTTAACCCCATGCCAAATCTAACTGGGAGAGGTGTAGAGGAACCTGATCTTATAACAAGGATTTTAGAGCTAGATGGATTTAAACACAAGCAACGTCGAAGGTGTAGAAGAACATAAGTTGTCCATGAAAAAGGAAAAGGACTCTGGTTGCGCCTGAAAACTCATCATCCACCAAACCACAAATCCTAAAGCATATTTTAATCCTCCTCTCCAGCACTGACTAGGTGTGGCACTTAGAATCATGATTCCCTCGAAGGATAGGGTATGAAAGGGCTTACATAATGCACTAGAGAGTGAAAAGAAAGGAAACAATCATAAAGGAAAGATGTCGATGGAGTAGGATAGGGGAAGATACAATGTGTAGAGAGGGTCTCAAAACCCTAGGGGAGGATCCATTGATTGTGATATTTAGATACACACCAAAGTGTGAACTATAAGAAGAAAAACCAGAAAGGAGGAAGGCCAAAGGAGGAGTAGAGGGGAAGATCCATTGCACTGAGAAGGTCTCACAAACCCTGGGGGACGAGCTATATAGAGTGAGGGAGGTTGGGTGAATTCATCTCTATCACCTCATGTTTGTGCCTTATTTTAAAATAATCTTCAATTTTATGTTTTCCCCATAGGTTGTACAAATATTAATGTGGGTCTTGAGCTAGTTCATATCATTAATGCTTCCTTGAAAATAATTTTACGATCTTATGTTACATATACATGATTTTTTATTATAATCTAAGTTATTTTGATATTTTATTATTATATTTATGTTTTCCTCATGATATCTTTAATGTTCTGATATATTTTTCCCATTTGGAGAATCTAAGATAACCCATATCTTATGTTTCCACTCCCCAAGTAATGAAGATGATGTTATATTTTTAGCATTCTAGAAAAGAGTCTAGAGGGTAGTTATTGTGAATAAATTCATTAAAATATTGTAAAATAAGTTGTCTTTATAGATAATATCTAAGACACTATCAATTTGGGTTGTGGTCTTATGAGACTATTTGTGAAATGTATTATTTAAATCATGATATTAATATATATTTTATGTCATTTTTAACTGGGGTATTTTTAGAGGATATATGGTTTCATGTAGTTTTACATTAGGTAAGTAACTTCCCTTATTATTCCATCATTTTTACAAACATATAATTTAATTATACTTTCAATTGATTTTTGGTACTGGGGATTTGGTTTTAAATAGACTCATGAATGTTCAACATGTTGTTTGTGCCAATTTACCAAATTATTGGCATCATTACATTTCCTGGTGAAATTTTATCTATTTATACCAAATATAATTTTGGTTAATTAATTAAATAATTAATTATAATTAATTTATAATTCATTAAACAATATATTTGATATATCTAGGGCCTCATGGATTTTTTTGATGCCTGATTAGTCATAGTCGAGCATGATCAAGGATGGAGTGGGCATGATTAAATGGAATACGAAGTGCATGAGGTTAGAAGAACCAAATATTACAGTATTATATTTTTTTTGATATAATCGATATATTTTGAGTGAATTCTATAATGGCCAAATATTCTGTACATTTAAATACATTTAGAATGAAAAATTTCTTTTTTTAGGTATGTAGTTATTGAAAATACGTTCCCAACATTTTATATTTTCGACCATTATAAAATATATAATGTTGAATTTAAAAGGACATTATGTATATTAATAATTGATAATATATTTTTGTAAACATTCTGTAACACCCCGATATTTTATGAAAAATATTCTTTTTAATTTCATTAATGACTTGTGTTGTACGCTACACCAAAAGGAGCTTGCACAACACGCATCCTTGACTTTCCTTGCATTACATGCAATCACGACCTTCCTCGATATCGTGTGTAGTACACAATACCGAGTTTCACTAAACAAAGATATGCTATTAAAATATTATTACAACTAGCCGTTATGAATAGTAATAACCACTTTTTAAAATTTTGTAAATTTTATTTTTCAAAATGGACTTCATTTTTGGATTTGGAATATCGAAATTAGCTTAGGGTGAAATTTTGGTACTTTTCGGATAACTTTCATTTTCTGATGAATAGTGAAAATTACTAAATTTTAATTAAAAACTACCTTTTTAATCGAAATAATTAATAGTGATAAATTATTAATTTTAGTGGTTTTAAAATATATTTAGAATATATATTTACAATTTAATATAATGTTGGTCATTGGATGTAATTTCACATTTAAACTAGACATAAACAAGTGTCAATCTTTTGATAGTTATTATCTCTTAAGAACACGCTATTTTTTTGGATGAAGGGAATTAATTTTTAAATTAAGTAATGCAACTGATATTTTTTGAATTTGGTAAAATAGACATCATTTTTTAGTTCATAATATCAAATATAGCTTCGGCCTAATTTTTGGTATTTTTCTGGAAACTTTCATTTTTTGATGAATAGTGAAACCACTAAGTGATAGTTAAAAAAATGAATTTTTCATAAAATATAATTTTACCGCTTCTGTGAGTGGAATTTCAAAAATCCTAGAGACACGGTTGATGTCAGTAAGTAAAATGTGGTTCAATGAGATGAAAATAATTTTTGGTGAATAGTAACTTTTTACTTATTTTACCACGGTTAAAAGTAAATAGGGTAATTAAGGGTAAAAATGATATTATTATTAACCTAAAAAATGTCCTAATTATATTGGATAAGTTTAATTAGACTCAAAAAACCTTAGGAATAAAATATGACCATTTAGGCTAACAAGAATTAGATTAGGACATTTATTATTAATTTATTTAAAGAAGGGTTAAAATAGTTAAAATCAAAGTTTAATAAGTATATAATTTTTAATATAGGGTTATACATAAGTTAAATTCGACTATAAATATTAATTAAAAATATAAAAATATTTCCTACATAATGGTATTTTATTTGTAATTTTTAGATATTAAATAATTTAATTTATTTATGACACAAAGATGATGCATTAATTATCTTATTAATGAAATATTGACACAATTGATGTTATAAAAACAAAATAAATGTTATTTGAGACTTTTTATGAATTAAAATAATTTTATAGGTTAATATTAAATGTTAGTATTGATATAATTAAATTTCTTCGAACTAATTAGACTGTTATGATTTTCAAAAAAATCAATTACTAAATAGTGTCAAATTTGACATAAAATAGTTTTTAAAACAAATAGTATATTATTAATTGTTATTTTATTCCTAAAAATATAAGGTTCAGCCAAATGACTTAGATAAGGTTATATATATTAATAATAAACAACTTGGGGTTCTTTTGGCTTCTTATAGTAAGTTTATTAACCTTATAGTATAAGGACAAAAGAAGACACGGTTAAAGTAAAATTATTTATCTTAATGATAAATCAAAATGATAAGGTTACAATTAGAACCTAAACTTGTCTAAATTATATTGGATGAGATAATTTCGACCCATACCCACCTTAGCTTATAAATAAATCAATTTGGAGCTTTTTAAAAACGAATTTTGCTTTATAATAAAATAATATTTTTAGTTATTCCAAAGGTGTCCCTCTCCTCCCTTATAAAAGGGCACCTCCTCCCTCTCTTCCTCGCACCACTTTGAGCCTTCACGCTCGGCCAACCCCTGCCAAATTCTCTTCTACACATCCCTAGAAACATCCTAGAGGTCCTGGTCTTCTTCAAAGACCAATTTTATTGCCCTAAGAGGAGGACTCAAAGAGGCGCTTCAAAGAAGAGGTAATGTCCATTACTGATTATTTCAACTTTATTTCTTCTTAAAATTCTTCTTCTTAGGTTGTTTAATTATGAAGTAATAACATCAGTATCACTCATATACTGATATGTTATTATAAGTTTGAAACAACCCTATTTCACCATCTATCTATCCTACGGAAAACGAAATCACCGCGCGTGCGTACGTACGGAATACCGTCTCCACGCCGTGGTGTAATCTATTTTCCACCACCACCTTACATGGATGGGTATAATGGTGTACATAATAACTATATATGATTATTTTAAAGTGATATTTATTCTGAAATAGTATACATACACTCCAATAAAATTCCACGATCATGAGAACGATATCATCGCTCGTGCGTATGTACGGACTACTGTCTCCACGATGCGATGAGATTCATTCTCCACGTTAACCATTCATGAATGATTATAAAGTATATATAATAAGTAATCATAAAATATATGGCATAATAATGATACTGGATTTATGTTTATATATATGTATTTCATCTACTTAATTCCATTCAACTCAATAAGGAAACGAAAACAGCGTTCATGCGTACGTACGGCCTACCGTCTCCATGAACGGTGTATTTCTTTCCATTTACTGATCTATTATATATATGTATATTCTTAATATATGTTATATATAAATCATGTTTTATATTCTGGAATTAAGTAATCATGATCTATGTAATCATATGAATAATTACAAGTCAAAACACGGACGACAAATGAAACGATTTTACCCAAAACGCTCTTTAACATGGAATTTACAAAAGAACGGGTAATATAATGTCATAAGTGATCCATATGTGTTATCATAACAATGATTATGATTCTGGAATAAGTCAATGACATTATTTAAATCATTATATAAGAGGATCGGACACTTACGAAGCAAATCGGACCAAAGGTAAGGGAAATATCACAATCTCATTTTTATCCGAGATTGTTTATACTTTGGTATTTACTGGGGTGTATTTTATCATCCACATCCATGTTTCCTCAATATGTAATATTATTTCCATACACCTAAAATTGTTTAAATACAATTTTACCCTTAGGTGATTTTTTAGTAAAAGATATGAAAGGAATCTTTTATCGTTTTTCATACGAGGTACTTTTTGACTTTTCCGACAAAAGTACGAGAAGAATGTTTTTTTAACTTATACGGCATGAATGGATTTTTTAAAAATTATTTCCAAGAAGATTACTTTACAAGTTTTAAAGTTTATTTTTAATCAACTTTTTTTAGTTTAAAATTGTATGACATGTTAAGAAAGGAAAAATGTTTTTGAAGTAGAAATGATATTTTCCTCAAGAATGGAGTTCAAGAGTTTTATCAAAATTATTTTCCATCTAAGATAATAATGGGTTCTATTTCTATCCCTATTTTTACATTGATTTGATTATGTTGTGATGGAATTATTTTTATGAATTCCTTTATCTTATATGAGTTGTTTTATGATGTCACGATGTTTAAGATTCCCATTTTTATTACATGGGTTATGCTATGATGTATGGTTTATGATTTTGTGGCACACATAAGAATGCTATCATTATGAGATGGGTGGGACCTATATCTCCCTCCAATGCATTGGGTAAAGATTTTATATCTCATGAGATAGACATGGCTGGAACGGCAGGTTAAACCGGTTCAGTGAAATAGGACTGAAACGAGGAGTGAACTCGGTTCAGAAATGGACTTTGTCCACTATGATAGTATTTGAACTGAGTCTTGACTAATAAGAAATGATTCTCTATGATTATGTTTGTATGCCACAAAGATTCATGTTTTAAGTTAGGATTATTTGGATTACATTTCACAACTACGATTTATCCCATGTTATGAAATTATTATTTCTTTTGTAGGTTATGATTTCCATAAGTTATGTTTTTATGTATATGATTTGATTGATATTTATTTGGTTTACCCTTACTGAGTATTTGATCTCACCCTTTTGTATGTTTTCTTTCCCCAGGTAAGGAAGAAGGTTATTAAGTAAGATATGTCAAAATGGACTATAGATATGATGAAATAAATGGGAGACAGTGTAGACGCTTTATGAACCAGTTGTTTATGTTTCCGAGTTTCCAAAGACACTAAAATATTACGATCCTTGTGTGTGTGTTTTTGTTATGTACTGAGTATTCTGCAAAAGTAATGTAATGTCCATGTACATTAAGTTTCGGGTCTCTACAGTTAGTATCAGAGGAAAGGTTTAGTCAACCTTTGGAAACTAGGATGCGAGAACTTTAGTGAGATACCTATAGGTATTTCTAAGGTATGTCTAGGGATGTCCCTAAGGTTAAGTATAAGCATAGGTTATAGTACTAGAATTACGGTAACCCAAGATGTAAGATATTGAAGGTACTCCCCCTTTATTATATTGTTTTCCCTAGCATGATTTTTTCCTCTCACACTATTCTTTTTGGGTTTTAGACGATGGCTGGAACCCGAAGGAACCGTGTTGATCAATATAATGGACAATGCAATGATTTTCCTCTTGAACAATAAAATGTTATGGGAGATGGAGTGAAAAATATTATTTCTATACTTACACAATATATGAATCATTCTGGACATCCAAATGAGCAGAGAAGGGAACAATATTCTATTGATTCCTTCATGAAGAAACACCCACCTTCTTTCAGTGTGTCTTCTGATCCACTTGTTGCTGAAAAATGGATCAGTACTAGTGAAAAGATATTTTCAGTTCTTCAATGTTCTGAACATGATAAAGTCATCTTAGCAGTGTATCGTTTGGAAGGTGATGTTGATCAATGGTGGAATCTTATCAAGAATACGAGGCCAAGATATGAAATTGAGTCCATGGAATGGGACGAGTTCAAGAACATATTTTTCAATAAGTAATTCCCTTATATTCTTCGAACAAAGATGGATAATGAGTTTCTTGAATTAAATCAAAAGGATGATGAATCCATTGGTATATATGAAGCGAATTTTACAAGTCTTTCAAGGTATGCATATGGATTTATCATCCAACCTGAAAGTAAAGTTGATCGATTTTTCAGTGGCTTAAAACCAAATCTTCAAAGGGAATTAGCTATAAGAGACATCAGTAGCTATAAAGAAATTGTGCGTTGTGCTATCAAGGTAGAAATGGAAGATGGTGTTACTTATCCATCTCATAGTTTTGACAAGAAACTAAAGATGGAGTTCAAGGAGAAATCTCAGAATAATGGTGAAAACAAGATGAATGTTTCCTTATGCTCAAAGTGTGGAAATAAGCATGGTGGAGATTGTCTTAAAGGGACTAGAAAATGTTTTAAGTGTGGAAAGGAAGGTCATCGAGCAGCTGAGTTTCAAAGTAACGGAAAAAGGGTTTCTAATGATATGAATAATGAATAGACTGCAGAGAACGCACCACCAACACTTCATTGATTCAAGTGCAAGGAAATGGGGCATTATGCTAATAAATGCCCTAATCCAAGGGTTAGTGATGATCTACATGAGCAACCACTTAAGGAAAAGGACAAAGGGAAGTCACATTCGATCACTATTAGTGATGTTGAATATGAAAATGACGTGGTGGAATGATTAAGTGTTTATGTAATGGGATTCCAAAATAATGTTGTATATAGTATCGTAGAATATTGGAATATTTATGTATTGGTCTATTGTGGTTTTCAAAAAATTTATGGTACCAGTAACCATGGAAAGTGATTGAGATATTTTTGGAAAAAAAAGATGATATGTGCATAATGAAGGGAAAACGAGACATGAAATGTTTGAAAGTATTCATGAGCTCATGATTGATATAAGGACTAAGTGATATCATGGTTTGAGTATATAGAATTTTGAGGATTTTGGTATGTGGAAAGAGTTAACTTTTAATAGCATTCATGTTTTAAATAAGGTTCAATGGGTATTCATGATTATGGCCTTCGAATGTTTGGAATGTGACCAACAAGACATATCTCATGATATATGGGGATCAACAATAGTATTAACATTCTAGTTGTATGAACACTTTGGTAATCATTTTCACTATAATTTGAGATTAGACAGCATTATTTTGGATAAGACTAAAGATTGGAATGCATTATGTTGGAAATAAGTTAGTATTGTTTAAGGATAGATGTTTTTTTTTGATATTATTTATGGGATATTATAATAATGTAGTTTTAGAAAAAGGACAACCTACAGGATGGGCGACAACCCATCGCGTCAGACAAGGCTGTGGGAATCGAACCCACAACCGAAGTGCGATTGGCCTTTATCGCCTACCACTGGCCTACAAGAAGTCCCTGTTTAGTAGAAACTAGTTTTATTATATTAAGAAGTATGATATAATAATTATAAGTCAATTTTAGGAACCATATATGATTAATCTCACTATAGATGGACTTATATATTTTTTGATAACTTTTCTAACCTTTTGTTTGAGACAGATGGAATGACCCATCATTCTACCACATGATCTGCTAACACGTCACGAATGACAAATTCAACTTCATTTCTTTAAGAGATGAAGTGAAAATTGTCCAAAGAACGACCAACGGTGAGACTATACCAAAATCACGAAAGTATTTCTTCTATTTCCAATTTCATCGACTTTAGGGAAATGATCTTGAAAACCAAAAATGTTGTCCTAGTGCTCTTATATCTGATAAATCAGATGGTACCTTAGATCGTCACAAATTTATGGCTTTATGATTGCTGGATTTTCCATAGCCATGTTCTCTACCACTCTCCATCAGAACATGATGGTTAGATTTCTCTTCCATATCCATATTTTCACCTATGTGGAAACCCAGTGATTAGTTTATTTGGGTAACCGTTACGTTTCATACTTTTTTTTAAATATTGGTTTTGGTATTTATATTTATGATGTGGGTTTCTGTTAAAGAAAATTTCAAGTAGAAAACCATTCATAACCCCGACGAATTTCGAGGGCGAAATTCATTTTAATGGGGGTAGAATGTAACACACCGAGATTTTATGAAAAATATTCTTTTTGATTTAATTAATGTCTTGTGTTGTACGCTACACCAAAAGGAGCTTGCACAACACGTATCGTTGACATTACTTGCATTACACGCAATCGGGACCTTACTCGATAGCGTGTGTAGTACGCAATACTGAGTTTCACTAAACAAAAATATGCTATTAAAATATTATTAAAACTAGCCGTTATGAATAGTAATAACCAATTTTTAAAATTTATTAAATTTATTTTTCAAAATGGACTTCATTTTTGGATTTGGAATATCAAAATTAGCTTAGGGTGAAATTTTGGTACTTTTCAGATAACTTTCATTTTCTGATGAATAGTGAAAATTTCTAAATTTTAATTAAAAACAACCTTTTTAATCGAAATAATTAATAGTGATAAATTATTAATTTGAGTGGTTTTAAAGTATATTTAGAATATATTTTTACAATTTAATACAATTTTGGTCATTGGATGTAATTTCACATTTAAACCAGACATAAACAAGTGTCAATCTTTTGATAGTTATTATCTCTTAAGAACACGCTATTTGTTTTGACGACGGGAATTAATTTTTAAATTAAGTAATCCAACTGATATGTTTTGAATTTGGTAAAATAGACATCATTTTTCAGTTCATAATATAAAATATAGCTTAGGCCTAATTTTTGGTATTTTTCTGGAAACTTGCATTTTTTGATGAATAGTGAAATTACTAAGTGGTAGTAAAAAAATGAATTTTTCATAAAATGTAATTTTACCGCTTCTGTGAGTGGAATTTCAAAAATCCGAGAGACACGGTTGATGTCAGTAAGTAAAATGTGGTTCAATGAGATGAAAATAATTTTGGGTGAATAGTAACTTTTTACTTTCTTTCCACGGTTAAAAGTAAATAGGGTAATTAAGGGTAAAAATGATATTACTATTACCCTAACACGTGTCCTAATTCTATTGGATAAGTGTAATTAGACCAAAATCATCCTTAGGAATAAAATATGACCATTTAGGCTCACTTGAATTAGATTAGGACATTTATTATTAATTTATTTAAAGAAGGGTTAAAATAGTTAAAATCAAAGTTTAATAAGTATATCATTTTTAATATATGGTTATACATAATATAAATTCGACTATAAATATTAATTAGAAAGGTAAAATGATTTCATACATAATGGTATTTTATTTGTAATTTTTAGACAATAAATAATTTAATTTATTTATGACACAAAGATGATGTAGTAATTATCTTATTAATGAAATATTGACATAATTGATGTTATAAATACCAAAATAAATGTAATTTGAGACTTTTTATGAATTAAACTAATTTTATAGGTTAATATGACATGTTATTATTGATATAATAATCTTTCTTCGAACTAATCAGTCTGGTATGTTTTTCAAAAAATCAATTACTAAATAGTGTCAAAATTGACATAAAATAGTTTTTAAAACAAATAGTATATTATTAATTGTTATTTTATTCCTAAAAATATAAGGTTCGGCCAAATGACTTGTATGGGGTTATATATATTAATAATAAACAACTTGGGGTTCGTTTGGCTTCTTATAGTAAGTTTATTAACCTTATAGTATAAGAACAAAAGAATACATGGTAAAAATAAAATTATTTATCTTCATGTTAAATCTAACTGATAAGGTTACAATTGGAACCTAAACTTGTATAAATTATATTGGATGAGAGTATTTCGACCCATACCCACCTTAGCTTCGAAATAGATCAATTTGGAGCTATTTAAAACCGAATTTGGCTTTATAATAAAATAATATTTTTGGTTATTCCAAAGGTGCCCCTCTCCTCCCTTATAAAAGGGAACATCCTCCCTCTCTTCCTCACACCACTTTGAGCCTTCAAGCTCGGAAAACACCTGAAGAATTATATTCTCCACTTCCCTAGAAATATCCTTGAGGTCCTGGTCTTCTTAAAGGACAAATTTTAGTGCCCTAAGAGGAGGACGCAAAGAGGTGCTTCAAAGAAGAGGTAATGTCCGTTACCGATTCTTTCAACTTTATTTCTTCTTCCACTGCTTCTTCTTAGGTTGTTTCATTATGAAGTAATAACATCAGTATCACTCATATACATATATGTTATTATAAGTATGAAACAACCCTATTTCACCATCTATCCATCCTATGGAAAACGAAATCACCGCGCGTGCGTACGTACGGGATACCGTCTCCACGTCGTGGTGTAATCTATTTTCCACCACCACCTTACTTGGATGCATATAATGGTGTAAATAATAACTATATATTATTATTGTAAAGTGATATTGATTCTGAAATAGTATACATACACTCCAATACAATTCCATGATCATGAGAATGATATCATCGCTCGTGCGTATGTACGGACTACTGTCTCCACGACGCGATGAGATTCATTCTCCACGTTAACCATTCATGAATGATTATAAAGTATATATAATAAGTAATAATTAATTATATGACATAATAATGATATTGGATTTATGTGTATATATTTGTATGTCATCTACTTAATTCCATTCAACTCAATAAGGAAACGAAAACAGCGTTCATGCGTACGTACGACCTACCGTCTCCCTGAACGGTGTATTTATTTCCATTTACTGATCTATTAAATATATGAATATTCATAATATATGTTATATATAAATCATGTTTTATATTCTGGAATTAAGTAATCATGATCTAATTAATCATATGAATAATTACAAGTCATAACACGGATGATAAATGAAACTATTTTACCCAAAACGCTCTTTAACATGGAATTTACAAAAGAACGGGTAATATAAAGTCATAAGTGAACCATATATGATATCATAACAATAAGTATGATTCTGGAATAAGTCAATGACATTATTTAAATCATTATACAGGAGGTTCAGACACTTGTGAAGCAAATCGGACCTAAGGTAAGGGAAATATCACAATCTCATTTTTATCCGAGATTGTTTATACTTCGGTATTTACTGGGGTGTATTTTATCATCCACATACATGTTTCCTCAATATATAAAATTATGTCCATACACCTACAATTGTTTAAATACAATTTTACCCTTAGGTGAGTTTTTAGTAAAAGATATGAAAGGATTCTTTTGTCATTTTTTGTACGAGGTATTTTTTGACTTTTACAACAAAAGTATGAGAAGAAGGTTTTTTTAACTTATACGGCATGAATGGATTATTAAAAAATTATTTCCAAGAAGGTTACTTTACAAGTTTTCATGTTTATTTTTAATCAACTTATTTATGTTTAAAAGTTTATGACATGTTAAGAAAGTGAAAAATGTTTTTGAAGTAGAAAGGATATGTTCCTCAAGAATGGAGTTCAAGAGTTTTATCAAAAATATTTTCCATCTAAGATAATAAAGGGATCTATTTCTATCCCTATTATTAGATTGATTTAATTATGTTGTGATGGAAATATTTTTATGAATTCCTTTATCTTATATGAGTTGTTTTATGATGTCACAATGTTTAAGATTCCCATTTTTATTAGATGGGTTATGCTATGATGTATGGTTTGTGATTTTGTGGCACACATAAGAATGGTATCATTATGAGATGGGTGGGACCTATATCTCCCTCCAATGCATTGGGTAAAGATTTTATATCTCATGAGATAGACATGGCTGGAACGGCAGGTTAAACCGGTTCAGTGAAATAGGACTGAAATGAGGAGTGAACTCGGTTCAGAAATGGACTTTCTCCACTAAGATAGTATTGGCAATGAGTCTTGGATAATAAGAAATGATTATCTATGATTATGTGTGTATGCCACAAAGATTCATGTTTTATGTTATGATTATTTGGATTACATTTCACTACTATGATTTATCCCATGTTATGAAATTATGATTTCTTTTGCAGGTTATGATTTCCAAAAGTTATGTTTTTATGTATATGATGTGTTTGATATTTCTTTTGTTTACCCTTACTGAGCATTTGAGCTCACCCTTTTGTATGTTTTCTTTCCCCAGGTCAGGAAGAAGGTTATTAAGTAAGATATGTCAAAAGGGACTATAGATATGATGAAATAAATGAGAGATAGTGTAGAATCTTTATGAACCATTTGTTTATGTTTCCGAGTTTCCAAAGACACTAAACTATTACGGTCAGTGTGTGTGTGTTTTTGTTATGTACTAAGTATTCCGAAAAAGTAATGTAATGTCCATGTATGTTAATTTTCGGGTCTCTACACATTCTATAAATGTAATTATATTCAGAGGTATGATAAATTAAAATTGACATAGATGAATGAATCAATCACCTCTAATAGTAGAATTTTACCCAATGAAGCCCATTTATCAGATCTTCAATTGTGGTTAGACCATTAGGCTTTTCCCTTGACCAATCCCCAACTGAGAATCAAAAAGTAAACCTTGAGATAAAAAATTTAAGGGATATGTTCAATATTATCACCATAATAACCTAAAACATATTTTTCGAACCACCCCATGAATGTGATATCATCGCTCATCGGACACATAAGGAATATGTTGGTGTAATAAGGGGGCATGTATCTTAAAAATAAAAATTTTTTTTTATATTTTTTTAAATATAATAAATATTTTATTTTTTCCTATTTAAAATTAAATTATAAATGAATATATAATGAGTTTGAAAAAAATTATATTTTGATACCAATAAAATAAAAATTATATCTATTGAAAATGTATAATTTCAATTAAAACAAATTTTTTTGAAAAATTCATGAATTTTGGAAATAATGTAATTTTCATGATATTTTATTTTTAATAATTAATATTTAATTTAATATATATGATAATATAATTTAATTATGACTAATTACAATTTTATAAGCTTCAGAAATTTTTTAGCATCGTAAAAACTATTCTTTTCTAGTAAATAAGTTTTCTTAATTAAAATTTTAAATTCAAATATCTTTTTAAAAAAATTGTAAAATAAATATTTTTTTGGAATTGAGTATATAAAATTGTCCCACGGTTATTTTTTCATAATATTACAAGCGAGTCAAATTTTTGGGTAAGAATTAACAATTATACAAATATACAGTTTGTATTCTGAAATCATTATACACAAAAAGATATGAAAAAATAAAATAAAAGTTAGATAAAACCAAATATAAATTTTCCATTCAAAAAAATGCACTTATTTTATTAATTTCATAAACCATTTATGAATTGTCAAAAACCTATATTGTATTTTAAGGTTTTTAAATCAATTCATTGTGAACATGACTTACCTCCACATGATCAATGATGTATTTTCAATATGTTTGGTTATTAAGCATATAAAATATTTCTATGCACTATGTTTTTATAAAAAATTGAGAATCAAGCCATGGTATTGTTTTTGGATTTTATTATTTTATTAAATACTTTACAAAACTGTTGTTTACTAATTTATAAACTATTCCCATTTATTTTAATATAAATAAGAACCCAACCTATCTATCCTCTTTACATAAAACCCATTAATCGTTAATTAACACTTCCTATTCCTCTTTAAATCCCTATAATGGGTTTCACAATCTATTAATGAGTTCATCCAATTCTTTATGAATCACCCTTTCAAGGGTAGGGACTCTCTTCCACCCCCACTCTTTATTTATGAACATTATTTTTATTTTTCCATTAGAATTTTATTTTTTTATGTTGGTGTTAGTTTTAAAACATCCATTTACTATATTGTTTTAACAGGTAATGAGATACCACATTTCAATTTTATTAAATCCTTCTATGAACCTTTATGTACACGTAATATGCTTCTGAAATTATCCCATGATTTTTCATTTCAAACATTTATGTTGTGTATACTCATCCCCACTTCCACTCTAGTGTATCAACCAAGATATAACAATCCTTCATTTATTGGTATCCATTATATATATAACCCAAATTCCTTAATAATGTCATTAAAAATAATGATTGAAATTCATATATTGTATAATCTATGTGCCACACAAATTCATGTACATTATATGCATGTGATAGGTGGTACAATATTTATATATACCTCCAATGAATTGTGTAGTGTATTTATCTTAGTATAAAACATTTATTGTTCATGGTGGGTTATCCTAAGATAACTATGTTATGATGAGTCTATGGATAGCCTTGACTAATTCTTATTGTTCCATGTTTTATGTTGTTGTCGCATTCCTACTTTCCCTTGATGTTGTCATATTATACCATTTATTGATGTTCTTGTTTTTTTTCTTACCCATTTAGGTCACATTGATTTGCTTCCTTACACATATGCGATACCTTCATCATGATACACATTGATTATTCCAAAACATGGATTTATACCTCATCTATTTATTATGAATTTCCCAAGGTTATCCCGTGAAATTTTATAGATCAATTGATTTTTTAAGACATGTTATGGTGTTTTGAAATAATTTCGATGTATCCCTATTTCATTGTTTTATAGACAGATAATTACCCCAAAAAAACTATTTTTCTTGATCTTCATGGATTATATTATGTTTTTATATGTAATAATTCTTTAGATAATCTATATAAATTATATGGGTTATCATAGTTGGCATCAGTATAAGTTCTAGTTACTTTTGGGAATTAGTATTAAGAAATATTTTGTAAAATCCTTATGGATAAAACTAATTGTTGAATAATATCCCTATATTTTTGTATTGTATAGATTCTGTTGTGTCCAAGATACAAATGTTTATTTGTATACTAAAATTTTATGTGTCCTTGGCATAGTTTCACCTAGCGGTTATAACTCAAAAAAGGTGCATTGGGTATTAACTTGATCGTCACCCAATTCATGATTAATGTACATTTCAAGACACTTGGTTTGACACTCGGGGGGTATGCTATGAAAAATTCACAATCTATTTACTAACCATTTTGAATGGAAATAATCCTAAAAATATTTATAAAATATCCCATGGATAACATATATTTAAATATATAAATACATAATACAAGGAATGTATGTCATTTATGATTTATCACTTCAATGTTCATAGTTTCATATTCATGTGTTTAATAATTTAAATACTTCTATACTTATGTATATTTTTGATGAATTAAATTATTTTAACTATAATAAAATATTTAAAGGTTGCCTTATTATCTATTATTAAACATTAAATATCCTACTAGACTATGGTTATATGATTTTATTAATGTCATGTGTGTTTAGTAGAACTATTCAAGAACCACCTCATAATAAGAATTTGGATCTATAAATGAAAATAATAAATGGGAATGTATTTCATCCCCAACATAAAATTTTTATCACGTCAATATTTGTGGGCGTGATTTTCCTTTTAACTCTATGATACTTCTTTTCATTGAATTTGATACTATTTTGGCTATGTATTGGATAAACATTTATAGATCCAAGATAAATTTTTAGGAGAATGAAATCACCATCTAATTCTATACATATTTAAGGAGAAGGATGTATCTATTTTTGTTATTATTATCTCCCTCATGGATATTATAGCCTAATGAAAAATCATATCTTGCTAAAATGACTAAGGATAAGGAAAATAACATCCTTCATGACATTACCATTATAAAATATTATTGGAATGTGTATTCCAAATAATTTTTTGGTCTTCCTCCAAAGAAAGTGATTGAGTTCTCAATCAAAAACATTACTAGAGTTGTTTTAATATGCAAGACTTCATACAAAATTCTCACTATTAAACATGAAAATCTAAAGAAGAAAATATAAAATAATTTACATAAAAGGTTGATACAACAATTTTCTTTACCATATAGTTGTTTAGACCTCTTTATAGATAATAATGATGGGTCAATGCATCTCTTCATTCATTATCATGAGCTCAAAAAAATCATGATAAGGAAAAAGTATCCACTCCCAAGTGTTGATTACTTATTCAGTCTGCTACATCAAGCCCAATACTTTTATAATGTTTTTCATCAGCCAAGATATTATCAGGTAAAGGTTAAGAATAATGATCTCCCAAATACTTCTTTTCATACATGGTATGAGCACTATGAGTTCATATTTATTCCATTAGGAGAGACTAATTCTCAAACACTCTTTATGTACAAAAAAACGAATTTTCTAGGTATATCTATGAATTTTTTTAAACATTATATATGGTATTATTATATACATTAGATTAATGAATGGATAAGTGAAGCATTTTAATACTATAGTGAAAAATGTTTGAAATGAAAATTCTTATGAAAATCAAAAAAAAAATTATTTTTTGATGGATAATGTGTCATTCTTAGGGTATAATATCACAATAAATTTAATATCAATGGATATATAAAAATAAAGCAAACTGAAGGATAAACTTGACCAAAAACAATGAAAAATATCCATAGTTTCTTTGGGATAGCTGGGTAATATAATCTTTTTCTAAGAAGCTTTTCATGATTTTCAAGCCCATTATCTAATCTAACTCATAAAGGAATGGTGCTTTTTGAACTAATAAATTTGGTGATATATTTAATGAGAAAAAGAAGGGTCTTATCACAACACATGTACACAAATTTCCTACATGTGGGGAAGGATTTGTGATCTATAATGAGGCATCCAAAAATGGGATGTATACTCATTAATGAAGATAAAATGATAGAATATGTCCCCAACTATTAAAAATACACAAGTAGAACCTCGCACGACATGATCTATAATTAGTTATAGTGATCTTCATATAAATAAAATAGGGACATTGTATATGTGGGGAGATGTGTGACATACTTAAGGATCATAAATGACTCATGTATATATTCACATAATTGTATATTAATATGCACCGATTATGTTGGTTAGCATCGATCAAGGATTTATAGTTTTTTAATCCATTGATATCTAGGGAATGAGAATAATGTAGTTGATGCTCTGATTAGAAAGGGTCCCCTATCCTAAGCCATGATTAAAATTAAATATGGATCAAATATTATTTGACATGTAAAGGATTTATATGAAAATAATGAAAAGAAATTAACCCTTCCTTGATCAAATAACATCTCATATATCCATTATTAAGAGGATCACAGAGGCCCAAAAATATTATCAGTGACTAAATAGAAGGGTAGAAAATATTTCAGACATATGTTTTAGTATTAATTATCATCCTCGGAGAATTGGTAAGTCTTATAGAACCATTCAAACAATATATGATGTTCGGATATCATGTTCAATGGATTTACAATGATATTTGGATCAACACCTTCCCATAGTGGAGTTCACATACAATAATTCTTTCAATTGTTTTATCCAAATTGATCCTTATTAGGCTCTCTATAGAAATTGGTTTTGGACTCCAACATTCCAGGATGATATTTGTGAGATAATGATAATGAGACTTGATCTAGCAATTATATTATATAGAAGGTTATAAAAACTCAATGTTATATGAAATCCACGCAATGTTGATAGAAAATCTATGTAGAAAATCAAAAATGAGACTTAGGGATTTAGGTAAGAGCTAAGGTGTTCCTTAATATAACACCATAGAAGATTTTCATGTGGTTTGGGAAGAAGGGAAATCATTTTACAAGATACATAAACTCCTTTTGTTATCCTTGATCACCTCAGAGTTGTTTCCTATCGACTAAAACTCCCACATAACATATCTCGGCTACATGATGGGTTCCTTGTGTCCCACTTAATAAAGTGCACACTAGCTCCTCACATGTACTAAATCTAGAGGTGGTACCTTTGGATACTGATCATTATATGAATAGTAGATGGTGGAGATATTAGATTGTAGAGAAAAAAATTACGAAATGAGATAATGTAATTGGTCAATATATTAGAGAGAACCCACACATTTTAGGAAGCAACTTGAGAACTAGAGGAAGTAATGAAATATAAAAACCCTTGTCTATTTTTGTGTATGAAATAAAATATATTATGTAATGATTTTTATGGAGGGAATAATGTAATGACTCAAGAATTTATAAATTAAATTCCCTTTTGAGTGAATAATTTACATAATATGAAATGTAGCAATAATAAATAGATCACGACTATGTTTCTTTGGACCATTATAAAATATATCATTTTGGATTTAAAAGTTCCTTATGTTTCATAAATGTTAATAATATCATCATTGTAAAATGAATTTTAATATTAGTATATTAAAGGTTCTAATAAATTCCAATTGGAATATATAAAAGTATTTATGGACCCAAATAGTATAATCATAACTAATAAATCTAATTTTTCTAGGACTTCAAAGGAGATACAATCAATGTGTTTGGTCCGGGATAAATCCCAAACCAATATTCAATAACTAGAGACTATAAAAAACCATTCATTAGAAAAGTTCATCATTATCATTATTATAGTTATCCAAACTTTTCATTCATATATATGACATATTTTTATATGAATATTGAATACATAACATAACGATCCACACCAAATTTTTATAAGACTAGTATCATTGGAAAATTTAATATATAAACAAAGAGTTTTTAATTTTACTGTATTATCTCCTAATAAAATATTTATAAGAATAATACATTTATACAATTCTTACAATGAAAAATTATCTATAACCATGGTGAAGTAAAAATAAAAATGGGTGATCTCGTATACTCATTAAGGTTAAATATGGGGGATATTAAGAAAACATGACCATAAGGGTTTGAGAACATGATCCTAAAATTTAGAAAACCATCTCCTCTATATCATAGATTAAAATAATTATACTTATTTTTTATAGGATTTTTTTAATAAATGAATCATAAAGTAATCAAACAACATATTCCATGAGAGAATAAAATTAGAATAAGAAATATGTTTATAGTATATGTATAATCATATTATATAAATTCCCTAGTAGTATAAGTTCCCTGATAAGACTATCCGATTGGTTTATCTTCACTACCTAAACCATCATTGTTTTTAAGCATCACTCCCAAGACTATTATAGTTGATAGATTCACATACTGAACTTGTTTCACCCCCCATTATAATCCTATTTATCTCAAGATATATATATCATTACCTAATTTATTGGAGGACTATAAAATTTTGTTCTCACCTATCTCATGATGATAATCATAAATATAAATTCCAAAAGATCATAAATCATTCATCATATCAAAAACCATGAAAATAAATTGGTGTCATAAATATTTCATAATAATATAACACATGTGAAATAAAGGAGTTTTGTAATCATTCCATCATTTCATGATATGATAACCTAGGTACAAGGAAAAATATTTACACAAATTTCATCACTTAAGCATATAATAAGACAAGAAAAATGAATGAATTTCATAAAAATATTTTATTCATAAATATTATCCATCCTCAGAAATAATTTGGATAGTACCATTGGAAAATATCCCCACTAAAGGATAAGTGAGATTTAGTTTTTATATCAATGTTGAATTAAAAAACCTTTAAAACATCATTAAATCATTCATGAAGAAAATATAAAGTCTACTTTAAAAATAACATTCCAAAACCTAAAAATTAAAAAATATTGTGAATATCATTTTACTTGAAAATATCCTCACAAACAAATAATTTAATATTTATATTATAATGATAGTAAATTCTTTTTTCACAGTATAGTATAAAATGAAAAATTCCTTTCATGTTTTTTGAAATAAAAATTATACCACTTTTAGAAAATGAAAATAATATACATTTTAATCAATTTTTTAAAAAATAAATCATTGGTAAAAAAGACCTTAAAAATTATTGGTAATATTAAATACATTCTTGAAAACAATTTCTGAAATCATAAACATGGAAGAGAAAATATTTTCAAATTAAAAGACAAATAAATTTTATTTTCCTTAAAAATATTCTTTGGGGTCTTACATAGTTAAAGAGATGGAAATTATTGGAAAGCATTAATTATATATAAATAACAATATTAGAAGAAAATACATGATAGTCTATATAGGTAGATAATTATATTTTATATAATAGAAACATAATCCTAAACAATCTTCATAAATAATGGGATTTCAACATAAAACCTTACAACTTTGGTATCATTTAAATCATAATCCCCCTTAAAAAACCATACATAGGTATTTAAATCCACACAAATTTTAAAAGAATAATTAAAAAGGAAATTAATTGATATTATATATGTCACAAACCAACTCAGGTACCCTGATACCTGAGTTGGTTTTGTCATATACTAAAGGGCATTCACAATCTCCACAGGTTTGCGACATGCACATTACATCATACATGATTAAAGAGGGAATTTGTTTTCCAAAAAATAGTGGATGATAATAGGTTACATGTCTGCATTCTCAACAGTCCCAATACGTAGAAAGTGCCAGAAAAAATCGATAAAATAATACCCAGTAGAAAGTTAAACATCATTAAGGTACCTCCTCCCATGATGAAATCATAAACCATAAAAAGACTCATAAAATAGTATTAAAAAAGTTGGAATAATCTCCACTGGTCATCATTATCACTCCATAGTATGAAGGATCAATAAAATCTACCACCTCCAAGTGGCACATTCCCTTTTCTTAGACCTCTCTTAATAAATTCTAAAAACACCTAAAGGAAATTGCAGGGTGTGATATATAAAGCCTAGTTGGGTATCACCAAGTATTCTATAATCATTAACATAAAAATTCACCACTAATCATATCAATTTATATCATACAAGGCATGGAATTTTATTTTCATATTTAAAAGAAAACAATATTCCTCTCAAATAAATGGAAGATATATCAAAACAGTTTCCAAAATAGATTAAATGAACAATATATATATATATATATTATATCAATAAGCTGTAATGAATAAAAAAATTCAATAATCAATATAATGTTTAATAAATTCACAAATCATATCCAAGAACCATGTATGGAAGCCTCGTGTTATGTTAGATTTTTAGTTAAAAGGATCCTCACACCTCTCAATAATTATCTTGGATCTGGTAAACTGTGCTTACAAAATCACACCCTGATAGGGGAACCCAACAATGGTTGTATACACCACAATAGGTTAACCCATCATGCATATTAATGTTTTAGTTATTTGAGTAATATTTTTCACCATCAATCCAATGTTATGGATTTAATTTCCTAGCGTTATTCTCCTAGTTACCACTAACTACCCAGGATAACATGTTCTTCAAACAATAAATCAACAAAAATTGGAAATAAATTATTTAAAAACATTTCAAAATAAAATTTCCTAGTTTCAAATTTCTACAAGCCTTCTTCATTTTAAAACTATATAATAGGTCATCATAATTTCATTCCATTTTAGATTATATTTCAAATTAATCCCATTTTTTAAGATCAATGTAAAATAATTTCATCAATGTGATTTCCAAAGCAATCCATCATTTTTTATAAACACACCCCCACAATTTCAATTCCATTGGAATTGGTGTTTTTTTAAAATTCCATACCCATTTCAAATAAAATAATGAATCATCATAAACACTTTTTTGAGTAATTTAAAAAAAATCAAATCAATCACTCAATCATGGATTTCAATTGAATGGAAACAATTTTTTAAAATGAATATACCTTTAAATAAAGGGATCATAATGTTCTACACCCAAAATGGGGAACTCCAATGAATAACAAGGCAAGGGGAGCTCTAATAACACAACATAGAATTAAGATCTATCAATAAAATTATTTGATACAACAAAATGGATTTAAAATCCCTTAATAACATAATTATTTAACATTGTATAAGGAGGATATAAATGAAGATTGTATGAAGACACAAAAAATGAGATCCTATTACAGAAGAGAGATAGGATCTTCCACTGGAACTTTGATTCACCCAATGAGGAGGTAGGAGGAGCCAAAATTGACTCTTGGGATCCTCCAAGGGAGGAAAACATTATTTGTTTCTATTATTGTGATAATTTATTTTAAATGGTGGTTTTTTTATTTTGAAAACATTTTTTAGAGAAATTGAAAACCCTGTGAATGGTTTCATGGGTAGGGCCACTAGGTTAGAAAATTGTGTTCCCTAAACATGCTCCCCTACTGTAAATCTTGATGGGGTTCATTTTTTGGACTCATTTTTAAATTAACCATGCATTAAATATGCATTACCCACTATTTATGGCGTGCATGGTTTTTTCTTGTGGCTTCATGGTTTGAAAAAACTATGATCCCCCTTGTAGTGAATTTTAACAAGGTGCACTGTTTGATGGGAAAGACTCAACAATTTTTCCAAATTATGTGTGAACCATGCCCAAATCAACGGGATATAGAAATTATTCAAAGTATCCTAAAAAATACTTGACTCAAATGAAATTAAATCAAGGTTCAGGGAATACAAGAATACATGTAACTATATGTTACTACATCCCGACCTTAAAACATTATATCCTCAGAAATATTGTTAATGTGTTTCCATGTCAAATAGATGAGGCCACTACTATCTTATCAGTGCCTCATTATCCCAACGATCATTCAAATCATAACCATGCTTACATATAACATTAACTAATGTAATAATCCTTCAATGATGTACCTTTGTCTCACAATCAACGATCACAACTGGATTTTCAATCATGGATAACTCAGGATCACTATCTAGATCCCTCATCTGGAGACACGATATGGGTCGGAAATATACAACAGAAGTCGTGATGCATGGAAATTTTTTTATCAACATAAACTATGGTGTATGTTCTAATGGTAATATATTTTTTCAACTATATTATAAACATCCATTTATCCCACAAAATGAAGTAAAATATTCCCCAATTTCCCAAGTCGTCAATAACCAAAACAAGGTGAAACTCTTGAGGACACTTGGTCACCAACTAAGAACTCCAATGTTCTCCTAATATGGTCCAAATAATATTTTTAATGGTTCAATTCCATCAGCATTATATTTGGAATCAACTTCATTGTTTCTATCACCTCTTATACTAAACTTGTTTGAACCAAAGAAATTTCTCCAACCATAGAACTACATAATTGATATTTTAAAGGAAATGTATAAATGGAATAAATAGTAACCATATTAATTTAAAATTGGTAACTATTATTATAATAAAACCCAACTAATCCCAAATGGACATCCAATGTTCAAAAAAATGAGAAAACAAGCATGTAACATATCCTCAAGAATTTGTATAGATCATTCTGTATGTCCATCCTTATATGGATGACATTAAATTTTCAAATTTTCATGAGATACCAATTCCACATAGAGCCTATCTAAACGTGATCTGTAAAATGGTGATCCCTATCTGAGACTATAATAAAAGGAACTCAATGTAATCTGAAAATCACATTCACATAGTGACATCCCAATCCATCGACATTTATTGTATCACATATGCAAGTAAATTGAACCAATTTTTTCATCCTATTAGTAAAAACCTAAATGAAATTATTATTATATATGTACATATCATCCCAAACAAAAATTATATGTAAATATCATCCTAAGTCTATGTTTGCATTGGATGTAGTTGAATAAAAAATGATGGTCTCTTCTTCTCGGCTTTGACCTGCTAACATGTATTACAATGTGAATCAAATTTAGTAATTCGTTTTATAATACCTTCACTTAATATCGTCACTTATTATTATAAAAACTCTCTGTGGTTATGGTTTTCATTGCCCAATGGGAATTACAGAAATCATATATCACAACATTTATTATATAAAAAGGATCATCATACATATTATGAAAGAATAAAATACCGTTGAAACATAAAGACCACTAAACAATGGTCTCCCCATAAAAAAACAGTGTCTCTAAATCCACAGAATTAAACATAAATCTACTACTCTAGGAAATTCATCTCAAGAATATTGGAGGTCAATTTATCACATTCTAAATAAAACATGGCCTCTTCTTCCAAGATTCCTAAATAAAACTATGAAAAAAATTACATTATATTCCACTCTAATTATGTTTCTCTCATGTACTAGGTTAAATGTTTCCCATTCAATGAATCACTAATGACATTCCACTTCCCTAGTGTATAGGAAATGTAGAAACAAAACACAATTGGTACTCCCCATAATGCATCTTCCTACGGTTTAATTAATTTTTTAAAAGATATAACTTGGGACTTTTTTGTCAGAAAATTTTTAAATAGTTTCATCAAAAGGTAATTCCATCAACTCTTAAGAATATGAATCGAAGTTGCAGGTTCATAGTAATGAGTTAAATAATTATACTCATGAGGCCTAATATATTGAGAGCCATAGGAAACCATGTGCTTAAAAATCATAAGAATATATCACAATCCCAAACATGATTCATAACAGAAAAAGACATAGCCCTACCCAACCTATGGAAACATTAACACTAGATCAAAATTCAAAAGATTTTTTTGATCAATAAAATAACTATAAATATTATCATCTCATGTTAATGTCAACGCCTCTAGAATGAGAGTGTTCAACATAGAATACACCTTTTATAAATCCTTTTCAAACCAGTGGCAATTCCCAACTAAACACAAGAACCTATGAATCTTAAAATCATTCTTCAGTTTATAAAATTTCATTACTTCTTTCACCTTCTCATGATAAATTGAAATAAAATTTTCTAATACCAAACATTAAAGATGCATCAAATCAAGAATAATGAATCTAAAATTTGGTATATTAATCTAAAGTCTATGATATCTCAATATTTCATTAACTTTTCACAGATGACACACATGATCTGTATCATACATAGAGAATAACAAAATGTCATCCATAAAAACCACCACGAATATGTCATGGTTCTCATATAAAATCCAATTCATCGAATATATAAAAACTACAGGAGTGTTTTTTAGAAAAAATGGAATGAAAAGATACTCAAAAAGGACATACCTACTTATGAAGGAGGTATGTTGAATGGAATATTATTTATTATCAAGTTGTGATAACTAGATAGAAGTAAAATCATCAAGAACCAAATTTACCCCCTTAAACTAGTCAAAAAAGCATTAATTTATGGTAATAGATATATTTTTATAGTAACTGGGTTTATTTTTTAGTATAACACACAAAGGTGAAGTGTTATTTCATATTTAATTAAAAGATAAAATGTTACTCCAATGGTTAAATGGTCAGGAATAAAAAGAAATTCTCTTAAAAAATAATACAACATAGTCTTCAACACTTTCTATTCAGCTGGATCATTATGGTAAGTTGGAAAATCCACTAATTGAGATCTAGGAAATAAATAAATATATAATTATACCTCTCTTATTGGTGGAAAACTAGAGAAATAATATGGAAACAGTATCGGAAACTTGATGATAACATGAGGGAGATATTTACTCAAATATTATCTCGAAAAATATAATTAAAATACTAATATTACATTTCTAAACTCCATATAATATGGTACGACTCTACATGAACTTGGGTCCTATTCAATGTGAAAAACATGTCACAAACCATTGGGAGTATTGAAGGATACTAACCAAAGGGAACAATCAATTTTGTTCTTATTGTAAATGAGAAAATCCATATCATGAATAATATCATGAGATTAAATTTCATGATCCAAAAAAGTCAAATAAAGTAAAATTAATGATTAAGATAAGACAAGATCCCAAAAATAGATACCATGATCTCTCTTCTTGTATAGCGGTAGAGTAATATCCATCAAAAAAGATAAAATGTCTATAAGAAGATTTAGTTGGTTCATAATACATGTTAATATAAAGGATTGAGATTCACCAGTGTAAAATAAAGTATCCATTAAATATTAAACTATATTGGTGTAACCTCTCACATTCATTAGGCTAGTATTTGCTTTCTCTAGAGACTCTTTGACTCTGTAAATAATTCTCTTTCTAAATTCTTATGTTCGAATCCCTTTATGTCTCAATGTATATGATTTCTACAATGTAATTTTGGGTTCTTAAAAGCCCATTGCACTATGTGAAGATGAAAATAAATTGAAAATTTATATTGTTGTACTGAGTGGTCATAAGAACTAAAAGACATTTGAACCTTGGTAAAAAGACATCTCAAATTCTCAATATTTCCACAATGGAAGAAATTAAAATGGTCTATTATAGAAACTATAAGTGATATACAAGACTAATATTGTCAGCAACCACTATGATACCCACCACGCTTCCTCTTTCCTTTAAAAGAACTAATAGGACTACCCCTTGGATAAAATGTAACTAAATTCAAACCAGACATTCAAGGTAGTTCAGTCTCAACCATCAACACCTTATCCATTATATCTCCATAAAAGGTAACATTATGTAAGAAAAACTATGAATTTATATTAGGTCATAGACCCATCTTTAACTTATTATCATTTATCTTCTCATTTGGTATAATCTAATTTGAAAACTACACAACCTTGGAAAAGTTTTTCACATACTACACCACAGTTATATCAACGTATTGGAGTATGAAAAACCTTATAACCTTATCCAGTAGCATAGATATTGGATTGAAATATTCATTGAAGATAACTCTAAATATATTATTGTACATAACCTCATTATTCTTCTTTATTACCATTAAATCATATCATATCCTACTTGGCCCTTCCTTATTGAAGGTAGAATATTTCTACTAAATCACTTTGGGTGTTTAAAAGATATAAAAAAGATCTATATCATATTTAACCAATACATAGTCATTTTAAGATCATTATTTCCTTGGAAATAAGGTTGATTCATTATAAGAAACTTCTATGCATGATTCCAAGATTCGTCCCTTCAAGGTTACACAATTAGATCCTGAATGTCAATGATTGCATGTGCTCATCCAAGACTTAAACAACATTTAAAACAATCCCAATAAGATACTGGTCCATGAATGGATCCAATCACTATTTTCACATTAATATTCCACCTGGGAACTATTCATACATCTTACCAGAGTCATGATGCTACACAATATCAACAAACAATACTAAATCAGCCAAATAAAATCACCTTACATTATGGTGGTGGTAGTCCGCATATACACATGTGTGAGGTTATTATTTTACAGTGATTTGGATGGTAAGAAGGTGTATTTTATTTTATAATCAAATTAGAATAATTATTTCATATATATCACATGTAATAGTTAAACCCAATATATTAACAATCCATGAAATATGGTTATGAAAAATGGATTTTATCACTATGTGGAGACGATAAGCATTATGTAGGCATGGGTGATACATTCGCATCCCATTCGATGTAGAGGAGGATGGTCAATGGATGTTTCATAATAAATATAAAATCTAATTATATTTATTATAATGATGTTTTTTTTATAATTAATATAATAGATATAGGTGAGGTAAAGTACGACTTAGAAATAAACTAATCAGTTAAAGAGATTGCCTCTTCTTTGAAACAACTCCTTTAGATATTCTCAAAAGGTTTATTGGGAAGGAATTTTGGGAAGATCAGAACTCCTTAAATTATTTATGTTTCTTTGGAATATATTTTGGTATTGTTTGGAAAATATATAAGGCTTAAATTGTGTAATTAAGATAAATGAGGGGTACCATTTTATAATTGAGTAGAAGGGAGTTCTTGGAAATTCATAAAATATTACAATATAATAAATTAATTATACTAAAAATATTCCCCCAAAATTAAATGGATTAAAATATAGGATAGTATGGGGTTGAAATACCATCAACCAAAAAACATTGGACAAGTTTATATGGTTCCATAAACCTTATCAATTGGTTTGTCTCCTTAGTTATTCTATTTTACCATTAATAGTTGTAATGACTTTTTCACTCTTATAGAGTTATAATTTTAACTATAACATTAAAATTAACTCATTAATGGAAGTGGAATTCAATTTGAGAAATTTTATTATCCATCTCTTCCAAATTTAATATTTTCATAGTCTTAAAATAATTTAATAAAATATTGTTCTGAGAAACTTCCATTAATATCAATTTTAACTATTCATTTAATTTATCTTAAAAGACATAAGTATAATGTTTTAACTAAAATATAATCTTCTTAAACATCAATAGTATTTCATATTGTTATATAAAATTTGAGGAACACTATAAATAATAGATATTATATTACTCTTAATATTTTAAAATTCAGTTATTTTATTTTTCTGTTTATTGAAAAAATAAATTATTTATTTGTACCAGAATTTAAGGAGATTTTTTAATACCTAATAATTATAAATAAATTATTATCATGAATATAATTTTAATATTCAAAATATAAACATTTATATTCTTATATAACATTATTTTACACTTTGCATAATCATAATAAATACTTAAAATTAAGAGAGTATCATTTTTTAACATTATTTACTTTAAATTTTATGTTCGTCATTTTCATTGAAAATTGTCCCTTAATGTCACAACCTAACCTCAGTTTTCCTTTTTATTATGTTTATATAATAGTTATTTGTATTTTTTTGATGTTCTAGTTGTGTTTTCAGATTTTTTTGGGGTTTTTGGTCTATTTTTACCCCTGTGCACGGTCAGGTTTCTTGGTTTGGGGAGAAACCATGTGGCTGGTGGATGAAAAATGTGTATCTAGTTCATTATTTTATTTTATTATTGGTCTATCATGTTTTTTTCACAGTTTATCCCAAAACATGAATGGAATATAAGTAAATATGTGGAATTCTAGCTGTGTTTGGGACCTATAACATGACTTTTTCATATTTAGAGGAAACCATGTGGAAAGTGTATGAGGGGTAATATCTTTTTATGGAGATGGTTTTCATGGTTGGAATATAGTTTCTCAAACCATTATACTATCCCATAAAGGGTTTTTTTCCCTTTTTTAATGGTGTTGGCAGTTGATGAATAGTTTGGAAAACTGTGCAGCCTAATAGTGTGACTTCTATAGGTTCATAAAGACATGAATTTATTTAAAAATTTTTATGTATTCTTGTATTTTATTTTTATTATATGCTAGATATTGTTAATGCTAGTGGTTTGATTAAAATTGGGTTTTAAAGGAAATTTCATTGTTATTTATGTATGCTATGTTTTTTATAGAATTCCAACTGGATTTAAAAATATTTTTGATATTTTTTAAATGGTGTTTCTACCTGTTTGAGTTTTTTTTAATTGAGTGATGTGTGTGTAATTGAATTTGGATGGATTTCATTGCCTCTTCATAGTTCGGTGCTTATGTTTTCAAACTCCATATTCATTATTGTGAGGTTTCATGTGTTTTCATTATAAATATCTTTATGCATTCACTGGGATTTTTATTTATAAAGTGATGTGATATGCTTAACTCTATATGAACATGGGGTGGTCATATAGATATTTAAAATCATAAAAATAGTATATTCCAAATAATGCCCATTTTCCTAAACCCTTTTTATCTCAAATGGTTATTAATGTTCAAAATGTTTTCTTAATGTATTTTGGTTTCTAAATGACTTCAAATTTGTTTTAAAAAACATGCACAAATGATTGGCCCATTTGTTACTTTGGACGTTTGATTTGAATATCACCTTGGTTTTGGAAATAGTTTTTGAATGAAACATGTTTAATTTGAAATGGTTAAAGATAGAACTTTTTTTGTACTTTGTGATGTTATTATAAATTGGATTTTAAATCTAATGATGTTTAGGTCTAGTTAAAAGTTGTGAAAGGTTTTCTGTGTGATAGTAACCCCTATGGTTATCCTCTTTATGAGAGTGCCTTCACATAGATTGTGTTAGTGATTGGGAAATGCATACAAGGTGGCATATACAGGTTAAATGTAATGTCAATTTAGTTAGGAACTACTCACCTTCCAAATATAGTATTATAATTGGATTCCTGGATACCAACTTGTGCGATGAGTGATGGTTATTATCTATTTATTAATTAGAATGACTAGATACCCTTCAAGGTTGAGATAAGTCATAAGTAATATTCCACTGGTTATTCTAGTTGGAGTATAGTTGTTAGTTATTAACATTGGATTTCATAATATTCCATGAGATGAGTATTAATTGTGCACATATATTATTTCCTCTCGTGATGCTTTGGACATTCCCATGATTTCAAATTTGTATGTTCTTATATTTTTTTGGTATGTTGGTTTTATATTTTACTTAATTATTCCTCATTACACTAGTATTGTTCATGTTATTTTGTTGTTCCACGTGGTATTACCTAATTCCTATTTTTAGTTTCGATCCCTCATGATATTCATTTATTTAAGTTAGAAATCTATTTTGGAATGAAAATCCTATTTTTTGAAGGGGTCATTTTTTGGAGTTGTTCATGGTTGTTTAAAATTATGAAAACCCTATTTACCATCTATAATATCGAAATAGTGTTTGTGGATAGTTTTGTTAATGTTCCTGTATATATATATTTATTTATTACCAACTAAGATACTTAATTCTCACACGATACTTGCACATCCTGGCATCGGTATACCTAAGATGTTTTGGTTGTTTAGTTTTGTGTTTGGAATTTTTCATAGAGAAAACATTGTTTTGTGGTTAGGGGTGACCTGTAAGGTCACATGGATATATGAAGCAGTTTTAATTCATTATTTTGGGGACATATATTTCTTTATTTTATTTAATAAACATTTTATTTTTCTTTCTATTTCATTGGATATATCATTCTCAATTGTGTTATCATTTATTTTTGGAAGTAGTTTCTATCATGGAAGGATCAAGAGTGACTCTCAAGCCTTGTCATGGGCCATCCCTGGTGACCAGTTTGGGATTGACCTAGGTTGGTTAAGGAATTACTTTTCAAATGAATTGTTTCTATTTTGTGTGTCAAGTAGGGTGGATATAGGAATATTGGGACTCAAAAGGTAAGTCATGGATCAGATCCTAATCACCAATACATGTGATGAGACATGTGTTACCATGTGTCGTTAGGATTTTAATCTTTCATTTTAATGATGTTTCATGATATTGTTTGTTTATGTTTTTGATGATATTGTGCATATTGGGTGATGATGATGGAAGTGAGATGCTATCACATAGTTATCTTACATGGAATAGTGAACCATGTGGAGCCCTATTTAATGGTTCAAAATGCTTCAATTTGTTGGTTCATGGTTACAATATTGTCTTTTAATACATATGGTATAGTCATGAATGACCAAAAGTTCATCATTTAGGATATTTTTGTGTGATTTAAGATATTGGTATGATTTTGGATTGTGTGACTATATTTTGAAAAGAAAGTATTTTTTTATTCTAGATTTTGGCATGACAAAAAAGCTATTGGAAAGTAAATGATTTTAGAAAATAGTTTTCATTTAAAAATGAAACTTTTTAATGTGGGGTGTCTAGTTTAAAATTAAATTTAGAAGTTGGGTTTTAAATTATAATTTGGATAAACATAGTTGTCTTTTAGTCAAATATGACATTAATTGAGTATATGGATTTGGAAATGGTATTTCATATATGAAATAGTTTTTGAAAATAGAAATTATAATTGTTTAAAGATTAATTTTTATGTGTTATTTAGATTTATGAGCATTTTATTTTTTGGTGGGGTTTTTAATCCTTTTTTGGTGTATTTTTGGTTTGATGTTAATTTTTTTTCTAAATTTATATGTTTTTTTAAGTATGAAACCAAAAAATGTTCATAAGGTTTTTGGGTGGTCTCATACAATTATTTTTTTTTCAAGGCTCCCAGTGGACTGGAGGAGCCGAATTATTCTACTTTTTTTCCTATTTTCTATAGTGATAAAAGTCCTGTAGAGATTTTGGTGTGTTTTAAGACTGATTAAGGTGTCTTCTAGTCTTTGGAAACACTAAAAGTAAAGAGGGTGTTAGTAATTTGGTTTTGATTAAGAGACTCAGACTGAATCAGTGGAAGATGATCATTCCATCTTCATTGTATGATGTGATTCCGTAGGATATATGTAAGACCATTTTAATTATTTTTTCAATTTATAAAGATGATTGAAAGTTTAATAATTGATATATGAAGTATTAGTTAGGTATTTTTGTATCTTGACTATAGTGCATCTGATTCTTCAAGGCATCTAGTCTCTAACCACATGCCTTGTATTGAAGCTTTTAATGTTGTGTAAAAGTAACCAGGTGAAATAAATTTAGTACTATCCTATTTCCCCATTTTTAGAGAGTAATTATTTTGAGTTTTAACATCCTATGGTTTCCTATTTTTTGGTCCATTTTTGTTTGTTTTTTTGGTGGACCCATTGTTTTGAGATCTCTATGGTTATGCCTTGTCGGTGTGCACCTCTTCATGGATTCCCTCTTTATAAAATGGTTATATTTGTTGAATTTTTCTCATTTTGAGAAGCTCACATCTTATTCAAATATGTAATTGATAGTTGGATCAGTTTAGTGTTTCTTTTTCACTTACTTTAGTTTGGTTCATTCCATGCATAGGATGGATTCATGTCAGTTAGTATCCTAAATGGAGGGGAGACCTCAATTTCCAAACCATGGATTTACATGTTATGGTCTTCTGTATATTTGGTCATGTGTGACTTGTGGTGTTGAAATTTCATATTGAATTCAGTGTTTTTCTTAGTTTTGTGTATTTATTGGGTATTTTGGTTTCTTTTAGGGATTAAATTCATCTAGATTAGAGGGTCCTGATTTCCATTCATTGTTTGAACATGACGACTTTTTTGGGTGGAATGCTTTTTTGGTGGTGATAATTTTCACACACCATCTTTTTTTCTTATTTTTTGTATATTCCATAGTTCAAGGTCATTTGGATGTTTTTTTATTTGAGTTCTTAGAGAATTATTTTGAGTTTTGGGGGTTCCAATATTTTGTAGACCTATGTGTGGTTAGTGTGGATTGTTTGGGGAGAAACCATGATATTGGTTGATGAAAATGGTGTTTAAAATTCAATTTGTTCTTGAATGGGTTTTTTTAATATTCAACTAACAGTGTAGAACAAACCATTCATGTAAAAAGAAGTAACATTGTGGCTTTTTTGGGGTGTTTGAGACACGACACATGGCTTGTGAAGAGTTAGAGGAAAACATGTGTCAAGCATGTAAATGGTTTTTTCATTTTTTTCAAACCTATTTCTCATGATTGGTGAATGTTTTCTTAGAACATAAATCCATCTCATTAGAGGTTTATTTTCCTTCCTATAGGGTGTGCAAGGTTGTTGAACAGTTTGGTAGACCATTCTTATTAAAAACATGACTTTCCTATGTTTATAAAAATATGGTTTTCCTCCTCTGACACACATATTTTTAAAATCTTATTCAACACTACTCCCCTTCTATTTGATTTGTGAACATGATGGGGCTCTAAAACCACTTTCCCGAAACTCATATACCACCCTTCATGCTCCTCCATGTTTCTTAGGATTTTTTTTTTATTTTTGGGTATTTTTCTCACTTATCTCTTCTTCCAGACTTGTTTCATCATCACTATTAGTTTATATCCCTTTTTTAACCCTAGGGTGAGGTTTGGATTATGTGCATTTATTTTTTGAGGATAGTGTGTGTAATTTTCTCTTTTTCTCTTATTATTCCCCCTTATGGGAATTCATTTCATTCACACACCATTGATGTAGGTTTTTTATCCATATCATTTCCAAATTATGTATTTAAATGATAGACCTTTCTAAAATTCATTATAAATATTTTATTTTTCCTTGAAGTGTATTATTTCAATTTTTTATTGCTTCTCTATGATATTGGATAAAAAATTGATACGTTTTTAGAGGAATTTTATTATTATACCTATATATATATTAAATATTCCTATAGGTTACTTTTTTAATAAAATTCTAAGTGGAATTAAAAATTTATTTGGGTATTTTGAAATAGTTTTTATCCTTGTTTGAGTTTTAGTGTAATTGAGTGATGTTTTCTAATTGTAGTTGGATGGGATCTACTTTCACATTATGGTAAGGTTCTCCTGTTGTGAAACTCCTTATGCTTTATTTTGAGGATCCATGTGTTTTATTTAAAAGTTACTCTCAAGTAATTTTCATAAAATACCATTTATATACAAGTATGATTTGTGAAACTATATATTCGCATGGGTTGTGCATATAAATAAGTGAATTATTACAAATAATAGATTTTATAGAATTCATGTTTTCAAAAACCCAATATTTTTCTCAAATGGTTTTACTTATGTTCCAAATTTTTTATCAATGATTTTTTTCTAAATTATACAAGATGGGTTTACATTGTGTTTTTAAAGCATGGTCCATTTAGAACATTGGATGTAGTTGGAAAATAACTCTGGTTTTGGAAATGGCTTTGGAAATTAAGGTGTTTTTATTGTAAGTGGTTCTTTATTGTAAATCTTAATGCCTGATTGGTACATTGAGATGTTTTTGGAAATTATATTTGAACTCTTATGTTGTGTAGGCTTTTTTGGATAATGATAATAGTTTATATTTTAATGGTAACCCTTTCAATTTCCCTCTTTTTGAGAGGGTAATCACATAGACATTATGAGTTAGTGGGAAAGGGATGTATGATGGAATAAGCTGGTTATGTATAATGCGTAGAATTTGATAACATCCTCACATTAAAATTATTCTATTATAATGGTCTTAAGTGATGTAATTTAGAGGTTATTGTGATGGTTTTTATCTATGTTCTGATTAAATGAACTATATCCCCTTGGAGAGTGTGATGAGACATATGGGATATTCCACTGGTGAGGCTTGTTACAGAATCCATGTGGATTATTAACTATGTATTTAAAAATATTACAACAGATGGGTCCAAACTGAGTACATCCATGATTTCCTCTCAATATATTTATGGAATTACCATAATTAGACATTTTTTGGTTCTTGTATTATTATTTTTATTTTTTTTCTTCTTACATTATTACTTACTTAAAATTGTATTACTTCTATTATTTTGGAATTTCTATTGATATAAATTGATTCCTATGTTTAGTATTTATCCCTCCTGATATTATGTTATCTATGTTTTTTTCTCTATTCAACGTTTTTTATCTAACTAGTTATTGAAATGAAAAACTTATTTGGAATAGAAATCAATGTTTTTTTAAACTGAAATTTTTGGCGACACGTGCTTGGTGTTTTAATGTTATGAAAACCCTTTCTTCGATCTGTAATTTCAAACTGGTGTTTATTAAATATTTCTATAAGTTAAGGGTGTAGATTCTTTAGTGTTTTCCAACTAGGATGTTTTATTATCATATCCTACATGTTCCACTTGACCTCAAAAGAACATAGTTTTTATAATGTTTATGTTTTTTTCAGACTCCCTCATTGAGAGAGCTTAGTTATATGGTTGTGGGTGACCCACAAGGTCACGTGGAATTATATATTAATTTTTATTCCATTTTCCAAATCTATTTTAGTTTTTTAATTTTATCCATGATATTTATTTTTTCAATGTTTTATGGGATAAATTGATCCCTATTTTTTATCTTTTATATCCTACACAAGTTTCCATAATTGAGGATTGGGAATGCTTCTTTAGCCTTTTTTTGGTTTAAACTTGGTGACCAGTTCATGGTTGACCCTGGTTATTTATAAAAATTAAACTAATAAATTTTAGTACAATGCTGATAAGGGTTTTATTACCATTATACAATAATAATTAGAATGATAAATTATGGTATTTTCACTCATTTTTAACATTGATTAACATAATTTACCGTTTATTGAGGTGATAAATTTTTCCATGGTTACTATTCATAATGTTTAAAAATATAAGGGAATTATTTCCCAAATTTAGACCTCCTAATTCATAATATCGAAATCATTTTTTACTATTCCATTTATATAGTTGGTTGAAATTAATTTATAAACATACATGTAAAGTACAATAAAAACATATTTTTTGATAAAACAGTTTCCAAGCCTATAACATCATTTATTTTCATACTAATAGTTATTAATTAAATTAAGATAAAATTACATTGGAGGGAAAAAATAATTTTACAAAAAAAACTTTTTTATTTTCAAATTATTTAAATTTTATTTTTGTAACTAATTTATTACCAATGAATATATTTTTATACATTTTTTAGTATAATTTTCCCTTAATGTAGTTAAACCAACTCATACATTCTAATAAAACATCTATGAGATAAACATCACATAATAATACTATAATATTATATCATCGTTTATTTAAACTCAGAGTTTCATGTAAAATAATCTATTGAAAAAAAAATGAGGAGAATTATTTTATAAAATTCTTGGTTGTTATATTATACCCACCATAAAACTAATTTTTGCCTTTAAATTCATCACTCTAATACATAAAAATTAGGATATTTATATTTTATTACATCCCTGGGATCTCATATAGCTTCATTAAATTTATAATTTCTCCATAACAATTTAAGCATGTGAGTAGTATTAATCCATAAAATTTATCTCCATGATCTATAATTTTTACTAGTATTACATTCTATGAACGATCACACTAAAATGATAAAACATTTTATTTTAGTATATATTAATGCATATGAACATACTTACTCGTGATATTTATATGGAAATTATTGTGTACTTGAGAGAGGTTCATTGGAAGCACCAACCGATAAGCTACTATCCCTACTCAATCAAGAATCTCAAATGGGCTAATATACCTATGAATAAACATTCATTTATTTCAAAATATCATAATCTTTTAACATAGATAAATAATGTTAAAAACCATTGATGTAACATTAAATTCCATATCACTCTAATGGTTGTCTATATAATTAATATATAGACTATAACGTTCCTTGATATGATGTTGAGTGGCTCTAACTTTCTCTACCACTTCCTCAGCTGGCTCTAGTCCCAATAGCATTATTTCTCCAATATCATCCTGAAACATTATATTTCCACACTTCTTTCCATGTAGGGATCCATATGAAGCCATCTGAATGATTTATTGAAATCTATTATTGCAATAAAACTATACTAGAGGTATTTTTTGTTCTTCGCAACCTTAAATTTACATTGGAAAACAACTCAAAATATCCTACATCTTCTGAATTGTTTTCTCAAAATAATAATAATAATAAGGATGGAATGTCTTACTAAATCCCAACTATGTATTCATGTCTTACTGAATATATTTCCAAAACACCATGGTTAACCTTGGATCCCTATAAAATAAAATAGAATACGGTACTCCATGAAATATTACCACTTCCTTATTGTATATTCATGAAAATATATTAATGATGAAGTATTCTCATATGGAAATAAAGTTTTCTTATTTTATAATTTGACTGAATACATCTCAAATAGAATTGGTTCACTTATAAGTTTTTACAAGAACTCTGTTAAATACAATAAGAGGGGGATGAATAAGGGTATGAATGATTTAAACAACATCCCAATTAGACCGTGTTTCATAATTAAAGAGAACACTTTTCTCTCTATCTCATTCCAATATCAATCTATGAACATGAGTGAAATCGTGTATGAGACACATTTATTTGATTTGGTTCACCCTCATTTGGATAGGTCCAAGGAACATACAACTTCAATGTGACGATGTAACAAATCTACTAAGGCTCACTACCAAAATAAATGGTTTGGGAAACAACACTTATATGCCCAAAGTCACTACCTTTATAATCTTTAGGTTTATATTACTATTTTCCTAAGTGTTACCCCCTAACTCTATTTTGACAAATCAAAGTCGGTGGAAAGGACCACATTATTCCTCTTCCTTTTCACAATACTCTCGAAAGGATCCACACACAATTTATAGACATGGTTTTTCCAACATTATCAATAATTAATGGATCCCCAACTATAGGTATATGGTAGGTTGAAGTCTTATTTTCACCCAATACATTAAATATTTCTTCCCACATACATCTATTTTGTGGAAAATGATTTTTAAAATAATTTTTGTTATTTCACGTAATTCCTTTCACTCATTTTGAACTATATTGCCTCATATGAAAACTACCTTACAACACATGTTATGATTTCTTTGTGGATGGATGATGCCTTGTGAACCACTGATACTTCACAGAATGACATTAATTTTTGTTTCCTTTACCTTTGAGAGCTATAGAGCTTTTCAAACTCATTTCATGAACTATTTTCACGAACTTATTCCTTTATCTAATTTCTTCTTCGCAAAACTATTCTCCTTTATGGAGTCCTCCATCATGAGAAACTGTAGACTTATGGAAATTTGTCTAGTAGTGAAAATGTTCACTAATTGAATTATCAATCTCTAATGATTTGATTTGGTTTCTTTATATAGGAAACCAAATCCTAAAAACACTCTAATCACAAATACCCAAAACTCTGAGATTGTATAGCCTTCCCCAAAAAACATTTATACATTACCCAATGTACATTAATCCTACGTGGCAGCTGATGTCATCTCCAAGCTGACACCCTTTGTGAATCCTTAAATCACTACCTAAATTTCAAAAAGCATCAAGCCTCCCATGAATGACGAGCCACCCATGAATTGATTTCACTATGTGGTTCATGTAGCATGCTTTGCAATCTACATAGTGATTCTATATAGAAAAACTTAAATTTCTAGTTTCCCATCACCTTTATGTGTACCACCACTCTAGCCTACAGAGCACTGATACACTATTAAGTGTTCCGTGTACTCTATGCTTTATTTTCCATGAAATATAGTTCATTATCACTTTTTTGGAAAACCTTCCTTTTCCAGAAATCCAACGCTAATTTTTGAGGCCCAAAATTTTGTATAACACTGAGAAACTATACCAACTTAAATATCTACTATGGAAACACAAAAAATACTGAAACACAATCATCTATATTTTCTAACAAACACAATCAACTCAAAAACACAGAGATGACACCTTGGAAAATTATTTCCCTATAATAACTCCCTTTTTTGTGGAAAACTCTACAAAATTTGATATATTATTAAATATTCAACCATTTTCTTCTAAAATTCACATCTAGAGACTGATATTGATCCATGTATTTAATGAAAGCACACTCTAAGACTTAATGATCTATTCTCGGTGTGGGAAACAAGAGTAAAATGAAAAATTATTCAATGAAACATTTTATTCCCAAAAACTCATCAAATTTCTTCACAAATTCTATTATTCATGATATGTATCCTTTGATCGATCATCTTTGGAATAATAAGATTTAAAACTATAAATACTTAAATCCCCCACCCATCAGCTTCTCCTCCTATCATGATTAAAATATATTACCCTTTTATAGCCACCATTTTTACCCCTTTTCAATAAACTCGAATGTCACTTCATTGTTCTCTGCATCTTGGTAAGGAACATAGATCATCACATTAGTGAAAACACAACATAACTTAGGTAGTGGGGGTCATACTTCCACACTTGTTCATGTGTGAGGATTCAATATAACTACCAGAGGAAATCAAGGGATTTCAAATTATTTTTTTGGAAGGGAATTGTTTAGTATGTTTGAAACTAGTAGGTCTATAGGCACATACTCAAACATCAAAATCCATTGATCAACCTTTTCATTGATAAAATGATACATTATTTAAATTTACATTTCACTTGATTGATGGACTAGATTTTTTTAGGATTTATTGCAGTTTAATTATCCCAATGGATTCCAATTAGATACTTTAATAAAACTCCCATATCATCCATTTGTTGCATCATCCATAATAACTTCAATCACACTTGAGTAGTTTCTATATATTCATCTTATTTTGTACTCAATTAAATGAACAACTATTTCTTTCTTAGAAAATAAATACTTCGTTCTCTATGATATAATTCACCAAATGCTGTCAATTTTCTGTCTTCTTTGGAACATCCCAATCAACTTATGTATATCTAAATAACTCTTATAGTTTTTTGTTATTGTATGGAAAACGAAAATCCAATATGACCTTGATATACACAATAATTCTTTCTCTTGAAATCAACTGTCTTTACATGTGATTTCATTGATATATTTCTTCTTTGCATGTGGAAAAAATTATATCAGGTAGTTTTTCTATCAATTACAAAATAACTCCAATAATTCTACTATATTATGTGACATTAACTACATTACATTCAACATCCAATGATATTTTCACACTGGTAGCCACCGATGTTTTCATTTCATTGTAATTATCCTTTCTAAATCATCTCAAAACATCTTTTTTCTATTATGTTCTTAGAAGTGATTTTTTTATTCTTTCCTTGTGTCACCTATACGCTAAGTAAAAATACTAATTCCCTAATCATTGATATTTCAAATTTATTTTTCATGAATTTTGTGAAATTTATAAAATGTGCTTTATCTGACCCACCAAATATTATGTCCTCGGCATATAATAGCACCAAAATCCTTTCATTACTATTATTGTTGAAAAAGATATTGTAATCAACTCCACCACACTATAAAAAATGATTCTTCATAAAACTAATCATGTCTTGAATACCATGATCGTGGGGCTTTCATCAACCCATATAATGCATTATTAATCCCAAAAACGTTTATCTCATATTCATGAATGAGAAAAACATCTGTATATTCAATATAAACAACTTCTTCCACAACCACATTATGAAATGTCTACATAAAATCCATATTGAAAACATTTAACATTCTTTGTACTACTATAGAAAATAATAATATGATTGTCTCTATCCTTGAAACAGGTTCAAATGTTTCATCAACGGTGATAACCTATACTAGGGAGTACCCTTTTCACACTAGTCATTCTTTGTTTCAAATCATTATACCATATTCATTCATCTTGTTGTTAAATACACATTTTGTTCTCATAACATTATTCTATATTGGCCTCAAAAAAATATCCTTTGTTTGATTCTTCTCAATTTGGTCAAGCCCTTCATATATGTCCTAGAACCAGTTTTCATCATCAGATACTTCCCCAAACAAATTTGAATCTACCTATGATATGAATGATGCTTGTTATAAATTATTCATCCTCCCTATTCACACTAGTATAATCATATCACTAATTATGTTATGTTTACCAATTTAGGATCTTCTCTTTGAACTTTTTTACAGATATAGGTTTTTGGTAATACTTTTCACTATCTAAATCTCTTTATGAATTAGCCTCTAGAAATGGAACATCCCCTAACCATATCAACTCTTCACCACTATCCTCTTGAGATTTATCATGTATTTTCTGAATATTATTCTCATTCTCTACTATAGTAACATAATTTATTTTAAATACCTTTTCTGTCAACTTATTGAATAATTTATATTTTTTTATTTCGGTATCCAATAAATATCCTTTCATCTCCATGGTATTCAAAATTCCTATGTTTTTCTTTATAAAAAATAAAACACATACTTCTAAAGACATTGAAGTGAATCAATATTGGAATCTTTCCATACCATAGCTCATATAGAGTCTTCTATTATATTGAAAATAATAACACTCTATTTTATGTACAGTCTTTATTCTCCACTAGTTACTTCTAAAATTTATCTGGAATTTCTTACATAATGAGAATATTTCTATCCATAGTCTTGATAATTCGATTTCTTCTCTCCATTAATCCATTTCTATATGGAGTTCTTACTACATAAACATTGTGTCTTATCCTAGGGATCATGAGATAATCCTCTGCTTTTCTATTTGGGAACCTTATTACCTTATCTATTTAGATCTTCTAGATTCTCTGGACTATCTTATTTTGAACTACCTTTTGATAAGTTATGAAATTTAACGCATTAAATTTTTGAGTGATAACTAAAACCCATGCCATTATGCTAAATTCACCAATTATTATAACATTATATTTTGTCCCATTAATATATCATGGTGAAATAGTTTTCCTCACATCAATATTCTCCAACTCAACCACATATTTTGACCTTTTATATTTTTTGTTATATATCTTTCAATATATCTTTCTTTGTTGACAAGAATCACAGGTATGTGAATGATCACATAATAACCTAGGGAGGTCTTGAGTGGCATCACATTTCACCAGGTATCCCAATGATATTTTTCTTGAATGACCATGGCATTTATCCTATAAACTATTCTCTTATTCCTTGAAAGCAAACCCATATCTTCTTCTCTACATACAAGGTATATATTCACATTTGTATTATTTCCTTGAAAAATCGTTACATTGTAGTTTTCCTTAATGAAAAAAACTTTCTTGGAAAATCTTATTGAATGTCTTGAGTTACATAATTTACCGACACTTAGTTATTATAGGGTTATTCTTAAATTTTTAATATCCTAATTTCCACAAATAACTAAATTATCCTTTGATACCAACTATAGTATCAATCCTTTTTATTACAAAACTTTTCATTACATTTTACAAATAGATGATCTTTAAAGTACAATGTCTTGGAAATAAAGAACATATTACATGAGAAAATAAAATGCATTATTCTATTAATAATTAAAGGATTCATCCTATATTTATCCTAATTACAATTACTACATCTCATATCCTAGGTACATACATCAAAATAAAGGGTGAGCAGAAGGCCCAGTAATGAAAGCAATTGAAGCAATTTACATGTGAACTTGAGTGATATTAATAAGAACATGGAGATAAAGAGGAATATCCTAAAAATAATAAAATAAAAAATAACATTAAAATGTGGCTACAAAATTTAATTTAAACATTCATGAACATATCACGAAGTACCATCCCAAAGGTTTCATAAAAATTAAAAAGGCTATTCACCAAGGTATCGAAAAACTTGTCATATCTAGAGATTAAATTCATTACCCAATGAATTTTAGTGCTATCAGGGAACACCATTAATATGTATTTATTTTCATGTGATCCTAATATATCATAATAATTCATTTCATAAATAAACTAATGATAGTTTAAGAAATGGGTTTCAAATGAAAATAGTGACATTTTAATAAATGATTAAAAATAAGATCATTATATCAATTATAACCCATAGAAAGGGAATAAGGTTTTTATGTATGTCAATTAAAAAATAAATATATCATTTTTATGTCTTGGGGAATACCCCTAGAAATGAAATATGTTGGGTTATTTACGTAAATAATATAATATAATTTCTTGAGAAAAAGAGAAAGATTTTGAGACAAAATTTTTGTAGCATAACTTCTACACAACATGGTTTTAGAAAACATTAAAAAGAGAGGGGACATGGGTAAACCACTCATAAATAACTCATAATATAGTTTTGGGACAGAATAAAATGTAAATAATATCATGGTATGGATATTTGAATGATGTATCACAAGAAAATAGATCTTGAAAGAAAGAGAAGATGTGATTTCTTTTATGAATATTCGGCATCCTAACGGCATCACATAAAAATTCAAAAAATTAGTTGATGGAAGTGGAAAGGGTCTATCATCATTTGGATATAAAATGGACTGAAATATATCTATAGAAAAACATAACCCTCGCATAATAAAATGGAAACTATAATACATTACAAAAAATAAGTAATGACTAAATGAAGAAGGTGAAATGTTCCTTTACCAAGAAGAGTACCGTCAAAAACTCAATTGTTGGGACATTGGGGGTATTGAGGGAACCTTGGGAGGACTCCCTAAGAAGTAAAATTACCATATCTTAATTTATGAGAAATGTTTAATGGATGTAATTAAAGAATGAGTTGGTATTTATAGAAACAATTTGGTAATATTGTATTAATTTCCTAATGACAACTCACTACTGGTATTTACAAAACCATGGTCTTTCCCATGGTGTTTTCCAATGATATAGACACTTGGAACACCTAAAAACATATCTTACTGTACACAAGTTGACCATAATTATTACATCATTATTACATCATTAATGTTGTCATTAAATACACTGAAACTCAAAACAATATTTTTAATATTCACCGAAAAACAAAACATTTTATAAAAACTATTAAATTCACCCTAACCTTATATCGATTCTCTGCATTCAAAAATGAACTCCATTTTATTAAAATAAATTTAAAATTAATAAATATTAAATTTTAATGTAATAATAATATTTTTCCGAAAAAATTACTCATACATAACTAATAATTTATAAAATATTTATTTATTAATTCTATTATATCACATTACAAATCAAGTTTCCTAAATTATATTATAAATTCATAAGTGATGTTATTATTCCATTGGTCACATTACTATTCATAAGGGTAATATTATTTTTTATAATTTACTATTCCCAAAAATATTAGGTTGATCTTATTAGAATCTAAATTTCTTACTGATCACAACTAAAGAAGACCATTTTTAAAAATAATTTCACATTATTAATTATTTAAAATATGAAAAATATTTTAAAATACCCCTTTTCTAATATTCATCAATAATATGGAACTTCTGTAAATTCATTCTATATTTATCTCGAAATTTAAAATTCATAAGATCTACCATAATAAGAAATAACAATTTTATTTATACAAAATTATTACAAAATGTAATTAAGGCCTCATTGTATATCCTCTCATAACACCTCCATAGGACCTAAGAGTATGGTGTGCTATGGTGAAAGAATCTCGGGGCGACTCAGACAATATTTCTAGAGTGGTGATTTCTATCATCTTGAACTTCTCTCGTAAGTGATTCCGTTTAATCTTAATGTATCGGAGTTCGTCTTGGTCTTCGTCCAGAGAAAAGCACAGTGATGCTACCTCCTTCCGAAGCTCTGATAGATGGGCTTCGTATAGCCCAAGTCTACTGAATGAGGCTTTCAACTCATCTTTCTATATTATTTAACCACGATCATTTGTATTTATAAACAATAATCAGAACATTAAGAGTATAGTTTCCAATAGTCATATTGAACAACAGTCATATTGACCAATGGTCATATAAATATCATAACCCAATGTTATAATTTTAGTTATACTCACTTAATTAATTAAAAGTATATAGTTATGTTGAGTACACACAAAATTATGAAAACAATATTATGCAGAGGTTTGTGTCATTACAATATGGGTATCTTTTCATTCCTTTTGGTTTGAAAAATACTCCAGAGGTGTTCATGGAACTCAGGAATAAATTTTACATCCATATCAAGTTTTTTTCATTATATTAATGAATGATATCCTGATATAAACTAAAACATCAAACATTCATGCTAGAAACCATTGTATTTTATTAACTACACATTAAAAACATCATTTATACACCCCAATTTCTAAGTGTTGTTTTTTGTATTCAAGAAGTTCATTTCCTAAGTCAGGTGACATAGGAGGATGTGATCTCAATAGACCCAAATAATGTTAAAGTAGTGATTTATTTGGATCTATCTTATAATGTTTTTATATTATGATTTTTCTAAGTTTGTATGGATGCTATAAACATTTCATAATGTACATCTAATACTTGGAAGAATCTATGTTAGAGTTGACTAATAAGGATAATTATTTATAGTTGTATGATTAGTGTGAATATTTTTTCCTAGATATTAAGAGAATATTAATTATATCACCAGTGTTGACCATTATAAGGACTGGTATTGGATAAGTAGTGTAATGTGATGCATGCGATGTTGTGTTGGGAGTCATGTTAATGAATAGGGATCAAGTTGTTTCTTTTGGGTCACAAAAATTCTGACCCCAAGAGTGAAACTTCCCAAAACATGACCTAAAGTTTCTAGTAGTATTATGTATCATGATGTGTTGGAAAAACTATTTATTTGGTGATAATTTATTTCTATATATAGACCATAAGATTATATAATTGATATTATCTCCATGTGATATCAATTTTTCATAGATAAATTTTATACAATATCTATAAATAATCAAAATTTAATCGATTATTCTCTAGGTATTGGTGTTTCCATTTTATATTCTCTTATAAAAAAATTTGGGAGACTCAGAATCAGAATAAACGGCCTACATAGGAGTAATGGATACTAATGATTTTGATAGTGGATTTTCTAGTGGATTCATCAAAAGATACTGTAGTCTTATAATGTTCACAATTAGTGATCACATATCCTTAGGTGGACTTTTTTAGAGTGTTTTAAGAGTCCAATTTTGATTGTGTAGTGATGTGTGAAAACATGGCGGGGGATGACTAAATTCAACGGAAGCCCTCAGATGATTACTTTGTGGTCTATGTTCACGGAAGAGTAGTTCTTCTAGCTTCTTTAAGGTATGACCTAATAAGATACTCTCATTATTTGAATTGGGTAGTTCATCTAGGGTCAAAAAAATATTACTAGGACATCGAACATGAGTTCTATTAGACTAGTATAAATAGGAATATTTCTAGTTTTGTTTCATGTTTCCATACCATCCATTTGGTAAAGTTAAAGTATCCTCATCTCAGTTGTTTTCTTTAGAAACTTATGATATATATGTGTAAGTGGTTAGATGATAATATTGAATTCTTGATGGGTTTACGCAGAATCTTGGGGAGTTCTGATGTGGTTTGGGTGACGGTTGGCCAGCTGATGAAATTAGCACAATTCTTATTAATCTAAGAGACTCAATATATAAATGAGTGTGAAGTATGAATATATGAAAGATCATACAAATTCATGGACTGAATTCACGTATCATATTAGAAAGGGGATTATATTTCACATTCAAATTTTAAAAAGGCATGCATTAGGAGGTAGTGAATCAATTGAATTTGAGTACAATATACCATCTATTTATTTATGTGAAATCATATAATACAATTCAAATACATGATGAAATTATCCTTGAATACATATTAGACTTCAGTGGACTCAAATTTTATCACCTATCATTGTTAATGTTTTCATATAATAAAACTTTCCAAATATCTAATAATATTGAACCTTTTGTGGCTCTCAATAAACAGTTGTTCCACTCACAATTATGCTAGAAAGTGGAAGGTGAGGTAGTAGTTATTGGGATGAGTATGGTTTATGATACCTTTGGAAGAATTTGGTTGATCAATAAGTAGTAATATTCCATATAGAGTATCTAGTGATCATATACTAATTAGAGGATATTACCTATGGGGTTCACTATGGGTGATCATGTTTTCTAACGGGTCTCACCTCGGTTGGGCCATCAACATTTTCGAAAGAAATGGAATATGGTGTCATAATTTTTAATACCATCAGATATCACCAAAAAAATCAATTTATAGTATTATAAACTAAAAATTCAACCATGTTGTAAAGGATTTGATTATGTGTCCCAAGATGGGTTCCATGTTACTCAACATAATAGGTACATGCTTGATCCTACACCTTTGATTGGCTATGAGTAGGTTCAACTGGATCTAGACCCTTATTTTATTGACCAACTGGAGAGTATTATATATCAGAGTGACATGGTGCTAAGGTGGAATATGGTTCCAATCATTATTGTCTTGTGGAGAAATTGAGAAATCCATAATGGTACTTGGGGGATTTTGATTTCCATGGTCAATTCCATGAGTTATTTTATAAGCACTGCTGTAAATACTTCCCTTGTATGAGAATCTCTAGTGGGGAAAATTTTGATGTATCATAACATTTCGTCTAATATGTTAATCCTTTTTTCAATATTAACCATTTTTTGTTTGGTTAGATCCGCTCTTTGGTTGAATCTTGGGAACATTATAGTATCTTTTGGTGTTTTTGGGACTTTGTTATTCAGCATGGGCTGCACCACGACCGTAGTACAAGCCTTGGTGGTCACTTTTCAGCCTTTTGAAAAACAATAAAAGTGAAAAAGGGGACACTGAGGCATGTCCATGAGAATTTGATTTGTTTTCTTTGGTAGACCACAATCATAGCCACCACACCCCACCCATAGTGGAAGACTTGGTGAGGATAAATGGAAAAATGTTCGGCACATACTTATTGTGGGCCACTTTGTTTATTAGTGTGTTCAATGAAACCAAAGTAATAGTGGAGGTTAGGGTACAGACTACAAGGGATGGAATATAGGTTTTTAAGCATCTAATTTATTTTCATTCATCATAGTGTTTTATCATTTCAAGGGGGAAAATTTTATCATTAAGAGAGATCTAAAATTCATTATAAACTTATTTCTTCATTTATTAATCAATTTATTTCTCTACTATTAGGTTTACATTTAATCACTACATTATTTATATGGTTCTAGGTGGATTTTTATCAACTCGAGTTACATTTAGGTTTCTTACTCTAATAACCTTATTCTTTCTAAAGCCCATTTCTCAAACATGTTAGAAGAATTGAACCATGGAATATAGAGGTTGTTCTTATAGAATCAGATTCATGGAAGCCTATCATTTTCTTATTTGTTCACTGTTATTCAGGGAACTGATTTCTACTTCATCAATTAGTCATTAATTGATATATTGTTAGTGTTTAACATTGGTTAAGTGTTAATTATACTATTGGATTGATTCCTTCTCGAGTAACATTATAATGACTTTTTCTTTCCTTATTATAATCCGTTATAGTAGTTCATGGCTTGTAATCTCGGTCTGATTGGTTTGTGAATGTGATTCTGATAACAATACTATTGATAAATTGATAAATTTTTATTTCAATGTTTCAGTTGTGTTTTTTTTTTACCATTTAGAGGCTATGAATATATATTTATCATTATATGATGTTTTGTGATGATTTTATTTTTACCATGATTGATGTTTGATCACATGTGTGTGAATGTGTATCCTATGATACCCATGTTTGAGTATAATTACATGGGATTATATTTGGATACATATACTCAAGATTTGTAAGATTGTTTTTCAATATGTGTGAATCCTATCATGTGTGATGTATGGCCTTTGGATATTCTTCTTTAGTCTGTGGATAATAGGTTATTCGAGTAGCATATTTATGACATATAGGGGAAGTAATTTTACATGATATGATAATGATGATGGACCAAGATATATTTAAGGGACCAATAACCTTGAGTTTTTACCCAATGTAGTGTTACGATATGATGATCAATTGGCTCAACCAGAGGTTGAAATGGGTGATTATACACATGTGATCTAACCTATGATTTTGATTCATATCAACGACCTTATGTCTTGACCCATGTATCCTTATCCAATTGAATTCTATGATGTTTTTTCCATACAGATACTATTGGATACTTATGGTGAACTTGTGGTAAAATAGAGTTCGTAACTTCCATTATCATTTTCCTTTCAAAATGTATATGAATCAATTAAGATTGCTGTTTTTTTAATAAAGGTTACTACATGACTACTTGTTACAATATTTTATATTTTTTCTTTCTAATTTATTAATTATCATCACATACAATCTTATTTGTGTTCACTTGTGTAGAGAAAAAAAATTGGTTTCCTACTAGGTTTATACTCACACCCAACAATATATTATCTATGTGTGTGTAGAATTCATGATCAGGGATAGAGGAATGTGATTGGCCCTAGTTCTATAAATATTATCGATAGAGAATTGTGACAAGAGGAGGTTCTAGAATGGACACTAGAGTGATGTCATAGTGTTTTATTTACATTCTATCTTTTCTCACGCTGTTGTTTGACCTACCCCTTAGGGGTTCTTTGTTTTATTTTTCTATATGAATTAAGAAAAATTCCATTCCATTTTCTATAGCATTTCATTTTTATTATTCTATGTTATCTTTTGTTATTATAATTTCATGTATTTATTTATACTGAGGGTATAGTATTCCCATTGATGTTATTCAAACCCATAAAACTAGTCAGAAAACTCTAAAATATAGAGTGTTTTTTCTAAGGTTATAGGTTACTCCATCTCGATTTGGGTGATTCAAGATGTTCAATTATAATATTAATAATATATGAGTTAATGTATAATATTGTACTAGGATATTTAACCTTAACTCCAATAATCTCAAGTTGTTAACTCATCCATAAGTTTAGTGAAAAATAATGAGATTCTATCCTATACAACGTATCATATAGAGTCTTTTATTTACTCAGACACAACATTGATCTCTTCAGGATATAAACTAATTTCTATAACACTTCATTCCAAAACATCATCTGTTGGGATTTACCAATGATAATACTTTAATCCATGATATTATTAATATGACTCTTTCTCAAAATATTTTATTTAAGAGTCCATACAAATAATACAGGGTGCCTTATCCCATGATTTTAAATATAATACTCTAATAGGTTGTTTATATGTCATAATTTTTTAGAAGTTTAAATTTTTCTAACCAAATAGATTTTATTAAAAAAATTTAAAAAGTGTAATGCAATTGAACACTTCTGACTTCTAAGTGATCATCATCAACCATTTTTCATAATATAATCACCAATGATAATCATATAATACCTATTCCCATCAATGGATCTTGTTGTTACTATACCACAAATATTAACACATAAAAATGCAACAAAACCATGATGACTTCTAATCTTTCATCTTGTAAAACTTATGAATTTTATTTCAATTTTAACAAACATTACATATAAGAGTATAATTAAAAGTTATCATAAGGATATGAAGTTATCCCTTGTATATCTACAAATCTTATAATAAATCATTTCATAAATAAACTCATAATTTTTACAACATCCTATTTTCATCTTCCTTGTAAATAAAGTACATATTTTCTTCTCTCCATATAAGTTTTAAATATCCTGTTTTGAAATTACCTAGAAATAAAATATCATTATCCTCCCATTGATATTGAAATTATTTGTAATAAAATTTTATTTATCCACATAGTCATAAAATTGACTTGAATAATGAAAACTATATCTAAAGATTTAAATATTGATACATATATATTTATCATGACTTTACCATAAAGTTCAGTTTTCCTAGAGAAAATGACATTTAGTCCTTAATTTTTTTACAAATGTTATAACACCATCATTATCATATTTAAACTTGTGGAAAAGATACTTATTTTCCTTTATATTCTATCTGAATCCATTATTAATAACCCACAATCTAGATTTATCCATTAAATTCAAAGATATTTTAGAAAATAAAATTTTCTTATCCTTTTTTTATTTAACCTATGACTATTTATTTACATACATTATAGTAGATTATGCCATTTACTTCCCTATATAAGAGGTATTGGAATTTTTTTATAAAGATAATAATTAGTTTTGAATTTTATTCTCATAAGGTAATTACTTAAACTACTAAATCTATCTATATGAAGTTTCATTTCAAAGACACTATTTAATCCTTGATGATAAATATATGGATTTATCTTCATATCTTTCACACCAAAAACATTTTTTATCTAAAAAATATCAAGTTTCAGCAAATATCCATGTATTTTTTCTAGTTATTATTCCTTTAAGTGCCTCTCAGCTATGGAATATACATATTATCTATTCCCCATAATTCCGAAATATTTTTTTTGTTTGTTTTTATTTTTTCCACAATGTGCTTTTTTATTATTTTAGTGTCACCCAAATCGAACATCCTCTATATGGTGGGTTATATAGATTTAAACCCACTCTAAACAAGTTTTATTTTTAATAAATCCCAACATTGTTCTTCCCTTAAATATTTAGGAGTTACATAAATAATAAATCCTTAAACATCCCAATTGGATCTTAATGATTCTCCTTCAATTATTTGTAATGATGTGAAATCCAACTTCTTCACACTAGAACAATACTCAAGGGTCTCTCCTGATATTCCACCATTAATTATAAACCAACTATTTCTCCATTTAGAATCAAAAGTCACATTAAACTATATTTTATTCAGTTGTCCAAATGATCAATAATATAGTTTGGATATTCTATTTTGAGTTTGGGATCAAACACCTTTTTTTGGATTTATGGATTTTCATATTTAATCCAATAAATAATACCCTATAACCCATATTAATTTTATTCTTACAATAAAATATAAATTTTTTACTAAAAATTAACTCAATTAGATAAATGTTTTATCATTAAACAACTGTTTTATCAATAATTTCTTCTAACATAACATTTAGGTATACTACAACATTAACTTTAACATCATCACTATCACTTTTCTCCTCCTATTATGGTTTATATGTGAAATTATTTATTGATTTTTTTATGGTCCTAAATTTCCTTCAAAATGGTATCTTCCAAGTTATTATCCTTTCATAAGTATTTTTTCTTATCTTAAAAGAAATCATTCTTAGATCCCCTATTTATTTTTGCATCCATTGAAGCCATCTTAAATGAAACTTCATCTTCATAATCATCATAAAAAATAATATAAAACTTTTTAATTTTTTTCCTACCATTACACACCAAAAACATGAGAGTTGATTCTTCACATAATTACTTAACTTCCCCCCTTTTAAAATTTTAGGAAAGGAATTCCATGACTTCAAAAGTTTCTTTTCATTGTGGTTTTCCTATATTGAGAGATTAAATACTAAATTAACTTAAATATTTAGGGATTTTCATTTGAAAGTATATTTTCATCTATATTGTTTATTTAAAATTTAAAAAGTTTGTTGTGAAGACTATACAATGTAACCTTATTTGGATCTCTTTTTTCCACAACAAAAACCTTCAGATTAAAAGGAAATGTAAATATACTTTATTATATACTTTTGGATATTGATTTCATCAAATGTTTCACAAATTAAACTCAGGTCCTCCAAAATTACATTCTCTCAATCAATGAATAAAAATATGGATTTATTCAGGTGTATCATCAAGTCCTCGTACTAATTCAATAAAACCTTTAGTTTATTATCATTTACCATCTAGTAACCATTAAATATATTTTGTATCTATTTTCACAAGGAGTTTTAGTATTTAAATGTTGAAAACTTTTTTGTATTTATTTTTTATAACACCCCACACTAAAAAAATTGATTCATTTAGCATGAGCATCCATATCCCTGTGTTCTCTTTCCCATAATGATACACTATACATATTAACAGGAATTCAATGTATATAATGCACATGAACAACAATCCTAATGATATAAAGTATTATTTCATCATATTTTTTATAATTAATAATTTTTACCAAATAATATTACAATCACTTTGTGATAAAAAACAAATTCAATGGTTTTCAAGAGGAAAAACTCCTTCAAGATGAACTTTCTACTCTGATACACCTTTTGGACTAATAAAATAAATATAATTTAAGTGGTTATTAATTATATAGTAATTTTAAATAAGCCTTCCCAATGATATTACTCTATTGTTATGAAAATAATCATACCTATAACAAGAAATATATAGAAATGATAAAAAAATAAATACAGATGCAAGAAATGTTTATTTGGTTCACCCATGATGGGTTATCTATAAATAAAATTCACTCAGTGATGTTGTAGTCTGTCAAAATCACTAATTACACACCATAATTATTAAAATTTCAAAGTATACACGTTATCCTCCCAAATTAAAATCCCTTAAAAAGATAGTGAACTCACAACTCTCCACATTTATAAATCTCACTACTCATCCATCTAATTTTTTTCATCTATAAATTATCAATGAATGATTTATAGAACAAATTATATAATGATATTCTCCTCACTCATTCACAAGATGAATCTATAGGATAATTTAGTGGGTTAAAAACCATGATCTCCATTATTTCTATAACACCATAGGATTTAGTAATTTTTTCATTTAAATAAATATTATGATAAATATCTTGTATCACACACCACAACGATCTAAAAAATCATGATATATTTAAAAATATTAAGAATAAAATATAAATGTTATAATATAGCTATTGAATTTAATGGTATAAATATATTTAACCAAATTATGAAAAATAAATATATAAATGAATAAAATGATATTAATAATTGGTATTACTATATACGAATATCATTTCTCGGAGTAGGAAAAGGAAGTATCATCAGTTGGTTTTTTATATATCAATCCCAAAATAATATTAAAAAAATATGGATTAATAGAAATCATCTATGAGAGAAGTTCCAGCTCTTGAAATCATTACAAGATTTATTCTTACTAAATCACCACCAATTACTACAACAATTCCACATCTTAAGCATATATTATATGCATAGGTCTGAAGGGGGTTTTAAGTAAAATATAAGATGATATAAACATTCATTTATTAAAATAATATATCATCTCATTATTTTCAACCTTTATATAATTAATATTAAAAAAAAATACTCCTTTAATAAAATTTTGTTATTAATTTATATGAAATATGTATTTAATTTAAAAAATAAGGAATAAAATCATTTGATATATAAAAGTAATATTTTTGAAATAATTTCATTTTTCATTATATTGTGTATTTTTAACTTAATTAAGGTAATGAATCACTTTTTAATATTGAATTTGATGAACTTTATTGATTATATATATATATATATCAAATTAAAACCCTTTTAAGTAATTTTAAATGGAATGGAATATGAATAAATTCACATTATGCCTAAGATAAAACATTTTTGTAAAAAATATTTTCTACGTTATGCATTCCTATGTAAAAATTAATTTCTATCAATTTTTCAAATGAAATAAAGTAAAATGGATTTCATATTTAGTTTAAAAATTAGGTAATAAGTTCAATATTATTTGAGGGCATAAAAATAAGTTACCATGAAACAAATTAGTCATGCAGGTAAAGGTAAAACGAGGTAAAACTATTAAATAGAGGTAAAGTATTATGAATTCATAAAATTGTCTATAAATGGATGTACAAAAGATTTCCTGATATTAAATCTTATTTTCCTATTTTACAATAAATGTTTTATCTACATTCCCTATGTATGAAATCTTATTTTGTATTGATTAATTAATATTTACAGAAATCCCACCCTCTCATGTAAAAAGGTCCTCTTCACCACCTCACGTATTCTCAAACATGAAGAGTATTATTTTGACCAAAATATTGAAGGACACTTCCTTATACCTATTTCTTGCACACTCTAGGTTATCGTATCCCAAAAAACTAATCTATTAAGACTTATGGAGTTCTCTAATGGAGAATATCAAAGGAAGTGTAAATTTTTTTAGTTATTTCATGTTTCATTTTTTTCCTCCTCCCCCAAAATATATTATAAAAATACAAATATAATAAAATTTTTGTCATTATTATTTGGAAATGATATGATATAAATGTAATATTCATTATCCACATTCCTCCAAACCATGTTAAATTGATGTGTTTCCCTTATTAAGGTTCAATTACCATATCTATTAAATACATCTTTAATTTCTCATCTCCATCTCAAAATGATGGTCATAAAATTTTATTAATTAAAAATGTGATATTTAGGAAATTATTAATATTTTGGAATGATAAATTAGACATAATAATAATAATAATAACAATGAATGGTTAATATAAATCTAGTTTTTTATAACAATAATACCAAGAAAATTCTCTTAATTAGGATCTATTTTAACAAACTATTGAAATTTATAAATTTTATACAGTAATAAAGATAAATAAAATATATCTATAAATTTTTTGGAGATGATGAATATATTTTATAAATCCTTCGATCACTATCAATAAAATATATTATCTTTGAAGAAATTGACTAAATAACCCCAAGTGGTCGATGAGAGAAAAAACGATACTATAAATGAATGAAATATGATAACAAATGGGCATTTAAAATTAAATATATGTGAAAAAACTATGAATCAAATATTTTTACAACATAATTTGGTTATTTAGATGGTTACACATAAGCATAAAAAAATGTTGGGATGTGTGGTAAGGGTTATTTGTGTCTAATTAAATTTCATAACACATGTTTCCTATTATTCCCCAATTTAATTTATTTGGTGTAAATATTTTCCTTTCAAATTATAATATGATTATTTAATTTTTATTATTAGTGGGACTAATTTCTATTTAATGTCTCCTTTTTTATTGACCAGACATTCACTACCTATGTTGTAAGGGTTTTTAACTTAATTTACTTTCTTTAAGTTGGAAACTTTATTCTTGAACATAATTTTTTTTTTTTTTTGGTTTATTCGACATTATGATTGTACTCTATTTTATTCCTTATTATTTGGTCTTTCAGTTCTTCTTTACATTTCACAACCCCTTGGATCACAATTCTACTAAATAGTCACTTCTGTGTGGGCATGAACTTATATATTCTTTATAATCAGTAATATTTTATTCATATGTCCATATTTATTTTATTGTTACAATAATTATCTTCTACCTACATAAATTATTTATTAATTTAATTTTATATTTCCTTTTACATTCTATACTATGGTTCAAATAGAATAATGTTTACATTTTCAACATAGATTGTTTTTTACTTTTTTACAATGATTAAAAAAATATATCATTTTTAGTGTTTACTACATGGGAACCTTTTTAAAATATTATAAGATATATATATATATATATATATATATTCATTTTTCTAGGATTTTTTAAATTAAAATCATATTCCCATTGTCCATTGAGTTTTTTATTTTAAAAATAAAGGTAAATGTTTTATATTAACAAATAAGTATATTTAATTACAATTATTTATAATTTTTTATCTTCCATTACACATTTCATATCATTAATGGTATTAGTTTTTAGAATTCTAATATTTGAAATTATTTTAAAATTATTCTTTTTAATGTTCTATTTTTACCCATTGAAATGGATTTAGGAAAGAGACATAGAGGATTGTTTCTAAAACCAGGTCACAAAAGTTTTGTGAAAATTAGTTTATAATTTATCTTCCATTATCCTATGAAACTATAAAATATCTATCTTCTTAATGTTATGAATCATTTATTACCTTGAAAATGATATTATGGAGGTGTATTTCATTTCTCTATTTTTCATAAGCGTAATATTCTATATCACTCTTCATATCTCACTTGTTTTAATTTTTCTCTTTTATGTCCATATTCATTAATTTCATGGATATATTATTTATCACATCCACTATTTCTATATATATTTTTCTAGTATTGATATAACCATATACCAGTTAATCTAGGTAGTTTCTATTTCAATGGTGCTAACTTATAAATTTATTCCATTTCTTTGTCTAAATATTTACAATTTATATACTTATTGTTTTAATTGATATTTCTATAGATTATTAATAGTGATAGTTATGTATTGTGTTGACTATTAAATAATTTATATCATGAATGAATTAGAGTTAATTGTTGATGGTTGGGGACAGAAGTTATAATTCCCCTAGATGAATTATTAGGTCTCATAAGACAAAATGGATTAGGTATTTATTTTAAATATTATCCATTTGTGCATGATTTCATTTTAAGAATACATAAAGGTATATTTATGATGCCCAAAAATATGAATTCCATCACTATGAAATCAGTTTTGGTTTTCCATGTGATTATTTACATTGATATATTATCCATGCATATATTGCAGGCTCATGTTTTCTTTTATATAAAATTCTTTATTATTATTTGTTACTAACATATTATTCAAGCCAATATTATTTCATGGAATCTTCTATTGTATAATAATATTTTCTCAATGTTTGAGATCACCCTTCTTATGTTTTTATTTCCCATGTTATTAAGAACTGTATTACATAATAAATTATAATATTGGTGTCACATGTGGATAATTTTATTCAAAATGTTTAATAAATATTTCTAAATATGGAGTCCATGGTTTAGTGGAAAACCATCATTTTATGGGAATGATATTTGTTGTATTAGTTAATGTTTTTTTCCTATTTATATATACCAATAAACATAAACAGAATTGGTAATATAAGTGACTCAATATTTTTATTTATATTTTAAATATAGATGGTTATGATTGTCTTCCTTCAATTTCTATCAAACTAGTGTAAAAAAGGATATGTTTCTTGAACTAAATTTGTTATTTTGGTTTTATGGAGTAATAATGTGGACCAAATATGAGTTTTTAAAAATATTGAGGTTGGTATTTTTCATATGAGGATAATATAAGAGTTTTGGATAACATCATTTTTTAATATGGTTATGGTTGATTTTATGATTCAAGGCATATATACCCATTTTGATGTCTTATGTGACAAGATTTTAAATTCATTAATGATATTTTCATTATTTTATTTTGTTTTAGGAAGAATTCATGTGGAATTTTTAGGTAGTACTTTGGGTTTGTATGTAATTTTATATCAAGGAAATTCAAGTTATTTTTTTGAAAATTATAATATCTATTTGGGAGTATATGTGATTAAGGTATATATTTATTGGAATTTGATAATTGTTGTTTTGGGATAAATATTAAGATTTAATTTTAGGATAACAGGATTCCATGATTATTGGGTTTAGGATATAAGAAAAATATCATGATTTATTTTTTATTGGGAATTTAGACTATAATACATTAGTTGAAACCCTAAAGATAAACTTAAATATAAGGGAATATTAATTTTTGGTGAGGTAAATATTGGGTATATTCTTAGCAATGTAATCCCAATATGGTTACTAAAATTAGTTGTAGACTCTCACAAAGATGCACCTAGGGATAATAAACCTAAAAAGGGTTGGTTATGTATTAACATTCTCCTCACTCGGCGTACTATTAGAGGGTCTAACTGCACAATTGGTTTGACACTCCCCATGGAAATGCTTTGGATTATTCACAATCTCTCTAAGAACCATTATAAATGATTTAAATACATTTTTATATCATTTTTCATTGTTATATTAAGAATACCCAGATTTATTTTCATTGGTTAGAGAAATTATAATTGTGAGGATACATTTTGTATAAGGGGGTAGGATATGACACCCTGATATTTTAGTAAGTGTTTCCCTTTAAAAAAAAATTTTGAATATCTTGTATCACATGAAACACTTTATTAAAAAAACTATGATATATTAAAATAATAAGTATTAAATATGATTGTTACAATATGTCCATTTAATTGGGTGTATAAATAGAATAAAATAAATGATGAAATATTTATAAAAGGGAGAATCATTATAATTATTAAGTGGGAGTCTTCCATACAAGGATCGTTTTTTCAAGTTTACAAATGAAGTAGAATAACAAGGATTTTCTATAGACCAAGACTAGGTAGATATTCATCTAGTAATTATTGAGTAAAATTATATATGGGAGAATTTCAAGCTCATGAAAATCACTAAGAGATATGTGATGGTTGAACCGTCACCCATTTCGGAAACAATTTCTAATATTACCTATATATCATCTGTAGAGGTTTTTATGGTTATTGTATGTTGAATTTTGGATGATAAAAAAATATAATTATTAAAATAATTTTTTATCTCATTATTTGTAATTTTTATAAAATATAAATTTAAAATAACATTAAATTGGTTTCTTTAAAAAAAATGAGGTGATTAGTTCCTTTGAAATACGTAATCATTTTTAAAAATTAGTGACAAAATAATTTTACCTTTAAATGATCTATGTTTTGATGAATTGAATTTTTCAATATATTATATATTTTTATCACTATTTTCTTTATTTTAGAATAATTAATTTAATAAAATATATTGATAATATATAAAAAACAAACATACATTCATTTAAAAATATTTAACTATCTTATAATCAAATGAAATTAACTTTTTGTATGAGAAGTATACATTTTTCCTAAAATTATTTTTCCACATTATGCGTTACTATGTTAATATTAATTTTTATCACATTTTGAAATTGGATCATGTTAAATGGATTTAAAATTTATAATCATCAAGTTCAGGTTAGGTAAATACTTTTGTATCATTTTACATCATAAAAATATGTTACCAAGGTGAAAATTAGTCATCACGACAAAGATAAAAATGAGGTAAAAGTATAGAATTAATAAGTAAATTCAAAAAATATCCTAAAACCAAATACTTAGAGTGTTATATGAGGTATTTATCAACCATAAATTATATATTACCCTCAAATTATCATATTATAATGCACATTACATGAATATGAAATTCATTTTTATCTTAATAAATTAATATTTACAAAAACAATACCACTATCACCTATAAACAACCTCTTAACCACCTCACTTATCCAAAAATGTAAAGCCTATTAGATAAAAATAACATCCCCAAAATCCCAACCCAATACTCTTTCTCACTTCCAAGAGATTTTGGTCTACCCAAAATACCAATCTAAGGCATTAAGGATGAGTCAAAAGGAGGATAACAAAAGAATAGGTAATTATCTCAATCTAGTTCTTTCAAGTTACTTTTTTATACAACTCCTCCAAATATATTATTCCAATACTACTATAAATAAAATTTTATAATTAATATATGGATATGTTATCATGTAAATATAATAAACTATATCTACCATCCTTCCATCTATTAGAAAACTAAAAACATCACATGTGTTAATATCATATTAATGCATCGATGTATGATTAATTTTATATTTCTTAATCACTGTAAATGAATGGTTATAAAAAATATTTAATGAATAAATATAATTTTTATGAAATAATTAAGACTATAAAAATATAAAATTTTCATTATATTAATAATATTAATAATAAATGGTCAATGTAAATTGATCCTCCAAATACAAACATACTAAGATAATTTTATAATTTGAATAAATTTTTATTGACCAGTTGATATATATATATATATATTGATACAATAATGATAAATAATATATGTATATATATATAATTATAGTTACTATGAAACTATTTTATAAATTCTTGGACCTTGTCCAATACACTGAAGTAGTGTTGGAAAAATTGACCGAACAACACCAAGTGTCTAGTGAGAGAAAAAACTATATAACAAATGAATGAAATGTGATGATAAATATTAATTAAAAAATAAAAATACAAAGAAACCTTTTCTTAATAAATTATTCAATAAACATAACTTTGTTAATCATGAGGTGATACACATGCACCAAGTGAGTCGTGACTTGATGTATGGGTTTTGTATCTCTATTTCAATTCTTGAGAAATTTTTTTATTATGAACTAATTTTATTTTACATGGTCTAAATACTTCAATATTGACATAAAATATCTTTAATTAATTCTTATTATTTATAATTTGAATTTCATTTAAGCTTTCTAAATTCTATTTCATTTGATTCATTATCATATTCGTAATGTTTTTGTTAACTTAATTTACATTCATTAAGTTATGAAAATTGTTCATGAAATTTTACCTTATATATTTCATTTATTAATGAATATAGTAGTACTATATTGAATTAATTATTCATTTTCTAGGATTTACAAAAATTTTTACATTTTACCTTCTTTTGGATAAACATTTAACCCAATTGTTGCATATATATGGACTCAAACTTATCTATTATTTACTATCATGAACAATTTTCATCCATGTTTATATTATATATATGTTTAAAATAATTATATTCCATATAGTATAATTAGTTTCAAAGATCATTTTACATTTTTTCTCTTTATTTACCATTTTTTAAAAATAATCTTTTTGTCATTTTCGGTATGGGTTATTTTTGAATTTCTCTTCAAAAGTGTAAAAAGAATATCATTATTTAAATTTACTACATGAATTTATTATCCAAAATTTATAACCATTTTTGTTAATAAATATTCATCTTCATGCTTCCATGATTTTTGAAATAAACTTATATACCCTTCTTTCTAGGAATTGTTCATTTTAAAAATTTTGGATCATCTTTTATAATAAAAATTTAATGGATTTTATTCCACTTATTTATATATTTTTATTTTCTTCAATAAACATAATATACTTATCACAATTTAATTTTAAGGATATTTAGAATAATTAAAAAACTATTTAAGGTCCAATTTTCACCCTCCATCCAAAATGGATTTATGAAAGTGGCTTAGATGTTTATTTTACAACAATTTTAAAAAAATATTTATGATAATTTTTTTATATTTTCACTTATTTATTCCTATAAACCTCGAAAATATTTAAAACATTTAGATTTATTTTTAATATATTATCTTCTAAATTATCTTGTTAATTTATTGTTTTTTCCTCTCCTTGTCATTAAGGGTTATGTTCTCTATTACTCTTCAACTCTATTTTGACTTTAATTTTATTCTTCATGTCTATGTTAGTTAATTTACTTAATATAGTTTATTTCATTTAATCTATTTATATATTTGAGATTATATTATTACTTAACTGTATACCAATTACCCTATTCGGTTTGAGTTTAAATTATACATACCAAGAAACATATTCTATTTATTAACTACGGGAAATATTGAAAATTGTTTTATTTATTATTTCAATATGGATGTTTATTGAATATAATGTCATGTAGGTTAGGTATTGTAGTTTTTATTTATTATTATATATAATTAATTCATCAGAATTAATTTGTGAGGGGAGGGGAAATAAAATATATATCCCTTGTATGTATTTATTGGTCTCATGTGACAAACATGGATTAGTATTTCTTGTAAACCATATCTATTTATTTATAATGAATTTCCATGAATCCATGAAATTATGTTAATGGTGTTTGGAATTATAAATTCAATAAATATCAAATTACTTATTATATTCCTTTTGATTACATATATTCATATATTATCCATGTATATATTACATGCTCATGTTATTAGTTATATGGTATTTTTTATTTTCAAATTTGTGTATCTTATTCATTCCTTGTTTATTCCATAAGAGTGTATATTTTATGTTTCCCATTTATTAGTGTTATATATCACTCTACTTGTTTATTTATTTCCTTATATTATGAATAATAGTATTATATATGAAATATATTGATTGGGGGTAACATGTGTATAATTTTTTGGGATATGTTAAGGACTAATTTTTTAATAAGATGTCTTTTGTTGGGTTAAGAAGGTATCCATTTTATGGGATTTATGTGGATTTTTTACTTAATGTTTTCCCCTATTTATCTAGAATTATTACCCAAAATGGTCTTTTGTATATAAGTGGATCAATAGTTTTTATTGATATTGTAGTTATGGACAGTTATTTTGGGTCACTTTAGTTGGAATCAATGTAATATGAAAATAATATACTTTTCAAACTAGATCTGGGAGTGAGGGTCTAAGGAATCACAATTTATTTCCTATAAAAAATTTAAATCCTCCATTTTTTATATATGATAATATATCACTCTAATTACAAGATAACATCAATATTTTACAAATTTAGGATCATCGTGTATTATTTATTATGATGGGAAAATTCATCCATGAATACAATCAAAATATGATTCTAACTCATTAAATTAAAATATATTAATACCTACTAAATGATAGAAAATTTTAAATCAATATATTATCTATTCTTAGATACTCCATGGTATAAAAAACTGATCCATGGGTGTTTTGAGGCCTTGATCAAACACTGACTCTATAAATCATATTTATAAAATCATTATGCACACTAAAAATTTTATAACATACATATTCAAATATTCAAATATAAACATCACCAACATATATAAAATTCATGAAATAGTATAAAAAATGTCTTGGTAAAAATGATTATATCCTTCACTATTCCTTATTCTAATTTCCAAAATAACCCATAGTAACTCAACACATGAACTGACCTCTACCACTCCATTATCCAATCTAGTAACCTATTTTGATTAATCTAGTATAAGTCATGAATGGTTATCTATATGATTGTCTTGAGCCACCTTTTTTATTAATATAATTTCATTAAAATTCTATGATCATCACTAAAGAGATTTTAAAACTAGGAATCCCATTTTATGTTAGAAATCATCGCCATTATATCTACTACAAGCAACCAAATAGTTTGACTTGTTGTTTTCCGTTGGAAAGAATCTTCTTACATCTCATAACACCCTATTATTCCAAATTTTCTCACCCCAAGTAATGATATTGAGGATTACTCAAGTGTACCATTAATTTCCCCTAGTCATAGTCACCATAATAATGTTTCCTTCACTACAGGACATCAAATATTAATTTATCTTTACAGGGTTTTACCAACATGATTCCATACTCCCTATAATTATTCTAATAATCCATGTTATTGTTCATAAATAAAATTTAGTTGTCTTTAAAGGATTTAATACATTATTTGTTAATAAGAACTATATAAAAATGTAGCCATTTATTTTATTTATACAATAATTTTATGAAATTCATGTCATATAAAATTAAAATATATATGATCAAAATTATATTTATTATTAATAAATAAAATAGAATTAAAAATTTAGTTTAATAAACATTAATTAGTAGAATGAATTATAATATATTTATAATGTAGAAGTATCATTAGAAAGGTTATTTAATTCATAATAAATGATATGGAAAGAAAAAAGTAGATATAGAATAATATAAAAGAATATTATAATAAAGAAATAGAAAAACATAATGTGAGAGGAAATAAAATATTATATGGTCAAATGGTATAATATACCAAATATATACAAATAAAAAACAGTATAAATCAGTGAATAGAATTTGAAAACTGAACCCCCTTTCAACATTGGTAATGTTTAAATCAAAATCCATTAAAATAAAGAATAATAAATAGGTTAGTAATTCAAAATAATAAAACATAAATTATGATAAAATATGTCCATGATTATTCATAAACACCATATAAATGAATATAGTTGTATCATATGGAACAAGTTGCTGGGAAAAAATATTGTGCTGAAAATATCTTACCTTGATCCCAAACACGCTTCATATGTCCACTAATATCTTGAATAATAAAAATTATATTTATTAATTATATATATTATTACCATCTTCATGTTTATTTGATTATTATTATTCTTTTTTTATTCACTTATATATCACTTAGTAGTTTTATATTTCTTATCTTGATCATTTGAATATGTTTCAAACATATTTTTATAATTACATTGGTTGAATGGTAATGGTCAAATGTTTATGTCAAATTCTTCCATAATCACCCAAAGGGATAAGTTTTTATTTAATTTCATTCCATAAGTAAATCATTTCAATACTTTAATAGATAGTTACAAATCAAATAATGTTTCTTGCTAAGTTAAATTTTAAGAGATTAAATTGATATTAAATTATTTTTATTAATGATATCAATTGATTATTAATTTTACCATTATATATAAAAAAATTAAAAGAATACATAAAATTAATAAATGAAAATAAAACAACATCATTCACTTATATGGTATTAACATACCATGGGTTAATGATGTTAACAGGAGAGTTAAAATAAATAGAAATGATAATAAATATTTTCTTTTCATAAATAAATATGATTAAAATTATTAAATTATTTCCATATTATATTGTAGAATATTCATGTTTTGGAAGGGTTCTAAAAATAATGGAAAGGAAGATATTTTTATTTTGAAACCCTTACCGTGATCTTTGATATGGCTCCTTTGGAATGATATGTAAGACTTTGTAGGAGTGCATTTTAACTAGACAAAGGGCTCAAGAATATGACTATGATGGTAAAGAGATATTTATGTCGTAGGTAATTTAGCAATGAAATATGTTCTGGGAGTTGTGATAAATTGTTGGGAAGGGGTTTATTATAAACAAATGGGAGGGGTTTCTTAAAAAATATAAAAATTTTAATATATTTTTGTAGGAAAATAATTAATGTTTTTTTGTGACTATTAATACTTTATTATTAAAAAATATCAATTTTTTATTTTTAAACCCACCAAATACATAATGCAACCACTAGAATTTTTTATTCAATATAAATAATAAAAATAGTTTTTTAGTAAAATATAATTATGGCATTGAAAATTGATTATTTCAGTTTGAAAATTAATTTTATTATTGTTTAAATACATCGTTTCACTCATCTAAATATAGTTTATTTTTTCTAGAATTTTATAAAAATATTATGTTATTTTTACATCATAATGATGTTATAAAACATACATGGTATTTAAAAATAATATAGTTTACTATTTTACTAAAATTTTAATTTTTTAAAAAAAATATAAAATATTCTCCCTATGGTAATTTATTTATACTGTATAAAAAAATGATCTAAATTTTTTCGAATGAAAATTCTACATATGAAAATTTTACTTTTAAACAATAACATATAATATGTAAAAAAATCATTTCATTAAAAAAATTATTTTTCTATTAGTGATTATATGTGTATTTTAATTATTCTTTAATAATTGAATAATTGATAATTAATTATATTTACATGCCAATAATAACATTTCTGATGTACAATATATCTTTTATTTTAAATATATTTATAAATCACACAAAATAAAGTAATATCTTATTGTGTTATAATGACTATATTAGGATGGAAATTTTTTATCATTTCTTTATTTCCACTCTCATATCTATTATAATCAATCACTTTTCAAAAATAATATATATATATATATATATTCATATTAAACATAAATTTTTGTTCTCATATAAAATTTATATTCCATGATTTATAATAATTTTCACATCAAATATGTTTGACATTATTTCCATAAAATAATTTTTTTTAATCATTTTACAATACTACATCAAAAATATATACATAATAATGACCATTTTCTTACATGGTTATTTTAAATTTTAGGATTTAATATATACTCCATGTCCATTAGTTTTGATTCATTCTATAAAAACATTAAATCCTATAGAGATTAATTTTAATATTTACCCTTCACAGTTATGTTGGTTAAAATATTTTGTTAAATTTTAAAGAATTATGTCATAATTATTTTATTACATTTTTATTATATAACTTGTATCATAGTTATTGGAAAAAGAAGAAATAAATTTTCAAATAGTAATGTGATATACTCAAATATAATTTATGAAATTAAAAATTGTCATGAATAATAGTTATATGTCAAATATTAATTTTAAAAGATAATAAATTAAATGTGTATTTATATAATATATAATGAATTGAAATATCTAATATAAAATAATGGGATGTTACATCCACTCCCCCTATAACTAAATTACAGCCTCTTAATTTTTAAATCATTTCTAAAAAGTTAGACATAATCAAATTAATACTATTAAATATGAAGAATACTAGTATTTATAATTCCATCTTCTGGAAAATGGTGCCTATGATTATGTTCTAGAAGTATCATAATGCATTATAATATTTTCAAATTATGTTTCCATTTTTTTTCTAAAAATAGATTGATTGAAAATGGTTTTAAATATATATATAAATATACATACACACATATATATAAATAATTATTTAAAAAAATTTAAGTATGGGAAAATGTTTTTAAAAAATTTTAATGATGTAAAGATTGTATAGTTTAAAATATAATTGAACCATATAATGTAATACTATTCAAATTAGTTAATTGAATAAGAAATTTTTATATATAGACTAATCAAAGATCACTATCCTTTTTAGTAATAAAAATATTTTAATTTTATCATTTGAATGTGTTCTTTTGAGAACATGATAGATCTATTTATAAAATATTCATAATCGAGTGAGAGTAAAATGTTTAAAATTTATGAGTTGTTGCTATATCCCACGAAAATTTATATAGAATGATGAAAAGTAAAATATACCATAATATCACTTTTCATTTTACTTTAATATTATATTATATATAAAAATTTATATAATACTAAAAATTAATTAATCTAAAATAAAATAAAACAATGTTTCAATTGTTAATTTAAATATCCCATAATTAATCATTACTTTAAAATAGTTTGTTATATATAACAATATAACATAATAATTATGAAATTATGTTTTGATAATATCATCCATTGTTTATTAAATGTTTGTTTCATCCTAAATTTATATAATGATATTCATCATTATTCCCTCCATTTTAAATTTTGAAAATATATAAATAACCAACGATTATTAGCTTAAGAATATAACATATAAAAAATATATTATATTTGTATATTTTAACCTTATGTATTCTATTAATTACAATTACTACTTCTCTAGAATATAATGGTCATCTATTACGGTTTAACATACATTGGATTATTTATCCTTAACCCAAAAATTACTAAATACCACTACATATATATCAAAAATTATATTATTGTGATAATATTTATTATTACCACAATTATTTACAGCATTTTAATTTCATAAAAAAGGTTCAATTAACTAAAAAAATTATAAGTTAATTTCAAATTGCATAAAAATATTAATTATAATATGTTCCCCGTGATTTATTATCCATTTATATTAAAAAATCATGTTTTAATCTATTCCAAAATACATCATAAAATTTTTTGTTGGTTTATCATAATATTTTTTTATCTAACAATGTTCATCTGTATCTAGTTCCTAGGTTTGCTACTGAATTTTATCTGATAGAAACTACAACAACCCTGAAAATAATTATACAATGATAGAGGTTATTTATTATATGGATAAATAATATTTTATATTATAATATATTGGATCTAGTAGTTTAGTAAGATTAAGAGAATATATACATACTTTATCATTATATTACATTGGTATAATAAAGTGCATCATAAAAATACTGGAAACATTTTTACTCTTCTATTTTTATCCTTAGATATAATATAAAATTATTTATAGTTCTATAGGGGTATATTAAAATAAAATAAATGGTGTGCTTATATGATTTGTAAGGGGTATCATATAATGTAAGCTTACATGATGTAGTTAATATAGTATGGAATAAATTGTTTAATTTTATCATATAAATGATAAAATGATCATAAAATATCTATGGATGGGATAATAATGGATATAAAATCACATAAAAATAACAATATATGATCTAGTTATCATGGAATTGATAATATAAAACATTATTTGAATATATATATAATGTATTGTGCTAGGAATATTAACATAAGAGGGTTGGAATACACCTAATGTCGAAGTTAGTTAGTCTCATAAGACTTGTAGATGCATCCAGGGTATATCTAATTCAGATCTCCACCCATCACTTACTATGTACAACAAATACATCATATGAAAAGAATTTAAAAACAATATATATCATTATATCCCTAAATAAACCTCTTAAATAAAAAATTCTTTATTAAACAAAGTTATTTGTTGAAAAAATGGGTATATGAATTGTGGTGTTTTCCCCAGTAAAAAACTAGTTGTCTAGTTGAATACACATAAATATAAATAATGAATATAGGGTATTCTCATAATATAAATGGATATATGGTCATGTAAATATATTTTCATTCCTAATTAAATAGAATATATATCTATATGAATACCCTTTAATTTGAATAATTAATTATAAAGTATTTTGATATCAAATTATACAAACGATATCAAGTATAATAAAATGATAGTAAGTAAAATGATTCAAAGAAAGAAAATTTATACTATAATATCTTACCACAAGTGTCAACATACTTCATATGCCCTGTGAAATCATGATTAAAAAAATTATATTTATTATATAATTGATTTATTATATTGTTCATGTTTATTTCATTATTATTATTCACATTTATTTATTTATTATTCTCTTATTAGTTTCATGTTTTTAATGTCAATAATTTTGGGATTTTTGATCCATAGTTCGAAAAAACTTTATTATAACGGTAAATATCAATGAAACTTATCTTATGGTACAATAAAATATATAATTATAAATTTATTATGCTCTTGTAATTATTAAAGTAATTATGTTTAATAGTTCAGAAAATACATGAAAATTTTATAATATTGCATGAAAACTTTGTTATTATGCTATTAAACTGACCATTAGAATTTATTTATAATATCATTAATATTATTTTAATTTTGTAATTATACAATGATAAAAAATATATTAATTTATTATTAATGTAATATTTTTACATAATAACCATTCAAAAATATTACATGAAATGAAAAGTGATGGGAGATAATCATCATTCACTTAGGTAGTACAAACCTACCATGTGTGAATGATGTTTTTTAGGAGTATTTTAAATAAGAAAAAATTAATAAACATTTTATTTCATTAAAAAAAAATAGAGTACAATAATTTTAATATTTTAATGTAATTTTGAAAAATATATATGATATGGTTTTAGTAATAGAATAATAAAAAATAAATTACATGTGTTTTGAAAATATTATCTTATTCATCGGAATATCTCATTTGTGGTGAGCCTTAAATATTTAGTGGACTGCATATTTATTATATTAGGGGAAAAAGAACATGTAAAGGATGTTCTGAATAGTTATTTTGTTATATAAATGACTATAGAATATGTTTGGGCAGTTAGGATAAATGGGTGGGTAAGGTATTTTTTATTAAAAATTTAGTGAAATATTATTGAATAAAATATTGAGGAGTTTATTATTTTAGATTAATACTATCAATAATAATTAGTATTATGAATATTAAAATGTTTGATTAAAACATATATAATATCAATAGATTTAAAGATACCCAAAATTTAATGTAATCGTCCGAATATGTTATTAAAAGTAAAGAATAAAAAATTATTAAAATAATATATTCTTAGGCTTTGAAAAAATTTATTTTAATATTAAATTTTTTATATTTTTCATAAATTATTTGAATCATTAGATAAATTTCAATTAATTAGTTTTTTTATAAATTATTTAATTTATTACATCAAAATGATTTCATAAAACATTACATATTAGAATTTTTGTTTTACTGTTAACTTAATATTAATTTTATTCATAGAAATGTCAAAAATTCATCCTAAGTTAATTTCAACATGAAAATTCACTAAATAAATTCCATTTTATCAAACTAAAATTAAAATTATGATGAAATTCAGTTTTATATAAAATCATATTATAACATCCTCGATATTTTTGAATATATTTCTCATTAAATAAATTTAAATTCTTTTATATCCTCAGTTACATGAAATACCATGTTTAAACAAACCACTATATAACTATAATTATTTAAATTTGATTATTATAACCTACCCATTATATTTATTAGTATGAATATGAATAAAAATTATGAAAAATAAGTATCATGTTTTTATATAATCCATTATTAAATAAGTACTCAATTTTATGAAAAATCATTTTTTCTTCAAAAATACATTTTTCCATAAATGGGTTTTATTAATTTTGTTGAGAAATTATTATAATTAATTTATAAAATATATAGAAATTTTATTTGACAAAAAGGGTTAAAATTTTTTAAATCATCATATCAAAAATATCTTATGATGATTTTTGGTTATTTTTCTATTAAGATTGATTTTAATGTTAATAGTGAGAAATAAAGATTTTTATTGAAAATTTTATTTTCATTTCATGGTTATATAAAGTTACATTTTTTTCAAATTGTTTTAAAATAATATTAATTAATTTATATTTAAAATAATATTATTAATTTTATTTTAATAAATTTTATTCTTGACTTTTATTTTAGAACTTTTTGTACTTATAATAAAATTTTTCTAGAAAACTTCTTTTCATCGCATTTTGTGGATTTAATTTTAAATTAAATTACTGAAATTATACAAATTGAATTTTATAAAATGGATTAAATTTTTAGAATCAAATGAAATAATATAATTTTATAGGTTAAACTTAATTTGTTCTTATTATGAATAATAACCCTGGTAAATATTTCTCACATTCTTTAGAATTAAAGAGGTAAAATAAGGTTAAAATTATAGGGTAATAAATTAAAACCTCTTTAAACCTTGAATTTATCATGTTTTATGTTTTGTTTTTACCAATAATATGATAATGTATTCAAAAATTTTATTTTAAATAATTCTTTTGAATTTGGGAACCTAATCTTGACTTTTGTGAAAAATAAGTTATATTGTATTCAAATTAATAACCGTTTTTATGTTTTTCTATTAATGACATTGTTGAAATATTCTATTATATCTTTTATTGTCCAAAAAGACAAAAAAATTATCTTTTTTATTATACATCGAATAAAATCATCTAAAATATTTATTACTTTATTTCAAATTGAATTGATTTTTACACTTACAGTAGGTATTTTCATAAAAGCAATTTTTCTTGTGTTTTCTTTATTATATTAAAATTAACTTATTCCACCCATATATATTAAATATAATAAAAAATTCAAAAATTTTAATCCTTGTGTTTAAATTTAGTTAGAATTCCCCAGTTATTTCTAGGAAAATAATTTTTTATCATGGTAAAAAAGCTAAATTGTTACTGTTAAGGTTCTAATGGGATAAAAGTTGTTTAAATAGAATATAAGGCTTAGAATGTTTCAAAAACATTTCCAAATTATATTATTTTGGGTGTTTTCACCCCTATCACATATTATCATTGATTTTTGGGTTCCTTGGATCCAATATTCTTTCAATAAAACATTTATATTATTTTATGAAAATAAATAATATAAAATTTCACTATCTGGACTTTACTACCTCTAATATGTTATCACAATGATAAAAAGAGGTTATGAACATTTTTAGATGTTTACTAAAATTATTAATTTAATTAATTTTCATTGGAATTTTTTTATTAATTTTTAATGGATGAATAATTAATGTAAATGTTGACACAACTCTTACAAAATATTTATTCAGTTAGCATGTAAATAAAATAAATGATATTAAAAAAATTAAAGGTAATAAAAATCGGTTTAATTATTGTATTCCCAAAATTTTTTAGATAATTAAATAATTTTTGGAATGTGTGAAATTTTTATATTTTAATTCCATATTTTTATTGTTTACATTAACGTAAACTTAATTAAATATTATCAAAATTGAAATTAATGATATCTTTAGTAAATAATATTTTTGAAAATTATTAAAAATTCATAAAAATAATATAATATTCCAAGACAATTTTATCTGGTTTTGAAATATAATCCATAGTTAATTTATGGGGCAATTATTAATTTATGTTATCATTTTTGAGACTTAAATAGTAGAAAATGTCGATTTTGAGGTAATTCTCAAAAGGATTAACATCGGTAAAAACTAAGTGATATTGATTTAAATTAAATAAACATGTAAAAAAAATATTGTATGAACTTATTTATAATTATCCTAATCCAATATTATATATTCCATTTTTAAGTAATATTAATATAAAAATTAATTAATATTAATTTAATATTTCAAGTAATTCCATTAGTGCACCTCCCCTAACTTATAAAAGAGAACATATTATCCAATCTTTCTCAAATATTTTGATCCTTATATATTTTACAATACCTTCCATAATATCTTTCAAGATTGATTCACCACATCCATGATCTTATTTTCTTTCTAAATTACCACCTCTTTAAGGCATCAGTTGGAAGCCAAAATAGGTTTCTCAAAAAAGATGTATAACTCTACAATGATCATTTTCAATATTATTTATTCTTTTACCACTCATAAATCCAATTTATATGTTCCAAAATAATTAATTTACTATATTAAAAATACATAATTTTTATTATTATGCTGGAACAACCATTACGCAACCCCTTTCCATCATAAAGAGAATAAAAACAATGCTTGTGCATACATACAACTTACCATATCCACATAGTTGTGTAATTGTTTTTTAATCACAACATTAATTTAATGATTATATTTATAGATTTAATAAATATATATGTTATTTATGATATTATTATGAATTATTAATGGTTTTTTATTATTTAAATTTCTTTCATTCCATCCGTTGAAAAATTGAATCAATGTTCATGCGTACGTACATCCTAATGTCTCTTTGAATGGCATAATTTATTTATTTTTATATATATATATTATGGATTAATATATATATATATATATAATTAATGTATATATATATATAATTAATATGTATTATATTTTTATCATGGTTAAAATTGTGGAGATAATGGAACCATGACAATATTTCAAGGACCATAACTGAAGAAGTAAAACATTTATGGAAAATGAAATAATTAACACCTATAAATGATACTATTAATACAGAATTTTTATTAAATGGTTAGTTAAATTATATAATTGGATAATATATTATATTATTGTTTTATAAAATATTCTTTTATACAATAATGATATATTTAAAATTAATATATATAAGTTTAGATCACTTTTGAGGCATGTAGATCATAAGGTAAGGGTTTCTCATCTCAAAATATTTATTTGAGACATATTCTATATTAACTGATTGTTTCCTTTTTGTGGTGTATGTAATACCAATTAATGTATTTTATGATTAATTTCTGGAAGATTCTTGGAATTTTAAAATCTACATGATTTTATCTCTTTTATAAGGTTGTGTTTCATAGATTACCAAAGAGATAAGGTTTCTTCTTCTCAAGATTATTTCATTGAGAATTTTTTGTGAACATATTTATGTTTATGATGTGTATATACTACACCATAGACATTTTATATTATGCTTCTCATAATCTTCCTGACATATAATGTTTCATTTGATGTTATTCTTTTGTGTGGATCATGATTCAAAAGTTACCAAAGTGGTAACAGATTTATGTTTCAATATTATTTGAATTATGAAATTTATTCTTAAATTCACATTGAATGAAATAATATGATACTTTTTAGATAAAATAATTTCATTTTATTAACCTATGTTTGTCTAATAAAATTTTCAAGAAATATAATCATTTTCCTCTACTTGGTTATTAGAATGATCTGAATTTTTTTAAGAAGAATGGACTTTATATATATTTTTCAGTCATGAATACCATGTTAGGTAAGATTGGTGTTTTGTGGTGTTGGTGGTATAAAATTTACATTATAAACATATACCCATGTCCTTTCTAGGTGGTTTCCAACTGATCATGTTCATGGAACAACAAACACCAAACTATTCCCTTCATAATAATGTTTCATGAACCTGATATCAAAAGGCATGTGGTCATTAAGAAATAGAACCAAGTGATTCTAATGTTCAAGAATTGGTTGAGATGATATTATTTAAGGATCACGAAACCCTATTGGGGATTTTATTTCATACTCTAGGAATATTTTAATGATTAAAGATATTTTCACAAATCCTTTATTAAATCCTAATTATGACATTGGTCACCATTGGGTTGAAAATAAAATATAATCGTGTATGGAATTTAGAATAATCTATATGTTTTTGCAGCCATTCATTTATGGAGACTATGTATGTATCTATGTTTATCCACTAGTGGTTACCTTTTGTAAATGGATTATAGATTCTTTGGGTGTATATTATTACGATGTTGGTTTTGATCCCTATAGTGGGTGCCGTGTAATATTTTATAATCTATGGAGATTGGTTTTTTTTTATATCGAGACTAGGCCCATAATATAGGATTCCTACATATCCCTAGAAATGGAATTATAACCCACGTTTTTTAGTACTACGTAATAGGACACATCATTATTGTTAAGGTCTTGTTATAAGGACTAAATCAAACAATTTAATGTTATGAGCCATGTTTGTCTAGGAGAATGATTCCTAGTAAAAGGATGGTGTGGGACTTACGCTGAAGTGTACCATGTAACCTAGAAGATATGTCACCTCCAAGGTTGGTTATGTCCCTATAGGGAATGTGGGCCAGAGATAATTACATTATATTTAGGGTTCTAGGTTTAGACCTTAAAGAGGAATACTATGTATCCAATTTTTATGGGAATCAAAGCCCGTGTAGTTTTGTTAAATTGAGTACCCAAATCTATGAAGGTCTGATAAAGGTCTTTCTCATAGATAATACGACCCTTTGAGTGTATTATTACATTGTTTTGGGACTTATATCGAATAGGATGACTTTATTATTGGGATCCTTGAGGAGTATATAGACTCATGGGAATTTATGGGCTTGGTTTGGGCCTACAGATATGAGGATTCCTTTATGGTTGACAATGGTTGGGCATTATACTAAATATAATTCAATTTTTTAGGGAGTGGATATGTTTTTTTATATGGTTACATGGGATTGAGGACCCATGCCTATGGATTCCCTATGAAGGAAGGTGAAAGGAATATTTGAAAAACAATTCTCTAATGAGACCCCTATTTGATCGTGTTGATGTCATGATCATTACTGACTTCTAAGACCCTGTCAGTCATGCTCAATGTGAGAAACAAAGGGGAAGCTGATGATCTAACAAACCACACAATCTCCTTCATCTTTTGTGGTATGAGGTTGTGTATAACTGTAATGTCTCAGAAAATTCTATGTTTTTATATAAAATAATTCTAAGACCACATGCTTTGACGACACGTGATGTCGAGGCCTGGTGATCCTAGAACAAAATTTTGAACATTTCTTATGTTACATTCAATAAATGTTCGAGTTGGTTTTTCTAACATTTGATTCAGTGCTTGGATCAAAATTCTGAGGGCAATGGTGAACGTGGAACACCGCAATTCTCTATGAAATTACTTAACATCTGTTGGAAAGGGCAGAGAAAAAACTCTATTTTTCAACGTTCTTGAGAAAAATAATAAAATAATTTAAAAAATAAATATTTTATTTCTTTTCTCACCGTTGTTCAATGGACTACGGTGCAATGATTAGGATCATAAATAAAGGCTCATTAATGTCTTATTTGTAACCATGATTCAGTTATCTTAATGGTTCGTTAATGGATCATTAAACTTAGATCATTAATGAGCATCATTAATGAGCTCAATGTCACTATGCATGTTTTTTTAATATTCAAATGTGTTGGAGTTTTTGGATTAACAAATGTGGGGAATCTCTGACGAACCACTAGTTTCCTCCCTACCCAATGAATAACTAAGATCGAAGTGACGATCTTTGGAGGATCGGATTCAATAGTCGACAAGCAGTGACGAATTCCAACGATCGTGGATTGAAAAAGGCATAGAACCCTTCCTTCATCCTAAATGGATCCAATGTATACAGTTGGGGGTTATTTTTTTAATGTTCTTCACCGTTCATTTCTAGAAACTACAAATACAGAACAACACACAAACTGGTTGATCAGTGAATTGTGTGTTTATGCTGGAGGGTAACATTGTTTTTTAATTTTTTTATCTAAGAATAGAAATTATCATTTGGTGATTTAATTTGAATCCCCAGACCTCCCATGTTTATAGACCTCAAACACGGAGGGTTGGGGACAACACCAACAAGGCCCAATCACATCTTTCGTGTGTGTTTGTTGTGGAATCCCCCTCAAAGTGGCTTCAAGATTATTCCAAGACCATTGAGGTGAAGAGGTAATTCCCCTGAGAGCACAGGAACAGGTAGCATGAAGAACAGACCCCCAGAGCACCTCTGATAGACCGCCAAACATTTATTGATGTGACAGCAGCGACAGGGTGCCCGTCGGTGCGCGGTGGACGTAGGAGGCCTCGACCTGTTGGTCAGGATAGTGTGGTGACATAGCGCTAGGGGGGCGCCGCGTGGAGGGGTGCCCCACATTCGGGCCACCTGGGGGAATGGGGAGCCGCAGTCGCTCGACCATGGATGGAGGAGCCCGACATGACCCCGAGGGGTGTGGCAGACCGGTCGCAGGTGGGTACCTCATCTCGGTCAGGCAGTGCACAACCATCCTGCAAGGCATGGGTCAGGCATTGGGCTGGTGGGCCACGCCCCCAGCCAGTGGGCTGGACCCGTGGACCGGAGTGGCCAGACCTGTGCCAGCAGGACAAAGTCGTGCCCTTTGGACCGGGTTGCACTAGACTGAGTTTTCGGGTGACCCGGCATGCTGGACCCTCAACAAAGCTAGGCCAGGTACAACGAGGCCCGTTGGGCCTGGCCAACTGGAAAGGCCGAACTGGCCCAACCCAGACCCATCTAGGTAAGTTCTAGATGGTCGACATTAAATTGAGGTATGTCGGACTCTTGGGTCGGGTTATTCAGGTCAACCTGACCAGGTCGGACAGGGTCGAGATGCAACCATCCCCTATTTACTAATACCCTCGTCTATTGCAAAACATGTGTCTGATTGATGATCTATTTGCAGCGTTAGGACCCCCTAGATGAGTCAGATCCTTTAACATTCTTATTGGAGGCTTTCATTGATGTTGAGATGCGATGAATGGCTTTAGAATCATTTCTCCCTGGCGTGCTATGTATGGAACTCTACAGTTGGTTGAGACCAGGGGACTGCTGACTTTCGACTCTGTGAGACTCAACCATTTCCCAATGGGAAGCACCTCTATGTGGATTCTCCGACCCATGGTGGAAATCACGTATGTTTGACTTTGAATACCTACTTTCCATGATGAGGATTACATCAGTTGGCCAAGATTAGTAGGAATAAATTTTGTGCAACTTCTTAGGCACAAGGTACACGATGAGAAGGTGTACCTATGTAGTACAAGGATAGTGCAAAGCAGTTTTGTGTGACTTTGTAGTCCCGCTGTTCTTGATAGAGGATGAGTTCTCCAGCAGCCCAGGTGAAGGATGATGTGACTGATGATCCTTCTATCATTACCCAAATCATATACCTAGTGGGAGTTGTCTTGTGATTATTGCATTAATTTGAGGATTTTTGTATGGTCTTTCTCTTTTTGGGGTCCCTACTGGGTATTTGGTTACTCATCCTGCATGGGCTTTTCTCGCACATGACATTTCTAGTGTAGACGATAGATGTTTTGATAGAGACTTTTTTGGACTAGGACCCAGAGGTGCTCAAGGAGACAGGGCCAACAGGCGCTACATCAATGGTCTCGATGGCATATTACTAGGTCAGTCCCCGTAGGATCAGGTGTATAGGAAATTCTACTTTGGATCCCACTATCTACACAACTCTCACTATTAGGTGGGTCTTTCCCCTGATGGCCATCAGAGTTTCCATTTTTTACATTAATATTATCATTTCTTTTGTTGGGGTTGTATTCGGGGTCACTTTTATTAGTTCAATGTGTACTCATCTTTTTTAGGAGTACATGATTCATTTTTAGCGTGTGGGAATTCTATGGGCATGAAAGTGCGTATAGGTACTCAGGAAAATGCCTCACACTTGGAGGTTGATGCCTTTAATGCTAGTCACCAGCCCTAGGCCTTCAGATGGCAGTCTTGGGGTATTCACGACATGGGAACCGAGGGACAGGTTGTGAAAAAGTGGAATATGAGGGTGGTTGTTCCTATCATAAAGATCATCAGTCAGTGTTTTGTTATGGTGCGATAGTGTTATGTGTCATGAGTTTGACATTCAGATTCATAGAGTCTGGTGTTGTTGTGGTGGCTGACATATCCATCCACCATGACCTTGAATTATTCTTTTTGTCTCTATACATGAAAACATTGGTTGCATAAGTGTCTCCTTATGTTTTTTTTAAGAAAAGTCATCTCACCAGGTATAACATTCTGAATGTGGTACATCTTGATCTATCTTAGGATACCTCCACATGGAAGAATAGCTAGGATCCCGATATAGGGTCATGATGATAGCCCACCTAGTGACGAGGCATCTGTTTAGAGACCAGTTCTGGGGATGGCCCCACCGAGTGGTGCAGTAGTGCTACCACCACCCAATGATCACTATCTACTCCCGGCAGTTCTGGCAGAGGGAATGCAGAGACTCAGTGCCCTGCTTGAGTTTCAGAGATAGAGACCTCCCATGTTTAGGGGATAAATATATCTTCATGTCACTGAGGACTAGATAAATGTAGTGACGTCGGTCTTCCTCTTAGTGAGGACATTTCCTGATCAGATGGTTATCTTGGAAGCGAGCCTTCTGTAGGGCTCGATAGGAATATGGTGAATCTTGAACACCGAGATGCACAAAGAGTTGGCCCTCACCTGGGCACACTTCGACCATATTTTTTCGCTAGGTGTTTTTCCCTACGACCTTATGCTCTGTGCACATTTAGGTACTAGTTAAACTACAGAAAATAAACAAGATGGAGGATGAGTACTCAGTGAGGTTCACTAAGATTTCTTGCTACTTCACGGATATGGTACGAGACCCTATATTCAAGGATCGAGCCTATGAGTAGGGACTCATATGGGGGATCAGGGCATCAGTGTTATCTCTCAGTATCCCTACTCAATATGGGGTGCTAGAGATATCACTTATAGTATACAATTTATTGGTGGAGCAGACACCCACACTTAGAGCTACCAACAGACACCATGTGGTGGAGTCTTTGGTAAGAACAATATAGTAGATTTGATGGCCCAAGTGGGATTTTTTTTAGGGGACAAACCTATGACTCAAGGTTATTAGTGTTGGGCTCCCATAATAGAGGGAGTTAAGTGGGAACCAGGCTTTTCTTCTTGTGTGGCGGGCAGGGACACATGGCACATGACTTCCCAACCCACCGTATAGAAGCCTAGAAGACGGTTGAGGGGCCACTATGTCAAAGGTAGCGGTTTAAGTGAGGAGTTCCATAGGTCGGTGGACGTGGCAGGGGAGAAGGACGCGCAACATGCGGTGTGATACGGTTTGTGGTGTTACCGCCTCTACCCCCAGGTGGTCCACCCCAACCTTATGGAGCAGGAAGATATGGGTGAGCACAAATTTAGGCATAGGAAGATTATGAACACGATGCTCCAAAGATGATTTGAGGAACGATCTGTGTCTTCTCCACCCTAGATGAAGATTTTATAGTCACAGGTGATAGTCACTCCTTCCTTGCCACAACTCACATTGGGAGATTAGTGATCTTCTGGAGCTGTTGCCTCAATCCTTATAGATAGAGACTCCTTCGGGAGGGGTTCGATGATTACACACTAGTTCCAGTAGTGTTATCTTACTCTAGTAGGTGAGAGCTTTGGTTGGGATCTCTTAGTTTCATCGTCAAGGCCTTACAACATCATCTTAGGTGTGGACTATTTATCCATATTCCATGCTCAGATCAACTATTTTATGTATACATTATGGTGTGTCAGTGGAGATGGGACTAGGTTTTCCTTCATCAGTGAAAAGGAAACCCTTGCAACACAGGACATACTTTTTCAGAGGAGGGTGTAACCAATCACTAACCTGTTTTCTAGCCTCACCCCTGGTGTAGTGGATGAGAGGAGTCCAATCATTCATGTAGTGGTTGATGAGTATGAATATTTCTTTCCTAAGGATGTTACCAGACTACCTCTATGTAGAATGTTATACTTTTTCATCGACATGTACCTGAGATTACACTGATATCCAGACCAGAATATTGGATGGCTTCCACAGAGCATCGTGAGCTGCGGGTACAGCTGGATGACTCGCAGGATAAGGGGCTCATAAGGCCCAGTGCTTCACTATGGGGTTCCCTGGTGCTTTTTTTCAATAGGTTAGATGTCAGTTTGAGGTTGTGTGTGGACTTCTGGTGCCAGAAACATGCAAACCTGATGAATAATTATCCACTTCCGAGGATCAAATACCTCTTCGACCTACTGAAGGGGGTGATGTGGTTCTAAAAGATCGACCTTAGATTAGGCTATCACCAGAATCGGGTACAGGATGAGAATGTACTGAAGATAGCATTTAAGTGTTGGTATGGCCACTATGAGTTCCTTGTGATTCAATTATTCATAACCAATGCCCCAACCATGTTCATGGGCCTTGTGAACAAAATAATTCATCCTTACCTTGACCATTTTTTATGGACATCATTGATCACATCTTGGTGTACTCAACGTCACAGGAGGAGCACACTACACACCTACAGATAGTCTTGGATACACTCTGAGAGCATTACCCTTATGGTAAGCACTCATTGTGTTATTTTTTTATACAGGAGTTACACTTTTTAGTACATGTCATCTTAGTGGTTGCAGTTTCAATAGATCCAGTAATTATAGTTGTGGTTCTTGATTAGGATCCACCCAGGAGCATGATTGAGGTGCTAAGATTCTTGGGGTTGGATGATTACTGTCAAAAGTTCCACCTGACTTTTCCAGTGTTGAAGAACCCTTATCATATTTGACAGAGAAGGGACAACCCATCGTGTGGATGGAGAGTTGTTAGTAGAGTTTCCTGGAGCGGAGGCATAGATAGACTTGACCCCACATCTTGATACTACTAGAGGAGGGTGTTAGGTATGTAGTTTAGTGTGACGCATCAAGGACCAGACTGGGATTTATACTAATGCAGAGTTGAGCATTGATCACCTACGTCTCATGACAGTTGAGACAACATGAGCAGAAATATGTGACCCATGACCTAAGGTTAGCAGCAGTGGTGTTTTGTCTTGAAGATGTGGTGACACTACATGATGGGTGAATGGTTTACGGTTTACTCTGACCACACCAGTCTCAGGTATATCTTCTCCTAGAAGAAAATGAATCTGAGACAATGGTGATGGATAGAGTTCCTCCAATACTTTGGCTTTGAGATAGTTTGTACTCTAACAAAGGGGAACGTGGTGGTAGACGCGCTCAACAGGAGGACTGGTTTGCAGTTATTGAGTGAGGTGATAGATTAGTTGGATGCAATGTAGATATCCTGCGTGGATTATGGTGAATCTTCTTACCTTAAGTTGATAATTGTTACTCACCCACTCTTACAATGAGTTAGAGAGGCACAGCTAGTGGGTGTTTACTACAAGGCCCGACGTGCTCAGTTATCCTTAGGACGAGCTCCTGATATATTTTCAATAGGTGGGGAGAGCGTAATCCTCTTTATAGGGCGCATTGTAGTGCTAGTTATTTTGTAAGTGGAGGTGTTGAGGGTGCTCCACACACCCCCAAGGAGGTACACCCTTTAGTGGTGAAGATGTACCAGGAGCTTCTACCTCAGTAATGGTGGTCAGGGATGAAGAAAGTGGTGGCCGAGTTTGATTCCTGATGTCTCACTTGTCATCAAGTAATGGTTGAGCATCATGTTCTATCAGGCTTGGAACATCCCCTAGAGTTATTAGAGTATAAATGGGATTGTTTCTTAATGGACATTATGACGGGGTTACCACGTACATCCAAGGGACACGACTCTATCTGGGTGATCATTGACCAACTCCCCAATTCGGCTCACATCCAACCCATCCGGGATTAGGGACCGGTAGTGCACTTGGGATGCCTCTACATCCAGAAGATAGATCATCTTCACAGGGTTCCTTTGGTGATCATCTAAGATTGTGATGCTTGTTTTACATCGGTTGTGGAGGGGATTATATCAGTTGTTCGGGACGTATGTGCGCTTGACCACATCTTTTCATCCCCAAACAGATGGTCAGATGGAGCGGACCATAAAGAGCATAGAGGACATGCTACATGATTTAATCATAGATTTTGGTCATTTTTTGGAGGACCACCTTCCACTGGTGGAGTTTTTATATATCAAAATCTTTCAATCCACCATTGGCATGGGACCGTTTGAGTTCTTGTACGGGCGGCCTTGCGGATAACCCCTATGATGGGCAGATTGAGGGGAGTCAACACTCATGGGTCCAGTGTTGGTCTGGGCTACCAATGAGAAGGTAAAGGTCATCTATGAGTGGATGAGGACTTCAAAGAGAAGGCATAATTCTTATGCCAATAAGATATAGAGACCATTATAGTTTGAGGAGGGGGATCGTGTATTCCTTAAGGTCTCACCCAAACAAAGATTGTAGAGATTTGGATGGGTTGGAAAGCTATATTTGAGGTTTATCATACCTTTTCAGATCCTGAGAAGAGATGGAGTGGTGTCATGCCTCTTATCTCCTCCACCACAGATGCACTGGGTGCATGATGTTTTCCTTGCGTCGTAGGTGAGGAGGTACGTGCATGATTCATCTCCTGTCATCGACTGGGGAAAACAAGACATTGATGATGGGGAAACCTTTGCAGAGTTCCTGGTGGAGATAGAGGACCGAAAATAGTGGGTCCAATGTGGGTGGTTAATTACTCTGGTTCATGTTTGGTGGTTGTATTGGAATCTGCAGGGGATCGCATGGGAGTAGGAGGCTCAGATTCATTCTCAGTACCCCCATCTGTATGATTCTTTTGGTATTCAGGGACGTAAATCCCTAAGGTGGGGAGAATTTAATGTCTCATAATTTTTTGGTATTTTTTTATATGGAATTATTCTAAGACTGCATGCTTTGATGACATAAGATTTCGAGGCCTGGTAAGCTCGGAAAAGAATTTTGAACTTTTCTTATGGTACGTTCAGTAAACGTGTGAGCGGGTTTTTCTAACATTTTAACTAGTGATCAGATCAAAAATTTGAGGGAACATTTGATCTCAAAATGCCTTTATTCACATAGAAATGACTTAAATTTGGACGGAATGTCTAAAACAAAAAATTTATTTTTCATAATTTTCAATAAAAATAATAAAATAATTTCAAAAGAATTATTTCATTTCATTTCTCACTGTTGAGCAGTGGACAGCAGCGCCACAGTGCAACGAAGAGGATCATTAATGGAGGATCATTAATGTATCATTTGTAACTGTGAATTTTTTATCTTAATGGTTCGTTAATGGATCATTAAATGTGGCTCATTAATGAGCATCATTAATGGGAACAATTTCTCTACGCATGTTTCTTTTAATATTCAGACATATTAGAGTTTGGGGATTAAAAAACATGGGTAATGTCTGAAGAAATTCTAGTGGCATCCCTCTTTAATGAATAATGAAGAACGAAGAAAAAAATGTTAGAGGATTGGATCTGGAGGTCGGCGAGTGGTGAAAAAATTTCAATGATCACGGATTGACGATGACGTGGATCCCTTCCTTTTCCCTCAGCAGATCCAATATATCCATATAGGGGTTGTTTTATTTTTAGGTTCTTACCCATTCATTTCTAGAACCGATGAACAGGGGACAGACCACGAATAGGTTGATCCATGAATCAGGCATTTATGTATGAGGGTAACTTTTTTTTGTATTTTTGTCTTCCAAAAATTGAAATTACAATTTTTTTATTTCATTGGAATCCATGTACCTCCCATGTTTATAAAAAACTAATGTTGAGAGTGTGGGGCGACATAAACAAGGCCCGAGCTCCTTAGTTGTGTGCATTATTTGTGGATGCACCCTCAATGTGGAAGAAATATGATTCCCATAACATTGCGTTGAAGAGGACATTCCCCCAAGAGCGTGGGAATAGGTGACGCAATGAACGGGCCCCCATAGCACATCTGGTGGTCCGATGAACATATGTTGGCGTAACAGTTATGGTGGAAGTGCCATGTAGTGGCGGTTGCTGGTGGAGGATGGTAACACGCACATCGGTGTATCACAGTGGTAGAAGGTTGCAACTGCCTGGCCATGGAAGTAGGGCGATGCGATGCCAGGCGGGCCCCGCCTGGAGGGGTGTCCTGAGTCTGGGCCACTCCAGGGGCTGGCAAGACGCAATCACCAGACCATAGCTGGAGGATCCCTGCGTGACTGCGATGCAGGTAAGAAGACTAGATGTAGTTGGATACCGCATCCCGGCCAGGTGACACACCACCAGCCCACACTACGCGGGTTGGGCATCGGGCTGGTGGACCCCTCCCCGAGCAAGCTGGTTGGACCCGTCCTGTTGGGCCGGAACCGCATAGAGAATTTCATACCCACACCAACATGACAAATCTGTGCCATTCAGACTGGGCCAGACTAGAATGCTCATATCTTGTAAAACTGTGTCGGACCTGGCCCAAATGCAACCAGCCCTTTTTACAAAAATTCTCCTATCTTGTAAACCGTGTGTCAAATTGATGGGACGTTTGTAGATTTTGGACCCTATCGATGAGGCAGATCCTTTGGCATGACCTAAGGAGGATTTCATAGAAGTTGAGTTCTAACGAATGTCTTGAGAAGAGATTCTACTAGGTGAACTATTTAAGGAACCCTGTGGTTGGCTGAAACCAGAGGACTGGTGACTTTTGACTATGTGAGACTTGACCATGGCCCAATGTGAAGCACATCTATATGACTTTGCAGGCCCATGGTGTCAAGCACTTCTATGTGACATTACTGGCCCACGATACGCAATGAGAATGAGTACCTCAGTTGGCTGTGATTAGTGGGAAGAACATCTGTGTGACTTTGCAGGCCCACGTTACACAGTGATAAGGTGCACCTAAATAGTCCATGGTCAGTGAGAAGAACTTATGTGTGACATGGAATTCATATAGTACTCAATATTGGATAATTTCTTATGCTTCATGATGTACTTTGAGGATTGATTTGTGGTCTTTCCCTTTTTGGGGTCCCTACTCAGTCTTTTGTTACTCACCCCTTCACGGGCTTCACCCGCACATGTAGTGTCTGGTAAAAATAATCAAAGTTTCAACAGAGACTTTTGTGTACTAGGACTCAGAGGTGCCTAGGGAGTTGGGATACATAGATGCTAGGATGGTGGAATTAGTTTCCTAGGACTAGGTGAGTGCCAGTATGATCAAGTGGACATGACGTTCTACTTCAACTCCCATTAGCTACACTACTCTCACGATCAAGTGGGGATTTCTACAGATTCCTATCAAGGATTCCTTTTTGTACATTCCTTTTTTAGTAAATTTGATGTATTTGTATTTTGGACCACTTGTATTAGCTCTAATTTTACTCTACTTGGTTTTAGTGGTACTTGTTTCCTTTTTAGAGTGTGGTACTTGGTTGGGAATGCGTGTGCATACAGGTACTCAGTAATATGCCTACCACTTGCTGGTTGACACCATTGGCACTAGTCGCCAGCCCCTGGCCTTTGGGAGGTGGGCTGAGGGTAGTCACGGCAAGGGCCCCAGGGGATGGGTTGTGACAATAAGGGGGAGATAAAGGGATTTCATGTTCGAGTCTCCTGTCAAGTTTAGGTGACTTGTGTGGAAGAAGTGTGGGAACGATGTGGCCTCCTATGAGATAGGTTTGAGGATTATTCTTGGAGTGATTCCCTATTCCTGGTTCCATAGAAGAGAAGAGGATTAGTTACAAACCCTTATAAAAGTGAAATGCAAGTGCCCCCCCCCCCATACCATCAAAAATGGGAGGTCCCTAGCCTTAGAGACTATAAAGGAAGTAAGTGGATCTATCCCTCGTATGTGAAACCATGATGTCCCAAGAAAAACCACCTAGGTTGGTGTCCTTATTACTGAATGGATGGAAAAATATACTATAGCGACCCGAGATTAACATACATGGATATTAAATATTTTTAGATGAATATTCAGCACATTACAAAAATACATGCTAGAATACCATAATAGTTTAGTGTCTCTGGAAACATGGAAACATTTTTTTCTACCCTTCTTAAAGATCTTCAACATCTCCCATCAATATCTCCACCTTTAGTAATTCGACCTAAAACATTTCTTCGTAACTTGGATAAAGTAAACATAATAAAGGGGTGATTATAGATTCTCAGTAAGTGTAAACAAGGGAGACATGTAGGTATAAACATGAAAATTTTAGTATGATAACACAATATTAACATTAGAATATCATACCCTACATATCAAGGGTTGTAAACATGGGTTATGGGTTATATCTTGGCAACTAAAAAGACATGAATCATAAATGAGTAAATTCATAAGACATGAAAGCATATAACATGAATAAAAACTGGAATTGTGGCATACATAAATATGTGAAATCATTCCATGTATGTCAAAAAAAAATTCTAGAACTTGTTAGGGAACATCATGGGAACTAAACCCACGTGGTGGGACACACCACCATCCACAATCATAGTTCTTTCCTTGTAAGGGATCGAGTTTACCCGTCTTCTTGCAATGGATTGAGATTCCACATATTCCATCATCATGGTGAATAGGACTATTGGGTTGGACAAACCACCATCCCCAGATATAGTCATATATTTGTAAGGGACTAGGTTTACCCATATTCCCATTATAGATCAAGCTTGTCTACATGATTTCCTTAATTATATCATGAGATATAAATCTTCACCCAATGCATTGGAGGGAGTTATAGGTCCCACTCTTCACATAATGAAATCATACATGAATTTTGCAACATTATCATAAATTAACATATCACATATAATAACCCATGAAATGAAATGGGTAACATAAACATGTAATATTACTATAACATATGGAAATTGATATGTTTCATAATAATTTCATCATAATCATAACAAGTTAAATGAATTGAGTTTCAAAAGAATAAAACCTGTGCAAGAGGAAGGAGTTTCATAAACATATTACCCATGAAGAAGAAATGGGTTTCATAAAGGCCATGAAATTAAGCATTACTCATTCATAGAAATGATGTGAATGAAACAATTATATCATTTCTTAGAAGGTATGTGTAAGATCAATATATTTCATCTTATATGGAAAATAATTTTGAAATATCCTCTATAACATTTCTTGAGGAAAATATCCATTTTTATTTGAAACGTGCTTTTTAGTACATAAAAACATTTAAAAATTATTTTCTTATAAAATAACCTTAAAAATATAAATAAGACATGAAATAATTTTGAAAAAATATTTCCATGAAAACTTTTAAAATAATCTTCAAAACATTTTAAAAACCATATTCTTTGAAAACACATGAAATTTTTAAAGAAAGCATGAAATTGTTTTGAAAACAATTTTCTTTAAAATACATTGAAAACATTTAATGAAATCTTCAAAAGGATTTTAAAATAATTTGTTTTGAAATATTATAAATGAATCCTGAAAATGTTTTTAAAACCATTTATTTGAAAGCAAACTGAAAACATGTAATTAAGACTTGAAAAACATTTTGAAACAATTTTTCATGAAAAAATTTAAAAGTTGTTTGGATCAATTTTTTTAAAAAATTCCATCAACATTATTTTTAAAAACAAATTCTTAATGATTAAATTTTTTATAATAAAAAATAGAGCTTCAAATAAATTATGGGGGGGGTAAATTTGTACATGTGGTATGATGTCAAAAGGACATTCCTTTTGCAAGGGAAAAAGGGTAGAAAAGTGCCTTGTTTGAAAAACAACAGGAATATTCCCGTGAAGAGATTGGTAAATATAAATAATATTACAAATGTATTTTATATCTTATAGGATAATGGAATAATATTCTTGGAAACCAATTTTAGAAAATATATATTTCTCACCAATGAAAGGGTAATGTCGGGATTTTTTTAAAACACTTTATTAAATATCTTAGGTACCAAAGAATATAAAATAGTACTAATAAATGATTATATCATAAAATAATATAGGATAATGAAAATCGTTAATTTTATTAAGATATGTATCATAATATTCTATAAAACGAATCATAAACAAAAACAATCTTAAAAATCAATGACATTGTCTCAATAAACTCTTATAACATGGTATCTTGGAATCATGATCTCTATTTAAGGAAAAGAAATTATATGAATCATATAATATCCTAGAAATATTTATATTAATTATATGATATGAAAAATGGAATTTATTTCACAGTGAAAAATGATCTAGGTGCATAACAAAACCTATGTCTCAAAGAATGAAAATTGAGACAAAACATTTTTACCGATTTTATAACTTTTGGAACATACGCCTCATGAAAGAAGAATCATTAAAATGGAATTTTAATACCCATATAATTAATTAAAATATACATATAATAAATTAATGGTCATTACATAAAATAAAAAAGGAATAAGTGGTGAACATAACATTAATCTCATGAAAAGTAAATGTTAGACGAAATCCCCTAACCTTGTGTCTTGACTCTCTTCGTACTCATAGAAGATTCCTACATAATAAATATAAGTTTATTATAAATATTTTACAATATTATATTTTTATATATACTAAAATATATGTTTTGATTATAACATTATATTATTCACTTTCTAACGATCTTATGTTAAGGTTTCACTTTAGGTAATATTTACTTTGTTCTTCGCATGTTTCTTAATTTGTTACATATTTGCTACTTATACTTATATCATGATTACATAATCTAAACCATTATATAAATATAAGTTGTATATATATACTTTTATTATAATAATCTATATAATCTATGAGTATGAAATTTAATACACGGTTCATGGAGATGGTTAGTTGTACGTACGCATGAACATTGTTTTCGTTTTTATTGTCATATTGAAAGAACATATACAAAGGAAATATGTATATAAATATATATATATATATATATGTATATATATATATATCCTAGTATCATTAATATATCATATATACCATATATGTTCATTAAACCCATCCTTAATACATTCCATTTGTTGTGGAAACAAATCACATTGCTTTGAGGGGGTGGTAGTCCATACTACCACAAAAGGGATTATCGTATTGATACCAAATGGAATATAAAGTGATGTGTGTTATAAAATTAATAAATAATATTAAAAACATACTAAATATAAAATATTTCATATATAGACATTTTATCTATCATAATTTTCACCAGGATGGGTTGTAAAGGATAAATTTACAATCATCATTTTGTGAGGTAGTAGTTTATCATCCACAAAAACAGTATATTCAACATCCATTAGATGGAGGTGTGTGTATGTTTAGGTCAGAAAATTTTTATAAAAACATCCTATTATATTTATTGTAATTTTATTCTCAAACAAAAAGGTAATAAGAGTTTTTAGGGGTTGATAAATAAAATTAATGGAAGGAGCATGAGAGAAGATCTTACCTCTAAATCAGGTAACTCGTTTTGGTTTCTACCAAAAGGCTTCTTTGAGAAGAATTCCTACCAAAGGGAGAATTAAATGTCAAAGGGAGTATTTTTTGGAGAATAATTTTTAAGATCTTTTATGAACATTAATAGTTTGAGATGTGTGAGGATTGGGTATATGTGGTGGCCTGTTATTGGGAAGGAAAAGGATTCACATGGACTTTTTAGAAAAAACTTAAGTGTTCACATATTCTTACCCATCAAAAGTGTAAACAAACCAATGAATATCAATACTGGAAGTTTTATGGCTGAAATATGGATATAAATGGGTGTTTGGAATCTGTTTACGTCATTTTCCATAAATTTTTAGGTCTACTTCCAAATTATTCTTATTTTATCCTTAAATGTTGTAATTAAATTTAATCACATTACTATCATTTGGTAAATAATTAGCATGGTATTATTAGAATATAAATATTAGAATGAATATAATGTTTTATCTTGGATTTTTTAAATTCACTTCACATAAGCAGTAAAATCAAGATTAGTGATAATTCTGAAGATGGGATGAGATAACGGGGGTTTAAAGTAGGAAAACGTTCAAATGTTTGTTATGATTTTATATTCAGTTTCAAAGTGTAATTGATTACAATGAGTTAAATTGTGCTATTATATGTATTAAATATTCGATTCAACCTTAAAATTTATTCATAATACCATTTATAATTAATAATAAATTACACAAAATTGTAGTTTTTTAACTAAAAAGTAGTTTTTTCACTATTCATCACAAAAATGAAGTTTCTCAAACAAATCCCAAAAATTCATCCTAGAATAATTTCAGCATTATGAATTAGAAAATTATTTTTTGAAAAAATTCAATTTATAAATTTATCTAAAATTACATTCAGTATTATAACATGGTCATTCGAGAGAAAGATATTTTTGAACATAGAAGGACTTTACCAAAAATTATATCTTTCATTATCAATAGGTTTCATTTATATAAATCGATAATAAACAATATTTGAAAGGTAGTTATTAATATTACTATAACAATTATTAGATGTTAGGTTATAATCATCTCATTTAAATTATATATATATAACTAAATTTTATTGAAACTCGGTGTTGCGTGCATCGCACGCCAAGTCAGTGTTTCTTAGAGCACAAGCCAAGATAGTATTGTGTTTATCACATGGAAAGTTAGTATTTTGTGTGAAATTAATTTTTAAATTAGTGATTATATATATATATATATATATATATATATATATTCAGTGTCATGTGAAATGGAAAATAATGAAACCATAGATTATTTTGAAAAACATAATTCTCAAAATTTCAGGGTGTTGTGTTCTAACCCCATTAAAATGAATTTCTCCCTCGAATTTAATTTGAGTTATCAAAGGATTAATACCTAAATGTTTCATTTATATAAACTCACCTTGACAAAATTTATACTAACACTTCCCTTAAAAATAGAAATTTGGAACCATAAAAATTACCCAAAGTAACATATAAATGGGTTTCCACATAGGAGAAAAATGTTTGGGAATAAATATTGGACACAGAAAAAAACTGTAAATATTTATAGGGAGTGATTGAGGTCATAAATAACAAAAAAGTGAATGATCAAAGTAATTTTTAGGGCCACAAAGTAATAAATATTTTATGATTATAGAATCCATTGGTTCAACATGATTTAAGGTATTTGAAAACATTTTTTTGTGTCACATTATGAATCTAGTGTAATTCTTGATAAATTTATATAAACAAAATTTCATTCTTGGGATGTGAATTGAAAAATTTATAATAAATACATTTCCCCATTGAATGAATTTACACAAATTATGATTTATGAATAAATCACTAAAATACACTTTTAATGGATCTTAAGGCCCATAAATGAATAAAAATTCTAACAATTTGTCTCATAAAAAACAAAATTCACTAAAAATAAAATGTTACACTACTGATTCATCATAAATATTTATTGATCAAAAATAAATATACATTAACCATAACATCGCATAGGCCACTGGTAGGTATGAAACCCTTAACATACTTAGGTCATGGGTTCAAGACCCATGGCCTTGCCAGACTTGATCAGTTGTCACCCAATATACATGATTTCCATTTCCCAAAAATATAAATGTTGGTCATCCTTAAAATACGGTTAACCACTTATTATCCTTTTTACTAATATTTTTAACACAAACTTATTGCATAAATACATCCTTTGAGTCTTATCTTAAACTTATCATGAATTCTTAACCTTATAACCCTTCTCAAAGGTGAAAATCCAAAACATTAGAAATAGTGTCATGAAATCAGATTAAAATTAATTCCCATGTCTAACACAAATTAGATATTCGTTGTAACTTTCCCAACATGTGAAAACCTCATCATATATTTCTACCATAAATGGTTACAACATGAATTAATATGAAAACATTTGGAAAACATGGATTCTTCCTCATTCCAAAGTATATTGGATTTATTCATTAAATTCAAGAATATTGTAAACTTTATCAATGATATTATAAACCACATATCAATAAGTCCTTTCTTAGTTACCAGGTAATCAATAATTTCCAATTTACTAATTCATATCCCATGTATCCTTATCTATAAAAAATTATCTAAATATAAAGAACGTGTTAAGGGTTACCTTACCTTAGTAAAAATGTTAAATTTATTAAGATAACCTTTCTATTTCATCATGACCATTCAATATATTCTTGTAAATCCTTATCAAAAAACCTAAACTGAACAATACGTAAAATATTAAACATTTATATTTCTAGAATTCAAATACATAAATACTTCAATTACATCATCATTAATCAATTACCAATAATACCTTTTTACCTTCACATTTAATCTATAGTATCTTCATCACACACTATTTAACCATTACTCAAACCAACTTGTTAATACTCTTCAAGAACATTACTCATGGAACAATGGGATTCATAATGACCATTATCTCCACATTTGAAGCACTTAACCCTTTATGATGACTTAGAGAGGCTGAAATTGACATCTATTTCATTAACTGAACTCTTCATTTTACCTTGAAGTCACTTTCTTTCTGTGATTATTTTCTATTATCAATACACCTTCTTGTTCCTCTACAACATTCACATAGGTGATTCTTTCAAAATTCATGAAACTAAGGGAACAAATATTCTTTCCTCCATGGTATCCATTACCTAAACTTTTTGTAAACTCATTATTTCTCTTCCTTGGTGAGTCTTAGATTTGGTTAATGTAAACATTGTCAATCATGTTCTGTGAAAAATTATTAGGAATGATCATGAAAACATTCAATCTAGTGCTCATCCCACATGACTGATCATCAAAAAACCATTCATCACATTAAACATTATTCTTGTTCCTTTTGGTCCCAACCATTGCCTAGAACAAGAAGCATTGTGTTAAAAATACATGTTATAGAAGAAAACCACATAGTCGTGAAAAGAATTACTTATAGAATGTATAAATCATGAAACCTTCCATAATTTATGACACCTTTAGTTTATCCTAGGTTATTCATAGATAACTTATATCAAAATCACTCATGATAGTTTGTGAAGAGTTTGTGAATTCTCAAAGCATAACCCCTAGGAGTGTCAAACCATGTGTGTATAAAGGCATGTTGTCATGTACCAAATTACCTTCAGTCAAGCGCAGGTCATCTTGTCAGATTTTTTCCCCTAGGTACATTTGTTCTAGTGCCACATACAATTTTATTATCCATATTGGGATTTATTTCGTGGAAACCCTTACTCAATCCTTTACTAAAATTCCATGACATTTTCAAAAATGTTAACTCATCCTTATACTTATCCTAAGAGACATTCCTATACATATTATTAGAAATAAACACAGGGATCTCACTAAGGGCTTCTCATCCTAATTTCAAAAGGTTGAATAAACCTTTCCATTGATACCAACAATAACGAACTAGGTTTAACATATATGGATATAACATATTTTTACATAAATATTCAGTTCATTAAAAAAATAATTGTTAGAGGACCATAATAGTTCATTGTCTTTGGAAACATGGAAACAAAATATTCTATCCTAGTGAATGATATTCAGCATCTCCCTAAGGATCCCCACATTTATACATCTACCTAAAACTATTATTCATAAACTCGAGAAAGGAAAACATAATAAAGGGGTGAGGTTAGATTCTCATCATGGGTAAACAAGGGTGACATGTTAGTATAAACATTAATATAATAGTATGATAATGTGATTGTAACATTAGGAGATTATACCCTACATATCAAATGTCATAAACATGAGTTATGGGATAAATCCTGGAGTCTTAAAAGACATAAATCATTGAGGAGTAAATGAATAATCCATAAAAGAATAACATGGGAATAAAACATGGAATTGTGACTTACATAAACATGTGATATCATTCTTTATAAGTCAAGACAAGCTTATTTGTGAACTTCATGGGAAATTGCTCCATTGGGCGGGACACACAACCATCCCCAGTCATAGTTTATTCCTAGTAAGGGATTAGGTTTCCTCATCTTTCTATAATAAATCAGGTGTCCCTATCGTACATAATCATGGAGACTACACCTACTGGGTGGGAAAACCCACCATCCCTAGTGGAAGACCATTCTTTGTAAGAGATCAGGATTCTCTATCTTCCCATAATGTATTAATATTTTCAACTTTATTACCATCATTATCTCATCAGATATCAATATTTACCCAATTTATTGGAGGGAGATATAGGTCTCACCCATCACATAATGAAATCTTACATACATATTCCACAAGATCATAAATTAAATATCACATATCATAACCCATGAAATAAACTGGGTAAAATAAACATGCATAAATGTTATAAATTTTGGAAATATATAGTTTTCATAATCATTTCATCATAAATATAACTAGTTAAAAGAAGCAGGTTTTAAAATCATTTAACCCAGGAAAGTGAAATAGGTTTCATAAACATATCACCCATGAAAAATAAATGGTTTTCAAAAAGACCATGAAATTAGTCATAACTAATTCATATAAAGGATATGAATTGAACTCCGAGATCATTTCCTAGAATTTTCAGAAACATCAAATAGATTTCATTTTAGATGGAAAATAATTTTGAAATATCCTCTAAAATGTTTCTTAAATAAAAATATCCTTTCTTATTTGAAAAATTATTTTTAATACATAAAACCATTTAAAAAAATTCATTTAAAATACCTTCAAAACATACAAAGAAAACATTAAATAATTTTGAAAACCTTATTCTTGATAACTTTTAAAATAATCTTCAAAACATTTTAAAAACCATTTCATTGAAAACACTGGAAAACAATTAAAAAATTCCTGGAAATGTTTTGAAACCAATTTCATTGAAAATACATTTAATATTTATAAATAAATCATCTAAACGTTTTGAAAATTATTTTTCTTGGAAACATATAAAATAATATTTAAATGTTTTTAAAACCATTTTATTGAAATTACTTTGAAACCATGTAATTAAGACGTGACAAACATTTTGAAAAAAATTTCCACCAAAAAAATAAAAGAAGTTTTAATGAAATTTGAAACAAAATAATTGAATACTAATTTTAAGAAAAGTTTCTTAAATATTAACCTTTTCAATAATAAAAAGGGGGTCTTCAATGAAATGGTGTCTGGTATATTTGTCCATGTCGGACGAGGTCAAAAGAACATTCCTTTGGCATGGTAAAAGGGGTAAAAAGTGCCTTGTCTAGAAAACGAAAAAAATATTAACTTGAAGGGATTGGTAAAATAAAAAAAGGATAAAAATTTATTTTAGATATTATAGGATAATGGTATAACATTCTTGGAAGCCCTTTTTATAAAACATAGATTTCCGACTGAAGAGATAGTTAATTAAGGATTTCCTAAAAAATCTAATTAACAATATTATGTACCAAAGAGTAGAAAATGGTACCAATAAATTTTTATATCATGAAATAACATAGGATAAGGAAAATCATTAATTTTCGTAGTATATGGATCATGATATTTCATCAAAGTAAGCAAAAAACACAAAAATTCTTAATAAATCAATGATATTGTATCAATAAACTTTTATAACTTGGTATCTTTGTATCATGCTCTCAATATACAGAAACAAAATTAAATTAAGATTAGAATATATTTAAAATAAATAGATTCATTAGATTAAATATAACATGTAATTATGTACACATTTAAAAAAATTAGTTTCATAACAAAACATAAGTCTCAAAGAAAAAAATTGAGACAAAACATAATTACTTATTTGGAAGCTTTGGAAACATGAGCCTCATTAAAGAATTGTCTTAAAAAGGGAATATAATTACCCATAAATTGAATTAAAATTTTCATATAATACCATCATGGTCATTATATACACCACACAAATGGTATAAGTGTTGAATAAAACATTTATCTCACAAAAATTAAAAGTGAGATAAAATCCCCTTACCTTGTGTCTTGAAACTCTCTCTTCTCATACAAGATTCGTGTATAATAAATACAATTTTATAATAAATACTTTATATAATATTATTCTTATATATATTTTCATATATTGTTTTATTATAACCTTATATAAACCTATTGTTAACGATATTATGTTAAGGTTTCATTTCGGGTAATATTCACATTGTTATTCATATGTGTCTTAATTTGTTACATCTTTGGTTATTATACTTATAGCATGATTATAGAATTTAAACCATGATATCAATATCAGGTATATAATTTGAATTCTTTTTATAATAATATATATAATATAATATTATGAAATGGAATACATCATTCATGGAGATGGTAAGCCATATGTACGCATGAACGTTTTTCTGTTTTTATTGTCATATTGAAATGAAAGTATGAAGATGAAAATTTTATATATATATAATTATTATAGTAGAATTAATATATCATATATATCATATAATTTCATTAATCGCATCTTGAATACATTTCATGTGGTGTGTGAATGAATCACATCGCTTTGAGTGGGCGGTAGTCCACACTTCCTTAAACGTGATTACTATATTGACACCAAATGGAATGTAAATTGATGTGTGCTGTAAAATTATTAAAGAATCATAAATAAATATGAAATTGAATATATACATATATAAATATATTATCCATCAAAATGTCCACTTTTATTTTTGGTAAAGTAGAAATGAACAATCATCGTTTCATGAGGAAGTAGTTTTTTATACATGCAAATAATATTATCAGCATCCATTAGATTGATGTGTGTGTTAGTGTAGGACATAATATTTTAATAAAAATATAATATTATGTTGAGGATACTATTTTTTCACACAGGAAGGTAGTAAGAGAGTGGATTGGTGGAGAAATAAAATAAATGGAAGGACCTTCAGAGAAGATGTTACCTCTAAATCAGGTAACTGGTTTTGGTTGGTGCCCAAAGGATTCCTTGAGAACCTTTCTCCCAAAAGAGATGGTTCAAGATATAAGTAATGATAGTTTGGAGGTGACTTTTGAAGAAATTTTACAAATTTAAATGGTTTTAAGGGTGTTACAAAATGGTATAGGTGGTGACCCTTTATGGGGAAGGAAAATGACTCACATGGGATTTTTAGAAACAGATTAGGTGTGAATATTTTATCCCCAAAAAAGTCATACCAAACCAAAAAAAACTCAATAATGGAATGTTTATGGCCTAACTATGGACATAAAATGTTTTTTGGACATGTTTTTGGATCATTTGGGCCCTTAATTTTATGTTTTAGTACCTAATTATGATTAATTTGGCCTTAACTGTTGTGATTAATTTTAATAACATTTGCTAATCATTTTGGTCAAAAATTAGCATGTAATTATTAGACTCTAAATATTATAATAAATAAAATTGGGTATCTCAGATTTTTTTAAATTCACTTCACAGAAGAAAAAAAATTAATATTAGTGTTAATCCCGTAAACATGATGAAATAACTGGGTTTTAATGTAGGAAAAAGTTCAAAAGTTTGTTAAGATTTTATATTCATTTTCAAAGTTTAATTGATTATGATGAGTTAAATATTTATTCAATGATTAAATACATATCTAATTTTTCTTGAAAACATATTTATAATATCATTTAGCATTAATAATTAATTAGACAAAAATGTAGTTTTTTAACAAAAAGTAGTATTTTTCACTTTTCATCAAAAATGAATTTTCTTATAAAAATACACAAAATTAACCCTAGGAAAATTTCAAGGTTTTGAATTCATAAATGAAGTTTACTTTATCAAATTAATTTTCTAAATGTCTCAAATATTACTTTTGTTATTAGAATTAGTTTATTTGAGAGAATAGTTTTTTTAAACATAGAAGGACTTTACAAAAAAGCATATCATTGATTATCAATAGGTTTTATTTATATGAATAGGTTAAAAAAAATATTTGAAAAATATTTTTTTATTACTATAATTAGTTTTAGAAGTCTTGTTATAATTATACCATTTAAATTATATATAAATATAATGATATTTCCTAGAAACTCATTGTTCCATGCATCGTACGCCATGTCCGTGTTTCTTGGAGTGTAATCCTAGTTGGTATTTCATATAGAATTATAAAAGTTGGTATTTTGTATGATTTTAATCCTTGAAATATTGTTTTAATATATATATATATATATATAACTACTTCCAATGTCATGTAAAATAAAAATTATTGAAAAGAAAAATTCATTCAAAAATAATAATTCTCAAAATCTCATGGTGTTACATGTACATTGCCCAATGACCCTACCCATTAGATAGGAAATGGTCATGAAAACTCTTACCAAAGTATAGAAAATATGAATAATAGGAACACTGGTGTTTCACTCTCTATGGTCATGAAAATATGGAGGTTTTGGTGGGGGTTTTGATTTAGTCTCCCAAAAAATGGGAGTCCCAATGAAGGAGGTTCCCTTCCATTTGTGGCATGAAGAGAAGGATCAAATGATGCTCGTACATGTGAAGGATTAGAGAGATGAAGATGTGTCTCACATGTTTGGGCCAATAGAGCTGTATATGGCTCATGAATGTTGTGTTTTGGAAATCTTGAGTGGTCTCGCGTTGGGTAAGGCCTATGTTCACTGAAGGGATATTGCATAGGGTATGTCTTGGTGGACTAGAAGTTTTTCATGTTGAGTATTCCTATATGAGATAGGTATAACAACTATATAATGGAAATTATGGGAAACAATACTTAGTATTGGGATTCCTCTAGGATCCAAGGGTTTCCTCTTGTGTTTCTAGAGGGGTCTCGCGTAAGTTCTTGTTTTTGATGTGACCGTAATTATAGATCATATCAATTATGGAGAGTTGTTCCTCGCAATTTTTTTTTGGTAGTTTAAATATTTTAGGGTCATTGATCCTACTATTCCCTTAATTCCCTCTTCTTTCATGTTTTGGAGAGTTACTGAGATGGTTTCAAGGGCTGAGGAGAGGGATAAGGGTGATCAAAGCTTTGAGGATTCTCTAAAAAATTTCAACATGTAAATTAAGGAGCCCTAGGGTCCTATTTTTATGAAATTTTGGGACCCTAGGATAATAAATCTTCTCATGAAAGTTATTAATGGATGTGTGTGTCAAATACTTGCAGTCATTTGTATTTTTAATGGTACTAGTGAGTGTTTTTTTTCTCGAGCCTACATGGTGACATCGCCGTAAATATACGGCATACATAGTGCTGCTCTTTTTTCTTGTGCAGACCCCCTATTCCAAATGTGTGGCCCTTGATATTCCTTCTATTTTTCATGAGTAATTAACTAATTAAAATTAAGAATCTCACATGTGAGAATGGATTTTCAAAAAATTACCCCTGTGTATTGGATTGAATCAGAGGAAGAAGGCCTGATCCTAATGTAGAGGGAAAAAGTAGTTGAGTGATCCTTCATTACCTGTATATTAATTTTTTCATGCACCATGATTATTAGGCATGATGAATGTTACAAATTTAAATATTCACATGGTATAAGTGAATGGGAAATTAGTACAGGTGAATCGTGTGGGAGGACTGTTCATGTGGGTCACATAGGTTGACCACCTAGCTATTTCATTCAAGTTAACTTTACAAGTCTATCACTTACCCTGTTCTATAAATAGTTTCAATGGACTCTATGGTCTTCCATTCAAATTTAACTCTATTTATGTCATCACACTAGTTATCTTATCGTTCTAGTATGTCTTCTGAATTTTCATGTTTCCAGACCCAATATTACCTTACTCGCATTATACATACACCCAAGTGAGTGACATGTGCGACATTACCAAGGTGAGTAACCCATGGGAGTTCACTTGGGTTAGTGACCTTTAATGACTCATATTTTCTAAAATATAATTTTTTAAATTATTTTTAAATTTTCAAAGACCATGCATTTAGACGGAGTGAGATTCCAAGGTCCATCATGTCATGAATGATTCATTGAAAAAATTTAATCTTTAAATAAAGTGGTTGGAGGTTTTTTATTAAAATAGGAATAACTTCTGAATGGGTACCCAAATATGAATTTTTAGTGCACTCTTGTATATAGAGAAGTGACTTTAACTTAGGTGGTTCCTAAGATAAATCGGCGTAGGTTAATAGTGAAAGTATGATTTTGGACGTAGATGTCATTAAAATAACTAATAAAAATATTTTATTGAACATTATTTGTCGACATAGTGTAAATTCCTCTTTTTAATAAGCCATTTTAGTGAAATTTAGGATTCTCACCTATCTTTGGAATTCCCCTGAGGTAAGGAGAAGTAATCTCTCTCCCAATGATGAAATTTATTGGATTGAGGACCGAAGATGATAAAGACCCCCGTTCTTTGTCAAAAACCGATCCAATCATCAAGGATAGGTGTCGATCTCTTTGTGATTTTTTTCCATTCTTTGATTCAATGATTAATGTGGACCAACACTTGAATAGTTTGACCCGTTGTTCGATCATTCATGTTGTATAGATATTATTTGAGAGGATTAAAGGGGTGATAGATCTATGTGATTATTGTTTGATTAATCATTATGAAACCGTCTAATTTTAACAGATCAAGGCTGACACTAACAAGGACAAGATCCATCCATTTGGGAATTAATGTGATTTTCCTCTTTTACCCATGGTTCCTCATTCCTCGGGTATTCTGATATGAGATGGGGAATTGATCTCATGGTGGCATAAAGAGGAGGTAGCACAAGGTGCAGGCTCCGGACGGTATAGGCAGAGTACGGTAGGGAAAGACATCTGGTGGGGGAGGCCAACAATGGAGGCTGCATGGCTTGATAGGAGAGGCTAGTCCAGGCGAATCATGGCCTCGATGGGCTGCTGGAACGGCGGCCAGTGCTGGAATCTAGACTAAGTCCATGTGGTAACACGTCAGAGGAGGTCGTGTGGTGGAATAGGACATGAGAGGAGACTAGGGGCCGCGATAGTAGGTCCTGATGCCTACCGCGGTACGCGGCTCGAAGGTCATGTCAAGAGGGTCTTGTGAAAGTGGTGAGGCCATGGGACTAGGTGGGGAATGTGGGTTAGCCACATGGAATTCAGTCAGACATCACACTAATTTCGGGGAGCTAGATGGCCATGTGGTCGGGTGACCATGTGGATCAGAGGGATGTGGCCAGGGCGGTCCACGTCCGGTAGAGCAAGTCAGTCTCGCACAATGCAGGCCAGTAAAAGAACCTGACCGCTCTAGTGGCCAAGAATGTTGAACATCATGGCCCAATTTGAATGTTCAATCCATCCAAGACTGACTAGGTTAGGACGAGATGGTCGGACCGGGTCAGGTCGGGCCCAGACCGGACCCTCCCATTTTAAAAAAATTGCCATATATTTCCAACCGTGTGTTTTTTTGACAAGAGGTTTGTGGAATTGTAAACATTATGATGATATGTTACTTTTTAGATTCATTAAGTGAGAATTTCTGGAAGTTTTTCTATGAACTAATGTATTGAGAAGTAGTTTCTCCGGGAACAAGCATGATACAAACGGAATCTGGGGGCTGGCTGTGACTTTGTGATCTTAGTTACTATATGACTTGGGGGATGCATGAACCATTTACATTCAATTATCCATAGACACTAAATGTTCCATCAATAATCTATACGCCATTTACCCTCCATGCACTATTGATGCTCTGAGTTCCATCGACACTATGTGATCTATTCATGGCTCAGGCATCCTCACTACTATGGGCACCATCGACCCTCGGTGCACCATCAATGCTCCATGTTCCACTAAAGATATTTTCTCCACAAATGCCTCATTCTCCATCGATTCTATATTTTCTTTCGACACTTCTAGTTTCATAGAGATTGGGGGATCTATAGAATACAATTGTAAATCATTCTCTTCATTCTTTAGACTTATACCTATGTGATCTTACCGTATTGACTATACTTCAAGTGTTTTATTTTTTGGTGTGCATCAGGTATTTTTTAGTGGTGTTGCCTTTATGGTTTTGGGGTCCCTACTAAGTATTATTTTACTCACCCTTGCATGGGATATGCCAGCATTTATCATGTCTTCTGTAGACTATTGATGATTTGATGGAGTCTTTGGTGGACCGAGGCTTGGTGGTTCTTAGAGAGAGTCTTGACAGATGAGGTGTGATTCAGTGACTTCAAACATCTATTTTTAAACATACCTGTTAGGTAGTCTTTTCGTCAGTTTACTTTCAAGAAATTGTGCATTCACTTTGGAAGACTTTAATTTTGGTGGGCATGTATTCTAGCCCTATTTACTTTCTAGTTTTCCTACTATCGTACTCAATTTTTGGTATCTTAGTAGTATGCATGATTTTTTACTTTGTGTTTTTATATTTCATCATTCTAGGATTGGAGATGTATGAGCATGTAAAGGTACCAAGGAAAATGCCTCCCATTTGTGGGATATGCCTACCAGATGCTAGTCACCATCCCCTGGACTATTGGAGGTGGGATTGGGGAAGTCACAACATGGGACCTAGGGGATAGGTTCTGATAGAGTGGTATCAAATGCAGGTCCATTCTCCCTAACAAATGAAGAGTCTGTGAGATTATTTTGAATAAACTATTTTGATTTTGTCTTTCAGACTATGGAATCTAGTGTTGGTGTGGAATTGGACGTATCCAAACACCTAGACTATGAATTCATCTTTTTGACTCTGTACATGAAAATACTAGTTGTAGGGAAAATAATGGTTCATGCATCATATATGATTGAGTTTTTTATCATGTCCTTCTTGAGTCAGTGTCATCTCACTAGGTATACTCTATTTACTATGGTACATCTTGATTTGTTTCAAGATTCCTCCACATAGACATCCAATTACGATTCTGATGCATGCTCATGAGGATGATCCTCCATGTAATGAGGCATCGTTACTGGGACCATTTCCAGAGATAGAACCCTCGGGTGGTGTACCAGTGATACCACAACCCATAGAAAAGTAGTTACTACTAGTGTTACTTGTAGAGGATTCACGCAGGTTGATTGCATTTCATAAGTTCCAAATGCAGATACCTTCTAGGTTTAACTGTGAGATAGACCCCTAGGTAGCTAAGGATTGAATGGAGTAGGTTAAACGTGTCTTTTTTCTCATTAGTATGCCTCTCGACCAAATGACAGTCCATGTTGTGAGTCTTCTTTAGGATTCATATGGGAGATGGTGGAGTTTAGTGATCTAGAAACATAAAGAGACAACCCTCACATGGGAAAAAATTTAGAATAAAATTAGTGAGGATTTATTTTCAGCGAAGTTTTACGTTGTGCATATAGAAGTGCTACTGCATCTATAGAAGGGAATTAAGACAGTAGAGGAGTAATCAGAGGGATTAAAGGATCTTCTTCTCTACTTCACAGATATGGTGTGAGACCTATTTTTCAGGGCCCAAACATTCAAGCAGGGTCAACACCCAGAGATACGAGCATCCATTATATCCCTCAACCTCCCAATATATGTTGGAGTACTGGATAAAGCTCTTATCATGGATGGATTTCTAGCAGAGCAGATAATGGTAGTGTGAGCTACCACCAGGTTTCATGTAGCGGAATCATCAGTATAAGGTAGAAGACAGCTGACTCAGGGTTCCAAGAGGATCAAATAGTTCATGGGATGACCCCTGTACATGGGGATTGTGGTGAGGGAATCCAAGGGAAAATCAAGTCATCCAAAGGAAATGATGTGTTACACATGTGGCGGTTGGGGGCACATGGTTCAATATTTACAAACTCATTGTGCAGATGATTAGAAGAGAGTCGAGGGACTTCCATGGCAGAGGAAGAGGCTTGAGTAGGATGGTTTGTATAGTGGATTTCATGGACAAGGAGTGGGTAGAGAAGTTGGAGGTGGTTGGATGTTCTATGAACCACCACCACCACCCCTAGGTGGTCCACTATGGGTAGAGGGAGCTCATGGATAGGGATAGGGCCAGCTTCGGGCGATGGATAATTATGACCATGGTGATCTAGAGAACATTAGAGGTATGATATGTGTCTTCTCCACCCATGATATAGTTTTAATTGACACATGTTCCATTCACTCTTTTCTCTCCATGACCGTTGTTCGAGACTCAGATATTCTAGTGTAATAGTTAACTCAATCCCTATGCTTAGAGACTCTTACATGGAAGATACAATGATCATGCACTAGTTCCGAAAATTTTACCTTACTCTACGGGGTGAGAATTTTGGTTGTCATCTCCTGGTGGAAGCATCGAGGCCTTATGACACTATTTTCAGAATGGACTGGTTATCCATAGTTAATACCCATATTTACTATTTTAGACATAAAGTGTGGTGTGTCCATCATGAGGAGACTAGGTTTTCCTTTTTCATCAAAAGGAGACCCATGATACATAGGATGGAATCACTCATAGTAGGGTGAAACCGATCACACAGTAGTTTTCTACCATGACCCTCAGTGCAGTGGATGTGATGATTTCTCTATTTTCCTGCAGTGGGGGTTGACAATGAGGATATCATTTCAGAAGATGTTCAAGGATTAACTCCTTACAGGGAGGAATACTTAGTCTTTGATTTATACCCATGGATGGAATCAATATCTATTCCTGTATATAAGATGTATCCTGAGTAGCTTCGTTAGTTGATGGTACAGCTGGAGGATTGGAAGAGGATGGGCTTTATAAGACCTAGTGTTTCACCCAGGCTGGCCTCAGTTCTATATTCCAAGAAGGCATAAAAAATACTGAGGCTATGTGTGGACATATGAAATTTGAATGTGGTGACTATAAATAATATGTATTCACTAATAAGGATTGAGGAACTATTCGATTATTTTAAGGGATAGAGATGATTCTTGATGTTGGACCATATATTTGGCTATCACCAACATCGAGCACGGGGCGAGGAAGTACAAAAGATAGCCTTAAAATTTTATTACAGCCATTAAAAGTACACAGTGATTTTATTTGGTATGATGAGATCCCAAAAACATTTCATGGGACTCATGAACATGATCATCTATCCTTATATAGACCGATTCATCATGGTCTTCATTGATGAAATCCTCGTTTACTTGGTGTCTAAGGAGGAGAAAGCGATACACTTGAGGATTGTACCAGACACACTCCAAGGGAACCATATTTATGGGAATATATTGTTGTTTCTAGTTTGGATTAGGGAGATCCACCTTTTAGGGAACATCACTTCAGAGGTGGGACTTGTTGTATACATGGTGAATATTCAGTCAGTGCTTGTTTTGGATCCACCAAATAGTGTTACCAATGTGCGTAGTTTCTAGGGATTGGCTGGGTACTATCAAAGGTTTTACCCAACCTCTTCCAGAGTACAAGCACCATTTATGACCTTGACAAGGAAGGGGAAGACTTTTATGGGGACATAAAAGTTCCAGCATTTCATTCAAGAGTTGATGAAGAGGTTGATGAGAACTCCCATCTTGTGATTACTTGATGAGGTTGTTGAGTATGTTGTGTTCTGTGATGCATCAAGGATCAGGCTTTGTAATTTCTTGATACATGGTAAATCATTAATTTCATATGGTTCATTCCAGTCGAGGCAACATGATAAGAACTATGTAACCCATGATCTTGAGTTCGCAACGTTATTCTTCACATTGATGATGTGGAAACACTAACCGAGGAGCGAGTTGTGTAATATCTACTCTAACCACAAGATTCTAAAGTTTTTTTTTCTCATAATTATATAAACATGAGATAGAAATGCTAGATAAAGATCCTACAGGACTTTGAATTTTAGATTGCATATATTCCTGGTAAGATGAAAATTATGGAAAACTCTCTCAGTAGAAGATCCATGTTACATTACTGAGTGAGGCATCAGATCTATTGGTTGTGTTACAGATATACTTTATGGATAGAGATGGAGCATCTTACCTACAATAGAAAGTTTTCAACCCTTAACTCATATAGTGAGTCTAGGAGGTACATCTAAAAGACACCTACTGTGGGAATATACATGCTTAGATGCCCATACGGATTGCCCTTGAAGGATATTCGAAAGGTGGGGATCACCTCGTTCTCTTAAAAGGATGCAGAGTAGCACCCATGATGTTGCGGGAGGAGGTATAGAGGTAGTTTTATACATACCCTTTTGTGGTACATTCAGGAGTGGAAAGATGTATCAAGACCTATGATGTTTTGTAAGGTTTTTAGGGATAATGAAGGTGGTGGCATAGTTCATTTCTCTATGCCTCACTTTCCAGCAGGTGAAGGCGGAGCACCAGGTTCTAGAGGGCTTAACCCAACCACTTGAGGTTCCAGAGTGGTTGTGGGATGGGATATCGATGGAATTAATGATGAGTTTTCTAGACACATCTAGGGTACAAAATACTATTTGGATGATCATTGAACAACTCACAAAGTAGGACTACTTTCTACCGATCTATGGGAAGAGCTCAGTAGAGCACTCGAGGCACCTCTATATATAGAAGATAGTTAGACACCCTATACTCCCATTGACAATAGTCTTGGATCATGATACCCTCTTTACATTCCAATTTTGGAAGGGATTAAGGGATTTATTTGAGGATCAAATATTCTTGATCACACCATTTCATCCCCAAAATAATGGACAGACGGAGAGGACTATCTAGGTTCTTGAGGACATGCTATGGGCTTTCATCCTATATATTGGCCACAACTGGGGGGATCACCTACATCTGGTGGAGTTTGTGTAGAACAACAACTAAAACTTCACAATCATAATGTCACCATTAAATTCCATGTACACGAAACCCTGGAGGCCACCAAATTTCTAGATATACGTATACGAGTCGGTACTCATGGACCCGGATTTGGTGAAAAGAACTACATGGAAGGTGAAGGTCGTGTAGGAGAAATTGAATACTACACAAATCCATTATCTGTCCTATGATGACTGACGTCGAAGGCCTCTAGATTTTGAGTATGGATACCATGTTTCCCATAGGGTCTCAACTTTATGGGGATTGCATAGATTTTTCTAGAAGGAATGTTATCTTTGAGATACGTTGGATGTTTTTAGATTCTCTGTATAATTGGAATGTTGGCATACATGCTAGCTCTAACCCCATAGTTGCATTGGGTGCATAATGTCTTCCACGTATCGCAGCTAAAGAAATATGTTCATGATCCATCACACGTCATTTACTGGGGAGATATGGACATTGATGAGTGGGTGACTTTTGTGGAGTACTCGATGGAGATCGAGGATCGATAAGAGCATATCCCCATTGGGTAGTTGATTCCTCTTGTACACATTTAGTGGAGGAATGGGAATCTATAAGAGATAACTTGGGAGTGGGAGGCTCATATCCGTACTTACTACCCCCATTTTTTTGTTTACTTGACATTTTTATTGGATTTTGAGGATGTAAATACCCAAGGTACAGAGAATGTAATGACTCGTATTTTCTAGAATTTATTTTTATAAATTAATTAAGAAAATTTTCAAACCAGGCACTAAGAAGGCATAATATTCTGAGGCCATGTATTCTTAGAATTATTTGTAGAAAAATCTTGTATTTTTAATAAATCACATGGGAGGATTCTTATTTAAATGTTAATAACATCTAAACAGGTGGTCGGATTTGGAATCTGATGTCACCATTGTATCTAGAACATCGAATTTACCTTTGGAGGGGTCTAACCTTAACTGGCGCGGGTTGAGGGTGGATGTTATATTTTTGATGTATATGTCATTAAACTATATAATAAAAATATTTTATTGAACCTTACATGTTGATAAAGAAGTTTTTTCTCTTTTTAATAAGAAATGTCCTAGTAATTTAGGGTTATCTCTATAACTATGGAATTCCTTGGAGGAATGAAGAAGTAATCTCTCTCCTGATGATGAACACCAACGGATAGAGGATCAATGATGACATGGACCTACGTTCTTCACCAACGAATGATCCAATAATCAAAGTAAGGTTTCTATCTCTTTGTGATTTATTTTCCATTACTAGTTTCAATGATAGACACAGACCAACCCGCGAACAAGTTGACCTGCATTTTGATCGTTCTTACGAGGTGGATAAAACTTTTTCAAATTAAAGTAATAATAGATCATGGTGATTATAATTTTATTATTCTTAGTTAAACTAATTATACGAATGAATCAAGGCAGACACGAACAAGTCCATGATCCCTCCATTCGGGTTTTCATGTGATTTACTACTTTCCCCAACATTATTCACTCCTTCAGAATTAAAATTCAATACGAGGATTTGATCCCATGGAAATGGAAGCACAAGGTGGTGGCTGGTGGTGGGGGTTTGAGCGAGTAAAAGAGGAGTGTGGTAGGGAAATGTTGCTAGTGGGGGCGTCATGCAATAGGGGTATCACGGTCTGACTGGGGTGGCCATGCCTGGTAGAGCATGGCCTGGATATACCAACAGTAGGGCAGACATCTGCAGCAACTGGACATGGTCATGGCTGCACCACGTCGAAGGAGAGCCCTCAGTGGTAGAGGTTGCAGGTGAAAAACAGGGGTCATGGATGGAGGCTGTAGTGGGACGTATCTTAGAGGTCGCATCGGTGGGATCCTGCAGTAGTGGTGAGGTTTTATGACCAATAGGGGAAGTTCAGTTGGCCGCATGAAATGCGGTTTGGCACTGCATTGATAGGGGGAGCTAGTTGTCCATGCAGTCAAGTGACCACGCTGATCAGAGAGGCATGGCTATGGTGGGCCATTTATGGTGGAGACAATATGCTCTGCGTGACTCAATATGGAATAGAGGACCAAGCCACTTCTATATCCCAGCAAGCTAGACCACATGGCCAAGTGGCCCATTAGGATGGGCCACTATAGGACGATTCTGTTCGGGTTGGCCCTGACCAATTGGTTCAGGTTGGGTCGGCCAAAATAGGGTGGGTCTGACTCGGATCAGACCCTTCATACAAAATTATCCATATCTTTCAAATTGTGTGTATGTTGGATGAGACATTTTAGGTTTTGGTAACCTTAAGATGAGACAAACCTTCTAATATTATTTAAAGGTATTTTTTTGGAACTCAATTCACGACCTAATGGCTTGAGGGGTAATTTCTCATGGAACAAGAGATCTACAAGTGCAATCATGTGTTTGGATGTGACTATGTGATCTTGGTGACTATGTTACTTGGGGGTTGGATGACCCTTTGACTCTATGTTCACCATCAACGCTCTGTGTTCCATTTACAATCCATGCCACATCGACTCTATGTGCACCATCAAAATTTCATGCATCATCGATGCTTCTTGTTCCATCAAAATCTCGTGTTCCATTACTGCTATAGGAACTATTGATGCTCCATGCTCCAATTATTCCCATCCCTCCATCGACGCTTCTTGCACCTCCAACCCTCTGCGTAGCATTGAGAGTCTGTGTTCCATCAATTTTTTGTGCACCATCAAGACTTCTATTATAATAGATATTAAGATATCTGTGAACTAAAATTATAAATCCTTCTCTTATTTGTTTATACTTATACCTGTGTGAGCTGAATGTATTGATTTTACTTCATGTTTTCCCATTTTGGTGTACATTTTTGGTTTCTTATTGGTGTTACATTTTTTAGATTTAGGGACCCTACTGGGTATTGTTTTACTCACACCTATAGGTATTATGCTCACACGTGTCGCATCTTGTGTAGACGATCGACGCTTTGACAGAGTCCTTGGTGGATTAGGGCGAGGTGGTTCTTAGAGATATGTCCAATAGATAGGGTGTGATTCAACGAAATTATATAGCTATTTATATACATACCCTTCAAGTAGAGTTTTTGCAGATGAGTTTCATGAACTCATGAATTTACTTTTGCAGAATTTTCTTTTAGTGGGTTTTTATTATATCCTTATTTACATTCTAGTTTTCTTACTCTCATACTCTATTGTTGGTATATTAGTAGTATAAATGCTTTTATACTTAGTATTTTCACATTTCCTCATTCTGGGCTTGGAGATGTGTGATCATGTATACGTACATAGGAAAATGCATCCATTTGTGGGATATGCCTACTCGGTGATAGTCACCAACCCCCAACCTATTGGAGGATTTCATGGGGTAGTCATGGAATGGGCCCCGTGGGATGAGTCATGACATGACCTATGTAGGTTATTTGGGTGAGTGACCTACGTAGGTAAATACCTTTTCCAATTTTTTTAATTTGATAATTTTTTCCAAAACGAAGACTTGCATATAATGACATCTTCGTATTCCCTTTTAAATTCCCAATGGATTCTTATAAGGTTTATTTTTCTGATGACTATAAGTTTGTAAATCACTTCAATAATATTTTTGATGTTTATTGGGATGGATTATTATAATTTATGTGATGCTCATCTCTTGGACTTGTATGATCACATGAAGAAATATCATCACAAATATCCTATGTGTAACTATCTTCCACTATATGGACATGGAAATCCAAAGTATTTCATCATCCCAAATCTAATGAATTATATCTCTCTTTACTGTTTCTATTATTATATGGCCTTCTCTACATCCAACATCTGAGAAAAGGGAATGTACATAAATGTTAAAATATTATCCATGAACTATTTCATGCATCATAGAAATTTTACCCTAGAATTATAGCCTCATACCCTTGAGATAAATAAACAATTTTATTCATATATATTTTGTTATTACAAGACAAGACAATAGAAATTCTAGTGGGAATATGGGTACCTCCACCTTGGGAGGGGTTTTCGACCTGAGTATATATGGGTATACTGGGTATGTCAAACATATGCTTATTTTTCTGTAGAGAAGAAGGTGGTTTGAATTTATGAATATTTCTGGGTGTCCCAAACATATGTTTATAAGAACCTAGAAGATATTCCCAGGCATCTAATATGATGGATCCTACAGACCAAATATATACATCTGATTCATGAGGATGGTGGTATCCATATATGTGATTTCATCATGAACTATGAATATCCCATACACAATAAGATGTATGATGTGTTAAGACCCTCTATAAAAATAAGTAATGGGGGAGTGCCTTCCAAGATTCCATGGGGGAGGGCCCAACATGTAAAAACCCCCATGGGATGTCCCACAATGTAAAGGTGGGGAATTTTTAGTAGATTTTTGATGACATTGGAATAAGGTGAGTATAACATATGGGGGTACACAATCAAATCTGATGTACCCTCTAAGATATACATTTTAATATTTAAAATGATGTTCCAAACAATCTACATATTTTCAGTTTGTGGATCCAATGGTGGGGTTAGGATGAGAACATTTGTAATAGAAGGAAAGAGGGCATAGGTGGAAGATATGTAGCTGAGAGACCTTATCTAGTTTAATATCCATTGATGTATATAGCATGTGAACATTGGGAAGTCCCATTTTAGAATTTTAGGATCATTCCAAGTATTGATGGTATGTATTTTGGAATGTTTTTTCTATTACTCTAGGGTCAGTAGAATCAATGTTCTTGGGGGATAGTTTTACAATTTCATTTGTTCATTTATGGTTTCTTCCTTCTATCCCTAAATCATGTATAATCCTTAAGGATATGGAATCTATATAAGGAATTCAACTTCATTCCACATGGGGATCCACCCATTTGGTTATTCAGTGAAGATGAAAATGATGGTGATGAATTGAGATTGCATATTATTTCCCCTAGAGATGATCTGATAGTAATCCAAATAGATGTTGATATCATATGTGAGGCCTATTCTCCATATGTATTTTCATGCCAATTGAAGTTCCTATAAAAATGATTATATCCCTTCCCATGCACAATTGGTCAAATAGGAACTCAATGGTGGCTAGACTACTTTGGATTCTCACAAATGTTGAGGTGACTCAATAGTGACATAATCTTCTTCTTATAAGTGAATCCACCAGGTTTAAATCCTCGTATGATGAAGATTAGATTTCATCATATCATCAATGAGTGTTGATAGTGAAAATCCTTGAGTAAGTTCAATAGTGATGGTTGGACGAAGGAATCATGGTTGAAAGAATCCACTCATTCAATAGGATGATAGTGATGAGGTATCAATCTCTCCAAAGAGACCTTATGCATGTTTTAATCTACCATATAGGGTCAAAAGGGATACACTACCTGAGGTTAATCTTAGACAGTCCATCATTCATCACCAAGAGGAAACTCAATCTCTAGTTTCCCACACTTCTACCATGATAGAGATAGATAAGATGTATATGAAATCAATGAGTTTCAGGTCTTATACATTGCCATCTAGAAGAACCTTAGACTTCATGTAACTATAGGTAGTCCAATGTTGGAAGTGAAGGCCTTCTAATTCCAAGGACATATGGTCACTCCTCTATGACTTGTTATAGATTCTATAGAATGTGGATGTTCAATACCCCTAACCTCTTATTTTTTTCAACCCTATCATTATTGGTATATATATAGTTCATCTTAGATGCTCATTTATTCCAGATATAATAAAATACTCACTTCAAGGTTAGTGGAGTACATGATGAAATGGGGGATGCCAAATGGATTGAAGAACCACACAATGATGAATGTAATAACATAGATGATCCTTATGATATATTTTTTCCATTATCATTATTTCGTCAATTGTACTATTATTAGTTGTCTTGAATGAAATTTTATTACTATAAAAAGGTTAACCATGATTTTCAGTGGGTTGAGGGAGAATCAGATGAGATCTCATCACCTATGTATGGACTGAGAGAATCATTTTTGCATATGAGCAATCAACTCCCAAATTGGGGGAGCTATCCTTGGAACATATGATGAGGGTGAAGGATATGGATATAGATTTTTCATCAGTACCACCTAATAGAAATTTCTTTTAGGTTTTACGTACTTACAAACCTCTTTTGAAAGTGAAAGAAAGAAAGGGGTGAAGTTCTTGACCCAGCGTATCACTAGTCAACATGAGTTTTCATGGATTTATTTATTTTTTATTTTTGATGAATGAATTCCAAATAATTCATGTGGGTTGTAAAATCCACTCCCCTATCCTCTCTCTATCTCTATGAGTATAAATATAATCCCCAAAAATTTGAGGAGGACATCCTGGACAAGGAATAGATTCTTGTTTCTGAATCTATTCCCTCGATAGGAGAAGTATCATGGGTTGAGGCCCCAAATTTTTATTTCAATGTAGTGAGGAAGGAGGATCTTGGTAATTTAAAATACAAATCATATGATGTCAAGTTCCAATCACTAAATTTCTTCCTAATATTATCTCAAATCCATCACATTCCTTGTAGGACCCTACAATCATCAATGCCAAGCCTATCACTGCTTCTGAATGGGAAGAGATGGTACTTAGACCATCCAATTAAGGTTTTTATGATGATATTGTTCATGAGGGGACTGAAAGAATAGTTTTCACTAAGAAAACAATGGATAATACTCATGACCGATCACATTAATGTGTTGATCCCAGTGTATGAGACAACCTTACTAGTGAGGATTATGTGAGAGTTGATGTAATATATAATGAAATGAAGGATTCATTTAATCCATATATTGATATTTCTATCTTCCTAGAGGATTTCATAGACATAAATAATGTGAGAACCTGATTTATCTATTTAGGTATAGATATTTCCTCTTCAGTTTTTAATTAAGAAAATGGAGGAAAAATATTTAAATGTATGGTTATTGGCCTATTATAAGAAATGATTGGGAATTACTGGCCATGAATTTCTAGGGACACATTGTGTAATCCGGGTTTAATGCCCTATAGTCTTAGTACATGACCATTTAATGACCTAGAAAATATTTTTACAGACACAATTTGTAGTTTTTAGTACATGATTGGTAATTTTTTTATTAAATTAGGTAGTGGCATCATTTTTTGTCAAACAGATAGAAACAAGCCTTCCTTCGATGAGAACCACACCCAGGAAATCCAATTAGGAATTTTACTCCTGTTTCATTATCAGACGCCTGACTCGAACACAGTCAGATATGTTAGAATCACCTTCATTAGTGATTGATTCCACTTTATCCCTTATTCCTGATTCCTACTCTCAACCTAGTTATTGATGATTTTTATTTTATTCTTGTTTTGTAGATATCCTCTATTCTAGGTAAAATTAAAGACCAATGCTGAATGTGGAGAGTTATACAAGTATGAGGTAGGTGGTCTTGCTCCTTTTGCTAGTTTTTGAGTTTAATATATATTCCAGAGTTCAATGCACCCACTTTTAGGGTTTCGGTTGATAGATATTTGTCTATTATAATTTCTTATTATTGATTAGTTAATTTGATAGATGTTTGAATCCATGTTGATCATTGATTTCCTTGATTAAGGTCTACCTCATGGGTTTATTTCCCTTGGATGGAAAATGTTGGCAATTTGGCCTATGATGCCTATGGGCATGCCTTTGATTCCTTATTATGAGTTTTTTAAAATAAAAAATGGTTAGTTAAATGTCTTTATACAAGAGTTATTATTTTTGAAGTCATGTGTTAGTTTAATTTACATGTGTCTTGTTATAAATCCATCTGATGTGAGTATTTGAAAGGAAATTCCATATGAGGTTAGTTCTTGATTATATATATTGGATGAAAGTGGTTTTCTTTTTTATGCCTGATGGAAAGCTTTTTCTATTCCTTAGGGTGAGGTTTTTCTTTGCTTAAGGGTGTGGTTTTTCTAAGACTAAGGGTGGGGTTTTTCTATGACTGAGGGAAAGGGTTCACTTACTATTACTATATCATGAGTGATCCCTGATGTAATTGATGGTATCAGTCAATCATTGAAATAAATAATGAAATGGGATGATATATGATGTGTTTTCCAAGACAAAGTACAAGCTTGGATTCATTCTTTACTTATACATGCATAGATTGTATTTTGATACATCTATTGTCCCTACTTGTAGAATTATTTACTTTTTAGTATCTTCCAGTTACTACTTTCACTACTGTACCCTACCATATATATATATATATATATATATCCACTGAATGATCATCCCATATATTGGGTGGTTTCCTACTTGGATTTAGTCTCACGCACTATTTGGGTCATGCTTTTTTACCCAAATAGATTATATGATTGTAGGTGTTGATTAAGGAAATCTCCCTTCTACTAGTTTTCGATATGATGTTTAGGAGCAGGAGAAGATGGGACCATGATGAGGCTTGTGATTCCTCTTATATTAATTTTTTTCCATTGTTTGTTAGGAAAATATATTATGAATTTCTATAGTGTACCTATTTTGGCTATTTTATTAGAACATAACATACTGCATCATCTTTTGTATAGAATGATGATTTGTTATTTATCTTATTAGGATTCCATTATTTATTTGAGCTATATATTATTTACTATTTCTGATATTTTATTATTATTGATTCGGTTGTGTTACATTCTACCAATGGGGGCATAGTTTCCCTCTATCACACCTAGGCCCTCACTGCTAGTTGGCAGCCTCTGTAATTTGGGGAAATACTATTGAGGTCATTTGGAAAACTATTTATAGTGCCCCATTGAGTGGAAATCAGATCATGTACAACACAAATAAGGAGTTGTATGGGTGTGAGTTTCCCATTTTTGTGTTTTCACCCATGCTCGAACTTACATCCAACAAAAGAAATCAATTATACTGATTCTTGTAGCCTTATCTACAGTAAATGTATCCCAGGAAATCCATGACCAGGTTATTGAGTTCCCTCAAACCCCTACCACTGTGAGAAAGATGTTTGAGAGCCTTGAAGTGGGGTATTCTCTAGAACCTTCCATGTTGGACCCTGACAAAACACATGGTAATTTCCCTCAGTAAGAAATCTAAGATCAATGTGTTGAGACTAGGGGTTCTTGGGTGGAAACTCACCATGAAAATGATCTAACAAATGTTGAGTTCCATAAACTTCTATAACGATATTTTTCCATTCTCATTTCCAACTTTTAAAGTGGATGACTAATTTCATTCATCATTTAGTGCTTGTCGTTGAAATGTTTGATTTCGAAGGGGATACCCCCACCCAAAATCAATTCAACGAACATAGAGAGGATGGACTCAATACAATAAGTAAAAAACATGTATCTTTTAGAAGTGAACAAATTATTGGGTATTCTCCACCCCTATGAAAAGATCCACAACGATTCAAGAAACATTGGATACTTTCCAAGAAATTCACCCGTTCATATGGCAGGACATCTTTGATTTAGTCTTGAGGACTCCCATGACAGAGGTACATTAAAGACTCCTTCTACTCTAGAACATGTTTGGGATGATGGGTTATAGTTGGTTTCACTTCCACATGGTCTATTCATCCATGAATGGGATCACTCACGGGTGGGAGCAAGAGCACGAGTCACAAAACCACCTCATCATGGTCATAATAATCATATTAACTAAAGAACTCTAAGATACAGTATATGAGGTGGAAATAAATCATGAAAATATATTGATATAGTATGGTAAGAGGCTTAATAAGAATATTTATCTAATATTGTGCCTCCAAAAAGAGATGGATTCCACCCAAGGAGATCTTTTACAACATCATCATCTACCAGAAGGGGTTAATGCTTGGCAGGTAAAATGTCCTTGTGACGACAGTGGAGGATCTACTCCTAGATTAAGAGGCTAAGGATGTTCAGCTATCCATGCTTCAACAGGATGACAATAGGGATCAGGATACCCTCTAATAACTAAAGAGTTATATTGATGGAAGTTTTTTCAAAAATGACATAGGGACTTCAACTTTTGGAAGTTCCTATGAATTTGGAATTTATAAATGAAAATGATAATGTTTCCAATCATCTGTCACCGTCCCTATTTTACTCTATAATTATACCATGACACTGAAGATGGTTTCCATATCAAATCATCCTCATGTCAATGGATTTCAATCACAATAATAGGGATGGGGAGGTCCTCAAATTTCTTCCTTCGACTCTCGACTTAGAAAGAATAGTTATAAAATTTCTATAGTCATATTAATGACACAAAAACGTTATTTTTTCTTTCCCATTAACATAATTTTTTCCTAAGTCAAAATGGAGATGAATTAGCCAAAACGATTTAGTTTTTTCTTAGGTTTCCCTTTATGTGTTTTAATCCAAAAAAATTTAATGATTTTTTAATTTCATTGTTCATTTTATTTTATTAAATAATATAGGATGTAGTTCTAGTGATATGAGACTAAATATTTTACATGGTTTCCCCTTTTATGGGTTTTTATCTTTCCTAGTGTTGTCAATTTTTGTTGTATTTTTAGGGTCATTAAAGATGGACTAATGTGATTGGTTTTTTGTGTAGAATATACATAACCATGAGTATTGTAATAATGAACAATGTATGGATTTCTAGTCAATAATGATCCCGCATTATATAGATACCTAAACAGTGGAATTTGGAGTGATGATTTTGTGATTTATATATCTAAAACATGATGTAAGGCAAGTATGTAAGGGATGAATGTAGACCATATTCAAAAATTTGTTTCTAGAAAGATGTTATCAGGGAATACATGGATATAAAATGTATTTACCAATGATGAATGTGCCTTTAGATGAAATTACCTTTTGGTTGGTGACTTATGAAAAACCAACTAGGGTGTATTAAATCATAGTTATATAAATTTCCCCTTAGGAATATGAAATTCTATTACTAAGGGATGGAGAGTTTAAAAAGATTAAAATTTCTAAAGACCATGAATGGTGGTTTTTGATGTGAATGTGTCTACGAATGAAATGAGCATCTGTGATGGAGTTGGACATGAATAGGAAACCACACCTTCCAAATTTTGGTTTGTGTGTAAAGGAGGGTGATTTCTGTTATGTGAACCCCATCAAGAGGAAATGATCCTTCCAAACACTATTTGAATAATTTTTTAATTTAATTATGTGAAACAAAAATATAGACCATGAATTTTTATGTCTCAAAATAAGGATATTGAGAGATATAATATAAGGACATTTAGTTTTGACTAAAATATTAGTGATCTTCACATTCAATGTAATCTATCCAAGAATTTTCCAAACTCATCTAGCATGGAGGGTGGAGGTTTTAATTTGTAATCAAGGGGTTTCTGAATCAATAGAAAAATAATAGAAATGTATACCAACAATAACAGCAGACCATGTTTGAAAAGCGGTTCCCAACAGAATATGGTTTGGGGATTATAGAGATTGAGTTGTTTCTCGTATGGATGAAAATTCCTATTATTGATAGGTAATTTTCTTCATGAATCATGGATGGAAAAACTTGGGTATATCAATGCATAATAAAAAATGAAATACTTAAATTGATATACTCTTTTATTGGGAGACTTATGGAATGCCAACTATGGTGTATCAATGCATAGTAAAATAATGGTTTCTTTAGGAATCTGACATTCTGCTACCAATGAACATGGAGAGTTTATGGATATTTAAATTTTTCTATACATATATTTTGGTTTGTGTAAGGAAATCACATGAATGTGGAAGGATAATTTCATGACAAAATTACCCTAGAATATGGAGAAATATTTTCCCTATGATGTTCTATCCCATATGCTGAAAATGGGAATTTTTTGAACTGTGGTTGAGATTAAGACAAGGATTATAGGAATTACTATGTGCCTTTTCAAAGAAAGAATCAACACACACATAGTTCTATAAAAAAATCTATGGAATAATAAAATTATTATATAGATAAGGGGTTTTTTGTTTTGAGTAGGAGATAATTAATTGGGGAGAGGCAATATTGGACCCTTTTATGTATATTAATCTCATACATAGGATATTGGTGGAATTTTCATATTGTGACTATTCTAGGATGTAGTATCTAGGTTTCACTCTATATCAAATCAATATGAGAATCAATCCATATGTAGTTCTAATATTTATATCTTGCAGGAGATGTAGAAAAACAAGTTTAACATCATGTCATAGAGAATTATGGTGTTCTTTTATAGGTATTTCATTCAAGAAAATGTTGACCTGATGTGAACTGGTATTCCATTTATAATGTAGGGAATCCCTTAGCATAACTTATAATCCCACATGAGTTATGCTCGTTGAGGAAAAAATAAAGTGTAATAGGTTTTTTCACCTCATAATGGTGATAAAAAAATTATGGGGGGATTTTAATCTTGTGGTGGCTAGACAAGTATATGGGATTTGGGTGTTACTACATGTCTCGTTAGAATGAGAATCAAGCCGTATGTGGTTATAGAAAATCTTGTAGTTTTATTTCAAATTTAAATAACATATTCTATGATGTTTATCATCATGCGGTAAGGATGAAGGTGACTAGAAATAATAAATAAGGCATGAAGTGTTATGAATTCTATACAGAAATTCATGAAATCATCCCATTAGAGGTATCCTATGTTTGAGATACGGTGCTTTCGGAGCTAGTTTCATTGGGCATCCTATGTGTGGTAGGTTGTGTAAGGGTAAATTTTAATGTCATGTTATGATGAATTTGTGATATAGATTAACATCATGTGACTACAAAGACATGGTGTCCTAATTTTTTTGGTCATACATCTAGTATAATTATTCATGGAAATGATGATTGAGATACAAGTTACTAGGATCATAATTTTTCATAATACTTCAGACATGAGGAAGGAAATTATAAACCATTATCCGAGAGGTTCTTGAATCAGGAGGAGTGATGTAGGACAAAATACAAGGGATGACCACGGATCATGATCAAAATTTTGTTTCTAGCATGATGGTTTTTTGGACTTATGGATGTAAAAGATGTCTCTCCTTCGGAGGAATGTGTATATGGTTGATATTCCTATTTCATGAGACACTTATGTGAATCCATATATGGGAATATCAATGTTGAGTAGAGAAAAGAAATCCTCTGGATAATATGACATTTTGGTGGGACACATACTCAAATCCAACTGGGCATATAATTTTATAGTTAGAAAAATGAGTCTTTGTGAATCTAAAATTCTATTACTGATGGATTAAGAAAATAATTTCAAGATACCAAATTTCCCAAGACAATTAGTATGATGTTTTTAAGGAAAATTTCCAAACATAAAAGAATCATTTAAAATGGAATTGGATGTGGAGTTTGAATCCTCTTGTATAGATTTGTGAAATACAAGATGGAAATATTTCCATTTTCACGATGGGATTCAAAATAAGGGAAACTAGGTTGAGGTCTACTTAATAGATCCCTTTTTATATATAGGGGGTTTACTTTTTGGCTTGACCTAGGGGATAAGGTATCAAAATCACTATAAACCTCATGTTAGGGAAATTGGAGCCACCCATAGTTCTTGTGTAAAAGATCCATGTGAAGGTCTGACCCATACACAGGAAGAGGGACATTTTTATGTTGTGGATACAACCATGATTGAAGATTTGGGTGTAACTACATATCATATGATTGTATGAATAATGCAACAAGTTTTTATTGAATAGGGATGTGTTGGGAGACCAACATCTAGGATTGTGATAAGCTAATGCATGGGATGAAGGGTTCTGTAATTTTACATCTTGTAACAAGGATGGAAAACTTGAAATTTAACATCATTTATCTAGGATGATGGTGTTATATAGTTTTTCATCTTGAATTTTAGATATTAGTATTTTCTGTTTAATGTATTACAACTCAAAAATAATCATTTTATAATTTTAGGTCATACTACTTGAACCATTTTTTGTTCCCTCTAAGGTCATGCATACAAGATCATGATGATATAGAGTTTAAAATCACCCTAAAAAGATGAGAAAACCATGTAGTTTGATCTCACACATTCAAGACAAAGGTTTCATGTATTTTATCTTCTTGTGATGTGGATGATTGTATTTATAAAAAAAAGTATTTCTTGAGGAATATTTCGTTATTAAAGGATAAAAAAATCTCTCCACCCATAAATATCATCGATTAAGATCTGTTAGCATGGACCTTGTGTATGTATTAAGGTTCATCCCACATTTTCTCAAGATTTGGTGTTTTTCCTGAGTATCATTGAGGTCCTAAGGAAATGAACTAGTTCTCCTTGAAGGAACAAGTGGAGGCAGACATTTATGTTAAAGTCCCATGAAATCTTTTTTATGGACTTCCATGTAATACAATGTGTGAGTCCTATTATAGTCAAGTGACTCCAATTCATCCAACCATTTTTTAGATTTCACATCTACAATTAGTTGATTGTATATGGAAACATTAAGAGATGGTAATTGGAACCTAATGGGAAAGGCTGCTTAAGTCTCATATACAAGTGAATATGGGGTCTCCCCTATGGCATTGCATCTTTTAAATTTGTTGGTCCATAAGGAATGAATGTTATTTTTAGGACAAGATTTTTTATCTTTATCCACCATAATATATAGTATATTTTATATGTCTCGTTGAAAGACCATATGTGACCTTTAGTTGTTGCATAATAGTAGGTGGAATGGATGGATTTTATATTATACTCCTGATAAATCTTCTCTAACTAAGTAGAATAGAAATTGTTTTAATTCTCCATCAGTATTTTATTTAGGACTCCAAACCCAGTAATGATGTTGGATTTCAAAAATATAAAAATTATTTTGGTCCCAACTTATTTGATGGGTATTGATTCAACCCATTTTGTGAAGATGTTCAAAGAACATAATATTTATTTGAACTATTGTCCAATTGATAGATGTAGCAACCCTACAACATCCATTCCCTATATGTACAATATCTATGAGAATTTGGATGTGTGTATAAACTTCAGGGGTTTATGGATGATGTTAGCATTCACATTGTAGGAATGAACCTGTTGGTGAATTAAGTTAAATCCTTAATCATCGAAGGACAAAAGAATCCAATCCTTCTAATTTTATTTGAAATCTTGAACCAATATTGGTGGGTACCATAGGCTTCCATATTTACTTCATTCTTGATTGAAGAAATATATTCTCCTTCAATACATCTGAGAAGGAATTCATGAAAGCCTCATTTATAGAGGAATTTTAAGTGGTTTAAGCGATCATGGAGATTGAATATGAACACTTATCATTGTATTTCTTCTTTTCCTTATCTATCCTAAAAGATCATTCCACTTTGAAGTTAGTCCACAATTTTTATAATCTAAAAAGTTGTAGGACTATAGATATTAAGTATGGAGTTAAAATAAATTATTTATTCCATGATGATGTGAATTAAAGGAGAAACCAATCAGTGAGGCACAATGCTAATGATGTTTTTATCTAGACATAGATCTAATACTTATTGTGGATGTATTCACCAAATCATTTTCATGGGAATTTTGTGATTATTGGACATGATTCAATGTTATCTCTGATATTAATTCTTCCATTTATACTTTAAAAGAGTCAAGAAGGGGTAGATATTTTTTTCTGATGAGATAATCACCATTTATCTTCTAGATTACCAAATCTGGACCACCTTTCACATTCAATTTTTTTAGTGGAATATGAAGCACCAATTCTAGAACAGTGATGAGGTATTGATATTCTACCTCATTTTTTGTGTATCCTTCTAAAAATAGGAAAGTGTAAGTAAATACTTCCTTTAATGGAGAGATGAGCCCAACTTCCAACTACACTTTTTTGTGTTTGGGTTCTTCTACCCCCTTCCATGTTGGGATTCTGGATGCACTGTCAAAATACCTCTCCCATATCTGGGGGCCCTCCAGAATTGAGAACATCACTTCATTGGAAATTTCAGTATTTTATGTTGTTTTTTCTATAGATAGATGTTATGAAATTAAGTCTTCTAAAACCATGATTTTATGGATTTCTAGGGTAGAAACTTCTTGTTAAACTATTTTATGATATCTACCCACCATGCTAAATGCCTAACCAACATAGGATGGATGGTGGTGTATTGGAGTGGGTTGTTGTGAGAGACCAAATGGACCTCATGATTCTTATGGTTGTTCCTTATTTTTTAAACCGAAAAGATTAATTCTACACATCTCTTTTGTTTATCTAAATAACAAGTCTTCTTGTCAAGCATGGCTTAACTAAGATAATATAGGTTTTATTCATTATCGACATCTTTATTTTGTTAGAAAAAATCACCCACTGATCAATCAAGGGATATAACTTACAAAAATGGTTTCCACTCAAGAGGTTTAATTACCACTAGTGGAATCATGAGATATTTATAGAGATATTTTAATGCTTCTTAATAATCATCAGTCCACTAATACATTACCACCTTCTTCATCAATATTTTGAGGGTAAAACACATTCTAATGAGGTTTAATATTAAATGATGAATTAATAAAATATGTTCTAATAATAATCTAAGTACATTAATGTTTCATGTATCTATCATAATAAGTGTGGCCTTTTTATTTTTCATTTGACATAGATTCAGTGATGTTGTTTGAAAAATTAATCAAATTTCCCTAATTTAACACCAAAAAAAGATTTCAAGGGGTTTATCTTTAAATTTTGTTGTTGTAGTTTGTTGTAGATGATATAAAGACTATCTAGATGATCTGAACACTATTAAGACATAACCACCATATCATTTACCAAGAATTAAATAGATATTCCCAAGAGGGGTTTGAAGATGTGATGCATGGACTGTTGATATGTGGCAGTGACATTCTTCAAGAGAAAGAGTATTATTTGACAAAAAATTACTCCTTTAGGGTCCCTAAAGGAAGTGGATTCTTCATCTACATAATCCATTAATATTTTATTATGCTCAATACAGACATCAATGAAGAATAGTACATGATATTCATCTATGTAATCAATCAGTAGCTCTATGATCAAGAATTGGAAATCATCTTTGGACGGTGCTATTTGATATCTCTACAGTCAATATAGACCCTCGCATTACAATTCATTTTACTTTCTAGGACTATGTTGTATATCCATATTTGATATTGGACTTCACAAATTAAACAATATTTGATATTATTTTCAACTTAAACCGTAATTATTGGGGCATGAGAAGTCTTTTTCCTTTTGGCTACATGTTTGTATCCTCAGTGTTTTTATGTAAAGACAAGGTGTTGAGTGAAAATTGTAGGATCAAGGCCTATCATTACTATGTAACTCTAGGAAAAAATGTCATAATTATGATTCCTAAAGGAGGTATATACTTATTATTATTCAAATTTATGGCTTAAATATTCAATTTGGGATCTATTTACACCTATATACCCAGATATATCTATCTTAGTTCACCAATTGTGGTAAATATATCTTCCTCAAATGCTGGAGGTGCATCCCTGAGGTATTCCTCCACTTTCTCTCCCCATAATCCCTCTTCTTATTCTTCATTACTCTTAAGGGATATAGTAAATGACGGAATATATCTTGATTTATGGAAGGGGTAAAAATTTTAACATCTAGAATATGAAGAATCATCCTCCAACCCAACTTATGATGTGGGGTCTCTTTGAAGCTCTAGATGAGAAACTGTGGATGGAGGGGTATCTACTGTCCCTCATAGTGACATGAAATCTTAAAATTATTCAAATAATGAGGCTAGTGTCCTTCTTAATCTCATGGTATTGATTGATATAGATTTCATCCAAGCCCTTACCAGTATTTGAAGAATCATTGATCTTTTTTTTGCTATTGGGCTCAGTTATCACGGCTGATATATGGATTCTGGATAAATATGTTCCTAAATTTTGTCCAAAAACATTGATATAAGGGATGAAAATTATATATTTTTCACTGATCTGTTTACAGGGATTGGATGTATGGAATCCCACCTTTTTATTACAAAATTTTCCTTACATTTTACGAATAGAGGATCGTTACAGTTATTATCTTTGAAATAAGGTAAACAATATATTAAAACATGAAAAAATTATTCTAGTCCACTTGAATGGATTATTAATTTATTAATCCTATTTATAATTAATCAAATTCAATCCTTGGTCACATACATCAATGAAAGGGTGAGAATATGGCCCAGTATGGGAAAGCAATTGAAATAATTTTCATTTGAACATGAGATATATCTATAAGATCATGAATAATTTCATAAATTAAAGAGAAGTATTCATATTATAAAAATAATAACTTGAATAATAACTTGAAAATGTATCTAAAACATATAATTTAGACATATATAGTCACATCACCAAGGTACATCACCAATTTTTCAAAAAATATTCAAACATTCTTCAATAAGATATCATAAAAATTGTCATCACAAAAGATTAAGATATTCACCCAACGCATTGGAGAAATATCAAGGCGAAACTTTATTATTTATTTATTTTCATGTGACCCTAATATATCAAAATAAAACCATTCATAAATAATTAAATGTGAATAAAATAAATGGATTTCATATCAAAATCACGGTGTTTTAAATAGAACCTAAAAACAAGATCATTATGTCATTTATAATCCAGAGAAAGGGAATGAATGTTTTAGGTATGTAAATTATGTAATATAATAAATAATTTATATTTATTTATTAATACACATAGAAATGAAAGTGTTTTGGGTATTCACATAATGAAAATTAAAGAATATATTGAGAAAAAGATAGAAATTTGGAGATGTAAATTCGGCAGCATAATGGGTTTGAATGATGGTTTTATAAAACATTAAAAAGGGGGGTAAAAAGGTCACCCATTAATAAAAGACTCTTAATAAAGTTTAGGGATAGAATAAAATGGAAATAATAACATGTTATGGAAATTTTAAAGGCAAACCTCATAAACGAGAACTTGAAAGGAAGAGAGAAGTTGAGAATTCCCTTGCCTTGAAGAGTAACTTCTAAAATTCTAAGATCACAACCTGGGGGGAATTAGGAAACCTTGAAAAGAACACTTGTGAGGTAATAATATAATATATTTTATTTCAATGATTTATTTATGAATTTAAATCAAGTAATAGGTGGGTATTTATAGTAAATGAGAGGTAGTTTTTTTTATTTTTGAGGACACTCCATTAGTGGTATTTGCAAAACCATGAGATTTACCATGGTATTCCCCAATGGTATGGTCCATTTAGGAATAATAATATCATATTTTAATTACAAAGAGTTTACCATAATTTTATATTACATAATAAATCATTATTTTGTCATTAAACACCAAAAAAACTCAAAAACTATAGTTTTACTATTCACTAATAAACAAAACATTTTATAAAAATACCATAAATTCACCGTAACCTAATATAAACCATCATAATAAAAAAATGAAATTTATTTTATCATGAATATTCATTAAATATGATAAAAATATCTTTTAACTCTAAAATTACTTAATTTGTTAAAATAATAGTAGGCATAAAATTCACGGTAAACTACATTGTAAAATTTTATACACTTGAAAAAAATAAAATTATCTTATCATTTTTAATTAAAAATGAGTTTTTTATAACACTAATTAATTATAATAAACATTATTAATAAAACATTGGTTTAATATAATAATTCATATCTATTTGGAAATTACAATTTTAACCTAAAAATCAATTTATAAATTTCTTTCTCAATTTTTAAGAAAGGATATTCTAAAAAAAGAAATGATGAAATAATAATTATATGGAATAAATTGATTACATTATAAGTAACTATGGAATTGATAAATAACCCATTAAACACCTGCATGAAACTTAAGGGCTAGGTGTATGATGGTGTTGGTGTTTTGAGTGTCTCTGATAAAATCGCCTGGGCGGTAATCTCCACTGACACGAACTTATATCATATGTGATTTCATTCAAGATTAACTTGTAAAAGATAGGCTTGGGCTTGGTCTAGAGAAAATCCCAGTTATGCTACCTCTTTATCAAGATCCAACATATGGGCTTCGTACAACCCCATTCTACAGGTTTAGTCAATCGAATCTTCTTCTCCATTAATTAAACATTATCATTACTATTTATAAATGATAATCCTAACATTATGATTATATTTTTCAATGGTAATATTGACCAATAGTCACAATTGACCAATGGTCGTATAACAGTCGAACTTGATGGTTACATTAAAATATTCTTACTTCATTATTATGATATATACTTTTGTTTTGTAATAATATAACACAAATTTTCATGAAATTATTATCATTCAAATGTTATGGGTTGTTACATTATTCCCCCTTTATGAAATTTAGACTAGAATAATTCATCTCATTCCCTCAGTTACGAAATGTTTTGGGAGCTTTTTCCTCATTGTTTTCTCTAGTTCCCAAGTTGCTTGTCCATATTTTTGGTTCTTCCACAAGATATTTACGAGGCAAGTAGTCTTGTTCTATAGAGCCTACTGTCTATGGTCCAAGATCTACACTAGATTCTCCTTATAAGAGAGGTCAGGTTCTATGGATTCAGTACATGTGAATAGTAAGGTATGTACTTTGTAACACCCCAATATTTCATATTAAGTTATTTTTTTAAATTAATAGCTTGCGCTACACGCAACACTGAGTTCGAGCGCACCACGACATACCAAACTAGCCGTTCGAAAAAGATGTTATGAATATTATTAACTGAATTTTGAATTTCATATACTCCATATAATTTTAGAATCCATATTATGTGCTTTTTAAACATACTATAAGAACAAATTCATTTTTTCAGATAAAATAATTATTTTTAAAAACATGCAATTTTACCACCTTTTAATGGAAAACCCTTTTTAAAACCAATATTTGAAAATTTTATATATTAAATTTAATGAAATTAAATTCTTATTTAGAATCAGGTCATAAAATTTTATTTGGGATAAATTTTTGGTACTTTTCTGATAACTTTAAAATTTTGATGATTACTGAAAAATATTAAATTTTTATTTGAAAACAACTTTTTTAATTGAAATAATTTATAGTTTCAAATTATAAATTTTAATGGTTTGAAATTATAATTAGATTATATTTTTATCATTTAATACAATGTAGTTCATTATAAGAAATTTCACAATTAAATTTGACATAAACACATGTCACTCATCCGATGGTTTTTACTTTTTAAAAACACGCTTTTTGGTTTTGACAACAGGAATTAATTTTAAATTAATTATTGAAACTTCTCTGTTTTTAAATTGTAAAAATAAAATTTATTTTTGAAATTTTAATATCAAAATAATATTATGGTAAAATTTGGGTATTTTTCTAAAAACATTCAATTTTTTATGAATAGTGAAAAACACTTTGTTATTGTTTAAAATCAACTTTTTATTTAAATAAATATATATTTTATTTAAATTTATTATAATTCAAAATAAAAACATAATACTTGTATATTTTAAATTTAATTCATTGATGCCTTTTTATAATTATTTTAGATATATAATGTTTTATTTAACTTTTTACAGTCTTTTACCCACCGTCTAGGAGCATTTGGAAATTTTTCATAAAACATAATTTTACTGCTTCTCTGAGTTTAATTTCAAAAATCTGAGAGACGCGGATAACATCAGTATGTAAAATATAGTAAAATAAGATGGAAATAATTATTTGTGAATAATAAATTTTGACTTTTATTTACCACAGTTAAAATTAAATAGGTTAATTAAGGGAAAAATGATATTTTAATTACCATAACATGTATCCTAATTCTATTGGATAAGTGTAATTTGACCAAAAACAACCTGAAGAATAAAATATGATCCTATTATGTCCTCTTGGATTAGTTTAGGACATTTATTATTATTTTATTTAAATAAGAGATAAAAGTGTTAAATTATATGTTTAATAACTAAACCATTTTTAATATAGGGTTACACATAAGATAAATAATACTATAAATATCCATTATAAATATAAATAGTTTTACTACATAATTATATTTTATTTATAATTTTTAGACATTAAATAATTTAATTTGATTATGACACAATGGGGATGTAGTAATTACCTTATTAATAAAATATTAAAATTATTAATATCATAAATATCCAAATAAATGTAAATTGATACTGATGATGAATTCCACTAATTTTCTTTGTTAACATGAAATTTTAGGGTGGATTAGATAAATTTTATTTTATGTGATAATGTTTTTATGGCTTTCAAAAAAACAAATAATAAATAGTGTAAAAATTGACATAATTGAGTTTTTAAAACAACTACTTTATTATTAATTGATATAATATTCGTAAAAATATATGGTTCAAAAAAGGACATCGATAAGTTTATATATATTAATAATGAACCACTTGAGTATCTTGACTTATTATAGTATGTTTATTAACCATATAATATAAAAATACAAAGAGACATGGTAAAGGTCAAACTATTTAACTATGAGTTAAATATAAAAGACAAGGTTAATATTGTGAGATAAACCTATCTAAAACCTATTGGTTGAGTGTTTTTTAACCCATACCCACCATAGCCTCTAAATATACCATTTTGGATCCATTAAAAACCTACAATTGTTTTATTATAAAATAATTTATCATGGTTTTCCTAAAGTTCCCCTCACACCTCATATAAAAGGGCACTTCCCCTTCCCTAAAAATCACACCTCCAAAGCCATTTGGCCCAGCCAACCCTCACCCAAATATCCTACCAAATTCCCTCACATAAACCTAGATTCCATACATTGATCATAAAGCCATTCTATGGAGCTCTATTGATCGACTCAAAAGGAAACACCCAAAGAAGACGTAATAATTTCACCACCCTCATTCAAGTTCTTTCCTTCTTCCACATCCTCTTTCTTTTTTGTTTCCATATCGAAATAATAAATCCAGTACCTCATACATACTGTGATGTTATTATAAATATGGTACAACCATATTTGTTTTTCTATCCATCCTATAAATGACAATGTCACCATACGTGCGTATGTATGGCTTACCGTCTCCAAGTCGGGTGTAGTTTTCTATTCGAACACTTTTTTTATGTGTATAATAATGAATATAACTGATGTAAATAATAAATATAGCATTTTAATTATTATGTTTATATGATATTCCATCCAATTACATACAATTTCACCATCAATATAATGATATTGTCGCTCATGTGTATGTACGGATTACCGTCTCCACGAACACGGTGATATTAATTCCCCATCAAAATCATTGAAGAATAATTTTCATTTTATATTTAAAAAAATGTTTAATAACATAATATCATTCAATATATGAATCAAATACATCCTATACATAACAAACATGACTTACATAACAAAACAAATAAAGGAACATGAATTAGTTAACAACCAAAACAATGATACAACTGAAATATCATTAACAAAGAAATATTAGAAGATCATATATGATATAATATTTATGTATTTCGTTATTTTATAATTTAATATTAATTATTTAACCATTATACAGTAGTTTAACCTACCCTATACTAAGATAAAGTACAAGGTAAGGGTGTTTCATCTCACTTTTATTCCTGTGAGATTCATCCTATATTTTCCACTATTACCTTTTGTGTAGTGTATGTATTGCCCATGGTTGTATTTTTTGCATAATATACATTAATTAATGGGTATTTAAATCATCATTGGATGATCTTTATTTCATGGGGTGTATGTTTCATAAGTTACCAAATCGGTATGGGAATTTAAAATTTCAATTTCCACTCATTCGGTTTTACTCAAACTTCATTGATTATATTAATCCAATATTATTTGTAAAATCCCTATTTATTTACTTATGTAGTAATTTTCAATCCCATTTGCGTGGATATACTTTTGATACACATAATAACTCCATTGATAAAATCTCAAGTCATCGATATAAACTTGATAAGAGTACTTTCAACTCAATTTCTATTCATTGAGTTAAACATGCAAGTCATTGGTGTTGTTTTTACAAGAATATGCATGGATGTACTATGATTGATTTACACTGAATATCCAATCATATCAAGTCTATTTATATTGTTCACACATAATTATTTCATTTATTTATCCTCAACCTAATGATACAGTATTTATAAAAGAATTCATCTCAACTTATATTCCATTGAGATTTCTTTGTTGTTATGTGCCAATTCAATTTTATTTGGTGTATATACTATACTTTTACATAGTATATCCCGATTCCATTTATTATCATGATATTATAACATTTTCATTACCTCAATTATTTGTTTTCAAGCTTCTCTATTTGGTTTGGAACTCTAACAAAAATATCACTTTAAATGTTTTAGAAAAATTTATTCTTGTAAATCTTTTTCATTTATGTCCATGTTTTAAAAATAGTTTTAAGGTTTTATTTATATGAACATTAATGTTTTAAAATTGAAATTCATTTTAAAAGTTTCGAATTGGTATGGTAAACATTGATTCAAAAATATATTTTAAACAGCTTCTTGATAAATAGTGAGACTTTTAAATGTTTTCATGAAAAAAATGGATATTTCTCTCATTGATTTTTACTGATCATTTTTAACTATGTCAACATCCTATACGAGATATTATTTATGATCGAGGTTGATTTTTTAGGATACAAATATTTCATACTTTATTGAAGGTTTTTTTATATGTTTGACTGTGGATGTGTTATTTTTATACCATTCATGGTTTATAGATAAAGTATTGACGTTTTGTATACGAGTTTTAATTGGAATGTTTTTGTTATGTTTAATTATTTTTATATGAGTAATTTATGGGACATAGTAAGTGATGGGTGGAGCCCGCTATAGCTCTTCGATACATCAGTAGGTCTCATGAGACAAACTAGTGTCTTCTCATAAGGCCTTGACAAAATCTTTTTTGTAGTCTTGAAACAAGGCCTTGACTATGTGGTTATAAAGTTTGGCATTATGCATTCTATCATTATGAAATTAGATATTGATATTACATGTGATTATTCAACTAGTAGAATATCCATGTGAATAATTAAATGGAATTATTTGATTTATCTTTGTCATATTATGCTGAAGTTTAAGTTTAAAAGGCTTGTGTTCTAGTCGTATACATTTCCTTAAATGTTTATTCTTATTTATGACAGTTTTCTCTGTATTGTTATCCTTACTGAGCATCTGAGAGAACCCCTCTCTTATGTTTTATTTTTCCTAGGATGAAAATAATTATATTATTACTAACCTCTAGGAATAGGCTAAGGGATATATGAGTGTACAAAGGGGACACAATGTTTTTTTGTATTTCATGATGTAATGTAAAACTTATGTATGTATCTAGTAATTAAAAAGCTACTAAACTGATCGGTCTTTTGGGACATGATTCCTTGTATCATGCCAATTTTATGTAATAATGTACTAATTTTGGGTAACTGGGGTCAGGAAATTATAGTTGGTATCAGAGAAAGTTTAGTACAAACCTTGGAAGGTAGATTTAGAAAAAAAAACTTTGATTAGGAAAAACTACCCTAAGATAGAACTTGAGGATTTGTATAGAAGAACATCCAAAAAAATTGGTAATGTAAATATTATGTGTGTTTTCTAAGAAATACATGTAACTCCCCGACCCCAGTTACCCAGAGTTGGTTTATTATTACATAACATTGTCATGATCACAAAAGATCAAGTCTCGAACGACCGATTAGTTTAGTAGCCTTAGAAACACTAGATAAATTCATAATTCTTACATTACATGATAAAATGGAGAACTACAACAACATAGTCTCCATAGTCCACACTAATATCCCCTTAGACTATCCCTCCTGGACTGTCATAAAATACATCTTCACATCCTGGGAAAAATAAAACATAGAAAGAGGTGAGCTCAGATTCTCAGTAAGGATAACAATATAGCGGAAACTTTCATAAATAAGCGTAAACATTTAAGGTAATGTATAACTAAAACAACAGCCTTTTAATCTTGAAAATCAGAATAACATGGAAAAAATAAAATGAAATAATGTCATTTACTTATTCACATGGATATTCAACTAGTCTAATGATAACTTGCAATATCAATAACCACTTTCATAATGATGGAATGCATAATGCCAGATTATCATAACCACATATTCAAGGCCTTGTTCGAAGACTACAAATATGTTTTTGTCAATACCTTGTTCCAAGACACTAGTTTGTCTCATGAGACCTACTGATGCATCTAGGAGCTATAGAGGGCTCCACCCATCACTTACTACGTCCAATGCATTCCTCATATGAACAGGTTTAAACATAACACAAACATTCGTATTAAAACTAGCATACAAAATTTCAATACTTTCTCCATAAACCATGAATGGTATAAAAATAAAACATCCACAGTAAAACATATCACAAAACCTTCAATATAATATGGAAGTTTTGTATCATAATAAATCAACTTCAAATAAACTTATAATCCATCAAAGGATGTTGACATAGATGAAATCCAAACTCTTTGAGAGAAATATATCTTTTTGAAAACATTTGAAAGTTTCATAATTATAAAATAAAACACTTACATTGAAAATATTCTTATAATATTGTAAGGGAAGTATCTAATATTTTTATAACAGTAGAGAATAGTTGCACTCACCGTATAAGATAAAAAAGACATTCTTACCGTAATTTTGTCAAAAATGTTAAAAAGGATGTTGTTTGAAAAATGATGGAAAGATTCCTTTATAAACAACTTATAAAAATTCAAAAAAGGGTATCAATGAATTTAACCCATACTCTATAAAATAGTAAGAATTTTTTTAAATACATTTTTAAGAAACATGGATGTGGATGATAAAGATGTCTCAGTAGATAATTACGTATAAACAACCACGAATAATGAATAGATTATAGAATTAAACCCTTACCTTGTACTTTTCCTTGGTCGAGGGTAGGTTAACCTACTGTATAATGGTGAAATAATTGTTGTTAAATTATAAAAGAATCATATACAGTAATATGATATCATATATTATCTTCTGATATTGCTTTGTAAATAATATTTTAGTATTATTGTCGTTTCGGGTGTTCACTTACTCATTTTCTTTTATATTTTTTGTTACATAAGCCGTGTTGTTATGGATAGTTTTTATATTATTCATATCCAGAATGAAATAAATTCTTCAAACATTATATTTAATCATTAAATGAAAATTATTCTTGAATGGATACGATGGGGAATGAATCTCATCGCGTTCATGGAGATGGTAATCCGTACGTACGCACGAGTGACAATATAATTATTTTGATATTAAAATAATATATAATTGGATGGTATATTATATATACAGAATCATTATCATGTTATATTTATCATTTGAATCAATTAAACATCGTTATTATACCCATCCAAATAATAATGTATTGAATAACAATTTCACCACGGCGTGGAGATGGTAAGTCGTACGTACACACGTATAGTGACATGTCATTCAAAGGATGGATAGAATAATTAATATGGTTGTACCATATTTATAATAAAATCACAGTATATATAAGATACTGGTGTTATTATTTTATAATGGAAACAAAAATGAAAAAAGGAAGTGGAAGAGGAAAGGAACTTGAAAGAGGGTGGTGAAATTATTACCTCTTCTTCGGGTTCTTCCTTTTGATTTGATCAAAAGGGATTCTTATGTTGGCTTTCTAACTAAAGGAATGCCTCTAGAATTAAGTGAGGGAAGTTGAGAGAATATTGGGACTGGTTTTTCCTATCCAAATGGCTTTGAAGGTGTGAATTAGAAAGAAGGGGTAGTGCCCTTTTATAAGAGGGGTGAGGGGCACCTTAGGAAAAGCTAGAAATATTATTTTATAATAAAATCATTTTCCATTTTTAAGGGCTCAAAAGTGGATTATTTAAATTATAAGGTTGGTATGAGTCTAAAACCACTCAACCAATAGGTTTTAGACATGTTTTGGACACTATTGTATCCTTATCTTTTAGATTTAACTCATAGTTAAATAGTTTGACATTTACCATGTCTCATTGTATTTTTATATTATATAGTTAATAAACTTACTATATTATTTCATGAAAACCCCAAGTGGTTCATTAATGATACTCCTATCATTATATAAGTCCTTTGGAAAAAACTTATATTTTTAAGAAGGGAATATCAATTATTATTATAATATTTGTTTTAAAAACTCTTTTATGTCAATTTTGACACTATTTGGTATTTTGTTTTTGCTAAATTTATAACACCATTATTACTTCGATAAAAATTCATCTAACCAACCCTAAGATGTCATATTAACAAATAAAATTAGTTTAATCCATAAAAAAAGTCTCAAATTACATTTATTTGGTTATTTATAATATTAATTATTTTAATATTTCATTAATTAGATAATTACTGCATCACCATTGTGTCATAATTAAATTCAATTATTTAATGTCTAAAAATTATAAATAAAATACCATTATGTAGGAAATATTTTTATATTTATAATGAATATTTATAATCGAATTTATCTTATTTATAACCCTATATTAAAACTATCTTAGTTATTAAACATTGATTTTAACTCTTTTAACTCTTCTTTGTATTAAATAATAATAAATGTCCTAATCCTATCCAATTGGACCTAAAGGATCAAATTTTATTCCTATGGTTGTTTTTTGTCGAATTAAACTTATCCAATATAATTATTACTTGTGTTAGGGTAATAATAATATCATTTTTACCCATAAACACCCTATTTACTTTTAACCGTGGTAAATAAAAGTAAAAGTTACTATTCACCAAAAATTATTTTCATCTTATTGAACCACATTTTTTATTACTGATATCAACCGGGTCTCTTGGAATTTTGAAATTCCACTCACAGAAGCGGGAAAATTATGTTTTATGTGAATTTTCAAATTATCTTAGGAGGTAGGTAAAAGACAGTGAAAAGTTCAATAAAATTTTATATATCTAAAAGTATTCTAAACTTAATACAATGAATTACATTGAAATTATATAGGTATTTTGTATCTATTTTGACCTCAATTAAATTTAAAAATAATAAATAATTATTTAAATAAAATTTCAGTTTTAAACTACAACTTAGTGTTTTTCACTATTCATCAAAAATTGAATGTTTTCTGAAAAATACCAAAAATTTACCCTAAGATAATTTCAATATTCCGAATCCAAAAATGAAGTCCATTTTGAAATATAAAATTTATAAAATTTAAAAAAGTGGGTATTACTATTCATAATGGGTAGTTTCATTGGTTGGGTTGTGTGTTAGAACTCGAAGTTGCATACAACACACGCTAATGTATTATTCAAAGAGAAGCGTACCGTGGAAGCCTGGGGTGTTAAATTCTCCCCTCCTTCAAATAATTCCATCCTAAAAATTTATATAATATTACTGCATAAAAAGACTTAGGTGGTTCTTCATCATGAGTTCCTTGGGTTCCCACATTGCCTCTTCCATCTTTTGGTTTCTCCATAAAAAATTTTCCATAAGAGTCGTCTGGTTTCTCAACACTTGTTCTCTTGTATCAAGAACCTTGACATGATCTTCACAATAAGACATATCGGTTTCCAGTTCTAATTTTTCATAGGTGAGTACATGCATTGGGTCAGACATGTATTTTCTCAATAGTGATACATGGAACACATTGTGAACTTTGGAGAGACTTAGCGGCATTTCCAAACAGTAAGCTACATCCCCAATTCGTTCTAGAATTTCGAAAGGTCCGATTTACCTGGGACTCAATTTACCTTTGTTATGGAAATTTATAACTCCCTTCGATGGATATACCTTCAAGAAAACATGATCTCCTACCTGAAATTCCAAATCCTTTCTTCAGTTATCAGCATAGCTCTTCGGCCAACTTTGAGCTGCTTGGATGTGGTTTTGGATTACCTTCACCTCTTCCATTGTTTCCTCCAACATTTCTGGGCCTATCAGTTTTATTTCACAAATATAATCACAACAGGTTGGTGTGGCACATCTCTTTTTGTATAACTCTTCATATGGTGCCATCTGAATACTTGAATGGAAGCTATTGTTGTAGGAAAATTATACCAAAGGTAGTTATTGATCCCACATACCCTGAATGTCAAGTGAGAAGGATCTCAACATGTCTCCTATGGTTTGAATAGTTCATTCTGATTGTCCATCAGTTTTAGGGTGGTAGGAAGTGCTCAAACGGTGTTCACTATCCAAGGATTTCTGAATAATTTTCCAAAATATTTAAATAAAATAGGATCACGATCAGAAACATTCGATAGGGGTACTCCATGAAGTTTCACTACTTCGTTAATATATAGTCTTGCAAGACGTTCAAGTGGTAAATCCTACCTCATATTAAGAAAATGTACTGACTTGGTAAGATAGTCAACAATGACCCATATTGCATCGTTTCTTCTAGGAGTCTTTGGTAGTCCCATGACAAAGTCCATTGTAATATTATCCCATTTCCACTCAGGTATGGGAAGAGGTTGGATAACTCCTCCAGATTGTTTCCTTCTAGATTTAACTTGTTGAAAAACCATGCATCTTGACAATAAATAATCAATCTCTCTCTTAATGTTGTCCCACAAAAAATGTTCCTTCAAATCTCTATACATTTTGGTGCTCCCAGGGTGTATAGAGAAATTAGAACTATGAGCATTATCCAACAATTCTCTTTTTAGATCAAGTATATTGGGAACACAAAGTCTCTTCCCAAATTTCAAAATTCTATATTTATATACAAAGTCACTCAATCACTCATCATTCACATCTTTAATCTTCTTTTGAAACACAACATCATCAGCTTGAGAACTTTTTATCCTTTCTAGTAAAGATGGTTTGGAAACAATTTGAAATAGTATCGATGTTTCACCTTCCATGGAAATTCTCACATCCATCTTCACTTGATCCATGAAAATAAGATCCCTATCAACTCTCATCTTGTTCAAAACTCCATGATCCTTTCTACTCAAAGCATCTTCTGCCTAATTTTCCTTCCCCGGGTGGTAGTGTATCATGAAATCATAATCCTTAAGTAGTTCAATCCATCGCCTTTGCCTCATGTTAAGTTATTTCTGTGAACAAATATACATTAATATCTTATGATCAGTATAAATATCACATTTTTTACCATATAGATCGTGTCTTCATATCTTCAAAGAAAATATTACAGCTGCTAAATCAATATCATGAGTAGGATAGTTTTTCTCATGAATTTTTAGTTGCCGTGATGCATAGGCAATAACTCTGTCATTCTGTATAAGGATAGAACCATGTCCTTTCTTTGAAGCATCACTATAATTAATAAACCCATCATTCCCCGATGGTAGATTCAATATAAAAGCATTGAATAATCTTATCTTTATTTCTTAAAAACATTCTTCACACTCTTTTGTCCAAAAAAAATTAACACCTTTTCACGGGGGATTTTTTAATGGGTTAGCCAACCGGGCAAAATTCTGGAAGAAACATCGACAATAACCTATTAAACCAATAAAACTGCGTACCTCGGTTATATTCATTGGTTCTGGACATTCTTGTATTTCTCTTGTCATAGAGGGATCAATAGATATTCCATCCTTAGAGACAATATGGACATGAAAAGAAATCTTCTAATCCCAGAATTCACACCTGCTAAGCTTCCCATATAATTCATGTCTCCTCAGAGTATTCAGGATAATGCACAAGTGATTTTCACGATCTTTGTAGATTTTGGAGTATACCAAGATATCATAATTAAATACTACTACAAAATCATCGAGAAATTCCTTTAAAACTATGTTCATTAGATCTATGATGACAGAGGGTGCATTAGTCAATCCAAAAGGAATTACTATAAACTCGTAATGCCTATACCTGGTTCGAAATGTTGTCTTTGGAATGTATTCCTTTTTCACACACAACTGATGGTATCCAGATCGAAGGTCAATATTTGAAAAGTATTTAGCTCCATGCATTTGTTCAAATAAATCATCAATTTGAGGTAGGGGATAATTGTTCCTTGTTTTTATAGCATTGATCTCCCTGTAGTCAATGCACAACCTCATAGATCCATATTTCTTTTTCACAAAAAGGACAGGGGCTCCCCGTGGAGAAACACTAGGGTGAATAAATCCCTTATTACTCAATTAATCTAGTTGTTTTTTTAGTTCCACTAATTTTACAGTGGTCATTCTATAAGGGGTCTTTTATATGGGCCTTGATCCAGGAATTAAATTAATGGAAAACTCAATTTATCATTTTAGAGGATGTCCAGGTAAATCATCTGGAAATACATCAACATATTCTCTCACAATAGGTACATCCTTTTTTTGAACATTCATTTCCTCACCCATAGTCATTTTATTCTCTTCCTCCCCAATGATTGAATTTAGTTGAGCTACTGGGGGAGGATATATATAAGAATTAGGTGGTGACGATTCTGCTCTAAAGATAAGGTTTTCATTATCATTGTCATAAAAAATAGTAACCTCATTCTTCAAACAATAAATTTTTGCATCATGGTATGAAAGCCAATCCATACCGAGGATTATATCGAATTCAATCATGGTTATAATGATGAGATCAGCAGATAAAGAACATTTATATGCTCTAATGGTAACTGATTCACAGAACTTTGTAACAATGATACTTCCCTTAGGATTTTTCAATAACAACTCCCTTGTTAAATCAAATTGTAAATAACTAATTTTCTTTGAAAACATGGAATATATGAAACAATGCGATGATCCAGAATAAAATAAATCATTGGCTAAACTTGAGGAAACTATTAAATTACCTGCCACCATGTCTTTAAGAGTTTCTACCTTACCAGTAGTGATAGCAGAGGCTTGTCCTTGATCCCCTGGCCTTTTCTAAGGAAAGTTCCCATAATGCTAAGGACATTCATTTTCATAATGTCCCATCTCCCTACAATTGTAGAATTGAAAATCGATAGCTTCCTTCTTCCCCTTGCAATCATGAGCTTGGTGGACTTTTTCACCACACTTGTAACAAACTCTTATTTACTTCAAGCAAGTACCGGGGTGTTTCATCCCACATTTACTACAGGATGGATATTCAACTTTTCCCTTCTTCCCCTTATTTTCATTTCCATAGTGATCAGAAAATATCTTCTTCTCTTGAATTGCTTTAATGTCATAAGACTTAGAGAATTCCTTTTCTGTCTTGATAGCACAAGAGACAATATATTCGTATGATGAGAAGTATTTTGAGGCTAAAGCTCGATGGAGAAATGATTTTAACCCATCAAAGAAACGATAAATCTTACTTCTTGGGTTACACATATAATCAGCAACATGCCTTTCTAACCTTGTAAAGTTAGACACATTCTTTGCAACATTCTCATCCTCCTTTTTCCTTAGACTCGGAAATTGTTTTTTCATATCTGCTTGATGGTCACGAGGAAAGTATTTTTCTAAGAATATCTCTTTAAACACCCTCTATTCCATATTTGATACTTCATCATCTTCCTTTGTGTTTTGAATCAATGACCACCATTGATCAGCATCTCCAGTGATGCGGTAAACTACCATGACAATTTTTTTTATTTTGCTACTCCCTACGGGATGGAATATTTTCTCTAAAAAATTTATCCATTTCTCAGCTACTAAAAGATTTGTACCCCCATTTAATGTTAGTGGTTGTTGCCTCATTAAGCTATCTAACAATGATCCTCCTCGTTGCAGATCAGGGTGCTCCATACGAGTAAGGATATTATTCATAACCTGAGTGAGTTATCCCAGTATGGTGATAAGATGATCAACACTAGTTATATCACCAGCTCCACTATAATTATCTTGAGAAGGAGGGAAATCCATAAATGGAGTGTGTTCATTGACACAGTTTCAATTCCTTCCACTAGGCGGCATTTCTAAACAATGGAATACAATATATTAGTTTATGAATCACAATACATAAATTCAAACTTCTAAAACACTTAACATAAATTGAACAATTTATGGATATAATCCATAATAATAAAAAATGTTTTATTTGAGGAATTATGTACTCATAAACCCTTCATAATGATTTATAAATAAAATGAGAATTGTCCTAAGCATATCCCCTGGGAGTGTCGTAATCAAGAGTGTAGCAAGGCCTGTTATCGTGCACCAGTTCCCGTTTGAGTCTAGCTCAAAGTGGTGTTTTCGGGTTTTACCCCTAGGTACATTTGTGCCAGATCCGCCTCTACATTCTCATATCCATTCATGGCTGTATTTCTCGGAAAACTCAAAAAATCTCTACAATACCAAAATTCTAGGAAGTTCTTTTATACTAATCCTCAAAGTCCAACTTAGTTCTATGTGCCCTCATCAGAGTTTATCTAAATATAGCTTCCACAGTTTGTACTAAACTTCCACGGATACCAACTGTAACACCCTAACCCCAGTTACCTAGAGTCGGTGCATTATTACATAACATTGGCATGATCACAAAAGATCAAGTCTCGAAAGACCAATTAGTTTAATATCCTTGGAAACACTAGATACATTCATAAGTCTTACATTGCATGATTAAGTGGAAAACTACAACAACATAGTCTCTAATGTCCACACTCATATCCCCTCAGACAATGAATGTAGGTCAGTCAAAAAATACTTCCTCGCATCCTGGGAAAAATAAAACATGGAAAGGGGTGATCTCAGATGCTCAGTAAGGATACCAATATTGTGGAATCTTTCATAAATAAGCATAAACATTTAAGGTAATGTATAACTAAAACAAAAGCCTTTAAAACATTAACTTCAGCATAACATGGAAAAAAGAAAATGAAATAATTACATTTACTTATTCACATCGATATTATACTATTCGAATAATCACATGCAATATCAATAACCACTTTCATAATGATAGAATGCATAATGCCAAACTATCATAACGACATAGTCAAGGCACTGTGCCAAGACTACAAATATGTTTTTCTCAAGTCCTTGTTCCAATACCCTAGTTTGTCTCTTGAGACCTACCGATGCATCGAGTAGCTATAGCGGGCTCCACTCGTCACTTACTAAGTCCAATGGATTCCTCATATGAACAGGTTTAAACCTAACATAAAAATTCGTATTAAAACTCGCATATGAAATGTCAATAATTTCTCCATAAACCATGAATGGTATAAAAATAACACATCCACAATAAAAAATTCCAAAAAACCCTTCAATAAAATATGGAAGTTTTGTATCATAATAAATCAACTTCAAATAAGCTTTTAATCCATCAAAGGATGTTGACATAGATGAAATCAAAACTATTTGATAGAAATATCTCTTTTTGAAATCATTTTAAAGTCACATAATTATAAAAGAAAACATTTACATTGAAAATATTCTTATAATCTTGTAATGGAAGCTTTGAAAATTTTTATAACAGTGGAAAATAGTCACACCCGCCGTATTAGTTAAAAAATACATTCTTACCTTAATTTTGTCGAAAAGGCTAAAAAGGACCTTATTTGGAAAATGAAGAAAATATTCCTTTATAAACATCTTATAAAAATTAAAACAAGGGTATAAATTACTTTATACCATAGTGTATAAAATAGTGATAATGTTTTGAAATAAATTTTTAAGAAACATGGATGTGGATGATAAAGAGGTCCGAGTAGATTATTACGTATAAACAACCTCGGATAATGAAAGGATTGTATAATTAAACCCTTACCTAGTAATTTTCTTTGGTTGAGGGTTTTTTAACCTCCTATATAATGTTGAAATAAGTTTTATTAAATTATAAAATAAACATATACATTAATATTATATCATATATGATCTTCTAATATTTATTTATTAACAATATTTTAGTATTATCGTTGTTTAGGGTGTTCACTTACTCATTTTATTTTATATGGTTTGTTACATAAGCCATGTTTGTTATGGATAGTTTTTATATTATTCATATTCATAATTACATAAAGTCTTTAATCATTATTTTTAATCATCAAATGAATTTTTTTCATGAATGGTTAAGACGGGGAATGAATATCATCATGTTCGTGGAGACGGTAATCTACACGTACGCACAAGCGAAAATATCATTATTTTGATATTAAAATAGTATATAATTGGATGGTATATTATATATAGAGAACCATTATAATGTTATATTTATCATTTACATCAATTACACATCATTATTATACCCCTACAAATAATAATTTATTGAATAACAATTACACCATGGTGTGGAGACGGTAAGTCGTACCTATGCATGTATGGTGAAATGACATTCAAAGGATGGAAAGATTAATGAATATGGTTGTACCATAATTATATTAACATCACAGTATATAGAATATACTGGATTTATTATTTTATAATGGAAACAACAATGAAAAAAGGAAGTGGAAGAAGAAAGGAACTTGAAAGAGGGTGGTGAAATTATTACCTCTTCTTCAGGTTCTTCCTTTTTATTTGATCAAAATGGATCCTTAAGAAATCTTTCTAACAAAAGTAAGGCCTATAGGATGAATTGAGGGATTTTTATAGAATATTTTGGTGGGGTATGGCAGAGCCAAAAAGGCTTTGAAGGTGTGAATTAGAGAGAAGGGGGAGTGCCCTTTTATAAGAGGGGTGAGGGGCACCTTAGGAAAAGCTAGAAATATTATTTTATAATAACTTCATTTTCAGTTTATAATGGCTCCAAAGTGGATTATTTAAAGTATAAGGTGGGGATGAGTCGAAAACCACTAAACCAATAGGTTTTGGACAGGTTTGGGTCAGTATTTTACCCTTATCTTTTAGATTTAACTCTTAGTTAAATAGTTTGACATTTACGATGTCTCTTTGGATTTTTATATTATATAGTTAATAAACATACTATATAGTTCCAAGAAAACCCAAACTAGTTTCCTAATGATACAACTATAATTATATAAGTATTTTTTACTAACCTTAGATTTTTAGGAATAGAATATAAATTAATAATATAATATTTGTTTTAAAACACTTTTATGTAATTTTTGACACTATTTGGTATTTTGTTATTGCTAAATTTATAACAGTATTATTACTTAAAAAACAATTCATATAACCAACCCTAATATGTCATATTAACCTATAAAATTAGTGGAATCCATAAAAAGTCTCAAATTACATTTATTTGGATATTTATAATATCAATTATTTTAATATTTCATTAATTAGGTAATTAATGCATCACCATTGTGTCATAAATAAATTAAATTATTTAATGTATAAAAATTAAAAATAAAATACCATTATGTAGGAAACTTTTTAGCTTTTTAATTAATATTTATAATCTAATTTATCTTATGTATAATCTAATATTAAAAATGTTTTAGTTATTAAACTTTGATTTTAACTCTTTTAACTCTTCTTTGAATTAAATAATAATAAATGTCCTAATCTAATCCAAGTGGACCTAAAGGATCATATCTTATTCCTAAAGTTTTTTTTGTTCGAATTACACTTATCCAATATAATTAGGACATGTGTTAGGGTAAAAATAATATAATATTTACCCTTAAATACCCTATTTACTTTTAACTGTGGTAAATACAAGTAAAAAGTTACTATTCACCAAAAATTATTTTCATCTTATTAAACAAAATTTTTCTTACTGATATCAACCATTTCTCTCAGATTTTTGAAATTCCTTTCACAGAAGCGGTAAAATTATGTTTTATGTGAATTTTCAAATTCTCCAAGGAGGTGGGTAAAAGATAGTGAAACGTTCAATAAAATTTTAATATATCTAAAATTATTCTAAACTAACTCCAACGAATTACATTGAACTTATATAGGTATTATGTATCTATTTTTACCTTAATTAAATTTAAATGAAATAAATATTTATTTAAATAAAAATTCTGTTTTGAACTACAACATAGTGTTTTTTCACTATTCATCAAAAAATGAATGTTTTCAGAAAAATACCAAAAATTTAACCTAAGCTAATTTATATATTAGAATCCAAAAATGAAGTCCATTATGAAAGATAAAATTTATAAAATTTCAAAAAGTGGGTATCACTATTCATAATGGCCAGTTTTATTGGTTGTGGTGTGTGTTAGAACTCGAAGTTGCGTACAACACACGCTACTATATTATTCAAAGAGAAGTGTACCGTAGAAGAATGGGGAGTTACAACACATCAATTTCTAGATACGAGCAGGTATAGGTGGCTCTGGAACCGATGTAACTATGATTGAAAACTCTAACAAGGAGTTTCGGGCTGGACCTTGGGTATCCTGGAACAAGACCACAGGCCTTGTTGTACTCTTTGTTACGACACTCCCGTAGGATATGCTTAGGATAATTCACATTTCATTTAAAAACTGATTTGAAGTATTTTAATATAAGATGAGAATAAAAAACATTGGTTAATCCTAAGGTGTTATAGACTGAAAATAAGGTGTTATGATATTCTCTAAATGATTTTATGAGTCACACTATGCTTTCTTGTGTTAGTCAATGGCAGGATTCCAAGGAAGTCATAGTAATAGTGAACATGATGTATAAGGTGGTCATGGTGGTGTAAATGAGCAATGAAATTTTATGTTTATAGGTGTAAAAGATATTTTGTTCATGCCAAATCAGTTTTCTAAAAATATGATCAAAATCATATATATTAACCAACTCCCAGACTCAACAAAGAAGAGAAAGGAGGTGAATTAAAAGAGATCCAGCAGCGGAAACATGGAGAACAGAAACATCAATTTCTATCATGCAGGAAATGTGGAAGGAGAAACCTAGGGAACTATATCAATGGAAAAAATAAATGCTTTATGTATGGGAAAGAAGGACATAAAGTAAATAATTTCCGAGGAAAAATTAAGAGTACTATATAAGAAAATATAAATGATCTCGAGAATCCATTTACAGTCATTTTCCATAAATGTAGGGGACCTGGGCATTACCTGAGTGAATTCCCTATTCTATAGGATAACCTCTTGGTCAAGGAAGAACCTATGTGGAAATAAATGGATGGGGAAAATGTTTAAAACTATTGGTGCTCTTTGTTGATTGGATTACTTTGGAAGAATGTTCGCTTCTATGTGTAACCCTATAGTTTATTATGTAAATCTGTTATTTTATGAAAAATTATCTTTTCTATTATTGATATAGTTATAAATAAACATTTAGGTTAATATTATCCGTGTATTTGAGGGAATTACAAGTTATTAAATTTTGGGATGAAAATGAGAGATATGAGATAACATTTATGGTGAAATTATGTTATAGTTATTTTGAGGAATTTATCTCATTTTGGGAATGTTATAAAACATAGTATTTGAAAAAGGACAACATGCAGACTATGTGACAACCCATCGTGTCAGAAAAAGCTATAAGAATCGAACCCACAACCAGAGTGCAATTGGGATCTATCACCTACCATTGGACTATATGAAGTCCCTGGTTAGTGTGACTAATTCTTTTTTGTTAAATGATTTTATTGATCAATAATAAGTTGATTTGGAATATTATGTATTATCATATGGATATACTTAGTATAGGAAAATGATTTGGTGATTAAGTGATAAATGTTATTTTGGAAGATGTTATCTCTATTGGGAACACTATATGCCTAAGAAAAATAGAATACTATGGGATTTTATTTGAGAAGTAATGGTGGATTTTTATCTTTGTTTTTATTGTTGATTTATAGTGATTTAGGTTATTTATGGAAATGATTAACCTATCATAGAGAATATGTGATTAGGTTAATTACTTTTAAGTATGTTACTTTATGAGTATTTTATGTTATTTGGAGATAAAATTTAACATGAAAGACTGCATAATCAAATTCTTCTAAGTTTTGGGTTTTAATATTAGTTTGGATTATATTAAAGTATTTTAAGGACAATTGTTTATTGAATGGAATTTATTGAACTTTGGGTATTGTTGGTTTAATTTTAGAAATTAAGATTAGTATTTCTTTCTCTAAAGGATAATCCTTTTGGGGATCATTTTGTCTTGTACTAACAATTTTGGTTTTGGTTAATGTCTAAAGACAAGGTAAATATATAGTTTATCTTTTTTGGATTATGTGATTATTTAGAAGTTGATTCTAGCGCTTCAGGTGTGACCAAGTCATCTTGAATACTCATTGTTTGAAAAAAAATATTAGTTAGTGGTAAAAATTTATTAAAGGATAAAAATCTACTTAAAAAATTAAGTATATCTCTTTATGTTCATAGTCAATCTCATAAAAAAATTCTTCAAATTTATGAAACAGAACTTATAACAAAAAAATGTTGTCCATTTAATTTTTCTACTAGGAAACTAATGACGGTTTATCCCATCACAAGTTTGTGGTTTTCTTGTTGTTAACATTCTCCTGATCAAGTTTTCTATCACTCTCCATCAGAACATGACACTTATTTTATCTTCCATACCCATGTTTTTCAATGTGGAATCCTAGTATGGGTTATCTCGGGTGACCTTTTTACTTCTCTTTCGATCTTTTAAAGTGATAGTTTTCTTGACTCATTTTCCAATGTGGGACTTTCAATGATGTTCCCAAGCCCAATTTTAAAATTTTGAGGATGTAATTTCAAAAAGGGGGGAAGAATGTAACACCCCATGATTTCATAGTAAGTTATTTTTTTATGTAATAGCTTGCATTATATGCAACACCGAGTTCAAGCACACCGCGACTTACCAAACTCGCCGTTCAAAAAGCTTGTTATGAATTGTATTAACTTAATTTTTAATTTTATATACTCCATATAATTTTTGATTCCATATTATGTGTTTTTAAGACATAATATAAGAAGAAATTCATTTTTTTCATATAAAAGAATTATTTTTTAAAAATTGAAATTTTTCCACTATTTAATGGAAAACCCTTTTTAAAACCATTATTTGAAACTTTTATATATTAAATTTAATGAAATTAAATTATTCTTTTGAATCGGGACAAAAAATTTTATTTTGGATATTTTTTTGGTACATTTCTGGTAACTTTCATATTTTGATTAATACTGAAAAATACTAAATCTTAATTGAAAACAAATTTTTTAATCAAAATAATTTATAGTGATAAATTATGAATTTAAATGGTTTGGAAGTATAATTACATTATTTTTTTTATCATTTAGTACTATTTAGGTAATTATAAGTAATTTCAAATTTAAATTTGACATAAACACATGTCAATCTTTTGATAGTTTTTACTTATTAAAAACCCGCTTTTTGGTTTTGACAATGGGAATTAATTTTAAATTAATTAATGAAACTTCTATTATTTTAATTTTCTAAATAGAATTAATTTTTTAAATTTTAATAACAAAATTATCTTAGGGTGAATTATGGGTATTTTTTTGAAAACTTTCAAATTTTGTTGAATAGTAGAAAACACTACGTTATTGTATTAAACCGAATTTTTATTTAAATAATTATTTATTTTATATAAATTTATTTTAAATCAAAATAGATACATAATACATATATATTTTCAATTTAATTCATTGGATTCAATTTATAATAAGTTTAGAAATATAAAATTTTATTTAACATTTTAACGTCTTTTAACCACCTTCTAGGAGCATTTGAAATTTTCATAAAACATAATTTTACCACTTCTATGAGTTGAATTTCAAAAATCTGAGAGGCACATTTAATATCAGTAAGTAAAATGTTGTTCAATAAGATGAAAATAATTCTTGGTAAATAGTAACTTTTGAGTTTTATTTTCCACGGTTAAAACTAAATAGGGTAATTAAGGGTAAAAATGATATTATAATTACCCTAACAAGTGTCCTAATTCTATTGGATAAGTATAATTCAACCAAAAAAACCTTATGAATAAAATATGATCTTCTTTTTCCCAGTTGTATTAGACTGGGATATTTATTATTATTTTATTTAAAGAAGAGTTAAAATAGTTAAATTCAAAATTTAATAAATAAATCATTTTTAGTATAGGGCTTCACATGAGATAAGTTTGACTGTAAATATTCATTAGAAATATAAAAATATTTTCTACATAATTTTTATTTATTTATAATTTTTAGACATTAAATAATTTAATTTATTTATGACATAATGATAATGCAGTAATTACCTTATTAATGAATTATTAATATAATAGATATTATAAATATCCACATAATGTAAATTGAGACTTCTGATGAATTACAATAATTTTATAGGTTAATATGACATGTTAGGGTTGATTAAATAAATTTTATTCTGAGTGATTATTTTTTTATGGCTTTCAAAAAAATTAATTACTAAATAGTGTCAAAATTGACATAATTGAGGTTTTAAAACAAATACTAAATTATTAATTGATATAATATTCCTAAAAAACTAAGGTTCGAATAAAGTATATAGATCAGGTTATATATATTAATAATGAACCCATTGGGGTTTTCTTGTCTTGTTATAATATGTTTATTAACCATATAATGTAAAATACAAAGAGACGTGGTAAATGTAAAACTATTTAACTAATAGTTAAATCTAAAAGATAAGGTTAATATGGTGACCTAAACCTATATAAGACATATTTTTTGAGAGGTTTTAGGCCCATAACCACCTTATACTTGAAATAAATTATTTTTCAGCTATTAGAAATAGAAATTAATTTTATTATAAAATAATATTACATTCTTTTCCTAAAGTGCCCATTACCCCTCTTATAAAAGGGAACTTCATATTCTCTAAAAATCACACATCCAAAACCATTTGTCTCAGCCAAAACCTACCCAAATATCATACCAACTTCCTTCAAATCAACCTTGACTCCTTACATTTATCATAAAACCAACCTAAGAAGCCCTTTGGTCAACTCAAAAGGAAACACCAAAAGAAGAGGTAACAATTTCACCACCCCCTTTCAAGTTCTTTACTTCTTCCACTTCCTATTTCTTTTTTGTTTTCATACCAAAATAATAAATCCAGTACTTTATACATAATTTTATTTTATTATAAATATGGTACAAACATAATTTTTATTCTATCCATCCTCTAAATGACAAAGTCACCATACGTGCGTACGTACGACTTACCATCTCCACGTCGTGTTGTAGTTTGTTATTCAAACACCTAATTATTTGGATGGATATAATAATGAGTATAACTGATGTAAATAATAAATATAACATTTTAATGATTCAATATATATGATATACCATCCAATTACTTATTATTTCACCATCAATATAATGATATTGTCGCTCGTGCTTACGTACAGATTACCGTCTCCACGAACGCAATGAGATTCATTCCCCGTCGTAATCATTCAAGAGTTATTTTCATTTTAGGATTAGAAATAATGTTTAAGAACTTAATATTATTCTGGATATGAATCAAATACATCCTATACATAACAATCATGGCTTATGTAACAAAATATATAAAGGAAAAAATCAGTTAACAACCAAAACTATTATACTATTGAAATATCATTAACAAAGAAATATTATAAGATTATATATGATATCATATTTATGTATTTGGTTCATTTATAATTTAATAACAAGGATTTTACGATTATACAGGAGGTTAGCCTACCCTATACTAAAGAAATGTACAAGGTAAGGGGTTTTCATCTCACTTTTATTCTTATGAGATTCATGCTATATTTGCCACTATAAAATTTTTTATGGTGTATGTACTTCTCATGATTGTATTATTTACATAATAAAAATTAATTTATGGGTATTTACATCAGCATTGGATGATCCTTCTTTCATCGGGTGTATGTTTCATAAGATACCAAATTGGTAAGTGAATTTTAAATTTCAATTTCCACTCATTCTGTTTTACGCAGAATTAATTGATTAATTTACTCCAAGATTATGTATAAAATCACTATTTATTTACTTATGTAGTAATTTCCACTCCCCTTTGTGTGGATATAATTTTTATGCACATAATAATTCAATTGATAAAATCTCATGTCATCGATATAAACTTTATAAGAGTAATTTTTACTCAATTTCTATTTATTGAGTTAAACATCCAAGTCATTGGTGTTGTTTTTACAAGAATATGTGAGAATGTCCACTGATTGATTTACACTCAATATCCAATAATATTGAGTGTATTTATATTTTTCAAAAATAATTATGTCATTTATTTATCCTTAACCTAAGTATACGGTCTTTATAAAATAATTCATCACAACTTACATTCAATTGAGACTTCTTCGTTGTTATGCATCAATTCACTTTTATTTGGTATATATATTGTACATTGACATATTATATCATGAATCCTGTTATTCTCATGATATTATAATGTTTTGATTACCTCAATTATTTTTATTCAAGTATCTCTCATTTGGCTAGGAACTCTAACAAAAATATCATTTTAAATTTTTTAATAAAATTATACTTCTAAATCATTCTCATTAATGTCCATGTTTTAAAAATGGTTTTAAGGTTTTATTTATATGTAAATTTTTTTTTTTAAATTGAAATTCTTTATAAAAGTTAAATTTGGTATGGGAAGCTTTGATTCAAAAATCTATTTTAAATAGATTATTGATAAATAGTGTAACTTTTAAATGCTTTCATGAAAAAGGGATATTTCTCCCAAAGATTATTTCTGATAATTTTCAACAATGTCAACATCCTTTACGAGATATTATTCATGATCGAGGTTGATATATTATGATACAAATATTTCATACTGTATTGAAGGTTTTTTGATATGTTTGACTGTGGATGTGTTATTTTTATACCATTCTTGGTTTATGGATAAAGTATTGACATTTTCTATACTAGTTTTAATACGAATGTTTATGTTATGTTTAAAACATTTCATATGAGGAATTCAATGGACTTAGTAATAGATGGGTGGATACTGCTATAGCTCATTGATACATCGGTAGGTCTAGTGAGACAAACTAGTGTCTTGGCACAGAGCCTTGACAAAATCTTATTTGTAGTCTTGGAAAAACGCCTTGACTATATGGTTATGAATTCTAGAATTATGCATTCCATCATTATGAAATTGGCTATTGATATTACATGTGATTATTATAATAGTAGAATATTTATGTGAAAAAATTAAATGGAATTATTTGATTTATCTTTTCCATGTTATGCGGATGTTTAGGTTTAAAAGGAATGTGTTCTAGTCTTATACATTGCCTAAAATGTTTATTCTTATTTATAATAATTTTATCTATATTGTTATCCTTACTGAGCATCTGAGCTCACCCCTTTCTTATATTTTATTTTTTCTAGGATGAAAAGAAGTATATTACAATTAACCTACTAGAATAGGATAAGGGATATAAAAGTGTTCAAAGGGGACACAATTTTTTTTATTTTTGATGATGTAATGTTAAACATATGTATATATTTAGTACTTCCAAGGATACTAAACTGGTCGGTATTTTGGTACTTGATTCCTTGTATCATGCCAATGTTATGTAATAATGTAATGATTCTGGGTAACTGGGGTCAGTTTGTTACATACATTCTCTATAGATATACATGGAAAATATCAGCAATGTGCTAGATTTTGAGGATGTGCAAGCCGATGGGCCACTACTCACATGTGATCAAGGATTTCATATTGTCCAATGTACATGGGGATGATATTTCATTTATTTCCAAACTGTATGACTCTCCTCTAAGGAGAAATTATAAGGAATACTTTGTCACCAAAATCAAACTCCTAGTGCCTTCGACAGTTGTCATCATATCATTTTTGCCAAATCTAAGTGGCCTTTTTGTGTTGTTTGATAGAATGAACATTTCCTATCATCTCATGGAAATGATTAGGACCGATAATCTTTCTCTACCCATCTTCATGCTAGGATGTAGTAGTTGTATATTGCTTCTTATATAGAGCTTGATAGGATTCCATTTGAATTCTAGAATGAAAGTTTTTGTTATAAGAGAAATCAACTAATGGGATATGTTTATCTGATCCACCATTAAATTAAATAAAGCATTTTCTCAACATGTACAATAGGGTTTGAATATTTTTTTTATATTTACCTTCAGTTTGGCAGTGATAGGATATAATGAAACTCAATTTGTTACAAAATTCATGTTGATGACTTCTCAATAAATCTGACGTGATCCTCAAATCACAATCAGATATGATAGAGAGTGGTACCCCATGAAACCTTACCACATCCCTCACATAAATCCTTATAGATTTTTCAATAGAGAAATATTCATGAATATAAATGATATGGGATGTCTTGGTGAGACGACCCACTATAACACATATCGCATTGTTTCCCTTGAAATTTCTCGGGATACCGGTGGAAAATTACATAGTATTATTTTACCACTACCATTATGGTATCGGTAGTGGTTGTAATACCCCTATAAGAATTTATCACTTTGCCTACACTTGTAGACACACCAAACACCATTAGTGTAGTCATAAATATCCCCTTTCATGTTATCCCACTAATAATGATCATGTTGGTCCATATGAATTTTAATTCTTCCACGATGTATAGAGAATATATAGCTATGTGCTTAATTCATCGACTCCTTCTCTATTTTTTGAATAGATGGAACATGTATTATTGTATGAAATTTCAGTACACCTTAAAGATCAATATTGAACATAGGAAAATTTTGATCCTTCATAGCCTCAAACTTCTTCTATAACAAAGGATATTCTTTGGTATATTTCTTAATATTCTCTAGTAATTATGTTTGATAAATATTTTGAGACATCATTGATGATTTCCCTTCCATTATGATTCACACATCCATTATCAATAGTTCTTTGATCCAAGGATCACTTTGAATCATAATCATTTCCATAACAATAAGGTCTCTCCAAATTAATGCGTTAATGACTTTGTTTTCTCTTCGAGGGTATTAATGAATTGAAAAAACATAGTCTTTACGAAGCTCTAATCAACTCCTCTATCTCATGTTCAATTAAATTTTTTTGAAAATAAACTTTAAACTTTACTGGTCTGTGTATATATTAAACTTCTCTCACTAAAGATAGTGCCTCTATATCTTCATAGATAAAACAACCACAGCTAGATTCAAATCATTCGTAGGATAATTTTTCACCTAAGGCTTTAGATGTCAAGACGCATAAGAAATAAAATTTTCATTTTTCATGAGGACACACCCAATAACTTTTAGATATTTATCTCTAAAAATAATGTATCCTTATTTGATAAGGGCTAATATTAACATGGGTGTAGTAACAAATCACCTCTTCAGCTCTTGGAAACTCTCTTCACACTCCTCTATCCATTTTAACTTGAATCCTTTTCAAGTTAACTTGGTTAATGTATTAAAAAGTACAAAAATTTATTTTCAACCATCCTATGATATTTCGTTAACCCAAGAAAGCAAAAAATCTTGTTTGTTTTTGTAGGATGAGGACACTCCTCTACAACTTTTTTCTTTGTAGGTTCAATTGAGATTTCATCATTTGTTATAGTGTTCACTAAGATAGATACTTGTTAATAAAAAAATTCACATTTTTTTAACAATCCAAAAATCTTCTTCGTATTTAGAGTTTTCCAAATAAACCTTATATGATCCTCATGCTCCTACCAAATTTTGGGATATGTTATAATATCATCAATAAAAGCTACCATGATGTTATCATGGTAGTCCTTAAAGACTCTATTTATCAAATCCATAATTATTTAAGGTTCATTAGTTAATAAAAAAGGAAAAATAAAAAACTAATAATGCTCATATCTTGATCGAAAGGTGTTTTTTTAGAATATAATCTTTCTTCACCCTTAATTGTTGATAACCATAGTGGAGAACAATCTTTGAGAATAATTGAGTGCCAGGAAGTTGGTCAAATAAGTCATCAATTCTTGTAAAAATATATTTGTTCTGCAATATGATCCAATTTAATTCTATATAAATAATGCATAGTTACATTGATATATCCTTCTTCTTCATAAAGAGAACATGCACTGCCAAAGGAGGAAAACTCTGTAATGACCCAAACATTTGTTAATGAAAATCCCTCTTGATCTAATTAAATATGTGAAATGGTTATACAACATATGCACTTCTTTTTTTTTATGTTTTTGAATTTTAATATACCATTAATAATTATGATTGTTGCTAATATAGCCGTTGAATAGTGATCACAAGATTAGTATAAATATAAGGATTTAAAAAATTATTTTTAATTAGACAAAGGTAGTGATGGCCTCATCCCATAGAATTCCCCGGTATGAATCCCATTTATCAGAGCTCAAAAGGGAGGTTGCATATTTGGGCCTTTCTCTTGAACAAACCCAATCCAAGCTTGAATAAATTAAACTCGAGCAGAACCACCTACGGGATAAGTGGAAGTTGATATATATTACCACTCGAGCGATGTTATCCAAGCCACCCCCAGAGTATGTCACCATCGCGCACCATACCCTAATGTCTTATGCGGGTGTTTTACAGGGTTATGTAACAAGACCCTGGTACTATGATTATGTACATTATATTTGTATATAATAATGAATGTACTTTCATTTTATTATTCTTACTTTGTAAATATTTCTTTAAGCGCAAATAGTAAATTTAGTTATATATTCAACTAAGAAATCTATTTTGATGAATAAATGGAATTTTTGAATTAAATAATATTTTATAAAAATTTTATTATTATTATTAAATTAATTTTTATTAAAAATAAATGATCGTACAGTTTTATGAATTCAATTGTAATTTTTATTATGGTTTGAAAGCCATTTTTCTCAAAGCCCATGAATTTTCAATAAATGTAGGTTTTTATTTTAAAAGTGAAAATTAACATATTTAGAAAATTATTTAGATAAAATGAATATTATTCCTGGAATCAGGACATTGAAATTATACAATGCTTAATTTTTCATAATTTTTTGAGACAGTCAAATTTTTTGGTAAATATTAAATACCATATAAGTATGTAATATGTTTTTTGACATCATAATGACCCAATAGTGATGTAATAAAATACTATAAACTACAAAATCGGCCAATTTTTGTTCAAACATTAAAATAATGTTATTTTTGGTTTGTTTAATTTATTTTACAAAGATTTAGTGGACCCTCCAAGACTTATATAACATTTTGTCTTTTTAAATTGTTTTCATTGAGAGTGTGACTCGCCTCAGCATACGAAACCCTATTATTTTAAGAAGTTCGGCCATTGAACATATAAAATATTATTTTCCAATCCCCTTTGGTGGAAACCATGGGCTGGTTTGTGGTTTTGTTTTGATTGATGTGAGTTGTCCCAAACCTAAATAATAAACAATTCCCTCTCTTTTCCTATAAAAACCCACCCAAGATCCCACTTCTTATTTACTTGAAGCCATATAAGTTCATCCAAACTCTGCTCTCCTCTCTCTAAAATCCTCCCAAGGTGCCCTAAATCCTACCAAGGTTCCAACATTCAATCTTTCAAAGTTACACTTCATGGTAAGGGATCCTTTCACCCTCCTCTTTTAAGTAATGGCTTCCTTTCTGTTATGTCTTATAGTTCCATTTTATTATGTGGGGGATTCTTCTTATATATCTTTAATATTTTCCATTTCATTTCCAAATTATTATAGACCCATTCTTCTCTCACCAATTGTTTTTTGGAAATTTTATGTGACTTTGTTAGGCTACTTAAATTTCATAAATGAAATTGCATCTTCTCTTTCCTTCCAAGTTTCCTTTTCTGGTTGTATCTCATCCAAATTCCCACACCATGATCTTATTTCTATATTATTATGTATTTATAATGTAAAATAATTCATTTATAGATGCAATAACCTTTTTTCCCTCTCTTTTTATTATTTTATAAAACCATGTTATACAGCCGTTATGCTGTAGAAATTTCACCTCAAATTTCTCTCTCCTTTTCTCAAGAAATTCTCTTATTTTATTTATATGAATACACAAACCTATTTTGTTTCTATGGGTGTCCATAAACACTAAAACAAGATATATTTTATTCTAGAATTGACATACATATAACCATTACTCCCTTTCCATGGGTTATAAATGACATGATGACCTTATTTTTAAGTATTTTTAAAAACATCATGATTTGGAAATGAAACCCATTTTTTTATTCTCTGTGGTTTATTTATGAAATTTTTTATTATGATCTATGTGGATCACATGAAAGTAAAAAAAACATTAAGGGTTCACCCTGATAGCTCTCTAATTCATTGGGTAAAGAATTTATCTCTAGAGATGACTAGTTTCACGATACCTTGGTGAATAACCTTGGTAATTTTATTATGACAGCTTGGGGTTGTACCTTGGTGATATGTTCACGAATGTATAAACAAAATGTTGTAACCACATATTCATATTATGTTTCAAGTTATTTTCGTTATGATATTCCTATACTTCCATTTCTAATTTTTTTATGTTTTTTGTTCTTATTGATATCACAAGTAAACTGATTCCCTTGATTCCCTTACTGGGCCTTCTGCTCACCCTTTCCTTTTATGTGTGTCTCCAAGTTATAAGATGTATTAATTATACTTGGGATGAACCTATGATGAAGCCTTAAAAGTTTATTAGAAGAATGTTTTATGTTTTTTTCATGTATTATGTTCCGGATTTCCAAGACACTAGACTTTAAAGATTCTCTGTTTGTAAAATTTAATGAAAAGTTATGTAATAAAGGAGGGATACCATAGTTGGTATCAAATGATAGTTTATTTTTTTATGGAAATTAGGCTACGAAAACTTTTGGAAGAACCCTACATTAAATTTTAAATATAATAAAACTTCATGGTATTTTGTTGAGTAATGAGTAAGTGGTTTATCAAAAAAATACATCCATGTCTGGATACAAGCAGGTAGAGGCGGCTCTGGAATAGATGTACATAGGGCTAAAACCCAAAAACACTGCTTTGAGCTAGACTCGAATAGGAACTATTACATGACAACGAGCCTTGCTGCACTCTTGGTTACGACACTCATAGTGGATATGTTTGGTTAATAACATGCTTTTTATGAATCATTATAAAAGAATTATAGAGAAATGTAATTTTGTAAGCATGATGTTTTAAGACATAAAAAATGTGATAATTAAAAGATTTTTAAAGGAAATAAGTTTCCCACTAATGTTTTATTCTTTTAAAAAATGGTGGGAAATAGGAGGAACCATGTAAATGGTGACCACAATGGACCATGCACTAACAACCCTCCAACTGAATTCATAATGGAAACATTCATGTGAATGATGAACCAACTGACTCAAGTTAAGGGAAATAACTTGAATCAAGCTAAGAGGAAAATATGGACAAGAAGGGAACAACATTATTTTTAATCCTTTATACATCAATGTCCACCAAACTTCAGTGGATCAACCAACCCACTGATTTCCGAACAGTGGATCAACTCTATCGAGAAGATATTTTCTGTGCTCTGTTGTTCTGAACAAGAGAAGGTTACCCTGGTTGTCTATTTCTTAGAAGAAGAATCCGATTAGTGGTGGGAACAGATTAAAAATGTAAGGCCAGGAGTGGAAGTTGAAGCTATGGATTGGGAAGAGTTCAGAAGGATATTCTTCAACAAGTATTTCTCTTGATCGATGAGAACAAGAATGGAGAAGAAGTTTCTCAAGCTGAAGCCGAAGGAGAATGAAAATGTGGGAAGCTACAAGATGAATTTCACAAAGCATTCACGTTACACCTCTAGATTTGTCATGGATCCAAATGGAAAGGTTGATAGATTCTTCAGTGGACTAAGACCTCATCTACAGAAGAATATATCCAACCAAGACTATGATATCTATGAGGAGATAATTTAGAGTGCAATGAAAGTCAAACTGGAGTTTGGTGAGATGCAGTGGTCTCATAAAACAAACGACAAGATGAGATCGATGGAGCCCAAGTTAGGTAGGATTTTTGATCAAGGAAGAAGAGGAAATCAAGTAAAAATTTCCACGTGTAATAAATGTGGGAAGAATCATTTGGGGAACTTCCTTCTCGAGATTGGTAAATGCTACAAGTGTAGAAGAGATGACCATATTTCAAGGAATTTTCGTAGTGAGGTGAAACCTCATATTCCAAAAAATAACGATAAGGGGAAGATAGAGCATGCCATACCTAATTTTCAGTGATTTATGTGTGGAAAAATTGGGCACATTTCCAATCACTGTCCAAATCTGAGGGTAGTGGAGGGGAACCACCATCAGCCTCAAAAAAGGTTGAGGGAACAAGTTCATGCTTTTGCTATCATGATAGCTAAAGTTGAGGCTCCGAATGATGTGGTAGAAGGTATCCTTGTTGTTCTATCAAAGCTAGGACGTAATTTTTTTTATTTCTATGCATTCCTTTATTTCCTCTACGTTTGCAAAGAATTTATAATCAACCCCCCGATTTTCTAAAAGTAGAGTTATCAGTCCATACTCCTAGTGGGAGTATCCAAGCATCGTCCGTGTTTAGAAACTCTTGTATTTACTTTGGTGAGAATAATATTATCGCAAATATAGTAGTCATTACCTTTCTGGAATTCAACATTATACTAGGGACATACTAGATCTCAATGTAATGCCAAGATAAAATGTAGAAGTAAGGAAATATCAGTAGTTTTGAATTGAAAACCAATAGTTATATTTCGAGAAGATATTTCTCAACCAGATACTTGTCTAGAAGAACCCCCTATATCCTTCTTTATGGAGTTTATTGGTGAATAATAAAAAGGGGATAAGGGTTTGAGGATAAAAACTGTTTGCATCCTCTAAGAATACGTTGATATATTTCTTGAGGAGTTACCCGGACCTCCCCCAAAAAAAGAGGTAGAGTTCTCCATTGAGATCGTACCTGGATCTGAGCCGATATACAAGACCCCATATAAGATAGAAAATGTGGAGTTTGAGGAATTAAAGAAACAACTCCAAGATCTTTTGGAGAAGGGGTTTATCAGACCAAGTGTGTCTCCTTGTGGAGAACCAGTTCTTTTTTTGAAGAAGAAGGATGGATCGATGCGGCTATGCATTGATTATAGAGAACTGAATGGCATTACAGTAAAGAAAAAATACCCTCTTTCAAGAATTGATGACTTATTTTACCAACATCATGGGGCTCAATTCTTATATATGATTGATCTTATTTCTGGTTATCATCAATTGAGTGTGAAGAAAAAAGATATTCCAAAAACTACCTTCTAGTCAAGATATGAGAATTATGAGTTTGTTGTTATGCCCTTCGGACTGACTAATGCACTTGAAATTTTTATGGATTTTATAAATAGAGTCTTTAAAGACTTTCTAGATAACTTTGTGGTAGTTTTTACTGATGATATTTTGATATATTTCAAAAGACGTGAAGAGCATGAGGATCATCTAAGGGTTATTTTGAAAGCTCTATGGAAGGATAGGCTTTTTGGAATGTTTAGAAAATGAAATTTCTGTTTACAAAAAGTTACTTTCTTGTGGAATATTGTTACCAATGAAGGAATCAATTTTGACCCTGAAAAGACAAAATTTGTATACGAGTGGCCTCAGCCTACAACAATAACCGAGATTCGTAGTTTCCTTGCTTTAGAGGGATATTATAGGAGGTTTTTGAAAAACTTTTCACAGCTTTCTAATCCATTAACCAAGTAAACTCGAAAAGGGGTCAAGTTAATTTGGAAAAAGAAATGTGAGAATAGTTTACAATACCTAAAGAAGATATAGGTTACTACACCCGTCTTAACATTGCCTTCAAGTGAAGAAGGGTTTGTTATATTTAGGGATGCATCTCTGAATGTACATGGGTGCATCCTCATTAAAAATGAAAAAGTCATTGCTTATGCATCTTGACAGTTGAAGACTCATGAGAAGAACTATCATACGTATGATTTGGAGCTAGCTACAATTGTTTTTTCTTTGAAGATATGGAGGCACTATCATTATGGGGAGAAATGTGATATATACACAGACCATAAAATTTTGAAGTATATTTTCACACAAAAGGAATTGAACATGAGACATTGGAGATGGTTGGAACATCTTAAAGACTATGATTGATCAATTCATTATCATCTCGGAAGAGCAAACAATGTTGTTGATACATTAAGCAGGGAATACCCAGTTATTCTTTCCATGATGAGGATTCAAAATGATCCTCTGATCAATGACCTAGAAAAGTTGGAAATGGGAATTATATGGTAATGGACATCATCAACCCTAACCCAAATGATTTCTCAATAGTCATTACTAGAGAAGATCGAGAAATCTCCGAAAGAAGATCCTTAGTTATAGAAGAAGTTTGAGGCTGTGAAGGATGGAAAGATTCCTGAGTTCAATATTGATCAAGAAGGTATATTGAAATTCCATACAAGACTATGTGTTCCATCTATTCTGGAAATAAAGAAGGGGCTAATGGATAAAACTCATAGATCTACTTTCTCTTTATATCTTGGAAGCAGAAAAATTTATAGGGACCTTCATGGTCATTATTGTTGGGATAATATGAAAAGGGAGATTGTTGAATACACTTTAAGGTGCCTGGTATGTCAGAAAGTGAATGTGGAGTGACAAATTCTTAAAGGGGTATTGCAACCACTACCCATACCAGCATGGAGGTGGGACAATATCACTATGGACATCATCACTAGTATCCCAAGAACTTCTTAAGGAAACAATGAGATATGGGTTATTGTGGACTATCACACCAAGACTGCTCATTTTATCTCCATTCGGTAAGATTTCTCTCTTGATCAACTTCCCAAGATTTACGTGAAGGGTGTCGTAAGGCTACATAGAGTTCCACATTCTATTGTATTTGATCGTGATCCAAGGTTTAAATAAAAATTCTAGAGAAGTATTCAAAATGCTCGAAGCACTGAATTCAATTTCAGTACAGCCTATCACCCCCAAACCGATGGCCAATCTGAAATTACTATTAAAACACTTGAGGACATGCTGAGGACATGATAAATGAAATTTAAAGGTGGATGGGATCAACATCCCATTTTAGTTGAGTTCTCTTACAACTACTGCTTCCACTCGAGTATTAAAATGGCACCCTATGAAGCTCTATGTGGGAAGCGATGTAGAACTCCTACTTGTTGGGATGAAGCTGGGGAGAGAAATCTTCTTGGGTCTGATCTTGTACAGGAGATGATAGAAAAAGTCCATGCCATCCAATAATACATTAAGTCGACCAAGAGACGGAAAAAGTGCTATGCTGACAACTATTGATGGGACTTGGAGTTTGATGTTGGTGACAAATTATTTCTTCGGATCTCACCTTAGAAGAGATTCATGAGGTTTTGGAAGAAATTAAAGCTCAGCCCTAGGTACATTGGCCCCTATTAAATCATTGATTGCATGGGATCGGTGGCCTATCAGCTTACACTTCCTCCAAATATTGCACAAGTTCATGATGTTTTCCATGTATCCATCTTGAGGAAGTATATACCTAACCCTTCAAATATAAAAAACCCAGAGGTGGAATAACTGTAAGATGACCTTTCTTATGAGAAGCATCAGGTGTAGATCTTGGATTGTAGAGATAAGGTTCTATGAAACAATACTACCAACCATGTTAAGGTGTTGTGGAGGAACTACAAATGAGAAGAATCCACCTGGGAACTGGAGGATTCTATGAGGCAGAAGTACCCACGCATTTTCTCTTTTTAGGGAATGAGTTAAATTTTCAAGGAAGAAATTTCTTAATAGGGAAGATTGTAAAGACAAAACTTTTTTTAATGAAAATATCTCTTAATCTAATTAAATATGTGAAATGGTGAAACAACATATTCACTTATTTTGTTTTATTTTTTTTGGATTTTAAAAAACCATTAATAACTATGACTGTTGCTAATATAGATGTTGAATAGTGATCGCATGATTAGTATAAATATAAGACTTTAACAAATTATTTTTACTTAGAAAAAGGAAGTAATGGACTTATCTATTAGATTTTCCCCCTATGAAGCTCATTTATCATATCTTGGAAGGGAGGTTGCATCTTTTGGATTTTCTCTTGACCAAGCCCAATCTGAGCATCAATACGTTAAGCTCTAGTGGAACCGCCTAGGGGAGAAGTGGAAGTTGATAGAGATTACCAATCAAGCGATGTTATCCAAGCCACCCCAAGAGTCTGTCACCATCGTGCAACTTACCCTGAGGTCTTATGCAGGTGTTTTATAGGTTTATGTAACTAGACCCTAGTACTATGATTATGTACATTATTTTTTATATAATAATGAATGCACATTCATTTTATTATTTTTACTTTATAAATAGTTATTTTAAGAATAAATAGTATTTTTAGATAGATATTCAACTAAGAAATCTATTTTGATGAATTAATGGATTTATTTTAATCAAATATTATTTTATTAAAATATTATTTTTATTAAATTAGTTTTTATTAAAAATAAATTATCTTATAATTTTATGAATGCAATTGTAATTTATTTTAAGGGTTGAAAGCCATTTTTTTCAAAACCCATGATTTTATTATAAATGTCAGTTTTTATTTTAAAAGTGAAAATTAACCTATTTAGAAAATTATTTAGATAAAATGAATATTATTTTTCGAATTGGGACATATAAATTATCCAATGGTGAATTTTTCATAATTTTTTGAGACAGCCAATGTTTTGGGTAAAAATTAAATACCGTATAAATATATAATGTGTTTTTTGACATCATAATGACCAAATAGTGATGTAAAAAATACTATAAACTGTATTTTCGGCCAATATATGTCTTAAAATTAAAATAATGTTATTTTTGGTTTGTTTTATTTATTTTAGAAAGTGTTAGTTGACCCTCCAAAACTTATATAACATTTTGTCTTTTTAAATTGTTTTCCTTGGGAGTGTGACTCACCTCCACATAATAAACCCTATTATTTTATGATTTTAGGCCATTGAACATATAAAAAATTGTTTCCCACTCCCCTTTGGAAGAAACCATGGGCAAAAAACATGGGTTGGTTTTGGTTTTGTTTAGTTTAATGTGTGGAGTCCCATGCCTAAATAATAATAAATTCCCTCTCCTTTCCTATATAAACTCACCCAAGCTCCCACTTCCACTTCACTAAAATCCCTTTATGTTCTCCAAAACTCTACCCTCCTCTCTCTAAAATCCTCCCAAGGTTCCCTCAAGCCTCCCAAGGTCCCAACCTTCATGCTTTCAAAGTTACTCTTCAAGATAAGTGATCCTTTCACCCTCCTCTTTTAAGTCATGACTTCCTTTATGTTATGTCTTATAGTTATATTTTATTATGTGGGGGATTGTTCCTATATATCATTACTACTTTCCATTTCATGTCCAAATGATGAGATACCCTTTCTTCTCTCATTAATTGTTTTTCTGAAATTTTAAGGGAGATCATTAGGCTGCCGAATTTTCATAAAAGAAATCGCATCTTCTCTTTCCTTTCATGTTTCCTTTTCTTGTGGTATGTCATCAAAATTTACACACCGTGATATTTTTTCTATTTTATAATGTCAATATACTGTAAAAGGGTCCATTTATTTATGGGATACCCTTGTCCCCTCTCTTTTTATTTTTTTTCTAAAACCATGTTATATATCTGTTATGCTGGAGAAATTTCGTCTCAATTTTCTCTCTCCCTTTCTCAAGATATTATCTTGTTTTATTTATATGAATACCAAGGGATATTTAGATTCTATGGGTGTTCATAAATACAAAAATAAAGATATATTTGATTCTGTAATGTACATACATATAACCCTCACTCCCTTTCCATGGGTTATAAATGACATAATGATCTTATTTTTATGTACTTTTTAAAACGTCGTGATTTTGAAATGAAACCCATTTCTTTTATTCTCAATAGGTTATTTATGAAATGTTTGATTATGACCTATTTGGATCACAAGAATTTAAGGACATATTAATGGAGTTCCATGATTGTGCTCCAATGCATTGGGTAAAGTATTTATCTCTAGAGATGACAAGTTTCATGATACCATGGTGAATAACCTTGGGAATGTTTTTTATGACACCTCAGGGTTGTACCTTGGTGATATGTTCATGAATGTCTAAAAGAATTATTATCCCCATAGTTAAGTTATTTTTCATGTTATTTTCGTTATGATATGTCTATACTTTCATTGCTCAAGTCTTTATGTTTTAATTTCTTATTGATATCATAAGTAAACTCATTCCCTTGCTTCCCTTACTGGGCCTTATGCTCACCCTTTCCTTTCATGTGTGTATCCAGGTTATAAGATGCAGTAATTCTACTTAGTATGAACCTATGATGAAGCCTTAAAATTTGATTAGAAGAATGTTTTATGTTATTTTCATGTATTATGTTCCTGATTTCCAAGACACTAGACTTTAAAGATCCTCTATTTGTAAAATTTAATGAAGAATTATGTAATAAAAAGGAGCGATGCCATAAACTCTGTCGGTTAAACCTCTTCTCCAACCAATGTTGGGGTTGTTTCTTTAATTCCTCCAGATCCACATTTCCTATTCTATACAGGGTCGTTGATATTGAATGAGATCTATGTTTGAGTTCGATGGAGAACTCTACCTCTATTTTTTGTTGGAGGACTAGGTAACTCCTCGGGAAATACATCCATGTATTCTTGAATGATTTGTACATTCTCTATCCTTATACATTCATTTATTTCTTCATCTTCACTAATAAAATCCATATATAAGGCGATATGAGGTGCATCTAGGCAAGCATCAGGTCGATATATCTCTTGGTGGAAGATAATTGTAGGTCATCCATTCATGACTACTGAGATTTCCTAGCCTCTACATTTGATCTTAGTATTATATATTGAGAACTAGTCCATCCCTTTTATAATTTTAAATTCCAAAATGGTAATGATGACTATATTTTTTATAAGAATTTCATATCTAAATTAAATACTATAGTATCAAAACTCTATTGATAATTTGATAATCCCTCCATGATTCTTGACTGAGAACTCTACTTTTTTGAAGTACAGTGACTGATTCTACATATAGAGACCCGAAGCTTGACGTACATGGAAATTACATTACTTTTACGGAATACTTATTACATAACAAAAACAGACACACAAGGATCATAATAGTTTAGTTTCTTTGGAAACTTGGAATGTAATCTTCTAATCGTGGTGAAAGATCTTCAACATCTCCCATAAAGATCTTCCCCTTGTTTTTCTTACCTAAAACCTTTCTTTATATCCTGGGGAATATAAAACATAAAAAGGGTGAGCTCAAATGCTCAGTAAGGGTAATCATGGATAAAATAAAACATACCATATACATTTGAACTTAAAAACATGAAAATAATGTTTAAACATCAAAAGCTTGAGAAAAGACCTAAAACATGGAAGTACGTATGGCATAGATCATAAAGAAACATTAAGAATGATAAAATAGCATGGGAATAAAACATGTAATTTTGGCAACCATTAAGCACATGATATGATTTCTATATTAGCCAATACATTGCTTCCAACACCATCTTAGTGGACAAAGTCCCTTTCTGAATCGAGTTCACTCCTCGTTCCAGTCCTGTATTACTGAACCGGTTTAACTTGCCAGTCCAGCCATGTCTATCTCATGAGATAAAATCTTTACCCAATGCATTGGAGGTAGATATAGGTCCCACCCATCTCATAATGAAATCATTCTTACTTGTGCCACAAAACATACATCATTCATAATAACCCAACGAATAAAATGGGTTTCATAAACATCATCCCATCATCACATAATCTATATAAAAGAAATGGATATAATTTCATAATAAGAAAATTGAAACCATGTAAATAATAGAGACATTGCACTTGAAACATACACATATGAAATAATTTCATCTTATATGGAAAATGGTTTTGATAAAACACTTGAAATTGAATTCTTGAGAAAAATATCCTTTCTTCTTCAAAATCAATTTCTTTTCACAAAAAGTCATGCAATTTTAAAAGAAAGATATTTTATTGAAAATATTCATGAAATCTTTTGGAGGAAGATTCATTAAAATAAGGCTTTATAAAACCCTAAAAATCCTTTCGTTCCGTATAAGTTAAAAAAACATTCTTCTCGTACTTTCGCCGAAAAAGTCAAAAAGTACCTCGTAATAGTAAGATTACATACGTACCATATAGTAAAAGTCAAAAATGGGTAAAAAGGACTTTAAAAATACATGAAAACACTTTTATAAAACATGGACATGGATGATAGAAATAACCCCAGTAATTACTTACGAATAAGAAATCTCGGATAAAAATGAGATTTGAAAAATTACCACTTACCTTAGGTCTGATATGCTTTGTATGGATCCGAACCTCCTGTATAATGATTTAAATAATGTCTTTGACTTATTACAGAATCATATTAATTGTTATGATATCATATATGGTTCACTTATGACTTTATATTACCCATTCTTTTTTAAATTAATGTTAAAGTAGCGTTTTGGGTAAAATCGTTTCATTTGTCATTCGTGTTTTGACTTGTAATTATACATATGATTAAATAGATCATGATTACATAATTTTATAATATAAAACATGATTTATATATAATGTATATTCATAATATACATATATATAATAGATCAGTAAATGGAAACAAATACACCGTTCATGGAGACGGTAGGTTGTACGTACGCATGAACGCTGTTTTCGTTTCCTTATTGAGTTGAATGGAATTAAGTAGATGACATACATATATATACACATAAATCTAGTATCATTATTATGTGATATATTTCATGATTACTTATTATATATACTTTATAATCATTCATGAATGGTTAACGTGGAGAATGAATCTCATCGCGTCGTGGAGACAGTAGTCCGTACGTACGCACGAGCGATGATATCGTTCTCATGATCGTGGAATTGTATTGGAGTGTATGTATACTATTTCAGAATCAATATAAAATTAAAATAATCATATATAGATATTATTTACATCATTATACCCATCCAAGTAAGGTGGTGGTGGAAAATAGATTACACCACGGCGTGGAGACGGTATTCTGTACGTACGCACGCGCGGTGATTTCGTTTTCCGTAGGATGGATAGATGGTGAAATAGGGTTGTTTCATACGTATAATAACATATTCGTATATTAGTGATACTTATGTTATTACTTCATAATGAAAAATCCTAATAAGAATAAGTGGAAGAAGAAATAAAGTTGAAAGAATCGGTAACAGACATTACCTCTTCTTTGAAGAGCTTCTTTGATTCCTCCACTTAGGGAACTAAAATTGGTCTTTGAAGAAGACCAGGACCTCTAGGATATTTCTAGGTAAGTGGAGAAGATAATTGTGCAGGGTTTTTCCGAGATTGAAGGCCCAAAGTGGTGTGAGGAAGAGGGGGAGGAGGTGCCCTTTTATAAGGGAGGAGAGGGGAACCTTTGGAATAAGTAAAAATATTATTTTATTATAAAGCCAAATTCGGTTTTAAATAGCTCTGAATTGATTTATTTCAAAGCTAAGGTGGGTATGGGTCGAAATCCTCTCATATAATAGAATTTAGACAAGTTTAGGTTCCTATTTTAACCTTATCATTTATATTTAACATTAAGTTAGATAATTTTACTTTTACCGTGTCTTTTTGTGTTCTTACACTCTAAGGTTAATAAACTTACTATAACAAGCCAAACGAACCCCAAGTTGTTTATTATTAATATATATAGCCTTATCTAAGTCATTTTCCCGAATTGTAGATTTTTAGGAATAAAATAACAATTAATAATATAATATTTTTTCAAAAAACTATTTTATGTCAATTTTGACACTATTTAGTAATTGATTTGTGTGAAAATCATAACAGAATGATTAATTCGAAGAAAGTTAATTAAATCAATACTAACATGTAATATTAACCTAGAAAATTATTTTAATTCATAAAAAGTCTCAAATTACATTTATTTGGGTATTTATAACATCAATTATGTCAATATTTCATTAACAAGATAATTACTGCATCATCGTTGTGTCATAAATAAATTAAATAATTTAATGTCTAAAAATTACAAATAAAATTAATTATGTAGGAAATATTTTTAGATTTCTAATGAATATTTATAGTCGAATTTATATTATGTATAACCCTATATTAAAAATTATCTACTTATTAAACTTTGATTTTAACTATTTTAACCCTTCTTTAAATAAATTAATAATAAATGTCATAATCTAATCCAAGTGGTCCTAAATGGTCATATTTTATTCCTAAGGATTTTTTTGGTCGAATTACACTTATCCAATAGAATTAGGACATGTTTTAGGGTAATAATAATATCATTTTTACCCTTAACTACCCTATTTACTTTTAACCGTGGTAAAAAAAGTAAAAAGTTACTATTCACAAAAAAAACTTTCATCACATTAAACCACATTTTAGTCTTTGACATTAACCGTGTCTCTCGAATTTTCGAAATTCTACTCACAGAAGCGGTAAAATTATGTTTTATGAAAAATTCAGTTTTTTTTAACTACCACTTAGTGGTTCCACTATTCATCAAAAAATGAAAGTTTCCAGAAAAATACCAAAAATTAGGCCTAAGCTATATTTGATATTATAAATTCAAAAACGAAGTCTATTTTACCAAATTCAAAACATATCAGTTACATTAACTAATTAATTCCCGTCGTCAAAATAAATAGCGTGTTTTTTAAAAGATAATAACTATCAAAAGATTGACACTTGTTTGTGTCTGGTTTAAATCTGAAATGACATACAATGAACAACATTGTATTAAATTGTAAAAATATATTCTAAATATACTTTAAAACCACTCAAATTAATAATTTATCACTATTAATTATTTCAATTAAAAAAGTTGTTTTTAATTAAAATTTAATAATTTTCACTATTCATCAGAATATGAAAGTTATCCGAAAAGTACCAAAATATCACCCTAAGATAATTTCGATATTCCGAATCCAAAAATGAAGTCAATTTTGAAAAATAAAATTTAAAAAATTTCAAGAAGTGGTTATTACTATTCATAATGGCTAGTTTTAATATTATTTTAATAGCATATCGTTGTTTAGTGAAACTCGTTATTGCATACTACACACGCTATCGAGGAAGGTCGTGATTGCGTGCAATGCAAGGAAAGTCAAGGATGCATGTTGTGAAAGATCCTTTTGGTGTAACGCACAACACAAGACATTAATGAAATTAAAAAGAATATTTTTCATAAAATCTCGGGGTGTTATATTCTACCCCCCTTAAAATGAATTTTGCCCTCGAAATTAATCGGGGATATAAATGGGTTACTACTCGAAATTTTGTTTAATATAAACCCACATCGTAAAAAGGAATACCAAAACATGGCTTTAAAAACTAAAATATTAAATGTAACGGTTACCCAAATTAACTCATCACTGGGTTTTCACGTAGGAGAACATAAGTGAAAATATGAATATGGAAGAAAAATCTAACCATCAAGTTCTGATGGAGAGTGGTAGAGAACATGGCTATGAAAAATCCATCAATCATAAAGACATATATTTGTGATGATCTAAGGTACCATCTGATTCATCAGATATACGGGCACTAGGACAACATTTTTTGTTTTCAAGATCATTTCCCTAAAGTTGATGAAATTGGAAATAGAAGAAATACTTTTGTGATTTTGGTACAGTCTCACCATTGGTCGTTCTTTGGACAATTTCCACTTCATCTATTAACGAAATGATGTTGAATTTGTCATTCGTGATGTGTTAGCAGATCATGTGATAGAATGATGGGTCATTCCATCTGTCTCAAAAAAAAGGTTAGAAAAGTAATCAAAAAAATACATAAGTCCATATATTAATCGTATATGGTTCATAAAATGGACTTATACTACTTATATCATACTTCTTAATATAATAAAACTAGTTTCTACTAAACAGGGACTTCTTGTAGGCCAGTGGTAGGCGATAAAGGCCAGTCGCACTTCGGTTGTGGGTTCGATTCCCGCAACCTTGTTCGACGTGATGGGTTGTCGCCCGTCCTGTAGGTTTTCCTTTTTCTAAAATTACTATAACATCCCATCAATAATATCGAAAAAAGTTCTATCCTTAAACAATACTAACTTATGTACAACATAATCCATTCCAATCTTTAGGCTTATCTAAAATACTTTGGTCCATGCTCATAGTATAAAGAAAACAAATACTAGAAAGGTTATCTAACAATAATGTGAATACAAGCATTTATCCCACATATATCACAAGATATATCTTTTTGGTTGCATTCCAAACACATGAATACCTTAGTCATATATTCTCTTGAAACATAAATTACCATAGAACTTTAGTGAAAACATGAATAATGTCAACAGTTAACTATTTCCACATACCAAAATTCTATATACTCAAACCATGATATAACCTTCTACTTATTTCAGTCATGATCTCATGAATACTATCAAACATTTAATTTTCTTCTAATCCCTTCATTATGCGCATATCATTTACTTTCCAAAAATACTGGTACCATTCATCACACACTTTCAAAACTTAAAGAAATACAACAGTGTAACAATCCTTAGATGTCTCTTTATTCAATAGTACCATGAGATTACTTATACAACATTACAGTTGATAAACATGTAATCATTCCACTACATTCTTAAACCATTGACCGAGCTTCAACAATTATTTCATCTCACATATCATTTGTTGTCTCTTCATCATCATCAACATAAATATTACCCATAAGACTATACTGATTCTCTTCATGAGACTTTACCTTAGGGATTGGTTTACATAATGCCCGTACATTCCACATTTAAAACATTTAACCATTGTTGATGTCATAGCAATACCATTATCCTCATCCATGGTGTTAACAGAACCTTTTCCTTTTCACATACTGGCTTTATGTCCTTATTTTCCACACCCAAATCATCTTCCAGTTCCGTTGAAACATTCTCCTTGATGCCTCTTCCCACATGATTTACATAGGGGAAATTGATCTTTCTTTCCTCTATGATCATCATGAAACTCTATCTTTCTCTTATTAGCCGAGTCAGGAAACTTACCAAAGTTGAGATTATTGATCATATTATGCGATTTCTAATTACGCATAATAATGATGTTTGGACTTACAAATCCCATTTCATTTTGTTGCTCATGAATAATATCATTCCATTGTCCATCATATCCTCTATTATCGTGAATCTTCATGTTTCATGCCAGTTTTTAAAACCCAAAAAGAATAGTGTGAGAAGAAAAAATCATGCTAGGGAAAACAACATAGTAAAGGGGGAGCACCCTCAATATCTAACATCTTAGGTTAAATTCTAAGATCGTTACCGTAGTTCTAGGACTATATCCTATACATATACTTATCCTTACAGACATCCCAAGACATACCTTAGAAATATCTCTAGGGATCTCACTAACATTTTCGCATCCTAGTTTCCAAAGGTTGACTAAACCATTCCTCTGATACCAACTGTAGATACCCAAAGCTTGACGTACATGGACATTACATTACTTTTGCGGAATACTTATTACATTACAAAAATAGACACACAAGGACCGTAATAGTTTAGTGTCTTTAGAAACTTGGAACATAATCTTCTAATCGTGGTGAAAGATCTTCAACATCTCCCATAAAGATCTTCCCCTTTTTTCATACCTAAAACCATTCTTTATATCCTGGGGAAAATAAAACATAAAAAGGGTGAACTCAAATGCTCAGTAAGGGTAATCATCGATAAAATAAAACATACCATATACATTTGAACTTAAAAACATGAACATAATGTTTAAACATCAAAAGCTTGAGCAAAGACATAAAACATGGAAGTACGTATGGCATAGATCATAAAGAAACATTAAGAATGATAAAATAGAATGGGAATAAAACATGTAATTGTGGCAACCATTAAGCACATGATATGATTTCCATATTAGCCAATACATTGCTTCCAAGACCATCTTAGTGGACAAAGTCCCTTTCTGAATCGAGTTCACTCCTCGTTCCAGTCATGTATTCCTGAACCGGTTTAACTTTCCGTTCCAGCCATGTCTATCTCATGAGATATAAAATCTTTACACAATGCATTGGAGGGAGATATAGTTCCCACCCATCTCATAATGAAATCATTCTTACTTGTGCCACAAAAGATACATCATTCATAATAACCCAACGAATAAAATGGGTTTCATAAACATCATCCCATCATCAAATAATCCATTCAAAAGAAATGGATATAATTTCATAATAAGAAAAGTGAAACCATGTAAATCATATATACATTTCACTTGAAACATACACATATGAAATAATTTCATCATATATGGAAAATGGTTTTGATAAAACACTTGAAATGAATTCTTGAGGACAATATCCTTTCTTCTTCAAAATAAATTTCTTTTCACAAAAAGTCATGCCATTTTAAAAGAATGATATTTTATTGAAAATATTCATGAAATCTTTTGGAGGAAGATTCATGAAAATAAGGCTTTATAAAAACGTAAAAATTCTTTCATGTCGTATAATTTAAAAAAAACATTCTTCTCGTACTTTTGCCGGAAAAGTCAAAAAGTACCTCGTAATAGTAAGATTCCATACATACCATGTAGTAAAAGTCAAAAATGGGTAAAAATGACTTTAAACATACATTAAAACACTTTTATAAAACATGGACATGGATGACAGAAATAACCCCAGTAATTACTTACGAATAAGCAATCTCGGATAAAAATGAGATTTGCAAAATTACCCCTTACCTTAGGTCTGATATGCTTTGTATGGATCCGAACATCCTGTATAATGATTTAAATAATTTCATTGAATTATTACAGAATCATATTCATTTTTAAGATGTCATATATGGTTCACTTCTGACTATATATTACCCATTCTTTTGTAAATTAATGTTAAAGTAGCGTTTTGGGTAAAATCGTTTCATTTTTCGTTCGTGTTTTGACTTGTAATTATTCATATGATTACATAGATCATGATTACTTAATTATAGAATATAAAACAAGATTTATATATAATATATATTTAGAATATACATATATATAATAGATCGGTAAATGGAAAGAAATACACCGTTCATGGAGACGGTAGGCTGTACGTACGCATGAACGCTGTTTTCGTTTCCTTATTGAGTTGAATGGAATTAAGTAGATGACATAAATATATATAAAAATAAATCCAGTATCATTATTATGTCATATATTTCATGATTACTTATTATATATACTTTATAATCATTCAGGAATGGTTAACGTGGAGAATGAATCTCATCGCGTCGTGGAGACGGTAGTCCGTACGTACGCACGAGCGATGATATCATTCTCATGATCGTGGAATTGTATTGGAGTGTATGTATACTATTTCAGAATAAATATCCATTTACAATAATAATAAATAGATATTATTTACACCATTATACCCATCCAAGTAAGGTGGTGGTGGAAAATAGATTACACCACGGTGTGGAGACGGTATTCCGTACGTACGCACGCGCGGTGATTTCGTTTTCCGTAGGATGGATAGATGGTGAAATAGGGTTGTTTCATACTTATAATAACATATCAGTATATGATTGATACTTATGTTATTACTTCATAATGAAACAACCTAATAAGAAGAAGTGGAAGAAGAAATAAAGTTGAATGAATCGGTAACAAACATTACCTCTTCTTTGAAGCGCCTCTTTGAGTCCTCCACTTAGGGAACCAAAATTGGTCTTTGAAGAAGTCCAGTACCTCTAGGATGCTTCTAGGGAAGTGTATAAGAGATTTTTTCAGGGTTTGGCCTAGCATGAAGGCTAAAAGTGGTGTGAGGAAGAGGGGGAGGAGGTGCCCTTTTATAAGGGGGGAGAGGGGCACCTTTGGAATAACTAAAACTATTATTTTATTATAAATCCAAATTCGGTTTTAAATAGCTCCAAATTGATTTATTTCCAATATAAGGTAGGGATGGGTTGAAATCCTCTAATCCAATAGAATTTACACAAGTTTAGGTTCCTATTCTAACATTATCATTTGTATTTCACATTAAGTTTGATAATTTTACTTTTACCGTGTCTTTTTGTGTTCTTACACTATAAGGTTAATAAACTTACTATAAAAAGCCAAAAGAACCCCAAGTTGTTTATTATTAATATATATAACCTTATCTAAGTCATTTGGCCGAACCTTAGATTTTTAGGAATAAAATAACAATTAATAATATAATATTTGTTTTAAAAACTATTTTATGTCAATTTTGACACTATTTAGTAATTGATTTTTGTGAAAATCATAACAGAATTATTAATTAGAAAAAAGTTAATTAAATCAATACTAACATGTCATATTAACCTAGAAAATTAGTTTAATTCATAAAAAGTCTCAAATTACATTTATTTGGGTATTTATATCATCAATTATGTCAATATTTCATTAATAAGCTAATTACTGCATCATCGTTGTGCCATAAATAAATTAATTAATTTAATGTCTAAAAATTACAAATAAAATATCATCATGTCGTAAATCATTTTATCTTTCTAAGTAATATTTATAGTCGAATTTATCTTATGTATAACCCTATATTAAAAATTATCTACTTATCAAACTTTGATTTTAACTATTTTAACCCTTCTTTAAATAAATTAGTAATAAATGTCCTAATCTAATACAAGTGGTCCTAAATGGTCATATGTTATTCCTAAGGTTGTTTTTGGTCGCATTAAACTTATTAAATATAATTATTACATGTGTTAGGGTAATAATAATATCATATTTACCCTTAACTACCCTATTTATTTTAACCGTGTTAAAAAAAAGTAAAAAGTTACTATTCACAAAAAAATTATTTTCATCTCATTGAACCACATTTTAGTCTTTGATATTAACCATGTCTCTTGAATTTTTGAAATTCTACTCACAGAAGCGGTAAAATTAAGTTTTATGAAAAATTCAGTTTTTTTTAACTACCACTTAGTGGTTTCACTATTCATCAAAAAAATTAAAAGTTTCCAGAAAAATACCAAAAATTAGGCCTAAGCTATATTTGATATTATAAATTAAAAAATGAAGTATATTTTACCAAATTCAAAACATATCAGTTACATTAACTAATTAATTCTCTTCGTCAAAACAAATAGCGTGTTTTTTAAAAGATAATGACTATCAAAAGATTGACACTTGTTTATGTCTGGTTTAAATGTGAAATTACATACAATGAACAACATTGTATTAAATTGTAAAAATATATTCTAAATATAATTTAAAACCACTCAAATTAATAATTTATCACTATTAATTATTTCAATTAAAAAATTTGTTTTTAATTAAAATTTAGCAATTTTCACTATTCATCAGAATATGAAAGTTATCCTAAAAGTACCAAAATTTCACCCTAAGCTAATTTCGATATTCCGAATTCAAAAATGAAGTCCATTTTGAAAAATAAAATTTACAAAATTTCAAAAATTGGTTATTACTATTCATAACGTCTAGTTTTAATAATATTTTAATAGCATATCGTTGTTTAGTGAAACTCGTTATTGCGTACTACACACGCTATCGAGGAAGGTCGCGATTGAGTGCAATGCAAGGCAATTCAAGGATGCGTGTTGTGCAAGATCCTTTTGATGTAGCATACAACACAAGACATTAATGAAATTAAGAAGAATATTTTTCATAAAATCTCGGGGTGTTACACTACATTCTTTGAAAACATGGGGGAAATCATGTAATGAGTATATCTAGAATCAAACAAAGTACTTTCTAGATTTTTAGAGAACAACAAGAGTACCAACCATCGCATATTTTAGAGGTTCAAATTCAGCCATCATGATATAAAATGCATGAAATTGCTCCATTTTCCTATGATGAGGCTAATGGGGATTCCCCTCCACTACCAACAGATTTGGAAAGTGAATATAAATGTCCCCATGATGTATACACATGAAGAATTGGACTTCATATAGGGTCGTCACCATCTTAACTTTTTCATTAGTGTTTATAATCTAAGGCTTCACCTCACTTTGAAATTTCTGAGTGATATGGTCATCTCTTCCACACTTTTAACACTTCCCACTCTTAAGAAGAAAGTTACCTTAATGATTATTCCCACATATATTACACATCATAGGTTTCACTTTATTTCCTCCACTTCCCTAATAAAATCTTTTTCCTAGGTCTGGATCCATTAATCTTTTTATTTCATACAATTTATGGGACCCCTACATCTCACTGAACTCCAGTTATACTTTCATATAACTTCATGTGATCTCCTCATAGTAGTCATAATATCATTTTTCTATATTCTTCCATATATAAGGTCTTAGTCCAACATAGAATCTATAAACCTTCCCATTAGTGTCCATGAAAAATCTAGAGGTGTAATTTGAAAGCCTTGTGAATTTCATCTCATAGCTTCCCACTGATTCATTCTCCTTCTGCTTCATCTTGAAAAAATAGTTGTCAATTTTGTTTCTCATCGAATAATGGAATTATTATTGAATAATATCCCACAAAACACATCGCACCCCATAGCTTCAATATCTTCTCAAAGACTTATGGTTTTAATCAACACCCACCACTGATCAGCTTCTACCTCTAAGCAGTAAACATCTAGGGTGACTTTCTTTTGTTTAGAAGTACTAAGTGCACAAAATATATTTTCTATAGACCTTATCCATTGTTCCATAATCAATTGGTTGGTAGATCTACTGAATTTTGGTGGTCATTGACACATAAAGGAATCAAAGTAATGTCATTCCTTTTTTGGTGGAATCAGACTCTTAGCACGATTCAAGTTATTTATCGTAACTTGAGTTAGTTGATTCATCATTCTCATGAATGTTTCCATTCTAGATTCCATTGGATTACCATCATTACCTGGCCCATTACAGTCACAATTTTCACGATTCCTCCTATTTCCCACCATTTTCTAAAATAAGAAAACCATAGTGAGAAACTTGTTTCATTTATGAAATTTATAAATCTAATGGATTTTTATGTCTTAAAACATCATTCTTAAACATGTTATTCATTGAAAACAATTACATTTTCTATAAAACTAACATAATGGTTCATAAAAAACTCTTGATTAACCAAAAATATCCCCCATGAGTGTCAATACAAGAGTTTAGTGAGGCCCTTTATGTGAACCAGTTCTCATTTGAGTCTATCTCAAAGTGGTGTTTTGAGTTTTTACTACTAGATACATCTCTTCCAAATCCACATCCACTTGTTTATATCCTGATATTGATTTAATAGTTCATAAACCACTTAAATAATAATTTACCAAGACACAAGTATGTTTTACTATTTTTAATATTTTCTCTAAGGTTTTTTCTAAAATTTTTAAATCTTATCTTACACAAATAACTAAACCATCCTCTGATAGAAAATATGGCATCCAACATTTTTAGTATATAAATTTTTGTTACAATTTACAAGAATAGGATCCTTAATTTTTAGAGTCTTTGGAATAAGGTACATAATACATGAAAACATGGAATCATTCTTCTAATCCACATTAAAGGCATCTTCATTGGTTCATTAATGAGCATTGTCACACACGCTCTCAAAAATATTTATTTTTGATTTAACTAAGTGCAGCACAGTGGTTGACCTAGGTCATTCTCTCTAGAAGGATGTGAATTAAACAAATATTAATTGGATTGAAGTAAGTAATAAAATAGTTCAAAACAAATTAAATTAATGATGGGGGGATTTTTTGTGACTTTTCAAATTGTAAACAAAAAAAGAAAATGAGAAGTAACAATCAAGAGACAATTTCTTTAAAAACACTTATATGAGAAGACATAGTTGATCTAATATACCCCCCTTAATAATTCATTTATCCCTATCCCATATGATTATAATTCATTCAATTGTAATCCCCTAACCTTATCAACCCCTTAACCCTATGAAAATTAACACAACCAAAAATATTGGAAAAATGAGCCTTCGGTCCTCTTTGGGACTTCCAATTGCAGCACCCTGCCTTAATTGTGATCTACAAGCCAACTTGTTTTCAATGTTAAATTAGGGAAGTCTATCGTACATAGACATAATAATTAATTAAGTTTTGGATGATGCATGAACCCTATAATTATTTCCCAATTTGATTAGATTTTGTGATTGAGGTTTCACTCATACGGTTTACACAAGCCTGGCCATGCGGTCAAGTGCAGGTCGATTGAGTAACCTAGAAATTTAAACTCAATTAATTGATCAAAATTTTTTGAATTAATATATTTTTATGGATTCAAAATAAATAAATGAAGGGAGTAGATATTAGATCAACTACAAAATAAATCACTCTTCCATGGGTGGAGTTGTCATCGTGGATACATTTTTCATAAGCAATGGATTGACAGGGGAACAACCAATCTCATCTACACTCTTATATTCCAGACCAAGAAGAAAACTTAGAAGATTAAAAGAGAAAAACACAGAATATTTACTGAAGAAATTTCATGATACAAGTATAATAACAAGGAAAAACAAAGTGGAGGTGGGACAGGAGAGCCTTTTTGGAAGAGATGTTTGAACAAGAAATTACTTCTTCCAAGATTATTTAGTGGTTCCCAAGATCCAGCCTTTTGGACACACCTTCCAAAAGCCTCTAAAAACCATCCAAAAGGGTGTAAAAATTCATTAAATATAGTTTTGGATGGCTAGGGTTACAAAATGTTATTAAATGTGAAAGGAAAATTCGGCAAAATTGTTTAATCCCAATTGCACCACATAGTTGACCTCCGAAATTCATGAATTAGCTAGACCTATATAATGATTATTTGTTAATACTAATATCCCCAAGCATGTATTAAAATTTGGGTTCAATACAAGTTTGGTTGAAGAAGATACTTCCCAAATGGTGAAGTGATGTTCTATCTGAATAGTTCAGTCCAACTTTGTCTTCATGGCCCATTTACTACACTCAAATACATGATCCAGATACTATGTCCTAAATAGAATTTGTATCTAATTAAGTAAAGAACATGGGTACAAAATTTTTAGTCAAAATATTTCACAAAATAACATTTGTGCCCAAAATAATACAGTGAATTTTAAAAGAGTAAAACTAGAATTTCAATTGAATTTTCAAGTGAATGATCTAATACCAAATATTATTTAAATTAACAAATTTAACATAATGTGAGTAAATTATTTCATTTATTATCAATAAAATATTCAACAAAATAGGGTTTTATCAACTCCCTCACACTTATCCTTTTGAACTCATGGGAAAAAATCATATCAAGTAAACATCAATATCAAATAAAAAAAATTTAAAACACATATCCTTGAGATCCAACAATTCCACACCAAGAAACAAATGATTTCATGACTTATAAAAAATCATTATTTCATGCTCTATATTTATATAATTCTATATATTTCCACTTCATTTATCCTCCCATGAACAAACCACTTACCTCACTTTAATTTTCTATTATCACACAAATGTCAATTTTTCACCAATGTCTTTCTCATTCAAACTCTTACAAGGGTCACCATAGGCTGGATAAATTCCTACATCGCCACATTATGTGAGTAAAGAACATATGCTTATCATGAGAAATTTTTAGGGTTGTTTTGTGGCTTTTGGTTGGTAGGATTTAGATGTGAAAAATTTCTGAGGATGAATGAGGAGGGCATGACTCTTTTTGAAGAAAAATTTCATTAATCTATTTGTCACTCAAGTATGGTCTTCTCCTCACTCCTCTTAGTGTGAATTCAGCTCCATCTCCCTGAAAACTCATTGAAATTTTACACCATTAATCATTTCATCCAAAAAAAATCAATCGTCGCAAACATAGTTTTTCATGAAAGCTCTATATGGTAAGAACTTTATTTCTTCATCAGAAGCTCCAAAAAGGTATACCTTATTTTATCATGAAAGCTCTAAATAAGGCACAACTTTCAATATAATGATTTTATTTAGTAGTAAAAACATCTCTTCAGAATTTAATTTTCCACCCAAAATATCACAGAATTTGGTAGCACAACACAAGATAGCTTCTCTCACACTTTTGTTCAACTAGATTATGATATTTCACTTCAAGAGTTTGTTGGATAGGGAAAATTGTATGGTAATGTGGCTAACCTAATAGGTTGTTCATGTCTTCTAAGGGCTACAGGTATTAAATGTTCAAGGTAGGCCATTATAAAAAGGATTATTTAAAATAGTGCATTTAATACATGACAAATGCCTCAATCATTTAAACATAAGTACCTCAAACCCTCATGTTTTGATAGGAATAAATCATATTCTGGTTATATCAAGAATGGTTTGGTTCTCTAAAGAAATGAGGTAAATATAAAGATTATGAAAATAATGGTTTAGAAGCCTCACAGGAAAGTGATTTCATATATAAATACAATGATATGTGGCATTGGATTCAAATTTCAGAGTACTTTTTATGAAATTACTAAATATTTGAAATTGAAACAATGTTATTTTCTACATTCATATAAGCTTGATTTCATGGGATAAATTGTTTCACTTATATATATATATTTAAAAATGGTGATGAGAATCATTTCAGCTCAAAAGTTTCAAAATCACACAAAACATTGTAAAATATAAACACAAAATTTGAAAAACACGGATTTTTTTGGTTTTTCTAATCATTAAAAAACAATAAAACAACTAAAATTACTAAACTAAAAGGATCCCTCCACCACACTTAAAATGCTGAATTTTCCTCATTGTGAACCCATAAGATGAAATATTCAAATGAAATGTATAAATTTAAATAGGACAAAGAATATAAAATCAAAAGGGTTAGGAACAACCTGATATGCTCAGGTGATAACGGGGCCATGCAGTGTGATAAAATCCACTGCGTCGGTAGGAATTCCCTCAATGTATCTCTTCAAATGTTTCCAATTGACTGTAAATATCCTTTTAGTTTCCTCTTGTGTGATCTCCACTACACCATAAGGAATAATATTAGTCAGAACATAAGGACCTAACCACCTTGAAGGAAACTTACCAGGCTTCAACTTCAATCATCAACTATAGAGAATGACTTTCCATCCAATGTGAAACTCTCTTTTTTGGATCATTTTGTCATGATCTTCTTTTGATCATTCCTTGCAGAGCCTTGGGTTCTCATATGAAGGCAATTGAATCTCCTCAAGCTCTTGAATTTGTAGCTTCCTTTTAATTCCAGCTTGGGCCAAATTCATGTTGCATTTCTTTATAGCCCAATAATCCCAATGATCAACTTCCAGAGGGAGATGACATGTTATCCCAAAGACAATCTAAAATGTGGACATACCAATGGGGGTCTTGTATACTATCCTATAATCCCACAATGTATCATCAAAGTGCTTTCTCCGATCCTTCGTATTTGGTTGCACGGTTTTGTCCAAGATTTGTTTCAACTCATGATCTGAAACCTCGGTTTGTCCATTTATTTGGGGGTGGTATGGTGTTGGTGTTTTTTGTGTCACCCCATACTTTCGAAATAGGGAATCCAAATTCCGATTGCAGAAGTGTGTCCCTTGGTCGTTGATGATGGATTTTGTTACATTAATCCTATAAAAAATATGTTTCTTGGGAAAGTCCACAACAACATGATAATCATCAGTCCTGGTGGCCTTAGCCTCCACCCATTTACTTACATAATCAACAACAACTAGAATATACAAAAAAACCATAGGAACTAGGAAAGGGAACAATATAATCGATGCCCATACATCAAAAGTCTCACAGAATAGTATGGGTTGTTGAGGAATCTCATGTCTCCTAGAAATATTCTTAGTGTGTTGGAAATAAGGGCATGACTTACAAAACACATGGGCATCATGGAATAAGCTAGGACAATTTAATCCAGATTCCAAAACATTCTAGCAATCCATTGGGGTCTAAAGTGTCCACCAAAATCAAGTGTATGACAGAACTGTAGAACAAACTCAAATTCCGGATTAGGAACAAACCACCTAAAAAATTGGTCTCTACACATGCGCCAGAGGTAGAGGTCATCCCACATATAATACCGAGACTCACTTTTTAATTTTTTAGACTTGATGTTTCTTTAAATTTGTAGGGATTTTAGTTGCAACAATGTAGTTCAAAAAATTAGCATACCAAGGATGCATACATTAGATGGAATAAAGATGCTCATTAGGGAAAGTGTCTTAAAGTGGTACTTGGTCCAAGATGCCATCCTCTAGTGTGCGAGTAATCCTACTTATGTGGTCTAGCGCCATGTTATCTGACCCCTTCTTGACCCTTATCTTGATATCACATTCTTAAAGAAGTACCATCCATCGGATAAGTCTGGGCTTTGCGTCTAGATTCTTTAAGAGGTACCTCAGAGCTACATGTCCAGATAAAACAATTAATATAGATCCCAATAAATATGAAAGGAATTTATCTAAAGAGAATATGGAAGCAGGAAACTCTTTTTCTGTGGTTGTGTAGTTTGATTGTGTTGAATCTAGTGTCCTCAATGCATAGGAAATCACATGTGAACAACCCTCCACCCGCTGAGATAAGATAGCACCAACTTTGTAGTTAGAGGTGTCACACATAAGCTCAAAAGAAATTTTCCTTTATGGGGGTTGTACGATCATTGGAGTGGTTAGACACTCCTTTATCTCATCACAGGAAGCCCTATAAGAATCATCAAACAAAAAATCAGAATCCTTGTGTAGTAATCATGACATAAGAAGAGCAATCTAACTAAAATCATTGATGAAGCGCCGAAAAAATCTAGCATTCCCTAGGAAAGATCTAACATCACACACACATGAAAGAAATTGTAAGGATGAGATAATATCTAACTTAGATCTATCAATCTCTATCCTATGTTTTGACACTACATGCCCTAAGACAATCCCATGTTCTACCATGAAATAACACTTTTCAAAGTTCAAGACCAGATTCTTCTCAATACGATGATTCGAAAAATTTCCCAAACTACTTAGACATTCATCAAATTAGGGTAAATAAACTGTAAAAAATCCATAAATACCTCCATGAAGGTCTCAATAAAATTAACAAAAATACTCACTATGCATATCTGGAAGGTACCTAGGGCGTTGCAAAGTCCAAATGGCATCCTCCAGTAGGAAAATATGCTGAAGAGACAGGTGAATGTAGTCTACTTCTGATCCTATGGAGAAATAGGAACCTGAAAATATCTAGAAAATACATCCATGAAACAATAGTGTGTTTTCCCTGCTAGTCTCTCAAGCATCTGATCAATAAATGGGTGGGAGAAATGGTCCTTGCGAGTGGACTGATTTAGATTCCCAAAATCAGTACAAACACACCATCTATTTTGTACCCTCATTGGAAGTAACTAATCTTTATCATTTTTTGAAATTTTAACCCCACTTTTCTTAGGTACAACCTTAATAGGACTTACCCACTGATAATCTAAAATGGGAAATATTATACATACTTCAAGCAATTTTTCAACTTCTTTTTTAACATCTTCCAAAAGAGTTGGATTTAGTCTCCATTGTGGCTGCCTAGCTGGTTTATCCCCATCCTCTAAAATAATCATATGCATGAAAATGGAGGGGCTAATACCTGATATGTCATCCAAGTTCCACCCAATTTACCTAATGTTCTCCCTCAAAAGATTCAAATGTTTTTATTAATGTTCAAAAGGGTGATTTCAATCAATGATAATAGGTAATTTCTCACCACTCAATAAGTATGAGTATTTGAGATTTGGTGTAAATGGCTTGAGTTTCAGTGTAGGGGGTGGTGTATAGATGGAGACATTGAAGGAACTAAAATATGTGCACAAATTGCATCAATATTAGAATAGAAATCAACACAGTCAGAGAATAAAACATAAAATCCATCAGCATACTCAGCATCCATGTCATAATCAGAGTTCACTTGATCAAAATTAGAATATGAATCTTTTTCAAAATCAAATCTAAGAGGGACTTTTTCGTTATAAACTAGTGTGGAAGTGCTCTTAGACATCAAAATAGAACAAATATTATTAATCTCCCTAAGCATAGGACAATAAAATTACATGGTATTTTTATTTGGTGGTTCAAAATGGGTGATAAAAAATGCAGAATGGTCCTCTGAGGTGTACTTCAAGTATTTCATGAAATTAAATATCACAACATCATCCCCAAACTCTATTGAAAGTGTACCCTCATTGATATTTATGATTGTTTTTGTAGTTTTAAGGAAGGGTCTACCTAAGATAATAAGAGCATGAGAACTTACCTGATCATCCTCCATGTTAAGAATGTAGAAATATGTTGGAAAGATCATGTCTCTTACCCGGACAAGTACGTCCTCAAGGAATCCCTATGGATATGTTGTAGCTCTATTAACCAATTTCACCTCTACTCTTGTCAGCTTCAACTCACCAACCTTCAAAGAAGAGAATATAGAGTGAGTCATCACATTTATGGAAGCTACCAAATCACAAAGAACATCAGAAAAGTGCAACTCCCCTATGGTACATAGGATAGTGAATGTCCCTAGATCTATGCACATTGTTGGCATTGCTAGAGTTGGTGTAATAAGTGTGACACATTCCCTACAAGATTTATCCTCTCATTTGCCTTGATCACTCTTTCATTGGTACAATGTTTCTTTAATAATTTAGCATACCATGGTATTTTATTGAAGGCATCAAATCTTCTTTGGGGTTGTTGGAAACCCTATTGTTAAGGGGGAGGCTGCTAGAAGTTTTGTTGAAAAGGGGGGCCTTTTTTGTTGTCCAAAGTCATAACTCATGTCTGATTGATCCTTCCACCCTTGGTTGTATGTTGGAGAAAATGAATCAAACTTTTTTTGGGGTATGTCTGTTGTTTCTGCTGATATGGTCTCCTTGGGAATACTGTTGTGTAATCCTCTATCTCTTGTAATTGTGGGAAATAGTCAGTTGGTTGGATTTTCTCAATGAAAATGCCAAAAGGCCTTGAAGGAGGGGGTTGGGATGTCTTTTGTGCTAAAGAAATTCGTATCACCATAGTGGTTAGTTAATGCAACATAGTATCAATTAAATGACTTTTAAGAAAATAACCACTTACTTTATGTAATCCTATGACATGTGGTGTACCTCGATCACCAAATTGTTGGGACTTTTGGGCCATTTTGTAAATCAATGCACGTGTAGCTACTCGTGTCTTGTCCACCAATGCTCCTCTAGCCGCAGTATCCACCATGCTTCTCTCCATAGGTGTGATTCTTTCATATAAGTACTGTATGAGGATTTTCTCACTTATTTGGTGATGCGGGAATCTTGAACACAACTTCTTCAATCACTCCTAGTACTCATACATTGACTCCCCTTGTGCTTGCTTGATCCCTGAGATATCTTTTCAGATGGATATGGTCCTTGATGTTAGAAATAATCTCTGCAAGAAAAGACATTTCAAATCATTCCAACAAGTTATATATTACGGATGTAAATAATACATCCAATCATTTGTAGCTCCTTCAAGTCAGAATGGGAATGCTCTATGTTTAATTTGATCGCCAGATACATTTCTTTGTTTCATTGTTGAGTATACCACATTGAATTATTTTAAATGTTTTTTTTTGGATTCTCACTAGATAATCCATGAAATTTTGGAAGAAGGTGAATTATCCCAAATTTGAGTTCACAAACTGATTCGAGAGTAGGATATGCAAGGAATGTAGGCTAATAATTAATATCAGGTGCATCCAACTCTCAAATAGTTTTATTTATTTCATTGTTATTATTTTCATCCAATGTATCTTGTTTGATATTTTTTTTGAATAGTTTCCAATTTCAAAATTCTTAGAGTGGAGGATTCCCCAGTTGGTTAAATGTCAACACATACCATAGATTGAGGTTATCTAATTCGAGCACTAAGGTTGTGCTCAATCTCAGGGTCTCGATCAAGGATATCCTCAGGATGGGATTGTGTCATAAATCATAGAAAACAGAGAACTAAAAAGAAGTGGACCCCAATATCATTAAATTAGGTTTCAATTGATGGTCTGAAAAAAGTGGAAAAGACATAACTAAAAAGAAAAGGGATGAGAAAAAGAGAAATAAAATAAAAAATAAGAATAAATAACTTACCTAAAATTGGTTGAATAAAATACTTTCCTCCCCAGCAACGGTGCCAATTTGATGAGCGTTGTCGCACACACACCCAAAAATATTTATTTCTGATTTAACTAAGTGCAGCACAGTGGCAGACCAAGGCCGTTCTCTCAAAGATTAATTGAATTACAATGCTATTAATAGGCATGAAGTAAGTAAGAAAATAGTTCAAAACAAAAGAAAAGAAATATGGGTGTATTTTTTGTGACTTTTTGAATAGTAAACTAAACAAGAAAACGAGAAGTATCAATGAGGAGAAAATTTCATTAAAAACACTTATATGAGAAGATGTAGTTGATCTAATCTGCCCCCATCATCATTCATTTATCTATATCCCATATAATTATAATTCATTAAATTTTAATCCACTAACCTAGTCAACCCCTGAACCCTATAGAAAATAACACAACCAAAAATATTGAAAAAACGATCCTTTGGTCAACTTTGGGACTTCCAATCACAGCACCCTACATTGATTGTGATCCAGAAGCCAACTTATGGTCAATGGTCAATTAGGAAAGTATATCATCCCAAGATATAAGTATTAATTGAGTTTGGGATGATACATGAACCCTATAATTCTATCCCAATTTGATTAGATTTTGCGATTGAGGGTTCATGCATATAGTTTACACAAGCCCGACCACGTGGTCAAGTGCAAGTTGATTGAAAAAAATAGAAATTAAAACTTAATTAATTGATCAAAATTTATGATTTTACATGTTTTTATATATTCAAAATAAATAAATTAATGGAGTAGGTATTATATCAACTATGAAACAAATAACTCTTCCATGGGCGGAGTTGTCATCGTGGAGAGGTTTTGCATAAGCAATGGATTGAAAGTGGAACACCCAATCTCATCTCCACTCTTATATTCCATCCCAAGAAGAAAAATAAAAACATGAAAAGAAAAAAACAAAGAATATTTGTTGGAGTAAATTCACGTTACAAGTATAAGAACAAAGAAAAACAACGATGAGGTGGGAGAGGAGAGCCTTTTTTGGAAGAGATGTTTGCGCAAGACATTACTTCTCCCAAGAGTTGTGATGGGTTCCCAAGATCCTCCCTTTTGTAGAATCCTTCACAAATCCTTGACCAACCCTCAAAAATAGTGAAAACATCTTTTAAAAATATTTGGTGAGAGCTAGGGTTACAAAAAATGTTTAAATGTGAAAGGGAAATTCGGAGAAATTTTTTAATCCTCCTTGCACCTCATAGTTTACCTCGATAAGGCATGAATTATCTGTCATTCAAGAAGTTTTATTTGTTACTAATCATTTCCCTGATCTTTACTCAAAATATGGGCACAATCCATGTCTGTTTGAAGACTATACAGCTCATATTGTGAAGTGATGTCCAATCTGGATAGTTCAGACCAACTTTGTCTTCATGTCTCATTTACTCCAATATAATGCATGATCCTGCTCCTTTGTCTTAAATTTAATTTGTATCCCATTTATTCAGGAACACATTTACAAAATTTTAATTCAAAATATTTTACAAAATAGTATTTCGTCCTAAGATACAATAGTGAATTTTAAAATAGTAAAACTATAATTTCAATCAAATTTTCAAATAAATGAGCTAATCCCAAATATTCCTAAATTTAACATATTTAGCACAATTTGAGGAAATTATTTCATTTATTATCAAAAAAAATATTCAAAAAATAGTGTTTTATCATTCATCCTAATTAAAATTACTCCAACTCATACCCTATTGATATACATTAAAGGAAAGGGTGAGCATATGGCCTAGTAAGGGAAAAAAGGGAAACAATTCACATGTGAAATTGAGTTAAATCAATAAGAACATAAGGAATTTCATAAAGTATTGATAAATAGGAATATAATAACAATAATAACATGAATTATAACATTAAAATGTTTCTATAAAATTTAATTTATACATTCATAATCACATCACAATGTTCCATCCCCATGTTGTCATAAATATTACCAAGGTTATTCACCAAGGTATTATAAAACTTGTCATCTATATAGATTAACATATTTACCCAATGCATTGAGTGCTATTAGGATGCACCATTATTACTTATTTATCTTAATTTTATCCAAATAGACCATAATCAAACATTTTATAAATATCCCATATACAATAAAAGAAATGTTTTCATATCAAAATCATAGTGTTTTCAAAAGTACTAAAAAAATGATCATTATGTAATTAATAACCCATATAAATTGAATGAGGGTTTTATGTATTTAAATTATAGAATATAATAAATCATTTTTATATATTTATTAATACACCTAAAAATAAATGAGGTATTGGTTTTCACATAAAGAAAATAAAAGAATTCCAATAAAAAAAGTGAGATATTTTGAGATGAAAATTTGGTAACATAACGGGTATGAAACATATTTATATAAAACATTAAAAATGAGTGGAAAATGTTCTCACATTCATAAATGACGCATAATATTATATAAGGATAGAATAAAATTCAAATAATAACCTGGTAAAAAACTTTGAAAGACATACCACATAAAAGAGAACTTTAAAGGATGATAGAATTTGAGGATTCCCTTAACTTGAAAAGTAACTTCTAAAACTCAATGATTGGGACCATGGGGGCTTGAAGAATCATTGGTATGTAATAATATTAGAGCTTAAAGGGGGATGGTTTTGGAATTAATTTAAATGAAGGAATGGGTGGGTATTTTAAAAAAAATAAAGGGAGTTTGTTTATTAATTTCTACGGATACCATATTGGTGGTATTTACAAAACCATGGGTTCTCCCATGATATTTGACCATGTTATTGGACACTTGAAAAAACTCATATAATATTTTAATTCAAAAGATTATAAATTAATTTTAATGTACATAATACATTATTATAATGTCATTTAACACACTGAAAAATCAAAAACGGTATTTTCAATATTCACTAAAAACAAAACATTTTTAAAAAATAGAGTAAATTCACTTTAACCTTATATCAAAATCATGAATTCAAAAATGGTATTTATTTTATCATAATAATTCTCTAAGTATGATAAATTTAACTTTTAACTCTAAAAATACTTAATTACTAAAAAAAATATCGAACAGAAAATTCATAGTAAACTGCATAGTAAAAGTTTCAACACATGAAAAAAATATATATTTTGTCATTGGAAATTAAAAAGTTGTGTTTCTATAACACTATTTCCTTATAATAAAAATTAAAAATAGAAAATTATTTTAATATAATAATTTATATCTCTCTGAAAATTAAAATATCTACTCAAAATAACAATTTTATCAAATTCCATCTAAATATTTTATAAAAACTATTCTTAAAATAAAAATGAAGAAATAAAACTTTTATTTAAACAAAGGGATTAAACATTAAGTAACTGGTGGATTGATACTTAACCCCTTAAGAAACTCTCAAATGACCTAATGGTAAGGAGTAAAGTGGTGAAAGACTCTTGGGTCAGCTCAGATAACATTTTTGGTGTGGTAATTTGCACTAACATAAAATTCAGCCATAGGTGATTTAGTTTAAGCTTAACACGTTGAAGTCTGACTTGGAATTAGTAAAAAGAGAATCCTAGTGATGTTATTTCCTTCCCATGCTCTAAAAAATGGGCTTCATGTGGTATGATTCTACTAGTTGAGGTCATCGACTCTTCATTCTATATTAAGGAACCATTATAATTTCTATTTATAAATTATTATCATAACGTTATGATTATAGTTTATAATGGTCATATTGACCAATAGTCATAATTAACCAACAATCATATAATGGTTGAAACTCGATGGATACATTCAAATATACTTACATCATTATTAATGGGATATAGTTTTGTTGTGTCATAATATAACACACATTTTTGAGAAAAAATTATCATTCAAAAAGTTTTTGTCAATATAGGTTGGGGAATTTATTAAATGTTCATGGAAGTGACCTAAGAGACACTGTGAGTCATGGGTTGTTTCCCTTCCCTTTGGTAGAAAACTACTTCAATATATTGTGTTTCATAGGATTTAAATGGTGATTTATCACCCAGAAACATCCTAATATGAAAATTAATTTAATACATGGGACATTAGTGGTTTGAAGAGGACATTGTTTCATGATGATGAAACTAGGGACTTCATAGAAAAACATTGAAGGGCGTGTCTTTTTAGACTCAATGAAATCCTGACTCAGATGCAAGGTCCCCAAACTTAGCCCTAAGATTGATTCTTCTGAGGGGATTTTGATTTCTCTTTCATAAAATAGTACAATTAAATCAAAAGAGTAAAAGGTTTCCTCCCAGTAACCTAATTAATGACTTTTTTGGACTAAAATGAGGTTGAATCATGAGCCATTTTTAATGAAATCTCATCAGATATCAACATCATCCATCCCAAAAGACACATACAAGTGTATGATGTGTTCATATATGCTACAAATTTCATCCCATACTATTAAAAATATGTCCATGTGTGATTATGCAGGATCAATATCTTCATGATATATTTAAGTAGTGGGAACATTAGCCTCAAACTTATGAGGGCTCGTCAAAGCCTCTATGATCACTTCTCGAAGGTATTTTGATATAAATAGAGGATCCATGATTGAAAACATTGATTGTACCATAAGAAATTTCATTATAATTATTTCTTATTTTCTATAGTTTTGAATATCCCAATGTGAGGCTCCTCCCTCATTACTGCTTTAGAAACATAAGCACTGGATGTAGGAAAATCGGCATTTGTAACCAGAGTTGAAGGCCCTCTAATTCTTAATGAGTTAGGTTAACTAGGTTTGCCTATAAACTGGGGAAAATTTGGAGGTTTAATCTCCTCTAGTTGATAATTAAGATGGATCAAGTCATGTTGACCCCTATAATGAGGCATGGGAGATTATTACTCTGTATAATCCTACTGAAGGTCTATCCCTTGAGTTTTGGTTGTGTAGACGGTCTGAACAAGGACATGGACAAAGTATTGATTTCTATTGTGACCACATCTTCCCACGTATCTGCAAGCCATGTGGCCTCTTCCATTAATTCACCAATTGGATGTATGGACCTTTAGTTAATAGGAATACTCAGCCTCAATGTACGAATCTATTAATTTAATGACATTAATGCTGCCGAAGATCAATTATTCTTCAAAAGAGGATTCCATCTCATGGGTCAACTATTATAGTACCATTTGGAGGGGCGGTTATCATGCTTCTAGGATTAAAATTGTGAAATATGGAAAATTAAATGACAAATTTAGCCTCGGTACAGCTTCAAAATCAATAGTTTGTTTCATTACCCTATTTTCTTGTTGTCTAGTTAGAAGATTGGATTTTGGAGTACAATGGTATTGTGTCAGTTGTGCGATAACAAAAGTGGATAGGGGTAAAATTTGTTGCTTCAAAGATTTTTGGACAATAAAAAGGGACTAATGGTTTTCATTTGATTCATATATTCACTAAACTTATTTTCACACTTATTTGTATCATCCTTCAATTCACCCACTTACTCTAGAATGGTGAAAAAATGCATGCTACATACGTGAGTAGTTTTCTCAACTTCACTTTCCAAGATTCCACCATATATTGATGGATATCATTGAAATGAAGCATTCCTTGATGGTGTGAACAAACATCTGAGAGAAAGGGAAAAAATTGATACATCATTGATACTATCCTGATCATGCCATTTGGATTTTGGAAACTTGAGCAAGTTGTTTTCCCAAGACATGATGAAATAACTAGTGACATGGTTATCTCCAAAAAAGTAACCAATATTCATTAGTTACTCAATTTTGTTTCCCTGGAACACATTTCTCATATTGATGAGGTGGTAATTGTAGATGATTCTCATGAGGTAGTGACACATGATAAGGTATGTTAATTTTTGTTTGATCTTGTGTAGAGTCTAGCTCAATCATGAAAATAACATACAGGGCATTACCATTTCTCTTCCCTTGAGATGATGGAATTACATGGTAAAATCCATGGTTAAAAAGATATAATTATAAATTTTTTTAGAGACTATAGTAAGATACCAAAACACTTTGGTTAATTTCAGAGGGATGAGTGGTTTATGAAACTCATCTCTAAGATTTATATACATAAAAACAACAAATCTACTTGGGGAAGCTGTTGGTTTAAGGAGTAAGTCAACCCCTTCTATCAAGAAATGAAATATGAGACTCTCTCATTTTCATACTACTTTTACTTTGAGAGGTTGGGGACTATTTTATTCTATATTATTGAGCTGAATTGAAATAAAAACTTCCAATGGAGATCATCCCATCCTGTGATTGACCAAGCCAACAAGTCGGTGTACCGTAAAATGGTTAGACCTTGTACTATCTGTATAAAGGATCTAATTTCATTTATTATTTATGTCCCCATAACGGGATCATATAATGATATTTAATTAATTTAATTCATATTTGTATCCATTGATCCATGAAAATAAAAAATATATTGTTTCTAAAATTTGGTGGTGGAGTGGTCGGATCCACCCAATCAGGGTATGGCTTCCTTTCCGGCTATACTAGTGTACACCAATCTTCCATAGCTTCTAGTTTATCTATCAATTAATTAATATTATTGATGATCCCTTGATGGATGTTTGGTTGAATAGAGGAATTTGCAAAATTAGTATTATATATATCCATATATGGTGGCTCTATTTATACCAGTAGTGGGTAGCCTATATGGGCTAGTCCATTTATATTTACAAGCCCCAATCAAGCATATGTAACCAAAGGTTGGAAATCCCAATATATCAATGACATGGGGTATATATATATTATTCATTAGTTCATCCCATTTAGTAGATTTTATGGTTTCATTTCATTTGTAGGGGTGAATTCCCTGTGTTTCTGTAAGCTAGTTGGGAGAACTAGATGAGGCTACACTTATAGATAATATATGGTAGGAATATTTCATTGTAATAAATCATCATTAAGTCTTCTCGACACATTCATATCTTCCTCTTACTGAGTGAATATTTCTTATATTGTGATGGGTTTACCTAATTTTATAGGTGGATGAGGAAAAACATTTACTTTCCCCTTTTATTTGGTAGAAGCTCACCGATTAGTTAGTAAGGGGTTGGTTGAGGGAATCCCCAAAATAATAGAAATACTATGTTTCCAGGCACACAATCCTCATTTAAAATTTTTTTGGAACCTATTATGAATCAAAACATAATCCTTATACACCTATAAATTTCCCCATGTACTATAGAATCTATAGGGGTGGTTTTAATAATGTTCACTGATTCATAATGCATTATAGGAATTTAATCATCATCCTTGAGGGACATCCATTTTTTCCCACTATGAATCCTCATACATTACTTTACTGATCCTATTAATAAAATTTGGAAAATTGTAATCTAAATGGAATCTCTAGATACTTCTATTGTGAATTTTTTGAGAGTGGAAACCCATTCATGAGATATGATAAGTTGGGAGGATTCATTCTATAGTGTTTCCCCTAGTTCGGAGAAGACTAAATTACATTACGTTGGAAGCTAAGGGATGGGGATATTCCTATTCCATCTACACAACCGTTTGAGAATGGATTTCACTAGAAAATTGAAAGGCATCATGTAGGAGTAACCTCATTTTTTCAAGTTCCTCATGATAGGAATTACTTATCATCATTAAATTGATAATAGGAGGACCTTCATGATGATGTAAAATTCCATTTTTGTGAGAAATGACATCACGTATAGACGTCTGATTATAAGGATATTTATTTTAGTGTATACACTAGGGAGGACCGTGTGGTCGGATAATAAAAATGGGTGGACCTCTTTGTTATTTGATCTTCTATCCATGTGGTGGGCTACTATGGCACTAATCAAGAGATGTAATCTCGATATCAATCAGATTATGGATATAAAGTGAACCTTCATAGTAATTTTTTCAGGGAGGACCTATAGAACTATTTATTCTATTTCTATAATTTAGTAATCTAGTAATAAAATATTAACTTTCCAAAGACAAATATCTGATCACTTCAAGAACTCTAACATTAATCATAATGAGATCATAGATTGCATATTCATTTTCCGGACACATTTGGTGATGCTTATTTTTTGTTTCATTCTTCAGAATTTATGTCGTTTCTTTCTTGGGGTAACATTTTTCATATACGTGAACTTATTTGATTAGATCATGTTTCACTGCTGAAATTTTTCGACAGTTTTTTAGAATCTTTGTTCAGATTTTCCCTACCCTGGAATAGTCACTAGGGTAGACCAATGGCCTCCAGTTGTAATGAGGTTATGATCATGATATGGTTTTATATATATCATGGGTGAATTTGACACAAGACCCTCCTAGATAGGAGTGCATAATCTATAGTGACCATCATTTTCTGTTGATTGGTCACTCTAATAATGGGTACAAAGTTGTATGTATGTCCCTATATCAGTGCTACTGTCATTATTTTATCCTGGAACGTTTTCAGAATGTGGGATCAAATTTTTTCCTTCCAATTCACCATTTTCAAGATTTTATAGGTAACTACAGTGGTTAGAACATGGATATATACCCATTTTGTTTCATGCGAAGGGTTTTGTTCCTTGTCATGTTCACAATTTTATACTAGAATGTAATGATAGTACTCAAGTGAGGTGGTAGATATATGGGTATACCCCTATTTTTTCCGGGACATACCAGCTGATTTATCTAGATGCTTCCACGATAGGATAGAAGGACTGATTTGTGTGGGTATGTGATTCCCCTACTCTTAAGTTGTACCGTATTTTTTTGGAAGAGTTGGTTGATATGTCCATGTGTTTTTCTCCTGCTCATGTTTTACTGCTAAATTTGAGTTGAGAGCTTCTCTAGATATTTCTGAACTGTGTTTTGAGGTATTCATAGTACAGGAATGTGTTTTTTTCTACTCACAGTTTTCCACCAAATTTTACTGGAGGACTTACTTAGACGGAATAAAGTTGCATCACAATTCCCTATTATCTAGTATATACCCTCCACCTTCCTAATTGTGTTCTTGGGCCTATGTTACTTGGGAAAAACATCAATGTACAACCCAATAATCTTGATGAGGGTTTTTCTATGGGAAAAATTGGAAGTGAATGCTTTCTATAGAATACCATTGAAGGTACCCATATATCATATAGATGTTTCTAGTGATGAACTCTTAATCTACCTCCATAGGATTAATGTGGAGTTAATTTGTGTGTTCCCTATGTATGTTCCCAAAATGATTTCAGATAGAGACTAGTGTTTTCATACATCTGTCCCCTAAACCATTATTGAATAGACAACTGGTTGGGATTCATGAGCTGGAGGGTTTTTTGAGTAGCCTCCATAGTTAGGGAAGTACAATTTAGGTGGTACTCTCAATCCAATTAGTATGATACACTATATTAGAGACACTGTGATAGAAAAAACATCCTATATTTAGTTGGGGCCCCAGCTTGTGAAATGGTTGAATCATATGTCTTCTAGAATATGTATGACACCATTTAGATTAGTTGGAGAACATTCTGAACATGCATGAAACAAATGTGGAAAAAAAATAATCACCCTCATCAAAGCATCATATCACTAAATGAACACATGTAAACTTTATTATTTTGGATGCACATTTGGCCCAGCCTTACTTTTCATGTGTGTGAAAGGGGTATGAAATGTGTGAAACATAATCATCTTGGATAAGTTTTCAAATTAGGTTCACCATTTTTGTTTCATTCACAAATACCATTTGGAGTTGGGATTTAATTTTTTAGGGTTGGTGGGAAAACAATCACATTATACAAATATGTTCGCTTCATTTCTAGGTGGTTTCCAACATGTTTTGTTCATCAAACTAGAAACAGAAAATCATTCCATTATTTTGAATGTTTCATCAACCTGCTTTCTAAAGGTATGGTTCATTGGGTAATGTCTACAAATAATTATTAGGGACTAACATTTTTCGAGAGTATGGGAGGTAGGGCTCATCAAACCCTTTAGAGGGGGAGGGGGAATTATTTCATACTATGAGTCTCTCTTAAATATTTAATACATGTTTGTGAATCCTTTATTAAATCTCTAGTATGATATTGGTCGCACTAGTGTTAACAATCAATTATTAGAATCTACGAACTTTAGAATAATCTGTATCTCTTCAAGGATATTAATTTATGGATACATCTATATGTATCCAAGGTTGTACAATTATGGTTCCCTCACGGGAATAGATTTGATATTAATTATTCATTTATTATTATGATTTTGGTTTTCAGCCACATAGTGGGGTGATCTGAAATTTATTATTATCTAGTGATATAAGAATTTTTTTCATGTAGGAGTTGGGCCCAGAAGATGGGATTCCTTTGTATCCTCGTGAAAGTAATCATAACCCACATAGATTGGTTCCATTTAATAAGAAACATACCTTTTAAGGCCATGTTACAAATACCAAACAATGCAGTTCGAAATCATACAATAATGAAATATAGGGAAAAGCTTCATAGCTAAAGGATGGTGTGGGTCTTCCATCGAAGCATCCTAATTGTCATGGAAGTGATATAGCCACCCAGGATTGTTGTAAACAAATTGGGTATGTGGGCCAAGGATAATTAGGGTTAATTTTGTGTCATATGTTTTTACCTAAAGGATGATTCATAAGTATCCCATTTGGATGGGAATAAAAGCCCACTAGTTCGGTTAGGTTGAGAAACCACACCGATGGAGGTCCTATGGATGTTTTTATCTAATGGAATGTCCCTTATTGAGATTATTGTGACATGATTCTGAGACGTATACCAAATGGGAGGTCCTTTTATACATGGGGAGTATCTCAAATCATGGTGCTTTAGTGGATTGGTTAGGAGTTACCCCAATGAGGGTTCCCTTATGGTTTAGTGTGAATGGGGATAATACCAAATAGAATGCCCTTTACCTCATAGGGGTATATCCATTTTATATAGAAATATGGATTTGAGGACCCATGTCTATGTATTCCCTCTGAAGGAAGGAAATAGAAAGATCTAAAAAATTATTCTTCATTGATACAAGCATCTTAACATACACATGTCAAGATTTTTACAAGCCTCTATGTCAATGTGATTCATGATTGTTTTGAGAAACCAGTAGAAGTCAAAGATCTCACAAACCAAAATGCCTCATATATTCATGGATGGACAAGGACAGGGGTACATTAGAGAGAAATGGCATTAATTTGTTTCATCTCATCTCTTGTTTTGTTGACTTGAGTGGACAAATGGCTAGAAGGGTTTAGAATCCAACATGAAAAGATAGTTGATTAGTCTATGAGGTATTCCATATTCCTGGTTCAAGATAAGATTGGAGGATAAGGATCTAATCATCATCAAATAGAAAGGCATTTTTCCCCCACCCCTCATTGTTTAAAATGATATATACCTTATCTCATGGAGGATAAAGTAACACTACTAAAGTAAAGGCCTTTAACTGCACTATAATAGTCCATTAATGTCTCTAAAAAAGAACAGATTATATGAGTGTTGTAAAAAGCTCAGAACATTGATCAACTCTTTTTTATAATTGATAAAAGCAGTAATGTTAAAGGGGGTAAAAAATCTAGATGTCCATGAGCATCCGACCCCTTTATTAGAGCTTCCATGACCCCTCTAATAGTGCTCCACCCCCCCCCCCCCAATCAGAGCATCCACCCCCCCCCCCCCCCCCGACATCAGTGCTTTGTGAATTTCTATCCTCATCAGTGCCTACCTGGATTCTAACCCTACCCCTATCCTTCGAAGATGAAACGTATTTACCACTACACCATGTTTTTTGGCATCCTATTTAATGATATTATATATATATATATATATTTACATATATTTATATAATTATTTGTAAATACATTTGTACAAAATATATGTGGGTCTGTGTGATATATATATACATATATTTATATAAATATATTATATATTATATTCATTTTCATATTCTTGAATATAATATAAATATATATCTATTAATTAATTCACACATATATGTATATGTATCTATAATATAAATATGGATAGATATTTTTTAATACATTTTTAGAAGATCTATTTCTTTAGATATATTATAATAAACATTTTTATATAAATATGTTTATAAATGTATTTATATGAAAGATTTTTTATAAGTAAATATATGAAAATGTGTATATTTAATTAAAAATAAAATTGCATTGCGAAAAATGATAGACTTTCAAACAATAATATCAATATTAATGAAATACCTAACAAAATCGCAGTACCCCAAACAAAAACTCAATTTTAGAGGCCTTGAAGGCCTTTTTTGCCTTGAAAAAATTGATAGAGGTTTACCTATGTAACTAAGGGCATAGAGACCATTGCATGATTTTATTTGACATGTAGTAAGGCCTAAATGAAAAACCAGATCAAAATTTAGGTCATTTGAAGTTCAAGTTATGTTTTCAACTCATGCTAGATCTTTTATTAATTTTTTGATTTTTTAACATTTATGTTGGCATTAAATGGCTATTACTAAGTAATAAAAAGAGAATTATTAATTAAATTATTTTTTAAATTATTTTATACGAAATTTTCACTAAATATTTTATATATGAAGTGTAAAACCATATTTACCTTGTCTTAAATGTATTTTTAAAAATATATATTATTTTAATATCAGTATAAATATATTTTTATAAGAATATATTATTTTTAATGAAATATGTTTTTGAAGTATAATTTCATCAACTGTTGTAAAAAAGAACTAATCAAGGGGGTTTTATCAGTGCTTCTATAAAAGAACTGAAAACCCCCATTTATCAGCACTTTTTTACAAGAACTGTTAAATTACTCCATTTATCATTGCTTGTAAAAAAACTGTGATAGTGGTCCATCTTTAACAGCGCTTTTTATATCACTATTAAAGACCCTGCATTAACAATGCTAAAAATAATTCTTGTTAAACCCTTTAACAATGATTTTTTAAGAGCTAACAAAGGGGGTCTCTAATAGCATTCTTAGATAGAACTATTAAATACCTAGAAGTGGATAAACCCAAATTTATAGTAGTGGATGTATATGGACCCATCCCTCATGATAGAAATAAACAGTTTGCTATAACTACCCCCCGAGTTTGGGGTCCTCTTTACAAAATCTATTCAAAACTATACACACCCTGAAGACAATACCCATTAGGTGGGATGAGTGTGGGACAACTATTACCGAATGATTGCATAGCTTAATGGGAGGATTTACTATGTTTATGTCACTATGGTCATGAAAATATAGAGGATTTGGTAGAGGTTTTTATTTGTTCTACCATAAATGGATGTCCCATAGAAGGAGGTTTCCTACCTTTGATGGAATTAATATAGGGAACAATGTATGATCACACTGGTGAACTCTAGGTGAGTTTAAGATGGATAGCACATGTGATGGATGGGTGATTTCATGAAATATAATATAGGTAAAGTATGTGAGAGAAATAGGGGTCTAATATAGAGTAATGTCTGGTAAGATGGAAAGGGTCATGCTTTGGGTTATCATTGGGCATACTAGAATTTATTCATGCAGGGTAGGCTTGTATGAGTTAGAGATAACTTATGGATGATAGAAAAATTGGGCAACAACACTTCAAAAGGACTTTCTCTAGGCTCTAAGAGTTTCCTCAGGTGTCTTTATAAGGGTCTCACATAGGTCTTGGGTTTGGGAGGGGACCTTCATGCTAGTGTGTGTCAATTTGGGTGGATTGGTTCCTCATGGGCATGTTTTGAGGGCCTCGATGAATTAATAGGGTGAGTAGGGATATGATATTTCTTCATTTTTTCATCATGTAAAATGAAGAGCCTCAAGGTCTTATTTATTGTAAATTTGTTGTCCCTATGTGAAAGACTCTCCTTATGTAGGCTTTTCGCAAAGGTGTTTTGTGCAGGCCAACGTGCAGTTATGCCCTATTTGGTACTGATGATTTAACCTTTCTAGAGCATGAACGATGACACTAGCATACATACAGGTCCTATGTGGTGATTTTGTTTGATCCTTGTATAAAACTACTAGAAAAAAATATATGACCCTTTATCTTCATTCTATCTGTTTTTCTTCATGAATTCACTTGTAAAAAATTTAATTTACATGCAACATAGTGCAGTGTCAATATTCTCTATTCGCTCAAAAATAATTCATCATTCATATCTATGTTTTCTAATTATGTATAAAAAAATAAATTAAATTATTCTATAATTATTCATATTCATTTTTACCCTTGTTGTTTTTGAAAAAATGGTTTCATATGAATTTTTTCACTTTCCTACTGTGGTAATTTTGACTTCTTACCTAAAATGTTAATAAAACAATTATTTCATGATACACCACATGAAATGAATTTTCCACTATAATGACTACACCATTTAATTAACTATTCATTTTATTTTTTCATGGTTCATCTCAATGAAATTGGTTTCTACAATTTTTTGGGAATGTTTGGTTTTTAAATACATGATTTCAAAATGAAAGGGTATTTTCCTCAAAAAATAACTACATAGATATTTTAAATTTTCTTTTATTTTATGATAACATCCTTTTATGTTAATTATTATTCACTATTGATATTATTAAATGTTGTATAAAATTAGATTTCATGGGTGCCCTAAAATCATGTTCAGTTTTTGGTTATTTAGGTGCAGCATAGTGGCAGGCCAATGTATTCTCTCAAAGAGGATATAATTAAGACCACTTCTTAAACGTATTATGAAAATAATGATAAAATAGATAAATAAAAAAGATGTATGGGGGGATTGATGTTTATAAAATAATAACATTTATTTTTCTTGAAGAAGATTATATTTTATTTATTTTTTAAATAAAATTTGATTAATGAATCAAAAATGAGAAGATGTTTTTAGAAATCTATTTTAAAAATATTAATTGATCTTAATCTAAATATTCACATATTAAAAATTATAATTTAAACTAAAATCCACATAATTATTATCTCATAATTTTATATCCCCCAAACCCTATGATAATTAACTAAACCATAATGATTAACATAATTAAACCCTAGTCTAGATTCAGAACATTCAATCATAGAACCCTGATTTTATTGATGTTATAAGGATATATTATGGATAATGGTGAATTTTGGAACAAACCAAATCTGGAAATAAGGTTTAATTATGTTTAGGGTTGTTATTATTTTGGAACTCTACAAATTTATCCCATGTAGTTTTGTTTTACCAATTAAGAGAACACTCACAATTCACACATTACTCAGCATCATGTGTTTTTCTAGAATTGTCAAATTTACTTCTTAGTTGATTTTAATTTAAAAAATATATTTATAAATCATAATATGTTAATTAAAATAGCTCTATAATTCAAAATAATCAAGTGAATAAGGTTAATGTTAGATGGATTTCTAAGAATAATTACTCTTCCATGGGCGGTGTAGTTATCGTAGAACTGCTTTGTATTAGAAATGGTCATTGAAAGTGTATAAAATAATTAAATTTCTTATCTTTAATTATAGAAAAACTAGGAATATTAAATGAGAATAAAACATAATAAAATAGAATAAAATAGAATAAATAGAAGAGTGACTAAGAATTATATTATGGAAACAAAAATATTACAACATGAAGAAGAACAAGGCATTGATGAAGGGATACTTACTTCAAGAGATACCCTTATTGAAATGCTTGTATAATTGGAGTGTAACCACTTATCATCTACCCTAAACTTCCTGATCCAAGTACAACCCCATATAAATGATAAAAACACACATTTATAGAGTGTAGGGGGGGCTATGTTACAAGTTGATTCAAGTGTGAATGGGGACCTTCATCGAAATATTTTATTCCAACTGGTACCACCTATTTTACCTTAAAAATGAAAGAATTAGATATCCTTACATAAGTATACTTTTTGATAAAATGATTCATAGATATTATCTCAAAATATGGGACCAATCAAATCACTATTGAAGAATGTATGAACCAAAAACTGATGTGATGTCGAATTTAGTGAGTTCATCCCAACATTGACTTCCTAGCCCATTTACTCCAATAAAATTCTTGTTTTAGCTTATTTGTCTTGAATAAAAGTTGTATCCCATTGATTCAATAACATTATTACAATATATTAATTTCAAATAATTCCTAAAATGTATTTATGTTTAAAATTTTATATTGAATTTTAAAGTAAAAAACTAGAATTCTCATCAAATTTTTAAATGAATGATCAAATGCCAAATATTTTATAAATAAACATATTTAACATTATTTTAGGAAATTATGTCATTTATTTTCAATACAATATTCAAAAAAATTGTTTTTTATCAACTCCCCCACACTTAAACTTTTTTACTCTTGGGGAAAACATCATATCAAGTATTATAAAAATTGTGAGAATATGAACGCATGTTCATATTCCCCGATCCATCATCACAATATAGGAATAATAATTTTCCAATAAAGTGTCAATTTAAATAAATTTGAAATTAATTATCTCATAAATTTTACCATCATAAAATTTAGTGACATTAATTACACTAATCATGTCAAAACAAGTAAAAGAATTATTCTTACCTAGTTTAATTCATCAAACCCATTCAACATTCCATTGAAATCAAATTTAAAGACCCAATCATTTAAGCATTCCCAAAAGTAAAACCATTGACTAGTAACCTAGATATCCCCATGTTTTTTACATTTCATCACTTCCCTCTTTATTAATATATATATATATGCATATTTTATTATATTTTTTTATTTTTATTTTTTGATAGTGTACAACTATCGGATATCAGGTACACATGCACAGGTCAATTAGGTATAGTAATGAAATTTATTGGATGAAAAATGAACATGTGGACCAACCATTGATATAATATGAACATTTTACCTAACATGGATATACCTTCAATTGAGTAGAAAATTTTTCAACAGATAGGGTTTCATGAAAAGTTCTGTCGAGAAATCAATGACACAATTTACCATGAACAAATATAAAAAAGAACGGTGTCATACTCTAAAAGGTTTTATAATGACATAACCAATCATATTATCAATGAATTAAATTATTATAAAAATAAACAAATAATAATTAAATCATGATCATTTTTATCATGACACAAATAAATTTTGAAAATATGAATTTTCTATATATTTCAAAAGTTAAATGAGATTGTTACATGATATGTTTATTATTTATTTACTTGGATTTTTGGTTTTTTGGTTTTGTTTTTTTTTAAATTTTACCAAAAACATAATCGAAAACAAACAAAAAACACACGAATGAAAATCCTAAATATTTATCCCAAAAAAATTTCACTTCCCCTACACATAAAATATTTCATTTTCCCTAATGTGAAAATATGAGATGATATGTGGACATGAAATGTAATGCCCCGACACCAGTTACCCAGAGTCATTGCATTATTACATGACATTGGAATGATCACAAAGGATCATGTCTCGAAATACTGATTAGTTTAAAATTATTGTAAACACTAGATATATTCATAAGTATTAAATTACATCATAAGGTAAAAAAACTACAACAACATCTTGTCTTCATATCCCCTCATATTATCCCTAGAGGTCATTCATAAATTACTTCTTCACAATCCTGGGAAAAATAAAACAATGAAAGGGGTGAGCTCAGATGCTCAGTAAGGATAACAATATAGCAGAAGCTTTCATAGATAAGCATAAACATTTAAGAAAATGTATAACTAAAACAAAAGCCTTTTAAAACTTGAACTTCAGCATAACATGGCAGAAATAAAATTAAATAATTCCATATATTTATTCACATGGATATTCTACTAGTCGAATAATCACATGCAATATCAGTAACCACTTTCATAATGATGGAATTCATAATTCTAGACTATCATAACAATGTATCCAAGGCCTCATGCCATGAGTACAAATAAGATTTTTTCAAGGCCCCGTGCCAAGACACTAGTTTGTCTTATGAGACCTAACGATGCATCGAGGAGATATAGCAAGCTCCACCCGTCATTTACTAAGTCCAACGAATTCCTCCTATGAAATGTTTTAAACATAACATAAATATTCATATTAAAACTATCATACTAAATGCCAATACTTTAACCACAAACCATGAATGGTATAAAAATAACACATCCACAGTCAAACATAACTCATTCGATACAATATGGATGATTGTATTGTATCAGATTAACCTCAATCGAGAATAATGAACGATATTGACATAGATTAAAATAATCATCAAACTATAGAGAGAAATAACCCCTTTTTCTTGAAAACATTTAAAAGTCACTCTATTTGTTATGAAGCCATTTAAAATAGATTTTTGAATCAATGTTTCCCATACAACTTTTAAACTTTTAAATGGAATATTTATTTGAAAACATTAATTTCCATATAAATAAATCCTTAAAACCATTTTTGAAACATGGAAATTAATGAGAAATATTTAGAATAATAAATCTTTAAAACATTTTAAAATGATATTTTAGTTAGAGTTCCTAACCAAAATAGAGACACTTGAATAAAAATAATTGTGGTAATAAAAACTTTGTAATATCATGAGAATAAAGGGATTCATGATATACTATGTCAAAGTACATTATATACACCATATAAAAGTGATTTTCTGTATAACAACAAAATATTCTCAATGGAATGTAGATTGAGATGAAATCTCTCATAAAGGTTGTATCCTTAGGTTAAGGATAAATCAATGACATAATTATGTGTGAAAAATATAAATACCCTAAATATGATTGGATATTCAGTTTAAAATAATCAAATCACATTAACACATATTCTTGTAAAAACAACAGCAATGAATTGGATTTTTAACCCAACAAATCGAGATTGAGTAAAAATTACTCTTATCAAGTTCATACTGATGACTTGAGAATTTATCAATGCAGTGATTATGTGTATCAAAAGTATATCCATAGAAAGGGGAGTGGAAATTATGACATAATCAAATGAATAGTTATTCCACACATAATCTTGCAGTAAAATAATCAATGAAGTATGTGTAAAGCCGAATGAGTGGAAATTGAAATTTCAAATTCCCTTATTGATTTGGTAACGTACAAAACATACACCCATGAAAGAAGTATCATAAAATAAAGATGTAAATATACATGAATTAAAGTATATTACACAATGCATACAAACATGGGAAGTACACACACCACATGCAATAAATAAGTGGTGAACAATGGAAATATCGCAGAATTAAAAGTGAGATAAGAAACCCCTTACTTTGTACTTTTTCCTTGGTAAGAGGTAGGTTAACCTCCTTTATAATGGTGAAATAATTGTTATTGAATTATAAAAGAATAATTTACATTAATATGATATCATATATGATCTTTTAACATTGATTTGTTAATAATATCTTTCTGTTATCGTCATTTTGGGTGTTAACGGATTCGTTTTCCTTTATATTATTTGTTATGCAAGCCATATTTGCTATGAATGGGTTTACCTTATTCATATCCAGAATGATATCAGGTCTCTAAAAATTATTTCTATTCATCAAATGAAATTTATTCTTGAATGGATATGATGGGGAATGAATCTCATTGCGTTCGTGGAGACGGTAATCCGTAAGTACGCACGAGCGACAATATCATTATTTTGATATTAGAATAATATATAATAGGATGGTATATCATATACACAGAATCATTATCATGTTATATTTATTATTTAAATTAATTAATCATCATTATTATACCCATCAAAATAATAATATATTGAATAACAATTACACCACGGCATGGAGACGGTAGGCCGTACGTACGCACGTATGGGGACATGTCATTCCAAGGATAGATAGAATATTGAGTATGGTTGTACCATATTTATAATAACATCACAGAATATATATTATACTGGATTTATTATTTTATAATGGAAATAACAAATAAATAAGAAGTGGAAGAAGAAAGGAACTTGAAAGAGGGTGGTGAAATCATTACCTATTCTTCAGGTTCTTTCTTTTGATTTGATCAAAAGGGCTCCTTAGGTTGTCTTTCTGATCAAACTATGTCCTCTAGGTTGATGTGAGGAAAGATTAGAGATTATTTGGGCAGGTTTTGGCTGAGGAAAATGGCTTTGAAGGTGTGAAGAATTGGATAGAAGTGGTGTCCTTTTATAAGAGGTGAAGGGGCACTTTAGGGAAAACATAAAGTATTATTTTATAATAAATTAATATTCAGTTTATAATGGCTCCAAAGTAGATTATTCAAAGTATAAGGTGGTTATAGGTAGAAAACCACTCAAACAATAGAATTTATATAGGTTTTGTTCATTATATTAACCTTATTATTTAGTTTTAACTCTTATTTAATTAGTTTAACATTTACTATGTCACTTTGTATTTTTATATTATATAGTTAATAAACTTACAATACACATCAAAGTGACCCCCAAGTGGTCCATTAATGATACACCTATCATGATATAAGTCTCTTGGCCAAACCTTATATTTTTAAGAATTTAACATCAATTAATAATATTATATTTGTTTTAAAAACTCTTTTATGTAAATTTTGACACTACTCAATAATTGATTTTTGTTAATGTCATTAAAAATTTATTAATTCAAACGAAATTCATTTAATGAATCACATAATATCATATTAATCAATAAAATTCATGGATGTCATCAAAACTTTCAAATTATATTAATTTTAACATTTATAATACCAATTATTTGATTCTTTCATTAATAAGGAAAATACTACATCATTATTGGGTCATAAATAATATTAATTATTAAATGTCTAAAAATTATAAATAAAATACCATTATGTAAGAAATATTTTTACCGTTCTAATTAATATTTATAGGTAAAAATCCAACATATATAACCCTATGTAAAAATTGTTTTTCTAAAGGATATATGCTTATGTCATTTTTGTATTTATTTTAACTTAATTAATATAAAATGTCATAATCACTTACAAGTGGCTCCATGGGGTCCCAAAATAGACCCAAAGATGCCCATGGTCATAAATTTATCACCCAATAAGGTTAGGAAACGTTTTAGGATAATTTATTTTTATTTTTATAATATTATTTGTTTACCCTTATTTACCGGATTTACCCTTTAACCATGGTAAATAAAATATTTACTGAAGTAATTATTCAAAATGTCTAAAAATAAAATTTAACTATTTACACAATTTGGATATCCTGATTCCAAATATGGAATCCATTTTTCTAAATTCAAAACTTAGAAGTGGCAGAAATGAATTTAAAATTAATTCCCGTTGTTAAAACAAAAAGTGTGTTTTTAAGAGATAATAACTATCAAAATATTGACACTTGTTCATGTCCGGTTTAATTGTAAAATTATGTCCATTGACCAACATTGTATTAAATGGTAAAAATATATTCTAAATATAATTTAAAACCACTCAAATTCATAATTTATCACTATTAATTATTTCGATTAAAAAAGTTGTTTTTAATTAAAATTTAGTAATTTTCACTATTCATCAAAATATATATGTTATCCGAAAAGTTCCAAAATTTTACCCTAAGATAATTTAGATATTACAAATCCAAAAATGAAGTCCATTTTGAAAGATAAAATGTATAAAATTTCAAAAAGTGTGTATTATTATTCATAACGGCTAGTTTTATTTGTTGTGGTGTGTGTTAAAACCTGAAGTTGCGTACAACACACGCTACTGTATTATTCAATGATAAGTGTACTGTGGAAGATTGGGGTGTTAAATGAAATGTAGAATATTAAATAAGAAAAATAATATAAAAGTTAAAGTGTTTGGAACAACCTAATATTCTAAAGTGATGATGGAGTCATTCGGTGTGATGAAATCAACAGCCTAAGTATGAAGTTCCTCATTGTATTGATTCAAACATGTGCCATTGAATGTAAAGATACTACTAGTTTCTTTTTATGTGATATCCACTTAACCCTAAGGATAAACATTAGACACAAAATAAAGACCAAACTATCTATAATGAAACTTATCAGTCATCATCTTCAATTGTGAACAATAGAGAATGACTTTCTCTCTAAAATGAAACTCCCCTTTTTGGATCATTCCATAATTATATGATTTTATATTTCCTTATTAAGACTTGATTTATCATATGATGAAAATTTAATCTCTTCAAGCTCTTGAAGTTGTAGTAATTGTTTCATTCCATCTTGGATATATCTATGTCGCGTTTCTTTATAGCCTAATATTCCCAATGCACAACTTCCATGAAAAACTGAAAGGATTTCCAAAAAACAATAAATAATAGTGTAAATACCTATGTGGGTCTTTTATGAAATAATATAATCCCAAAGAACATCATCCAAGATCTTGATCTAATCTTTCCTATTTGGTTTCACGGTTTTCTCCAAAATTTATTTCAACTCTCTATTTGAAACTTTAGCTTTATCATTTATTTGGGGGTGGTATGGTGTTTATGTCTTCTGTGTCACACCATACATCCAAAGGATGGAATCTAAATTGAGATTTAAAAAGTGAGTCTCATGTTCACCGTTAATGGACTTTGGTACTCTAAACCTAGAGATAATTTTTGCCTTGAAAATTTCCACTGAAACATGAGAATCATCAATCATGGTGGCCTCAGCCTCCACCAATTTTCTAACATAATCATTGAAAAATATAATATACAATAAACTATATAATCTTGGAAAATGACCCAGAAAATCAATTCCCTATATATCAAAAATATCACAGAATACTATGGGTTTTTGGGGCATCTCGTGTCTCTTAGAATGATTTCTAGTGTTTTGGAAACATGAGAACGAATTACAAAAAATGAGAATCATGGAATATGTTAGGCCAATAAAATCCAGATACTAAGAAATTTCTAGCTATTTTCTAGGGTTCTAAATGTCATCAACATGAATTTGTATAGTGGAAATGCATAATTGAATCGAACTCATGATCAGGAACACACTTCTTAATGCCTTGGTCACTACACATGCACCATAGGTTGGGATAAACCAACACATAAAACATAGACTCACTCTTAAATTTTTCCACTTGACGACACTTTAAATTATCAAGTATTTTTTAGGAAACACGGTAGTTAACCAAATCATCATACCAAGGATGTGTACCTAAGAGTTCATAAAGATTCTCATCAGAGAAAGTGTCCCATAGTGGTACTTAGTCCAAGGTGTCGACCTCTAATGTGTGAGTAATCCTACACATGTCTTCTTCCACCAATTGCTTTGACCCCTTATTGTACTATATCTGAATATAATATTTTTAAAGGAGGCACATCCATCGAATAAGCATAGTCTCCACATTTGGTTTCTTTAAGTGGTACCTCGGAGCTGCATGGTCAGAAGAAAAAAGAACTACTTTAGCACCAAATAAATAGGAATGGAATTTATCAATAGAAAATATGACAGTCAGAATCTCATTTTCGGTGGTTGTGTTGTTTTACCAGGATGAATCCAATGTCCTCAAAGCATATCCAATCACATGTGAACATCCACCCACCAACTGTGATAAGACAAATCCAACAATGATGTTGGAAGCTTCACGCATAATCTCAAATGGAATGTCCCATATTGGGGGAAGTATGATCGGTGTAGTGATCAAATGCTTCTTTAGATCATAAAATAAAACCCTATAATAATCACCAAACAAAAAATCATAATCCTTTTGAGGAAATCATGATAAAGGAAGAAAAATTTTACTAAAATATTTTATGAAGCATCGATAAAATATTTCATTCCCTAGGAAAGAGCTAAAATCATACACACTTGAGGGATAGGGTAAGGATGAAATAATATCTACATTAGATCTATAAACCACTATTCCATGTATTTAAACTATATACCCTCATAAAATTCCATGACCAACCATGAAATGACACTTTAAATAGATCAAGACCACAGTCATATCAATAAAACAAATCAACGCCTTTCTCAAACTAAAGATACATTCATATAAGATGATCCATACAATATAAAATCATCCATAAAGATCTCAATGAAATCTAGAAAAACTCACCATACATCTCTAGAAGGTACTTAGGGAATTTCAAAGCAACCCAATATTAACATACATGGATATTATATCATTTTTTATTAATATTTAGTACATTACAAATATACATTCCAGACGACTATAATAGTGTAGTGTCTTTGGAAACATAGAAATAAAGTCTTTTGTCCTTGTGAGCGATCCTCAACATATCCTTTAAAGAACTCCACTTTTATATGTTCTACCTAAATCCTTTCCTCATAAACTAGGGATGGAAACATAAGAAAGTGGTGAGATCAAATGCTCAGTAAGGGTAAACAAGGGAGCTGTGTAAGCATAATAACGAACTTAAAGGGTATAATAACATGGTCAAAACATTAGAAGGTCATACCTACATGTTAACTATCACAAACATGAATCATGGAATTAATCTTGGAAGTTAATATGACATTAATCGTAATGAAATAATTAACATTGTCCATGAAAGCATAATATAAAAATAAGACATGGATCATAATGAAATAAATAGAAAAGCACATGAAATCATAACTTATGAATAATACATGGAATTGTGGCATATATAAACATGTAATATTATTCCTTAAGTCAAGACACTTTGAGAGAACTTATCAGGGAACTTCATGGGAACTATACCCATAGGGTGGGACACACCACCATCCCGATTTTCATTTATTTCCTTGTAAAGGATCGAGTTAGTTCATCTTCCCGTAATGGATCTAGATTCCCCATCTTTGATCATCATGGAGACTACACATATTGGGTGGTAAAAACCACTATCCCCAGTGGAAGTCCATTCTTTGTAAGGTATTGGGTTTCCCCATCTTCCCATAATGGGTTGGGTTTCCCCATATTCCATCAATATGATGACTACACCTACTAGGAAGGAAAAAACACCATCTCTAGTGGAACTTCTTTCTATGAAATAGATCGTGTTTCCCTATCTTCCCATAATGGATCAGGTTTCCCCATTTTCCATCATCATGGTGACTATACCTACTGATTGGGAAAAACCACTATCATCAGCAAGAGTCCTTTCTTTATAATGGTTTGGGTTTCCCCATCTTCATATAATGTATCTAGCCCATCTACTTGATTCCCATCATTATCCCATGATATATAAATTTTTACCCAATTCATTGTAGGAAGATATTGGTCTCACCCATCACATAATTAAATCATACATATATGTTCAAAAATATCATAAATAATCATATCAAATATCAATACTCACGAAATGATATGGGTTACATAAACCTATAAACATATAATGACACATGGAAGGAGAAATGTTTCGTAATCATTTCATCATAAACATAACCTATGAAAATAAAAAGGTTTCAAAAGCATATAACCGGTGAAAGGGAAACGGGTTTCATAAACATATTACCCCTGAAGATGAAATGGGTTTCATAAAGACCATGAAATTAATAATAACTCACTCATAATTATATATGAATGGAACCATTATTTTATTTCCTAGAGGGTATGAGTAACATAAATATATTTCATCTTAGATGGAAAATAATTCTGAAATATCCTCAAAAACATTTCTTGGGGAAAATATCATTTTCTGTTTGAAAAAATCTTTTTAATACATAAAACTATTTGAAAATAATTTTCTTATAAAATAATTTGAAAACTTATAATGAAGAAATAAAATCATTTTTAAAAACGTTTCCTTTTAAAAATTTAAAATAATATTTAAAACATTTTAAAACCTTAATCTTGGAAAAAACATTATATCTTTTGAACAAAGATTGATTTTTTTTAAAAAAACATTTCTTTGAAAATAATTTGAACACATATAAGTAAATCATTAAAACCTTTTGAAAATAAATTTTCATGCAAATTTATAAAATAATCCTGAAAACGTTTTGAAAGCCGTTTCTTTTAAAGAACATTGAAAACTTGTAATTAAGACTTGAACAATATTTTGAAAACAGTATTCTATTAAAACATATAAAAGAAGTGTGAAACCATTTGGAAAGAAAATTGTTCATGAAAATTATTTTTGAAAACATTTTCTTAAATATTAACCATTTTAATAATGCAAAATAGAGCTTTGAAGAAATGATGGTGGGTAAATCTGTACATGTCATATGAGCTTAAAATAACATTCCTTTTTCACGGTAAAATGGTAGAAAAGTGCCTTATTTAGGAAATTATAAGAATATTCCTAGGAAGATATTGTAAAAAGTAAAAAAGGGTACACATTTATTTTAGATCTTATATGATAAATGTATAATATTATTCAAATTCATTTTTAGAAAATTTATATTTTTGACCGAAGAGAGGGTAATATTAGGATTTCCTAAAAATACATTACTAACACAATTATGTACCAAAGAGTAGAAAATGTTACCAATAAATGGTTATATCATGAAATAACATAGGATAAAGAAAACAATTATTTATCTTGAGATATGGATCATAATATTTCATCAAAGGAAGCATAAACACAAAGAATCTTGAAAAGCAATGAGATTGTCTTAATAAACTCTTATAACTGGGTATCTTGGGATAGTGCGCTCCATATAAGGAAATTAAATTACATGAATCATTGAATATAATGAAAATATTTATATTCATGATATTACATCTAAAATGGTAGTATTTAAACCTCAAAAAAGCTTTTTTGTGTATAATAAAAACTAATTCTCAAAGAATGTAAATTAATACAAAACATTTTTACTGATTTGGTATCTTTTGAAACATAAGCCTCATTAAACAAGGATCATAAATAGGGAATTTAAATAACCAATATTTTTAAAAAATATATATATATATAATAAAAGCATGTTCATTATGTACACCACCAAAAAGGAAATATTGTCAAACATTACATTTATCTCATGAAAATAAAAAGTCAGATGAAATCCCCTTAACTTGTGTCTTGACACTCTCTGTACTTGTACAGTCATCCTATATAATAAATATAAGTTTATTATATTTTTTTACAGAATAATTTTCTTATATATATTACCATATATGTTTTTATTATAACTTTATATCATCCTTTTGATAATGATCTTCTGAAAAGGATTCACTTCGGGTAATATTCACTATGTTCTTTGCATGTGTCAAAATTTGTTACAACATTGGTCTTTATACTTATATCAGGATTCCAGAATGTAAAGAATGAGAAAAATATCATTTATATACTGTATATTTGTGTTATAATAATCTATTGAATATAGGAGTTTGAAATGGAATGCAGTGTTCATGGAGACGGTAAGCCGTACGTACCCAACAACATTGTTTTTGTTTTTGTTGTTGTATTGAATAAAAGTATGTAAATGACATATATTTATATATATCATTATTATATTATAATTACTATATTATATATCATATAATTTCATTATAAACATACTTAATACATTCATTGTGGTGTGTTAACGAATCACATCACTTTGAGGGTGCATTAGTCCACACGTCCTCAAACGAGAGTATAATGTTAACACCAATTGGAAAGCAATGATATCTGTGTTTTAAAAGTATTATAGAAGCATAAATAAATAATTAAAATAATATAAGACATATATAAGCACATTATTCATCATAATTTCCACCATGATCACTGGTAAAGGTGAAATGAACAATCATTATTTCATGAGGCATGAGTTCTCTGTACACAGAACTAGTATGTTCGATATCTATTAGTTAGAGGAGTGTGTAAGTGTATATCATATCCAATACATAAAAACATCCTAGTATATAGAGGATACTTGTTTTTTAATATAATAATTGAATAAAGATAGTGGATGGATTTTATAAGGAAAATAAAACGAAGGAGTCTGAGAGAAGACGTTACTTCTTGATGAGGTAACTCCATTTGGTTTATGCCAAAAATATTCCTTGGGAATATTTATTACAAAAAGGTGGATTCAAGGATAGAGTTATTTTTGAGAGGCTAATTGGGAATATCATGTATTAACATAAATGTTTTGAGAGGTGTGATGAATGCGTAAAGGTGGTGGCCTTTTATATGGAATGAAAATGACTCATTTGAATTTTTTGAAACAAGTTAGGTGTGCACATGTTCTCTCCTATCCAGAGACATAAAAACCAAAAAAAACTCAATAATTTAAGGTTTATTACCGAACTATGAACATACAATGGGGTTTTAACATGTTACTATGTCGTTTGGGCCCTTAATTTTAAGGTTGAGTCCCTAATTAAGGTAAATTTTCCATTAACTACTATGATTAATTTTAATAACTTTTACAAATCATTTTGGTCATAAATTATCATGGTATTATTAGAAAATAAATATTATACTGAATAAAATAGTGTATGTTGGATTTTTTAAATTCACATCATAGAAGATACAAAATTAAGATTAGTGTTAATCCTAGAGATGGGATGAAATAATTGGTTTTTAAAGTAGGAAAACATTCGAAAGTTTATTAAGATTTTATATTCAGATTCAAAGTGAAATCTATTCTAAAGAATTAAATTGTATTAATATATTTAATAAATATATAATTCAACCTAAAATCAAATTTATAATATTAATTAATATTTAATAATTAATTTGAAAAAATGAATTTTTTAATTAAAAAGTTTTATTTTTTACTATTCACCAAAAAATAAAGTTTCTCAGAAAAATACAAAACATTCACCCAAGGATAATTTTGACATTCGAATTCAAAAATTAAGTATATTTTATCAAATTATAATTCTACATATTTCTATAATTACTTTCATTATTAGAGGAGGTTTATTCGAGAGAATTGTATTTTTAACATAAAAGGGCTTTACCAAAAATCCTATCATTCCTTATAAATATGTTTTATTTATATAAAACAATTATAACCAATATTTATAAAGTATTTCATTCTATTACTATAACTATGTTTAATGGTTAGGTTATAATTATATCATATAATTAATTATATATATATATATATATTAAAATATGTTTCATTGAAACTCAATGTTGCATGCATCACACGCCAAGTCAGCGTTGCTGTTAGTGCACGCCAAGATGGTATTGTCTGTGAAAGGAATGTTCAATATAGTTTTTTAATATATATATATATACAAATAACTATTTTTAGTGTCATGTGAAATGAAAAAAAATGAATTTAAAGTATTAATTAATTAAAATAATAATAATACTCAAAATCTTTGGGTGATACATTCTACCCCCTTTAAATGAATTTCTCCCTCAAAATTAATCTAGGTTATAAAAGAATTAATACTTGAAAGTTTCATTTATAGAAACGTACATCATAAAAATAGATATAATACTTACCTTAAAAAATGAAAATTTGGAGTTATAATGGTTACCCAAAGTAACATATAAATATGTCTCCACATGGGAGATTGTAGGTGGCAATTGAAAACATAAATATGGATGAAAAATATTACCATGAAGTTATGATGGAGATTCATAGAGAACAAGGTCACAAAATTAATAAATACTCAATGACCTAAGGGACCTTCTAATTCATCGAAAATTTAGGTATAAGATAACATTTGTTGTTTCAAGGTCCTTTTTTCTTAATGTTAAAGAATTTTCATTAAAATATAAACTTTCAGGATTTCTAGACAACATCACCATTTATTTTATGTTTATATACATCACCTCTTTCTATATAAAAGTTCACTTTTTCATTTTGGAAGTTTTAATAGATCATGAGTTCCATGATATTCCATCACATTTGTCATCAATTGTAATCAGCACAATGTTTTAATAGCAGGTTATCCAATATGCATAAATACTCATGTGGTAAGATAATACATAATCCTTCCATAAATGGTCAACCATATAACTCTTCCAAAATATAAAAATCCAAAACATTAGAAATAAGCCACAAAATTATTATAATTTTGATTCACATATATAACACAAAGCCGTTAGTTTTTTGTCACATTCCAATCATGTCAATACCCTCCGCATATATTCTTTTAAAACATAGTAAAAACCTAAATTTCCATAAATCCTTTTGGAAAACTTGCATGATTCCCTATTGAAATGTATATTAGATTTACTCCATAAATCAAAAAATTGTTGTAAACTTCATTAGTGGAAGCATAAACCACCTATAAACAAGTTATTACTTTTTCCCAAGGTAATCAACACTGCCCAATTTACTTATTCATATCCCATGTATATTTATCCATACAACATTATCTTAACATAAAGATCATGTTAAGGGTCAACTTCCATTAGTCAAAATGTTATCTTTCATGATATAACCTTTCTTGTTCATCTTAACCATTCAACACATTCTTGTAAATCCTTAGAAAAAGAATATACTGAAAAATCCATACATAATTAACCATTCTTAATTATAGAATCCAAATACATAAATACCTCAATTACATCATCCTTAATAAATTTACAATAATACCTATTTCCTTTCACATTTCATCCATAGTCTCATCCTCATCTACAATGTAACCATTACTCGCACCACCTTGATGATCCTCTTCCAGAACATTCATCTTGTAACACTGGGTTGCATAATTATCATCTTCTCCATACTTGAAAAACTTAACCTTCTATGTCATCATAGGGAGGCCAAAATTCCCATCCATTTCATTGACTGAACTCTTCATTTTTCCCTTACTATCACTTTTATTATGTACTTCTACTCCCAAATAAAAACAGATTCTTAATATTAAAAAGAATTTCATTAGGTGGTTATTTCCAAATTATTTACACAAAGGAAACCAAATATTCTTTCTTCTATGTTATCTATTACCTAAACTCTCTCTGAAGACCTTATTTATCTTCCTTGTTGATTCCAAGAGTTGGTGAAGGTAATCATTGTTAATCATGTTCTGTGAAATTTTTTTAGACATGATCATGATGTATTTCACTACACTGATCATCCCAATTGATTTTCCATTAAAAAATATTACATCACATTAAACATTAATCCAGTACCTTCTGGTTCCCTCCATTGACTAAAACCAGAAGCATAGTGTGATCTTTACTTATCATAGCATAAAACTACATAATCAGGAAAATAATTACACATAGTATGTCTAAATAATTACACCTTCTATAATAAATGACAAATTGGGTTTATACATGGTTATTCATAGCTATTTTATATCTAAATACTTCATAATGGTTTACGAAGAGTTTGTGAATCCCCAAAACATATCACCAAGAAGTGTAAAACTGGTTGTGGATCAGGACCCATTGTCATGTACCAGATTACCCAGAGTCAATCCTGAAACATCTTTTTGAGTTATTACCCCAAGTAACATCAGTTCCAGAGCCACATCCACTTATAGTATCTAGATAGGGATGTATTTCTTGGAAACCACTCTCTCTATTCTTTACCCAAATTCCATGATATTTTCCTAAATGTTATATTATCCTTATACTTATCCTTATAGACATCCGTAGAAATATCCTTATAAATATACCTAGGGATCTCTCTAAGGTTTACTCATCCTAGTTTCCAATCTTTGACTAAACATTTCCTTTGATAGAAACTATATTTACCCAGGCTTAACATACATGGTCATTAAAAAAATTTAGATGAATATTCAGTACATTGGAAAAATAAATTCCAGTGGACCGTAATAGTTAGTGTCTTTAGAAACATCGAAACAAATTTTTCTATCCTGATGAAAGATCTTCAACATCTCCTATAAAGATATATAGCTATAATAGTTCTTCTTAAAATCATTCCTCGTAACCTGGTGAGGGAATCATAAGAAAGGGGTGAGCTCAAATGATCAGTAAGGGTAAACAATGGAGCTATGTGAGAATAATAAAGAGATTAAAGGGTATGGGAACATGATAAAAATATTAGAAGATGATACCCTATATTTCAAATATCATAAAAATGAATCATGGAATAAATCATGGTTGTTTATAAGACATGAATCATAACTAAATAGAGAACATAGTACACTAAAGAATAATATTGGAATAGACATGAATTATAATGAAATTAAGGGAAACAGAAATTAAAGCATAACATATGAATAAAACATGGAATTTTAGAATACATAAACAAGTGATATCATTCCCTGTATGTCAAGACACATTTCTAGAACTTATTAGTGCACTTCATGAGAACTGCACCCACTGTACGGGACATGCCACCATCCCCAGTTGAAGTTATTTCCTTGTAAGGGATTGGGTATCCCCATATTCTCATAATGGATCAGTTTTCCCCATCTTATATCATCATGGTTAAAACACTTAATGTGAGAAAAAAATGGGCATCCCTAGTGGAAGTCCTTTCATTTTAAGGGACCGGGTTTCCCCATCTTCCCATAATGGATCGGGTTTTCCCATATTTTATCCTCATGGTGAATACACCTATTGGGTGGCACAAACCACCATCCCTAGTCGAATTTCTTTCCGTTTAAATTATAATTTTTTCCTATATTCCCATAATGGATTAGGTTTCCCTATTCCCATCATCATGGTGATCACACCTACTCAATGGGAAAAACCACTATCCCCAGTGGACATCCTTTTGTTTTTAGGGATCCATTTTCCCCACATTCATGTAATGGATCAAGCCCATCACCTTGATTCCCACAATTATCTCATGAGATATAAATCTTTATTCAATGCATTGGATGAGGATATAGGTCATACCTGTTACCTAATTAAATCATATAAACATGTTCCACAAGATCATAAATAAGAATATCACATATCATAACCCATGAAATAAAATTGGAAGCCTAAACATGTGAACATATCAAAACCTATGGAAGGATACATATTTTATAATCTTTTAATCATAAACATAACTCGTGAAATGAAGTGGGTTTCAAAAGCATATAACCCGTGAAAGAGAAAAAGGTTTCATAAAAATATTATCCATGAAGAATAAATGGGTTTCATAAAGAATATTAAATTAAGCATAACTCTTTCATATAAAGTGTATAAATATAAGCTTTAGAAAATTTATTATTAGGTATGAGTAACATCAATAGATTTCATCTTACATAGAAAATAATATTGAAATATCCTCTAAAATTTTTTGTAAGGAAAACATCATTTATTGTTTGAAAAAGGATTTTTAATATGTAAAACCATTACAAAATCATTTTCATATAAAATACCTTGAAAACTTATAAATAGGTCAGGAAATAATTTTCAAAACCATTTTCCTTGAAAACTTTTAAAATAATCTTCAAAACACTTTAAAAGCCTCTTTCTTTGAAAACACGTGAAAACTTTTAAAGAAACTGTTAAAATGATTTGATAACTATTTTATTTAAAATACATTGAACATAAATAATGAAATCTATAAAATGTTCAAAAAATCATTTTTCTTGAAAACATATAAAAGAATATTCAAAAAATTTGAAAACCATTTCATTGAAAAGAACATTGAAACATGTAATTAAGACATTAAAAACATTTTGAAAATAGTTTTCAATGAAAAAATATTAAAGACGTTTGTAGCCATTTGGAAAAAAAAATAATTTTAAATTAATTTTAATAAAATTTTATTAAATATTAACCTTTTAAATAATTCAAAACGGTGCTTTGATGAAATAAAAGTGGGTAAATCCATACTTGTTATTTGAGGTCAAAAGAATATTCTACTTTCATGGTAAAAAGGGTAGAAAAGTGCCTTGTTTTGGAAATGACAAGAATATTACCTTGATGAGATTGGTAAAAGAAAAAAATGGTAAAAATTTAGTTTTTATATTATAGGATTATTTTATAATATTCTTCTAAACCATTTTTAGAAAACATAGATTTATGACTGAAGAGAGTGTAATGTCAGGATCTCCTAAAATCACATTATTAACAAGATTATGTACCAATGAGTAGAAAATGGTACCAATAAATTCTAATATCACGAAATAAAATAGAATAAAGGGAAAAATTAATATTATTGATATAATGATCATAGTATTTCATCAAATTAAGCATAAACATAAAAAATCTCAAAAATAAATGACATTTTCTCAATAAACTCTTATAAAATAGTTTCTTGGGATCATGTTATACATGTAAAGAAAGTAATTTGTAAGTAGAATATAATATCATTAAAATATTCATATTCATTATATTACAAGTAAAATAGAATTATTTACACCTCAAAAAGGTTTTTAGTGCATAATAAAACATAAGTCTCAAGGAGAGAAATTTGAAACAAAACATTTTTACAGATTTGGCAACTTTTAAAAATTAATCCTCGCAAAATAAGGATCTTAAAAATGGCATGTTAATACCCATAAATTTTATTACAAGATACATATAATAAAATCATGGTTAGTACATAAACTATACAAAATGAAATAGTGGTGAACATAACAGTTATCTCACAAAAACTAAAAGTGAGATGAAATCCCCCTACCTTGTGTCTTGACACTCTCCGTACTCATACTAGATTCTTGTATAATAAATATAATTTTATTATAAATATTTTATATAAGAATATTTTAATATATATTAACACATATATGGTGATTATAACCTTATATTACCCACTTGTTAATGATATTATGTTATGATTTCACTTTGGGTAATATTCACTTTGTTATTTGTGTATGTCTTAATTTATTACATCTTTAGTCCTTATACATATATAATGATTCCAGAATGTAAACCATGATATAAATATAAGTTATATATTATATTTTTATTATAATAATCTATATATTATAGTAGTACCAAAAGGAAAACACCATTCATGAAAATGGTAGGTCTTATGAATGCATGAATATTGTTTCCATTTTTATTGTCGTATTGAATGAATTTCTATAAATAACATATGTATATATAAATTAATTTATATATATATAATTACTCTAGTAGGATTAAAATATCATATATATTATATAATTTCATTAAACCTATTCTTAATACATTAAATGTGGTGTGTGAATGAATCACATCACTTTGACTGTGTTTTAGTTCACACTTCCTCAAAAGAGATTATCATATTCAAACCAAAGAGTAAGTAAGAATATGTGTGTTGTAAAAGTAATAAAGAATGTTAAATGAATATTAAATATAATATATGATATTTATAAATACCTTTTCCATCATAATGGCCACCATTATCGGTGGTAAAGTATAAATGAACAATCATCGTTTCGTGAGGCAGTTGTTCACTGTACACAGAAACTGTATGTTCAACATCCATTAGATGGAGGTTTGTGTATGTGTAGGTATGAATGATTTCATAAAAAAATCCTATAATATGGAGGATACTGGTGTATTTCACACAAGCATGTAATAAAAATATTGGAGGTTCTGTAAAAGGAAAATAATGGGGATGAGTTTGAGAGAGGACGTTACTTCTTAATCGGGTAAGTTCTACTGTTTTATACCGAAAGAATTCCTTGAGAGTATTCCATAAAAAAGTTATGACTCAAGGTATAAGGGATTATTTTGTGGAGTATACTTGGGTAGATCACGTACGAACATAAAATTATTTAGAGTAGTGAGGAATGGGTAGATATGGTGTCCTTTTATAGGGAATGAAAATGATTGATTTTCAATTTTCAGAAAAAAGTTATGTGTCTTTGTGTTATTACCTAACTAAGTCAAAAAAAACTAATAATAAAAAGTTAATGGAAACAATAGGGACATAAAATTGGTTTTAGACAAGTTTATAGGTCTTTTGGGCCTTAAATATTATGGTTTAGTCCCTAATTAAGCTTAATTTGGCCTCAATTGTAGTGATTATTTTTAATCCCTTTTATTAATCATTTTGTTAAAATAATTAACATGGAATTATTAGAATAAAAATATTATACTTAATACAATGTTTTATTTAAGATTTTTTAAATTCAATTCACATAATTGGGAAAATTTATATTAGTGATAATCTCACTGATGGGACAAAATAACTGGGTTTTAATGTAGGAAAAAGTTCAAAAGTTTTTCATGATTTTATATTCAGTTTCAAAGTGAAATTTATTATAATGAATTAAATTATATATATATATGTAATAAATATATAATTTTACCATAAAAATATTTATAATATCATTTATCATTAGTAATTAATTAGAAAAAAGGAAGTTCTTAACATAAAAAGCTATATTTTATACTATTTATCAAGAAATATTTTTTCTCTGAATAATCCCAAAAATTCACCCTGATATAGTTTAGAAATTATGAATTTAAAAATAAATTTTATTTTATCAAATTCAATTTCTAAATGTGTCTAAAATTTCATTCATTATTAGAAGCGGTTCATTCGAGAGAATAGTATTTTTAAGATAAAAGGACTTTATTAAAAGTCCTATCATTCTGTAGGAATATGATTTATATATATATAACTATTATAACCAATATTTGGAAATTATCTATTACTATCACTATAACTATATTTAATTTTTATGTTATAATTATCACATTTAATTAATAATATATATATTAAAAAATGTTTCATCGAAACTCAATGTTGTGTCTACTGTACGACAAGTCGGTGTTTCTTGTAGTGCTAGAGAAGTTGGTATTTCGTGTGAAATTTTTTTTCACTTAGAGTTCTGATATATTTATATATATAAAGATATATTTCTTATGTTATGTGAAATGAAATAACTGTCGTAAATATAAATTATTTGGGAAAAAATAATCCTCAAAATCTTGGGGTGTTTCAAATTGCATAGTCTAAAAGACATACTCTTGTAGGAAAATGTACTGAATAGACAAGTGAGAGTTTTATTCTCCTTATACTAGATAGCTACAGGTACCTAAAAATATCAAAAAAATCGATCCAATAAATAGTAGTTTGTCTTCCTAGCAAGTCTCTCAAGTATTTGATCAATAAATGAGAGGGGGATGGTCATTCAGAGTGGATTGATTTATTTTACTATAATAAATACAGACATGCAAACTATTTTTCAGTATAATTGGAACTAACTCTTCTCTATAATTTCTAACAATAGAAACACCACTTTTCTTAGGAACATCCTGAATAGGACTTACCCCCTAGGAATCTGAAATGCGATAAATTATACTTGCATCAGGATATTTTTAAACTTCTTTTGTAACAACTTCAAGAAGAGTTGGATTTAGTCTTCTTTATGGTTTCCTAATTAGTTTATACACATCCTCCAAAAGAATATAATACATGAAAATGGTTGGGATAATTCCAGATATTTGAGCCAAGTTCCACCTGATTTACCTAATGTTTTCCCTTAAAATATTGAAAAGTTTTTCTTATTGTTCAAAAGGCATATTGTTAGCAATGATAATAGGTAATCATTCACCATTAAACTAGTATGAGTATTTGAGATTTTTTGGTATTGTATTGAGGTCCATGGAAGGGGTTTTTGAATATATGGAGACATTTAAGAATGTGAAATATAATCATAATGATCATCAATTTCATAATAGACATCATAAAAATCATATAATAATGCATTAAATCCATCAAAATACTCAATAGCCAGGTCATAATCGAAGTGAACATAATCAAAATAGAATATGGATCAACATAAATATCAAATAAAAGAGAGGATTATGTGTTATAAATATGTGTGTAAGTGATATTATGCATCAAACTATAAATAATTATCAGAATATCCTGAATCCTAGGACAATCAAACTTCATGTGGTGTTTACATAGTTGTTCAATATGTAAAATTAAAAAATAGAATGGTCCTATTAGGGGTACTTCACGGAGTCCATAACATTAAATATAACAACGTCATCTCTAAACTCCATGTAATGTGTACCCTCATTATAATTTATGATATTTTTCATTTTTGTGGAAGGACCTACATATCTTAATGGGAGCATATGAATTTACCTGATCTTCCTCAATGTTAAGAACATATAAATCTATGGGAAATCTAATGTCTCTTATCTAAAAAAGTAAATCATCAAGGACTATAGCTGGATATGATACAGCTATATTCTCCAACTTCACTACTACTCTTATCATCTTTAATTCACCAACCTGTAAATATGATAATAAGTGATGTGTCACATATACAGAATCTACCAAATCACATTAATCATTATAAAAAATTAACTCCCCCATGGTGCATGGGATTGTGAATATACCCAGGTCATTTCACTTTGTTGGCATTGCTTTATTTGGTGTAATGATTTCTGATACATTCCTTCCAAGATTTATCATCTCATTTCCCTTGAGACCGCATAGATTGCTACAAATTTCTTTTAAGAATTTGAGATACCTTGGAATTTTATTAATGGATTCTAGTAGAGGGATATTGATCTCAAAAGGCTTGAATATTTCCAAAACCTATTTTTTTCATTTCATAGTTAGCCATATTTTTAGTTTAAACAAATATATTTGGAAAGGGAATATGTTTATTTAAAACATCATCAATCTCTTGCATACTTTTTTATTTCCCCTTAGGAAGCTCATGAGTAGTTCTTGAATGGGGATTCTCTAGAGTTGTGGTGGATCCTGGTGGAATGATAGGTGCAGATGTATCTATCATTTGCTTCCCGCTTCTAAATGTGATAGCACTGACTATCCCATTGGGATTTAGAATGGGCCAGTAAGGTATATTTTCTGGAGTTCTTAATTACCAGTTCATGGAGGGTGGTGGAAATCTAGATCATTTATCTCTTCAACTCTCCCAACTCTAAACCTTTACTCATTAGCTCATTTTGTTGATTATGAAAAATTTGATTCAAAATATCATCATTATTAGAATACATCATTGGTTTAGAATTCTGTTGTTGTTAATTTTTTGATTCATGAGATTCAAATATTCTTTGGGGTTGTTAGATATCCTTTTGGTAAGGTAGATACTACTACAAACTCTATAAAAAAGCGGAAATGTTTTTTCCTAGAACCATACCTCTTATCTAATTGATCCTTCCACCATTGTTTTTATGTTGGAAAAATGTAATCATATATATTTGGGGGATGTGGTTTATTTTTCTACTAGTATGGTCTCCATGTGAAGACAATTGGGCAATACTCTATCTCTTACAGATATGGAAAATAGTTAGTTGGGCGGTCTGTTTCAGTGAAAATTCCTCAAGGCCTCATAAGAGTGGGTTGGGATGTCTTTTTAACCCAAGAACTTTTCCTCACCACTATTGTAAATTCTTCTAAATTTGTATCAATTATATTACTTCCAAAGAAATATGGAATTGCTTGATTTATTCTTATAACATCTAGTGTGCCTCTATTTCTGAATTGTTGGTAGTTTTTCCATCTTGTCGATCAACATACATGTTGCTACTACTGTTTTGTACACCAATGATCCTCCATCAATATAATACATCATTCTCATATCCATAGGTTTGAGTCCTTAATTGAAGTAGTGGATGAGTAGTTTCTCACTAACTTGCTGATGTGGAGATCTTGCACACAACTTCTTGAATCGATCCCAATACTCATATATTGACTTCCCTTGTTCTTTATTTATTTATAATATCAATTTTTTAATAGAACTATCCCATGATTCTAGAAAAAATTGATACAAGAAAAAAAATTCAAATCATTCCAACAAGTTACATCTTCATTTTGTAAATAATACATCCATTGTTTTTCAGTTCAATCAAGTGAGAATGGGAATGCTCATAATTTGATTTGAACATTAGATAAATTTCATTGTTTTAGGGCTAAGAAAAATACATTAAATTATATTCTATGTTTTTTGGGAATTTTTTTAGAGAGTCCATGAAATTTAGGAATTATTTGTATCAATCCTTCTCATAACTAAAATCTAATTCAAGGTTTGTGAATGTAATACAATTTGTTTCATAGTTAATGTGAGGCACATAAAATTCTCGAGTTTTTATATTAAGGTCATACATATTACTTCCAGCCATTGGCTTTTATTTTATGTTCGAATTATAATTTCTTCCAATTTCAATGATATCAAAATGAAGGTACTCTCTAACTGGTTGAATTTTAAAACTTCCTATAGACTTAGATTTTTACGTTTATTCTTGAAGGCTACATTTAATCTCATAGTAAATATCTAAGGGATATTATGGACTAGTTCATGTAAAAAATAAAATAAAAAAATGAAAATGAAGAAATATAGAAAAAAATATAAAAATATATCTTTAAGATGACATACTAAGAAAGAGAAAGAGAAAAATAGAAAAGAAGAAAAGAAAATTGAAAAAGGGGAATGAATAATGAAAGAGGAGAAGAAATTAATAAAATAATATAAAAAAACCAATAATTGGTTTAATAAGTTACATGGCTCCCCATTAATGGTTCTAATTTAAAAGGTCCTATTTTGAGAACTCTGAATTTAATTTTTGTTTTTGGTTATTTAGGTGCAGTAGAGTGGCTGACCAAGGCTGTCTCTCAAAGATGCTGTAATTAAAAAAAATCTTAATGGTATTATGAAAATAGAGATAAAAATAATAAATAATATATAAGGATGTGGGATTTTTATGTTTAAAAATAATATTAATTTGTTTTCTGTATGAAGATTTAATTTTTTTTGTTTTTTGAAATTAAATTTGAATAATAAAATACAACGAGAATTTTTTTTGGAAACTATTTTGAGAAGCATAACCGATATGACTCTACCTATTCACTTACGTTTTAATCATTATAATTTAGTTTAAATCCACTTAATTATGATCCTTTAATTTTTCTACACCCTAACCATATGAGTATTATCTAAACCACAAATTTGAAATGAATTAAACCCTTGTCTAGCTTTAGTACATGCAATTATAGAACCCAACTTTGATTGATGTTCTAAGGCTAGCATATGGCCAGTATAGAACTAGGTGACATACCAACATTGAAATTAGTGGTGCATTTATTTTAGTTTATATATTATATTTTAACTCTACAAAATATTCCCTTGTGCTTTTGTTTTACAAATTAAGATAGCGCTCTCACAAATTCACACATAACTCGGCCTCATGTGATTTTGTGTGAATTTCGAAATTGCCTACATAGTTTATTTTAATATAAAAAAAATAATTCATAAATAATAATATTTGAAATAAATTATATCATTTATTTAAAAAAAATTAATTACTAATGTTAATGTTATATCAATTACTAATAAGAATTACTCTTCCATGGGAAGTATAGTCATCCTAGAAACATTTATCATTTGTAATGGTCATTGAAAGGGTATAACCTAATCACATTTCAACACTTGATTTCTATAACAAATATGAAGATAAAATAAGAATAAAATCCAATAATCTAGAAGAAAATGTATGAAATTAATGATGAACTAATATGGTTATTATATAAACACAAATATTACAACATAAAGAAGAAGAAGAAGGATTCGATATGGAAATCATTTCTTGATGATCTAGGATTCATTAAAATCTTTTATAATTAATGTATGACCACATCTCATATTCCTTAGACATTCTAATTCAATTCCAACCCCCTTACAATGATAAAAACACACATTTTTTGTATAGAGGTGACACTAGGATACAAGTGGTTTCAAATGTGAATGTGGAAATTTGGCCAATAATTATTTTCAAATTTTCACCTCCTCACCTTGAAAACATGTGAATCATATGTCCTTCAAGAATTATTATTTTTTAGCAATTTTTACATAGATATTCTCTCCAAATATGGTCCCAATTAAATCCCGAATGAAGGTGTTATGGCCTTAATACTGAAGTGATTTCCAATCTAGCGAGTCCATACCATCATTGATTTCATGACCTATTTAATCCAATAACATGAACAATATATCTTAGATTTATTGAATAAATTTTGTATCCAATTATGTCAGGAACATAGTTAAAAAATAGTATGGTCAAATAATTCACATAAAAATATTTATTTCCAAAATACTATAGTGAATTTTAAAGGGGAAACTGTAATTTTCATCGAATTTTCAAATGAATAATATAATCCTAAATATTTTATAAATAAAAATTTTAACACAATTTGAGGACATTATGTCATTTATTATCATTAAAATATTCAATAAAATTGTTTTTTATCTATATCATCTTTATTATTTCTCCGGATGATCAATGTTTATGATTATGTGTCATTTAAAAAACCCATTTGTTTTCCCCATGTTATGTTAAGATGATGTGATGAATTTTTTATGATCTTTTGGTATTTATATGACTAAATTATGATTATGTGATAGCTTTGTTTGTTATAAAAATCATATTTATCAGGTAATGTGATATTGATATATCATGAGGAGATGATCATATGAGAGGACCTGATTGTGAATATATTTATTCAAATATCAATGCATGATTATGATTTCATTTTTTTATGTTCATTATATAATTCATGGAAATTATTGAAAATCACTTTGGTAAAAAAATTTATGAATAATTATGATCTCTTAATATATATACTCTCAATATTTTGTGTGGAAATTATTGTGATTATCTATATTCAATATATTATGATTTATTTTTTTATAATGGTGTAACATAGTAAGGCTTTGAATCTTTAATAATTACTATTACATTGACACCCTTAATGATCATTCTTCTATAAATTATTATTTTTTAAATCATTATCTACGATTCTCTATAAATGAATATTTTTTTTGGGAACAGTCACTTTAATACGTTATCATAACCTTATGAACATATTTTTCTATAGTGATTGATATCTCTAATATTTACCCTTACCAAGAATCTGATCATATCCATTTATTATGTTTCCTTTCTAATAGGATTATGCGAAGTCTATTATCATTTATAAACAATGATATTCTATAGATAATAAAGATGTTATAAAAGAAAATACTTTGTTGTGTCATATATTTTCTAATATATGTGAGAATAAAGTATGTTTCTAGTTAACTAAGAAAACTAAATTTTTCCATCCTTTAGAATGTGATCACTTGTATATAGATCCAATTTAATAAAGTAACCACAGACACTGGGATTCTGGGTCATGGACTATAAACAAATAATTCATAGAAAAACTATTTATAAAAACTATTTCTTTTACTTTGAGTGATTATTTTTTAATTTTTTATTATTTTTTAATTAATATTTTACCTATAATCAATTATTTATATTTTTTAATCATAATAGTTCATATTTAAATTATTTATGTTAATTTATATATATTTTTTACTCATAAAAATATATATAATAAAAAATTGTTTTATAATAACTCTATTTTGACAATTTCCGTTGATGATATCTCCATTTAGGAATTATATAACTAATCATATCAATCACTTATCAAAATTAATATAAATATATAAACATATATATATCCCCATTAAAATAAAATCATGATTCTCATAAAAAATAAAATTCCTTGATTTGTAGTAATTGTCAATTTATATAAGATTGGCGTTTATTCTATAAATTAAATTATTTTATTTTATTTTAATTATTATATCACAAATATACTAGTGATATTTACATTTTCACTATGTAAAAATTATAATTTCATGATGACATGTATACTCTATTTCTGATAGTTTTAGTTCATTATATAATTACATTCAATATTCTAGACATTAAACGTTCTCTTTTTTTCCTAAAAATTATCGTAATAAAAATACTATTTTTAATTTTTTATAATAATGTTATAAAATTTTTGTTATACTTTAATTATATAACCAATATCAGTGATACAGAAATAAAAGATGGAGAAAATAATTTTCAAACATTTATAATAAATAAACATGTAACATTCTAGTTTTTGGATTGAGTTATATATTTTATTTTCCCTTTGTTTCATCATAATCATAAAACTAAAAGAATTACTTGTAATTTATGATAATATTTGTTCAGATTTCATGGACTTAAAAAGGGTTTATAATGGTTTTTTTTTATTTTTTAAGGAACCAGGCTTAGTTTTATAAAAATTGAGTTCATTAAAGAATAACATGTCTCATTAAATGATGGATCACACCCCAACATGGAGGGTTATGTTGTGATATTCTTTTTCAATAGTTTGGGTAGAATAAGAGGATGTATATTTGTTATCTAAGATCAATAACACCATAGAGAGGGTTGTCACACCAATATTTTCTAGTGCAATAAAATCTCATGGTGATCTTGGTTATTCTTATATGAAGTTGATTCAGTCATGTAATGTGGTGTTTAATCATGGTCTTGATAATGGGTGTTTTAATGATCGAGGCATGTTTTTTGGTTGGTCGTTGACCAATCACCCATTATAGTATGATGTGACTCACCATGTTATAATTATGTTTTTTTCACATAAAATAAGTAGATTCATACGGGGTTTTTGATTATTGCATTCTACAAAAACTACCTCAACACCATGTTACCCCAAGGTAAATTTTATAGGCTTTCTCACCCACTTTTATTTATTACATGCATTGTATTGTTAGTTGATCATCAGATTTGGTAAGACTCCGATTTAGGTTGGTGAATTCCTCCCATATCAATATTTTAACCTAGGATTCATACATAGATCTTGTAACTTAGGAATTTATATAATTTATTTGATATATTTTGATTTTTTTAAATAGAATTATGATATTTTGGAATCAAGTGTGGCACATTTATTATGGGATTGAGGAATTTTAGTGAATTAAAAAACTAGGTTGGTGGATTCAAACATACCCTTTAATTTTATATTGTCATCAATTGCATTTTTTTTTAATTCCTAAAATTCTAATTTTTTTTAAAATGAAATTAGTTTTTGAAAATTATTTTATTAAATAATTATGGATTTCATTTAATATTGGTAATTTTTGTAATTTTTTGAAATTTGGATTTTAAAAGTGGTTGTGAAATATGAAAGGAAAACCTCATGAGTTTCATGGTTTCTTAGGTGTTTATGTGATGAGAACTATTTGATATGTCTATGTTTTATACCATGGGTATGGGTGTCTTGTATTATGTGGGTGTGTTAAAAACATTTTAATGATCCATATTTTAATAAAAATAAGTTTGAAACCACATGGATGTGAATATTAGATAGTGTGTGAAGAACATAGAGGATGTATACCAATGGGATGGATGAAGTAGTTATGGTGGTGAATATATGATGGTTTAAAATAAAACACTCAATGATAAGAGTTTCCCCTTGTGTGTGTGATCAACCTATAATTGGATAGTGATGTGAAATATAATCTATTTTTAGAAAGGGAATATGAAATAGTGTCACATTTTTATTTGTTTGGGATTCCATAAAAAGAAAAATAGATTTTACGAATAGAAACATGTATTTTTTAAATAACATGTTTTTGTTATTTAGGGAGAATTATGAATTTATTTATCCCTTTCTAATATCATGATCGTCTCTCTGGGAGATTTTAATTCTCAATTATTTGGTTCTTAAACTCTTCAATGTCTTAATTGATTACATGGTTCATGGAAAAATTACTTTAGCAGTTTTTTTATAATATAGGGTTTTCCATATTTTTTATTTTAATCATCCATTTTATTTTTAATTTAATGAAAAAATATATTTGGATGGTCATGATACAGTTAATGGGAGGGTTTCACCTTTTATCAGTGGTTCAAATATGTAGTTCTACACTACTGTTACAGAAATAGATATGTGATTTTATGTGTGAGAATATTTATTGGTTGTGGATACTATACCCTATATTAAATTAATTTTTTTTACTTTTTTTAAAAAAAACTATATCTATAAAAACATATTTTCATTCATTGTACATCAAAGATTTTTTTAAATAGTATTTGAATAAAAATTTTGCGTACTCATGCATTGTTTTTTGAGCTGTTTCTAGAGGTAAAATCACCTACCATTGTTTATTTTGAACCTTTTCACTATTATATATCATTTGGTGATTGGGAATAATTATTTAGTCCATTTAGAACTATGAATTAAGTCTCAAGAATCTGGGTCTCAATGAAAACTGTGATAAAGTGCTATAAAATCATGGTTTTTTGGATTAATTTTTATTATTCCCTGTAAGAATGGATAATATTGTGGTTAGAATTTTAAATGTAACAATAAAATTTAATATGTAATTTCATTATGGTAAAATATTATTAACTATGGATTTGGGGTTATGGTATGGTTGTGAAAACCTTAATTTATGTGATTTATGCCTTAATCGTTGAGTGAGGGGATGGAGTGGATGAATGTACTTACATATATATATATATATATATATATATATATATATATTATTTAATCATGTCTAGGGTGATATGGAATGCATTTCATGACATTATTTTGAACAAATCTCATTCCCATGTCAAAATATATTTCCATGGACTATTAACATGTAATGTGAATGGATGCCCTTTGAAATAGTATGGGTTTGAAATTGAATTAACCCCTTATGTAAGAGAAATTTAATAGAGTGAAATTATAAAATGTTATAGTTATGGTGAGTTCTAATATGAGGTGTGAATCATTGTTTTGGTATTTTTATTTTCTTTCCTTAGTCCATCAATTCCTTAATTTGATAATCACAATTCATGGTTCTTTTATTTTTAATCAAAACTAGGGTTTATGATAACAAAACTACATTATAGAGAATAGTTGAAATTTTTTAAAGTCATGAAGTGATCATAATTCATATAAAACTATAATATTGATCGTTAGTTTCAAAAGTTACAAAATACTAAATCGGCTACATAAATATTCCATTGAACATATAATGAAATATAGATAATCATGATGTAAAATATTATCAAAATGACCAAACAACATGTGTATCAATTATTTAGTACATCAAAATGAATTCAAGATACAAATTTTTCTTCTCCAGTTACTGCATTCATGGAATTTTTTGCATGATTATTTCATATTGACCACATGATGAAATCATAGTGACTGTATCATAATATAGATTTAGAAAACTAAACAAAATTCCATATGATTCCAATCAATCAGACATTAAAGCCAAGAGATCATATAGAAAAATTGAGATATTAGAAAATTGATAAACCAATTACATTACTAAGTGAAGAGACTATAGAAAGTAATAATAATTTAATAAATTGCAGGATCAATAATTAGCTCAAGATGCTTGGCCAGATATTTTTTAAAGGAATCTGATCGAAATTCTCACAGTGATTCTAAGAAATTATAAAAGGTGGTGTGGAATAGATAAAGAGACCATATATAATTTTAGGTATAAATTTTTTAAAATTAATATTACAAATACTTTTTTTGTGTAGAATTAAATGTTGGTCATATTAATTTACTTACATCATATTTTATGTTGAGTCTGAGGTTTTATAATGATTATTTTTCAATGGAAATTTTCAAAAACAATCCATTTATAGGAGATTGAGGGAGATGAAAAATGATATACGTGAGACAAGAATATCCTAAAGTTTCATGACAAACAAGGTCTCTATTTTAATGTATATGTTACTCTATTTTCTCTAGAACATCAAAGAATCGTTAGAGAACATATAATTGTATTAACACATCATTTCTTAAGAAAATAGTAAATTGATAAGAAATAAATAAATTTTAGAATAACAAAAATCCATTCTCTACTATACTAAAATTAATTTCATTTATCTTTTACTTTTTTCTTAAATTATGTGTAATACATACCATAATTGTTGTATTTATTAAACATAATATTTTTCATTGTATTAGAGTGTAAATGATACTCTTTCATATGTAGGTTCTAGGCACAACAAATGTTCAGGTAGTGGGAAATATATTTTAAATTTATTTTAAATAAAATTCCCAAGAACCCCTGATATAAGATATTTGATGAAAAATGTATAAATAATTTAAAAATATTGGAAATAAGAATTACCTTGTGATGAGTCCTTTCATCATTGAAGGTATTGATCTTCTGAGAAATCATTTTGAATTCCTATTTTTTACTCTGAGGATCGAATGATATAATCCATATAGAAGTGATCCACATGAGCCCTAATCTATTTTTAGGTGATAGTGTGGTGAATCGATTATCTTTTTTTGTTTGTGTTTACTACTCATTCTTTATTCTTGAAGGAATATCTAGATTTCTTATTCTTTAGGGGGGACATAGAAAGAGGATTTGAGAGAAAAATTTGTTATTTGCAATGATTCCCTATTTTCATACACCCTATACCTTTCAAATAAAAATCAATTTATAGCATTTGGATTTCAGTTAAGATATAATATCTCATTTAATATTGGCCACTAATATAATATTATATTCTTAATAAACCCCAATGGAATATAATATTAATAATATTATTATTATTTTTATTATTATTATTTTGTGATGCGTCTTATTTTTTATAAGGATAACTAATATTTATTGTCTTGTAAATAAATATATATCAATGGGTGTATCATCCCAGCCTAGCTCACCTCTAATATGGTGGTTATACTGGTGGGTCACATGAACTCATATGAATCTCCCTAGATGCCAGAGGCTTCTGACTAGCAGTGAGGGCCTATGCTGTGTCTGAGGGGAGACTATTCCATCATATATTAGATTATTCACAATGATTAACAATATATACTAGATACCAAATGAATTACAACAATATATAGCATCAGAAACAGTAAACAATAATTGAAAAATTAGTGGAAGACAATAATGAACAATCTAATAAAATTTTCCTATGCTGGATTATACAAAATATGAATGCGCGTCATGGTGATGATACATAATTGAATGTAGTATACAATACAACCGGATTTACAATAGAGTACAACAATAAATAAAGGACATCAATGCCCCAAGTGTGATCTCCATGAGCATCCTGAGCTCCATCTTAGTCCTTTGCTCATAACTCCTAGGTACAATCAATACAACATTCAACATAGATCTTACTACTATAAGGTCTACTTAGGGACCAAGGTTACCTAAGCAGGGTGTGAGATATAAATATCAACAAGCTGAAAACCATTGTATTTATCCTGGTCTAGAAAATGATATATAAATTAAAAAGTGTTCCATGTAAAATAAATATAGAGTGATAACAAATTAATAATAGCCACTTGGTTCGGGTTACTAATAGACACGCGTCCCAGACCACCAGATTCAGCCTAAGTAGTAAATTATAAAATAGGTACCTCTTCCTGTATAATATGTATTCCAATGCCAAAATAAAAAAGGAAAATAAAATAGGTTCACCCCAATATTGTTCTTAGTATTTGGGTCTAATTCTTATGTCATCAAATAAGAATGATAAAAAGAAATAGAGAAAAGTCACAAGTAAATTCTATAATATAAATAGAATCAACAGGTACAACACAAAAAATTAACCCAATAAATCAATAAATTCACTTAAAACAATCCATAAAATATAGTGGTGTACTCTGAGCCCATCCATAAGGTATCACTTTGGTATAACCATTCTAAATATCCAATTCCACCGAGCTCATCCAAGGTGATCCTTTGAAAGGTCCAACTAGCACTCGTGGTATAGTAAACATGGGTCTATCTTGAGTATCATGTGTACGGGACTGATTATCACCTAATTATTTGCATAGACATCTTGCATATGGTTCCATCCTCAGTTTTCTTTTAGGTAACTCGTATCACCCAATATTATAATATAATGCCTGGGGGAGCCATTTCTTGGAGAGCCTAAAAAACTACTTCCCCAGTGTGTCATGTTTTGACCACCCGAGCACAAGATTCCAACTATGACTCCTAAATATTTAACCCACGTTCTCACTCAACCCATATCAATTGAACCATATTTTCCAAGAAACATTTCAAGTAAACCATAAATACATAAATCAGATGGTAAGAATATATATAAATCATTCAATCAAACAAGCACTGTGAGCTGAAATCTATTCAATATATCAACATGGCATAAGTAATTTAGCACAAATATAACCCAAGGCACTATGAAAAATCACAATGTAATTGTCAATTAACATAATTAAGGTTCAAAAAAGAGGCTTAGCAATAATTCATAATCTCTAAAAATGAAATGAAAACATAATCACATATAAATATCATTCCTTTAACCATATGTCATCAATGACATCTCAAGGTCTCAAGCTATCATGAAATAACCTATATTTTATACAGCCCAGTCAAACCACTTTGGAAAAAACAATATACATATAGATGCATATGCACAATGATAAACAATAAGAACTAGGAATATCCATTATCGAAGGCCCAGTCCCTGGTTCAATTATAATTTTTAAATAAAGTTATAAATTTAGGACATTAGTCCATTGTACCACACACTAAAAAAAGGTCAAACAAAACTCAATACATTTGGAAAAAATTTCATTTAGGTTGGTCACACCCAAAGGGGTTTCAAAGAGGCAAGGAGAACACCTCAAACAGGTTTCTCTATTATCGAAGGCCACAATAGACATGATAGAACACACCAAACAATTTTATAAGCGATAATAAGAAATCATTGGAAGGTTTCGGTGAGCGGCACAATGACAAGATATGAAATATGTGATGAAGAAAAGGGGGAGAGGGTAGATTACCTACCTTAGTAACTCAAATTAAATGTTCAGTAACACACTTATGAGTTTCCTTGGTTCATCTATCATATTCAAGGAAGACACATTATTTAGAAATAACCAATAAGGGCTGTGTACATGAATGAAATTTAACAGTTATAACCTTAAGCATAAAGATACACCAACTTATTAAGGTAAAAAATCATAAAAGTCTATCTGTACATTTTTTTTCTTGAAGGAATTTCACCTCCATTAGAGGGATTTTATTACAAAAACATGACATTATTTTACAAATAATATTTTATCACCATTAATAATTTCATTGACGTATTCATGGGTAGCATTTAATCTAAACCAAGATGTAATAATTAAACACTATGAATGGTAATCAATTAATTAATGTATTAATATAATTAATGATAAAGGGAAAGGGGTCCTACCTCAGGGTGGAACCAATACAAACACTTTGGATCTTGATGATTTTATTAATGACAAATCTATGATCCTCTATCCATCCTCTGGGAATACACAACTTTTAATATACATAAGTACACCCTAACCCCTATGTAAATGCCATAATGTCCATGAATATGCACAAGAGGATCCTCATATATTTTATCACATGTAAAAGCCCATTATCACCCACACATGTATGTATTTTCTATATATATACATAATAACACAAATCCCCTTATATGTAATCGAGCTTTCATTGGTGGATATACATATAATAGGAGAAATTATTATAAATATTTTTACTTATGCATAAAAGATGAGATTCCTTGGAAAATGGTGACTTGAAACATCCTCAAGGATGATCAAAACATTATAAAAAATACTATGGGATCTAAAATTACTCAACAAACCCAGATAAAATAGGGAATCCCAACGCAATGGATAAAACATAACTCCGAAAATGATCGAAAAATCGAAATTGGTCCCAACCACCTATCATTCGACAGTTGTTGTCGGAATTTGAATAAAGGGATACTAAGAGACCCTTTAGATACCATAATAGTAAAAGAAAGAAGAAAAATTTTGATTTTCTCAACCCTAGGGTTTGGCCAAACTCAAATCGAGAGACGGGAAATTTTAAATTGTCCAAAATGTGGCTGAATGGATCGAGGGGCAATACCTCGACGAATCAAACACAAAACATGAAGGGATTCAGTGAGATTTATGGTCAAAGGGGGAGGCCAAGAGGGGGTTGTGGTGCATACTAAGCAGATCCAAGGGGTCTCATGGAAAGGGAGGTCACGAGGATGAAGTTTGCGTCGTAGGGGGGTCCGAATGAGGAATGGCGCATGCTGAAGATATAAGGATACCCTTTGAGTATCTTTTTCATAATACTAACAAAAAATAATAATATTATTAACAATAAACAAAAATATTTATAAAATAATAATGAAAATATTATTATTAACATCATTAAAACATTCATTTATTTTTCTATTTTCCAATTTTTCTCATTTCACTTTTTATATTAATTTGAAATTAATTATTTTCAATTTCATTTAAAAGAACTCATCTCTTTCAGGTGTTCCGACTTCAAAAAAATTTCTCCATACCCCAGTTTTAAAAATGTCATGTAAAATAAATGAAAAGTTTTAAATTCCTAGTTTTTTCATCCAGTTTAAAATGAAAGATGATACAACCTTCCCACCATAGAATTTCTCATCCCCAAGAATCATTCAGGAACAAAAAAAACTTCACCTAGCATACAGGGGTCATGAAGTCTCATTCAAATGGTTGTGTTGTGTTTACCAACACCCAAAATACCATTTATCACTTCTTATTCACATGAAACTTATGTTTTCAATGCTAGGGGAAACACTCATTTTACAATTGAAACACTTAGGAAACACTTACCTAAGTTCGTTTAGCTAGAGAAATGATAATGTCATTGTCTTATTAAACATTAGGCCAAGGGTACTTCCAACCTTAGGATTTAAATTTTTAAAGGGGAAAATTAAAAGGCACAACGCCTTCCACCATTCATATTTCCTTCAATACATTCCATTAAGTGTCCAAGAGACACTTCTCACATAATTTCTAAAATGGTTAAAACAGTTGATTCCCCATCGACCTTAAAACCCATATCAAGTCAGCATTTCATGAAGAGCCCTAGTGGACACAAACCGCACTCATCATATCTGACGATGTCCCATAAATGGTCATTCACTGATCGCTCCATTGAATTAGAGATACAACTGGTTGATCCACTCTATATGACTATTCATGATGGTGCTTGTCTTAGATGACCATTGTTTTTTATAAACTAAATTGTGATGCCTTCTTACAAGGTATCTTGCATTCACCACATACACGTCTTCTAAATTCCATATGCCTGAATTTTGGTGATGTTCCTTGATTTAAGAATCATCTATCATGTAAACAAGTTTGGGATAACCATATATTGGAAGGAATATAGTGAAAGTAACTAAAGCAAGGTAGTCCATACTTTATATTTATGGGGGAGGCGTTGGTACAAAGACATGATTCCCACATCAAAACATTGACTAATCCCATAGGAGAATCATCTTGGTAATCTAGTTAGATGAAATTGATGATGTTTAAGAGTTCATCAATGGAATTCTTACACAAGAACCCAAGTTTCACTCTAGATTAACCCTGCATCGATAAGAACTATGCATTTAGCATGAAACACTAAAATACCAATAAATTCGCCCAAAATATTTTTAACTATAGTGTGGAGTAATACCAATGCTCTCTTAATGTATCAAGGATAGTGTCAAGATAGGGTACATACTCATCTCATAATAATAGTACAATATGAGTATTTAATGGGTTTCAGTCAAACAGACCAAATTAATAGAAAAAAGAATAGTTGAACTTTAACTTTTCAAATCTCATTACAAGATAATCAACATCACCTGTCAATACACCATCAACAACAATATTTTTATTCTACCATGCAAGAACTGACATGATTTAAAATTCTATAAGCCTCTCAATCATTTTAGTAAGACTGGCCATCCTGCAATGGTCCTCTTAAGTTATGTTCCTTCTACATAGAAGGACACATATTTAATTGAGATGACATGACACTCCCCACATTAAGAGTTTCTTAATAATTAAAAGAGGACATAGACTAGCCTCTCAAAATCACACTAGATCAGAACCACCATAAATGAAATCGTTTGAATAATTGGAATAAAAACCAAAACCAAACCAATTAGTGTATTAAAACACCTGAGTCTCTAAAAGACATCCCAATCATTGGAACTAACTTGATATCATTACACCCATGCCACTCTTCTCCAAATATGACCTAAGACCGTACTCAACAATGAAAGGATTAACAAACCTACCAACCTCAACCGACATGTTACATCATTAAGAACTTGATAGGTACCGTGTATACTAATGCATACTACCCCGAGGTTTTTTGATTAATTTCATATCCTGAATACCATCCATAGGATTTCCACTATATGGATTCATGAATAAGATGGTATGTATAATAGAATTTACCTAGATGATGACCTACCAAGTCATCCATTACAAAATAAAGTAAAGAGTTGAGCACCCTATGAAGCAACCAACCATGCCCAAGGCATGTCTAACCAGCTCAAAACCAGCATTTCTCGATGTTCACACCCATAATTTGGCCAAGGAAAACCTAACCACCCATAAAAAAGGGTTTCATTTTAATAAAAGGTTCTGACTAGGGAAAACAACATAAAAAAGGAACCAACAAGAAAAAAAACTCCTACTATTAGTAAGACTTTTAATTTCTAAGGGTGCTACCTACCAAGAGCTATCCCCTTACGAAGAACAAAATCACCCTAACATCAGGTCTCACTAAAATAAGTCACTAGTCTCAAAATATGATAATCTAATCCACTGCTAAAATAAATATTTTCTATGGAAAATGCTGGTGATTCCATTCCATGGAAACTCAAAGAAGCATTATCTACCCTTACAAGAGGGTCTTAAAGAGAGGTCACCACTACAAGTTTCATTTCCAATCCCTTTAAATTTAAAACCATTTCATAATAAAACATGCATATGATCAATATTATAGTCATATGGGTTGGAATCTACCAATCCATAAAGTGACCATACACTTTACATGTTTTGTTTGGCTCCCATTTAATTGAAAAAAATCCATTTATCCCATTAAATAAATTACATGAAAACAGAAATATAATGCCATCACAAGTAGATAACACATGTAAGACATGATATAAGAATAGAAGAATGCCATATTAACATATAAGTTGGTTATAAAAAAGACATGATAATAAATATGGAAACATGGAATGAAATTGAGGGAACTCAATCAGTAGGAAATTGATGAATGCAGCTATATGAAATGGAATGTTCTTGACATATGAATCCATATGTTCCTATTATGGTGCATGTAATGATTACTAAATAAAATAAATTAACAGGAAAAGGGTAAAATACCATAAACTCCATAAATACATAAGTAGTGGAAATTACACCATTTACTCAAGGTGAAATCATATCAACTATAATATTGAAATGCATGGACATTCCTAGCCGTAGACACTTGGTCATTTCCCATATGTGGGTTGATCAGTCCCGTGCACAACTATTATCCAAGTGTTGGAACATTCTTAGTGTCCTGTCTATGAACCCAATATAGTAAATCAAAGGAAAATAAACCTTCTCTGAAACCACTTTTTAATGTCCCGGTCTGACACACCTCTAATATGGTGACCATATCGGTGGGTCACATAACCTCAACTGTGTCTCCTCGAATGATAGAGGCTGCTGAATAGCAGTGAGGGTCTAGGTGTGTCCATGGGGAGACTATTACCTCATATATCATAGTGTTCACAACTATTAACAATATATAATAGATAGAGGAAGCACAACAAGAATAGACATCATCACAAATAATAAAAAATAATTGACAAAGAAATGGAAGAAAATAATTAACAATTTAATAAAAGTGTAAAATGCAAGATTATATAACAGATGAATTCATTTAATGTTCATGATACATAACTGAAATAAGTAAACAGTACAACATGTCTTACAACACAATATAAAAATAAATAATAGATAGTGAATCCATACGAGTGATCACCATGAGCATCCCAAGCTCCAGCTTATTCCTTTTCTACTAACTCCCAGGTACAATCAATACAGTGGTCAACCTAGATCCTAGAATTTTAAGGCCTACCCTAGTACCAAGTGCACATGAGTAGGGTGTGAGATATAAATCTTACTAGGATGGTACCCATGGTGTCTATCCCAATCTAAACAATGAAATATAAATTAAGGAGTGTGCTTTATAAAATAAATATAGATTGATAGAAAATTAATAATAGCCACTTGGTTTGGGTTCCAAAAGGACACCCTTCCCAAACCACCTGATTTTTCCTAAGCCAAAAATTAGAAAATCGGTAACTATGATAGTATAATATGTGTAATAGTGCTAAAATTAACAGTGAAACTCATAGAGTCAAACCCCCAAGCTTGTGCTTTGTCTTGGGGTCTAAACCATGTGCCTTAACATAAGTATGCTAATAAGAAAGATAGAAAAGTCACAAGTAAATAGACTAATATAAATTGATGCAACAAGAATATCATAAGAAATTAACCCAAGAAATCAATCAATATAGTTCAAACAATCCATCAAATCAATTGGTGGAGTTTAATCTCGTCCTTAAGGTATCTCTATGGTACATCCTTTCAAAATGAACAATTCCACATATCTTGTCCAAGGTTATCCTTTTGAAGGACCATGTATCACTCATAATATGGTAACCATGAGTCCATCCAGTATATCACACATAAGGGGTTGAGTATCACCTGAGGATTGGCATGTCCATCTTTCCAATAGGTTCATTATCAGTTTACCCTTAGATAACCAATAACACCAAATAGTATAATAGAAATCCCAGGGGAGACCATTCCTGGTGAGCCTAAAACACCACTTCCTCGACACATCGTGTTATAACCACCCAATCATGTGAGTATATCCATGAGTCCTTAATATGGAACCAATGTTCTCACCCAACCCATATCAAGTGAACCATATTTTCCAAGGCACATTGCAAGGAAATGATTAATAAAAAAATAACAAGAAAAGAATATACATAAATCATGATATCAAACAAGCACTATGAGTGAAAAGATATTCAAGATATCAACATGTCATAAGGAATTTATCACAAAATTAACCCAAGTGTCTATGAAATATTTCTATGTAATAACAAATAAATAGAAGAAATTTTCAAGAAAGATGCTTGTCAACAAGGCATAATCTCTAAAAATGAAATGAAACCAGTTTCATGTGGTATTAGCATGAATTTAACCATATGTCAACAATGAAATTTCAAGGTCTAAAACAATAAATCTTGACCTTATATTTCATAAAACCAAGCCTAACCACATTGGAAAAAACAATATACATACATAATCATATGCATAAGTCTAAAAAATAAGAACTACGCATATGAATTTTGAAAGGGCCAGCCCATAGTTCAATTCCCATTTTCATATCAAGATATAAATTTAGGACAATAGTCCATGGTACCACACACAACCCCAAAGGTCAAACCAATCTCATGGAAATAAGTTAAATGTAAATTTATGTAGAGCACACCAAAATGGGTGTCCAAGAGGAAAATTGAACACTTCGAATGGATTTCATTGTAAGAGACATCCAAAATGGACATGATATAACAAACCAATAAATTTAATATGTGATACCAAGAAATCTTCAGAAGGTTTTGGCGAGCGGCACAATAGCATGACATGAAATAAAAGACAAAGAAAAAGGGAAAGAGGGGAGATGACCTACCCTAGATATTCTAATTAAAAAAATTCACACCCTTATGAGGTTCCTTCTCACATATATCAATTTTTAAGGAAGAAACAACATTTACAAATAACCAAGAAGGTCCATGTACAATCATGCCATTTAAAAATTATAATCTCTAGAATAAAGATAGATTAAGGCATTAATAAAGTGAAGCATAAATATCTATCACTACATTTTTATCTTAATGGTAGCACACCTCTATTGGAGGGGTTTTATTACAACAAACATGACATTGTTTTACAAACAATCATTTGTCAACTTTAAGCATTTAATTAACTTATTCAAGGGAAAAATTTAATCTAAACCATGCTACATTAACTAAAAACTAATAAAGGTAATCAATTGATTAATACATAAATAATATTAAAGGTAAATGGAATGGGATTATACCTTAGGGTGGAAACCAGATGAAAACTCTGGATCTTAACACATTTATTAGTGACAAATATAAGTTGATCCATCCATCCTCTGAGTATACGCACATTTTCATATACATAAGAACTCCTTAACCCCTTTGTACGTGTCTTAATAGCCTTAAACATGCATAGGAGGATCTTTATATATATGATCACATGCATCATCCCATTATCACCCACACACATATGAATTTTACATATAGATATATAAGCACACCTATCCACTTATATAAAATCGTGCTTCTGTGGGAGGAGATACATACAATAGGAGAACTTGTCACATAAATTCTTACATATTCATACATAATGGCTTTCCTTCGACTCTGGAAACTCTAAAACACCTCAAGGATGATCAAAACTCTATAAAAAATACTAGGGGATCTAAAATTACTCAACAAACCCAAATAAAATTGGGAAACCCAAGTAAAAGGATAAAACTTACCTTTAATAGGGACCAAAGAACCTAAATCGAGGCCAACTGCCTTTCCTTCTTCATTGATTATCAGAATACAAACAAAGTAGTCCAAAGAGACCCTTTTCATATCCTAAAAAAAGAAGAAAGTCAAAAAAAATTGGATTGGCCCAACCCTAGGGTTTGGCCGAACTCAAATATAGTTATGTGAAAGGATAAATGGGTCAAATATAGGGAGGATAAGGGATCTAGGGGCCATACCTTGATTAATCAAATGAAACACATGAAGGAGTCTGGTGGGATCGGTGATAAAGGTTGGAGGCTGAGACGGGGTCTGTGCTACAGACCGAGCATCTATTGGGGGTGTCATGCGGAGGGAGGTCATGAGGGGGGAGGTCGTGTTGTAGGGGGTTCGTACAAGGGATGCTGCATTCTGTAGGTAGAAGGAGATCTTTTGGGGTCTCTAATTTTTAAATAAACTAACCAAATAATAATAATAATAATAATAATAATAATAATAATAATGAACAAAAATAATAATAATCATATTATTCTTGTTATTGATAAAACATTAATTTTTTTAAATGTTTATTTTTCACTTTTCACTTTTTATTTTAATTTGAAAATATTTATTTTTAATTTGTTTAGAAAGGAATTATCTCTTTCAAGTGTTCTAACTTTTGAAATTTCATTCTAAAACCCAGTTTTAAAAACAACTCGTGCAATAAATAATACTTTTTTAATTCCCCATGATTGTTTCATCCTGTTTAAATAGTAGTATGTTAGAATGGGTGTGGTTATGGTATGTTCATATTTTCATTTATTGAATTCTCAAATAAATACTAATTATAAATATTTCATTCATCAATTACTATTTTTGATAGATAAATCATAAAAAAACACCATTCTTGAGAATAATATTTAATCTATTAAATTCAAAATAGAATTTAATCAAGACCTACAAAAACACTAGGTATATAGACCTCTAGGATTCATTATAATTTTGATTATATGGAATTTATTAAAGCCCAATATTACTATGTATCAATGATTTGATCACAATAAGAGTAATGAATTGATATCTCAATTATGATAACCACATATGAATACTCACGGTGAAATATAGTCCCATTTTCATAATATCTCATCAAGCATATTTCACATGCATGTGAACCACCAAAATTCTTCCTACTCCTTTCATTGAATATCTTAAATAACATTTTGATAAACCATCTCCATGGAATTTATGGTTCCTTTTTTATTCCAATCAATTGTCTGAGATATCAAATTTGACAATGATTAGGGGGGAATACTTCCCCAACATATCCATTTATAACATGTATTTCTAAGGCTTTCTACGGGGCGTGCATTATCTGTGAGGATTTGTTGATCGTTTTGCTATATTACTGCTTTCAAAAGGTGGGATACATTCATCACTTCTTCAGATATGTTTTCTCCTTGCTCAAAATTGGATGATGGGATGTCGGTCTCTCCATATGTGGATTCCTCCTCAGAATTTATCACCGATTCTGGGTCTCCCTTAAAGATTCAGACACCGTTTTTGAAAATTTTCCTTGTGGCATAGATTTATGGATTCTGGTTAATTACAATAATTTTGTTAGGATATTACAATCGGTCAAGTCAAGGAAGGAACCGTCGGTCAGGAGAGTAGTCACTTGGGGGAATTGCTGGCATGTTTGGATGCTGAGAAACTGGTACACATGAATTTTATTTATCATATGGCTTCTCGAGGGCACGAAATCCCAAGGAATACCATGTCAAATGTGTAGAATTATATATCAGAGGCATGTCTCTATGATTTTCCTTAGATTCCCAAATTTAACACGAGTTATACCATGAGTTTAGCATCTAGTGGAGGTAGATTGAATCAATAAAGACACTTATGGGAGTGGATTAGATGGATATATACTTTAGATAGAGCACCTAGAAAGTATACTGGATGGATAGATCAGAACACCCAATTTGGAAAGAACCAAGATGGTGTGTCTGACAAAGGGGAAGGTTTCACACGGTGAAGGATGATTTGGACACCACTAAGGGTGGATCATAGAGAAGGATGGTTTCACACAATGCGGACACCATGGTTTACCATTAGCTGGGATTAAACCTCGAAGAGGCTCCCTACCTACCCTATCTAGAAGATAAATATTCAAACCCACACAGTTCGAGAGGGTGGGGCATGGAATTAGGGTGTACACAAATGAAAACAACATAGGAGAATGTTGGGGCTTATTCATGTTTAGAGGCCCATATGGATGGCAGGATTTTGCTGGGATGTGTTAACCTGGTAAAATCAGGATGGACAAGGATGATGAATCGAAGGATGAAATGAATTAGGATGGAACTGAAAACTAGTGTGAAGGTAATGGTAGTTTACATGAACCTAAAAGTGGATTCCTATGTATCCACATGGTGGAGAATCAAAGTCCACGTAGTTATGGTATTGTTCAATGAGTCACCTAAAGAGGTGACTCGGGAGAATGGATGTGTGGATGGGGACTTGAAAGAAATATAACCAATGGGTTAAGGCATGATCTTCCTAAGGAACAAAGACTTGAGGGAGAGATGAGGATGGGACATAGGAGATGGGATTGAGCCTTAGGGAGGCATCCTCTATACCTTTCTCAAAAATCTAAAAGATTAAAGCTCACATAGTTCAGGAATTGGGCATAGAATCTGGGAGTACCCAAAGGATAGAAACCCGAATACATGTTAGGTCTTATGCATGGTTACCATCCAATCACAAGACGAACACTCTAGGTTGGAAGAGTATGGGTTAAATATCAGTATTACACATGGTTAGATACCTGAAAACCGTTCTGACACCAAAAATGGGTGGACCAAATATGTGGGTCCCAACAAAGGGGACACCGATGTTTACCAGTGATTGGGTTTGAACCTCAGGGAGCCTTCCTACGTATCCTATCTAGGAGATAGGAATCAAAAAAACACATAGTTTTAAAGGATATAGTTTAATGTATTGTGCAACTAAAGGGGGTATGGATTTTAATGATATTCAGTACAAGGTTGAACCATTGTGAAGTGGTCAGGACTGGTAGTTGGTGGGATTGATCCTCAAAGAGGATTCCTATGTACCTTTCTTGCAAAGGGACAAGGATCAAAGTACATATAGGTTAGTAAAGAGACTAATTGGGCTTACACACTAAAGGTTCCCATAAATGAAGTCATGGTTAATGATTATTTTAGGCCCACATGAGTCATTATCAGTGTGGGAAATAAGAGGCAACAAATGACTTGACAATCATGTTGAAAAATTTGTGTCCATGTGGAGTGGATTGGGGCTTATGCCTAGTTAGAGGCCCATCACAAGAAGAATGGGACTTGCTCCATTGGGGAATCCCAAGGAGGGTATCTTGATGTACGATGAAGATATGGCCATACTACAAGGATCACCCTATTATGTTGGGTTGGGGCTTATTCAAAGGATGTCTGGGGTAAGCATGGTGACAAAGCTCAGAGGGAGAGGAGGAGTTAGAGGGAGATGATGCCTATCCCCTTTTTGGTCCTCTCAAACATATCCATCATGTGGTGGTCACAGTTTAGCATCATGTGTTGAGGACATGGGTTCTTGGTATTTTTATTTCCCATAGCTCGGATAATAAGGACTAACTTCTCACCCCTAGGAAATACACCACTGGTGTGCTTTGACCTTCAATGAAGGGAATGAACCACCAATGTCGTTGATTAATTTTTTTTGGAGTGATCCATTGAGGGGTCTACATTACTGTGGCTATGAAAATAATAAATATCCATTAGAATTCATATGTGAATAAGCATAGGGTAGGCTAATTCAATATGAAGCACTCCTCAAAGATCATTGAAATTATTTTGTACAAGCCTAGAGGGCCGCATGGGAGAAGTGTGTGCAAGATAGAGGTGTCAAGTTTAAGAGGTTCTCACACATGATGCCTTAGGGTAAGGACAACACATAGAGAACATAATTTAGGGTGCACGCAAGACTGATGTATTGTTCATAAGATAATGGACTACACACAAGATGGAACCATGTGCACAAGATTGGCACGACATAAGGAAAACATGCATGCAATTGATATTCATTCAAAAAAATTCACATGGTGTAAAAGGAAATGGTTGAGGGTCAACCCCTAGTGATCCCACCAAAATATGACCCCTATGAGACATGTTATGGAAGATCATATACCCTAAGGCCACGTGTTTCATGCAGTCGCGAAAGGGGTCATCTTTTTCACATGATAACAAAAGTTCTTTTTCTGAAATGGTCCCATGAAATATGGGGTACATTTCTATTTATAGACGAACACATCAGTGGAGGAAAACAAGGGGCTTGTGTGAAAGGGGAATTTTTCGTCGCATTGGGAATGTATGATCTTCTGTGCGATCTATTTTCTTATATGTCAGCTTGATTTCTTTAGCACCTTTGACATGGACATTTTTTGGAGGGATGATAGAGAAGAATCCATTTGAAATTTCATTGGGCACACAATATCTTGCGAGCAACTTTCAATATTGCACGTAGTCTGAAAATATTGTTCCCCCCTCCCTTAGGTGTCTCAGGATTTTCAATTGATCCAAAAATCACCTTCATTTTTCTCAAAAAAATCCAATTTATATCCTCAACTGAAATTTGACTCCAAAAAATTCCCCCCTAAGAATATGAGCTAAAAGGGAACCTGAAGGTCATATTCTAAGGGAAACACTATAGAGTATAATTCATGATTGTTGTTGCGAACAAAAATGACCACTCAGTGCGCAAAATACTTACATAGGTGAAAAAAGGGTGGTTCCATGCCAATAAATACAATGGGGGCCAGGGTTCCATGCTTTGAATTTCCTATATGATATGCAATTTTTCTCTCATGTGAGAGAGATCCTCTATTATTTAAATATGATCATGGATTCAGTCATAATCTTTCATGAAACTATATATTCTTTCGTGTCGCTACCAATTCATTCACACACCCGACAAAGAAATATTTTTTACATGTCCTATGCCTATATTATGTGCAATATACAATCTTGCATGCCAAAACCTCATTGGTTTGTGAAAGATCATTTTTTATCTTTTGGACCTGAAGGCAATGGCTGCTGAACAGACCAATGTCAAGTGGAAAGATGTTGTTGATGCACGGAGCACCAAGAGTATCACAAACCCACAATTTCTTCATGTGAGAAGGGTCATATCCGATAATCAAATTATTTTCAGTATGCTAATGAACGCTCAAAATAATTATGTTCTTGGTGATAGTCTACAGATATGGAACTTTGGTATCCATGAAGAGGTGGTAATGTTAGGCTTCAAAACCAACACACTACATACATGGGTGACGTGTGAGGATATCCTTCAATGGTACAACATCAAGAAAAAGGGTCAACCTTCCAATGAAACTCAAAAAAATGATGTTTACATCCTAAATTTGAAAACCAGAACTATTGTGGGGAATGACTTGGCTTCTATGGAATCTCTAGACCACTATGCGAGCTAATTCAGGAGAAACATCACTAATGAGACCAAAGGCTGGAAGGAATAGGACTTCAGGACTTGGGTAAACATTTTGAGTGAATGGAAATGGGAATACTAAGTATTCCAGACATGCGAGGATATCGGGGAAAATCTATGGTCTATTGGGTTGTTTGAATTTGTGTGGACGTCACATTTCTATTTCTAACATCAGTAAGACCTAGTTCCAGATATTTTCATCCAATGGTCCCTTGACACCAACACTTTCCACATCCACCATGGAAAAGTGGCCTCAGCCTTTGGGATATCCACTGAATTTTCGAAATTCCCCTTGCAGGGTACTAGTACGATGAGTTCCTTCCAATAGATAATGTTTGGGGGGATAGGATTCACACACCCATTCTGACATGGCATCTATTGGAGCTAGACAAGGAGAAGTTGTTCATCAAGTACATCATTAAGGATATAGCCTATCTGGGATGGTTCAACCTATTTCTACGAAAGGATAAGGAAGTGAAAATTTCAGGACGAGGGAAGTAATGATTGAACATGTCAAAGAGGGGGAAGGTATGATCATACTAGATGGTCATGGAGGTAGAAAAATGATCATAAGACTTCATCATAAACAAAATCCGAGACCTGAATGTATGATACACTAGATTTCATATCGCATTTTTGAGTGAGTGGATTCTTATAGTATGGTATATATGGATGGGAGTACGTTTGAGGATGTTGGTGATGGCTAAGATCATGGCGGCCAAGAACAAGATCAATATATGAGTGCCTATGTTGGCCAGGTTGTATGATATTTTTGGGTAAATCTCAAGAGGAAGTATTCCCAGGAGAATATGTATACCATTTCAAATTTTTCATGGATAGGTTGCAGCTCATTGTTGTGGGTTTGACTTCTTGAATTCCATCTACCCTCGAGGTGACAGTCTATATCCATCTGTAGTAAATATTTTAAGAATTTTTCCCTTGATGCCCACTAAGGAGGGGATCCAAATGAAGATTTAAAAACATGAAAACATCAACTTTCAACTATTTTGAACCCCATCTAGCAGGATGGTAGATTACAAGAAATGCACATTAAGTCATAGAGAATACATGAAAACCATTAGGGGTCGGGTATTGGTAGCCCAGATTGATGGAAAAATATTTTTGCAAACCCTATGTTCCAAAGAGGGTTTCCATGAAATTCAGGTTCATGCAACAGATACCAAAAAAATTTGTATACAAAGGTTCGAGAGGAGTGGAATCCCTGTATAATTTTCTAATTACGGCTTCTGTACATGACTTATGGTTTTTGTTAGATCATTATTCTTCCCCACAGTGATGTTAATTATGGCCTATCAAAAGAGTATGCTGACCATTGGATATCAGCATATCCTGATGTGATTCTACGACAATGTGTTTGACAAATCAAGGAATCCAGTGTGGATTCTGGAAAATGAGGAACAAGAAGAGGTGTTGTGGGGGAAGTGAGACCAGGAATAAGTCAGGCACCTAGAATGGGGAGGGATAGAACTTCGGCAGCAAGATAATCATAAGGAGAGAATGCGCCTCCACCTTCTGAAAATAGGTGGTCCTGTGGGCGGCCTAGTGATCCATTTTGGGAACTCCTATGGAAGAAACTAATACATCTTCTAAATCCAACCTTCAATTCCATTTTCCCACTTCTATGGTCTTCTTGGAGGATGCTGCGATAATCGATGTCCAAATAATAGCTATGGAAGAGACTGGTGCACACTAGGATTGATCTACCAGATGTAGGGTATATTAAGGTGGTGTAGAAGGTGAAATTTCATCATCGACATGAATACCTGATAGCCATGGATATTTATCCATGAAAATTAGTTCAGAATTAATAACTAAATATTATCATCGAAGTGATGATTGGCCAAGAGAATGACCCACAATAACTGATGTCCAGGGATGATGATGATGAGAAAGAAGGAGAAGATGAAGAAGATGAGGGGAATAAGAATCAGAGGAGGTGTAATAGGAAGAATAGGAGGCTGGAGGTGAGGGAAATAGAGTTAAGAGACCTTGGGGAATAGTATCCCTCTAGGGAATCCCATGTGAACACAGATCAATCATCAGCTATGATGCTAAACTGGTCATGAAACATGATGTGAGTCTTAAATCTTACTTCTGATGGTATTCCTCTTTTCACAATTTGAATCCACTAACCAAAATATTCTTTATTTAGGACCACATTGATTATGAAAACCATCAATTTCCCCCCTATAGGGGATGAAAATGTATCAATGGACATGAAAGGACATCCTCATGAATCTGTATCTAGAATCAAATAGGGGGAGGGCCAACCATGGATGTATTGGGTGAAGGGACAACCATGGTGTAAATGTTCAATGGTGAATGGGAAATGACAGTATCGATATCTCGGTCTATCCCAAACACTTAGAAGAAGGTAGTTCCAATCATATAATTACCAAACGTGGAGAGATCTCCCTTGGTGGAAGATCCAATGATGACTCAGACACCAGATACCACTGCGCTTGGATCTTATAAGTTCTTCCATTGTTGTATCAAATCCTTATTGAGGAAATCAGCTGAATAATGAATCCATTCTCAATTTAGTGATCACATTATTAGAGGATTAACACACTGTTGAGTGTAGAACATCTGCAGGATCTCTACAAATGATTACACCAGTCCACGTAGATCCAACCATTTAGACTGGTCCATCCCTGGCACACAGTGATCTAGAAGATGCAATCATGGGTGATGTTACTGCCAAGATTGAGCTCAAGGCTGGTGGGGGGGGGAGGTCATTGAAGATTAAAGGATTCTAGAACAGGAACCTTCCACTAAACACCTGGTTATTTTTATGAGTACATGCATGCATATCTTGAGGAGATGGATGACTCTAATTCTGATGTGGATGAGGAGAGTCATATGAAATGACACAAGGTATGGACATGAATCAAACACTTCCTCATTCAATCAAAGTAAGAATGGATGAGTCAGATGAGGTCACCTTGCACATTTCTATGCTTTTCTACAACGAAGGGGTGGATGCTCACTATCATCATATAATAATCCATGATTATATGGATGATAAGATACGATAGAATATCTAGACTTCAAATAGTGTTGGGTGTTATAAAAAAATAGAAATTTTCCAGAAGCCTCTTGGTGCTGAGCAGGAAGTCTGATGTCTTGAAGAGCAGGCAAACAGATGAGATTCATTTATTGCAAGCCAATATCATCTCATTGAATAGTTGAATTCCCATATGGTGTATGCCCCGGAGCATTAATTGTAGGAAACCATAAAATAATTGAACTATATGATGAAAGGGAATTAATAAAGGTTAGATTTAATGACCTTCTCTATGTATATGATGATGATTAAAGGGATCCCATATAGTGGGAGACAATCTTGGAGTCTACATGTCATAAAGCGGATATATTGGAGAAGTCCATTGAAGGGTCTGTTTCATAAGGGATGTGTTTTAGCCAAACATATGAAACATGTTTTCTTCCTTATATACTTATCTTGAACTACGTGGATGGACATAAAACATGATTATTATTACTTATTATATATTTTTTCTACATCTGGATCATAATTTTGAAGTAACTTGTGATCGATCCCTAAGATCACATGGGTCATACCTGGTGGGAGAAACATGGGAGGGCCACATAATCCTCCACTTTGTGCATGAGAGTGATATCTATTCATTGATTATTCGAGGATCTACCATTATCGACTAACTATAAAAAAATGTTCAGGTTAATGGAGAGACCTCAACCTAAATATAGGGTTCCTAGAACATTCAACTTGCCTTTCCCAAGATGCTCTAATCCACGAAAGGGGTAACTCCAAGGGTGTCAGAGTCAATCCAAACAAGGGGAAATGAGGAGTAGGAATCATGATACCCAAAATTTGGAACATAGTAAAGGTGTCGTGATGATGGAGGATAACTGCTGACCTGATTCAAAAGACATCATCCATATTGCATTAGCCTGAAATGGGGACAAAAAAACGAGGGTCAATCATTGTCTGTATTCTAAAACGTAGTTCCTATCTCGATATTCCATCTAATATATTTTGGAAGGTATTCCCAAAATGGTAGGAGAGCTGAAATTTTAAGAATCCATTCTTTTTGTGGGTCCCTTCAGATGTGAAGGAGGATGAGGATGTGAATAAGGGGCACACTATGTATGGGGTGGAGTGATGTACTGCTCAAAGGAATTAAAACACTCTTGAAACAATTCTACCATGAAGAAAGCATGTTTGATTGGTTTAATGGTATGGATCAAGATCAAACCTACATCCATATGGGACCTATATGGTGAGGACCTAGAACTCCTCATAGACAAAGCCGATGATATGTAGTTTCACATCATACACTGAGGACAGTTCAAGTATTATATTAATGTCATATGACTAGGATGTTGCACATAGTTTTAAGGTCATACTTTCTCAACATGGGATAATAGATCAAATTCATGTTTCATGGACTGTAGGATCCTAGATTAAGGATGTAGTGTTTGGACCCTAAATGGGGCCAAAGGTCTATAAAGGTTAATGAACCTAGGGCTGGGCCCAAATAAAAAAATCATTGGCACCTCCATATATCCTGTAAGGATAGGAATCATTCAAAATGTAGATCCATAATTCTATGCAATTTAATGTTATACGATGAGGAAAAAATTTGTGATGTAGTTTATTGTCATATGACTAGGACGTGGGAACCCTAAAGGACAAATGTTTTTTTTTGGTACATATCCTAACTAGAATGAGGAATAATGAAGTCCACATGCCACACCACATGTTCTGAAAAGGGGGATAGGCCTAAGTGGCTAGAAGTATGAAAGGGGTTACGACAACCTCTGATGAAGAGACTAGGAATCACTACAAATCCCATTAGAATCGGAATCAAGCCACATGTAGTTTTTGATAAAGGTATGACAGATGGCCAATACCAAAAAGAAAAATATCCTCTCAGGCAAGGAAAATCACATGTATTATGCAGTTTAATGTCATGCAAACATGGACACTTAAGGTATTTTTTTAAGGTTGTAGAGTTCAGACCAAAAGGGGAAGATTCTCAAAGCTAAAATATGTGACATGGCGCATTAAGGAAACCTAATGTGAGAGAAGAAAAATTAGTTTTCACCATGTTACAAATTTCCAAGATAACACACATAGTTTAATGAAATGATTCCCAGACTAGGGGATTGAAGCTCCTAGTTTAAGGTCACAAAGTTCAGACCAAAAGGAGGTGTGACTCTTCCATGTAGGCAAAAACCTTATCCAAATCCTTAATCCCTCATGAGGCATGCTCGACATGGGAAAAAATGGTATAGAATATCATTAAAATTTATTGTAGCACATTGTAGGAGACAAAGGTGCAGAGTCAAAGATGACCCCATAACATCGGTTTATCCTCTCAGTGCACAAAGGTGTACAGAGGGATAACACTGAGGGTGTTAATGTTATGTTTGAACATGATGAAATGGAAATTGATTGAAATCCTTAAACCAATATTCAAGTCATAATATGGTTAGTGATATGATGGAGGATAATTGTTAACCATATTTGAACCACATTATCCATATCGTGTGAACTAGGATTGGAACAAAAAAGTGAGGGTAGACTGGTGTCCATACTCATGATGTTGTACCTATTTCAAATTTCATTTGAGATCCTTCGGGATGTTCTCCCAAAATAGTAGGTGAGCCATAAGGATGAGAATCCATGCCACCTAGGGGTCCTTTAGGATGTATGAAATGACGAAGACCAAAATAAAGAGACACATGAATCATCGAGATGGAATTAATGAATTCTCATGAAGGACACAACACTGTAGGTCATAAAACACATTGAATCTGATAACACTAATAAGGAACATCAAAGGCTGAGGGGTAAAGTTATGGGTGGAAAACTCAATAAGGAGACTGGAGGAAAGGGTTAGAATGGGTTAGTGAACTTAGGGTTGGACCCGAGGTGAAATTATGCTGCATTATAATGTATATTATGAGGGAAGGAATCAATACATAGGTAGTTTGGTAAATAACATGTAGTTTACCATCATGTGGTAATTATAAACGGAGTAGAGGTTTCTCAAGAGAGAAATGTGTATGGCATGGCAGAATAACTTGACGTGAATGAGGATGAAAGAATTCTACAAACCAACCCATTCATGATCCCAGGAGAGAAACCATGCCAAGGGCCTGGGATAAGGAATAAAAGAACCTATGGATGGACCCAAGGACAACATGTGTGAGTGTTCCTACATATTCAGTGAGGGAAAGAATCAAGCCAAACATAGTTCTACAATGTTGTACAGTTTAACAACATTCGGTAAGGACTCAGGGGATATCACAAAAAGGGAATGACTATGGGGCAGACTGAATATCCTAATGTGAACAAGGAAAAATATTCCTCATACCACATAATGCACTCCCAAGAGGAGTCTTGACCAAGGAGGCAAATAGGGTAATTTTGGCAATGTGCTGTGTAGTTTACGATCATGCCGGATAAAGTGGCACTTAATTTTTAAGGTCATGTTAAAAGGAATATGAATGATCTATAGTTTAATGTCTATAAAGCAGTAAATAATAGTTTCATGTCATGTAGGATGTGTGACATCTTAGTTTAAGGTCATAAAACTCCGGCCATACGCTAAGGCTGAAAGGCCTGAAAAGGTTGTGCGACCTAGGGATGGACCCAAAGACGGAATGTTTAGGCATTCCTATATATCCTATGAGGACAGTAATCAATCTATATGTAGTTCTTGAAAATTTTTTATGTTTAAGGTCATATGGTATAGACATTAAGATAAGGGAGATATTCCTATGGGAGGCACATGGTGTGGCTATTGTATGAGGAAAAATTCCATACCTCACAACATGATTAGAAAAGGAATATAAGGCCATAATGATAAAAATGGGGAAATTAGGTCTGGGACTGAGGTTAAATGATGGGAAGTTCATATGTATCCTGTAGGGGTAGGAATAAGGTCACACATAGTTCTTGAAATGAAAAGCATTTTATCATTATTCAGTAAGGATACATACAGATGAATGAGGTCTAAATGGAATGTTCATGGAATGATAAATCATACCTGATGTGATTGAGTACATGATAAGTATAAGCCACGCCATTCACAATCCCAAGGGAGAACCTGAGGCTAAGGGGCCTAAAAAGATTGAGGGGATTGTGATGGACCCATATACGAAGTGTTCAGGTGTTCCTACGTATCCCGTGAGGGTAGGAATAAATCCATATATAGTTCTTGAAATTACATGATATTTAACATGATATATTAAGGATTTAGTGTATCATAGTTTATGGTCATAGTTCTAGGACCATAGATTTCTAGATTAATGTGACAGAAGGGAAGAAAAAAGGTGAATCCTCGTGCCCAATATTTGGGCTACCATATAGATGTAGATAATTATAGAGGATAACTTTTGACCATGTTCTCAACATAGTATCATTATCATGTGACATGGAATGGGAACATACAATTGAGATTTGAAAACTGACCATATTCGCAATGCGGGACTGGAATGAAATTACTGTTCAAGATCCTACGGGATGTTGGCCCAGAACAATTGGTGAGACAATATGGAATGAGTCCAGGCAGCTTGGGGTCCTCTTGAATTTGAATGATGATGAAGACCCAAATTAAGGGGAATGTGAAGGGTGGTGGTACCATCATAGTTTAATGCCTTCCAGCATGGACAAGAGAGTTCTTAGTTTATAGACATAGAGATTAAACTAGGGGGCAAGTTAACCACTTGGAGTTTATTGTCATGTAGGATAAAAGGGATATTATTTTAAGGTCATATATCTCATAAAATTTTTAGTTTATCATCATGAAGTATGATAGAGAACCACTCATATGAAGCACTTCTTGAGGAGTTTATAATTGGTGGGAAGAGTGATACACTCACCATCCATGGTGACCAGGGAATATGTACCTTTGGGGTAAACCCTGTGAATGATATAGGGTCCCTCCCATTTGGGTTCCAACATTGGTGGTTTCCTTCCAAAAATCATTTGAATCCTCTGGACAAATATCGTATCACCTTGAAGGAAGGAGTATAGGAAAAATTTCTTATTGAATTATTTTTCTATCTTATTCGGATTCCTCTCCAGATTGTTAAATGAGTGAAGCATGTTCTCATCGAGGGCTTCTAGTTCATCTAGATGGATTTCGACTACCTTATCCAATGATTTTGGATCGTAAATGGCTTTGTGGAGTGATGTAAACTGAATCTCAATGGGTAGGACTATCTATATTTTATACACTAAGGAATATGGGGTCAAAATGGTAGAATTAAGAGTTGTTGTTTGATAAGCCCATAGAAAGTTGGGAAGATTTTCTGGTTAGATCTTCTTGTTTTGACCAACCATCTTTTGTAATATGTTATAGATGGTTTTGTTTAATTTCTTGATCTTCCCATTTTATTTCACATGATAGAGAGAGTTATGATTACAATGGATATTTTACTTTGCATAAAATTTCTTTAGGTCAGTTACCTGAAAGTTTATGTCATCATCAGTGAGGACGGTGTGAGGGACTCCGAAATTGTGGATGACATTAGAACCCACAGAATGAATGATAGAATGGGGATTGACTTCCTTTAGTGGAATTTTCATTGCACAGATGGAAATTAAATCTATAGATTTCAGGATGAACCGACACTGGTGAGATTTTTCCAGTTTATATTGCCCCACAACATCGAGTCCCCACACACAAACAGGCCAAGAGTACATAGTAGTATGAAGGGGATCTGGCGACCAATGAAATACATTATAATATATCTAACACACATGGAAATGTTTTCAAATGAGATACAATCATGAACCATGGTGGGATAATAGTAGACCAACCTTCAGATATGATGAGAGAGTTTCAGCACTACCTGATGATCTCAATAGTAACCAGCGTGAACTTCTTGTATAAGCTATGGAAGCTCATCTCCTTGAATCCAATGGAGGAGAACCCCATCAAACCCACAACATTAGAAGATCATCTCAAGACTGGGAACAATCTGGAAGGTGAAATGCACAACGGGTCGGCTGATTCACTCACATTTGGCACTATATGTCGGTAGATTTCTATGTTGGATGTACTCAAAAAAGGATTTTTCTAACCCAGGGTCCCTTCCAATTCTGTAGCATGGGATTTTGGGGTCCCGGTGTGGATATACTATTACTAATATGACTTACCTACTAGCTATCATCATCATTTGGAGTGACAGGAGCAACGACCCTTAGATGCACCACATGGATAATCAAATCATTCTAATCAGGCTCTATAAGAGATGTGGAAAGGTTGCATAGGGAATTAGATTGCTTTTTCTACAATCAAGGGACATAAGTAAATTCTATTCGAGAAGGAAAATTATCAATTAGCTAGTGAGTTCACTCTAATAAGGGAAAAATCTCTGGTTTCCTGATGATGGAGTCGCTATTGATCTGTTTGATGACCAGTTCAGAGTCACCTTTTACATTAATGTGGGGAACATCAATATAAAGGGTCAGCTCGAGACCTGTGATGAGGGGATGATACTCGGACTCATTTTTTTTTAATCCTTTTGAAAACATGAATGAATAGGATGTCATAGCCTGTATAGGTGTGGTAAAGACAATACCCTTTCCTACTCTATTATTTCTGGGAACATTGAGTCTCCAGCCGGTAGGGCTTCAAGAAGCACCGTCGATGTAAATCTGCCAACACAGCACGACTTGGTCCACTGAAAGGATGGATTCATTTAGGATTTAATAATCATGGGATAGATTTGTGGGGGTTGGATGGGCAGTAAATAAGTCCATCAGTTCCAAACCCTTAATAGCTCTCTAAGGGATAAAACTGATGTCAAACTATTGTAGAATCACTGCCCACTATGCTAGATGGCTAGTCAACATGGGGTGGTTCAAAGTGTACTTTAGTAGATCCACACATGACACTAGGTGAATCTCATTTTACTGTAATTAATGTTAAAACTTTTGGATCGTGGATTATAGTGTAAGTCATCTCCTCTCAATAGTGGAATGTATGGTGTCTATATCAAGGAGCATGCGACTGATATAGTATAAATTTATCTTTATTCCCTCATTGTTCTCCTAAGCGAGAAGGGAATTATGGGAACATTCTTGAGCAGTCACATTATGGACCAACAGCTTTGCAGAGATGGGTGGCATCAGAATCGGAGGCTGTAGAAGGTACTGCTTAATCTCCTCAAAAGTTGTCTGACACTCTACACCCCACTGGTAGATGACAGCTTTTGAATGTGTTGGGAAAATGGATTACACTTTCCAAATATATTTTTAAACAATTGGAGTATGTAGGATTAGTGTACTTGAAATATTTAGAGTTCCTGGTTTTTTCTCATATGTGGAATCTGAATAACATCGTTGATCTTCTCTCGATCGATCTTGATGCCTCTATTTCAGACGATAAATACAAGAGAAACTTTCCATAGGTAATCTTAGAGGAAAACATCAACTGTTTCGTCTTCATATAGAGGACGAATAGGAATAAAAATACATTATCAAGATATAAGAGATAGCCCTGACACTGGTAGGATTTGATCACCAAATCCTCTATGTAGCATTCCACTAATGTCCCGTGGATTTTCTGGAATATGTAGTTCCCGACACACTGATTAGTGGAACCATCATTATTCAGACCAAAAAGTCATTACATGGTGACATAAATTACCTTTTGGTGCTCTGAAGGTTGTATAATATTCATCCCTAGGATCCATTTAGATTTGATTATATCTGAAACACCCATCCATGAAGATAGATATAAGAATACAGCAGTAGTGTCGATCAATACCTCTGTCGTAGGGAGGGGAAAATCATATTTCAGACAATGATGGTTGAGATTATATAATTTCATGAAAACTATGATATATAAATTCTTATTCTTGGTGGGAACAATTTTTCCTAGCTATTTTGGGTACTGGGATTCCTTGATGAAGTTTGCTTGGTGAGCTTATTAACCTCGGCATCAACCATGGCATCTTGATAAGGGTGAATCTTTCTGGGAGGTTGTTTGAACCCACGATGGTTCGTCAGGATACCAAGTCAGTGGATGGTGACCTATGGATCTACTCTGGGTGTCTCACCATAACTCCAAGTGAATACATATAGATACTGCTTTAGGAAATGCACATATTGTTGTCGATCTTATGTAAGAATAGCAGCACTGGTCAATTTCGGTCTCGGATCTATCTTAGTAACAATATTAACCTGTATTATCTCATTAATGGTGGTGTAGACACATCTTCAAATGTAGGGGAAAACTTCTAAATCCTATTCATCATCTATGGAGGGAGGAACATCGATAGAAGGTAACTCTTCTGAATTGGCTGGCCTTAATGGAATGTTGGCGCCAGCCTGAGTGGTGGTGGACTCCTCATTTGGGGACCCCTACCCTGCTGAAACCATGAAGATAATATCCATCAATCCAATTCCATTAGGCCATCAAACCATCAGGCCACAATTGATAATATCAAAGAAATAATGGAACATGATCTTGAGCTAGTTCGACCCAACCTAGAGAAACAAACAAGTATAACGTATTTCCATTTCTATAGGGTGAAAATTCCAATACCTTACAGGGGTGAGTGGATCTTGGATCACTCAATGATGACTTTTGTGGGAATTCAAAGTGATCTTCCCACACTCCTTAAATATGGGAATGAGCTTTCCCCTTGTCCAAGATATGAAAATGAATTATCCCATGTATGGGGTTGTAGCCTCCAACATGTGAATTGGGAAAATGTAGGCATCATCCAAGTATACCATTAAGTCAGTCACAATGGTAGTACAGTTATCCCTATTGGTCTAAACCAAATTTTCCATGCTCTTATAGTAATAGGAATTTAGATAGAAGCATTCAGTATAAAAAAAGGGAGATGCATCACCTTGGAGAATTCCCACTCAACGATTAATGGAGTACTTGAGGCATTGGTGATACGAGGAGGGGACTACCACATGCTGATGGAGCCAGGGCCTAGCCATCAGTGCATTTTAGAAGATTCCATATGAGAAAACCATGAACATTGTTCCGACCATCATACCACCAAATTGGGTCATCATGTTTATTTTGATGACAAGAATCTGCTCATTCCTTTCATAACCTTCAATATTCTAGTTAGAAGATTGCAGATCTGCTTTAGACTAGCCTAGCTTGTGGAAAGTTTGGGTTGGGATGATATTTATCCCAAACCCCTTGTCAATGATAAAATGATGGAATTCCATGTAGTTGAACTACTGAGTGATATATAGTGGGTGGATAATCCCCTGTATAAAAGAATCTTCATCTTCTATAGAGAATGAAATGACGTCCTTCCTTTATTCTTTATCGACTTCCTCACCATGAAAGGCTTATGTGTTCTCTACCTCTATTTCAAACTGGTGGGGGATTCTTAAGGCCTGTGTGAGGGCTTCATGCATGTCTAAAGATAGGAGGAGAGACATAAGGATTGAGTGTATTAAAAGAATTTTGGAAAGGTTCTTAAGTACATCATACATCCGTGTGAGAAGAAAAAATCTTCCAATAAGATGTTTCTCAAAAGTAGGAGGCATGAAAGGTGATGTTGTTTAAACTAAATGATTCTTTCCAGTTCTACGAATGTTCCACTTCTTACTTTTCAAACCGCATAGAGTGACCACCGGTTCATAGCTAGATGGATGAGGTATATCCACAATTTAACATGATTGATCCTAACGCAGTCATGGAGGCTCTTCCTAATCATGAAATACAAACGGTGGGGGGGGTGAATCTTATGAGATAGGATTAGAATGACACACATATTGATCTCTTCACTGGGATTGCATTCTAGTCTTGGTTTCATAACCAGCTTGGCTGGGAGCACTGGCTTGAGCATTCAAGAAATTCACATACCCAGTGCTCTGTCAATGATAGTATCAACTGGGGATGTTAGGAGGGTCTTCCTGGCGGTCTTCATAACTGGGTACCATGTAAGGGTCCACTATTTCGACGGTATTCACTGATTCATACACCTGGTCATCACTCGAGGAGTTCTCTATTGTTGTGTGAATTCTGGAGGCAGTCCCCATCTCTAGGGGCCTAAAATCGCTGAGATATTGGGATGAATTTGGCACAGGATGGGGGCTTTGATATCCATTTCATTGTCATAATCTACACCCTCATCGGGACAAATGATGAGATTTCGACACATAGGTAGTATCTAATGGTATCATAGTGACTTCAGAAGGCTCGAGATGGTTTAAACATGCCAGGATAATACCATGGGAATGAGTGACTTCCCTATGAGCTATCCGATAATCATATTTTTGGGACCCATGGCTAGAAACCTACTTCCATTCACCCTCACTATCACTGTAATTCTTTATGAACACACACACCATTTTTTACAAGGCTAGGCCGAATATGACTACATTTTTACTGACCATGTCATGTAGATATTATCTGAACACATAAAACTGCTTGAGAGTGTGTCCACAAAACTAGTGATAGGGGCAGTAATATGGGTGATCTGTGAGATATGCCTCTTCAGTCCTCCTGCATTATAGAAACCATAGGATCCCCTGGCCAATGAAATTTCATAATTAACCAGGGATCTAGGCCTCATTAAATGAGTAGGTACAGTTTCTCCAATCTAATAAAGGGGCTCTGGGAGCCTGGCCCAGATGAGGGGATGGAGCCTGGTGAGGTTTTGGAACCCTGTTTTCTCGCCTAGGTGGTGGTGGTGTGTTACATGGTGGGGCCTTCCAATATTGAGGCGAGTGATTCTGAGCCAGAGGTTAGGCTTGACGTGGTGGACCTCAAAAAGGATATGGAAGTGTCTCTACCAGTAAGAATTTTGGCTAGCTTGGAGCCATTTTTTTGGAATGGAAACGGTATGATCCTTAGTGACTCTTCTTGGAGGATCTACGAGGGGAAACAGATGTACATCCCCATCTGGTTGTAAGGCTTCCTCTTGGTGTTGAGCCTTAGCAAAGAAATCATGTAATCTACCTGGGAAGTTCTAGGTAATGAGAGAAGTAACCAATTCAGTCTTCACATTCCATAGACACATCGTTAGCACCTATTCCTAAGTTTTTGGCATGTCGAGTAAATATATGAGTCCCATCCACCTAGAGACAAGGTCTGGGACTCACTCGTCATGCCTTTTATTTCACATGAAGGGGTTAGAAATACTAGTCCTCTAGGAGGTGGAACTGAACTTTTAGAGAAACTTCCTATGAAGATCCCCCCAACCACTTATGGATCTAATCGGTAACTTGTTATACCAGTCAAACATCGTTCCTTCCATTGTCTCTATGAAACACCAGACCTTAGTGGAATCCTATTTCCCTGTACTTCCCAGCATGGGTCAACACCAAGAAATAATGTGGGCCTGATGTTATAGTAGATCTCCCATCAAATTTAAAGGGTATAAGGTAGGATTTACCAAACTTTGGGGTGATGGGATATCATCCACCCATGTCAGGTATGGTTTTCAATCAGGAGGGATGTCCACCTATTTGTTTTAAGATCCTCGAGATTGGAAATCGGAGCAGTCATTAGATGATCTTGATGAGGATTTATGTATTGGTGAGGATCCCTCACCACCAGTGCATTGGCAGGTTCTTCAGCATGGTATGCTGGCCCAACGGCTCATGGAGTGTTTGTTGGGATGACTCGAGGGGCGACTAGAAGAACCTGTGGGGTGACCGGTAGAACCTGAAGAGCGATTAGTGGGACATGATCCTGGTCCTAAGGAAGTTTGTCATGCAGATCATGTGGATTCACTAATGAATATTGTGGTATCTTACCATAAACACCGGCCTCTATCCTATTTAAATGGGATCGGTTATTTAGATAACTTTGGGGAAATTTTATTGGGGGAAGTTGTTCCTTCACTTAATTACCTTGTTTAGGATTACCATAATCTTGTCGTTGTTTCGCAATGCATTTGGTGAGTATTTCCTCAACTATCCTTCTATGTTTATTGAGTTGTTTATGCAACACAACCTTTTTCGGATCATCCCATATCTTATGTAATGATCCAAATGGGTTAGGGGGGATAACGATACTAGTGTTCTCTTTACCCTTGTCGGGGTCTCAATCAAGAGGTAAAGACTCGGAAGTTCTAGGAAGGACAAGTGCCTATCTTTTATGGTGAGTGTGGACACCTGTAGGGTATGCTGGGTATTGTTCTTCCCCAGTGGGGTTTTCCTCTTCTCCAAGCCCTGTGTTGATTCCCCCTTCTAGGTATATATCAATAATGATTGTGTTCATTATGATGATGCCCGAAGGCATATCCTCGATATCACCGGGTGAACCAAGTTCGCACAGTATAGGACTAAAATATAGGGTAGTGTACTATCCCTAGACAAAAATCTAGATACATGGGAATTCCCCCTTAATAACACTATAGAGCACTGTGAAGCTATGTACTCATAGTTTCTATAGGGTCTAATGATAACTAGTGACAATGGGTGTAGAGTAAAAGGGAGTGTGGCCAACTTAACTAGGCAGCACTACTGGCCCAATATCGCCAAAAGGTTCCCATATTTTTGGGAAATATAACCGTTGATGATGGGGACTGAAATGCATCATCCCTAAGGTTATTCAGAATCACAAAACCTCTTCCTAGTTGAGGGAATATGTAATGTAGAAGCTAGTAGTTGCAATCAGCAAGAACATCATTGGGAAGTGGTCCACTGTGAGAATGTCCCACAAACTTCTTGTCTCCGACTTGAGATATTTCCATTGGTTTCCCCATTCATTGACAGGTGGATGATAAGTGAATTATAACAATAGTAATTTAGACCATTGTAGTTGTGGACTAGTTGGTGGAGAAAACAACGTGGGAGCTGAAAAACCACCTCATCTTGGGTTTTCTAGCGGATAATGCACTGGCTGTATCACCTCATCCCCATTGAACGAGGTGTTGACCACATATTCCTATACAGGAGTGGAGGTTAATGGAAGTGGATCAGGATGGTGCTCGTCATTGACAGATCCCTAGAACAATTCTATGTGATCTCTTGTTATGGTGGAGAATGATCGTGATGATGATAGGGAGGATTAGAATGTAAGGCCCTGTAATAAAGCCAAATCATCCTCCTTTTTATTTATTTGTGGAGAGATTCAGAAATATAGTGCATCTAACAATCTAGGAGGACAAGTATAATATGCCTAATTCCTACCCTAGACCCAGATATAGAAGATAGGGGTGAGGGTCTCATCACCGAGTCACACTCCAGTTCAGAATCTGAAAAGCAGGAGGGCTTGATTGCGATTCGAGGTTTCTTAGGGTTATTTTTCAATTGGTATGGACCTTCCCTTATACCTTACAATGGAGGTTTAAGGAAGGGTAGATATTTGAAATAGGGAATTATTTTATTTGTTTTGGTGTTAGAGTGGGGAGGATCTCCACTCAGATGATCTAGGGTGTGGGGAGCACCTAAGAAGATGTCAAATGGAACACGAGGAAGACCCCATGGTTTGGAGTGCTGGAATGGGGAGGGTCTCCTATTTTGTTGGTGACTATACGATGAGGAATATCGAGTCGATAGCCTAATATATAGGCAGAACCTCCATACCTGAGACCTTGGCCACAATGAGGAACTTTGTGTTGGGGGTCAATAAGATAGGGGGACCTCCTCCTGGAATCATGATGGTAATGTGGGTAGGACCTCCATACTAAACACAGGAGTGGGGAGGACCACCACTCTAGTTGGAGGTGGTACGAGGAGGGCCTACATACTAAATTTCCTCACCATTGATCAGTCCGCAAAGACTTTTACTTGTGTCGGTGATCGGAAAAGTTGACTCATCCTAACCAGGTGGCCACTGGGATCTCAATCCTGATTGGGAATAGTGGTTCCCCTAATCTATTATAATAGGGAGCTGATAACACTTGTAAATGTTTTCTTGGGACACTAAAAATGTAGACAGTTATTCCCACATGGATAGCTTCCTCATGAGCTTGTTCTTGACATTGACGTTGAGTTAACTAAGCTTGGGTCGACTGTGTTGGGGTATGGACCACTTACTCATTTGGTCTGCAGAACTGGATGGTGGCATTATCGTAGCTTGTTGGGATCCTTCAATGGCGGTCCCATGTCTAGAGTCACAGCCGGGAAGACTTGGACACCCCTCAATTCACTAGCGTAAGCAAGTGAGTCATAATATCATTCCATGTAGAGGCTCCCAACAGGATTGAAGGTCGGAGTAGGGAGAAGTGACACCCTACACAATCCTTGGGTGAGGCGGTGTTGGTGGGGCACATAAGCCTCGAAATATTTATAGTCCATATCCCTTATCAATATTACCCCCTCCAATTCTTATCTTGGAACAATAGTGTCAATCACCCTCCTTTGAATGAATTTGGAAGGTGATAAGGGGCATGGGCGACCAATAGTTGTGGTTGTGGGAGTCATCACAAAAGAGGATAAGTCATGTAGGATTTCTACATTTTTATTTCCCTTGACCCTACATATGTTGGTAGGAGGTGATCAGTTTCCTACAGTTGTAGCCTTGGTCATACAAAGTAGGAAGATTCATCCATCAGTACAGATAGTTGGAAAGTGATGTCATGTTCACTAGAATCGTTCAGCCTTCCATGGATGGATAGAAAGATCCATGATGACAACGTCGCAGACTGAGATTCCCAATGATTAACTACCTAAATCTTGGTGACTTTCATGCCAAACCCAATGTTAGCTTGGTGAGACCAAGAACTAGATATCCAGATCTGGTGACACACTCATCTATTATTGACCCGAATGATAACAATCCCAATACCGAGGATTTCAAATTTAGGTTTGGTTCACCATTTTTGTTTCTGATGCTTTCACCGGGGTGCACATTGTCTGTGAGTACGTGCTGATTGTTTCCCCACATTATTTCTTTCCAAAGGAGGGTGGAATTCATCGATTCTTCAGAGATGTTTTCTCCTTAATCAAAATAGGATAATGGGATGGAGGTCTCTCCTTCCATGGATTCTTCCTTAGAAATCATCACCAAGTCTGGTTCTCCCTTAATGATTAAGATGATAACTGTTTGTGAAACTCTTCTTGATACCATGTAATTGGGGATTCCAGTTAATTGAAATTATTCTGTTAAGGCATTCCAAGGGGTCATGTTAGAGTAGAAACCCTCAGTCAAAAGTGTAGTCACGTTGGGGCATCGTTGGATTTTCAGGATGCTGGGACATTGGTACACATCGACTTTCCCTTACTAGATGGATTCCCAAGGGTGTGGAAGCCCGAGTCATCCCATATTGAATATGGGGAATATATTTTGAAGGCATGTATCCAAGGTTTTCCTTGGATTCCCACGTTTAACATGGGTTATTCAAGGAGTTTCACATATAGAGGTGACGGATAGGACAGATCGAAACACTAATGGGAGTAGATCGGATGGGTAGATCCCTAGGAGGGAGCACCTACAAAGTTTACTAGATGGATGGATTAGAACACCTAATTAGAACGGACCCAAGATGGCATGTTCCAAAAACAGGAAGGTTTCACACCATGAAGGCTTATACAGACACCACTAAGGGTGGATCATGGAGACAGATGGTTCCATACAAAGGAGACACAAAGGTTCTCCATTGGCTGGGATTTAACCTCGAAGAGGCTTCCTACATACCCTTTCTAGAAGACATAGATCAGATCCCAATCAATTCTAGATGGTGGGGGAATGGAATTTGGGTGTGCACAAAGGAAATAAATTCGGGAAAATGTTGGAGATTTTGCATGGTTAATGGCTAATAAGGACGGCACTAGTTCATTGAAATTTGGAGGCCTGGATAAAATTAGGATGGAAGTGGATGAAGTGTTGAAGGATGAAATGAATTAGGATGGAACTGACAAACAGTGTGAAGGTAATTGTACTGGTCTTGAACCACAAATAGTTTTCTTTTGTATCCCCATGTTGGGAAATCAAAGACTACATAGTTCGGGGATGGGGCGATGAGTCACCTAAGGATCCGACTCAAGAGAATGGATGGATGGAAGGGGACCCAAAGGAAATGGAACCAACGGGTCAATGCATAATCTTTTTGAGGCACAAATACTCAAGGGAGTGACCAGGATGGGACATGGGAGATGATCTTGAGCTTTAGGGAGGCTTCCGACACACCTTTCTCAAAAAGGGAAAATATCAATGTATACATAGTTTAGGAATGGGGCATAGAAATGGGGCATACAGAAATGGGGATAACCTGAGGACATGCTGAGTTATACACGTAGTTAGAATCCCATCACAAGAGGGACACTCATAGTTGTAAGATTATGGGTTAATTATGGGGATTATGCATGGTTAGCTTCTCAGAAACTACTATGACACCACAAAGGGGCAGACCAAGGATGTGGGTCCCAAAAAAGGGGACCTTGAAGTTTACCAGTTTTTGGGTTTGAACCTTAAGTAGGATTATTATATACATTGTCTAGGAGACATGAATATTACCCCAGTAATTTTGAAATCATATTGTTTAATTTCATGTTGGAGGAAAAGGGGATATAGTTTAACATCATGATGGACAAGGTTGAACCATTGTGAAGTTGTTGAGACTAGTAGGTGATGGGATTGAACCTCAAAGAGGCTTCTTATGTACCTTTCATGAAAAGGGGAAAGGATCAATGTCCACATAGTTCAGTAAAGAGGGGAGTGTGGATTATATGCTAAGGCGGATCATAAAGGATTTCATAGTAATTACCTACTCTATGGCCACGTGATTCATGCTTAGTGTGAGAAACAAAAGGAAAAAAAAAGACTTGATGATCATGTTGTGAAAGGTGCGTCTACGAGGAGTGGATCCGAGTTTAATCTAGGTTTGTGGCCCATCATAAGAAGACTGGGAATTTTTGTTAGAGGGAAGCCTGAGGAGGGTGTCCAAATGTATGATGAGGATATGGCTATTGTTAAGGATCACCCTATCAAGTTGAGTCATGTCTTATATAGAGGCTTCATGGGTTGTGTATGATGACAAAGATCAAAGGTAGTGGTGAAGGGAGAGGGCACTGGTTCCCATCCCATTTTTGGTCCTCTCAAACAAGTCCCTCATGAGGTGGTGATTGTTTAATGTCATGTGTTGAGAAAATGGTTGCTTGGAAGTTTATATTCATGTAGCTCAGATGATCAGGATTCACTCTTGACCCCTAGGACTAACATAACTAGTGTTCTTTAAACCTCTGTAAATGGAAGGCACTAGTAATTACATTGATTAATGGGGTTTTTGAGTGATCCATTGAGGGTTTTGTATTATCATTGCTATGAGAAAAAGTATTATCCATTTGTGTGCATGTGCAAAGAAGAAAAAGGTATGGTAACGCCACACAAAGCACTCCTCAGGGAACATTGAAATTATTTCATAAAATCATAGAGGTCCACACATGATAAATGTGCACAAGACAGGCGTGATGCACATAATATGGGATGGGACATAGTGCTTTAGGGTAAGGATGACACATAGATCCTATAAGGAGGGGTTCATGCAATAATAAAGGATTCTGTGGAAGATTATGGGTTGTGCGTAAGATGGAACCATACACACAAGATTGGAATGACATAAGGAAAACTTGCACACCATAGGAATATTTTTTGTGCAACTTTTGTGGAGTAAACAGAAATTGATGAGGGAAAAGACCTAGTAGGCCCACCCAAAGGAGTATACAAGAGAGTCCTATCATGAAAGACCTGGTACCTTAAGGCTATTTCATTCACACGGTCATTGAATGTGTCATCATTCATGTAGGGGAGTGATGGTTCATCTTCCTGAATGGTCCCCCAGAATGCAGGGGTTAGTTTCTATTTATAGATGAACACTTTAGAGGTGTATCCTAAAGAGTCATGGACACAAGGGGAATTTGATGTGGCATTAGGCATGAAATATCTTTCACACGATCTATTTCCAAGCATTCCAGCTTTATTTCTTTAGCACCTTGGAATTGGCCATTTTTTGGAGGGAAGACATGGATGAATCCATTTGACGTCACATTGGGCACACAAGATCTTGCATGCCATTTTCAATCATTCATGCAGAATATAAATCTTGCATGAACATCTTTTATGTGTCTTGGTATTGTCTTATAATCTAAAATATACCTTCGGTTTCTCAAAAAATACAATTCAAGTCCTTAACTGTAATTCGGTGCCAACAAAATGTCATTCATGACACACCCAGAGTACCCTTCTTCTCGCCAACATATGGCATTATAGCTTTCCTCTGAAATTTTTTGTATAAAATTAGTAAAATAAATTAATTTTAATACTTAAGTTGAAGAACCATTACACATGCCAACAAATATGATTATAAGATGACACTAATACATACGGAATTCCTACTAATAGTTTTTTCTCTATAGCTTCTGTCAAGGAGATTATGAAGTGAAAAATTAGTGTGAAGAACCAATTTATTATTATACGTACATCCACCAAAAAGGAACATTCATTGTGCCTCATCATTGAAAAATATGCTACAAAATAAACATATTTAGGAATGTCTTCATAGTACTTCAAGGATTTCATCATAGTGGAGAGCTATTATGATATTATAAATGCTACAAATGCACAAGGAAATTATTACATTAATGTCATGAAAAACAATGAACAATATGTAAAAATATATTTTATTAATATTCAAATCATCAAATATACATGTAATAAAATACAAAAAACTGTTGGTCCTAGGACATAAAATCTAACTAACTCTCCCTTGTACTAGATCAAAATTTCAATAATTGTTATTCATTTAGACCTCATATGATTATCATGTTTTGACATTGTTAAGGATTTTTTCATGGGGTTTGAAAATTTTTCTTATTTAAAAATAATAATAGATAAAACCTTACCTATTTTTGAAAAATCCTTCAAGAGGTGGTACTTTTAATATATGTTCTTCATCTGCTAAAATGAATTTGGATCTTTTGCAAGATACATATCTATGGTATTATCATAATATATTATGATTGGATCCTTACTGCAAGTTACCATTACAGTACCATATATGTAGTTTCAAATCTATATTAATTCCTTGATTCCTTGTAAGACACAATATAATCAGTCTCTGTTTTATATTCTAGGACCATTTCATTCTTTGAGCTCTTCCAAACTACAACACCTCTATTCAAAGTGAACATGTATCCCATTTTTAATTTCATGTCATCATGCTATATTGGGAAACTAGTATATTCATATCCTTCATTAACTATTTCCTGATATCCTATAAATACCTAGAACATATCCCTAGTATGCCTCAAGTACTTGAGGAAACTCTTGATTTCCATCCAATGATAATCACTTGGGTCTAATTGATATCTACCTATCATAGTTAATACATCACAAAAATCTAGCTTAGTAAACTAAATAACATACAAAACTGACCCAACCATAAATTTTTATGGAAACCTTTCCATGGCTTTTCCCTCAGCTTTTTTGGAAACATTTTATCAGAAAGGTGAATTCCATGTGATACCAGAAACAATCCCCTCTTATATTTTTCCATACTGAACCTATTCCTTATATAATCATTATATATACTTTGACTTAGGCTTAGAAGCCTATAGGATCTATCCAAATGGATCTGGGTCCCATAATTATATGATACCTCATCCACATCCTTCATGAATAATAATTTAGTTAACCATACCCTAACAGACTGCAATAATGGTATGTCATTTAAAATATGTTATATGCCTGTTTCGGGTCAGTCTCGAAACGCCCAATGGTTTTATATCCAACGATTCGTGGACCTGCCTTCAAAATGCAGGCGTTTACTGGGCGATTTGTCCATCAAAGCTTAAGAACTCACATTGGTCGAGAGGATGGGAAGTCAGACTCATCGCACCCTTTTGAGTGGAATTATTGCCTATTCCAGGACTCTCTTATGGATTTAAGATGTATCCATATGTTCACGAATCTTTCGTTTTTGCACAAGCATAGTATCCATGGACTTCTCCTGGTGGGCAGTGGTCAGCTGAACACAGGGGTTCTGAATCATTTATGCCCGAGTTTTACCATCCCCCATTGGATTAATGACCCCGAGGAGTCAGGACTCATTGAGGCGGTACTAGGAGTGGCGCGGTGAACCGATGTGAAAATAGCCGGGTCGACCGGTTGTTAGGGTTGATCCTCAGGGATGCTTCTTACATACCCTGTTTGGGAGACAAGGATCAAAGTCCACATAGTTTGAATAGGATTTGGGCTTACACTAAGAGGAGGCCCAGGGTAATGGATTGGGGCTTACACTCTAATGAGTCCTATAAGAAGATGTCATGGTCGATGCTTACTCTAAGCCCACGTGAGTCATGCTCGGTATGAGAAACAAGAGGCAGCAGGGACGAGAATATCACGTCGTGAAAGGTGCGTCCATGGGAAGTGGAGTGGGGCTTACGCATAGGGTAGCCCATAAGGTCGGGGCTTACACTGAGATGGATGCCCATGGCGATAAAGCGCAGAGGGAGTGGGAAAGAGGTGCTCTTGTTCCTGTCACCTCTCTTTTTCCTGGGGGAAGTACCAAAGTGCATGGGGGATTCCTTCTGATGGATATTTTACTACCCCCTAAGAAGAGAGAAGTTCCCTATCCCCAACAAGTGGAGGGGCATAAAGGGGGCTCCTGAGCTCAGACTCCACATTACAGTGGGAATTTGAACCTAGGAATGCTTCGGAAATCCGATCAAGGGTCAGAGCAACCCCATCACTCCTACATATCATAGGTATATGAAATCAAAAAGGTGCGATGATTCTCCTAAAGGTTACATCACATGGGTCTGGTGGCTCCGGTGCAGGCCTAGGATTGGGGCCAATGAATGAGCCAATGAGGGGGTTGTGGAGGATCAGGTCAGATTGGGAGGATTTTATCTGGCTCGGGGAATGGGAACTCCGAAGGATTCTGCAGGCCATGCCGGGGTATGTGTGGTGGCTCCCTTCACCTAGGAAGGTGCTACATGGCTGGAGAGGTTGTCCGCGAACTAGGGTGGTTCGTGGACTGATGGGAATCCCGCGAAAAAGGGTGGTTCGCGGAATGGTGAGCATCCCTTGAACCAAGGTGGTTCACGGATTCAAGTTTGATCGGCGTACCAGGGTGGTTCATGGAGGGTTCCATGTGAGTAGCGGCGGACAAGGATGGTATCGGTCAGGGGTTCATCGGTCAGGGCTTCACCCACATAGGAAACTGCTACGTGGTGCGGTGGACCGGAAAAGAGGCATAAGCTCCCTGGTCCATGGGAAGTGCATCCGCAGAGTGGCCATGGTTCACAGTATTATTTTCTTTGTTATTTTAGGTTCACGGTTCACCAAGTTATTATGCATTTTTGGATCCTTATTATTTCACTTCCAGCTTCATACCTACATTGGTTTGCGGACTGGAACTTCATAGTTTGCGAAATACTAAGCTCCTTCCTTTGAAATCCTTCCACCTAAATCTGATCGATCTCCTTCCATCTCTCCAAAACCCCTTTCTCTTCCCCTCGATCTCCTTTTATAGAGTAGGGAAAAGGATGTATATATGGTCATTTGGAACCTTTTGCAGAGGCCCACGACTAAAAACCCAATTCTTGGATGACCTAGTCAATCCACAGCTCTCAGAGGGAATCGATCGCATCTCCCCCACGAACCAAACGATCTCAGGGAGTGCTTTGTGGCCGCAGAGGGCTCCGCCTCCATTCTGCGAATGACAGCAGATGTGGACCGGGCCGGTTGAGGCAGTCCGCAGTTGGGGCAGTTTGTGATGGTGGACCAGTTTGGTGCATGTCCTACTTCGCGCCCGCGGAGGATCTCTACCTCCATTCCATGGATGAAAATAGTTTGCAGAGAGGGTGCTTTGTCGAACCGGTCATGTGGTGTCATCATTTGAGCCGGTCTGTAGACTGGTTCGACTTTGTGCATCCTTTGATTTGTTTTCCATTCTTCCCTCCAATTCTTTGGGGTAATTCTGGTAGAATTTCCTTTTCGGATTTTTCAGGGCCCTACAAATGCCCTCCATCAGAATGGGGTCCGATCGGAATGAAGATGAGGCCATTCTAATGTAGATTGGTCCTGAAAATCAATGAGTGATCGGACAATGCTCTAAATATTTCCTGAGCTAAGGGACTCGGTGAGCACAGTTCGACTATTGCTAGGGTTTTGTAGAAAAACCCCACAAACTTTTTGTCTTTTATTTTAATGTCCTAATTTTTCCTAGGCCCATTTAGTGTGGACCCAGTGGGTATGGCGCAACTTTTTCTTAGGTCACTCATTTTGGGTTTTCGGCCTAACAGGCTTTGTTCCTCTTTTTTTGAGCGTTTTAATGTCCCTGTATAAAGACTATCATTTATAATGTTTTAGGTCGAATAGCTTTGACCAAGTATGGTGGGGCAGGGGCCCCAATGAGCTTTGGTTGATTAAAAGGCATCTCAATGTCCATAAAATGCATGTGGAGGGAGCTTTTTTAGATTTGAATGACATGCAGGGCATGTCTCAAGGCATGGGATCCATATCGGCGTGCAGAGGTGGGAAGAGAATCGCCTAAGGAAATCATGACTTTGGTAGACAGGCCAAGGGCAATCAATATGCAGATCCGCTAAGGGCATGGTATTCAAAGTCATACAAAGGTGTCCTTAAGTCAATTACTCTCCATTTCTGATGGTCATAGGACTTCATGGAAGTCTGGCTTAGGGAAACCACGATGAGTGGTTTAGAGAATTATGAAAACCACCGGGGGTGGCTTGGAACGGATATGTGACATCTGAAAGGTTTTGAGAGCATATGTATCAATAAGGAGTGCAGAAGAAAGGTTAATTTCCTACGCATTTATCTAGTGTAAGGGACGGTTGGAGCTGGGTGCGGTTTAACATCATGCAGCTGGGACTTTATCTAGAATAGAACGGATTCTCCTGGTCCTCGGTAATCTCATCAGAGACATTCCACCATATTCAGGTAGGGTTGTGAAAGAGGATGTTAAACTATATATGAGAGGGTTTCTGAATCCCTGAATGAACATAGGGGCTCAAGGGCCAAGAGGAGTTCGGAGAGAAGAATTGCTAAGGAAATATTGCCTTTGGTAGACGGGCCAAGGGATATCAATATGAAGAGCCGCTCCGGGAATGGTATGCATAGTCTTGCAAAGGTGTCCTTAGGTCAATGATTGTATTCTCCTGATAGCCGAACAACTTTAGGGAATTTGTGATTCGGGACCACCAGGGGTGGCTTTTGAGAATTTGGCTTTTTCTGAGTACAGAGTATGGTTAATGAGGATAGGGCACCTAGATACGGGGGAATCATCTGGGCTAAATATACCAAGAATGGGAGAAGTCATTCCTTCTCACACTGGTGTGAGACGGTGGTTCTTATAGGTCTTGTAGAGACCCGAATCTTAACGTACATATACATTACATTACTTTTGCGGAATACTTAGTACATAACAAAAACACACACACAAGGATCATAATAGTTTAGTGTCTTTGGAAACTCGGAACGTAATCTTCTAATCGTGGTGAAAGATCTTCAAAATCTCCCATAAAGATCTTCCCTTTTTTTACCTAAAACCTTTCTTTATATCCTGGGGAAAAGAAAACATAAAAGGGTGAGCTCAAATGCTCAGTAAGGGTAAACAAATGAAATATCAATCACATCATATTCATAAGAACATAACATTTTGGAAATCTTAACCTGCAAAAGAGAGCATAATTTCATAACATTGGATAAAATATAGTAGTGAAATGAAATCCCAATAATCATAACTTAAAACATGAAACTTTGTGGCATACACACATAATCATAGAGAATCATTTCCTGTTAGTCAAGACTCTATGCCAAGACTATCTTAGTGGACAAAGTCCCTTTCTGAACCGAGTCACCCTCGTTTCAGTCCTGTTTCACTGAACCGGTATAACCTACCGTTCCAGCCATGTCTATCTCATGAGATATAAAATCTTTACCCAATGCATTGGAAGGAGATATAGGTCCCACCCATCTCATAATGATACCATTCTTATGTGTGCCACAAAATCATAAACCATACATCATAACATAACCCATGTAATAAAAATGGGAATATTAAACATCGTGACATCATCAAACAATTCATATAAGATAAAGGAATTCATAAAAATAATTCCATCACAACATAATCAAATCAATGTAATAATAGGGATAAAAACAGAACCCTTTATTATCTTAGATGGAAAATTATTTTGATAAAACACTTGAACTCCATTCTTGAGGAAAATATCCTTTCTTCTTCAAAAACATTTTTTCCTTTCTTAACATGTCATACAACTTTAAACTAAAAGAAGTTGATTAAAAATAAACTTGAAAACTTTTAAAGGAAGATTCTTGGAAATAATGTTTTAAAAATCCATTCATGCCGTATAAGTTAAAAAAACATTCTTCGTACTTTTGTCGGAAAAGTCAAAAAGTACCTCGTACGAAAAACGACAAAGGATTCCTTTCATATTCTTTACTAAAAACTCACCGAAGGGTAAAATTGGATTTAAACATTTGTAGGTGGATGGAAATAATATTAAATATTCAGAAAACATGGATGTGGATGATAAAATACACCCCAGTAAATACTAAAGTATAAACAATCTCGGATAAAAATGAGATTGTGATATTTCCCTTACCTTAGGTCCGATTTGCTTCGTAAGTGTCTGAACCTCCTGTATAATGATTTAAATAATGTCATTGACTTATTCCATAATCATACTCATTGTTATGATATCATATATGGTTCACTTATGACTTTATTTTACCCGTTCTTTTGTAAATTCCATGTTAAAGAGCGTTTTTGGGTAAAATCGTTTCATTTGTCGTCCGTGTTTTGACTTGTAATTATTCATATGATTACTTATATCATGATTACTTAATTCCAGAATATAAAACATTATTTATATATAATATATATTCATAATATACATATATATAATAAATCAGTAAATGGAAAGAAATACACCGTTCATGGAGATGGTAGGTCGTACGTACGCATGAACGCTGTTTTCGTTTCCTTATTGAGTTGAATGGAATTAAGTAGATGACATACATATATATACACATAAATATAGTATCATTATTATGTCATATATTTCATGATTACTTATTATATGTACTTTATAATCATTCATGAATGGTTAAAGTGGAGAATGAATCTCATCGCGTCGTGGAGACGGTAGTCCATACGTACGCACGAGAGATGATATCGTTTTCATGGTTATTGAATTGAATTAGAGTGGATGATACAATATATCAGAATCAGTATGATGTTATAATAACTATGTATAGTTATTATCTACACCATTATACCCATCCATGTAAGGTGTTGGTGGAAAAATAGATTACACCACGGCGTGGAGACGGTATTCCGTACGTAATCACGCGCGGTGATTTTGTTTTCCGTAGGATGAATAGAAGGTGAAATGGGGTTGTTTCATATTTATAATAACAAATAAGTATATTAGTGATACTTATGTTATTACTTTATAATGAAACAACTAAAGAAGAATAAGTTGAAGAAGAAAGAAGCTTGAAAGAATCAGGAGAAGAAATTACCTCTTCTTCGATACGCCTCTTTGAAACCTCCTCTTAGGGCACTAAGATTGGTCTTTAAAGAAGACCAGAACCTCTAGGATGTTTCTAGGGAAGTGGAGAAGAAAATTTGTTAGGGGTTTACGGATCTTGAAGGCTCAAATTGGTGTGAGGAGGAGAGGGAGGAGGTGCCCTTTTATAAGGGAGGACAGGGGCACCTTTGGAATTCTTAAAAATATTAATTTATATTAAAGTTAAAATCGGTTTATAATGGTTCCAAAGGGTCTTATTTATAAGCTAAAGTGGGGATGGGTCGAAATCCTATCAACCAATAGGATTTAGACAAGTTTAGGTTATTATTTTAACCTTATCAATTAGATTTAACTCTAAGTTAAATAATTTTACTTTTACCGTGTCTTTTTGTTTTCTTACACTATATGGTTAATACACTTACAATAACATGCCAAACGAACCCCAAATTGTTTATTATTAAAACATATATCCTTAGCTAAGTCATTTGGCCGATCCTTATATTTTTAGGAATAAAATAACAATTAATAATATAATATTTGATTTAAAAACTATTTTGGGTCAATTTTGACACTACTTAGTAATTGATTTTTGTGAAAATCATAACAGAATGATAAGTTCCGACAGAGTTAATTAAATCAATACTAACATGTAATATTAACCTTGAAAATTAGTGGAATTCATAAAAAGTCTCAAATTAGATCTATTTGGGTATTTATAACATCAATTATGTCAATATTTCATTAATAAGATAATTACTGCATCATCTTTGTGTCATAAATAAATTAAATTATTTGATGTCTAAAAATTACAAATAAAATACCATTATGTAGGAAATCTTTTTATCTTTCTAATGAATATTTAAAATCGAATTTATCATATGCATAACCCTATATTAAAAATGTTTTAGTAAATAAACATTTATTTTAACTCTTTTAACTCTTCTTTGAATTAAATAATAATAAATGTCCTAATCTAATCCAAGTGGGCCTAAATGGTCATATTTTATTCCTAAGCTTGTTTTTGGTCGAATTAAACTTATCCAATAGAATTTGTACATGTGTTAGGGTAATAATAATATCATTTTTACCCTTAATTACCCTATTTACTTTTAACCGTGGTAGAAAAAAGTAAAAAGTTACTATTCACCAAAAAATTATTTTCATCTCATTGAACCACATTTTACTTACTGACATCAACCGTGTCTCTCGGATTTTTGAAATTCCACTCACAGAAGCGGTAAAATTAAGTTTTATGAACAATTCAGTTTTTTTTAACTACCACTTAGTGGTTTCACTATTCATCAAAATTTGAAAGTTTTCAGAAAAATACCAAAAAATAGGCCTAAGCTATATTTGATATTATGAACTCAAAAATGATGTCTATTTTACCAAATTCAAAACATATCAGTTGCATTAATTAATTTAAAAATTAATTCCCTTCATCAAAACAAATAGCGTGTTTTTAAGAGATAATAACTATCAAAAGATTGAAACTTGTTTATAACTGGTTTAAATGTGAAATTACATCCAATGACCATCATTGTATTAAATTGTAAAAATATATTCTAAATATACTTTAAAACCACTAAAATTAATAATTTATCACTATTAATTATTTCGATTGAAAAAGTTGTTTTAAATTAAAATTTAGTAATTTCCACTATTCATCAAAATATGAAAGTTATCCGAAAATTACCAAAATTTCACCCTAAGCTAATTTCGATATTCCGAATCCAAAAATGAAGTCCATTTTGAAAAAATAAAATTTACAAAATTTCAAAAAGTGGTTATTACTATTCATAACGGCTAGTTTTAATAATATTTCAATAGCATATCATTGTTTAGTGAAACTCGTTATTGCGTACTACACACGCTATCGAGGAAGGTCGCGATTGCGTGTAATGCAAGGCAAATCAAGGATGCGTGTTGTGCAAGCTCCTTTTGGTGTAGCGTACAACACAAGAAATTAGTGAAATTAAAAAGAATATTTTTCATAAAATCTCGGGGTGTTACAGGTCTGACCCATGCAGTGAGGGACATAGAAAAACCTCTGTTCCTTACTGTACCCATGACAGGTTTGACCGTGCACTTTAACATCATGCGGTAAGGACGACTTCTGTGCAGTTTAACATCATGTGGTAAGGATGGCTTCCATGCAGTTTAACGTCATGTGGTAAGGATGAGGAGCATTTTAAAGGGTGTTTTTCAGTTTTACGTCATTCAGTGAGGACGGGGAGTGTTATTAGATTCCATGCAGTTTAACATCATGCGGTAAGGACGGGGGTATTTTTAAACCAGTGAAAACACTCGTGGTTAGAGGCATTTCATGGATGTTTAATGCTTGGTCTTTGCAGCTTTATGTCAAGCGGCCAAGATGCTATGTGCAGTTTAACGGCATGCTGTAAGGACATAGTTGCAAAGGCCGCTCTTGATTAGGATGTAACTGGGCTCGAGCATCACGGAAAGACCAAGATGTGGAGAGGGGTCGATTGGTGTAAATCACGGTTCTGAGGTTTCTTGGATCAGGAGAAATGATATGGGGGACCTAAGACCAGTAAGCGTACGGGGCTAGGAAGATTGTAGCCTATGGAAATATTTCCTTTGGTAGACGGTCCATGGGCTATCAATTTGCAGATCCACTGAAGGAATGGTATGCATATTCATGGAAAGGTTTCCACGGGTCGATAACTTTCCACTTCTGATGGCCGTGAATGGTTATGAGGATCCACAATTGTCCGGGCCACGAAGTCTGTCATTTGGTAAGAAAATGTCAGGACCTGTCGGGCATACTCGGCCCTGGTCACTGTTGAAGCTTGGAGAGCCCCCTGTACTGATTTATTTGGTGCTCGGGGGTGTACCTTTACCCTCTTCATTTTAACATTGTGTGGTAAGGATGAAGTACTTCTAGTTTAGTGGTCATAGAGCTTGGACCACTGGGTGACTATTGCTGCAGCCACTTGAAGGACAACTAAGTTAACATGCTCTGAAGTACTCTGGGTAGGGTGGGGGATGAAGGTTGTAAACTGCAACTCTGAGGTTTCCCGGATCAGGAGATGGGGTGTGGGGGCTCTAAGGCTGGTAAGTTTATAGAGCTCAAAAGAGTGTCGCCCATGGAAACTTTTCCTTTGGTAGACGGGCTAGGGGCTATCAATATGCGCAGCCGCTAAGGGAATGTTATGTATAGTCATGTAAAGGTGTCCCCGGGTCGATAACCTTCCACATCTGATGGCCATGAATGATTATGATAACCCGAGATTTCTTACAGTACAGAGTTCGGAATATGGGGATAATGGGGTCTGATCATACGAGAAACATCTCCACAGCAATTGTCTATTGAGTCAAAGTAGCCTAGTCCTGGCTTGATGTTTGTCGATACAGGTCGTCATGTAAACCACTCGCGGATACATAGGTTAACCGGGTAGGGATATCCTTGTGACATTTGGATGTGAAAAGGTGATGAACATTGTAACACCCAGAGATTTTATAAAAAATATTCTTTTAATTTCATTAATGTCTTGTGTTGTATTCTACACCAAGATTACCTTGCGCTATACGTAACACCGTATTATTTTGCAGTATACGCAACACTATTCTTGGATCGTGTTACACACAATTTTGATAACAGTTATTCTACGCAACATTGAGTATATATATATATATATATATATTCAATGTATAAATGAAATATGGTTGGAATTTGTTATACAAAACAATGAAGTATTCTTTCACAACACGCAACCCTGACTTGGCTTGCATTACACGCAATCGCGACCTTCCTCGATAGCGTGTGTTGTACGCAATACCGGGTTTTACTAAACAACGATATATTATTATAATATTATTATGAACTAGCCGTTACGAATAGTATTAACTAAATTTTGAATTTTATAACTTTATTACTCATCTTACACATTTTCTAGAACATGGTATAAGAACAAAATAAATTTTCGGGTAAAATAAGTATTTTTAAAAAAATGCAGTTTTGCCGCCTTTTGATGGTGCACCCACTTTAAATCTAGTTTTTGACATGTTTATAAGTTCAATTTGACGAAATAAAATTCTTATTTGGAATCAAGAAATAAAAATTTACTTTGGATAAATTTTTTGTATTATTCTGGTAGCTTTCATATTTTGATGAATAGTAAAAACACGCTATATTTTAATGAAAAACAACTTTTTTCATCGTGATAATTTATATTGTTAAATTATAATATTGAATGGTTTTAGAGTATAAATAGAATATATTTTTACCATTTAATATAATATATGTCATTATCATTAATTTTACATTGAATTCGTAGGTTAAATCAATTCAATCTTTTGCAATTTTTAAACAAAAACCTGTTTTCATTCAACAACGGGATTAATTTTAATTTAATTTCTGCAACTTCTGTGTATTGAATTTGAAAAAATGGATTCCATATTTGGAATCAGTTGGTCCAAATTATGTTAATAGGCTAATTTTTATTTTTGGGAATTATGAATAGTAACTACGGTAAATTTTATTTACCATAGTTAAAGGTAAATCGGGTAGTTAAGGGTAAATATAATATTATAAAATTACCCTAACACATGCCAAAATTCGATGGGATGGATAAAAGTAAACCCATATCAACTAAGGGTATAATTAGATTCATTTTATGGACTTTTGACCATGAAAATAATTTAATTATTATTAAAACCAAAGAAAGTGACAACATGTCACTCTCTTAAATCTTATAAGTATAATAATTTTAATTTATTGATAAACATCATAAAACTTAGAACATGAATAGTCTCCAGAAAGCTAATAAAATTATCTACATCATGATAATTTATTTAGAATTTTTAGGGATTAAATAATTGAAATTAATGGTGATACATTAATGATACATAAATTATTTATTAAGTGGAAAATATGTAATATAGTTTTTATTGAAATAATAATACCCATTAAATGCCCACAAACCTAACCAAAACTTATTGGTAGTGTATATATACACCTTAATCATATAAGGACCTAATATATAACCGTTTTGATCCTTATAAAAGTAATTATGACACTTATATTATTTTATTTTAAATGATGCCAAAGTTTTCACCTTCATAATTTAATAAATATAACAATTTAAATATTGTGATTTTAAGATGATAAATTCGAGTAAAAGTATTATTGTGAAAGGTAATAGATTTGTCTTCATCATAGGATTTTGTTTTAAATTTTTATGCAACAAATCATTATATTAAATAATTATACAAAAATGTTGTAGTAATTATTTTATTAAGAGATAAACCAAATAAATGGTTTTAAAATAATAAAATAAATATTATATGAACTATTTCATGTGATCCACTAATTTTATAGATACATATGACATTTTATGAATCTATTAAAGCTTTTAGTTCGAAAATATCTTCTGTATATATTTTATTTAGATTCAAATAAATGAATAGTGTCAAAATTGACACTATTGTTATTTTATAAAAATAACATATTATAAAATTGTTCAAAAATCACAAAAATATTTAAAAATTATAAATTTAAATTTATATGGTCTATAATTTTATAAAGTAAATAATTATGTAAAATTAACAAAAAAGTAATTATTTGTTATAATTTAAAATTTAGAATTTTATTACCACAAATAAACTTACATAGATTAAATAAGGATAAATCAAAATGATAAGGTTTAAAATAAGATCCAAACATGTCTAAATTTGATTGGTTGATGATATTAAAACCCTATCTCATCTAATATTCGAATATGAGTCATTTTTGGAGGTTTTTAAGTGGGTTTAGATTTATTATAAATTAATATTTTTAAGAATTCCAAAGGTGCCCCTCTCCTCCCTTATAAAAAGGAACCTCCTCCCTCTCCTTATCACACCAATTTGAGACTTCAAGCTCGGCCAAACCCTGCCAAATTATCTTCTCCACTTACCTAGAAACATCCTAGAGGTTCTGGTCCACTTTAAAGACCAATCTTAGTGCCCTAAGAGGTGGTTTCAAAGAGGCGTATCGAAGAAGAGGAGGTTCGGATACATACGAAGCATATCGGACATAAGGTAAGGGAAATATCACAATCTCATTTTTATCCGAGATTGTTTATACTTTAGTATTTACTGGGGTGTATTTCATCATCCACATCCATGTTTCCTCATTATGTAATATTATTTCCATCCAACTACAATTGTTTAAATCCAATTTTACCCTTCGGTGAGTTTTTAGTAAAGGATATGAAAGGAATCTTTTGTCGTTTTTCTTACGAGGTACTTTTTGACTTCTCCGAAAAAAGTACGAAGAATGTTTTTTTAACTTATACGGCATGAATGGATTTTTAAAACATTATTTCCAAGAAGCTTCCTTTACAAGTTTTCAAGTTTATTTTTCATCAACTTCTTTTAGTTTAGAATTATACAACATGTTAAGAAATGAAAAGTGTTTTTGAAGGAGAAAGGATATTTTCCTCAAGAATGGAGTTCAAGTGTTTTATCAAAATTATTTTCCATATAAGATAATAAAGGGTTCTATTTATATCCCTATTATTACATTTATTTGATTATTTTGTGATGGAATTATATTTTTATGAATTCCTTTATCTTATATGAATTGTTTTATGATGTCATGATGTTTAAGATTCCCATTTTTAATACATGGGTTATGCTATGATGTATGGTTTCTGATTTTGTGGCACACATAAGAATGGTATCATTATGAGATGGGTGGGACCTATATCTCCCTCCAATGCATTGGGTAATGATTTTATATCTCATGAGATAGACATGGCTGGAACGACAGGTTAAACCGGTTCAGTGAAACAGGACTGAAACGAAGAGTGAACTCTGTTCAGAAATGGACTTTGTCCACTAAGATAGTCTTGGAAATGGGTCTTGACTAACAAGAAATTATTCACTATGATTATGTGTGTATGCCACAAAGTTTAATGTTTTATGTTATGATTATTGGGATTACATTTCACTACTATGATTTATCCCATGTTATGAAATTATGATCTCTTTTGCAGGTTAAGATTTCCAAAAGAAAGGTTTTAGGTCAGGAAACAAAAAGTGGAAGATATTTATGGGAGATGTTGAAGATCTTTCACCACGATTAGAAGATTACGTTCCAAGTTTCCAAAGATACTAAACTATTACGGTCCTTGTGTGTCTGTTTTTGTTATGTATTAAGTATTCCGCAAAAGTAATGCAATTTCCATGTACGTCAAGCTTAGGGTCTCTACAGTTGGTATCAGAGGAAAGGTTTAGTCAAGCTTTGGAAACTAGGATGCGAAAACATTAGTGATATCCCTAGAGATATTTCTATGGTATGTCTAGGGATGTACCTAAGGATAAGAATATGTATAGGATATAGTCCTAGAACTATGGTAACGATCTTAGAATTTAACCTAAGATGTTAGATATTGAGGGTGCTCCACCTTTACGATTTTGTTTTCCCTAGCATGATTTTTTCCTCTCACACTATTCTTTTTGGGTTTTAGAAAATGGCTAGAAACAGGAAGATTCATGATAATGGAGGATATGTCGGACAATGGAATGATTTTATTCATGAGAAACCAAATGAAATGGGATCTGGAAGTCCAAACATTGTTATTATGCCTAATCAGCAATCTCATAATATGATCAATAATCTCAACGTTGGTAAGTTTCCCGACTCATATAATAAGAGAAAGATGGAGTTTCATGATGATCATAGAGGAAAGAAAGTTCAATTTCCCTCATGTAAATCATGTGGGAAGAGGCATCAGGGAGATTGTTTCAAAGGAACTGGAAGATGCTTTGGGTGTGGAAAAGAAGGACACAAAGCCAGTAAGTGCAAAGGAAAAGGTTCAGTTAACACCATAGACAAGGATAATGGTATTTCTATGACATCAACAATGATTAGATGTTTTAAATGTGGAATGTACGGTCACTATGCAAACCAATGCCCTAATGGAAAATCTCATGAAGAGAATCAGCATGGTCGTATGGGTAGTATTTATGTGGATGATGATTAGGAGACTACAAATGATATATGAGCTGAAAGAAGTGTTGAAGCTCAGTCGGTTGTTTTAGAAGGTAGTGGAATGATTGTATGTTTATCGAGAGTTATGATGTATAGTTAATGGTACTATGGAATAAAGAATCATCTAAGGATTGTTACACAATTGCTTTTCCTAAAAGTATTTGAAAGTATATGGTACCAGTAACCATGGAATGTTATTCAGATATTTTTGTAAAGTAGATGATATGCGCATAATGAAGGAATAAGAAGATAATGAGATGTTTGATTGTATTCATGAGCTCATGATTGATATAAATACTATGTGATATCATGGTTTGAGTATATAGAATTTTGAGTATTTTGGTATGTGGAAAGTGTTAACTTTTAACTGCATTCATTTTTTCACTAAGGTTCAATGGGTATTCATTTTTCAAGAGAATACATGATTAAGGCCTTCTAACGTTTTTAATGTGACCAACAAGACATATCTTATGATATATGGGGATCAACGATGGTATTAACATGCTTCTTATATGAAATCTCTGGTAATCGTTTTCACTATAATATGACAATGGACTGCAATATTATGGATAAGCCTAAAGATTGGAATGGATTATGTTGGACATAAGTTAGTATTGTTTAAGGATATAACCTTTTTTCGCTATTATTGATGGGATGATATAGTAATGTAGTTTTAGAAAAAGGACAACCTGCAGGACGGGCGACAGCCCATCGCGTCAGACAAGGGTGTGGGAATCGAACCCACAACCGAAGTGCGACGGGCCTTTATCGCCTACCACTGGCCTACAGGAAGTCCCTGGTTAGTAGAAACTAGTTTTATTTTATTAAGTGGTATGATATATGAAGTATAAGTTCATTTTTGGAACCATATATGATTCATCTAACCATATGATGGACTTATAACTTTTGTTAACCTTTTTTTTGAAAGAGATGGAATGACCCATCATTCTATCACATGATTTGCTAACACATCACTAATAAAAAATTCAACTTCATTTCTTTAAGGGATAAAGTAGAAATTGTTCAATTCACGAACAACAATGACATTGTACCAAAATCATGCAAGTATTTCTTTTAATTCATCAACTTTAGGGAAATGATCTTAAAAACCAAATATGTTGTCCTAGTTCCCTTATATCCAATGAATCATATGGTACCTTAGATCATCACAAATCAATAGGTTTGTGATTGTTGGCTTTTTCATAGACATGTTCTCTACCACTCTCCATCAGAACTTGATGGTTAGATTTTTCTTCCATATCCATATTTTCACCTATGTTCTCCTACCTGGAAACCCAGCGATGAGTTAATTTGGGTAACCGTTACATTTCATACTTTAGTTTTTAAATTCATGTTTTGGTATTCCTTTTTATGATGTGGGTTTCTATTAAACAAACTTTCGAGTAGTAAACCATTTATAATCCTGACGAATTTCGAGGGCGAAATTAATTTTAAGGGGGGTAGAATGTAACACCCTGAGATTTTATGAAAAATATTCTTTTAATTTCATTAATGTCTTGTGTTGTATGATACACAAAGATTACCTTGCACTATACCCAACAACGTATTAGCTTGTAGTATACGCAACACTATTCTTGGATCTTGTTACACACAATTTTGATAATAGTTATTCTACGCAACATTGAGTATATATATATATATATATATATATTCAATGTATAAATAAAATATGGTTGGATTCTGTTATACGAATCAACGAAGGATTCTTTCACAACACGCAACCCTGACTTGTCTTGCATTACACGCAATCGTGACCTTCCTCGATGGCGTGTGTTGTACGCAATACCGGGTTTTACTAAACAACGATATATTATTATAATATTATTATGAACTAGCCATTATGAATAATATTAAATAAATTTTGAATTTTATAACATTATTATTCATCTTACACATTTTCTAGAACATGGTATAAGAACAAAATAAATATTTCGGGTAAAATAAGTATTTTTCAAAAAATGCAGTTTTGCCACCTTTTGATGGCGCACCCACATTAAATCTAGTTTTTGACATGTTTATAAGTTCAATTTGAAAAAATAAAATTCTGATTTAGAATCAAGAAATAAAAATTTACTTTGGATAAATGTTTCGTATTATTCTGGTAACTTTCATATTTTGATGAATAGTAAAAACACGTTATATTTTAATGAAAAACAAATTTTTTCATCATAATAATTTATATGGTTAAATTATAATATTGAATGGTTTTAGAGTATAAATCTAATATATTTTTATCATTTAATATAATTTATGTCATTATCATTGATTTTACATTGAATTCCTAGGTTAAATCAATTTAATCTTTTGCAATGTTTTAAACAAAAACCAGTTTTCATTCGACAACGGGATTATTTTTAATTTAATTTCTGCAACTTATGTGTATTGAATTTGAAAAAATGGATTCCATATTTGGAATTAGTGGGTCCAAATTATGTTAATAGACTACTTTTTATTTTTGGGAATTATGAATAGTAACTACTGTAAATTTTATTAACCATAGTTAAAGGTAAATCAGGTAATTAAGGGTAAATATAATATTATAAAATTACCCTAACACATGCTAAAATTCTATTGGATGGCTAAAAGTAAACCCATATCAACTAAGGGTCGAATTAGATTCATTTTATAGACTTTTGATCCTGAAAATAATTTAATTATTATTAAAACCAAAGAAAGTGACAACATGGCACTCTCTTAAATATTACAAGTATAATAATTTTAATTTAGTGATAAACATCATAAAACTTCGAAACTGAATAGTCTCCAGAAAGATAATAAAATTATCTACATCAGGATAATTTATTTAGAATTTTTAGGGATTAAATAATTGACATTAATGGTGATACATTAATGATACAGAAATTATTTATTAAGTTGAAAATAAGTAATATAGTTTTTATTGAAATAATAATACCCATTAAAAGGCCCAAAAACCTGAACAAAACATATTGGTAGTGTATATATACACCTTAACTATCCAATGACCTAATATATAACCGTTTGGATCCTTATAAAAGTGATTATGACACTTATATTATTTTATTTTAAATGATGCCAAAGTTGTCACCTTCATAATTTAATAAATATAACAATTTAAATATTGTGATTTTAAGATGATACATTCGAGTAAAAGTAATATTGTGAAATGTAATATATTTATCTGCATCATAGGATTTTATTTTAAATTTTTATGCAACAAATCAGTATATTAAATAATTATACAAAAATGTTGTAGTAATTATTTTATTAAGAGATAAACCAAATAAATGGTTTTAAAAATAATCAAATAAATATTATATGAACTATTTAATATGATCTAATAATTTTATAGATACATATTACATTTTATGAATCTATTAAAGATTTTAGTTCGAACATATCTGCTGTATATAGTTTATTTAAATTCAAATAAATGAATAGAGTAAAAATTGACACTATTGTTATTTTATAAAAATAACATATTATAAAATTGTTTAAAAATCACAAAAATATTTAAAAATTATAAATTTAAATTTATATGGTCTATAATTTTATAAATTAAACAATTATGGAAAATTCACAACAAATAAGTAATTATTTGTTATAATCTAAAATTTAGAATTTTATTACCACAAATAAACTTAAATAGATTAAATAATGATAAATCAAAATGATAAGGTTTAAAATAAGACCCAAACATGTCTAAATTTGATTGGTTGGTGAGATTAAAACCCTATCTCATCTAATATTCGAATATAAGTCATTTCTGGAGGTTTTTATGTGGGGTTAGATTTATTATAAATTAATATTTTTATGAATTCCAAAGGTGCTCCTCTCCTCCCTTATAAAAGGGCACATCCTCCCTCTCCTCCTCGCACCAATTTGAGCCTTCAAGCTCGGCCAACCCCTGCAAAATTATCTTCTCCACTTCCCTAGAAACATCCTAGAGGTTTTGGTCTACTTTAAAGACCAATCTTAGTGCCCTAAGATGAGTTTTCAAAGAGGCGTATCGAAGAAGAGGAGGTTCGGATACATACGAAGCATATCAGACATAAGGTAAGGGAAATATCACAATCTCATTTTTATCCTAGATTTTTTATACATTAGTATTTACTGGTGGGTATTTCATCATCCACATCCATGTTTCCTCAATATGTAATATTATTTCCATCCACCTACAATTGTTTAAATCCAATTTTACCCTTCGGTGAGTTTTTAGGAAAGGATATGAAAGGAATATTTTGTCGTTTTTCGTACGAGGTACTTCTTGACTTTTCTAACAAAATTACAAAGAATGTTTTTTTAACTTATAAGGCATGAATGGATTTTTAAAACATTATTTCCAAGAATCTTCCTTTACAAGTTTTCAAGTTTATTTGTAAACAACTTCTTTTAGTTTAGAATTGTACGACATGTTAAGAAAGGAAAAGTGTTTTTGAAGCAGAAAGGATATTTTCCTCAAGAATGGAGTTCAAGTGTTTTATCAAAATTATTTTCCATCTAAGAAAATAAAGAGTTATGTTTCTATCCCTATTATTACATTGATTTTATTATACTGTGATGGAATTATATTTTTATGAATTCCTTTATCTTATATGAATTGTTTTATGATGTCACGATGTTTAAGATTCCCATTTTTATTACATGGGTTATGCTATGATGTATGGTTTTTGATTTTGTGGCACACATAAGAATGGTATCATTATGAGATGGGTGGGACCTATATCTCCCTCCAATTAATTGGGTAAAGATTTTATATCTCATGAGATAGACATGGCTGGAACGGCAGGTTAAACTAGTTCAGTGAAACAGGACTGAAACCGGGAGTGAACTTAGTTCAGAAATGGACTTTGTCCACTAATATAGTCTTGGCAATGAGTCTTTACTAACAAGAAATGATTCTCTTTGATTATGTGTGTATGCCACAAAGTTTCATGTTTTATGTTATGATTATTGGGATTACATTTCACTACTATGATTTATCCCATGTTATGAAATTATGATCTCTTTTGCAGGTTAAGATTTCTAAAAGAAAGGTTTTAGGTCAGGAAACAAAAAGTGGAAGATCTTTATGGGAGATGTTGAAGATCTTTCACCACGATTAGAAGATTACGTTCCAAGTTTCCATAGACACTATACTATTACGTTCCTTGTGTGTCTATTTTTGTTATGTATTAAGTATTCCGCAAAAGTAATGTAATGTTCATGTACGTCAAGTTTAGGGTCTCTATAAACATGTAAACCACTGCGCCATAAATTTCGGGATCAGGAGGTATGGTATGGGGGCTCTAAGGCTGGAAAGCGTATGGAGATAGGAAGAGTGTCGCCTATGGAAATCTTGCCTTTGGTAGACAGACCAGGGGATATCAATATGCAGAACCGCTGAGGGCATGGTATGCATAGTCATGGAAAGGTGTCCATGGGTCGATAACTTTCCACTTATGATGGCCATGGGTGGTTATGAAGATACATAATTGTTCGGGCCTTGGAGTCTGATGTATGAGGAGGACGCATCCAAATGCGCAAGATGTATTTCCATCTCATTTCTCCATATATCTTAGGTGGTTTGTGATGAAATCCGTGCATTTTAACACCGTGTGGTGAGGATGCGGTCCGTGCAGTTTAATGTCATGCGGTGAGGAAGTAAAAAAACACCTCGTGCAGGTCTGGTCCATATAAGGGAGAAATGGGAATTTTTAAATCTCATTATCCATGCAATTTAACGTCATACAGGAAGGACGCAAAAATACACCCTGTGTAGGTCTGGTCTGTACACGGGGGGGGGGGGGAAAGGGAATTTTTTTTATTATTATCCATGCAGTTTAACATTGTACGGTAAGGATGCAAAAATACACCCTGTGCAGGTCTAGACCATACATGGGGGAAAAGGGATTTTTTTATTTTTATCCATTAAGTTTAATGTCATGCGGTAAGGATGCAAAAATACACCTCGTGCAGGTCTGGTCCGTACACAGGGGGAAGGGGCATTTCTATTTTTTTTACTTCTTCTCTGTGAAGTTTAATGTCGTGCGGTAAGGACGCAAAAATACACCATGTGCAGGTCTGGTCCATACATGAGGGAAAGAGACATTTTTAACATTTATTTGGGCATGGCTAGGCCAGGATAGGGAACCCTGGCGTCACTATGTATCCTGCAAGGGAAGGAATCAAGCCATATGTAGTTCTCTGAAATCCTTGCAGTTTAATGACATGCGATAAGGATGAGGAATACTCCTCGTGCAGGTCTAGTCCATACACGGGGGAGAGAGGACATTTTAAACTTTAATTCAAGGTTGGCTGGTCCAAGATGGGGAACCCTGGCATCACTACGTATCCTGAGAGGGTAGGAATCAAGCCATACATATTTCTATGAAATCCATGCAGTTTAACATCATGTGGTGAGGATGAAAAATACACCCCATGTAGGTCTGGTCCATACCTGAGGGAAAGGGAATTTTTAAACCGTCTTTGGGATGGCTAGTCTTGGATTTGGGACCCTAGCATCACTACGTATCCCGCAAATGGTAGGAATAAAGTCATGCATAGTTCTCTGAAATCCGTGTAGTTTAACGTCGTGCGGTGAGGATGAAATACTCTTAGTTTAAGATCATGGAGTTTGGATATTTGGGTGATTTATAGTTTAACATCCTACAGCTCGGACGATAGGCATTTTGGTTATCTATGCGAAATAATTCTTCAGGAATCTCGCATTTGTAGGAGCGTTGGTGAATTTCTTGTCCATGGAGATCAAGGCATATGCTCAATTGGAGAAAAACTTGTGTATAACGTATGGTCCCTCCCACTTGGGCCCCAGATTTGGAGGTTTCCTTCCAGACATCATTGGGGTCTAGAGGACCATCACCAATTCTCCTTCTGAGAAAGACCGAAGACGGACCTTTTTATTGAAGGCTCATGCAATCTGGTTCTAGTAGACTTCCAAATGGTGCAAACTTTGCAGCCGCTTCTCATCAAGCTGTTCCAACTCACCTAGTCGCTTTTCTGATTGCTCATCGTCGGATAATTGATCATAGATGGAAACATCGAGTGAGGGAAGTTGGAGTTAAATGGGTAGGACCGCCTTTGTTCCATATACCAGTGAGTACGGGGTAGCCTGAGTATTCGTGTGGATTGTGGTTCGATAATCCCACAATGCATGGAGGAGTTTATCCGGCCATGACTTCTTGTCTTTGAATACCATTTTCTAGAGAATGTTGGATAGGGTCTTGTTTAATTTCTCTATCTGTCTGTTGTCCGCTGTATTGTAGCAGGATGAGTGGTTAGCCTTGATACCATATTCTTGGTATAGCTTCTCCAGTTCGGAAGAGCAGAAGTTGGTTCTGTTATATGTCAGTATGGTATGAGTGCCAGCAAATCTGGTGATGATATTGGTTTTCACAAAGCTGACAACATTTCTTGCCCTTACATCCTTAAGGGGTACAACTTCTTCCTATTTGGAAAAGAAGTCTGTTTCCATGAGGATATACTTCAGCTGTTTGGTTGTGGCGGGATGATATGGTCCCATGACATCCATTCCCCAGATGGAAAATGTCCATGAGTACATGGCCAGTTGAATTAACTCTGGGGGTTGGTGTATGAAGTTGGCATGAATTTGGAATGAGTGGCATTTTTCTGTAAAGCGTTCTCAATCTAGTTCCATTGTGGTCCAATAGTACCCAAGCCTCCGAACCTGATGGGAAAGCATGGACCCTGGCTGATGTGCTCCACATACTCTGGCATGCACTTCAGTCATGATGGTGGCAGTTTTTTCTCTGTCAATGCATCTGAGAGGACTCTGTCGAGGCCTCGTTTGTATAGGACCTCTTGTTGACCCATTCCTCCATATAGGAAAAAGTTGATTTCCCTTCTCAGTATTTTCTCTCGCTCAGCCCTATCTGATATAATTTCTCCCCATTGAAGGTAGTTTGAAATGGGGGTCATCCAACCAGTGGCGGGAGCTTATGGCATAGGTACATGACTAATTTCGTGGATCTCCTCCATCTTGGTCTAGACAAACTGCAAGACCATTCGGCAGTGAGCAATACTGATTAATGTTTCATCCCGGTGTGGGTCAGCCAGGGTTATTGACGTGTTGGATAATGCATTGGCCTGGGCATTCTGAGACCAGGGAATATATGTTAATGTGGGTTCTGTAGAGAATTCCTCCATTAAACCTCAGACATTGTCAAACAGGGGAATCAGATCCACCTTTTTGATAGCATATTCACCATTTACTTGCTTGATGACTAGTTCTGAATCACCTTTGTCCTTAAGGTGTTGTACTTGTTCTTGGAGTGTGAGCTCCAGGCCTGCAATGAGGGCTTGATATTTTGCTTCATTGTTCATACATCCCTCTGATAGGAGGACGGAATACTGAAATACTTCCTTTTCTGAGGACATGAGTATTATCCCCAATCCCACCTTGTTAGATTTGGGGTCTTCCATCCTCTTCTCGGTTGGTCATTGGGATGCACTATCGAAGTACATTTCCCATGTTGGGAGCTCCTCTTGAACCGTGAAGATGTCTTCATCCGGTAGCTCGATGTCCGGTGCGGTAGTACCTATTCAGGGGTTCTCTTCCAGAAAATCTGCTAATTCTTGGCCTTTGATGGCCTTCTGAAGCACAAACCAGATGCCAAACTGTAGTAGGATGACTGCCCATCGATATAGGTGCCCAGTCAGCATCGGGCGACTGAGGATGTACTTTAGCAGGTTATTACATGAGACCAAGTGGACTTCATGATGCTGAAGATAATGTAGAAACTTTTACACTATGAAGGACAAGTCCCAACATCTCTTCTCGATGTTTGAGTATCAAGTCTCAGCATCAATCATCGTTCGGCTGAGGTAATAGAGACTATTTTCACTGCCGGCATCGTTCTTTTATGTGAGGAAGGCTCCCAGTGACCTCTCTAGGGCCGTCACGTATAAGAAGATAGGTCTTCCTTCGAAGAAGGGCATGAGCACTGGTGGGCTTAAAAGGTACCTCTTTAGGGTTTAAAATGCCTCTTGGAAGTCATCTGTCCATTGGTACGTGACTCCCTTCTTCATTAACCTGGTAAAGGGAAAACATTTGGCTACCAGGTTGGCTATGAATCACCTGATATAGGCCAAGTTCCCTTGGAATGATCTCAACTCAGTGAGGTTGTGGGGAGTTGGTAGGCTGAGAATAGCCTTTTTCTTTTTAGGGTCGACTTCGATGCCGCGATGGCGTACAACGAAGCCAAGGAATTTCCCTGAGGTAACCCCAAAGGCACACTTCAAGGGGTTCATCTTTAGACTATGTTGTCAAAGTTTGTTGAAGATGGTCTCAAGATCCGACAGGTGATCCAAGCTCTGTCTTTATTTGACAACCATGTCATCTACATAACATTCTATGGATTTCCCCAGAAATGGATTGAAAATACGATGCATGGAGAGATGATATGTGGCGCCATCATTCTTAAGACCAAAGGGCATGACCCTATAACAGAATATTCATTAAGGGTCCCAGAATGCAGTGGCTGCCTCATCTTCTCAGGACATTATGATTTTATTATAGCCAGAATAACCATCCATGAAGGACAGAGCCTCATACCCGGCCGTTGCATCGATTAATAACTCGGTATTCAGGACCGGGAAGTCATCTTTCGGTAAATACCGATTGAGATCTCTGAAATTGATGCAGGCATGGACTTGCCTATTCTTTTTCTTAATGGGGATGATGTTGGCCAACCAGATGGGATAATGGACCTCATGAATGAAGCCTACTTTAATGAGATTATCGACTTCAGCCTCTATTTTGGCGACATGTGAGGGATGTGTCCTTTTGGAGGCCTATTTATAGCCTCGATGGTCTTCTGAAAGACCCAGGTGATGCATTGCCACTTCGGGATCGAGTCCCAGCATTTCTGTGTAATTCCAGAAAAAAATATCCCGATGTTTCTTTAGGAAAGAGTTATATACCTCATGCTCCTTGGGGGACATGGATGCACTAATAAGAGTAGGCCTCAGATCTTCCTTGGTACCTAGATTTATTTCCCAGAGCTCGTCCACCGTTGTGTAGATACCCTCCTCAAATGCAGGGGGTACATCCCTGAGGTCTTCCTCCTCTTCTTCTCCCAAATCCTCATCTTCTTGATCTGACGGGTGGAGAGTTTCCGGCACAGGTTCTTGGGGGTCTGGGGGCGAGGCGTCATGGGCATCCCTGCTCGAGTATTCGTCCCCAGATTGTGGGTTGGTGGACGTTCCCTCATTGTCACGCTCAGTCGTTGTGACTGAAGTCATGAAGATAGCTGAATGTGTGTCCGAACATGAACCCCTGCTCTCAATATGGATGATGGGTAGTATGTAGTCTCTGCCAAGATTCCTGAGGGGGTCGTCAGGAACCACTTCCAAACCATTTGGAGTGGGGATCCAATCAACACCATAGTCCAAAGTATTCTTCTTCTTTTGCTCAGGAAATCTGTCGTCAATGTAATGAAACTTAGAGAGCTCGAAAGGGGCCTTGTCGGTGTGCAGTGTCCCACTTTTCCCATTAACGCAGTACTTAATACACTGGTAGTTGGATGAAGGAATAACCATGTGCTTATGGAGCCACGACCTCCCCAGCAGGGCATTGAATGCTGTGTTCTGTCAGATCACCAGGAATTCTGAGTAAGCAACGAGGTCTCCAAAATGGGTCTTTAGCTTAATTTTTCCCATTGGATTCTGCTCACTCTTGTCATAACCCAACAAAGTGGTCCCTGAGGGGATTAGGTCACCCTCACTGTAGCCCAACTTACGGAGTGTCTATAGGGGAAGGAGGATAACTCCAGAACAATTTTCAATGAAGACTTTCCAGATCTCAACATCATATTGTGTGCCAGACACATATAATGGCTTGATGTGTCCTTCCATGACGACATCTTTATCCTGATCGGTGAAAGAAATCAGCGTGTTACATTCAGCCGGGCCATTCTCCATCTGGTAAATTTTGGCGGCAGCTACCTCGGCTTGAAACTCTTAGGGGATGAGAAAGACTTCAATAAGCACCTCCCTAAGGTCGGATGACAAACCCAGGGCCTCTAGGACAGACATCTTGTCTGGTACTGACGCCAACTTCTTAAGGTTGTCGTACTTTTTCTCCAACGGACGATGCTTCTCCGCTATTGGGAGATTTCTAGCAGGCAGCTTGGGAGATGGAGTGTGTGACGAGGAGGAACCAGTCATGGGGTCTAGTGTCGATGATGTTCCCCCATTCTGGGGACTCGGCCAGACCAGTATGTCTGTGTGCACTAGGAGGCTAGACGCTTGTTCCTCCTCTGATGGGTATCACAGAATAACGGGGCCAGGGTTACCGCTTGTGGTGGTGGGGATATATTCTTTCTCTTGTTGAGTCTGGTGAAGATCCCTCCCACGGGTTTCCGCGATATTGACGGCTTGGGCTGAGGTCCAACCATAGGGTTGGTTTTGGCCGCGACTACGACTCCCTTGTTATCCCCTGCCTTTGGGATTTCTCATCTCAGCTCCTCATGTCGGGAACTTGGGCTCATAAACGTACCCTTCGTCAGGGGATGATTCCATGAGATGGATGACATTGATGGAACCAAAGGTTGGCTCCTTATCATCTGATAGGTCAATCTAGTTGATTTTCCCTAATGGTGTTGTTTGGTGGTTCGATGCCCGTGGAGCCAAATTCGAGGGCATGAAATCTGATAGCATCATGGCTAACTTCGGCCTTGTTCCGGATTGCTCCTCTTGCACTTGTCTCCTCCCTTTTGATTATTCCAGGATGACCAGATCATGGAGGGTTGTGAGGCTGATACTGTCGATTCTACAGGATCAGGGGTTGTTGCGGTAACACTGGCTGTCGTAACTGAGCTCATAGTATGCCCTAGGCTCAGTTGATAGTCTTCCTAGTCATCCAATTATCAAATTTCTGCCCCTTTTTGCTAGTGACTTCCTGCCACCCCTCCCCTTTATAAGGGTTAGTGGTAGAAATATACATCACATGTGTTGGGGGTGGTCCCAGCTCGACCTACCCAGAGTCTATCATCCTTTGAAGGAGGTCATTGAAGACGAAGCATTCACGAATATTGTGTCCCAACATTCGATGATAGGGACAGTCTTCTGTCCTGTCATCGTGGCCTACTTCTTCGGGTTTCCTCGGCTCCGAGAGGCGGATCAAGTTTCTAACACCCTCAAAAGATAAAGGGTTAAATGGCTAAATGATATGACTCATGTCAACATGGTGCACCTTCCTTTTACGGATTCTACCTGGTTAGAACTCCATAGTTAAGCATGCTTGGCCAAGAGTAGTGATAAGGATGGGTGACCTTCTAGGAAGTTTCTCAGGGTGTGTGCGAGTGAGGAAAAAGCACATTGGAAAGGACATGTGTTGGCCTGTGGGGACAATAATTAGTCAAATGACCCATTCAAGCATGTGGGTGGACATTGGGGTGGGCCCCACATGTCTGCGGGGCAACTGCTGGTACCTGGGGGGCCAGGACCCGATGTCCATGTTAAAGCGGGGTGGTTGTGCTGTCACCAAGACCCGGTTGTCACATTTGGTATCAGAGGTGGTACCCAGCCTTAAGTGCGGTGCACTGCCTGGGTTGAGATGTAGGGCCCACAACAAGGACATTGTGCTCTAAAGGGGGGGTGATTGTAACACCCCCAAATGATAAAGGGTTAAATGGCTAAATGATATGACTCATGTCAACAAGGTACACCTTCCTTTTCAGAAACCCACCTGGTTAGAACTCCACAGTTAAGTATGTTTGGCCTGGAGTAGTGATCAGGATGGATGACCTTCTGGGAAGTTTCTCAGGGTGTGTGTGACTGAGGACAAATCACACTGAAAAGGACATGTGTTGACCTTTGGGGAGAATCATTAGTCAAGTGACCCATTCAGGCATGTGGGTGGACCCTAGGGTGGGCCCCACATGTCTGTGGGGCAACTGGTGGTACCTGGTGGGCCAGGACCTGACGACCATGTTAAGGCTGGGTGGCTGTGCAGTCACCAGGACCCGGTTATCACAAAGTTTCAATTCATAGTGTCGATGAAATAGCTGTGAACTTGGTCCTCTTGGAACGTGTATGCTTTATGTATTCGTTCCACAAATTGTTTCCTCTTTACCCCTTTCTGATCATACCGCCTGAGCCGAGGCGGCCGCTGATATACCGGGAGCCCTTGATGATTTGGTGGGGGCCTGGTGGTACCTGGTGGGCCAGGACCCGATGACCATGTTAAGGTGGGGTGGCTGTGCAGTCACCAGGACCTGGTTTTCACAATGTTGCAATTCATAGTGTCGATGAAATAGCTGCGAACTGGGTCCTCTTGGAACATGTATGATTTATGTATTCGTTGCTCAAATTGGTTCCTCTTTACCCCTTTCTGATCATACCACCTGAGCGGAGGCGGCCGCTGATATACTGGGAGCCCTTGATGATTTGGTGGGGGCCTGAGTGGTGGAGCAGGCACATGGGCTGGCTTGAGCATGACAAAGTACACTTCAGCTTTGGCTGCTCTCTTTGTGGGATCCTGCAAGGCTATTCGGGACATCAAATTGGTCTGCTGTAGGGAGTCCTCAATTCTATGGGAAATGGCCGAGAGATGGTGGAATCCATTGGTGCACTCCACTGGTATGAGCGGTGTCTACAGCTCGTCTCGAATATTATCGATTAATATGGAGAGCAGCTCATCTTAAGGCATTGGCCTGTTCAGAGAGTATGTCAGACCTTTCTATCTAGCGATGAAATCTGAGACCCTCTCATTCTCCCTCTGCTTGTAGTTCATGAGCTCATTGACCGTTGTCTTAGGAAACTTTGAGATGAAGTGGAACAGGAACTGCTGCTGAAGGTCCTCCGAGATTTTTATTGACTGGGTTGATAGACTCGTATACTAGAAAAAGGCAGATCCTTGCAAGGTTCGTACGAAGCATCTGAGTTTCACTACTTCTTGTTGTTCTGGAGTCCCCATCATAGGTTTTTAATTGGATGCGTAGTGCATCAAATGCTGTTCTGGATCGCCTAATCCATTGAAGACAGGGAATACAGAGCTCCCAAAATTGGGTGGAGGGGGTGTTTTTCTCACCCAATCTGGGTAGGGCTTCCTCTCTGGCTGTATCGGAGCGCGTCGACCTTCCATTGCTTCCAATCGAGTCGTTAGTGCCTCAATGGTGTTGTTGAGTCCCTGGTTTACATCCTGTTGGGCCCGGTCCAAGGCAGGTGTAGCTCGAGGCATCGATTGAGGATCAATCTCAGTTGGCACCTGGGGTCCATGTGTCGTTTGTGACACCTTCGGATGGTTCAAGCGTACTAACTCTGGTTACTTCCTGAGTGGAGGGAAGTCTTGGTATTCATCTGGACCCACATTTAGGTAGTTGGATGGTCCGGGAGCCCCATTGGGTAGCGTAAACCTTGGTCCTTGAAGAGCACTTACTAGGAGTGCAAGATGTGGCTGTTCTTGGGACGCGCTTTCAATAAGGCAGTTCCTCAGGAGTAGCTCTGTGTTATGCCACCTTAATTCCTCCATTTCCTCTTTTTATTGAGCGAACCACTATTTGAGAGTGAGTGGGTCTTTTTTGTCGAGAGGAGGGGACATATTAAGAGTAACTGGTCCTTTGTTATTATCCTTTTTGTAATCTCGTAGGGTAAGCGGAGGAAGGTTAGTTGAAGGGGCTTCCATGTTTAAAGTCTCACTTTGGTTCTGGGTGTACACACCTAGTGGTTTCTTGTGGGTTGCAGTCGGACCGGAACCATTGTCTCCCGATCCATTCTGATTTTCATCATCTCTGGTGTCACCTGTCGGGTTAACCTCTATGACGTTGATAGATGCATATCGCAAGGAAAATAGATGTCATCTTATAAATAGGAAGAGGATCCCCCACGTCTTTTACTGGTCTTCCCATTCATGTGTCGGGATCACCTTCGAACTTCTTAACGAAGGGTGACGCGGAGAGTTCTTTGATGCGCCCTTACGGTATGCCTCCCTCTTGGAGGGGAAATTGATTCAAATGATGGGATAGGATGGGAACCTCCTATTCTGATTGCCCTCCCTAGATGAGAGAATACTGACTCTCATGGGGGAGGTTGTTGTTGAGGGGGTAATAATTCCTCCAACCCTGAGGGCTGGGGTTAGATGCATTCCCTAGACGCTGGGTCTCTTTCCATTTCTATTGGTCTTATGGGGCATTTGTTGTTAAAAATTCCCCCAGCCCTGCAGGCTGGGGTTGACCCAAGATTGTTGCAGTGGCTACGGCTATCACTACCTACCAGACCTTACGCGCCCCCATTCGGGGGTGAACTGGGTTTGGTGCCAAGTTCTTCTGTGAATCAATCCCTTCTGGGGAGGCAGGCAAAGATCGATTATTCGCCTCTCTTAGGCGAGAGGCCTGTTCTATGCTCTCGGTGGACTAATTCAGGATTTCTTGAATGGACTGTTCCTGTCAGTCCTGTTGCTTCTGGGACTTACTCAAGGCCCGACTCTGCTAGGTGTGTTTCCTTTCATGAATAGGGAGACAATTCGATTTCCATATTTACATGATGATGTTGCAAGACACCATGCCGAATGGGTTCTTATGGGCGGGGAGTGGAGTGAAATGCAGAGCTCCATGTTCCCCCCATCCTCTGTTATGGACTCCCATCGGAGCGTCACTGATGAGGCAGCGCAGCTGGTGCAGCGCACAGAGGGAGTCTATTTACATGTTTCCTTTGCATCTCTTGGGTCATTTTTGCCGCATCGAAGGAAGATCTTCTAGTTCTATGTGACGCAAGAGGTCTCATATTGTCTTGACGTGGTCTACATACCTGTCGTAGGGCAGGAAGCTTGATTTCAACCGGTGGAGGGTTGTCCATATATTGTAGTAGATGTGATGACACCTTCTTCTGACAATTCTCTAGGTTTATCGAATTGAGAGGTGGTCGTGGGCCAAAACATAACTGGTATATCATCACTGGCCAGTTGTTTCCTCAAGTGCAACATTTCGGCATGCTCCTCCGCTAGTGACTATTCTACCTGTTCGGCCCAACTGAGACGCCCGCCGATAGTGTGGTTGGAGGCAGTGGGACAGGTTGGTGTTGAATCATCATGTGGCTGATTCCAAGGTGGTTTAGAAGATGAACGTGGCCCTGGAACATTTCCTGATTGAAGAAGGGTTTCGTTGGTGACTAGCTAGGAATCTGACATGCTTGATCCTGTCCTCTTGAGTGCCTCGGAATACGAGGGTTTTTTTTGTGCTTGATTCGGCATGGGGAGGACCTTCCTGTCAATATGATAAGTCATTGCAGGGAGGGCCTTCTCAATGATGGTCATAATGGTAAGGACTGCCATTACTGCTTAACGCCTCACTACATAGAGGAATTTTGCAATGCTATCATAATCTGTGGTCCCACTGCATGGAGAGTGTTTGCAGCATATACCCTAGGGAGGACCTTCAGGGTGGACTACAGCAAGTGGAGGGCCTTCTTGCTGCTTGATCTTATGGTCATGTGGAGGGTTTCCATGACTCGCATCAAAAGAGGATCTCTCGTGGTTGATCGTTATATGCCCACGGGGGAGGCCCCCGTGGGTGCTCTGGGGAGGACTTTCAGAGCTACTGGTAGAGACATTGTAGGGATGGCCTTCACAACTACTACTTCCACTCCCATAATATGGTATTGTGTGGGTAGGGTTGTGAGCCTTTGGTATATGTTTAACGGTGTTGGGAACCCCAGCTTCCAGCAGAGCGGAGTCATGAACCTGCTCTTTATTTTCCAGCTGCCTTCGGTGCATTCAGGGTGCTTTCTTGCAGGCAGCGGGGACCGTCTGTTGTTGAAAATGTCCTTCCCCTTTGGGTCCCTATCTAATTGGGTCCCTTGATACTGTCGAGATACGCTGACAAACATCTTGACTTTTAGCAGGGATATATGCCTGCTCTGTAGCATCCACCGTGATGGACGGTGTCCCCCAGTTGGAACGAGTGAATCTGCTTGATCTGGTTGCCCTTGTGTCACGGAATATAGGCAGCGACCCTCTTGGGTGAAATCAGGGATGCAGATCTGCTCTGAGGTGGCTATCACATCTCTTAGATGAGTCGCCTCAATTGGGGAGATGGGCTCACGAGCTCGAGTCCTTGTTGTTGCCACTGATGCAATTACATTCGGGAAAATCTGCAAGATATGATCTGGGATTGATACCTACTCCTCCATCATTTATAGGATATGAAAAGAGACATCTTTGGCTGGAATGGGAATGAAGGCCCATTCTGGTATCGGAGTAGGAATATCTTGCCCCGGACTTCCGGTGGTCGGTGGGTACTGACAATTATCATGTGTCGGGGCAGGTGAACGAATCTTCCCCTGGGCTAGGATATGCCGGTTTATCTCTCTATTTGCCACCACATCGGGATGGTGGACTTTACTTGCATCCATAGGGAGCTGGCCCCACATATGTTGGTTTCCCACCATATCGAGTCAGTGCCCTTTATTGGCAGGGATACGTGCCCGCCTATTAATTGCCACCACATATGGATGGCAGGCTTTGTCGTTTGCCACCATATCGGGATGGTAAGTGTCTGGAGAATCTTCTAGGAGGTGTTCCTATAGGCGATGGGTCGCCACAATGTCTGGTTGGTGGTATTCATGACCTTGGGAAGGGAGAGGTTCTTTCCCAGTAAGTGTCGTCTTGTGTGAGCGACGGGATTGATGGATCACAGAGGGGATGCACACCTGCTCATATGATTCCACCATATTTGGATGGCGGGCTTTGGAGGAGCGAACAAGTGTATGTGCATGTTCATGATGTGTCTTCATGACTGGGAAGTAGAGCTCCTCCTCAGGGACAAGGGTGATGATCGGTCCCCGGTTGTAAGCTTGCCACCCTCGTCGGGCAGTCCGATGAGACGGAGCTTGGGGAGTGTGGGCCTGGATCCTCGGGGAGACATCCTCCTTATTGTGAGGAAGTTGAGTTGCGGCATGACTACGATGGCCTATTCTGGTGGGGGCCTTCGAGTGGAACCCCCGTTCGGTGAGGATGAAGTCTTCAGCATCGACCTCATCCACCTTCCTAAGATAAAGGAGGTACGCATTATCCCGTTTCGGGGATAGACTCAAAAAATGGTTGGAGACAGCAATAGGGGATGTCTGGATCTGCCTTGGCAGCCGCTGCTGGGCAGGCGACCAGTGAGTTTTGGCGGATTGGAGGGCGTTCATGGCCGCCTCCACCACCGGGATAGTACTGTTCACATGGTACTCTCAAATTAACGCGTTTGAGAACCAGCGTTGAAGATGCTGGGTTGGTGACGGGGTCCTCCGTTGGTGAGGAAGTCCGGTTATTGCGTTGTTGGAAGCATTCACTTGAGAGTTCCTTTGGGATTCCATTAGATCGAAGGGAGTTCTATGTGGTACCTGTAAAATATTTTAACAAATAAAAACAGCAAACCCATCAAATCAGCATCTCATGATCCCATGCGTAATTAATGACCTTTCTTGGCCCTCCTTGTAATTATAAAGGGGTACAAGGTGGGAATAGGTTAAATATGTCATGCTTGGTTAAGGATTCACATCGGGTTCACCATTTTTGTTTCGGGTCGGTCTTGAAACGCCCAACGGTTCTATATCCGACGATTTGTGGACCTGCTTTCCAAAGGCAGGCGTTTGTCAGGTGATTTGGTCGGCGACAGTTAAGAACTCACATTGGTCGATAGGATGTGATGTCAGTCTCATCGCACCCTTTTGGGGGGAATTATTTCCTGTTTTGGGACTCTCTTATATATTTAAGACGTATTCATATGTTCGAAAATCTTTGTTTTGTACCAAAGCATAGAATACACGAACTTCTCCTGGTGGGTAGTGGTCAGCTGAACGTAGGGGTTTATAATCATTTACACCCAAGGTTTACCATCCCTTTTTGGATTAATGACCATGAGGAGTTGGGACTCATTCAGGCGGTACTAGGAGTGGCACGGTGAACCGATGTGAAGATAGTCGGGTCGACTGGTTGTTGGGCTTGAACCTCGGGGAGGATTCCTACGTACCCTTCTTAGGAGATAGGGATCAATGTCTACGTAGTTTGAATAGGATTGAGGCTTACACTCTGAGGAGGCCCAGGGTAATGGATTGAGGCTTACACTCTGAGGAGGCCCATAAGAGGATGTCATGGTTGATGCTTACTCTAAGCCCACATGAGTCATGATCAGTGTGAGAAACAAGAGGCAGCAGGGACCAGATGATCACATTGTGAAATGTGCCTCTGTGGGAAGTGGAGTGGGGATTATGCATAGGGTGTCCCATAAGTTCGCGGCTTACTCCGAGATGGATGCTCATGGTGATAATGTGCATAGGGAGAGGGAAAGAGGCACTCCTGTTCACGTCACCTCTCTTGTTCCCGGAGGAAGTACCGAAGTGCATGGGCGATTCCTTCTGATGGGTATTTTACTACCCCCAAAGAAGAGAGAAGTGCCCCAGCCCCAAAAAGTGGATTGGAAGAAAGGGGGATCCTGGGCTTAGACTTCACTTTACCGTGGGAATGTGAACCCAAGAATGCTTTAGAAATCCGATCAAGGGTCAGAGAAACCCATTCACCCCTGCTTACCGTGGGTATGTGAACTCAAAACGGCATGCTGATGCGCCTGAAGGTTACATCACATGGGTCTGGTGGCTCCGGTGGAGGCCTCATCTCGGGGTCGATGAATGAACCAATGAGGGGGTTGCGGAGGATCAAGTCAGATTGGGCGGATTTTATCTGGCTCATGGAATGGGAACTCCGAAGGATTCGGAGGGCCACACTGGGGTATGGGTGGTGGCGTCCTTCGCGTAGGAAGGTGCTGCGTGGCTGGAGAGGTTGTCCGCAAACCAGGGTGGTCTGTGGAATGATGGGCATCCCGCGAACCAGGGTGGTTTTCGGAACGGTGAGCATCCCACGAACCAAGGTGGTTCGTGGCTTCGGGTTCGATCTGTGTAGTAGGGTGGTTCATGGAGGGTTCCATGCGAGTAGCGGAGGACAAGGACGGTGCTGGTTGGGGGTTCATCAGTCAGGGCTTCGCCCACGCAGGAGAGTGCTACGCGGTGTGGCGGATCAGAAAAGAGGCATAAGCTCCCTGGTCCGTGGGGAGTGCATCTGTGGAGGGGCCATGGTTCACGGTCTTAGTTTCTTTGTTATTTTAAGTTCGCGGTTCACCAAGTTATTATGCATCTTCGGCTCCTTATTAGTTCTCTTCTAGCTTCATACCTGCTTTGGTTTGTGAACTAGAACTTTGCAGTTTTTGAAATCCTAAGCTCCTTCCTTCAAAATCCTTCCACCTGAATCTGATTGATCTCCTTCTATCTCCCTGAATCCCGTTTCTCTTCCCCTCAATATCCTTTTGTAGATTGGGGAAAAGGATGTATCTATGGTCATCCAGCACCTTTTGCGGAGGCCCACGACCGAAAACCCGATTCTCGGACATCCCGGTCAATTCGCAACTCTCAGTGGGAATCGATCGCATCTCCCCCGCGAACCAAACAAACACGGGGAGTGCATCGCAGCCGCAGAGGTCTCTGGCTCCATTCCGCGAATGATAGCGGATGCGGACCGGGCTGGTTGAGGTGGTCTGCAGGTTGGGCGATTCGTGACGGTGGACCGGTTCGGCCAATGTCCTGCTTCTCCCCCACAGAGGATCTCCACCTCCATTACGCGAACGATAATAATTCGCGGAGGGGGTTCTTCGCGGAACCGGTCACGTGGCATCATCATTTGGGCCGGTCTGCGGACCGGTCTGGCTTTGTTCTTCCTTTGAGTTTTCTCCATTATTCCCTCGAATTCTTTGGGGGAATTTAGGTAGAATTTCCTTTGCGGATTTTTCAGGACCCTACAATGTCATAAACATATACTATTAAGAAAGAAGCTACACACTCATTAAACAATTTATAATCACAAGGATCACATTAATTATTTTAAAAACCAAATTAAATTATAGATTCATTAAATAAAATTTTTTAGGACCTAAATGATTTCTTTAATTCATAAATAGATTTTTTTCAACTTTTATGTCTTATTGTAATCCTTTGGAGTAAAAAACCATTCCAATTATTTCATATAGACATCTTCCTAAAGGTTCCCATTAAGGAACGCTTATTTCAAATCAATCTTTGAAATAACATTGTCATTTAAGGAGAAAATAAAAAGTATAATTTCGATGGATTTCATCAATGAAACTGGTGATAGGGTTTCCTCAAAGTCAATGACTTCACATTTTTTTAAACCCTTTTATAACCAGTCATGTCTTATAGGTACGAAATGTCCTTACATATCATGTTTATTATTGAATAAACAATCAAAACATACCTCCAATGGATGATATAACAAACATTACTAAGCTTTTATATAACAAACTATTCATGTCTTATAGGTACTAAAAGTCCTTACATACCTTGTTTACTTCTAATTTTTTGTAATCTTTTTTGTTTTGGAAATCACAAGAACATTCTTTATACGAACATTACTATGCTTTTATATACAATGATTTTTAAAAAAAAATAGAAAACATAATCTTTTACCATACATAGAATTAGTTCTAAATTATACATGAATACAAACTCAATTTATTCATTAATATTTTTGAAATGAGTATTGATAAGATAAACATCACATTCACCTTTATCAGGAAAGATATATGCCTTTTTGTCTTGATGTTCATAATGATGAAGTCTTTATAATTGGACATATAATATGACCGATAAATATCATACTCATACTTGTAAAGATAAATTGTAATGAAATTATTAAGAAAGTATATTAGGGAGACTTATTTTATATTTTGAATATGATAAAATGATTTCTATTCTAATGATTTTGGTTTACATCATAATGATTTTAAAAATTATGATGTCGCATCTTCTATAATGCCAAGTTTTCATTTTCCATGTGTCAAAGTCATTGAAAAAAATTAAAGAAAATATTACAAATGGGAGATCAATATGACCATAAGGAAGATGCCTATAAATAATATTATTTTTAAAATATTTATTCTCTAATCAATTACATTTTCAAATTTCTCTTTCACAAGAGCTTTTAATTTTTCAAGAATGATCATCTTTTTCATAGTAAATGTAATTGTATAAGATTATTTTGATTTGTAATCACTACATGAGATTGTTTGAATGAAATTGAGGGCTTATGAGGATAGGAAGACAAAGATAAAGATCATCATATTTATCATCAAAACATGTGGATAGTGTGACAGAATCTGATCCATCATATCAAGGGTTTCTAAGGATAGGTAGGTAGAGATACTAATCATCGTATTGAGGGATTTTATTATTAAATACTGAAAAACAATCTTGTAATTTTAAATCAAGGAGAATATTTATCCAAGGTTTTTTGTTACCTCACTCATAAGTTCAAAATAGATTAATTCATTTTTCAATATCTATAAGTCATTCTTATATTTCTACATTAGTTATAACTGTTTCTTACAAGTTATTCTTTTCCTCTGTGAATGTATGAAATTGTTTTATCATAATGTATCATATTATGATATATAAAATCTATATTACTCAATCGGATCTACTATGAATCTGACATATATTAATTTAGTCTTATCTATTTTGAATACAAATTCAATACTCTGTTTTTATTGAATCTTTTATGATTACTATTTTCACACACTGATATTATTGTAATGAAGGTGATTACGATACACTGTTTTAATCATACTTTTGGAAATGTTCAAATATGATCTATTACTTAAAGCGGTATTGGGAATTATTTAGTTCAAATTCTTTTAAACTAAAATTTTTTAAAACTAAAATTCACCCATCTTGTAATTGATCCATATAGAATATAATTCTTTGATCTTAATAAAAATGTAACTCAAATCTTATCCAAAATTGGTATTAGAGTAGGATTACACTTTTTAAATACTTTATAAACGTTTTACTTTATTTAATACTATAAGTTTGTTTAAATTTATTTATTAATTGTTTGTTTATAATTTTTTTCTACACTGACATGTATTGTCAAACAAACTTTTTGTATATGTACTTGAAAGATAGTAGGAAATATTGTTAGATGCATTGATAATTGTAATCCCAATAGGCTAAAAATAAATTTGGTGCTAATTATGGATATTCAAGGGATATAATAAATACATTTTTAATAAAAAAAGATTGTATAATATTTTCTTGTTGACTGATGATTATAAAATACCTGACAATGAAGTTAAAGTCCTTACTAGTTAAGAGAAGCAGGGATATGAGTCAAATTACAAGGATAGGAAAACTTTTTTATATTCTAACAAAAGAAACCTATATAGTCATATTTCGTTATGTGGAGCAGAAAAAATTATTTACATAAAGTTAGAGGTTATTCATTTTGGTACAACTAAAGAAGGTGAAACCAGGAGAGTAATGATACAAGCTGATTCTAATGATTTTGAATTTTAATAAGGTTATTCAGTTTCTAAGATGAAATAGAGTATCATGATGATTATTAATATTCTTCAATATATTGGTAGAAAAGTACTAAATGATGATATTATACTTGAGAAAATAATTTATATAATTCCAAATTAATGGGAATCTAAAAGAACATATATTAATGAAACAAGGAATGTTAGTAATAATACCATTGATGAATTAATTGGTAATATTATGTTGTATGAGGTTAGATTAAAATTATATGTATAGAAATACATGAAAAATAATATAGATGTTTCTTTTATAACTATTAAAATTCCTAAAAAATCATATACACCAGTAAAAGTTGTTATTTATTCATGAAAGAAGAAGGTGGTTATACAATCTGATTCTAGTGATTATGAGTGTTCCAAAAACGAATAAAATAATCCTTTATAAAGGATGAACAAGATTTTTGGAATAACATATTTTAATTAATATTACTAGAAAAGAAACAATGATAAGAATAAAAAGAATGATTATAAAGGTACCTATTATGAATGTAATAATTCTGGACACATTAGACCCGATTGTCCAAAGCTCAAAAGGACAGATATAAAGGAAAATAATACTGATAGGAACCAAAAAAATATTATAAGACAAAAGGAAAGAATGTCTTGTTTGAAAATAATTCTAGGATTGTAAGTGGAGGATACACGTTGGATAATTCTTCTGAGACAAAAAATTACAGACAAAGGAATATTAGTTTTTGATAAAGTACCTTCTGAATATCAATGCTTTACGGTCAAGGTACACATAGCCAAATACTTAACTAATATTTCCATAAGTGAAAATTATATACATAAGAAGGATTATATACCTTATGATGAAGAACCATCCCCATAGAATGATAATAATACATTTCATTCTAATGATGAATTATCAAATTTCGCTAAACTTTTTGAAAACAAAAAATTTCAAAGTTAGTAAAGAACATGAAATAGAAAACTCTAGGATAAGTATTTTAACAAAATATGTATCATATATTTATACTCATATTGATATGAAATATTTTGAAAAGGAAATTATTTCAAAAAATATTGATTTTTTTTAAATGATAATATTTCTCATGATTTTTAAAAACTAATTTGGGAGAAAAATGATTTCGAAAATAAAATCACATATGAAAATAATAATTGTGAGTTTGATAATTTAGTTATTAAACTAAAGTTTGAAATTTCTTCTTTAATAAATTTTTTAAAACATTAATTTTAGTACGGAAGGTTTTGATAAAATATATATACAAATATTTCATCAGGATACTAGTTCTTGAATATGTTATACATATAAAAAACTTATTTTTTATAACAATTACATTGTTATGAAAAGTTGACCTATTTTTTCAAAATTATAAAGTAGTGGTCACTAGATTAAAAAATGTTTATTAAATAAAATAAAATTCAAAGGATTTCATGAAGTTATTTTCAAAACAAATGTGGTTACTAAAAATTTTATTTTCTAAAAATGGACTCAAGAAGGTTTGGGTTCCACAAATCTAATTGTTCTATTTTTAGGAAATCCAAGGTTGTACTAAAAACAAATATATTTGGTACATGGATATTGGGTGTTCGAGACATATGACTAGACACAAAAAATTATTTAAAAATATTATCAAGATGATTTGTGGAAAAGTTACATTCATAAATAATTCTGAAGGAGAGATTATTATTAACGGTAATACTAATAATTTTGGTAAAGCTTTAATTTCATGTTTTTTATTTGATAAAGACATGAATCACAACTTTATAATCATAGGTCAATTATGTGACAAAGGTAAACTTATGAATTTTAAAAATTATAAATATTTATTACACAATTCAGAGGATGAATGCATTCTTTCTGAAAATCATCATTACAATGTTTACACCATTAACATAGAAGACCTTAGGATCTATGAAATACCTTTCCTTAGTGCAATGGAAGATCAATATTTGTTATGGATAGATGGTTAGGACATATTAACCATAGAAAATTAATTTAATTGAATATGAAAATAATTTTTAAGGATCTACCAGATCTTAGGTTTGATTATCAAACTGTTTTTTATCCTTATCAATACGATAAGCAACATAAGTCTAGTTTTAAATCTATTAGTGAAGAGAAAAATTCTAATGCATTATATTTAGTTTACATTGATTTATTCACTCCTACACAAACTAGAATTATTAGAGAAAATTATTATGTATTTTTTCTTGTTGATGATTACACTAGATACACATGGTTCTATTTTATAGCAAAGAAATATGAATCATTTTTTATTTCAAAACATTCATAGCCAATGTTAAATATGAGAAAAACATTACCTTGATAATTATTCATAGTGATCATAGTATATTATTTGAAAACTCCAATTTTAAAACTATTATATATAATAAAGTCATTACACATAACTTTTAAACACCTAGAACTCCTCAAAAAAATTGTGTTATTAAAAGAAGATATTGGATTCTTCAAAAAATAACAAGAACTATGTTGAGTGAATAGTCAATTGCTATGTAATATTAGGTTGAAGTGGTTATTAAATCTTTTTATTATATTAATAGAGTTTTAATAAGACCCTTTCATAGTAAAAAACCTTAAACTTTTAGGACAAGTAAAAAAAAGTTTCTTACTTTGGAGTTTTTCTTATGCAAATTATACATCATGATTATGAAAGATATTTATAGAAATTTGCACCCTAATCTGATGAAGGGATATTTTTAGGTTCTTTATCAACTTATAAGTCATATTGAGTTTTTATTAAAAAAATTATATTATTGACAAAATAGTACATGTTATGTTCAAAAAAATCGATCCATATTTTTTCAAACAACCTCAACCAACATCCACATATGTGTTTTTAAAATGTAATTTTCAATATTTGTTAGAAAATTATCCTTATAAGGAATATAATCATGAAATATTATTTAATTATTTCTCAAAAATATTTTCTACATTAAGTTTATGAAAAAATATCATAAAACCCAAGAAATTATTTTTTTAGGAATCGTCATAGTGATAGTATCATTGGAGATGTTGATCGACCTATTAGGACTAAAAGTACCTGAAGAAATGAAATAGAACATATTTCTTTTCATTCTCAATTTAAACCTAAGAATCTAAATGGGGATTTAATTGATGGGAATTGGATTATGAAAATTCAATATGAACTAAATTAATTTGAAAGGAATAAACTCTTGTCCAATGTTGCATGACCTAATGAAACTTCAATAGTTGGAGTAAAATAGGTTTTTCAGAATAAGTGCGATGAAATTAGAATAATTATTATAAATAATGAAAGAATTTTTATTAATAGTTATAACCAATAATAAAGAATATATTTTGAACAAACCTATTCACTGGTAGAAAGTACTGAATCTTTTTGTATTCTACTATCCTTTATACCATTTTTTTTATTTTAAATTTTTTCAAATGGATGTGATGTTTTCTTTCCTTAATTGATATATTAAATAGGAATTATTTATTAAATAACCTCCTGGTTTTGAAGATAAAACACATCCAAAATATGTTTATAAACTTTCAAAATCAATATATAAACTTAAACAATCCCCTAGATCTTTTTATGTTATATTAAAAATATTTTTTATGAAAACCAATTATGTTAAATGAACTATTGATCCATCTTTTTTTATAAATAAAATTAATAAAAACATTATGATTGTTCAAATTTTTTTGATTAAATTATATATGGATAAACTCAATAATATTTAACATATTAATTTGTGGATATTATGAAATATGATTTTGATATGAGTATGATGGGTGAGTTAACTAAATTTTTAGGTTTTTAAATTTCTCAAAAAACAAAAGGAACATTTATATCTCAATATAAGTATATAAGATATCATATTAAAAAGTTTTCATACGTTAACATTGAATTTATTTGTACTCATATTAGTACCTCCAATACAATTTATCATGATGAATCTCTAGTTGATTAAAATATTTTTGGAGGTATATTAGGATGTTTACTTTACATGTCAAAAAATCGTCTGGATTTAATATTTTTTTGTTATGCTAATGTGTATGATATTAATAAAATACTAAAGAATATAATCTTAAATATTTAAATCAAATTTTTTTGTTTTCTTAAGAGAACTATTGATTTATAAATTTTCTATTTTTTTAGAAATATTTTTGATATAATGTTTTTTCAGATACTAACATTGGTGGTTATATGATGGATAGAAAAAGTATCTTAGGAACACGTCATTTATTAAGTGATTCATTAATTTCTTCATATTTTAAGAAAAAACACTATGTAGAGCTATCCACTACAAACGATGAATATATGGCAGCTATAAGTTGTTGTTATCAAGTGTTATGGATGAAACACACACTCGCTGATTATGGAATGAGTTTTACAAAAACTCAAATACTAAGTGATAATACTAGTTGCATTTCATTAATTAAGAACATTGAACATAACTCTTCTAAAAAACCCATATATATTAATAATCACTTTATTAGGGATCACGCACTAAAAAGAGAAATATTTTTATAATTTATCAAAATATAAGATCAAAATCCTAATATTTAAAAAAACATTTACCTTACGATTGATTTGAATATATTAAACAGAATCTGTGAATGATCAATGTAAAAATAGATTTCATATCTAATTAATTTTTTACTCATATCCATATAATAAACAACTACTTTTCATAGGGGGAGTATGCATTTTTTTAAAATATTTTAATTTTCAAATTCTTAGTTTTTCAAAAATATATTATCATAATGAGTTTTCCAAGATAATATTTTCCTAATAAAATTTTATGAGTTAGTATTATTTAAAATAATCATTTTATTTTTTTAAATTTTCTTGATGCATGTTTGTATAAATTTCTTAAAATATTCATAATTATATTTTTTTCATAATTACACTATGTCTATTTGTTTTACCAAAATAAGTGTATTCAAAATTTTAAAAAAAAATTGGTATATTTTTTTTTATATTTTCAATAAGAACATGTTTTACATACCAAAGACATTATCTACTCAGAAAAGTTATTATTTTAAAATTTAAATTTTTTACTATTTAATTTTTTTAGTGTCGTTTTTTGTTGTTAATTTTTTTGAACTTTTTTTTCTTTTGAAAATTGTATTTTCATATTCATTACTAATACAATAAAAATTATTAAAAATGTGAAGAGTTCAAAATAACATTAAATATTTCATCACATGTTTTTTAACAATCAGATCAAAGTGTTTATTATCTCAAAAAAAATTAGAAGTCAACCATTCATATCAATCACTTATATAAAGTGGATACCCCAGTCCCACTATGGTTTCCCGAGATATTTTTCACCCAATGGTTTATTCCAACAAGTTGCTCAATCAAAATTGTGTTTCTTTTCATCCAACAGATAATATTTAGTTCTAATCTGATGGCTAAGTATACTAAATTCAAAAAATGGTTTTCCATTAGAGGAAGGTTATTAAAAATAGAATTATATGACAAATATGATTCATATTTAAAAAATTCCATTAAGTTTCAAGGATGGGCATGAATTTGTTTGGAAAAGTAAGATATTGGAAATGGTAATTATTAACCAGATCTTGTTCATTTGTTTTATGATTATCTGGTCTTTATAAAGCAAGAAGATAAGATTTCCTTCAAGATTCCTGGAAAACATACCTTTTCCCAGTAAGAAAATTATCAAAATTAGTTGAAATAACATTAGGAGTAGATTCTCATCATTCATACCATAACCATCCATATTCACATAGAACATTTGATAGATGTAGAATTTAGGATTCATTGTTTTCCCATGATAAAAGATAATAGAAAAGTTTCTCATATTACTCTAGATAATCATCTTATAGATTTGTGGATCATTGGTTTTTTAATTTCTAGGAAATAATACTAAGACACTCCGAATTTTATAGAAATATTTTTATAAGACTATATTGTCAACATAATGAAGATTGGACTTGTTATGTTTGTTGTTTTGAATATTCAAAATATTAAGAACAATTCCATCAATTCCAAATTTTATAATGTCCTCAGCCTTCATAAGTAAGATGTTTTTTGAATTTTTTAAATTTATCAAATTTTATAAAAAGTTTCATGATATGAGGGAAATTATTCTTTTATCAGGAGGATATGATAAATAGACTAAAGATTTAGTTTGATTAGAAATCCAAGAAATTTGTATGAAAACTTAGTATTATTCCATTGGGGACAGAGATGTCAAATAATTAAAATAAGAAGAAGGAAAAGAAAATAAATGTAGAATCCTTTCATTTTAAAGAAGAAAATAAAAAAATAAAGAATATAAAGTTCTTTATGATATTTAAAAGGAATGGATGAGAATCATAGTTGAAAAAATCATGTCCTTCCTAACATTGGAGTACATCCTTCTTAGTACATACACTTAAAATTTTATGGTATAAATAATATTTAAAAATAATCTAAAAAGAAGAATAAAAATAAGAATATTAGAGAATCTATTTTGTGGAAAGAGATTTTCAAAAAATGTAAAAATAGAAATAAGAAAAATTCTTATGTCTTCTGATCAATCAGACCCTGATACAGGGTTATCAGTTAAATAAATAATAGTGGTTCATGATAATCATTTCTCTAACAAGAGAAAAGCGAAATTAACTAGTTAATATTTAGTTCCAATAGTGGCCCAAGAAAATCAATCGGATTCTCCTTCTATATAAAAATATTTGGTACTAGTTTCTTTAGACAAATAAATAGTCAAAACATCTCATCAACTTGAGAAAGAGATCAATAGGGTAGTCATTGATTTCATTGAACACAATAAAAAATAAATATTATAAAAGGATGATTAGAATCATTTCTTACAAAAAGAAGATACTCAGAATGATAAAATAGATGTACAATAAATAAAATAAGTATAATAACAATATAAAGGATTCGAATACGTTGAAGAAGAATAATGTGGTGATAATAATAAAAAAGGTGAGGATTGTGATAAAAAATAAGAAAGTGAGGGGGGAAACAAATCCAATAATTTATTAGATCCAAGATAATATGCATTGTCTTAGTCAAACATACCCACAAATATAGATGATAAATAATTAGAAATCTTAGAAGAATAATCCTCTTCAAAATAAGAAACAGAGTCACTGTCTAAGAAGGAAGAGGATGATCAAATCTCAATAATAAAACCTTATAAAAATTAAATACTGATGATGTTGATAATTTGAAAATTTATGATGATAAACAAACTCATAGAAAATTTGATATGGTCCAAAAGTTATAACTAATAGATGATAAGAATAAAATAAAAAATAAAATTGTTGGGACAAGTCTTACGAAGCATGCACATCCTGAACTAGAGTTTTTAGAATCATTAAGTAAAATTTATCATATGTGAGATTATTTAATTTTTAAATATTTGAAAAGACTGGAATGAATTATTCATTATCTTCCAAGACTAGAAGCACGATTTTAGCTACATAAAGATATCCTTTCCCAAAAAATGGACTATATCAAGATGCTAACTAAATGTGTTATTCATATTGAGGTTTAACTAAAAACTTTACAAGGAACCTCCATTACACATAGAAGGTCATTCAATTCAATAGTGAAATGGTCAAATGATATTGATGATGATGTTCAGTCCCACAATTATCAGGTTTATAAGATTATGAAGTTGATTGTGGAATCATGAAGTTCTTTTAATCAATAAGAAAATTACATGAAAAAAATGATGAGATTTGTTGAAAAATTGAAAGACCATACTAATGATCTCACTAAAGAGGTTGATGCTCTCAAGATCAAAGTACATGACATAAATAATGAAATGGTGAGTTAATTTATATGAAGATGATATTTCTCATTTATAAGATAAGAGCCGTATTTTGGTTGAATAAGTCAAGAAGTTGATGGCCAAAAATCATATTCTGAATGTTAAAATGAGGAAAGACTATAAGAATATCACGAAGATAAAGTATTTTATAAAAACACTAATATAGAGATACTAATTTCATTTAAGATTTTTTTTTTTATTTTTTAAGGATTCTAAAATCTTTTGATAATGAAAGAATTAATTTTCAATCCATAAAATAATTGTTCTAATGTTTCTCCATTACAATTGGTTTAATTTTAAATATATTATCTATGGATGACTAGTTAATTCATCGAATTATTTCATCTATTTTTTCTTTTCACTAACATTTCCGTATATAATCCATAGTCCCCATCTATTTTTGAAAATCACAAAGGGGGATATATATTTAGAAAGGAATATTCTTTATAAAAAGTTAGATATTATATAAAGGGGGAATTTATTTATTAATATGAGATATTATTCTAAAGGTAATTTTATCATATTCATCATTCTCTCTATCATATCATGAATACTTATAAACTCAAGAGGAGTTATGAATCAAAATTTTTTCTGAATACTATGTATTTTAAAGTAATGAATTATATTTTTTTATGTTTTACTCCTTATATGTTTTAGGGTTTTTTATTTCCAAAAATTGGGAGATTATTGAGCCATAAGATTGACTTCAAGCTCTTCAATTCCTTTTTGTATTGGAAATAAAAAACACATTTTTATACTTAATTGAATAAACTTTTAGGTCTAATGTGTTTTAAAATGTTTTTTATAAAACATTAACTTTTACCAGAAATAGAATTAGTTTTTATGTTTTCATGAAGACAAATTGAATTTCTTAGTTACGAATATTGTAATGAGTATAGATACAATAAGCATCATATTCACCTTTATCAGGAATGATATTAGACTTTATGACCTGAATTTCATAATCAATAATTCATTATAATTGGACTGATAATGGGTCCGATTAGTAACCTACACATAATTTTAAAGATCAATCATAATGGAATTTTTATGAAATTCTATTAGACAGAACTAGATTATATTCTGAATACGGAAAATATATATCTAATGTAATGAATTTGTTAACATCGTAATGATGTAAAATAAAATGATTTCACACCTTCAGTTATGCCAGGTTTTCATTTTCTAGGTGTTAAAGTCATTACAACAAAATCAAAGAAAATATGACTTTTGGGTGATCATGATTACCTTTGGGACGACACCTATAAATACTTGGATATTCAAAGAGTTTTATACTGATCAATTTCATTTTCAAATTTCTCATTCATGAGATCTCTAAATATTATAAGAATGAAAATATTATTCTTAGTCTTTATAATTGTTTGAGAGTCTTTTGTTATGTAATTGATACATCTGATTATGTGAATATAATTGAGGCTTCTGAGGCTATGAAGGAGATACTGATCATCATATTAATTGAGGGAAATGAGGATAGTGTGAAAGAATCTGATCCATCAAATCAGGGGTTGTGGGGGATTGGTAGATAGAGATACAGATCATTATAACAAGTGATTTATTTGTTTAACAACTACATACTTTCTTGTAAGTATAAATCATGGTGTGCCTTTATCTGAGGTTTTTCTACCTTACTATTATGTTTAAAAGAGATTCATTCATTTTTAAATAGTTATATGTTCTTATTATATTTCAACATTTGTTATACTTGTTTGTTACGTGTTATTCTAATTTCGTTATGAAGGTAAGTAATAGTTTTATCATAACCTATCTCATTATTATAAATACAATATGTATTCTTTAATCAGATCTAATATGAATCTGTGACATATTCATTTAATCATGGTTATCTTGAATATTAATTTTTTTCTCAAATTTGATTAAATAATTTTATATTAATATTTTCATACTCTCGTATTATTGCAATCAATATGATTACGATACATTTTTTAATCATACTAAGGTACACATTTGAATATGATATTTTCGTTGTAGATGTAATGTTAATATTTTTACTTTAAACACATTTTAAGATAATGTTTTTAAAACTATAATTCACCCCCATCTTGTAATTATATCTTCTAGAATATAATTGTTCCATCATAAAAACAATATACCTCTTATTTTTATCCAAATCATTTATCACCAAAAGGATAATAGAAGACTCATATGACTCATTATTGTTATCACCATGTTCAACAAGGTGTGGTTACTCATTTCAATTTCCCCATTCGACTAAGGTGTATAAAGAAGAGTGAATTCAGAATGAATCCCAAGATCCATTAAATAATAATTGAAGTAATGATTAATTTATTCTCCCTCATGGTATGGATATAGTTTCTAAATCTTCTTAACAAGATCGTTCTCAAATTAATTCATGCATTCCTTGAATTTATCAAAGTAATCTCACTTATAACTCATTATGTAGGAATATCCATATCTATGAAAACCATCAGAGAAATTTAATAACTTTGAGTACCCACCCTGTACTTCAAGGGGAAAAGTATAACACACATTGGTATAAACTAATTCAAGATGATCTTTGTCTGTTTCACATTTTCCACTAAATGTGTCTTTGGTAATTTTACCTGGTAAATAGGTGTGACATATACTGAGTGGTTTTACTTCAAAATAATCATAATATAAATCTTAGTATAATTTTTTCAATAATATTTAATTTATATGACATAATTGGTGATACCATAGTTGGGTGTCTGATGCATCAGGTGATTTTTTATTGTTATCAATTTTCATTATGTTTTTGATTTCATCCAACACATAAATGAATATATTTTAGTAATCAATATGAAAATAATTGATTTATTTATAAAATAACTAATAATTATTTTTGAACCTGAAAATAAATCCATATGTATCAAGTCTTGATAATGATATAATTTTTTTGGTAAGGGATTGAACATCATAACAACAATTTAAAACAAGGATCATTCTAGTTATAAATGTGAGGATTTAGTCACTGACATCCATAGTAGAAACTTTAATTCCATTTGTTTCTCATAAATATACCTAACCTCGGTAATTATTTTTTAATCTACATGGATCGGGTATTTGAATACATATGTGAGCTCCATAAGATTTTTCTAATTCCAAATTATTATAAATAGATTAAATTCACTCAATAAAAAAAACACATGAAGCTTCCCCTATCTTATTTGGTTGCATGAAATTTTTTCTCTAGTGGACTTTCTTTCCACCTGAAGAACAAACACTATCTTATCAACTATATTTCCCCATGATGTATATATTTTTTGGAAAGGTGTAAAAATATTTGGGCCAGAGATCCTTAATTTACCTTTCAATTTTTACAATACAAGGACTTCAATCTTGTCATGATTTATATCCTTATCTATATAGAAAATAAAAGTAAGAATATTTGGGAGAGACAACTCTTTTGTTCATATTAAAATTTACACCAAATCATGGTAATATTTATGGGAGTGATGAAAGAATGACATCGGTTCTCAGTTATTTTGGAATTTTAAACCCTAGAACCTATAGACGCTAAATGTATCCATTAATATTTATTATATGAGGCCTAAATTAGTAAATCATCACAGGATTTATCTATAAATAATCCTTGGAGATCTTAAAATATTTTTATCTTATACTCTATTGGTATAGACCATGGATATACTTGAGCATGATATAAGATCCCATATTTTCATAAGACTTCATGAGTTCACTAGACATAGAGTATAACATCAAACATTGAACCTAAAATATTGAATTCATAAGTTTTTTTATAGAAGATAAACTCTTCATCTATTACCACCTTGGTTGGATGATCAGGCATTGAGGATTCTAGAATGTAAGATTTTTGTTCGTGGTGTTTCACAACCGGAAGGTGTCTAAACTACTCATGGTGGTTAATACTAGTGTGGAGATGGTATTTTTATAAAATAGATCATAGAAATAGTGTGGATGACTAACATTATATTTTTTTACAATTATAAAATATATTATTACTAGTAATTTCCATGATTAAAAATTATTTCAGATATGGTAATAATTAATTTTATTAAATCTCCAACTATTTCATCAAGTTTCAATATCCCTCACCATTGAACCCAAAATTCCTAGTTTATAGGAAATTATAACGGAAAGGATTTGAATAACCCTTATCATAAATCTATCAAGGGTTGTTTAAGATACTTAAATATATTTAGGATGGAAGGTCTTTACCAACTACAGGCTTGTAGTTCCTTGATCAATTGACTGTACTCCCCTATCCTGAAATTTTGACCTGGATTTTCTCAACATTTGCCTCAAAATTACACCATGTATAGAAAGGGATACTTCTTTTGATATACAATGGTTAATTCAACCCAATACCTTTATAAGAAACTCCCTTATTAAAGTAATTTTCCTAACAAGGGCTAGTCAAATACTGAGTTCTATTGGTTTCATTCTATATCAAGTATTCGAAAGACAATTATGACTTAATATATACATTTTAGGGATTTCAATTTTTTTATGAATAAATTTTTCCTTATTTTATCCTTTATGTGTCCTGTTAATATTAACTGGATATTAATTAATTAATTTACATTATTTATATAAAACAATTTCACATAATTAATTATTTAATTTAACATTTGTCTTTTGAAATTAGTTTATTTCTTTATACAATCATTTTCTTGCATCTAGAAAATTATCAATTCATAGGATATACATAAATAAATTGTAAATCAACCATTCATGAGATTATATAATGGATAATTTATTAAGTGGAAAATAAATCAACCTATGACCTAGGGGATTAACCCTAATTTTTTATCTTGGTATCTGTTAAAAAATTATATTTATCCACCTGGGTATCACCTAGGTTGGCATCATTATTGATCCATATTGAACTGCCTCCATGCACCTTGGGATAATCCATTAATTACATGTATTTATAACTCACACACAGGTGAGGGGAACCAAAGGATTAGTTAATGGTGATTACACATACATGGAAACACAGACCATGTATAATAATTGATGGAAGGAATGAATCATTAGCCATAAAATTAAATTTAATATTCAATTATTGAAAACTCATGAAATAAATTAAATTAAAACATCCAACACATACATACGTCTTTTTCATGCTCATGAATCGCCATAAATGCATCATATATAGAAAATTAAATCGGTTAAAATTTATTTCTATTCATTATTTATTATTATGATACGCATGCTTACATTAATTAGTCAATTAATTAATTCCCATTTGTCTTAATGAGCATCAAAATTTATTGGTAGATACCCATATTAATGGAATTCATGAAAAAATGGAAAAACCAATTAAAATATATTTAATACAATAAATCAATTGTGAATTTAAAATTCTTTAAAACCATTATTAAATTTTCAAACACAATAAGTCCCAATCAATAAAATAAAGTTTCAATGTTGAAATTCTCAATTTAAAGTAATTTAATTTTTCTATTAATTGAGACAATACACTGTGTATACATGCCTATTGCATGTCATGTACCTCAATTTCCTTGTAACCAGATTACATGCTTGGGGATATAGTTTTGTACCTCGGCTTGAATACACAGTGTGTACAAGCTAGATACATTTCATTTATCACTCTTACTTTGTGTCTTTGAAACCCACTAAATAAATTGGTGTGTTTCTCGGTCATAACTAAATGATGTGTACAAACCACCTATATAACATTTTTCACTAATGTTGTGTCTTAGTATAACTCACTAAATGGATCTACATGTATTTTGGATGTGAGAAATGATGAAATACACACCGTTTAAACCATATACATGATGTCTATATAATTAATTCTCTAGGTTTCCAACATCTCATGTATTGGGCATGTATTTTGACCACATGGATTGCGCAAATTTATAGACTAACCCATACAGACTATACTATGAGTATGATAGCTACACAACATGTAATCAGACAAACTATAAGAGACGTTATCCTAGTACACACACTATGTGAAATAAATCCACCATGTGTAATTTCTTCTATGTGTGTCATGTATCCTCTGACAAGTCCAGGTGCAGTGCACTTGGGTACATGAAATGTACTCTGACTACACATTGTGTGGTCCTATTATTTTTGTCCGTATTCCACATTACTTCCTGATAAAATCTCTATTTTTTCTTCATATATTTTAGACCTTAAAGATAATTAAACATTTAATGAACTGATTAATTTGTTAAAACATGTTAATTAAAATAAAATTAAATAAATAATAATGTGAAACGAAAATATAATCAGTATTTTTCATAGATCGACAATAAAATAAATAATTAAAAACATGAAATTTGGACTTTTTGATACCAATTATAGTCTCTTGGAATAATAAATCTTTTAGTGGTGGGTAATATATTTAAAATTTCATTTAAATAAAATTTCTAGGAAACGTGATATTGGATATTTAACATTAAATTAATAATTAATTTATTAATATTGGAAGAAATTATTACATAATCTTATGATCCCTTTTTCATTAATTATATTGATCTTCTGAATCCAAATTTTTCATTTCCTTCATTGCATTGTGAGTATCCAAATATAGAATCCCCTAAGAATTGATCCACACATGCTCCATTGATCTTTGAGAAACCCAAATAAATGTTTTAGTACTCACATAATGTATTGATTATCTTGTGTTATTATTTATGATATTTATTCCTTCATCCATAAAGTAATCTCACTTGAATTTATCGATACTTAAAATTAGAGGAAAGGATGTTTTGAGATAGAATTTGGTTTTGCACAATGATTTTTTTATTTTCAAAAACCCTACACAATAAACAATACTATCTATTTATAGATCTAGGTTTTAGGTTAAGAAATAATATTTCATTTCATGTCAGAACATAATATAATATTATATTCTTAAAAAAACAGATCAAAATAATATTAAAATTATTAATATTAATATTTTGTGATTCATTCTAGCACGCATAATAATAAATAATATTACCAGATTTTAAATACATATTTATAAATGGATTTTGTCTTGGTCTGTTCTAACTCCAATTAATTTTTAAATACCTTAAAAAATATTTATTTTAAATATTTAATTCATTAATAAGTATTTTTGATTGGTAAAATGTGATCTAACTTATTCATTAGTCTTGATAATAATATTTATACTATTAAATTCAAAATATTGTTTAATCCAGATCAATGGAAATACTTAGTTTGTCACCCTCTAAGCTTATTTCTCATTGGCATTAGGTGGGTTTGCCAAAAGTCAATGATTATTGACTATAATTGAGTGAAGGACCCTAATATAAAGAAATTATTTTATCAATGATGATAAACACATACAACCACTCACTATGTAATATAATCTATTTTTCACAATATCTCATCAACATCATTTCACATATGTGTCACCAACCTATGGGATTGATATGTCTTTCTTTAACTATAAAAAACAAACATGTTGATACACCATGGAAATTGAATTTAAGGATATGGTTCTATTCCAATCTATGGTAAATGTTATCATCTTACATAAATTTGGAAGGGATAAATATTTCCCCAACTTATCCATTAGTAACATGTCATTCGTGATGTACCCAACAAACCATTCTTCCCACCAATATATAGCATTGGGGATTTCATCAGAAAATCTATGTGGTAAATTTAAATAATGAATTTATTTTAATATTAAATTCATGGACCATTACACATACTCACATATAGGAATATTCAATGACACCAAAACAAACAGAATTCTTACCAGATGGTCTATTCTCACTATCTCCCATCTTGGATATTACCATGTAAAAAATTCATCAAAAGATGCCTCTTCTGATACGACTAATTTCACATGACATTCACAGTATGTGTGTAACATCAAATAACATTATCTAACTATATAAATATATTTAATACTATATTCATAACACTTCACGGTTCTCATAATAGAGGGGAACTGTTTTGAAATTATCAATGTGACGAATACTGTAAGACAATATTACATTAATGTCATGAAAAACAATGAACAATATGTAATAAAATATATTACTAATATTAAAATAATAAAAATATATATTTAATCAATGAAAAAAAAGTTGATCTTAAGAAACCAACTCCAACATCTTATTTTTTCAACATAATAATACTCTAATGGAAACTATGGATGAGGTTGTGTATAGCCTAGACAATACCACAAGTTGTTGTTTGTAAAACATGATATAAGATGTGGATCTGTTTATTTATTAATAAACATGTTTATAATTAGGTGACTACTATGTAGATTAGACAAGGTCTTGTATTAAAATATCACCTCTTATAATTTTAATCCCACAATGTGTTTTATTGTTTTTTTACTTTGTTTTTTAATGAACAATTTTTTTTGTTTTGAAAAAATATATAGAAACATATTTAATTGATAGTTAGCTTTAATGTTTGTTTTATTTACTAAGATTAATATAATTATAATTTTTTAAAAAAGTTAAATTAATTTTGGAAAAATTAACTAAGCTGTGATCAGCTTTTTAAGAAATATTTTGAAAACATTGAATTATATATTTTTACTATTTTATTTTCCTGGTATATTTTATAAATTCGGTATTTAGTTTTAAATATTTTTTAAAAATAAATTTGAATTATAAACTCAATTCATCCCCTTCATCAGTTTTCCACTTCGTCCAACATTTGGTATCATGGGATATTTATTTCCTTATTAATCTATTAACTTTGACAAATTGTTTAAAAAAAGATCAAAATTTTTGTTAATTATAAATTCATATCTTTATAGATAATAATATCCATTATAGGATTTCTACTAACAGACCTTATTTAATGGTATAAACTTTGATAAGTGGAATATTAAGATAAAAATACATATATCAAGCATGGTATTTGATATTTATACTATAATATAAAAAAATATGAAGAAAACATAATGCTTCTATAACTGATTGGAGTGATACCACTATGGATACTTATGATTGTAATTACAATGATATTAATTCTATACTTTCCCATCAAGAGAAGACATGTTCACTAGAGTTTCTTCTTGTTCGACTTCTTAGAAATTTGTGATACAGATTTTTTGTCTCATAAAAGAAAATAAAATTTTAAATAAATATCCATAAATACAAATATTATTAAAAATTATAGTTTTAAAATAAAACATAGTGAATAAATTTATTACATTTACTTCTAGTCAAATTAAATATTCAATACCATGGATGTACGTAGAAAGAAAATTAAATAAAAATATCAACTGATGAGACCCATTTGATTAATACCATATTGATGGAGGTTGAAAGGGACCATAGATTATAATGATGAACATAAAATAAAATCAATTTATTTTAAAACATATTTGTCAAAGATGTTAGAGAAAGTCAAAAAATATTGTTCAATCAAGGATGATTCACCCACTAAAAGTGAAGAGGATATGGCTCACCTATCTAGGATATTTAACATGTTCTACATGAATGATAAATTCTTAAAAAATCAATTTATGGTGGAAAATATGACTAAATATTAATCATGAAATAGTAAAATCAACCAGGTGAAGGGACTTGTAATGAAGAAAATAGGAAAGAGATTATCAAATATAAATTTCCAGAATTAAATTATTAGAAAATGAATAAGGACAATAGAAAAGGACCAAACTATCATGACCTGTCCTCAGGACCCGTTTCATGACTACCCTAAGCCCGCCTTCCATAGGCTAGGGGCTAGAGACTGGAAACAAAGGCGTAAATCCCTAATCTAGAAAGGTAGTGCCTTTATAAAAAGTAAACACACACAACATAGTACATAACTGGAAGCAAAACACTAAGTTGAACTGTATAAAAAAGAAGTGCTGGAATGTAAAAGGGTCGGAAATACAAGCCCAACTGTAAAGTACAAGTACAACTGAAAGAATGTACAACTAAAAATAAGAATAATGGAAAGTGAAGTAAAGAAGCTATTGGGTCGTCCTCTGGGGTTCCTACCTGAAGGGTAGGTACATATGGCCTCCTCATCACTCCATGTTTGTCTGTCTCCTCCGTGTACCATCACACCGACTGGTCCACCTCTGGGAACCATCCAATCCTACTACTATCTTCCTCAGTCAACGTTGTCCATCGTCTGCAACCAACACAACAAGGTGTGAGCATAGCCCATGCAGGGGCTGGGTATAACAATACTTAGTAGGGACCCCGAGACCCTCAAGGTATCATTAAATCAAACAAAGATAAACCACAAAGTATGTAATCAATAGATAACCCCACTTAGGTATATGCCCATACATATACCTAAGTTATCAAGTAATCCATCTCAGTGAAGAAGTAAACACATAGTCACTGACTCAGCTCAATAGAAGATTTTATTCAAGGGGTGTAGTATCAAGTATCATCCCCAATAAAACTGTCAAAACATCGTCTATTTAAGTACTCCTCATCTATAGAGTATTGTGGGCCGGTCGCGTCACACAGAGGCACTTCCCACTATCCTGGACTGCAGAGGTACTCCTCCTGTCGAGTATCGTGGGTCTGCTGCATCACATAGAGACGCTCCCCACTATGAGTCTGCCACATCACACAGAAGTTCTCCCCCTCATAAATTTCTGAGGTACTCCTCCTATCGAGTACTGTGGGTCTGCCGCGTCACACAGAGGCGCTTCCCACTAGGCTAGTCGAAACACACTGAGTTGATTGGTCAGTAGTCGTCTGGTCTCAGCCAGCTACTAGGTCTTCGCACTAAGCTCACTCGTCTCTGGGGAGGATCCTCTCTACGAGCTACTGTTTGATGCTTCAACTTACATGAATTACCACAAAGAAGTATCTCAAAGGTCCGCCTCATCATAGTGATCTCAACGCAACTGACAACGTGTCAATCAGATTCTCAGTCTGTGAGTTATTAGCCATTTAGTCCCAGGGGCCCTCTTGGATTTGTGTCTGATCCAACCTGACCATATCTCCACTATACACCGAACTCCAGTGGGGTATTTTTAAAGGGACAGCTTTGCTTCAAGAATACCAGTGCTTCTGACGGTTCTTCAAACGGTCGTCGAGTGCCAAAGTTATGGCCAAAGTAAAAAATGGGTCAATATTGGGCCCGGGTCCAGTCCGACCCAGTCTGGGTCGACCTGGTCAGACTCGTTGGGTCTGACCCAAACCATTGGGTGGGTCAGACCGTTATGTTCGTCCCGATCCCTTGGGCTCGACCCAGCGGACCGCGAGGGCGGTTCAGTTCGGTCTTAGGGCCAGTTCGGCCCGGAGCTTCGCGAAGGTCGGCCCGGTGCGACTCGGCGTGGCTCGGTCTAGAGGCCTCCAGGGGGGCTGGCTTGGCCCGCTCAAAAGGAAGTTTGGAGGGCCGATGCAGGGGCACATGGGTCACGTGGAGGCCGGCTCGGGGGCTACTGGGTCGCACGGAGGCCGGATCGTAGTGGCCGGGTCACGCAGGTCACGCGAAGGCCGGCTCGGGGTGGTCGGGCAAGGTCTCGGCTAGGGGGGCCACGAGCGGCCAGTTCGGTAGGGCGCGTCCAGCACAAGTGGTCAGCTCGGTCGGGTGCTGCCAGCACAGGTGGCCGGTTTGGCAGGGCATGGCCAGCGCGGGCGGACAGGCCAACGACCAGGTGTCCGGCCGGTTCGGAAGGGTGTGGGCCGACGTGGGGCTTTGCTGGGGTGCGTCGGTTCGGATGGGGTGTATGGGGCACTGCGGGGGTATCATGCTTCACGGAGGCCTCGGGTAGTGTGGAATTTGTCATTTCCACCACCGTTACCTCTTTCTTCATCGCCAAGCTATTGAACAATCGAAAACGAGATCAGGGGAGGGGGTCGGGCCATGTTAGTTGGCCCGCACCCTCCGTGTTTAGAGGGAGATAACATTTGACTCATGGAGTGAAGAAGATATTTCAAAAATACATCTGCAATAAACCCTAATCATCCTTTGAAGAAGGTAGTAAAAAGTTATAATTTCAACAAGTAAATATCCCCTACCTCAGCTTCGTCGTTCGTCGTTCGTTGACGTCGCAGAAAGATGGTCTTTGATCCGTGGTAGACAAAAATGTCCCACTTCTAAGGGGTATAAGGAAGAAGGTCGGAGGGGGTCGTTCTTCGTAGTCAAAGGCATCCCTCATCGGCGTTCTTCGTCAGGACAGTGTTCTTCCTTCATGAGTTCTTTGTCGGAGAGTTCTTCTCCTCCCCAAGCTCCACCAAAATTCCTAGGGAAAAATAATAGAAGAAGATGTCTATTATTTTTTAGCACAACAATTCAAATTGTTGTGTTTAATTAAATGAGAAAACTCATTTAATTAATGGGGTGGAGTTGGCTCAAATTCAAAATTAGGATAGGTGGAGAGTTTCAATTAAGTAAAGAGAGTTGGAAAAAATTAAACAAAGGGAAGTTTAAAGGTTTCTCCACTTAAATGGGGGGTTCAAAGGGGTTACAAGCCTAGGTGGCCCCCACATAAAAATATCATCCCAAGGGAGGTTATGTGCGAGTGGGCCCCACCACCATAACCTCTCATGGGAGGTTATGGTGTAGTGGCCCCCACCTCTAACCACCTCTTAGAGGATTTAACCACAAAAATAAAAATAAGCTATACACTTATTTTTATTTAAACGTTTTTTTTAAAACACAAAAAATAACTTTTATTCTTGACCAACTGTCATCGAGGAGAAAGTCTTATTCAGAGAATACCGGCGTTTTGAGCTAAACGGTGCCCTCTAATTTTAGTTCTGAGCACTGGTTCAAAAGTTATAAAAACCCACCTATACGTTTACTGAACATACACGAAAAAAACTTCAAAAACTGATTCCCGGCACAACCGTCCTCGGAATCAAGCGCTGTAATGTTTTACGGACTCATAAAAATCCCATGTATTAAACAAAATCGACGGGAAATCAAGGTCTTTACATTCTACCCACCTTAGGTCTTTACGTCCCCGTAAGCTAAAACTCCAACTAAGGGAATAAATGAGGGTACTGAGCACGCATCTGAGACTCCCGCTCCCATGTGCTCTCCTGGAGGTTCCCGTGCAGCTATGAAACGCACACCAGAGGTATCAACCATCCATGTAAGATTCGGTTCTATCGATCCTCGATCTCCACTAGGACCTCTGTAAATGTTTCCCAGTCATCGATGTCCAGCTCTCCATGGTCGATGATGTGGGAAGGGTTGTGAAAGTATCTCCTTATTTGAGATACATGGAAGACTTCGTGAACTCGGTGCAACTAATGTTGAAGATCTAAGTGTTAAGCCACCTTCCCTACTCTACTGAGGACCTGGAAAGGTCTGATGAATCTCAGAGATAACTTGTCGCCTCGTCCAAATATCCATAGACCTCATCGATGAGAGACCCTCAGAAAGACGTGGTAACCATCCTTGAACTCTAGAGGTCTCTGTCTCCTATCATCATAAGACTTATGCCTATTCTATGACGTCTTCATCCGCTCCTGGATGATCTGCACTTTTTCCGTGGTAGCTCGTATCATCTCTGGTCCCACCAATGCTTACTCCCCAGGGTCTGTCCAGCACAAGGGTGATCTACATGGTCATCCATACAACACCTAAAAATGTTCTATCCCGATGGTAGAGTGATAGTTGTTGTTATAGGAAAACTCCACCAAAGGTAAGTGGTCCTTATAGCTGCAACCGAAGTCGAGGATACAAGCATGGAGCATATACTTTAGAGTCTAAATGGTCCGCTCAGTCTGGCCATCTGTCTGAGGATGGAAGGTGGTGCTCAGATGAAGCTCTGTCCCGAAAGCATCCTGAAACCCCTTCCATAGTCGGGAAGTAAATCGTGTGTCATGGTTGGAGACAATAGAAGAAGGTAGTCAATGTAAATGCACAATCTCTAGCACATAGAGGCGTCCCAAGATCTCTACTGAAACCTACTATTTTATTGGTAGGAGGTGGGATGACTTGGTGAGTCAGTCGACGATCACCCAAATCAAGTCATGACCCCTAGATGTACATAGAATACCCATCATGAATTCCCTGGATATCCCATCCCACTTCCACTCTGAAACTTCTTAGGGCTGAACCAAGTCTATTGGTACCTGGTGCTCCACCTTCACTTGCTGACAAGTGAGGCATCGTGAAATGCACTCTGCTACTGCCTTCTTCATACTTGGCAACTAGTTCTATCCTCGATGGTCCTGGTACATCATCGCCACTCCTGGATGTACCGCTATAGGGGAAGTGTGGAACTCCCTCAACACTTCCTCTTGAAGTGAAACTGGTAACAAGGTACGTCCTATGAAGAGGATGACGTGCTCCCCACCTTCATAAAATCCATCAGGTGTTTTCCCTATGGATATCTGAGCATGTTGTGTCTCACAATCACCATCCCCATGATGCGCCTCCCTGACTCACTGAATAATTGGGGGTGTGACTATAAGAGACTGAAGGAAAACTTCTCCCTCTTTATCCATAAAGGATATATGCAAGGTAGCAAGCTGCTCTGTCACCTCTCCTAGTAGATTTATATCGGTCCTCCTGGTGAGTGCATCTGCAATAAGGTTCCCCTTTCTAAGAGTATAGACTATCTCAAAGTCATAGTCCTGGAGGAACTCAAGCTATCAGCACTGTCTCAGATTCAGATCCTTCTGAGAGAAGATATACCTGAGACTCTTGTGATCAGATTAGATGGAAAAATGTTTTCCCATCAGATTTTTCCGCCACAACTTTATGGTGAAGACCACTATTGCTAACTCCAGGTCATGGGTAGCATATTTATACTCATGTTGTCTCAGCTGACGAGAACCATAAGCGATCACTGCTTGCTCCTTCATCAGGAAACACCCAAGTTTGGTCTCTAATGCATCGTAGTAAACTACAGACCCTAAGCCTTCCTCTGGAGGCCTCAATATGGGGGCACTAGTCCACCTATGCCTCAGTTCCTAAAAGTGATACTGGCATCTCTCCGACCAAATGAAGGGTTTCCCCTTCTTCGTCAATGATGATAGTGGTGCTGAAACTCTGGAGAATTCTAGAATGAACCTTCGATAGTATCCAGGCAAACACAGGAAAATACATACCTCCATCACACTCCTTGGTGGCTCCTAAGAAAGTACTGCCTTAATCTTCACTAGATCCAGTGCAACTCCAGCCTCCGGGATGACATGACCCAGAATGTGAACCTCTCGGATATAGAACTGGTACTTAGAGAGCTTACCATAAAGATGGTGCTCTCGAAGTGTGTCCTGTACTACCCACTAATGGTATGCATTCTCCTCCTCAGTAGTCGAGTAGTTCAGAATGTTGATGATGAAGACTACGACAAAGCGATCAGGGAATGGCTGGAAGACCATGTTCATGAGACTCATGAACATTGCTGTAGCATGGTTTATGACAAAAGTAATAACCAAGAACTCATAGTGGCTATACCGAGATCTGAAGGTCGTCTTCTGTACATCCTCATCTCAAACTCTGAGCTGGTGATAGCCTGATCTGAGGTCTATCTTCGAGAACCATCGTGCTCCCTTCAGTTGGTCAAAGAGGTTTTCAATCCTCATGAGTGGGTACTTGTTCTTTACAGTCACCTGGTTCAGGAAAAGGTAGTCTACATAGATCCTCAATCTCCCATTCTCCTTCTTGGCGAACAGAATCAGTGCTGCCCAACGAGAAATGTCGGGTTGGATGGATCCCTTCTCTTTCAAGTCTTCTAGTTGTACCTGTAGCTCGCGAAGCTCCGCAGGAGCCATCCGATATGCTGGTGTAGATATCGGTTTATTCCTAGGGTACAGGTCAATGTAGAATTCCACCTCTCTACAAGGAGTTATTCCTTGAACATCGTCAGGGAAAACATCTGGGTACTAGTTCACCACTGTAGGATAAGTCGGACTCTCCACATCTACTGATTTGAGGGTAAAGCAATCCAACTGGTGAGTGATCGGTTGCATCCTCCTTCGACCAAGTCTGTCCTACACTTCAAAGGCTCCCTTCTCATTAGTGAAGGTGAACCTAGTCCCCTCCGTAAGGACACACCGCACTTTGCACCTAATACAGTCGATCTGAGCATGGACTGTAGATAACCAGTCCATAACCAAGATGACGTCGTAAGGCCTCGACGCGACTATGAGGAGATCCTTGCCAGAGCTCTATCCTCCTAGAGTAAGCTCACACTACCGTAACCAGTGCGTAGTCGTCAAGGTTTCTCCCATATAAGTATCTATCCATAAAGATCGAGCCAACAGTTCCATCGGAATCTCCGAGCTCTGAGTGAGGGCAGTGGAAATGAAAGAGTGACTAGCACATGTGTCTATAAGAACTACAGCTAAGATGAAGTAGACATAGATCGTACCTCGAATCATCTCTGGAGCACCATGGTCATATGCCTTAGCTGCCTAAAGATGAGCTCTCCCCTATCCACCTGCTCCCTGTGGTCGGGGTGGTCCTCCTGGTGGTAGTGGCGGTAGCACCTCGTAACGTCATCCCTCGCCAACTGCACGTCCATCTCCTCTTCCATGTCCTCCTCCTCCCTACAGAACACCTCGATTGAATCTTTTTCTCTACCTAGGAGGTCCCTCAATGGTTTTTTGATCATCCGCACGGCAGGTCAGACAGTAACGAGCCATGTGACCCTACCTGCTGCATGAGTAGCATTGTCTGCTCCTAGCATGTATGGAACTACCCCGGGTGCCCTGAACAACTGATCCTGAGGCATGAGGTCATCCACCCGTGGGTCTGTTCCTCTTGGAAATTGGCATCATCTGTCTAATACCTGCTGTAGAAGACTCCTCTATGTGTCGACTAGTGGTGGGTCTCGCTACCGGAGATTGCTCAGCAAGGAAACTCTCCACTAAGAGGGCTCACTCCAACACTCCTGTCAGTGTCGGAATGCTGAGGGAGATCTTCGAGGCTCTGATATTTCATCTGATCCTCTGCTCGAAGGTTTGGGCCCTAAAGAATGGGACCCGCACCATATCTTTGGATTAGTGCGAGAGGTTGGTGAACCTCACTGAGTACTGTGCTATTGTCATATTTCCCTGCTGCAGATGATGTTGCTCCTGTATCTACACCACATGAAGGGTGGCTGGTAAAAACTCCACCTGGAACAGGCTCTCGAAGTTTGGCCATATAAGTATCTCCTCGTCATGCACCTGAAGAATCAGGCTCCACTATATGTCTGCTTCTGCCTAAAGGAGACTCACGATAATGATCATCATAAGGTCTGGTGGTGTCCTTACCAGCCTGAAGACTCTCACTATAGCCTCTAGCCAATCCTCAGCAGTCTGTGGGTCCGTCTCTCCCCTAAAACGGGGTGTCCTCTGGCACTGGAACTAGTACAATGTTCTCAAGTGGTGTGCATCGTCTGCTATTGGGGTTGGTGGCATCAGTGGCCCAATGGGAAGTAGTACTGATGGTGCCTCCGCTGGTAAATGGCCCTGCATTGAGGCCTCATCGCCCGGTGGGCTATCAGCGCGAAAAACTCTCTGGGCTCTAATTGGTCATCCATGGGAAGGCATCCTAAAATAAACATATGTGATATGTTCAAAATATTATACCTAGTGAGATGAACTGGTTGAGATGACTTAAAGAAAACTTTTGAAAACACACACACAATCAGTGTTTTCATGCACTGTGTCGGAATCAGTTGTCAGGGTCCTGGTGTATGGATACGTCGTCCATCACACCAACACAGGACTCCTTGAACTGAAGACAACACATAGAACCCTTAACACTATTTTTTCACAGAAAATAAATATTAGAGTCCACAATTCTGAGATAGAACCAAATCCTCTGATACATTTTTCACGACCCGTCCTCGGGACTCATGCCGTGACTACCCCAAACCCGTCTTCCATAGGCCAGGGGATAGCGACTAGCACGAAATGCATAAATCCCTAATATGGGAAGGCACTTCATTTATAAAAAGTAAACACACACAATAGAGTACACAACTGTAAGAAAAACACTAAGTATAACTATATACAAAAGACGTGCTGGAAAGTAAACAGGGTCTGAAATACATGCCCAACTGTAAAGTACAAGTACAACTGAAAGAAGGTACAACTGAAAATATGTAAAAAATAAAGTGAATTAGAGCAGCTACTGGGTTTTCCTTCAGGGTTCCTACCTGAAGGGTAGGTACAGATGGCCTCCTCAGCACTCCATGTCTGTCCGTCTCCTCTGTGTACTGCCACACCAAGTGGTCCACCTCCGGGTATCATCCAGTCCAGCTACTCTCTGCCTCAGTCAGCGTTGTCCATTGTCTGCAACCAACACAGCGAGGTGCATACATAGATCAGGCAGGGGGTGAGTATAAAGATACTCATTTGGGACCCCGAGACCCTCAAGGTCTCACAAAATCCAACAAGGATAAACCACAAAGTACGTAATAAACAGATAACTCCACTTAGGTATATTCCGAAATATATACCTAAGTTATCAATTAATCCATCTCAGTCATGAAGTAAAAACAAAGTCACTGACTTAGCTCAAACAAGGATATTATTCAAGGGGGTAGTATCAAGTATCATCCCCAGTCAAACTGTCAAAACCTTGGTTGCTGAAGTACTCCTCCTCTATAGAGTGTCATGGGTCTACCGCGTCACATAGAGGAGCTTCCCTCTATCCCAGACTGGTGAGGTACTCCTCCTGTCGAGTATTGTGCATCTACTGTGTCACACAGAGGCTCTCCCCACTGTGGGTCTGCCGCATCACAGAGAGGTTCTCCCCCTCATATCCTGCTGAGGTACTCCTCCTGTCGAGTACCATGGGTCTGCTATGTCACACAGAGTCTCTTCCCACTGGGGGTTTTCCGTATCATGCATAGGTTCTTCCCACTGGGTTAGTCGAAACACTCCGAGTCGATCGGTCAGCAGTCGTCAGGTCTCATCTGGCTACTAGGTCTCCACACTAAGCTCGCTCGTCTCCGAGGAGGATCCTCTACATGAGCTACCAGTCGATGCTACAACTAACACGAAGTACCATAAATAAGTATCTCAAAGTTCTGCCTCGTCATAGTGATCTCAATGAAACTGACGAAGCGTCAATCGGATGCCCGGTCTGTGAGTTATTAGCCTTTTAGTCCCGGGGGCCCGGTTGGATTCTTGTACGATCCAACCTGACCGTATCTCAACTATACACCGAACTCTAGTGGGGTATTCTTAAAGGGATGGATTCACTTAAAGAATACTAGCACCACTGACTGGTCATAAAATGATCATCTGGTGGAAAAGTTATGGCCAAAGTAAGAAAGGGGTCAGTAGTGGGCCTGGGTCCAGTCCAACCCGATTGGACCGACTCGGCCCAACCCAGTCTGGGTCATCCGGGTCAGACTCGCTTGGTTTTACCCATCCTGTTGGGTGGGTCAGCCTGTTATGTTTGGCCCAGTCTGCTGGGCCCGGCCAAGCGGACCGTGAGGGCAGTTTGGCCCGGGCTCGGGGCCAGTCTGGTCCAGAGCATCGCAACGGCGCAGCCTGGTGCAGCTAGAAGTGGCTCGGTTCGGATACCATAAGGGGACTGCTTCAGACGGCTCGGGAGGCCACATGGAGGGTTGGCTTAGGGGAACGTGGGTCACGCGGAGGCCGGCTCGGGGGCGGCCGGGTTGCGAGGAGGCCGGCTCGGGGTGGCTAGGTAGTGCAGGCCACGCGGACGCTAGCTCGGGGTGGCCGAGAAGTGGTGCGGCTAAGGGAGATGCAGGCAGCCAGTTCGGCAGGGCGCGGGTGGCCGGTTCAGCACGGCGCAGCCAGGCGGGCAGCCAGGTGGTTGGCCGGTTCGGTAGGGCACGGTCCGGCGCGGGGCTCTGTTGGGGTATGCGGTTTCGGCCGGGGTGGTGTGCGGTCAGGCGGCCCATGGGTTCGATAAGGCGCGGGCCGGCACGGGGCTCCTCAAGGGTTCGCGTGTTCGGCTTGGTAGTATGTGGAAATACAGGGGCGGTGTGCTTCACAGAGGTCGCGGGTAGCGCGACCTATGTCGTTGCTACCACTGTTACCTCTTGCTTTATCGCCAAGCTATAGAACAATCGAAAATGAGATTGGCAGAGGGAGTCTGCCCATGTTAGTTGGCCAGCACCCTCCACCTTTTGAGGGTGATAACATTTGGCTCATGGAGTGAAGAAGAAAGTTCAACAATATGTCCACAATAAACCCTTATCATCCTTTGAAGAAGGTTGGAAAAAGTTATAATTTCAATAGGTAAATATCCCCTACCTCAGCTTCATCATTCGTCGTTCATTGAAGTCGCGGAAATATGGTCGTCAATCCATGGTAGACGAACACGTCCCACTTCTATGGGGTCCAAGGAAGATGGTCATAGGGGGTCGTTCTTCATAGTCGAAGGTGTCCCTCATCGATGTTCTTCTTTAGGAGAGTGTTCTTCCTTCAAGAGTTCTTCATTGGAGAGTTCTTCTCCTCCCAAAGCTCCACCAAAATGCCAAGGGAAAAATAATAGAAGAAGATGTCTATTATTTGTTAGCACCACAATTCAAATTGTTGTGTTTAATTAAATGAGACAACTTCTTTAATTAATGGGGTGGAGTTGGCTCAAATTCAAAATTAGGGGAGGTGGAGAGTTTCTATTAAGTGAAGAGAGTTGTAAAAAAATTAAACAAAGGGAAGTTTAAAGGTTTCTCCACTTAAATGGGGGGTTCCAAAGGGTTTCAAGCCCTGGTGATCCCCAACAAAAAATATCCTCCCAAGGGAGGTTATGTGCAGGTGGGTCCCTCCACCATAACCTCTCATGGGAGGTTATGGTGTGGTGGCCCCCAACTCTAACCACCTCTTGGAGGTTTTAACCACAAAATTAAAAATAATCTATAAACTTATTTTTATTGAAACATATTTTTTAAACAAAAAAATTATCTTTCATTCTTGACCAACTGTCGTCGAGGTGAAATTCTTATTAAGTGAATACCGGCGCTGTGAGCTCAACAGTTCCATCAGATTTCAGTTTCGATCACTGGTTCAAATGTTATAAAAACTCTCTCGAATGTTTACTAAATGTACCCAAACAAAAGTTCATAAATTGATTCCAGGAATAGCGGGCCTCAGAATCAAGTGCTGTAAATTTTCACAGACTCATAAAAATCCCATGTATTAAAAAAAATTCACAAGAAATCCGGCTCTTTACACAATCAATTATAATAATGTCTCCTAGAGCACCAATGATGAAATTTATAGTGATCTTGATTCAGTCCTAGAATTATAGATGATATGGCCAATATGTGTTTCTTGGAAAAAACATCTGAGGTTATAAATAGTATCCCTACATCTCCTTATAATATTTAAAATATCTATAAAAATGAAAATAATGATGAAAATATGAGCATTGAAGATTTATTATAATAATTTAATTTGTTTAAAGAAACATTAAATTAACATAAAGATAAATATGAAAATTCAATGAAATAACATAATTTATCTTTTTATATTATATAAAATATTTTTGTACAAAAATAAAAGAATTATCATTTATTAAAAATGAACAATGTAAAAAAAATTCAAATGATAAGCATACCAATGATCTTTAATGTTTTACAAGTGGTAGAGGAAACATGATTCAGATTCTTCATAAAATGATCACACAGATATAAAAGACTAGGATTTCATACTAGCTTAGTCAAAGAATAATTTATAAGAATAAATCTATTCCTAGATAAATATCTTCCAATTATTGTAATAGTTCATATTATTTTGGACTTAATAAGGATTAAATTTCTATAAGTCTTAAGTCAGCTTAAGGTAAACCATTTAATTATATTTGTATTCCAAAATCCCTAATTGCTTACTTATCTAAACCAAAGAGTGTGTGGAAATGTCAGTTTTAGTGATAATTACAAAAGAAAAATAATAGGACTTTGTCAAATTGATAAATCTAATTCAATTATAATTTATGAATTCATATTTTTCACTAGTTTAAAGTATAATATACGTAGTATCTAAAAATTATGTGATGATGGTTATCATTTCATGTATAAAAAAATTCATGTAATATCTATGATTCTAAACATACTTTAGTTTTTTATATTTTATATAATGATAATGTTTATGAAGTTGTTTTAAATTCTTAATTTTCTAAAAAAATATTTCTTAAGTGAATTTTAAAAATAATCTTAATTATGTAATAAGAAACTAAAACACTACAACATTCACCCTCTTTGAAAGATTACTATGAAAGGTTTCATTAAGGATATTAGTAAGATATAATTCCCAAAAGATAATTTTTGTTACCCCTGCTAAAAAGTAAAACAACATAAAATCTCTTTCAAACCAAATAAAGAAGTTTCAACTTCTCAAACACTATAATTAATTCACATGGAATAGTTTTAATCTTCTAGAGTTTCTTGTTTAAATGGAAAGAATTATGTCTATGTTATTTTATATTAATATTCTTGATACACTTGGGTATTATTTTTAGATCACATAATTGAATCATGTTCTTATGTTTCAAAATATGAAATATTAGTAAAAAACCAAATTGCAATTACTATTAATACCTTAAGGAGTGATCATTATCATGAGTTTTAAATTCATTTTTTTGGAAAATTATTCTCAAAACATTGTTACAATCATAAATATTCTTCTCTTAGGAATCCCAAGTAGAATGAAGTTATAGAAAGAAGTAATATAAAACTTTAAGAGATTTCATGGACTTTGATAAATAATGATGACCTACTCGTTTATTTTTTGGAATAGTCTTTCAATAAAACCTACTATATTATAAATATAGTTCTTATCATTTAAATTTTAGAGAATAATCCATATGATATATCAAATTAAAGAAAACATAATCATAACTACTTTAATGTTTTTGTCTATAAGGTATTGTTTTCAACATAATGGAATGATTAGATAAAGTTTCATCCAAAAGTAATGAAGGAATCATCCTAGTTTATTAATCCTCTAGTAATTATTCTAGGATTTTCATTAAAATAAAAACCTGTGAAAGAATATATATATTTAAAATTTGATTAAATAGATCCACATGATCTTAAAACATCATTAGAAAACAATGAGGATTTTTTTTATAACATTAATATCAATATCTCATCTAAGCCCAGTGAGTGTTATATAAAACATGCTATAGAAAAATAACCTACTGCTATGGAATTTTTTGAATTTGTTCGTGAAAAAGAAAATTATGTACCAAGTACTTCAATATATATAGACATTAGAACTCAAAGGGTCCATCCTTCATATTATTTGGGATGATATATGGATAGAGGTAATGAGACTAGAGATTCTCTTAGAAACTGCATTGAACATAAATACTTCTAATCATAGCATTAACCAAAAAAATAATTGAGGCTATAGATGATGAATTTTGGGTATTTCCAATATAAGAGGAGTTGAATGAGGTTAAATGAAATGAATTCTAGGAACTAGTTGAAAGACCGAAAGAGTTTTTGAAAATTTGAACTAAATGGTTTTTTTTGAAACATGGTTGATGAGTCTTGAATAATAATAAGAAATAAAACTACACTTGTTACACAAGGTTATAGTAAATAAGAAGGTATTGAATATAAAGAAAAATTTACATTGTTAGAAATATATGAAGCTATTAATATATTACATTCCTACAAAGAACAATTTAATTTAATACTATATCAAATGTATTTCAAGAGATATTTTCTTGTTGATTATATTATTAATAATGTTTTTAACAACCCCCTATATTTCAAAACCCATATTTTCCAAATCAATTTTTCAAATTAACCAAAATCTTTATCATTTAAAATACCCTCTTAAATATTAAAATGATTAGATAATATCTTTTTTATTTTTAAATGCTTTCATAAAGGTATATCGAGTCCAACCATATTTCTAAAAGGGTTCTCGAAGATGATTTAGTAGTTCAAATTTATGTTGATGATATAATTTTTGGTTCTTGAGAAATTAATTATGAACTAAAATTTAAAAATTGATGTGAAATGAATTCGAAATGTGTTTAATGGGTTTGTTAGATTTCTTCTTTGGTTTTCATATTTTTTAAAATAAGGAATAAATATTTTTAAAACAATGAAAATAAAATAAAGATCTTATAAATTGTTTTGTCTTTTATAACTCTAAAGGAAGTGATACTCCAAAGGTTACAATCAGATCTTGATGAAACTAGTATACCAGTTGATCAAACCATTTATCGAGGTATGATAGAGAGTTTACATTACTTAATATCTAATCGTCTAGACATTATGTTTAGTATCTTCCTGTGTGATATTTTTAAAAAAACCAAAGGAATCACATTTGATATCTTTCGAATGAATTTTCAAATACCTTAGGAGTACAACCAATTAAGAATTTTTCTATTCAGAGGAAACTCATTTGACATTGTTAGTTATTCATATATATAATTCTATGGATGTAATTTAGATAGGAAAGTAACCTCATGAACATAGTCCTTTTTGGGAATTTCAATTGTTTCATGGTGTACTAAGAAGTATAACATTCTTTCATTATCAGCTGTTAAAGCTACATACATAGTTATAGGCAGATTTTGTGCCAACATTTTATGGATATAACACACTTTACATTATTATAGCTCTCTATGTAGACATGTCCCTGTAAATTGTGATAATAAAAGTGTTATTAATGTTTTTGAAAGTCATGTATCCCATTCCAGGAAAAAACATATTGATATAAGAAATCTATTTTTGGTTGATTATTTTCAAAAAATAGATATTATTCATGAATTAATTGGAATATAACATCAACTGGATGCATTTTTAAAAAAAATTACGAATTTTAAGAGATTATAGTACATAAGACATAAATTAATAATTGTCAATTATTTTAATATAATTAATATTCTTTTTCAAGGTCTTCGTATATATAAGTTCAGTTTATCAAAATTGTTCTCTTAATTACTTTTTAGTTAAAATACACCATATGGGTTTTTATATTAACTTTTGTTATATATGTTTTCCTTAAATTAATAGTAATTAAATCCATAAATGATTTAATATCCAAAATTATAAATAGAATCACCAAATTACTCAAAGAAATCCTCTTTATAACTTTTGTTCACCAAACCGTAGATTTTTTATTCATGAATCTCAGTTGCAAATAGTTTTTATAAAGTGTTATATTTTAGATGATATTATGGAATCCTATAATGATAAAAATATAAAAAATGTGTTTATGAGTGGACCTAGAAGACTTATGATTCTACATATTCTATCTCATGAAGTCATCTTGAGAAATGAAGAGTAATTTGAATGGTTTAGGACAAACCATTCTTTACTCTAGATATTGGTGCTTCATCAAGGTTAGATGAGTTTGTTATTAGATGAGGATTAACATTTATATCCATGTTTTTTAAAATAGTTTTACAAATATATGATTTTTGACATTGGAGATCAAGAATATCTGATTCTTATTATTGTTGATGACTATAAGTGTGAGTTCTATTCAACTATTTTGGATAACTGTTCAAGAGTTCCACATCATGGTGAATATGAAGATCATCAATATTCATATCCTATGAACTATATGTATTTTTAAATTAAAAATTACCTATAAGAATTGACAAATGAAAAAACCCATCAAATATCATGTTCTAATGAGTTAAATGGAGAATATAGGCTACTGCTAATGTTCATACAATACACAATCTACCCTCAAAAGATGGATTTTAGCACAATAATGAACCCATGTCATTTCTCTCTATACTTAATGATTCAAACAATCCAAATAAGATCTCCTATAATATTTATTAGGAATATTGAAGAGTTAGGTAATCCTTATTCCTCATTAAATACACATCCATACACTAAGTTCATTTTTACCATTATTGAACAAAAATTATTAATTCCTAAGGAAGTGGGGAAATCTGTATATTATGGTGGTATTTTCTAAAACCAAACCATATGCAAGTGTATAATGATATGTTGAAATCCTTGGAATAGGATTAGGGTAACAAATGGAAAAAGGTTTTGTGAGAGGTTTATTATGGTGGTATTTTCTAAAACCAAACCATATGCAAGGGTATAATGATCTGTTTCAATCTTTTGAAGAGGATGAGGGTAACTAATGAAGAAAGTTTTTGTGAGAGGTTTAATCCAATTATAAATTCCACCACAAAAAAATATTAAATCTATCTAGGCAGGGATATAAATCAAATTTTTGATGAAAATTAATTTTCTAATAAAGATAGATATCAAGATATAGTTGTTAAAGATGGAGAAGAAATATTATCTTATAAAGAGAGATTTTGTGGACTTCATGTTCATGAAAATACATATGAATTAGATTTTCCTATTGATGATAAACCAGTTAGCAAATAAGTATCTCATAATATGTAGAGAACTCATAGATTATTATTATTTGGATAATTCTTCACATATTATGAGAGTGAAAAGGGATAATATATTACAAAAGAGAGCCCTCACATGTCTGAAATAATAAGATCCATCATATTTTATTTCATACATCCTTGGGATGATTCCCTTATAGATAATCATTTCTTTTACAAGGATATATATTCTCATACTGGTGGTGGGGATAAGGAGAAATATGATTATCATGATTATAGTCCTCCTATGACATATCATATTTTTATATCAGTTGCTTCATGAGCTAAAGTGTCTATTTTCCCATGGAATTATTCTTTAACTATAGAAGATCATAGTAGACTTTACCTTTTGATTGTCTCTTGAGACACTTATATACACCTTAATCTCATATATCTACATCAAAAAATATTTTTTAGGGATAACTAGTTTATGATTATCCATCATGAATAGAAGGTGTAGTTATATAAGAATTAGAGAAAAATCGGACTTTTCTCTTAATGATTTTGAGAGACCCATGCATATCATTCTAGATAATGAGAGATCTAAGTTAATAACTTCATTACTTTTAATTCACTTACTCAAATCTTAATCCAAGAGCAATTTTATGTCTTCAGGATACTCCTTCTCAACATTTTGGAACATCTTCTAGTCAACTTTCTATAATCACTTCTTCAGATTTTATTCAATTTTATGACGGTATTCTATAATTTTTGAAGGAAGTGATTCTTATTTTTAATTAGTATGATAATTATTACAGAGAAGAAGATGTTATCTATAATATTAATAGTGCATTTGATCATATCAAGCCAATGTATTTTATCATTTTTGATCACATGTATCATGAGATTATCAATTTTAGAAATTAAATGAGGGATTTTAGAAGACATATTAAATTACTTCAAACTTATTTAATAGATATTATGTAAGATTTAGAGAAAAGGTTCCTGTTAGTGATTACCAATCCTTTTAGACCCTCTACATATGAATTAGTTCCTCCTACCGTAGTCATGAAGGGTATTGAGAATAATGTGAAAAGTGGTATTACTTCACATAGGGGGAATATGTATGATATTATTATTGATGAATAATCAAAATCTTCAAAGGTAAAGGGTGTAATCAATTGATCTATCAAGTATTATATAAAAACATTACACTAATGAAAATTTTAAGACCCAATTAGTATATTTGGATGTGGGATATTAATATTCCTCTTTATATATCTTCATTAAAAGGAATTTTAGAAGAAAAAAATTGATCCTTGAACCGCTCTTGGATCAGTTTATGTTAGAGGAGGATGAATTCATACATGTTACAAATCATGGGTATAAATATGTAAAAAATATTATCCTGATATTGGATCTTTAAATGTGTGTTAAAAAATATCTACTTCTAGCAGCTCCAGATCTTATGTTGCATCGCATATCACCTTATTAATCTCATGTTTTTTATAATATTTATAAAATAGTTTCCACTTATTTTATAACTACCTCCACCGCTTCTCATACACTTCCTATTAAACATTTTGGTCATATCCTAACACAATTATTTGAAAAAATGACTCCATATTAAAAATCTATAAGGTTTCTAGAATCTACTACTACTAATCTTATTATATATACTCATTCCCCACTTATTGTAAAAGGGATGGATATCGTTATTCCTTTTACCCTCTATGTAATAGACGCTTCCAATTATGGTTAAGGATTCTGATAGGGTCCTTCTAATTTTTATAAAAATTATGAAATATATATTCTTTCTTCCCTATATCTCATTATTTTCAGTTTGTATTTCCTAGTAATGGACTATATATATTGAAACCCAAAATGTATTTTTATAATCCCAAAAGTGGGTGTATTGAAGGGCATGTTTACATGACACTTTGAATTCTATAATATATTGTGCATAGTTTAATTTTTGGGAATGGGTTGTGTATAGATATTTATCCACAGATTTATAATCATAAAAAAGGTGATATTTTTTGTTAGTCCAAAAAATCCTTTTTTAATAATGATAAATAATTTTTATGTTAATTCTAAAAAACACTATGTTTTATTAACGATAAAACTTTTTCTGGAAAAAATGGATGTTTTTCTTAAGTCCTTTAATGATAATGAATAATAGAAATTTAGACTATCGACTGTGATTATGAAAAGTTAAATGAACTCAATTATCTATATAAGGAGACCATCAACTATATATGGAACTATGGACAAGTTGTATTTGAAAAATTATTATAATGAGCACACGACAGGTGGATCGATCCTGGAAGACATCAGAAAGGACTCAAGTGATAGTACATTATGCCTAAAGTGACCAAATCAAATTAGTTATTCACAACCACATGGATCAAATTCACATCTAGTGGATCCACCACTTGATAATCATATGATAATTTTCTATTTTCACTCTATATCTTTCAACAACACCATGAAAAAACATGAAAATTTAAATCTAGATTATTGAGACCATGAATTAGTAAAAAAAATTGAAAGTATTGATTCTACTACTTGATGATTTCCAATAAAAAACAATGAAATGATATTAATCCTATCATTGTGTAGATTTTTTAAAACTATGAAATCTTCTAAAATATTTCATTCAAATTCACATTGAATTGAGGTAATTTTTTAGGAAAATTAGAATATTAGAAATGTGATGATATAAACACATGACAAAATGAAGAAAACATGGAAAAAAATAAAAAAATTTAAAAAGTAATGGATCAACCATAAACTCAAGATGATTGACCATACATATTTTTAAGGGATCTAATAAGAATTGTCAAAAGGTATTTAAGTTACCAAAGAAGTTGAACTAGAATTGTAAGAGTGACTGTATCTAATTTTGGGAATTATATTTATTAAATATAATATTTCAGCGAAATTTAATACAAAAAATTAAATGATAGTAAAATAACTTTTATGACCCTGGATATTATGATGAGTATGGGGATTTCAAATGATGAGTTTTTAATGGATCTTTTCAGAGGAAGTGTTCCTTTTACAAGAAACCAAATATAAAGAAAATTGATATATATGAGGTGTATATATTAGAAAGTCTCAGGACCAACTTGTGCTCTTTTTTAATATCTACACTATTATGTCTTCTCTATAACATCTTCACAACCTAACAGAACATCCACATTTCATTAAAAATCATTTCTTAATTGAAATAATTTATCAATAAGATAAGAATAATCTGTAGAATAATATTACACAATTCATCACTAAAATAAAATTATTGTATCTTATCCATCTATGTTTACCCTATATTTTGGTTTAGGTTTTCTGTAATTGTTTTATTTCTTAAGAATAATCTCATTCACTATATTGGAGAGTAAAAGTTACAATATCTTATTCTTTATTTACATTTTTACTCCCAAATAATATTTGGAAGAGGTTTAGTATAGTCTGGATAGAACTCTGTTGTGTTTTTTGTAAATCCTTTTCTAAGTTGTGGATAATTTTATTTATTAATAAACATGATTAGTATTATGATCATTTTATGTTTATAGGACTTGGTCTTGTCTTTAAATAAATCTCTTGTATTTTAAATTTTTTGTGTGTTTTTGTAACATCCCAAGTAAGTAATGAATAATAGATATTTTTATCTATGTCTATTAATGATTAAGATAGTGTTATAGAGGCTTAAAATGAAAATAAATACAATCTTATGCATGGAATACACTAATATTCTTAAAAGATTGTTTTAGAGCCTTTTGATGGAAAACCATTTTTGAATCTATATATTGACAATTTTATAGACTATGTTTGTCAAAATAAACTTATTCTTTATGATTGGGACATCAAAATTTACCTTGTGTGAATTTTTGGTATTTTTCTGACAATGTTCATTTTTTTAATGAATAGTGAAAAATACCGCATTTTACATCAAAACTGCTTTTTAATCTAATTTATTTATATGATTAGATTATGTTTTGAATTGGTTTTGAAGTGAAATTAGAATATATTTTTACCATTTTATCCAATGGTGGTCATTGTAATCAATTTCACTTTGAAATTAGACTTAAACTGGTGTCAATCTTTTGATACTTATTGTTTTGTAAAAACACGCTATTTGCTCTGGCAGCGGGAATTAATTATTGAATTAATTAATGTGACTTATATGATTTGAATTTTGTAAAATGGACTTCATTTTTGAATTCGGAATATAAAATATATCTTAGGGTGAATTTTTGGTAATTTTCTGAAAAACTTCAATTTTTGATGAATAGTGAAACCACTAAGTGGTAATCAAGCAAACTGATTTTTCAGTTAAATGAAAGTTTACCACTAATGTGTATTGAATTTTGAAAATCCGACATACATGGTTGTCATTAAGAAGTAAAATGTGGTTCAATGAGATTAAAATAATTTTTTGGTGAATAGTAACTTATTAAGTTTTTAATCGCGATTAGTGGTAATTAGTGTAGTTTAAGGTAAAAATAATGCTTTAATAAAATGAGATGAGCTTGAAACATGTCTTACCCTCATTTGTTGTATCATGGCCGACCAAGAAAAGCCATGGGTCAACTTGGGGACCCCATGGATCCACTTTGGTTTGGAAATGACATAAATAACATTTTATTTAATGTAAAAGTAAAATTGACACAAACATGATATGTTTTACTAAAAAATATTTTAAGTGGGGTTATACACGTCATCTTTTTTATTATAAATATTCATTGGAAATCTAAAAAGATTTCCTACATCATAGTATTTTTTTTATGATTTTTAGACATTAAATAAATTAAATTATTTATGACATAATCATGATGCAGCGATGACATCATTATTTGACGATTTAAATAAAATGGAAAGATAATGTAACATCTATGAACTACACATGTCCAAAACTTATTGGATGAGTGGATTTCGAAGACTTATCACCTTATCCACGAATTATATCAATGTGGGACCTTTTGAAACCGAAACACATTTTCAAATAAAGTAATATTTCTTTACTTTCCAAAAGTGTCCCTCCTCTCCTCTTATAAAAGGCCCCCACCTCTACCTCATTTCACAAACTACTCATGCCTTTGGCTCGGCCAACCCCTGCCCATTTACTCTCTCCACATCCCTCTCCTCATCCTAGAGTATTCCCTTTGGGCATAATCCTTTCAAAGGAAGCCTTTAGACTCAAATCAAAAGGAGATACACTTTTAAAGGTAATTCATTCTCTCGTGTTCATTTGTTTTATTTTGCTTCTCCAACCCCCTAAACTCTTTTTATTTACTTATTTTGTAAAAACACCAGTATCTTAAATATACAAGGATGTTGTTATAATATTTATTTGAGCTACACTCTCACACAACTACATCAAATGGTTAAAGAACATACGGTTTCCGTGGATGGCGAAATTCTGCCTCCCGAAACGATAATTGTTCAACACTCATTTAACACCTTCAAAGGTGGCCATTATGATGTCACTATTTTTATATATGATCTATAATATGTTTATGTTTTCCTTAACCTTCTGTTTTTTTCATTTTGGGCATACCTTTATGGTTTCCATTATGGGAAAACACGATATCTTCATTTTAGGAAGTGCGGACTACCGCCCCCTCAAAGTGATTTGATTCGTTAAATACCATATGTGGGACATATAAAGGATGGAACTATGATATTATATATGATATTATACTGGAATTATAATATACCTTTATATCATTATGATTCCATTCTATAAAATACGAAATAGAAATGAAAGTAGCGTTCATGCGTACGTACGGCTTACCGTCTCCATGAACGGTGCATTTCATTTCTTACCTCTAAATGATTATGTAATATTATAAATGCAAGTATGTACTGGATATATATGACATATATGATATCTAAATCATGAATACTATTCTGGATATAATAAACCTTTGACCAAATTAACAACATGTAAGTGTAAGAAGTCTATTTTTGACTTAAGAACCAAATACCGACAAAATGAACATTATTAAATTAACTGATTACATGATGTTCATAACATGGTATAAAAGGAATAATGAACTTGAAAAAGATTCATAAGCAAGTGGAGATTAACTCAAGTTTATTATTCAGGATATTAAAGAACGGTCGGGTCAAGTCGGATATGAGGTATGGGACTTCGTCTCAATCTCCTTTCATTGAGGCATATTTTATTTTATACACAACATTCTTTTATACGGTGTATAAACCCCTTTGACTTTTATGTTTATTCAAAAGGAATCTTTTTTATACGAAGCGTTTACTAAACGACAAAAGGGAATGTTTTTGTCGTACGTATGCGGCGACAACGACTTCTCCTCCGTCGTGACCGTTATTTGAGTTTCAGCTTCCTCTACAAGCCATACCTTTTTTTAAAACGAAAAATAAATACCATGTTTTACTTTGGTATTGAAAATGGTTTTCATAATTTTTTTATTATATCAATGTGTTGTATTGATATCTCGTGATTGAAATGTGGAAATGTTATGTTTCCTTTATGCATGTTTTATGTGATATGATTATGTTATGGTTCTTGGGCATTATTATGAAGATGGGTGGTTCTGTGATAAACTAAGGGCGGGTGAGCCCGTTATAGCTCTCCAATGCATTGGGTAACGCGAAGGAGTGAAACGTTAAGGTTTCTCCGAAAAGATTTTAGGGAATATACTGTGATGGGTATTCCAAACGTAACCAAGAGGGTTACTCCCTACGTAAGAATGTTATGAATGCCTCAAGTTACCTTTATGTCTTATGATTTCTATGATTTATTCATGATTTTATGAGGTATGTTAAAGTGCCTATGTTTTATGGGTAAAGTATGATTTCATTATTATGTATATATGAACTCATGTTTCCTTTCCATGTTTTTTTATAACCCATACTGAGTTTTTATGCTCATCCCAAGTTTTTGAAATGTTTTTCACAGGTCAAGGGAAAGGTACATGATAAGATGATAGAGTCAAGGATGTGTCAAGAAATAATCCATGTTTTTTTTAAATGTGTTTCCATTGATGGGAATGAATAATACTATCTTTATGTAACCACTTTGTTTATATGTGGAATGTAATGCAAGTTTTATGATCTAATTCTCTAAAACTCTAAACCCGAAAAGATCCTCAATGTGTAATCTTGTAATAACTCAAGATTAAGCAAGGTTTAAGGCCGGGGCCTTATAGTTGGTATCAAAGGTCGGTTTAGATAACTTTAGGAGTTAGAATTATATTAAATGATTATCCAAAAATATTTTTTTTCGTCGAAATGATATAGCATTTAAGGATTACAATGTTGCTTCATCTAAGTCATGTTTGTTCAGAATGGTTTTCCGCAGAGGAAACAGGGAAGCAGTGCTAGGAAGGCATACAGAAGGAAATAACCTTCCGAATCAGCATCCAGAAATGGTCGGAATTGGAACTGAACAGTTTGTTGCAGTAATGGCGCAGTTGACTCAAGCGATAAATGGCGGCGGTATCCATGCACGAGATCAGCCAGATCAACCGCAGAGGAACATGTCAGTGGTGGAACATTTCATGAGGCAACATCCACCATCATTCAGAGGATCATCTGACCATGTGCTAGCTGAAGGGTGGATTAAAGAACTGGAGAAGATTTTTGATGTCATGGGGTGTTCAGACAATCAAAAGGTTAGTCTTGCTATTTACCGTTTGGAGGGTGAAGCAGATCAGTGGTGGTCTATGGTTAAAAATATCAGGGACGCCGATGAGATTGATGCTCTTGACTGGGATGAATTCAAAGGTATGTTTCTTGAGAAGTATTTTCCTAAGGCTGTTCGACTTAGGATGGAAAAGCAATTCTTGGAATTGAGGCAAGAGGAAGACTCAGTGGTTGCCTATGAAGAAAGGTTCACTCGATTGGAAAGGTATGCTCCAAATTTTATCCGGGACCTTGATAGTAAAATCAATCGTTTTTACTCAGGATTAAAGCCAAAATATCTAAGGGCATTAGCTTCTCGTGAGTTTAAAAGTTATGAAAAGCTTGTTCCATGTGCTGAGAAGGTGGAAATGGAGTTTGCCGATAACCAAGTTTTCTATAACAACCAGCAGAAGAAGAGACCGAGGTGGCAGGAGAAATGTAAGAATTCTTCAAAAAAGTCTGATGGTAAGAGAACTAAGTTTCCAGTTTGTGATAAATGTGGAAAAAGGCATGCTGGGGAATGTCTTCTGAATTCTTGGAAGTGCTACCGATGTGGTAAGATGGGACATAAGGCTCGTGATTGCATTGAAAAGGATCAAGGTGAAGGTAAGAACAAATTTGATTTACAGTTAGTGAAATGTTATAAGTGCAATGAGATGGGTCACTATGCAAACGAGTGTCCGACAAGGAGCTTGAGTGATGGGAAGCAGTTAGACTACAAGCAGAAAGGGGTGGTGAAATCCTTTGCAACTACTTCAGCAGATGTCGGGCCATCAAATGAAGTTGTATCAGGTACTTTGTTTGTTTTTTCAGATTATGCCAGTGTGTTGTTTGATTCGGGGTCTACACATTCTTTCATCTCTGAAACCTTTTCTAGTAAAATGGGAATACCATCTCAAGAAATGACTCCTGAACTTTTGGTAAAAACACCTGGGGGAAGTGTTGAGGCAAAAAGAATTTATAAGAATCTTCCTATCCTTATCTGTGGAAAGAACCTACTTGCAAACCTTATTGTTCTACCTCTAGTAGAGTTTGATGTTATCCTAGGTATGGATTGTCTCTCTATTTACCATGCTAAGATTGACTGTAGAGCTAAAGAAGTTTCTTTTCAGAAAGACTTTCAGTTTGTTTACAAGAACAAACCCTTACTTTTGATAACATATCAAGAGGCTGAGAAACTTGTAAAAGATGGAAATGAATGTTACCTTGCACACATCGTTGAAAATAAAGGAACTGTTCAGATTAATGATGTGCCAGTGGTAAATGAGTATCCTGATGTTTTTCCTGATGAGTTGCCTGGAATAATACCAGATCGGGAAGTTGAGTTTACTGTTGACTTAGTTCCTGATACTAAGCCAATTTCAAAACCCCCTTATCGAATGGCACAAATTGAACTTTTAGAGTTGAAGGAGCAATTGCAAGATTTATTAGAGAAAGGTTTCATTAGACCTAGCACATCACCATGGGGTGCTCCTGTTTTATTTGTTAAAAAGAAAGATGGTTCTATGAGACTTTGCATTGATTATAGAGCCTTGAATAATATCACTGTTAAGAACAAATATCCTTTTCCTCATATCGATGATTTGTTTGATCAGCTCCAGGGAGCTCAGTTGTTTTCAAAGATTGACTTGAGATCGGGGTACCATCAGCTGAAGGTAAATGAGGCAGATATTCCGAAGACCGCATTCTGTACGAGATATGTCCATTATGAATTTGTAGTAATGCCTTTTGGGCTAACCAATGCACCTGCTGTATTCATGGACTTAATGAATAGAATTTTCCATGAGTTCTTGGATAAGTTTTTGGTGGTTTTCATTGATGACATTTTGGTTTTTTCTAAAAGTAAAGAGGAGCATGAAAAAAATTTAAGGGTTATCTTGCAAACCTTAAAAGAAAAGAAACTGTATGGGAAATTCAGCAAGTGTGAGTTTTGGTTGCAAGAAATTTCATTCCTTGGTCACATTGTTTCTAAAGATGGAATAACTGTTGATCCTGCAAAAACAAAAGTTGTGGAAGAATGGCCAAGACCCACAAATGTAACCGAGATTCGTAGCTTCCTTGGTTTGGCGGGCTATTACCGAAGGTTTGTTATAAATTCTTCACGGTTATCTAGTCCAATGACTAAGCTAACTCGGAAGGGTGTTAAGTTTATCTGGACAAAAGAATGTGATGATTGGTGAATGCTCCAGTTTTGGCACTACCTTCCAGGAATGGTGAGTTTGTTATATACAGTGATGCTTCATTGAAAGGACTTGGTTGCGTCCTAATGCAGAATGATCAGGTAATTGCTTATGTTTCACGACAGTTGAAAACTCATGAGGTAAATTACCCTACACATGATTTGGAATTAGCTGCTGTTGTTTTTGCTTTAAAAATTTGGAGGCATCATTTGTATGGAGTAAAGTGTGAAATATATACCGATCACAAAAGTTTAAAGTATATATTCACTCAGAAAGAGTTAAACATGAGACAAAGGAGATGGCTGGAATTAATCAAGGATTATGATTGTACAATTCATTACCATCCGGGAAAAGCAAATAAAGTGGTTGATTCTTTGAGTCGAAAAAGTAATGCTTCATTAACAATGTTGTGTTTGGAACATGATCCTTTGGTTAACGATTTGATGAACTTTGGCATAGAATTTGTTGGTGTAGGAAGTCCTTCTGTTTTGTTTCAGGTATCAGTGAGATCTTCTCTATCAGATAGAATCAAGCAGGCACAGAAGCAAGATAGTGAGTTGCAGAAAAAGGTAGAGCTGGTTCAGAAAGGTAAGTTGCCTGAATTCAACATTGATAATGATTGTGTTTTGAGATTTGGGAAGAGATTGTGTGTGCCTTGTGATTCACAGTTGAAGAGAGAGCTGTTATGTGAAGCTCATAGTTCTCCGTTTTCAGTTCATCCGGGCAGTACTAAGATGTATAGAGATCTGCAGGAGTATTACTGGTGGGATGGAATGAAAAGAGATATTGCTGATTTTACTGTGAAGTGTTTGACATGTCAACAGGTTAAAGCAGAGCAGCAGTTACCGAAAGGGATGCTTCAGCCTTTACCAGTGCTAGAGTGGAAATGGGAGAATATATCCACGGACTTTGTTGTTGGATTACCGAAGACATCTCGAGGTAATAATGCAATCTGGGTTATTGTTGATCGCTTGACCAAATCTGCTCATTTCCTTGCTATACGAGATACTTTCTCTCTTGATCAACTTTCCCGTTTGTATCTTAAAGAGATAGTCAGGTTACATGGAGTTCCTCTCTCCATTGTATCGGATCGTGATCCCAGGTTTACTTCTAACTTTTGGAAAGGCCTTCAGAAGTCGTTGGGTACTGAATTAAATTTTAGTACAGCTTTTCATCCTCAATCAGATGGGCAGTCAGAACGAACAATTCAGACATTGGAGGATATTCTATGAGCTTGTTCTATGGATTATCAGGGATGTTGGGACCAACATCTTTCTTTGGTTGAGTTTTCATATAATAATAGTTTTCATTCCAGTATACAGATGGCACCATTTCAGGCATTATATGGGAAGCAGTGTCGAACTCCAACTTTCTGGGATGAAGTTGGTGAAAGGAAGTTGATGGGACCAGAGTTGGTAGAAGAGATGGCAGAAAAAGTTCAGCTGATTCAGAAACACATGAGAACAGCTCAGAGCAGGTAGAAGAGTTATGCGGATAACCGGAGGAAGGATCCATCTTTTGAGGTAGGTGATCATGTTTTTCTCAAGGTTTCTCCTTGGAAAAGTGTGATGAGATTTGGTAAGAAAGGAAAGTTGAGTCCAAGGTTTGTTGGACCATACGAAATTCTGGAGAGAGTTGGATCAGTTGCATACCGAGTGGCTTTACCTCCGAGTTTATCTCAGGTACACAATGTTTTTCACATTTCGATGTTGAGAAAGTATATGCCAGATCCATCTCATGTTTTGAGTCCAGAGGTAGTTCAGCTGGAAGAGAACTTATCTTATTAGGAACAACCGGTCCAGATTCTTGACCACAGGGAGCAAGTGTTACGGAATAAAGTGATTCACCAGGTAAAGGATTTGTGGAAAAACCACATGATTGAAGAGGCAACATGGGAATCTAAAAATGCAATGAGGGATAAGTACCCCCATTTATTCGATAAGTAAATAAATTGCGGGGACGCAATTTTCTAAAGGGGGGAAGGATGTAACATCCCAAGTAATTAATGAATAATAGATATTTTTATCTATGTCTATTAATGATTAAGATAGTGTTATAGAGGCTTAAAATGAAAATAAATACAATCTTATGCATGGAATACACTAATATTCTTAAAAGATTGTTTTAGAGCCTTTTGATGGCAAACCATTTTTGAATCTATATTTTGACAATTTTATAGACTATGTTTGTCAAAATAAACTTATTCTTTATTATTGGGACATCAAAATTTACCTTGTGTGAATTTTTGGTATTTTTATGACAATGTTCATTTTTTTAATGAATAGTGAAAAATACTGCATTTTACATCAAAACTGCTTTTTAATATAATTTATTTATATGATTAGATTATGTTTTGAATTGGTTTTGAAGTGAAATTAGAATATATTTTTACCATTTTATCCAATGGTGGTCATTGGAATCAATTTCACTTTGAAATTAGACTTAAACTGGTGTCAATCTTTTGATACTTATTGTTTTGTAAAAACACGCTATTTGCTCTGGCAGCGGGAATTAATTATTGAATTAATTAATGTGACTTATAATTTTTTGAATTTTGTAAAATGGACTTCATTTTTGAATTCGGAATATCAAATATATCTTAGGGTGATTTTTTGGTAATTTTCTGAAAAACTTCAATTTTTGATGAATAGTGAAACCACTAAGTGGTAATCAAGCAAACTGATTTTTCAGTTAAATGAAAGTTTACCACTAATGTGTATTGAATTTTGAAAATCCGACATACATGGTTGTCATTAAGAAGTAAAATGTGGTTCAATGAGATTAAAATAATTTTTTGGTGAATAGTAACTTATTAAGTTTTTAATCGCGATTAGTGGTAATTAGTGTAGTTTAAGGTAAAAATAATGCTTTAATAAAATGAGATGAGCTTGACACATGTCTTACCCTCATTGGTTGTATCATGGCCAACCAAGACAAGCCATGGGTCAACTTGGGGACCCCATGGATCCACTTTGGTTGGGAAATGACATAAATAACATTTTATTTAATGTAAAAGTAAAATTGACACAAACATGATATGTTTTACTAAAACAATTTTTAAGTGGGGTTATACAAGTCATCTTTTTTATTATAAATATTCATTGGAAATCTAAAAAGATTTCCTACATCATAGTATTTTTTTTATGATTTTTAGACATTAAATAAATTAAATTATTTATGACATAATCATGATGCAGTGATGACATCATTATTTGACGATTTAAATAAAATGGAAAGATAATGTAAAATCTATGAACTACACATGTCCAAAACTTATTTTATTAGTGTATTTCGAAGCCTTATCACCTTATCCACGAATTATATCAATGTGGGACCTTTTGAAACTGAAACACATTTTCAAATAAAGTAATATTTCTTTACTTTCCAAAAGTGCCCCTCCTCTCCTCTTATAAAAGGCCCCCACCTCTACCTCATTTCACACACTACTCAAGCCTTTGGCTCAGCCAAACCCTGCCCATTTACACTCTCCACATACCTCTCCTCATCCTAGAGGATTCCATTTTGGCATAATCCTTTCAAAGGAAGCCTTTAGACTCAAATCAAAAGGAGATACACTTTTAAAGGTAATTCATTCTCTCATGTTCATTTGTTTTATTTTGCTTCTCCAACCCCCTAAACTCTTTTTATTTACTTATTTTGTAACAACACCAGTATCTTAAATATACAAGGATGTTTTTATAATATTTATTTGAGCTACAATCTCACACAACTACATCAAATGGTTAAAGAACATACGGTTTCCGTGGATGGCGAAATTCTGCCTCCCGAAATGATGATTGTTCAACACTCATTTAACACCTTAAAAGGTGGCCATTATGATGTCACTATTTTTATATATGATATATAATATGTTTATGTTTTCCTTAATCTTCTGTTTTTTTCATTTTGGGCATACCTTTATGGTTTCCATTATGGGTAAACACGATATCTTCATTTTAGGAAGTGCGGACTATCGCCCCCTCAAAGTGATTTGATTCGTTAAATACCATATGTGGGACATATAAAGGATGGAACTATGATATTATATATGATATTATACTGGAATTATAATATACCTTTATATCATTATGATTCCATTCTATAAAATACGAAATAGAAATGAAAGTAGCGTTCATGCGTACGTACGGCTTACCGTCTCCATGAACGGTGCATTTCATTTCTTACCTCTAAATGATTATGTAATATTATAAATGCAAGTATGTACTGGATATATATGACATATATGATATCTACATCATGAATACCATTCTGGATATAATGAACCTTTGACCAAATTAACAACATGTAAGTGTAAGATGTCTATTTTTGACTTAAGAACCAAATACCGACAAAATGAACATTATTAACTTAACTGATTACATGATGTTCATAACATGGTATAAAAGTAATAATGAACTTGAAAAAGATTCATAAGCAAGTATAGATTAACTCAAGTTTATTATTCAGGATATTAAAGAACGGTCGGGTCAAGTCGGATACGAGGTATGGGACTTCGTCTCAATCTCCTTTCATTGAGGCATATTTTATTTTATACACAACTTTCTTTTATACGGTGTATAAACTTCTTTGACTTTTATGTTTATTCAAAAGGAATATTTTTTATACGAAGCGTTTACTAAAAGACAAAAGAGAATGTTTTTGTCGTACGTATGCGGCGACAACGACTTCTCCGCCGTCGTGACCGTTATTTGAGTTTCGGCTTCCTCTACAAGCCATACCTTTTTTTTAAAACGAAAAATAAATACCATGTTTTACTTTGGTATTGAAAATGGTTTTCATAATGTTTTTATTATATCAATGTGTTGTATTGATATCTCGTGATTGAAATGTGTAGATGTTATGTTTCCTTTATGCATGTTTTATGTGATATGATTATGTTATGGTTCTTGGGAATTATTATGAAGACGGGTGGTTCCGTGATAAACTAAGGGCGGGTGAGCCCGTTACAGCTCTCCAATGCATTGGGTAACGCAAAGGAGTGAAACGTTAAGGTTTCTCCAAAGAGATTTTAGGGGATATACTGTGATGGGTATTCCAAACGTAACCAAGAGGGTTACTCCCTATGTAAGAATGTTATGAATGCGTCAAGTTACCTTTATGTCTTATGATTTCTATGATTTATTCATGATTTTATGAGGTATGTTAAAGTGCCTATGTTTTATGGGTAAAGTATGATTTCATTCTTATGTATATATGAACTCATGTTTCCTTTCCATGTTTTTTTTATAACCCATACTGAGTTTTTATGCTCATCCCAAGTTTTTGAAATGTTTTTCACAGGTCAAGGGAAAGGTACATGATAAGATGATAGAGTCAAGGATGTGTCAAGAAATAATCCATGTTTTATTTTAAATGTGTTTCCATTGATGGGAATGAATAATACTATCTTTATGTAACCACTTTGTTTATATGTGGAATGTAATTCAAGTTTTATGATCTAATTCTCTAAAACTCTAAACCCGAAAAGATCATCAATGTGTAATCTTGTAATAACTCAAGATTAAGCAAGGTTTAAGGCTGGGGCCTTATAGTTTTCTTATTTTTTTCTCTGTTTTTATAAAAAACCTTTTTTTGTTTTAAATAAATATACAGAAAAACATTACATTGATAGTTAGACTTATTTTTAATTTTATATACTACATTTAAATTAATTAAATTTATTTAAAAAGTTAAATTAGTTTTGAAAATTTCTTTAACAGAGATTTATCATGATTGGGAGTAATCTTTTGAAAAAATATAGTTATAGATTTTACTATTTAACTTAACTAGGATATTTTAGAAATTGGGGATTTGGTAATAAATCCTTTAAAAATAGAAATTTTAATTAAAAACTTGGATCACCCCATTTTTATTTTTCAAGCCTGGCCTCTCAATGTATTTCCTCTTTTTTATGGACTATATTTTCTAGTCGATCTCTTATATATTACTAAATAGGGACATGTGGATATTCTCTTATACACCCCCAATTGGTGGCTGTGATTATTTAGGTAATAATGGGATTAAATAAATTCATGGGCCATGATAGAACATAAGGGATGAAAACATCATTATAGTTCAAGAAGAATGAGACTGCATCATTTAGAGGGTATTTAAGACCATAATAGAGTGTGGAGTGTTTAGAGAAGATTGATTGTATCTACAAGTTTTTTGTAAACTCGATATAATCCAAATGATAATTTCTATTCAAATTTTCTATAAGGGACCATGAAAATATAGTGGAAATCAATTGAGGAGTCAAAAAGGATAAGGATATTAATTGTACGATATTTCAAAATATTTTCAATTAATGGTATTTTTCTAGGGACTAAAATATTTCTAAGGATTGAGAATGTTTAGAACTCGAGAATCGGATAAATTAAGTGATGTAATATGAGTCTATGATTTCTGTGGTCACGAAGTTTGAGTAAAAGTTTTTAATGAATGAGAATCAAAATTTCTATAGGTTTGAGTTGTGTTTTTGACTAGATAATAAGTCAAGGATCATTTTTTTGTAGCTACTGTCCAATGTGGTAGTAGTTAGAATAATAATTTTTATACAGGTGGATATGGATGATGTAAAGAAGTTGAATCATTACTTCCTCAATTAGATGGAGGTAAAAGTTATTTTAGTAGCAATTATATGAATGTGGTCTCTTAGGGTAGTTTGGGAGGATCTCTATCATAGGGAAGTGAACCGATGGAGTTCTACTAGGGTTATGATGTGGATAATATAAATTCTAAGTGATATAATTACCCTCATGTTTATCACCAATATGAGATACTATTACATGTTAATAAAAGTTTTGGTTAATTTATATACTCCATTAATAAAGGATAATCTTACCAGGTGCAAGGATCTAGAGTGCAGAGTGAAATATCCACTCACGGAGAATTAGAAACTCAGGGTAGGTTGTATGTCTAGGTCCAAAAGAGAATCTATGTCATCAAATTGATCGGTGAGACTCTTTTTCATGGGGAAAGATATGGGGAGATGATTTATGAATGGGGGTTATTGATGGTTTGTAGTTTCATTATGATAACCTCCAATCATATTTATGTAATCTTTGATACTGGTGAATCTCATTCATTTACATCTACTCAAATGATTGTTAAATTTTCATTATGATGGAGTTCATTTTATACTCAATGCAAACTAGAACACCACTGGGAAGATATTTGGGAAGAGGTTGGTGTGTCTATATTATGTGATCACAATAAGAGACATCTGTATCATAAGGAACATCTTATTTCTTGATATGAAGATGTAATATATGATCAATGAGAAGGGTTGTATAATCATGTTTATGGATTAGACTGATTTATATAGTTGGAAGTTTCTCTTTATGGGGAATTATTGGTTTATACATACTTTCAAGGGATAGTGGGATTCTCAGGATAGAAATAAGGGAATATTCATAAGAGATGTTTGATTCTTGTCATATTAGTTGGTGGGATTGCCATGTGGATCCATGGAAATAATGAATTCAGCTCGATAATCAAGTTTTTTGTCAATATTTAAATTTCATAAAAGACGTATTTTTTGGGTTACCACCCGTGAGGTAAGTGGTTTCACCATCTATTTTTTACCCAAATTTAATCACATTGTTCTACCCTTTTATCATATGGTGTTGGTAGATTTATGGTAACTAAAGGTTCTATTAAATGATTTTGAACAAAAAGGGTTCATTTTCCAAGTGTTTCCCCTTTGATAGTGCAAGTGTAGTTTTCCTATATGTTTAATGGAGGATTCCAATTGTGTATTGACTACTAGAGGTTGAACTAAGTGATGGTAAAGAATAGGTATTCTCTACATATAATTGATTATTTTCTCTCCCAACTAAAGGGGATAATTGATTATACAAGTTTGATATTTTTTCAGGTTGTCATTAGTTATGGGTGGGAGAAGTGGATATTTTAAAGCTGAATTTATATTTCAGATATGGTAATTATGAGTTATTGGTTCATTAATTCATATTTACTAATGTGTCTATGGTATAAATTAATTTTATGAAGAGGATTTTCCATCGGTTCCAATATTGTTGGTAGTATTTTTAGATGAAAATCGTTTTTATTCAATGATAGTGAAAGATCATGGGAGGAACCTAGGAACTATTCTAGAGACCTTCTGTGAGAATCAATTGGGTGATGATATTTTTATGCTTCATTTCTAGATTCATGTTGTGATATTTATGGAGAATGTGGTTTTATATACAGGAATATTTATTGAACATGAGAATTTTAGGGTGGTGATGTTCTGAGAGAAGTCAAGGGATATGTTGGAGGTGAAAGGATTCTTAGGCTTGGTCAAGTGCTATTAGATTTTTTTGAAATATTCACAAAGTTTGACTAATACATAATTATTTTCACTCTGAAGGGGGGATTTTTGATTGAAGAGAGATGTTCTAAGAGGAATTTGAGGAGAAGAAGAGTATATTTAGTTCATAATTATTTCTAGTAATTCCATAGCATGGATTTTCAAATAAAGTTTATTTTTATGCATTTGGTTTTATGTTGGGATGTGTCCTTATGTGTGATAAATAAATTTTGATTTATAGTTAGTTCTAGGTAGTGAACGCCTTATAAAAAGGAACACCTTACCCATGACTTATAATTAGTATTAGTTATGTGTTTTCTAAAGAATGAGAGGAATTTCCTCTTCGATAAAAGGTTCATAGTGTAGTTAGTTAAGGGGATATCTTTTAAAGCCATGTTATATCATATTTTATGATGTTTTATATTATAGATTATAACACACATATGGGAATAACATTCGATTTAAGCCTATGGGTATATCATATTTTATTATATAAGGATATCATATAGTAGCTATTTGTGTTTTTCAAAATGTATAACATAGAACAATCATAATTCCATGAACTATGAAAAATGATTCATAATAAAATAGCATTGATCACCAATTATAGGTTAACATTAATAATTTAGATTTGAAATCTCTATATCTCATTAGAAATAATAGATTAGTCATTTCATAAGGTGAAATAAAATGGAGAGTTTGTTGAAAAGGGTTATATGTGATGTAATTGGAGGCATGAACTCAAGTGTTTATGAAATTAATAAGTAAATGCATGGGCTTTTAGAGAAACCTAATAGCCTATATAATTGAGTTCAAACCATGAGTTTAGCATCTGTGTTCAATCCTCCCATAAGCCTCTAGTTGATTCTCTCTCCCAGCCAAAGCTATTTACTTTTATCCTCCTTAATATCTTAGGATTATATCATATTTTGAAGGTTTAGAATGTCTTTCCCAAACTAGTTGTTTGATTATATTTAAAACATGGTTACATCATAGAGGGGAGATCATTTTGGTTGTTCCTCAGTGATCTTGATCATGTTATAAATAATGTAAATGGAAACTTCATACACCAATGTAAGGTACAAAATCTATATTTCCATTTTCTATATGATTTCAATTTAAATGGAATGATTATATTCAATTTTATATTACTAAAATGTTTATTTTCATTTGGTTCTATTCTATTTGTTCATTAGAAAACATTCAGTGATATTATAGCCTTATTATTCATTTTGATACATGAAATCTTGCTAAAAATAATGGTTTTAGAAATCATAATGCAAGACATATTCTCTATCATCAAATATAATTATGAATTTTATTGTACTTGATTGAGTCATAACATATGATATAGGATATCATAATCATATAATGAATATAAATCCATCGGTTGTGAGCATTTCGTTGTATGCAATATTAGGATATCATAATCAATGATATTTTTAGGCTACAAGCTCAAAAATAGAGCATATTATCACCTTAATAATATTAATGTGAATTGTAATATATGATTGATATATAAAGTTAAGTGTTTCAGATATGTGTGGTACACTACCTATATGTGTATGGGATATGTCGTTGGAGCCCAGGGTATATAAAGGTCCTTACCTTTTCTATAGAAATGGAAACACAAATATCTAACGGTTCAGTTGTATAAATGATACGTCTTTAGAGACCAAAATTTGTAATATTCCTTAATCTATAAGAGTTAAAGTCACTTATCATAAGATTACATAGGGATAACGATTATTAAATATGATTGATAGTTCTTAAAAGGTTTAATCACTGCAAACTTATCAATCATATCTTATTATTCACTAAATATCATTAAATACAATTTCAAAAGAATTGTGGTTTTTAATATCAATTATGAATTGATTTAAATGGTTTTTAAAATGTTTATAAATTTTTGTAAAAGGAATTTTTTGATATTTATTTAATATACGAAGGTGATTATAAAGTTACAATTATAAATCTTTTATAATAAATAAATTAAATTTTTTGGAAACATTTATTAATTAAATATCAATAAATTTATATTGTCACTATTGGAATACCTTTTCAAAATATTAAAGCATGATATAAAATTTAGATATAAAATATTCATATGAAAATATAATTTTTGTATTTTAATGTGTTTGTAAATTTTGAAATAATCCAATATATAAATGTTTTTATATTTAAAATATAATTTTTTTCATAATTTTTAATTTTAATTGTTTTAGTCAAAAGATTCATATTTAAATAAATTATTTAAACCATATTAAAATTATTTTGATAAATTATTTGAAAAATGATTAAATAATATTAAATATGTGATATTTAGTGTGTTTAAAATAATTACATAATATATATAATAATGTAAAATGATTATATTTGACAAAATTTAATATATTTAAATTAAATTACATATAATGAATAAAATTAAATAGTTCACTTTAGGGAATAAATATAAAGTGTTTATATTGATCTAATTATTGAATTCCCATAAATAATTATAAAGTATTTATATATTAATTATTCATAAATGTTTATATTATGTTTAAAATTCATAAATTGCCCATTTATTTTGTATTATATATTTAATTAATAGATATAGTTTTTATATTATCAACATTTATATATTCTTTGATGTAAATATTAAACTAATTCTATAAATATTAATACATGTCTATAAGGGCTAACATGATAGGTGTGATGATTTATTTTTTTCTTTAACCATTTATTTTATATGTTTTGGGTTATGATCTTGAATTAAGTGGATAATAAGTGACTTCTAAATATTATGTGTCATAATTATATTAGAATTCAAATGTCTCTTTACTAATGTATTCATTGGGATAGGGACATTGGATCATATTTACCATCAACTAGGAGGCTTATTCCTTATTCTAGAAAAGTGGGGGTTTATTGTCTATGGAAACAAGCTTACACATGTGAGTAATATAGACTTCATATAATTATAAAACAATACATGTAAGTGTGTTTTGTACATTATTCATATGATTCCTTTTTATATGTGTGAATATAATAGAATTTTGATTTTGGTTAATAACAAAATTTATTATTTTTGTGAAAATTAACACATCAAAATGGTTTCAAAAATTAATTTGGAGGAAGGAATATGATTTGAAACTAAATAAATATAATCCCACATATGTAAAGTGAATAACTTGAGATAATTTGGTGATATTAAATCCTTCTCAAAATACTATGTGTCGAAATATTTTTAATGAGGCACTTGTCACATCCATTATCATTCAACCAGGTAGGATCATGTCAATTCCTAGTGTCATTGGATTATCTTATGTATAGAATGAAAGTAATGGGTAAACATTACCTGATTTGGTGTATGTTCATGGAATTTTCTTTTGTCCTTAATTATTTGGGAAACCCTAAAATACAGAGTACAAGAGGATTAGAGTTGGTTTTATCCTTATATTAGATTTGACAATGAGTTATCCACCCAACTATCCAAGATTCATATATGATATGATTGTGATGATGTCCTAAATAAATTGATATGTGATGATAATATCACTATATTTGACTCATTTTGTACTGAAATATGAATCATTTCCTATTAATGGATATGATAAATGTAAAAGGGCGAAATATTTTTTATTGGATCTCATTTAATCAATGTCTATTAAATTACAAGTCACTCATATGATAAAATCCTATATTATAGATAATTAGATCATAATTATCTTCAATAATGAAATTTAAAACTATTTTAAATGAGGATAAAAATAACAACAATAATCTCATTGATTGGAAAATATATATTATAATAGTTCTTAAGAAATAAGTATAATTATAAGTGTTAGGAAAAAACATTCTATAATAATCGAGATATTAATGTTGTTTAACACATAAATAAATATGATTATGAGAAAATATAATGTTTCTCTCTAGGATTTAATGTAATTTTATGCATTGTGAACTATGTGATTTTTTTATCTCCATTAGTATAGGAAATATTAATAATAATTGTAATCACTTTGAATGGATGAACTCTTCTTATAATGCTGGTTATAGCTAAGGAATTTATCCAATTTTCATTTTAAAAAAATTTCCAACTGTGTGAGTGAGTCCAAGAGAATTTTACCAAATATTTTACAAAAATTGATTATAGATAAAATTTGATGTGTGATTTCCATGTTATAATTTATTGATTGTATGAATGTTTCAAAGTTAAAATTAGAAGGGGAAAACTTATTATGAATTCCAAAAAAGTTTATTCAAGTAGCTTCTTGGATATTGAAACCTAAATGTAAAATAAGGATGAAAGTTGTAATGGTTCTATTGGAATGAATTTTTTTAGTAATCTAAAAGTTTTTTTTTGAAATTACATGGATTTTCCACGTTTGGAATCTATTTTATAGAAATCAATTATTCAAATTTGATGTTTATGTGATACAGAATGTATATTTTACAAGCATGTTAAATATACAATAGTTGATAAATAATGAAAAATATGATATAGAAACATCAAAATTTCTTTTATGTAATAGAGAATGTATTTTATATATTGAATTATTGTATAGAATAATTACATCAGGAACAAATTAATTTTAAATAAATATGTGTATTTTGATCTCATTATATTATCTTTTTAGAGATATTGTTTAATTAATGGTTGTTTAATAAATGAAATGAATGCTTTGATATTAATTTTTTATGATTCATATGACACAATAACATGTTTCAAATGGGGTCCAATTTAAAAGTATTATTTTCTAGGATAAAGTGTTTATCCTGAAATGTAACAACTCCATATTTTGGAATATATGTTTCTATGAATTAATATTATCTTAAATATCTTATTTCACACCCAACACTAAACTAAAATAATCCTATAGATATTAAATTAAAATTATTAAGAAATTATAATATGAATAAAACCATTAGTAAAATAATAATTTATCAATTTAATTTTTTTAAAATTAGGAAAAAAATAATTAATATGATCTAGTATTAAAAAAAATTCTTTCTCAAATAACTATTTACTATGTTAATAAATATAAAAGCAATCTTAAATTCTTATTATGATAATATAATATATTAAATTATATGAACTATTATATTAACATTATTTAAATTAAAAATGGATATGAAATAATATGAAGAAAAATTAGGGTTTAAAAATATCTTTTTTTCAATGAAAGTTATTTTTTATATATTCAGAATTTTCATGTAAAATATAAATTTATAAATCATAGATTATTAATTTTACAAAATAAATTATTTTTTGAATTCCATGTATCAATTTAATCCTAAATTTAATATTTTATATTTTCTAAAACAATATATTTTAGGTGAGTTCTCAAAAATATTGTTTGAACTAAAATCATAGAGTTTATGACTATATTGGGAAGAAAATATAATTAAATACATATAAAATAATGTTCATGATATAATATTTATTTATTAAGTAAAACTATACATTTAAAAATACTTTTATGAAATTAGAAGACCCATGGTTAAACTAGTATTAACTTAATTAATATTTTCCATTAAAAGGAACTATATTTGGTATTTTTGTTTAACTAAATATTATTTTTGGTAAAATTCAATTTTAAATTTTATTGAAATCCAAATAAATTTATCTTTTTATAATGAAATAATTTATATTAGGAAAATTAGATTCTTCAATATTGTTATCCTATACATAATGATTAAGATTAAATTACAGTATAAAAACATTGGTTTTTATGTGTTAAAAATTCTAATACTAAAATTAATTTTTATCAAAATTATAAATTTTATCTGAAAAAACTGATTTCTTATTTTTAATTAGTATTATATTTTTAATAACTGATATTTTATTTTTAGACAACAAATTTAAATTTATTATGTTAAAATTATTTACCATAGTAAATGAAAAAATGGTAAACGTGAAACTTTAAAGAGTAAATGACATAAAAACATGTTTAAAAATGTTTTAAAATGAATGGTTGTTGTACTAACTCCTCTATATCCTTACCTACTCCCGTATTATTTATTTTTAAGTTTTTTCAACATTTGAAACAGTATCTATCTTTATATTATATTGAACTATTTATAAAAAATATATTATCAACACTTATAAAAGGGTCCTCCCACCATCCCTTAAAACCCACTAAAAGAATTTTTTCATCACCTAAAACTATTACCATTTTAATTAAATTATAATCCTATTCATTTTAATTATGAATCTAGTCAAATAGATTCTCTTAAGGCCTCCATTACCATGATTTATTCCAATGTAATGTCCATGTCCTCAATATGATTACTTTTTTTCACTTACTTATTTTCCTTTATTTATTTCAATAAAAAATATAATTTTTAAATTAATATATAATGAAATAATATTTTTTTACATTTAATTATATTATGTTAAGGTTAAAACTCTGAAATTTCTTTCCCTTTTCTATTGTGAAAATTGAAAAATTCATCCATGTGTAGTGCCTACTACAACCTCTATAATGTGATGACTTCCATCTTTTCTCTTCTGCCTCTCTTAAATGATTACAAGGGTGAAATTTAATGATAAATTATTCTTATATATTATTATTATTATGAAGATAAATATTATAATCCACCTTCTTTTCCTCTAATTATTCTAGAAATGAAAATGTATTTCAAGTGTTGTGCAAACTACCACCGCCACAAAGCAACGTTTCACTTTTTTTATGTCTTCATTATTATATATTTAAATGAATTAAAATAATATAAATACATTAAAAGTATTTATATATTATCATTATTCATATATAAGAATTTTATTATACCAAAATAAATCACATTCATAGTCCTAATCATCCATTAATTATTGCATGTTTATGTTCGGTTTGGTTAACCAACTATATGAACAACGCTATAAAATATTATAATGTATAAATATGATAGCGTAATTAATAATGATATATGTTATAATTAACTAAATAATGAAATTATTCTAGTTATGTAGTGGTATAGTTTATATGAAATTAATTAGTAAAGATACCATCATTATTTTGTTAAAGATCACCAAAACATGTTTGTTGCTAATTTTATCTACAAGAACCATAACTAAAAAACAAATTAAAAGAAATTATAACTATATTAAATTTATTTAATTATAAATTATAGTACCTTTTATAATTTTATTAATTATGATATTTAGAAGAATAAAGAATACCAACACCACTATTATGAAACTTGTTCAAAATGATCAAGATTACACCTACCCGAAATTGAAAAAATTTACCAATTTATATAAATATAGATAATAATTATAAATAATGTTTATAAAATATTGTAGATAATATTATGCTTCTAAAATATGTGACTATGATAGTTATTTTTCTAAAACCAGATGAAATTAAAAATAAATTTAATATAGATTGCATGAAACACTGAGTTTCTACAAAACAGCACTTTGTAATAACCTATCCAATAAACCTAATTTTTCCGCTTTTGTGATTTGAATTTCCAAAAATTGACATAGATGGTTGCATTTACTATGATATTTGGTTTCTGATAGAATCAACTTAATTTTTTGGTGAATAATAACTTGACCTTATGAATAGTAAGATACCATTATTAATTGTAACATGACCCTTATAAATATTAATGTACCCTTATGAATATTAAACTCTCCCATATAAGTATAAATAAAATTTAGGCACCTTATAGATGAATGTGAATATTTTAAAAATTAATAATTATGTGTTTGTATTTTTGTGGCTAATAAATATTTATTAAAATTTTCAAATTAATAAATTTATTTAAAATAAAATTCAATTTCATAAAATGTATTCCTAAATAAATATTTTTTTCCCTGTTAATTTGGTATAATTTTATGAGACATCGATTAAATTTTCAAAGTATAATAAAATCAGTTTAAAATTTAAAATATATTTATTTTCAAGTAAATAATGATTTTAATTAAAATTTAAAATTTTCATGTTTAAAAAATTATTTTGATAAAATAAAGTCCATTTCTGAATTTTATATGTTGAAAAATGTCTACGATGAATTTTTGGGTTTTTTTCTAAAATATTTGTATTTTTATTGAATAGTGAAATATGATAATTTACCCTATATATACATTAAAGGTTAAATACACTACTCATTGCATCATGGATAATGTAAGAAACCATTAGTATGAAATCACATGCACATATTACTATTAATGTTCACAAAATAAATATTATTTCTTTTAATGAGCCAAATAATAAAATAATGAATAAGATAAACAAAAATTACTCATCTCCTTGACTACCACCCCCCACACAAAATTCATATTCTCTTCACCACTATAAATAATTTTACCCAGTCTAAATTCTTCCCAAATATCCTACCAATATCCTCCCCTACAACCAGTATCCCATGGTCTCATAAAAAGACCAAAATCTCCCCCTAATGAAGCTCTCAAGGAAGATATATTTAAGAGGTAAATTCATCTTTTCATTTCTTTTATTTTCAAGATCCTTTGTTTCCTTTTCTATCCTCACCTCCTTTCATACAAATGTTATGATATCTCTAGTAATATAAATGTACTTTAATTTTGTTTTTATAATTTAATAATTCATCATCATATCTATGTTCCCCTCCATTTATACTAGAAATGAAAACACCATTCGACATGTATTAATTTATCACATTTAAGGATGATGGGTTTTCAATTTATTTTACAATATTAAACTCTGATCATGAAACCATTTTGATGGTTAAACCAGACTATAATATTTGTATTATAACATATTTATGGTTCTATAATCCTTTTTTACACATTATATTAATTTATAAATCAAAATGAGTTCGTTGTTATCAAAAACCACGAATTAACCCAAACAATTGTCATTATAGTTTTATATGATGATTAATCTTCAATCCCAATTAGCAAAATAATTTTACAACCATGTGATCCTATGATTTTTTAATAATAACATAAAACTTCAATTATGTACAACCATTATCATTCTATATGTTTATCCGCACATGAATATAATTAAACTTATTTAAAAACCCAAAGGAGAAAACTATCTCAAAGAAAAAATTGAACCTATTAAACCTGTAAAGAAGGCCATGAATAAGATTAATAATCCAACAATAAATAAATTAATTAAGAAGAGTTTATGTACATATTAATTAATGAAATTAATTTTTTTATTCATGGCACTATGATCAAGGGAAGGACATCATCGGACCTAAGGTAAGGGGTTTCCTCATTTCACTTCCATTTTTGTGAGATATTATTTATTCACTACTATTAATAGTGTATGATGTATCGATACATACAATTGATGTAACATATAATTAATATATTTATTTTATTAGTATTAAATGTATCATTTGAAGACTATTAATTTGGGGGAATATGAATCGATTGATTACAAAGTCATAAAGGTTTTCCACCCGAAACTCTGTTGGCATTTGGGTTACATTAATTGACTACTTACCTCAATAAAATTATTATTTATTATTATTAACTCCTCATAATTTTGGTTTTAGTGTTCTATATATGTTTACCTACCATAATTTTTCTTTATTTTATTTGTAGTTACATGTTTTAATATGATCTTGAAAATAGTATTCCCCAAATACAAGCCCGATTCAAGGGAACTTCTCGAATTCTAACCTATTTTGAAGTGAACTATATAATCTATAATAATCCATAATTATATTTATAAAATCAAAATATTTATCATGAAATACTTACTCGGTTCATTTCTGGTTTTATGAATTAAAACATGCCTTTTTCTCTTTAAAATCTCTTTAATATTTTCCTTAAATGGCACTAAAATGTTTTAATTATAAGGATTTTTTATAAACTCTTTTTTCATGATTGTACATAATTTATACCTCAAATATAATTTCAATGTTCATTCTTTTTCTTTTCTGGTATATACATTTTTAAAATATTATTTCAGTTTTTTACAAATTTTTCTTCAAAACATCTCTTCTTTCTAAGGTAAAAAATATTTTTCTCATATCGATTTAACTTTTTTGAGGTATATGCCTTGTTCAAAAATTATTCCATGAATGTGGTGTATGTACTGACCTTTTTTATATCATATCAAGAGTCTCATTATTCTTATAGTATTCTAATGGGATATTATTTGAATTTTTAAAGTTGATATGGGACACTATGGAATGTTTAAGGATTATTTCTTCAAGAATTTATAATTGGTCTCATTTAAAAATATCTTCTCTTTTGTCAACATCCTTTGTTGAATCTTATACTTCATTGAGGTTAATCTATTATTATATAATCTAACATATGTGTTGAAGTTTTTTTCATTAATATTAATTTGTATGTGTCATCATGATACCTCTCACCATATTATTCCAAATTGTTAGAGTTTAGGTTCAATGATTGGGGAATGTTATTTATATTTAAAATGTTAGTTTAATTATGAATGTATATGTTAATTATGTTCCCCCATTTATATAATGAATGAATTGTAACTAGAATTTGATGGTTGGGGCCTACCATATCCTGTTGATTCATTGGTAGGTCTCATTACACAAATAGATATGGACTTGGCCTAGGTCTTTCCAATTTTGAGATATGGTTTTGGCTGAGGCCTTAATAATTTGTTGATGTATTGTTAGAGTCCTTGATGGTATGTTTCATAATTCCTAGAATATGAATTTTCCTCATTATGAAGCTATAAATATATAGTTTAGGTGGTTATTAGACTAGTAGAATACCCAAGATTATGTTTTATTATGGTGATATTTACTTATCTCATATTCCTGCCATATTATGTTCAGGTTTATATTTTTAATGTAATTTGTTTTCAATTATTAACCATGAATAATTTTTATGTTTGTGAAATCTTATACTATATTGTATACCCTTAGTGAGCATTTAATCTCACCCCTTCTTATGTTTCATTTTTTCCAGGACATGAAGTGGTATGTTATTACTGACTTCCATGTATAATCTTAGAGTGGTGGATGTTACTAATATGACATATATTTGTTTTTTTATTTCAAGTTATAATGCTGAACTTATGTATATGTTTTTATTTTCAAATAGACTAAACTATTCATTCCTTCAGGGTATGAATTTATTATAATCATTCCAATGTAATAAAAAAGATACCATCTTCGAGAAATTGGGGTCAGGTATTTATAGTTGGTATCATAGTAAGTTTAGTAGCAAACATGGAAAATAGATTTAGAAAATTTAGATTAGAGAACAAAATCCTAAGATAGTATTTGAGGATAATTATGTATGAACATATTATAATTTTAGTAAGGAAGATATTAGGTGGATATATCTAGAAAATAAATCCATGTGTGAATACTAAAAGTAGATGTAGTTCTGGCATAGATTTACCTAGGAGTAACAAAATCGACAAGGAGTTTCGGGCTTAACCTGGGGTATCCTGGAACACAAAAATGGTTCCTACTAAGCACCTGGTTTGACACTCCAAGGGGATATGCTTAGGATAATTCATATTTTCTTTACCCACCATTATAAAGGATTTATTCATCCAAAGTAACCAGAGTATATGGTTCTAGGATTTATGATTCATTAATTTGTTCTATGTTTAGAGTTATAGAGAGATCATAACTTTATGACCTAATATATTGTATAGAAGTGATTAGAAATTGAGCCTATAAGAAGGAATGAGAAATTCATTAATGAACATTATTCAAATAGTAAGAAGGATCATATATCTTATTGTCCTAATCCATCATTTCGAAGTAAGATAGTCTCCCAAGTATCTTTATAATATGAGAAAATAGTATCATGTACTAACAAGATATGTAAAGAATTATTTGATTCATATGGATTCGAAGGGAATAATGAAAATAAGTGGATTGACAAGAAAAAGATGGATGAATAAAATATGGTAAAGAAGAGTTTTCCAACATGCGATAACTATTGGAAGAATCACCCTAGAAAATTCTTAAAGGGAATGGGATTTTTCAATAAGTGTAGGGAAAAAGGACACAAATTTCAATATTTCAAGGGAAAGGAAATTGGTTCTAATGTAAAATGATTCAACTATAAAAAGATGAGACAATAAGCGAATCAATGCCCTAAGCGTCAAAGGAAGATGGCCCAAATGATGTTACTAAATTATTATCAAGTCATGATACTACCACAGATGATGTATAATGATTATTATGCCTCATCATGAATCATTTAATTTTAATATTTTATCAACAATGTACTAGTTATAATAGTTATGAAATATATAAATATTGGGTTGTAGTACTATGTCATTAAGTGTTGGAGATCATATGATGAATTGTACCAAGGATAAGTTACTCATTAAAAATATTATATCTTGGTAAATTATATGGTTAAGGGAAAGTAAAACTAAATATATTCCTGATGTTATTAGATATCGATGAATAAATGAATAATTTGGATAATTATTTACTACCTAAAAACTTATTATTGACTTGCCAACAAGTGGTCTGTATAATCAAAGATGGAGTTTACATCATTTTTTGATAAAAATAAAATACACCCTAAGATTTTATTTCATAGTAATTTACCTTCCTCTTTGTGGAATATTAATCATTTCTTTCAAATCCTCCACATCGATAAATTATTACTCATAAAATTATGACATTGTTAAGGATAATTCTCATTCTATATAAAAATAAATTTTCAGCCATGTCCATATTTTCCCATCCCAAAAATTAACTTCTTTATATTTAGAAATCAAATTATGTGTCATCTCAAGAGGCCTTCTTATTTAAATTAAAACTTTTTATAGGAATTTTTTTCATTCTTTTTTGGATAAGGCTTTTTAATAAAGGTATTTAAAAATACTAAAAAGGGGTTTTTATCCTTTGAAAATAATTTTTTTATCTTTCACACCATGTTTATTTTGATAAACTTTATTAAACTTTATGGATCTATGATTAGATTTTCATTTTCAAAATAAAGTGTTTTAAAATTCTTTCAATTCCCTTTTTGAATCCTTTTTGTCTTTTTCAAGTATTCTTTATTGAAGATTCTTGTTTTAAAGTAAATTTTTAAAAATGTTTTCAATTATTATTTTGAAAACATTTATATTATTAAATGATTAATTAATGACATTTTTTTCAAAATATTGAATTTTAAAATTCCATATTTTTTTCTCAACAAGTGATGTTTTTCAAAATGACTTTTTGAAGTGACTATATGTTTATATTTTACACCAAAGTTAAAATCAGTTTCAAAAATATATTAGTGGATTTCTTTAAAATTTCAACTTTAACTCTGAAGGATTTATTTCTTTGAAAGTTATTTTTAATGAATCACCCTCTAAAATTTCATGTAAAATACTTTTTTGGGGTAATTGAATTATAGGTATCAACTATTAACATTCAACGGGTCAGTTTGGGTCATACCATCTAGAAATGATAGGAAATGCATTTTTTATTCCATTGGTTATTTATAATGGATGAAACCCATTTTATCACATGGGATGTCAGGATATTTTGAATGATTTATATCATATGGAACAAATATGTATGTTTTTTCATTATATGATTGTTGGGATCTATATAACCCTATAATATTGTGAGTAAATCATTATATCTCATTAGATAACGGGAAATGATTCGTGATGCTCAATATTCCAAGGGAAATAGGTGAGTGAATCCTGGTCCACCAAGGGATATTTTTTGGTAAAGCTTCTTCATCCAAGGAAAATAGGTGAGGGTATCCTGGTCCAATAAGTTAAATAGGTGAGTAAAGCCTGATAAACTAATAAAATTATTCTATTAATCCTTTTTCAATATGTTATGATTCAAAGGATATGCCATATAATTATGTTTTTAAGTGTACTTATGTTTTAATTACTCAAATATAATGCTCCATATTTTATATGTGTAGGTTTTCCTAATGTTATGTTAATTTTTCATGACTATAATCTCATATCTATATACATTTATTTTTTTCACTTTTTCTCTTAATTGGTTATTTTTTATGTTTATCTTATAGAGGATTTGAGATAACCCATTTTTATGTTTTTCACCAGGACACAAATATGGGTATTACTTGTCATATTTTTATAAAGTGGTTTAGAGTAGAATGTTTTTGATGAAATGTTGATGGGAGTTGTCAAATAATATATTTATATAGATAATATTTCTGTATACTAAACATCTCGTTATTTCATTTATGTTAATATTTATGACATTGAATGATTAATCATGAAAAATAATGAAATAAATGTGTTTAATTAGCATGGTTAACTTTAGTTTGTATTAAATGAGGGTTTAGTTATTTTTTGGATGAGTTTATTGAATTATAATAAACACCCTTGGGATAATTCTAAGAGATAATTTTTAGTATATGATAACATCCACAAAAAATTATAAACTATAGATTTTTTTGTTTTCATAGAAATAACATACTTGCATAGATACTATAAGAGGATAAAAGATTTGGAAAAGATGTTCCTTTATATAGACATTTTCATATTGATTTTTACATATTTATAATTGTGATATTATAATAATAATTATAGTTTTAGTGTTTAGTTTCAACAGGATTATGAAAATGAATATGAGAAAGGTATGTATCTCAAAACATCTTGGTATTATAAATAAATAAAGGTGTATACTTAAATGGTTGATAATATTAGTATGTGTGTGTTATGTTAGAAAAATCGGTTTTCTTTGTATTAACTAAGGTAGTTAGGATTATATCATAATAGAAAATAATTCTTTATATCATTATCTACTTTCATTAGGGATGAATACTTATTTATGATATTCTAGTATATTGAAAAGTTTATAATGATTATGTGATACTTCTAATGATTTTCTTTATAAATTTTTTTTAGTTTTTTTGAAACATATATTAAATATTATCAAAAAATGTGAAACTTTATTTTATGAAAATATTATATTTTTTGGATAAAAATTGAAGAACACAAGATGGTGTGATAGGTAACTATTTGGTTTAATATACTCATGATATAGAGATAATAAAGGGTTGGTTGATTTATTTTAAAAAATTAAAAATGTATTCACAAACATGGGGTTGATAACTAATCCATGGAATTTTTATTGAATTTCATCACATTTTTTGGATTGTGGTATGTATTTTATAGCCTTTGATTTTTTGGAACTAGTGATAAATATTGTTTGTGGGTTAAATATAGTGTTAATTTCTGGGAGAATATATGGGTTTTCTATACTTTAATGTCATATAGATTCATATTGTTTTAGAAATGGTTTATTTTTTAGAATGTATGATTAGGTTATATACATACTTGAGTAAATGATTCCATGAAATATTAATGTATTTTGAGGAATGATATGTAACATAATATATTTAAAGAGAGTAAGGAAGATGTCATATCAGATTTTATACCACTAATGAAAAACATATTAATAACACCCCCACTTTCTTCTATAAGTGAGTAATAATTAAAATTGTGAGTAAATAATTTATTTAACAGTGGTATAATATCATGACCTGAAATTGTGGAACATATGTTTCCCTAAATAAATAATATATTCAACAACCTATTTCCTGAGAAACATCGAACTAAAATGATTTTTTCATATTAGATGAAAATTATTAAGAAATTATAAGATAAATAAAATATATATTGACTAAAAACATTACATGCATTTAAAATTTATTATGTTTAAAGGATAAAACATTTATTTGATTTATTATAAAATATTCTTTCTTAAAAAATTGTTTAAAGTGTTAATAAATATAATAGACCACTTTTAAAATATTATTTTGATAATATATGATATTAAAATATATTAACTATTATATTAACATTCATTAAATTATAAATTGATTTAAATAATATTAAGAACAGTTAATTTTTAATAATTTCATTTTTTAGTAAAAGTTTCTCTCCATTATATTTTTATAAAATCCTAGTATTTATAATTATGTCATTATGTAAGTATAACATAAAAATATATAAAAAAATTCATGATAAAATTTTTATTTTATTAGTAAAACTATACATTTAAAAATACTACATTGAATTTAAAAAAAATATGTTTACGATTTTATTATCTTAAGTAATATTTTCCAATAAAACAAACTTTTTTGGTCTTTTAATTTAATTAAATATTATATTTGGAAATATAGTTTCTTATTTGATTTTAAATCCACATAAATTTTATTTGATTTATAATAAACTGGTTTATGTCATGAAAATCAATGACTTGGATAATTTTATCATAATTTTAAATTTTAATCTTAAAAATACACTTATTAAAAAATGAGGTTTTACACATTACATTCGCTAATGTTAAATTTAATTTTTCTTACACATATAAATTTTATTTGATAAATTTTATTTTATATATAGAATCTATAGGTCTAAATTATTTAATAATTTCCATTTTAATTTTAAAAATTAAAATTAAATTACTTACATAAATATTAGTCATCATTATAAAACTAGAAATTAAAAAAAGTGAAAATTATTGGTGTTAATGAATTAAAAATATGTTCATTTTTTTCAAATTATTGGTTAACGTATTTTTGACCGTATTTTTCCCCCTCTATATTATTTTTTATTTTGGAGACTTTTAGACATTTGAAACTTGTGATCTATTTTTATTTATAGAAATACTACTATCCTACTTGTAAAAGGGGTCTCTCACCACCCCTTCAATACCACTAAAGGAATTCATTTCCAAATAAAAAATATATTAATTTTTTATAATACTTTTCATTTTTCTTGAGCCTATGGTAAAAATATTTTTTAAGGGCTCTATTTGCAAGAATTATGAAAATTTAAAGACAAATTCCTCAACATGATCACTTTTTTCAAAATATCTTTTATTTTTACATACCTTATAAAATATAATTATATAATTCTTATATAATGACATTATTATTTATTTTATACTGATTATTTTATTTGAAGAATTTCTATCGTAGTTCATGGTAAAAAAAATTATATATTCCCTAGTGTAGTCTTGTGATTAACATAAGGAAGTCCCTTGAAGAGGAGTGGACACAAAATAGTTTTATAATTTTAAACAATGGTAAAAATGGTGTGTTTTTTGTATAAATTAATGATAAAATGATTGAAAGGAAATTTGAAATTAAAATGATTGAAATACTATGATATTAAATGGGTGATTTGGTTGGGGTCGGTTTCCCAATTTTAATTCTATCCTTGTTCATTTTAATTAAAACCTCTTCTTCTTAGTTGGTTAAAGTGAGTTTTTACAATAGTTTCCTCTCACTTCCTTGGTGAAATTATGATGGTGATAGAAAACCATTCCAAGATCTCAGTTTAGTCAAATATTATTCCATGTAAAAAATAATTGTACTGAATATCTTTAATTGACATTGCCAATTATAGACCAGGTCTTGTTTATCCCAAACAATAAAGAACACTCACTACACCTTATACACATACTGATGATCATCGAGTACTTCACCACTAATCCCTGGTCTATTCCATAGTATATAAACAAGAAATCAGTGGAGTGAGATAATGATTATTTCACCAGGGAAAATAAATAACGGAATTAAAATTCAAGAGAAATTACACTTTATAATAAAATATTCTATATGGAATTGAAATCAACTTTGGAGAAGAAATAAATTTAATTCAATTAAGTCCAAGAACTCAAGCATTGCAAAATAGAAAATCAAACCTTCCCCAATCACTCAAAATGTTTACCCCACCATGGTAAGGGTAATATAGATGAATGCAGAAGAAGAAGAAATCATAAATCTATGGAAAAGAAAAAAAATAAAACAGGGAAATCTAAAATGTTCCCCTCCTTGCTGCTCTCGAAGAAATGGGATGGAATGAGATGCTTTGAGAGAGAGGAGCTCCCCTCCTTTTATAGCCAAAATTTGTCCCTCGAAAGTTGACACGTTGTATCCCCATTAAATGAAATATTCCCTTATTTCACATTTCTTGTATGTTTTACATAATTATCATTTCCGTTTTCTCGTAAAATCAAAGCATATTTGGAGAAGTATTTCGAGAGTTATGCTCATTTTCCTATAACAATTTTTTCTATCGAGTCAGACACTCCAAATCGCAAACCTCCAGATTAGAATTCTTTAATTTCCATTAAAAATGAAAAATTCACTCAAAATCTCCTTCATAAAATATGTTAAAAAATTTATTGGGCATCTATCCACCCATTTGAACAGAAATTAGGCCCACCGTGAACAAGTTATGGACCCCACACCAAAACTCTGTAGATCTGTAAACAGTTTTCATGGTCCAACTTGTGAGCTTCATTTGAACTTCCATATGGTCGATTCAGCTTTTGGTCAAGAAAGATGAAATAACTCCCTAGATGTGTAGAATCTGGAAATGAAATAATTTTCAATTTGAATATTTATAGAAAATTTTATGGCCAAAATACAGAATTGATTTAAACAGTTAAAAATTAAAAATGGGCCATTTTTACTATTAAGCTCTAAATATCGCCAATATAATAAAATGAGACAATTTATCATAAAGTAACACCTTGGTGGGATTAAAATAATGAAATTAAAATTAAATTTAATTGACAATATTTTCATTATCAATTCCCCCACACTTAGCACATGGACTCCGGGACAAGTAAACCTCAAAATCAAATCAAATCAAATCCAAAACACATACCCATGAGATTTACCAAATCCAAACCAAGAAACAAAAAGATATCACGACTCATAAGAACAATTATTTTTATTTCTCCATTTTAGATTATTTAATATATTTACACTTAATTTATTATCCTTTTTACACAAAACACCTACCTCACATGAATTTTCTCTCATCTCACAAATATAAATATTCAACAATTCTTTTCTCATCCAAACTCACACAAGAGTCACCATAGGCTTGATAAATTCCTACTTCTCCACTCGATGTGAGTCAAGGACATGTGTTTCAAATAAGGACATTTCATGGTTGTTCTATGGCTTCCATTTGGTAGAATTTAGATGTAAAAAATTTTGAGGTCGAAAAAGGAGGGTCTAGCTCTTTTTGAAGCAAAACTGAAAGATTCTAATTTTCACTCAAACCTGGTCTCCTTCTCTTCCTCTTTGTATGAAATCAGCTCCATCATCATGAGAACACAAGTAATGTTCATGTTATTTACCATTTCACCAGAAAACTTTCTTTTCAAACATATTTTGTTTCTTGAAAACTCCAGATAATACAACTTTATTTCTACTTTGGAAGCTCTAGAAAGATACATCTTCTTTTATCATGAAATCTCTAGAATGGAACAAATTTTTACAAAATGAAATCTTCTACATAAAAATAAGTACTTCAAAATATTATTTTCCACCCATATTATCATCAAATGAGGTAGTACACCCCAAGAAATCATCCCACACACTTATATTTAACTATATCAAGAAATTTTACATAAAGAGTAGGTTGGATAAAAAAAATTGTCTTATAATGTGGCTAACCTAATAGGCTATTCTTGTCTTCTAAGTGCTACAAGTATTAATGTATAATTTTTCCCATAATAAAAAGGATTATTTTGAAAAGGGGGATTAAACCAAATAAATGCCTCAATCATTTAAAACAAAGGTACCTCAAACCCTTAAGTTTTGACAAAAATAAATGAAATTCTAGTTAAAGAAAGCATAGTCTGGTTCTTTAAAGAAATTAGGTGAATGTAATGAATATGAAAACAATGGTAGATAATCCTAATAGGAATGTGATTTCAAAAATAAAGACAGTGAGATGTGGCATCGGATTTAAAAATCATGGTACTTTTCATAAAATTACAATATATTTTAACTTGAAACAAAGTCATTTCTGCATTCAATTAAGCTCAGCTTCATTGAATAGATTGGTTCACTCATTGACATGAATTTCAAAAATAGAAATGATAATCATTTTAGCTCAAAAGTTTTTACAACACGCTATATTTTAAAAATAAACACACAAATATCTGGAAAGAATTTTTTTTAATAAAAATAGTAAACCACACAAGAAATGAAAAATCCTAAACTGAAAAGGTTTTATCCCACACACATAAATGATGCAGTGTACTCAGTGAATTAAAATGGATTTAAAATGTAAGAATATTTTAAAATGAATTACATCAAGTAAGAATGTGTAAAGGAGAGGTATGAACTGATGGATTTAATTGATAAATAGTTTGGATGAGTGTGATCTTCTCCACTGGCTCTGATGCCAGGGTTTAAAATAATTTCTTCAACCTATGCCCATTCATAGGGAACAGATCCTGCTCTCTATCCATCATAATATTCACAGCACCAAAAGGATATACATGAGTAACTATAAATAGACATTCCCATCTGGAACTAAGTTTACCTAGCATCAACTCAAGTCTTGAGTTGAATAACAACACTTTTTCTCCAGGATAGATGTCTTTCGGCCTGATCAGCTTGTCATGGGCCAATATTTTTCTTTCTTTTTAAATCATGGAATTTTCAAATGCTTCACTTATTATTTCCTCCAGATACTAAATCTTCAATATTCATTCCTTCCCATCACTTTCAAGGTCCAAATTCATTTTCCACATAGCCCAATACGCCTTATGCTCCAATTCTATAGGTAAGTGGCAGCTTTTCCCATAAAAAATCTTATACAGACTCATTCCAATTGGGGTTTTTTAGGCTTTCCTATAATCCCATAATGAATCTTTAAACCTTGGCTCTAATCCATGTTGTTTTAATTAATAGTCTTTTCCAAAATTCCTTTTATTTCCTTGTTCGAAACATCAGCTTGCCCATTAGTCTGTGGATGATAGGGAGTTTATGTTTTATGATGCACCCCATACTTCTTCAGAAAAGTCTTTATTCACTAATTGAAAAAATAGTTTCCCTTGATCATTGATGATGTATCTGGGCACTCTAAAACTATAAAATATGTTAGCCCTGAAAAAATCACGAACAACTCTAGCATCATCAGTCCTGGTGGCTTTTTCTTCCACCAATTTGGAAATGTAATAAAATCAAAGCAAGATATAAAAATTTCCAAATGACATCAAGAAATATCCCATAAAATATATCCCCCAAACTTCAATAATGTCACAAAAATTCAATGGATTTGGAGGCATTTCTTATCTCTTTGAAATATTTCCTAAAAACTGGCATTTTTCACATATGTTTCAAAATTCTTTAGAATCGTTAAAAATGGTTGGCCAATAATTTCTAGATTCTAAAATCTTCCTTTATATACCTTGAGGTCCAAATTGGCCTCCACAATCTAATGTGTGACAAAAATCAAAGACAAAATTAACTTCACATTCAGGTAAACATCTGTTTATTACATGACCTTTGCAAATATTCCAATGGAATGGATCATCCCAACTGTAATACCAAGATTCAGCTTCAAGTTTTTAAATTTAGTGAGAAATGAAATGAGATGGGACCTAAGATATTACCATAAAGTTGACCATGTCAGCATACCAAGGCACTTCTCCTTCAATCAAGTACAAATTCTCTCTTGGAATTTGATTATTCAGTGGGTTTCTTTCTGGAATTTCAATTTCAATGGTGTTTGGCAGTCTACTTAAGTTATCAGCCACTTGATTATAAGATCACATCGTATCCTTGATTTCTATATTGAACTCTTGTAGCAGTATCATCCATCTCACTAACCTCGGTTTAGAATCATCTTTCATCATCAAGTACCTTAAAACTACATGATCATAAAACAGAGTGATTTTCGTAACAAGAAGATATGATCTAAATCTTTCTAAAGGAAAAAAAATTCTTAAGAACACTTTTTCTGTGGTTTTATAATTTAATTGGGCCACAAATAAGGTTATTGAGAAATATGAAATGACTTGTGGTCTTCCCTCAATTCGCTGAGAAAGGATAGCTCCAAATGCTATATTGAAGGCATCACAAAATAGCTCAAATGGTTCTTCCCAATTTGGTTGTTTCATCACGGGTGGTGAAATCAATCACTTATCTAAGTCATCAAAGGATTCCCTACATGCACCATTGAAAAAAAAATCAGAATCTTTCAAAATTAATCTTGAGAGAGGGATGGAAATCTTACTGAAATATTTGATAAACCTCCTGAAGAATCTTGCATGTCCTAAAAATGATCAAACATGTTTCACACAAGTAGGGTAAGGTAATGAATTTATCAAAAAAAATTGATTTATCCACTTCAATTCAATTTTTTAAAATGACATGACAGAGTAAAATTCCTCTTTTAACCATGAATTAACACTTTTCAAAATTTAAAACTAGATTTTTTTCAATGTAGGTTTTCAAAACTTTTTTCAGATTTTTCAAAGAATGATCAAAAGAATCTACAAAAATATAGAAATTATATAAGAAAACATCCAATAAATTTTCAACGTGATCAGAAAATATACTCAACATGCACCTCTAAAATTTACATGGAGCATTACATGATCCAAATGAAATTATTTTATATGAAAAATCAGAAAAAGTACATGTAAATGTCGTATTCTCTTGATCCTCGGGAGCAATGGGTACCTGGAAGTAACCTAAAAATCTATCCAAAAAGCAATAATAAGTTCTCCCTACCAATCTCTCTAATATCTGGTCAATTAAGGGGATTGGGAAATGATATTTTCGAGTGACCTGGTTCAATTTCCTAAAATCAATGCATACTCTCCAGCTGTTTTGAATTCTCATAGGGATTAACTCATTCTTTCTATTCCTCACAGTGGTCAGCCCAGTTTTTTTAGAAATGGCATGAATAGTGCTAACCCAATGTGAATCTAAAATGGGATAGATGATCCAAGATTCCAAGAGCTTCTTAATCTCTTTCTTTACAACCTCTATCAAGGTGGGATTTAGCCTCCTTTGGGGCTATCTAATAGGTTTCAAATCTCGCTCATGAAAAATTCTATGTGAGCATATTTTTTGGTTTATTCCTGAGATAACACCAAAGCTCCACCCTATTATCTCAAAATCTCAATCAATTTTTGTTTTTTGTTTTAGACAGATTGTTTGTAATTATCACTGTTAATTTCTCTCCTTCCATTAGGTAAACATATTTCAAATCATTGGGGAGTGTTTTTAATTCATGTTCAGGTGGATTTTCAAGGGATGAAATTAAAGTGACATTTCCCACTTCTAAAGGTTGGACCTTCTGCACATAATAAAAAATATCATATTTCTCATTAATCAAAAAATCATAAAATAAATCATATTTTACCTCTTCTTCCCACATAAAATGATAATCTCCAGTGTTTTGGGAATTCAGTTGTTCATTAAGGGAATCAATATCTCCTAAGTCAAAGAATTCATGGCACATACCTGATTCATCAATGGGATCAATACATACTTCATGGGAGTGTGAAAAAAAAGTGTGATCATCTAATGGGTACCTCATGGATTCAAAAATGTTGTAGTAGACTGTGTTATCTCCAAATTCTATAGCGAGTGTACCTTCATGCACATTAATGATGGTTTTAGAAATCTTCAAGAAATTTCTCCCCAAAATGATCGGTGAGTGTGATGGGTCCCTATCTTCTTCCATATTTATCACATAGAATTCAGCTGGGAATAAGAGATATTTGACTTTCACCAGGATATCCTCTAGAACTTGAGCTGGGAAAAATGTGGATCTATTTGTGAGCTGCACCACCGATCTTGTGGGCTTTATGTCTGCCATCTACAAAGAAGTGTATACAGAGTGAGGAAATACATTAATTAAAGCACCTAGATCACACAAATCATTAGAGAAATTTAATTAACCTATGGTGGATGGAATTTAAATGTCACTGGGTCTTGACATTTGGTTTGAATCTGTGGTGTGATAAGGGCCAAGACGCTTCTCCCCAAGTTTATTATTTCATTCCCATGTATCATTATCTTTTTTTTGCAACAATATTTCAAAAACAATTCATAGCATGGAATGTTTTTGATAGCTTCATAAAGGGGAATATTGATTTCCACTTTCTAAAAAGTGTCTAGAATTTTCTTGAAGTGTTTCTTCATGAAATTTCATTGATTCAATCATCCTTGATGGAAATTCTGGGGTTAATTCTTCCTTCTCCCTTTGTTACCTTTGCATTAGTGTTTCTTTTCTATTATTATATGTCCTATCCTTCTCCTCCCCCTCTTCCTTTTCTTATTCTTGGTGTATTTTCACAAGATTTTCGAAACTTTCAACATAACTCTCCCTTAGAACAGGTGGTATTGTTTCAGGTTCAAGGTTGGATGGAGGTGGGATTTTATATCCACTTCATGTTATGATTTCATTGAAATTTTCTTTAGAATTTTCCATTGTATGGGATGGAAGCTTCCCAAGATTCTTTGACTTGATTTCAATAAGAATTACCACTATTTCTGCTAGCTTATCAACCTTATCTGCTATGCCCTCATACTTGGATTGTAGCTATTCAATAGAAGGTTGTGTGCTGGTATATTGTTTTTCATATATCTTTCTTGGGAATGGTGGTGGTTGAATGGATTGGTGTTGTTGGAATGTATGTTAATAGTTTTCTTAGAATGGAGGGGGGTTCTGGTATTGTTGCTGCTAGTAAAGAGGTTAAATAGGGTTTTTGTTAGGATTAAATGATCTCATATGGTTTTGTTGGTTCCCATATCTCTATTGGGCTTGGGGTTGATGAGGTTGATTTGGTTGGAATTGTCTTGGTTGTTGGCTGAAGTGCAGTATTATATCCCATGTATCTCAGGGAACTAGTTAGTATAATGATTGGATGAATAACATAAACCACATACCTGAGCTTAATCTTATTTTCCATTAACTTGAGTTACATCCATTTGATGAACTAACATTTCAAGGTCATCAACTTTTGTTTCAATAAATACAAATGAATCAGATGTTTTTACCTCATGTATCCCCCTGGTTCCCATTCCTATTATTACAAATTGTTGTGAGTTGTGAACAATCTTCTCAATTAGTACTCTGATATCTACAGGATACTTGTCAATTAGGGATCACCTAGATGAGACATATATAATATTTCAATCATTATCAACAAGTCCTTCTAAGAAGAACATTAGGAATTGGTGTTACTACATTTCATGATGTGGTCATCTCGAACATACCTTCATGAAATGCTCGCAGTACTCATAGAGGGTTTCTCATGTTGATTGTCATATGATGTAAATCTCTTTCTTGATGGTCGTGCTCCTTGATGTGGGAAAGAATCTTTGTATGAAACATATTTTTAGGTCTTCCCAATAACTGATCTCCCCTGGATTTAGATTATAAAAAAATTATTTAGCTTATTCATCATGTGAGAAGAGGAATTCCCTCCACTGAAATTGGTCTTTGGGTTCTACTCTTGTCATGATGCTTGAGTAAGTGTATCTGAATTCTTGCATGTGCCGATCTGGATCTTCTCCTGCAAGACCATGAAAAATTGGAAGCACATGAATCATATTGACACATTATTCAAAATAATTTGGTTCAGTGGGTGTAATAAGTTGGTTATTTTGAATGTAAAATTGATGTGCACATAGACCACACAGGGTTAGGTTGGGATTTCCAGCCATTATTTCAGGATCAATGTGAACACTAATAGTTTCACTTTAATCTAAGAGATATATTTATTCAACGATTTCTGGTAGGATTATTTTTCTTAGTTGGTTTAATGTTCTTTCAATTTATGTATCAAATTCAGTTAATTGTTCTTTTGAGTTGCTGGTCATTCAATTTTGAAAATCTTTTTTTGTAACATTGCCTCCCCAGCAACAACACCATGTTTGATGCATGCCTGTCATAGGGCATGGAAAAAAAATTTTTATATATTCTCTAGTGTAGTCTAGTGATTAACCCTAGGAATAATCCTAAAGAATAGTTCACACAAAATTATTTTTCATTTTAAAACAATGGTAAAAATGGTGTGTTTTTAGAAATAATTATTGAGAAATTGATTGAAAGGAAATTCAAAATTCAAATGACTGAAAAACTATGAAATTAAATGGGTGATTAGGACAGGGTATGTTTCCAAATTTTAATGCTATAATTTTTCAATTAAATTCAATTATCTTATTCTTAGTTGATTAAAGTGAGTTTTCATAATCGTTTTCCTCACTTCCTTGGTGAAATTATGATCGTGAGATAAATCCTTACCAAGATCTCAGTTTGGTCAAATATCCTTCCATGTGAAACATAGTTAAATTTAATATCCTCAATTGACATGGAAAATAACTGGTAGAGTCCTGTTTATCCCAAACAATTAATAACTTTCACTGCCCCTTTTACACGAATATACGATCATCGAGTACTTCACCAATAATCCCAGGTCTATTTCATCATATATAAACCAGAAATCAGTGGAGGGATATAATGATTATTTTTCCAAAAAAATCAATAATGGAATTAAAATTAATCAATGATCACACTTGATAATAAAATACTCTATATGAAATTGAAACCAACATTGAAGAAGAAATAAATTTGATTCAATTACGTTTAAAAACTTAAACATTAAAAAATAGAAAACTAACCCTTCCCTAATCACTAAAAATGTTCACCCCACCATGGTAAGGGTAATCGATATGAATGTGGAAGAAGAAGGAATTAAAAATCTATGAAAAATTAAATAAATAAAATAGAGAAAGATGAAATGTTTCCCTCCTTGCAGTCCTCGAAGGAATGGGATGAAATGAGATTCTTTAAGAGGGAGGAGCTCCCCTTTTTTATAGCCAGAATATGTCCCCTGACTATTAATGCGTTGTAGTCCCATTAAATGATAGCTTCATGCAGTTCACCCATATTTAATGTTGTGAATATTAATCTTAGCCGTTTCACCTCAAAATAGGAGCGTATTTGGGGAACTAGTCAGAGAGTTATGCATGTTTTCTTCTAACAATTTATTCTGTCCAGTCAGACTCTCCAAATCAGAAACCTCTGTATTATAATGCTTTAATGTCCATTAAAAAGTCCAATTCACACGGCCTTTCCTTCCAAAAAGATATTCCAAAACTTCTTGGACATATATCAACCGTTTTTCACATCAATGGGGCCCACCATGAACGAGTTATGGACCCCACACCAAAACTTTGCAAATCTGTAAATAGTTTTCATGGTCCACCTTGTGAGAATATTTTGAGCTTCCATATGGTTGATTCTGCTTTTGGTCAATAAGGATTAAATGAATCCATAGATAGGAATAATCAAGAAAAGAAATAATTTTTCAATTTGAATTAGTGTAGACAATTTTATGGCTAAAATATAGAAATAATTTAAAATAATTAAAAGTATGAAATAGGCCATTTTTTCTATTAAGCTCAAAATATCACCAATATCATAAAATGAGGAAATTTTTTATAAAGTAACACTTTTTGGGATTAAAACAATGAAATTAAATTTAAATTTAATTGAAAATATTTTATCTATCTGTATTCTAAGGGAATAACTATTAAAAACCTTACCCATTTCTATTAATGAAAATGAAACTTTATTTGTGTGTTCTATGAACAACCACCTCTACGGAGTAATGACTTCTGTTTATTACCACTACCACTATTTGGTGATAATAATTGTAAAATTTGAGAATAAATTTTATAGGTAAAATATAATTGTGATTACTGTGATATAAAATATAAACCAACTTCTTTCCCTCTCATTATTCAAGAAATGAAAACATTAATCATGTGTTGTGAGAACTACCACCACAATGAAGTAACTTATCTCATTTTTCATGTAGTATATTTATTATTTATTAAAATCATTTGATTTATGATTATAAAATTAAAATTATTTAAATAATATCATTATTCTTCTGTACTAATGATATTATTCCAAAATAAAAAAAATCATAATCTAATCCTCCCCTAATTATGGTATGGTTAGGTTTGGGTCGGTTTAACCACCCACCAGAACAATGAAATAAAATAAAATCATAGATGGTTATGAGAACAGAATTACAGATGATATATGATATGAATAAGTAAATAATGATTTAATATTTGGTTCTATAAAGGTAAAATAAATTTTAAACTCATTTATTAATATACCATCAACCTTTTGTTAAATATCACTGAAACATGTTTATCATTAATTTCATATAAATGAAAAATGACTAAATATACAATTAAATTAAATTAAAACATAATAAAATGTCCTTAAAATTTATTTATAATTCTTTTCATGATCTATGAGTGACTAAAATTTTGAGAAAAGTGACTAAAAACAACTATTACAAAACATGTTCAAAATGATCAAGATTACCCCCAAGAAAATTTGAAAATAGATCATAACAGACTAATAAAACTATAGAGAATAATTATAAATAAATTTTAGAAATTTTTTTAGATATTAATATGGTTATTAAATATTTTATTAAGATATAAATTTTTTATAGTGGATTCAAGCTCTTTATTGAAATTCAGGAATTAAGGTAAGGGGTTTTTTTTCTCAAATTTAATTTCCCAAGACATTTTTTATATTTTCTATAAAAACATATTTTATATGGTTTGATTAATAACTAGGAAATATATTTTATCATATTCATGTAATTCAATGGGTTTTTAGATCCATATCATCTTTTATCTTCAAATTGATTTCAATTCAAAGGATACAAAATTTATAAAGCTCTTTGTCAACTTAACTCTGTTAATTGATTTATAATGCTTTTTATTGATATTCTTTCTTCCATGTTTCATTGCTTCCACCCTAGTAATTTTTTTCATATTAATTATTCTACCGCTATAGAAATTTCAAATTATAGATTGAAATATTTCATCTCGATGATAGGATTCATATGGTCATGAATGTTACATACTCATATATTGTAAAACATAATTTTGATGTGATTGATCATGTAATATAATTAATGTTTTATCACGGTATGTTTTCCAAATTTTACATTCATGTATCTTGATTATGCTCTCATACCAATATACATATATATTACTCAGTTATGATTATTATTTTTTATCTCTTATGTTATCTTTATTAAGAATCTAATATCACCCCTTCCCTATATTATTTACCCATTATATAAGGATGGATATTACATGTTAGATGATTATGAGTGGTTTTACATTTGTGGGATTATGATGAATTGTTAATGATTTTTTTAAAATAATTTTTTTACCTATCTAATATTCCATGGAATTGAACCTTTGGTTCTTCGATATGTAACGACCCGAAATTTTGAATAAATCTTGTTTCCTAATTTTATGTGTTATTTTTATTTTATTTTTATACTCAACAAAAAATTTCATTTGATAACATGAGTATAATTAAAATGATATCATTGGTTTTTGACTGTTATATGACCATTGGTCAATATGACCGCTGGAAACTAAACGTTTTGATTATTGTCTCTAAATACAAGTAATCTTGGTTAATTAATATAGAAAGAAGATTCGATAGCCTCACCCAGTAGTCTTGGACCGATCGAATCCCATCTAACAGAACTTGGGAAGGAGGTAGCACCACTGGGCTTTACTCTGGACCAAACCCAAGCTGAACTTCATCATGTGAAGCTAGAACGGGATCGCCTTCACGAGAAGTTCAAACTGATAGAAATTACTACTCGTGCGATGTTGGTCGAGCCTCCCTCAGATTCTCTAACCTTAGCACACCTTACACTTAGGTCCTATGCTGGTGTGATAAGGGGATATGTAAGGAGACCATAACTACCTTGTGTAATCCTTTATTTTAAATAAAAATTGGAATTTCTTCTTATGATGAAGTTTATGAATTTTCAAATGACCAGATAAATATAGTATGCATATTTTTGATGAATTTTTGAGAAAGGATATTTTAAAAATATTTATGTAAACCTTAAATAAATAAAAAATGTGTAATGATTTTCAAAAAATGGTCTTCTACAAATATGTTCAGTACGGAATTTAGAGTCTAATAAGATCAACTTAATTTTTGATGAATAGTAAATTATGAATAGTGATTTTATGCTTAGGATTAGTAATGTGACCAAATGGATTAGTAATCTCACTTAAAGAAAGTATTAATATAATCTAGGCACCTTGATTTAAGTAATGTGATTCAATAAAATGGTTAAAAAACGGTTTCATAAATTATTATTCAAGTATTAGTTTTTTCGGGTGAATAGTGTTTTTTAATTAAAATTTAAATTAAAAATATTTGGTAAATTATTTTTATAAAATGGTTTTCATTTTTGAACTCAGAGCATCGATATTATGTTAAGGTAATTTTTGGGGTTTTTTCTAAAAATAATGAATTTTAGGTGAATAGTGTATTTATTTAAAAAATAAATCAAAAATATTTAGAAATTTAATTTTATAAAATGGTGTTCATTTTTGAAATCAGAGCATTGATATTTGGTTAAGGTGAAATTTTGGGATTTTTCTGAGAAAGTTGAATTTTCAATGAATAGTAAAAATACAGTTTTAGGGTTTCGGTATGTTTAATGACATCATAACTATGTCATGATGATGTCATGAGATATTTTAAAGGATATTCGACTAAAGAGGATGAATTATTGTGTGGGGGTCCCCATGTGGCCTAACTTTATGGTAAGTACCATGGGAGGGCCCATGCTTTTGAGAAAACCACTTTTGAGGTGTCCCTTGGCCATTAATGCCTTGTCCCCTCACTTTCCCTATAAATACCAAGACCTCCTCTCATCTTTTCGACTCCAAAACCATCCTCAACGATGTTCTGGTCTCCTTACCTACCAAGGAGTCCTCCCAAGGTTCCCCCAAGCCCTCAAGGTCCCAACCTTTGAGTTTTAAGAGTTACGTTTTAAGGTAAGGGATCCGACCTCTCTCTTTAATTTCAAGTAATCTCTTTTATGTCATTCCTTTTATGCTCCATGTTCTTATGTTGGAGGATGTTATTTTATACTCCTCTTAATGCCCTTTTAATGTTCACATAATGATAGATCCCCTCTTACTCTCATTATTTCGTTTTATGAAGTTTTAAGTGGCGTCGTTAGGCTGCCGAAATTTTTGTAACGGATTCTTTCTCCCTTCTCATTTTTCAAGATCTATTTTCATTTAAGTATTTCAAGTTCCTTTTTGTTATGTTGGGGTATGATCTCTATATCTATAATACTAGACTCTTATGTTCATATGATGAGAGACCCCATTTGATCTCTTTAATTCAGTATTTTGTAGTTTTAAGTGGCGTCGTTAGGCTGCCGAGATTTTAAGTGGTTCTTCACCCTTCTTGTTTTGAAGTTCTACTTTCATTTCAATTATTTCAAGTTCCTTTTTGTTATGTTGGGGTATTATCTCTATATCTATCATACTGTACTCTTATGTTAATATTATGAGAGACCCCATTTGATCTCTTCAATTCAGTATTTTGAAGTTTTAAGTGGCGCCGTTAGGTTGCCGAATTTTTAAGTGGTTCTTCACCCTTCTCGTTTTGAAGTTCTACTTTCATGTCAATTCTTTCAAGTTCATTTTTGTTATGTTGGGGTATGATCTTTATATCTATCATACTGGACTCTTATGTTAATATGATGAGATACCCCATTTGATCTCTTCAATTCAGTATTATGAAATTTTAAGTGGCGCCGTTAGGCTGCCGAATTTTTAGGGGATTCTTTCACCCTTCTCATTCTTTTCAAAGTTTCACTTTCATTTCAAGTCTTTCAAGTTCCTTTTTAATTATGTTGGGGAATTATCTCTATATATATCATACTGAACTCTTATTTTTACATGATGAGAGACCCTATTTGATCTTTTCAAATCATTTTGTTTGAAGTTTAAGTAACGCCGTTAGGCTGTCGAACTTTCATAAGAGAAATATAATTTTTGTCTTCCTTCCATGTTTTTCATTTCAAATGGCATGTCCTTGAAATTTCAATACCATGATCATGTATCCTTCTTATTCTGTCCATATACTATTTTATGGGTCATTTATGAATGTTTGACCCATTTTCCCTCTCTTTTTAATGTCTTCTAAAACCTCGTAACATAGCTGTTATGCTGCAGAATTTTCGTCTCAAAATGTATCTCTCTTTTTCTAAAGTTCTTTTATATTATTAAGTGAATACTCAAAGATCTTTCTTCTAAAGGGGTATTCACATATATACCAAAATGTTCTATTTTAAATTTTGGGATTTACATACATGAGACCCACCTTCCATTTCTGTGGGTTTTAAAGTGACGTAAAGATCATGTCTTTAAAACAGTTTTTAAAAACGTTATGATTATGAAATGAAACCCATTTATTTTATGCTATATGGGTTATTTATGAAATGTTTGATGATGATATATGTGGCTCACATTATAATAAAGGAAAATTTAAGGGTGCGCCCTGATAGCGCTCGAATGCATTGCGTAATGATGTAACCACTAGAGATTACAATTTTCACGATACCTTGGTGAATAACCTTGGTAATTTTCAAATGACACCTTGGGGATGGACCTTGGTGATATGTTCATGATTGTCTATGTTAAATGATGTAGCTACATATTCAAGTTATGAAAAAGTTTTATTTTTATTATGATATGCCTCATGATTTCATTTTCATGCCTTAAAGTTCTTTTCATGACTTTATTGATGTATCTCAAGTTCATATGTAAAATGTTTCACTTGTTTCCATTGCTGGGCCTTCTGCTCACCCTTTCTTTTGATGTATGTCCCCAGGTTATGAGATGCAGTAATGAGCCTAGGGTGAACATGAGGAGAAGCCTTTCAAGTGTTTAAGAAGAATGTTTTATGTTTTCATGTTTTAAGTTCCTAGTTTCCAAGACACTAAACCTTAAAGATCCTCAGTTTTGTAAAATGTAATGAAAGGTTATGTGATGAAAAGGCAGGATGCTATAGTTGGTATCAAAGGATGGTTTAGTTATTTGTGGAAATTAGGATATTAAAACTCTATGAAGAACCCTATAGAAAAGTTTAAATATAGGAAATCTTCCTCGTATTTTGGTGAGTATTGAGTAAGGGGTTTCCAAGCAAATACATCCCTGTCTGGATACGAGCAGGTAGAGGTGGCTCTGGCACAGATGTACATAGGGGTAAAACCTGAAAACACCGCTTTGAGCTAGACTCGAACGGGAACTGGTACACGACAATGGGTCTTGCTTCACTCTTGGTTACGACACTCTCGGGGGATATGCTTTGGTAAATTCATAAGCTTAGTATGAACCATTGTTAAAGGAATAAAGATAAAATAAAATAAAGGTTCACATAAGAATATATGATCATGGATAACCTAGATGGGAACCTAGGGGATCACAAGTTAGGGTATACTTTTCAACTACAAGTTATCCTTATATGCTTTAAGTTTCTTTTCATGATTATTGGCTAAGTATTTAAGCCCCTATTTATAGTTTCTTTTCTTAGTTAATGGAAGGAAATGGAAGAACATGTCCCAACAACCAATGTGATAGGAAATGCTACGATTGCAGTATTAATACGACCGAGATTATTAGGGGATTAAAAGATGATTATTATTTTGGAAGACGTTCACTATTTTGAGGACCCTATATGATCGAGGTAAATAGATTACTACGGTATTTTCATTGAGGAGTAAGGTTGACTTATATTTTGAAGAATCAATGAACTTAAGGTGGATTTATAATAATTTAGGTTACTTATGGGAATGATTAACCTATCTTGGGTAAAATATGTTTAGGTTAGCTACATTTGTTATAAGATGTTAGGTGTGGTTGATGTTGTTTGGAGATGAGCAATGAAGTTTATTTTGGAAGACTATGTTGTCAAATCCCTCTTGTATTTGGGTTTCAATCTTAGTTTGGTTTATTTTGAGGAATTTTAAGGACCGTTATTTATGGGATGGTCTATGATGAACTTTGGGTAGTACCATGGAACTTTGAAGATTTAAAAATAGTTTCCCTTCCTATGGGATTCTTTCTTTTTGAAGAGTTGTTTTACCTTACCCTTTCTGTTTTGGGATAATGTTTAAAGATAGAAGAAATAGATAGTTAATCTTTTGTGGATTATGTGATTCCCTAGAAGATGATTCTTGTGTTTTGATGAGACCAAGTAGTTTTGAATGCTCATCATTGGGAGAAAAGATTAGTTTTGGTAGAAACTTATTAAAGGATGAAACTCTACATGAAGGTAGGTATATTTTCTTATGTTTTTGTTCTATGTAGTAAATGAATTCATCAAAATTATGAAAAGGAACGTAAAACGAAAACGTTGTTGGTTTACGTTTCCTACTAGGTAATAAATGAACGTTTACAAACATCATAAGTTTGGGATTTTCTTATGGTTAACTTTCTCTTAATCATGTTCTCTATCACTCTCCCTTAGAACTTGACCCTTTGTTTTTCTTCCATGTCCATGTTTTCCTACATGGAATCCCAGTGTGGGCTAACTCGGGTGACCTTTATACTTCACATTCTTTCTTTTAAAGTAATAGTTTTACTGAATACTTTTTCGATGTGGGACATTCAATGAAATTTCAAAACCTAATTTTAAAAATTGTGAGGACGCAATTTCTTAAGGGGGGAAGATTGTAACGACCCGAAATTTTGAATAAATCTTGTTTCCTAATTTTATGTGTTATTTTTATTTTATTTTTATACTAAACAAAAATGTTTCATTTGATAACATGAGTATAATTAAAATGATATCATTGGTTTTTGACTGTTATATGACCATTGGTCAATATGACCACTGGAAACTAAACGTTTTGATTATTGTCTCTAAATACAAGTAATCTTGGTTAATTAATATAGAAAGAAGATTCGATGGCCTCACCCAGTAGTCTTGGACTGATCGAAGCCCATCTAACAGAACATGGGAAGGAGGTAGCACCACTGGGCTTTGCTCTGGACCAAACCCAAGCTGAACTTCATCATGTGAAGCTAGAACGGGATCGCCTTCGCGAGAAGTTCAAACTGATAGAAATTACTACTCGTGCGATGTTGGCCGAGCCTCCCTCAGATTCTCTAACCTTAGCACACCTTACACTTAGGTCCTAAGCTGGTGTGATAAGGGGCTATGTAAGGAGACCATAACTGCCTTGTGTAATCCTTTGTTTTAAATAAAAATTGGAATTTCTTCTTATGATGAAGTTTATGAATTTTCAAATGACCAGATAAATATAGTATGCATATTTTTGATGAATTTTAGAGAAAGGATATTTTAAAAATGTTTATGTAAACCTTAAATAAATAAAAAATGTGTAATGATTTTCAAAAAATGGTCTTCTACAAATATGTTCAGTACGGAATTTAGAGTCTAATAAGATCAACTTAATTTTTGATGAATAGTAAATTATGAATAGTGATTTTATGCTTAGGATTAGTAATGTGACCAAATGGATTAGTAATCTCACTTAAAGAAAGTATTAATATAATCTAGGCACCTTGATTTAAGTAATGTGATTCAATAAAATGGTTAAAAAACGATTTCATAAATTATTATTCATGTATTAGTTTTTTCGGGTGAATAGTGTTTTTTAATTAAAATTTAAATTAAAAATATTTAGAAAATTATTTTTATAAAATGGATTTCATTTTTGAACTCAGAGCATCGATATTATGTTAAGGTAATTTTTTGGGGTTTTTTCTAAAAATAATGAATTTTCGGTGAATAGTGTATTTATTTAAAAAATAAATTAAAAATATTTAGAAAATTATTTTTATAAAATAGAGTTCATTTTTGAAATCAGAGCATTGATATTTGGTTAAGGTGAAATTTTGGGATTTTTCTGAGAAAGTTGAATTTTCAGTGAATAGTAAAAATACAGTTTTAGGGTTTCGATATGTTTAATGACATCATAACTATGTCATGATGATGTCATGAGATATTTTAAAGGATGTTCGACTAAAGAGGATGAATTATTGTGTGGGGGTCCTCATGTGGCCTAACTTTATGGGAAGTACCATGGGAGGGCCCATGCTTTTGAGAAAACCACTTTTGAGGTGTCCCTTGGCCATTAATGCCTTGTCCCCTCACTTTCCCTATAAATACCAAGCCCTCCTCTCATCTTTTCGATTCCAAAACCATCCTCAACGAAGTTCTGGTCTCCTTACCTACCAAGGAGTCCTCCCAAGGTTCCCCCAAGCCATCAAGGTCCCAACCTTTGAGTTTTAAGAGTTACGTTTTAAGGTAAGGGATCCGACCTCTCTCTTTAATTTCAAGTAATCTCTTTTATGTCATTCCTTTTATGCTCCATGTTCTTATGTTGGAGGATGTTCTTTTATACTCCTCTTACTTCCCTTTTCATGTTCAAATAATGAGAGATCCCCTCTTACTCTCATTATTTCGTTTTATGAAGTTTTAAGTGGCGCCGTTAGGCTGCCGAAATTTTTGTAACGGATTCTTTCTCCCTTCTCATTTTTCAAGATCTATTTTCATTTAAGTATTTCAAGTTCCTTTTTTTTATGTTGGGGTATGATCTCTATATCTATCATACTGGACTCTTATGTTCTTATGATGAGAGACCCCATTTGATCTCTTCAATTCAGTATTTTGAAGTTTTAAGTGGCGCCGTTAGGCTGCCGAGTTTTTAAGTGGTTCTTCACCCTTCTCGTTTTGAAGTTCTACTTTCATGTCAATTCTTTCAAGTTCCTTTTTGTTATGCTGGGGTATGATCTCTATATCTAACATACTGGACTCTTATGTTAATATTATGAGAGACCCCATTTTATCTCTTCAATTCAGTATTTTGATGTTTTAAGTGGCGTCGTTAGGCTGCCGAATGTTTAAGTGGTTCTTCACCCTTCTCATTTTGAAGTTCTACTTTCTTGTCAATTCTTTCATGTTCATTTTTGTTATGTTGGGGTATTATATCTATATCTATCATACTGGACTCTTATTTTCATATGATGAGATACCCCATTTGATCTCTTCAATTCAGTATTTTGAAGTTTTAAGTGGCGCTGTTAGGCTGCCGAATGTTTAGGGGATTCTTTCACCCTTCTCATTCTTTTCAAAGTTTCACTTTCATGTCAAGTCTTTCAAGTTCATTTTTAATTATTTTGGGGAATTATCTCTATATCTATCATACTGAACTTTTATTTTCACATGATGAGAGACCCTATTTGATCTTTTCAAATCATTTTGTTTGAAGTTTAAGTAACGTCGTTAGGCTGTCGAACTTTCATAAGAGAAATCTAATTTTTGTCTTCCTTCCATGTTTTTCATTTCAAATGGAATGTCCTTGAAATTTCATTACCATGATCATGTATCCTTCTTATTCTGTCCATCTACTGTTTTATGGGTCATTTATTAATGTTTGACCCATTTTCCCTCTCTTTTTAATGTCTTCTAAAACCTCGTAACATAGCCGTTATGCTGCCGAATTTCCGTCTCAAAATGTCTCTCTTTTTCTAAAGTTCTTTTATATTATTAATTGAATACTCAAAGCTCTTTCTTCTAAAGGGGTATTCACATATATACCAAAATGTTCTATTTTAAATTATTGGATTTACATACATGAGACCCACCTTCCATTTCTGTGGGTTTTAATGTGACGTAAAGATCATGTCTTTAAAACAGTTTTTAAAAACGTTATGATTATGAAATGAAACCCATTTATTTTATGCTATATGGGTTATTTATGAAATGTTTGATGATGATATATGTGGCTCACATGATAATAAAGGCAAATTTAAGGGTGCGCCCTGATAGCGCTCCAATGCATTGGGTAATGATGTAACCACTAGAGATTACAATTTTCACGATACCTTGGTGAATAACCTTGGTAATTTTCAAATGACACCTTGGGGATGAACCTTGGTGATATGTTCATGATTGTCTATGTTAAATGATGTATCCAAATCTTCAAGTTATGAAAAAGTTTTATTTTTATTATGATATGCCTCATGATTTCATTTTCATGCCTTAAAGTTCTTTTCATGACTTTATTGATGTATCTCAAGTTCATATGTAAAATGTTTCACTTGGTTCCCTTGCTGGGCCTTCTGCTCACCCTTTCTTTTGATGTATGTCCCCAGGTTATGAGATGCAGTAATGATCCTAGGGTGAACATGAGGAGAAGCCTTTCAAGTGTTTAAGAAGAATGTTTTATGTTTTCATGTTTTAAGTTCCTAGTTTCCAAGACACTAAACCTTAAAGATCCTCGGTTTTGTAAAATGTAATGAATGTTTATGTGATAAAAAGGCAGGATGCTATACGATATGTGTAAATAATTTTGGGATGGTATGATTACACATGTAAAATAAAAAAATAATTGTGTTAATTTTTCATGATTTGCTTCAAAGAATATGACTTGTTTTTATTCCTATACTCTCAATAGCATATTTTACAAATCAACATTTTTCAAATATTTTAAATTCATATAATAACTTATATTATATGGAAATAATAATTTAACTATTATGTATTCTCACTAAATAAAATAAGAGTTATTTTCTACCACTCAAAGAGTTTTGTATCTAAAAATGATGTTTTGAAAAAAATTAATAAAAGGATAATGGGAGTGTGTTTTAACTTAGATAATTTATAATTTAATAAATAAAAGATTATCTGAGTCAAAAATCAAATTAAACGTCACATAATACCAAAAAAATATTACGTTATGAAGATAAAATAAATTTATATTTACTGAATAAAACAAATTGAATTCCAATTTATCAAAAAAGAGGCTAGGATGTGTTGGTAAAGATAAAATTTAAACTGTTACATTACATAAAAAATTATTTTAAGGAAAATAATAATGGAAAATGTTTCTATAATTATGATAATGAACTTATAAATAATTATAAGTAGACAATACATGTTATTAAAATTATAACATTTGATGTTATAGAGTTAAATAGTTTTATTTTATTAATTGAATTGAGCATTAGGAATATGATTCATAAATATCACCATAAATCAAACTTAAATTATTTATATATCTTACTCAATAAAATATTTTAGGAGATTTTTATCCAAAAGTTATATATTATTGAGATAGGAATTACATAGAGATGTAATGAGTTTAATAAAACCCCATAAAGTGTAGAAAACATAAGGAAAATATTGAAGTATATCATATATGATATGTTAGGAAAATTATTTTGCATGGTTTTTATAAATATTTTTAAGGAGTTTAAACATATAAAATATACCATATAATGGGAAATCACCACCTTGTAATTATTTCATATTAGTTTTGTATACTTATAAGTTGATATACATTTCATAAAGTGTAAAGATAATTGACCTCTCAAATATCAAAATTGATTTCTCCCTAACTGGTTTTATTAAATTATTATTATAAGTTGTAAAAAAATTAATGCTTAGTTGGATTAGGATTCAAGTATCCGAATACAAAATATTCTCATGAGGCACAAAATAGGTTTTTTTTGATATATAACATATGATGTATCCCGTAAAAATTTTCATACACTTTTTCTTTAGTATACTACGGTTGTAAGGTTCGCATTTAGAGTCCTACAACCTATGAATGGTGAGATACCTAGAATTATAACGTTTATAATTTGATACCTTTCTTACACAATCTACAAGGTTAATCTAATTTGGTGGTGGTTTGGTATATTTTCGATGATTTCATTTGTTAGAGATAAACCAATATGGGATATTTACTATAAAGTGATGAGAATAAAATTTGATCCCTCAATTTATATAAACTAAGGAAATATATAGCCATACATAGAAGGTCCATATGATGTAATTATATACTTATATAAAGGAAAAGTAATTTTCTCATATTCTAGGTGAATGAAATGTGATATAGTCGTCAACCTAGTCAGTCTATACCCAGAGAATTGAAAACATTTGAGTAGTCTATATAGTATTAAAATATATTATTTCCCATGTTTTCTGGATGAATTCAAAAATTGGACCCTTTTTCCAATTAATGATTTTATTTGGTACAACATGTGGTCATAAGTATGAAGATATATGTGTGTGATGGATATCATGCAAGATCCCCTTGTATCTTGACTATCATTTATTTTATTATAGAGGCCACTCTTTGATTATATTTATTTATCATGTGATTCATATTTTTTTCTAATACTAAAATGGATCATGGGGTTATACAAAGTTATTAACCAAATAGGGATTGAGTTCAATAAACATAAAGTTACACTATATTTTTTTAGACTATATACAAAGGTAGTTTTGGACTATTATTTAAAATATATTTCATAAGATATAGCACATATGAAAATAGATGACAGATTTCCAAAAATGTTTTGTAATATATCTAAAATAATTTTTGTATTTGTGTTTACATGTTAACATATATGATATGATTAAAGGTGAAATTGAAACAAATTTTTATTTAATTTTATAAAATAGGGAGATTAAATGGAATATTTTATGATGTGATGTGATACTATATAGTATGATTTGGTATATCATATATTATAACAAATAGATAGAAGAAAGGCTTATAGAATATAGATTTTTTTGTAATGTCAAAAACCATGTCAAATGATTCATTTTTAACTAATGGTGATTGTAAAAGGTAGTTGAATGATAATGAGTTAACATTACAATCTTTCTATCTTATTTACTATCATATATTTTCCCTTTCATAAGATGAAACAGATGAGAGATTTTATGATTGAGGGTTAGATGAGATGTAACTAGAGGTATTCCCCATGTTTTTATGAAATAAATGAGTAGATTCAAGGTATTAGGGTGAACCCCAAGGTCAACATACTGAATATAAGTCCATGAGTCTACTAAATTTTACTAATCCTCCACTAAACCTCTGTTTGATACTCTCACCCTCTTAGGTCTAGACTTTTATGTTCTTTATCAACTTGAAATTCTAGAATATTAAGGGGTGAGGATTTTCCTAGCCACACTATTTAGTTAATTCAGTGAAACCGATGGATTCACCATGGAGGGAAAATCTATTTAGTTATTCGATACTGATATTTATCACTAAATAAAAGGAAAAAGTAGCATACTCTGGTGTAAGTAACATGTTATTTATTTTCATTTTCCACAATATTTAAAATTTGAAGTCATGAAGATCTTTTTTTTATGGATTATAAATGATCCCATTAATTTTATTAATAATTAATAATTCCTTATAAACCATTAAATCATTTCATTGTTGTATTAAATACATATTCTCAAAATGTGATCCTAATATGAGGTAGTGCTGATGGTTGGAGTATCTCAAGAATTTTAATATTTAACTTATGTACATGATTAGTTAGTAAAATAACATGGACAATACATTGAGTATAAAATGATCATCTCAGGTTGTAATGGAAGTTTGGAAGTAGTGTTAGAAAATAATACTTTTATTAGAACTTCACATGGAGGTTTTTGAGACACCTACGGTTATAGTTCTCCCTTCATTGAATGTGAGGTCTATATTAGTGATGCATTTGAATGTAATAAAATTAACTAGTGCAAAATACAATATAATGAAGGAAGAATTGATGGTGTGGATACCATCCATGTTTGATACATTTAAGTGGACTCAAATCCTCTTTTTAGATGCCAAATATTGGTTAGTAAATTATTAAGGGTTTCCTTTGGGGATTTTCCCCACATAGGACGGATAATATATCCAGAATATAATAGAATGTACCAAGAAATTGATCATCAATTTGGGTGGTCAGGGATGAAGAGGGATGCAACTATGTGTGTTTATTAGTGCATAAAATTTCAACAGGTAAATACAAACAATCCACAATCAATGGAGTTATTACATCCTTTACTGATACCAGTGTAGATATTGAAGGATATCTCAAAGGAATTTCTCTTTTGATTATAAAGAAATCCTTGATATAATGACTATTTATGGGTAAATATAGTTCAGATCATAAAATTAGTGAATTTATTTCAAATATTTGAGATATTATAGGTTTATGGTCTTATGATGTATTATGTGTGAGAAATAGATAGACATTACATGATTTTATAGCTTATTTACTATGATTGATACCCCATATTCACAAAAATGTTCAAGAGCTGACTCTAAAGTCCATTGGAAACTAGTCGGGGGTGAGAAAATCATGACATTATTAGATGTTCTAGATGTCAAAAACATGTTATTTAGATTCTAGAGGGTATGATCTGAGAATACATGAATTCTTTTAGATGATTGTGGAAGTTTCATCTATTATTAGTATAGTTTATTTATAATAATAATTTTTTGAAATTGATTAGAATTTAATCATTTGAGGTATTGTATTTTTAGCCATGTTAGTCACCATTGTGTTAGGAAATAGTGGGAAAGTGTTACCTTGTGGTAATGACCGTGGTATAGTAAATAAAGAATCAAGTAAAATTAATCGAAAATAATATTATTTTGTTATAGAATTGGTATAATTTATATATATATATATATATATTAGAGATCATGAAATATGAGGTTCAAGGTGGGGGAGTCAGTATTCTTGTACATTTCACCTATGTTAGGGAATAAATTACTCATGAATCTAGGTAAATTAATCCCCAAGTTTCTGGGGCCATTTTAATTGTACATTAGAGAAGGGAACTAGGGTGTCAGCTGAAATTTCCAAAACCTTTGTTCAATGGTACATAATATCTGTTGAATCTAATGTTTTAATAAGTATTTACCAGGCCCCAAGTAGGATCTTTAATGTGAAAACTGTCAAGTAGGACCTAGGAGTGTATTACATGGAGGAACTTATCTAAAACATGATTACATGAGAGAATAACATTTAGAGAATGTGGATTAAATTGTTTTGGATTTTTTGAAAGAATGTAATGGATTGGGATAAGGGCCGAGAATAGGATTTCGAGATATAATAGTAGTGAATGGAGTTTTTTATAGGTAGGAGAGCCATTAACTTTTCTTTGAAGAAAAATCCTATGGTTGGGGAAATGAAACACCTGGGGTGTTTGTTTTGATTTTTTTGTTCATTTTTTCCATGATTTCATCATACAATTGACACATAAAAGATTATGTGTGATTTATTATAATGTTTATTTAGTGTTATTTTCCTCTAATTATGGTAAGATGAATTTTTGGTGTTCTTATGGGAAACTAGATTAGTTTCACAATGATTGAGGGTTTCACGCTATAATATGTGTCACTATAGGATGGGTCACAGAATAATAGAGTGGGTTCCTTCATTATTATGGTTAGGGTTAGTGAGGGTATATTATCGACATCTGATTGTGAAAAGGAGGATTATCTAGAATGTTTCAGGGTATATCTATCTTAAAGTGGATGGTTAGTCATTACAATATATATAAATGTTATAGCATGAGGTATCTTTGGTTAATCTTACATAGGCTCAATTTCACCATGAATAGGGGTGTTATTCCTTGGGGGTTCGATATAAAAAAGTCTTATGTTGATACATTATAATCTTGCATGATATAGATTATGGTGTGGAAGGTGGTGTTTCATCATGTTCACAACCCTATGAGTTTTAAATATCATGACATGTTTTTTGGTCTGCAGTTGACTAAAAACCCATTCCGACAATACATGACACATCATAATAAAATGGGATCATTTTCCAATTTAAATAAAGGGGTTCAATGTGAGGTTCTGGTCTAATTATATTTTTAATATACTCCCTTCACCCCAGGTGACCCCAAAGTTGATTTTGAGTAATTTATCTCCCTCTTATGGATGATTAAAATCACATGATCATTGACTAATTGTGGGTTTTTATGAATCATGAAATTTGAATTTTTAAATTCCTCCATTCCAATTCTATTGAATTAGTATGTGGACTTGGATCATATTAAATATTAATTGAGGATATTTAATTATTAATTTTTTTTTCTTTTCATAGGTAATTGGAATATTTACACATCGGGTGTGGAATTTTCAATGTATGATCAATAAATTATGTTTAATTGTGAAACAAAGTGGGTGGATTCATTCTTACCCTTGAATTATTTAATTTCATGAATTTTGTGATTATTTGTGATGCTTTAAATTCAAATTTCATTGTTCATATAAAATATTTTTATATAAATGATGTTCTAAAAAAACTAGTGTTTTTATGTATAATTTTTTCTTTTAAAGTTAAATTGAAATATGGATTTTAAATGTTCTTGTGAAATGTGAAAGGTAATTTTCCTAAGTTCCATTATTTCATAGTTGTCTGAATGATGAGAGTTTTTTTATATTCAATAATTTTCCTATCATGATGATTTTTATCTTAGAGGATGTGTGTGTGTATGTGTGTGAAATATTTTGATGAGACATGTCTTAAAATCTCAATGTTTCATATCATATAGATGGGTGTTTTAGATAGAATGAATAAAATATTTATTTTTCACATCATATGAATGGATGGACTATGTATGGTGATGGATATTGGATGGGTCATAAGGAAACACTCAAAGAGTAGAGGTTCACCTTGGGTGGTGAAGATTATAATAATTATATAGATACATGAAATATAGCCTCTTTATTGAAGTGGATCATAAAAAAAATGTTACCATTTTGTGATTTAGGAATTCTTAATAATGATAAAAGGATTTTAAGAAGAAAAATTGTTATTTTTATTTAATTAAATTTTCATTTTTTGTGCAGGATTTTAGAATTGATGAGTATTTATTTGAGAAAAAAAAATTCCCTCGAAGCATCTAATTGTAGATTTTATTGTTTTTTTAACTTTTCATTATCAAGATTGATTTATCATTTAATGAAAATAATATTTATTGGGGCTATTTAGAGTTCTAGTGTTATCTTACTTGGTGTCTTACTCAACCCATGTGTGTGATAATTGGTGTAAATATATTTTTTCTTTTCTATGATAAATATAAAGGTAACTTCCCATACAAATGTATCATTTTTTTAGAAGAAAAATTATTTCCCAGGATATTTTTGTCCCTTAGAACTTGTTTGTAGCCTCTGGCGATCATGGAGCACACTTGAGGTTATGTACTACTCCAACTCTGGTCTCAATAATCATGCCCCTGAGGCATGGGGTAATAAATAATATTTATTTTAAAACATTCAAAATTAAAAATAATAGTATATATATGAAAAAATTAATTTTTAAACTAAATTATGAAAAATTTAAAAATATCAATTTCACATGTAATATAGATATATTTAAATCACAAAATTTCTATATTTCACATTAAACTTTCCCTAATTTAAAAACATATATTTATAAAACCCTTCCTTATCTCTTAGATCACTCATAATTTATTATAAAGTAGGTTGAGGTGTTTTTTAAAAGGAGAACTGGGTTGGGTGAATTATTTACAAAACTACTTAATTCCAAACATTAATTCTATACTGGCTATCATTTATACACGTTTCAAGAATAAATTTCTTAATGATTCATAGAAGAATAAATTTTCTAATATTCCTTTGTTAGAAAAAGTGTACCATGTTATTTTTATTATATCTTTATCAGAGAATTTAAATATTAAATAATTCGGACACCATCATCTTTAGCATCATTAGATTGATTATTAGTTTAATGTTTTGGGGTTAATAAAATTTTTAATAAAATGGGTTCCCTCATATGAAATATTACTCATTGATATAAACTAACCAACATATCCACCTATAAATTATTATTCTCATTAGATTTATGATACCAATGTTGTGTTACCAAAAATATAGAACATATTGATCACATGTTTCTACAAAAAACCTAAGACATATGTTTTGGACCATTTTTTGCAGTTTTTTCGGAAATTAATTAAAATTTTAACATCTAAAAGGATCTCTTAGATTCTTTCCTTTCACAAGTTAACTATTAATCCTATTATGGACTCCATAGGAATCTATTAATTGTGGTGGTTTTTTGGATACTATGTAAATCATGTAATTTTAAGAGAAATTGAGAGAATATTATTGATATATAGGATATTAAACTCAAGAATGTTTCCCTGATAATGGAATTGTTGGCCACTTTAAATTTACTAGTTTTATCTTCTTTACTAAACAGTTTTTTGTTAGAATATATCCACTTCCCACCACCATCCCATTCCAATCCTAGAGGGTGTTGGGTTTTATAGTACCCCATAGATTCTATTTTATTGTTATAAACTAATTTATCATATTTTCAAGGAACCATGATAGCTAGAGAGAACATTTAAGATATGGATAGTTTAATTATTGTGGGATTCTATTCATCATTTAGAGTGGTTTTTCTCCAAATTTATTAGGATATGGGATTTGGAATCTTTGGTATCGGAATAGACTCATTGATAATTATAAAACTCTTAAAATTCTTATATTATACACACTAGTTAGTAGTAAATATTATATGGAAATTCCAATATATCATTAGGTATTGTACCACCATCTAACACACTAATAAGAGGAGAATATGGTGGAAGATTATTTTAACTTAATTAGTGGTCACATTGAGTGAATCATGGTATAAACCTAGACTATTTTCTCTCACTAGTATATAATCATGTACATTATATGGATTCTTCAGGTCTCCAATATTTATGACCCCCGGATTATAAATATATCCTTCAGTTTTTTGACCATTTTTTATTAAAAATAAAATGAATAGTATTTGAATAAAATTATAAATTCTTTTTTTAACTAATTTTTTGTTTATAATAAGTTTAATAAAGAATAATTTCTATCATCAGAATTATAGAAAATATTTAATTCCTTAATACTTATTTTGTAACTCAAACAAACTTAATATTATACAACATGTATCTAGTTTCTTCTACATGTGTTTTTTCATTTTTATCAAGTATTTTTTTAAATATTCTAGTTGTTTTTATATCCACCAAAAAACATTCAATTAAAAAAAATATTTCTTTCTTATTATTCCCTTTAAATCAAATTCATATTAAAATTATTCTTATCAAAAATATTTATGCTTCTTTTGTTAAATGATAATTTTTCTTGTATGTGAAAAATGTTATTAGTATCCTCTCATCAAATATTATATGTGTATTAATTGATTTTTTAAATTTATATGGTACCTTGAATTCATGATAATTTTTTTATACATGTCTTCAATTAAGATTAATATCAGAAAGGATTTAACACATAGAATATGTTCTATCCAGTGAAATATATTAAATTAAATTTATTGAATAAGTTATATAATACATATCTTCTTTAAAACCATTTAATTTATTCCAAAATAGACTATGAAAAAAATAAATTTATTTATCATACCCTCGTGTTTTTTGGAAGAGGATTTATGTTGTATAAACTTTTATAAACAGGAAACAATATTGTAAATTTAATCTATAAAACATATCCCCAACTTGTAAACCTATAAAATATTTTTATTGTAATTTACTAAACAATATTAATGGTAATATATTATTATTCTAATAGTGAATATTATTTTTCACTTTCGTCTACTTGAAAATAGAATATATAATTTTGAAAAACATATTATAAGAAAATTAAACCAAAAATATCCATTTGAATTTAAGTTCAATGCTTTAAATACTTTTTTTTTAATTCATATCATAGTATTATCCAATAATATTTTTTTGTATATATTCAAAAACATTTACAATATATAACAAAAATACAATCATATATTCATAATTTCATCTACATAATATGTTCCTTAAACAAAGTATTATTAAAGAAAAATAAAAATCTGATTTCCCATGATTAAAATGTTGTCTTATACAGATGGTTTTGAACCATTGGTATTATCTATGAAACCATTAGTATAACCTATATCAATGGTTTAACAAACTAATAGATCTATCCATATTGGGATAGTACTCTACCAATAGTTTATAAAAACCATTGGTATAGGCCTATTTGGGAAAGTCTATTCCACAGATTTCGATAAACTATTAGAATATAACATATATACCAATGGTTACATAAACCATTGGTATAACTCTTTTATACATAAAGTCTCTTAAAATCATTTATATAAAGCTATAAAAAATATTTCTTGAACAATTGGTATAGATCCTCTATTTGGATGTAGCCATTTCATTCAGCTTTTATCCCTACAATCAAATGAAGGAGATAGAATAGAATCTAACCTGCATATCAATTCTTGTTGGAATATATATATATAACAGAAAACATGCACTACATCAAAATAATTTATTAGATAAGGTTTTTTAGGAATGGTTTTTGAAAGATCATATAATTATTTTTAAAAACATAGAGGAGGTTTTTTAAAACCAACCTCTGAATCCTTTATTTTAAATTATAACACTTATACTCCTCCACCTCCCCGACCCCCTAATACTAACACCCCCTACCCCATCATTCCAACCCTCATGAAACCCTCACATTGTCTCCTGTTCTCCCCCTTGTCTCTGGCCCCTCTCTCACCCTCACCACTAACTCCCCATCCCCCCTCACCATCAGCCCATCTATCACCCTCGCCACTGGTTCCCATTATCCCCCTCACTACCGGCCCCTTTCTCACCCTCACTGGTTTCTTTTCCCCCCTCATTGATAGCCCCCCTGTTAGCATCCCTTCTCCCCCTCACCATCGGACCCCTTCTCTCGTGAGCTCTTCGGTCTCGAGCTCGAGGCCCCGACCCCTCTTTCCCCTGAACAGTCACTGTCGTTACTCCCTAATCAAGGTAATTAAAATTGATGTGTTATTATTTTATTGTACTTTGTTTTTTGTTATTTCAGCACCATTATTATATCTAGTGAGTTAGGATTTGATTATTCCATTCTAGGATTTTTAATTTATGAGTTTAGTTAAATAATTTAAAGGTGGTCAGGGTTGTTTTTTGTGCTTGTAGATCCTTTGGAGGTCTTATAGTCTCCTTATTATTGTGCGAGTCATCAATTGAGTTACATGGTTCCAATCATACCTTTTAATATCATAACCCTTTAGAGGTTCAGAGAATTGAGTTTCGAGAAAATATTTTGATCTAAGGTTTTTTTATTGGTTACATTTCTCATGATTCATAAAAATTTATTTTTTATCAAAATCTAGAAATAATTTGGGTCAATAGGTTGCTAATATGATTAATTTATTCTATTTCATATATTACCCTAGTGTAGGTAAGGGTTAGTTTAGTGGGAATAAGATTAAGTGTAAAGACATCAAATGGAAATCAACATGGTAACATTCTCAAGATTTATACGGAAAGTTATAATTAGAGTTCTTCTATATAGAGAATATAAGGAAGGCATGTATATGTTTCAATGTCAACCACATTCATGTCATCATTATAGGATGGTGGGAAATTTTGTGAATTATTATGACTGGATCTCATGGAATAGTGGTGGTTGACACTAGAATCACATGATTGGATTAGTAAATAATGGTTGGATACTAATGTTGAATGAGTTAATGTGTTAGATTAAAGTTTCAAGGATTCATTGAAAATTGAAGTCATCCCATTATAAGAATCTTGGGAAACATATAGTTATTTTGTAGGAGGTGGAGGTGGAGGTGGTTGAGGTTTATGTTTGGATATCTAAAGTGAGAGGTACCATCCTTATCACCTACACTATTAGTTATTCTATGATTAAAATTGAGGAATGGAATTATATTATATCTATACATATAGTTAATCTTTTTATGGTTTTATATGGAGTTTATTCCTTTCATTATATTTACTAATACTCCAATTGATGAGAAAACAAAACTAGTTTTCATGTGTATTTCCCGAATGATCATGATATATTTTGTGGAAACCAATTAAAATTTATTAAGGTAGTACCCTAAAAGAGGTGAGATATTTTGGGTATTGTAAAAATTAATATTTCTTCTATATATTTGGAATATTTCATTTGGGTTTCTAGTATAGTAGAAATAATTTTATAATCATCCATATGAAATTATTTTAGCTCATAATTAGCATATTTTTTATAAATAAATGTTTCATTTTCTCATTTAAATCCTTTTAGACTGTTGAAAACTAATAATCTATAAATAAGAGACATCTTTAATTCATACCTCATGAATTTTGAAAACTACTTTCATTATGTGTAATTCCTTCCTTAAAAGGATGTAATCATCAAAGAAAAATAACTAACATCCAATGCACCTCCAAAATCATGATATAACATATATGACTACCCCCAAATTTTCAAGGAAAATAATATATAAATAAAAATAGAGCTTTATGTTCCTTGATCATGGTTCATTATTTAGCCCTTATAAAACTATCAGTAATTGGAACAATTTTTCCTTATCCTAGTCAATGAGAAAACTATGTGGTTAGTCAATGTACACTTACTATTCTAAAACATAATTGTGGAGTCCATACTTCACATAAATATGATAAACATAAAACATGTTTTGATCATATATCTAAAATAATAATATTATAGCCTCATTCCATCATAGAGATGAGAAGTTCTCATTTAGATCAATTCCATATATATGGGAATGACATTTACACTAAAATAGTTCTTTTTTTTATGAAATTCCAATCCTCATTGTGTTTATTGTAGAAAAATATTTTTTCAGATCATGTTTATACTCTTTAGCCCAAGAATAACTTTACCAATCATATTATTTTCAATCAGGTCACATTTCACATTTATGTATTTGACACAAATCAAGTCATTAATAACTTCATTAAATTTTTTTAATTCATCTAAGGATATGAAAGATTCATTATACTATGCCACCATTATATTAGTATATATATTAGATAACTGGTCACTAACTATATTATTGAAATTCACTTAATCCCTTTTTTTCCTAAGTATAAATATTTTTTTCAATACTTTCATAATTAAGAAATACCAATTATATTTTTTCTAAATCATGTTGAACTCCCCTTGTGTAACATAATTCATCTTAAAATTAATCTTCATAAAGGAAAAAAAATTATGTTGTGACATGTTTCTGATTAAATGATAGAAATTCCTAGGATAAAGCTCTATACTGATGTTAGTTTACTCTCTATAAACATTCACTTGACCATACCAACAGATGATGTTCCATATTTCTCCCTCCCTATATAATTTTAGACACTATCAACTTTCCCCCTACACCATCTCTCACACCCTCTTTTAGTGTCCCATCAGCATATCAGTTAATGCCTCCCCATTTAGCAGCCTCAGTAGTGAGGTAGAAGGCAACTACTCCTATTTCTTCATGACAATTTTGGAGGGTGAATTTTATAGTTAAAAATTTTAATATTAATAAACATATCAAACTATTTTATACTACTTACTATGATTCAATAAAAGATGGAAACAATAAAACTATAGACAAAAATATGAAAAGATCATATCTCTAGAATTTGAATGAACTAAATATAGTTGTCCCATTTGACAGATATGGGGTCCCTACAGATGGAACTATGGGGTTATTTGGCCAGATTCTATCCCAACTGGCACTAGATCTGGTTACCCTTCATATTATGTATGATGATTAGAGGCATATCCCTTCATCTAGAAAAAAATTATGTTTTTATTCATAGATAAATTTAATTTTAATATGTTATGATGTTATTGAATTTCATTATGTTTTTAAATTATAATATTTTCAAAATGAATCTCTTTGGATAGGTGTTTCCCCATATTACCATTGCTGGTGTGATAACATGAAAGTGGAAATTAAAAAATTTGGGTAAGAAATGGAAATATTTTAAATGGATATTATGGAATGAATTCAATGATATATCATTGAAATCCCATCAAGTGTATGATAAGGTACCCAATAGGGTACCTAGAGAGCAATGGAATGTTTTTATTGATAGTATTTAGGATGAGAAGCACATGGTAAATATATATTATTATATGAATCTCATTTTACATTTTTAAATACATATGAAAAGGAGATGACATTGAATACATTACTATTAAATTTCATCCTATTTATTTCAGTATTTTTCATGGAAGAATGTATCAATTTGGGTAATAAAATCATCCCTCACAATCTAGTGTCAAAGATTTTTTCTAGAATTTGATAAACTATAATAACTTTTTAATTAGTTTAAATATTTATAAGATGATAATATCTACTCAATATATTAAATTTTTGATTTATCATTGTTTAATGCAGTCACAGAATTTTGGGCACCAAGAATTCTAGATAAATGTTTGGTTGGATGTTCATAAAAACTCTTATGGTAGTTTTGTTAATGAGCCTTCCAAGGAAGTTAGAGTATGAATTAATTTTTTTCATTGTAATAATTTATAATCAATTAACACTATGTTAATATATAATGATTATAATATGATTAATATTTGATTTATATGTAAAAATGAAAGAACTATGGGATGTCAATCCCATACAGCCCATCACAGTCTCCTGAGATGACCTAGATGGTAATGTCCATAGGAAGGAGCATCCTGGTTGGGTGTAGGGGAAGGGTTTGGGACCAGTACCATCTAAGAACTTTGGTAAGATGCAAAAAATTGTAGTTGTATCTACTCATGGATGTATTCACTCTATACCCCGAGATGATCTGAAATAATTTGTTTCTATGCAAAGAACAATTCAGGAATAAGGGGATCGATATCTTCTTTTTAGAACTTATTGTTTGATTTATCTCATAATATGACCGGATCATTCCCTAGTGATATTGCATCGATGAACGGTGGGGAGAAGGTAAATCAAACAGCTCCAAAATATGTTAATTCAAAAACTTTTATGGATTTTTTTAAATATAAATATACAACAGTGTTTAATTTTCAATATAATTGTCTTACAAGTGAAGATAATATCAATTATAAACGAATATGGGGAGGGTGATGATAATATATCATCATCATCCAGTGATTAATGTATAGAGTTTGTTCATGTTTCATTTGTGGCATAGATTAGACCATGCCAAGTGATCTAGTTTGTGCATTGTAGATGTGTACTATGATTGTAAGATGATGAAACATTTTTTATGTATATATGTTTTGTTATCTAATTATGGTGTGATTCATTTGTTATGTTTTTTTATTTGGTATGTGATTTTATGCTTTTTTTATTTTTCAAGGTTTTTTCTGGGGTTGTAGATTTTGCAGCATGTTTTTTTAATTTATCATATAGTCGCGGTTTAAACTAGTGCTAAATAAAGACTTTTTATTCAATGGTGGTTATAACTACCACTATATAATGGTATTTGTTTTTGGGTGGTGGTTAAAACCACCACTAAATATGAAAAAAAAATATCTGATGTTTGTTCCTTTTTATAGGTGGTTTTTTGGTAAAGTGATTTTATATTTAGCAACAGTTTTAACCATTGAAAGAATATAGATATTTTTTTGGTTGTAAAACCTTTGCAAAAACAACAGCTGCTAAATACACTTTCTAAAAAAAATCTAGAAACCACCGTGAAATGGAAGGAAATGCCACATGTTGGATTCTAACACCAATTTTAGTTGCGATTTCAGAAAACCATCGCAAAAACATTTTTTGGTGGTTTAAACCACATCTATATGGTGATTTTCTTGTAGTGATGTTATATATTCCACATTCAAACTATTAATACTAAAAAACCCCAAATTATAACACATATGTAAACTTAGTTTCAATCATAAAACACATTCCATAAGGTTGAAAGTGTCATAAATATAAAGTCAGAAATGATGAGTATCAATATCTCCCTCCAAAAAAATATTCTTCATTGTCACCAATATCATCTTGGTAATCACTTCCATCGTCCTCATTTCGAACATTATGAGAATAATAATTATCCCAAAAAACAATGTCATCATTGGTGCCCAAACGTCAATTACCATGGTAACCACATAGATCATCATCTTCATCTCCTGGAGAATCAAATAGTAATATCATCATTGATATAAATGTATCAAAAACCTTAATACTATGTAGCATATGTGAAAGATACATATTCATGGTTTATTTTATGAGCTTCTTAGTGATTTTTTGACTACTTACAAAGTCCTAGACTACTAATTTTTACTCCTATAATGATTCTAAATAACCTCTTTCAACTAATCCTTATTACTATTAAAAGTTTTTGAATTTCTTGAAGTTGGATACTACCAAGTTAGAGAGATAGATTTATCTGGTTGACAAATGTCACTCCCCTAGTGTTCCTCACATAATATCTATTTTGAATGATGTTTGGGGATAATTTTGTCAACTTATTTACCATAAAGAGAATCTAGATCACATTTTTTACATTATAAAATTGATAAATATATAATAAATATATTTTAAAACTTTACGGTATAAAATAAACTTTAAAAATAAATATTTCATCTCATAATTAATATCACTTAAATATTTCTTATTTAAACTTGATCAGAATAATTTTTATTTAGGTTAACACCTATCAATGATCAACACTGATCACTAAAAATTAAATAGATGTAAAAAAATAATATTCAATGATTTTATTAATGACAAAAAATTGAAAAAGAAAAACATTTTCCATAGTATTGTGTTATTTATACACTAAATCCTTAATAATATAATCATTTTCCTTTGTATATGAGAAACACATTATTTCATGTTTTTGAGTGGTTGTTGATCTTAAAGTGTAAACATAATTCCTGAAAATATTTTTTCCCTTTCATTAAGATAAAATTTAGAAAAAAAACTATTAGATTATGAATTAAATTAATAATAAAAATTGTATTCATTTCCCATCAAACCCATAAAAGTGTAATAATATATTAAAATATTTACTATTTCCATATCAAAAAATCTCATATTACTATATGACTGGAAAATCAATGGTGGTCAGTATACTATCTAAATATATTCTAGCTCTAGAAAACTATCCATTATATAACTCATTCTCATATTCCTACTATATCTCACCAAATTCTATTAACCATTAAGCCTTTGTAGCATGAACATTAGGACAATTGTTGTGATTTCCCCCATTCACTTACAACGACCTATCTAGCTAGTTGTCCACCTCCAACTAGCACCTTTGTGCACATTTGAATACCCTCTCTAGCGGCCCGCCTCCATTCACAGCCCCTCTGTCTGGTATGTGCAGCCCTCTGGTTGACCTTTTCCCCCTAGGGTGTGTGTTTTTACCTCCATTTTTATTTTTAGTCTTGTTTTCCATCTTGTTTTGTTAACGATTTTTTTGATTAAGGGTTATATTTGGTACAGTTATCACTTTAGAACTCTTGCGAAGAGATTCTGAGTTTTTGTTTCCATCACTCCTTGGTTCTGAGGTAGGTCTCCTTTTCACTTTCCTTTATAATTTAGGAAATTTTGATTTCATACTTTTTGGTCCTTGGTTACTTTATAAATATTTATCATAAGATCTATGGAAGAGTTTCATGGTGTTCAATGGTGATTTTTTCATTGTCTTGTGACATTAGTGTTATTTCGTCGTAAATGAGCACACCTAGGGTTTAGAAAACAAAATTTGGGTTGTCATTCGCACATAGTTTTTTAAAATTAAAATGTGTTTCAACACATTAAATCAATTTAAGGCATGATATTTTTGTTTTTCACCTTATTGAGTGTTAAATATATATTATTTTAGTAAATATTTCAGGATCCATTGATAAATGGCCCACTAGGCGTCTTTTTAAATAGTATTGTTCTAGGGTGTAATGAAAAAATGTTTTGGAGTGTTTTTTTGAATGGTTTGAAATGTTGTGTTTTTTTGAGTTGTGAATACTGATAATTTATTCTTTGTTTTGTATTAAATAGAAATTGTTTTGTTAGTTATTCATGCCATGCGTCTTTTTCTTTTATATATACAAAATGTTCAGTTGGATTTTATGGGTTGAGAGTAATTTAACAAATGGTTTCCTTGGATTTAAAAATGTGTCAACAGCATGAGAAATTCTAATTTCAGGTTTCGTATATTGTTTCTAAGATGTTTTGGGATTTTTAAAGGAAGGAGTTATGGTTTTCAAGGTGTTTTGGTCTATTTTCACCCCTTTTTGAAGGTACTTGTGTGTGTTGGTAAATGTGGGGTTTTTTAGTAGTTTTTCAAATGGTTATTAATTAATTGAATTATTTGTGGCTATTAAATCGGGTTGACATGAAATGTTGAATTGTTTCTCGGTTGGCATGTTCGTGTAAAGTGGTTTTTTTTAATGTACGAAGGAAATTTTTCAAAAAATGTTTATAAATTATTTGATTTGAAACAATGTGCTTCGCAACTCCTTTGAAAAGTGTTTTCTTTTTGAGATAAGGTTTTGTTTGTGAATATTTAAGGGCCCAATTGGACATTTTGTGAGATATGTGAATAGTGTTTTTTATGAAAACCGTCGTTGGATGTTTCTCATGCCTCATTTGTATGAAATGGGTGAGAGGTATTTGTTTAGGGATTCTCAAGATCCATTGTTAGTGTTCTTCAATTCTAACTCTTTATAATTTTTTATCTTAATGCATTAGAATGGTCTTAGGGGAACTCGGGGAGAGACTGGTTGTGCATTATTATTGTATATATGTGATTTGATATTCAGTGACATTTGTTGACTCACCTCCTATTATACTTGCGACCTACTAACCTGGAATATTGAGATAATTTTCAAAGATGAGTCTTGCATTGGTAGGTTATGGTACTGACTAGTGACCCATAGTAGATGGATGTTTTTGGGTTTATTACTATTGGATTTTCCCTCAACATGTCTTAATAAAGGGTGGTTGGGCATTAAGACTGTTATATTTCATAGTATGTGGCATGATACTATTTATGGGGTCACATGTATTAGTGTCGTTTGGATTGTACTCAATATCCCTGGTTCTCCTATGTCCATTTACTTTAGTCACTCACCTGGATGATATAAATACTTGTATGATTATTTCTATTTCCCATGTTGTGTGATTTACCGTGGTACCTTCTTATGCAGTTTTTTATAGGAAAGTGGTGTGTTTATTTAAATAACATTTTTTGAATGTTTTTTTCAATAATAAAGTTTTCTCTTTTTACCTTTTGTGTAGATTGAAACATAGACACCACTTTCCCACTTCAAAATGCTAATTTCTCACTTATAGTAGGATCTTGGTTTTGGAAATTAAAAGGGGAAACATGTGGTACATTTCTTTTGGGTAAAATATGTAGAAAACGTACTTTTATATATTGTAGTTCAAACATGAAATTGATGTTTCTTTTATTTTAGAGGAAGTGCATTGGGAAATTGTACATTAGGCTAGCCTATGTAGTTTTAACTATAACACTTATTGTTTTTTTATTTTTAGTTCTTATACAGGCTCTAGCTTGGTTGTGCTTTCCTTGGGCGATGATAGATAGTTGAGTCAAGGAGTGACCTGTGTGGTCACACAGAGATAGTGTATTCCTATTCAGTTAGTTTTTATTTCATTAATTTCTTGTTTAGTCATTTATTTTTGTTTATTTATTCAAAGATTCTCTTTTCTATTTCCAATGATTTTATTTATTTGTATTGGGAGAAATCATTCCCATTGTCTCTATCAATGACCTGGTACTTGTCCAAATCCTGGGAGGATCAATAACGCCTCTCAGGTCATGTCGTGGATCAAATTGGGTGACCGTTTCAAGGTCAACCCGGGTTGGTTCATGAAAAAATGGCATTATATGAGATCAACTCTTAGTGGACCTCACTTTTCATAATGCCCTTTGTTATATGGTAATATCAACGCAGAAGGAGATGTATTGTTAGGACTCAAGGGGTAGGTTTGGGAAGAGTGTCAAAAACTCTTGCTCGTTCTGATCCTCAGGTTTCCGGAGGAAGTCCATTATTGATATATTTTTTTGGTTCTTTAGGGAGTGTTTTATGAATGGGATACAACAATGGGAGTTGGGATAATAGTCCTCGTGATCCCTCAAGTCATGGGAAGCCATGTAGAGCTAGGGGTATGGTCTTAAAATTCTCTCGATGTCAGTGATGTGTTTGGCATTTGGCCACCAACCATATGCTTAATTCACCAACTGATACTAGATCCCTTTTTTAGTTGATTTGGGTCTCCTCTAAATTCTGAACATTTTTTTAATTAGAAAAATTGGTTTTCAAGAACGGTTTTTTGAAATGACATGTTTAATTTAGGTATTTCTTTAAAATAAATGGAATGAATGATTTTTTTAGAAAATAAATTTGTGTTGTTTTGGCCATGGTGTTCCTATGGGGTCTCACATGCATAGTGATATGTTGGAATATGAATGGATGTCTGATATGGTGGATTTTTGCTTGGGGTGGCACGAAAACATGCATGTGAGTAAGACTCTAAATAATACCATTGTATAGGGTTTAACCCACCAAGATTGTTTTAAATTAAAGATGTTTTCAAAAGGAAAGTTTTGTTGTTATGATAGAATGATTTATTATGTTTACAGCTTGTCACCTTTGCAGTGTTTGATCTGGAGGATTTTATTTACTGGTTTATCCTTGATTGGGTTCTTGAATTTTCTTTTCTAGCGGTTTTCCCCTTGAATCTTCTATGTGTGATCGTACTGAAGTTTATCAACCTAAAGATTTTATACTTGAGTTTCAGGAGATATATCATCCTCTCTTTAATGGTCAAGTAGACCCTTCCGTAGTGGAGGAATGGATGCAGATGATTCAAAGGGAATTTAACCTCTTTGAGTTTCTAGAGTCATTGAATCTCAAGTTTGCAACCTTCACGCTTGAAGGTTCATCGGGGATGTGGTGGAAGTTAGTGTCTCGGAACAATCCATGTCAAGAGCTTACTCGGGAGTTTTTCAAGGATTTATTAATTTTTCAGTATTTATCTGAGAATGAAAGGGTTGGATAGGGTATAGATATGTTTTTCCCATCGTAGGTTCATGGATCCATGTTGGATTATTTATAGTGCTTTGTGGAGTTATTCCCTTGTGATTTAGGTTATGCAATAGATAACTCCATGAAGGCTCAATATTACGATTCGGGCCTCTGTCCCAATCCGGAATCTAAAGTGTTAGTGTCCAACCTAACTTAATTTTTTGATGTGTTGAGGAAAGCTCTTTATGTTTAAGCCATGTAAGTATGAGTGCACTAGGTATTCCTCCCTCATTCAATTCCTAGGAGTGGTGGTGAGGATTCTGGAGAGGATATGAGGAAGCGATTGAATGTTTATGGAGAAACTCATGGAATCAAAATGCCTCGGAATCTTTCATCAACCTCTTCAGGGAGAGATATCATTGTGTGTTATTATTGTGGCAATCTGAGTCACAAAAATTCTTCGTGTGCATATGCTCTGAAGCCCTACCAAGCTAGTGGATTCTTGGGTCACTTGTAGAGATTCTATCTGGGCGTTTTTTGAAAGTGCCTTGAAGTATGTTCTCAGAAGTGATGTTCTGTAGGATTTTTGTTTAATTTTTATTTTGTAGGTTTCCTTCTAAATTAAGTGATATCTTATCATTCTAGGTGTACTGATTGTGTTTTGGGTTTTTAAATGTATGGGAATGTTAGGGGTCTTTTGATGTACTCTGGTTTTCAATGACAGCATGGTTTTTATTTCAAAAAATTTCCATTCATTTGTCAAATCAAATGATGTATGTTTCTTATTTAGATTATCAGAACCTAAATGCGAGGAAGAATATGCTTCATCCATCCTAACTCCAACCAAAAGGCCTTCGAGTGAAGTTGGAGCATAGTCAAGAACCTTGGGGGGATTTTAAGGAGTTTGGTTAAGGTTGTGCCTCTATCATTGCAGGGAGATAGTTTTAGTGTTTCTGATGTGGTTTCTTTATCTTTGTAAATTTCCTCTAGTCGAAAAGAGCGCAGTGGACTTATTCCTCAAGAAATGTCAGTAATTGTTCCTTTTTTGGTCCATGTTTCCTGTCGGTGTCCTTCTATGGACCTCCCATGTAAATTTGCTGAGGACTTTTTTTCTATTCTTCCTTTAGTAAAAAGGAATTTAATGGTTTAAATGTTCTTATTGTGTTCTTTTTAGATTGGGTTTGGCCCAGTTCAGGTTTAAGTTGTATTTTCATTTGGCCATTTTAGGTTGGTTCTTTATGGTGGGGAGACCCACTGTGAGTCTCTTTGGGTTTTCTGTTAAGTTATTATTGGATGCTAGTTAGTTTCTTATGGTGGGGAGTCCATTTAGGCCTCCCCACTACTAGTGATCGGTTTCAGGCAATGAGGATGAATCCCAATGGTAGTCGATGTAATGTTCTTGGATTAAGAGGTTGGATCGTGTTTATATAGAATCCTTAGGTGTTGGTCAATCGGCTGGATAGTTTTGTGGGTTTCCAGGGGAGGAAAGCATTATGGTCGAGAGAAATGACACACCCCAACCTATGTGATTGTTTTATATTATTATTTATTTGGACTTAAGTTATTTTTCTTGGGGTTCAAGTTCAGTCTTGGATTATTTTTTTGAGTTATACTAAAATTTTTGCATTTTGGTGTTGATGTCATCGGGCGTAGGGGCGAAGCATGATTTCTAAGCCATGAAGATTCGCCCATGGAACTACACGACTCTCCATTTCTAGAAAATTAATATAAATAAATATTTTAATTAAAAAAACATTAATTGTTGTATTTTAAAAAAATTATTGTTGTTGAAGATTTTATTATAATTAAAATGAATGAATACTTTTATTATTTTCATTTTTATTATTATGATTATTATTAGTATTATTATTATTAATATCATTATCATTATTATTATCATTATCATTATTATTATTATTATTATTACTATTATTAATTTTGGTTACATTTTAATTAGTTTTATTTTAGGGTGTTTTTTATTGAAAAACAAATTAAAACCCTAGTTGGCTCCCTCCCTTCTTCATGCGATGGGGACCTGACTCCCCCCACCTATGCATTGTGATACAGTGCACCTGGATGTCTCCACTAGTGCCCCCACCCTCCCCATCATGCCCCATTCCACCGGCCTCCCAGACGCCTCCCCATCCCGCATCCCATTATAGGCCTCTTGGCCCCCTACCCTATTCCGGCCTCCTCTTGCCTGGCCTCCGGTCGAGACCCCCCCCCCCCTGCTCGGTGTGTAGCAGCACTGCCCCCTTTCCCGACTAGCCGTAGATCCAGCGCTGCCCCCTAGGACCTCCTTCTCCCAGGAATGCAGCCGCTCAACCCTCCTCCATACTCTAGTGATACCTCCCCCCAGCCATGTAGACTTCATTTAGTGACCCCTCATCTAGTTGCGACTACCCCCATTCACAATTGGAAACCTGTCTGGTCAGTGGTCTACCTTCGACCAACAACTGTGCGCACTTCCGATGACCCTTTCCAACAGCCTGCCTCTGGTCGTAGTCCCTCTGTCCAGTGTTCACAGCCTTCCGGTACACCATTCCCCTACTTTGGGTGTTCTTTTAACTCCATTTGTATTTTTATTCTTGTTCTTATCCATGTTTTGTTAGGGTTTTTGTTGATTAAGGGTTGTATTTGGTAGAGTTAGAATTTTAGAACCCACGCGGGGAAATTCTGAGTTTACGTAGTCATCACGCCTTAGTTCTGAGGTAAGTCTCCCTTTCACATTCCTTTATAATTTAAGAAATTTCAATTTCATGCTTTTCCCAACGTAGTTACTTTCTAAATATTTTTAATATGATCTTTTGAGGAGTTTCTTGGTGTTCAATGGTGATTTTTTCATTGTCTTGTGACATTAGTGTTATTTCTTCATAAATGTGCACACCTTGAGTTTGGAAACAAATTGTGTTTTCATTTACACAATGTTTTTGACAATTAAAATGAGGTTAAAAACATTAAACTAGACCTGAAAATTTTATTTTTATTTGATTTTCGAAAACTGGTTTTTGGGTGAGCGGGAACCAGGCCATAAATCAGAGTACCAGATCACCAAAATCAAAAACCAAAAAAGAAAAAATACACCTTCATACGAAATTCAAAATCTCACTGACACACCAGGGTGCCTCAAGATATAGATCTTCGATCCGAGAGCTTCCTCGAGCCACGCCCCCAACATCGACCTGCCTCTCATCATCATTATCACATTCGTTGGGGATCTCTGATGAGAACCCACAGGGAACCCCCAGCCAAAGACCATCTTCATGCCATCGTCTCCCATAACACCATAATGAGGAAGAAAAATCGAACAACAAAGCATTCCAGAAATACCATAATCGGAACTCATTGATTCATCAAACCACCATCAGAGAAGTACCAACCACATCAAACAGAACCATCCTCAACTCGCCATGGAAGATAACTCAACTGGCCTCCACAAAATCCAAAAAAAGCAAGATTCAAGACCATGATTCCAAAACAAGCCACCTCCATCGATACCCTGAACCGGCCGCTCAATCTCACAACCCAAAGAAATAAGACGACCACTGCACAGCTCTGCCTCAGAGAGATTAGGGGAGTCTCGAAATTAGAGTAGAGAAACAAACATACCGAGACAGGATAAAATGTCAGCGGAACCTCATCTCAACACTGTAGCATCTCCATCACCTTCAACACAACATCACAAGTATCATCGACAGAAAATGAAACTCAAACACATAAACAAAAACCCTAAAACACGAAAAAGGCCATCGATGAAGAGTTTCGCTAGACATGCCGACAGCCACTACACCCCACATACCAAAGTCTCTAAATTTACACCACTCCCAATCTGCCTTGGAGGGGTGCAGAAGAACAAAATACTAGAGCAGCGAATTAGTGGACGAGGGCTTCTAGCATCGGCACCGTCAGCGAGGAAAAAGAGCAGATCCAGATGATGTCAAAAACAGAAGAACAACACCCAAGCTAGAGGATGAAGGAGAAGAAAGAAGAATGGGATAGGGGGAGACGATGTCAGAAAGCCTTGAAAAGGCCTCCCCCACTTCGAAATGCCACTGAGGGTAAACCCTAGCATGATAGAGAATTCAGGGAGCCACCTCTCAGATTCCTCCCCCCATTAAAAACTTTAAATCAATATAAGGAACGATAATTTTGTTTTTCACCTTGTTGAGTATTAGTTATAATTTTTTTTGTAAATATTTTATGAGCCGTTGATAAATGTATCATTTGGTGTTATTTTAAAATGTTCTATTCTAGGGTGTAATGAAAAAATATTTTTTAGAGTTTTGTTTTGGAATGGTATAAAATGGCGTGTTTTTTTGAGTTGTGAATAATGGTAATTTTTACTTCGTTTCATATTAAATAGAATTTATTTTAGTAATTATTATTTCCTTGTGTCTTTTTCATTTATATATAAAAAATGTTTGGTTGGATTCTATGGGTTGAGTGTAATTTAACAAATGGTTTCCTTAGATTTAACAATGTTGTGTCATCGTGTGAAATGCTAATTTCATGTTCATTATATGGTTTCTGAGATGGTTTAGGATTTTTAGCCGAAGAATATTCAATTTTCAGGTTGTTTTGGTGTGATTTCACTCCTTTGTGAAAGTACATGTGTGTGTTTGTAAATGTGGGTTTTGTGAATAGTATTTTAAATAATTTTTAATTAAAAGGATTAGTTATGGCTTTCAAATCAGTTTAATGTCAAATATTGAATTGTGGCCCGATTGGATTGTTTCTGTAAAGTGGTTTTGTTTTTAATGTGTAAAGGAAATTTTTTGAAAAGTGTTTATAAATTATTTGAGTTGAAATAGTGTTCTTGACACCAACTTTGAAAAGTGTTTTCATTTTGAGATAAGGGTCTATTTGTGAATATTTAATTTCCCCTTTTTCCGTTTCTTGAAACTAGTGAAAATTGTTTATTATAAAAACCCTTGTTGGATATTTCTCATTCCTTATTTGTATGAAATGGGTGGGAGGTCCCTATTAGGGGATTCTAAAAACCCATTGTTAGGGTTCTTCAGTTGGAACTTGTTATAATTTTCTTATCTTAAGGCATGATAATGCTCCTAAGGGAGAATTGGGGTGAGACTTGTTAGGCCTTATTATTGTATATATGTGATTTGATGCTCAGTGAAATTTGTTGTCTCACCCCCTTTTATACTTGCAACATATGAACCTAGAATATTGAGAGAATTATATGAGATGAGTTTTGCACTGGTATGTTATATTACTAACTAGTGGTCCATAGTAGGCGGATGTGTTTGGGTTCATTACTATCATATTTTCCGTCATCCTACCCTAATAAAGGGTGGATGATCATTTAGATCATTATATTTTATTGTATGTGGCACACTATTGTATATGGAATCATTGATATTAGTGTCATATAGATTGTTCCTGATCTCCCGGGTTCACCTATGTCCATTTACTATAGTCACTCATAGTGATGCTATAAATACTTGTATGAATATTTGTTTCCCAAATTGCATGATGTAATGTGGTACCTTCTTATGTAGTGTTTTTATAGGAAATTGTTGTGTTGGTTTTAATATGCTTTTTAGAAGAAAACAATTCAAGAAAAAAATTATTTTTTCCCTTTTTTGTAGATTGAAACATAGACCCCACTTCCCCCCCCCCTTAAAATCATAAAATCTCTCTTATGGTATGGTTTCAGTTTCAGAAAAAAAAGCATGAAATGTGTTGTACATTTATTTTGGTTAAAATATATAGAAAAACTTAATATTATAAATTGTAGTTCAAACTTGAAATTTTTTTTTCTTTTATTTTAGAGAAAGTTCTTTGGGAAAAAATAGATTGGACTAGCCTATTGTGTTTTAATACTCACACCTATAATTTTTTGTTTTTAGTTCTAGTGCAGGATCCAGCTTGGGTGTTCATTCCTTGGGCGATGCTTTATCGTTGAGTTAGGGAGTGACCCATTGGGTCACACAAAGATTGTGTTTTCCTGTTCTGTGAGTTTATTTTTCTTTAGTTATTGTTTAGTCATTTTGTTTGGTTTATTTATTCTGATCTGATATTTGTTATTTCCTTTACTTATATTTCTTTGTATTTGGAGAAATTGTTCCCATTATCGTTGTCGATGCCCTGGCGGTTGTCGCCAGCTTGGGAGGATTAGTAACACCTCTTAGGTCTTGCCGCGGATCGGCTCGGGTGACCTATTCAGGGTCGACCCGGTTTGGTTCATGACAGTTTAAGCACCCAAGTAGTTGTGTCATTTTAAATGGTTTTGTTTAGTGAAAGGATGAATAATGACCTCATTCAAATGTTTTGAACCATGTGGGATATGGATTTCATCCTTGGTTATAAAAAGATGTGGCCTTCCAATTTTCTTAATAACATAGTAGTTGTGTCTCATCGGATGTGAGTCTCAATCCAATAGTCCTTTTTTGGATAACCCTATGAAATGAACTCAGTCACAGTTTGGTCTCATATTATTGAGTTGATGCATGTGGGAGTATTGAATCATGTAGTGTCTCATGTTATTCAAAAATATTCGGTTAAGTTTGTGGGTCCTTTTTAGGGGAGACCCACCGAGGGTTTCGCAGAAATTCCTATGGAGAAATTTAGTGTTGACTTTTCTCTTATGGGGGGATACTTTTTGGGCCTCCCCAAATTAGTAGTTTTGTTTTGTTCTTGGTTTTGTATTGGGTTCGTTAGTCTCTTTCAAATCTTTCTAACCCCAAGCTCCTCACTTGGGTAAATATTGCGATTAGAGTGAGCCCAATAGTTTTGTTGAAGCAAGGTTGTGGTATCCTCTTTTGGGTTTGTTATTCATTTTAGGTAGATTGTGTGAGATTCATTCAGTAATGGTTAAGATGTGTTGTCTTAGGATGTTGGGTTTTTTACTTGTATGAGTTAATTTACTTTTATCAATCAATTGGTCATGATTTAGCTTTTGGGGGTGGGTGGTTCTTGTTAGGGAGTCCATTTTGGTCCCCTCAGTTCGATTTTGAATCCTCTTTTCTCATTGGTATTGTTCTTGTCATATTTCCTTTATTCATTCATTGTAAACCTCTAATAGTTTTAAATTTGTACCTATTAATTCTTTCAAATCAACTTTGGGATGCCTTTTGGGGGTATAAAACGTTATGCTAGGAAGAATTGTAACACCTAGGTTTTCAAATTTACCATTTGTTCCAACTCAGATTGGGTTATTGGTTATTTTTATTGGGAATTGGGAGTGACAGGTTTGATATTATGATATATTGCCTTTTTATATCATTATACTAGTTCTTTCCCATGATTTATCCCATGAATTTTATAGAAAAAGTTTAAAAAATGGGTGGACAGACCCTGGAGAATGGTTGTCGCACTGTTAGTAGAAACAATGTCCCTTGTCGAGTTAATCGTGCACTAAGTCTAGGTCATGGCTAGAAGTGACTACATTACTTATGCAGGGTTAGTCATATCATGAATATTTCCCTTGTAGTATGTGTATCCCTCGACAGAGGTAGTCACATGGTCACCACATAGTTTGGAAAACTGTGCAGACTACTATCTCATTAAAAATCTGAGGTATTTTCCCTATACTCTTAATTTTAACCCCTTAATCAACCCTCTTGGCCCTCCAAGACCTAGTTTCTCCTCCCTTGAACCTCCCCTCCCCTTGGGATTAAATTTTTGTGTGTCTTTGCATTAGATTCTTGAAGGTCTCTCAATTGATTCCTCCTCTCTCTTGTTTCCCTCTTCTTTTAGGGGTTCCTCTCTACTCCTCTAGGGTTTCAGTTTTTTAATCGGTATGGGATTGGATTGGGGGTTATATATTGATTTATAGGTTTAAATCATGATTCATTACGTTCAATATTTTATTCTTAGGGTTTTTGCAGGGTTCAGTTGTGGTTTCTCACCCTTTTCTGGAAGCTTCTTGGTTCAAGGTAGGTGGTTCCATGCCCTAACATTATTAAATGAATTTTTATGTTTGTTTGTATTTATAAATAACTTATATGGTTTAATTTTGGGGTGTGAAAATTAATTTTTAGTTTTTTGATATTCTTATGTGATGTTAAAGGATTTTATAAAGGAAATGGTTAGGTTTTCTATGTTTTCTTTAGAATGGGACTTCATGGAAATGTTTTGTGGGTGGTTTGAAAGGTGTGAGACATGTTTTCAAAGTCCCTTGTGTTATGAATGTGTTTTGGTGCATGTTTCAAGAAACATTATTCCTTTGTAATGTTCAGACTATGGGATTTTTTAATATGAGTTGTAAATTGTTTAAATGAAGGAAAGGTATGTCTTGAAAATGATTTGGGTTTACAATTACCTTTACAAAGGGGCTTGGTCTGTGCAATTGGTAAATTAATTGTATGTTATTTTTATGTTTTTAAAGAGGTATTTTTTGAAATTTTTAAGTGATGGTAGATGTATTTGAAAATGGGTTTTGTTGTGAGTAAAAAGAACAATGGTTTGGCTATGGAAAATGGTGATTTCCTTGAAATTATTCGAATTGGTCTGTGAATGTGTTGATATGTGAACATGAACTTGACCCCATAAGATCATGGGTATATAGGTGGTCTATCTTGTTCTTGTACAATATATGATATATAAGTGGTTCACCCAGGTTTCATCTAGTAGGATTGACACTTATAGAACTAACTAAACTATGATGATATTTGTAGACCACTTTGCTATTGTGGTGTCCCCTCCTACTGTCTCGTGCATAATAACACTGTTATCTATGGTTTCTAAGACATATTTCACTACGATATGAGGTTCTAGTGTCCCAATCGAGCTATATTAACCCTAGGGATTCACCCATGGTGCTTTAACTTATCATGACACTTGTGTGATGTGGTTCCAACTATCGGCATATGATGTACCTCGTTTATGTTTTATAAATTCCATTTTAATGTAACTTGGTGTAAAATGGTTTTCTTTGAAAGTGTTCATTTTTAAAGTATTTTCCCATAAAATTTTATCCTTATAAATTTATTAAAAATCTTATACTTAAATAATCATGTAATATTATATTTTAATTTTTTTGGTTTGGAATTTTTTTATGTGGGTGGCATCTGACTGGGCTTCAGCTCACACCCTATATAAACCTTGCGGTGTCTATAGACCTTTTTTTATGTTTTTTCAAGTGAATTCAAGGTGTTTTGTGATGGAGGTCTGGGTCTCTAGTGGTATTCTTTGTAGATATTGGTGGTAGTGTCTTGAGTATGTTTCTCCTATTATTGAATGGTGGTTTGGGATGATGTTATAGTTCCATTTTTGTTATAGTCATTTTTAGGGTTTTTATATAAAGTTTTTAACCTTATATTCAAGAAATTATTTACACCCTATTTGGTTGTACATTTTCAGTTTTTGTTTATTTGTTATCTTTGGTCATTTATGTTTATTTGGTTGGGTAAAAGCATTCCCAAAGTGTTTTATAGATACACAGGAACTAGTTTACATCCTGTGGGTATTAGGAACCTAACATGGGCCATCCCATAGTCCAAGTAGTGTTCCAGGTTTTATGGCTACCTGGCTTAGTTCATGACACATTTTATGTTATTCTTTATTTGAGCTTATGATTCAAAAGATCACTGAAGGAGTAAGGAATTTTCATCAAACTTTTTACTTTAGTAAGACACATCCCATATTTACTTGTAATTTCTTTTATATGGTTTATATACTTCCCATGAATGAATTTTATGATTATTATACTTAATATTATTTGAATTTACGTATCCTTTTTGGGATATTTATTTCATAGGGCTTACATTTGAAAATTTACCTAAGCGGCAATAGATTTTTGTCTTAATTTTAATTGTTTGAGACATATGTTATGTTATACACTTTTATTCTTTTATGAGGTCTATATGCACACCCTTTGACATTTAATATCATGTATATATTTTATTAATATTATATTTTATGTTTCGTTTAATTTTATTCTTTAATTGTTATTAGAATTTACATTTACCAATGTGGTAATGGTTTTATGATATAATATCATCATTTATCAAGATTGTTTATGATTATGTTTTCAATAGTGAAATTGTATGATCCAAATCTCAATAAACTAATAAATTCTATTATTATCTAGTTATGTCATGAGAATAAATTTTTTTTGTTAATTTTACTATCTCTGTGTACTCATTAACTTAAAAGAATTATTTTAAGAAAATGCATCTTTATTTTTTCCTTCAATCAAAAACTATTTTTCTTCCAAAACCATTTTTTATAATATTGTTTTCAAAAATGTTTTTACCATAATAAAAACGATTTATTATATAAATTTACCCATGTTTGAATTTTTATAACTTTTTTAAATGAATATTTATTCCATTTTCCAAAACGTGCTTGTCTAGGTTTTACCAAAAATTTTAAAGGAATAATTTTTTTAATGTGTACATCATAAAAAGGAATTTTCCACAATCATAACCATTATATTTTTCTAATAATAATTTATAATTCATCAATGATATTTTCAAAGAATATTATATAAATTTTTTTTATGGATTTGTAATTTTGAAAATTTATTTTCAAAGAAAAGGTATTTTCCTCAAGAAATGTTCCAAGTTGTCTTTGAAAATCATTCTCCATCTAATATGATATCCTTTTATGTAACTTATAGTTTTTTGGGTATTTAAACAAATGTTACCATTAATATTATTTATCTTAATTTTTTATCATTAAACTATGATTATAAAACCTATTTCTCTTCCACAGGTTTTACCATGATAAAATTATTATGAAACCTGCTTTTTTCATAGGTTTTTCTATGATGAAATAATTTTTAAACCAATCTCTTTTCCATAGGTCGTGATATGATGGAATCATTATGAATACCATTTCATTTCATGAGATATGATATGATGAATGTTTTATGATCTTATGGTGTACATATGAATTATTTTCATTATTTGATGATGGTTACATTATTTTCAAGGATGGTGGATTGGTTATAACCAATGATAAATGGGACCTATATCTCTCTCCAGTGAGTTAGGAAATGATTAATGTTATATGAGTTCAAAAGGTATGTTGGATGTTATCCGAAGATCAAAATAGAGTACACAAGAAGTTATCACAATCTTGAAAGAGGGTATACGGTAGGTCATCTCAAGCTCGAAGTCAGTACACAGGTTTTTAGCCCAATCCTAACGTGTTATGAATGTCTTGGAGGGTATCCCTGACATAATATTTTTTTATGCCTATGTTTACACCATAAATATATATCGTGTTTCAATGTTAATCTCTCATGGATCATGTTTTTCAATTCCCATATGATATATATCTTACAAACTACCAATATTTAGGTTGTGACCCATAATTATGATCTTTGGTATGCAGGGTATGGTTTTCAAATGATATAATCATGTACTCATATCCTTATTTTAATGTTATTATGAAATTCCTAGCTTTTCAACCCTTGTTAAGAAACTGATATCTCCCTTTCTTATATTTCTTTTCCCTAGGTTATGAAGAAGGGTCTCATATAGGGTTTTTTACAGAGTAATAAAGTGGGATATATTTGTGGGGGGAATTGATGATATTCACCAAATTAAGAAAATTATTTTAGGGGTTTCCAAAGGCACTGAACTATTATATTCCTTAGAAAATTTGTTGAAATATATTTAATATTGATATAAAAATTTATATTTTTCATGGATGAAAAGCCCGGTTTTCTATACGAGCAATAAAATGAGACTGATCAAAGGAAATAAGGATAGTAAAGTAGTAATTAACCTTTATCTTATTTTCAATAATGACCTTTGAATCGTGTAATATTATAGAATATATTCATTGTTATTTTATAAGTATGTCACAGTGAATGTCACATAATGTTTAAACTAATTAGATTTAGAATCGATAAACCTTTGAATTTTATTTTCAAAGTGGGGAAATAATTGGAAGGATTTCTTTGGTTAAAGATCTATTTAAGGAGAAATAATATGGGTAATAACTCAATGAGTGGTAGAGAATGACTACATGGTAATACCACAAGATCATAGCTAGGTTGAGCATGTGAAATCTTGGAAGAAGATAATTTGTGGTTGGAAAAACATAGTTAGTGGTTGGTAACAAAGGCCAATGGGTGATACTATTAAAACCTTATGTTTTATTGGTTGGATTTTTCATTAATCAGAATTCCATTATGAAGATATATGGATTTTTTAATGAAAATATGAAAAATTATTTTGTAGATTTTGGTTGTCTCACATCACATCATGAATACATAAATCACACTATAATTGGAATAGAATTCAAAAAATAGAGAATTATATTAAATTACATATACATGAGTCATAATAATTATTACATAAAATTTAATATTTCTTATATTTCAATTTTTAGTGTTCTTGGTAAACTTCTTCACAAAATAGTTCACCATGTGAAGGTTGTTTAGGATGATTTTAGTGATTTTGGAAATTTAATTCCTCTACTGTCGAAGAAATAGTGTACCATGACTAGTTCAATAGAAAAATTCTAGGAATTATTAACACCATGATAATATAATTTGAAAAATATATAGGGTCATGATTTTCTATGTTTCAAGAAGGTTAGAACTAGAACAATGTATATGACATTAAAGATCATGTTGCTCGACAAATCATTTAGAAGTTAAATATAGTTAAAAGTGAAAATGATTTATCATTCCATGAGGTATTATGTGTCACTATGATTTTTAAATCTATTGAATTTATATATAATTGATGATATATAATATTCATGTTGGTTTAGTAGTTATTTGAGAAAATGATAACTTTCTATTCAAATTTACATGGTGGAGATCAATGTGGATTTTATTATAAGGGTAATATTTAACGAAAAAATTAAATAGTGTTTTAATTTTTAATTTAAAATTCAGGTATTCTCTGGATATATAAGACCATACTGTATATTAGAATTTTTATCAACCACAAAAAATAAAGAGTTAAATCTCAAAGAATCTAAAATAGATTGTATCATAATTAGATATTAATTAAATATCTAGGATTTTTAAGATAAGTGTGAGTGGGATTTGTTAAATTAATATTTGGTTTGGAAGAAAGAACTATTTTGTTACTAATTTATGAAATAAAATTAAATAATAAGTAACCATTAAAAACATCTATTTATGTTTTCTATTGAATTTGGATTCAAAAATCATTATGATTTTCACTTGTGTGCCAATTATATCTTTGTAAAAATCTTGAAAGTAGTGAGAGTATGATAGGAAGAGTCTATAGGCCATGGCTTAGTAATATGATTGTTATAAATATTTTAATCATATACTCATGAAACATTGGTTAATTAGAATATCAACACATCATTGATATATTCTCCTTAGATGTATTCATTTATAGTTTAACCATGTAAAATTCATGTGTTCATTCTCTTTACTATTTTTTCATTTAGTTCTTCTTATAATATAGATTCAAGTTTTATTTTACAATGAAAATGAAATTTAAAATTTATTTTATATGATAAGAGTAATTTTCAAGAGACCCTAACCCCTCCCCTAGGGTTCATAATAGGACCACATATTAAAAAAATTTGGTTTCGTTGAACATGGTTATATTTATCATAGTTTGGTTCAGATTATATGACTATAGGTCAATTTAGTTCTTATTTATTTGATTCAATTACATTCTAGTTAGATCTATTTAGTTTGATTAAATCCTATTTTTTTCTTGAGTAGTGGCTTTATTTGTTAGTTTTGTTCTTGTTTATTCACAATTTAGTGGCTACTTAGATTTTTTATTTCTATTTCTTTAATTACCATATCCTTATTTATTCATTTTTGTATATAATTTTTATCATGTTACTATTTAGAATATTTTTCTCTTGACAAAAATATAAGGGAACATGTATAAGGGTTTTTTAGATTTATGCATATGTATTTCATGTATGAGTTATATATAAAGGATGGGTAATGTTTTTACATTGGATGGGATGCATAAGATTTTTACAAGATATTTGTTAGGTTTCTAAATATGATGTGTTTGGTTTTTATATGGGTTTCATAATATGGTATGTGTAAGGTTTTTATATGGGATGTGTAAGGTTATTCAACATTATGGTATTGAGATATCGGAATTGCAGACCTATGACATGAAGTTCATGACATGAATAATCCACTTAACAATAGCATGATATTATAAAAATAAATAAGGCCTAAAAATATAATTTATAAATTAAAAACCCTTCATACACTCATATGTATAAAGAATACATATTCAAGATCATACACCACATGCCCTCACCTCAAGAATGAACTCTCAGCTTGGAACTCAAATTTAAGATGCTCCCAAAGTTATCCAAAGGAGGAAAATGAGAGACTTCAATAATGGAAATTATATTTATGGATTTTGTAAAGCACATGTAAAGATTTGTGAAAGGATGTTAGAAGATTTTCAAAAGTATGTCTACAGTTTTTTTGTAAGGGAATAGTATACATAAGATATATTGTGAGGATCTGTAATGGTACTCAATAGAATATGTAATGGTACACAATAATGATTGATAATATTTAAGTTTACATAGAAGAAAATATGTAAGGGTACCTAAGAAAGAGTGGGTGCACTATGATCTTAATGACATGATTCTAGGAGAATGAATTTTACTTTATTACAACACATTCCATCCTATCAAGAATAGATTCTTAAGATACATCTAATTTTTATGATCCTTCCAACACCATCTAAAGTATCAACACAAGAATATGATTTTTATGAAACCCTATTAATATTCCATCAACTAAGTTTTTTTATAAATATCTTTTACAAAATTATGGTTTATTCCACTATTTTTCAACAATATGTTATTTTAAATTGAATATATATTTTGTTGGATAAGTAGGATTTATTTGATTCACAATAGGTTTTCACAAATAGTAAATAATTAATCCAACTTTATTTTGGTCTATTTTATTTGAATCATTTATAATTGGTTCAGGTAGTTTTATTTCCATTCTATTTAATTTATCTCCATTCAATTATATTTCATTTAATTCTAGTTGGTTATGTTTTAAATTTTTTACTCAATATTTAATCATCCTTATCTATTATAGTCCATTTTGGTTGATTTTTTCATCATTTTATCTTATATATAGTCTATTTTGGTTTTCTTGGTTTAGTATGGGGTGGTTTTATTTAGTCATATATGCTTTTTTTATTTTTAAAAAAAATGCATGTTTTGTTTTATTAGATTCATTTTAGTTTACTTACTCAATGTATGGTTAAAATGATTCAAGTATGTCTAGAGTTGTTTTTTTAATTCTAGTTCATTTCTGTTCCATATTGGTTACATCAAGTTGAATCAAATCAGTTTTCTTATTATCACTTCTACTTTAACTAAGTTATTTATTTTCATTTAATGTGGTTTCTTTAGATAGTTTTGGTGCAGTTTGTTTTTTTAATTTGTAAAACATCTATTTTTTATTTTATTTGTGTTAGGTAATTTTATTTCAATCTAAATTTTTTGGTACCTATTAATTATTTTAGCTTCATCATTTTTCATTTTATTTAGTTTGATTTGGGTTATTTCAATAAATTTTAGAAAAAAATTAGTTTAAATGGGTTATAATATATTCCAGATAGTTTTATTTATTTTAATTATTTTTAAATAGTATTTTTTTATTTAGGTTGAGTAAGTAAAAATGATTATATTCACTTTAGTTATGTTAGTTTTGATGGAGGTAAGGTATTTTTGGATTTGTTCACATTTGATCCTATTAGTTTAAGATAGGTTTTCTTAGGTTTTTTTCTATCAGGTTGCTTTAAATTAATTTATACTAGAATTTTAGATTTTTATTTTTTTAATGTGAGTTAATATATATTAACTTTTTTCTAGTCTCGTTTAATTAGATTTATATATATTCTGTTTTTTTGTTTCATGTCAGTTATTCTATAGTGATTTCATTTTGGATATGATCAATTTTATTACATTAATTTTATATCTAGTTGGATATGATTTATATGGGTTAAATAATTTTTTATAGTGAACCATTATTTTCATACATAGATATTAAATATTTTTAGATTAATATTAGATACATTACACAAATACACACCTGTGGAAAAAAATAGTTTCATGCCTTTAGAAACATGGAACATAATCTTCTTAATTAATGAAATATCTTCAATTTATCCCATAAATATCTTACCCTTTAGTAATCCTACATAAAAATATTCTTAATTTCCTATGGAAATGAAACATGATAAAGGGGAGCTCAAATTTCCATTAAAGGAGATAAAGGGAGATACATAATCATAACATGAGCATAAGGGTATGATAACATGAGAATAAAATTTGAAAACAATATTTGTATTCTCAATGAACATAATCTTTAGTCATGGTATAAAGATTGGAATTTAATAATACATATATCATAAAGGAATCAAATAACACATTCCATGAGAGCATAACATTGGTGTAAGACATAAATTTGTGGAATACACAAAATAATACAAAATCATATGTCAAGGATAGTAACTAATACATACATAAAAAGTTAAGATTTTTCTAACCACCCCAGTACACAATTAAAGCTTGGGATAACCACTAGTGTAACATATTTTTTAGGCTTGGGAAAACCCCCAGTATACCCTCATTTTTAGTCTTTGTCTAACCTCCCATATACCATCTGTCCTCATAAAACATTTATAATTACCCAATGAATTTAGGGGAAAATAGGTTCCACCCATGACATAATGAAAACCATATTTATGTGTGTCATAAGATCGTAAAACATTCATCATATCATAACACCTGAAATGAAATGGGTTTCATAAACATTTTATCATATAATAACCTATGGAAAGGTGACATATTTTATCATCATTTCATTATTTCATCATACTATAATGCATGAAAAGAAGTGGTTTTCTTAAAAATTTCATCATGTTATAACCCATAGAAGATAAAAAGGTTTTACGAATATTTTTCAATCTTAAACATAAACCATTCAGATAAAGAATAAGAATAATATCCTTGGTTTATATCCCAAAAAATCATAAGTTACATCAACTATATTATCTTAGATTGAAAAGTTATTTTGAAAGATAAATCACCTGGAATGTTTCTTGAGGAAGATAAAAAAATTTGAAAATAACTTTTTAAAAAATAAAACTTTCATAAATCCATTTCATTGAAAATAAACATGAAAACATATAAAAGAATTATTAAAAATAATTTAAAAAATTTCATGAAGGAAATATACTTTCCACTCTTAAAACACTTTTTAAAATATAACCAAATTTAAAATAATTTTTAGAAAACATGGTTTTGGAAGAAAACTTTTTTTTGACTAAAAATGTGATTTTTCTTAAAAACATTATTTTTTAACTCTTGATTACATTAGGAGAGGTAAATTAAAGAAAAACCATGTATTATCATGAAATTAAAATAATAGAAGAAAATTTAAGAGTTTAATCTTTTATGGATCATAATATTCAATCATGAGAAACATAATCATAAACATTCCCAATAATTGATAAGATTTTAACATAAACTATTTACTAGTTTGGTAACTTTAAAACATAATCCCTGTGAAAGAATTCTTGGAAATGTAACTGAAAAAATAATGAGAATAAATAAATTCATGATATTAATTTCTTATGAGACGATAGGTGAATAACATAATGGTATTTATAAAATAATGATAATTGAGACAAAAATACCTTACAGATTTGGTAACCTTTGATACATAAACCCCATGAATGAAAGATCATAAAATGGGTATCAAAATACCAATAATTCTAAGTATAATATCCATAAAATAAATTTATAGGAATTATATAAAACATATAAAACAAACACAGGGTCAATATGGAATGTTTCTTATGAAAAAATTAAAGTGATACGAAATCTCATACCATTTTAGTATTTTGTAATCATAAACCCCAATAAAGAAAAACACCAAAGGAAATGTTATATATCATGATAAGGATGATATTCATGATATAACATGTCAAAGTTGAAGTATATAATCCACAAAAAATAGTGGTTAAGTTTTATATATATCCCATAAATAAAAGAGAGACTATAAATCCCTTAGATTAAGTATTTACTTCCGTCATAAATGTTTAAACCTCCTCTTCTTTGGGTAACCTCCTTAGGTTTCCAAAAAAAATTCTTTGGATGTATTTCTATTAAAAATAAGGCATCTAGGTTAATAATATGGATGTTTATAAATTATTTAGAAATGTATTATCCAAACTAAAAGGATTTGAAGGTGTGATGGGGAGTGGAGAAAAGGTGTCCTTTTATATGTTAGGTGAGTGGTAGACTAGAAATTTTTTGAAAGAAGAAATTCCACATACATATTTTTCATGATATAAGGCTCAATTAATGGTAAATTATTGATCCTATATGATAAAAAGTAAAAATAGTTCCATAAAATGGGTTTTGGATTGTTATGTGTCATTTCCTACTCTTATAATTTTATTTTAACCCCTGATAAACACATTTTTAACTTAACCACGATAAGTTTATCTTTATTTTTTTAATATTTATTTTGGTTAAAAATTAATTTGAACTCTGTAGATTATATAAATTATTATAATTCAAAATATTTAATCATTTTTTCTAAATTCCACTCATAGAAGTGTAAAATTTTAATTTAAAATTAATCTTGTAGGTGTGGCAAGAAAGAGGGGTTTTAAAGAGAAAATGTTCAAAAGTTTAAAAATTTTATATATCGAAATTCAATGTGAAATTGATTAAAATGAACTATATTGGGTTAATCAATTTATAATTCAACAAATTATACTATAAAAATAATTTAAAATACAATTCTAAATTAAAAATAAGTTAAACCAAAAGGAATTTTTCAATTAAAATTCAGTATTATCACTATTCATCAAAAAATGATTTTTTTTTGAAAAATATCAAAAATTCAACCTCTGATAATTTTGGTAATAAGATTTAAAAAATGGAATTCATTTTATCAAATTAATTTTTAAAAATATTTCAAAATTAATTTTATCATTTTTTACAAAAATAAAGAGTACACTTTTTTTAGAAAATATTATTTTCAAAATATATAAAGTCTTTATTAAAAAATTAGGTACCTTTTTGTAAATATTTTTTCTTTATATAAAACAATTATGTGTTATATTTAAAATTCAGTTACTCTTATTTATTCTTACAATTTAATGGAATGGTAATAATGGTCTTTTATTAAATAATTATATTAATTTTTTTCATAGTTTGTTAAAAATCGGTGTTTAATGTAACGCATGCTAAACATGGTGTTTTGTGTTAAAAAAGATAAACATGGAGTTACAATTAACACAAGACAAACTCATTTATTCCTATAATATAATCCAAACCTTGTGCTTCATGTAATCAAAGATAAACATTATATTTCTCCTGATGAAAAATATAGACAAGTTTAAATTTATTTTAAAAATATATTTCACAAAATCTCGGGGTGCTACATTATATCCCACTAAAAATGAATTCAACCATATAAATTAATCACTTTAGTGCCAAAAACTAAGGATAATTATGTATCAATATATCCTTAGGTTCCCATATAGATTCCTCAAGTTGGTGGTTTCACTACAAAACACAAACTAGGTGAGTGATCTTGCTTTATAGAACATTCTCTATTTGATGAAAAATACCTACCAGTTGTTCCGCATAAGAAATATCATGTTCTATGGGTATGACCTATAATTTAAGTACATTTTATTGATTATTTATATACTTCATTAGTTTTGATACATGGAAAACAACATGAACCTGATAGAAGTTTGATGGATTCACTAAATGATAAGGTATTATATTGATGTCATCAATTATTTCAAAGAGATCAACATACCTAGGGATTAGTTTTTCCATTCATTCCTCCACATAAAAATACATATTAATACAACCTAATAAACAAAAAATTATAGATCAAATCAATTATTATCATCATAAAAATACTTTCATGTTTTATATATACTTATTTGTTTCTAAATATCTTTAACATTTTCTTCCTTCTCATCTTCTTGCTCAGGTCCCAATAGATTTGTTTCTTCAAAATTATTCCTATATGTTGGAGTTATAAACATATTTGTATAAAATAATTCATAGTGAGATATATTAATTCTATAGTGAGAGATATTTTTTTAATATATCTTTACTATATGAAGTTATTGATCTCAACCACCATTGAAATCCTTTGAACATGATATTTGCATGTTTTCTAGGGTTTGAATTATTCTTGTAGTGGAGAAACATAACCCTATGTCAAGATATTTCTGATGAATTCATGAAAATATCATGTTAAACATTATATTTTGATTATATAAAATTTAAGGTGGTATTCCATGCATCATTACTACTTCATTATTGTATATTCAGTCAATATAATCTTGATAGAAACCTTCCCTGATGGTAACGAAGTGTATTGACATCATGATGCAATTACATCAACATGAAAGATAATTTAAACCCTAAAGGTTGCAAGTATATTTAATCTTATTTCCACAAATATTAAAGTAATTCTTCTATAAAAAATTTTCTAAAACATATGTAAAACCAAAATTTTGTATTTCCATAATTGTCTCTTAAAATATCCTAAATATTGATAAAATCTTATCTCATAAAACCTCAAAAGTGGTTTCAACGAATTATGATCAACCTTATACTCATAAACTCAATATATTATCTATAAAACTAAAGTAAATCTTACTTGGAGACATATACACTCCCAAAATCTAATTCACCCTTTATTCCTTATATAATCTCTTATCTTATACAAAAATATTTCCATGGAAAGCTTGGGTTCAGTCTAGAACTAATATAATATAAAATGTTATTTTTTTTTCAAAACAAAGGTAGAGGGATATAATCAAATGAAATTTCACTAAATTATGATCAATAAGGTTTCCATAGGTCTTGTTCATATAAAATCAAACATGAACTTTCCAACCAAGGAGGGGTGGATAAGTGATCCCTCAGTATCATGATTAACTGAATCCATTGTGATTTCATAATATTTCCCTTTTCATTTCTCTTTGTAGGTTTTTTTGTCTTATAATCCACATTAACCCCTGGATTAGGGAATTTATTCAAATAATATCCAAACTCCTTACACTTGAAACTCGGGATATTGGGTGGTGAATTAGTCAGTGCCACTTCTCCTCCATTTCATTAACTAGAATTCTAATTTCATTTTTACATTTATGGGTTCATGACCTGACATTCCATAGTTAAATAACCTCTCAATTTTGTAAAATAAATTTTATTCATTCTTCTCCCCACATTTATATCATACAGATGGCATGAATTTATTTCCACCATTTGAGTTTTCATGAAACATTATTTTCATTTTCTTATCAAAAAAATAGGAATGGTGGGAATATCAAATTCATCATCCTTTTTCTAAAGTTAAAGGTATTCCTTGTACATAATTTTTTCATAGAATAAAATGGAAGAACTTACTGATAAATATCCCCTTAAAATATTCCCGTTTTATAGATTCAATTTATTATTATTCCGTCATATTCATAATAATATTCAACCACTGATCTGCTTCCCATTCAAAATGATAAATATTCAAAATGACTTTTTGATGCGTTGAACACTTAAGAACATAAATTATATTTTTAGGGGTGATGATACATTTTGTAGAAACTATTGGATCATTAGAACCACTAAAAAAGTTCTATGTTACATCATGAAGGACTCAATAGAATGTTTTGCCTATTTTACTCATTTAATTTTCAACATGATTTATATCTTGAGAAAGTTATTTGAGTATATCATCAATATTTTTCATTCTATATCCCATAATGCTTGATATAATTTAGTATTAACCTGATTCCTTTAGGTCACAATCATTGACTAAAACCAAAAAGTATAGTATGTGAAACACTAATTATAGTGAAAAACTACATAATGATGAAAAAAAACTTATACAATGTCTAAATCATGAAAAATTCCTATCAATATATTATTCATTAGGTTTATCATAGGTCAATAATAATTATATCATATTTAAAACTTTTATAATGGTTTATAAAGAGTATATGAATTTCCAAAGCATATCCATGAGGAGTGTCAAACATGGTGTGCATCAAGGCCTATTATTGTGCACTGGGTGACGATTGAGTCAATATCAATGCACCCTTTTTTGAGTTATTACCCCAAGTTACCTCTTCCCCAGATCCATATATGTTTTTAATATTCAAATAGAGATGTAATTTCTTGGAAACTACTCACTCTATCCTTTAACAAAATTCCAAGAAATTTTATTATACATTGGATTATCTAAGAGTTATCATTAGACATGTCCTTAGGGATCACAAAAAGGTTTTATCATCCAAAATTACAAAGGTTAAATAACTATATCCACTAATACCAAATATAGAGAACCAAGATTTTTATTCATAGGGATTACATATTTTTATATGAGTATTCAATACAGTACATAAACACATTCTTGGGGACCATAATAATTTAGTGACATTGGAAAATTGGAACACAATGTTCTTAATTAATGAATGGTATTCAATGTCTCCCATAAATATTTTTACATTATTACTATTACTTAAATCCCCTATTCATAACCTGATAAAAGGAAACATAAGAAATGGTGAATTCAGATGCTCATAAATTTTAAAAAAAATGGATATATATAAACATAACATGAGTATAAGGCTATGAGAACTTGATCATAATATTTGAAAATCACACCATTCATATCAAATATCATAATCATTAGTCTTGTAATAAATATTGGATGTTCATGACCCATGAATCAAAAGGTAATCAATGAAAATGATCCATGAGATCATAATATTGTCATAAGACATAGATTTTTTTCATATACATAAGCATAGATAATATTATATCAAGTCTACCCACAAAGTCATTTATTACCTATTTGGATTGGGATAACCACCCATGTACCAACATAAGTCTTAAGATAACCACTCGTGTACCCTTTTTTGGGATTGGGCTAGGCCCATGTGTACCCTCCTTTTCGGACATGTTCTAACCACTCATGTACCCTCTAATATTGTAAAACATCTATCATCACCCAAATCATTGTATGAAGATATTGGTCCCACACATATCATAATTAAACCCATATTTATGTGTTCTATAATATCATTAAACATTCATCACATCATAACCCATGAAATGAAAAGGGTTTTATAAAAATTTCATTATATAATAACCTGTGGAAAAGATAAAATATTTCACAATGATTTTATCATTCCATCATAGAATAAACCTAAAAAAAGAGATTTTCATAATCATTTAACCATGGTATAACCTATGGAATATAAACATGTTTCATAAATATAATCCCATTATAAACCCAAACCATTCAGAGATAGAATAAAAATGGTATCCTCTATTTATATCATTAAAAAAGCCCAAGTTACCTCAAGGGATTTTATCATAGATGTACAAATTATTTTTAAAGATAAATCACATGGGATTTTTCTTTAGAATGATAAATTTTCATTGAAAAAAACTTTTTAATTTTTTTTTTAAATCCTTTTATTTATAAATAAACATGAAAACTTATAAAGGAGGCTTTAAAAATAATTTATAAAATTTCTTGAGGAAAATATCGGTTCAACTTTGAGTTAAATTTTTAAAACATAAATCATTTTGTAATATTTTTTAGAAAACAAGGTTTTATAAGAAATTGGTTTTCATCTAAAAATATTCTTTTCCATAAAAAAAATTAACTCTTGATTGCATACAGAAAGGTAAATAAAGTGAAAAAAAATTATCATTAAATAATGAGAGAATAAAAAAATTAATGAGTTTCTTAAGATATGAATCATAATATTCTTTCATAAAAAACATAATCATAAACTATCTAAGTAAATGATTACATTGTAGAATAAAATCTTAACCAGTTTAGTAACATTGAAATGTAATCCTCAGGTAGTATGTCATTAAATGAAACATAAAATATCATAAGGATAAATAAATTCATGATATTACAAGTCAACTTGTTTTTATTTAAACCCCATTCAAAAATATTTTTTCATAACATAATCTTATGTCTTAAATAAGGAAACTATGAAAAAAGAATCTTTGTGATTTGGTAACTTTTTAACCTTAAGACCCATGAAAGAGAGATCCTCAAATGGATATGAAAATACAAATAATTTTATGTAGAAGAATAATAAAATAAATTATTGGGAAGTATATATACTAAATAAAATAAACACATAGAAAATTTGGAATTTGTCTCATATAAAAAAAATTTAGACAAAAATACCTTACCATATAAGTAATGTTTAGAATTATGAGCCCTAAAAAATCATAACATAAAATAAAACATTAAATATCATGAAACATGTGAGATTCAAGAAATAAAATATCAAATGGGTAGTATATACACCACAGAAAAATATATGATGGGTGAATTTTGGTATGTATCCTTTTATTAAATTAGAGACTCTAAATTTTTTATCTTAAGTCTTCGCATCCGTCTTACACGTTAAAAAATACTCTTCTTCGGGTAACGTCCTTTGGTTTGCACAAAACTCCTTCCAAGGATGAAATTATATCCAATATAAGTCTTCTATGTCGATGGGATGAAATTAGGTAATTGATTTTTGTAGGTATTGGCTAAACCATAAAGGGTTTGAGGTGGGAAGAAGAGAGAATAATGGATTTCCTTTTATAAGTGAGGTGATTGGACCACTTGTAATTTCTTGAAAAATGAATTTCACCCACATTTTATCATGTTAAAATGCTCAAATAATGGAACATTCTATATACTAGAATATATAAAGTCAAAATATGGCTATAATATTTATATTATACACATTTTTATTTATTTATAACCCTTATCTTTTTAGTTTACCTCCTTGGTAAACCTATTTTTACCTTAACTATGTTAAATTATTTTTAATTTTTTACTATTTATTTTCGTCAAAAAAATATGTTGAACATATTAAATAATATAAATTATTCTGACCCCAAATATGGAATCATTTTTTGAAAATTATACTCATAGATGTGAAAAAGATTAATTTTAAATTAATCCCATAGACGCGTTGAGAAAGAGGGGGTTTTAATAGAAAATGTTGAAAATATTACAATGGTTTTGTATCAAAATTCAAAATGAAATTGATTAAAATAACATAAATTGGATTAATTTATATAAATTTGAATAATTTTACTCTATAAAATATTTAAATTATATTTTAATGTGATAAATTATTTTAATGAGAATGTGATTTTCAATTAAAATTCAATTTGTTTAATATTCATAAATTATTAAACATACTTGAAAAATATAAAAAATTAACCCTAAGATAAATTTTATATATTTATTTCTAAAATTATATTTATTTTAAAAAAAATATATTCTACAACTATCAAAAAATTAATTTTATAATTTTTCAGAAAATGAAATAAATAGAATAGTATATTAGTGAATTGTATTTTAGAAGCTTAAATTAATTTATTTAAAAATAAAGTTCTTTTTAACAATATTGTTCCATTATATGAAACCCTTATAAATAATATTTAAAATTTATTTATTCCTTTTTATTCCACCAGTTTAATGGCTAGGTAAAACCTACATCTGGTAAATAATATTATTATTTGTTTTTCATGGTTTTTTAAATCTTGGTGTTGTGTATAATGCAAGGTAAACTGGGTGTTGTGCGTAACTAAATCTAAACCCAGTGTTATATGTAATTATATAAAAAATCATTAGTTCATTTAATACAATATAAAATTAATATTTCATGTAATTAAAAATATAGAAAACATTAAAGTGATTTGTAAAATGTATTTCACATAATCTAGAGGTGTTATATTTTGGGTCAATTTACATTATATTAATTCATTTTAGTTTTTTAGAGTTATGTAGGTTTGGGGGAAGTTGAATCAAATAGAACTAAACCATACCCAAATCAGTTAAATAGAAAAATATCCACCCCAAACCAACCTAAACCAATCTAGGGAAAGCTAGCATGATCCTGAGGGAATCAAAATGAAGTAAAAAATGATATGAAATTAAAATAATTGAAATGAAATGAAATATATAAAAATAAATGAAAGAAACTATATTTAAATAAAATTCTATTCAACAAAAACAATACTAACCAAAATAATCATTCCAAACTAAATCTAACATGAAAAAATGTGATCCTTACCAAGAAAAATTAAACAAAACCAAAATATTTAAATGTAAATAGTAACAACATGATAGAAACAAAATTGAAATAAAATTAATAAACTGTGACTGAATACCATTTTATCTATATATTACCAGTCACTCATTTATATTCCTAATAAACTCTGAAAATTGGATTATTTTAGTCATTATATGGAACAAATTGATAAAGACAAATGGGGGTAGTTATGTTTTTAATTTCCTTCCCACCATCATTGAAAATATGTCTTAAGAACAGTTCAGTAATGAAACTAAATTTTTATTTTATAGGATCTTTCACATAAAAAACTTATCTCTCCATTTATTCCAAAATATATTACCCATCTATATATTGGAAGAGAATCATTTCAATATGTTTAAATTTACAGTTATATCTAAATGTTCTCTATCACATCATTTAATCAAACCACATAAATTTATTTATAACATCTTGACCATGGGATAAGTGATCCAATATTTTTTTTTCTCAAAAATGTTTTAATAAGACAAATTTTCATATAGAGGTTATATATTCAATGTACTATATTGTTAGTCTAACATTATTGATAACATAACCCCATTTGGTTTTGTTCTTATGTTTATTTCTCAACTAGTTATAAAAAAATTTACATTGATCACCAAATATTTGAATTCAGGAATCATATCATTTGGAAAAAATATGATCTAGTTATTTATTAACAGATGGAATCAATTGTTAATCTCAATACATAACGTATATATAAATATTAAAATTAAAAACAAATATTTATTATTTTAATTATAAAAGTAATTTTTACACATTTCACTTATACCTTTAATCAAACTCTATACTATAAAAAGTCTCAATTCTTTTAAAATGTAACAAATAGTGAAATCATCTTATAATTGATTTTCATTATATATATATATAGTAAATTTATAAGATACATGTGTAATTATATCTTATGGCGTAAAAAATGTTCAATTTACTTATTTTATTCATTGGTAAAATAATAGTTTAACAATATCATGTGTTGTACCATCTCTTGATATTTAATGATCAATGTACTTAATGAATATTTAGACAACCCAAGAAATGTTAATAATTAATCAATTTCATGCCTTAATAATTTTCATAATGATATTTTATAGATTCATATTCAAGATAATAATATTATATAATTTTTTAGTTGAAAAATAAATATTTTTACATTAAATAAAATTATTTTCCATAAAATATACGATATCACTTAAAATTTAAATTTCAAAATTTTATAATTTTAAATTTATTAAATATAATTTATTTTTTAATTCATTGTTTCAGGATAAGAATAGGGTTAATTTTTTGTATTGTTTAGAAATAGTTAATTTTTAGGTCAATAATGAAAAATATCGTATTTAGAAATATTTCCACTATTATATCATCATCATGATATAAGAATGAATTTATAGATTATAAAACCTTATTTAAACAAAATAAATATGTAACTGGTAAAATAAATCATTAAAAATTAATATGATCAATTTAAAGAAAACTATGTTTGGAAAATTTAATCAAAGTGATGTTTTATTCTAATAAAAACTATTCCTTTGTTTGTTTTTTTAATCAAGTAATCATAATGTTACTTTAGTTTTTAGATTTGTTTTAAAGACACATAACTAAAAAAATTTAATAATAAACCAATAAAAGTTATAGGAATCATCAAAGCCATGAACTAACTTGGGTCAACCCCAAATTGGTTACCCAATTTGGCCCATGGCATCCCTAAGAAGCATTAATGAACACCTCGAGGTGATGAAAAGCTCCAAAGGAATCAATGAAGAATAGTGGGAATGATTTATCCCAATATAAATTAAAACAATAGTTCAAATACAAACAAGAAACCCAATATAAAATAAAATATATAATAATAACAACCAAACTTCATAACCTAAAAGATCTGTGTGTGACTTCACTAGTCACTCATCGAACCCAAAACCCATCATCACACTATGATGATTAAAACCAAGTTGGAAGCTACACTTTGGGCTAAAACCAAAATTTAAATTATAGGATTGGTTATTAAATCGTTGTTGGTGTGGCCATATAAATTATTCCCAATTAATTTCCTTTTAATAAAAGATTCATTTATTATTATTTTGAAATAAAATATAAAAATGTGTTTCCTTCAAAAATTCAATTTAAATAAATTATATTACACTTACCTCTTAATTTAAAAAAAGTTTCTTATAAAAAGGGAATTCTTGGGGATTTTATAGAGAGAGAGAAATGTAATTTTTTTTAATATAAAAAAGTGAAAAAAAATCAGAGACATTTATTATAAAACATTTTAAAACCAAACAAATTTAATTTTACCAAAGAGACACATTATAAACTGGAAGCATAAGCAAGGAAAGGTATTTAGGGAAATGAGAAGCACTATATAAGAGACCAAACTTGATGAGGCACTATGATTATCCACTATAGATAAATAAGTGATAGAAAACATGGTGTTTTAAAGGAACTCATAGGAAAATTTAGAACATGTTGAACCTGATCCATCCTGTGAGTGTGCCCAATACAATCCGAAATCTCTATTGATCAGTCATACCCAACCTGACCTAATTGACGGGCATCATCACTAATGTATAGTGTGTCCATATTAAGGTTCAACTTACTAGATCATAATCCAAAACTAGTTCCGAAAACATTCTTTGAAAATCTGATAGCTATTCTAAGTTCCCAATTTGTGTCTAAAATTGGGGTGATCCAAGGAGTATCAAAAAATCAGCACATAAATACCATGAATACACATAATCCCCCGCATGCCTCACATAACTAGGACACACCCCTGAATCACCCTAGGGATAGATTCCCCTTTCCTTTTAACCATATATTTATAAAGGAAGTCCCAAATAAAGGACATATCATTCCCTTTAGAAATTAATATGTCAAGAGGTACATCCTAATGGGATTTCTTCAAAGAAATCCCATTTTTAAAAGTGTCAATCGGTCCTCATTTTTTCTTTAGGTTTCAATCTATTTCCAACAAATGGTCAAAGAACATGACTTATAAATCCAATATCAATTTAAAACCCCATTTTAAAAATATATATCATAATTTATAAAACTAAACACATTTTACAAGGGAAAATTAGGTATTTTAACAAACACTTTTTGTAAAAATCCAAATATGAAAGTTCCACATAATTAATTTCAAGAGGAGACAACATGAGTTCATTCTAAAAAATTATTCGAATTAATTAATACCAATAATTAAAATAAAAACAATATATGAACATCAAGCAATTCATGTTTCTTAAATGTAAAGGCTAAGTAAAAATGGAAACATATCTCAAAAGGAGAGAACCATGTCGAAATACCTCATCACTAGACACCTTTTATGGAGAACACTTCACAATTTCACACATATATAATCCTATATATATACACCCCTTAATCCAATTTACATATTCCCCTCACCCTGATAGAATTTGTAACATGAGGATATATATATATTTATATACCTATCAATGTATATAGGTGCAAGCCTTCATGGATCCAAACGACAAAATAAATAATGATGAGGGAACTAAATATTAGCAAATAAACTAATTAAAATTAGAATAATAAAAATTGGTGGAATAATAACTACTCCATTAGCGGTGGTTGAATTGAACGAAACCAAAAGACTTCTCCTTTGGCAGACTATGTTGAAACATGCATGAAGAAGTCCTGAGAGACCCATCGCACTCCCTAATAATCGAAGAAAGAATAAAAAATGGGTAAAACCGCACCCTAGAGTTTGGTCGATAAAATCTTAGTGAGAGGGTAAAGAAACTTGATAGGAAATGGGAAGAGGATTTATCCATATACCTTAACTTGAAGGATCAACTGTGAATCTCTAAGAACTCTAGCATAAATCACTAGAGGAGGGGATCTTGGGAGAGGAGGGTGGTGCAAGCATTGGAGAGGATATAGGGGATGTCATGTGAAGGGGTAAGTGATATAATTATGTTTTATTTTAGTTTTTTATTTTATTCAATTTAATTGATTTAATTTTTGTAAGAAGGAATGTTGCACTGTTTGGGTGACATGGCTTGAGTTGTACGATTTGGAAAACTGGGCACAAACTATGCACCCTATTATAAGATCCATGATAATACCACACATTATGAATGCATGGTTTGAAAAACAATCCTCCAACCATGTGTTTGGATCTTTCAAAAAATTGTAGATGTTGTCTCACAATTACAGCACAGTTTGGAAAGTTGTGCTCCTTAACTATGTTACATGCTCTGCATTCCCAAAAAATCAATATTTCAAATAAAATACACATGGAAAAAATATAAAAATATAAAATCAAAAATTATTTAAATTATATAATAGTTTCAGGTTGCGGTGTGATAATAACAATTGTATATTTTTTGTAAAGTCATTTTTATGTTTTAAAGGAAATTTTACTAAAATCTATTTTTTATTTTGTTACAAAAACATAAATTAAAATTAATTTCTACCACATCAAGAAACTGAATAATAAAAATGTAATCTATATTTGGAATAATTATTTTAATTTTTTTATTTCAATTTTATTATCTTTAAAAAAATAAATTACCATAGAAAAAAAAAGACACCTTAGTACAAGGTTAAATGGAGTGAAGGGGTTAAAACTATGTGATAAAGTACCAAAATCTTATCTATAATATTATTTGATGGGTATATTTTCCCAAATTATATATAAAAATATAATGTTTTCTATTTTTGGACTAATTTTATTTTAATGAGACCTTTATTTTATCTTAAAACATTGAATAATTATAAGAATTTCACTCCCTATACTTATTAAAGGTGTCTATCATCCATCACTTCCCTAAACTAATTGAGCATCATAGATTGACTATGAAATTCCTATATCCCTACACAAATCTTTTTCCCACATCCTAGAGTTCATTTTGTCACCAAAATATTCAAATAATAATTCTTAAGATGTAAGTCAAAATAAGACATTAAAGAAAGAGGTAAAGGTCTAAACCAAGTTCTTTCATGTTTATTTCTTTTTTCACCTCATTAAACAGTATTATAACTATCATAATATAATTTATTTGGAATCATTAATACATTAAATGTTATAATTTTTGTCAAACATCTATTTTCTACCATATTTACATCTAATGGAAAATTAAAACATCACTCGTGCATATGTGCAGCCTACCACCTCCCAAAATTGACATATTTTATTTTTCATTGACACCTCACATGGTTAGTCAAAGAGATAAATTTCTTCATTATATATATATATATATATGATATTTTTAGTAAAAAAATATTTAAATATAAATTATTATTAAATTTCATTCCCTTTCATCTATTATAAAATGAAAATGTCACTCATACATATGTGTGGACAACCACCTCCATGAAGTGATGTATTTAATTATTTAGGAATTTTATATAAGAACAATTCGTAAATATTATTTAATATATAAACATAGTAATTATAAAATTATTAATATTTTACATATTATTTAACTATATCCCCTTTAATAGTGGTCAATCTACTGATGTTTTTTGGAGATTACTGAATAACCCTAAAACATTTAACAAGAACTTATATAATTGTGTAACTAAATAAAACATTATAATGAATGAAATAAACGAAATAATAATAAAATATGGAACATGAAAAAAGTGTTTTAAGAAATTAATTAATTAATATAATTTTATTATCCCAAAGGGTATAAGTTGTACAAAGTGAGTTGGGAATCATAGTAAATGTAATTTTTATAAAACCTTGTTAAAATGTTTTGAAATATTTGTTTTCCATGTACTTGGTCTTTAAAAGTTTTCAATAATGTTCTCTTATATACATAAATGATTGTTTAATTTAATTTTTAATAATTTGTTTTATTTAAAATGGTTTTTAAAAGGAATATTTTTATTGGTTTCCCTACTTTTCAAATTTTATATTCTTTATATATTTGTGAACATAATGGTTTTTAACATTTACCACATGATTTCCTTTTTAAGTTATCATTTCTATTCTCCAAAAAGAGTATTCCCCTTCAATTTTTCATGGTTTTCTAAATTAAATTCATATAAAATTGTCCAGAGAATTTTTCATTTTAAATAATTATCAAAGAAAAGGATGTTTACTTTTATTATTATGGGATAACTATAAGTTATTATTTTTGTTGGTTCAAATGATTTTTTATGAAGTTTATTCTTACAGTGAATTATCTTATGTATCTTATTAATTTAATGGTTCTTTTTTATTATATATGTTGAGGTTTTTGTCTAATATTTCCCTAAAATGCATTGGTAATGATGTATTATATAGAAAATATTTTCTTGAATTAACAGGGTAGGTATTCCATAGTTAGGGTCCTTATAATGGTGATTTTATGGATAATGTCCCAATATTCCTACCTTTTTTGAAAATATTTCTATGAGTTTTATTAGAACTAATTTTTTTCATTAGGTAAGAATATAAAATCATTATTAGAGGAAAATTATATGATATTTTAAAGTTAAATGGTTTTTCTTTCAAATAAATTAATTCATTAGTTCTAGTATTTTCCTAATTAACATTCATAATTATAATTTTACCTCTATTATTGTATAAAAAATGGCTTATGAAAACATTTTCATAACGAGGTTGATTTCATTATTAGTTAAGTTATATCTCAAATATAATATTTTTGGTACTATACTATGTTTTAAGTGTTTTTCACATGGCCAAAAAGATTTATTGAAACTATAGAAATGTAAAAATTTTATATAAATAATACTTTTTTTGAAAGAAGAAAGTGTTTCAAGATAAAAACAGGTGTGTAACCATAAAAAATTACTTTTATGAAAACAATTATACTGTGTATAAGTGTCTAAATTAGTAAGTAAGGGTTTTCCTAATTATCTAGAACTCTAAACATAAATGATCCTACAAATTTAATAAATTGCTACCCTTTTATAAATCATATAAATATGGGTTGATTATGTAATAGGTTGTTATAATTGGTATAAAATCTATATATTAGATAAATTTAGATGTTATAATGTTATTAATAAAATACACATTATATATGTTAATCTATGTGTTAATTATAATGAGATTGTATCTAAGGGTTTTCATAGGTCTTCTTTTAAAATATATCAGTTTTAGAATGGATTTCTTAATAAGAAATTTTTTGGATGATTTAGTAAGGTAGTAAGAGGATAATATCATTTCAAATAGACAAAAAATAATGGTTTTAGTTAGTTCTTAAGATTTTATGGTTGTGTTAACTCAATTGGAATAGTATATTAGTGGAGGAACCCATATAAGGGAGTGGCCTAATTCTCTAAATATGAAAACTTCAATAGATGTTCATTTCATGAAAATGAACTCTCTATTTGGTGGAACCATATATAATATAAAATATTAAGGATGGTTTAATTGTTGGAAGAATATACTTGATGGTTTGTTCATCAAAAGGTAGTTTTTTCAATTTATCATTTCAAAGTTGAATTCAATTAGTGGTGGTCACTAATTAAAAATAGTATGGAAAAGTATAAGATTTATTCCATTGAATAGATGAAATTTAATGATACTTTCTAAGATATATTTTCATAAATCTATTTTATTTTAAATGTAATGGAAATTATTATTGTCTAAAAAATAGAGGAGGATTCAATTTCCCCCTGTAAATAAACTTTTACCATATTGAATAGGTATTCACCAAATTTTATTCAACACTATGATAGTAAAATTGATAGATTTTATTTAGGAATGAAACAGGGTATAAAAAGAGATTTTCATTATCATTTTTTTTGGATTTTATGAGGATATTTTTTATGTGAAAATAATGTTGATTTAATTGTTTGAAATTTTATAATTATAAGGACTATAATTGATCTAGGTGGAAATAAATGGGTAAAAATTCATTAAATAGAAGGTAATAAAATTCAATCTCCCTCTTGTGATGATTATGGTGAGTAGATTTTGGGAAGTTTATTATAATATTTAGAAAGAGTTATTGATGTGGTAGGTTGGTTTGTATTTCTCATCTCTACAAAAAAAATAGAAATGGTAATGGTCATACCGATGATGAATAAATGGTAGTGAAGTTTTTTAATTGTAATAAGATGGGAAATTATGCAAGTGTGTTTCCCAAGAAATGTATAATGGATGGAGATCATCATTACTGTATATATATGGATATGGTAAAATCATTTTTTATTAACACTAAAAAAATTGGACCATAAAATGAAGTAGTGATAGGAAAATTACATATTTACCAAATGTATCTCAATGTCACATTTGATATTAGATCTATGCATTATATTATTTCTGACAAATTATCCAGGAAAATGAAAATATAACCTTATAAAATGAAGGCATATATTTTGTTAGAAACTCATGATGAAAGTATAAAATAAAATAAATAATTTTAAGAATATTTCAATTTCATATGTGGAATGGTTTTTCCTACAAAGTTTATTGTTTTCCCATTGAAGAGTTTTATGTTATTCTATGTATAAATTTGATTTTGGTTTTCATGCTAAAATATATTAAACTACTATAGAATTAATATTCAATATTAATGGTGATTTTCAATTTTTTTATGATAATGATTTCATGCTTATGATAACATATCATGAATTTTATAAATTGATTAAATAAGGGGATGAAATTTATCTTTCACATATAGTATAAATTAGAACTATACAACTTTCTGATGTGCCTATGGTAAATAAATTTTCATTTTTATTTTAGGATAATATAACTAGTGTTATTACTGATTGATAGGATGAATTTTCCATTGATGTATTTTATATTGAGTATAAAATTTCCAAAACCCCTTATCTAGTGGATCCAAAAGAGCTATTGGAACTAAAATCAAATTATATAAAATACATAATAAGGTTTTAATTTATCATAACTCCTCATCTTGGGTTTCACCTATTTTTTGTTAAAATGAATGGTCATTATATAAGTATTTTCATTAATATATAGAACTTAATATCCTTATGGTTAAAGTACATGTATCATTTAACACTTATTAAGGTCTTGTTTCATCAACTATAGGCAGATCAGTATTTTTTGATGATTAATATCAGGACTATATGTTATATATTAAAAGTAAAGGAGGAAACCATTACAAGTATTCCATTTCAAACTATGTATATATATTATGATTTATTTTATTTCATTTAAATGAAGACATCAAATTTTCATACAAAAATATTACATCTTACAAGATGAATTTTCAATATATTTCAAAAATACATTACCAATGACCATAAAGGTTTAATTTATTTGGACACTAATTACACAATATTCGTATTTCATAAAAGATCTTAATCATCTCCAATAAATATATTCCCATTTAGTTCTCCTCATATATATACCAAATATAATACTTTCTTTATAACATGGGGAAATGAAACATAATAAAGGGTTATCTCATATGCTCAGTAAGGGTAAACATGGAAGATATCAAACAATGATTCTATAAAAGAAAAATATAATCAAAATGTTATAAGATTATAAATATAACTTAAAAGTTTTATACCCAATCTGTCATGTATTGTAAACATGAGCACATGATAAATAAATCACGAACTAGATGTTCATGTCATATATGTTTACAATAGTCATAAGTATAGAAATCACTTAATATTTTAAGGATAACATCTAGGTCCATGGATTTATAATGGATTAGTTATCAACACATGTTTCCCATTTCATAACGAATTAAGATTCATCAAGTGTTTACAATATTAAATCAATCACATTGGTATGTTTCCCATACAATATCAAGCATATAGTCGTGTTTTCCATCACTATCTCATGAAATAAAAACATTACCTAATGAATTGGAGGGACATATAGGTCTCACAAATTAAAAAATCCATAAAATTTTATACCAAAAAATCATTATACATTAACTATGATATAACCCATGAAAAGTAAATGTGTTTCATAAAAATTTCATCTTAGCATATCCCATCGAAATAAAAAGGGTTTCAAAAATGTTTCATCAATTCAACATATCATAACTCATGGAAAATGAATAAGTTTCTTAAGAATATTAATATCATAGTCCTAAAAATAAACCATCCAAATAAAGAATAATTATAGTAACATTGGATCATATCCCTAGTAAACTATAAGAAACAGAAAATGTTATTTTTGTTTATGAATATAAATACCATAATATATCATTAAAACACTCTTGAGGTAAAATAAAGTTTTCATTGGAAATATCATCCTTAAATATATAAAAAAATCCCCAATATTAAGGAAAACTTTTTCATTGAAAAAAAACATGAAAACCAAAAAACAAATCTCTAAATAATTTAGTGTTCATAAAGGTGGAAATTTTTATTCAATTCATACAGATTAAAACAAATATTCCTTTAATATTTTAAATAAAATATCAATACCACAATGTTAGGAAAATGAAATTACTTTTCCTTTTAAAAAAATTGAATAGTAAAAAATGGGTGTAGTTTTTTTATACAATCATTTGATAATAGTTAATATTTATTTAAAACGTTTTTAGAAAATAAGTACATGGAAGAACAATGGTTTTTGATGGAAGATAGGAATATACTTTGATTTTCCTTAAAATAAATTTGGAATATTGAGTATATAAAGAGAGTAAAATAAAAGGAAAAAATTGAATTTCCATAAATATCCATAGTAATAAAAATTAATGTGACTTTGGGTGGTGGATTATAATATCTCATAATTGGAATCATAATCACAAACAATCCCAATAAACAATGAGATTATGATATAAAACCTTTACCACTTTGGTATCTTTTGAATAAAAATATCCATGAAATCAAGAAAATTAGATATATATTTATATCACATAATTATCATAATAAGGATAATAAAATACACTATTGGGAAAACATATACACTGCACAAAATAAATAAGTGGTGTATAATGAATGTGTCCCACCGAAATAAAACTGAGATAAAAATATCATACCTTAATCCTAGAATTCCATCATACATGTTAAAACAAATTTTAAAATAAATACATGTTTATTTTATGTATATTATAGAACCGTAATTATATATTTCATACCATATATTATTTACATATGACCTTTTGTTAGCTGTTTATTAATAATTATCGGTTAAAATCATGTTTCGGGTAATATCTTCTTTGATTTTCATGTATGTTTTGATTTGGAATTTCAAGTCCATATAATTTGACCATAGTTAAACAATATCCTGAATATAAACCATTTTATAAATTTAATATATATTCAATACAAATTTATTTAGTGTAATCTATAAAATTTATAAATAGAAAATAAATTACACCGTTCATGGAGACAGTAGGTCATACATACGCAAGGACATTGTTTCCATTTTCTTGGATGGATGAATAAAAAAAGTTAAATAATATATTACCTATAAAGAATTATTTTTATTTCATACATATCATATATGTTCATTTAAACTTTCCTTATTACCTTCCATGAAAATCATAAGTGGATAAATATTCACATCGCTTTGAGAAGTGGTAGTTTTCTGTACACCCAAGAGACGTTATCGTATTCCCATGGAATAGAAAGTAAGAAGGTGTATGTGATATTATAAATAATAAAGTATAATTATCTAATAAATATTACATTAATACATTAAATCCATTATTATTTCCTTGTTTGATATATTTTCATGGAAAATTAATTACATCAGTTCTTAAGGAGATAGTCTGTCGTACACGCAATCGAAGGTTTCTTTTCTAATTCAATGGAGATGATATAGATTTATGTTATGAAGTTAACATATTAAAATATAATTATATGGGATAAATTTGTGTTATTATATCAGAATAGTTTAATAGTATTTTAATTTGGTGGAATAAGAAATAAAATAAAAATGGTCGGGTAAGAACGTTACCTCTTATTCATACAACCACCATAATTTAGGACCATAGGACGTTTTTAGAGAGATTACGTATAAAATTAAGATATATAAGACATAGTGAGTAAACAAATAAATGTATTTGGTTTGGAATTATCTAAACCAAATTTGTTTGTAAGTGTGAAGATGATTGGAGAGTGGTGTCATTTTATAATTGGGGGAGATGACACACTTGGATTTTATGAAAAAAAAAGGTTTACCCAACTTTTAAACATGAGAAAATGATCCAAAATGGATAATAATAAAACCTTATATTACATAATGTATAAATATGTCCATATAATGAAATTTGGACAAGATTTTATGTCATTTACCCCTTAAATTTTTAGTTTACCCCCCCCCCCCAAACTCGACCATATTTTATAATATTAATTATGCTAATTCCAAACACTGAACCCATTTTGAAAATTTTCATACAAGTGTGTGGAAAATTTTAATTTAAAATAAAACTCTCAAACATGAAAAAAATTAATTTTCCAAAGAAAAATATTTCATTAGTATAGAACATTTTAATATCAAAATTCAATATGAAATTGGATCAACTAAACTAAATATGATTAATAAATATATAATTTTACTAATTTTACCTTAAAACCATATTAAAGTAAAAAATTTATTATATCTTCTTTAAACAAAAAGGCAGTTTTTAAAAAGAATAATTATTTTTCATCATTCATTAAAAAATTAATATTTTAATAATATTCTCAAAAACTAAATCAATGTTAATTTTTACATGTAGATTTAAAAAATAAAAAATATATTAATTTTCAAAATTGTAAAAAATTACTTTAATTATTTTTCCAAAAAAATCAAAAAAACATTTTTTAGTAAATTGGTATTTTTTAAAATTATAAAAACTTTACTAGAATTTATGTACTGGTTTATAAATATTTTTTCATTTTAAAAACATTATAATTAATTATTAAAAAAATTATTCTTATTCATACTAACATATTTAACATCTAGGTTATAACCATCATGTTTAAACGATAATATTAATTGTAAATTTTGGTTTGTTAAATCTTTGTGTTGTGGGTAATGTAAGCTTTTGAAAAAATTAAATTTATTGTAGAAAAATTCTAAAATCTCAGGGTACTACATTCTAAACCACCCCCAAACTTAAAATAAATTTCACCCTTTAAATTCATCACTCTTATACAAAAAAGAGAGGATACTCTAGCCTCTTAATATCCTCATCTTCCCACATTACTTCTTTAGATTTGTGGTTTTCGACAAAACTTTGAGCAGGAGACTGGTTCTATTTTGTAGAACTATATTTGTATGATCTAGAATATCCACTAGTTTTTATTCATTGGAAATATCATGTTCCAGTGGTACTAAAATTGAGTTTAGTACATTTTAATGATTATGTGTGTACTTATCGAGGAGAGATACATGGAAGACATTATAGAATTAGGAGAGATTCAGTGGAAGTTTCAATCGATAAAATAAAATCTTGATATAATCAATAATTTAAAAAGGTATTCATATACCTAGGTCTTAGTTTTCCCTTATTTTAAAATTTAATTACCTTCTTCCATGGATAATTTTTTAGAAACACTGTGTGACTAACATAAATTTCCAAATCATACTCATGATTTCAGTAAAAAATATTCTACCAGCATTGTGTTATCCTTATGTATTTCTAAATAGTTATAAAATTATATAAAATTTCATCAGTTATATCAAGTCCTGATAGCATTATTTCTCCAAATTCATCAATGTACATTGTATTTATATGCTTATTTCTGTATGGGTCTTTATAAAGATCTATTTGAATGCGTGAGTGAAAACTATTGATGTGTGAAAATTCAATTAGAGTAAGGTGATGATCCTAACCACCTTTAAAATTCATATAAAACTATCTCAAAATTTCCAATAGGGTTTTAATTATTCTATCATACTGACCATCTATATGAGTATGGTATAGAGTTCTCAAACTCAACTTCACATCTAGGTCTTTCTAAAGAGTTCACCATAACTTTAATATAATCCTTGGATTCCAATCAGACATAATATAATTTTGTACTCCAGGAAACCTTATAAAATACTTTAGGTATATCCTAACAATATGATCCAAACATAAATCATATTTTATTGTGATTAATTGTTCTATATTTTTTTGTTGATCGACTATAACCCATATAACATTATATAATTTAGATGTTCTGGGGAGTTTAATGAAAAAATAAATGTTCATTTTTTCCCATTTCCATTTTGGTATGGGTAATGGTTGTAATATCCCCTTATACTTTTTCCCTAAACCTTAACATACTAAAATAAAAATCACAAAAATAAAAACTTTTAGATATCTCCCTTCATACCCTCCAACCAAAAGTACTAATTAAAATCTCTATAAATAATTTTATTTCCAAGGTGAATAAAGAATAAAGAAATTTTTCTTCCTCTAATAGATACTTCTTCAAATATGGTATTGATGGGACACAAACATGGTTCTTGAACCTTATCAATCCATCACAATCAATTTTGAACGTAGGAAAATTGTCCACCTTCTTTTTCGACTCCAAATCACCTCTATGAACCTATATTATCCTCACATTCATATATGGTTGATCACTTATTTGAGAGAGATAAGATGTATCCCCATCCTTCATGATTTCAAGATAAATCCTCTGTAAACCTAGAAATACAAGATCATTTATGATCCAGATCATGGAAAATATATCATTATCCTTTCGACTCAAAGCATATTCCACCTTGTTTTCTTTCCCGTGGTGGTAGTGTATTTAGTAGTCATAATATTTAATCAAATTTAACCATATTCTCTATAATATATTCAACCCTTGTGTGAATATATTCATTAATTGTTTTTTTATTTTTATATATCATTCTTTTCTACCTATTGACAATTCCTCAATGTCATTAATTAAAAAATTACCTCTGCTAACTCCAAATCATGGGATGGGTAATTTTTGTTTAAGGAACCTTCAATTATAATGAGGAAAAATCTTTCAACTTTTCAGGATTCCTAATAAAACACCCCAATCCATTATTCAATGCATCACTATATATTTAATACCCTTATCCACTACAAGGTAATGTAATCATAGGTGTGCTGACTAATCTTCCCATCACTTACTTGAAATCTTCCTCACATTCATCTTTCTAGAGGAACTTGGATTCCTTTTGAGTTAAATTGGTGAGTGAAATAGATATTCATGAGAAATTCTCTAAAAATAATCCATAATATCTTATTAAACTAAGAAAACTATAAATATTATTCACTGTGGTTGGTATGGGCCAATGTTCAATAGCATCCCTCTTTGATGGATCCACCAAAATACCCTCACATGATATTATGTGACCCAAAAATGAAACCTTTTGTAGTATAATTAAAATTTTGTAATTTTTTCATATATCTTATCCTTCATCGGGGACATTAGTACAATTCCTAATTGATCATCATGCTCTAACTTTATATTGGAATAGATAGGAATATTTTTTATAAAGACTACCACAAACTGATCAAGATAATCTATAAAGACTCTATTCATTAAATCCATGAATATATTTTGGGAATTGGTAAGATTGAATGGAATCACTATATACTCATTGTGTACATACCTTATATGGAAAGTTGACTTGCATATATCCTTCTTCTAACCCTTAATTGATGATATCTAGAGTGAATTTCAATCATGTAAAAGTATTGATATCCCCATATATGGTTTAACAAGTAATAGAAATGGGGTATAAGACACTTATTATTGATTTGGATCTTGTTCAATTCTTTATAGTCAAGGAAAACATGCATCAATTCATCTTTCCTATTAATAAAAATTAATGTTGTACCCCATGGTGACACAGTTGGATAAATGAATCCCTTATCAATATTTTCTTATATTATATTCTTCAGTTATTATAACTCAATCGGAGAAATTATATATTGAGACTTAAAAATATTTGTATCATCATGTATGAATTATATTAAGAACTCAACATCACATAGTAGTGTATGACAAAAAAATATTCTAAAACTACATCAATAAACTCATGAATAATAGGTATATCATCGATTTTGAGTTTTCCACCAACCATTTGAGATAAACACCCCTTTTAAATGGTAATCAATAAAAATATAATGAATGTGATTTACATCTGAAGTTAACATTTATATCATAGTGATAGATAGTCATAGGTTAGTTTGAAATATTACACATTAGTTCACTTTATTTCATGACCATCAAATATTCTCCCTAATATGGAAATGAAGAAATAGTGATAATGACCCTAGAGTCCCACCTCCAATAGGCCTTGGTGTGGTGACTAGTAACAAGGGTACAAAGATCTCACAGTATGAGAGGCATTTCCCTTTACAAGAAAAACAAGATCGGGAGATAAGATGGTCCATACCAAAAAACTCCAAGTACTTTGTATATAATGAATCCAAACCAGCCCATAATGCATGTATAAATAAAAATTGATATGTATAAATGTCTCCAAATAAAATATCAAAATAAACAAAATCTAAGGCAACGATGCAATAACATCTTCAAAATGTCTCAGCTAGTGAGGTACAGTATGGTCCATGTAATCCTCCTATAGACCTGAAAAAAGTTTTATATATGTAGGGTGAGCATATGAGTGTAATTAGAAGAAAAAACCAAGGTCTCCCATGCACAAGTGGGAGAAGCATACTAATGCCCCTATAAGAAAATAATAGAATCCAAAAATACCTAACAAGGAATACTAGCCATCTCAACATCACCAAGGCATACTCACCAAATAATGAAGGTCAAGTAAAGTAATATAATAATCACATCAAGGATTTGGGTACCCCTCACCACTTCCCACTGGTTAACTGCTCATACCCAAATGGAAAACATCCTGTAACTTCCACTCTCATCTAAAATCCTTATTCTGTAACCCACCTAAACAAACATGGGCCTCAGAGGTAGTCTTGCAACCTAGGAAAATGAATCTCACGACATCCTTTCCATAGACACCTAGGACACAACCATACCATATCCCACCCATAGACTCATGGGCCACAAGCATACCTCATCCTAAAGTCACCTGGAAAAGCAAACCACATCTCATTCCATAGACACCTTGGAAATCAAACCTCGCCTGAAGACACATGGGCCCCACAACTGCATCATAACCTACCCAAAGAGTCTTGGGCTACCAATGCCTATAAGGGGGAGCATTTTAGAGCCAAAAACCAGTCATCCATCCTCACATCGGGATGTTGGAAAAAGACACTCTCTCCCATGACAATGGGGGTGTTCATCGCATAGTTCTCAACTAGGGTGGGTGTGTATAGAAGTCACAAAGGAAAATACATATATATATATATATATATATATCTAAAACACTCATCAAAACCTATAGGTTTCCAAATAAACAACTTACTCCAAAGAAACCACCTTTTATTCCACCTCTAGATGCACAACACCACACAAAAAGTCACAAAACTCATCTCACATTCCAAACTAGTATTTTTGTACATAAAAATTAACAAGAGAAACAAAAAAACCCATCATTAATTACTTCATTAAATATATCCACTTCAATTCATTAACATGAAGTACTAATTCCATTAAAACTTGAGAAGATTTAACAAAACCAACCACATCGAATAAGCACAACAACATACAAGCAGAACACAAGACACAAGCCTCATTAAACTTTTGGTACACATTTAGCTACTTAATAGGTTTTAAAAAATATTGAATAATACCATGTTAAAAATGCATTTATTTATTAAATTATAGCCTATTGTCATTCATTATTTAGTTGTTCACATTCAATATTCCATTTCAAATAACACATTTATAATGATTCTTCCTAAGAACAGATATATTATTTTAGTTCCATACTTCCCAAGGAACTAAAATTAATACACACAATAAAATAACCAACACAGAGAAATAAACACCACACAACAACCCATTACATTCCGTCCAAATAATCACACATCATCACAAATTCACAGCCAAATCCCCTTTTTATATCCTTGCTTCACAATCAAACCCTATCCATCATACATCCCCACTGTATAACCATACCCATTATAACCCCAATGCACAACCATATGTACCATTAAAAAAATCACAGCCCCACAGCATAAAAAATCCATTCCATTATCCCCCACATATAACAACATAGTCATATTCCCTTAATCATGTCACTAGAGCCAACCCACAGCACACAATCATGTCCTCAAACAAGTTACCACAGATAACAGAGTAAGAAATTATTTCTCTACTAAGCATGTAATACCTTATTCAATCCCACTAATTTTAGGGTGTTATTATAGAAACCATAAAATCTTGGGGTATCCATTTATTTTAGCAGAATATAAATGGTTAAATTCCATGCATTTGTTAAACAAGAAGAAGAAAAACATGCATTCATAAAAAAAATTTAGGTAGCCAAGGACCCCCAACAACCGTGATTCTTATTAGGCATAGAGACTCTACATTTCCAATACCAACAAATAACAAAGAAGGCATATCACTTTTCTCATCCTGATATATAGATCTTAAATCAGTTCAATTATCTTTATTAAGTTGGTATTATGATATGTTCTCAAAGGAAACATTCATACACCCACCCTCATGATACAAAATTAAGAGGGGAGAAGGAAAACCTACTTGAAATAAAGAATCATTTTTCATTCACTTGTTGCACTAAGATAGGGGCATGCATGCGGTAGAAGAATCTCAAGGAAAACTCAAACCAACTCCAACAACCTAGCCACATGGATCCAGTGAGGAGAATAAAGGTTCTAGGTACATTTGGTATCAAGAGGAAGGAGAAGGAAGGTACTGAGGGAAGGTCTCTGGATTTGAAGGATTAGATCTGAAACTTACTTATTTTAAATGGTTTAGGATTTTCATTAAGATAGATCACATTAAACCATGTGGATTGACATATTAAAATTCTTCAGATATTTATAAAAATGGAATATATTAATTATATCCCTTGAAATGTCTTCAACCCCACTTAAATATGGTATTTAACTCATTTTACATCCAAAAGGACATCAAAGGGGAAAAACTGAAAAAATTTAAAAAATTATGTGAATTTGGAAAACTGTTGAAACAAGTCACCACCACCACAAGATGAGTCACCACCAGACAAGTCATTGACAGTGAGCCACCACAAAGATAAGCTACCGCCAAGGTAAGGTATAGCTTGAAAAATCTACCTCTATAATGATCTACTATGGGAACAAGCTACCTTAGGAATGAGCTACCACTATAACGAGCTACTTCCACAATGAGCTACCACTAGAATGAGCTACCACCAAAACAAGATACCACCAGAATGAGCTACCTGCAGAATGAGATACCACCAGAATGAGCTACTAAAATAATGAACTACCACTAGAATGGGCTACATCAATAATGAGATAATATTGGAAAACTATAAATTTGGAAAACTCGTGAAATGAGTCACCATTGTAATGACTCACATGTCCCAAAAACACCTCGGACTACCCCAAAACACCTCAAACACTAGATTTTTCACAAATTAATGGACCAAAAATTCTAGGCCATTACATAAGTTACCTCTAAAACTATTATCATCCTCAATATTTCAAAACTATCCTAAAAGAAAAGAAGGTAAGGGTCTGAACAACCATCCCTTGAGATACCTCTCAAGGATCTTGTTACACCTGAAACAATGTCAACAACTAAACCTATATCCCCAAACACCCATAGTACCATAACATAGCATACATCTGTGAACATAAGAACAAGGGAATACCATCCTCAAGGCCACCATGCCCCCATAGAACCTGAACCAGTGGAATAGTTCATCCTCAAGAACTAAGAAAAATAGAAGGGAATAGAATGGTAGTCCAACCAACCAATAATATACCTCTCAGGATTCTTGATATATTTGGAACACAACAATAGCAAGAGAAAAGAAGTTTAAATCTATGCAATGCATTGCACACAATCTCTCAGGGGAGATACCTCTCAAACAATAACACAGTCACATATATAGTAATAACAGGTCTAGAATGAAATACATAACAATCAAAGAACAATAATTACACCTTGGAAGTTAACATATTCAAAAACAATATCCACGTTATTCTTAACTGAAGTAATAAATTGTGGATAAGATAAAACATTTTTATACATTTTTTTCAATGAATTCACTTACTCATGACATTGTATGAATATCTATACATGCATTATCCTCATTTACAAATCCATTAATTTAGAATTTGAAACATTTAAAATATACCATATTTAACAAATCACAAAGTAAATAGATTAGCATTATTGGGTGATAAATTGTTAACAAACATATATATTTTATTTTTTAAATTGCTTTAATTCATATTTATTAATGAGATTAAATGATAAGAATTGTTTTTCAAAGGATATATTACTTTCTAGACATGTATCTCAACATTTTGTTTTGTAACATGCTATGTTTGTAAAACATGCTTATTAAAACATTCCGATGAAATATCATTTGTTTAAAACGTTTCAATCAGATAAGAAAACTATTTTGAGTTAAAATATAATTTTGAATGCATATTATTGTATGGTATTTATCAAAATACTCTTTGTAAAAACAATTTAAACAAATTCTCTGAAACCACTTTTATTCAACATGGTTCCCATGACAACTTAAGTAAATTTGGAGGTTTCATGATTTCACAAAATGTATTCTATTATTCTAACTGAACTCTATAATTTTGTTTACCAAGTTTATATCATTAAAAATAATCATCAAATCTTGAAAAATAAACTTAACATATTTAATGCAACATAAATATGAAAAGAATTTCTAAACAGGTAACCTTGACCAAGTCAATAATTCTTATATATTTTTCAACAATACATTAATTACTAGCGATATACTTATGAAGATTCAAAAAGGGGTTCAACATTTCAAATTTTTATTTTTCACAAGTACATTTCATTACTTATAAGAGTTTAAAATAGCATTCATATACCAACATGAAAACTTATATTAATATAGACAGGGTTACCACAAGAATAATATTCAATGGAACTCATCCACCACACAATGATATTTTCTTTTTTGTGTGGAACTAACTCACCCGCACAGTTTTAAAACGTGTCATAATATAAGACCTCTTGATGTGGTGAAATATTTTCCCTCTATTCATATGTTTTTGGTCATAAAACATTCTATTAACATAAGATCAAACACAACAATATCAACCGACAAGGTAGTATTCAAACACCTCCTTCACTTCATTTATAAAAAATATATTTAGGCATGGGAGGAAAGCCCATAATTATTGATTCCTTGATCCCAAAAATAACTAGTTTTTTTTATTATCTAATTTTAGTGATTAATTATTTTTGTGAGAGGTGAGGGCTTCTATTAACACAAACATATCACAAAAAAACAGAAGTTTTCTTTACACAAAAACCACACACCTCTGAAATCACACATTTCCACTACTATACATCACAACCACTATCCAAACTTACCATCCAAGGAAAGAATCCATTATACATTTTACACAACAACATCAAATCACCATTTTACCTTCCACACACAACTACTATTTTCACATTAACTCCTTATGCACCTCAGCCTGCACATTTCCCAAATAAATGATAACTTCATGATGCCCCAAGAACACAAATAAAATAATTTCATCCCCCATTTTGAGATATATTCCTCCTTGGGTGGCACTAAATCACCCTCAAGAATTTAATTGTGCTAAGGTATAATTCCTCTCATTTAAGGATCAGGTTTCTCCCTTTTTCTATACATGATGTTTTTTAAACCACATGTCACACAAGTAAATTATAGAATGAAAAATCACACACAAGATCAATGAATATAATCCTCCATAATGATTCATAGGTTTATATTACTTCATCGCATTACTTAGCATGGGTAATTTCACAAGATTTTATATTTTCTATGGGGAATTGGTTTACTAGCCATATATAAGTGATTACCCATTTAATACCCAGTGATCTTAAAAAACATTCAAATCAAGGGCCTCATTATCTACAACAACCACAACATAATTATGTTTTCAAAAACTGCTATTTTAATATAAGAATATCAATACATTGATAAATCTATAAAAATGTAACCTCAAAAAACACTCAATATTTCCTGATTTTTTCTACTGAAATATTCTACCTTGTTTTTTAAATACTTCTAACATGCATCCATGTTAAAGAAAAAACTATAAAAATGTTAAATCACACACCATGTTCAATATTCTTAAACAATACATTATAGGTTCATTTAATTACCAATAAATAACACATAAAACTTTATTTGAAGAAAATCCACACAATATCACCTTATGTTTAATTCAAATACTATATTACATAAACAACAGGTTGTCATGACTATCAAAATAAAACATGCTTTTTGACAAAAATATTAAAAGTGCACATGTTGTATTATAATGTTCCATGATTTATAATGCATGGAATAAACATTCCTTAGTCATTGAATTTTTTAGAAAAATATTCTTTGATAATTAAATAAGAATATCATTATTCTGCATACATATCTTATTAATCATGATACATGCTCAAATATTTCATACTAGAATTCCCTTAGTTACCACAAAATGATTTCAACTTCATACATATTTACTATAAAAAACTACTCATGACATAACTTGTGATGTAAGGTTATTTCAGTACATAAAAATTCTTGTCAATCATAAATAATAAGTTTAAAAATTTAAACAGTTTTAATTATCAATATGTTACTACAAATAATGCTTATCATTTTGCAAAATTTAGAAATAAAAGTCACTTGGATTACTACCCTAACACATGATTAAAAGATATGGTTATATCAATATTGTTCTATTGAAATTGTGAAAATATAATAAGCATGTTATTCTTGACAAGGATTCAAATTTCAAAAGACTTATCTACAATTAACATGGATATTTTATAAATTTATGAATTTAAATGTTTAAATACACATTTTATAATAATTCAACAATACATGATTGTGAAAAATTGCATATGGAATGCATCACAAGACATATTAACTCACATGGAAACTATATTACTTAAAATAATGGTTTCAAATTAATTTATTTTATCATGCCAGCAGGAAATATACTTTGAGGTTACATGGTTCATAAGGGTTTCCAAAATTAAACAACTGATCTTAACAAAATCAACTAATCAGGTTTCTCTACCTATTGAAAACATTATAAGAACTAGAAGGAATATTATACATTTCTAACAAAGATAAATCCAATTTATAAATAATCAACCTATAAGATAAAAGGAAACAACATATTAAAACCTCAAGAATGTTTCAAAAAAACAATTCTAGATAGTAAACCATAATATTACTCTTTCTTCTTAGTTATAAGAATAATTTAGCAAACAATTGTAGAAATTTATTAGCAATAAAAGCATGGTAAATATTAAATAAACACACATAAAATATCATGATTCATTTAATTCATTTTATCAACCAATTTTAGATAAGAACACAAGTCATTAAGATTCATACACCATTCATATGTCTCATCCCTACAAATGGTGTAGCTTCACTTGATCGTTCAGTAGGATCAAATTCCTTGCATCGAATCACGAGGGGACCTAAAATACCATTTCTTAGATGGTCTTCCCTGGAATATGTCACACACCAAGATTACCTAACATGGTTTCCCTACCATCCCCTGAAATATTCATTGTGCCTAAATCAAAACTCCATCCAATATCTCATCCATCAGCCTCTGATACCATTATGTCATGACCCCCTCCCTTCAAAGATTCCCCCCTAAGAATGACATGAGGAAAGATAGATAATGACCCCCTGAGTCCCTCCTCCAGTAGGCCTCAGGTTGGCCACTAGAACCAATGTACAAAGATCTCATAATATGGAAGGACTTACCCTTTATAAGAAAAACAAGATTGGGAGATAAGATGGTCCATCCAAAACTACTCCAAGTACTATGCATATAATGAATCCAAACGATCCCACAATGCATGTATACATAAAAATTGATACATAAAATATTAACCAAATAAAATACCAAAATAAATAAAATCTATGGAAGTGACGTATCAACAACTCCCATAGTCAGATCTAGTAAGGTCCATTACGGTCCAAGTAGACCTCCTAGAAAACTGAAATGATTATATATATATAGGGTGAGCTATGAGTATAATCAGAAGTAAAAACAAATGTCTCTAATGTACACGTGGGAGAATCATACTAATACCCTTTTTAGAAAATAGTAGAAACCAACAGTACCTACCAAGGAATACTAGCCATCCTAACCTCACCAAGGCACACTCACCAAATAATGCAAGTCAAGTAAAGTATTATAATAAGAACATCAATTATTTGGGTACCCCGCAACACTTCCTAATGGTTTACTACGCATACCCTAATAGAAAACGTCATGATACTTCCACACTTTTCCACAATACCTATGTCGCAATCTGTCCACACACACCTGGTCCTTAGAGTTAGTCGTGCAACCTAAGAAAATGAATCTCACCACATCCCACTTGAAAACACCAAGGCCACAACCATACCACATCACGCCCATAGACACATCAACCACATCCATACCTCATCTTGAATACACTTAATAAGGCACACCACAACTCATCATACACACAACTTAGAAATCACACCTTTCTTGCAGACACAAGGGCCTCACAACCTGCTAGAATAGTCTTAGGCTACCAATTATTAGATGAGGGAGTAGGGAAGAGCATATAACTATCCAAACATACTCCCACTGGGACTTTGGGAGAACACCCCCTCCCCCGTGACAATGGGGATGTTCGGCACATATTGCTCAACTAGGGGGGTGCGTATAGAAATCACAAAAGATAATACATGTATATATATTCCAGACACTCATCCAAACCAATGGGTTTCCAAAAAATAATCAACTCATAATCCACCACCTTTGTTGCTTCCTCTAGTTGCACAACACTACACAATATGTCACAAAACCCATCTCATATTCCAAACTAGTTTGTTTATACATAAACATTGACAAGTGAAACAATGAATCTCATCATCTATTTCTTTAGTAAACATAACTATTTGAATTCATTAACATCCAGTATTAGTTTTATTAATACATGAGTATATTTAATTGAAAAAACCACATAGAATAACCACAACACCATACAAGAAAAACCCATGCAATAAGTTACATTACACTTTTTTCAACATTTATCCACATAAAAAGTTTCAAAAAATATTAAATAATCCCATATTGACAATGAATTTATTCATTAAATTTCATCCTATTATCATTCATTCTTTAGCTGTTCACATTCCACATTCCATTCTAAATAACCAATTTTTCTATATTCCTCCCAAGAATAGATATACCATTTTAGTTTTGTACCTCCCAGTGAACTATAATTAATTCACGCAATACAATAACCAAGACATAGAAAGAAACCCAACACAAAAACCCATTACTTTCTTTCTAAATAATCCCATATCATTGTTAATTCACCGCCAAATTCCCTTTTTATAGCCTTGCTTCACAAACACACCATAACCATCATACAACCCCATTGTATAACCATACCCATCGCTTCCCCACTATACAATCGTATGTTCCATTAAAATAATCACAACCCCACTACATAAAACATCTCATCCACTACCCCATATATCAAAACACATTCATATTCCTTTCATTATGTCTTTGGAGCCAACCCACATAACCCAATCATGTCCACAAACAAGATACAACACATAACAGAGTAGGATATTCTTCTAGATTGATCATGGAATCCCTTATTAAATTCCATTTATTTTAGAGTGCTATCATATAAACTATATAATATTGGGACATCCATTTAATTAAGTTGAATGTATGTCATTAATATATTCCATGAATTTTTTTAACCAGAAGAAGACCGACATGAATTCATAAACATTTTTTACGCAACCAATGACCCCCAATGACCATGGTTTTCAGTAGGAGTATAGCCTATACATTCACAATATCAATAAATAAATAAAAATAAAATCATATCACTTTTCCTATCCCAGCATATAGATCATAAACCTATTTAATTATTATTATTAATTTGGAATTATACTATTTTTACAAAGGAGACATTCGTACGCCCACCCCGGATGATACACCAATAAGAGGGATAAAGGAAAACCTAATTAAAAGAAAATATCCTCTTTCACTGACTTGTTGAACCACAATAGGGGAATGAATGAAGCAAGAAAACCTCCTAGAAAACTCAAACCAACTCCAAAAACCAATCCACACCGCTTTTTCAGAGAGGAGAAAGATTCTGGGTATATTTGGTATCAAGAGGAAAGAGATATAATTAACTAAGGTAATGTATTTAGCTTTGAAGGATTAGATCTGAAACTTATGATATTTGAAATGGATTAGAATTTTCATCAAGGTGGATCACATTTAACCACATGGTTTAACTAATTAATATTTTCTGTATATATAGAAAAAAAAGATACAATTTATAGCCCCTGAAACAGATTCAACCCCACTTAAATATGGTATTTAACTCATTTTCCTTCAAAAGGGATGATAAAAGAGAAAAACAGAAAAACAAAATCTATAAAATTTCAAAAATTTGGAAAAATGTTAAAACAAGTCACTACCACTCCCAGACGAGTCATCGCTAGAAGAGTCACCACCAAATGATTCACTGCAAGTGAGTCACCACCAGACGAGTCACCACTAGGATGACCTACCACCGTGGTGAGCTACGACCAGATTGAGCTACCTCCAAAATGTGATTCTTCTAGAATGAGATACCACTAGAATGAGCTACCGCCAGAACTAGATATAGCTAGAATGAGCTACCACCAGAATGAGATATATATAGAATGAGCCACGACTAGAATGATCTATTGTTAGAACAATATACCTCCATAATTAGATAATATTGGAAAACCATAAAATTGGAAAACTCTTGAAATGAGTCACCGTTGAAATGACTATAATTTCCTAAAAACATCTTAGACTACCCAGTATCACCTCAAACAATAGATTTCTCACAATATAATGGACCGGAAGGTTTGGGTAATTACACTTTATTGTAAATTAATATTATTTTTATATAGATAAATCCAATACATGCCTAATATAACATTAAATTACACTATATAGAGGATAATGAAATTCACAGGAAGCACATTCCAACAAACATAAACTAGATTAAAATCATAGAGTTGGAATGCAATCATCATGCCATTAAAGATTTTCACTTCTAATTTAACACCTAATCATTGATGATATGAATGAGAATTACCTGAGACATTCCAGGATATAAAATAATTCATATAACTACTCTCAAATAGTATAATTCAATATTTTATCATAGCTATTACAACCTCAATTTTATCCTTATATCTTCAATCCCTTGTTAAAACCATAATGGATAGCATTAATATCAGGAATCTTTGATCAGATAGATCGATCATGAAAATTATTTATATGATTTCTAAATCATAACACCATATTTTCAATATATGACACCTTATTACTAACCTAAATCATTTGTAGTCATCGTATATTAAAATCCATTATGATGTTTTGTAAATATTTTTTCAGTTTCCCAATCATATCCTCTAGGAGTTTCAAACTAGGTGTGTAGTAAGGCCCATTGTTGTGAACTTGGTGAAAATAAAGTCTGACTAAATGACCCCCATTTAGAGTTATCACCCCGAAGTAAAACTATTATATATCCACATCTACTTTTAGTATCCATACATAGTTGTAATTTCTTGTATACAACTTTCTCTATTCTTTACCAAAATCCTTGGATATTTTCATGTTCATTGACTTATCCTTAGATGTTTCCCTAGAGATCTCACTAAAATTTTGTCATCCTAGTTTCCAATGGATAACTAAAAAATTTCTTTGACAAGAACTATAATGAATCAGGATTTTTATAAATAGATATTACATCTTAATAGATTAATATTCAATAATTTTCAAAAATGCACACCTGGTGACCGTAAAAGTTTAGTGTACCTGGAGACTAGTTACACAATATTAATATTTCATGAAATATCTTCATCATATCCAACAAATATTTCACCATTTTGTAATATTTTTAGATTTTCAGTAATTAAACCATTATTCTTAACCTAAGTAAAGGAAGCATAAGAAATGGTGAGTATAAAATCTCAGTAAGGATAAATTTGAAAGATATCAATCAATGATCATAGGAAAGCGTACGATAAGTATAAGGGTATGAGATTATAAATATAAATTACAAATTTCATCTCCAATCTATCATGGACAATACTAATTAGGCATGGAATAAAACATTATCATTTCAAAAGACATGAACTATAAGAGTGATAAATAAACATATATATATCATGAATAAGATGTTCATATCATATAAATATGGCACCATCATAAGTATAGAATGTATTTCATACTCCAATTTTAACATCCCAGACCCTAAAATCATAATAGATTACAAATTAACACATGTTCCCTATTTTATAATAGATCTAGAATCGTTACTTGTTTCCCATAGTGGATCAAGCACAATGTATTTTTTCCCATAGATGATCAAGTTTATTATCTTATTTCAGATCATTATTTCGTATGATATAAAATTGTACCAATGCATTGGAGGGAGACATAGGTAAAAGTCATAAAATAAAACACACATTTTTCTTCTACAAGATCATAAAATATTCATCATATCATAACCATTGAAAAAAGTCATGGGTTTCATTGACATACCATCTTATCATAACCCATTAAAAACAAACTATTTTCATAAATAGTTCATTAATTCATTATATCATAATTCATGGAAAAGGAATGGGTTGTATAAATAAATATGAATCGTAATCATAAACATAAACCATCTAAATAAATAAAATAGATGGTTCCATTATACCAAATCCCCATTAAAATATTATCAATACCAAAGGATGTTGTCGTTGATTAATTTAAATTCCATAAAAGAACATTTAATGATTATTGATCAAAATATCTTTTTCATTTGAAATAACTTTTCTATAATCTAAACAAATTACCAAATATCCTATAAAAAATTTTATTTGACAATAAAATTGAAAGAATGTAACTAAATATTCAAATAATTTATCCTTCATGATGGTGAAAAAGTTCATTCATGTTGTACATGTTAAAATAAATATTCCTTTCACTTTTTATGAAAAAAGTTAAAAATACCTCACTCGAAAAATATCAGGTATATAAATATTAAAATATTATTTTCAAATTTAATCATCATTTTAAATTTTTTAAATAATAATTCAATATTAGTGAATATTTCAATAAAAAATTATATTAAAACATGGACATAAAGAAAAATGGTTTTCGACTAAAGAGAGAAATAAATAAGGATTTACCTTAAAAATATTATTTTTGAATTATGACTACATAATTAGAGAAAAATTAATATAAAACAATTAATTTTAGAAAATAAAAATATTAATATAAAATTAAAGAGCTTTATAATAAGTGTATCATAATGTTTTATCATTGGAAGTATAGTTATAAACAATACTGATATATAATAAGATTGTAAAATAAAACCTTTAACACATTAGTATCTTTTGAATCGTAAGCCCCATGAATGAAATAGAATTATATGGATATGTTATATCTCATTATTATCATGATAAATATTATATAATACAATCATTTTTAGTATATAAATTACAAAAAAACTAGTGATTTATAAATCATGTGTCACACAGAAATAAAAGTGAGATGAAAATATCTTACCTTAAGTCTCGACTTCCTTTAAACATGTTAAAACTTATTGTATAATAAATATATCTGTATTGAAAATATATTAAATAACCATAATTATATATATCATATCATATATGATTTACTTATGACCTTTTATTTCCAGTTTATTAACAACTCCTTATTAAAATCGAGTTTTGAGTAATAACTACTTTGTATTTCATGTATGTTTTGATTTGGTATTTTGGTCCTTTTAAATTGGTCATGGTTCAATAGTCTCCAGAATGATAAAAATGATATAAATATCATATATATATTCATTAAATACATATTTTTTTAAAACCCTAATATTCAGAGATAGGAAATGAATTACATCATTCATGGAGACATTAGGTCGTACGTATAAATGAAAGTTTTTTCCATTTTATCAATTAAAATAAAGAAAAAAAAGTTAAATAGTATATTAAATATATAGAATAATTTATTTTTCATATATATCACATATGTTTATTAAATCTATTCATATCTCCTTCCATGAAAATTATAATTAAAAAACGAATCACGTCACTCCATGAGGTGGTAGTCTGCCATATACAAGAGTGACATTATCATATACCCATGGAATGAAAAGTAAGAATTTTTATGTGATATTATAATTGTAGATGTATATTTATTATATAAATATCATTTAACCAATTTAAATCAACCATTATATCCTCCCATGAAATGTGGTGATGGAATACAAATTACATCGTTTCGTAGGGAGGTAGTCCTCTGTACACACAATCGACGGTTTCATTTACCAATTGATAGAAGAGGAGATTGATTTAGGGTATTAAATTAACATAATAAAAATAATAATATTTGAGATACTTATCTTTTTATATCATCATATTTAAATATTATTAGATTTAGGTGGAAGAAGAACTGAAAAAATAATTCTTGGTTAAGAATCTTACATCTTCTTCGGACAAGCTCATTAGGTTTGCAACAAAAACATTATTAGGATAATTTAATAATTAAATCAATTAATCTATAATTAATTTATGGAATTTATTTATTTATTTATTATTTTCTTGGATAAATAAAATTATTATTTAAGTTTGATGACGAGAAGAGAGAGGTGGCAATTTATAAGTGGGGTAGAGGACACACTTAGAATTTTTTAAATTAAAATTGTGTACACAAAATTTTAACATAAAAAAGGCTCATAAAAGGTTAATTATAGACCCATAAATATTATAATATCTAAATATGGCCATATATTTGAATTTTTATTATTTTATATGTCATTTTACCCATTATCGTTTTAGTTTAACCCCTGGTAAACCCATTTTAACCATAAGCCCAATAATTAATTTTTAATATTGTTATTATTCATTTTGACCAAAAATTATGTTTACATTGTTATATAATAATATTTATTCAGATTCTAGAAAAATTATACATTTTTTTAAATACTATTCAGAGAGTTTTAACAATTTAATATAAAATTAAACTGGAAGAAGCAGCAGAAATGCAGTTTTCGAAAGTGAAATTTTTTAAAAGAATAGAAGGTTTTAATATCAAAATTAAATATTAAATTAATTAAAATGACCTAAATTGGATTCATAAATATATTATTTAAATAATTTTACTTTTAAAACCATCTAAAATAAAAATTGATCATGTAAATTCTTTAAGCGAAGATGATGTTTCTAAAAAAAACTATTATTCATCAAAAAATTACTCTTTTTGAAAAATTATAAAAAAATAAATAAAAGATAATTTTTACATTTATATTTACACAATGAAATTTTACATAATATCTATTCTTATTTTTTAAAAAAAATTAATAAAAAACATTTTTTGGGAAAATAGAATTTTTGAATCAAATAAATCCTTTACTAAATATTAAGTACTTTTATCAATATGTTTTCTTCATATAAAAAAATTATAATTAATTTTTAGAATTTGGTTATTCCTGTTAATTTTGAAAATTTTACTAGCTAGGTTATAACTATTATGTTTAAATAATAATATTAATAGTATATTGTGGTAATTAAAAACTTGGTGTTGTGTGTAACACAAGATATCGAAAAAATTAAATTTATTTTCAAAAAAAATCATAAAATATTAGGGTGTTGTACATTGGGTTTATTAATTCACTTTATTTATTTATATATCATATGGATATAGTTTTACTTTAGTATTTGGAAATAAAATAGTAATGATTATTGAGGATATTTTTTTATATTATAAAATTTATAAGGATTATGAGAAACATCTGCGGATTTCTATAGAGACCTTAAAAGAAACTAATTTGATCAAAAAAATTATCAAATATAAATTTTTGTTGTATATTATTTCATTTACTAGTAATATTTTAACTAAATATAGAAAAATAATTGATCCAACTAAAACTAATGTGGTGTAAGAATTCCCCAGACCTACTAATGTCATTGAGATTCTTAGTTTTAATTGACTAGTATGCTATTACTAATGGTTAGTTAAAAACATTATTTGGATAGCTAACCCACTAACCAAATTAACTCTAAAGAGAGTTAAATTCATTTAGATAAAAGAGTTTGGATAAATTTTTCTAGAATTTAAAAAAATATTTGTTAATGATATAGTTTAGGCCTTACCATTATGAAATGGTGAGTTATTTATTCATAGTAATGCTTCATGAAAAGAAATTGGTTGTGTTTTGATGAAATAAAATCAGTTAATTACATATATATCATTCTAATTGAATCCCAATGAGAATAATTATCCAATACATTAATTTTATCTTTCCATGGTAGTTTTTAATTCAAACATTTAGAGTCATCATCTATATAGGGATAAATGAGATATATAAGGATAATAAATTTTTTAATTATATATCAACTAAATATTTATTTAATATTTGTAAAATAAAATGATTGTAACTGATAATTGATTATTATTTCATAATTCACTATCATCCAAGTAATGATAACAATGTATAAGATTTCTTAAGTTGAAAGGATAGTTTATTATTAACCATGATACATTTAGAACATGATCCAATAGTTAATGATTTAATAAATTATAAATTGGAAGTTGTTTATACAAAAACATGTTCTATTTTGGATCAAGTATCAGTATAATCTCCCATGTTAGAAATAATTAAGATGGATCCAAAAGGAGATCATAGTTTGGAGGGAAAGGTATAATTTTTTTAAGGAGTAAAATTCTCTAATGTTTAATTTTGATAAATAGTATACATTAAGATTTAGAAAGAGGATTTTTATGATAATTTATTTTCAATTGAAATGGATTTGTTTAGTTAATCTCAAATATCTCTATATTCTATTTGTCTTGGTATATATAGGATGTATAGATACATTCAAAAATATTATTGGTGGAAGGGAATTAAGAAAGATATAATTAATTTTAACATGAAGTGTTTAACTTTTAAATAGGTTAATTATGAATGAGAACTAATTAAGGAAGTGTTTTAGACATTTATACCACCTTAATGGAAATAAGAGAATATATACATGGTTTCCATAATAGTATTTCCAATGAAATATTTAGGTAATAATGTGATTTGGATTATTGTTGATCGTTTCAATAAATCTATACATTTTCTTCGTATTCAAGATACTATGAATTTACATTATATTATTGGAAACAATATTAAATAGATAGTAAAGTTACATGGATTTCCTCTATCTATAATATATGATCTTGACTTTGGATTTACATCCAATATTTTTTAAATAACATCATAATTTTTTGGGTACTGAGTTAAGTTTCAATACGTCTTTTTAACCGAAATCTGATGGAAAGACGGAGTGTAAAATAAATATTTTAGAGGATATGATACATTATTTCTCATTATATTATTAGGGAAGTTAGGGTAATAATATTTAATTATTATAAATTCATTATAAAGATCCCTATTACGTAGTCTTAAATAATTTTTGTATATATTACTAAGAGATATCGGTGTGTTGATGATTTTATAATCTCTTAAAAAAAATAAATGTTTCCATATGAATAAGGGGGAGTGATCCTAGGTTATTATAGTGAGATTTACATAAACTCTTATAATCATAGTAGTGTCTAGTGATTTTTTGGATCATCGACATATCAACAATTTACATCCATTTAATATATACCTTTGTGGTTAACCCAATAAAATCATCATGTAATTGAATTAATTTTTCATAAATTTGATATTTTGAATGTGAATTTAATATTTAAATATTCATTGTGTTCCATACAATGTGGAAATAAATTCCATTGGTTGTTAGAATGAAAATTGGCACCCAGATTCACCCCCACCCCTTCAGGTGTCTTTTGAACTATGGTTTCAATGTGTTTTTGGGAAAACTATTCAAGAATTATAAATGATATTATTGATATTATTTACAACATAAATAACCATAACTTTATTGTTGATCATAGATAAACAATCCATGATGCAATATGGATATTATCCAACAAATAAATATGATATAACGGGTTATCATTTTAGCGGGAATATATTAAATAAAAATTATTAATGAATACTTCTATAAAACGTGATACTTGATCTATATATATTATAGTATATATTATAATGTAATTAAATATAAATTACATAGCATTGATATTTATTATACATTGGTTTTATAACCATATATATTGGTATTATATGTTTGGAAGTTTTATCAGTTATAAAGAGAATAATAATTATCATAACATATTGAATTTTATGGAAATAATTTTTTCCTTAATTTTGTTTCATAGTTATTAAATTTTAGTTTTTTATCACACATTTATTATGGTGTATAATTACTTGAAAATAAAAGTGAATTGACTATGAACAAAATTTAATCTATCTTTTGTAAATTGATAAAGTATTGTTTCACTATATTTGGGAACATATTATCTATATATACCTAGTGTATTAATTATATAATTATTATTTTTTTACTATTTATAATCCATGAATATAAATGTTGTTTTTTACTTCTTAGATACAAAATCATTATCTTTTATTATTTAGAAAAAGTATTTCTATATAAATGAATGATATTATTTATAGAATTATGAATATTGTTAATGGTTTATACATAATAGGAATAGATTATATAACCTATATCACTGTAAATAAGGTGGTAATTGTTAATGATTAAAACAAATTTTTTTGGAAATTCTATTGTGTCTATATAAATGACAAAAACATCCAAAACATCCATCAAGATATATTGTAGAAATAATTTGATTATGAATCATTTTATAAATGTGAACCTTTTTCATTATTTAAGATGAATAAATATCCTTTTAGTAGAAAAATATAATTAGTTCATGAATTATTAGGATTAATACATAGTGATGTATATAGCTTGATGGAAAAAAATATAAAAAAGTGTTTTCAATAAATCATATAATTTACTAATGATTTTATTAATTATTTTTATGTGTTTATAATAAATAAAAAAATTTAAAACTTTAAAATATTCAATGTATTCAAGAAAAATATAAAATTTTAACATTATAAAAATATTATGATACTTTAAAAAAGATTAAGTTGGAGAATATTTTAACTAATAATTTACTTATCATATGTGATGTTATAGAATTTTTTACCTGGTCTATCCTTTAAGAAGTCCATAATGAAATGGTGTATCAGAAAAGGTGGAATTTTATAATATTAGAAATGCTTAGATTTATTATGATTCAATCTAAACTTCCTATATATTTTTGGATTTATTCAATTGGAACATTTTTTCATGTTGAATTGTATTCCTTATAAATTTTAAGATAATACTCTATATGAGAAATACAATATAAAAAATTCTAAATGGATTTGTGTATACTAAATCATAAGACATGAATGATGTAGAGTAAATGATGTTTTTCATTTTATGATTATGTGTTGATATGAGAGGTGTTGTGTTTCAATGCTGGTAGTGAGTCTATATGGCCACACTTCTAATATCATGGATATTTCATTATACATCATGGTGACATAGCTAATTTCATGATCATGACATTTTTTATTAAATGATGTTTAATATTATATATTTCTTGTTAATGTTGTGATTCCTTAACTATTAAAGATATAATTTATTTATTATGATATCATTTGATGATATTAAGGGATTTGAGAAATGTTTAACTATAAAACGTTTTCATTTATGTATTGTATGAATGTTATAAAATATTTATAAGTAATTTTATTATTTAAATTTTTATAGATGAATTTAATTTAACAAAATGGACATAAGAATAGAACTATTTCTTATATTTTCTATTTATGGTAAAATTTGATCGCATCATGCTCCTTTGCAATGGAAGGGGCCTTTTGATCGCCAAAGATGGAAATAATGGAACCTATTATCAAATAATTGGATGGGATGTTGAATAATCTCAATATGGAGGTTATTGTCTATTCCAAGACTCTCTTATATATTTAATAATTTTTTTATGTTTAATTATCTTTTGAATGTTCTCACATGAAACCAATTATGAGGAAGTTAAGATCTTTTCTAACTCAAAACATTTCTCTCATTCCCCTAAAGCTAAATCCAAAAAAATTGGTATTGTTGAGGTATTTATAGACATAATAAATGCATTAATGATATCCATTATGTTGAAGATAATATATGGTATTGGGTGAAAAAAATGGGTATATAGAAGTGTACATATAGAAGAAACTTATTTCATAACATTAGGTTTTCACAGCGACTCGTAAATAAGGAAGTGGAAACACATAATTGGATGTATATAAATGGGTGCATGGAAATGGGAATGATGAAATGGGAACACATAAGTTATCATATAGAAGTGACTTACATATTTGGAATGTTCTTTCTATAGTGGATCAAGCATGTGGAATTGTTCATTCATAAGTGGTTTCATGGAAATTGACATTTATAAATGGTAGCATGAAAATGGGTTTATAGAAGGGGCTCTGTGAAAATATTAGTATAGCAGTGGGTGTTCATAAGTGGCCACATAAAAGTGGATACATGTAATTGGGCATGTGGAACAGGTCATGTGGAATTGATCATGAAGAATTGGGCATGTGAAAGTGATTAAAGTTCCAAATATATGGTCTGTGCAGTGCCCGGTGCATGTAAAACTCCACATTAGAATGTTTCAATGTCCATTTACATGATTATAAGTCTATTTTCACACTTTTTATTCAAAAAATTATTAAAAATATATGTTCAAATTCAAATAAACATATCTTTTTATTTTTTAATCATTATATATCCATAAGATATCAAATTAAATGTTGAAAAATGAACTACATCCATGGTAATAGGTTTTACCTATTAAATGTGTTTTCAATGGAATAAAAGGACTGAAAAAAGATCTAAAATGGGGTTTATGGATTCAAAAAATGTTATTTAAAAAAGGTTTTTATCTATAACCTACACCTATTAGGATGTTTTCCCCATCATTTCAATAGATTTGGTAGCTTTTTGGAGAAACCTATATTACCAAGCAAGTGATATATCATGGAAACCAAGGAGATCCTATTTATTTCTTATTCATTTAATGAGATGTTACTTCACCATCATATCATCTACTTTAGGATCATATCATGATTTTTTTTAAAGTGTGTGATGCATTTTTATAGTTCCTATAAATTCACCCCTAGAACTAGATTTATTTAGAACAAAAGGAATCCAATTATTATGAATGGAAAATCACATTTACATGTTATTTATTCATAAGGTATGCTCCTAGAGTTGACATTAAAATTTTATTTTCTCTAAAAATAGGATATCAAATCAATACATTTTATACTATGAGTATAATATCATCTGTCAAAATTTATTATTAAATCAAAAATATCAACTCACATAATCTGTAATAAAGAGGAGAATCTTGAATCAATGAATTTGATAGAAATGGTAGGATCATGACATGTGGTAATTATTATTGAGAGGAGGATTTCAATTAATGGTTTCAATTCCAAGATAATACCCTCAAATCATTGATTTTAATACCAAGAAATAAATTTAAACTCATGGATTTTGAAACCAAGAGTAAAATCTCAAATAAAGTAATTTGTTACCAAGAGGAGAATATTGACTCACACCATTTGTTACCAAGTGATTAATCTTGACATATGGAATTTATTAATAAGTAGATAATATATAATAAATAATTTTTTAACCATTAATAGGATCTAAACTCAAGGTTTTTATTTCTGAGATAATGATCTTGAATCAAGACATTTCTTACCAAGAGTGGATTCTTAACTCAAGGTGTTTGATACCAAGAGGAGAGTCTTGACTTAATGTGTTTTACTTCATGATAATACAAAATGCAATATGAAAAGGCGCATGAGTGTGTAATCATTAATTTTCTTTTAAAAAAGGAATGATTAATGATGGTTTAACATTAATATTATTTTAATTCCATTTGATTTTTGGTAAGAATGAATAGGTAAATAATATTATAAGAATATATGAGTCAAAATTCAGGAGCTGGTAACATTTATTAATAATATAACCATTTTTAATTATTAAACCACCACCATATAGTCAAATTTTGGTGTATATAATTTTTTGTAATTTTATTCAAGTCAATTAAAATTCCATTATTGGTTACTTTTAGTATCATGGGTTATTATGCCATTCACCAAACCGAGTGGCCTCTATTAAAATGAATCATTGAACCTATTACCTATTTGGATGAAAGAGGTTTGGTTAAGGGTGACTATATAGTCATAGTTATGTAGATCAAATATTTAGGAAAATTGAATTTTTCAAGAATATTTTAGACACCCTAAAGGTTATTCACCGTGTATTGAACAAATTGTCATGGTGAACTGGTAGAAGAGTAAAATTTGATTGTAGTATATCTCATTCCAAAATGGAGATCTACTATATTTGAGGAAGTTTCCTCACATTGAAATTTATTATTCATGGTTATAGATTTTTCATAAGGGTGTTTGGCCCAGTTCTGTTAAATCACATAGAGATAAGAGGAATTCCACTAACATTTTCCCAAACCAGTAGGTTCCATAAGCCTAGCTTGACATTTTTTATATATAAATAAAAATATATAAAATATTTATACTTATTTATTTAAAAATACCTTAATTTTTACCTAATACATGCAATGATTCTGACTTATCAAACAAAATATCATCTTTTCCCCAAGTTTCTCTTTATTGGTATTGCACATGATGAGTATCATGAATCTTTCTTTTGAAACTTATAGTCTTGTATGATAGAACAATATTGGGTCATTGATGTTTTAATGTTATAAGTCTTATATTAAAAGGTATAACATATTTTAAGGTCTTAAATCTTGAAACAAAATATGGTTCATGTTTAACATCAAACAACTTTAACAAATAATGAGGTGGATCATACTATGATTAAGGATATATTAAAATAATTTTTATTATAAACCCAAAACTGGTATAGATAACCCCAAAGGAAAATTTCATGTAGTTTATCATCATGTTTCTTTGAAAATATGATATATCTTAGTTTAATTTCATATAATTTAAACTAAAAGGTTACTTAACGTTTAGGGATATAAAGTATTGATCAAAATGTATATCATAGTTTATGGTCATAAATTTTGAATCAAAAATATTTATTCTAGTTTAAGGTAATAAATATTGGTCCTCGTTCATGAAATATATACTCTTTAAACATGGATTGGTCTCCACTGGATATTTGGATATCCCCATAAGTAATTCATTCTCTTTAAAAGTGTAAGGTTAACCCAACATAAAAAAGGAAATGATCAGTTACCAGAGTACATAAACAAAATGATTGATATACCACGATGGAGTTGAGAAATGAATGATGAAGAAAACATATTTCTAGGCCATTATAAGAGATCTAGGTTTCACAATGTATCCTATGAGAATGATAATTAATACATGCATAGTTATAGAAAATAAGTCTATAATAAGTTCTATCTCATGCATAGGAGAGAGGGAAATGGTTTTATCACAATGACAGGATATTGGAGAAGAACTCGTGTGAATTAGTGAGATCTCAAATGTTGGGATAGGTTTGGGGTTAAAATTTTCAATTGTTCCAAAAAAAATGATATATAGGTGTTACTACATAGCCTGAGATAACTATTAATCAATCCATATATAGTTCTACATAATAATTCGTTATATAGATCAAGCTCAAACATATGAGAAATTAGGGGGGCCTATAAATTAACCCAATGATGATAGGATAAGAGGCTCATAACCTTACATGAATAAGGAGTATTGACACTAGGTTGGAATATAGGAATTATTGATTGAGTCTAAGATAGGGGATCTATGCATCACTATGAATCCTATGATATTTATGAATCATGTCATGTAAATTTGTGATAAAGGGGATATTTTTAACTTAGTGTAGGATCACTAAAGGAATGAAACATTAATGGGGATTATATACACTATGAACCCTTATGTAGATTATACACTCACATAGGAAAATTATGTTATGTGAATTGCACCACTCCAATCAATTTGAGGGTCATGCAGGATAGACCATGAAACTTGACATGAAACAGAGATAATTTAAGGGTCCATGTTAGAATGGTCTAATAGAGTGACCATGTCAGAATGGGGGCCCATGTTTATTTTCATCTAGTCTATTTAGAACTAAATAATAGTAACAATGACTAGACATGTAGCTGGTCAAAACCATAAGAAATATTGAAATCATTATGATAAAGAGATTCAAAGGAGTTTATAAATTTTTTAGTCCATGATATTGAGAGTTCATACCCCTTTGTTAAATGGATTGGAACAATTGTGTTAATGTTTTCACTCCATTTTTTATAAGGTGGGACATATGATCACATTTAACCCTTCATGTACAAAGCATATGCACATATTCCTTATAGATGGTGGAATGGATTTATGTAAGTTATCATGTATATTTATGTTATGAGACTTGGGCATGGTTTTTGGAAATTATGCTTGGGAATTTCCAAGTTATATGTATTAAAAAAATATTTTTTGAATAATTTCCTCTATTATTATATCATTAGGTTCTTTGGGAATAAGTGTTTCAATCTATCTAAAGTGGAGACCAAATCATAATTCCTATACTCAATCTCATTCAAGGTAATATATATATATAATTTCCCTCTTTTTATTATATAGTAATTATAAACTTTTGGGATATGACAAAGGTTATAGGGTTTTTCTTATGGTTATGTGATGATGTTCTTCTATGGAAATGATGAGATTCACAAGTTGAGAGAATTTTCTATTATATAATTGTCCTTAAATACTATAACCACTAATGTGATGGGTTAATGGGGTATTTATATGAAAATTTACTAGTTGTATGGAATTTATCATGGAAAATACCTTTATAGAGGTGCTCATGAAGATGTGGTCATGTAGAACTCTCGCATGAAAGTCCTTATAGAAGTCCTAGAATTTTCTCATAAAAGACCTTTCACAGAGGTTCTCGTGTAGAAGTCCCCTTGAATAAGTGATAATATGAAAATTATCATATGGAAGTACCCATGTGGAAGTAATCATGTGAAATTAGAAGTGGTGAAGTGAAAATGTTTGATAACTTCGATCAATTTTCCCTTTCTATAAAATTTGAATCCAAAAAATATGGGATTATTAGGTATTTATAGAAAAAAATAGTGTGTGTATGAAAGTGGTTGTGTGGAAATGGATATGAAAAAATAGGTTTTCATAAATGGGAACATTAAAGTGGGAATGTAGAAGTGACTTGTACACACATTAGACAATTTTTTTAGTGCCCTGTGTGTGACAAATATGAAACCTGGAAGTGGATACAAGGAAATGGTAGTGTAGAAGTGGGAATGTGGAAGTGGGTACGTGGAAGTGGCTATATAGAAATGGATATTCAGAATTGGATGAGTACAATTGGTTTTATATAATTGGTAGTGTGAAGTTGGGTGCAAGGAAGTTGGAATGTTAAAGTGGGTATATGGAAATCAGTGGGTGGAAATGGAATTATAGAATTTTGTTTATAGAAGTGGGAATATAGAAGTTGGAATTTGGAATTGGTAATATAGATGTGACTTACTTTCATAGAATGTGGTTTCTTTAGTGCCTTACATGTTCCAAACTCATTATTTTTATGTTTAAGAAGACCATTTATTTGTAAAAAAAGTCCATCTGTATGTGTTGATTCCTATTTATTCTCTTTTAATTCAGAAATTTATTAAAAATATATTTTCAATGTCAAAAAACCTTAATTTTTTATCTGGGTTCCTTTTTTAGCACCATGAACTATCAAATCAAAGAAAGATAAATGAGTTATGAAAATAAATATAGGGTTATCCATAGTATGTGTTTTTTAGGTTATAAAAAGGTATTGTAGGATCCAAAAATGGATTCCAAGGTTTTGAAAACCTATCATGGAACAATGGGTGTGATCTACGGCCAACTCCTAGTAGGTGGTTCTCAACACCACTCATAATATTTGGTAACATTTTTTAGAAACCTCCATTACTTAGTGAGTGATAATATATGCATCACATGGAGATTATATTTATATTTGGTTTATTTAATGATAAATTCTTTCAACTCCATGTCATTAACTTTAGAATCATATATTGGTCTTTATGGAAAAGTGTGTAGTGTATTTTTTGGTGGTTATAAGAATGTTTCAGAAATTTTTTATATTTATGAAGGTAATTCAAGGTGTACTCATAAATAAATATACAAGGATCTTGTAACCATGGAAAAGGTGTCTCAAATTTTGAAAAAAAATTCAATTTTTTTTTTATCTTATACCTTTAACATCAATGTTATAGAAGGATAATACATTTCAAGAGATCCATCCAAGCAGAGTTCTTGATGACACACACAACTTATCAAATACCTTAAAACTATGGAGACTATTGATTTATTTTTAGGTAGATTCATCAAACTCATGTAAACTATATTTGAATAGTTTACTTGAATATAAATAGTATGTTCTTTATATTTTATTCAAACTCTTCAAAACTTATAATGCAAAGATATTTTGGAAATGTTTTTAGTAGTTTTTTACACTTCCTTTTTTGTAATTGTTATCCTTATAAAAACCTAGAATTTATATTAGGATAGTTATATTATGTTGAAGTGGAATATATTGGTTTTATGAAAATATAATTATTAAGAATAATGTGTTTAACATAGAAAGTGTTATGGAGATTATTATTTTCACATCAAGAAGGATTTTGGGGTGGAAGAATATTGACCATTCATTATAACCATAAAAAATTCCCTTGATATCATGCCCATTAGATAGAGGAAGGTATATAATAAAAAAATTCAACAATATGGAATATGGAAAAATATCTAAATTCTAACCATATAAATTAGAATCACTATGTAATAACTATATGATAACTCATGTCTTGGTTCACATAAGAAATAAAAAGCTAAAACTCTATAATATGTGGATTGTATACATGAAAATTCAAAAAATGTGTCAAAAGTAAAAGTAGCACTAATGTGAAATATAGAGGTCATATCTTGGTGCCACCTATATCAACCTATTAAGAAACTACATCTCAACCACCTGATATTGTGTCCTTCCCCTTACCTATAACATAAAACATTAAATCATCACAAAAACTAGATTGGACATAAAGGGTGTGAGAACAACACTCAATAAGACACTAACAATAAAAATTTTACATAATTCTCAAATATATGTGAGTATATAAATCATATGATATATAAAAAAACAAAGATAAAAAAATCAGTGGGGGTCAATATTTCCTTAATAAGATACCATAAATTTAGACCCTACCTACTTCGACCAGTGCCTATATAATTCGAAATTATGAACACAAACATACGTGGAGACCAGACCAGAGTACAAACATCGCCTAAAAGTCATCTCCCCAAAATAATATTAGCATCTGAATAGTAGGAAATGACATAACATAGTTAATATCTCATGAAATAACATGCATAACTCAGGGTCACAACACCCATATTGACCCCTATCATGCAATTTAATTGAATTTTTTTTTGAATAATTGGTAATGGAAAAATGTATCTAATCCCTCAAGAAATATAAAACCACACTACAGTCTTATTAAACTCGTTTCATCCCCTAGCATCTGAAATAATGAAAATTGTATATGAATAATGAGTAAGGAATTACATATTTAACCTCTAAGGAACATTTCACCGTAATGGTCCTAATACTTTCATATATAAAACAATAACCTCAACCACTCATAGATTAATATAATATTATAATATAACCATGAAATTATCTCATGAGTCACAACACTTCTATATTATGCATCAGTCAAACTAGCCTTGGAAGAAACCATAAAAAAGTTTGACTCTACTCAAAGAACATAAATATATTTTCCAGTACTTAAATTTTAATATGCCTCACCCAATGTTTTTCACCACATAAAAATAAAACACACTCAACATGTCACAACCCTTGATTAAAAATAAACCTAAGTACATCATCATGTTCCTAACCTCAAGACATTGATAATGTTTTTTCATCTTAAAATGAGAAAGTATCACAACACTAACTATATCACTTGATAATTCTAAGACTCAAAATTATGAGTAGGATGCCTATACTAACCATTTGGATCACCCTTATCCCATAAAGTCCACACAATCTCAATATAATTCATTCTAGATTTCTAATAACCACATACACATGTTTTATATATCATTCATTATATGAATTAATATATAAATGGAGAAGAATGATAATGAACACCTATCTGGATCCATTTAATGTTTACTCAAAGAATTATTTTGTCAAATTTTCTCCTAATCAACCAAAATTAAATATCCTATAAAAACATCCAAAATAAGGATTTAATGTTTAAACACTAATAAATTTGAATTAATGTGAAAATTAAATATTTTATGATGTCATTCTTACCCAAAGATGCTAAATGAATTTTAAAAATCCTTAATTAGAAACAAAAATAGTATATGGAAGAAAAAATTAATTATGGGACCAAATAATATGGTTATTATATATGTGAAACCTAATGTGTGGGGTAATGAGAGTTTTAAAAAACATAGTTGAAATAACTATAACACCCAACTTTTAATTTTGTATGAGATTCCCATTAGAACACTAGGGGGTCCATGGACTTCCTAGTGGGCAAGAAGGATCCTTTTGGCTACATACAAGTTTCTATTGAATATCATGGGGCTTAATTTCTCTCTTAAAGTACTCATTAGACTCTTTATGGGAACTTAATGAACTCCTAGTTGGAGTCTGGTACACCTCACCAGTTCTTTTATTCCTCTATTCTTCTCTTTTTCTTATCTCAACATCCACTAATCTTACATCATAGTTAAGATATGAATAAAATCATATGATAACAAAAAAACAAATTAAATTAATATATAAAAATATATAGGTAATTTAAAACTCCCCATAATTGGTTTCTCATCCATAATAAGAATTTCATAACATCCTTTTTAAAAAACCCTAACCACTAGGATCACTTTTTTGAATCCCACTCCAACATATACTTTAGGATATGATCATTCTTATACTATTTGTTCACTAAAGAACATATATTACCACATAAAACCTTCTCACTACAATTCATTATCCACACTAGATGCTCCTCAAGTAAAATATTTACCATCAACTTAATCTCATTGTTGTTAATAACATGTAAGGTTCTAAACTCGTATCTCATGATTTATGATATGTAGAGCATATCGTAGATAAAATAATGTCTCAAATGAAGTTACAAGTGATATGTCACTATAAAAATTCACTCAAAAATATCAAAAAGTATCATTAACTACATCAGTAGATTCCCCTATTTCCTCAACTAATCATTATCAAACTCTATCAACACCCTCAAGAATAGTCAGCCACCTATAGTGAAATATAATGTCCTTCATCTCTAGTCAAAATGGGATCATTGCCTTTTCTGAGTTGAAACTAGACACTTTTGAATAAAATAGATCCACTATATGTTATTTTATAAAATTTAAAATCCAATATTCATTTAATTTTTACCTCTAACCAATAAAAATGATTTTGGAATAACCAAAAATATAGAGTTTCAAATAAGGATATATTTATCATTGTTAAATAATATTTTTTGTATAAGAATTCATCTTGTTTTAGATTATCATAACATGTTACCTCAAAATTAATGATGCATTACTAGATAATATCCTCAATAATTCTTATAAAACTACCTAATTTAAAATACATTCATGTATGTAAAGTCATACTTTTATATAGATGACTACCTATCGCCTGTTGTAACAATTTTTAAATTTAAGATGTAAAGTACACATATCAATCAAACATGATTATAATGGGAACTATATGTAGGTGTTAAATCATTAAAACATATATATTATCTATCTATTCTTCTAAATAGGTCTCCCAAATTGTCAATAAATGTGATATCATTATTAATTAATCAATAATAACCCAAAAAAATAATCCTCATAGGGACCTTAAGAGCCCCATGAGGACGTCAATTATAACATCTTCCAACATCCAAATGGAAATAAGAAGGGGTTATCATAACCTAAAATTTTACTATTGCACATCCTTAACATTTGAATTGGTGAGAAAACAAGACATGTATCCTAAAATGTCCCTATTTTTGGACTATTACTAGAATTGATATCAAATATTATTGTACACCTTTATCAATCTGGGATGTATTGACCATCATGAGGTGTGATAATCACTCATAAAATCCATCATCATTATTATCAATATCACAATCCTTACATGGACATAAAATATTGATTTTCTATCTTGACTTCATTTCAAGACGTTCTTCCTATGATATATCATTTCCCATATAATGATGTGATGTCATTCTGACACCAAACGGACATGCATCCACTCTAACAATGAGTATATATTACTAAGAGGCCCAAAATCCAACATTTCATGATTATCGGACATTTATAGGTGAAACATTTATAATAGTCTCATCTTCCACCACTCCTCACTTGATTCTGGCACTACCTTCTCTTGGGAATTCATATTAAGACTACCCTGTAAGGAATTCCCCATCCATGGGACATAGTCCATCTCAAAAGAAAAGGTATAGAGGTACTCGATATTGAACCTCAATAAAAAAATATTAATCCTACAAATAAAATATATAAATTAGGTTATTATGGTTAATATAGACTATAATCTCTCACCAAATAGATAGTGGTGCTAACACATTAGTGAATGGACTAAAATAACTGACTCTAGATGATGAATAGAGTAGTTCTTCTCATGTGGTATCTAATAAAAAGAGATATATGAAACTAACTTATCCTCATAAATAAATAACATACCCAAAATATCCCCATAATCATCATATAAAATGGAATATACTTTTCTCATTTATATAAAAATAGGATCAGTGCATATTTGAATCCCCTCTCTTACTCTAGGAATGAAAACTCGCATTTCTTGGCCAAATACAATTTTACCCTTTTCATGTTCCTAGCCATAAAAAGCACTCTTTATTCCATGAAATCTAAAATTAACCATCAGTTTTAACCTACTAATCCAAAAAAATTATAATTTTCAAAAAATTCTCAGGTATCCTCTTTGAATTCATTGCATCCACCATCATCAGATACATTAACATTTGGTCTTATGATATGACATGATCTAAAAATATTACCTTATAAATCCAATAGTGGAACTCTAAGAGATTATAATTAATTAAATTCCTTTAAATTTTTTCTAGTAATATATCTAGATATTCCACATATAGTTTTTATGTCTAAGAACATATTAAAATTTCATCCATGAATACAAATATGAATGATTCTAGGTGTTGATGTAAGAACCTATTTATGAGAGCCATGGACAATGTTAATGCACTCACTGATCCAAAATGAATCACTAGAAACTCATATGCCTCGTACCTACTCCTAAAATACATCCATGGTAAGTTAACATCCCACACTCTAATCTAATAATAGTAATTTATTTATTAACCTTTGAGTACCATTAGAATACTTTGAACAAATAAAAAAAAAACCTATTCTTGGGATTGGATACTTGTTATTAAATATATATTTGTTTGTATTTCTATAATATTTTTATAATATTAGACTTTTATCATCATTATTTAAGAAAAATACTGAAAAAAATAATGAAGGAATACCCAACAGAATAAATAACTTTACCACAAGGTCCATGAGAAGAATCTTTAACTCCATCAATATATTCAGTGTCATATGATAAGAGGGTATCGATATGAACTCAGCACTATGAAAAAGATATAGAGTGAACTCAATCTATATTTCAAGTGGAAATAATAATAAATGTTCAAGAAAAATATATTGGTAATTTTTCTGTACCATAATAAAATAGGAAAAAAATTCCTCTTTCCATATAAAAACAATATTTTCTATTTTGAATGTAATGAAACCTAACTATTGAAGGTTATGTATGGCCTGATCTTCTTATCAATTCTACCCTCCAAAAAAGGTATAATTTTTACCTACTAGAGAAAAATAAGAAACATTCTTTTGATGGTATTCAAAGAAATCTTGGAAATGGGTCATTTGGTTTATACTAAAAAAATATCAAAACATATCATGTTTGGAAGATTAAATTCCCAAAAGTGTTCATAACTTATAAAAACCATAAAAAACTCAGGGAACTTCTTGAAATGATAAAAACATCCTCTTAGGGGTGTATCTAAGGTCAACATCACCCATTAATTACTCAAAAAATAGCCATTATTCAACCACAAAATGAGAAAATATAAAAGAATTAATATAAATTATTCCAAATGATGGATCTATTAAGGTGTAAGTGTAAAAACATTTACCTCTCACTATTAACAATCCCTCACCACCACATGTTATCGCCTAATCTAATGAAGAATCCAATCAACTTCTAGCCCAAGGATCTGTCCTCAGGAACCCGGAATATCCTCCTACAAAACCCCCTATTGTGCTTACTACTGTATTTCCTATGATACCCATCCACTATAACACCCAAATATTTTAATATATTATTATATTCAAATAAATCAATGTTCTAAATTGTTTTCTCGACATGAAATTCTGAACTTAAATGAAACTCTGGAATATTTAAATAAAATAAATAGGTTTAAAAAACACCATTAAAACAAATTCATTAAATTTTAAAAATGATTAGAATTAAAATCATTATGAAATATATATATATATATATAATAAATTCTACTTTTAATATGAATTTAATTCATTTAGATTACTTAAAATGACTAATAGGGTCATTTATTGTTTAGAAGAGTATTTTTCTAAAAAATCCTTTTATGTGACATGAATTCAATTTCATGAAACATAACATTAATTATGATTAATTATTTTTTATATTAATAATTTTCTAAAACCAATTTATTTTATAAATGATATGAAATAACAATAATAATAGTTAAAATTTGGATATGTGATTTTCTAATAAAATTATTTTTCATTATATTCAATGATTTTATTCAAAAATTGATTTTATAAATTTTAGAATTTAAGATTTAAAAAAATAAAATCACTTTGGAATTCATCATATGAAAATTATCTTAGAATTAATTTATATTCTTTTTTTCAAAAAAGGCCAGTTTTTAGTCGAAAAATACAATTTTCATGAAACTTTTAATTTATATGACTTTATCAATATATAAGAATGACCTAGATGTTTATAAAACCTTTTAAGTGATAAAATTTAAATTCAAGGAATATCAATATACATTTTGAAAAAAAAAGTTAACTTATAAATCCTATGTCCAATAATTTTATAACAAATTAAAATGTTACTTTTATAAAAAAAACTGTTTTCTCTCTTTTCTTTGAATAAAGTATGTTCAAATGAGATTCAGTTTTTATTTCCTTAAATATATAATAACTTTTATTATTTTATAATAAATCGATTTATATCATTAAAATAATTTTTTAAGATAAGTTTATATTATATATAAAATTAAATCATAGCAAAGTTATTTTTTGAAAAGTTATTTTTTTCCGGTTAAGTGTGACTATTTTAAAATTAACATTTGAAACATTTAGAAATTTTATTTGATAAAATTATCTTCAAATAATAAATTATAAGTATCAAATTATTTAAAAGGTTAATTTCTAAATTTTTCATTAAAATTTATTACTAAGGTTAAAAATTATTTACCAAGTTAAAAGTAAATTAAGGAAAAGGATAAATTTGGAAAAAAAGGCCCTGAAGCACTCAAAGTTGTTTCCAAAATGAGTTTTTGGGGTTATTTTCATCTCAAACTCACTTTTCCTTCCTATTTTTTTCTATTTTAGATCTGTTGACCTTGTAATAGTTACATTTAATTATTGAAAATGTTAAGGGTGATTCTAAAATTTCTTTACCCTTCACATATTAAAGCGCAACACTTCCATTTTTCTCATACGTGATCCTTATCCCATGTTAGAAATATTCTTTTCACCATTAGTTAACATTATAAATTCATTTATATGGAGAATTATAAGAAATATTCATGTCCCTAATATGAATATTGTCAACTCCTTTACTTTTATTCAAAATTATATTCATTAAAATTTATTTTGTACATAATAATATAATCTTATTAGTATCATTTTATATATTTTAATGATATTCTATTAAGTTTATTATTATTTTTTATTCATATATCACATACATTAATAAAAATGAAGTCATCATTCATGAATAAGTGCATAATAACACCACCTCAAGTAATGAAATTCATTTTTCTTCACCACTAGTAATTGATGGTTCCAATAATTTTTTAATGAAAAAATTTTATTTTTATGAAATCATTAAGGTTATGGTATAAAAAATTGAATATCATATTAATGATATTATGAAAAAATGATAATAGTTAATTCAAGCATTTAAAATTATTGAACTAATAGGAAAATTATCTCTTCTTTCTAAGTAATGACTTTATATAAATTATATTCTATTTATAATTATTTAAAATTATTATATATCACAGTAATAGATGGAGTGGTTCATATTGTATACTGAATGAGTTGTTTGGTTGGTCATTTTATTTTGATCAATGGTGTTTGAATGTTGTATGTCGTGATGTCATGTTTGGTTCACCACTTTTCATCAAAGTGTTTGTTGGTTTCTCACTTTTTCCTCAAAATTGTTTTGAAAAATAATTTATTTTTAGTCAAAAAAAGGTTTGACCACATACTTTAAGAATACTAGGAATTTATATAATGGATGGTTATGATAACTTATCTACTAGTGTAATATGATATAAATATTTAAATATTTTTTTTCTAAGGTTATATGAATATTTAACTCAATAATTAATAGATCAACATTTGTTCTTTAAGAAACACTGAACCATATTCATCACCAATTTCAAAATTAATAATATTAACTAAAGATACCATTAAATGTGATTATAGATTTATAAAATATATTCAAAAATATATTTTAGTACCTCATATGATCTATAAATTATGTAATTTTTGAAAATAATATATTCCAACACCATTTTTATGAAACTAGTTTAAAGTGATAAAGATTACTTACATAGAGTGTTGAAAATAGATAAAAAATAACTAATATATATGTTTATATAATGGTCATAAATGAGGATTATAAATTTTATAAATCATGAATAATATTATTGAATATACTATTAACGTATCTATCTTTGTTTTACAAGAGGCTAAACTATCATAAACTAATCAAGGAAATAAGTAAAGGGTTTTTGTCTCAAATTCCTCTCTTTGATAATGTTTGGTATTATACACCTAATTTCATTTATGTGGTTTATATAATACATATATAAGAGATAATATCACGGTTTATATTTTATTTATGTTATTTAAATTTCAATTAATATATATCTCTTTCAATGGGTTTTTATTAATGTGTTACTCAATCCTCAAGGGTGTTATTGGTTATAATTATAATTCATTGAGACTTGTTACATGTTATACACTATGATTAAATTGTATGTTTATTTATTGATTTATAATCCCATGAATTTTCAATACTTTATTTCCCTGTAATTAATAGGACAAAATAATTTAAGTAAATTTCTTTTATTCAAATATATTTTTACTCAAGCGTGACCCCATAAGTAATAGTTTTTGGTAACCCAATTTTTTGTCATTGAGTTATGATCATTATCTGGAACTTATTTCATATAATATGGGTATATTATATACTTTTATTTTATGATGTGTTATTCTATAATTGTATAATTTTTTACCACATAATCCCCTTTTCAAATGTTTCTTGTTACATGGATTATATTTCTCATAAGGGACACTGATAGCTCAAACCTCCTTTATTTGAGTGATAATGTTTCATCTTGAAATTTTGTTCTCTTTTCTTGGGATATCACACCATAATATTTTATTATATGGTATTTTACAATCCTATTTCAGAAAATAAATTTTTAATAGAGATGAAATTTTTTTCTTCTTTTTCCAATATGATTTTTAAATAATGGTATTTTGATAAAAATAAAAATGGGTTTTCCATTCTCTCTCATGCTTTTTTTCTTTCTATACTCATTTAATTGAGATAAACATTATGTATTTTCAGGACTATATTATTGGAGTTTATTTTTAAAAGAAAATTTTTCCAAAGTATTTCACGTCACCTTTTCAAATGTTACCTTTAAAATAAAAATGTAAATTTTTATTTTACATCAATGTTAAAAATATTTTCTAAAATATATTTTAAATTTTTTTATTCCATTTCCCTCATTATTTTCAAAAGTATTTACGCAAATGGGTTTTCTATTTCATGATTTATACTCTAATACATATTAATATATTATAATTTATGTAGTCAACTCACAGTATCAAGCATTTTAATTTTTGATCCCTTATTTTATAATATTGTTTGAAGAATTATTTTTTAGAGTGTTTTTCATTTATCTCAACAACCTTCTTTGTTTCCTTTTTTTAATGGGGTTATGATATTTTAAAACCATCCACTTTCTTTCTATTGATGGATTATGATCATATTATTCTATCATTTACTTAATTGTAACCCTATATAGTGTGAACATCTCATTTTACAAATTATAATTGAAGGATGTTAACCTAAAATTAACATTTATTTATTTTAATGGGGAAATGTATTGGGGTTCTATAGATTTTTATTCCAATATAGATGATTATTAGAAAGTTTAATATATAATGTCTGAATATCCACCTTCTTTATCTGAATGATCTATGATATTTTTATCTCTTTTATTTACATGGGGAAAAGTGTTGGAATTATTGATGATTATTAATTGATAGATTAGGTTGATTATGCATTGACATTATATCTCTCATTATATAGATAACCATGTTCTTATTCAGTATGAGGTTACTTAGGGAATAATATAAAAAGTCTTATTGAATCATATGGAAAATTAATTGGAATTAATCAGTTCATGTGTGGGTATCATAATTATATGTCCCCTAGATACGTCAATAGGTCTCATAAGACAAAACAGGTTGTGTTTTGGTGTTTGTCGCTTCCCATAATAGGAAAGTGTCTTAGTACAAGGCCTTGAAAGTGGTATTTTGATGTCTGAAATTTTGAATTATATCAGTATGAGATCAATATAATTAATATCCCTGTTTTCATTTATTTTCATGGATATATCATGCCCCTAATTTTAGGTTGATTATTTTGTTTTTTTGTTTAACTATTCCTACACTAATATTTATACCATGTTTATTCCATGATTACTTTATTTTTATGTTTTACCCAAATAAGAATTTAATCAAACCCCTTATTATGTTTCAATTTCCCCAGGTAATGAAGAAAATTAGTACATGTGACATGTTTACAAGGATACTATGTTTGGAAGAATTTATAGAATATATGGAAGAATCAATATGTATTAATTAGTTATGTATATAGTGGGAAAAATATGTTTTCTTGATGCAAATAACATGGTCTTTATTAATTTTGGATGATTTCCAATTCTTTAAAAAAATAAACCTAAAAAAATATAATCAAGATATAAGAAAGTTAATTAATAATTATTGATTTTATAATTATGGATGGTTATATTTAGGTTTCTACATATGGTATCAAAGAAAGTATGTAAAGTGTGTGTTTGTGACACTATATCCATGAGTACAGGTTCATGGCATCATAATTGGTATCAAATGAATGCTTTAGATAACATTATATATTAGGATATTATTTTAAAATAATTTAAGGGTTGATAAGTTAAGTTTTATCATCATAGATAACCCTTTTGAATAGTATATGATTTAATACTAAGGTAATAATACACATTCTATTTGGAGATTAGGATGAGATAACTTTAGTGAAAACCCATGGAATAAGATTATGTTTTGGATAACATCTTGATATTTCAATTAAGTATAGATTATGTGGGTTTTTATAATACATCCATGTCTAGAAACTATGAAGTGGAAATGGTTGTGTCATAGATGGTCTTAGGGGAAATCACCCAGAAAGGGTTAGGTTTATCATTAACTCGATCATCTCTCTGATGCACGATCAATGGTCCTAAAAATTCACACCTAGTTAGACACTCTAGAGGGATATGATTTGGGTAAACAATTTCTATTTATCAAACATTAGAAAGGATTTAATAATGATGTTAACTAATTAGGTTAGAGAACCTAAAAGAAAATGACCGTAGAAAACCAAGGATTGAACAAGGAGAGTCGAATATTGATCTAAAATTATCATATGCTAAAAACAAAGGTTTTATAATTAAATAAAGATTTAGATTGATATTTTCATATTCATATTTATGATATTATCATAAAAAAAATTAGTATTTTATTGATAAAATATCGCAAAGATGAAGCTAGAAAATGTATGCATCAACAAACCATGATGTATTATAAATTAATAAGTTATAATATGTAAATGGTTAATAATTTCGGTATGTGCCTATTATGATGGTAAAATGTGAGTTTCCTTGTCTTACCTAAGTTAATGAAATTGATATATGAATTGAAAATAAATCTTGATACTCATATCTATTTTCATTAGAAATATATATATATCAATGATATTATGGTACATTCTTAAATTTATGAAGATTATGCGAAACATCTATGGATTTTTCTTTAATATTTATACTTTAAAGATTTGTAAATATATATTAAATGGTATCAATAAACTTGTAAAGTGATTTTATGACTAGGTTTTATTTTTGGGGATAACTATTTAAAAATATGTGATTTAGGTATGGATGACTCTTTGGTTTAAAATAATCTTGATATCAAGTTAATAAAGGGGTTATTGATTTTAATAAATATAATTTAGATAGTACTAGAATTGATTATTTATATAAATAAAAGGTAATCCTTGGTATTTTTTATGATGTTTATCTAATTTTTGGGAATATGATATATATTGAATAGTGTTTGAGCTTATTAATTATAAGTAATAGAATTTAAGGGTTAAATAAATAGTTAATTTCTGGGAGTAATATATACAACTTTTTTGTGGTCTATTGACTTAGAGATTCAAATGGTTTTGGGAAAGGTATGTTATTTAGAATTTATGATTAGGGAATATACATACTTGGTTATACAATTTTATGAATTAAGAATGTTGTTCAAATCAATATAGGTAATTTTATATTTCCTAAGAGAGTATTTTAGATGTCATATTAGAGGTTATATAATGAATGATGAATATATTAACAATACCCACACTTACAATATTCAATGTGTAATAATTATAATTATGAGAGTGATATTTATTTAAGTGGGGAGAATGTAACACCCTAGGTTTTAATATATGATTATATTTAAATAATTTAATGTGTTTGATATTTTTTCTCTTACTAAAACACCGATCATAAATGAAACTATTTTCATATTTAGATAAAATAAAAATATTTAAATTTGACCATTAAAACCGAGATTTTTAATTAGAATGAATGAATATGGGTAATCACATTTTGAAATTTTGTATAAATATAATTAAGGATACTTATAATAAGAATGAAATTCAATTAGTTGACCTAAAATGATTAATAAGATCATTCATTTCTTAGAATAAAATTTTTATAAAATTTTTCCTTTTTACACCATATTCATTTATATTTCATGAATCATATGAATAATAATGATAAATTATGTTTGATATTAGAATATTTTTAACTCAAACTTAGTTTGTAAATGATATTAAATAAAAATAGTAGTAGTTAATGTTTGAAAATGTCATTTTCCAATAAAAAAGTTTTCATTATATTTCATGATTTTAATCAAAAATTCAATTTATAAATTTTATAATTTTAAATTGGAAAAAATAACTTCATTTCTTGATTAATTATACTAAAATTGGCTTGTTATGATTTTTTTATATTTTTTTAAGAGCTCAGTTTTTTGAAAAAAATACAATTTTCAAAAAACATTTAATTTTTAATACTTTATCCTTATATAAGAATGATCTGGATGTTTATAAAACATTTTAAGTAATAAAATATGGATTTAAGTAAAATAAATATCCATATTAAATTATTCTTTGAGCTCATAAATCTTTTGTCTAGCATTTTTAGAACTAAATAAAATGTTACATTAATAAAAAAAACTTGTTTTGTAATAAATCAATGTATGTTATTAAATTCATTATGCAAGATAGTTTTACCTTATATTTAAATTTAAATATTAAAAATATTTTTTTAAAATTATTTTTACATGATTAAGTTTCATTATTTTTAAATTAACCTTGTACACATTTAGAAATTATATTTGAAGAAATGATCTTAAAATTATAAATCAAAAGTACCAGATTACTTATATGGTCCAATAGTAATGTTTTCATTAAAATTTATTACTATGTTTCGAAATTAATTTCCATGGTAAAATTAAATTAATGAACACATTAAAAAAGACCTAAAACACTTAAATTTTTTCTTGAAAAAGGGTTTTTTAGTGAATTTTTTACCCATAAAAAATTCACACTCCTGTTTTTTCTATTTTTGATCCATTGAACTTCAAATAGTAATGTCACTTTATTTAAAATTGTCAGAGTGCTTCAAAAAGTGTTATTCCCTTCACTTATAAAAGGTTAACACTTACACCACTTAAAGACTTACATATACTTATAGTTTATCCTTGAAAATATTCAATTTTTTACCACATATAATCCTATAAAACTTTTAAAATATTCTTATTATTATTAGATTACATAAATCCTTCATTTTTAAGGAGACTTATAAGGAAAATTTAAGCCCCAGACTTGAGTATTATCAACTACATGGATTTTATTCTCAATTTTCATTATTACTATTTATTCTAGAAACACTAATATAATGATATTAGTGTTATTTATATACTTTAATGTTAATATATTAAATTTATTGTCATTTTTTATTCATATATTTCATCCATTAATAATAATGGTATCAACATTTGTACATATGTGCGGACTACCACCACCACAAGAAACGAAGTTCATTTTTCATCACTACCCATAATTTATGGTTCATATAATGGTTTAATGAGTAAATATATTATTTGTGAAATAACTAATTTTTTTTTATTAAATTTTTTTTACCTTTTAATGATATTTCCAACAAATGAGTATTATTAATTCGGTTGTTTAAAATGGGTGAACTAAGAGTTAAATAATCTATTATTTCTAAGTAATAAATTTATATAAATTATATTATATTTATAATTGTTCTAAATTATTATATATCACACTAATATATAATATAAAATATAATTATAATTGTTTTATACAAATATTACAACCAAACCTCCTCATAATCACCCATTAATCATGGTATGTTCAAGTCTGGGTTGGTTTAACCACATACTTGAACAATACTATGAATTTATATCAGGGATGACTATAATAACTTATATATTAGTTTAATATGATATAAATATATAAATAATTGTTTTTGGTTATGGTAATTTTATATGAACATTTCACACATTAATTAATAAATATTATTTAATTCATTAAGAAACACTGAAATGAGATCCTCATCGATTTCATCCTCAGGGATCGTAACCAAAAATAACCTGAAATGGGAATATAGGTTTATAAAGTATATTTTAACAAATATTAAAATACCTTAGATTATATAATAATTATTTATTTTTATAAAATAATATATACCAACACAATGTTTATCAAACAACTTTAAATCGATGAAGATTACTTACACTTGGTATTGAAAATAGGTAAAACTAACAAGTGTGTGTGTGTTTGTAATGAATATAAATTATGAGTATAAATAGATATATTTATGAATAATATTATGAAATCTATTATTAAAGTTTCTATTTTTGTTTTAAAACATGCTAGAGTGTCACCAACTAAGAAATCAAACATGGTAAGTGTTTTCATCTCAAATTCCTCTCTTTGAGAAATGATTGGTATTATACATATAATTTCATTTATGTGTTGAATAAACTACCTATATGAGATGTTATATAATTAATTTTATTTTAATAATGGTTTTTAAATTTCAATTACAAGCCCAATATTTCAAGGGGTTTTGATTAATTTTTTACTCAATAAGCAAGGGTTTTCTTAGATTAAATTCTGATTCTTTGAAACATGTGACATGATATGTACCATTTCTCCTTTATATGGTTCCATATTTATATATTCTCTCATGAATTTTTTATACATAATTTTATTTTAATTATTTAGATTAACTAATCAAAATCAATTTCTTTTAATCAAATTTATTTTGAATCAAATTTTACCTCGGTTGTAATAATTTTTGGAAACTCAATTTTCATTCATTTACTTATGATTGTTCACTTGATTTTATTTCATATAAGTTGGGTAAATTATTCCCTTTAATTTTATTTTGTGTTATTATCCCATTGTAAAAAATTTACTATATAAACTACTTTTTAAATGTTTCTTTCTTCATGGATTATGTTTCCCTTAAGAGATATTGATAACTCAAACTTCCTTTATTTAAGTTATCATGCTTCATCTTGAACTTTTCTTCTCCATGATTGGGTTATCCCTCTAAAATATTTTATTATATGGTATTTTATAATACTCTTCTTGAAAATGATTTTTTAATACAAATGAATTTTCTTACTCTTCTTACATTGTTAGTTTTATATAAATGGATTTTGATAATAATAAAAGGTTATTTTCATTTCAATTCACATGTTTTTTATTCCTCCTTAATTTATATAAGATGAATTTTATGTCTTTTAAATGTTCCATTAATGGTGATTATTTTTAAAATTAAAGGTTTTAAAATTAATTTATATCTCCTTTTCAAAATTTACCTTTGAAATCAATAAGAAAATTAGTATTTTATTTCAATGTTAAAAATGTTTTCTAAAAGATAATTTAAGTTTTAAATTTCATTTCCCTCATAATTTTCAAAAGTATTTACCCAAAGGAGTTTATGTTTATTGATTTATCCTATAATATATATATATATATATTATCATTTAATATATTTAGCTGATGATATCAAACAATTTGATTATTGGTCCTTTCTTTTTTGATGTTATTTGAAGTGTTATTTTTGCGAGGGTATTTTTATTTATGCTAACACCATCATAAGTTTTCATTGATTAATAGGTGATATATTATTTTAAAATAATACACTTTATTTATCTAGATGACTTATGATCATGTTATTATAGAATTGACATTACCATATACTCATTACCATGTACAGTGTGAACATCTCATTTTATAAATTGAGATTATAGGATGTTCTCCTAGAAGGAGAATTTATTTATTAACATGGGGAAAAGTATTAGCATTATTTATATTATTATTTCAATATGAATGATTATTGGAATGTTGACTATGTATTGTTAAACTATACACCTTCTATCTCTGAATGGGTTATGATCATGTTATCCCTTTTATTTACATGGGGAAAGTGTTAAAATTCATGATTATTATTGATTGTTAACACCAGTTGATTATGTATTGACATTTCATATAATTCATTATATGGGTAAATATGTTTTTATTGAGTTGTAGGTTACTTAAATAATAGTGTAAAAAGTCTTGTTGAATCTTATGGTGAATTTGTTGGACTTAATCAGGTGACTTGTTGGTCCCATAATTATATAACCCCTTGATGCATCAATATGTCTCATGAGAAAAAACCTATTGGGTTTGGTGTATGCCTATTCTCATAGCATGATAGTGTCTTGAAATAAAACATTGATAGTAGGTTTTTTATGTCGATAATTATGAATTCCATTAATATAATTTCAGAATTAGTGATATCCATTTTTTAAGGTAAATTGGGAACATACACATAAGGATAAGTCTCCTTTATTGAAAATAAACAAAGGTGCACCAAATGAAACTAGGATTTTTTACAATAGTCTCTTTGTAAAAAGGAAAAAATCTCCTTCTAAACATCATCAATAAATTTCAACTTGGTATTAGAGAACCCTTTTTTATTTATACCATCATCTAAATATTTTTCTTTAGGGTGAGAATTAGTGATGATATAAATCATGAATGAAAGAGAGTCCACGCAGTTTCTCCATATAGTAGTGAGCTTCCAAGAAATATGAATAATTATCATTATTAATTTCCTTCACAACAATATTATAATCATATTAATTCCACAAGTTAATCCAACCACATTTCTTTTCCATTTCAACCACCTTAATTATTCTAATAGAATTAGTGATATAAGAGTTTTTACTTGTTATCATAGATATATAATTCACTCAGTTTCAATTTGATTATGGATTCATGATATTTACTTATTCCTTCCATAATATTTATTCCATGTTTATTCCTTGATTGATGCAGTTGTATGTTTTCCTTTACTAATCATTTTATTTCACCACTTCTTAGGTTTTTATTTCCCTAGGTTATGAAAAAAAGTAGAATGTGTGAAATGATTATAAGAGTAGCACATGTGGTAGAATTGATATGATATTTTAAAGACTCGTTATGGATTAATTAGTTTTATATATAGTGGAAATTAATTGTTTCCACTTGATACAAAGAACATGGGATTTATTAGTTTATGATTTATTCTATTTCTCTAAATCTATTAAACTGAAAAGATCCTCAAGATGTAATAGATTCAATTAATCATTATTGATTTTATAATTATGGATTGTTATATCTGAGATTTTATAGTTAGTGTAAAAATAGGTATGTAAAGTATCTATTTATGCCATCGGATCTAGGAGTGTGGGTATGGGTCATCACATCCACCACCTCATATCAACTATCCAAGTGAGGGATTATTGTCAGTATAATCAGATCCTTCTAACTATGTTCTAGAAACCTTCATTTTTCTTAACCCTCACACTCTCCCTAGATAAGGAATCCTCCTATGGAAATGTTTTAAGTACACCATATATCCAAATTCATGGAACTCAGTTATAAAATTAAGATATGTTTATCACACATATCTAGGGATGATACACTAGAAACTATTAAATGGGTTTTCCCCATGATAAGGAAATGAATAAACCTTTTCTTTTCTATCCAACCACTCATCACCCAAGTTCATCTCATTTACTCTCCTCTTTCTAATCTTAGAAGATACACTGAATTGAACTTTAAAGAGTGGTAGTATACTTGATGCCCCAATATCTAAGAGACTTATCTCGGTAATTAAGGCCTTATATACTACCTATAAATATGAATTTTATTTGAATGTGATTTCTTAAACTAAAATAGTATATAAAAATTATATCTAAAATATATGTCCCTTCTAGTAATTTTATCTCAATAGTATTTTTTCAAATTAGAGAAACATAAACAACAATGTCCTGAAATTGGTCATTGAAATCTCCCCATATTGAATTTTTATAAACATAATTGTTTTATTATGATCCAAGTATCAAGGAATAATTACTCAAATAAATTTTTTGAAATGATTCACATGTTAATCCCTTTCATCTTTTAGTCTTCCCCAAAACAAACCACAATAATATCATTGGGTCCTTTACAATTAAAGAGTATAACTTTACCCTCTTACCCTCAATGGACTCTAACGACTCAAATATACTATGGACCCTATCAATCCACTCCTCAGTATCCTATAGACCTTCATCACCCATTAATGTAGGTAATCACTATATATAGAAGTACCATATGAAGTAAACCATCATTCCTTAACTATGGGGGACTCCTTTTCACCCATTGGTACTAACCTAAACATGCTTATTTGAATAGTACCCCTCAGACACACACAACTAATAATAGAGATATCCTACAAAGAGTTTTTAGATCTACCCTCCTGGAACTCTATGTGAATTTTTTTCAGTGGAATTTTTTTTAAAAAGACCATTATTCATAAACATTGTGTAATTCCAATAATGGAATTTACCTGAAAATTAATCAAGGGTGGTTATAAAATTATATACTAACCCATTCCCAATCTCATAACCTATACCATTCCAGTTCACACCTCCCCATCACTATATTTTTTCACACCAAACCCACTAATAATAAATCACATGCACATATGTTTTATCTCATGTTGTAATCACCCATGCTTACAATTATATATTTTACAACTAAATCATTTATTTGAAAACCCATAGCAAAGGTATTTATTCATTGCATTGGTATATAACCACAACATGGTTCTATAAAAGATGTGATCATCAAGAAAACTGTCATTGTGGGTTATAATTAGTAAATATTTCACCAATAATTTATTTAAGAAAATGTTAAATAATTTTTTATAATTTAATTAATAATTTTTTTTTAAAAAAAATATAAATTTTCAATAACATATATGTGTAAAAATGTCATGTTATCTTACATTCCAAATATGTTTCATGTACTCACAACCTTTCACCATGTCAACTCATGAGTAAATAAATAAATCATAATCCACAATATCATACTTGATTTAAATCATCAAAACTATGATAATAAAAACTAATAATAGCATTACCACTACCCTGGTAGCATGGATATCCATTATAAATTTGTTTTCTAGACTAGATCATAGATTAAACTCGAAGTTACCAATAGAATACTTCTAAAAACCTAACCCTAAAATATAAGTTAATGAAAATAAGGGGCATTAATACCATTTTGTAACATCCATAACCAATTCTTCCTAAACATTGCCTAAGCATTGTTGTTAAGTGACCTCAGGTACACCTCCTCACATGTGATGGTAAATTTACTAGTAGTGACGGACGAATTTATATAATAGGGAGACTATGTCCTCTATATCATACCCACAAAATACAACTAAACAAAAACCACAAAAAATTTTGTAATAAAAGATAAATTTTATACACATAAAAAATCATCTCCATGTAATAAAAAAATTATAACTCATAACCAAACACATATTAGTATATATAGGATAAATCATCATAGGAGGTCGAAAATATTAATTTAAATTCACTAAATAAATAAAAATTAAATTATACATAGCTAAAAACAATCTATGTTCATTCCAGGAAACTTCCTTTATCTACTTATAAAGCCACCAAAATAAAACCACCTAACATTGGGGCCTCCCCCTTACCAACATCTTAAACAATGAAATTTTAACAACCATAGAGAAAATATACAGACCTTGATCTCAAAAATTAATATATGACCTCTAATTAGACCTTAACATAAATCCAAAATATATGTGATTTCATACACTATATGACATATAAAGAATAATATAATTAATCATGTTGGATTAATCTATACTTTCCAAGTTGGAACAATACCCAACCCAACCTTTTTCGTTTTATATCTATAAAAATCTAAATCATGCACCTAAACATATCCAGATAACAAACCAAATCAAGTACATATACTAAAATCCATTTAACCTAAACATAATATTAATATATAAATAGTCATAAATGGTATGATGTATCTAGTACCTTATGAAACAATATCCACAATTAGGTTCATGATACCCTTGTTGGACCCTAAAATTCAATTTAATGGAAAGTCAATATTTATAATGGTATATGGTATAATATATAAAATACCTTGAAAAAGAGAAATGAACACCATGGTTTCATGAAAGGAGTTATAAACCCTAGAATCCATAGAAAAAAAGTGTATCAAAATAAAGAGGAGGGTGTAACATCCCCAATACCATAAAAATTTGTCACCATAATAGATATATTGTTTTATAGAGTTCATCAATGAAATCATTGTATGATAGAACATGAATTAAAAAAATTATTACATGCACTGGTATTCCAATGTCGTAAAATTAAAATCACTATAGATTCCAAAATATTAGAGCATCTAAATTAGGAAGTCTTTTCACACAAATCACTTCTAATAAATTGCACTTTTAACACTCTAATTTGAGAAACTCACACACAAACATTCAAATAATGAACAACAAAAAAAGTAGGTATTTAAAAAAATTGTGTGGTTTAGAATATCATCCTATATACATGGTATAAGACTTTTAAATATTTATATCACTAGAAATATGAAGATTACAATAACTGTAGAAAAATAGATAGTAATTACACTTAGTAAATGTTTTGATATTATTCCATGATTTCAAATCATTATTCACAATATATATTCTAACCAATATTTTATATAATTATTCACTTGTTTTAATAGGTTATATTTCTATATTATATTTATGATCAACCCTCTATTGAAATTATGTCAATACTATGATCTCATGTATCTTTTACCACCTCAACTATTGAAACTAGTAGACTATTCATAGCTTCCTATCTAGTCAATTGATTTCTGTATAGATGAACATCTGGTAAAATTAGACTAATATGAACATCCCATTAGGAGATAACCATATTCTTACCGACATTACTGTATACTCTGTAATTCAACTTTTGTAGCCTTGATAATACTAAGGGGTCTACTGAAGTTTCTCTTTCAATTAAAATAAATTTAGAAACTTGAATAATGATTTAAAATCCCAATAATCTCCCACTTGAAGACTATTTCAAGTATCTCTTTGGTAACATTTAACGCTCAAAAAAATTATTCATCTTCCTTATGTATATAGTGTTCTCTATCAACTTTCATTCACCCATGTTTATGTGAGACACAATGTTTCCCAAGACTTTATCATACCAATAAATTTATAACCATGCCAAAAGAATTTTGATTCTTAATAATCTTTCCCAACTCTAACACTTTATCTTTTAGAAAATTATGCATAAAATTTAATTTAAATTCAATGTGTTTTGTTATTTCTTGATATATTGGATTCCAAGAAATGTAAATTGAACTCTATCATATAATAACACTCTTCTTTTAAACTCTCTTACAAGATCCTTCATAAAGAATATTAACCCAACTAAATCCTTTTGGTATTCAATATTATCTATGTATTCTTCTTTTGTTATCAATAAAGTAGATAGAGGTTTCATTTGAGACATACAACTAAATATCATTCCACCGAAATTAAATTCTTATATTTTTATTCACTTTTGGGTGTTTGAATCCCTAGAAAAATCTGCATCCATAATTCATCTTCTTCATATCATGAATTAGTATCTTTTAATCCCTTTAAGTAGTAAATGATACACTATATATCTTTCCAATTTTCTCTTTTGGGGTTTGATATAAAATGAATTATAAATCCAACTATAAAGGAAATGTTTGACCATATAAAAATGATTGTGTACATTAAACTTCTTAAAACTAATGAATGTGATACTTTTTCCATTTACTGATCCTCATCCTCCATTGATACTTATTTTTACTTAAAGAACATGAAGTGTTGGGAGATAAGGGTAAATATGGTATTACATCCATTCATTCAAAAAATTCCAAAGATCTTATAATTTATTCTTTTAGGGATAACACCAATGTACTATCTTTTCTATCCCTCTTTATCCCTATCGCTAAGATTTAATTTCCTTGGAAAAGATCCTTCATTTTGAAACTTTCGAAAAAAAAATTCTTCTGATCCTAAATCCATGAAACCATTAAAACACTAGAAACATTACATACATATATAATAATATTATGGTGTCAATTATATCTTTTAAATAAATAGAATAATATAAATAATTAGAGTTTCACCATGTGAAACCTTCTACAATCTTGAAATTATCAAACTTTAATTTTCACTATCAAGGTTCCTATTTAAAGTCATATAAGCTTCATTTCAACATAAAAACATATATATTATTTCAATAATATTAGAAAAACTTAGGTTTATTCATACAGATTTCCTCCTCTAAGTTACCATAAAGAAAGGCAGTTTTGACATCAATTTTCTCTAAATGAAGATCATCAGAAGAATATACACTCAACAATGTCTACATGGTAGTATTCTTAACTACTAGTGAATTTATTTAGATAAATTGATTCATTCCATTTTTTATAATCCACTCACCAAATTTAATACCTTTTATCTTCTACTTCCACCATCTTCTTCCTTAAAAAACTAATTTGTTCTCAAGTGTTATCTTTCACTTCAGTAGTTCAATCAACTTTCAAGTGTTGTTAACCTTTAATTTTTAACTCCCATAGTTATAATTCAATATTTTTCATCACATATTCTAGGTATTTGAGTTCCTCTTCATCCATCAAAAGTATGAGATTCATATCAGATCTATATCTATGGACTAGACTCTTAACCCTAGAAGATCGCCTCAACTCAAATTTAGAATTATAACTTTTTGGTGCAATTATTTCTGATACATTGAATAATTATTTCTAAAATGGTTGAGATTTACCATGGTCTTTAGTATACCTTGAGAATTAAATCATATCTAAAAATGGTCAAACATTCAATAAATCTATTTTATTATCTGGTATCATGGGAACTTTGGATCTTATAGTACTATCATCCAAATCAACCTAAACTTTAGTTTTTATCTTCTTACACTAAATCACTAATTCATCCAAATTATTATCCTTACATATAACCTTCTCATTGAATATAATTTTTCAACTTCTAATGACATGATGCATTTAATCATCCCACATCCTAAAACGAAATACTTCATTTCTATATCTATTAACAAAATACACCTTAGAATTATATTCGAGTTTATATCAATTGTTTGAATCAATTTGTACATATTAAAAACATCTAATGACTTTGAGGTGCCCAAATTTTGGTAACTTACCAAACCATTACTCTTATAGTAGAATACATCCCATAACCGAAGATTTATTTCTATTGGTTAAGTATACAATAGTATTGATTTCTTGCACCCAAATTTTCATGAGCATTCTGGATTGCACACGCATGTATCTTTGCTTCTCAATCAAAGTCTTATTCATTCTCTCTATCATTCCATTTTTTGATGGTATTTTAGGTAATTTTTTATATCTTTATTCTTTTATTCTAGAAAATTTTCTTAATGTTTCTATTGATGTATAATCCACCATTATATAATCTAAGGCACTTCAGCTTCTGACCACTCTCTCTTTCAACCATGAATTACCACTATATAATGTCACTGAAGACATCAAACTTACACATAAGGATATTGACACATACCTTTATTATTTCATCATTAATGAACTTGAAAAATAAAATGGATCCCTCATATGTTCATAATGGTTCTATCCCCTATAACTTTGGAGACTCATACACCCATATCTAGTGCTAAATTCATACTCTTTACTTATTGGTTTAATATAAACAATATTGAACCAAATTTTAACATACATGATTACACTATCAAAAACAAATATTGAGTCTCTAAACATCCAAAATAATATTTATGTTTATAGTTTTAGATAGTTAAGACAAACTCTAAAAATGAAAAATATATATCTTTCTCATTTAATGGACATGTTTTCCACTATACCAATATTTTTTATTCTATAATAATTATTCAACATATCCCAATAAAATCTTCAAATATAATACTATTTTATAAGTATTATTCATAATATTATTCTATATAACCAAGGAAATGGAAACATAATAATGTGTGACCTTAAATTCTTGGTAAGGGAAACCATACAGTAAAATCTATCATGAATGCATAAGGCATAAACAATATAGTAGAGATAAACAATAATCAAATATAAAATATAACAAATATCATGAAAGGGGAATATATCCATGGATGAAATATAAAAATAAATAATCTCATGGAAAATAATAATTGAATTCATAATGATAGAATTTATAATGTTAGAAATAATAATCTTACCATCAAGGCCTTAGGCTAATACATTATACATGGAATGTTAAGGCACACTATAAGTAATCAAGATAGATTATCTTATGGTACCTAGAAATTAATCGAATAGATATATAATTTTAGAACCTATATATCACTTATTAATTATAATTCATTCATTATATGAAAGAAATGAATAACAATACAATACAAATTTATCGTGCCTTAAAAATAATCATTAATATTGGAAAACTTGAATATTAAATGTTAATGATTCCCCAATAAATATTCAACCTAGATTATAAGTCAATAGTCATCTATACAGAACTGAAAATTATATTTATTTTCAATTTTTCCCTAATTAATAAACAATTTATCTTTATTAGTAAACACCCCCAATTTTATTTATATAAAATATGTTGTTTACACAATTAAGAGTAATGGTTATACAGTTAAGTCAATATTTGAAATTATTTATAATATATCCACAATAATAAAAAACATGGACATAAAGAAAACTATAAATTCATCCTCAATGAATGTTTAGTATTAAATAAATTCTCTAGAAAAATAGAGAATAAAATGCAAGTGAAACTTTTTAAAATAATTTATCTTGATGATTTTATAACATTATTAAAAAATAAACTTATAAATCAATTCCAAAACACTTTCCATGAGGGTTTAATAAGAATTTTAAAACATAATTTTAAAAATAATTTATAATAATAGAATTTTGATAATAAATTATATGTAAGTAAGAAAATCTGGAGTGGAAGATAAAAATATACATAAGTGAGGTAAATTCCCTTTTCAAAACTTTAAAAAATATATTTTCTTTAATATAAAAATTATACAAATAATTAGAATATATATTACATTTAAAATCTATAAAAACTTTTAAAATAAGGTAAATAAAGAATAAGTGTCATGATAGTCGGAAAATACAATCATACAGAAAACATTTTAAAAGAGATTCAATTCAAAATTTTATAAATAATGTACAAAATGAATTTTATAGAAAACATTAAAAATATTCATTTAAAACATTTGAATAGAAATTAAAATTTAAGATAAATTTCCTTTTATAAATAATTTAATCTCAGAGAATAATGATCTTGATTAAAATTAATGAATATGGATATGGAGGAAAAGGATACTCGATCAAAAAGGAGAAATTGGGTCTATTTTTCATATAAACATAATTTGGGTTAATTTGAGAAACAAAGAGGGGAAATGGGAATAATAAAAGAAAAAAATCATAAAAATAGGAGAATAAAATATATGTTTTTAATATATAAATTTTATATAATTTTCCAAAATTATATTCAAGCATAACTAATCCTTATTAAAAGTGAGATTGAAAATTAAACCCTTACACATTTAGTAACATTCGAATCAAAATCCATCAAAAGTTAGAAAATGATATGGTTTTATAAATACCATAAATTACATGAAATAATAATATAAAATATATTCATGGGTAGGTATGTACACCATATAAATGATACCATGGTACACAATATGGAACATATCTCAAAAATTGTAATTGAGACAAAAAACCCTTATGAATTTTATATGACTTGAACCAAAACCTCTTGAAAGATAGAAATTTAAATGGAAATTTAATTAAAAATTATAAGTATTTTATCTTTATATGATATTAAAAATATTAATAATATACACCAAATAGACAAAATAGTTGTATAATACAAAATATATCTCAAAGAAGGAAATTTGAGATGAAACACATGCCTTGGATTCTTACTTAGTGAGACATATTCCACACTTATGTATAATAAATATATATTAATTATCCATATTTGTCATATATATATATATATATATATCTTAATAACATTTATTCATAACTTCTTTTTACCCTACTACTCATGATTCTTTGTTAAAATAAATTATTTAGAAGTTAACTATTCTATTTTTATGCATGTTTTTATTCAGAGGTCCCAATACCTACACATCAGTCATCATTTCATCATATTGATGGTATTACGAATTTTATAATTATTATTTTATATATTAAATATACCTTTATAACTATCCATGTAATGTATTCATGGAAACAAAATACACCATTTAATAGTGATGGTAGTTCGTACGTACTCATAAATGACATTTTCATTTTTCTAAATGATAAAAATAAAATAAAGTATATAAAATTGTTCCATTGTTGAATCATAATAATATTATATATATATATATATATTATTTATTAAATATATCTTTATTTCCATCCATGTGAAGTATAAATTAAAAAAATCACATCGCTTCATGGAGGTGGTAGTCCATACATACACATGCACGACATTATCATTTTCAAACTGATGGAAGGGTAAGAAAGTAGATAATATTTTATCATTAAATATTAATAAATATTAAATAAATATCAAATATATCTGATAAATATATCTTCATAACCATCCATGTGAGTTATTGATGAAAAATAAAATACAATGCTTTATGAAGACGGTAGACCTTATGTATTCATGAGTCATGTTTTAATTTTCCATCATATGGAAATAAGAAATAAATGTTTAAACCATTAAAATAATAATTTTTTTTGTATAAAATATAAATATGTTATTATGCCAATATTTTTATATAATATTTGGAGACGTTGGAAGAAAAATAAACTTAAAATTGATCGGTAAAGACAATTAATTCATCTTCGAGTATCCTCCTTTAGATTTATCATAAGGTCTTTCTAGGATAGGTTTATGGTCACACTGGGGGATTTTTAATGTGGTATGTGAATTTTTTAGAGGTATTTATATATATTTTTGAGATAAAATCGAACTCATGTTTGTCTTGGAAGGGCTAGATTAAGTCTCTTTTATAGGAAAAAATCAATTGTGTTTTCCTAAATTATTAGTATTTAAGGGTCAAAAATATAATTTAAAAAAAGTGTTTAATGAATGTAAAATATTTTGTTTTATAGAAAATTTTCCTCTAAACTTGAATAATTTTATAATTTTTATGTTTTTTAATTAAAATTATAAAATATTATTTAACAATAAATATCCTTAAAGTCATTTTCAAAACTATTCACATAATTTTACTTTAAATACATCATGATAAAAATGTAATTTGTGTTTTAAAACATAAAACATTACATACCTTTTATTTTAATGAAAAAAATATTAAATACTCTAATCTATCAAAAACAAGTCACATTTAATATTTTTAATTCTATTTACATTGATTTTTCTCAAGTTTGTATAAGCATTGCATCGAGAATGTGTAATTTTTCTATGTATTTATTACATTATAAAAATTTTAAAAATATTACTATTATACAAATAATTTATAGATATTAAAAATATAAATTTATAACCATTCATAACATCTTTTAATTTTTATGAAAATATATTACAGATATTAAAATAAAGAGATTGACATTATGTATGTATTCCTTAAAAAAATATAAAGGTAATTAACAATGTTAAATGGTACAAAATGTCCATATTTTAGAAGATAGGGTGAATTTAGTCAAAATAAAAGCTTCTAATGAAATAAAATCCATGTTTTTGATATTTTTTTTGAGACCTTATCCCATAGTATGAACCGTGTTTAATCCATTTTCCCTTTTATCATGGTGATATACTTTTACCAACATTACTACTTATTTTAGTCAAAAATGAAATTAAACATACTAAAAAAATTTAATATGAGGATTACATATTTTTAATCTATTTTATAAATTTAGATTTCCATATGTGTGAAAAATTAATTTTAATATATGTTCACAAAAATGTAAAAAAAATAAATTTTTAGAAAAATTCATGTTGTAAGCATAAAAAGGATTTTATATCAAAATTATGTATAATATTAATTATAATTGAATTAAATTCATTATGTTAAAATATGGATACTTATTTGGCTTTAAAATAAAACCAAAGAAAAAAATAACCTTGTGAAAATATGATAAAAAAATTACTTAAAAGAGTTTGTATTTGAAGAAACGTTACTTAGACTTTCAAAATGTCAAACATAGATTTCTAAATTCAAAATTATATTTTTAAATGAATTATATATCTTATTAAATATATATTTCTTCTATAAAAATTATTTAATATACTTAAAATCGATTCTTATTTAATTATAATTTCATAAAAGTGGAATTATTTTTATAATCGGTATTTTTCACTATTCACCCAAAAATATATTTTTAAACAATATAAAAAATTTAACTTAAGATAATTCTGATATTATGAATAAAAAAATAAATCCTTTTAACAAATTAAATTTCTAAAATTTATAAACTTATGTTTTAAATAAAAATAAAAAATATACAGAAGTCCCGCTTTTTATAGACAAATGTACCTATTAAAATTTAACCATTTGTAACCTTATATGATTCCATTGTTATAATTAAATATTGAGTACTTATATACCTATAAGTAATGATAAAAATTTTATTGGGATAATTTTTCTACATATATTTAATAATGTGGTTAATCCTATTCATACTCACTAATCCAACACCTGGGTTATAATATCATATTTAAATTATAATATTTCTATTGTATATTGTGGTTCATTTGAACACAATATTGTGTGTGTTAAATCTTGACGAACATAGTATTAATTTAAAGTAGAATTACATATTTAAATATAAGGGTGATACATTCTACCCCTATTAAAAAGTAACTTCCTAATAATTTGAATATGTTCTCACCAAAATGAATGTATCTTTGCATAAGTATAATCATATATGTATATTTTTTCATGATATGGAATTGATAAGTTATTTTTAGGAAACCTAGTATATCTTAAATATTTATAAACCATGTGTTATCCATTAAAATACTCATGCTTGTGAATATATCTCCAAAACATGCCTTAATAACTAAGCATTATTTTTCACAATAGACTCAATAGATTGATCTTCCTCTTATTTGAGTTAAGAAATTATTTTACCATCTAGACAGAGATTGAGAAAACTTAATTACTTGATTTATTTCCATTACATAATCGTAATTAATTATTTTTTTGAGTAGTTTTCCACATATTCTTTATATAATATGATAAAAATTTATGATTCATTTCTCATGCCTAAAGCACTAAAATTAACTTTTAATGGATCAAAAAATACAAAAAATTATAACTGTTTATTTATCATGTTTCTATAAATTATCCAAAACCAAAAAAATTATCACAAGTTATGATAATCTCCAAAATAAATAAACCATCACTTGAATAAATACTACATTATTCAATAAATCCTCAATAATAACACCCAAATTTCAACTTAAATCCTTTCGTAGATAAATATCCTAAAAACTCTTAAAACTATACTAGAAAAAATTGAAACCCAATGATTAGAATTATTTGATCACATATTTTTCCAAGATCAACTTTACATTTATATCTCAACAAAATTAATAACTCATAAATTCACGTACCAAAAGTACATATTTATTAATCATATCTTCTCCAAAATATACAAATCTTTTCCAAAAATAATCTAAATCACCTTGATATCCAAAAAAACATGTACGATTCCAAAAGTTAAATCAATCATTATTCCTCAAAAAATATAAACTAATTTGACATAAAATCCCATTCCATCCAATAATATTATATTTTTTATATTAATATAGAGTTCCCATTATATTAATATTATTTAAAAACAACTTTAATTACTTGGCCACCCAACCAATTTCCAATCTCATGGTTATACGATATAACATATGTTCCCAAAAATGAAATAACCATTTATCCCAATTAATTGTAATAACATTAAAGATAATATTAACCCTAAATATTATTTATACCTTTCAATTACATCCCCCAAAATATAATTAAATTCTTACAAAAAAAACTTAATATTGAATCACATATTAATCCCAAGGTTTATATCATTTATTCCCATAAATTTCTCCCATAATATCCTTTGTCCCTTTAAAATCTAGTAACATAAGACTTTAAAATGGTATTTATACCATTGAAATTAAGATAATACATAATCATATTAATCCATTATGGTATATAAAACTCTTAATTTATCTTTAACTAATAACATCCTAACCAATAAAGTTATATAAACTCTACTCTAATACCAACTATAATGCCCCAAACTCGTATACCTAGATCTAGTGATATAATCATACTCTCTACACATTTTCTTGATACCAACTAAAGTGAACCAATTTTAACTTCTTGATTACAATATCAAAAAAAAAATATTGATCAAATATATATCCCAAATACCTTTTAGTTTTATAGGTTTGGAGAATTTGGACAATCTCTAATAAAGAATAACTTATATCTTTCACATATAATGGAAATTTTTTCCTATTATACCCAAAATTATTTATTCCATAATAATTCTTCAACATCTTCAACCAAATTATCCACATATAATACTATTAAACAAGTATTGTTTACATTATTATTCCTGATAACCTTTGGAATTGAAATATAAAAATGGCTAAGCTAAAATGTTCAATAAGGGAAAGCATACAGTGAAAGCTCCATGAATACATAGGTCATAAATAATATCGTCTAGATAAAACAAAATAAAATATGTCATATAAAAATAATTAATGGGGAATATATACATGGATGGTATTGAAATATAAATAATCACATCGATAATAATAACTGGTTTTATAATGATATAATGTATAATTTCGGACATCATAATCTTATCGTTATGGCCTCATGGAAAGACATCATAGATGAATACATAAGGCATACATCAAATATCCAAGCTACTTTTTCTCATGAAACATAATAATGTATTTAGAGGTTTTCTAATGTTGGGAACCACCCATTACTTACTAAGTATAATGAATTCATCATATTAATTAAAGGAATAACCATTCAACACATAACCAACGTGGTGTAATAATAGAAATTTATATTGGAAACTGCCATATGAAATGCCAATATTTTCCCAGTATTTATTCAAAATTCCATAGAATTAAATAATAATCTTTATAGAACTAAAAAATATATGGATTTTTAATTAGTATCCAATTAATAAAAAATCTATCTTTCTTAGTAAATAACCCCAATCAGATTTAGATAAAATGGGTTGTTTACACCGTAGAGAGAAATAGGTATATGGATAAGTAAATATTTGTAATGATGTAGAATACATCCATGACATTATGTAACAAGGAAATGAATAAGTATATTAATTCATTATAAATTATGTTGTTATATTAAATAAAAATACCTTGGAAAATAGAGAATAAAAGTTAACTGAAACTTTTTAAAATAATTTATCATAAAAAAATTGTGACATTGTAATAAAAACAATGTTATAAATCACATAAGAAACTCATTTCTTGAGGTTAGAATAATACTTTTAAAATAAATTTTTTATAATAATTTTAAAAAAATATGAAAATAAAATATACTTAATTAAGAAAATTTTGAGTGGAAGATAAAAATATACATAATTAGTGTGAAAACTATTTTCATAATTTCTAAGAAAATAATAAACCTTTCCGTAGAAAAATTAAAAAAATAATGTAAATGTATATTATTTTTGAAAATAATAATTTTTTTGAAAAGAATATAAATCATGAAGAGGGTTCAAGACTATGGTAAAATATGTTCATGTAGAAAACGTTTTAAAATATATTCATTTCACAACTTTATAAAGAAAGTACAGAATGACATTTATAGAAAAAAATCAAAATATTCCTTTAATTTTTTTTAATATAAGTTTAAATTTAATATAAATGTAATTTTAATAATTCTTTTATTTTTAAATAATAATATTCTTGAAGAAAAACATAAAATATGGATATAGAGTAAAAATATTCTCGGCTAAAAAAGAGAAATAAGGTCAGCTTTTAATATAAACTTTATTTTGGATTACTTGAGTACCAAAAAGAGGGAAAGTTGAAATAATATTATAAAAACCCATAAATAATATTATTAGAATAAAATATATTTGTTTTAAGATATATATAGAAGTTAATTCCCCAAAAAGTATATTCAAACATAAAAATCCCAATTAAAAGTGAGATTGAAGCATAAACCCTTACAACATTAGTATCTTTGGAATCAAAATACATCAAAATATGGATCTTGATATTGTTATACAAATACCATATATTCCATGAAATAATATTTTAAAATACTTTTAGGGGTTAGTATGTGTAACATATAAAACAAATCATGGTGCACAACATGAAACATGTCTCAAGGAATAGAAATTTCGACTAAGAATCCTAACGAATATTATAACACTTGAATCAAAACCTATTGAAGTATAAAAATTAAAATTGATATTTAATTAAATTTATTAATTAGTGTATCATTATATAATATTTAATATATTCATCATATGTTCAATATGAAAAAAAAGTCATGTAATATAAAATATGTCACAAAGGAGGTAATTTGAGACGAAACCCTTACCTTGGAGGTTGTTTTTCATCAAACATGTTAAAACCTCCCATATAATAAATTTATATTTATTATTAATATTTTTCAGATAATCATTTTTATATATCTTACTATATATCGTTCATTAATAACTTATTTTTACACATTTACTCATAATTCTTTGTTAAAAAAAATTATTTTGGTGTTAAGAGTTCTATTTTTTATGAATGTTTTACTTCAGAGTTGCCAGTACTTGCACCTGGGTCATGGTTTCATAATATAAATGGTATTTAAAATGTTATATTTATACTATTTATATATTCGATATAATTTTTTAACCATCCAAGTAAGATGATGATGAAAACCTAAATATATAGTTTCTTGGAGATGGTAGTTTGTACATATTCATGAATGACATTTTCATTTTTCTAAAGGAGGAAAATGAAATAAATTATATAAAGGAATAAATTTATACAATAAAAATGATATTATAAATATAATATTTATTCATTAAATATATCCTTATGTCCATCCATGTAAAATGGAAATAAAAAAGGAGTCACGTCGCATTGTTGTGGTGGTAGTCCACACGTATGCAAAAGCGACATTATCATTTTCCAATGGATAAGACTGTAAGATGATATATATTATTTTATATTTAAATAATAATACTCATGTCATAAATACCATATATATTCAATAAATCCATATTTATAACAATACATGTGATGTGGTAAGGAAAAATAAAATGCATCGCTTCATGGAGATGGAATTCCATACGTAAGCATAAGCGATGTTTTAATTTTCCATTATATGTAAAGGAGATAGAAAATGGTTATAAAATTAAAATAATAAAACTTATTTATATTAAATATATTTATTTTATATTATTATATAGTTATATAACACTTTTAGCTTTCATAAAAATAAATGAACGTGAAATAGATCAGTAAATACAATTACAACTTCTTCAGGTATCCCCCTTTCGATTGAACTTAAGGCCTTTTGAGGAGAGGTTTATTATCACACCAAGGGATTGGGAATGTTGTGTGGACACTTTAGAGAGGGGTTTTAGTATATTTTTTTTATAGAACCTAAATCATATGTGTCTTTTAAGATGTTATATTAAGTCCCTTTTATAGGAAAAAATCAATGGTATTTTCATTAATACGTCTTTAAGGGTAAAAAATATAATTTAAAAATTACAAGTGTCTCAAAAATGGAAGATATGTGGTTTTATTAAAAAATTTACTATCCTCCTAAATCATGATATAATTCTTATAATTTTTAATTCAATTTATAAAATATTATTTATCATTAAATATCCTTAAATAAATTTTCAAAATTAATCACATAATTTGACATTAAATACATAAAAATAACAATAAAGATAAAATTTAAATATTGAAAACATTAATTGTAGTAATTTATATCTATAAAAATGTTTTTAGACTCTACAATTTGTAAAAATATCACTTTTAATATTTTTGAAACTATTTACTTTTATTTTTCACCTACTTATAAAAGCATTGCATCGGCGATGCCTAAGAAATCTTATTAATTACCATCACCAAAAAATAAAAAAAATTCCTATCTTAAAATTAATTTAATAATATTAAAAATAAAAATTTATAACCATTCATAACATCTTTTTATTCTTATGATAGCATTTTATAAATATTATAAGAAAGACAGTGACATTTTTTACATATTCTTTATTTAAAATAATATATAGGCCATTATGAATTGAAAATGGTAAAACATTACCATGTTTCTAAATATATGATAATTATTGAAAAAATACACTCTTATAGTGAAATAAAAACAAGTGTTTGAAGTATTTTGATACCTTATCCCACAGTTTTAACCACGTTTGACCCATTTTCCCTTTTAACGTGGTGATAAACTTTTAACATGGTTATTATTAATTATTCTAAAAAATTAAATTGAACATATTAAATAATTTTTCTATTATTATTCCAATTTTTAATTCCAATTTTTAAGTTAAAATTTATATTAGTGGTAAAAATTAATTTTAAAATAATTTCATAAAATTCAAAAAATAAAGTTTTTTAGAAAAAAACATGATTTAAGCTTAAAAATAATTTTATACCAAAATAATTTATAGTTTTGATTATCATGAAATTAATTTCCTTAGTTTTAATAAAAGGAGAATTATTTTAATTTAAAAAAACTGAAATGAATCTTCTGGAACAAGATTAAAATAGATGTACCAAAATTAGTTTTTATTTTAATAAAAACATTACATAGATTTTAAAAATGTCAAACATAGATTTATAAGTTAAATATTATTTTTTAAATGAATAATATTAATTATTTCAAATTTTTTTAGCTTATATAAATTCTTTCATAAGAATACAAGTCATTATTATATCATGACAGTGTCTTAAAAGTGACATTATTTCAATCATTGATAATTTTTATTATTCACCCAAAAATCAACTATTTTAGAAAAATACAAAAAATTAATCTTAAGATAATTTTGATATTATGAAACAAATAATTATATAATTTTTAAAAAATAAAATTCATAAAATTAAGAAATTTATCTTTTAAAATAATATACATAATATACAGAAAAACTATTTTTATATAAAAAGACCCTTTTAAACTTTAAATGTTCTTAACCTTATAGGATTTCATTCTTATCATTCAAAATTGAGTACATATTTTATAATAACTAATAAATAAATTTTTATTATGATAACTTTTATAAGTATATTTCATAATATGGTTACTCTTATTCATACTCACCAATAAAACAGTTAGGTTATAACGAGTATATTTAAATAATAATATTTCTATAGTATATCATGGTTTGTTTAAGATCAATGGTGCATGTGGTACATGCAATAAAACTAAGAATTCATGTAAATTAGAATTAACTTTTTAAATATAGTGTTGTTACATTCTCCCCCTCTTACAAAAAATATATCCTCACAGTTTGAATTTGTTCTCAAAAAATGAATGTATCTTAACATAAGTATAATTTTAGATATATATTTTATGATTATAAGGAATTTATATGTTACTAATAGGAAACTTATTATCTATTAAATATTTATAAAATGTGTGTTTTACATTATATTACTCATATCTTTGAATATGTTCCCAAAATCATAACTTGATAACTGAGTGTTATTTTCCACATAAGACTCATTAGATTTCACTTTTTCTTGTATGAGTGGAGGAATTATTTTAAAATCAATATAGAGAATGATAAAACTTACTTACATGATTTTTTCCCTTTCTATAAGCATAATTTCATCCTTCAATTTTGTTATGCTCAGTTTTTCTCCCTCTAATTCATCTCATATGATAACCATGATGGATTTTTCATTCTTAAGTCATGAAAACTAACTTTCAACGAATCTAACTATATATAAAATGATGAAAATTTATTTATCCTACTTATATCCATTTACAAAAACCAAAAAAGGTTAGCACAACTTATGATCATATTCGATATGAAAAAAAAACTTTCATGTGAGGAAACACTATATTAATCTCTTAATCCACAATAATAACACCCAAAGTTCAACTTAAATCCTTCCATAAATAACTGACCTTAAAACACATCAAAATATTCCAGACCAAACTGAAATCCAAATATTATAATGATTTTATCACATATTCTTCCAATATTAACTCTAAATTTATCTCCAAAAAAACTTAATCACTCATAAAGTTTCATACCATAAATATATATTCCTTGATCATTTATCCTCAAAAATATAATAATCTTTTCCCAAAATAACATGAATCACTATGAAATAAAACCAATAAAAATCATATATACTTCCAAAGGTTAACTCAATTTTTATTCCTTGCATAATATCATCCACTTTGATATTAAATCCCATCTTGTACAATAATATTAGGTTTACCTTAATAATATAAATTTCCAAATATAGTGAACTTATTTAAAAATAATATCAATCACTTATTCATGAAATCCATTCTCAATAAAATGGTTATATGATAAATCATATATTCCCAAAAATGTGATAACCATTCCTGTTAATTAATCATAATAATGTAAATGATAGTATTAGCTATAATGGTTATCCATACCTTTTATCTTATACCACCAAAAAATATAACAACATTCTTCCCAAATAAATTCAATCAAAATCACATACTAAACCCAAGTGTTATATCAAGTATTCTAGTAAATGTCTCCAAAAATATATTTAATCTATTTAAAATATAGTCACATAAAACTTCAAAATGGTATATATAATTTGGATCTGATGACTAAAAATAATATTATTAACCCATGATGGTATCTAAATATCTTTAATTATCCTTAAATTATAACAACCTAAACAACAATGTTATCTAAACACTTGTATGATACCCATTATAACGCCTTGTACCCATACACCCAAATCTAGTAATAAAAACATACTCTTTAGAACTTCTATTGATCCCAACTAAAGTGAACCAAATTATTTTATCCAATAATAAAATATCTAAAACTAATATTTATTCACTAAACTTCTCAAAGACCATTTAGATTTAGAGTTTTAGAGAGTTTGGAAAAACAATGGAAAATTAAAACCCATATCTTTCTCATCTGATGGACATGTTTTTTCAACTATACTCATATTTTATTATTCCATATTATGTCTTATGCACCTCCCACAAAATTATAAAAACATAATACACTTATAAAAGTGTTATTAATACTATTCCTATTCATAACTTAGGGAATTGATATAAAATAATGGAAAATCTCAAACACACAGTAATGGAAAGTAAGCAAAGGATACTATCATGAATTCATAAGGCATAAAAAATATGTCAAAGAAAGCTTATAATCAAATATGGAATATGAAAAATATCATGAAATGGTAATATATTCATATATTACAGAAAAATATAAATAATCACATGGATAATAATAACTTGTTTCATAATAATAGAATGCATATCATCAGACTTCATAATATTACTATTAAGTCCACATGCTGAGACATCGTACATTAATAGGTAATTCATATATCAAATACCCAAGATAATTTACATCATGATACCTACCGATTTATCGAGGATATTTATAATATCAAGTATCACCCATCACCTATTAAGTCCAATTAATTCATTATATGAAATAAATGAATAGTCATTCATTACAAAATCAACTCACCTTAACAATAAACATTTGTATCGGTAAACTAGAATACAAAATGTCAATATTTCCCTAGTATATATTCAACTTTCCTTAGTAGTTAATAGTAATATATATATATATAAATAAATTGTATATGGATTTTTTTTTATTTTCCTAATTAATAAACAAGTTATCTTTCCGGATAAACACCCCTAATCTGGTATATATAAAATGTGGTATTTAAACTTCATAGAGTAATGGGTATACGACTAAGTAAATATTTTAAATCATTTAGAATATATCTATGATAATAAATAAAATTGACACGAAGAAAACCATAAATTAATCAAGAGTAAATGTGTTGAAATTTAAAAAAAAACATTCCAAAATAGTGAGTATAATCGAAGAGAAACATTTTAAAATAATTTCTCTTAAATATTTGGAAACATTATTGAAAAAAAGAAGTTATAAATTAATTCTAAAACTATATTATGTGGTGTAAATAATAATTTTAAATTTTAAATTTCAGATTTTAAAATAATTTAAAATAATATAATCATTAAAATAAAAAAATACTTAATAAATAAAATATGTACTGTAAAAAATATATACATAACTGCAGTGAAATGCCTTTTCAAAACATTTATGAAAATAAAAATCCTTTCCGTTAAAAATATAATTGAACAATATGAATATATATTACTTTTAAAACCCATAAAATCATGGAGAATAACCTAAATCATGGATAATATCCATGGTAGTGGGAAAATCCATTTATGCATAAAATCATTAAAAGGTGATTTATTTCACAATATTATAAAGAAAGTCCAAAATGAATTTTATAAAAAAACTTTAAAACATTTCATTAAAATTTTTAATTAAAAGTAAATTTTAATGTACATTTAATTTTAATAAATAATTTAATTTTATATAAGAACATTCTTGAAAAAAAATAAGTAATGTGGATATATAGGTAAAATATTCCCGACCAAAAAAGTGAAATAAGGTCAAATTTTTGTATAAAAATTATATTTGTTAATTTTAGTAAATATTAGAATAAAAATGGAAATAATAATTTAAAAACCCCAAAATAAAAATAGTAGAATAATAAATATTGGGTTTAAGATATAAAGAGCATATAATTACCCCAATGGAGATTCAAGTATAAGAAAATCATGTTTACAAGTGAGGTTGAAACATAAACCCTCACAACTTTGGTAACTTTCAAATGAAAATACATAAAAAGATAGAAAATTATATAGGTATATAAAACACATATCAAGGAATTGAAATTGAGACCAAGAATCCTTATGGATCATTTAACACTTAAATAAAAACCACTAGAAATAGAGGACTTGAAAGGAAACTTTTATTACCATATTGATTATTGGATCAAGATATAATATTTCAAAGATTAGAAAAATAATCCACATAAAAAATATTTTCATAATATAAAATTTGTATTATGAGATCTTTTCAACCTATATTTTATAATGCAGTTACTCCTATTTATACCTTCGAATCCAATAACTAGTTTATAATGGTCATATTTAATTAATAATATTTTTATACTATATTACAATTCATTTAAGATCTGTGTTGTGTGTGGTGTATGCTATAGAACATAGAATTTATTTAATGGATAATTACTTATTGAAATATCAGGGTATTATAACCCCATATGTCTGAGTGAACTAATTCTAGATTCTAATCTTATATATTCTATCCATTAAAGTTGAATAGAACACATGCTTACCCTATAATATAACACTCATAATTTTTTATGCTTGTGTGGTTGAGATTTTGTATTCATTTCTTTATTATAACCATTATGTTGTTCTCACTAAGGTAAAAATTACAATAATAACAAACCTATGGTTCTTACAAGGTTACAATTATAACTATTTCACTCCCTTTTGAATTTTTTATCATTTAAAACATTCCATCATTTTCACCTTACAGCACGACCAAGGATACTCAGGTCACTTTCTAGGATCCATTAGAAAAGGTAGTGACATTCCCTATAAGGCCCCAGCCTTAAACCTTACTTAATCTTGAGTTAATACAAGATTACACATTGAGGATCTTTTCAGGTTTAGAGTTTTAGAGAATTAGATCATAAAACTTGCATTACATTCCACATTTAAACAAAGTGGTTACATAAAAGACAGGATTCATTCTTCCCATCAACAGAAACATATTTAAAATAAAACTTGGATTCTTTCTTGACACATCCTTGACACTATCATCACATCACGTACCTTTCCCTTGACCTGTGAAAAACATTTTAAAAACTTGGGATGAGCATAAAAAAGCTCAGTAAGGGATATAAAAATATGGAAAGGAAACATGAGTTCATATATACATAAGAATGAAATCATACTTTACCCATAAAACTTAGGCACTTTAACATACCTCATCAAACCATGAATAAATCATAGAAATCATAAGACATAAAGGTAACTTGAGGCATTTATAACATTATTACGTAGGGAGTAACCCTCTTGGTTACGTTTGGAATACCCATCACAGTATATTCCCTAAATCTCTTCGTAGAAATCTTAACGTTTCACTCCTTCGTGTTATCCAATGCATTGTAGAGCTATATCGGGCTCACCCACCCTTAGTTTATCATGGAACCACCCGTCTTCATAATAATGCCCAAGAACCTCAACATAATCGTATCACATAAAACATGCACAAAGGAAACATAACATTTCCACCTTTCAATCACAAGATATCAATACAACATATTGATATAAAAACATTATGAAAACCATTTTCAATACCAAAATAAAAGAAAAGTAAAACATGATATTTATTTTTTTCTTTTAAAAAGATGGTATGGCTTGTAGAGGAAGCCGAAACTCAAATAATGGTCATGGCGGCGGAGAAGTCGTTGTTGTCGTATACGTACGACAAAAACATTCCCTTTTTTCATTTAGTAAAACGCTTCGTATAAAAAATATTCCTTTTGGATAAACGTAAAAGTTAAAGGGGTTTATACACCGTATAAAATAATGTTGTGTATAAAACAAAATATGCCTCAATGAAAGGAGATTGAGACGAAGTCCCATACAAAGACGGTATCCTTGGATTAAGGATAAATCAGTTACATAACTATGTGTGACAAAAAAATACACAAAATATAAGTGGGTATTAAGTGTAAAACAATAAGAGTACATTCACACATAATCATAGAACGACATATTCAAGGTGTACAAGTTTATCCCAAAGAATAGAAATTGGGTTAAGAAGTTCCCGTGCAATAATTAGACAACCTAATGGCATCACTTTAGAATTCAGAAAAAGAGTTGATGAGAGATAAAAAGGGTATATCATCACTTGGACATAAAATTCACATCAATAAGGATATATAAGAACATATCCCAAAATAATATTATGTGAATTAAAAGACATAACAAAATAAGTCTTTTAAAAAGAGGAGGGTGAAAGGTTCCCTTACCGACATGGGTATCTTTCGAAACATACACCTCGTGAAAGAAGGACAATACAACATTGATGTAAATACTCATAAAAGAAATTATATTAAACAATTAGTAAAATAATGGGCAGTACATACACCACTCAAAGGAAATTGTGGCAAATGTAGCATAAATCTCACGGGTATAAAAGTGAGATGAAAAATCCCTTACGAAAACTCGGAAGCCTAACGGCGCCACATAAAACTTACAAAAATTGGTTGATGAGATAAAATAGGGTATCTCATCATATTAAAATAAATTTTATAGAAATAGGAATATAAAAGAATATCCCCCATCATAACAAAGAGGAGCTTAAAATAAGTGACAAAGGAGAGTACTTAAAAAGAAAGAGAGAGGTTAGATCTCTTACGAAAATTCGGCAGCCTAACGGTGCCACTTACAACTTCAAAAATGGATTGATGAGAGAGAATAGAGTCTCTCATCACATGAACATAAAAATTACAGTAAGATTAATATAAAATAACATCCCAATGACAAGAAATATGAGCTTTAAAAGGAATGACATAAAAGAGTGTACTTAAAAAGAAAGAGTGGAGTAGGATCCCTTACCTCGGGTCCGACTTGACTCGATCGTTCTTTAACGTCTGGAATAATAAACATGGGTTAATGTATACTTTCTTAAGAACCTTTTTCAAGTTCATTATTTCTTTTATACCATGTTATGAACATCATGTAATCATTTAAGTTAATAATGTTCATTTTGTCGGTATTTGGTTCTTAAGTCAAAAATAGACTTCTTACACTTACATGTTGTTAATTTGGTCAAAGGTTCGTTATATCCAGAATTATATTAATGATTTGGATAAAATATATATCATATATATTCATCATATACATGTATCTATAATATTACATCACATTTAGAGGTAAGAAATGAAATGCACTGTTCATGGAGACGGTAAGCCGTACGTACGCATGAATGCTACTTCCATTTCTATTTTGTATTTTCTGGAATGGAATCATAATTATATAAGAGTATATTATAATTCCAGTATAATAACATATATAATATCATTAACTTTATCCTTTACACATCCCACATATTGTATTAATGAATCAAATCACTTTCAGGGGGCGGTAGTCCGCACTTCCTAAAATTAAGATATCGTGTTTACCCATAATGGAACAATAATGGTATGACATAAATGAAAAATACAGAAGCTTAAGGAAATAATAAACATATTATATATCATATATAAAAATGTTGACATCATAATGGCCACCTTTGAAGGTGTTAAATGAGTATTGAACAATCATCGTTTCGGGAGGCAGAATTTCTCCATCCACGGAAACCGTATGTTCTTTAACAATTTGATGTAGTTGTGTGAGAGTGTAGCTCAAATAAATCTTATAACAACATCATAGTATATTTAATATACTGTTTTTGTTTCAAAAGAAGTAAATAAAAAGAGTTTAGGGGGTTGGAGAAGCAAAATAAAACAAATGAACATGAGAGAATGAATTACCTTTAAAAGTGTAACTCCTTTTGATTTGAGATAAAGGCTTCCTTTGAAAGGAATATGCCCAAATTGAATCCTCTAGTATGAGGAGAGGGATGTGTAGAGAGTAAATGGGCAGCGGATGGCCAAGCCAAAGGCTTTAGGAGTGTGTGAAATGAGGTAGAGGTGGGGGTCTTTTATAAGAGGAGAGGAGGGGCACTTTTGGAAATCATGAAACTATTATTTTATTTTCAAAAGTGTTTCGAATTTATAAGGTCCCACATTGATATATTTCGAATATAAGATGATAAGGCTTCGAAATATTCCCATACAATAGTTTTTGGACAAGTTTAGGTCTTAGATTTTATATTATCGTTTCATTTTATTTAAACTGTTCATTAATGAGGTCATCGTTGCATCATCACGATGTCATAATTAAATTAATTTATTTAATGTCTAAAAATTATAAAACAAATATACTGATATAGGAAATATTTTTATCTTTCCAAAGAGTATTTATATACAAAATTATGATTAGTATAACCCCTTCTAAAAATTGTTTTAGTAAAACAATTTATGTTAGTGTCATTTTCACCTTTATTTAAAAAAAAGGCATTAAAGTCATTATCTCACCCAAGAGGCTCCATAGGGTCCCCTAAATCGACCCATGGGTTGTTTGGTCTACCATGACTCATCCAATAGGGGTAGGACAAGTGTCATGGTGTTTTCACATTTTTATAATATCATTTTTACCTTAAATTACACTAATTACCTCTAATCGCGATTAATGAAAAAAAGTTACTATTCACCAAAAAATTATTTTCATCCCATTGAACCAAATTTTACTTACTAATGACAACCATGTATGTCGGATTTTCAAAATTCAACACACATTAGTGGTAAACTTTCATTTAAACAGAAAAATCAGTTTTTTATAAGTACCACTTAGGGGTTTCACTATTCATCAAAAATTGAAGTTTTTCAGAAATATCCCAAAAATTCACCCTAAGCTATATTTGATATTATGAATTCAAAAATGAAGTCTATTTTACAAAATTCAAATAATATAAGTCACATTAATTTATTTAATAATTAATTCCCGCTGTCAGAGCAAATAGCGTGTTTTTATGAAACAATAAGTATCAAAAGACTGACACTTGTTTAAGTCTGATTTCAAAGTGAAATTATTTCCAACGACCACGATTGGATTTAATGGTAAAAATATATTCCAATTTCACTTTAAAACCAATTGAAAAGATAATCTAATCATATAAATAAATTATATTAAAAGAGGTTTTGAATTAAAATACAACATTTTACACTATTCATTAAAAAAATGAACTTTATTGTAAAGATACCAAAAATTTACACAAAGTAAAGTTTGATTTCCCGATTCTAAAGAAGAGTTTTATTTGGTCCAATAGAATTTATAAGAGTGAAAAAAACTATATTTAATGACAGTTCGCCATCAAAAGGTGTTAAGTGAACCTTTAGTGAAAACTAGGGCATATACGCCTAAAATTGAATTCTTTCCGTATTTTAAGCCTTTATCTTTTATTGGATAAATGTAAAAACATTTAAAAACATATATAATCATATTTTAGTTATTTCTATCCATTCCCGCCAATACAACGGCTACATGTTAACTGCCATTTAAAATAATATTATTTTATTATTAGAGTGCAACGTAAGATTCCCAAGAAACTCGTTGTTGCGTGTTGGGTACGCCATCGAGCATAGCGTCCCCTTTAAAGTCATATTAATACTTTATTCACAAATATGGATAAATATGAAAATGTCATATTCTTTATTTACCTGGGGTGTTACATCCTTCCCCCCTTTTGGGAATTGCGTCCTCGCAATTTTAAAATTGGGCTTGGAAACATCCTTGAAAGTCCCACATCGGAACAAGAGTCGGTAAAAAAATCACTTTAAAATAAAGAATGATAAGTAAAAAGGTCACCCGAGTTAACCCATAATAGGATTCCGTGTAGGAAAACATGGACATGGAAGAAAAAGCAAAGGGTCATGTTCTGATGGAGAGTGATAGAAAACATGTTTAGGAGAAAGTTAACCATGAGAAAATCACAAACTTGTGATGGGTTAAACGGTATTCGATTCCCCAGTAGGAAAAGTTAATAGTCAACATTTTTATTTTAAGTTACTTTTTATTGAGGAATTTATTCATAAGGAAACATAATCACTTATCATGTTGACTTTCAACTTTTACTTGATTCCTTAATCAAAATCATATTTTTTCTAAAAGGCGAGTATTTAGGGAGACATGTTCGCATTAAGAGTACTATAATCAACTTCTATAGAATCACCTAATCCACAATAGAGAACTATATACATACCATGTCTTTAGGCTTTAACCAAAACCAAAACTAGAAAAGTTAGTACAAGGTCAGATAATCCAAAAAAGGATAACCCTTTAAAAAAAGAAAATCTATTCTTAATCTCCAAAATTTGTCCAACAAAACCCAAAGTTCAACGAAGACCATTCGATAAACAATTTGTCCATAAAATTCTTCAAAGTAAACCAAACTAAGATTGAAACCCAAATATTTGAGGGATTTAGTCACATAGTCTTCCAAGTTAAATCGTAACATTTATCTCCAAACAACATCAGTTGCTCCTAAATTATCGTATTGAAAAGTAATTAACCTAATCACATATCCTCCATGATAGGTTAATCATTTTCATAAATAACCCAAAATCAACTTACTCTTAATACATAAAATCATATAAATAAAAAGAATCAGTCAAACTAACCAGGGACTTCACGTAGTCCAGTGGTAGGCGATAAATACCAGTCGCACTTTGGTTGTGGGTTCGATTCCCAAAGCTTTGTCCGACGTGACGGGTTCTCACACGGTCTGTGTTTTGTCCTTTTTCCAAAACTATATAATTCTTAAAACATCCCCCAAAACGAGATAAAATCTTCAAAAATGATCATAACATATTTTAACCTCAAGTTTATCTCATGCATTTCATTTTCCAGCATATCATATAATAACCCATAATTACCTCAAAAGTAAGGATCATATAAACTCTAATGGTTACCTTTATAATTATTACCTGAACTTCCACATGGATTGGTCATCTCGTACATGATGTATTAGAGAATTCAACGAGGTTGAAGTGGTTGATCATGACTCCTTGATAGTTGGTTTAGAACAACCATGAGATTCCTCATTGAATCCCCCATCTCATCTAGTCTCTTAATCAGAGAACCACCACAGTTTCCTTCAAACCCATTGTCACTTTGGTGCCTGCTAGATCCATCCATTCACTAAAAACAGAAATGTCAGTGTGAGTATATAAAAAAAACCATCATGTACTAATGAGGAAGGTAAACAATAAGATATACTTACTCATTCACTTTATTTAAAACTAGGACTCTTTCTGAAATCCTAACCATTATAGTAATGTCACTTATGCTTAAAGAATACCCTAACCTTTAAAGTTATCTAAACCGACCTCTGATACCAACTATAAGGCCCTAGCCTTAAACCTTACTTAATCTTGATTTAATACAAGATTACACATTGAGGATCTTTTCAGGTTTAGAGTATTAGAGAATTAGATCATAAAACTTGCATTACATTCCACATTTAAACAAAGTGGTTACATAAAAGACAGGATTCATTCTTCCCATCAACAGAAACATATTTAAAATAAAACTTGGATTCTTTCTTGACACATCCTTGACACTATCATCACATCACGTACCTTTCCCTTGACCTATGAAAGACATTTTAAAAACTTGGGATGAGCATAAAAAAGCTCAGTAAGGGATATAAAAATATGGAAAGGAAACATGAGTTCATATATACATAAGAATGAAATCATACTTCACCCATAAAACTTAGGCACTTTAACATACATCATCAAACCATGAATAAATCATAGAAATCATAAGACATAAAGGTAACTTGAGGCATTCATAACATTCTTACGTAGGGAGTAACCCTCTTGGTTACGTTTGGAATACCCATCACAGTATATTCCCTAAATCTCTTCGTATAAACCTTAACGTTTCACTCCTTCGCGTTACCCAATGCATTGGAGAGCTATATCGGGCTCACCCACCCTTAGTTTATCATGGAACCACCCGTCTTCATAATAATTCCCAAGAACCTCAACATAATCGTATCACATAAAACATGCACAAATGAAACATAACATTTCCACCTTTCAATCACAAGATATCAATACAACATATTGATATAAAAACATTATGAAAACCATTTTCAATACCAAAATAAAAGAAAAGTAAAACATGATATTTATTTTTTTCTTTTAAAAATATGGTATGGCTTGTAGAGGAAGCCGAAACTCAAATAATGGTCACGGCAGCGGAGAAGTCGTTGTTGCCGCATACGTACGACAAAAACATTCCCTTTTGTCATTTAGTAAAACGCTTCGTATAAAAAATATTCCTTTTGGATAAACGTAAAAGTTAAAGGGTTTTATACACCGTATAAAAGAAGGTTGTGTATAAAACAAAATATGCCTCAATGAAAGGAGATTGAGACGAAGTCCCATACAAAGACGGTATCCTTGGATTAAGGATAAATCAGTTACATAACTATGTGTGACAAACTAATACACAAAATATAAGTGGGTATTAAGTGTAAAAAAATCAGAGGACATTCACACATAATCATAGAACGACATATTCAAGGTGTACAAGTTTATCCTAAAGAATCGAAATTGGGTTAAGAAGTTCCCTTGTAATAATTAGACAGCCTAATGGCGTCACATCAAAATCAGAAAAAGAGTTGATGAGAGATAAAAAGGGTATCTCATCACTTGGACATAAAATTAACATCAATAAGGATATATAAGAACATATCCCAAAATAATATTATGTGAATTAAAAGACATAACAAAATAAGTCTTTTAAAAAGAGGAGGGTGAAAGGTTCCCTTACCGACATGGGTATCTTTCGATACATACACCTCGTGAAAGAAGGACAATACAACATTGATGTAAATACTCATAAAAGAAATTATATTACACAATGAGTAAAATAATGGGCAGTACATACACCACTCAAAGGAAATTGTGGAAAATGTAGCATAAATCTCACGGGTATAAAAGTGAGATGAAAATTCCCTTACGAAAACTCGGCAGCCTAACGGCGCCACATAAAACTTACAAAAATGGGTTGATGAGATCAAATAGGGTATCTCATCATATTAACATAATTTTTATAAAAAGAGGAATATAAAATAACATCCCCCATCATAACAAAGAGGAGCTTAAAATAAGTGACAAAGGAGAGTACTTAAAAAGAAAGAGATAGGTTAGATCTCTTACGAAAATTCGGCAGCCTAACGACGCCACTTAAAAATTCCAAAATGGATTGATGAGGGATAATAGGGTCTGTCATCACATGAACATAAAAATTACAGTAATATTAATATAAAATAAAATCCCAATGACAAGAAAGATGAGCTCTAAAAGGAATGACATAAAAGAGTGTACTTAAAAAGAAAGAGTGGAGTAGGATCCCTTACCTCGGGTCCGACTTGACTCGATCATTCTTTAACGTCCTGAATAATAAACTTGAATTAATCTCTACTTTATTAAGAACCTTTTTCAAGTTCATTATTCCTTTTATACCATTTTATGAACATCATGTAATCATTTAAGTTAATAATGTTCATTTTGTCGGTATTTGGTTCTTAAGTCAAAAATAGACTTCTTACACTTACATGTTGTTAATTTGGTCAAAGGTTCATTATATCCAGAATGATATTAATGATTTGGATAAAATATATATCATATATATTAATCATATACATGTATTTATAATATTACATCACATTTAGAGGTAAGAAATGAAATGCACCGTTCATGGAGACGGTAAGCCGTACGTACGCATGAACGCTACTTCCATTTCTATTTCGTATTTTCTTGAATGGAATCATAATGATATAAGAGTATATTATAATTCCAGTATAATAACATATATAATATCATTAACTTTATCCTTTACACATCCCACATATGGTATTAACGAATCAAATCACTTTCAGGGGGCGGTAGTCCGCACTTCCTAAAATGAAGATATCGTGTTTACCCATAATGGAACAATAATGGTATGCCATAAATGAAAACTACAGAAGCTTAAGGAAAGAATAAACATATTATATATCATATATAAAAATAGTGACATCATAATGGACACCTTTGAATGTGTTAAATGAGAATTGAACAATCATCGTTTCGGGAGGCAGAATTTCGCCATCCACAGAAACCGTATGTTCTTTAACAATTTGATGTAGTTGTGTGAGAGTGTAGCTTGAGTAAATCTTATAACAACATCCTAGTATATTTAGTATACTGGTTTGGTTTCAAAATAAGTAAATAAAAAGATTTTAGGGGGTTGGAGAATCAAAATAAAACAAATGAACATGAGAGAATGAATTACCTTTAAAAGTGTAACTCCTTTTGATTTGAGCCTAAAGGCTTCCTTTGAAAGGATTCTTCCCAAAGGGAATCCTCTAGGATGAGTAGAGGGATGTGGAGAGAGTAAATGGGCAGGGGATGGCTGAGACAAAGGCTTGAGGAGTGTGTGAAATGAGGTAGAGGTGGGGGCCTTTTATAAGAGGAGAGGAGGGGCACTTTTGGAAATCATGAAACTATTATTTTATTTTCAAAAGTGTTTCGAATTTCTAAGGTCCCACGTTAATATATTTCTAAGATAAGATGATAAGGCTTAGAAATATTCCCATACAATAGTTTTTGGACAAGTTTAGTTATTATATTTTATATTATCGTTTCATTTTATTTAAACTGTTCATTAATGAGGTCATCGTTGCATCATCACGATGTCATAATTAAATTAATATATTTAATGTCTAAATATTATACAAAAAATATCCTGATGTAGGAAATATTTTTATCTTTCCAAAGAGTATTTATAGACAAAATTATTATTAGTATAACCCCTTCTAAAATTTTTTTTAGTAAAACAATTTATGTTAGTGTCATGTTCACCTTTATTTTTAAAAAAAGGCATTAAAGTCATTATCTCACCCAAGAGGCTCCATAGGGTCCCCTAAATCGACCCATGGGTTGTCTTGGCCAGCCATGACTCATACAATAGGGGTAGGATAAGTGTAATTGTGTTTTCACATTTTTATAATATCATTTTTACCTTAAATTACACTAATTACCTCTAATCGCGATTAATGAAAAAAAGTTACTATTCACCAAAAAATTATTTTCATCCCATTGAACCACATTTTACATACTAATGACAACCATGTATGTTGGATTTTCAAAATTCAATACACATTATTTGTAAACTTTCATTTAAACGGAAAAATCAGTTTTTTATAAGTACCACTTAGTGGTTTCACTATTCATCAAAAATTGAAGTTTTTCAGAAAAATCCCAAAAATTCACCCTAAGATATATTTGATATTCTGAATTAAAAAATGAAGTCTATTTTACAAAATTAAAATCATATAAGTCACATTAATTTATTTAATAATTAATTCCCGCTGTCAGAGCAAATAGCGTGTTTTTATGAAACAATAAGTATCAAAAGATTGACACTAGTTTAAGTCTGATTTCATAGTGAAATTAATTCCAACGACCACTATTGGATTTAATGGTAAAAATATATTCCAATTTCACTTTAAAACCAATTCAAAATATAATCTAATCATATAAATAAATTAGATTAAAAGAGGTTTTGAATTAAAATACAACATTTTACACTATTCATTAAAAAATGAACTTTATCGTAAAGATACAAAAAATTTACACAAAGTAAAGTTTGATGTCCCGATTCTAAAGAAGAGTTTTATTTGGTCCAATAGAATGTATAAGAGTGAAAAAAACTATATTTAATGACGGTTCACCATCAAAAGGCGATAAGTGAACCTTTAGTGAAAACTAGGGCATATACGCCTAAAATTGAATTCTTTCCGTATTTTAAGCCTTTATCTTTTATTGGATAAATGTAAAAACATTTAAAAACATATATAATCATATTTTAGTTATTTATATCCATTCCTGCCAATACAACGGCTACATGTTAACTGCCATTTAAAATAATATTATTTTATTATTAGAGTGCAACGTAAGATTCCCAAGAAACTCGTTGTTGCGTGTTGGGTACGCCATCGAGCATAGTGTCCCCTTTAAAGTCATATTAATATTTTATTCACAAATATGGATAAATATGAAAATGTCATATTCTTTATTTACCTGGGGTGTTACATTCCCAACATCATCCAACTATCCCATGGAAATTAGATTCTTCCATATACCTAAAATTTGTTTGCCTACATAAACTATTGGAAACATCCATTCTTCATCTGGATATTCACATATACCTTTTTTATGACTTTATAAGCTTCACCATCAATTCGCTTCACTTTTCAAAAGTGTTCATATATTTAGTTGACCATGCATGTGTGATCTTTCGTTGAATCGGAATATGCACTAGAGTCAGCCACCCATGACTCCACTAGAACCAAGGGTCCTCAGGTCACTTTATAGGTTATATATTAAAAGGTAGTGGCATTCCCATCATCATCCAACAATCCCATGGAAATGAGATTCTTCTAGATACCTAGAATGATTCACACATACTTCAACTATAGGAAACATCCATTCTGCACCTTGATGTTTGCATATCACTTTTCGATGACTTCAGAAACTTCACCATATGCTAAATAGAATTATCTAAAGCATACATATATATAATTGACCATTAATGTGTGATCATTAATTGAATGAAAATATGCATATGAGTTAGCTGCCCATGACTCCACCAGAATATAAATACTGAGAATAATATTTTTCCCCCCCTAAATTAGATTAAGGAAATTAAAACCCATTAGAGTTGTTATACTAGTAAATTCCTTCTAATTTTTACAATTAATCAAGATATTTCCACACTTAACATAATTAAAATAGATGAAACCAAGACCAGTAAACTTTCCTCAACTCCTCTCCCTTGATTTATCTTCTAATCACTGATGATTATCCTCTGAGGAATGTTTCTACTTCCTTTATCATTCTGTGCATTACAAAAAGGTAATTAAACCTCTCTCCACTAGCTTTCCTCATTGAGTATCAAATTACAAGAATCTTAAAACATTACATCAAACTTTTTGCATGAAATAAAAACTAGAGTAACTATTTTATCCCATGATTCCAACAAAGATGAATGTAAAAGGATATCCCAGACTCATCTACGAAAGTAACTTTCACTACTAAAATATGCCTATTAATCATATTAAAATTGTTCACATAATATATCATTGGAATTCCTTTGAATAATATTATAATAAATATTCATCACATGAGAAACACTTTTTTAGAATTATTAGTTTCTCATACATATATGATAGGGACACCATCATCTCAAAAGTGGTATTCTTCTCCCTTATGTTGAAGGAAATTCTTAGGACCAATGGAATACTCACTCATATGAGTTATTTTTTGTCAAAATTTTCCCATTAAAAATTCTCCATTTTAATGGGCTTGAATAAACCCAATATAATTTACAAATCATTTTAGATGATAAAATATTTAATATACATATTTTAGAAACTGGATTCTCTTCTATTAAACTTTTCCATTTGGACCTTTACTTATTTTGACATCATAACTTCCAATAACATTAATCCCAATTAAAATCAATATAACATCAAGGAAAGTTTGAATTTTTTCTGATCTATCATGTTTAAAAAACCATAATCTAATACCACTTATTGGGATGAATTTTTTAATGAAATTACTATATGATATAATGTGGCTTCACTTGAAGGCCACATATATCGATGGTCTTATGTTGTAGAAATAAAATCAATAGAACTTTCCATGTCTTGGAGAATTAGAATTAATAATCATAATGCACTATAATGATCACCTCTGAGTCACACTTCTCACACACTCTTCTAAGAAACTCACACAAAAACATTCAAAAAAATAAATAATGTGAAAATTAAAAGGATTCAAAAATATTGCAAGATTCGGAATTTCATACTATTGCCATGAGAGAACACTGCAAAATATTTATATCCCTATAAACGAAATGATTATAATCACTACAATAAAAGACCTTGTAATTACACATAGTCATAATTTATTAATTACTCTATGTTTTTCACTTTTTATTCATTGCATCTGGTCCTACTTATATTTCATAAAGGTCTTTGTCTAGTTGAAAAGGTTACACCACCATCTAAGATTTGTAATCAACCCACCATTATAATTTTTTAAATCTAATTATCTCATATATATTGTACCACCAAATCTATTAAAACTAGTTGATTGTTCACAAGTCCCCATCTGGTCAACAGATTTCCTAAAATTCAAATATCTAGTAAATTCCTACCAAAATGTAATACTCATCAGAAGACCAAAATATTTTTGAAAACATACTTGTGTAATAATTCCATCAAATACAACTACCTAGACAAGACTTAAGGGTCTAATAAATTTTTTCTTATAATAAACTAAACCAATTAACTTAAATAAATCTTCACAATCCCAACATATATCACTCATACATATAAAAAATCAACATAAACCACCTAGGTCCTAATACAAGATACAATCCAACCACTAATGCATCACATGTATCATAATACTATTATGATATACATTATTTTCAACCAAACTTGAAATAACACATAAAATAAGTTTGAACTCCCTCAAGGAACCCAAATCCATGGGCTCATATATATATTTTAATCTTTTTAATCCAACATTATTACATTGTCTCTTAAAAAATCCCCCCCCCCTGCATACGGAAAAGTATCACAACCCCATGTGAAAAAACACCTATAATATATTATCAATTTTCCCAAACCTAGGATTCTTATCACGATGTTTATTCTGGAAATAAAAAATAATATATACACTAAAACTATCTCTTAATGATGATAGGTCTATAAAGTTTACATGGGATTTTGAAACTACCCCATTGGATCTTACCTATCCTATAAATTCTAATATAGATCTACAAAACACATTTTAGATCCCTTTAATCCACTTATACACATTCCATATATCATGAAGTGTATGAAAAAAAATATAAATAATAAATAATATTAGGTAATTATTACCAATATTCTTTGGGTATTAACTCATTAAAGGGTGTAATCCAATTTGTTCTCAATCAATAAAAATCAAAAAACTTGTTGAAAACATAAAACAAATAGAGACTTGGAATTTAAAAACTAATAAAATTAATAGATATTTAATATTAAGGACTGTATTAGAATAATATTTTATCAAGGAGTTAAATAGACTAGATAGATCTTCAATATAACACTAAGTGAGTATTTGAGATCCAAAATCATAAAAGGGTCTAGGAAGGAGATTTTATATAGGTTTATATCCTAATGGTGGGAAGGGGTGACTTAAAATAAAAAACTAGACTAAATGACTTAATCCCCCCCCCCCAATTAGGGTCAGGGTTCCCACCAGAAACTTAATAGGATCCAACTTTCCTCATAGCGAACCATGTGGATCATGGTGGGGCTCATGGGGCTTACTACCCCTAGATAACCCATAGGAATTCAATTTGGTAAACATTATAATCCTAGTGAGATTCTATTTCTGCCTATCAATTTAGGTGGTCATCCTAAATTCACATTTTCATTTCACAGAACCTATAAATCTACCCCAAATATTAAAATATACAAAAAAACATACAAAATAAAGAACCAAAATAAATTCCCATCTTTTAAAATATGAATAGTTTTAAAATAGTTTTATATTGTAGAGACTTGAAAAAATTTATGTTTTGGAGTTTGTGAAAATATTAACAGTATTTTGGCATTTTGGTTGTGAAGGGTAAAAAAGTAAATTTACTCATAATGAAATGGAATTTTTAGCATGTCATTGGATTTGGGATATAATTTTTTACATTGGGTGTAATTTTGGTAAATTTTTATGGAAAATAAAATTTTCTTAAATGTTGATGTTGGCTTGGTACACGAATTTTTTTTAGTAATCAAAAATCATGTTTATTTTATTTATAATAAATTTTATGCTTTATAGAAGTAATATCATTTTATTAAAAGAATGGAAATTTATTTAAGTCTGGGATAGAACATGTGACATATGCAATGATCGTAAGACATATCCATGAGAACATAAGACAAACTAAGTGACCACACATTATGTCACAAGAAACCATAATGATCAAGTTTTGCTTAAAGGAATGGATTGACCGCATGACTAGAAGATCAAATTCATACCTAATAAATTGATCGTAGTCATCTCCTTACAAACTCTTTTATTGACCAAAAGGCTAGTTGGATCGACCAAATAAGAAACCATATGACTGAAAGTCCAAATTAAAGCAACCATTTTTGAAATGTGTACTTTCAAAAAGGTAAAAAAATTATTGTATGAACAAATAAATTGACTATGGTTAGTAGTATTAATTTGAAAATTTGTTGGAATGACTTTAAATGTATGTTGATCCACCATAAGTGTGAGGTGATCGGCCATATGATCAAATGATCGACTATAGTTACACGTAGTTGACCATATAAGCTATCAAAGAATCCAAAAATTGTTGAACTGACTATAGATAATGATGTGGAACCTTTTAAGATGATCGTATCTAAAATTAATTATTATATTATTATATTATTGAATATATTAATCCAACCACTTTTCGTTGCATAATTAAATGTCTATCAGAATCACTTATTGAGTATGAATTTATTACTAAAATATAAATATCTTTTATGATCATTTTTTAATAGCTATTTCTAGAATAAGATTATTTTTAAAAATGGACAACCAAAGATGGAAAAATATATGCAATAGAGAAGCATAAATATGAATGACACAAAAACACTATAATTTTTCATGAATGAAAAAAAGAAGAACTATTTCTCTATTTCAAACATCTATGACTCTCTATTTTCGCATGATATTCAATGACACATAAATAGAACATATAATTTTTTTTTTCTTCAATTAAAAATCTAAATACGACAATGATAAGAGAATAATATCCTATGGGATAACAGATCTACCAACTCTATTACACCTAATTTTATCCTTTATCATACTCTATTTTTATTACTTTTGAGTTATATGTGCATTATGTTGTATATATTATAGCTCTAGATCCTATATGGTATTATATAGTTTGAGACACTATATCTTATTCTTTATCATATATTCTACCATAAATAACTATAGAAGAGGTTGTGTAGCCTTGATTTCAATCATTCAATTTTTATCTTTTTATTCTCCCATACAAAATTGTGGAATAGGATCATTATAGCCTAGATAGCCTTGTATGTTTTTATGTAAACCCCAATTCAGGTTATGTATTTGTAACACCCCAGGTAAATAAAGAATATGACATTTTCATATTTATCCATATTTTTGAATAACATATTAATATTACTTTAAAGGGGACGCTATGCTCGATTGCGTACCCAATACGCAACAATGAGTTTCTTGGGAATCTTATGTTGCACTCTAATAACAAAATAATATTATTTTAAATGGTAGTTAACGCCTAGACGTTGTAATGGCGGGAATGAACAAAAAAACTACAAAATGATTATATATGTTTTTCAAATATTTTTACTTCTTACAATAAATGTTAGAGGATTAAAAATGCTAATGAATCCAATTTTAAGCGTAAACATTCTAATATTTTTTAAAAGGCCGATTAACCGCCTTTTGATGGAGAACCTTTTTTAAATATACTTTTTGAAAATTTTATGTGTTATATTTGACAAAATAAAATTCTTCTTTAGAATTGGGACATTAAAATTTACTTTGTGTAAATTTTTGGTATTTTTCTGATAAAGTTCATTTTTTAATGAATAGTGAAAAATGTTGTATTTTAATTCAAAACCACTTTTTAATCTAATTTATTAATATGATTATATTATCTTTTTAATTGTTTTTAAAGTAAAATTAGAATATATTTTTACCATTTAATCCAATAGTGGTCATTGGAATTAATTTCACTTTGAAATTGGACTTAAACTAGTGTCAATCTTTTAATAGATATTGTTTCTTAAAAACACGCTATTTGTTTTGACAGCGGGAATTAATTATTAAATTAATTAATTCAACTTATATGTTTTGAATTTTGTAAAATAGACATCATTTTTCAATTCGGAATATCAAATATAGCTTAGGGTGAATTTTTGGTATTTTTCTGAAAAACTTCAATTTTTGATGAATAGTGAAACCACTAAGTGGTAGTTTAAAAACTGATTTTTCGTTTAAATGATACTTCGCCACTTCTGTGATTGGAATTTCAAAAATATTACATACATGGTTTTCATTAGGATGTAAAATTTGGTTCAATGGGATTAAAATAATTTTTTGGTGAATAGTAACTTTTATGTTTTTAATCGCGATTAGAGGTAATTAGTGTAATTTAAGGTAAAAATAATGTTTTAATAATATGAAATTACCTAGACACATTCCATACCCTCATTGGATGTGTCATGGCCGACCAATAAAATACATGGGTCAACTTGGGGACCCCATGGATCCACTTTGGTTGGAAAATGACATAAATAACTTTTTATTTAAAGTTAAAATAAAAATGTCACAAGCATGAGTTGTTTTACTAAAACAATTTTTAAATGGGGTTATACAAGTCATATTTTTTACTATAAATGTTAATTGTAAAGATAAAAAGATTTCGTACATCATGATATTTTTCTTACAATTTTTAGACATTAAATAAATCAAATTATTTATGACATCATGATGATGCAGCGATTACCTCATTAAAAAAGGATTTAAATAAAATGAAATGATAATGTTAAAAATATAACTTACACTTGTAAAAAACCTATTTTATGTGTATATTTCAAACACTTACCACCTTATCCTAGAAATACATCAATTTGGGACCTTTAAAATCCGAAACTCATTTGAAAATAAAGTAACATTTTGTAACTTTCCAAGAGTACCCCTCCTCTCCTCTTATAAAAGGCCCCCACCTCTACCACCTTACCCACACCTCTCAAGCCTTTTTCTCAGCCACCACCTGCTCATTTGGTCTCTCCACATCCCTCTCTTACTCCTAGAAGCATCACATTGGGCAGAAGTGTTTCCAAGGAAGCCTTTGAGCTCAAATCAAAGAGAGATACCCGATTTTAAGGTAATGTCTTCACTTGTGTTCTTTTGTTTTATTTTGCTTCTCCAAACCCTAACTCTTTTTATTAATTTATTTTGTAACAAATCCAGTATTGTAAATATACTAGGATGTTATTATAAGAAGTATTCGAGATACACTTACACACACCTACATCTAATGGTTAAAGAACATACTGTTTCTGTGGATGGTGAATTTCTGCCTCACAAAACGATGATTGTTCAATATTCTTTTAACACCCTTAAAGGTAGCCATTAAGATGTCACTATATTTATATATGATATATAATATGTTTATGTTTTACTTAATCTTCTTTATTTTTCATTTATGGAATAACATTATGGTTTCCATTATGGTTAAATGTGATATCTTCATTTTAGGAAGTGCGGACTACCGCCCCCTCAAAGTGATTTGATTCATTAATAACATATGTGGTACGTATAAAGGACAGATTTAATGATATTATATATGATACCATACTTTAATTATAATCCTATTATGTTTCATTATGTTTTAATTCCATTAAATAAGAAATAAAAATGGAAGTAGCGTTCATGCGTACGTACGGCTTACCGTCTCCATGAACGGTGCATTTCATTTCTTACCTCTAAATGTTATGTAATATTATAAATGCATGTATATAATGGATATATATTATATATATTATATATAAATAATGAATATAATTCTGTATATAATATATATTTTACAACATGAACAACTTGTAATTATAAAGAGTTTATTTTTGACTCAAGTAGCAATGATCTACAAAACGACCATTATTAACTTAAATAATTACATAGTGCTCATAGCATGTTATTAAGTGATATAAAAGGAATATTGAACTTGAAAAAGGTTCTTAATAAAGTATAAATTAATTCAAGTTTATTATTTAAGAGGTTAAATAACGATCGAGTCAATTCAGACCCGAGGTAAGGGAACCTACCCCTCTCTTTCTTTTTAAGTACACTCTTTTATGTCATTCCTTTTAAGCTCATATTTATTATGATTGGGATGTTATTTTATATTCCTACTGATTTAAATTTTATGTTAATATTATTAGAGACTCTATTTGATCTCATCAATCCATTTTTAGAAGTTTTAAGTGGCGTCGTTCGGCTGCCGAGTTTTTGTAAGGGATTTTTCATCTCACTTTTATTCCCGTGAGATTTATGCTACTTTTACCACCATTTTCTTTGAGTGGTATATGTACTACCCATTATTATAATCTTTTTGTAATATACTTTCTTTTATGAGTATTTACATCAATGTTGTATTGTCCTTCTTTCATGGGGTGTACGTTTCGAAAGATACCCAAGTCGGTAAGAGAACTTTTCACCCTCCTCTTTTTAAAAGACTTCTTTTGTTGGGTATTTTAATTTACATATTGTAATGTTGGGATATGTTCTTATATATCCTTATTGGTGTAAATTTTATGTCCAAGTGATGATATACCCTTTTTATCTCTCATCAACTTATTTTCTGAAGTTTGAAGTGACGTCGTTAGGCTGTCGGATTTTTGCAAGGGAACTTCTTAACCCAATTTTGATTCTTTGGGATAAACTTGTACTCCTGGAATTTGTGGTTCTATGAATATGTGTGAATGACCTCTTATTGTTTTACACTTAATATCCACTTATATTAGGTGTATTCATTTGTCACACATAATTATGTAATTGATTTATCCTTAATCCAAGGATATCGTCTTTGTATGGGACTTCATCTCAATCTCTATTCATTGAGGCATATTTTGTTTTGTACACAACTTTCTTTTATATAGTGTATAAACCCCTTTGACTTTTACATTTATCCAAAATGGATCTTTATTATACAAAGCGTTTTATTAAATGACAAAAGGGAATGTTTTTATCGTACGTATGCGGCGAAAACGACTTCTCCGCCGCCGTGACCATTATTTGAGTTTCAGCTTCCTCTACAAGCCATACCTTTTTTTTAAATGAAAAATAAATACCATGTTTTACTTTTCTTTTATTTTGGTATTGAAAATGGTTTTCATAATATTTTTATATCAATGTGTTGTATTTATATCTTGTGATTGAAAAGTGGAAATGTTATGTTTCTTTTATGCATGTTTTATGTGATACGATTATGTTATGGTTCTTGGGAATTATTATGAAGATGGGTGGTTCTGTGATAAACTAAGGGTGGTTGAGGCCGATATAGCTCTACAATGCATTGGGTAACGCGATGGAGTTAAACGTTAAGGTTTCTCCAAAGAGATTTAGGGAATATACTGTGATGGTTATTCCAAACGTAACCAAGAGGGTTACTCCCTATTTAAGAATGCTATGAGTGCCTAAAGTTACCTTTATGCGTTATGATTTCTATGATTTATTCATGATTTGATGAGGTATGTTAAAATGATTATGCTTTATGAGTAAAGTATGATTTCATACATGGACTAATGTTTTCTTTTTGTACTTTTATATCCCTTACTGAGCTTTTTATGCTCATCCCAAGTTTTTGAAATGTTTTTCACAGATCAAGGGAAAGGTGCATGTTATGATAATAGTGTCAAGGAAGTGTCAAGAAAGAATCTATGTTTTTTTTAAATATGTTTCCGTTGATGGGGAAAAATGAATACTATCTTTTATGTAACCACTTTGTTTAAATGTGGAATGTAGTTCATGATTTATGATCTAATTCTCTAAAACTCTAAACCTGAAAATATCCTCAATGTGAATTATTAATTTAATTTAATATTAAGTAAGGTTTAAGGTCATGGCCTTATAGTTGGTATCCGAGGTTGGTTTAGATAACTTTAAAGGTTAGAGTGTTGTTTAAGAAAAAGTTACAAGTTGTGTATAACCACAATGGTTAGTATATTAGATGGAGTTATCATTTTTTTTTGAAAGTTAGAATGAGTTTGAGATAACTTGGATAAGTATATCTTGGTGTTTATCTTCCTCTTTTTTATTTGATGATTTTAATGATATACTCACACTGGCCTTTTTGGTTTTAGTAAATGGCTGGATCTATAAGGCACAAAGTAACAGTGGATTTGAAGAAAACTGTGGCAGTTTTATGAAAGAACAACTGAATGATATGGGATTTGTAATGAGAACTCTTATGGTTATCCTCAACTAACTATCTGTAGTCATGATTGACCACCTGAACCTTAGTGATTTTTATAAGGAATCGTCTATGCAAGAAACAAATCCCTACGGAAGTTCAGGTAATAATCATAAAGGTAAGTATGTTCAAAAACCTATGTGTCAAATATGTGGAAAGAAACACATAGGAAAATGTTTCAAAGGGACAGAAAGATGCTATAGATGTGGAAATTAAGGTCATAAAGCAAGAACCTGCCATGGAAAAAGGAAGCATCTAGTTGACTCTAGGAAAGGGAAAGTAGTTCTTTCTGAAGGATCAATTGAATGTTTTAAATGTGGTGTGCGTGGTCATTATGAAAACACATGTCCTACGAAGAAATTTCAGGAATGGGGTCACCAAAATCGTACAAATATTCATTTACCAATACCTAATGCCATTCTGATGGATGAATAAACTGACAATGAAGAATGAAAGGTATGGATTATTTCTTAACATTTGTTTTCCTATTATTGTAATATGAGGATATGATTCATGATTTTGTTTGTAGGAATGAAGTATTTCAGAATACGTTGAAAAGGAATGGCTAATGGATCATGAAGAATGTTGAATGAGTACGAAGTCATCATATAAGGGATTCAAGAGTTATGGTAGATTTTAGGATGGTGAAATTCTTAAATGTATTCAGTATCTTTTGATGATGGGGTTACATTAGAAGAATATTTATAGTAACCCTGATGTTTGATATACGAAAATTTTATTCAAGGAATAATTATCCTTTCTTTTGTGGATATAGTTATAAAGAACCATTTGGGTTTATATGATCCTTTAATTTGAGGCAATTACTGCTTAATACATTTTGGGTTGCAAAATGGAAGTTATCAGATAACCTTTGTGGTTAAAATATGTTATGGTTATTTTTGATGAATTTATCTCTTTTTGAGGAATTTTATAAAATTATATAGTTTTTGAAAAGGTACAACACACAGACTGTGTGAGAAACCGTCGCGTCGGATGAAGCTGCGGGAATCGAACCCACAACCAAAGTGCAACTGGTATTTATCGCCTACCACTGGACTATGTGAAGTCCCTGGTTAGTTTGAATGATTGTTTTTAGTTAGATGATTTTATGAATTAATATTAAGTTAATTTTTGGTTATCAATGGAAATGATTAGCCTATCAAGGATGATATGTGATTAGGTTAATTACTTTTCAGTATGAGACTGTAAGAGTAACTGATGTTATTTTGGAGAAAAATGTTAAAATTTATCTTAGGATACTATGTGATTAAATCCTTCAGAGAATTGGGTTTCAATCTTAGTTTGGTTTACTTTGTATAATTTTATGGATAGATGTTTATTGAATGGTCTTTGTTGAACTTTGGGTTTTGTTTGACAAATTTTGGAGATTAAGAATAGATTTTTTTTATAAAGGATTATCCTTTTTGGGTATTAACTGATCTCATACTAACCTTTTTGGTTTTAGTTTTGGTTAAGGTCTAAATACATGGGAAGTATATAGTTCTCTTTTGTGGATTAGGTGATTCTGTATAAGTTGATTATAGCTCTCTTAATGTGAACAAGTCATCCCAAATACTCGTCTTTTGGAGAAAATATGAGTTCGTGTAAGAAATCTAGTAAAAGTTGAATGTCAACATGACAATTAAGTATGCTTCCTTATGTTTTAGTTAAGCTCATAAATAAATTCCTCAATGAATAATAACTTAAAACAAAAATGTTGTCTGTTAATTTTTCCTACTGGGGAATCAAATACCATTTAACCCATCACAAGTTTGTGATTTTCTTGTTGTTAACTTTCTCCTAGACATGTTTACTATCACTCTCCATCAGAACATGACCCTTTGTTTTTTCCTCCATATCCATATTTTAATACTTGGAATCCTAGTACGGGTTAACTCAGGTGACATTTTTACTTCTCTCCCATTCTTTTAAAGTGATAGTTTTACTGACTCTTGTTCCGATGTGGGATTTTTAATGAAGCTTCCAAGCCGAATTTTAAAATTACGAGGACGCAATTCCCAAAAGGGGGGAAGGATGTAACACCCCAGGTAAATAAAAAATATGACATTTTCGTATTTATCCATATTTGTGAATAAAATATTAATATTACTTTAAAGGGGATGCTATGCTCGATGGCGTACCCAATACGCAACAACGAGTTTCTTGGGAATCTTATGTTGCACTCTAATAACAAAATAATATTATTTTAAATGGTAGTTAATGCCTAGTCGTTGTAATGGCGGGAATGAACAAAACTAACTACAAAATGATTATATATGTTTGTCAAATATTTTTACTTTTTACCATAAATGTTAGAGGATTAAAAATGCTAATGAATCCAATTTTAAGCGTAAACATTCTAATATTCTTTAAAAGGTCGATTAACTGCCTTTTGATGGAGAACCTTTCTTAAATCCACTTTTTGACAATTTAATGTGTTATATTTGACAAAATAAAATTCTTCTTTAGAATCAGGACATCAAAATTTACTTTTTGTAAATTTTTGGTATTTTTCCGATAAAGATCATTTTTTAATGAATAGTGAAAATGTTGTATTTCAATTCAAAACCTCTTTTTAATCTAATTTATTTATATGATTATATTATCTTTTGAATTGTTTTTAAAGTTAAATTAGAATATATTTTTACCATTTAATCCAATAGTGGTCATTGGAATTAATTTTACTTTGAAATTGGACTTAAACTAGTGTCAATCTTTTAATAGATATTGTTTCTTAAAAACACGCGATTTGTTTTGACAGCGGGAATTAATTATTAAATTAATTAATTCAACTTATATGTTTTGAATTTTGTAAAATAGAAATCATTTTTGAATTTGGAATATCAAATATATCTTAGGGTGAATTTTTGGTATTTTTCTGAAAAAAATCAATTTTTGATGAATAGTGAATCCACTAAGTGGTAGTTTAAAAACTGATTTTTCATTTAAATGAAACTTCACCACTTCTGTGATTTGAATTTAAAAAATCCGACATACACGGTTTTAATTATGATTTAAAACGTGGTTGAATGGTATTAAAATAATTTTTTGGTGAATAGTAACTTTTAAGTTTTTAATCGCGATTAGAGGTAATTAGTGTAATTTAAGTTAAAAATAATGTTTTAGTAATATAAAATGACCTAGAAACATGTCCTACCCTCATTGTATGTGTCATGGCCGAACAAGACAATCCATGGGTCAACTTGGGGACCCCATGGAGCCACTTTGGTTGAAAAATGACATAAATAACTTTTTATTTAAAGTTAAAATAAAAATGTCAAAAGCATGAGTTGTTTTACTAAAACAATTTTTAAATGAGGTTATACAAGTCATATTTTTGACTATAAATATTAATTAGAAAGATAAAAATATTTCCTACATCATGATATTTTTTTATAATTTTTAGACATTAAATAAATCAAATTATTTACGACATCATGATGATGCAGCCATTACCTCGTTAATAAAGGATTTAAATAAAATGAAACGATAATGTTAAAATTATAACTTAAATTTGTCAAAAACCTATTTTATGAGTATATTTCTACCCCTTACCATCTTATACTATAAATACATCAATGTGGGACCTTTAAAATCCGAAACGCATTTGAAAATAAAGTAACATTTTGTAACTTTCCAAGAGTGCCCCTCCTCTCCTCTTATAAAAGGCCCCCACCTCTACCACCTTACCCACACCTCTCAGGCCTTTGTCTCGACCAACACCTGATCATATTGTCTCTCCACATCCCTATCTTACTCCTAGAAGGCTAACTTTGGGAATAGGTCTTCCCAAGGAAGCCTTTGAGCTCAAATCAAAGAGAGATACCCGATTTTAAGGTAATGTCTTCACTTGTGTTCTTTTGTTTTATTTTTCTTCTCCAACCCCCTAACTATTTTTATTCATTTCTTTTGTAACAACTCCAGTATATTCAATATACTAGGATGTTTTTATAATAATGTTTTGAGCTACAATTACAGACACCTACATCTAATGGTTAAAGAACATACTGTTTCTGTGGATGGTGAATTTATGCCTCACAAAACGATGATTGTTCAATATTCTTTTAACACCATCAAAGGTGGCCATTAAGATGTCACTATATTTATATATGATATATAATATGTTTATGTTTTACTTAAGATTCAGTATTTTTCATTTATGTCATACCTTTATGGTTTCCATTATGGTTAAACGTGATATCTTCATTTTAGGAAGTGCGGACTACCACCCCATCAAAGTGATTTGATTCGTTAATACCATATGTGGTACATATAAAGGATAGATTTAATGATATTATATATGATACCATATTTTAATTATTATAATATTATGTATCATTATGTTTTAATTCCATTAAATAAGAAATAGACATGGAAGTAGCGTTCATGCGTACGTACGGCTTACCGTCTCCATGAACGATGCATTTTATTTCTTACCTATAAATGTTATGTAATATTATAAATGCATGTATATAATGGATATATATGATATATATGATATCTACATAATGAATATAATTCTGTATATAATATATACTTTACCACATGAACAACTTGTAATTATAAAGTGTTTATTTTTGACTCAAGTAGCAATGATCAACAAAACGACCATTATTAACTTTAATAATTACATAGTGTTCATAGCATGGTAGTAAGTGATGTAAAAGGAATAATGAACTTTAAAAAGGTTCTTAAGCAATTAGAAATTAATTCAAGTTTATTATTCAGGAGGTTAAAGAACGATCGAGTCAAGTCGGACCCGAGGTAAGGGAACCTACCCCGCTCTTTCTTTTTAAGTACACTCTTTTATTTCATTCCTTTTAAGCTCATATTTATTATGATTGGGATATTATTTTATATTAATATTGCTATAAATTTTATTTTAATATTATGAGAGACCCTATTTGATCTCATCAGTCCATTTTTAGAAGTTTTAAGTGGCGTCGTTCGGCTGCCGAGTTTTTGTATGGGATTTTTCATCTCACTTTTATTCCCGTGAGATTTATGCTACTTTTACCACCATTTCCTTTGAGTGGTATATGTACTACCCATTATTCTAATATTTGTGTAATATACTTTCTTTTACAATTATTTACATCAATGTTTTATTGTCTTTCTCTCATGGGGTGTACGTTTCGAAAGATACCCAAGTCAGTAAGGGAACTTTTCACCCTCCTCTTTTTAAAAGACTTCTTTTGTTGGGTCTTTTAATTTACATATTTTAATGTTGGGATATTTTATTCTATATCCTTATTTATGTAAATTTTATTTCCAAGTGATGATATACCCTTTTTATCTCTCATCAACTCATTTTCTGAAGTTTGAAGTGACGTCGTTAGGCTGTCGAATTTTTTCAAGGGAACTTCTTAACCCAATTTTGATTCTTTGGGATAAACTTGTACTCCATGAATATGTGGTTCTATGAATATGTGTGAATGACCTATGATTTTTTTACACTTAATATCCACTTATATTAGGTGTTTTCTTTTGTCACACATAATTATGTAATTTATTTATCCTTAATCCAAGGATATCATCTTTGTATGGGACTTCGTCTCAATCTCCATTCATTGAGGCATAATTTGTTTTATACACAACTTTTTTTATATGGTGTATAAACCCCATTGACTTTTATGTTTATCCGAACGGAATATTATTTATACAAATCATTTTACTAAATGACAAAAGGGAATGTTTTTGTCATACGTATACGGCGACAACGACTTCTCCGCCATCGTGACCATTATTTGAGTTTCGGCTTCCTCTACAAGCCATACCTTTTTTTAAATGAAAAATAAATACCATGTTTTACTTTTCTTTTGTTTTGGTATTGAAAATTGTTTTCATAATGTTTTTATATCAATGCGTTGTATTGATATCTTGTGATTGAAAAGTGGAAATGTTATGTTTTATTTATGCATGTTTTATGTGATACGATTATGTTATGGTTCTTGGGCATTATTATGAAGATGGGTAGTTCCATGATAAACTAAGGGTGGGTGAGCCCGATATAGCTCTCCAATGCATTGGGTAACATGAAGGAGTTAAACGTTAAGGTTTCTCCGAAGATATTTAGGGAATATACTGTGATGGGTATTCCAAACGTAACCAAGAGGGTTACTCCCTACGTAAGAATGTTATGAATGCCTCAAGTTACCTTTATGCCTTATGATTTCTATGATTTATTCATGATTTGATGAGTTATGTTAAAATGATTATGTTTTATGAGTAAAGTATGATTTCATACATGGACTAATGTTTTCTTTTTGTACTTTTATATCCCTTACTGAGCTTTTTATGCTCATCCCAATTTTTTGAAATGTTTTTCACAGGTCAAGGGAAAGGTGCATGTTATGATGATAGTGTCAAGGAAGTTTCAAGAAAGAATCCATTTTTTATTTTAAATATATTTCTATTGATGGGGAAAAATGAATATTATCTTTTATGTAACCACTTTGTTTAAATGTGGAATGTAATTCATGATTTATGATCTAATTCTCTAAAACTCTAAACCTGAAAAGATTCTCAATGTGAATTATTCATTTAATTCAATATTAAGTAAGGTTTAAGGTCAGGGCCTTATACTATTAGTTTAATTGTAATAAAATTCCTATAAGTGGGTGATTTAAAAGTGGATAAGAATAGGTATTATCTTGAGACTCATCCTCTTATTTTATTTTTTCTATTTATTTTTCTTTTTTTTAATCAATTTTTTTAAATACGTATATATTCTCAAAACTCAATTGAAAAGGATTACATTGATAGTTAATTTCAATTCTTTTCTTATATACGTTTTTTATTCTAGTAAATGCTTTTCAAAATTTAAAAGAGTTTTATAACTATTTTAACTGAGTTGTGATCGAAATTCTATGAATATTTTTGAAAGATCAACTTATATAATTCTACTGTATTAGTTAAATGGGATGTATTTTATAAATTGGGTGATTTATTTTTTAAATATTTTTCAATATAAATTTTAATTGGAAAATAAATGCACTCCCCCCTATTGATTTTTCCTCTCTAACCAACATTTGGTATCAATGGTTTTTATTTATATTTGCTTACTGTTTATTCTAATCAAATTATTTTTGAAAGACCTTATTTCCATTTTCTAATATTCTATTATGGAGGCTAAGTATGAATGTTATTCAGGAAAAAACACCTTATTTTAATGAAAAAAAAATATTATCATTGGAAAAAATATTCATTAATAATATATATAGGAATGAAGAACCATATAGATGTGTATTCTCTAGATCCAAGTCTAGAATCTTCACTATTTGAGACTTCCAATGTTCACGTTGTGGATCCTCCATCCATGAAGAATGGGCCTCAGTTATCTGGTGTAATTAAATCGTAGTGAAGATTAATTTTATAGTCTAGTTCATGAGAAAAAAATCCCTACTGATGAAAACATGAAAAGGATGGGTGTTTCACTTGCATCGAGATGCAGATGTTGTGCTCAGCCAAGCACTGAATCTACCTGGCATATTTTCTTCATAAGTGACTGGGTGATCTATCTATGGAGTATGTTGAGACATGAATGGGGATTTTCTAGTGGCAGTAAGTCTATCTCATCATTGTTATCAAAATGGTATTATGGAATTGAGCAACAGGGGGTTGAGGTTATGGTTTGAAGCATGATGTTCATTTCTATATGTTGCAATATTTAGGAGATAAGGAACTTCATGAAGGAGGGAAAATAGATCTATGATACATTCCTTAAGGAACCATGATATGTTACATGTGGTGGAACTGGGAAATATCATATAGGATTTGGGATCTTCTGTGGTGCTCCGAATAGTAGATCCTCGTACCTTTATAGTGATGGAAGATATGAGCTCTAGGAACACAGGAAGACATATCAAAAGGGTGGACCCTTGCATGGTCTTAAAGATAAATGTAGATGGATCCTTTATATCGATGACCCTGAGAGGGGGTTGGCTTGTAGTGGATGTCTATGGATTAGTTAGTATGGGATTCAGTGCTTTCATTGGTGTGGGAACATCACTGGGGGTAAGGGCCAAAGCAATGGAAACCAGGTTACCATTGTGTAGGATTTACAATATTATAATTTCAGAGGTAGGGTCTAATTTAGGTGTTTGGTTGTCCTACTATGGAACAAGGATGGATTTAGTTGGGAACTCATTTATCTAATCTTAAAATGAAAATGTTTCATCAATCATGGTATCATGGTTGGCCACACTTATAGATAGGGTAACTTCACAGGTAATAACATGGTATGTAAAGGTGACTATGGTATTTATATTTTTTATTACATCAAGTCCTTACCCCTTGAATTATCTCTCATTTTAAAGGATTATGACCTAGGGTTTCATCACTACCATATCCCGTAATAAGGGTCTTTACCCATTCCACATCTTTTAATAAAAAGAAGGAAACTTTTAGTGGTGTTTTTTATTTATAAAATATCTATATGAGAACCCTAAAACTGCTAGAAAGCAATGGGATGCTACTATTAAATCTGGTTATGATTCAAACCGAAAGCTATGAACTATTTATTTTTTTATTTAAGTGAATATGAATTTAACAGAACATCTTCTGATGGGATTGCTTATGATATATGGGATACCATATTTGTGTCTCATGAAGTCACTTATAATGTAAAAGAAATATGATTAAATATATATACTTTTAAGTATGATATATTCGAAATGAATCCTAAAATTTTTTATTTTTTATATCGACCTTACATTTAATGAGATTATAAATACTATGCTCTCCCTTCGATATATAATTATAGAAAGATATAAAGTAATTAAAATAATAATATGTCTATCGGATCGATAGAGAAACACTAGATTCTTTATCTGAGAATCATGCAACATCAAAAAACTACCAGTAAAGGAAATTATTAGAAATATCATGATTTAGGAATAAGAGTTGAAGGTAAACAAATAAATAAGATGAACCAAAATGAAAATATTTTATACATAAATCATCATGATAAAAATAAAAATATTTTTTAAAATATGATAGTACAATTTAAAGTGAAGGTGATATTGAAAGTGATGAAGAAAATGATTATCCATCTATAAGGTTGACTAAGTTATATAAAAATAAGTTTTTAAGAATGTATAACTATAAAGTAAAATATGAAAAGAGAGAAAATTGAAATAAATTTTGGAAATATGATGATCCATCTAGTGAAATAACCTATTTTAGATGCAAAATAAAAAAGACACATAAAGGTTGACTATCTAAAGATCAAATAAAAAAATAAGTATAAATATAAGGGTAAAAGATTAAAAAGATCATGGAAGTCTACTTGGAGTGCATATGAGGATAGTTCCATTAACAAAAATTAAATCAAAGGACATTTTAAGGAAAAAATATAATATATTATTTATGGATACACCCTATGAGGTACCTTATATTTATTCTCATATTAGTGATGATTCTGAAATTTATAATAAATAATTAGAGGAATATTTTTCTATAATATAATATACAATGAATAAGATAAAATAAAAATCTAAAAATCTAAAAATGGATAATATAATATGGGTGGTAAATAAATATTCTCTTAGTATAGAGAAATAAAAGTATTCTAATTTATTAAAACATAATATTACTCAAAAAATAGTAAATGAACAATTAAAAGGGGATATTGAAGGTTTTTCTAGAAGAATAGAACCTTAAAAAAATTATGGGAAATAAAGTTTTACATAAACCAATAACTAGTTTTTGTTATCAAAATGGAAATAAAAATAAACAACACAAAAAAAATTTATTCCTAGTTCCAAAAATAGAGCTTATGTTTCTAAAAATACTACTTATTTTTGGAAATTATACTATAAATTTTGGACCAAAAAATGTTTTCTTTCTAGAATTGTTAAATATATTTTTAATATGGATGTAAAATAAATTTTGATTCTAAAATATTTTATTTCTAACCTCTCTGGACCCAAACAGATATGGGTACCAAAATAATTGTGCATTTAATTCATTTCAGGATAAAATATTAAAGATATCTAATAAGAATATATTGTATCTAGATATTTAATGTTCCAAAAAACTACTAGAGACTATTAAATCTTAAAAACCTTATCAAGTTGGATAGTGGGCATGTCACTTTTAGTGATGATGCAAAAGGAAAAATCATTAGACTTGGAAAAATTGGAAACTCTGAATCTATCCTTATTTATAAAGTTTTATTTTTTTAGAATTTAAAATATATTCTAGCTACCATCTCAAAAATGTTAGATGGCGTTTATCATTCCTAATTTAAAAATAATTATTGTAAATTTTTTTAATCTAATTATGATTTCTTATTTACTAATTTTAGAAATTATAAAGTTTAAACTGTTAATTTAAATTATTTATTTTATCTAAATGTTTCTTTTTTAAGTTCCTTTCATATATAATCTTGGCAATGTCAAATGAAACTAGTTCATTTTAGAATATACTCACTTAGAAAGCTTTCTATGAAAGGATTGGTCAAAGATCTAACTAAGATAAAATTTTCTAAAGACAAACTGTGTAATCCCTATCAAAAAGGAAAGAAACACAATATATATTTCAAACCAAAGAAAGAGGTTCCTACCTATAAACTGTTATAATTAGTTCATATGGATTTATTCAAACCATATATATTTTCTATCTTAGATAAAAAACATTATTTTTATGTTATATTAGATGATTATTCAAGATAAAAATAGGTTTTTTTTCCTTCTTATAGAAGTGAATATCCTTCTTACTTTTTTGAGTATGCTAAATCCATAGAAATCCTTAGTGGAAATACCACAAAAATATTGAGAAGTGATCATGTTCAAGAGTTTAAGAATCAATAATTTGAATCTATCTTCTCACATAATGTATATACTCTTAGTTTTTTTACACCTCAAAAAAATGGGTTTCTTGAATGGAGAAATATTACTTTTCATGAAATTGATGGAACAATGATTTTTGAATATGACACTCCTATCTATTTATAGGAAAAAGCTATACACATATCTGTATATGTAATTAATAGATTTATTATCATAATTATCATTAAAAATAATCCATATGAATTATTAAAATATATATACCTAAATAAAAGTACATTAGGATTTTTATATAAAGTTTATATTCTTAACAAAAAATAGAATCCAGAAACATTTTCACCCAAAATATATGAAGTAATTTTTATTATTTATTTAACTATTATTAAACCTTATAGGGTCTTTAAAAAGAATTCTAAAGTTGTGGAAGAAACTGTTCATGTCACTTTTTATGAGAGTTATCCATATAAATCCATACCTTCTTTAAAAAATCTTGAGGATTATATATCAAATATGAATATCAAAAACACCTATAAATCTTCTAATATTTCTTCTAATTTACCTAAAAATCACTTGTAATATATCATAAATTTCTTCCAAAATCTGAAGAAGAAAATGAAGTACCAAGTACTTATATCCCTATAACTATTAGAAATATTAAATACCACCCTTTGGATGTTATAGTTGGAGATCTAGATAGAGGATCCCAAACTTGATCCTCACTAAGAAACTAGGTTGAACATCAAGCCTTATTGTCACATCTTGAACCTAGGAACATCAATGAAACACACAATGATGAACATTGGGTAATAGAAATGAAAGAACAACTAAAACATTTTGAAAGGAATAAAGTTAACGAATTAGATAATAGACCAAAATACTAACTAACTATTGTCAGTAAGTGGGTGCACAGAAAGACGGTTTATGATTTTGACTCAATCATTAGAAACAAATCAGAATTTGTTGCAAAAAGATATATTCAATAACAACGTATTGACTATGAAGAAACCTTTTCATTATTAGATAGAATTGAGTCCATAAGAATGTTGTATTAATATGTCGCACATCATAATTTCAAACTATATAAAATGGATGTAAAGACTGAATTTCTAAATGTATATATAATTGAGGATGTATTTGTTGAATAACCTCCGGGATTTCAAAACACTCATTTTACAAATCATTTTTTAAAATTATCCAAATATTTTTATGGTTTAAAAAAATCTCATATATCTTTGTATGATAGGATCGTCACTTTTCAAATGTTAAATGGATTTAAAAAAGGTATTTTTGACCCAAACTTATTTTTAAAAGTAATTTCAAATGATTTTTTTGTGGTTAAAATATATGTTGATGATATTATTTTTGGATCATCAAAAAACTCCATGTGTATTGAATTTTCCATAATTATGAAAAAAGAATATTAAATGAGTATAATGGGTGAGTTAAAATACTTTATTAGATTTAAAATTTTTCAAAACAAATAATTGATTGTTTAAAATAAAATAATATACAAAAAGTATCCTTTAAAATGATTTTCCATAAATAGAACCAAAATAAGGATACACCCATGAGTGCATGCAGCAAGTTAGATCTTACTAAAATTGGAAAGTTAGTTGATCATACTACTTATAGGGGTATAATTGGAATTTATTATACATAAATATTATCAAACCTGATATTATGTTTAGTGTTTTCATTGTAAATGTTTTCAAGAAAACCCTAAATAAACTCATTTAAATTCTAATAAAATGATTTTTAAATCCCTCAAAAATATAACCAATTTGGGATTATTTTCCCTAAAGGATATGAAATTGAATTTTTTTGTTATTTTGATACTTATGTTGGTGGTTATAAGTTAGATAGAAAGAGAACCTATAGAATATTTCATCTTTTGGGAAAGTATTTAGTTTCATGGTGTAGTAAGAAATAGAATCATGTTGCATTATCTACTACCGAATCTGAGTACATAGTTGTAAGTAGTTGTTGTGCAAAGATTATATGGATAAAACACACATTATTGGACTATGTATGTCAATTAAAACATCCCTATACATTGTAAAAGTACATTTTCTATAATCAGTTCTAAAAAATTGTATTGAATTCAAGGACATAACACATTAACATACAACATCACTTTTTGAGAGATTATTTTCAAAAGGGTGATGTCGCTCTTTAATTTATTGACATAGAGCATAATCTTGCTGACATTTTCACAAATCCATTAAATTATGGGCCATTAAGTCTTATCATACATGAATTTGGTATGATAAAAAAATAAAATGATCTTATAAATATTTTAATATTATTTTTAATCTTTTTTTAATTTTTTTATTTATAATTTTTACTTTTTCTGAGTGTTTTTTAGTAATTTTTTTTCAAATATATCATATGGGTTAACAATTATATTAAATACATATTATTATTTCCCACAAATTGCTATAAAATTAAATCCCTAAATTATTTAAATGTAAAATCAGAATCAGAATCACCACACTTATTTCGAACCTGAACCAAAACCTCTTTTCAAACCCCCTTTTTTGAACCATTCTTCAAATCCCTGGCTACACAAGCCATGAATCTCAGTATACTAAGTTAAAACAAAGATATATTTTGAATATAGTGCTCCAAAATCATCAAAAAGAGAAAATTTTAGTTCAATAAAATCAAAAAAGATTTCTAAGACACACCTCCTTTCTCATAAAGTAGTTTCTAAGAGAGAAGTTGATTTCTAATGGTTCAGAACCAGTCAATCCTTGGTATAGAGAACCATTATTCATCATAAATGGATGATTTGGTTCATAGATGAAATTTTTTACTTTTATCTATGCTTGGTAAAATAATTTTATCAAAATATGGTGTTTAAAGCTGGGGATCATGAAAATGTTATTAGGACAGTAATCGATGGTCAAGAGAGTGAGTTCGCCTCAATACCCAATGTTTATTTCTATTTTAATAGAACAAATAAAATTTTCCATATAGGAGTTGAAAGAAAAGTGTTTCCAATTAGTTTTTATTTGAATCAAACCACCTGAAAATAAATAAATATTAGTTGGAATACTTCGAAAAGGGAGTGGATCACTGATAAGGATGGACTTTATGAGAGATTAAATATAGTCCCAAATGCTTCTAGAAAAAGATGTATCATTGTTTGTAGTTTGGAACTAGATGTGATGATTATAATTATTACTCTACAGATGAAGATGAATATCATGGTCCAATGGATATTTATTAGAAATCTATAATACCTTTTGAAGGTAGATTTGGTGGAATTACTATTCATGAGGTTCTAAATTAGAGAGAAACTATATGAGAAAAGGTATCTTCTACTCCTAAAGTTCCCAGGATTCCTGATATTATAGTTAATGATAAGAATATACCTAGAATACATTTATTGGATTAATTATAAGAATCATGAAATATAAATCTTGAGGGGGGGATAGTCCCAAGATCTGTGTTATTTTCAATATCCCTCACTGATTCCAAAAGAGTTAAGGATATAGATCTTGTAGAGGATATTCCACTTAAGTTTGAGATGGGGGAGATAATATCTTTGCTTCCTCACCCTCTGGTGAATAAGCCCCTCCAGACGACCCTTTCTTGGATATAAATTTATCTACTATTGGTAATTCTAATAAAAAGGATGGAAAGAATTATATTAAGGATGATAAATAGGTAGATAAGGATAATAAAGGTGATGATGATGGAAAGGATGATTATAATGATAATAATCTAAATCTAGAAATACTAGCTCTTGTTGTTGTTTCAAGGGAAGAAGAATTTTTTTGTCTAAGATTATTTCTACTCTTATTTTAGAGAGAATAATAAGGCCTGACTTTTATGAATATATTTTCATGATTTTGGATACTCCCCCATCTCTTAAAGAAATACCTACAAACCCTTCTCTAGAGGTACATGTTTATGAATCTTCTCCAAGAACCAAATTGTTTTCCCTAGAAAAATAAAAAGAAGAATGTAATTTATCTATTTGATAGATTGAGACACCTCATAGTATTTTCTCTTATAAAGAAGAATCATGGAAGAAGACCCCCAAATTCAATTATCATTCCTCTAATCTAAATGATGATTATAAATACCCATGAATTTAGTGATCATTATTCTAATTTGAATTATTATTTCCTTTATAAATCATCTCCTACTCAATCTTGACCTATTCCATCTTAATAAGACATGCCTTCTTCTCTTCCACCTTAGGTAATAACATCTATATATTTCATTCAGTTCAAGAATAACCTTTTGAAATTATTAAAAGATGTTTTTTAAAGTATTAGTTGGGATAATATTCATGAATTAGATGAAGATATTGCATACACTATTGAAAGTGTCTTTTCACATAATATATAGTGACCTTGGACTTTTACATATAACATTACATGATTTAAAGAATAATTATACATCAGTGTACAACCCAAGGATTGTTGAGTCTAGTGTCTGGGAAGACTAAGTATATAAAACATAAAACATTGGGAAAAAACAATTCTTTATTTAATCTCCATTAATAGCTCTTAAATTAATTTAATCCCTTACATCTTCATCGGGTACCCTGGGGAACACATAAATAAAAGAATGATCTAAGAATCCCAGTAAGGGAATGAACATAAGAATATATCTTGAGCACATGAGTTAGGAAGCATGACATGATGATATCAAAAACATGGAACATACTAAATCATATCATATAAACATGGTATCATATAAACATGGAATCATATAAATGTGGAAGAATAATAAAACATGTATTTATTATGTTTCAAGGCTAACTGCCTATCTCGTTCCCATATCAGTATGGGTCAAGGCTAATCGCCAATCCCATTTCTTAGAGTAGTACGGGTCAAGGCTAGCTGTTAATCCCGTTTCACGTAGCATATCATGAGACATAACTTTACCCAATGCATTGGAGCGCTATCTAGCCACAACCATCCTACATTTCATGAAAATGGTTTCCACATAAATAAACATACATAATCAATCTTACAAAAACATAAAGGTTACCCACGGAAAGAATTGGGCACCACAATCATGATTATAAAGCATAACTAATGGGCATATCATGAAAGTGTCCATGAATGAAAGGAATTAGAACATACATGGAAGTTCATAAGGTAAAATAGTCATATGACATGTAAATTGATTTCAAACAGAGGTGAAAACATTTAGGAAATTTATTTGAGAAATTTTTTGCATTAAAACATTTTTTTGTGAAGTTTTAAGGAAAATACTATAGAGATTTTAAAATAGAAAAGAGAAAAATATTTTATATAAAACAATAATTTAACCAAAAAGGCTTTCATAATAAAAAGAATGATTTTATAAAGTCAATTGTGGATTAAAATAGAGGATATAGTGAACTGGAAATTGGGTAAAAATTTTGGAAGTTCCCTTAAAACAGGATTCCTTACCAGAAAGTACTAAGGAAGGAATCATTTAAAAACATGTATATCCCCAAAATATAGTGATGATAGGGTCTTGATAAATTAATTTTTTACAACTAAATATAATTTATAATATTTAAACAAATATATAAGATAACTCTATTCTGATATAAAGAATGATAAGGCAACCCGAAATAACAAAGGAAGTTTTGGTAGAATTCGTTATGGTTTATGGGAATGGTCTTGGGTGTACCTAATAGGGATTTATGAGAGAAAAAGGGGGTTTCTCATCACTTATAAATCATGAGAGAAGTATGGGGAGATTATAAATCATACCCCATCATTAGGGATTACACATAAAATGGAATAGCATAGAGGACATCTTAATTAAGAGTGAAATGGAGTCGATCCCTTACCTTAAATCCAATGGTGTTCTACACTTGTTATTAATGACCTGAATAAACAAATTAGATTTAATAATTAATAATTAAATAACCTCTTATATATTTAAATTATTTTTTATATCCCTTTTAAGTTAATCCATGAATTTTTTAATGGGTTATGTTGTTCAATTTCATTGTTCCGGACCGTTTGTTTTCTTGGTTTTCAAGATTGGTTTACTTATATTCATGTTCGGATAAACACGTATGATGAAAGTTGTTGTCCAAAATTGAAGTTGTATGTTATTATTGAACATCCAAGAGATTGTATGGTTATAAAAATTCATTTTTTTATTAAGAGTGAAAATGATTTATTATATAAAACCTTAGTGATAACCGTTTTAGTTAATAAGGGTGTTGGATTACAATGAACATGTTTTTTTATAACTTAATACAATTTGTACAAAAATATTACAGAACCTTAAAATGGATATATTACATATAAAATGATCTGGTTCAACTATAACACAAATTTTTTCATTAACAGAATTAAATATGATAACAGAGACATATAAACGTTTGTCCTTCAATGTGCTAAATTAACACATCTCAAACGATATTTTCATTTCTTTCAAATAAAATATGGGGAAAGAAGAGAAGATAATGAATTATACCATTATAATAATATAATTATATAAAATTTATGTTACTATAATTATCATATCATTTGGTTGAAGGGAGTTGCGGGAAGAAACAAATTAGAAAATAACTTAAAAGAAATGAAAGAATTGGAAAGAGGAATTTACCTCTTGAGTCTACCTCCTTTGAGAACCTCTTAAGGGGAGAGGTTTTGGTATTTTGGATATAATAGGGGCCTTTAGAAGTGGATTAGGAGTTTGGGGAGGGATTTGGGAAGAATATTTTCAAGGCACGAGGCTTGAGAGGAGTGAATAGAAGAGGGAGTGAGGGGGGTTTTATAGTGGAGGAAAAGAGGGTTTTCATAATTTGTTAATCATTGGTTTATTAATTTACCTCATTAACAAAAATAGTTATGATTCCATGACCAAAAATATTAAATGGGTTAGGTGAATTTGAACCAAGGGTGGTGACATCATCCATGATGCTATGAATAGTCTATTTAGCTCATAATATATATATACGGTAAATTACTGTATTTTATTATTCATCAAAAATTTAAGTATTTCAGAAAAATATCAAAAATTCACCCTAACCATTTATCTATATATAGAATCCAAAAATGAATTCCATTTTCCAAAAATAATTTTCATTATATGATTAATTTAATATTTAATTGAAATCATAATTTATTATTAAAAAACCAAGTTTTAAAACATTTATTTACTTTTTCTAAAATATAGGTACATCATACTTTCACTTGAATATTAATTTTATACTATCAGAGGTAAGGTTACTATTCATTAGGGTATATCACTATTCATAAGGGTATGTTACTATTCATAAGGGTAGGTTACTATTTACTATGAATTATGTTTTCTCTATCGGACTCCAAATAACTTACTGATCACAACCGTGTATGTTAGATTTTCAAAATTCCAAACACAGAAGTGATAAACTTATGTTTAAAGGTCACATAGAACCTATTAGGTCATTATGTTGTGTTTTCATGTGATTTTATGAAATAATTATAAGAAATAAATTTCCATTGAAAACATTGGGTCGTTACATTCTTCCCCCTTAAGAAATTTCACCCTCAAAATTTCATTTTACATTCTAGGCCATAAACAGGTGTGGGTACTTTTCCTTCATTGCCTCCTATAGTTCCCATGTTCCCTCTTCATACTTGTGGTTTAGCCATAGTACTTTGACTAGGTGAGTAGACCTGTTACATAGAACTTTATCTCTATGATTCAAGATCTTCATTGGTTGCTCCTCGTAAGAATGATCATCCTCCAACTATACCACATCTAAAGAGAGTACATGTGAAGGGTCTTGTATGTACTTACTTAAGAGGGATATATGAATGACATCATGTACTTTTTCCATGGTAGGTGGAAGTGCTAGTTGATAGGAAACATCCCCGACACAATCAAGAATCTTGAAGGGTCTGATGCACTTAGGACTTAACATCCCTTTCTTTCCAAACCTCATGACCTTCTTCCATGGAGATATGCGTAGAAATATCATGCCACTAAATTTGAACTCAAGGCCTCATCGAAGATTGTTAGCCTAACTTTTCTATCAACTTTGGTTTTCCGTGATATACTACTGAATGGTTTTCACCATCTCCACCATTTCTTCGACAATTTCATGTCCTAACATCTTATTTTCACTGAATTCATCCCAATACACTAGTGTTTTGCACATTTTCCCATAAAGGGATTAATATGGTGACATTACGATGCTCGGTTGGAAACTATTGTTGTAGTAGAATTCAACTAGTGGAAGATGTTGGTCTCATACTTTTTTGAATTCCATATAACATGATCTCAACATGTCTTCTAGTGTCTAAATAGTCCACTTATATTAGCCATGAGTTTGAGGATGATCAGTCATACTGAAGTTCAGTTCAGTGCTTAGAGCATGTTGGAGACTTTTCCAGAACTTCAAGGTGAATCTAGGATCATGATCAGATACAATATATAGTGGTACTCCATGCATCCTTGCCAATTCTTTGATGTATATCCGTGAATGTTGATCCAATTAAAAGTCATCTAAAATTGTGATAAAGTGATCATCTTTATAAGATGATCCACAACGACCCATATAGCATTGTTTTCTTCTGGATGTCCTTGGAAGTCCCATGACAATGTCCATGGTAATATTATCCCACTTCCATGTTGGTATGGGTAGTTTTTTCATCATCGCCTTATACTTTTTCCTCTCATCCTTCACTTGCTAACATACCATGCGATTTCATGTATATTCAGCAATCTCATTTTTCGTATTGTCCCACTAAAAGTTTTCACAGAGATATCAATACATCTTTGTGATCCCTCAGTGAATAGAGAAGGTCGAGCTATGTGCATCATTCAAAACATCCTTCTTTATCTCTAGATAGGATGGTACACATAATCATGACCCAAATATTACAACTCCTTCCTTGTCAATTTTGAAATCAGAGGATTTCACATTTCTGATAGCTTCCAACCTTTTCTTAATTTCCATATTTTTTTTTTGCGAATCCTTTATTTTCTTCATGAGATATGGTTGAGAAATAATTTGAGAAATGATTTATGATTTTCCTCCCTTAATGATTATCTTGTCCATCCTTAAAAAATATAAGAAGATCATATCCTTTTCAATTATCATCATTGATAAAGATGCAGGATTCTTTCTACTTAGAGTAGCTTCCACCTTGTTTGCCTTACTGGGATGGTAGTGGATTGAGTAGTCATAATAATTTATGAGATCTATTTATCTTCTCTAGAAAATGTTAAGCTCTTTCTCTGTGAATATATATTTGATACTCTTATGGTCAGTATATATCACACACTTCTCTCCATAGAGATAATGTCTCCATATTTTCAACGCAATGATTACAGCAGCCAACTCCAGATCATGCATGGGATAGTTTTTCTCATGGATGTTCAACATCCTTGAGGCATAGTACATCACTTTACCATTTTGCATCAGCAAAAATCCTAATCCCTTCTTTGAGGCATCATTATACACCACAAATAGTTCTCCACTTGTTGTGAGTATGAGTATTGGCATACTGATAATCTTATTTTTCAAATCCTTAAAATGAACTTCACATTCCCAATTCCATAAAAACTTTACTCCCTTCCATTTCATCTTGGTTATTAGGTTTTACAATTGTGAAAAGTTCTTCAAAAATCATCGATAATATCCAGATAGACCCAAAAATATGTGGATTTCTATTACAGAAGTTAGTCTAGGCCACTCTTTAATTTCCATTGTCTTGGAAGGGTCCATAGATATCCCTTCACTGGTGATAACATGCCCCAAGAATGATACTTCCTCCATCTAGAACTCATATTTATTATACTTTTCATACAACTTTTCTCATCTCAATGTATTTAACATAGTATTCAAATTCTCTTCATGTTCCTACTTTCTCTTGAATTATATCATAATATCTTCAATAAAGACTACCACAAATTTGTCGAGGTAATCTCTAAATACTCTATTCATTAAATCCAAGAAAATTGCTGGAGAATTAGTGAATCTGAAAGGAATCACTATGATCTCATAGTGTCCATACCTTGTTCGAAAGGCATCCTTGGGAATATATTCCTTCCTCACCTTTAATTGGTGATATCCCAACTGAAGTTCAACCTTAGAGAAATAACAGGCCCCACAAAGCTGATCGAACAAGTCATCTATCTGAGGAAGGGGATACATCTTCTTTATCATGAATTTATTGATCTCGTGATCATCAATGGAGAGGCGCATTGATCCATCCTTCTTATTGACAAAGAGTACTGGTGCACCCCATGGTGAAGCACTATGGCATATAAAACCCTTCTACAGATTCTCTTATAACTACTTCTTCAGCTCATCCAGATCTACGGTGGCCATTCTGTAAGGTGTCTTTGATATAGGTAGAGATCCTAGAATAAGATCAATTGAGAACTCCAACTCTTGATCATTAGTAATATCAAAAAACTCTTTAGGGAATACATTAATGTAATCCCCCACAATGGTCATGTCTTCAAGCATGATTCAATACTTTGTCTCAATCATTTGAGCTAGATATTATTACCCATAAGGAAAAAATATCTACACTCCATATGATAATTCTAAAGGAGATTCATCTTACTCCTTACACTTGTAAAGAATCGAAGGATGCTTAAATATGTGAAGAGTGATCTCCCTTTTCTGATAGTTGATGTTGTATTTGTATAAAGATAGTCAATCCATGCCTAAGATAGCATCTAACTCCACTAAAAGAAGTATGACGATATTTTTTGGAGGTTTAGTCCAAAAACATTAACCATGGAGGAGTTATAAACCATGGACACAAAGATTTCTTCATTCAATAATCTCATAGATAAATTTTCTTCTAAATTTTGAGGTGGTTTTTGAATAGTTATAATAAACTTGCAATATTTGAAAAAAAATGCATAGAACTAGAATCAAATAGTACATTCGTTATTCTTGAATGAATAACCAGCATACCTATCACCACATCGTTGTATGGATCCACCTCAGTATTAGTGATAGCATAATACCTTCCTTGTTTATTTAGAGGTTGTTGATTATTTCCACCAACATCCCTTGGCTTTGGGAAATTGTTTTCATAATTACCATACTTTTAGCAATTGTAACATTGCACTATAGGCTGCGTGTTGATCTGAACCTTCCTTTCTTCTTACACATTAGCGGGATTATTCATATCCAATTGGAAGTTTTTCTCCAGATGACCAAACTTTCAACATTTGAAGAAATTCTTGGTTCCCTTCAGACAGTTCATAGGATACTTCTTCCCACTTATTTTATAAGGGGAAAAGTCATGATTCTTTCCATCATGGGATTTTTTTTTAACCACCCATGTTGTTCTTCATTTTCTGTTTCTTGTCACTCAGCCCATTAGACAACTGAGAGACTCTAATCTCCATTTAAACCTTGAGGGAACAACTGACAATCTCCTCATAACTATCTAAGTCTCAAATAGCCAACTCTTTTCATAGACTCGGCTTTAGTTCACTAAAAAAGCAGCCCACCTTACTTTTGGTGTTCATGAAAAATCTAGAGGCATACACTGCAATCCGTGTAAAGTTTGCTTCATATGCCCCGAATGACTCCTCTTCCTTCTACTTGAGTCCGAGGAACTCTCTTTCCATCTTGAGATGGAGGGTTTGAGGAAAATATTTTTCGAAAACGTCCTCTTGAATTCCTCCCAATCCATAGAATTAATTTCCTCTTGGGAATTTGTATTGTTAATCAGTTTCTACCACTAATCATCTTCCCCATCAAAATGATATACCGCCAATACAACTTTCTCTTCTTCCAAGAAATAGAGGATGGAGAATATCTTTTCAATGGAGTTAATTCATTATTCTGTGAGGAGGGGATCTAAAGATCCTCTAATCATGGGAGGCCTTTTCTGCATGAAGGATTCTATAGCATATTACTCTTTCCTTGGAGGAGGAGGAGGGAGATCCACATGATTCGATTATTATTCATAACTTGAGACAGATGAGAATGTACTGTCATGATGTTTTGAGCACCCATTCCCATCATATCAGGAATATCATTATGGAAATCTTCACATTCCCAACCACATTGATAGTTGAAACATGTTCTTCTATTTCCCACCATTAACTAAGAAAAATAATATACAATTATAGGGCTTGAATACTTAGTTATTGAATATAAAAAAAAGGAAGTTATTGAATATAAAATGATAAACTTGTAAAGGAGAAGTATGTCCTAACTTTTGATTCATTTGGTTTAAATCTACATTATCCTCGATCTATTTCTTATCTTACATTATTATGGGATTTATTTATTCCCTTAATAATGGTTTGTACTAATCTCATGAATTTACCAAAGAATATCCCATGGGAGTGTCAATACCAAGAGTGCAGAAAGGTGTGATTTCGTATACCAGGATACCCCAAGTCAAGCCCGAAACTCCTTGTCAGGGTTTTCACTCCTAGGTACATCTGTGCTGGATCCACCTCTTCCTATTTGTATCCAAAAAGAGATGTGCTTTTTCTTTGATAAACCACTTACTCTATACTTACCAAAACTTAGGGGTTTTTCTTTATACTTAGTCGCATCATTAAGGTTCTCACTAAGGTGATCTATTACTAATCTACAAAAATAAATAGACCATCCTCTGATACTAACTATAGTGAACCTAACTTTTTAAATATAACATTACATTATTTTAATCATAATTATACATCATAGTACAAGCCCAGTATAGTTAAGTCTAGTGTCTTGGAATACTAGGTACATAAAACATAAAAAATAGGGCTAAAAAACACTTATTTATTTAATCTCCATTAAGAGATCATAACTTTTTTTGAACCCTTACATCTACATAGGGTACCCTAGGGAACACATGAACAAAGGGATGATCTAAAAATCCCAATAAGATAATGAACATAAGAATATATCTTAAGCACATGAGTTAGGAGGCGTGACATAATGATATCAAAAGCATGGAACATATTAAATCATATCATATAAACATGGGATCATATAAACATTAAATCATATAAATGTGGTAGAATAATAAAACATGTCTTTAGTACGGGTAAAGGCTAACTTCCAATCTCGTTCCCATGTTAGTATGGGTCAAGGATAACCTCCAATCCCATTTCCCGTAGTAGTACAGGTCAAGGATAACCACCAATCCCGTTTTACATAGCATATATGAGACTTAACTTTACCTAATGCATTGGAGTGCTATATGGTTGCACCAATCTTATATTTCATGAATATGTTTTACACATAAAGAATTATACATAATAAATCTTACATAAACATAAAGGTTACCCATGGAAATAATTGGGTACCACAGTAATGGCATAAAGCATAACCAATGGGCATATCATGAAAGTGTCCATAAATGAAAGTAATTATAACATAAAAGGACTTTAACAAGGTAAAATGGGCATATAACATGTAAAGTGATGTAAAAAATAGGTGAAAACATTTAGGGAATGTTTTTGATAAATTTTATCATTTAAAAAAAATTGTGTGGTTTTAAGAAAAATACTCTAGAGATATTAAAATAGAAAAGAAGAAAATCTTTTATATAAAACCAGAATTTAACCAAGAAGGTTTTCATAATAAAATAATTATTTTATAAAGAAAATTGTGGCATAAAATATAGGACAGATTTCACTTTCAATTGGGTAAAAATTTAGGAAGTTCCCTTAAAACAGTTTTTCTTATCGAAAAGTACTAAGGAGGGAATCATTTAAAAACATGTATATCCCAAAAAGAGAGTGATGACAGGGTATTGATAAATAAATTTTGTACAACTAAACAGAATTTAGAATATGTACCCAAATATATAAGATAACTCCATTTTTATATTAATAAATATATGGCAACCCGAAAGAACAAAGGAGGTTCTGGTAGAATTCGTTAAGGTTTATTGGCATGGTGTCGTGTGTACCTAATAGAGAATGATGATAGATAAAATGGGTTTCTAATAACTTATACATCATGATTGAAGTATGGGGGATGTGAGAAATCATACACAATTATTAGGTATTACACATAAAATGGCATAGCATAGAGGACATCTTGATTAAGAGTGAAATGGATAGGATCCCTTACCTTAAATCCAGTGGTGTTCTCCACTTGTTATTAATGGCCTGAATAAATAAATTAGGTTTATTAATTAATAATTAAAGAACCTATTCTATATGTAAATTATTTTTTATAACCTTTTTAAGTTCATACATGACCTTTTTAAGGGGTTAGTTTGTTAAATTTTATAGTTCATGGTCGCTTGTTTTCTAAGTTTTCAAGATTAGTTTACTTATATTCATGCTTCAAATAAACATGTATGATGAAAGTGGTTATCCAGAATTGATGTTTTATGTTATGAGTGAACATAAAATAGATTAAATGGTTATAAAAAATCTTTGGTTATTAGGATTGAAGATGAATTATTATATAAAACCTTAGTGATAACCATTTTGGTTAATCGGGGGGTTTGATTACAATGAACATATTTTGCTTTATAAATTAATACCATTTATAAAAAAGGATTACAGAATATTAACATGGATATATTTCATATATAATTATCTGGTTAAACCATAACAAAAATGGTTTAATGACCATAATTAAAGATGATAATAGAAACTTATAAATTTTTGTCCTTGAATGTGCTAAATTAACACATCTGAAATAGTGTTTTCATTTATTTCAAATAAAATATGGGAAAATGAGAGAAGATAATAAAGTATCCCATTATCATAATATAATTAAAGTACATGTTTTTTACTAGATTTATCATACCATTTGGGTGAAGGTAGGTGAGGAAATAAACAAAAAAGAAAATAAATTAAAAGAAATGAAAGAATTGGAATGAGAAATTTACCTCTTGAGTCTACCTCCTTTGAGAACCTCTTAAGGGGAGAGGTTTTGGTATTCTGAAGAGACAAGGGGCCTTTAAACGTGGGCGATGATCTTGGGGAGAGATTTGGGTATAATATTGGCAAGGCACAAGGCTTGAGAGGAGTAAATAGAAGAGGGAGTGAGGGGGGTTTATAGTGGTGGAGAGGAGGGTTTTTATAATTTTTTAATCATTAGTTTATTAATTTCCCTCATGACCAGAAATAGTGATGATTTCAGGGCCAAAAATAGTAAGTGGGTCATTTTAATTCCAATAAAGGGTGTTGAAATCATCCATGATGCTCGGAAGATTCTATTTAGCTTATAATGTATGTATACGGTAATTTACTGTATTTTATTATTCATCAAAATTTCAAGTATTTCAGAAAAATCTAAAAACTCCACCCTAACCATTTATCAACATGTAGAATCCAAAAATGAAGTCTATTTTTCAAAAATAATTTTTTAAATATGATTAATTTAATATTTAATGAAAATCAATATTTATTATTAAAAACCTAGTTTTAAAACATTCATTTAATTTTTCTAAAATATTGGTACATCATACTTTCACTTGAATATTATTTTTATACTATTATGGGTAAGGTTACTATTAATTACAGTATATCACTATTCATAAGGGTATGTTACTATTCATAAGGGTAGGTTATTATTCACCAAAAAATTATGTTTTTCTATCAAACTCCAAGTAACTTACTGATCGCAACCATGTTTGTCATATTTTTGAAATTCCAAACACCGAAGTGACAAACTTATATTTAAAGGTAACATAGAACTGAGCAGTTCATTATGTTGTGATTTCATTTGATTTAATGAAATAATTATAAGAAATAAATTTCCATTTAAAACTTTGTGTCGTTACACTTCAAACCCAAGTTTTTCTTGAAAATAGATCATATACACCATAAGATTTAGTCTTTATGAAGAGAAATGAAAGGTTTTAGAGGAAAAAATAGATTTATGAAATATGATTTATGATGTATGGTGTATATCATGGACTGAATATATCTATCATTGATAACCAGTCCATCCATAACTTTTGATTCTACTTTATCACCTCATACTGCATCAATTTCTATTGATGAAGTTTTAATTCATTGGTTGATTCATTAGAAGATTCAGAAAATCTGGGGTAGTGTCAAGGATACTAAAATCAATTGAAAATGATAATTTCTTCTCATGGATCAAATGAAAATGGGAATTTATTCTCATAGAGAAAAATAGTTTTATTTTATTAGAGAAAAATAAATCAAGACTACTAAAGATAAAGGTATAATCACGGGTGAAATCAAGTATTATCTTAGATGGATTTATACTAAGGTTGATCTGAAGACATGGTTCCTTTCATTAGATAGAGATCTCAATATGACTCCCCATACAACTTCCTTTAATGAAAATATATAGAATTTATTATTGATGAATCCTATGCATAATTAGTTCATTCCATAGAATTATGAGTTCCTTCTAGTTATGAAACATGTCTCAAGGGTTTTAGACGATATCACTAGTATTGTAGAGTATTATATATATGTGTGTGTGTGTTTCTAATTTTATTATGCTAGCACCTCTTTCTCTTTATATTCTCCATATCTTTACCTCTCCTACCCAAGACATGACCATAGTTTCAATCACTACCCCTTTATCTATTCCAACCTCTATATCACCTATTCATTCTATAAGAACCTTTGGTCTTACTATTTCCTAGACCCTTGAATAGATCTTACCAATTTCCAAAGGAATCTCTATTCCCAGCCCTCCTTTAATTCCTTGTAATACTCCTTCTCTACCTCATGTTGTTGTAAAGGTGAAGGACCCATCTATCTATAAGGACTCTGATTTTGATTATATTATGTTAGGTCTTATGTTCAATATTTAAAAAATTAATAAAATATATATATATTTTTTAGTTCTATGTCTTAATTATTTTTTATATTTTATTATTTATTTTATATTTATTAAATTTCTACTCTTTCAAACTTTCTAAATTATTTTTGATAATATCAAGGGGTAAATTTATGGCAAAAAAAAGGAGGAATAAATTATTACATATGGGTAAAATATGGAATTTTAAAACACTGATAATGATTATTCATTATTTCTCAATTACATGGTATAGTATATTATAATATTTAATTCCTAATCTTTACTACTTCAAATAATTATTTTTCCCCAGATTTTTTATCATAAAAAATGGGGAGGTTGTTAGATTAGTCCATAAATTTCATTTTTAATAATCAAAAATAATTTTTATGTTATTTATAATCTATTTTATGATTTATGAAAGTAAAATATTTTTTTTGAAATAATGTCAAATCCACTAAGTCAATGATTAACCACACGATATATGTCATAACCGCAAGACAAAATCAAGTGATCATAAGGAAAACTGAGTGACCACACATTGTCTCTTAGGCAATTTTCATGATCTTGGTTTTTTAAATGGTATGGATTGTACATATAAAAAGTGGATGAACTACATGCCAAACATATTGAGAGTAGATATATCCTCATAAACTCTTGGATCGATCATAAGTCTAGTTGGATTGACTACATGAGAAACCATGTGAGCGCAAAGACAAATAAATTAAACCATTCGTGAAATTTAGACTTTCAAGAAAGTAAGTAATTGACTACATGACCAAATGAATCGACCAGAGTTATTAGTCTCAAATTAAAAAGGTATTGGAAAGACCGTAAGTTTCAGGTGATCTACCTTAAGTGTAATTTGATCGATAGTAAGATTGAATGATCGACCATAGGTATAATTAATCAACCATACAATCTATTAAAAAAATATGAAAATTATGGAATGATTATGGGTACTGATTAAGAAAATTTTAAATTTAATGTATATAAAGGTAATTAATATATTATTATATTATTGAACATATTAATCCAACCAATTTTTTATGCAAAATTACATGTCGGCCAGAATCATTTATTAAGCTGGGATTTCTTTCCAAAGTATAGAAATATTCAATGAAAATTTTGTAATTTCTATTTCTAGAGAATGATTGTTTCAAAAAAATTATGATTGAATAATTAAAAATATACATAATAGACAAATGAAAAATACACATGACCTAAAAACAGTGAAATTGTTCATGTGAAGAAAATAAATCAATTCTCTATTTTGAATGTCTGCAACTCTCTGTTCACACTTGATCTAAGGAAACCTGAAGATAACATCTGAACTTTTTTTCATCAATTAAAAATAAAAAGAAAATAATTAGAATAGAATAATCACCTATAAAATAATAGAACCATTTATTCTATTTTTATAAATTCTTTCTGTTCTCTTACTCTATTTTTCTTACCTTTTAGTTGTGTGTACTTTACATTGTATATCTTTTAGCACTATCTATATTACTATATTGGGTAGTAAAATAAACTCTCTAATTCTCTTTTTCATTTATTCTTCAATAAATAAATATGTAATAGGTTCTGTAGCCTGGACTTCATGTGTGCAATTGTTATTTTTTTATTCTCCCATATAGAATTTTGTAGGAGACTTTGTATAGCCTGGATAGCCTTTTGTGTTATTTTGTAAAAACTAATCTATCCTTTAGATAAGTTTATTTATAATCAACTACTTTGAAGATATTGATTTTCTAGTTGAGAGGACTAGGTCTCATTTTGAAACTAAACCTTATTTTTTATTTACACTATGTGTTTTTATTATTATTTTTTACTTTGTTTTTTTCAAAAACTGTATATATTTTAAAAAATAAATTACAAAACATTACTTTTATGGATATAATTAATTTGTATTTTATATACATTATTTTATTAGATTAAATATGCTTCAAAATTTAAAATATTTTTAAACCAATTTTTAATGAGTTTTTATCGACCTTCTAAGAAGCTTTTTTAAAGAACAAATTATATATTTCTACTATTTTAGTTGACAAGACTATATTTTATAAATTGGGGGATTTAGTTTCTAAATAATTTTTAATAGAAATATTAATTAGAAACTTAATTCACTCCCCTATTAAGTTGTCCACTCTGACCAACAGTTGAAATTAGGTTTAATTTTTTAAAATATTTATTTTTTTAATTAAATTTTTTAGATTATTTTTTAAAATAATTAATATGGGATATTAAGTGATGGAGACATAGAAATATTATGGGAAATTATGGGTGTATATTTGTATTAATATCATGACATGAATCATAGTCTATTTAGTGGATTTATAAGCTTATTTAAATGGAAAAGATAAATACAACAAAGTTTATGGGAATGTTAATGGATAGTTATGTCATGATTTATAAGTATAATGGATATTTAACTCTCCTATAAAATTTATTTTTCACTGATTTCATTTTTATTTTTTGTATTCCCCCAAGAAAGTGTCCTTGAGAATTTATGTGGCATGGGAGGTTGAGAGATAGGTAGATGATGAAGGAGAATAGATATATAATAGGTAGAAAGTAAAGATTTTTTATCATTATGGGATTAAGGTTGGTGACTTTAAAATCTCATATTTCTATAAACTATGAGAATCTATCATGATTTGTTTTTGTGATGGGTATATAATTCATGATAATCTAAGATAAATATTATATTGGTAAACTAGAATATGAATATGATGGAACTATATTGATGTTTTTAATTAAAATATTTAATAATATTGATATAATAGATTAATGGAAGAAAAATAGAAATGGTGTAAATGAATTAAAAGTATTGACTAAAATGTATTTTATGACTAAGGGAAAAAAATGTGCATTTTAAAGGATTAATGATAGAAATTGACATTTTGATATATAATTTTGAAAATATAAAAAGAAATGTATTTTCATGATATTTCATTGTGATAAAATTAGTTATGATAATTGTTTATAATTATTATATTATTATTTGATAAGTTTTGTTAGTAATTTGATCCTGAAATATTGTTTAGTTTTTGAAAATTTCTAAATAGGTGAGGATAGTGTTTTTAGAAAAATGGCATGATCTATGATTAATTAGAATGGTAAGTCATGCCACCTTTTGGAAAATCTCCCTAGTTAGTGGTTTATTATTTTATAAGGAGTTACTATTTTACATGGGGGGCATTCTAGGTTGAATGGGGTCATAACTTATACTAGTGAAGTTGGAATTTTCACATATTGGGTTACATGGGGTGGTTCATTTTTTATATTGGTCCTTCAACTTTGGAATGAGGTTATGCTATATCAGTATTATGACTATGTAGTATCTTATATGTTGGGATAGTGATAAATGGGGGAGAATGTGGTTAATATGGGGACTAAGTGGGAATTTAGTTTCCAAATATGAGTTCACTAGTAATGAGGTTATAGAATATTTTTCTAAGGATATGAGGAATTTCAGAGATGAAATGGTTAACTTGCTAAGATATAGTTTGTTTTATACCTATTTGGTGCCATGGTATATAAATTTGATATAATTATATTATATAGGACCTTTTTTATGTGATTATCCTAAGTGGAAGATTGAAAAAAAGATAATGACGGTATAAATCCATTTTTGATTATTAGTGATGATTTAAGTGTTACTGATGTGGTTTGATAATGGATATTAAGGGTTTGAATCCATTTATAATAATGGGTGATGGTGATATTAAGGATGTGACTATCTACAGTAGTGATTTTTGATGTATTATGGTGGTGATAAAGGTTAATGTGGTAAGATTCCTTGTAAGTGAACACTAAAAAAATATGAAATTTTAGGAAAGTTTCCAACTACCAAGTTGATATATATATATATATATATATATATATATATATATATATATATATATCAATGAAGGTGGACCGAGGTGGGTAGAATCCTTGAAGGTGGAAACCCGATAACAATAAGATTCCATGTAGGTGGACAGATATCCAGCCATTATATTTCATACTAATGTCCCAATAGGTGGAAAGATAGTTGTATTTTCCTTATAGTGTGGTCCCTATGGCTGAAAACAGCTTTTATTTATTATATAGAAGACCATATGGTTTGAAAACTACTTAATATTTTTATACAAATTTTGAATTTAAATTATTTAGTATAGGCTAGAATATGTTTCATGATTTTGAAATCCTGATGGTTATGAGGCATAGAATAAATGTGGTTTGGTGGTTTACCTTAGGGATTGATGATTATATATCTTTTTTTATTTAATCCATTCATGGATGTATCAGTATGATTTAATCATATGGACATATGAGAGTTCTGGTGAGAGAATAATTTTAATATATTTATATGCTCACCCATTCCTTATATAAATTATATTTTAGATATTATGGATAGATTTGGTGGTGTTGATGGGAAACTATAACTCTGAACATATGAGAAATTTTTGTGAGATGGTTTCCATTATACCTTGGAAGATTTATAGAGGATTTATTGGGTTTTGTGGTCATTTATTCATGTTATTGTGTCTTTATATGATTTTACATTCATTTTAATAAGAATTATTTACATGTTTAGGGTTAGGAGAATGTATTGATATCATACCACTTAATATTCAAGGAATTTCACTCATGGTAGTTTGAGATTAGTCTAACTTAAAAATTATATTGGCCTTAGATCCATGGCCCAAATCCCATAGTCCCTAGCTACTTTGAGGAACTAAACCCTAAGGAAACTATTGTTGTTACCCCTGATGTCCCCGTCCATTTTCACATCAAAACTATCAAAGGAAGCCCTACTATCCATCTGATGAAGTCCTTCTGACCATTCTTGAGAATCTTGAGTTAGTTGAAGCCTCTCCCAAAACCCTAATGTGGTATCATTTAATAATAGTAGTGTAGGTATCCCATCATACCATAGGAATGAGACTCCCTTTGTGGGTTAATATAAGTATTAAAAAAATTAATATACCTCTAGAGATGATAATAGATGATGAACTTGTAGGATTAAGTGATGCACCTCTACCCCACCTTGACTACCTCTATTCACCTTGGTGTATAAAATCATCTTCCTCTTATATTCACTAGAAGAGGAGCCACAAAATATTCTATAAGGGTTATTACTTAGACTATTAAAGAAAGGAAAATTTAATGCGATTCTATCCTCCATTGGGATCTTCTCATTAATTAGAACCTTGCAGACCACCTAGGAATATGATGGAAAATTGGATATTCTCACACACTATTTCAAATTTGGTCAAAGTTTAATATCAAACCTATGAGACTTTAGAGACTCATTCATTCATAACAAATAAAAAATAGAATCTGTTTAGAAAATTGAGAAGTATAATCAATCACTAATAGAGACCCCTAATAGAGCTCTATGAACACCTATGAGAAATAATGATTAAGAATCACAGAAAGGAAGTTATCAAAAAATATATCCTTGAAGGATTACCATGATAATACCTCATGTCTCATTTCCTATACCATTATAGACCAATATCTTTTGAAAATTCCATGAAGCATGAAGGTCTCTAACATCACCAGTTTATCATTAGGTGTCTCAAAAATCTTGAATATACATTCAATCATATCAATCTAGTCCCCAAAACATTTAGGGCCACTAGTTACTAAAAAACCCAAATTGAAATTTACCTAGAAGTCTTGGGTGATGACCATTATAGTGGCCTCACCTTTGAGTACTCCTCCACCTATAATTATTATTAGGTAAAAGACCCCTTCTTAAGGAGGCTCTTGGGATACAAAATTTGCCTTGGGATCATTCTTTACTCCTCCAACATGATTATTTGGGGTAATTATAGCAGAATTCACATATTAAGAAAAACATCATCTGTATCCATACGTGGATCCTTGAGACATCATCTTGGATGCAATTTTGAAAGGACAAAACATAATTTTTGGATGTTTCAACACAAATTAAATCATTAATTGATTTTAAGAATTTTAAAGTATAATTTAACATGATAACTCACTATAATCATAGTTGATAATCCAAATAAAACTAACTCATTCAATGATACACACCTTAAGGCCCAACTCCTAGAGGAACTATGACCCCAAAACCCACCACTTACTCTATGTTATAGGTTTACATTTCTTTTAATTGTATATATATCTGGATTATATCAATATAATAAACATTAAAAAATTCTAGGTTTAAATTAATTATATGAAACCAATAATTTTTTTATAGAAAAATTAAATAAATTGTCATTTTCATTCAATTAAGTAAGAACTAATTTTTCAGAAAACTTTTTAATTACATTTAAGAAAGAATATGACTTATGAACCTATGTCCTAAACATGTTTCATAAACTCACAATCCCTCACTATAGTGGGGAAGATAAAATCAATAAAACATAAATTACAAATATTTTTTATGGAAAATTCATGAACCCATAGCCTCAAAATCAATTACCCTAATCCAATTACCATGATAACTTGAGTGTCCACTATATAGATATTGGCTAGACACAAGAATAATATCCAAATCAAGTTTCTTTAATCATCACTCCAATTTAATATGTCCAGAAATATTATGTCAAGAAAAAAAGGCTATAATACCATTTTTTAATACCCCTACATGGTTCATCATGTCTGATCTAAAGTGGAAAATGGGCACATACACACCTCCTCATACACTAGAGGTTCTTGACTACTAGTAAGGTTTAATAGTATACATCATGGAGTCACTTCCTTCGGCATAATACCTATCAACCATGACAAAAATAAAGAAACTATACAAAAAAATAAAGGATAGAAATGAATCATGACTACATTCTAACTATATCAACCAAATCACACACAATAACAAAATATACTCATATCATTTCTACATAAGAAGTCAATAGATAGTCAAAAAAAGTAGTATATCAATACATGTGATAAATAAAAGTCAAAATTATAATGGAACCACTACTATAAAAGGACCCCAAAGTATATTCTAGTATTTTCTCCATCTATATACACATGTCATCATACTTAGACACCTAACATGGGATCATTTACCATACCTAGATCCCTAAAAAAGTCTATATGTCCATTAAGGGTAACATATAGGGTGTGAGTATGAAACTTAGTAATAAACCACTAAAATACCCTTAGCATAATTATATAAATATATATAAGATCATATATTGAATACTAAATAAATAGATGAAGAAAGAAATCTCCCAATTTGGGTTATTCTATAATAACCAAGTCCCTATGAACACTAACTATACCTGATTTAGCCAATGTTAGAAGGAATAATTGTCTTATACCAAGGGAACCCACCACCGACTGTATTAGGAAGTGGATAAAAATGAATGGGTAATATAACCAACCACTCTTGTTAGAAATAGATCATGAGGAAGGTGTAGAATATCCAACATCACATGTAATCTGAACAATATTCCAACCTGAGGTAAGGCCCCAACACTAATCAACCTAGATTTTAAAAATTCATGTAAAATTTGTAACATAACCAATCTTCCATGTTTTTAAAACTACATCATAACCCAATTTAAGTTCCCATGGATAATCCAACCATATAAAAACACCATCAATATAAGTCATAGAGCTAAACCTTGTAATAATTCCTATAAAAAGGTCATATGGATTAACATTAACCATGTCATGGAATGTTTACCCAATATGGAAAAACCATAATCAACTCACTATATCTACCCATGTTCTAGCCACTCATGAAATATTGATTATCTTAGCCATACTCTACAAGGATTTTAGCCAATTGTATATTGCCACATCACAACTCATCTCAACCATACCATCTCACCCTTTATAAATATTTATCCTTTTCTAAAAAGAATAAGGTTATTACCCATAATCATATATCAAAAAAATTACCCCTCAATATTATAGAGAACTTTAGATAACTCAAAACATGACTAAATTTACAAGGTAGATAACCCTCAACAAAACCCTTATACTCACCAATTTTTGGTCGTAACCAAGATAAAACAATCAAATATCTCCTCATCAAATTCAACTCTACCAATTGGAACCTACCTAGGCTCTTAAATACAGTTTTAAGTAAATCACATGCATAACCATTCAAATAAATGAATAATAGTTCATGTGTTCCCATTTTAGTATTAAAAATGATAATGACTTCCTACCTCAAGCCATTAAAAGTACACTCACCCAAGGTTTTTATCCGATTCGTGATTACTTAAATAAAATATTAAAACCTAATAAAAACACTCTAGTTTATGAATTTTATATGGAGAAATAAATAACAGTGTATTCCAACCACAATAAAGTCTTATATTGTGTTATAAAAACCAAAAGTGGTTGATCGCAACTTACAACACTTCAACCAAGTAAAAAATGGGACTATGAGGAACTTTATAACCAATTAGGGAGAGGAAAGGAAATAAGGTTCATAAATGGGTATACCGGGGAAGGAAGAGGGGTTTAAATATAATTAGGAATGTAAATTTGAAGATTATTTTAATTAATTTACCCAAGTAAGAAATTAGGTACACGGTCATCCAAAATGGGTACCTAATGACCAAACAGTAACCCAATATAGACCCACTATTTGGATAGTGGATCTCCAAGGGCTATTGTCCCTTTATAATTTCATTGGGTACCAACTGTCTTCTACTACTAAATTTTTTTAGTTGGGCCCTGGTAACCCCTTTCCACTCTACTGCTAACTCCCAATGCCACACAAACCTGTAAAAAATCAAGAATTATAACTTAATTAAAATCCAAAATGATCTTTTAAATTTACCTTAAAATTTAGGATTGTTACGATATTTTTATGTTAATTTTGAAAATGATACATGAAAAATGTGTACTGCAAAGAATTATTTTACTATTATTATAAATAAAAATGAAAAAAAGTATACATCAGATTTAAATAATTTGATTTTTCATCATGTTTTACATTTAAGAGATTTTAATATTATAAATACCTTTTCCCAAGAATACCATAGATGGTGGTTAATTTATTATATTGGTACAAGATACAAGTGATCAGATCCAATAGGACTGAGTTTTTTATTAGTCTTAAAAAACTATATACATACTTTAATTTCACATTACATTTAAAAACATAAAATAAAACATATTATTTTCATTGAAAACACCATTATTAACTCTATAATATCCCTTCATATAAATAATAATACACCTTATATAAACCTAGGTAAAGGAAATATAAGAAAGGTGTGAGCTCAAATGCTCAGTAAGGGAATGTGTATAGTGGAAGTTATTATAGAATAAAAAAAGCATGAATAATATTGAATGAAAAAATAATGAAAAAATAATGTTATATAAATAATCACATAAACATAAAACTTATCCATAGATGACATAAATATTTAAATAATCACATGGACACCAATAACTGATTTTATAATGATGGAATTTGCAATGTAGGACATCCTAAACTTACCATTGAGGCCTCATCCAAAGACATCTTACATAAATGGGTAAGTAATTTTCCATATAATCAACTATCTTATCTCATGAGATATACTAATGGATCAAGGGTATATATAATTCTACGATCCACCCATCACTTAATAATATCAACACATTAATTATATTAATGAATAATACAAATTAATCAATATTGGTTAATAATCAAAAATTGTCTGTATATAAAGAACTAACATACAAAATTTCAATACTTTAACCATTAAAAATGATCATAAACCATCCAAAAAAACAATAATGATGGTATAATTTTAACATATCCCCAATTTATTATAACTAAAATAGAGGTTTTTTATAGTTTTTGAATAGAAATACCATAAAAATATCATTAAAAACATTCTTGAGGAAATACCCTTTTAACTTTGAAATTAAATGTTTAAAATAAAAAATTATAGAATATTAGGGAAAATATTTTATTTGAAAATAAAAATTTAAAATGTTAAAGGATTATTTATAGAATTTATTGTTTATGGTGATGGTAAATTCTATTTATGTATTATACATTGAAATAGATATTCCTTTCACATTTTCGTTAAAAAGTCAAAAGTGCCTCATTTAGAAAATGAAAAGAACATTAAATTTAAACCATTTTTTAAAAAACTAAATAATGGGTAAATTTTAATTTAAAAACATATGAAAACATTTAAAAAAAATTATAAAAAATAGATATGGGAAAAAGAATTTTTGACTCGACACATAAATAAAGTCAGTTTTTCAAAAAATATTTTCTTAATCATTTTAAGTATCAAAGAGACTAAAATTATACTATTAGTTAAAAAATTATTGAATAATAGTGTATAATAAAATTTAAGTGTATTATTATATAAATATAATATAATTTCTATTAATGTAAATTCATTTATAAACAATCCATATTAAAATGAGATTGAAACATAAATCTCTTAACTCAAGTTTGACATGCTTTGAAAGTTGTCTAAACTCCTATATAATAAAGATAAATTTATTATAATTCTATAAATACTTATATTATCATATATTTTCCCCTTATAACATTTTATCACTCATTTATTAATAATTCCTTATTAAAATTTTCTTCTTCAGGTGTTAATTGTTTCATTTTTCATGGAAGTTTCAGTTTGATAGTTCTGGTTCTTATACTTTGATAATGGTTCCATGATATCAAAAATGTTATTAATGATATTAATATAATATATATTCATTATATACATATTTATAATCATCCATAAAGTCTAGAGATAGAAAATTTATTTAAACTATTCAAAGAGATGATAAGTCGTACGTACACATGAACAATGTTTTCTTTTTTAGACGGATAAAATGAAAAACAGGTAAATATAATCCACCATTACAAAATAATTATTATTTTATAAATAATTATATATAATATATATTTATTAAATAATTAATTAATACAATCTAATTAAAATTTAAATGAAAAAAAATCACATCGTTTCATGGAAGTTATAGTTCACATATACACACGAGCGATGTTATTATTTTCCAATGGATTGGAAGGTAAAACTATAGATATGAATTTATGATCATAAAATAATTATTATTTCAAAAAATATCATATATATACTTTAAAATCATTATAATAACTATCCATGAAATATGGTGATGGAAAATAAATTGTATCCCTACATGGAGGCGGTAGTCCACACATACGCACAAGTAATACTTTCACTCCCCATTTGATGGAAACGAGGGTGAATAGTGATAATAACATTTTTCTATAGTTATGATAATTAAGTTATTATTTTATTCTTAATACCATATATTTATATGGGGTAGAAGAATAATAAATAATTTGAAATAGTTTTGGTAGGATGATTACCTCTTCTTAGGGAGACTTCCATTAGATCCCTTATTAAGGACCCTTGAAATGGTCTTCTAAGATGAAAAGAAAAGAAAATTTATGTATAATAAAGTTTACAAGATAATTTATTATGGTTTATTTAATCTATGTTTCTAAATAATGTGTAATGAAAATATATAATGGGTTCCCTTTTATAAGTGAGTGGTGGGTCACTCTTGTAATTTTTCAAAATATTAAAATATAATAAAGTCACATTCATGGAATAGAGGTTCCAAAATGAAATTTATTTGAATATAAGAAGTATTTGGTCCTAATATAATCATCAAAGACAAATTTATATAGGTTTATATATCATTTTAGACCCTATATTTTGGTTCAACCATTTGGTTAACCAATTTTAACTTTAATTATGGTAATGAATTTTTCAATATTAAATAGAGATAATTTTACTTTAAGTTGAAAAATGGATCATAAATATCCCAGATATTCAATTTTATACTATGTATCATCATAATCATCCTATTTCAACATTTTTATGATTTTTAAATAATTTAATAATATATTATTTTTCATAAAATATCATTTATGTCATTTTTGACACTATTCATTTAATTTGACTTAAAAACATAAATATAAAAAAATAATCAGATTATAATCCTTTATCACACCACTAATATGTTAAATTCATCTATAAAATTAATTTGGAACTAAAACTCACCTAAAAAATATTACTTTTATAATTTTTAAAATCATTTACATGATTTTTTTACTACTTTCATGAGTACTGTATCGACGTTGTGTGGGAATTTCAGATGATCATTTAATCACTAAAAATTAAAAAAAATATGAAAAAATAAAAATTAATTTTTAATAAAAATATTTATAATCAAAATTATCCTCTTTTTATCCTTTTGTTAAAATTTTAGATATATTAAAGTCAAGAGAGTGGAATTTTGGAATTTTATTTATATAAAATAATATAAATGTCATGTTCTATATAAAATGGCACCAAAATGACATATATTATAATTTTGGATGGATTTGGTCGAATTTATCGTGTAAAATTAAATTAATTCAACTTATGGGTGAATTTTGATACCTTTTTTCATGGTTTTAACCATGTTTTACTTATTTTACCCATACTGGGGAGATAAATATTTACTACGGTTACTATTCATAATAGCCAAAACTAAAGGGGAACTATTTACCATATTTAAATCTAATGATACCAAATATGATATCCATTTTTCAAGATTCAATTTCTAGAAGCTAAATTAATCAATTTTAATATAAATGCGCAAAACGCAATGAAAAACGTTTTTAGAAAAAAAAATTGTTTTTAAGCATAAAATTTAACTTTTATCAAAATCATCTAAATTTCTAATTTAAAAGAAATTAATTAGATAATAATAAATAAAATGAAACAAATTTAAATTTAATACCATATAAAAACATAATTTTACTTTTAACTTACTTTATTTAATGAAAGGAAATGACAGATTTGAAAAAAATTAATATTTTTCACTATTTGCTAAAAAATCCATCATTTCTGAAAAATCTAAAAATTTCACCCAAATTTAATTTTGGTATTTTTATTTTAAAAATTATTTTAAATTTATAAAATATAATTTTTAAAAATGTAATAAAAATAATTATAATTTCCACGCATAAAATGTAAGAAAAATCACTTTTGAAGAAAATGTGTTTTTAAAGCATAATATGGCTTCACTAAAAATGAGTTATTTTTTCATAATTATTAATAAATATTTTTTTATTTAGTAATAAAATTATTAATTTATTTCATAATATGTTTACTTGTATTCATTCCCTCAAATTAACAACATAATGATATTTTTTATAGTATATCATAATTTTCTTAATGCTCAATGTTGTGTGTTAAGAATGTTATCGATATTATTATTATTTGAACTAAATTTTTAGGCTGGTAAAAATATATATATATATTCTCTAGATTATGATACTAGGAAATTATAATGTTTACTCAATTATAAATCTATGTAATAAAGTTTTATTTAATGATATTTCTAACCTAGAATTGAATACTGATAAAGTTTTTATGTCATTTCAAAAAGTGTAATCAATAAAATATTTTTTTTTCAAACAAAATAAATAGGTTTAAACCTATGAAATAATATATTTTATTTATATATATTTATTTAAACCTTGTTATGTTTTTATCCTAGGTGAAAATCACTAGAATTTCGTCATTATTGACAACTATTCAAGATAAAACTGGGTTTATTCTATATCTTTCAAGATTGAATCTTGTACCTATTTTTACCTATTTATAAGGATAGTTGAGATACATAATGAAATTATAATAAATAACATGAGAATTGATCAAGTATGTAAATTTGAAAATTAATATTTTTACTCTATCGATTCCCTATATAGCTATAATCAAAATTTCTCTACCCTCAAATCACATCAATAAAATGGGGTTATTAATAGGATAAAAAACACACCAAGAGATGGATCAGAAAATCATTAATGGGGATGAATTTTCTTTTTATTTTTTTAATGAGGCATAAATTGTTATATAATTAACAATTTTTTGATTAAACCTCTTTTAAAAACATTTTATAAATTATAAGATATTAAGAAACCAATTGTAAGCATATAAACCCAATTAAGGTTAAGATAAATAATTACCATGACTTATTAATATAATTTAATTATATTTTTTATATTTATATTCATTATAATAATATTAGGTACTTTTCAGTCAAATGGGAAAATATTTATTTCTAATCAAATTTGGTTTTCATGTATTACATGGTTTTATTTTAAATTTTGTTTTCCAAATTATATAATTTTAATTTTTCAAAATTTACTTCATTATTTAATTGATCGTATCAAAATTATCTTATGATGAATTTTTTAATAATTTTTTGAAAAATGTGATTTTTCAATGAATAGTTAAAAATATCGATTTTTATTCAAAATTGTCTTTTCATATCAAGTATTTATAAAGGTCACATTATAGTAGGATTATTATTAAAATTTAATTAGTTTATTTTTATTAAAAACAATCCCATAAATGTTATTGAAATCAAAATTACACATGAATTTCGTATAAAAACAATTTTATACTTAAAAAGATATTTTTATAAAAAATTGTTTTCCATCGCATTTTTCAGGATTAATTTTAAATTAAATTCTACCACTTATGTGAATTGAATTTAATAAAATGGATTAAATATTTATAATAAAAATAATTAATAATATGTAATTATTTTAACTTAATTTTTGGTCATAATAAATAATAAAAAAATTAAAAACATTAAAAATTGGTTATCATGTTTAAGGTTAAAATATTTTTGTTGTGTGGTAAAACTAATGATATTAGGGATAAATGAAATAAAAACTTCTTTAAATGATATATTATAGAAATAGTTTTACCCTATATCATTTTATATTCATAAATAGTCAATTTTGGATCTATTTGGGTTGAGTAAGCCATTAATAAATGTTAATCTTTTTTAAAATTCCAAGTGCATCCTCTCCCCCATTTATAAAAGGAAATCCTATCTATTATTGTATCCCCAATTTAAGATCGATTTATTCAGTAAATAACTACCCAAATACCTTCCTAAAATCCCTACCCATTTCCAAGATTCCTTGGTTTGATCATAAAATCAACCTAGTAGGGATTTAGGTATAAACATAAAGAGGTTTTCTAAAGAAGATGTATAGTTCTTAACTGAGCATTTTAATTTTATTTCTTCTTCTACCCCATTTAAAGATTATTAAACCATGATAAAATATTAAAATAATTATCATATGTATACTAATATTTTATTAGGTTAATGATATAACCTATACTCATATCCTCTCCCACCAAATGGTAAATGAAACCATCGTTCAAGTGTACGGTGAACTACTGCCTCGCAGACCGATGTAATTCATCTTCTATAAAAAATCTCAAGAATAGTTATAAGTTTGGATTTAATATATAAATATTATATTCAGGAAATAATTATCATTATATAAAGATATATATATTATATTTTCTAACCTTTCCATCCATTGAAAAATGATGACATCATTCATGAGTACATATGGATTATAACCTCCACGAAGAGATGTGATTCGTTTTACATGGATACATCACATGGATGGTATATATAAATTTATTTAATGATATAGTATTATATTTATTATAAAAAAATTAATTCTATAAATATAAACTAATATGTACCTTTTTATTTCATGTTCTTTTTAAAAAATGGAAATGTTACTCATGGATACGTATGACTTGTGTCTCTGTGATTATAATGAAATTTATCTGTCATAACCATACATAATGGTTTGTTTTAAAATTATAATTAATGTATAAAAATTATAATTATGACTTGTTAATTATTCTATATATTATGGAATAATAAAATCTCTGACCATATTCAACCTACCCAAGTCATTTTGGACCTATGATTCGAATATCATCAAAATGTCTAACTTAAACTTAATCGATTGGGTAATTGAATATAACATCGTAATAAATAAAATAAAATGAATAATAATTTTATTAATAAATTAAATAAGTGACATTAGTTTATTATTCTGGATGACAAAGAAAGTATATGATGATTCATACTCAAGTTAATGGATACTTTACCTTAAAACCCTCATTTAAAATATTTTAAAGATTAATTTTCAATATTATTTTCATCCATGTCTATATTTTGAAAAATATTTTGCGGATATATTTATATGGACAAAAATGAATTATAAAGGAAACTTTATATCACTTTTTACTTTATTTCAAAGGTTTCAAAAGGAAACTTTTTATAAATTTTATATGAAATATTTTAATGAAAAAAAAAATTAAACATTCAATTTTAATGTATATGGTGTCAATGGTTTTTTTCCACCACTATAACCATTATTTATTGTTTGGATTCCTTTATAATCTTGAATTATTTTAACAAAAAAACCCCCCTTAACTCCATTATGGATATTTGAAAAAATTGTTTTAAAGGTAATTAATATTTCAATATCTAGAAATGTTTTCCTTGTGTGTGTAGAGAATATTTTTGTGATTACGATGATGGAAATTTAATATTATATATGTTTTGATAGAATTATAGTTCTTGGGTATTTTTTATGATAACAGGTTATCCCTATATATCTTATGAAAATATGTGATCTCAATATTTCCCATGATGATGAGTGATCTTGATATAGCTATCAAATGAATTTGGTAAAGGGGTGGATTTAGTTGGTTATAGGTTTCTCCAAAGTGATTGTCATAATTGATTTGGTAGGGTATTCCATTTTTAAGTGTGATTGTAAGAGTGATATACAAATTTAGTCCCAAGTTACCTACATTATTTATATATTCTTTCTATGGTTTTTATATAAATCTTATGATTTCACAAGGTATGCTAATGAGATTAAGGGTAAAGGAAATTTTATATAGCTTCTTAAGTGTAAAATATATAAATTTTTAAATAAAATCATGATCTGTTTTCATTATTTAAAATAAATATTTATGAGTTTTAGTTTTCCTTTAATATTTAACATGAAATATTTTGGGATAAAAGTTGATTTCCTGGGTAATAAAATGTTTTTTTTAGATCAAATTTTATTTTGAAATTGGAAAATATTTATGAGTATTCATAAACTAAAAGGTTTCTAGTTTTATTTTTATATGTCCCTTACTAAGATTTCTATGCTCATATCATGTTTTAAAATATTTTTCATAGCGTTTTAAGGATTATTAGAGGAAAGGATGAGGTTATGATAAAAATAATTAATATATTTCAAAAAAATAAAACTATTTATATCTTGAAAGTTATGCATTGTAGAAAAATTTATACAGAGAGAAAGCTTACACTTTATAATGTAAAATTTATTTATATAAGGGTGATTAAAATATTATCAAAAATTATAAACCAAAAATATATTTAGGATTGTAAAAATTAATTTTTCCTAAAGATATAATTTATGGATTTTTTAAAGTTAGGTCCTTATAGTTGGTGTGGGAGTGAAGGTTTAGATAATTTTAGAGGTTAGGATAATATAAGTTATTACCTGTAAGAGATTCTAATTTTTGGTTATCATGATATGGTATTTGAAGATTACTATGTTGCTTCATCTAAACTATGACTGTTCAGAATGGTTTTCCATATAGAAAATAGAGAAGATGAAGTAGGAAGGAACCAAGTGGATAATATCCTTCCAAATTAGTAACCTAGAATGGTTATAATTGTAACTGAGTAGTTTCTTCTATGATAGATCAATTGACATAGGTTATGAATGGTTGTGAAATCAATTCTTGAGAGAAATTCGTTCTATCGTAGAGGAAAATTTCAATACTAGATCATTTTATGAGACATCACCCTTCAGCATTCAGTGGATCTTCTAACTCAGTAGTAGCTGAGGGATTCATTAAATCTCTAGAAAAGATATTTGAAGGCATGTTTTATTCATATCATCAAAAGTTAACTCTTTTTATTTAACTTTTTTAAGTTGAATCTAATCAATATTCATCAATTATTAATAATACTAGAGAAAGATAATATATTTACATCAAGGAATGGGATATATTTAATAATATCTTTCCTAATAAATATTTTGTTATGATTTTTCAAATTATAATATAAAATAAATTCTTTGAATTTTGGTAGAAGGGGGAATATCTATCTTCCACATATGAATAAAACATTACCCGATTACAAAGATAAGTACAAAATTGTATATGACATCTTGATAGTAAAATTAATCAGTTTTACTCCGGATTAATGCCAAAAAATTGAAGAGATTTTTCCTCTCATAAATTTAAAAGTTATTAGAAACTTTTTCATTGTGATGATAATGTTATAAATGGGGTGACCATGTATTCTATGAAAACAAAGACAAAAAAACATCAAGGTGATAGGAAATGGGAAAGAATCTATCAAATAAATTTAATGGTAAGAAATAAAGTTTCAAATTTTTTATAACAATAGTAATAAAGCACCATGTGGAATGTCTTATGAAATCTAGGAAGTACTTATGATATGGTAAGTTTAGGAATATGAATTTTGATTGCAAAGAAACATATCTTGGTAGTGGTAATAACAATTTTAATAAGTAGACATAAAGGTGTTTTAAATGTAATTATATAGTTCATTATACAGATGTATATCTGAAGAAGAGTATGAATGATTGGAAGTACAAACATTATAAGTATAAGGGTATGGTGAAATCCGTTATAACTAATTAAATAGATTTTGGTTCACTGAGTGAAGTAGTAATAGTTACACTACTTTTATTATTCATATTATACTAATATATTGTTTGATTTGGGGTCTAAAACTTATTTTATTTCTCATAAAGTTTTTGTTAAAATGAGAATTTCATCTCAAGAAATGAAGTTAATAATTTTGGTAAAAACTCCTGGGGTAGTATTAAGGTAACAATAATTTACAAATATATCCATATTATCATCTATGGAAGGGTTTTCCCTAAAAATCATGTTGTATTCCCCATTATAGAATTTGATGTTATTCTGGGTATGGATTGGCTCTCAGTTTAACATGCTAAAACAGATTACAGTGCTAAAGAAGTTATTTTTGAAAATTAGATTCTATTTCTATATAATAATCAATTCAAACCTTTGATATCATATCAATATGTTGATAAACTACTAAAATGGATATAAAATTTACCTTTCTTATATTTTTAAAATTAAAAGAACTATTCAGATTAAGTATATTATAATAGGAAAGGAATATATGGATGTTTTTCTTGGTGAGTTGAATAGTATTGTACCCTATTGTGAAGTTTAATTTACTATTGAATTAGTTTTTTATGATAATAAAATATAAAAACATACTTTTTTAATGGATCAAGTAGAACTTATAGAATTTAAAAATAAATTACAAAAAAATTCTTGATATAAGTGTCATTCATCCTATAATTTCACATTGAGTTGAACCAATTTTATTTATTAAAAAAATATGGTTCTTTGATTTTCATTGATTATAGATAATTTAATAAATTTATTGTTAATAATATGTATATTTTACCTCATATTGATGAATTATCTGATAATATCTAGTGCAATCAATATTTTTCGAATTTTGTTCTCAGGTTTGGGTACCATCATTTGAAGGTGAATGAGGATGACTTCCCTAAGAAAAAATTTCATAATAAGTATGGGCATTATGAGATAAAGGTTATTCTATTTGGGTTGATGAATGCTTCAGTTGTATTCTTGGATCTTATGAATTTTCCATGAATATTTGGATAAATTTGTGATTGTGTTTATTAATGATATTTTAGTTTATTCAAAAAAATTATAGGGATCATGAAAAACATCTAATTATTGTTCTGAACACCCTAAAAGAAAAAAAGTTATATGGAAAATTTAAAAAATGTGATTATTGGTTACAGAAGATTTCATTCCTTAGAAATATTATAAATAAATATAGAATAACTATTGATCCTGTTAAAACTAAAATGGTTGAGTGATGTACAAGACCTATAAATGTTACTCAGATTCATTATTTTTGTGGATTTGTAAGATATTATCAATGGTTTTTTGAAATCATTTCATGGTTATCTATCTCACTAACCAAGTTAGCATGAAAATGAGTTCGGTTTATCTAGATAAAATAATGTCATTAATGTTTTTAGGGATTAAAAATAAGATTATTAAATGGTCCAGTTTTGTCTCTTCAATCCATAAATCATTACTTTATTATCTATATTGGTGATTTATTTAAAGGATTGGGTTCGATTTTGATGCATAATTATTATATAATAGCTTATGAATCACATGAATTAAAATATTATGAAAAAAAATTTATACACATTAAATTGAAATGGAGGCTATAGTATTTTCCTTACAGAATTTGATACAAAATCTTTATGGATTAAAGTGTGAAATATATATTCGTCATAAAATTTTGAATTATATATTCACCTAGAAATAGTTTAACATGATACAGTAGAGATTGATGGAATTGATAAAGGGTTATGACTATACAATTTTTACCATCCAGGTAAAGAAAACAGATTAGTTGAGAATTTGAGTCTAAAATATAATGCTACATTAAACATGTTATGTTTTTAATATGATCCTTTGGTAAATTATGTAACGAATTTTATTCTATAAATTTTTCATGTTGAAACTTCCTCTATTTTTTCTGGTTCCGGTATAATCCTCTTTTTCAACAAGAATAAAAAATATTATAAGGAAGAAAATTTTTCCTAATAAAATGTATAATTGGTTCTGAAAATTAAGTTACCTGAATTTAATATTTACAAAAAATGTATTTTTATATTCAGATAAAGTTTATTTGTTTCATGGGACCCCAAATTGACGAATGAACTTTTTAGTGAGGCTCATATGTCTCCATTTTTTTTAGTACAAAAATATATAAATACCTTTAGGGAAATTTTTTGTGGAAAGGAATGAATAAATATAATAAATATTCTACTATGAAATGTTTTATTTGTAAATAGAGTAAATCTAAAGGAAAATTATTTAATAGGATGATTTATCTTTTTACAGTTCCATAATGGAAATGGGAGAATACATCCATGGTTTTTTTGTGGTATTTCCAAAGAAATATTGAGGTAATAATTAAATTTGAAAATTTTATGATTGATTTACTGAATCTTCTCATTTTATTACCATTTTAGATAATAGGTATTTAGAATAAATTGATTGAAATTATGTTAAAGATATAATTATATTATATGGAGTCCCTATTTTAATTTTATATGATCATGATCCCATATTCACCTCTAATTTCTATAAAGAACTTCATAAATCATTGGGTACTGAATTAAATTTTAGTATATCCTTTCAACATCAATCTAATGAAAATCAGAGTGAAAGATTCAAGATTATGAGGATACTCTTTGAGCTTATTCAATTGATTATTAGGTAATTTGGGATCAATATCTAGAAATAGTTTATTTTTCTTATAATAACAGTTTTCATTCTAGTATATTGATGGAACCTTTTGAGGAATTATAAGTAAATTAGTGTTGGATTACATATTATTGGGATAAATTCAAGGAAATAATGTTTTTGGGATAAAAATTTGTATAAGAAGTGATTGAGAAGGTGAAGATAATTTAGTAAAACATGATAATGTATTAGATAAAGTGGAAAATTTATGCATATAACTGGAGAAAAGATCGTTCTTTTGAGGTAAGAGATCATTTTTTATTAAAGTACCTCCATGGAAATGTTATGTGTTTTGGTGAAAAATTAAATTTAAGTCTATGGTTTATTGGACCATATAAAACTCTATAAAAAATTGGATTAGTTTTTATTAAGGGGATTTTCCTTTGATTTAATCTCTAGTACATGATTTATTTCATCTTTCATTGTAAATAAAATATGTGCTGGATGCATCTCATGCTTTGATCCCAGAATTTGTTCAATTGGAAGAAACCCATTTTTATGAGGAACAACCAATACATATTCTTGAACAGAAAGAGAATTTTGTGTGGAATAAATCTATTTACCAGTTAAAGGTTTTGTGTAAAAACTATATTATTTAAGAAACAACAAGTGAATTATAAAATACTATGTCAGAAAAAAATCCCCACTTGTTTATGTAATAAATAAAATAATGAGGATGCAATTTTCAAAATGGGGAAGTATATAAAATATTAGTTAATGTTAAGATAAATAATTTTCATGACTTTTTAATATTCATTAATTTAATTTTTTAGAGTTATATTCATTATAAGAATATTTTTTATTTTTTGGTCAAAAGGAAGAAAATGTTATTTCTCACCAAATTGGGATTTCATGCATTTTATGGTTTTATTTAAAATATTTATTACCAAATTATAAAATTAAAATTTTAAATGATTAATTTAAATTTTTAATTTAATGTTTTAAAATTATCTTAGGTTGAATTTTTTCTAATTTTATAAAAAGTTTGATTTTTTTAATGAATAGTAAAAAATATTATTTTTTACTGAAAATTGTATTTTATTTTCAAGTATTTATAAAGTAAAATTATATTTCAGATTATTTTTTAAATTTAATTAGTTTCTTTTGATAAAAAATGATCAAATAAATTTTATTGGAATCAATATTATACTTTAATTTGGTATAAAAAAGTTAAACTTAAAAATGATTTTTTTTTAAAATATCATTTTTCATTGTGTTTTGAGGGTTTAATTATTAATTAAATTATGATAACTCTTTGAATTCAATTTGATAGAATGGATTCCATATTTATAATCTATATAATTAATATTATTTTATATTTTCAACATAAATTTGGCCATAATTAATAGTAAAAACAATAAAAATATGTCACCACGGTTAAGGTTGAAAGAGGTTTATCGAAAATTAAACTAAATAGATAAGGTTTTAAGGACATAAAAACTTGTCTAAATACTATTTTATAGACATATTTCTACCCTATATTATCTAATATTTTTTAAATGGTCTATTTGGGATCCATTTTCATTTAGTAATACATTAATATATTTTAATATTTTTAAAAATTCCAAGTGTATCCTCTCCCCTACTTATAAAAGGACTCCCCATCTCTTCTCCTATCCACACTTACAGATCCATTTGGTTTGGAAAATACCAACCCAAATACCATACTAAAAATCTTCCCCACTTCGTAGAGTCTTTTTATTATCATAAAATCAACCTCGGAAGGGTTTAAGTATAAACCTAAAGAGGTTGTTTGAAGAAGAGTTATAGTTCTTAACCTATAATTTTCATTTTATTTCTTATTTTACCACATCAAAATATTTATAAAACATGATTAAATAATGAAATTAATTTCTTTAATATATTTATATGTTATTATTTTTATCTCATAACTTATATGCATCTCCTCTTACATTAAATGGTAAATAAAACCATCATTTTTGTGTACAGTGGACTACCACCTTGCGAACTGATTTAATCTGTTTTCCATCACTACCTATCATGACTAGTTATAATGATGTATTTAATATATAAATATGATATTAAATAACTATTGTCATTATTTAAAGATAATATATCATCTATTTTATTACCTTTCTATATATTTAAAATGATAACATCATTCATGTCTGTGTGTGGGTTACCACCTCCATGAAGCGATGTGATCTGTTTTTCACCACTACATAACATGGATGGAATATATAAGTTTATTTCAAGTGATAATATTATTTTTTGATATAATATTTATTTTTTAATGATAAAATAGTACTTACTTTTTCTTTTATTTTCATTGAAAATAGAAACGTTACTCATGTGTACATACGACCTACAATCTTTATCATTGCAATATAATTAATTTTTCATAGTCATCTTCCATGGTTGGTTATAAAAGTTTAATTAATGTATAAAAATGATAATTATGTCATGAATATTATTTTTTATATGATTTAATTATTAAATCCTTTAACATTATCAACCAAATAAAATTATTTTTTAACTATGAGTAGAATATCATCAAAACACCTTATGTAAACTTAATTGATTATGTAATTTAATATTACATGGAAATTAACAAAAAAGGAATAATAAACTTGAAAACGGTATTATAAAGGTAAATAATTAAAATAATTTTATTATTTAGTAATATAAAGAACATACAGGATGAGTTAAAATAGAGGTATGAGACTCTTTACCTTAAAAACATCATTTAAAATGTTTCAAATATATATTTTTTAAATATTTTTCTTCCATTTCCATATTCATAAAATTATATTATGGATGTATTTATATAAACCTAAATTAATTATAAATGTAATTTTATTTCACCTTTTAATTTATTTAAAAAAATTAAAAGGAATATTTTTAGGTAATTTATACAGAACATTTTGTCAACAAGGAAAAAGAAATGTTATTTTCTAACATATACGACATCAAAAGTTTTTTCCTCCACCATAACCATTATTTTATGTTTTTATTACTTTATAAGATTCCATGTTTTTTTAAATAAAACCCTCATTTACTTTATTCAGGGTATTTTAAAAAAATATATTAAAGGAAATGGATATTTTAATATTTGAAAATGTTTTTATTATGGGTGAAAAAATATTTTTATGAGTATGATGATAGAAATGAAAGATTTCATGTGTTATGGTTATGTTATGGTTCTTGAAAAAAATTTATGATGATGGGTGAACCTGATATATCTCATGATGTTGGGTGACCCAATATAGGTCATGATAATGGGTGAGTCCAATAAAGATCTTCAATTAATTAGGTAAATGGATAGAGTTAACTGGTTAAAGGTTTCTCCAAAGAGATTATTTGAATTTACCAGGTATGTTATTCAATTTATAAGATTTATTTTAATAGTGATATGAAAATTATGTCCCAATTAATAACATGATTTATCTATGATTGAAATGTTTTTTTAGAAATATTATGATTTCACAAGGTAACCAAATGAGCTTAAGTTTAAAGGGATGAATAAATATTATCATTTCACAAGGTAACCAAATGAGCTTATGTTTAAAGGGATGTCTACTCTACTTCTTAATAGTGAAATGTATAACTTTCTGAAAAAGTTTACATAATTGTTTTATGATTTAAAATAAAAAATTATGACTTATTGTTACTTTAATATTTTTTATGTAATTTTTTATTAAAAGTTTTGGGCATAGAAGTTGATTTCATGAGTAATAAAATGTTTATTTTGAGCTCAACATTTTTTTTGAAAAAGGGGAATTTTTATAAGTATTCAAGGATTAAAAAGCTTATTTCTTTCCTTTTATATGTCGCTTACTGATATTTTTATTTTCATAACACATTTTCAATTGTTTTTCATAGGTTTTTATGTATGAGTGGGCATAAGGATGTGATTAATATAAAAATTGTGAATAAATGTCATGAAAAGAAAACATGTTTTATCTTAATGGTTTTTCATTGTGTAAAAAAATGGATAGTGAGTGGATGTATCCAATTTATGATGTAATATTTATTTATAAAAGTTTTATGACCTAATTTTATAAAAAACTAACCCTAAAAAATATTTGTTAATATAATAAACTGAATTATTTTCTAAAGATGAAATTTAGGGATTATTTAAACTTGGGTCATTATAGTAATTTACAAAAAATACTTTTTAAGAAAGGCTTATATTCTTAATAATAAATATTATAAAATTTTTAAATATAAATTATATAAATTAACTTTGATATATTATTTAATTCATGGTAATTAATATTGAGTATTAAATAAAATAACCATTTTTTAGTGAATCTATTAACATTAATTTCAAGGATACATATCTATATGAGATAAAAAACTATTGAAAACCTATGGATAAATTTTTCATACATAAATGTCAATAAAAAAACTTAAACAAATTACTATGTTGCTGATTTTATAGATAAATCATATGGAAGTGAATAATAATATTTCCCAACCCATGATGTTGACTTGGAAGAACCAAGTACTTTATTTCCCATAAATTCTATAATCCTTATAAATTACCCTTTGGATATAGTGGTGAGTAATTATAATAAAGTAACTCAAACTCAATCCTCCTTGAGAAACTAGGTTTAACCTCAAGATTACTTTTAAAAATTTGAACTAAAGATCATTATTGATGATTTTAGTAATGAAAACTCAGTGATTGTTATGGAAGGTGATCTGAAGTGGTTTAATCAAATTAATATATGATCAAAGTCCACCTCACTATTGAATACAATTTTTTCTTTAAAAATAAATTGGATTCACCAAGTATTGGTATTAGGAATAAGGTTAGTTGGGTTACATAAGGGTATATTCAATAATAAAGTATTGATAATGAGAAACTTTTGAATCAGTTTCTAGACTCAAGGATATTTGAATCCTATTAGAATTTACTACTCATATAGATTTGAAACTTTATAAAATAGAAGTTTTAACACCCTGAGATTTTATGAAATATGTTGTTTTTTACTAAATTTAATTTCTTCAATTGCTTATGTTACACGCAACACCGATTTTTAACAAAACATAATATACTATTAATATTATTATTTATACTTGATTATTATAAAATATAGTAAAACTTGGTGGTATGAATATGAGAACTACATTTTAAAAATTAATTATAATGGTTTTATATAAAGAAAACATATTGATAAAAAAGTATGTGATTTTTAGTAAAGTCCTTATATGTTTCAAAAATATTATTATCTCAAAAAAATCTTTTTTTATTTATTTTTTTGGAAAAAAATAAAAGTATATTTTTATAAATTTATAAAATTTATTTTAAAAAATAATATTAATTTTTGAAATATAAATTTCAAAATTATATCTAATTAAATTTTTTATAATTTTTTAAAAATATTAATTTTTTGATTAATGGTAAAAAAAATAATGATTTATATTAAATTTTTATTTTCTTTTAAATAATTTAAAAGCTAAATTTTATTTTAATATGGTTTTAAAAGTACCATATATTCAATAATAAATTAATAAATCCTATTTAGGTTATTAGAATCAATTTTATATTTAATTTTTATATTAAAACCTTATATACTTATTGAAATTTTCTCCTTAGAAAATCACTTATTCATCATGTCTATGGGTTTAATTTTGAATTAAATTTTAGAACATATGTGATTAAATTAAATTTTATAACATATATGAATGGAAGTTTAATATTAATTACAAATTTATAAACATAATTATTATATATTTTATAATAATTTCAACTTAATTTTTATAAAAATTAATATTAATAAAATTAAAAATTAATTACCGTGGATAAGGTTAAAACGGGTTTATCAGGAATTAAACTAAAAATATGAGTAAAATTACCTATAAATATTTTAAAATCCCATTTTATTTTCCATATTTCGACCTTATATCATCTAAGGTTCAATAATTATCTATTTTGGATCATTTTGGTATGTTTAAAACATGGGTATAACTTTTTATTTTCAAACATTACAAGTGTTTCCTCTCCCCCCACTTATAAAAGGCCACCCCCTCTCCTATTCTATTCACACATTAAAAATGATTTGGTTCACCCAATACCTTCCCAAATACATTCCTTAAATACCTACCCATATCCTAGATACCTTATTTTTATTATTAAACCCTCCTAATATGGATTTTTATGGTTACCTAAGGTGGTTGTCTGAAGAAGAGGTGATGTTCTTAAAAGAACATTTTTCTATTATTTATTCTTTCACATCCTTAAAATGATCTTCAACTATAATTATATATTAAAATAATTATCTAAAATTTAATTATATTTTATAATTTTTATGTAATAACTTAAATTAATCTCATTTTCCATCAAATAGGAAATGAAACTATTGATCGTGTGTATGGTAGACTACCAGCTCACAAACTGATGTAATTTGTTTTCCATCACCACCTCTAACGGATATATATAATTATTTTTTTAACTTAGGTATATGATATTTATGAAATAATTAAACTTATATAATTATAATATCACATGCACCTTCTTAATTTCAATTCTTTTGGAATATGGTAATGTCGCTCGTGTATACGATGAACAACCACCTCATGAAGTGATGTGATTCATTATTTACTTGCACTTTACATGGAAGGTAATAAGGATAGTTTTAAATTAAATATTTGATATATATAAAATAAAAATTATTACGAAAATATAATATTTTATTTACCTATATTATGTTCCTTCCATCAAGAAAATGGAAATAGTTTTCATGCGTAAGTACAACCTATCGTATCTATGAACGGTGTATTTCATTTTATATCTCTTACTTTTATGGATTACTCTAAATAAATATGTAAATAATATGTATTATAGTTATATATTTTTTAACATTTTTTATATTATGGTATTTTTATCAAATAAACAAGTCTAAAAATACCAAATCAAAACATACATGAAAAATAATGTAGTTATTACCTGAAATGTGATTTTAACAGGAAATTGTTAATAAAAGGGTAATAAAATTCCATAATTAAATATTATATGGTATTAAATATATAATTATGGTTCTTTAATATTTTTATAATAAACCTATATTTACTATACATGAAGTTTTAACATGTAAAAATGCATTCAATACTTAAGGTAAGGTATTTTCATCTCACTTTTTTTTTCGGACACATGACTTATACACCACTTTTTTATTTTGTGTGGTGTATATACTACCCATTAATGTCATTTATTATCATTTTACTTTTAATTATTTTATTTAAATATCCATATAATTTAATTTCTTTCATCGGGATTATGATTCAAAATATGCCAAAGTGGTAAAGGTTTTATGTTACAATCTCGTTGTTTATCAGGATTGTTTGTGATTATGTTTCCAATTATAAAATCATGTGTTCTACCTCTCAAGAGACTAATGAACTTTATTATACTATATTTGTTTATTTAAATTACATGTTTTACTCTCATTTTACTCTATTTATGTAATCAGTATTCAAAAATAAAATTTTTAATGAAAAAATGAATTTATTTCTCTCTTCAATTGAAAAACCTTTTTCTTCCATGTACAAGTTTTCAAAAAACATTTTAAATAAATGTTTACTATTCTATAAATATTATTTAAATAAATTTCTACCTATTTTTTACTTTAAAAAAAACTTATTAAAATGAATCTTCTTGTAATTTTTCAAATGAGTTTTTTTTCTCTTTTTACCAAAAAAAGTGAAAGAAATATTTATGTTAATGTGTACATCATTAAAGTAATTATACATTTTCATGAACAATAATTTATTTGAATCTTATTTTAAATGTCATGGTCAAATTAAAATATTTTTTTCATTAATTATTGGATAAAAAAATTATATTTTAAATATTTGGTTTCAAATTAAAATGATATTTTCCTAAAGAATGTTTTGATGATCTTATATGGAATTTATTTTCATAAATGTCAATAACATTTGGCATTTCTTATATTTTATTGGGGATATGATCCAATGGTATTATACTTATTCTTTATTTTTATGGTTAGTGTTTATTATTATCATTAAAATATGTTTTTAAACCCATTCCTTTTCCATGTTTTATTATATTATGACTTGATGAAATGTTTGTGAAATCCATTTTTTTCCATGGGTTATGCTAAGATGAAATATTTACGAAACCCATTTCCTTTTTCATGGGTTATAATATGATGAATTTTTATGATCTTGTGTCACACAAATGTATGTATTATGTGATGGGTAGGACCTCTATGTCCCTCTAATTTATTGGTTAATGTTTTATATATCATGACATAATGATGGGAAACAAGTTGATGTGCTTGATCTGTTATAGAAAACATGATGATGTACTTGATCCACTATGGTAAACTTGTGATAATTATTAATCTATTATAAAATCAGAAACAGGTGTTTATGCTTGATCCATTATGATTTTATGCTCATTCATATTAACCTTGACATACAAAATGGTTTATATAATTACTATGGTGCCACAATTATATGACATACAATTATGGATCATGATTTATTTATCATGATTTTCCACTCTTATGGTTCGTGTGTTTTAAAATCGTAGTGCTTTATACCATGGATCATTTTTATGGTCCATAATAGATTGGGCATGACCTCTTTAAGTTATATTTATAATCTCACACACTTATTATTATCTAATGCTTTCATGTGATCATCGATTGATATCTTACATGTTTACCCTTATTAATCATCGGAGCTCACTATTTATTAGGTTTTCTTTCACCAAGTTATGATGAAAGTTTTAAGTAGGGTATGTCTATGAATAGTACTAAATGGGAAGATATTTATCTGGTATGTTTAATATCTTTCATGAAATAATAAAATTATGTAACTATTCCCTAAAGACACTGAACCTTTATGGTCCTTGGATGAGTATTTGTGGGATGTATTGAATATTCATATATTAATATGTATTATTTATATGAAAATCTTGGGTGGTTATAGTTAGTATCAGAGAAAAGGTTTAGTTAACCTTTTGGAAACCAGGATGATAAAATTTTAGTGAGATGCCTAGGGATATTTCTAAGGATAGGTCTAAATATAAGTCAATGTATAAGAAAATATTTTGGAATTTTGGTGAATGATGGAGCAAGTGGTTTTTATAAAATTGCATCCCAGTATAGATACTATAAGTGGATGTATCACTTGAAAAGTTATAACTTGGATTGAAAACCTCAAAAAGGTTGCATTGAACTTGACTTGATCACCACCTAGTGTATGATAACGGGTCTTTCTTTACACTAGGTTTAACACTCCCAGGGGATAATCTTTGATAATTCACAAACTCTTTATAAAAAATCATGAAGTATTTGAATATATGATAACTATGAATATAATTGTTTAAACCTAAAATTTCATGGATTGAAAATAAAGTTTAAGGATTTATACATCCTATATATTATTTTCATGATTCGTCACTTTGATTAAATATGCTTGATGGTCATTCTAACCATTTTGATTTTAGTAAGGGATTGAGGGGAAAAGGATGATGTTGTGGTGGTAATAGGTAGGCTCAAATATTGAATTACCCTATTTTATCTTAGTTATATGAATTATTGTATATTAGTTAAAGTATAAATTAATACTAATTCATATACTCAATGATTAGATATTTCATTTTAATTGAAACCCCCTAATGTTATGATGATCACATATAAAGTATTTGATTCTTCTTTGGTTGAAATTTATTGGGATGTTCTTGTTGAGAATCTTATTATAATTCATCTTATGGAATTTTATGTTATCTTATGCATGGTTTGGATTTCTCTACATAAATCCCAAATCAATTTTAAGTAAGGGGGTATTTTTTGATATTACTAACTTATGATCCTCTATCAGTACGATGATAAATATGAAATTTTTATGGAAATCACATCCATTGTATGGGTCTTGATTCTCATTAAAAATGATTTTTTATCTTAAATGATTGGGGTAAACTAAGCATCATTGATATTACTATTGTGAAAAAGTTTCATGATGTATTTATTAAATATTTTCCTAGTCTTACACCAAATTGTGAAGTTGATTTCTCAATAGAACTCATACCAGGTGATACACCTATATCAAAGTCTTACTATAGAATGGACTTGATTGAGTTGAAATAATTAAATAATAATCTCTAAAGGAATATCAAAAATGGATTAATTCATACAATTATGTCACTTTGGGGTTCACTTATTCTTTTTGTTAATACTAAAATGTGCGGATGCGACTTTACATTAATTATCAGAAATTGAACAAGATCGTAATCAAGAACAAGTATCCTCTACTCTATTTTGATGACATTTTTTACCAACTACATGGATCTCAATACTTTTCCAAAATTATCCTTTGTTATGGATATCATTAATTGAGGGTTAACGGGGAGGATATACCCAAGACAAAATTTCATAGAATGTATGGACACTTTGAGTTTATAGTGATTCTATTTGGTCTTAATAATTACCCCATGTATTCATTGATATAATGAATAAAATATTTAGAGATTACCTTGACTAGTTTGTGGTAGTATTTATAGAATATATTCTTATCTATTCAAATAGAAAGGAAGAGTATGAATATTAATTGATAATTGTACTTAAGAACTTAAATAATGATATATTGTATGAGAAATTTATAAAGTGGTCATTTTTTATAAATGGTTTAATTTTTTGGTCATATAATATCATGTAAGGGGATTTCGCTGGATCCATCAAATATGGAGGCTATTGATCATTTTCCCAAACTAACCACAATGACTAAGATCTTTAGTTTTATTGGTTTAGATGGATAATTTTATGGTTTTTAGATAATGTCTCATGACTATCTAATCCACTCACCAAGTTAACTTAGGAGGGACCTAAGTTATTTTGGATAGATAAATGTGAAGAACATTTTAAGGAACTGAAGAGAACATTAGTCAGTTCACATATTCCTACATTACCCTATAGTAGAGAAGGTTATGTGATATATATTGACACATCAAAAAAGTTATTTGTATGTGTTCTTATGAATAATGATATACTAATATTTTATGCCTCATGAAAAATGAAGGTTCATGAGAAAAACTACCCAACTCGTGATTTAGAGTTAACTATGGTAATTGTTGCATTAAAGATATGGAGGAATTGTCTTTATGGATAAAAGTGTGATATATATACTGATCACAATATTTTAAAGTATACATTCACACAAAAAATATTTTAATATGCTCCAAAGAAGATGGTTGGAGCAGATTAAATATTATGACTCCTTAATACACTAACACCCTTAGAAAGTGAACAAGGTGGTAAATGCTTTGATTCAAAAGGATCGTGATAGCCTATTCATGATGAGGATATAAAATATCCAATATTTCTATATATTTTTAAGGATATATCTTGAAACCTTAAAGGAAGTGGAGAAATATTATCTTTCTCAAATAAGTGTTCAACTGTATATCTATTTTGGGATAAAAGAGGTGCAGAATGATGATTTGGAGATGCAAAAAATGGTGAGAAATATTATTAAGTTCAACATTGACTTTAATGGAATGATAAGGTTTAGAAACCATGTATGTGACCAATCAATACCAAATTTTAAGAAGGGTGTATTAGAGGAATCTCATAGTTCTTCATTCTCTATTTATCCAAGAAGTACAAATATGTATAGATATTTAAAAGAGTACATATGGTGAGATGTAATGAAGAGATATATAGAAGATTTTGTATCTCGATTCTTGGTAAGTAAATAAGTTAAGTCTGAGAGATAAAATTATAAGAGGGTATTATAACCATTACCCATACCAGAATAGAAATGGGAAAAATCACCATGGGTTTTGTCTCCAGACATCCCAAAACATCTAAAGGGGATAATTCTATATGGTTTTTAGTTGATAAACTTATAAATTTATCACACTTCATCACTATCAAATAATATTTTTCTTTGGGTCATATTTCCAGGATATACATTAAGGAAGTAGTAAGTTTTCATATAGTAAAAAATTCTATTATGTCTGATCGTGATCTGAGGTTTACCTCGAAGTTCTATAGGAGTCTTTAGTAGTCTCTAGATACATAGTTTATTTTTATCACTATATATAATCTTCATACATATGTTCTGATTGAGAGATAAATTCAAACCCTAGAGGATATTTTTATATATTATTCTATGGATTTCAAAGGTTTTTGGGATCAATGCATTCTTCTAGTTTAGTGTTTATACAATAATAACTTTCACTCAAGCATTTATATGGATCCTTATGAATCCCTCTAAAAAACTAATTGTAGAACTCTGATTTATTAGCTTGAATATGGAGAAATAAAGATATCATTACCTAGTCTAGCTGAAGAAATTCAAGATAAAGTTATATCCATTCAAAAAAATAAGGGTAAAATAATGTTGGAAGAAAATTTGTGCTGAAAATCACCAACATAATCTAGAATTTGAATTTGGTGACAAGGTTTTTTGGGGAATTTCTCTATGGAATAAGGTAAGGATATTTGGAAATGAGTTAAAACTAAGACCTAGGAATATCAGTCCCTCTGAAATTCTTGATCATATCCGGATGGTATCTTATCGATTGGTGCTTCACCAAACCTCTCTCAAGTCCATAATGTGTTCCATGTATCACTCATGAGGAAGTACATACATAATACTTCACATGTACTAAACTTATAGGTCATACCACTAGAACATGATCTTTCCTATGAAGAAATTTTTTTGGAGCTTTTGGATTCTACAAAATAAATTCTACAAAATAATATCATACACCTAGCCAAAGTATTGTGGTTAAACCACCAATTTGAGGAAGCTACATGGGAACCTGATGATGTGATGAGGAAGAATAATCCTAATTTTTTAGTGTCAAAGTTATCAATTTCAAGGGATAAATTCATTTTAAGGGGATATAATGTAACACCAAAAGATTTTATGAAATATTTATTTTATAATAAATTTAATTTCATTGATAGCTTGTGTTACATGCAACACCAAATTTTAACAAACCACAAAATAAAATTAATATTATTATTTAAACATGATCATTATAACTTAGCCATTAAACATGGTGGTATGAATAGGAAAATACAATTTTTTAACATTAATTATAATGTTTTTATATAAAGAAAACATATTGATAAAAAACCACTTAATTATTAGTAAATTGTTTATATGTTTTGAAAATACTATTTCCTTAAAAAATGTTTTTATTACTTTCTCTGAACAAATAATAGTAGTTTTTTTTATTTTTAGAAAATTAATTCAAAAAAATAAAATTCATTTTTTAAATCTAATTTTCAAATTTACCTTTGAGTGGTTTTTTGAAAATTTTCTAAAAATATTAATTTTTTGACGTATAGTAAAAAATATAGATTTTTATTAAAAAAATTATTTTTGTTTAAATAATGTAGAAGACCAATTTTATTTTGATATTTTTTTAAAATTAAAATTATTAAAATTATATATTTATTAATATAGTTCATTTTAATTAATTTATATTATTTTTTTATTAAAACCATCTATACTTATAAAACTTTTCAATTTGTAAAATTATTTTTTCATTGTGTTTGTGGGTATAATTTTAAATTAAATTTTAATACTTATGTGAAGGGAATTTGTAAAAATGGATTCCATGTTAATATTATATAATAAGTTCAAATTATATTTTGTTCAAAATTAATAGTAAAATACTAAAAAATAATTATCACGGTTCAGGTTAAAACAAGTTTATCGGGGGTTAAATGAAAAATATAAGGGGTAAAATGACTTAAAAACTTATAAAAATATAATTTTATGACTATATTTTGGCTTTATATCATACATGTTTTAATAATTATTCATTTTAATTCTTATTTCATGTTTAAAACATGGGTACACTTTTTTCTTTTCTAAACTTTTAAGAGTTTCCTCTCCCCCACGTATAAAAGGTCACCCCCTCTACTCTCCTATTCACACTTCCAAAACAATTTTATTCATACAATAACTAAAATAATACATTAATTAATTCCATAAAAACATCCTTTATGCCTTATTTTTATTATAAAATACTTTTAAGAAGGATTTTGGTGTTATGCTAAGGAGGTTGTCCGAATAAGAGGTAGTGTTCTTAACTAAGAGTTTTAATTTTATTTATTCTTCACCTCCTTAAAATAAAAATAAAATATGATGATATAATAACATAATTATCTCCAATATAATTATAAGTTTTTTATATAAATTTAATAACCTATATCTATCTTTTCTTCCATCAAGTGGGAAATGAAATCGATGATCATGTGTACAGCGGACTACTACCTTGTGAACCAATGTAATTTATTTTCAATCACCAACTATCATAGATATATATAATTATGGATTTAAATTATTTCTATAATATTTATGACATAATTATACTTTTTAATTATAATATCACACAAACCTTATTACTTTATATTCAGTGGTAATGTGATAACGCCCATTGTGTGTGCGACGGACTACCACCTCGCAAAGCGATGTGATTCATTCTTCACTTACGCTTTAAATAGAAGTTAATAAGGATAATTTTAATGAAAATATGTGATATATATGATATAAATATTATTATTTAAAGTTAATATGTTACTTAACTTTCTTTTTTTCATTGATAAAATAAAAACAATATTCATGCTTACATACGACATATTGTCCTCATGAATGATGTAATTCATTTTCTATTTCTAACCTCTATGGATTAATATAAATACATATTTAATTAATATATATTACATTTATGTCATGGTTAAAATTATGGAGATTATGTACCTATGACCAAATTAAAATTACCTAAAATTCCAAATCAAAACATACATTAAAAACAAAGCAATTTTTACTTGAAATGTGATTTTAACAAGGAATTATTAATAAATGGGTAATAAAATATCATAAATAAATAATATATAGTATGATATATGTAATTATGGTTATAAAATAGATTTATAATAAACATATATTTATTATACTATAATTTTTAATGTTTTTAAAGGAATTCGGGACTTAAAGAAATGGATTTTCGTCTCACTTTTATTTTTGTGGGACACATGGCCTATACAGCACTTGTTTATTTTGTGTGTTGTATATACCACCCATGAATTTATTTTATGATAATTATGATATATAAATATCCATCTAATTTTTTTCTTTCATGGGGCTTATGATTCAAAATATATCATAGTGGTAAATGTTTTATGTTACAATCTCATTGTTTATCGGGATTGTTTACGATTATACTTCAATGATCAGATGTTATGATCCACCACTCAAGAAATTCATAATTTTTATTATTCTATATTTATTTCTTTAAATTAAATGTTTTCATTTAATTTTCTTGTCTTTATGTAATAAATATTTCAAAAATAATTTTTTTAAGGAAAAACATGATTTATTTCTTTCTTTGAAAGAAAACCTTTTTCTTCCATGTCCATATTTTCTAAAATAATTGTAAATAAAAATTTACTATTATCCAATGTTTTTTTAAAAAAATTATACCCATGTTTGAATTTTTACAAAAAAAAATTAAAATTGATCTTCTTTTTATCTCAATAAGTTAGTTTTGACTTTTTACTAAAAATGTAAAAGGAATATTTATTTTAACATGTATATAATGAACAGAATTTTCCACCTTCATGAAAAATCAGTTATTTTAATATTATTTTACATGTTTTATATTTTATTTTCAAAGAAATTTTTTCCTTAATATTTTGGGAAAAATTAGATTTTAAGTAATTGATTTTGAAAGAAAATTATAGTTTCCACAATAATGTATTAATGATATTTTATGGAATTTCTCTTCATCAATAATAATAAACTTTGGTGTTTCTTATGTTTTTTAGGGATATGATTTAATTATTCCATCCCTATTACTTCTTTTGATGGTTTATATTTATTATTGTGATGAAAATGTGTTTATGAAACCCATTCCTTTTCTACATGTTATGATATGATGAATAAATAAATGCTTATAAACCCTATTTTTCTTCCATAGGTTATAATAATGTAAAATGTTTATGAAACTCATTTCCTTTTTCATGGGTTATGACATGATAAATGATTTATGATATTATGGCACACAAATGTATATATTATGTGATGGTTGGGACCTATTCTCCCTATAATACATTGGGTAATTTTTTATATCACATGAGATAATGATGGGAAACAAGATGATTTGCTTGATACACTATGGGAAACAAGTTCATATGCTTGATCCAATATGGGAAACAATTGATGATGCTTGATACCTTATGAAATGGTAAATATATGTTGATACCTAATCTATTATGAATTTATGGTATTGGATGTTAACGTTGAAATACTAAATGGTTTTTATACATATGATGGTGCTACACATATATTTCATGAACTTATGGTTCGGGATTTATTTATGATGATTTTTCACTCTAATAGTTCAATTATTTTGAAATGATTATGTTTTATGTCATGGATCATGATTACTGTCCATGATATATTTGGTATGAACTTTATAATTTATATTTATAATCTCATACCCTTATTCTTATCTTTTTCTTTCATATTATCATTGATTGATATCTTCCATGTTTACCCTTACTGAGAATTTGAGTGCGACCTTTCTTATGTTTCATTTCACTAGGTTATAAATAAAGGTTTAAATAGGGTATTTCTTTTAAGAGTACTAAATTGGAAGATTCTTATTTGAGATTTTGAATATATTTCATGAAATAAGAAGACTGTGTAACTAGTCTCAAAATACACTAAACATTTATGGTCCTTGGGAATGTATTTTGGAAATGTATTGAATATTAATCTATTAAGATATAATATCTATATGGGAAAAATATTGGGTCATTATATATTTCAAGAGGAAAACTTTTTAAAAAATCATTCTTGAGGATGTTTATGTTTAGAAAATTCCTATATTTCAAAAGAATTTATTTCTAAATCATAAATTTAAATTATTTAAATATTTATATTGTTTGAAATATGATCATAGATATTTGTATGGTAGGCGTGAATATTTTCTTTTATATATAAAATTGGATCTTCACCATACCCTTTTTATCATAATAATTTTCAAAGAAATTTTTATAACGTAATTATATGTTGATGATACTAATTTTAGTATTATTTAAACCTCAATGTGTGATAGTTTTTATACATTTAATGAAAAATTGTTTTGAAATGAATTTAATGGGATAGTAAGAATTCATTCTTGGTTTTTAGAACTTCCAAAACAAAAATGGTGATGTTTTGAATCAAATAAAATGACACATATAAATTTTAAATTTTTTTCTATAGATAGTGTTAAGATAATTAATAATCATACAAAAATTAACCATAAAATGACTTTTATGATATTATTAAATTAGTTCAACAATCACTTTAAATATATGTGATTTTCTATTTGTTATGAATTATTAATAACACGACTATAATTATGTTTGTAGTTTATATATACAATATTTCAATCAAATCCATAGTAATCTCACTTTGGATCAGTTAAAAGAAATTTTAAATACTTAAAGTGTGCTTTAGATTTTGGTTTATTTAAAATTAAAATATAATATTTTTATTTAGTTAGTTGTTATGATACTAATTATAGTAGATGAATATTAAATAAAAAGGTCATCTCTAGAACATATTATTTTTTGGGAAAGTTTTTAGTTTTATAGTGTAGTAATAAATAAAACTTTATTTCATTATCTATCACTAAACCTATGTACATAACTATAGTAAGTTACATGTATTCTGTGGATGAAACCCACTTCATTGAATTAAAATTTTCAATTAAAACATTTTTCTATGAAAATATAACTCCAAAATTGTAATGTCCCGGAAATTCTGTATAAATTTTTTTAATTATATAGAATTATTTTGAGACTGTGAAATCTGATGGTGCACAATTATGAGGCTTGGAGTTCCTGGAATGATCCGTTAAAGTTTTGTTAAGATTTAATTATCATGCATAAGTAGTTTTACTGAAAAAGTGGAATAACTATTAAATGGTTACTTAGATTATAAATCTGAGGGAACTATTGTGCTCAGGATGGCGGGTTTACCCAAGGTGCGACTTAAGTTTAGTCGGTACAGGCCTCCTATGAGAAAACCCGAAAATGGAATAATCATAAAGAAAATAATTAAATAAGTTTATTTTGTTTTTAAAATGCTTATATCTCACCAACGGTAACAAAAATTCAAAATATGAGACCACCGCTGAACTCGTGAGGGTATGGTTTCTTTAAAAAGATACTAAAATTCTTCAGTGCAAGACACCAGTGAAAGTTAGTTTGGATGTAAATAAAATAATTAAGTTACAATTATTTTATTGTAAAGTTTATAAATTTTAAACGGTAACTCGAATTGGAAATCTGAGAGTATCATTGGGTTTGTTGGGGCGTGTTTCACTTAACCAAAGACTAACCTCAACTGGCATGGGTCGAGGGTGACTGTTAATAATTTTCTGAACTTATTTTCAGGTACGTTCAGTAAATGCGTTAGCGACATTTTCTAAATTTTAAACTATTGTTCGGATTAAAAATCTGAGAATACTATTTAATCTAAAGCTTTGGGATTCTCTTAAGGGATGTATAACTTCGACTGATTTAGGTCAGGTGAAAAAGTTATTTTTATGGACTTTTGAAATATTAATAAAATAACATGTTTTGTTATTTTATTTTCTTTCTTTCCTCCAACGAACGAACGGTGATGGCGGGACTGGCAACGAGTCAAGCCAATAAATGGCTTGACTCTTCTTTCCCTATAACCGCACCACTGGGAATTTGGGAGGTTCATTAATTAAATGAACCTCATTAATTCCCTGAGTGTTTCACACTCCTTATCCTCTTCTATTTATATGGAGCTCAGGGAGGGGTGTTGGCACGGCTTCACCAAGCGACGAAGTCCTTGCAAAGTACCATGACGCCAACCACCTGGAGGATAAGACTGGTTCCAAAAAGCGGTGACAAGCGCCACCGAGTCACGAACCAACAACAACGATGAAGGAGGTTCTGTCAACCGTCGTCAGCGAATGTCTCTTCCTAGTAGCATGTTTAATTCATTAATGCATTCAAATTATTTTCCTCTTCTCTGTTCTTGAATAACACGAAGAACGTGAGTCAACCGACTAACGGGTTGACCCGAGATTCATTCATATTTTTGGGAGGTTATTGCAGGGAATCTTATGGGGTTAATATTATGTTCAATACAACTGTTTATTAAACTCCCTTAATATCCTCTATATTACTATCTAACACGGAGGCTGCGGGCCTAATGAACCCGGCTCAAACCCTCCGTTATCTTTCTTTCCTTGCGCCACCTCTAAAGACTGCGATAACTTTGACACACATCGTAAGTGGAGGGTCGCAGCTCGTCAGCCACGACTAACGGAGGAGACGGCCGGCTGCGGGAAGGAAGGTGGTGCGACCATCGTGCCGCCGACGAATGGAATCTGTGGTCGAAGCCGTGATGGAGGCCGAACCTTCCTCCGATGGGTTCCGTATCAACCGAGTGGTACCCACGCGGCGCCGACACCTCGCCAACCGAGTGGCCTCCGGGCCGTTCGGGAATCCGGGTGACCGGGGGGTCACATCTCCCATGTCAGACCGAACCGGGCCACCGCCCTCAAGCTAGGTCATTGCCCTCAGACCAGGACGCCAACCTCACAGTGGGTCGCCGCCCTCAGACTGGGCCATTACCCATGCGAGCCGCCGCCCCATGCAGGTTTGGCCACCCCTTGCGGGTCGCCCTATTCTAGTAGGGCCACCCTTGCGGGGCCGCCCCCCTTGCGGTCCACCCTATTCTTGTTGGGATGCCCTTGTGGGTTGAACCTCTTGCGGGTTGGACCAGACATCAGCCCAGCGAGCTGAATCCACCCTGGCCCAGCTCAGACTGAGTCGGGCTGGGTTGGTCCAACCGGGTTGGACCAGACCCAGAAACACTTAAAGGGGTATATCTTGAGAATTGTATGTATGTTTGATGAACTTTCTGCAGATATGGGATCCTTGGATTGAGACGGTCATTTTTGTATACTCCACATTAGTTTTTGAGAAAGTTGGAGTATGGCCAGCTTGGATCGAACCCGAATCTAACCAGGCCCTCAGAGCTAAAACGCTTATAACTCACAGATTGGGTGTCTGATTGACATGTCGTATATCGCATTGGAACCCTTATAACATGTAAGTCCTTTGGGTTACTCCTTTTTGGAGCATAATGGTGGTCGAGGTATGACTGATATCTCAAGGGGAAGATTGTACGGAACTCATGTGCACTGGGTTTGAGGAAACATGTGGCAGGCTGCAACGTAAAGAAAGAACATCGATCCTATGTGGGTCAGCATCTATCGATCTTTTGTGGGTCAGATTCTATGTGGGTCAATTCTCAGCGATCTTGTGTGGGTCTGTGCATATCGATCTTATGTGGGTTATATCCCGTGACAGTCAGCAGGGGTTAGTTACCTATCGATCATGTGTGGGTCAGTGGGAGTTAGTTACCTATCCATCCTGTTTGGGTTATAAGTAGAGATTCTTAACAGAATAAGATGATCTAGTTTATGAATAATCATCTGTACTTCTGTACTTAAGTTATACCTGATTGTGATCTGAGTCTTTTACCTGTGTGGTACTTCAATCTTTGTGTTTATCTTCATAGTGTTACCTATATGGTACTTCTATCTTCGCGGTGTTACCTTTGTGGTACTTCTATCTTCGTGGTGTTACCTTTGTGGTACTTCAAGCTTCATGGTGTTACCTATGTGGTACTTCTACCTTTGTTGTATCATCTTCATGGTGTTGCCTGTGTGGTACTTCTATCTTCGTGGTGTTACCTGTGTGGTACGTCTAGCTTCGTGGTGTTACCTATGTGGTACTTATACCTTTGTGGTATCTTCTTCATGATTTTACCTATGTGGTACTTTTATCTTCATGGTGTTGCATGTGTTTTACTTCTACCTTTGTGGTATCGTCTTCGTGGTGTTACCTTTGTGGTACGTCTATCTTCCTAGTGTTACCTGTGTGGTACTTTTATCTTCGTGGTGTTACATGTGTGGTACTTCTACCTTTGTGGTATTGTCTTCGTGGTGTTACTTGTGTGGTGCTTCTACCTTTGTGGTATCGTCTTCGTGGTGTTACCTATGTGGTACTTCTATCTTTGTGGTGTTACCTGTGTGGTACTTCTAGCTTCGTGGTGTTACCTGTGTGGTACTTCTACCTTTGTGGTATCGTCTTCGTGGTGTTACCTGTGTGGTAATTCTATCTTTGTAGTGTTATTTGTGTGGTACTTCTATCTTTGTGGTGTTACATGTGTGGTACTTTTGCCTTTGTGGTATTGTCTTTGTGGTGTTACATGTGTGGTACTTCTATCTTTGTGGTGTTACCCATGTGGTACTTCTACCTTCGTGGAGTTACCTTCATGGTGCTATCTTCGTGGTGTTACCTGTGTGGTACTTCTACCTTTGTGGTGTTACCTATGTGGTGTCATTATATCATGTATGAGATGAGTATATCTTGATAACTTAGGTATATGTATGGGCATATACCTAAGTATATTTGATGTCTTTATTTGTAGTTTTTCCTTTGTGGAACTCTAGGAGACCTATGGGGGTCTTGGGGTCCCTAAAAAGTATTTTTATTCTCACCCCTTCTTGGGCTTCGCCCGCACCTTGTTGTGTATGGTGAATACGATGTACATCATTGATCGAGGCTAAGGTATCTAGGACTGGACAGTGCTCGAAGGTGGACCATTCAGCATGATGTGACATAGAGGAGACTAACGGACATGGAGTGCTGAGGAGGCGATCTGTACCTACCCTACAGCTAGGAACCTTAGAGGAAAACCCAGTAGTTGTTTTACTTTTTATTTTAGTGGTATTGTACTTCCAGTCATTCTTGTACATTATACTGTTGTGCTTGTATTTCAGCCATTTTTTACTTTCAAAACTCTTTTACTACAGCAGTTTAATTTGTGGTTGCATCTTATTGAATTCTAGTCTGTGTGGTTGCTTCTTGTTGTGCTCTTGGAATGTGTGTCTGTACAGGTTAAAAAGGAAATGTCTTCCCTTTTAAGGGATACGCCTTTCCAGTTCTAGTCACCAGCCCCTAGCCTATTGAAGGCGGGCTTGGGGTAGTCATGACACGGGCCCCAAGGGATGGGTCGTGAAAAAGTGGTATCATAGGAGTTCGGTTCTACCGAAGAACTAAGACTATGATATTTTTTGTGTGTAAATAGTTTTAAGTGTTATGAGTGTGTTTTTCAATTCATAGATTCACGTGTTGGTGCAGCAGCCGATGTATCCATACATCAGGACCCTGAATTCTGATTTCTGACTCAGCGCACAAAAACACTGATTGTATGTGTTTTTGAAAAAATTTTCTATCAATTTCTTTGGAGTCAGATCATCAGGTATAACTTAATAACAATGGTGAACTTGTTTCTTATCAGGATGCCGCCACAAAGATGGCCACCCAGGTTTCCTAAGAGAGTACACGATGACGGCCAACCAAGCGATGAGGCTCCAATGCAGGGAACTCTTACTGCGTTGGCACTTTCGGGTGGTGTACTAGTAGCACCAACACCTGTTGGACAGTAGTTAAAACCAGAAGTACCGATAGAGGACACACTTAGGCTTAGTGCCTTACATGAGTTTTAGCATCAGATACCCCTAAGGTTCCAAGGTGAGCCCAACTCACAAGCGGATGAGGACTAGCTTGAGGAGGTGGTTGAGAGTTCTCTAGAGCTTCTATAGCTTCGGCAGGATGACATGTCGGTAGCTGAGTATTCATCGAAGAATACTAAACATTTCTGGTACTTGATGAATATGTTACGATCAGTGCTTCGGGGCTCGGACTTCCGAGCACAGTGTGTTTAAAGATGTCCGAGCCAACACTATTCCTCTATACATTCCTACCTAATTTAGGGTGCTAGAGAGAAACATTATGGTTGACTGTTATTTGGCTGAGCAGATACAACCAATGAATTTTATTAGTGGGAAATAAGGAAACTGGCACTAGTCTCAAATACTTAGGCGTGTAAAAATGTTTTGAGAAGAAGAACTGTTAGGGACAGATAAATCTGTAGGGCTGCAGATGTGGAAGTAGAGCTAAGAGAGCATCATGAGGTGGTGTACGTTTTGACATGTTACAACCACCCCCTTTATGGTCCCCACCAGGCTCAGGGAACTTGAGGAAAGGGGAAGGGAGTAGCTGCATATGGTCAAGGAGTGCGACCCAAGGGCTCTAGGAATGATTCGATGAACGGTCTGTGTCTACTACTAGCTATCATATTAATTGACATAGGTACCAATCATTCCTTCCTTCCATGAATCTTCTCCAAGACCTAGAGTTTCCAGTTAAGTTTTTTACTTGACCCTCATGTTTGGAGATACCATTAAGAGGAGACTCAATAATTACGCTAACGGTGTGATCTGACCCTTGAGGTGAGAGTTTCAGTTGGAACTTCTTGGTGGCAACGTCGAGGCCTTACGACATTAGTTTGGGTATGGACTGGACATCCACAGTTCATACTCAGATTTACTGTATTAGGCAAAAGGTTTTGTTTTACCTAAAACATTAGAATGTGATTTTCCTTGGTCGGTGAAAAAAAAGGAAACCCATGAAGCACAGAATTAAATCATGCATAGGAGGGTACAACCGATCACTCTTGAGTCGGTCATACTTACCCTCATGGCAGCAGGAGTATTGAGTTTTCAATTCCAAATAGCAGTGGCAGAGTTTGTATCATGATGCCTCACTTGGTAGCAAGTGAAAACTGCTCAGAGTCGGTAGACGTATTATGCCGACAAGAGAAGGAAGACCATGTCTTCCTATGGGTCTCACCTCGATGAGGTTTGCGGATATTTGGCTGGGAAACAAAGTTATCTTCTAGGTTCATAGAACCTTTCAAGATTCTCAGCAGAGTGGGTGTAGTGGGGTACCGTCTATCTCTTTCCCCACAGATGCACCGAGTGCATAATTTTTTCCATGTGTCGCATCTAAGGAGATTAATGCATGATCCATCGCACGTTATTGACTAGGGAGAGTTGTAATTTGATGATAGGTGACTTTTATGGAGTTCCTGGTGGAGTTTCAGGATCGACAGGAGTGTGTCCTTTGTGGGTAGTTGATACCTCTGGTGCGCGTTCACTGTCAGCATGGGAACCTCCAGGAGAGCACATGGGAGCGGGAGGCTTAGATCTGTGCTCAGTACCCCCATTTGATTCCTTAGTCTATCACTGCTAGAAATCTAACTTTTCCCAATGGTTTCAAATCGTTGGGATAGGCCCTGAAACCATTGGGATAGTCTATCCCAACGATTTCATTAACCGTTGGCAAGTGGTCCATTACGGTAGCCCTATACCAACGGTTCACATTGAATCGTTGGTATAGGGGGGAGGATTTCAATATTCCCACGGTTCATTGTGAACCGTTGGGATAGATTTATGCCAACGGTTTTAACTTTTTGGGACATCTCTATTCCAACAGTTTACAATTTTGGTATATCTCTCTACCAACGGTTTCCACAGGTCATGGATTTATGTTGTTCCAATGGTTTGGGTTGAACCATTAGGATAGAGTTTGGAATAAATGTGTACCAAAGGTTCTGAACCGTAGACCTATTATAGGCTGCATAAATTATATAGAGGTATACCAATGGTTTTTAAACTGTTGCTATAGACCCCCCCCCACTCAATTTTAGGCACAGAACCTGCTATCAAACACATTGCACATAGAAAACACACTACAAATAACAAAAAACACACTGCAAATACACACTACAAAAACATTGCAACCTTCAATGAAAAAAAACACACTACAAAAATAGAAAACACACTCCAAACCTGAAACCTATAATCAGGCCCAGCCCATCCAATTTGATTTCCCAAGAACATTGATGAAAATGTTCCCTGTTAAAAAAACTATAAAATAACATATAATTCAGAACAGATAAACAAATGATAATTTGGAAGAACTCCTATTATAAAAATTAGAACACCTAGATGGAGAGGGAGTGAGCTAGTGGGACGAGCTTGATTAATGACACAACGCCATACCAATCCCACTAGAATGGTCAGATCTGGGTGGATCTGCAACTAATTTCAGATCACTAATTTCAAACCCAGCTGCATCTCTTTTCCCCTTGATCAGCAATGAACCAGCATTGGATGAAACATTATCCACCTACACAAACAGCTAACTAATGGGCACAATTTTAGCATTGAACATTCATTCATGATAATCGATTAACTCAATCTCAGGAAAACAAGCAGTGCAACCCTGACCTAAACTAAAGTAGCACTGATACCCTCACTCATTGAAGTGGAAGTGAACCTGCAATAGCGGGGATCAATCAACAGTGGCCTCCACTTACTTCAGGCCCGGTTCAGTAACCACTGCTGATAGCCTCCAAGAAGCACAAACAAAAGATAATCTAGATCATTTCAGCAAATATGGAACATGCTCGACCAACCAGATCCAGACTCCTCCATGCTCACAAGCATCACTCGAATCTTCCAACTCTTGATCCAAGAACCAGCTTCTAAAAACTCAGTCACTAGCCTCCTGGGAACCCAAAATCATCTCGGACAATCATGGAACAAACCCCATAGTGACATACCCAAATTTAAGTAGCAGAACACATGAACAACCCACAAGTGACCTAGATTGTAGTGGTGAACACCAAGCGAGTCCTGATCAATGAACAAACTGTGAGAAGCTTGGTTTCTCATTCCCGATTTTAACATCATGGAAACATGATCTCGGCTTTCAAAATTTTTGTACGAGTGCAAACCCTCAAGAGCATCAAATTAATAGTTTATCTAGAATTGAACCCGAGATAACAACATCATGCTCTGAGAAAAATAGGATGTTTTAGAGGAGCTGGTGAGGCACAACCAAAGGAGGCGTCATCGACTCTATGGACATTGAAACTCTATTTCCATAAGAGAATTTTAATTTCCTGATACTAGATGATGTTTTACTTCCCATGACATCTAGGAATTTACCGTTGTGCCTGATAGTATTTGATTTCTTAGGATGTTTGGGAATTGGTTGTGGGCTTGTTATAATATTTCCTAGGGCCATTACCCTAGGTAATAGTGCTTGAACATACTAATTTGATATTGGATTTCCCTAAGAGGATGGGAATTGGTTTTAAATGATATAATAGTTGTAATGGTTTCACAACATGCTTAGAGACACTTCAGCACTAGACGAGGTAGGTGTGGTCGATCATAAATGTCACATTAGAGCCTGAGGATCAATAGTGATTTATTTATTTATATTAAATAGTTGATAAATTTATTTATCTAAGAATATCGTATATAGAGAAACACATTTACTTGTTATGTATCAAACTATATTAGTGGTTTCATACTATGTTTTACTCTCATTATGCTCAGGAGGCCATGACACTTTGGTCCCTGAGAAGAATTGTTACTTGCATATAGGATCAAATTGGGTAAAGGATCACTATTACATGATAATGATATAGCATTTTATATGGTTTGGTGATTGAGATTATGTGAGACTCTAGGATAGATTGGAGTCTCTTTTTCCTTTTATATTCATTTTTTTGTGTATGGGGTCAATATGGTGGGTGACCCGTGTGTGTTAGTTTTTATGTATTTAATTTTAATTCAGTTATGTATTATCATGTGCGCTCTGATGTTTATATCATGGATGTTTATTGGTTTATTTTCATCTATTATTGTGTACTCTGATATGGGGTATAGTCTTCCAATGGTACGGCCCTAAAACCTCATTGTTAATCGTTATCCACTAGTGTATGGGAATGTGTACCTATGGTCCAGTGGTGACACCTTGATTCAGGCACCACTCAGTGGATATGAACCAAGAGAAGAATGTTACAAGGGAGAAAATACTCAGGAATTATTCAAGTACTCTTAGGGTTACACCTTCAAGCATATGGATAGGGTATAAAAAATGGGATCTATGTATGATTTACTGGTAAGATCAAGGATGATCCAAAAACAGATTAGCTTATGGTCTCATAACTTTAACCAAATGGGGATAACCCTTAAGGTCATATATCCTAGAGGGTAGGGGTGTAATTTTTAAGGTCTTGTAGAAAGGAACAAGGGGATAGATGGAAAATAAATAAATAGGGGGAAAATGAACTTAGTATGTTTTCATAGACTAGGGGTTATTATGAACACTTCGGGTATGAGTGCATAGATTTTAAGGTCATGGTGTTTGGACTAGAATATTTCTATAAAGATCATGATCATGTACATAAGTATGGGAAATTATACGGTGGGAAATAATTACTTATGTGATTTTATTATGTCCTTATCACCCAAGAAAAAACAAGTGAACCTCTCACACAGATATAGATCATACTCGGAGGAAGGGGCATCATCTGAGAATTAGGTTGGGCAGGGGATTGACTTGAGTGTGTCACAATCCCTATGATCTAGGATGGAATGAAAATCGTGTTGGTCCAGGACATGATTTCTAGACATCACTATGTATAGTGGGAATCAAGCCAAACATTTTCCTAGAGGGCAGTGTGGTGGGAGTCCAATGTCATACAGGGATTATCCTCTCAGGTGGGGAATAATATATCACATAGTTTTAGTAAATTCAATAGTGATAACACTATATAACTTAACATATAATTGAAAAGAGGTCAAAAAATTATTTTAAAATACCCATAAAATCCTCCTTAAATGGAAATATCCAAGATGAGGATTATGAAGTTAAGACATGCAAAGGTTAGGCCCATTTTGATGGTTCGATTCAAAATACATGAGACATGTTACTAGAAGGAGACATTGATAGTAAATTCAAAGCCATGTAATGTCGATTCAAGGATAATATTATAGGTCCAAATGTCATGAATGATAAAAAAAACTAGTCACATGCAAAAAAACTGAAAGTACCCTCTCATCTGGGGAAGGGAGCAAACTCTTAATGGTGGAAAGACATATGATGTGTGAAATAGGTAGAATTATTTCTCAAGAACTAGAAATGGTGTTACATAGATATTTTCCTTCAACAAGTGGTATTGAGATCTCTTCTGATACTAATAGAACATGGTACCTGAATGCGTTTGGTCGATTTTCTGTATGTCAGTTGTTGTTTTCACTTAAAATGTTTTCCATTTCAAATAAAAGTGAGACACTTTGAGTGGTTCTGGCCACACCATGCCTCGGATTGAGGAAGGGTTGACTCATACATGTCACATACGACCCATCGATCATTTTTCTAAAGTATCAACACAATCTGAATATGTTTGGTCAGTTTTTCGTATGCCAGTTGTTTTTACTTAAATTGAAATCCATTTTAAACAAAAGAGAAACATTTTGAGTGATATCGACCACACCGCACCTAGGATTGAGGCGAGGTTGACTCATACACGTCACATATGACCCATAGATCATTTTCCTAAAGTTTAAATAGAATCCAAATGTGTTTGGTCAGTTTTTCGTATGTCAGTTGTTGTTTTCACTTAAAATGATGTCCATTTTAAACAAAAGAGAGGCACTTTGAGTGGTGCTGGCCACACTGAGCCTCAAATTAAGGCAGGGTTCACTCTTACACATCACATATGATGCATGGATCATTTTCCTAAATTATCAATAGAATCTGAATTCATTTGGTCAGTTTTCTGTACATCAATTGTTGTTTTCACTTAAAATAATGTTCACTTTAAACAAAAGAGAGACACTTTGAGTGGTTTCGGCCACACCATTCTTTTAATTTGGGAGTTTTTGACTCATAAATGTCACATATGATCCATGTATCTTTTTCCTAATGTTTCAACACAATCAAAATGCATTTGGTCATTTTTTTCGTATGTCAGTTGTTGTTTTCACTTAAAATGATGTCCATTTAAAACAAAAGAGAGACACTTTGAGTGGTGTCATCCACACTGCACCTCACATTGAGGTAGGTATAACTCATAAACATCAAAAATGACCCATGGATCATTTTCTTAAAGTATCAACACAATCCGAATGCATTTGGTCAGTTTTCCATATGCCAGTTGTTGTTTTCACTTAAAATCATGTCTATTTCAAATAAAAATGAGACAGTTTGAGTGGTACTGGCCACACTGGACCTCTGATTGAGGTGGGGTTGACTCATAAAATTCACATATGACCCATGGATCATTTTCCTAAAGTTTCAATAGAATCTGAATTCCTTTGGTCGTTTTTCTGTATGTCAGTTGTTGTATACACTTAAAATGATGTCCTTTTGAAACAAAAGAGAGTCACTTTGAGTGGGGTAGGCCACACCGTACCTTGGATTGAGTAAGGGTTGAATCTTACAAATAAAATATGACCCATGGATTGTTTTCCTAAATTTTCAACATAATATGAATTCGTTTGGTCAGTTTTTTGTATTTCAATTGTTATTTTCACTTAAAATGATCTTCATTTTAAACAAAAGAGAGACACTTTGAGTGGTGTTGGCCACACCGCGCTTTTTATTGAGGAGGGGTTGACTCTTACACATCACATATGACCCATGGATCGTTTTCTTAAATTTTAAATAGATTATGAATGTGTTTGTTTGGTTTTATGTATGTCAGTTGTTGTTTTCACTTAAAATGATGTCCATTTTAAACAAAAGAGAGACACTTTGAGTGGCTTCGGCCACACCGCACCTCGTATTGAGGCAGGTTTGACTCATACAAGTCAAAAAAACCCATGTATCTTTTTCCTAAAGTATCAACACAATACTAATGCATTTGGTCAGTTTTCCGTATGTCAGTTGTTGTTTTCACTTAAAATGATGTCCATTTTAAACAAAAGAGAGACACTTTGAGTGGTTTCGGCCACAACGAGCCTCAGATTAAGGAGGGGTTGACTCGTACATGTCACATATGAACCATGGATTGTTTTCCTAAATTTTCAATAGAATCAAAATTCATTTGGTCAGATTTTCGTATGTCAATTGTTGTTTTCACTTAAAATAATGTTCATTTTTAACAAAAGAGAGACACTTTGAGTGGTGCCGGCCACACCGTGCTTTTTATTGAGGCAGTTTTAACTCATAAACATCACATATGACCCATGTATCTTTTTCCTAAATTTTAAATAGAATCTGAATGTGTTTGGTCTTTTTTTTCGTATGCCAGTTGTTGTTTTCACTTAAAATGATGTCCATTTTAAACAAAAGAGAGACACTTTGAGTGGTGTCGGCCACACCGTGCCTTGGATTGAGGTGGGATTGACTCGTACACGTCAAAAATTACCCATGGATAGTTTTCTTAAAGTATAAACACAAGAAAAATGTGTTTGGTTGGTTTTCCATATGCCAGTTGTTGTTTTCACTTAAAATAATGTCTATTTCAAATAAAAATGAGACAGTTTGAGTGGTGCTGGCCACACCGACCCTCGGATTGAGGCGAGGTTGAATTTTACAAGTCACATATGACCCATGGATCATTTTTCTAAAGTTTCAACAGAATCCTAATGCCTTTGGTCAGTTTTCCGTATGTCAGTTGTTGTATTCACTTAAAATGATGTCCTTTTGAAACAAAAGACAGACACTTTGAGTGGTGCTGGCCACATCGCGCCTTGGATTTAGGTGAGGTTGAATCGTACATGTCACAAATGACTCATGGATCATTGTGATAAAGTATCAACACATTCCAAATATGTTTGGTTGGTTTTCCATATGTCAGTTTTTGTTTTCATTTAAAATGTTGTCCATTTCAAATAAAATTGAGACACTTTGAGTGGTACCGGTCATACCATGCCTCGGTTTGAGGTGGGTGTTGACCTCACCTGTTTTGATAATCTCAATCATGTATTCATATGTGTTGAAAATCCCAATTATGTTTTCATTCTCTATGATATTTTTAAGTATCATTGATCTATACTTTAATTCTTTCAAATATGTGATCAAACCAATAATGATTTTTAAAATAGTCTTTGGAATATGTTAATCCTCATTTATCCATGTTCATACAAGTTATAAATTAATTCTAACACAATCGGATGTGTTCTGCATAAAACAGATAAGTAATCTGGCTATAGCTACTGATAAAGAGCTACCGGTAACCAGTCTACCGATAGACTTAGTCTACCGATAGACAGCTACCGATAGACTTAACACAGAGCTACCGATGTACTTATAAAAATAAGCTACTTACAGACAGCTACCGATAAAAACATAGAGCTACCGGTGTAAGTATAAATAGCTATCGATGGAATAAGAGTCACCGATGGACGAAGCTACCGATACAGACTCACAGCTACCGATGCATGGAGCTACCGATGCATGGAGCTACCGATGCATGCAGCTACCGATAAACAAAGTCACCGATACAAGCATGTACCAACCGATGCATAGAGCCACCGATAGAGTCAAAGAAACTAATGAAATCAAGCTACCAATGTTCAGGCTACCGATGTTCAAGCTACCGATGTCCAAGCTACCGATGCTGATTACCTACTGATCACTCGACTTACTGTTTGAATTTCTTTATTTCCTATATTTAATCTATCTAACGGTCATATCAAACATTTTGATGATTTGTCAAATATCTGATAAAGATTTTCGGATGTCAGGAACCCGTACCTCGTACCTGCTGAAAAGAAATCTTTTCTGTCCCCTGTTGGGAGATAAATACGAGAAGACTACGCTGCCCAAAATAGAAGCGAACTAGAGAAGCGTGTGGTGGATGGAATATACCAAAAACACAAGAACGAAAAGAATACAGAGAAGCTCATAGACAAATCAAGCATACTCGAGAAGTGTTCAGTGCATACAAAAGAATATCGAAGAGCTTCATCGACTACATTCTCACTACCTGCGAACCTGGAGCATACGACACTCTTTTTCTAAAATAGAAACAAGAAGAGGACTCAGACTCACTTCTGATCGAATAAAAAGGAGTCCAGAGCTACACTGAGATCACCAGAACCACTTCTAAACTCTACATCTCTTGTTCTGTGATTTATTATCATTCATTTCGAGCAGTGTGTGTTATCTGCTGTATCTAACACATACACTGTCTCCTGTACTCAAACTGAAGGACTTGCAAATCCTTACCAAACTCTTTCATTCTTTCTTTCCCACTAATAACAGTGGTAGAGGTCGTGTGTGACCCGGACAGCTGGGTGCTGTTGTACTGTTTCCCACGAAGAACAGTGGTAGAAGTCTTGGACCTGGACAGTTGTAAACTGTTGAACCCCGATCCAGGGTGTGGATCATTTTTATATATAAACTTGTGAGAGGACTAAGTCTCGGCTTGAGACTAAACCTCTTGGTTACATTTGTTGTGCCACCTCTTTCAAAGTTTTATTCCGCCGCTAATTACTTTAAAACCAATACTGTTTTTAAAGTTACTTTGATAATTAAATTAGCAAGTGTTTATGTTAAGTGTAGATCAGTAAGTTAGTTTCAAAAGATAATCACACACTCCTGTGTTGATTAGCTGGGAATTAATCAATCCCTTGAGAATCTAACAGAACCTCTACTTTAATATAAATTCACTACAGTTTAATTTATTATTTTATTTGGGGGTCTTTAAGACACTGTTTTTAAATACAGAAATTTTAATTGGTACTCAATTCACCCCCCCCCCCCCCTCTTGAGTGAACCACTCCGACCAACACTTGGTATCAGAGGGTTGAAAATACTTTCTAAAGTACTCTGCTTTTGAACTGTGATTTTAGTTGTATTTTAAAGTTCTTAAAATTTCTGTTATATCTAAATTTTTATCTCTTTAAAATTTTCTCATCATGGATAATAGACTTGAGGGTGCTGCTACTAACCGGCCACCTTTCTTCAATGGAACTAATTATGCTCAGTGGAAACTGAAAATGAAAATTCATCTAGAAAGCATAGGTTTTGATATTTGGACTGCTATTGAATCAGAATACAAAATTCCTACTACTGCTAGATCTACTTGGGATGAACCTATAAAGACTGCTTACAATAACAACTGTAAATCCATGAATGCCTTGTACTGTGCTCTAGGAGATGAAGAGTTTAATAGAATTTCTGCATGTAAAACTGCATATGAAATTTGGGATACCTTAGCTATTTCTCATGAAGGAACAACAAATGTTAAAGAAATGAGATTGAACACCTATACTATCAAGTATGATAATTTTAAAATGAAGCCTGACGAGCCTATTTCTGACATGTATCTCAGGTTCAATGAAATTGTCAATACAATGATCTCACTGGGAAAGGATGTCTCATCGAAGGAACAAATTATGAGAATTTTGAGATGTCTACCTGATAGATGGAGAGGCACATCTGTCTCAATCAGAGAATCATGTGACATTGCTGCTCTACCTGTCAAGGAATTAATTGGAAAGCTGATGATGTATGAAGAAGAGCTCAAAGTGAATAAAGAGGAAGAAAATGAACCTCCAAGAAAGTTTGTCGCTTTCAAATCCTCAACTTCAAAGAATAAGGACAAAGAAAAGCTTCAAGCTATAGTTGAAAGTTCAAGCTGTGAAGACAGTGAAAGTGATTCTGACAGTGATGCTGAGATGGCTCACATTGCTATAAGATTTAAGAAATTTTATAGGAAAAAGAAGTTCTTCAGAAAAACAAACTATAAGGGTAAGTATGATCACCAAGGTAAATGGAAAAAGGACTGGAAGAAGAATGACAAATCAGATGATGTTGTCTGCTATGAGTGCAAGAGAAAAGGACACATTAAAGCCAACTGTCCAAAGCTAAAGTATAAAAAGAAATATGAATATAAGGACAATAAGTTTAAGAAAGCCATGAAGGCTACTTGGAGTGCTTCAGAAGACAGCACAAGTGAAGCTGAATCTTCAGACTCTGAAAGGAATCGAGCCAACATGTGTTTTATGACAAACACTTCTGAGGTAACTGCTGAAACTCCTGCTTCAAATTCATATTATTCTGGAGATGATTCTGAAGGTGATAACATGTCTAAATCTGAACTGTTTGAATACTGTGATATGCTGGTAGAGACATGTAATGAACTTAAGGATAAATACAAGTCATTAAAGAAACAGAATGCTCTCACCACTACAGTTAAAACCGAACTCACTATTGAAAAAGAGAAAAATGCTCAACTGTTAAAAGAGAATACTGAACTGAAACTATCTAATGAGAAAATCAAGAAAGACTTAGAGAAGTTCACCAATGGCAAAAATACACTAACACAGATGCTAGGAAAGCAAATAGCACCTAAATATACTACTGGTATAGGATACCAACCTGGACAAAGGAAAATTGCCAAAACTAGATTCATTTCTAAATCTGGACAGAATGAAGGTAATTTTGGAACTTCTTATGCTTCAACCAGTTATATACATAGCTATGGATCTAATAAAGTTTATCTTTCAAATCATGTCAATTCTACAAATTATATGAGACCCATTAGACAAATATGGGTACCTAAAGTATTATTGGCTAACCTGTCTGGACCCAAGAAAATCTGGGTACCAAAATCATCTCCCATCTAAATCTGTTTTGTAGGGAACTTGCTTGAAGAGCTCCTGTAAAGAGACCTGGTATTTGGACAGTGGATGTTCAAGACATATGTCAGGAGACTTCTCTTGTTTCAAGAGTTTAATAAAATTTGATGGAGGCTTTGTCACCTTTGGTGATAACTCTAAAGGAAAAATCATCGGCCTAGGCCAGATTGGTAACACTGATTCAATCCTGATTTCTAAAGTTTTATTTGTTGATGGCCTTAAATACAATTTATGAAGTATTTCTCAGTTATGTGATGATGGTTTTCATGTTAAATTTGAAAATGATTCTTGCAAAGTTTTTAATTCTAAGAATGTTTTGGTATTTTCTGCCTTAAGAAATGAAAATGTTTATGCTGTTAATCTGAATTCTTTAGCTAAACAGAATATTACTTGTTTGAATGCTTTTCATAAATAATCTTGGCTATGGCACAGAAGATTGGGACATTGCAACATTCACTCACTTAGAAAACTCTCTAGAAAGAACCTAGTTAGAGACCTACCTAAATTAGAATTCCCAAATGATAAAGTGTGTAACCCCTGTCAAAAGGGAAAACAACACAAAGTTTCTTTTAAATCAAAGAAAGAAGTTTCGACTTCTCAACCACTTGAATTGGTTCACATGGACTTGTTTGGACCATCAAGAGTTTCTAGTTTAAATGGGAAGCACTATGTTTATGTTCTTGTAGATGATTTTTCTAGATATACTTGGGTATATTTTCTAGCTCACAAAAGTGAAGCTTGTTCTTCTTTTGTTAAATACTCTAAATCTGTAGAGAACCTTAGTGGATTTAAGATTAAAACTTTAAGAAGTGATCATGGTCGTGAGTTTGAAAATCAAGATTTTGAATCTTATTGCTCACACAATGGCTATACTCATAACTTTTCTGCCCCTAGAACACCCCAACAGAATGGTGTAGTAGAAAGAAGAAACCGAACCCTTCAAGAAATTGCTAGAACCATGCTCAATGAATATGACCTGCCTATTTATTTTTGGGATGAAGCTGTAAATACAGCTTGTTATGTTATTAATAGAGTCTTAATTAGACCTGTTCTTAAGAAAACCCCTTATGAATTGTGGAACAATAGAAAGCCTAAGGTTAATTACTTTAAAGTTTTTGGTTGCAAAGTATTTATTCTGAATACTAAAGATAATCTGGATAAGTTTGCTTCCAAAAGTGATGAAGGAATTTTTCTGGGTTACTCTATTTCAAGTAAATCCTACAGAGTATTCAATAAGAAAACCAAATGTGTGGAGGAATCTGTTCACATCAAGTTTGATGAAACTGATCCACATGAGCCTAAAACCTCTCTTGAGAATCTTGAAGAAGATTTGTCTATTCTAGACCTTAATGATAAATCTAAAGAACCTGTTATAAAAGCATCCAGTTCTGGACTTTTTCCAGAATATACTTATGTTGAACCCGAACCTATAGATGAACCTGAAATTTCTAGTCCAACCTTTACCAGATCAACAAGGATTCTAAAGAATCATCCTTTAGAAGCTGTTGTTGGTAATCTTGATAGAGGAACACAAACTAGAGCTTCTCTAAGAAACCAGGTTGAACATCAAGCTTTTCTTTCACAGCTAGAACCCAAAAATATCAATGATGCTATCAATGATGAATTCTGGGTAATAGCTATGCAGGAAGAATTAAATCAGTTTGAAAGAAACAAAGTCTGGGAATTAGTTGACAGACCTAAGGACACTTTGACAATAGGCACAAAATGGGTTTTTAGAAATAAAGTAGATGAATCTGGAAATATAGTTAGAAACAAAGCTAGATTAGTTGCACAAGGATATAGTCAAGAAGAAGGTATAGACTATGAGGAAACTTTTGCACCTGTAGCTAGACTAGAAGCCATTAGGATCTTACTTGCATATGCTGCACATCTGGATTTCAAGTTATATCAAATGGATGTGAAAAGTGCATTTCTAAATGGTTTTATAATTGAAGATGTTTTTGTAGAACAACCACCTGGATTTACTAACCCCCATTTTCCAAATCAAGTTTTTAAACTTTCTAAAGCTTTGTATGGTTTAAAACAGGCTCCAAGAGCTTGGTATGATAGACTTAGCAATTTCATTATTTCAAAAGGTTTTACCAAAGGGATTGCTGATCCAACTCTTTTCATTAAAAGAATTTCTAAAGATGTTTTAGTTGTACAAATATATGTTGATGATATTATTTTTGGATCTTCTAAACACTCTTTATGTACTGATTTTTCAAAAAGTATGCAAAATGAATTTGAAATGAGCTTAATGGGAGAGCTTAAGTACTTTCTTGGATTTCAAGTATTTCAAAATGAAAATGGTATTATTTTGAATCAAAGTAAATATACAAAGGATCTTTTAAAACGTTTGGTCTGGATAGTATCAAGGTAAGTGAAACTCCTATGAGTACTACCTGTAAATTGGATGCAGATGAAACTGGGAAACCAGTTGATCAAACAAATTACAGAGGTATTATTGGTAGTTTACTTTATCTTACTGCTAGTCGACCTGATATTATGTTTAGTGTGTGTATGTGTGCTAGATTTCAAGCTAATCCAAAAGAATCTCATTTGCTTGCTGTTAAAAGAATTTTTAAATATCTCAAACACACGGTTAACTTAGGTTTGTTTTACCCAAAAGGGCAATCCTTTGAGTTAATGAGTTATTTAGATGCTGACTTTGCTGGTTGTAAGTTAGATAGAAAAAGCACATCAGGAACATGTCATCTGCTTGGAAAATCCTTAGTTTCTTGGTGTAGTAAGAAACAGAACTCAGTTGCATTATCTACTGCCGGAGCAGAATATATAGCTGCTGGTAGTTGCTGTGCATAAATTCTGTGGATGAAACACACTCTTTTGGACTATGGATATGTTTTTAAACATGTTTCAATCAACTGTGATAACACCAGTGCAATAAACATCTCTAAGAATCCTGTATCTCACTCTAGAACCAAACACATAGATGTAAGACACCATTTCCTAAGAGATCACTATCAAAAAGGTAATATTTCTCTTGAATTTATTGGTACCGAACATCAATTGGCTGATATTTTCACTAAACCTTTAAGTTCGGATAGGCTAAGTTACATAAGACACGAATTGGGAATGTTTAATCACAACCGGTGTGAAAATTCTAACTGATGTGAAAATTCTCACCGACGTGAAAATTCTCACCGATGTAAGTTTCTCACCGACGTAGAAAATTCTCACCGATGTGAAAATTCTCACCGATGTAAGTTTCTCACCGACGTAGAAATTCTCACCGACGTGAAAATTCTCACCGATGTAAGTTTCTCACCGACGTAGAAATTCTCACCGATGTACAACTCTCACCGATTTGTTTTTCTCACCGATGATTAACTCACACCGATGCAAGGTTTTAAAACTTCTGCCTGCCGCCAAGAATATGAATCGTTTTATTCTATTTTATTACTCTATTTTAGTTGTTTATTTGGAATTCCTAAATGATAAAACTCAGTCTAAGACACTTCTTACCTCACCGAGCTCAAGATCTCTCACCTTCGAACCTTACCTCCAAAATCGGCTAAGAACCCTAAACCCGCGATGGAAAAAACCAAGCTTCCTATTGTCAGAAATGAAAGTGCAGAACCAAACGCTAAGAAGCAGAAGACACAGCATAAAGCCAGTGTTAGTGAATTCAGAACTAGATCGGGAAGGCGACCAGTGAATCCTCACTTGCAGAATAGAGACATAGTAATCGAGAAGGAACTGTGCGTGGAATGGCTACTGCCTAGCAAATCCTTAGTACTCGAGATTCTGGAAGACCATAAATGGGTGGATTGTTTCTCGAATAACAATGGCCCATACTACCCGAAGTTGGTAAAGCAGTTCTATGAGTTTGTAACCTTTGAGAAGTCTGAAAATGAGAATCGGGTAAGCTCTTTTGTAAATGGAAAAGAGGTGTCTTTTTCTTCAGTAGAGTGGGCTGAGTATTTAAAAGTACCACATGAAGGTGTTTCTGGGTATGTATCAAGAGCAATGCCACCTAGAAGTGACATTTTTGATTATGAAACTGCCTTAAAAGAACTGACTGGTAATGGGAATCAAAGGCAAGCGGTTGCTGCTGAAATGGATGGAGAGAATCGACTGCTCTTCAAGTTTGTTCAGCATGTGTTGATACCTAGGCGAGGAGATTTTGAAAATCTGAGATATCAAGATATCTATCTTCTTCATTTGCTAAGACATGGTGTAAAAATCAATCTGTGCAGATTGTTGATGCTTCAAATGGAAGACATGATTAGACCAAAGTCAAAGACTAATGCTTTATTCTTTGCCAAGCTGATTTCAGTGATGATAAAAGTGAAAGAAATAGCTGAGTCTCAGGATGAGACAGTTGTAGTCAAGAACAATTTCTGCATCACCTCGACTGTTTGCAAGTACATGAAAATTAACTGGAACCCATGGAAGGGAGAATGGGTCAATGATGATCAGAAGGTCTATGATAAGTTTAACCCTGTGGATCATCCCTCAAGACCAAAGGATATGAGAGATCCGAGTCTGAGACCTGATAAAGAGGAACCTGTTTATAGTAGTGAAACAGAAGAAGAAGAAGAAGAAACTCCTATGGATGTTGGAGGAGATCCAGACTTGCCCCCAAGTCCTGTTGCAGAATTGGTTTATTCTAGGAAAGGAAGAGTAGAGGAAATTGTGTCTACTCATGAGGAAGACCAGTCTGTACCTCACCAAGAAGAAGAGGAAAAGGAGAATGTATCAGAATTGTCTGCTTCTGGTAGTTTAAGTATGAGTCCCTTGATTGGAAGCTCAGCTATGCCTACTGCTGAAGTAGAAAGAGATAGAGAAGAAGTTGTACCTATTTCAGAAAACCTCCTCACTGCTGCTGAGATGGAAGTTGTTGTGGAAGATTCTGATGAAGAAAGGCCAGCAGAAAAGGCTGTTGTGATACATGAGAATGCACCCATTGAGGGGGAGCATCAGTCTGTGCTTGGAAATGTTACAGTAGCTGTTGAGCTTGGAGACTGGGTAGAAGACCCAGGGTTTATAGTCTGTGGATTAGATTATCCGGATTCTGACAATGAGGTGTCTGTGAATAGACCGAAGATCAATTATGATCTTGCTGCTGAGTTGTTGCCAGATGATGTGGTCATATTTCATGATCTGAATAAGCTGAAAGAGGACCTCAAATCCAGTTTTGTTGAAGAAGTGAAGTTAATGGAAACCTCTCTTGCTTCCTCAATTAATTCAATAATGACTACTTCTGTAGTTAATTTGGCCTCAGCAAGGGGATCTGTTGCAGTTATCCCAAGTGATTTTGTCTCCAAATCCGATCTTGAATCCATGAATAATGAGCTGAAAGAATCTTTCAGTGTGTCAGTTGCTGAGATGAAGCAAAGCTTTTATGAAGAAATGAAAATGTTAGAGAGATCCTTCGAACTATCTCTGGCTTGTAATTTATCTTCCTTTGTGTCTGAGCTTATGGAAGAAGTGAAAGAGTGCCAGACTCAGTCTTCTAGAATCGAAGCAGACCTTGAAGCTCTCAAGACATCAGTTGTTGCTTTGGATTATTATATGAGCTCCAAGTCTCAAGCTGACAAGGACTTAGCTTATGTGAAGAGTGTAGTAAGCCAGTTTGTCTCAGTGTTTGAAAGTTTCAAAACCTCAGTGAAGGATCATGTTCAGTTACAAGACTCTCAAGTTCAAAGCCTAATCAGTGGTTTGTCTAAGAGTTTCAAAGAAACTGTTTCCTTCTCTCTTGGGCCTCTCACATCCAAATTATCAGTTGACCTGGATCAAGTCCGAGCAATGTTGAAGGAGGAGATTGGTTCTATTCCAGCCAGTGGTTCTGTGGACTCATCGGAGTTGAGCCGAGTGGTGCTTTCTACAAGAGATTCAGCCAGAGAAATAATGAAGATTGTTCAAGATTTTATGAGAGAAGCCTCTGCCTCTCAGGAAGCCATAAAGAACAAAGTGGACCACTACTTCACCAAAATTTTCACCAAGCATCAACTCGAACACCACTTCAAGCTAATGTTGGAACACATGAAGCTCCCTCCAGTCACTCAAGCTTTCAGAGAACAAGTGAGCAAGCTAAGAGACTTGACTCCTGCCTTAGAGAAATTTATGGAGAACAAAGATGATTTCATCTCTGCTATGGAAAGAGGAGGAGGAATTATTATGGATTTTAGAAATCTACTGCTGCCCTTCTTGCATGTTGATGCCAGACCAGTCATCATCCCTCCTGCTTTGCCTGCTTCTGCCTCAGCTACTTCCACAGTCCAGCTGACTCCTGCTCAGGCTATTCGAAGCCTCACACCAATGATCACCCAAAGATCTCCAACCTACAGGCCTGACTCTGTGTCAGTGGCTCAGCCTCCTTTGATCTTTTCTGGCATTCCCAAACCTTCACCTGAATCCTCACCACCCGAGCCTTCTTCTGATCCCAAAGGCAAATCTCACGTGGAAGATGTGGATTGATCCAGTGGCCCGGATTTTTGATAGGAATTCCTTTGTATTCTGTTTTTTTTGTACTTTCTGACTGATCTAATACAGAGGAACTCTTTTTACTTCTCATGTGTTATTTATCTCCTATATATATATATGATTTCCCACTTTTTGATTATCACAAAGGGGGAGAACACTAGAATAATAAGGGGGAGAACACTTTATGTTTACCTCTGATACCTTATGTCTAATCCTCTTCTTTCTTCCTCATTTAGATTAGGGTTTGCACTCTTCTCTCATATTCTTCTGAAGCTCTAAAACCCTCTTTTCCATTGGGACTTAGGGTGAATCTTGAAGAGAGCTTAGATTGGGATCCGGGTTCCAGGAAGGAGGGTTGGGGGGGTTGTCTGAGGGGTTGTCCAGGGTCTAGGGAGGAGGGTGGGGGTTTGTCTGGGGGGCTTTATGGGGTCTAAGGAGGAGGGTGGGGGGTTGTCCGGGGTCCAGGAAAGAGGGTGGGTAATGTATCTAAAACTATATCTAGGTATCATACATCGAATTTCTATAGGATTGTGAACTATCGTGGCTGTCATCTTGGATCAGGGCCAAATCAAGGCATTACCGCGGCGTGACCGCAGTGTGACCGTGGTGTGACTTCGGCGTGACCGCGACGTGATCGCGGTGTGACCACAGCGTGTTGGCTCGGTTCAGCAACATCTACGGGGCAGCAACTTCCGGCCAGGAGCAAAGGGAGTGGGAGGAGGCGGGTCAACATTCCAACCATCTCCTCCCTCCCCATTAACTATGGGTGGGTAATGTATCTAAAACTCTATCTAGGTATCATACATCTAATTTTGACAGGACTGCGAACCACCACGGGGTGTCGTCCGGGAATAGGGCCAAAACACGGCATTACTACGGTGTGACAGTGGCGTGAACGCGACATGACCGTGGCGTGTTGGCCCGGTCCGGTGAAATCTGTGGGGCAGCATCTTCTGGCAAGGAGAGAAGGGAGCGGGAAGAAGTGGGGTAACATTCCGGTCGTCACCTCCCTTCCCATTAACTATGGGTGAGTAATTTATCTAAAACTCTATCTAGGTATCATACATCAAATTCTGATAGGACTGCGAACCATTGCGGGGTGTCATCATGGTGTAGGGAAAAATCACAACATGATCATGGTGTGACCGTGGCTTGACTACGGCGTGACCATGGTGTGACCACGGAGTGACCGCGGCATGACCGCGGCATGACCGTGGCATTACCGTAGTGTGATCACAGCATGATGGCCTGGTCCAGCAACATCTGCGGGGCAACATCTTCCTGCCAGATGGGAAGGGAGTGGGAGGAAGCGGGGCAACATTCCGGTCGTCGCCTCCCCCCCCATTAACTATGGGTGGGTAATGTATCTAAAACTATATCTAGGTATCATACATCAAATTATTATTGGACTGCGAACCGTCGCGGGGTGTCATCCCGGAGCAGGTCTGAATCATGGCATTATCGCGGCGTGACCATGGTGTGACCACGGCGTGACCATGGTGTGCTGGCCCGATCTAGAAACATCCGTGGGGCAGCATCTTCCAGCCATGATTCCAAATAAATCCTATTTAGTTGTCCTTCACATTATAGAAACTGATCTTATGTTATAAAAAATAGACTCTTGATTCGAGATTGTGGTATGATAAAGATATATATTTTATATTCATTGTTTTTAAAAGTGGGTTTATTATAAAAACATGACATTATTTATCAAATGAAACAATTATATTAAAGAAAATTTATTCAAGATATGCAATTCAATATAATTAAGTAGAATTAAGAAAGAAGCTAAATTCAATTTAAAGAATTCTTAAATTAAAGAGGATACGAGAGGGAACCTACCTCAAGGTGGAACCAAGCCATCCACTTCGGCTCTTGGAGCTTTCTAACTAAAATCTGTTGCTCCTCCACTGTGTATATGCACCTTCACACACATGCCAGGACACCTAGCCCATATGCACACACCCGCATGGCCATGAGCATGTGCAAGGGGATCCATACACATATGCTTATATGCATATATTAGTCTCCACTCACCTGCGTATGCATTTATATATATATATATATACACATGGGCACACTTATCCCCATACATGCATAATCACTTCCATGGGTGACTATACACATAACGGGGGAACCCACGTACATATACTTACTTACCTATGCACACGCAAGTGATTCGCCCTTGAGTTGGTGACTCGAAACCAATGATCATGGATGAATGCACTACACAAAGGATATTAAGAATCTTAAAACACATGAAGGATGCTGCATAACTAGTGAGAAACCGACCAATAGCATTAAAGCCTTACTTAGATTGGCAGCGGAGAACCAAATCCACCTGAACCAACACGAAACGATCCAACACCCTACCGAAAACATAATATGGAGTCAAAAACACTAAATCCCCAAATACATGAGGTGCGAGACAAGTATTAACTGTAGAATCTTACCTCGAATCAAAGCTGGTGGACTGAATCAATCTGAACTCCTTCTGTCCCCCTTCACAGAATATAACTACCCTTTGTCCATAGAAAGCAGTCAAAGATCTATGTGACCAATGTGATAAATAAAATAAAATAAAAACTAAACTAAAACATACCTTTCTCCTATGACTATACTTGTCACCACCCAACATATAAGTACCATAGCACCCCATGGGTCAAATCATGTTCCTGTAAGAAAAGGGGAAACAGTTCAATGTTTCAAAATGATACTATCAAATAGTACATTCCCATTAATTAACAATTACTCTTCCTATTAATGGTATATAATCAATTTGACCCGAGTTTAAACTTAGTTTGGTTTTATTCGATACAAGGTATGAGGTCTTATTATTATTGGTTTTTATATTTACAATTGAGATATTTTTTTTAAAATGATTCATGTATTTGGCATTGTTATTTATGGTTTTAGTTCTTATCCTGTTGTCATGGGGCCTATCCACATGAATAATTATTTGAATGTAGGGTTTAGTTGACATTTATTCTCTTTAATGTGATTAATGTCACTAATGATGAGGATTTAGATCATGTAAAATATTCCTAAGAGGATTGGGTCTTGTAGTGATAGGTGTGGCAATTGTACATCTAGCATTTGATGAGGAAATACTTATGAGGATGGATTGGAATCTTGGTAGGTTCTTAGAGTGGGATGGTCCCTATGAGTATATAAAATGTATTATGAAAGGTTTTACTCCATTTAATGATTCCAGAGTTCAAATAAAGAGATGAAGGATGAGATGCTAGTGCGGATATTGGGTATTGTCGGACAGATTTGAATTATAATTCCAAGAGGCTTGGTGTGATTTAGCTTAGGATAGAACCTGATTAGTGGTGCTGGGTTATAATACATGATTTTGATGAGGTTCTTGACCGGATTATTGAGAATATAATGTATATGGGTTCGACATGGTGTGCTTTTGTGACTAGGACAATCATAAGGTGAATAGTCCTCTTTGTCTAGTTGGATGATGAGATGTGCATCAAGGCATGGGATAATCCTTGAGAGATGAGTCTAGACTATGTTACTGAGTGGATAGACTAAGATAGGTTTGATAGTATTGGGTGAGTGGCTAACCCATGCGAGGATGATATGTTGTATGGCGACACTTGGAGACACTTGGGATTATTTATGCTATCTCATGGAGACACTTGGGGTTATTTCATGACTCCAAAATACTCCGGAAATGTTCCCACGCAATGTTTTAGAGAAACAATTCCATCTCATGGAAGACCCCAAGGCTCCTCTATCTTCTAATGTTTCCTCACACTCACACCTCATGGTATTACAGTATACAAGTGATCTACGTCAACTATTAATGATAGCATCACTACCCTTTGTCTGTAGAAATAAGTAAAATACCTAAGTGGCCAATGCGATAAAGAAAATAAAATAAAAACTAAACAAAAACATACTTGTATCCTGTGACTATACAAGTCACCGCCCAATATATAAGAACCACACCGCCCCATGGATTAAATCATGTTCCTACAAGAAAGGGGAAATAGTTCCATTTAATAATCTCTTCATTTTTCATTATGTTTTTATATAACACGTTGTTGGAAACACCATACTAGTACACTTATCCATTTAATATGAACCTATGCTACATTAGTTGAGTTTAAGATTGTGCACATAACACTCTTCACTATGGAAAGAACCTCATAGGGACCACAATCAATGTTTAGTAGTTGATTCTACTCTTAAACCTGGTTGGGCACTAGTCCATGAACCAGATGGTCTACTTGGTCATGAGGGTGTAAACCATTTCATTATACTATACTAAGAATAAAGGTGTTGGTATATTTTCTACCAGCAATGGGAATTTCTCAAGGCTTGAGTTCCAATTGACTTGAGTTCCAAGTTAATGGCCTCTTAACTATCCGTAGATGTCAAGGGGTGTCTCCCATGGGTGTCTTGTGCTGTGTAGTGTCTATCTATGATTTCTGTTGTGCTTCCGTAATGTGGGAAATGTGTATTGCATGGTTAGTTTAATAAATACATTGGTCAACTAGAAAATACACCCATAGTCAATAGAGATATACCCACTTTTGATATAGAATACCATCCAAATAACCAACTCGGAAATCTGAGACCAAAATTTTACTTTACCAATTCCAAGTACATAATATATGCAGCACCAACTTATGTTTTATGAACCAATCAATTAAAGGGAAAGAAACTCCTCACCATAACCCATAAAATATCATATAGCATCACTCACCTCCAATTAACCCACATCATTGCACATCTTAATGACGATACAACCTCATCACATATTGTTGATGCTCCTTTCCATCACAGAGTCTAACAAATGAAAAAGGGTAATACCTTAAGCACAAAGAGATTCATCCTTTGAAGAACATCAAAAATTGACAAAGGCATGAACAAGGATTTGTTTAAAGATGGGTTGTGCAAGTTTCATCATGGTCACGCAAGTATAATTGCGTGCCAAATATTGGCCAGGCAGGTGACTTGCGTGCCCTATTTGATTTTCACCCAAGGTCTTCAGTAGCCTATAAATACCCCTTGTGGGCCCCCCATTTGGGGGACAAAAAAATCTAAAAGTCATATTTAAGCTCTCTGTGCCCTAGTCTTTACTTTAAGTCTTATGAACACTTATAAGGTAATTTCTTAACTAGAATGGAAGATCTAAAGAGGAGGAATAATGCCTAAGTGTTGGAATTCATCAACACTTGCGCGCCTAAGTGTCTAACCCTTAAGGGAAAATGGACACACTTGCGCGCCGCCTTATCCCTTCAACAGAACTTGCATTACACTCTTTTGGAAGCCTCTAGGGATAATACTAAGGGCTTAATCCAAGCCTCGCCCAAGTATTACCCTATGGGTTGACCATCGCGCAAGTATACATGTGTCACGCAAGTATACTTGTGTGACCAGGACTTGTGCACCCAAACAAGACTTGTGTGCCTGCCTCTTTTTGGGTTCCCCTTATTTCTATTCAACTTTTTTTGTCTTCAAATCCACCTCTCCTCTTCAAGATTTATCCTTAAAAACCCTCTTCAAATTCATTTATTACATGGTTCCTTTGTTGGATTCCTTATCTGAAAGGAATTTTGTGGAACATCTCTCAAAACCTAGTGATTTACATATCTTTATGTCATTAAGGTTAGAGATTTCTTACATTCAACCTCATCCTCTAAGATGAGAAGATATTTAATATGGGAATCCTCCTTAGGAGTAAGCCCAAAGTATTAAATTCTTTTGACTTAGGCCTCCTTTTTAGGAGTAAGCCCCAGATCACAAGTCCTCTAACCTGGGCCTCCTTTTCAGAAATAAGCCCCAATCCAAGTTCCCTTAAAATGGGCATCCTCCTCATGAGTAAGCCCCAATCTCAAGTTCCCAAATATGGGCATCCTCCTTAAGAGTAAGCCCCAAATTCTCAAATTCCCCAACTTGGGCCTCCTTTTCAAGAGTAATCCCCAGTCATAATTTCTCTTAACCAGTCTTAATTTCTTATTATTTGGACTTCCTTCTCCAGAATAAAACCCCATAATAAGTCTCCTCTAATTTGGGCATCCTTCTCAGGATTAAGTCCTAATTTAAGTATCCAAATATCCATAATTCACATATACCTTTATGGACCTTGTTGTCGGGCTTCTCCCCGGAAGTAATTCCCGATCTTCATCTCTTTGGGCAGTCATACGTACGCAATCCCCACATCATTTCTTATGACTGCATCTTTTGTGCCACAAATCGTTAGGTTTAACTATACCTCTTTTTTCTCACACCGAGCATGACTCACGTGATCTTAAGAGTGTAAAAGTAACCAAGAAACATCTCTTTGGGCTGTTAATCATATGTAAGCCCCACAATTTTTAACCGAACTATGTGGACTTTGATCTCTACCTTAAAATTAGAGTACGTAGGAAGCCTTTCTAAGGTTCAAGCCTATAATCCATTAATTCTCATCTATCCCATATGACGTTAAACTATATCTTAATTCCCAAACTACGTGGGTTCTGATTCCTTTTCTAAACAAGGATACGTAGGTAGCCCATCTGCGGGTACGATCCCAACTCTAAAGTAATCCATGTCCTTCTGAATGACAATAAACTTCAAGTGCCTCACTGAATGGATTTAAAACCAGTATGGTCATCATAATGACTAGGAGATTTTTATATAATGTATTGAAGGATACCATTGACTAAGAATCTCCAATACATACAGATGATTCTCCATCGATGAAGAACCTCAAATACATATAAAAGATTCTCTAAATCTCATACATATCAATCATTGATTGCCAAATATAGAGGAAAACTCATTTTCATTCTTGGTAAATTAATAAGGATTCACGAACATAACTTAAATATATAAGAGAGTCCTGGAGTAGATAATAATTCCCCCCAAAAAGGTATGATGAGTCCGACCTCACATCCTCTCAACCAATGCAAATTCTTAAGCCTCATCAGTCCACAACTAATGAGCACCTACCTTTGGAAAGTAGGTCCAAATGGATATATAATCATTGGATGTTTCTGGTTCTATGAATAAACCCGCTAGAAATAGATTGTAAAAGTTTAAACCTTAAACAAATGAGGTCATCCCCATTTCCAGGAAGAAACAAAAATGGTGAACTCGACGTGAATCCTTAACCTAGTTAAATGATGTTTTACTTAATTTTTAGCCCCTATTTAACTTAATGTGAGGGCCAACAAAGAAATCAATAACATATGTGCTCATCCAAAAGGTGCAGTGGTTGAACTTATCTTGATTATGTCTGTTATATCAAATAGTCACTCATTTTCAAGATCTCTCTGTGTTATAGAAATGGATTCGCTAAAATTCACACCTATGAATGCATATGATGCTACTCTTACTGGATCCTCGTCTACTCTGAGGATGACATCATCTAATCAGCATCTTTAACACTGGGTCTCAAATGAACTGGTTAAGTAATACCATTGAAATGGTACCATTCTAACTCTGGAGGCTACTCGACAAGCCCTCCAAGTTAATAATTCACCCTGGTTGTCCGGACAGCGACGACCAGTGATCAAGAAACAGGAGGTGCCAACCACCGTCTCTAACTGTTTTGGGTCGTTATCCCCAGAACATAATCACCAATCTCTCCCATATTATGGGGAGGTGAATTAAATGGTCACTCAAGGCCTTAATTGAAGGAGACAAGAGTCCTTCTCGAGGGCTCCCATCAAAAATCGCCGCCAGACTCGTGAGGCAGTGCGCCATCAACATGATAAGGGTATCACTTTTAGGGGTTCGGCTCAGGTTCCTTAGGCCTGAGCATGCAAGACGAACCAATAGAGGTGAAATCTGGTCAACAGTGAGCATGTTATTATTTCTTCCCCCTCTGGAGAAGTCCATCAATCCAACTTGATGGAAAATAACGAGCGGGCATATACACCCGTCTGTCCTGATGTTACTTCCTAGCAGACTCGTCTGGCAGTAACACGCCAATATCACCAGGAAATTCTAGTGGAGTATTATATGAAGGAATATACACATATTTATAACTCATCAACCAGTCAGCAGGATAATCTGACTGCACCCAAAGAAGCTCGCCAATCTAATATGGTGGCAACTAATAAGCAGGGACATAAACCTATTTACAATCAACAATTCTGTCAGTAGTCTTGTCTGCCAGTATTTAAGTAAATTCTTCAAACATAATTTAAAAAGGATACACAGAAGTCACATACATCTTCCAATGTTAATATAGCCTTCCAATAGTCTCGTTTGGTAGCTCTTAGAGAAGTCAGTCGGAAAGCTCCGATGACAAATTTGGAGCAGACTCAACTCTCTTCTCCCACACATGAGTACTTTCAAAATTCACTGACAGGAAAAGGAGGACAGGAGTAGGAATACACACCTACTTCAAGCATGAAATAGATGTATATTCCCATTCCAGCAATTGAAGTCACGAAGCACATTCTGACGATGGTGAAAGAGCAGAAGCAAATCCCTACTCATATTCTTGATTCCTGTCAGAATATTATAACAGCTTCAGCAGCATCACAGGGAAAGAAACACAAATTTGTCCCTATTAGTGGATTGAATCATCAACATGTCACTCTGAAGAAGATACAGACCTCTGTTCTAGTCCAGGAGGGTCGTGGGGCATACTCCCCCATGTCATGTGGACAATCAAGTCAGGCACATACACCCGACTTGAATAGAGATAATCAGCCTAACCTGACTATTTCTCCTGAGCAGTCACACACACCTGCCCATAATAACCACTTTTGTCAACAAGTGGTTCCCAAAGTGAGTAAGAAGGCATCTCAAAAAATACACATTCAACACAGTTAATAAATCAAAATCCAATCTGCAATAAGGCTTTGCTCGATGCTAGAGTTCTTGATGCACTCAGACAATTATCTATTGCAACTCAAGATTTTACTCTCTCACTTTCCAATAGTGGTAATAATAATTCTGAAGGTCTTCATTAGAAACTTCCTCATGAAGGCTTGCTTCATGACAGTTTGGTTGATCTCAAAGTATCATCTTTAGATAAGAGCCACAATAACCCTATGCGTGGCCAGAAGACCAAGGAGAAAGAGGTTTCATCTTTTGTTGTAACACACCATGGTGGTCCTCCCCATGATGATTAATTTAGCTGCGAAAGTCCTCTCTGTAGTAGTAATTCGCATTGCCTGAAAAATTATTCAAAGGAAAATGCAGTAACGATAAATCCCTCTTATCTTGAGGCACTTGTAAATGTTAATCCAGTCATGTCTGATACTTTACCACTAACAGGTGAAATACTTTCTCAATCAGAAGATAGCATGGGGTGTAGGTCATTCTTCAAACCACCCCTAGTTCATTCATCTTCTAGTTTGATAAATTAATTCTCTACCAATATTGTTGAATCTGATGAAGCAATAAGGAAGCACTAGCTCTGGTCTAATCAAGTAGAATAATCTTCATTGAATGATAAAGAGGAAATTTTGAATATGAGGAAACACCTGATGAAAGGTGAAGTACCAGTCATGTTTTGGCCTTTGGATAACTCTCAGCATGACATTCCAGAAATGTTGACGAAAGATTGTATTAATGATATTCGTCTCAACATGTGGAAAACTGTTTGTCAATTGAAAAAGAAAATATTATCTTATGATGAATATGAAAATCATGTCAAGATAATAGAAGGGTTACAACGCCAAATTGGTTTGGCATCTCTCTCAGTTTCCCGATATCCAAAGGTTGAAAAGCAGCAGAGAGCCCTTCAGCGTTCATGCCTTGGCACACTAAAAAGATTGCGCCAGTTAATTGCCAATGCCCCATCTGGTATTCATATCAGGGGATGGGTAGTTCATGGAGAACTACATTTCACTGTACTCTCCAGTAAACAAAGCCCACAAAAGGTGGTTTCATGCAATGTTATTTCCCAAAACTGGCCACATCTATTTGATTTTGTGCATAATCAAAGGCTTTCTCAGGAACAGGCCTCATCTAGTTCTTCTCAAAGTCAGACATATAGAGAAAAAGTTGTCTAATTACTCTTACATCAGGAAAACGAGAATATTGAATAGGAATCTTGTTTAGAGCCTGCACATCATCAGGTGATAGAAGTGTCAGAAATCATCCAACGGTCTTTTGAGATAGCTGATTTGAGTGGATGTAGGTTGATGCATCCAGCCAATTTTCAGACTAAAGTCCGCAAGATTTGGAGATCTTTTAATAAAGTCTCAGATGTAGTGGCTCAAGAGCCACCCCATCTTTCCAGACTGGGGAATCTTTTATCCCAACCCTCAGAATCAACAAATAGTATTAGAGAGCTTGAGCAAGAACAGCAGGAACAGCCCCAGTCCACTGGACTGGAGACATTTTCAAATCCTTAATCTCTTCCTCATTGTAATTCGGTCTTCTCTCGATTAGGGAAGAATCCACAAGAGGAACGAAGAGATGAATTATCAAGATATTCCCTCCAAATTACGGTTCGTCAAGAAGTTCCAGAGGGATCAACTCAACAAAAGGTAATGTCTCATCAAGGACATGGAAGAAGACAGTATCACAAAAATGTCTATAGAAGGGATGAAATGAATTATGCATCAATAAATGTCATCAATGCCATTGTTGCTGATCCTCTAGAACATGAAGCTCACTCAGAGGAGTCAGATGAAGAAGTTCCTGCTCAAGAGGCTATGCACACAGAGGAAAATGAAAAAGGTGTGCGTATATAAAATCAATGGCTTACCTAGAATATAGGTATTCCTTCAAATAACCAACTTCCCTCTCTATGAATGGAATCCAACAAAGGGAAAGGAAAAAATTCAGGTTACATTACACCCTTCCTATGGATAAGTCCAATCACTCTTACTAGAGAAAAGATGTGCACAACAAGAGGAAGAAATGAAGGAATTAAGGAGGTTGAATGCAGAACTACTTCAAGGTAGTCTTCCTCCTAAGCGTGCTGGAGTCAGTCAGCCAAGGGATTTTGTTGTAGCTACTAAGATGGATCAATATTATCCTCCTTTACCAGTACACCCTCATAGGTCTAATCCTATGGGTCATGCACAACAAATATCAGTGGTGTTACCATCAGTTGTAGTACTAGCAACCACACATGTCCAAGATCCAGTTATTGCACTTGCTCAGGTCCAAGCTCAACCAGATGTTTATAAAAAGTTAATAACTACCATTGATTCATTAACAGCTCAGTTTGAATCTATGGAGGGAAAGCGTGCACAAATTCAGCTAGAAAAGAGAGATTACCCTGAATGGGTTGATGCAATTCCTCCCCCATCAAATTTTTCAAGTACCACATTCCCAATCTTTAATGTTTCGGGAGACCTAGAGCAGCACATAACACATTTTGTTTCTCTTTGTGATCCTATGATGGGAACCCCTCAACAACAAGAAGCAGTTAAGCTCAGTTGTTTTGTACAGTCATTACAAGGGCCTACTTTTGTCTGGTATAAAAGCTTGCAATCCCAGTTAATTACCAGGTGGGAGGATCTCCATCAACAATTCCTTCTTTAATTCAGCTCAACTTTTCTAAAGAAAATAGTTTTTTATCTTACAAATTGTAAGAAAAGTGAGAATGAAATGGTTTCATATTTCATTCCTCACTGGAAGGGATTAACATATTCCCTAAGATTAGCACTCCCTCAAGAAGAATTGTTGCCAATCTGTGTGGAAAATTTGTGTGATGAGTTACGCACACCGTTGATCCCTATGAAATACACAAGAGGGTTTCGAGACCTTACTTCGATCACTCATTAGTTCGAATACTCTCTTAAAAAGACTAATGATAAAACTCATGTAATTGCATCAGCTCCAGGAAGGAGAATGGGTAAAGAATAGACTACTACAATTACACATAAACAAGCACATGTACCTACTTCTACTTCAAAACATTCATCTTATCGAAGGGCTCCACCTCCTGAGTGTCAACAAAAGAGGTCGTTTCTTCAAGATGATCAAAGATATCAAAGACAGAAACAATTTGAGGAGTTAAAGTGCAAAGTTTATTCTTTAAAAAATGAACAAGTTCCTGGTTACTTCATCAGATGTTGGGGAATCCCATTCAGGAGTGTTTTGTCTTTAAAGACCTCATACAAAAGATAGAAGACTTGGCATAGGTAAAACTGAAAGGGTCTTTAGCTTAGGTATCATGTGTTACTGCTACAAATCCATAGGAAGAAGGTGAGTGGCAAGAAGTCAAAAGCAAAAAATTCATAGAAATATGATGATTGGATGGTCAGAAAAACGATCAAAAGAACTCATTTCATTTTACAAACTCAATTGAAGAAAACAATTGTGTCTTCTTCTATGAATGCCACAGCAAAACCTCCTTCAACAAAAGAAAAATCCTCAAAGAAATGGAATAATTCAAAGAAAGAGTAACAGTCAGAAAAAGCTAAGATCGTGTCAAATCCCAAGTTTTCTTTGACTCTCGCAGATTTTATGCCATCTACTTCAAATCCATGGGCACTGCCCCACCAAATGGCACAGCCTAAATTGGCTAATCAGGCAGAATCTTCATCAAATAAAGAGTTTTTATTTGGTTCTGTTAATATGATTCACTTAACATATCCTTATACCAGTCAAAATTTCAATCTTGATGAGTCTGAGTTCCCTGTATCAAATAAAGTAATTAGAGGGAGTTCCATAGGTCTGGGATACAAATGAAGACTTGGATATCCCAGAAACCACTATTCAAATTCTACCCCTGCTAGAACTATGTATGCAGCAGAAACATGTGGTAGAGCCCTTCAACGGTCTCAATAGAAACAAGACAGTTCTTCCGTGCATGGAAGATTTAGTCCTGGAACAATTATTTTGGAGGATTGATTGGAGGTTACAACTTCTTCCTATCAGCAAGTAAATAGACAAAGTCAGTCTAATCTTCCAGATCTAGGAGTATTTTCAACTCCTACCCCGATACAAGAAGCATCTACTTCTAAAGCATCAACTTCTAAGGTACCTGTGAAACCACATGTTCCTTTTGGGAAATGCAGACCTTTGGATCAAAAATATGATTTCTTGAAACATTTATCCTAAGTATCAGAAAAGTTATCAATTTTAGATGCCTTGAATCTATTGAAGGATCTTCGGGAGGCACTCATTGAGTCTTTTTCAAGTCCTCATGAATTCGCAACTGAAATTGTTGTAGCTGAATTCTACCATGTAGAGAATGATCTTGCAGAATGCCATGCAGTGATATCTTTTACAGATAAAGATGAAGATGATGTTGTGCATGGACATATTAGACCTTTGTATTTATCTGGAAAGGTAAATGATGTAGACATCTGAAGAGCTTTCATTGATAATGGTTCATGAGTCAACCTCATCCCCATCCATACACTTCGTCGATTGGGCCTCACCGAATCTGATTTATCTCCTTCTACTTTGATGTTGCAAGGATATGATAAAAATGAACAAGAACCTCTGGGAAAGATAACACTCAGAACTTAGTTTGGAGATCTTGTATCCAATTCAGATTTCATGGGTTTTTTCATGACACAGCCTTCAATATTTTGCTTGGAAGACCTTGGCTACATCAACATGCGGCTATCCATTCATCATTCCATCAATGTCTTAAATATTGTTTCAATGGTCAAATTGGGACATTGTATGGTGATAAATCCCCATTCAAAACATGTGAATCTCAATACATTGAGGTGGAATTATATCACATAGAGGGAAAGGATAAATCCAAAACAAGGGAGGTTACCAAAGTTAATACTCCATATGGTTTGGAAAATATTCCAGTAAACCCATTCATACATGTGAGTACAGATTATGTGTTGCTGATCAGTCAAATTGACGAGATAGACCCAAATCCAAATACTCTTATGGAAACTTCCATAATGTCAATTATGGCAATCAATCCAGACAGCATGGGAAGAAATTGGTGATTCACCAAGCAATGATGAAAGCTCAAATGGAGATTTCTTCATTTCATTCACTGAAATTAAGCAATTCTCTACTTCACCAAATAGGCCAGAAGAAGTTATAGCAATGTCATAGGTGAACAATGATGTCGATTCTCAATCCATCATCTCCTATTTATTACCCAAGGAAGACCATTCATCATCAATAGGGTCAGAAATGGAAGTTTCTTCCTCAAGATGTTCAAATTTTAACATCTCTCCTGATCATGGAAATTATGCTTCATCATCTACTATGCAAGTAGAAATAGAAGAGATAACACATGTTGAAGAAGAAGAGGAAGATCTCAGGGATGCTCCTCCAGCTTTTGAAGAAGGTATCTCTACCACTATGGATGAACTCAGAGAAATAAATCTGGGTACAAAAGAAGATCCACGTCCCACTTTAATTAGTGCGGACATGACTCTTGAAGAGCAAGAAATGTATATTTCATTTTAAAAGAAAAAACGAGATATATTTTCTTGGAATTATACAGAAATTCTAGGGATTGATCCTGATGTTTCTAATCATCATTTTGGTTTGCCAGAAGAACATCGAGGATTCAAGCAAGCCGCAAGAATAACACACCCAACTTATGCTTCCAAAATTTAAGCTGAAGTGGATAATATTATCAAAGCTAACTTCGTCATAGAAGTTAAATATCCCAAATGGTTGGCTATTATTGTCCCTGTGAAAAATAATAATGGAAAAATTAGATTTTTCATTGATTTCAGAGATCTCAATCGACATTGTCCTAAAGATGATTTTCCAATTCTGACCACAGAACTCTTAATTGATGCAACAGCTATCTATGAAGCACTTTCCTTTATGGATGGATATTTTGGGTATAAAAAAATCTGAATGGCTCCAGAAGATGAAGAATCTACAGCTTTTAGATCCCCTCAGGGTGTGTTTTTCTATCGAGTAATGCCCTTTGGCCTAAATAATGAAGGCGCAACATATCAGCGTGCCATGCACCGTATCTTGAAACCCTTTTTAGGTAAATTTGTTGAATGTTATGTGGACGATTTGGTGGTTAAATCCAAACAATGTTCTAATCACTTGGCTGATTTGGAAGTCATATTCCACAAACTTTGATAACACAATTTGAAGATGAACCCCTTGAAATGTGCTTTTGGGGTAACCTTAGGAAAATTTCTCAGATTTTTTTTACGCCATCGTGGTATTAAAGTCGATCTTGAGAAGAAAAATTCAATCCTTGGTATGTCACCTCCTCTAAATTTGAAATAATTGAGAGGACTTCAAGGACACTTTTCCTATATTCGGCATTTCATCACCAATCTGGCAGGCAAAATTTTACCCTTCACCAAATTGATGAAGAAGGGAGTCACTTACCAGTGGACTGAATAATGTCAAGAATCATTAAATATTATCAAGAAATATCTCTTGAGTCCACTGGTATTAATGCCACATGTTTAAGGAAGACCACTTATTCTTTATGTGACAACTTTAGAGAGATCATTGGGTGCCTTCCTTGCCCAGAAAAATGATATTGGGAATGAAAAAAGCCTTTACTATCTTAGTCGGATTATGCTTAAAGCAGAAACCTGATATTCAAGTATTGAATAATGCTTCCTAGCATTAATCTTTGAAGTTGAAAATTTGAGACACTACCTGCAACATCATAAGTTCCATTTGGTATCTCACAATAACCCGCTCAAATTCATCCTTAGTCATCCAATGCTTACAGGATGCCTGTCAATGTGGGCAGTTATTTTGTAACAATTTGATATCCAGTATGTGTCTCAAAAGGCAATAAATGTCCAAGATCTTGCTGATTTCCTTGCTGAACATCCTTCATTAGAAGATACATCTTTAGATACTGAACTTCTCAATAAGAAAGTCTTTTCTATTCAAGATAATCTTCAAACATGGGAAATGTACTTTGATGGTGCTTCCAGAAGTCCAACAAGGAAGAAAATGGAAGATCCTAAATTCAAAAAATTTGGATTAAGAATTTTGATTATGTCCCTGGAAAAGGTAGTGCTACCCTATTCCTTCTTATTGTGGGAAGGCAGTACAAATAATGAAGAAGAATATCAAGCTCTCATCATAGGATTGGAGTTGGCGCTTGAGGCACAAGTGAATCAATTAAAGGTGAAATGTGATTTAGACCTGGTAATCAAACAAGTCAATAGGGATTATGCCATTAGAAAAGAAGAGTTAATCCCTTTGTATGATTACATCAAAGAATTAATGGTGGAATTTCCTTCGGAACCAACGTTTTCTTATGTCCCGTGATCACAAAATGCTCAAGATGATGCATTGGCTAATATAGCCACAGCTCTAGCAGATCCAAATCGGGATGAGACAATCATCAGTATTGTCCACCATCATAAAATTTCACCTTATGTTCAAACCATAACAAATGAAATCAATGAAATTAGTCCCATTTCTAAACCATATGGTCATACTACAGGATGGATGACACCTATCAAGGAATACCTTCAAAATGGAACACTTCCACCTGATAGAGCCGGGAAAGAAAAATTCCAGCAATGTGTGGTCAATTTCACTCTTTATGATAGCCCAGATCACATAGAAAAAATTTCTACAAAAGAGGTTTTGATGGATTTCTCTTTAGATGCATTGATGGTGAAGAGACAATGCCGGTCATTAAAGAAGTGCATGCAGGAGTCTATGGTTCCCATCAGTCCGGACATAGACTATCTGATCAAGTTAAAAGGCTTGGATACTTTTGGCCTTTAATGATATAAGATTGTGTTGATTTTAATAAGAAGTGTCATTATTTACAATTATGTGCCAACTTCATTCATTAACCCCCAGAGTTTCTTCATACAGCTAAATACTCATGGCCATTTGCCACATGGGGAATGGATGTAGTGGGACATTACCCTTCGGCTACATCCAAGAAGTTTAAGTATATTCTTACTGCTACTGACTTCTTTTCCAAATGGGAAGAGGAAATAACTCTCAAATAAGTTAGTTCTAAAATCATTTTTAGCTTCATCAAGTCTAAGAACATTACCAGATTTGGTGTCCCTCATACCATATTGACAGAAAATGGCACCAAATTCTGTTCATCCGAGGTAAGGAAGTTGTATCAATAATACAACATCAAATCCAACCATTTATCTCGGTATCATGCAGCAACCAATGGCCAGATAGAAGTCTTCAACAAGACTCTTTCAAATATACTGCAAAAGATGGTGGATAAGGATAAGAAATCATGGCCTGATAAACTTTTTCAAGCTTTATGGGCTTAGCAGACCACCACCCACACTGCTACGCGGTCAACTCCATATTCATTGGTATATGGAACAGAAGCAGTATTTCCCATTGAGGTTCAATTACCTTCTATCAGAGTAGCTATTTTTGATCAATCATCTACAGATGAACAATCTCAAAAGCGATTGGATGAATTGGAATGATTGGATGAAAAAAGATTGTGCACCCTGCACCACTTGGAATTCTATCAGAATCAAATAGCACAATCTTTCAACAAAAAAGTTCATCTTCGTTCATTCATTCAGGTAGAATTGGTATTGGTTCTCAGAACTCCAATGATACCAGGAAAGAAACCTCCCAAGCTTGAACCAAAGTGGGAAGGACCTTACTCAATACATAAGGTCTACTCCAATGGAGCTTATTATTTAATCTCAATGGATGGAGAACTCATCACGACTCCAACCAATGCTAGATTTCTGAAGAATTATTTTTTGTAACACAAATACTCTTTGTCCAACATGATGTTAAACTGTGATGTCCTAGAAACATGACGCTAAATTATACAGCACTCATTCGTCCAACATGACGTTAAACTATATTTTCCCTCTTACGTCCAGCAAGACATTAAAATTCATAACCATAGTCCTAGATATATGATGTTAAACTGTGCACCTCTTCGTCCAACATGACATTACACTGTGGAAAATTCCCTAAATTTTCCAACATGAAGTTAAACTGTGTCCCCATTTTCCTCACTGCAAGACATTAAACTGCATAGTCCCCTCTTCATCCAACATGACGTTAAACTATGAATTGTTAAGGTTGTCGCTACCTCTTGTTTCTCACACATAGTATGACTCACATGAGCTTAGAGTAAACTTCAACCATAACACCCTCTATGGGCCGCTAACCATGTGTAAGTCCCGACGCCATTTTTTTAGATCTTTTTCCTCAAGAACGACTTGATCACCAATTAATTATTTAATCAAACTACACAGACTTTGATCATTTCCTTCTATACTGGGTACGTAGGAAACCTCCTGATTTTCAAGACCAAAACCAATATTTTCACATCGGTTCACCTCCATCTCATATGATGTTGATTCGTGAATCCACCCCCAGAACCAATATTTTTTACATTGGTTCACCATCGTCTGTGCTATATGACGTTAAACTATTCACACTTTTTGTCATGTACAACAATAAACTACAACATTCTTTGACACCCTCACCAGAGAGGGAATAATTATTTACATTGATCTCCAATAATGTTATATTCCAAATAATACGTTCATACATGGCAATGCATGAACTTTTAATCTTGGTTCAAACCATCATTGCACTAAATTCCCCTTTCACCCTTCACTTGTATGAACCAAATATGTACATAGGGTATTTCCAGAACTATGCGCGACTTGATTCCCATCCTTATGGGATATGTAGGAACGTTCGAGCATCCCTATAATCCGGCCCCAAGTCTTTGGGCCTAACCCCAAATTCCACTTTCAGTCCCTTAGCTGAAAATTCCCCCTGTGAAAACATGAATGTGGTATGAAAACCCTGGTCTTCATTCACATCAGGTTTATAAAACACACACTGTGTATTCCTTATTATGGTCCGAGCTCTATGACCCAAAACTAAGATCTCCTACACTCTCATCCCACATGACATTAAACTGTATTTCAAGAAATACGTATGGATTGATTCCCATCCTTATGGGATACGTAGTGAAGTCCAACACCTCAATCCAAGACCCATCCACAACATCATTATGGTTAGCATTGGTCTGTGCATCTCCTTCATGCATTGGACAATACTCATTTTCATGAATCATAATCCTAACCTTAAATACTTCCAGATCTCCATAACCCTTTTCTTGAATTCTGATCACAAAATGTCTGATACCCGGGAGTTCTTTTGCCTGACTATGCAGCACGTGCCCTTAGGCGGCCTTGCATAAATAGTCTACATAATGGACTTTTCATCCAAAAGATACTATTATTTGACTATGCAGCCAATTCCCTTAAGTGGACCTGCATAATTCAACCCCCAAATGGGTTTTTCAAATAGTGGTAACTTCATTCTTGGGAGGAAAAACTCTTTTGTACTTATTTTTCTTAACAAAAATATGTAGGGATCTGCAAAAATAGCCATCCATAACATATTCATCCCATACTCTTTTTCATGATCTGAAAATATTCAAGTCTATGGTTTATATTTCCCTTCCCTACGTTTGGGTTAGACCTTCGAAGAACTGACATTCATCCAATTCTTTCATAATCTTGATTGGAAATATCCTCTCCATATTCAAGTACCTCTCTCCATACAGCAGGCTTTGTGCTTTGGAAAATTTGAATCTCCATAACCTTTCACTGGCTTTTTAGCAATAGAAAAGTAATTTCTGAGAGTTCTTTTGCCTGACTATGCAGCACGTGCCCTTAGGTGGCCTTGCATAAGTAGTCTATATAACGGACCTGTCAGCCAAAAGATGTTATTATTTGACTATGCAGCCAATGCCCTTAAGTGACCCTGTATAATTCAACCCCCTAACGGGTTTGTTAAATAGTGGTAACTTCATTCTTGGGAAATACTTCTTCTAATACCTTTTACCCCTTTTTTCATATCATTCTTCAGATTCAAAATTTCTTAAGTTGTATTTTACATGTTTTCCTCCATACTTGAATGTGGTAATATGTTTTCAGATAAATTATCAAGGAATTGAGTCAAGTTTAATCCATTCGTTCAAAGATATTTCGACCTTAAACATTATCCTTTTTATGTCCAACGTGTATGAATTTAAACTGCCGACAAAAGATAAGGGAACTCTGAACAAAAGTCTAGTCCCAGCTCACTAAACATACATTTTGTATGATTTAGGTAATATTGAGAAATTAAAATATATAAGTTTTGTAGGGTTATTTTTATAATCCTAGTAATAATCAAACTATGCTTACTAAGCCCATTGGCTTAGGAAAAATTAATTAAAGCAAGTATCAAGAGAATTTAGGTAAAAATGACTGAAGATGAAAGTTTTTTTCATTGATGCACAAAGAGTTAGAAGGATATCCATAGACTGGAGTCTCTTCTCTTTTCCAATAACTACAAAAGGCTTTCAACATAACTCTTCATTTGATTTACTACATCTTGAGCTTCATCAGCAGCCACTAGATGTTCATTCACTCGACCATCTTCACTCTTTTCAACTTGATGGAGTGCTTTCTAGGAATCTACGATGGATTTCATGCCATTCGTTTGAACTCCTTCTAGTGAATTGTTATGCTGATCAAGTTCCCCAGTAACAGCATCTAACTATTGTTGAAGGTGAATCCGCTGGATCTTGGTTTCTCCTTTCCTCAGAGTCAAATCCTCTTTCCTTTTTCAGATCCAACTCTGAGGGGGGACTTTTGTTGATGCTTCTTTCCGTCACAGAGTCTAAAAAATGAAAAATGGGAATACCTTAAGCACAAAGAGATTCATCCTTTGAAGAACATCAAAAATTGACAAAGGAATGAATAAGGATTTGTTTAAAGATGGGTCGTGCAAGTTTCATCATGGTCACGCAAGTATAATTGCGTGCCAAATATTGGCCATGCAGGTGACTTGGGATCCCTGTTTGATTTTCGCCCAAGGTATTCAGTAGCTTATAAATACCCCTTTGTCGGCCCCCCATTTGGGGGATGAAAAAATCCAAAAGTCAGATTTATGCTCTCGGTGCCCTAGTCTCTACTTGAAGTCTTCCGAACACTTATATGGTAATTTATTACCTCGAATGGAAGATCTAAAGAGGAGGAATAAGGCCTAAGTGTTGGAATTCATCAACACTTACACGCCAAAGTGTCTAACCCTTAAGAGAAAACGACCACACTTGTGCGCTACCTTATCCCTTCAACAGAACTTGCACACCACTCTTTTGGAAGCCTCTAGGGATAATACTAAGGGCTTGAGCCAAGACTCACCCAAGTATTACCCTATGGGTTGACCATCTCATAAGTATACATGTGTCGTGCAAGTATACTTGCACGACCAAGACTTGCACGCCCAAACAAGACTTGTGTGCCTGCCTCATTTTGGGTTCCCCTCCTCTCTATTCAACTTTTTTTCTTCAAATCCACCTCTCCTCTTCAATATTTAGCCTTCAAAACTCTCTTCAAAGTCATTTATGACATGGTTCCTTTGTTGTCTTCTTTATCTGAAAGTAATTCTATGGAACATATCTTAAAACCTAGTGATTTACATATCTTTATGTCATTAAGGTTAGAGATTTCCTTCATTCAACCTCATCCTCTAAGATGAGAAGATCTTTAATATGGGCATCCTCCTTAGGAGTAAGCCCCACATCTTAAATTCTTTTGACCTTGGCCTCCTTTTCAGGAGTAAGCCCCTGATCACAAGTCCCCTAACATGGGCCTCCTTTTTAGGAATAAGCCCCAGTCCAAGTTCCCTTAAAATGGGAATCCTCCTCAGGAGTAAGGCCCAATATCAAGTTCCCAAATATGTGCATCCTCCTTAGGAGTAAGACCCAAATTCTCAAATTCTCCAAACTGGGACTATTTTTCAGGAGTAAGCCCCAGTCATAATTTCTCTTAACTAGACTTAATTTCTTTTTATTTGGACTTCCTTCTCAGGAATAAAACTCAATCATAAGTCCCCTCTAATTTGGGCATCCTTTCTCAGGATTAAGTCCTATGTTAAGTATCCAAATCTCCATAAAGCACATATACCTTTATGGACCTTGTTCCTGGGATCCTCCCCTGAAGTAAGTCCTGGTCTCAATCTCTTTGGGAATCCATACGTACGTAAGCCCCACATCATTTCTTGTGACTGCATCTTTTGTGGTACAAATCATTAGGTTTATTGAGACCTCTTTTTTATCACACCGAGCATGAATCACGTGAGCTTATAGTGTAAAAGTAACCATGATATATCTGTTTGGGCCACCAATCATACGTAAGCCCCACAATTATTAACCGAACTACGTGGACTTTGATCTCTACCTTAAAAGTAGAGTATGTAGGAATCCTTTATAAGTTTCAATCCTATCATCCATTAATTCTCATCTATCTTATAGGACGTTAAACTATATCTAAATTCTTGAACTACGTGTGTTATGATTACTTTTCTAAACAAGGATACATAGGTAGCCCATCTGCGGGTATGATCCCAACTCTAAAGTAATCCATGTCATTTTAAATGAAAATAAACTTCAAGTGCCCCGCTGAGTGGCTTTAAAACTAGTATGGTCATCCTAATGACTAAGAGATTTCTATATAATTTATGTAAGTATACCATTGACTAAGAATCTCCAATAAATACGGATGATTCTCTATCGATGAAGAACCTCAAATACATATAAAAGGTTCTCTAATTATCATACATATCAATCATTGATTTCCAAATCTAAAGGAAAACTCATTTTTCATTCTTGGTAAATTAATAAGGATTCGCGAACATAACTTAAATCTATAAGAGAGTCCCGGAGTAGATAATAATTCTCCCCAAAAAGGTATGATGAGTCTGACCTCCTATCCTCTTGACCAATGCAAATTCTTAAGCCTCATCAGTCCACAACTAATGAGCACCTACCTTTGGAAAGTAGGTCCAAATGGATATAGAATCATTGGATGTTACCGGTTCTACAAAGAAACCTTATATAAATCGATTGGAAAAGTTTAAACCTTAAACAAATAAGGTCATCCCCATTTCCAGGAAGAAACACATATATATCATGATTAACAAAAAAATACAACACAATATAATGTCTAATAGGAGTCTATATATAAAAATATGAGGTTTTTAAAAAATCATGAACTTTATATTTAATGCACTATTTGAATGAATGGAATACAACCTGTGAATCTAACCCTATATTTCGGGAAGACTCTATTTTGAAAAAATTCAAAATTTACCCAATAATTCACCACACCATGAGTTTGTTACTAACCAAAACTCTAGAAAATGAGCAATTAATATGAATGGTTATCCTAACTATGAAACTAATAATTCATTCCTTGTTTCCTCATTTTTTAAAAAAGAAGAATAATTCTTACCTAGAAATACCGATCAAGAACCCTGGCAGGAGGAGAGGGAGGCGAGAGGGGGGGATGTCTCGTAGGGTGTTCGGCCATGGGGGGTCTCGCATCCGACTGGAGAGGGGGTTGGGGGTCATCATCGGAGGAGATTAATCCAAGGGGGGAGGGGGATGTCACCAGGAGTGGAAGACGAGAGGGGAGGGGGGAACGTCGCCAAGAGCCGAGAGGGGAGGGGGACGTCATCGTCGGAGAGGGAGCTGAGAAAGGAAGGGGAATGATGCCAGAGGAGAGGGAGGGGCCAGAAGGTGGAGGTGGAGGCTAGGAGGAGATCGAGATCAGGGTGGAGGGGGTCGAGAGGTGGAGGTCGGGGATGGTTGACCTGGGATGAGTATCCCTAAATTGGGTGTACTTTTTCCCTATGGTTAATAAAAACTGTAAGTAAAATTCATAAGTAAATTTTTTCTTTCCCAATGGTTTAACAAAATCGTTGGGAAACCCCAAAATATAACACCTTATACCAACATTTTACTAGAACCGTTGTTAAAGGGTCTTTATCCCAACAGTTTTTTAAACCGTTGGGAAATAAGTGTTAGAGTTCTATCAATCCTATGTAAAGGTCACAATAATTCTGAGTGTTTCTGTGAATGAGGACCAGTGTATGTCGGTTTATGTTGATTGTAAGAGTGAATTGAGTTTTTGAATGATTCATCAAGAATAGAGTATGTGTCATTGGTTGTATAATAGGTTCCACCCAACACTTAGTGAATTACGATTAATGTTTCAAACTCAATAAAATTCATCTTTCGGTGAAATGGTAATGTAAAAGTTAATTTTACATAGAACCATTATTCTTAAGGGTAATTTAAATTACATTTATGAGAAAACATTGTACATAAGGGTAACTACATTTAGCTTGACAAGGTTAAAAAATAATCCTTATACAGATTGTTCTGTGTAAGGATAATATTGGCCTATCCAAACATAGACTGCATTATAAAATGGTAAGTGGAGATTTCACTTATATAGACCATTCAGAGTCTGGGTAAAATCGATAACCATTAGGTAGATCCAGAATACATAAATGTAAGTTGAACTTTCCATAAAACTGAAAATAATGTTCTCTTTTTTATTCTTCTTCATCTCATGCAAGTATTCATAAATCAAATTCATGGTATGGATATGATACCACTGTTGGGGTTTAAATAATTCTAATAACAATTATTAGATCCTTCATAAGGGTATAAAATACCATATTAATTATCTACCATTATAGAAATATGAAAAATTCATAAGAAACTAAAATTAATAAATCCTGCAAAACATGTACGGTTTATTGAAGAATCCACAGTATCATATTAAACACCAGCATATGGGTTTGAGATAGATAACTGAAATTGCATCCAAAAGACATCCCACATTTTGGGTGATATGGAGTTCAGTCAAGGCATAATGCAGACATCTATACAAACCACTAACACATGAGCCGAAATGCATCCAGTCTATGGGAGGATGGCTAAACAACCAATAAGAAACTGCTACGAACCCTAAACACCAATGAAACCATAAAAATCTGGTCAAGCCCTTAAACCAGGGTTTGAAGAAACCACAATAGGGAAGGATAAACCTACAATGAGTTAAGGAAAAATGAATTAGAGACCCAAACTTGGTGATCCAACCATAAACCATGAATATCACACCATAAACCGAGCTTTTAGCGTTAACAGAGAGGATGGAAGCCCAAGATGGAATGGTAGAATCAGATGGAAATGGAGCGTCAAGGCACGATTTTGACTTTGAGTGGGATGAGCTCAAAAGCCCAATATGTGACTATGGAATTGAAATGAACTGGAGCATCGAGACAGGGTTTCAGCTTTGAGTGGGATGAGTGAAATGGATGAGAGAGGAATTGGGGGAGAAGAGGGTTGGTAGGAGAGAAGAGATTTGGCATCGGGGATTAGCACCACGGATAATCAGGGATGATTGGTGGGGGAGACTATTTTTGGAGAAGAGTATTTTCAGTGGAGAGGAGGGTTTGCGAGGGGGCACGCGGATCAGCCCGATAAAATTTGATTTGAGGGAGGATATTCCTATGGTTTTATTAAAACCATACGTATAGAAAATCTATTCCAACAGTTTATCAAAACCATTGGAATGAATGTGTTGGTATAGACTCATTTTTTAGTAGTGTATGTTATGGATTTCAGGGATGAAAAGCTCTAAAGTGGGAAGAATTTAATGTCCCAGAAATTCCGTATAATTTTTTTTAATTATATAAAATTATTTTGAGACTGCAAAATCTGACGGTTTGCGATTCTGAGGCTTGAAGTGCCCAGAATGATCCTTCTAAGTTTTTTAAGCTTTAATTAGCGTGTGTAAGTATGAAAGAGCACTGTCATGGGTTCCCTCAAATGATTAGTGGTTTTTGGGGTACTTAGGTGCAGCAAAGTGGCTGGCCAAGCTTGTTTCTCAAAGGAGGAAGTAAATTAAAACAACTTCTTAAAGGTATTCTAGAAATAAAATAGAATAGAATTAAAACACTACTTCAAAGTATGGGGGGTTTTATCATTTATAAAACTTGAAGAAGTTTTCTGGAAGAAGATTGTATTTTTTTTTGTTTTTAGTTTTGAAATGAAGTTTGATTAAAATGACAAAATAAGAAGATGTTTTTTTAGAAAATATTTAAAAGGCATAATCGATCTAAATATACCTATTCATTTACTTATTAATCATTATCATTTAAATCAATATCCACTTAATTATGAACCCCATAATTTTTTAACCCTCGAACCCTACAAGAGTTAACTTAACCACAAAGATGAAATTACTCAAACCCTAGGGTAGATTTGGAACACACAATCGCACCACCCTACTTTGATTGTCATTCTAAGGTTAGCTTGTGGTCAGTGGTTAATTAGAGCAAATATTCATTCTAGAAATGAGGATGAATTGTGTTTAGGGATTATATTTGAACTCTAAAAATTTATCTCGTGTGGTCGTTAATTAAAAATTAAGATCGCGCTCTCACAATTTACACAAAATATCGACCTCGGGTGTTTTGTGTTAATTGTTTAATTGCTTTCTTAGTTTATTATAATTTAAAAAAAAATCACGGATCATATTAAGTGAATTAAAGTATCTCAATGACTCAAAATAATTTAATGAAGAGGGTATAAGATATATCGATCACTAAGAAAACCACTCTTCCATGGGCGGTGTGGCCATCGTGGAGACATTTTGCATGAGAAAAGGATTGAAAGGGTAGAACCCAATCACGTCTTCACTATTGATTCCAACCCAATTAGGAATATTAAAAGAATAATTTAAGAACACAGAAGATTAATTGAAGAAAAATTCAAGATACAAACATGAAAGAAAAGAAATACAAAGAGGAGGTGGGAGAGGAGAGCCTTTTTGGAAGAGATGTTTTCACAAAGCCTTACTTCTTACAAGAGTTGTGATGGTCTCCAAAGAGACACACTTTCGGCCACACCTTCCCAAATCCTCAACCATCCCTCCCAAAGAGTGAAAGCATCCTTTAAATAGAGTTGTAGAGGGCTAGGGTTACAAAACTCTATTAAATGTGAAAGGGAGATTCATCCAAATATTTTAATCTCAATTTCACCACATATTTGACCTTTAAAACGCATGAATTGTCTGTCCTTATAGAAGGATTCTTTGTTTATAATCATGTCACCGAGCTTCCCAAAAAATTTGGGCCCAATCCAAGCATGGATGAAGAATCCACAGACCAAATGGTAAAGTGATATCCAATCTGAATAGTTCAGTCTATCTTTGTTCTTATGGCCCATTTACTCCACTAAAATACACGATCCTGCTCACATGTACTGAATATAATTTGTATCCCATTAAGTCAGAAACACATTTAAAAAATTTTAAGTCAAAATATTTTACATAACAATATTTATGCCCGAAATACTACAGTGAATTTTAAAAGGGTAAAACTTGATTTTTCATCAAATTTGAAAATGAATGATCTAATCCCAAATATTTCATAATTGAACATATTTAGCACAATGTGATAAAATTATGTTATTTATTATCAATAAAATATTCAAAAAATAGTTTTTTATCAACACCCCCACACTTACACTTTTTCACTCCTGGGAAAAACCTCATATCAAGTAAAGATCAATATTAAATCAAAACAATTTTAAAACACATTTCCTTAAGATACAACAATTTCACGCCAAGAAACATAAGATATCATTCCTCATAAAAAAATTATTTCAATTTCTCCATTTATATCATTCAATATATTTACACTTCATTTATCCTCCCATGCACAAAACACTTACCTCGCTTGAATTTTCTCTTATCACACAAATGTCAATTTTTAGAAATGTATTTCCATCCAAACTCATAAAAGGGTCACCATAGGCCTGATAAATTCCTACATCACCACTTGATTTCAGTCAAGGACATATGTTTATCATGAGGGATTTTCAGGGTTTTTCTGTGTCTTTTGGTTGGTAGGATTTAGATGTGAAAAACTCTGAGACTGAATGAGGAGGGATTGACTCTTTTTGAAGAAAAATTGCATTAATCTAATTTTCACATAAATATGGTCTCCTGATTAATACCCTTATCATCAATTCAGATCCATAATCCTGAAAATTCATGGAAAGTTTACACCATTCATAATTCAGTAACAAAAATTTCAATCTCCTCAAACATGATTTTCTTGAAATCTCTAGATAGGCACAACTTTCTACCTCTATTAGAAACTTCAGAAAAGCCACAGCTTCACTTATCATGAATGCTCTTTAAAAGGAACAGCTTTCACTATAATTATTTTCTTCAGTAGAAAATACATCTCTTCATAATTTAATTTTCCACCCAAAGTATCATAGAATGTGGTAGCACAACACAATACAGCTTCCCCCACACTTAAATTCAACTAGATTATGAAATTTCACTTCAAGAGTTGGTTAGATATGGAAAATTGGCTTGTAATATGGCTAACCTAACAGGATGTTCATGTATTCTAAGGTCTAGGAGGATTAAATGTTCAAGGTAGTCCATTATAAAAAAGTATTATTTGAAATAGGGGCTTTAATACCAAATAAATGCCTCAATCATTTAAACATAAGTGCCTCAAACCCTCAAGTTTTGATAGGAATAAATCAAATTCTGGTTAAATAGAGCATGGTTTGGTTCTCTCAAGAAGTGAGGTGAATGTAAATAATATGAAAATAATGGTTTAGAATCCTCATAGGAAAGTGATTTCAAATATAAAGACAGTGAGATGTGGCATGGGATTCAATATTCAGAGTACTTTTCATGAAATTACTAAAGAGATGAACTTGAAACAAAGTTATTTCAGCATTCATTTAAGCTTAGTTTCAAGGGATAAACTATTTCACATATTGATATGGATTTAAAAATGGTTATGAGAATCATTTCAACTCAAAATTTTCAAAAACACACAAAATGATGAAAAATAAACACACAAAATTTGAAAAACACACACTTTTTTTTGTTTTGTTTTTTTACAGGAAAACATTTGAAATTACTAAACTAAAAGGTTCCCTCCACCACACTTAAAATATTTCATTGTACTCAATTTGAAACTATGAGATTATATATGCACATTAAATGTATAATTTTAAATAAGACAAAGAATAAAAAAGTTAAAGGGTTAGGAACAGCCCGATATGCTCAAGTGATGATGGGATCATGCACTGTGATAAAATCCACTACATCAGTAGGAAGTACCTCAATGTATATCTTAAAATGTTTCCCATTGACTGTAAATATCCTTCCTATTTCCTCTTATGTGATAACCACTACACCATAAGGAAAAACATTAGTCACAACATAAGGATCTTACCTCCTAGAACGCAACTTACCAGGCATCAGCTTCAGTTGTGAACTGTAGAGAAGTAATTTCTCTCCAACATGAAACTCCCTTTGTTGGATAATTTTTTCTTGAGATACTTTTAATATTTCCTTATATAGCCTTTATTTCTCATATGAAGACAATCAAATCTCCTCAAGCTCTTGAATTTGCAACTTCTTTTGGATTCCAACTTGGTCCAAATCCATGTTGCATTTCCTTATAGCCCAATAAGCCTGATGCTCAACTTCCATAGGGAGATGACACGATTTCCCAAAAAAAATCCAAAATGGGGACATACAAATGAGCATCTTGTATGATATCTTATAATCCCACAATTCATCATCCAAGCGCTTGCTCCAATCTATCCTATTTGGATGCACGGTTTTCTCTAAAATTTGTTTCAACTCAAAATTTGAAACCTCAGCCTGGCCATTTGTTTGGGGGTGGTATGGTGTTGCTGTTTTGTGTGTCACCCCATACTTCTGAAGGAGGGAAGCCAAATTCCTATTTCATAAGTGTGTCCCTTGGGTACTGATGATGTCCTTCAGTACTCCAAACCTGCAAAAAAAATTTGCTTTGACAAAGTCCACAACCACATGATAATTATCAGTTCTGGTGGCCTTAGCCTCCACCCATTTACTCACATAATCAATAGCAACCAAAATTTAAAAAAACCAAAGGAACTAGAAAAAGGAACCATAAAATCGATTCCCCATACATCAAAAATCTCACAGAATAGTATGGGTTGTTGGGGTATCTCATGTCCCCTAGAAATGTTCCCAGTGTGTTGGCAACGAGAGCATGACTTACAAAACACATGGGCACTATGGAATAAGCTAGGCCAATATAATCTTGAGTCCAAAACTTTCTTAGATGTCTGTTGGGGTCCAAAGTGTCCACCACAAGCAAGTGTATAATAGAATTGTAGAATAGACTCAAACTCATGATTTGGAACACACCTCCTAATAACTTGGTCACTACCCATGCGCCATAAGTAGGGATCATCGCACACAAAAAATCTAGACTCAATTTTTTATTTTTGGACTTGATGTTTCTTTAAATTTGCAAGGATTTCAGATGCAATAAGGTAGTTAACTAAATCATCATACCAAGGATGCATACCTTAGATAGAATAAATATTATCATCGGGGAAAGTGTCTCAAAGTGGTACCTGGTCCAAGGTGTCATCCTCTAGTGTGTGAGTAATCCTACTCATGTGGTCTGCCACCAAGTTTTCTAACCCCTTTTTGTCCTTTATCTCAATAACAAATTTATGAAGAAGGATCATCCATCGAATTAGCCTGGGCTTTGCATCTGGCTTCTTCAAGAGTTACCTCAGAGTTGCATAGTCAGAAAAAAACAATTAATTTAGAGCCCAATAAATATGAATAGAATTTATATAAAGTGAATATAACAGCAAGAAACTCCTTTTATGTGGTTGTGTAGTTTGATTGGGCTGAATCCAGTGTCGTCGATGCATATACAATCACATGTGAATTTCCCTCCACCCTATAAGATAAAAAATCTCCAACTGTGAAGTTGGAGGCGTTACACATAAGCTCAAAAAGTATCTCCCACCGTGGGGGTTTTATGATCAGTGGATTGGTCAGACACTTCTTTAGCTCATCAAAGGAAGTCCTACAAGAATCATCAAACACAAAATCAGAATCATTTTTAAGTAATAGTGGCATAGGAAGAGCAATCTTACTAAAATATTTGATGAAGTGCAGATAAAATTCGACATGCCCTAGGAAAGATCTAACATCACACACACATGAAGGATATGGTAAGAATGAAATAATATCTACCTTAGATCTATCAACCTCTATCTAATGTTTTGAAACTACATTCCCTAAAACAATTCCAAGGTCTAACATGAAATTACACTTTTCAAAGTTCAATACCAGATTCTTCTCAATACAATGATTCAACACCTTTCCCAAACTAGTTTGACATTCATAAAATGAGGATCCATACACTGTAAAATAATCCATAAATACCTCCATGTATGTCACAATAAAATCAGAAAAAATACTCACCATAAATCTCTGGAAGGTACTTGGGGCCTTGGAAAGTCCAAATCGAAACCTTCGGTAGGAAAACATGCCAAAGGGATAGGTGAATATAGTCTTCTTTTGATCCTCTGGAGCTATAGGAACCTAAAAATATCCATAAAATCCATCCAAGAAACAATAGTGTGTCTTCCCAGCTAGTCTCTCAAGCATCTGATCAATAAATGGGAGGGGGAAATGGTCCTTGTGAGTAGATTGATTTAGTATCCTATAATCAATACACACGCACCACCTGTTTTTCACCCTCATTGGAACTAACTCATCTTTCTCATTTTTAACAACAGTAACACCACTTTTCTTAGGCACAACCTGAATAGGACTCACCCACTGGGAATCTGAAATGGGATAGATTATACATGCCTTGAGTAATTTTTCAACCTCTTTTTTAACAACCTCCAGAAGGTTTGGATTGAGTCTCCTTTCTGGTTGCCTCACCGGTGTAGCCCCATCCTCCAAAAGAATCCTATGAATGAAAATGGAGGGGCTAATACCTGATATGTCATCCAAGTTCCACCTAATTGCCTTAATGTTCTCCCAAAAAAGATTCAATGGTTTTTCTTCATATTCAAAAGGAAGATTATTAGAAATTATAACAGGTAATCTCTCACCACTCAACAAGTATGAATATTTGAGATTTGGTGGAAATGGATTGAGTTCCAGTGTAAGGGGTGTTTTATAGATCAATACATAGAAGGAACTGAAATATGTGCACAAAGAGCATTAGTATCAGAATATACATCATCAAAATTATAGAATAAAGCGTCAAATCCATAAGAATACTCAAAATCCATGTCATAATCAGAGTTCACATGATCAAAATCAGAATATGATTCCATTTCAAAATCAAATCTAAGATAGTCTTGTACATTAAAAACAGGTGTGGAAGTATTCTTAGACATTAAACTAGAACCAATACTCATAATATCCCTAAGAATAGTATAATAAAATTACATGGGGTTTTTATTTGGTGGTTCAAAATGGGAGATAACAAATTTAGATTGATCCTCTGAGGGGTATATCTTGTAATCCATAACATTAAATATCACAACTTCATCCCCAAATTCCATGGAAAGTGTACCCTCATTGACATTTATGATAGTTTTTTCTATTTTGAGGAAGGTTCTACCAATGATAATGGGAGCATGAGAACTTACCTAATTGTCCTACATGTTAAGCACATAGAAATATGCTGGGAAGATCATGTCTCTTACATGGACAATTACATCCTCAAGGACTCCCGTTGGATATGTTGTAGCTCTGTTTTCCAACTGCACCACTACACTCGTTGGTTTCAACTCACAAACCAAAAAATAAGAGAATATAGAGTGAGGCATCCTATTTATGGATTCTCCCAAATCACAAAGAGCATCACAAAAGTGTAACTCCCCTTTGGTTCATGGTATGGTGAATGTCCATGGATCCTTGCACTTTTTCATCATTTCTAGAGTTGGTGTAATGAGTGCCGACACATTCCTTCCAAGATTGATCCTCTCATTTTTCTTAAGCCCTCTTAGATTGGTACAAAGTTATTTTAAGAATTTAGTATACCTTGGTATTTTCTTGATGGCTTCAAGTAGAGGAATGTTGATCTCCACACCCTTGAATGTGTCCAAAACATCCTTTTGCATTGCTTCTTTAGCCATATTCTTGGTTTGAACAACCCTGTTTGAAAAAAGGAAAGGGTTTAGGAGGAATATCATTAATCTTTTTCTTAACTTTATCTTTATCCTTGGGTTTCTCATCAGTTGATGTGGATTTGGTATTTTGGAGTTGAGGTAAATCCCGGTGGAATGGTAGGTGGAGAATCATCAGTTGTTTTCTTCCCACTTCTCAATGTGATGGCATTGACATTCGCTTTTAGATTTGGAGTGGGTTAGGAAGGTAGATTTCCAGAATTCTTACTTACAAGTTCATGGAGGGTGGTGGCAATCTGGCTCATTTGAGTCTTCAACTCCCTCAACTCCGAACCTTGACTCTTCATCTCATTCTATTGATTAAAAAAAATTTGTTTCAAAAGATCATCATTATTAGAATCTATCTTTGGTGGTGGATTCCCTTGTTTCTTTATTGTTGATGCTTGGGATTGAAATCTCCTTTCCAGTTGTTGGAAACCCTGCTGGTAAGGTGTAGCCTGCTGGAAGTTTTGTTGAAAAGGGGGCCTTTTTTGTTTTCCAGAGCCATACCTCATGTCTGAATGATCCTTCCACCCTTGTTTGTATGTTGGAGAAAATGAATCAAATTTCTTTTTGGGGCATGTCTGTTGTTGCTGCTGATATGGTCTCTCTGGGAATACTGTTGTGCAATCCTCTATCTCTTGTAGTTGAGGGAAACTATCAGTTGGGTGTCTTGTCTCAGTGAAAATGCCACAAGGCCTTGAAAGAGGGGGTTGGGATGTCTTTTGTGCCAAAGAAATCTGCTTCACCATATTTTTCAATTCTTCAAACTTGTTATCAATCAAATTACTCTCAAGAGAAGAAGGAATTACCTGATGTACTCCCCTAACATGTGGTGTACCTCGATGGCCAAATTGTTGGGAGTTTTGGGCCATTTTGTCGATCAATGCACATGAAGCTTCTGGTGTCTTGTCCACCAATTCTCCTCCAACTGCATCATCCACCATGCTTATCTCCATAGGTTTGAGTTCTTTATAGAAGTATTAGATGAGGAGTTTTTTACTAATTTGGTGATGTGTGAAGCTTGCGCACAACTTCTTGAATCACTCCTAGTACTCATACATAGACTCCCCTTGGTATTTCTTAATCTTAGATATCTCCTTACGAATGGAATGGGTCCTTGATGCTGGAAAAAATATCTACAATAAAAAAAATTCAAATCATTCCAACAAGTTACATATTTAGGTTGTAAATAATACATCCAGTCTTTCGCAGCTCCATCAAGTGATAATGGTTATGCTCTTAGTTTGATTTGTTCTTCAGAAACATTTCTGGGTTTAAGGGTTGATAAAACCACTTTAAATTCTTTCAAATTTTTGTTTGGATCCTCACCATATAATCCATTAAGCTTTGGAAGAAGATTAATTAACCCAGATTTCAGTTCAAAGTCTTATTCGAGATTCGAGTATGCAATACAATTTTGTTTATAGTTAATATTCGGTGCAGCCAATTCTAGAATAGTTCTATTAAGTTTATTTTCATTATTTTCAGCCATTGGTTCTTGTTTTATGTTGGAATTAGAAGTGTTTCTAATTTAAATGTTATTAGAGTGGAGAAATTCTCTAACTGTTTGAATGTTGAAACTTCCCGTAGACTGAGAATGTCTAATTCGAGCCCTAAGGCTACGTACAATCTCAGGGTTAAGATCTAAGAGATATTTGGGATTAGTTCATGTCATAAATCAAATAAAAATGAAAAGTAGTAAACTGGACCATAGTAAAATAAAAATAAGAAGTTTTATTTGATGGTCGAAAAAGAAGTATAAGAAAATAAAAGAAGAAGAAAAAAATAATTCAGATTGGGTAAAGAAGGAAGAAAGAAAATAAGAAGTAAATAAAATGAAAAATAAAATAAATACCTCTAATTGGATGAAATAATTACTTGACTCCCTAGCAATGGCGCTAATTTGAAAGAGTGCTTTCATGGGCATCCTCAAATGATTAGTGGTTGTTTGGGGTACTTAGGTGCCGCAGAGTAGCTGACCAAGGTCATTTCTCAAAGGAGGAAGTAAATTAAAACAACTTATTAAAGGTATTCTAAAAATAAAATAGAATATAATTAAAACAATACATTAAATTATGGGGGTTGTTTATCTTTTATAAAACTTGAATAAGTTTTCTGTAAGAAGATTTTATTTTTTTTGTTTTTAGTTTTGAAATGGAGTTCGATTAAAATGACACAATAAGAAAATGTTTTTTAGAAAATATTTAAAATTCATAATCGATCTAACTCTACCTATTGATTTATTATTAATCATTATCATTTAAATCAATATCCATTTAATTATGATCCCCTAATTTGTTAACCCTCGAACCCTACAAGAGTTAACTTAACCACAAAGATGAAATTACTAAAACCCTAGGCTAGCTTCGGAACACGCAATTGCAGCACCTTGCTTTGATTGTCATTATAAGGTTATCTTATGGTCAATGGTTAATTAGAGTGCATATTGATTCTAGAAATGAGGATGAATTGTGTTTAGGGATTATATTTTAACTCTACAAATTTATCCTGTGTGGTCTTGAATTACCAATTAAGATCGCCCTCTCACAATTTACACAAAATATCGACCACGCGTGTTTTTGTGTTAATTGTCCAATTTCTTGATTAGTTTATTATAATTTAAAAACACAATTCATGGATCATATTAAGTGAATTAAATTATCTCAATGATTCAAAATAATTAAATGAAGTGGTTAAAATATTGATTGATCACTAAGAAAACTACTCTTCTATGGGCGGTGTGGTCATCGTGGAGACGTTTTGCATGATCAAAGGATTGAAAGGGTAGAACCCAATCTCATCTCCAATATTGATTCCAAACCAATTAGGAAGATTAATATAATAAAAAAATAGAAGAAAACAAAATATTAATTTAATAAAAATTCAAGATACAAACATAAAAGAAAAGAAATACAAAGAGGAGGTGGGAGAGGAGGGCCTTTTTGGAAGAGATATTTTCACAAAGCCTTACTTATTAAAAGAGTTTTGAGGGGATCCAAAGAGACACCCTTTCGTCAAAACCTTCCCAAAGCCTTTACCAGCCCTCCCAAAGAGTAAAAAAATCCTTTAAATATAGTTGTGGAGGGCTAGGGTTACAAAACTTTATTAAATGTGAAAGGAAAATTCGTCAAAATATTTTAATCCCACTTGCACCACATAGTTGACCTCAAAAACGCATGAATTTTCTAGCCTTATATAAGTATGATTTGTGAATAATCATGTCACTGAGCTTCCCTCAACATTTGGTTCCAATCCAAGCCCGGATGAATAAGATACGGCCCAAATGGTGAAGTGATGTCCAATCTGAATACTTCAGTCCATCTTTGTTATCATAACCCATTTACCCCACTCAAATGCACAATCCAGATCACATGTCCTGAATATAATTTATAGAACACTAATTCAGAATCACAATTACAATTTTTTAAGTCAAAATATTTTATATAACAATATTTATTCCCAAAATAGTATAGTAAATTTTAAAAGGGTAAAACTGGATTTTTCATCAAATTTGCAAATAAATGATCCAATCCCAAATATTTCATAATTGAACATATTTAGCACAATGTGAGGAAATTATGTCATTTATTATCAATAAAATATTCAATAAAATAGAGTTTTATCAAAGTAGTTTTCTTGAAAAAGTGGGATAACTCTTAAACGGTTACTTAGATCGGAAATAAAAGGGCATTGTTGCGCTTAGGATGGAGGGTTTACCCTAGGTGCAACTTAAGTTTAGTTGGTGTGGGAATCCTATGAGAAAACCCAAAAATTTCATAATCATAAATAAAATAATTAAATAAATTGATTTTATATTTTAAATGCTTATAACTCACAAACGGTAAATCGGATTAAAAAATTGAGACCATCGCTGAGCTCGTGAGAGTATGCTTTATTTAGGAAGATACTAACATTGGTCGACGCAAGCCACCAGTGAAAGTTAGTTTTTGGATGTAAATAAAATAATTAAGTGACAATTATTTTATTGTAAAATTCATAAATTTTAAACAGTAACTCGGATTGGAAATATGAGAGTATTGTTGGGTTCATTAGGGTTTGTTTCACTTGGGTAGAGCCTAACCTGGACCGACACAGGTCGAGGGTGACTGTTAATAATTTTTCTGAACTTTTTTTCAGGTATGTTTAGTAAATTCATGAGCCGCATTTTCTAACTTTTGAACCATTTCTCGGATTAAAAATATGAGGGCGCCATTGAATCCACAGTGTCAGGATTCGCTTAAGGGAGGCATAACTTTGACCGCAGTAGGTCGGGTGAAAAAGTTATTTTTATGGACTTTTGAAAGATTAATAAAATAACATGTTTTGTTATTTTATTTTATTTCTTTCCTCCAATGGACGAATGTTGCTGGCGGGACCGAAGATGTTTCAATCCAATAAATAGCTTGAATTTTCTTTTCCTATAACCGCACCATTGGGAATTCAGGAGGTTCATTAATAAAATGAACCTCATTAATTACCTGAGCGTTGCACACTCCTTATCCTCTCCTATTTATATGGAGCTTAGGGAGGGGTGTTGGCATTGCTTCACCAAGCGATGAAGTCCTGTAAAAGTGCTATGATGCCAACCACCTAGAGGATGATATTGGTTCTAACAAGCAGTGACGAGTGCCACCGAGTCACGAACTGACAACAACGCTGAAGGATGTTCTATCGACCGTTGTTAGTGGACATCTCTTCCAGGTAGGGGGTTTAATTCATTTATGCATTCAAATGATTTTCCTTTTCTTTGTTCTTGAATAACACGAAGAACATGGGTCAACCGACTAACAGGTTGACACGTGATTCATTCGTCTTTGCGGGAGGTTATTGCGGGGAATCTTGTGGGGTTAATATTGTGTTCAATACAACTGTTTATTGAACACCTTTAATATCCTCCATATTATGAGCTAATGCGGAGGGTGCGGGCATAACGAACACGGCCCAAACCCTATGCTATCTTGATTTCATTATGCCACCTCGGAAGACCACAAGCAAGTCAATTCACACCACAAGAGGAGGTTCGTGGCTCATTACGCACGACGAATGGAGGAGTCGGCCATCACGATGGCCGGCTACGGGAAGGAAGGTGGTGCGACCGTCATGCCGCTAACGAACAGAAGCCTCGGCCAAAGACACGGTGGAGGCCAAACCTTACTTCGGTGGGTTCCACAGCGACAGAGTGGTGCCCACGCAGTGCCTCCGCCTCACCAACCAAATGGCCTCCAGGTCGTTCGAGAATTTGGGTGACCGGGGGGTTACACCCCCCGCGTCGGACAGAACCGGGTCTTTGCCCTTGAATCGAGTCGTCGCCCTTGGACTGGGCTGCTGCCCTCGCAGCGGGTCACTGCCCTCGGACCGGGCCGTTCCCATATGGGTTTCCACCCAGCGGGCCGCCGCCCAGTGGGCTGCCACCCCAGTGGGCCCCCATCCCAAGCGGGTCGGGCCGCCGCTTGTGGGCCGCCCTGTTCTGATCAGGTCGCCCTTGCCCCCCCCCTGTGGGCCACTCTATTCTGGGTTATCCACCCTTACGGGTCACCCCTCTTTCGGGCTAGACCATACATCAGCTCAGCAGGCCAAGTTCACCCTAGCCCAGCCCAGACAAAGTTGGGTTGGGTCGGTCCGACAAGGTTGGACTGGACCGAGGCCCAACCGGACCCAGAAACACTTATAGGGGCATATCTTGAGAACCGTATGTCGGTTTGACAAACTATCTACAGAATTGGGATCCATGGATCGAGATGGTCCTTTTGTTATATTCTACTTGAGTTTTAGAGAATTTTTGAATATGATCGGGTTGGATCGAACCTGAATCCAACCGAGCCCTCAGAGTTAAAACACTTATAACTCACAGACCGGGCGTCCGATTGACACGCCGTCTGTCACATTGGAAACCTTACAACATGGCAGTCCTATTGGTTACTCCTTTTTGGAGCTTAGTGGTGATTTAGGTATGACAAATATCTTGAGGGGCAGATTCTATGGAACTCGAGCGCACCGGGTGCGAGGAAACCTATGGCAGGCTATAACGTGAAGAAAAAACATCAATCCTATGTGGGTCAGCATCTATTGATCATGTGTGGGTCAAATCTTGTGTGGGTCTGATCCTGTGTGGGTTAGTGGTCAGTGATCCTATGTGGGTCATTGCATATCGATCCTGTGTGGGTCAGATCCTGTGTGGGTTAGTGGGGGTAAGTTACCTATCGATCATGTGTGGGTCAGTGGCGGTTAGTTACCTATTGATCCTGTGTGGTTCAGCACCTGGGCTTCCTAATAGAATAAGATAATCTAGTTTACGACTAATCATCTGTACTTATATACTTAAGTTATACCTGATTTTGAGATGAGAATTTTACCTGTGTGGTACTTCAATCATTGTGGTGTTACCTGTGGGGTACTTCTATCTTTGCGGTGTTACCTGTTTGGTACTCCTATCTTTGTGGGGTTACTTGTGTGGTACTTCTATCTTCATGGTGTTACATTTGTGGTATTTGTAGCTTCTTGGTGTTACCTATGTGGTAATTCTACCTTTGTGGTATTGTCTTCGTGGTGTTACATGTGTGGTAATTCTATCTTCATGGTGTTACCTGTGTGGTTCTTATAGATTTGTGGTGTTACCTTTATGGTACTTCTACTTTTGTGGTATCATCTTCATAGTGTTACCTGTGTGGTACTTCTAGTTTTGTGGTGTTACCTGTGTGGTACTTCTACCTTTGTGGTATCGTCTTCGTGGTGTTACATGTGTGGTACTTCTATCTTCCTGGTGTTACTTATGTGGTACTTCAAGCTTCATGGTGTTACCATTGTGGAACTTCTTCCTTTTTGGTATCGTCTTCATTGTGTTACCTATGTGGCACTTCTACCTTTATGGTATTGTCTTCGTGGTGTTACCTATTTGGTACTTATATCTTCATGGTGTTACCTATGTGGTACTTCTAGCTTCATGGTGTTACCAGTGTGGTACTTCTACCTTTGTGGTATCATCTTTGTGGTGTTACCTGTGTGGTACTTCTATCTTCGCGGTGTTACCTATGTGGTACTTCTATATTCTGGGTGTTACCTGTGTGGTACTTAGGCCTTTGTGGTATTGTCTTCATGGTTTTACATATGTGGTACTTTTATCTTTGTGGTGTTACCCGTGTGGTACTTCTACCTTCGTGGAGTTACCTTCGTGGTGTTATCTTCGTGGTGTTACCTCTGTGGTACTTCTAACTTCGTTTTGTTACCTATGTGGTGTCATTACCTCATGTATGAGATGAGTATATCGTGATAGCTTAGGTATATGTATGGGCATATACCTAAGTAGATTTGATGTCTTGCTTTGTGGTTTTTCCTTTGTGGAACTCTAAGAGACCTATGGGGGTCTTGGGATCCCTACTAAGTATTGTTATACTCACCCATGCATGGGATTTGCCCGCACCTTGTAGTGTATGGTGCAGACGAAATACAACGTTGATCGAGGCTGAAGGACATAGGGTTGGACGGTGCTCAGAGGTGGACCATTCGGCATGACGTGACGTGGAGGAGACTGACGGAAGTGGAGTGATGAAGAGGTGATCTGTAACTACCCTATAGGTAGGAACCTCATAGGACGACCCAGTAGATGTTTTCCTTTTTCTTTGAGTTGTATAGTACTTCCATTCATTCATGAACTTTTACAGTTGGGCTTGTATTCCATCCCCTTTTTACTTTCAGCACTCTTCTACTACAGCAGTTTACTTTGTGGTTGCATCTTATTGTGTTCTAGTCTATGTGGTTGCTTCTTGTTGTGTTCTTGTTTTGTGTGTCTGTACATGTTTAAAAGGTGATGCCTTCCCATTTATGGGATATGCCTTTCCAGTGCTAGTCACCAGCCCCTAGCCTATGGAAGGCGGGCTTGGGGTAGTCACGGCATGGTCCCCGAGGGACGGGCATGACAAAAACTACTATTAATATTTTGATAAATTTTTTATTTCATTCAAGGATGAAAAAAGTTAATATAATACATCACTTACTAAGAGATCATTATCATAAAGGTGATATTACTCTATAATTTATTGGAACTAAATTGAAATTTTCCTAAAACCCTTTAATATTAAGATAATCAATTATAGAAAATATGAACTTTGGGTGATCAATTATCTAAGAATGGTTTTAATGTTTAATTATATTTTTTCTATAAGTTAAATTTTTTAAATTATTTTATTATTTCTTTATTGACTCATTTATTTTAATTATTTTCATAGTCAATTGTGTGTCTTAAAATAAGAAGGTATGTTTTTATTTACTATTATTTTATTCCTTTGGTATTTATTTATTTTAAGATATTTTATTAGGGTTTTTTTATTCAGTTTGTTTTAAATGATATTACCTATTAAATCCTCATTATCAATCCCAATAATTGTATCATCAAAAATAAAAAATCGATTGAACCCTCTTTACTTTATCACATTCTCTAACCTGATATTAATGATCATCTCTCAATCATAATCAATTTTTATGGAATGGGAAAAGATATTTGGATCAACCACTTTAAAGGAGGAAGAAAATATTAAAAATATCAATGAAGTGTTTTGACCCCAATTTGGGTTTTGAATCCACACTTAAAGGACCAATTGATTATAGATGATAAGTTCCCAAGAATAAAGTATATTTAGTTGAGTGGTTATGGATTTCTTAAATAGACAAGGTAGGATAAAACTCTTCTTGGGGAAGGTATTTTATCCTCATTTAATCAATAATATTTAATTAAATTATATGTTGATTATAAATAATAACTAGTATGTTTTAAATTTTGTTGTTAATAGAGAGTACATTATGACCCATTCAAAATAGGTTCTACTGATTTATAAAAACCTCACAAGGGTTAGTTTTATCATTGATCAAATTTATCACTCTTAATAATAAAATATTTAAAGTGGAGGAATCCATATTGGTATTGATTGGTAATGGATATTCTCAAAGGAATAATATAGTGTAAAAAAATTTGAAGAATAGGATACTGCTTAAGATATTTTAGCATAAAGTTAGTTTAATGAAATAATATTTCTCAACTATGATACATAAAGATGTAAACTTTCAATATATAATAAGGATTGTGATGCCATTATTTTTCATGAAAATATTTTAACATTCTAATAATAAATTTCAATGATTTTTAATTTCCTTCCCCACATAATTAGTCATCTCATTAAAATGTGGTTGATTTACATTTCAATATTAATTTGGATAAATAGAGGTATAATTGTTTAATTTGGAAGTTTTATTTTATTTTTAAAGTTTTTTTTACCCTTATGCATATCCTAGTCATTTTACAAGGGTAAAATGTTTTCTACCTTTAAACGGGAGGAATTTTAGGTGTTATATCCAAACCCATAGATTTCAAGCGTTGTGTAAAGGAAATTGTTTCATTGTGTGATGGTAATTTAATGTTATGTAAAGGTAAATATATGTTTTATAAGGGTAAGTGATTTTCCACCCTCATTTAATAAGGGTAAGTGATTCTCCATCCTCGTGGATTAAGGGTACAACATCCATTGTATAAGAGTAAAAATAGGGTTATGTAAAGGTAATCCTGTGTTTTAAAATGTTATGTAAGGGCAAACCAATGTTTCATAAGGGTCACCAATTTTCACCACTACATGCTACCACAATGAGATACCTCTATTTCTACTACCATAGGTTTTCTTCCTCCATATTTTACTTCCATATCATATCATCGTGTGCCACAATTTCCTTATAACACTGTCATCATATGAAACCATTGATTATATACTTACATCGAATCATATTTCCACCACAAAATTCTTTCCTCAGGCCTACCTTCATACCAAATAAACCTAAAGGACCTCAATAGCCTAAATCTGAGCTCCTTAATCCTACCTTATATCTTTATAAAAACAATACCAAGGAACTTTCATTTGATAATAAGGGTCAACACCTCATGTTCCTTAAACATTTAAGAGGGATTTTTGAGATCAAATAAACCACTAAAATTTATTTATATTCCATTTTGAATACCCAAGAAGAAGAAGTTGGATCGAGATTCATCATCCCTCTCACATGAGAGATAGTGTTTGAAAATAATATAAATATTGGGTTGGGACACCTCATTTCATTCATATGTGATCTGAAGATAGTGATGAGTCAGATGAAAAATGGTAAAAGTAATTTATCTTAAAATTAATATAAAGTCAAATTAAGTCTTGATATGGATGAGTTTAAATATAAAGAAATATGGGAAATTTAAAACTATGTTATCTCTCTCTTGGATAATTAGAGGATAATTTAAAGGAGATCTTCCAGTGAGATTAAAAAGAAGAGGAATTTAACCAATTCAAATAGAGAATTATTCAAATATTTGAAGAGAAGATTCTCAAAATTAAAATACTATACCGAGATACCAATGCCTTTACATTAAGAGGCCATGTTACTAGTAGGGGTTCGACCACTTAATTGATAAATTAGGTTGCTAGTTTTTTTAGTTTTCTAATATATTTTAGTGTTATTCATTTTTCAAGAAACTCATATAAATATTTTCAATTAAAGTATTCTTTCATTCTTTCTCTCTCTCTCCACCATGATCTCTTATACTCAAAATGATTAGTAACTAACCTAAGGAATATCTTGTGGGTAATCCAGTGTTAAATATAAGTCCATGTTTAATTTCTTTTTTATGTTAATATGACCAACAGTGGGTATAATCCTCACTATGATTATCTAATTATTAATTTATTATTCTATAACCACTCTCCCTTTATTTAGGAGGTGGATGTGCATTTCACCTTGAAATTGTAAAGTGTGTTGTTTATTCAAAACTGGGGTATAATGAGGTGTTCACACATATGATGGAGTGTGTGAATTAATTTGATATTGAACACATATGATGAATAATTTTATAGATGAATCTATCATTATAGCTTTTATTCATTCCTAAAAAGCATATATTCTATTTTTTTATGACATTTGTATGTTAGTTTTAGTATTTAATTTCATTATCATTCTCTCCTCATCTTTCATTGGTTTCAAAAAAACACCAAAAATAGAATAAGTGAACTAAGAATAGTGTGTGATTGTCTATGAAGCTCCTCAAGTAAGATGACCCTAGTTATCCATTGTGCTACACTGAGAAATAAATTTTAGATTTTTCACAACCCTGTGTCAAGAATGTCAAAACGTGGTGCCTTTTCTAGGTATCCAATCGACTGACCATTCACTTTTTTAACATTTAGTAAATATATTTCTATGTTTTTTTACAAAAAAATCTTGAAAAGATATTTTTTCATAATGTATTAAAACTTAACTTATTCTATATATAATTATTACTCACATGTGGAAAATTAAGTAAATGTGGTTAAAATGATAAAAAATATCAATTTCAATGGATTGAAGAAATGATACATGTGATAAAGAGCCAAATATAACAAATAGATCATGAGTATCAAGAGAAACCCAAACCGGAGCTAGTGGTGGAAGATATTTATCCACTCATTTTTTAAATTAAAGAAACTGAGGATGACAAAAAGGAATTTCTTGAAGATCAATTCCACCTCCCTTAAAAATTTCTAGAGGAGATTCATGATGAAGACTGTATGGTTAATTTATATATAGGAGATAAAAAATATTTAGATGAATTAAAAAATGAATATTCAGTAAAACATGATCTTCCTATATATAAAAAATTAGAGGAATTATCACCATTGTATCTAGATATACATATTGAATAAGAAACCACACAAGTGGTATGATTTTAATAGAAGATGAAAAATTCTGACTACCTGCCTTTATCTAGTGATGTTTAACTCTGATAGGCACTTTCCACTTAAGAAGAGATTGAAGTAGAACCAACTCAGGAAGATGATATTTTATTGAACACATTCTCATATAATTTTATTGAAACTTAATTTAGTATCACCTCTCATTTTTTTGAATTTTTATATTTTATAAACTCTCTTTCTACCTTGGATGAAGATGAAGAAAAACAATATTCATCTGATGAGGATCATATGGATCTCCCTGAATATGTTGAACGTTTATTTGAGGGAGTGCATGAGATGATCCAAGTTTATCTTCCTGAGGAAATTATGACCCAATATACCTATATTAAAAGGGTATAATATCATATTGATTCTTCATGTTTTAATTTAGTTCAAAAAAATTACATTCTAACTTTCCCTTGGATTATTCCATTTATGAATAATAGCTTAAGCAATGACTGTTGAATGAAGAGTTGGGTGTGTAAGTTACATCCAAGAAGTAGGAGGACTGATACTTCATCCTAACACCACCATGAAAGTTTTATCTTATTTACATGGATATGGATTTGGTTTACTATAACAATAAAGTCCTCAACAATAAGGAATAAATGAAATCTATAAGAAATAAGAGTTGATGGTTTGAATCAAATAAACTCCACCCATCATAAAATTTAAAATTATGGCTAGTTATACCCTTCTATAAGTTATTAAAATTGAGGGACCACTTAGGGGTTCAAATCAAGAATTTTCTTTCTTTTGTTTTTATTTTATTTCTAGGACTTTATATTTCAATATATTTCTTTGAAATTAGTTTTAGGGATATATTAGGATGTAGCCCAATACCCCTATTTATTTTTGGAAAATAATTTTACATGGTCCTTATATTTTAATAAGGGATTTTTTTTATAGGTAAATTAAATCAGATGCCTATCATAAAGGTCAATAATATAGAAAAGTAATAGTGATTAATTTCTAAGGGAATTCACTTTTAACTTTATATTTTAACTCCCTAGAAAACTATTTTGATCTTAAATGAGAATGTGCATGCCTACACTTAGAATTTTTTCTTTACTTGACTTATCTAGGATACATGGGTTTATTAGGAATCCCATGATTCCATGTTTTAGATTTTAATGATAATGAGATTAAATTATTAAGATAGATAATTGAAAAATTAAATTAAATCATAGGTTTTAATTTGATGAATCATGATTTGATGGAATTTTTTAATTCATGTAAATTAAATTTCCTTACAATTTTTATAATTTTATTTTATAAAATTCATGTGGAATTATTTTTTATGCTTAGCCATGAAATGATTGATTGTTTAATTTCATATGTTTTATTCCCTAAAATACTTATAGACCTAATTTTTCCAATTTTTTCATTATAATATTTCTCAAGATAACTTGGGGTATGCCACTAACTAGAATTTTAATTGGAATTTGTTAAATATATGATTGTGAAAACTTATATTTAAGGTGATTGGGGTATTTTTATTGATTTATCTCCTATCCTTAGCACTAACTTTTAAATTAATCATTGTATATCCCTTTCAATACATGAATGAAATTATTAGTAATGGGACACATTAAAATATAATTATATATATTCATACCCTCCTCTTTTCATTTTACATGATATTTTAATGTTGAAGTTTTATTGTGGGGGAATTCATGGTGTAAGAGATACACTGTATTGTAAGGAAAAAGTCCAGGGGTTCTATTTTGGGTGTTGGGAATGGTTTATCTGTAACATCCTGTTAGATTATTTTAGGTATTCCTTAACCTTTGTTTTGTTCAAATTTATGTCATGTATTGTTTTTGGGTTGTTCTAAGCGAATTTTGATAATTTTGGAAGCTCAAGGGGTTGTTCATGGTTAGCGCATGGTTAGGTCAAACCATATGGTTTGGCCCAACAAATCATGTAACCTAATGTGATCCACTGGAATGGGAAACATGGTTTTTTTCAAACCATATAGATAGACCCTCCAATCCATTCAACCTCAAATAGTGAGGGTTTTCATGGTTGTTTTATGGTTTTACAAACTATACCCCTACAAGAAAGGATTCACAGTTTGGGAGAATGGTTTTTCTAACAGTGCAAACCTATATAGAAAACTATGTGTGCATGTTTTAATTCCCCCAAAAAAATAAAAAAACATAAACCCCCTATTTAAGATTTTTAATCACCCCATTCAACCCTAACTCTAATTCCTTGGTTTTTAAGGCTCCCAAGAGGTGATTTTGGCTCCTAAAATACCTTTTCTTAGTGGATTGAATCATCGATGATCTCATTCAATCTCCCATGGGTAATTGGATCTCCTCTTATGTTGTTTCTTCTAATCCCTCTTTATCTTCTCCTTAGATAGTTATGGATCATCATGTTATTGATGGATCTGAATGATGTTTTGTTGGATATTGATTCTATGTTGTGTTTCTTTATTTATTATTCCTAATTCGTTGTTTTTGATCCCATTACGGGTGTTATGTTTGATCATTTGATAAAATTTAGTTGGTTCTATATTGTTTTTCCCTTAGATTGAATCCTGAATTTTCTTAACTAAATTTAAATGATTTTTTAATTTATTTAAAAATCCTAATTTGAAATTATTTGATGTGTGATTTTAAATGGCATGGAATTTTTTAAAAAAACGATTTTAATCAAATTTAAATATAAGGAAGATTTTGGTAAAATTATGTCTTGATTTTGAAATTAATTTAATCAATTTATTTGATGTTGAACCTTCATAAAAATGGATTAATGTGAAAAATTATTTAAAATGGCATGAATTAATGAAAACCATTATTTTGGTTTTAAAATGATAAAATCACATTAAAAACTTAAAATTGGGAAATTGTTTTAAATGATTTGAAATTTTTGTTTTATTGATTTATTGTTTGAAGAAAATTTTATCCTGGGTAGTTAGTGGTAACTGGAACAAGAATGTTAGGACCTTTCCTCACTAGCAATGGATAGATGATGAAAATTGTTATTAAAACAACTTTACCATGTCTTTCGATGATGGGTTCCCCTATTGGGTTGTAGATTACCCATGATAGGTTATTCTATTGGGGTGTATTTTTTTTTGTACACCTGAATAGAGTTGAGTTCATTATTAATATGTGTGGGTATCCTATAACCTATAAAACTAACTTATCATTGGGCTTTTTTACAAGGTGATTTTCTCTGATTTTTTGACTTGATTATAAATGACAATGATTATTGAACTGTTAATTCCATTTAAACCATTTTATATAAGTTTTGTGTATAAAAATTTTTATTTAATTCAGTTTTGGTATATCTTTCATCTATTTAAATTTGAAATAATATTTTATTTTAAAATATTTTAATGAAATATCATTCCTTGTTCAATTTTAAATGAAATAATAATTGGTTTAATTGTTATGTAATTGATCATGGAACACTTAGTAATACCCTACTTTGATTTATAACTCATACCCTACATTTTCCTTTGGTCATTTTTAGAATTTATAATGTTAGGTGTGAGCAAAGGGAAAGTTCCACTTGGAGGTGGTGGATGTTCTTCATCCTTGGGATTGTGGAGTGATTATAGTGACTGGTGGAGATGTTGTACACTTTTTTCACAAGATTTTTTGAGTCTTTTTTCTGGTTTATGTTTTTGTTTAATTTGATAATTTTATCTATCAATTTGGGTACTAATTTACCTATTTGTTTTTGGTATTTTCTCCCTTTGGGAGTGTTTATCATGTTGATGTGTATCTTTTTATCTTATCTTGTTATTATGGAAAATCCATTCCTTATTTTATCTTGTGTGATTTTAAGTTCTAGTCACCAACCCATTGGAATTAGTAATACCCTTAGATATATGTCTAATTAATATTGGGTACTAGGGTACTTGGATGTTGGGGATGATTCGTAAAAAAGAGGTATCAAAGTTTCAGGTTAAGCATCTTTATTTGATGTCAGTATATAGTTAGGGATGTCTTGATGGGACTTATAATGTAGTATAAAGTGAGTTCCCAGCCATATATTACTGTAACAAGACTTAATTCACCATGGGTGTTTGGGAAAAGTGTCCTTGAGAAATGTTTTGATCTAATTATAGTTGTTTTTCTACCTTTAATATGATTTTATTAAAATTCCAATCTTAAAATTTCTTCTTGGTGGAATTGAAATTACTCTATCATTATTTAGTGTATAATTTATGATGTCTTCAGTGTCATATATTGATGTTGTGTAATATAATAACTCTAATAAGATGTGTGAATAAATCCTAGGATGAAGCTGTAGGTGAACCACAACATGAAAATACATAGGTGGACTAGAATCTTGTCAAGATGGTGGTGTAGTCTATCCAATCTCTAATACAAGTTCTTATGCTCATTCCCATTTAGGATCTAGTAGTAGAACCATTAATGGATGAATCTTGTGATTGTGATCAATAATTTCTTTGCTATAATCCATTTTCATTCCAAGGTCTAATGATCCTTGAGAGGCTAATGAATGTTTGAGAAACATAGATATTATTTTTGAGTTCCTAGATATTCTTGAATCTATTAAGGTGAAATGTGCTACCTTTAAGCTGGAAGGGTCTTATAGGAGTTGGTGGGATTTTATGCTGATGTAAAAAAAACTAATAATGGTTTAGAATGGTAATTCATCCAAGTTCTTTTCACTAATTAATTATATACAAAATATATATCCCTAGAGAAATCCATAGAATTTCTCAACCTCCAACAGGATGAATTGATTAAGAATCATTATGCAAACCCTTTTTTGAGATTTTTTATTTCTCATAAGGTGGTAACTAATGAGAATTTAAAAGCAAAGAGATTTGAGATGGGTCTTAGACCTGAGATCTGATATCAAGTTTTCCTACTGAAGATGGATTATTATGACATTGTCCTAGATAGGGAAATGGTGGTTTATCTTGACCTAGATATTAATTTAGGGTTAATGAGAGTTCTTTTTTATTTAATTTGAAGTACTATGAGATAAATTAAAGTGAATTAGAAGCATGATGAGTCTTGTGGTGGTTCTAGGCAGTAGAAATCTTATAGACCTTCTGTAGTGCCTGGAAGAGGCCCATTGACCTACTTTTAGTGCAGAAAGGTTGGTAATTTGAGATGTGTTTGTACTGAGATACCAAATATCTGTAGCTATTATGGTCACTCAAGATACCTACAAAAGTTATTCCATTTCTTTTTTGATCCATGCAGTGGAATGGGATCATCATATCCAAAGAGTATTGTGGTACAATCAGATTCTTCAATATATAATGGGTTCCAACCAAATGTGTCTATAATCAAGCATTTTCATGAAGTGGAAGAGTATTAAGATGAATATGATATAGGTCCAGTGACTGTGAGAGGTACCATCAATATAGCTTCATCTTTAGAGACTACTTTATTTGATATTTTTTAACTCGCTCATTTATATCAACTTATATTTTGATCCCGTTAAATCTTTCTATAGAACTTTTTTCTTATGAGATGAATATTATGACACCCCCAAGATGAATAGAGATATAAGGTTATATGTTATCCTACTTGTGTTTTCACTTTATCAAAGATTGAACTTACCTATAATTTTATGTCTCTTAGCATGAAACCACTTGAATTCATCTTTAAAATGGATTGGATGATCGATAATAAGGCCTGAATTTATTATTATCTTCAATATGTCTCAGTTACTATGCCCATTGGGGTGTGTCGTATCTTTTAGAGAGAATATCATCTCATGTCTATTTTATTTGAACTATCTTTTTTGGATTTGGTTAGGATAATTTTGGTGTTTTCTTTTAACATGTGGAGATAATATTTGAGTGATGATCTCCCTCCATTCATCGTTTTTTTTTCAATGTGTTTCCTTCTAATTTTTTTGGTCCACCACCTGTAAGAGATGTAGAGTTATCTATTGATTTAGTACATGGTATTGAGCCCGTATTTATTCCTTCTAACCATATAGCACCAGTAGAGTTTAAAGATTTAAAGACTAATTTAGATAATCAATTCGATAAATTCATTATATTCTTAAGTGTTTTACCATGGGTGGAACCCATTACATTTGAGAAGAAAACTAATATAAAACTTCTCCCTTGTGTTGACTACTAAAAAATCAATCGAGTTACGGTAATGAATAATTATCTATTACCACATTTTGATGATTCTTTTATCATTTGAAAGGGGAAATGTGGTTATCAAATATTGTTCTTAAATCTAGTTATCACTAGTTGATAATAAAATAATATGACATTTAGAATACCACCTTTAGGATTATGTATGAACATTATAAGTATCTTTCCATGTCATTCGGCCTAACCAGTTCTATCGCGGTATTTATGTCTTTAATGAAAAGGATTTTTTATGAGTACCTCAACTCTTTCATAGTATTCTTTTTGGATGAAATCTAGCTTTAATACAAGACTAAGTAGGATCATGTGCATCATTAGAGGTAAGTCCTAGAAATATTATGAAATCATATACTCAGTATGAATCTATCAAAGTGTAATTTCTAGATTTGGGAAGTGAAGTTCTTAGGAATTGTGGTCTCAAAACATCTTATCTCAAAAAATCCTAATAAGGTGAAACATTTTATGACATGGGAGAAACCACATAATTTTTTTTTAATATTTGTAACTTCTTGGTTCTGGTCGAGTATTACCGCAAGTTTTTAAAATATTTTTGGAAGTGCTCTTCTCTAATGATCTCCCTCACTCGGAAGGGAGTGAATTTTTTATGAAATGAAAAATGTTAGTGTTATTTTATTGAGTTGAAATGTCTTTTGAATTTTTTTCTAGTGTGGACTCTCTTAGAGGTTGTTTAGGGCTATTTGGTTTTTTTATGCATCGGGTTTATGTTTGGATGGTCTTATTATGCATGGAAATCATGTGGTAGACTATAGCTCCATAAAACATAACCACAATAGAATAATTACTCGACCCATGATCAAAAACTCATATCCATGATGCATGATCTTAAAATTTGGGGGCATTACCTTTTTGGATAAAGGTTTACCATTTATTAATACCATAGGATTTTGAGTTATATCTTCTCTCAAAAGGATTTGAAAATCTAGAAGATGCATTGGGTGGAGTACTTGAAATATTTTAATTTGAACATTTCCTACACTCCAAGGAAGTGAAATTTCATTGTTGATTATTTGATTAGGAAAATTATGACCTATGCTATGAAAGAATCATCATAAGAGTATAAATTGATGGATCTTTTTATACAATTTCATTTAGGAGTTCTAGAGGAAGAGGATGAGGTTGTCATGATAAGTTTTTAGTTGAACTATACTCTTCTCAAAATGATTCTTCAGGAGAATCATCTTGATTATGAATTCTATAGCATTAGGGACTCACCTTATAGTGGGGAGACCATCAGAGAATGGATGTTCTATTTTGAGGGAATCTTGTGTTTTCAAAATTGGTTTTTTGTGCCTTTTTCTATAAGGAATTCCATAATATTTATTTTCATAATTCTTAGTGGGTGGTGCATCCTGGAATCATGAAGAATTTTTATGATATGTGGTGATGGTTTTGGTGGCCATGTATGAGATTAGGCATTGCTAATTTGTTTCTCATTATTATATCTATCATCATGTTAAAGCTGATACGACTTGGAAGTAGGATGAGATCTCTATGGACTTTGTTTTTGGGTTTCCATGAAACCCTTAGAAGAAGAATGTGATATGGGTTGTGATTGATCAGTTGACGAAACTGGCTCACTTCTTTCCCAAATTTTATATAACCAATGTTGAGGATTTGGGATGTCTCTCGGTGTAGAAGATTTTCAGATTACATGGATTTCATTCTGCTATAGTATTGGATATGGATCCCCTTTTTACTTCTCTCTTCTAGAGAGGCCTCTAAGAGGAACTAGGATCTCAGGTACATTTGATCATAGCATATCATCCTCATATGGATGTCCATATTGAATAATCTATACAGATTATAAAGTAAATTACTTGTACCTATATTCTTGATTTTGGTGGAGCTTGTTATGTCCATTTGGGATTAGTTGATTTTTCTTATAATAACATTCACTAATCTATAATTTTTATGGATCCTTTTTAGGACTTATAGGGTCATCATTGTCAATCTATTTTATATTGGTTATAGATTGGTGAAATTTCTTTTAGTGGGCCAGTTTGTTCTAAGAAACAATGGTGAATATTCAATTGATTCGTCTAAGAATGGTTATTTCACATATCATATATAAATCCTATGTTGACCATCGTATATGAACTTTGGAGTTTTTAGTTGGTGACCAGTTTTTTTGAGAGTTTCACCACATTTGATTCATCAATAGCTTAGGAAGTAGGTCAATATTGCACCATGATTTGTGGAAATTTTAGATGTTATTGAATGGTTGGGGAAATTGGATTACCATTTAGCACTTCCACCATAGTTGATATCAATAAATTGTGTGTACTATATACCAAGGCTTCATAAATATCTTTTTTATTCATCTCATGTCTTGATATGGGAGGATATTGATTTTGAGCTAGATGTATATGTGACTAAGCATCCAGTAAATATTATTGATTTTGAGAAAAAGGTACTTTGTGGGAGGAAGATACCTTTGGTCCATATGCTTTGGTATCATCGTTCTAATTCAAATGAAACTTGGTATCATGAGGCATTGATGAGAGAGCAGTGGCCTCACCAATTTTCTATGGATCTTTCTTGATAGGCTTTCTAGGGACAAAATCTTTTATGGTGGGGAAGTTGTAACATCCCATTACTATATTTTAGTTATTACTTGACCCTTTTTTTGACCTCAATTAAGTCAAGTCCTATTTTTGGGTCAATCTAGAATAATTTGGAGAATTTTGGAAGCCAAAGGGGTTATGCATGGTTGGAACATGGTTAGGGAAAACTATGTGGTTTGGCCTAGAAAACCATTCACCCTGATGTGAGACACTATAAGTGACACACGATTTTTCCAAACCATGCGGTCATCCCCTCAAAACTATGTAACCTCGTAAAGTGAGGGTTTTCATGTTTGTCTTGTGGTTTCAAAAATCATTCAACCTCCTAGGAGAAACTATGCACCCTACTAATAGGGGGAACATAGTTAGGGCACACAGTTAGGGAACACAGTTTGTCTAAACATGTGGCCCGAAACATCAAACCATGCACATGGGTTTTAATTCCACAAATTTTTTCAAAATAATCTTGAACCCCCATTTAAGATTTCTAATAACCCCATTCAATCCTATCTTTAATTACTTGGTTTTAAAGGCTCCCATGAGGAAATTTTGGTTCCTCAAACCCCTTTTCTTAGTTAATAAAAGCATCATTGATCTTGTTTAATCTTCTTTAAGTAAATAGATCTCCTCTAATGTTCTTTCTTATAATGTCTCTTTCTATCATCCTTATATATTTATAGATCATCATGTTATTAATGAATTTAAACTCCATTTTTTACATCTTAATAATAGGTTGTGTTTCTGAATCTCTGACACCCCATTATTGGTTGAAAATCCTATTGAGGGACTTATTTGATCGTCTAATAAAAAGTTGGTGGTTCCATATTTCTTTTTGATAGTATTGAAGACTAAATATTCCTAATTAAATTTAAATAAGTTTTTAATTTATTTTAAACCCTTGATTTGAAATTATTTGATTTTAAAATGGAATGTAATTTTTGAAAAAACTCAATTTTAATGGAATTAAAATATGGTGTGAATTTTGGGAAAATTATGGCTTTATTTTGAAAATAGTTTGATAAATTTATTTGATTTTGAATTTTTAGAAAAATGGATTAAAGTAAAAAATGATTTGAAATGGCATGAGCTATTCAGACCCTTAGTTTTGGTTTTGAAATAAGAAAACCATGTTAAAAACTATAAAGTGGGAATTGTTTAAAATGATTTAAAAATTTTAAATTTCCCATGTTTTAATGATTGATTGTTTGAATCACATGTTAGCATGGGTAGTTAGTGGTAACTGGGAAAAGCATGTTAGGACCTTTCCTCTCTATAAATGGATTGATGATGACAAATATTACTAAAAAACTACAACATGACTTCCCATGATACATTTACCTAATGGGATATAGACTACCCATTTTGAGTTACCCTATTGGGGTGTATTTTTATAGTCACACCTAAATAGATCTAAGATAATTATTGAGATGTGTGAGGATCATATTACCAAAAAAACTAACTTATTATAGGCCTTTTTTACATAGTTATTTGCTATGATTTTTTGAATTGATTATAAATTATAATGATTATTGAACAGTTTATTTCATGCCAAATATTTTATACAAGTGTCTTATATAAAAAAAAATTTAATAAAGTTTTTATATATCTCATATCAATTTATATGTTAAATAATGTTTTATTTTATAATATGTGAATGAAATACCATGCCTTGTTTACTTTTAAATTAAATCATAATTGGTTTACTAGTTATGGAATTGATCATGGAACACTTAGTGAGACCCTACTGGGATTTATAGGTCACACCCTACCTTTGCCTTCAGGAATTTATAGACTTTCTTATAATGGGTCTGAGTAAAGGTAAAGTTCTACTTAGAGATTTTGGATTCTCCTAATCCTTGGGATCATGGAGTGATTATGGTGACCAGTGGAGATATTTTCCACTTATTGCATAGGAATTTTTGAGACTTTCATCTGGTTGGAATTATTGTTTCATTTTAAATTTTTATCTGTATGTTCAAGTGCTATTTTAGCATTTTTTTTGTATTATCTACCATTGGGAGTGTTTATCATGATAAAATGTATCTTTTATCTTTTACTGATTTTGTGTAAAATTTGTTCCCTAATTGATCTTATATGATGTCAAGTTCTGGTCACAAACCCATGGGGATTGAGAATTCTATTTGGTATATGTTATATCCAACTCAGGTATTAGGGTAACTAGGTATCCATTCTAGTTTTTGACATCATGAATCATTGATTTTACTTTTATTGTTTTTCCTTCTTGAAAAAAAAAATTAAAAAATGGAAAAAAATAAAAATGGTTTTTTTCATTAGAGAATTTAAAATAACCATTACCAATCCAATGATTTTATCATGTGGTTTTAGTTGGTGGTTTTTCAGGTTTTTTCTAAGAACAAATTTTCAGAAAGTAAAAAAATATTAAAAAAATAGTTTGAAAAATAAAAAAAATAAAGTATAGAAAAGTACAACGGGTGTACAACATTCATAGATCTTTCATTTTTAATGACCTTAACTTTGATCTTGGGAAGATAGTGTTGTTACTTTGAGAAATGATAATTTCATTGAAGGTTTTACTTTTTAATATCATACATTAGGCTAAAGAGTGTCAACCACATTTTGAGATTTAATTTTTATATCATGCCCACCAACCTGAATCATCATAGCCATTAGGGCCTTGATTGAAAAAATATCATGATTTCATATGATTTTTTTATTTACAGAGTAGAGAATTTAAATAATTTTCAAGATTATAGAAATCATATTGTACTCATGGTATGAGCATAACTCTACTTAAATTTGTTTAATGAGTGATGAGATAAAATAATTCATTGTGAGTTAGATCACAACTTGGAATTTTTAATAATAATGAATTGAGAATCTTGATTAGATGATAGGAGAATATTCAAATTTATAATGGGAAAAACTAAAATACTCAGGTTGATTAGTCTCTTTGATGAATTTGAAGTTGAATTAATGTTTTATGTGGAGCTTGAAAGTTTATTTTAATATTGATAATCATTTTTTTATACATGTCACGACCCGTCCTCGGGGCCCGTGTCGTGACTACCCCAAGCTCGCCTTCCATAGGCTAGGGGCTGGTGATTATCACCAAAGGTGTAAATCCCGATAACTGGGAAGGCATTGCCTTTATAAAAGAAAACAAGCACCACAGAGTAAGCAAGCAGAAAAACTAAACACTAAGTACAAGAGAAGTGCTGAAAAGTAAATGGGCCAGAATACAAACCCAAAAGAAAGTACAACTACAACTGAACGAAAGTACAACAGAAAAAGGCAACAGCTAGAAGAAGGAAGCAGCTCCTGGGTCGTCCTCCTCGGATCCTACCTGAAGGGTAGGTACAGATAGCGCAGCTCCTGGATCATCCGCCATGGATCCTACCTGAAGGGTAGGTACAGATAGCCTCGTCAACGCTCTCACCCATCAACCACCTCCGTGTGTCGTCTCGCCGTGAAGTCCTCCTCCAGATACTAACTCGTCGTGTGGTCCACCTCCGGGTACCGTCCAGTCCTTGAACACTCGGCCTTCATTAGTACTGTCATCGTCTGCAACCAACACAACGAGGTGCGGGCATAGCCCGTGCAGGGGTGAGTATAACGATACTCAGTAGGGACCCCGAGACCCTCAAGGTCTCACAAAAACCAACAAGGATAACCACAAAGAAGATCTCAACAGATAACCTCTACTTAGGTATATGCCCATACATATACCTAAGTTATCAAGTAACCCATCTCAATCATGAGGAAACACAAGGATTGTGAAATCAATGGATAACCACTACCCAGGTATATGCCCATACATATACCTAAGTTATCAAGTAACCCATCTCAATCATGAGGAAACACAAAGGTCAAAAGTCTCAACTCAAACCAGTATTTTCATTATCGAAACCGTAACTGCTGAAGAGCTCCGTCTCTGGAGTGTACAGTGGTCCTGTCACGACTCCGAGGTACTACTCACTAACCTAAGACTGCTGAGGTACTCCTCCTGTCGAGTACCGCGGGTCAGCCACCCAGACACAGTAGTGCTTCCCACTTAGGTATGTCACCCAAACACAGTAGTGCACACCCCCTAGTAGCCTGTTGAGGTACTCTCCGGACGAGTACCGCGGGTCTGCACTGTCACACAGGTAGTGCTCCGTCCGCCATGGGTCTGCACCCAAACAAAGTAGTGCTCCGTCCACAGGGCTAGTCGACTCACTCCAAGTCGAGTCGGTCAAGAAGTCGTCAGGTCTCAGTCGGCTACACGGTCTCCGTATTCCACACGCTCGTCTCCAGGAGGGTCCGCTCCACGAGCTACTGGTCGATACTCCAAGTATCTCAAAGTCCCACGAAGAAGTATCTCAAGGACCGCCTCGTCATAGGCGTCTCAACGCAACAGACAACGCGTCAATCGGACGCCCGGCCTGTGAGTTTCTAGCCTTTTCATCCCAGGGGCCCGTTTGGTTTCATGAGCGAACCAATCCCGGCCGTATCTCAACTGTACCCCGAACTCTCATAGGGTATACTCATTGGGACCGTTTCTCAACGTGATCAACAACGCCGCTGACGGTTCGTCAAACGGACGTCCTGTCTGAAAGATATCAGCTTTTCCGTTCCAGGGGCCCGGTTGGATTTCGGGTGCGATCCAACCCGGCCACTATCCAACTGTATCCAAAACTCGGGCGAAGTATTCCAAAAGTTCAGTCTCATTAAGAGGAAAACAACGAGACAGACGGTGCGTCAATCGGACGCCCGGTCTGTGAGTTATTGGCTTTTTCGTTCCAGGGGCCCGGTTGGTTTCGTGAGCGAACCAACCTGACCGCACTCTGACGACATCCAAACCTCGATCGGAGTAAGACAAAAGATCCGTCTCACTTAGAGGAATCCATCAAAGTCGACGGCACGTCAATCGGACGTCCGAAACTCAGGTTACGAGCGTTTCCGCTCCGAGGGCCCGGTTGGTTTCGCGTACGAACCAACCCGGCCGAACCCAAAGTTCTCCGAAACCTTGAGTGTAATATACTGAAACGACCGTCTCGGTCCAAGGATCGCGTTTCCGCTGACAGCGCGTCAATCGGAGGTCTACAGCTCAAGATATGGGCATTTGACTGAAAGTGGTCCGAAAACGGGGGTCTGGGCCCGGGCCGACCCGGGTCTGACCAGGCTGGGCCTGGCCCGGCCCAGCCCGGCTCGGTCCGGCCTGACCGGCCGGCCGCGGATCGGCCAGCGTGGCCGAGCCGATTCGCGGAGCGGGGTGCGCGACTCCCCCGCCCGCCGCTAATTGAGGCCGGCAGCGAATCCGCCAGCCGCCAACCCTCCAGCGGCGCGCCGCCGCTGCCGCCTTCCGCGGACCACCGGACGCGCTCCAGTGGTCTGTTTCTCCTGCCGTCTTCGCCTATGGTCCCCCCGGGACCCGACCTTCACTGTGAAGGAATTCAAACGCCAAGGCGGCCTGCTTCGTTGTCGCCGGTCAATCCGCACATCAAAACGAATAGCGTCGTTCTTGTAGTTTTCCAGTGCGACCCGATGGCGCCGCTCCCCTTCGCCACGGCCCGACTCCGACCGTGGTTTTTTGGTTTTCTTCATCGCGGCGCGACGGCGTCGCGTTCTTAAACTTCCTTCCACGATGCGGCGCGACGGCGTCGTGTAATACTTTCCGTGTGATTCCCGCGTGGTGCGATGGCACCTCGCCATTCCGTTCCATCCACAAAGAATCAAACATGAACATAGAAGGGGGTTCGACCGTGTTTGTGCGGTCTGGCCCCCCTCTCGTTAAACGATATCATCTAGTCGAAAATCCACGATAATCGATAAACTAGATTCATGAACGGAAAATAATTAAATAAAATAATCCCCTACCTCGGTTCAGGAATGGTGTTCGTCAACGAGCCGTGGAAGACGAGCGTCGCGGAGGTCGGGCGTCGCGGGAAAAGAACGTCGACGTCACGAAGCGAGGATTCGAAGTCGTTGATGGTGATTTCGTCACGGAAAACCGTCGCGGAAGAGACGACGTGGAAGAAGAACGTCGCATCGTGGATACGGCGTCGCGGAAGAACTGTGTTCTTCGGCGGAGAAGTTCTTCATTGAAGAATAGTGTTCTTCGCGTTCTTCGTTGAGGTTGAAGAAGAAGAAGACTGCTTCCCCAATCCTCTCAAGGTTGCAAAACTCTAACAATAATAAAATAAGACCAAGTCATATTTTATTAACACAACCTAACCATTTGAATTTCAAGAGTTTGAAAACTCAAAACCCACATTTAACTCACTTAAGTTATTAACATAAGATGTTATAAAATTAATGAGGTGATAAGTTAACAAAACTTAAATGGGGGGTTTAGAGGGGTTAGGAAAGTGAGGGGTTAAGAGGGTTAGGGAGTTTAAGGAATTTGAAAAGGTGGGGGGTTCGTGTGGGCCCCACCCTTTCAAATATCCACACATGGGAAGTTGGATGGATGTGGGCCCACCACCAACTTCCCATGGGAGAAGTTAACCACATAACATGAAATAAAATTGATTCAACAATTTTATTCACTTTTTTTAATTAATCCCCAAAAATTAACTTCTTCTCCCGCACAAACGCAACTACGGTAAAGGTTCCATTAATCTATTACCGGCGTTGCGAGTTCATTGGTGCCATCGGATTTCAATTCCAAGCACCGGTTCAAAAGATAGGAAAACCCGCTCGTTCGTTCACTGAACGTACCCGAGCCAAACTTCGGAAATTGATTCTGGGCACTCCGGGCCTCGGAATCAAGTTCCGTCAGAAACCGCGTTCTTGTAAAATCCCAAAGAAAATTTAGAAAAAATTTCCCTTGAATTTTACAGGTCTTTACATTACTCCCACCTCAGGGCTTTACGTCCTCGTAAAGCTTTAACACAAACTGAGGTTACAAAAGCGGTACAGAGCACGCATCTGAGCCTTCCGCTCCCATGTGCTCACCCGGAGGTTTCCGTACTGCCAGAGAAAGTGCACCCGAGGAATCGATCGTCCTCGTAGGATCCGCTCATGTCGATCCTTGATCCCCACTAGAACCTCCATGGAAAACACCTCATCGCCATCGTCCAGCTCCTCATGGTCAATGATATGCGAAGGGTCGAGCACGTATCTCTTCAGTTGAGATATGTGGAAGTCGTCGTGCACCTGGTGCAACTGAGGTGGATGGGTCAAGCGATAAACCACCTCGCCTACCCAGCTGTAGACCTAGAAAGGTCCGTTGAACCTCAGAGTTTACCTGTCGCCTTGGCCACAACTCTATAAACTTCATCGAGGTGAGACCCGTATAAGGACATGATCGTCATCCTCAAACTCTAGAGGTCTCCAATTCCTATTAGAACTGGAACTCAAAATGATTGCCGCCACGAGGGTAAGGTTGTTCGACTCAAGAGTGATCGGTCGCAACCTCCCGTGCATGAGTTTAACTTGTGCTGCCTAGGGTTTCCTTTTCGCCGACCAAGGAAAACCCATCCTGACGTTTTCCTAAAACCGTCAATTTGAGTATGAACAGTTATTGCCCATTCCATACTCAAACTAACATCGTAAGGCCTCGACGCTACCACCAAGAGATTCCAACCGGAACTCTCACCTTGAGGGTCTGACCACACCATCGGTGTAAGTGTGATTATCGAGTCTCCTCCCAAGGTATCTCCAGACATGAGGGTCAAGTCCACGGCTTACCTGAAACTCTAGGTCTGGAACAAGATTTGTGAAAGCAAGGAATGATTCATATCGACGTCCGTTACTACAGCAGCTAGTAGTGGACACATATTGTCCCTTGAATCATTTCTAGAGTCATTGGGTCACACTCCTTGACCGCATGCAGCCGCACTCTTCCTCCGCCCTCCAGCTCCCCGAGCCTGGTGGGAATAACTAACGCGGGTGGTTGTACCATGTTAGGATGTACACCACCTCATGCTGCTCTCCTAGCTCTGCCTCCACGTCTGCTGCTTCGTAGACTCATCTCTCCTTTAAGCTTCCTCTTCTTTAACATTTAACATGCTCGAGTCTCTAAGACTAGAGCCGGTTTCCTGTTTCTTACTGCACTGTGCAGTCTTCATCCGCTCCTGGATGATCTGCACCTGCTTTGCCTATGATCTGAAAGAGCTGCTAAAATTTCTCTTTTGCCGAAAAGAGAAACTCGGTCTCATACCCTGGATGAACCACGCTCATTGCCTAATACAGTCAATCCTGACATGAATGACGCATTCATGCCATGGATGACATCGTAAGGGCTCGACGTAACTACTAAGAGATCCAACTGTCACTCTCGCCTCCAAGGGTCGAGTTAAACTGTCGGCATCAGTGTGAGGTCACTGGGTATCCTCCAGTAGAAATATCGAAAGTGAGGGTCAAGTCAACAGTTTTAACCGGGACCACTCAGTATCAACCAAACAAAAGGACAGGAAAGCAAACAAAGATATGTGTCTTTTTAATATTGCATCTCATAGTACAAAGACACGAATACAACAGCAACATGGAACTAGAAGTACAAGGGACGTATCCACTAGTTCTGCTCCTGTCCACCTGCTCCCGGAGGTCTACTGCCTTGGTGGCTCCTCCAACGCCTGCGGATCAACTGTATGAGGAGTCGGACAGTCACGTTCCAGGTGACCCTTCCCGCCGAAGGAGTAACACTGTCTGTTTCTGGCACGCCTGGCTCTGACCCCAACCCGGGTGCCCCGCACCACCGGTCCTAAAACCCGAGATCTTCCAACTGCTGGTCTGGTCCTCCTAGACCTCTGAATCATCTGTCTACTTCCCACAGATGACTCGGCTACTGATCGAAAAACACGCGGCAAAGGCATAAGCTCCTGTACACGCTCGGGGTGTAGAGATACTTGCACAAACTCCACCCTGAAGAAGGTCTCGAAGTCTTCCCATGCGAAGGCCATCCCGTCGTAAAACTAAAACAAGTGGCTCCACCACCTGCCTGCTACTGCCTGAAGGAGGCTGGCAGCAAAGATCACCATGAAGTCTGCCAGCGTCCCCACTAGCCTGAAGACTCTCACCACAGCCTCCAGCCAATCCTCATCCGCCTGCGGGTCCGTCCCTCCCTGGAACCTGGGTGGCCTCTGGAACTGGAACTCGTGCAGTGCGCTCAAGCGACGTGCACCCTCTGCTACTGGGGCTGGTGGCATCGGTGGCCCAACGGGTAGTAGTACCGCTGGTGCCTCCGCTGGTGCCTCAACTGGAAAAGGGCCCTGTACTGAGGCCACGTCGCTCGGTGGGCTGTCAGTACGAACCACTCTCGGGGATCTAGCTGGTCGTCCGAGAAAAGGCATCCTAAAAGAAACAACGTAACATGGTCAAACTATTATACCTGGTGAGCTGACCTGGTTTGAGCCATTTTAAGGGAAAACCTTTGAAAACACACACGCAATTTGTGTTTTCGTGCACAAAGTCGGAAATCAGTTGTCAGGGTCCTGGTGTATGGATACTTCGGTCGCCTGCACCAACACTGGACTCCCTGAACTGAAGACCACACTCAGTACCCTTAACACTATTGCTTCACAGAAAGAAAATATCAGAGTTATAAGTTCTGCGGTAGAACCGACTCCTCTGATACCAATTTTTCACGACCCGTCCTCCGGGCCCGTGTCGTGACTACCCCAAGCCCGACTTCCATAGGCCAGGGGCTGGCGACTAGCACCAAAGGCGTAAATCCCGATAACTGGGAAGGCATTGCCTTTATAAAAGAAAACAAGCACCACAGAGTAAGCAAGCGGAAAAAGTAAACACTAAGTACAAGAGAAGTGCTAAAAAGTAAATGGGCCAGAATACAAACCCAAAATAAAGTACAACTACAACTAAATGAAAGTACAACAGAAAAAGGCAACAGATGGAAGAAGGAAGCAGCTCCTGGGTCGTCCTCCTCGGATCCTACCTGAAGGGTAGGTACAGATAGCGCAGCTCCTGGATCGTTCGCCATGGATCCTACCTGAAGGGTAGGTACAGATAGCCTCCTCAACGCTCTCACCCGTCAACCACCTCCGTGTGTCATCTCGCCGTGAAGTCCTCCTCCAGATACTGACTCGTCGTGTGGTCCACCTCCGGGTACCTTCCAGTCCTCGAATACTCGGCCTTCGTCAGTACTGCCGTCGTCTACAACCAACAAAACAAGGTGCGGGCATAGCCCGTGCAGGGGTGAGTATAACGATGCTCAGTAGGGACCCTGAGACCCTCAAGGTCTCACAAACACCAACAAGGATAACCACAAAGAAGATCTCAATAGATAACCTCTACTTAGGTATATGCCCATACATATACCTAAGTTATCAAGTAACCCATCTCAATCATGAGGAAACACAAGGATTGTGAAATAAACGGATAACCACTACCCAGGTATATGCCCATACATATACCTAATTTATCAAGTAACCCATCTCAATCATGAGGAAACACAAAGGTCAAAAGTCTCAGCTCAAACCAGGATTTTCATTATCGAAATCGTAACTGCGGAAGAGCTCCATCTCTGGAGTGTACAGTGGTCCTGTCACGACTCTGAGGTACTGCTCACTAACCTAAGACTGCTGAGGTACTCCTCATGTCGAGTACCGCGGGTCATCCACCCAGACACAGTAGTGCTTCCCGCCGAGGTATGTCACCTAAACACAGTAGTGCACACCCCCTAGTAGCATACTGAGGTACTCTCCGGACGAGTACCGCGGGTCTGCACTGTCACACAGGTAGTGCTCCATCCGCCATGGGTCTGCACCCAAACAAAGTAGTGCTCCGTCCACTGGGCTAGTCAACTCACTCCAAGTCGAGTCGGTCAAGCAGTCGTCAGGTCTCAGTCGGCTACACGGTCTCCGTATTCCGCACGCTCGTCTCTGGGAGGGTCCGCTCCACGAGCTACTATTTATTACTCTAAGTATCTCAAATTCCCATGAAGAAGTATCTCAAGGACCACCTCGTCATAGGGGTCTCAACGCAACAGACGGCGCGTCAATCGGACTCCCAGTCTGTGAGTTTCTAGCCTTTTCATCCCAGGGGCCCGGTTGGTTTCGTGAGCGAACCAATCCCGACCGTATCTCAACTGTACCCCGAACTCTCATAGGGTATACTCATTGGGACCGTTTCTCAACGTGATCAACAATGCTGCTGACGGTTCGTCAAACGGACGTCTTGTCTGAAAGATATCATCTTTTCCGTTCCAGGGGCCCGGTTGGATTTCGGGTGCGATCCAACCCGGCCACTATCCAACTATATCCAAAACTCAGGCGAAGTATGCCAAAAGTTCTATCTCATCAAGAGGAAAACAACGAGACAGACGGTGCGTCAATCGAACGCTCGGTCTGTGAGTTATTGGCTTTTTCGTTCCACGGGCCCGGTTGGTTTCTTGAGCGAACCAACCCGACCGCACTCCGACGGCATCCAAACCTCAAGCGGAGTAAGCCAAAAGATCCGTCTCACTTAGAGGAATCCATCAAAGTTGACGGCACGTCAATCGGACGTCCGGAACTCAAGTTACGAGCGTTTCCGCTCCGAGGGCCCGGTTGGTTTCGCGTACGAACCAACCCGGCCGAACACAAAGTTCTCCGAAACCTTGAGTGTAATATACCGAAACGACCGTCTCAGTCCAAGGATCGTGTTTCCGTTGACGGCGCGTCAATCGGAGGTCTATAACGCAAGATATGGACATTTGACCGAAAGTGGTCCGAAAACGGGGGTCTGGGCCCGGGCCGACCCGGCCAGACCCCCCCTGGGTCAGCCGAACCGGGTCGACCCGACCCGGCTGGTCCTGGCCCGGCCCGGCCCGGCTCGGTCCGGCCCGACCGACCGGCCGCGGCTCGGCCAGCGTGGCCGAGCCGATTCGCGGAGTGGGGTGCGCGACTCCCCCGCCCGCTGCTAATTGAGGCTGGCGGTGGATCCGCCGGCCGCCAACCCTCCAGCGGCGCGCCGCCGCCGCCGCCTTCCGCGGACCACCGGACGCGCTCCGGTGGTCCGTTTCTCTTGTCGTCATCACCTATGGTCCCCCCGGGACCCGACCATCGCTGCGAAGGAATTCAAACGCCAAAGCGGCCTGCTTCGTCATCGCCCGTCAATCCGCACATCAAAACGAATAGCGTCATTCTTGTAGTTTTCCAGTGCGACCCGATGGCGCTGTGCCCCTTCGCCGCGGCCCGACTCGGAACGTGGTTCTTTGGTTTTCTTCGATGTGGCGTGACGGTGTCGCGTTCTTAAACTTCCTTCCACGACGCGGCGCGACGGCGTCGCGTAATACTTGTCGTGTGATTCCCGCGTGGTGTGACGGCACCTCGCCATTCCGTTCCATCCACAAAGAATCAAACATGAACATAGGAGGGGGTTCGGCCGTGTTTGTGCGGTCTGGCCCCCCTCTCGTTAAACGATATCATCTAGTCGAAAATCTACGATAATCGATAAACTAGATTCATGAACGGAAAATAATTAAATAAAATAATCCCCTACCTTGGTTCAGGAATGGTGTTCGTCAACGAGCCGCGGAAGACGAGTGTCGCGGAGGTCAGGCGTCGCGGGAAAAGAACGTCGACGTCGCGAAGAGAGGATTTGAAGTCGTTGACGGCGATTTCGTCGCGGAAAACCATCACGGAAGAGATGACGCGGAAGAAGAACGTTGCATCGCGGATACGGCGTCGCCGAAGAACCGTGTTCTTCTGCGGAGAAGTTCTTCGTTGAAGAACGGTGTTCTTCACGTTCTTCATCGAGGTTGAAGAAGAAGAAGACTGCTTCCCCAATCCTCTCAAGGTTGCAAAACTCTAACAATAATAAAATAAGACCAAGTCTTATTTTATTAACACAACCTAACCATTTTAATTTCAAGAGTTTGAAAATTCAAAACCCACATTTAACTCACTTATGTTATTAACATAAGATGTTATAAAATTAATGAGGTGATAAGTTAACAAAACTTAAATGGAGGGTTTAGAGGGGTTAGGAAAGTGAGGGGTTAAGAGGGTTTGGGAGTTTAAGGAATTTGAAAAGGTGGGGGGTTCGTGTGGGCCCCACCCTTTCAAATATCCACACATGGGAAGTTGGATGGATGTGGGCCCACCACCAACTTCCCATGGGAGAAGTTAACCACATAACATGAAATAAAATTGATTCAACAATTTTATTCACTTTTTTTTAATTAATCCCCAAAAATTAACTTCTTCTCCCGCACAAACGCAACTACGGTAAAGGTTCCCTTAAGCGATTACCGGCGTTGCGAGTTCATCGGTGCCATCGGATTTCAATTCCGAGCACCGGTTCAAAAGATAGGAAAACCCACTCGTTCGTTCACTGAACGTACCCGAGCCAAACTTCGGAAATTGATTCCGGGCACTCCGGGCCTCAGAATCAAGTGTCGTCAGAAACCGCGTTCTTGTAAAATCCCAAAGAAAATTTAGAAATAATTTCCCTTGAATTTTACGGGTCTTTACAATACATTAAAATTTAAATATTTGTAGTGTTTTTCCCTCTGATTTTCTTTATTGAGATCCAATGTTTGAGGAAAAGCATGGTTCAATTGTGGGTGTATTTCATGCAATTATTTTTCAAGAAAAAATTTTAACATTTTAATAATGAATTTCAATGATTTTTAATTATTTATCTCATTTATTTGATCATTTTATTAAAAAATTATTTATATTTCATGATTAAATTTGAGAAAAAGCGGTGAAAATGTTGAATTTGGAAGTTCAATTTAATTTTAAAATTTTTAAATTACCCTTATGCATGACCTATGAGATGAATAAGGTAAAATATTATATACCTTTATAAAGGAAGAATTACATCTTTTATATAAAGGTATATCATTTATTTTAAAAGCTATGTAAGGGTAACCCATAGATTTCAACCACTACATAAAGGTATGGTTGTCACTGAAAAAGGGTAGGGTTTTTGTTGTGTAAAGGTAAAGACATGATGCAAAAGGTTAAGGGTTATGCCACCCTTTATACATAAGGGTAAGAGATCTAATACCCTCTCTATGAAAGGAAAAAACATCTGATACATAAGGGTATGACATCTATAGTGAAAGGGAAACAATATTGGAAATGTAAAGGTAATATTTTCTTTTAAAATGTTATATAAGGTTAAACCAAGGATATTTAAGGGTCACTAGACTACCACTTGAAACCACTACATGCTACCACAATGTTCTATCAGTCTTACTACCACCAGGTGTGTGCTATATTCATCTACTACCACTATATCATAACACCATGTTCCATTGTCACCTAGATCATAAGGAATAACTGCCTGATCTTGGTTACGAACCTGGTGATCCATCAACATTACTAAACATTTGGACCTCTCAGTACTTTGCTATAGATTCATTAGTAGAAATGAAATTCTAATGGACATTCTTCTATAGTAGAAGTTTTTTTTATCATTGTATGTGTCTTTTTTTATCTCATCGTCCATCATATGAAATTCTGGTGAATTTAATTCTGTTGGATGAACTTTTTGTAAACTTAAATATACTTCACCGCCCAATAATATCTAACTTGAATCTTGTTTTAGGTAATCATTAAAACTTTCCAAAACTTATAATGTAGCATTATTCCCCATTTCTTTCCTTCATTAAATCACCCAAGTCTCACTAAGTCTAAATGTTGCCTTATACTTTCATAAAATTTTCCTTGGTGAATATTCCTGCTATATTTTGGCTTCCTGCTATCCTCTATAGATCCATCTTCTCTTATTCCACTAATTTTTTGATGAAATAATAATTTAAGTCAATATTATTTCTCTAAGTGTGGAACACAAGATTTTTATCCAAATGAATAGAACTTTGGATTCCATAGTAAGGTATTGATTCTAATTGAACCCTTCTGAAAAATTACTTCATCCATACCATTTCATTTCCAAATTCTATTGTAGTTACATACTCAGATTCCATTTAACATGGAGTTAAAATACATTATAACATCGATGACCACATGATTTTTGTTCCTCTAAAATTAAACACAACGTTGGATATACTTTTAATTGTATCCATTTCACCCCCAAATCTTGATTCCATTAATCCTAGTATTCATTTATCTATTCTATAGCACATGGATTGAGTTTCGATAATTTTGAAAATGAAATAATACACTTCAAAGCCTACCAATATGATTTCCATTGATTATCCAATTTAAAAATCATAATACCCATTACATGGGAAATATCTATCCAAGTGAAAACAATTTCATATATAAAAAATTATGAAGACTGATTTATATGATACATTCTATATGTACTTGGCCTCAACTTTTGTTATTGGTTCCTATGACTTATAAAACTTCAAGTGAGAAGAAATAGGTTTTTATACTATATTACTTCCAATCATCCAAAATATTTCCATAATAATCTCGATATAATCCTTCTAAGATAGAACCAACATCCTATATTTTTTATCTCTCACAATATTCATCCTCAGAATCTATATTTCCTATCTAAGATATTTCATCTAGAATCTTCTGAACAAATAACACTTCAACTTTTGGATTTTATAAGCATCTGTTCAAGTTATAAATGTGTCATACATGTATAAAATATATATATCATGAATGTATCATATTTATATTTCTTCTAATATTAAAAATGATATTATTTAAACATACTGAACTCTTATTTAGACATAAATGAATCTAATTTTTAATTCCACTGTTAAGGGGATTAATTTATCCCATATAGGATTTTCTTCAACATACAAACCAAATTATGGTTTCACTCTATTAGTAAACATATCAATTTATAGATGTAAATTTCCTTCTATAAATTACCATGAAAAAATTCATTCTTGAGATCCATCTATTCCAAATAAATATCTTCTGATGAAACCATGCTTATCACTATTCGAATGGTAGAATGTTTAACTAATGGTGTGGAGGTTTTTGAGAAACATATTCCTTTCTTATACTAAATCCCTTTAACTATCATTTGTTGTTTATAAATTTTATTTCCATCATATTCTTACTTAATTTAGTAAACCCACTTGTTTTTAAGTGCCTTTATACCCTCTAGAAGTTTGGCCATCTCCCATTTTTTTATCTTTAAGAAATCCATCTCACCATTCATGGTTGATCCCTACTAATCAAAGTAACTAAATAAAGCTACTTTATCCAGATTTCCAGGTTCAAGTGCATCTATAAAGAGTGGAAAATTAATATTATCCATATACATTTGAATTTTTCTCCTAATTCTTGATGATCTCCTCAATTTAATCAGCTGAACTGAACTAATTAGATATAATCTTCTTGCATGTACCTAAACTTTTGGTACTCATACTTTTGGGGAATGTAATTTTGGTACTCCCACTTGGGCTTTAGCTATTCCTGAACTTTCCAGTTTTTTGATGGTTATACTTCTAGACTTATGGTTCCTTCACCACCTATATCTAAAACCCCATTTTTTTCAATATTTCGACACTTTTATCATCATATACATCAATAATTGATATTTCTTTAACTTAATACCCAAAAAAGTTTTATTCCTTATATAGAACCTTTTCATTAGATAAAACATCTCTAATCCTGATGATCTATTTTATTTCACTATACCATAAGAGATATCCAAAATTTTCAACATTATAACAAAGGAAAACATAGATTTTGGATTAAGAATCAAATTTGTCCCTATATTTATCATTTACATGTATATAAGATGAACTATCAAAGACTCTGAGGTGATAAAATTCCAATAATTTTCCAAACCATAAATCCTCCAAAAATTCCCTTCCAACTATCGATATTAGACTTATATTGGTAAGATAAGTTTTCATGTTGAGTGTTTCTACCCGAATCACATTAGGAATTCATGACTGCATCCTCATAATCCTAATTTTCTCCATTAGAGTCATGTTTATTATTTCATCCACTCCAATCTAATAAGGAGTTCCAATAATAATATTATCATTCCTTTTTTTATTTCTTACAGAAATTCTAAAAGTTTTTTTGGTGTACTTACCACCATTTTCCATTCAGATTCACTTTAACTTTTGATCATAATCCCTTTATTCCAATGATTTCTATTGAATAAACACCTAAAATAATCAAACATATTCTTTAATAAGTAAATGAATTTTTTATTTATAGCATCATCAATGAAAGTAATAATGTAAATAAAACCATTGTAAGAATAAATTGGGGTAAGTCCATAAATTTATGGGTGTACAAGTTCCAACTTCTAATCCCTAGGTTTGTGACAATCTAAGTTTAAAGACACACTTTTCTAATTTACCAACACACAAATTTCACAATTTAATATTTCTATTTGATTAATATATAGTGTTAAATTATCCTTTAGAACCTTCATATTCTTCTACTTGAGGTATCCAAACCTATAGTTCCAAAGATTTGGATCATCGAAAGTTGAACTTCTGACCATTGCAATTTTGTCTGAATTTATGGTCAAGTAAAGGGTCACATACTTTACCACTTTTTCAATCTCCATGGATCACTGATTCACATTCCATATCCCTTTTTTAAGGTAAATCGAAAAAAATCTAATGGAAAAAAGATTCCTCCATATAACAGGGATATGGTGAACATTCGATAGATTAAAGATTCCTCAATTATTCATCTGGATATTGAATATTCATTTTCAAACAACTTACAGGGATTTATTGTACAACATATGAAATTTTCCAAACTTCCTTGATTCATATTTGATTATAAAACATTGATCAATAATTTAATTATAAGAGGATCCGGAGTTAATCACCCAATATTATATCAGGGTAGTATTGATTATAAATTAAGACGTGTTATATTCTATTGTATTAATAGAATCTAAAATGCCTTTCATTGATTCTTTTTTTGTTTTCTCATTACAACTTATTTAATCTTTCTTGATGTGTCTTTCATTCCCTTATTTCTAGTATGTTAAATCAGGACCATCTAAATCGCCTCATATCTTCTCCCATTTTTTCATATGATATATTTTTCGATAGACATACCTCTGATGGGGTGATCATTCTCATCCATATACATTGAGATCATTTTTTGTGGCTTTTGGACTTCACTTAACCAAATTTCATATATAATTTATTATATAACCAAACACTAATTCTATTTTTTTCTAGATTTACTAATGATAGTATAACCATTTCATCTCAACTCTTTTGAAGTGAAGATAACTATATAAATTCCCATACATCATCAAGAAATGTTACCTTTATCAATTAGAGCTACCCAAAGATCATATTAAAATCATTAACATTATTTATCACTAGTATTCCTTCTGAAAACCTTAATCCAAATATCCATCACAACATAAAGACTTTTTTAATTTTCATCAGTTTTTCATACATATCAGCTGACACCATTATAAAAATAGCTATAGTTTTCTTATCTTGAATATTGGAAGTAATATTATTTACAAGAGATATTCTTACCAAAGGAAGAACCTTTATATCCAAGTACTACCATTAATATTCTCCATTGGATCAAATTTTACCATGGATAATTGGACTTTCAAGTCCTTTTGAATAACATGTTCTTCAGTCTTCATTTTTTATAAGTCAAAATACATTACAAAAAATATATCAATCTGGATCTTTTCTTCATCTAATGATATGTCAATGTTCATACTGAATTTTTGAACCTAGAGATTCTGAAACGAGATCATGAAAAAATGATATTTTATAACTGATATAACAATCAGATTATCACATGTTAGTCCATTAGAAGATTTCCCATAGGAGACTCTGTATATTGGAAAATTAATCTCTATAAGTCTACTTCCCCGTGACTGAGTATACCAAAATTAGGTATTCAATGTACCCAATCCACCACAAAAAAATTTCCTCAGACACACCACATTACAAACAAAGTGCTAAAAATACATTCAATAGTAAAATAAGTAATGGAAATACAAAAATCAAGAAAGAACACAAGAGATCAATTTTCTTCTGTTTATGTCCTATATTTATGGGGAAATACACTTCTACTTGATTTTATTATAACTATAATATTATAAGTGAATACAAATATATTAAAAAACAATTCATAATCACCAAATTCATAGTTCTCTAAAAAATTCTCATTTGAACTTATAATTTTCACTGATGATCCCACATACTTATATATCAATCACAACCAATAATACAAGTTAAACCTACAACCCTAAAAACCTAGATAAAAAAGCATGACGGTTTGAGATTTTATTAACTACCAAGTAAACTATCATCCTTTTTGAACTACCAAACCTCCTAGAAATTCACCATAGAACCATTGGTAGAAATAAACATATGTTGTGCCTACTACCATTGCAGAATTTTTCTCCCACTATCAGTGCCTCACATTCATCCCATCACCCATCACATGAATTTTTTTTGAGCATAATTACAATAGATAAAATTCTAATGAACTAAAATATAATTCCCCTCCAAACAATTTCAATTTATTAAATATATTATATGTTTTTATTTCAATGGATTTAGATACTAAATGACTAGTAGGTATAATCACTAATTTTATTCCTAAATCTAGGAATATTTAATTAAATCAAAGTGGGATGTAATACCTTGAGAAAATAGTGGGTGAGGGATGATGAAAAAATATTTAATAATTATACACCTACTTCACATCCAATACCTCAAAAAAGGAATCATTGATTTAAGTTTGTAACCCTTTTAGATCCTTAAAGATGAGAATAATTATACTATTTGTTTTGGGTAAATATTTTTTCATGAATAAAAATTATGTTCCTTACAAGAGGATAAATCAGTTAATATACATGATAAGGAAGGTTATGAGGCTTTAGAGGAGGAGTAAGTTGCAAAAAATATGGATGAACCCCATACTATCATTCCTGGTAACCCTTTTCTCAAATAAGAGTTAATTTACTAGGTTAAGAGAAGTGCCACTCTATGAACTTAAATTATTCATGTGGTTCTCCAATGATTTTTGAACTTTTCGTATTGAAATTGAAATCAAAATAAGTGGAGAATATTGAAGATAACAGACCTATTAAAAGATAGTTACCAAAAAAATAATCCATAAAATTTGATTAAAGTTCTATATAATATTTAGATTATATATATTAAGCAATTAGAGGAATTTAGAGTTGAAAAGTATATATAAATTAATGTATAATATAATACAGACCAATGGTATGGGAAAAAATTGAAAAAAATAGATTGGAGGAGGAAAAATTATTTGAGGGAGATAAAATAGAGGTAAAACCAGTTGAGGTTCCATATACGGTTGTCAATCATGTTGTCATAAATGACCTTGTGCACCATGAGGAACATGTTGAAATTATTTATGAGGAACACATTGTTTAGAATTTTACATTGGAAATATACTTACCTAATCCAGCTATTAGGCATTTGAGTTTGGATCCTATGGTAGAGGAATTTTTACATGAAGGTATATTATATATTATTACTTTAAATATTTCTCCTTCTAAGAGAATACAAACCTATTTTATTTGAAGAAGCTAGAACTCGGGCTGCTCTAGTGAAAAAAACATCTTTGGTCACTCCAGATCATAAGACTTTTAAGTATTTTCCAGTTTATTTTATGAATATTCAATTATTATAAACTTCTAGATATCTTGAAGAATTATTTAAATGTGGGTATATAAATGTAAATATGGGTTAAAATTATCTAAATTTTACATATTTATAAAAATATTGCCCAAATTTTTTATAAATTTCAATTTGATAAACTCCAAGTTAGATGAATAGGAAAAGAGGCTATGTTAAATATCTATATTGAGGGTTGATAGACTGTTTATATCTACAGATCCTATTAGTTATCCTATACCTCCATAATCTTATATATCTTTTGATTTAGACTAGATTTTATCAATAATGAGGGAAAGTGTTCATGTATAGATTATACTTAATCAAGTGCCTCTACAAATATTTGAATTTGAAGTGATTAAAAGATATGTTACACATTAAGTTAGAGAATATTTTTAAATTTTGAGAGATAAAACTAATTCTATAGTTTTATATTTGATTATTACTCTACATTCATAATTGGAAAGATCTTCAATTTCCAAAGTGAATTGTAACATAATTAATAATGGTAGATTAGCTATTTTCTAAATAAATGGAAAAGTTAGCCACTAAATTTATACAAAATATAACTGAAATAATTATTCTCTATAGATATTATATTTATTAATAGTGACTGGTTTTTCCTAGATGAAAAATAACTTCAATAAGAAAAAATTTTCTAATGGTAAAATTCAAAATTTTGAGGTAGGTCATGAAGATTTTCTAAGGTCACTAATGAATTTAAGTAAAATATAGAAAGGATAGACAATATTTAACATATAGTAGATGAATTTATAAAACATAAGGATAAGATTTAAAGTAATATTATTGATAGTACAAATTTACATTAGAACTATACTTTGTCTCTGAAAAAACTAGATAATGAGATCATAAGGTTGAAGACAAGTTATCCTCTCTCCATTCCAATTCTACAACCCTATTATTAGATACACAAAACCTCAATCCTCCTCCCACTTTACATGTACCTCCTATACATGATAAAGGTAAGGATCAGTTATAAGACTATGTTTCTTCTTATGGAATCAATTTTGATAAATAGGTTTTGTTTTTTATTTTATGTTATATGTGATTTTATATTTCTTAATGTGAGAATTTAATGGAAATCTCATTAATGAGATGATATTTCCATTTTTATTATCTTGTTCTTTTTATGTCTGATTTTATTTAGGTATATTTCATATTCAATAATCATTACTGTAAAATATTTTTAAAAGTTTTCAATATATATTCTCATAATTGTTATACTGAATTGTTATTCTATTACATTAATTGTTTTTAAGATCTGAAATATACTATTAATTTCATATTCATATGCTTTTATTTCATATCATTTTCATGTTCACAAAAGGAGAGAAATATTGTGAGTATATTATTTTTTATAATATAATATTACTAAGTATAGTTTTATATTTTTTTGATATAAAATATCATGGTTTTTTTATATGAAAAATGAGGAAATTGTTGGGCCATGTTCTAGAATTCCCTATTTTAATACTCACAAATAAAATTTACTATGTATTTAATTTTTTTATTCTATTTAATGAATTATTTTTATCTAAATATATAGTATTGTAAATGATTCCATAAATAAATTTATTTATAATATTTTTTAAATTTTATGGCCAACCATTTAAAAATACCAAGGTGACCATGAATTTCTCTATAAGATTTTTTAACAAGATCGATCAACTTACCAGTTCAATTGAATTGGCTAATAAGTTTTTGATGTTATCCATAAATACCATTGGATTTGATTATCTAATTCAACTAAATTGACCATGAATAAAATTTTCAAATACTATTTCAACCATGAAGATTCATAGTCGACTAAAAAATAGAAATTATTAAACCATGTAGAGAGATTGAGTTGATTATGCCTGACTAAGGACTAAATTATTTATAATGTTTCAACAAAATACAGAAGAAATTCTCAATAAACCATGAAGGAGAAGTCAAGTGAATATGAGGTACATTTTAGAGACCATGAAAAATATTGTGAGGATTTTAATTAAATACCATAAATGGTTAATAAAATGATATTAAATGGATTAAAATAATATGATCAAATTGGAAAATTGATGGAAATTTCTCTACCTTAATTTTTTAGCCTATGGTAACATTTTCATTATCATTTTTCAACATATCCTTTTTAAAAATGAGTGATTTGTAAATATGATAAGTACTCTCATGAAAAAATTATTGAAATACTATAATAAATATTGAGAAAAATATGATATTTAAATCTAATATAATATTTTTTATACACTCCTTCTTACTCAAAGGTATTTACATGAAGTTGAAGCTTACTCCCTTGATATTCAACAAAAGATTTGTAGTAATGATTTAACCTAATAAATTTATTCTTATTGATTTTAAATCTATTACACACACACACACACACACACATATATATATATATATATATTCTTATAAAAATATTTTACAAAACATTTTATGATTCAGAAAAGTTTTACTATGATTTCTTATTTATTCTAGTGTAGTCTCATGTTTTACTATGAGTAAATTGGTTTTAAATTTTTTTCTCAAATTTATTTAACTGAATATTGATCAATTAATTTAATAAAAAAAATTAAAACTTCAAATCATTCTCTATAACTATTTTATTATGTAAATGTGTTTTAACAAAGGATATTTTGAAATTGTTTTAAATATTTTAATCCATCCATTTTAAAATTATAAATCTCAATTAACCCAACCTATGGAATATTTTTTAGACAATATTTTTTCCTATTTAACTTGGTTAAATTATCTAGGTTGAATATTTTGTGTTCTATGTATATTAATTTTAAAACATTCATGTTCTTCTAAAATTTCTTTTTGAATAAATGTATTTTATAACTATGATTTCATGTTTTGTAGCAGTAAATTAATTCTCTATGAACTTCACCAAGCAAATATTAATACAATAAATGTAATATGTCAACTACAAAACCAAATTATCAAAAAAACATGTGTTCCATGTGCTCTATTAAACAACCAAAATAGAAGATGTTCTATTGGACAATAAATGTTTGGTATACTTCAGACTGCTTCCAAACCATATCTATACTTCTCCAATAATATCCTAAAAGCATTATTCAACCTAAAAATATACATTTTATTTAATATCAGAGTTTAATATACTTTTCTTTATTAATTTATTTCATATTCAATTCCAATAACAAATGTTTTATCTTAATCTTCACGAAGCATGTTTTGTACATAACTTAAGCAAAATCTCAACTTTATAATTTTATGAACAGTTTAATTTCATTTAAAAAATGTTATTGATAAAATATATAGTATAAATATTATTTTATTATTCCATAAGGTACTTAATTATAACTTTTATGTTTTTTAATAGGGTTTTAGTTATAACCCATTGATTAGTACATTTTTTCAGTTATTTTTACTATTAGTTTTTTATGTTTCTTATGTAATTTAATGCTAAAAACCCTTATATTTTATTTATTTCTCATATTTTTGGGTTTTACATGATTATTAATCTAAATATAAACTTTAATACTTCATTAGAGTTATTTTTAGACATAATTTACTGATTATTTTTTAATATATATTTTCATACTTAAATACATACATTTTTTGTAATTTTATCCCTATATAACTTATGTATTATGATAATAAATTCTTTTATTAATTTTAATTTTGATTATAATTTATCATGACTAATATATTAATTAAATTAATTTAAGGAATCTAAAACATGCAATAAAAATGAAGTTACATTAACTATATCACAAACTAGAAGATTGATAAGTGGAGAATGTTGACTGTGTCCTAACCTAGGAGCCAGACTGATCACTAAATGGCCTACATTGTTAATATAGACAGAAAAAATAAAGAATATATCATACATAAATTCCTAATAAAATATTATAAATATGAAGTCAGTGATTAAATGCTCTATTTTTAAATAATATGAACATTCAATATAATGCAATCTAAGATTCCATAATAGATTTTGTGTCACCAATACAGATAGAATCATAATTGTTTCACCCCTTATAATTCCACTACATGCTATGAAAGTACCCATTTTTTCTATGATATCAATGTAAATATAAATATATACCAATATAGTATGAATCTATAATGTAGACAACAACAAGGTAATTTTACTATATGCATTATAAAATAATCCCAATTGCATATATACCACCACCCATGGACACTATTAAATCCTATAATCCACATGATATCTATAAAAATTCCAAAATGAGAGATAAGGTATGATAATTTGAATAATAAATATGGATATAATCTCATATTTATGTGACTTACATTTTATACCAAAAAAATAGAATATTTGTATAAAAATGCCTAACCAAATCAAGAGTGACTCTAACAAGCTGAAAAAATGAGGAAGATCCTAAAGAAATTATGGAGGAAGAGATCATGCAGATTGATACTGATGTTCATGTTTCCAAAGGGGAGGAAGCCTCATATATATATGGAGAGATACTATTCACATACTCTAGAATATAGAGTTATCGTATTTTCTTGATGAAATATTTTGAGATTACTTAATTAATAAAAGAAGAATCAATGTAGAAGTTCACTCGATTAAGTAATGAAGTATCCCTAATATAAGTTGGGATTAATTTTAGGATAAAGAGGATACTTATATAGGATGATATAATATTATAGGATCACATACATGAATAGGAAAAAGAGTGAAGGGGGTCTTTACTGGGATTCATAATCTTACATTTACTTCATACTATTATATTTGATTATGGTGTAACAGAGGCTTATATTAACTATTTATATTGGGATTTTTTAATTACTTTTGTCATATATTACTTTGGTTTTTTTAATATTGATCCATTATATTAAACTTAAGGATTTTTCCTCAAGTTTATGGGTAAATAAACCTAGGACTCATTTGAAGATAAAGTGTAAACATGGGTTGTGCACTAAAGAATAGGGCTCTACTTATTGAGGGAGGATAGTATAGATTAACAAACTAAACCTATTTAAACTTGAAATATAATATAGAGAATCTAAACATTTTTTATAGTGGTATAATTTCCACCCCATTGAATCATTGGACTTTATATTCCTAAGTGTAGTTTATTAGGAAACCTAAAGGAAAACTAAAACTTCATAAATAAGCCCTTATGATGACTTCAAAGAGAATTATTAAGGGGTGTAGTGGTGGTTTCTTGACTATTACTTCATACAATAGGTAGAATGGTGATAATTTGTTGGATTTATTCTTCCATAAATTTTTATCCACTCCAAGTTAATTAAGAACTTAGGTAGTGGAAAAATATTAGTTTAGTTTCATTATCTTCCCTTGATCCCACACATTTTCACTTCAATCCATTCTTTTTACTATTTCTTTATAAGACCCAACCAAGAAAACATGAAATAAAAATCCAATCTATATGGTTTGATCTAGTTACACATGATTTTATTTGTAAAAATTGATATAAAAATATATAGTAATTTTTGTGATATGTTGTTTAGTTACTTTTTTTTGGAATAAAATCAAAGAAAAATTATAAAATAAAAACAAAACAAAAATTATAATAATAAAAAAAATATCATAAAATATTAATTTTTATATATTCTAATTTATTGACGTATAATTTTATAGTGTATATATAGTAGTTTATAATTAATTATTACATTTTAACTCACCCCATAGATTGCTTGAATATTTCTTAAAAAATTATACATGAAAGAAATAGGTATGAAGGTGGATGCTAAAAATAAGAGAAATGAGGTAGAATAGCAGTGGATGGGGTGAATGTTGTGGTATGATGATTATTTTTGTAAAATTTAGAGCTAATAAGGATTAAATGTTCCCAATAAATAAAAATTATTGTTCAATGTATTGAGGAGAGGGATACTTAATTTTAAGTAAACTGGGAAGACATTAATCAATGGATAACCATAGGGAACTATTTAATTAAAATCATTATTGAACTCAATTAAGAAGAAACACTAAATTTAATGAATCAAGTTGTCCAAATCACTAAATAATTGTAAGATTAATATTAGTATTTGAACCTCATTTTGGAAGAAAAGTCACCCACCCTTCTCACTTTCTCAATTCAGTATTGTGATCATATTTTTGTTAAGTAAGTTATGATAAAGCTAGTCATATGTTAATATGAATATTTTATTAATTTCAACACTCATAAGGATGATGAATCCACATTTAATGTGGTCAGTGGATATTAATACCTAGAAGAACCTATAGAGTCACCCCAAATTTTAGTTCCACCCTTCCTATACTAGAAAAGAAATCTCACTAACAAAGGAGGAAGTAGATTGTCTTTTACATTACACTTGATATGGAGAACTCCAAGAGGAATTTATAGTATATGAGTTTAAGGTTGATAGAATGAAGCATCTTATGCATAATTTATCTATTTTTAGTTTTAGGATCAGAGGAGAAACCCACACTTATGGTTTAAGGAATCCACATGCACCCATAAATTATGGATCAATATTTTGGGTTGAAGCCTGGATGTAGGATTAAAATCAATCACTCTTGAGAAGAAGCACAAGGAGTATTTGGTGAATTTTTATTTAAATTTATTTATTTTAATATATTTTAGTTTTTTTAATTTAGTTTGTTTCATTTAATTTTTACTAATAACCCACAAATTTTGATTCCCTCTATTATATTTTTTAGGATATTGTAGTTTCTAGAAGAATAGAATATGACTCAACCCACTGCCAGAAACTACAGTTATGCAGCACACTTGGGAGGTTTATTTATTTAACTTCATCATTTATGATCCTACCTTTCATGAATTTTGATATAATATATTAATTTTGGATACCTCACTCAATAAAATTAATTATATATATTTTAGGGTAAGTGTGATTAAATTGTATCATGGGTACCCACTTAAATCAGGTTTATTTACAAGCCTATGAGACATTCTACATAATATTATCATTAATGACTTAGTTTTGGCATCATATTAATTTAGAATATTTAAATTAAATGGACGTGTATGAATTAATAAGTTATAATAATAGATTGGATTGGGAAATCACAACATTGGTAAATTGATGATTTTGTACAACAATGAAATTTTAAATTTTTATTTTAATAGTTTAATTGATATGGGAATTAATTAGAGGAGTATATAGAATTTAACAAAATCAATTTTAAGTTTTAAAATATTATTTAGGAAAGTATGTGTATAAAAATTGTATATATATATATATAAAATAGTGTGCATAAAAATAAATCAATGCATGAATAGTATCTTTCTGAGAGGTGATTGTCTATTGTCACTTGCATACCTTGTATTTTTACCCTTAAAGGGGCGTTTTTTGATTGAAATGGTGAAATTATAGATTTGGTTAACTCATTATTTAATGATAGCTTTACATTTAAAGGATTAAACAAATGAAAAAATAAAAAAGATTTAATTGTGTATCTACTGGATAATAGGCTATAATGGAGGATGAAGATGTGAATATAATATAAAGAATTAGGTTCCCAATATCAACTAAACATTTATAGTGGAATTTTGTAATGGAGTAAATCATATTAACTTTTATTAAAATCATTTAAGTTCTTTTGGAATAAGATAATAGGTCATGTAAATCTTAAGAATTCATAAAAATATGTGATTTAATTAATCAAAACAATATAATGATTAATCTTATCATGTAAGGAATTCCTTTGTGATAATTTTGAGGTGATTCTTGTGGTAACGCGTGAATTTAGTGTGGGGGTGTGTGATTAATGAATTTTTTAATAATTTTTATTATCAATATTAGATTTTTTTGGTGTAATTTACTACCAAAAACATATATATTTTATTGATTTCTCTAATTTTAGTGATCTACATACTCATTCTTATAAATATTAACATTAATTATTAATTTGATATATTTTTTAGCATAATTTAATCATTATTTTTTAACTTATATTTTCATACTTGAATACATACATTTTTTTGTAATTTTATCTGTATATAATTTATATATAAGAATAATAAATTATTTTATTTATTTTAATTTAAAAATAAATTTATTATTACTAACTGATTATTTAATTTAATTTAAGGAATCCAATACATTCAGTGAAAAGGAGAGATCATTGTTTGTGTCACAAGATATAAGAGAAACAAGTATATAAAGTTGTTTGTGTCAAAACATATGAGTGTGACAAATCACTAACACTCTATATGATGTTACTATAGGTAGAAATAATTAAGAATAATCCATATATCAATGCACAAAACAACATCAGAAATAATGAAGCGAGTGATATGATGCTCTATTTTTATATCATATAAATTTTCAAGATAACATTATATATGACACTATAATGAATTTTTCATCACTAACAAAAATATTTTTATAACCATTTTACTCCTTGAAATTCCAACACACACTATAAAAATCCTCAACATTTCTCAAAATATCAATGAAAATAGTGACATCTACCAATTAACCATGTGCCCATAACATAGAAAATGATAAAGTAATTTCACTATATGCATCTTTGAAGAATCTTAATACCATATCTACCACTAACCATGGACATTATTCAATTTTATGATCATCATCATAGATATTGAACTTTCCAAATGAATTATAATAGATAATAAGTTAAATAAGATCTATATACATTATCTCATATCCACATGTATTTCATGAAACACCTGAGGATAAAATAGATTCATTGCAAAAAATTTCCTAACCAAATCATATGTAACTCTAAAAATAAGAACATTGATATGAATAATTTGTGTATATGTTCAGAACCTAATTTCTAAAAATTGAAAAATCTTTTACCATGTAATTCCTTTATGTTTTTTTTTGAATTTTTCAGTTTTTGTGTGTGGTAATATCATATAAGAGTTTCTAAAGAAAAGGTAAAAATTATAACAATTGTAGGATATTCACATTATGAATGATGGATTAATTTCATGAATCATTATAGACAAACAAATGGTTATTTTAACCACCATTCATGAGCTATAAATCCAAATACACCGAAGGTTTAAATGAGTTGTTCACACTTTTTAAGTTGTGAAAGATATTCAGATTTTGAAGTGACTAAGTTAAAGGTTGATCGTTCAGTCCCCTTTGAAAGCCCAGATTTCTCACAGCCCTAAATCAAGAAGATTTAGATTTTAGAAGATCTATGAGTCTCATTCACACTTTGAATCATTAGTTATTACATTAATGATTATAATAGTATCCATATAAAATAAACTCAACCCATTCCTTCTATGAAAAAACAGTCAATATTGAGATATCTATTTTTATATCTCTTTTTCATAGTTTTTGTTCTCTATGAGGTTTTTGTTTTATGTTACAATTTTCTTTTATTACTTACTAGTTTTATTTTTCTTTTTCTTCCATTCATTGAATGATAATTCTATTTCAAATATGTTTCTATTTTTTTAATTATTTTAAATGTAGTTTCAATTATTTTTTGTAATATTCTCTCAATTTTATTTCGTTACATGTGATGGAATCTATTTATATAATGTGTGGCTAGTTTTCATGTGGTGTGTGGAATAGATATTAGGGGATATATAATAAATTAATTATTAATCTAAAATCATGGAAATGAAATAGTCTAGGAATTATATTATCACTTAACTTTATCACAACCTTTTTCATGAACTTGATCAAGAGAATTGTTAAGGAAGAAAACCAAACTAATTGAGATGATTATGTTGAAATCAATGACTTTTATTTTTTTCCACTTTAATAGTTTAACATAGTGCACTTAAATTTTTGGATATTCCCAAACCAAGAAATTTTCACTAATTTAGGTAGAATAAATTGATCAGAACAAGAGGAATTTGTATTCTTAAGACAAATTTGTGGCCAATGCAGTTAGATCACTCCATGAATTAGGGTAGCAATAACCATGAAAAAAATACCTTGGAATTTATACCCAACCCCTTATTAGTTAATTTAATATTACTAAATTACTAAGTTTTATTCAATTTATCCAATCATTTGTGAAGATTGAACTACTAGGCAATCACTTTCAAATTCTCAAAGATTTCTCCTCCCAATAGGATGACCTCAAAATTCTTTTATCTTCAGTTTTATAGTTAGTAGAGGTTCTAGAAACTCTTTAATAAACTTATAAATTGGTCAATAACATGTAGAAATAATGAAACCATATGGGCATTTCAAATTTTTGGTGTCATTTATAGAGAGGCACGATGACCTTCGGACAAGACCCCATGACAACTTCACTTTTTCCTTTCCCATTTCATTTTCTATTTTATCTTCACATGTAGACTTGCTTCTTTTTCTATGAGGAATTTATGGTGCTTGATCTAGTCTCTCATAACTCATTCTAGGACCCTAGTGTAATAAAACAGACCCTAGTATCCTAAATCTAGTGGTTAATTTATTACATTTTCAGTAGATACAAGTGATTACATCCCAAGGGGAAATAGTTTAGTAGTCTTGGTAACTAGATACATGATTGAATCTTACATTATATATGAAAACATAAAATACAATATAGTATTTTATTTTATATAATTATTATTCCCTCTAGAATATCATTTAATATAAATCATAGTAAACTTATTAAAATCTATGGGAAAGGAAACAAAATAAAAGTGTGTTCTTAAATGTTCAGTAATGTAATGCATATTGTGAAAGCTATTGTAGAATAAATAAGGTATGAATGATATGGCAAGAATAAATGGTGATCAAAAAATTCCATATAAAAATAACCTAATCATGAAAATTATCAATGGATAACATAACTATTTGAATAAGAACATGAAAATTAATAATTTATTTCACAATTATGGAGTGTATAATGTTGATAATCTTAAACTTATCTTTGAGGCATCATTCTAAGGCATCATACATAAATGGTTAAGGGAAAATGTCAAATACCTAACTTGTATTGTCTCATGAGACCTAGAAATTTATCAACAAGCTATGAAATTCTAGGCATCACCCGTCACTTAATAAGTCAAATGAATTCATCATCTGAATAAATAAAAAACATAATAAACATGCCTTAATAATCAATTACTATCTATATTGGAAGAACTAGCATACATATTTTGGCTACATTCCCCAGTCAAAATGATTATAAGAAATCTAGAGAAATATAGTAGATGGTATCATTATATTATATCCATATTAAATTTTAAAATTCATCAAATTATGTTGAAATAGATGAAATTAGATTTAAAATATAACAGTTATATTTCTTATGGATGATTAGATTGGGCTTATGGTCACCCCTAGGATGTTACACTTCCTTAAACATGGGAATTGGGATGTTAAATGATGAATTAAAGGGTTTATGAGATTAAACCAATTTTAATGTTTATTATCTTGTTAACATGTCATAAGGGGTGATTGTCTTAACTTGAATGAGTAAACTAGGCTATAGATTTTAAATGGGTAAATGTTATGAATGATAAAATAGGCATGTCCATGTGTTTGTAATGTGATTAAATGGTGAAACGGAATTACAATGTGAATTGAGAACATAATTTATGTAATGAACCATGGAAATGTGATAAAATGAAAAGGTGCACCCTTGTTGTTATTGTTTGATAAAAATGTCACTGATGTTGATCTATGGTAATGTGACTAATGGTTGGTGGGATGTTGAACTGATTCTCCTCTCCCTTGGGCAGGCCAGACTGATGCTCTAGGTTCCACTATGCATAGTATGTTTTGAAGTGCAAACTAATTCTCTTGACTCCATGGGTATGTACATAGAATTTCATATCATGGTTGGGGTGGTTAGACAGAGAATTATGAATCCTAGTTAGATACTTTGATTGATTCTCCTTGTATTTCAACATGTGACCCCTTTGACATATGATTTATACAGTCAGTATGGGCTGAAGAAGGTTTGATGGGTATGGGTAACACTTGTAACTAAGAACAAAAGTAGTAGATTGAGGTATTGATAAATAATGAAACCTAGTTTATTTACTATTTTTCTATTTATTATCATACTTTTTCATACACTATTATTAGACTGGATATTATTTTAGACACCATTAGTGATGTCCTACTCAGTTGTACTCACACCCTAATCGGGCCACCATTGGGTACTCGAGCAGACTTCATGTTTGTAGGTCAAGATAAGAGAAAGGGCCTTATGTTAGATAGATGATATGGGATTTGGGTACAGATCATTAATGAGGGAACTTTATGGGATTTTAAGACCCGTTTTAGGGGTTTTTGTTAGTGTCTTATTTTTTATTTTATTTTGAAACATTACACTACTATGGCATGGCATGTTTATTTGTATGGTTATGGGAATTTTCCAATTTTGGGAAATCTATTTTATGATGAATGGATGATGATTATTATAATTTGGTAATTATTTATCAAGTTTTAAATTTTTTTAATCTGGTATAGAGATTATAGTCTTCATACATACCTCATTAGTCCTTCACTTCAAGTCATATATCTCAGGCATATGGGGAGATGCGCCTGAGTTCATGTGGAAAACTAGCTCAGGGCACAAAGTTTAGTAGCATCTAGGATGGATCATTACTCTTACAATCAAAAACATGGTGGTATTTCTCTTCATACTTATAGGAAAATTTCATTCCCAATAAGCATGTTCCATGGTGTTTCTTTCCACATTTATTACAATATGAAAATTCCACCCTTCCCTTATTCCCTTTTATCATATTTCCTTTTCCAACATGCTTAGTATCCCTATTCTTATATTTATTTCCTTAAAATCCCTAAGACTTAAATAAATCATTCTATATCTTGATAGAACATGATATAATTTCCTCATATGATATGAAATCTTAGGATACTAGTGACCTTCGAAGGATTGGGTTAAGATTGTCCAAGAAATAGTAAAAGTTTCTCTTTGGATTGTATATATATTCTACAGGATGACTTTATAACCTTATAATGTTGGGTCTATACAAAGAAACATTTTCCTCTTCCTTTTTTCTTAGAATCAAGAAATGTATCCCAATATCCTCTCATTTCTCATGAGGAAAATATTTTTTCAAGAAGATTACCTTAAAATCCTTCTATTCCATGTTTATTATTTCTTCTTTATCCTTAGTGTTTTGAAACAATAACCACCATTGATTTTCATCTCCTGAGAGAAGATAAACATCCATGAAAACTTTATCCCTTTAATTACATCCCATAGTAAGAAATATCTTCTCTAAGAAACTTATCCATTGCTCAGTTATAAGTATATTTGTAGTACTATTTAATGATAGAGATTGTTGACACATGAAGCGGTGTAACATCATTACACCACATTATGGATTAGTAGGTTTCTTAATATAAGCAAGGTTATTACTTATAACCTAATATCTACCTAAATATGGTTATAATTTGATCATTAACATATATATCTTAAACTACATATTTATTATATTGCCCAGGAGGTCAATAATTACATGGAGTATGTGCATTGATATTGTTTCCATTCCTTTTTCTAAGTTCCATTTATAAACAATGGAATATACTATATTAGATCATAATATTATGTATTATAATTTATAATCCTAAAAATTGTGAAACATTTAGCATAAATTGAAAATTTTATGTATAGTTAATATCATAATAATAAAATTTGTATTTTTGGAAAATTTTCAAATCATAAAAATATTTTCAATTTTTTTATAATGGTTTGTAATGAAAATGTGAATTATTCTAAAAATATACCCCATGAGTTTCAAACTAGGTGCATAGTACATCCCATTTTCATGTACCATGTAACACCCAAGCCAAGCCTAATGTTCCTTTTTCATAGTTATTACCCCAGGGTTCATCTTTCCCAGAACCATGTCCACTTGTAGTATCTTGACAAGGATTTATTTCTATGAAAAACTATATAATATCTTCCGCAAAAAAACTTTAGGATGTTCTTTTATACATATACTTTAAGTGAGTCATATGGTTATGTTCTCTTATCTATTTTTTCCAAAATCTAGTTTCAAATGTTTCTACTAAACTTGAAATGATTCCAACTGAAAATACCCCAACCATAGTATCCCCGAGTCAGTGGTTACTTTATACTTGAATCTCACATTACAATTGAAAACATAAAATACAACATTGTATATTCTTATAGTGCATCATTTTTTCTCTAACATAACCCTGCATGTCAAACATAATAGACATCTAGGAATCCTGGGGAAATAAACATAAGAAAGGGGTGAGTTCAAATGCTCGGTAATGGTATGCGTATAGCAGAAGCTATCATGAATAAGGCATAATCAATATGTAAACATAAATAATAGAAATACATGTCATTTAATCAATAACTTGATAATAAAAAATAATATGGAAGTAATAGATACTGATCAAATAATTCCATATAAATAATCACATGATCTTGAAACTTAACCATGGATATTCTAACTAATCGAATAATCACATAGAACATTGATGATTAATCTCATAATGAGGAAGTTCATAATTCTAGACAACATAACCATACCTTAAAGGCCTTATTCCAAGACATATTATAGAAATGTGTAAGGTATTGGCCAAAAACCCAAGATAGTTTGTCTCATGAGACCTACTAATGCATTGAGGTTCTATATCGGGCCTCACCCATCACTTACTAATTTCAATGCATTCCTAATATGATAGTTGTGAAACATAATCAACATAAATGTAACACCCCCAAGATTTTGTAAATAAATTTAATATTGATTGCATGAAACACTGAGTCTCTAAAAAACATCACTTTGTTATAACCTATCCAGTAAACATAACTTCACCACCTCAATGATTTTAATTTTAAAAAACTGATATACACAGTTGTATTCTATAAGATATTTAGAGTTTGATAAGATCAACTTACATTTTTAGTGCATAGTAACTTGACCCTTATAAATAGTAATGTAAACTTATGAATAGTAATATAACCCTTATGAATAGTAACCACACCCATGAAAGTATAAATAAAATTTAGACACCTTATAAATGAAATAGAGAATTTTAGAAATTAATAATTAACTGTTTGTATTTGTGTGAGTAATAAATATTTAATTATAATTTTAAATTAATAAATAGATTTAAAATAAAATTCATTTTCAAAAAATGTACTCCTAAATAAATATTTTATTTTCCTATAATTTTAGGATAATTTAATACGACCTTAGTTAATTTTTGAAAGTATTATAAAATCGGTTTTAAATTTAAATCGGTATTTTTCAAGTAAATAATGATTTTATTTAAAAATTAAATTTCACTTATTTAGAAAAATATTTTTATAAAATGGAGTTAATTTTTTAATTATATACATCAAAAAAATATTTTAGGTGAATTTTTGGGTTTTTTTCTAAAATACTCGAATTTTTTGTGAATAGTGAAATTTGATAATTTACGAAAAATGCTAATTGAGTGAATTTCTACATAATACATGAGTCATGGATGATATAAATTTAAATTGGTTCGAAATTAAATGCACTTATTATAATTTTTGGTCATAATAATCAACATTATATCTTGTATTGAGAAAAATAATAAAATAATGATTAAAATATTCAAAAATCACTCCTCTCTTCCACTATAAAAACCCCCTCACTCCCTCTTCTGTTCACTACTATCAAGACTTATTCATTAAATAAATTATTATAAAATATCCTCCAAATCTCCTCACCCACAACTAGTATCCCTTGGTCTCATAAAAATACCAAAACCTCTCCCCTAAAGATGCTCTGAAGGAAGATTACTTCAGGAGGTAAATTCCTCTTTTCATTTCTTTTATTTCAAGTTCCTTTATTTTCTTTTTCTTTCCTCACCTACTTTAATAAAAATGTTATGATGACTTTATAACCTTAAATATATTGGAATTTTGTTATGATAAAGGAATAATTCTTCATCATCTCTCATTTTCCATTTTTTATTCTAGAAATGAAAACACCATCTGAGATGTGTTAATCTATCACATTCAAGGACAACAAGATTTCAATTTCTATTACCATCTTCAACTCTGGTCATGAAACAATTTTTATGGTTTAACTAGAAAATTATATATGTATTATAACTTATTTAGGGTTCTAGAATCCTTTTGTACACATGATATTAATTTATAAATAAAAATGAGTTTATTGTGATCAAAACTGCCAATTAACCCAAACAATTATCATTAAATTTTTATACAATGATTCATCTTCACTCCCAATAACCAAAAACAATTATAACTATGTAATATTATTTTTGTTCACTAATAAAATTCAACTTATATTCAGTACAAAAATTCTCATTCTCCATGTTTATCTGTACATGAATATAAGTAAACCAATCATGATACCCAAAGAAGAAAATGCTCCCAAACAATGAAATTTAATCTCTTAACCCATCAAAAGGCCATGAATGAACCTAATAATGTTATAGTAACTCAATTAAATGTATAGGAGGTTCTGGAATCATTAATTTATCAACATAAATTTTATTATTCAGGTCATTAAGATCAAGTGAGGAACACCTTCATACTTAAGGTAAGGATTTTCCACCCGGACCTCCATTTTCATTCGGGTTACTTTTATTATCTACTTACCTCAATTAAATTATTATTAATTCATATTTACTACACATAAATTCTGTTATAATGTTATATATATTTTTACCAACCATAATCCTACCTTAATGTATGGGTAGTTATATTTTTTTAAATGATATTTCAAAAATTCTTCCCAAAATACATGCTCGATTCAAGGGAATTTCTCAAATTCTTACCTATTTTCAAGGGCACTACATAATCTGTTTTTAGAAAAAATTATCTTTATAAAATCAATAATTTTATTATAAAAATACTATCTTACTTAATTTCTGGTTATATACGAATATTTTTCAAAAAGAACTCTTCTTTTCAAAGTAAAAGAGTATTTATCTCAATAATTACTCGATGATTTTATAAGAGTGTCTTCATCTGTTTCAACACTATTGTTGGTTCTTATGTATTATTGGGATTAATATTTTATGATATTATATACCATATTAAATTGAATTTTTTATGATATTTTGACTATGGATGTGTTATCTTAAAACCATTCACAAATTTACTCTGAATGGTTAGTATTTATGCTTAATATTCAGGGAAAGTTATCTACATTTCATATGTTAGTTTCAATATGAATGTATATGTTTTTTATGTTTATACTAATTCATATGAGGAATGAATCGGACTTATTATGTGATGGTTGGGGCCTTATATATCCCCTCTATGCATTGGTAGGTCTCATGGGACAAATATATATGGAGTTGGCTGAGGCCTTTCCTATTTTTAGATATGGTTTTGGCCGAGGCCTTACTCATTTTTAGATGTCTTGGAAAAGGCCATGATATTATGTTTCAGAATGTATAGCATATGGATTTACCTCATTATGAAGCTATAAATTCATAGTTCATGTGGTTATTCCACTAGTAGAATACCCTGATTATGTTTTATTATTGAAATATTTACTCAGCTCATCTTCCTACCATAATGTGTTCAAATTTAATATTTTTAAAAGGAATGTTTTTTTAATTATTCAACATAACTAATTTTTTATGTTTATGATATATTATGCTATATTTTTTACCCTTATTGAGAATTTTATCTCACCCTTTCTTATGTTTTATTTTTTCCAGGACATGAAGATGTATATTATGACTAGCTTGCAGGGATAATCTTAGAGTGGTGGATGTTACCAATGGAACTTTTATGTTGTTTTTCATTTAAAGTTTTGATTTTAAACTTATTTATGTATCTAGATTTATAAATATACTACACTATTCATTCCTTTAGGATATGACTTTATTATAATCATTCCAATGTAATTTAATAACTCACCATCTTCAAGCAACTGGGTTTGGGTATTTACAATAAAAATTTATATTGGAAAAAATATCATATTAAAAGTTAATAATTACCTTAATCAATAAAAATAATCATAAATCATTCAGAGTAATATAGTCAATAGTATCAAAATAGTACATCTCAACTAAAAATGATCATAAAACATCCAAGTAAACAATAAGGATGGTATCATTACAATATATTCTCAATGTATTATAATTTAAATAATTTTTTTCATTTATGAATATAAATTCCATAAAAATATTGTTAAAAACATTCTTGAAGAAAATATCCATTTTACTTTTAAAATCAATTTTAAAAATAAAAAAATTATAAAATATTAAAAAAATTATTTAAAATATCCTTGTAATGTTGTAAAGGAAACTTAAAATCAATTATTTTTCATTATGATGGGTAATTATACACATGTCGTATAAGTTAAAATTATTCATTTCACATAATAGTACAAAGGTTAAAAAGAGCCACATTCAGAAGTTGACAAGAAGCTTCCTTTCAAACTATTTTGTAAAAAGTCAAATATCTGTAAAAAAACTATTTAATAAATACTTTTTATAATGTTAACACATTTTTTAGAACATTTTTAGAAAACATGGATATGAATAAAAAGGGTTTCCGATTGAAGAGATAAATGGAGTTGGTTTTCTTTAAAAACACTATTTTTGTCTCTTTTGTTCTTAAAGATAGAAAAACATGTATTAAAAAGAACTAAATAGTGTATAATAAAATTCATTAGTTTATTGAAATATATATAATAATAATTTATCATTAGAAACTTAATCATTAATAATCCTGATAAACAATGAGATTGTAACATAAACCATTACCACTTTGGTAACTTCTGAATCATAAGCCCCATGAAATAAATAACTCCAAATAAAACTTAAATAATAAAATATAAATTAATTAATTATATAACATATCAAAGAGTAATTATATACACCACACAAAATAACTAAGTGGTAAATATGGTATACATCTCATGCAAGTAAAAGTGAGATGAGAAACCCTTACCTTAGGTTTGATTTCCTTTATAAGATATATTACTTCTATGTAATAAATAATTATTTATTATAAATCTATTATATAACCATAATAATATATATAATTCAATTTATGATTTAATTATATCCTTTTATAACCCATTTATTAAGGATTATTTATTAAAATCGCTATTTCGGGTGATAATTGCTTCGTTTTCATGTATGTTTTGGTTCTGTAATTTTTGGTCCTTTTACTTTGATCATGGTTAAATATTATTTATATTGTTAAAAAAGATATAAATATAATATATAATAATTATATAAGTATTTATAATAGTCTATAAAAGTTATATATGTGGAAATGAGTTACACCATTCATAGAGATAGTAGGTTGTACGTGCGCATGAACATTCTTTATATTTTTTCAAAAGATGGAATTAAAGAAAGGTAAATAATATTTCACCTTTAAATAACTATTATAATATAAAATATATCACTTATATTCATTAAATATATCCTTTTTACCATCCATGTCAATATAAAATGAAAAACATTTCACATCGTTGCGTGGAGGTGGTCGTCCACACATACACACGAGCGATGTTATTATTTACCAATTGATTGGAAGGTAAGAATATATATATGATATTATAATTACATAAGTATATAAAATTTATAAATATAATATACATATGTTAATTCCATCATTATATCTAGCTGAGAGAGGTGGTTATGGAAAAATAATTACATAGGTCTGTGAGGTGGTAGTCCTTCGTACACACGATCGATGGTTTTGTTTCCCATTTGATGGAAGAGAAGATAGATATAGGTTATGAAATCAAAATAATAAAATATCATTATATATAATATACTTTTTTATTATTTTATAATATTTTGAGAATATTTTAAGGAGTTTAAAGAAGAAATAAAACAAAAATGCAAGTTTAAGAATATCACCTCTTCTTTGGAGAGCCTCTTTATGTTTATACATAAAGAATTATTAGGAGGGTTTTATAATAAAAATAACTCATTTATGATGGTTTTAGGGATTTAATTAATATATTTTATTAGTTATTGTCAGAAAAAAAGGATTTTCTGGTGTGAAGATGAGAGGATAGGTGGTGGCCTTTTATAAGTGGGGGTGAGGACACACTTGAAATTTTTCAAAAGAAAAAGTAATACTCAGGTTTTCTACATACAAAAAGCCACCAACATGGTCCATTATAGAACCATGGGTGATATAAGGTTCAAATATTTTCGTAAAATAGGAATTTTATAAGTTTATATTTTATTTTAACCCTTATCTTTTTAGTTTCACCCCTCAGTAAACCCGTTTTAACTTTAGTCGTGATAATTAATTTTTACTTTCTTTAAAATTAATTATCAAAAAAAATTAGTTTTAAATTATTATATAAAATTCATAATTATGATTAAAAATTATTAATACATTTTTACAAATTCAATTCATATAATTATCAAAAATAAATTTAAAATTAAACCCATAGACACGATAAAAAACAATTTTCCAAAGAGAAGATTCTCATAAGTATAGAAAATTCTAATATCAAAATTCAAAATGAATTTTATTCCAATGAAATAAATTTTATTTATTATAATATAAATGAATTAATTTTACTTTTGAATCAATTTTAAATCAAAATAGAACTTTTATATGCTTTAAATGAAAAGGAATTTTTCAATAATAAAATAATATTTTTAACTATTCATCAAAAAATTAGTCTTTCTAGAAAATTATCAAAAGTTTACTCTAAGATAATTTTCAAATTATGATTTCAAAAATAAATTTATTTTTTTAAATAAAATTTAAAAATTGTTAAAAATTAATTATAAAATATGTACAAAAAGCACACTGAAATTGTTTTTAAAAAAAATACATTTTTTAAAAAAAAAATGTTCTTTAAAATGATTCTTATTTTATTTCTAATAAATAGATAAATATTAAATTTATTTATACATGTGTAAACCATATAATTTTCATAATTAATTTTTTCACACATTGGTTTTTATTTTCACCTTTTATTTTGGCCTATTGGTTTTTTCTTAGTTTTTCTCTCGAGTTTCAGGTGTTCTAGATTTAAATTTTGAGTTTTTTAGTTATTTTATTCATTTTCACAATTTAGGTGAATGGTTAAGGGTTAGCTTTAAAACCTCTTGATTTTGAGTTCCTTTTCAGTTCGTTTTTAACTTAAACAATTTGATTTTCATTGGATGTGCATGGTTTGGTCTAAACTGTGTGGCCCCAAGGGAAAACTATGTGAGCCTTGGGGTGTTTCTGGTCAAGGGAACACAACCCAAAAATAGTAAAACAAAATATGTGGATGGAATGTGCATGGTTATTACATTTTAGAAAGAACCATGTCACATGGTTGGTGTACAGTTTACCAAACCATGAGGCCAAACTGTGTAGGTTCCCAGTTTTTATAGTAAGGGACACATGGTTGGCGCACAGTTTGGGAAACCATCTGGCCAAATTGTGCTCAATTCCCATGTCATTAAATGTGTTAAATTCCTATTCTATACTCTTTGGTTTTTTATGCCAAAATGCATATTTCCTCTCTCTTCTGGTTTATATGTCCTAGTGGATCTCCTCCCTTATTATCCAATCTTTCTATCCTCCTCTAAGGTTTGGATCTAGTGGTTTCTTCAAGGTTTGGGGGTGATTTCTCAAGGTAATCTTATTCTCTCTTCTCCCTATTCCTTCTTCTTTAATTTTCTTGGTGGTTCCTCTTATCCCATGGTCATGTGGATCTATGTTTCATTTTTATTTGAGTTTATGTTAGGGTTTTTATTTTTTTATTGTTCCTATTGGATTTTCTTGCTTCTTATAACCCTCGTGGAGTTAATTTGGGTTGGCGTTGTTGAAGCGCATGTGGTTTGAGGTAGTCTCCCTTTTTATTTGTCCTTTAAATTTAAGAATACATTTATTGATTAATTTTTCACTCTCATTTTATATTAATTAGTGATGTATGATTTTTATAATAATTTATTGATGTGTAATGATGTGGTTTACTTCTTATTTTAAAGTGTATGTAATTATTTTGTTAAGCGACACACGCCAAAGGTTTGATAAAATACTTAGTTGGATTTTGTAAGTGATTTTTGATTTTTAAGTCATGTTTTTTACTTTTTAAATGTATTTGGATTCTAAATTTTCGTTTTAGAGTTTCTTAAAAGGATTTATAAGTAGTTTTGGATTGGAAATTATGTGTTTGATTCTTATTGAAAATGATTTGTTTCTAAAATATTTCTTAAGTTGTGTTTCGAAATTTTGTAATCTTGGTTCTCTTGAAAATTATAATTGTATGATCCTCTTTCCTTGTTTATTTTGAATGGTATTGGAAGTTCTTGGTGTGGAATCCCCTGTGATTAAACGGTTGAAAGGCAAGGGAAAGTTCTCTTGGGGGATTCAGAGTGATTCTTATGTGTGATGCTTGTGTGTGTGATATATGTATATGTGGTGGTTTCTTGTTTGACTTGATTGTCTCACCTCAATTTAGTCTTAACATGGGAACTTGAAATAGATAGAATATTTTTGTTGAATGGTTGCTACACTTTCTTAGTATTTTGATTTGGCTGGTGGCCCTTAGTATGTACCTTGCTCTACTTTGAGATAGTTCACATAGTTTGGATAGGTGGGGAAAGAACTGAGTGTGTTGGAGAGAATGATTTCATTGGGTGAGGAATGCCTACTAGATGAGTCATATTTATAGTATGTTCTATATTATCCACTATCCTCCTAGTTTCTCTCACATAATTCATCACTTGGTTATCTATGGAGAATGATTGAGATACATTGTTGGTTGGTTACTCTTGTGTGATATTTTATATTTCCCTTATTATATGTTTATTGTTACTGATTCCTTGTGTGGTGTAGTTTCTTACTAAAAATTCATCTTTTATGTTCAAATTTTTATGTAAAATTTTTTGAAAATGTTTTACACTTCATTTCTCACTCTTTAATTAAAAACATCATCATTCTCCTTTGAAATTCTAATGTCCCCTTCCTAGAAATGAAACTAGTTTTTCAATGGAAAAAAGGTAAATGGATTGTTATTTATTTTAAAGATAAGAATGTGTGTGAACCTAGTTTCATATATTATATTTGAAAACTATAATAGATTTTTCTTTTATTTAAAGTAAATTCAATGGTAATAAATTTTTTTGAGCATGCCTACTGATTTTTAATACTCACACCTATAGTTCTTTCTTGTTTTTATCTTTTAGTGCTGGTCTCAGCTTGGTATCAATTAATGTGGGGGATGTTGGGTTTTTATATTGGAGAGTTACTCTCAGGGTCAAATAGATTTTTATTATCCTTTTGGGTCAGTTTAGTTTGTCATTTAGTTTTATTGAATTTTTATTTTATGTATAAATGATGTTCAGTTTGAAAAATGTATTGATTTTTGGGTCGCTCAATTTATTTCCTCTGCTTGGTTTATTTATTTATTTTAGGATAAATCGTTCCATTGGTTCTCATTGATTCCATTGGTTCTTGTCTCCAGCCTAAGAGAACCGGTAATTCCTCTTGGGCCATGTCGTGGGCTGACTCGGGTGACCGGTTCAGGGTCGATCCGGGTTGGTTCATGATGAAACTGTATCAGAACAGTTTTTTTCTTTAAAGGACCTATATTTCTGATCACCCTTGTTATTTGGTATGTCAAGGTAGATGGAGTAGGACTATTAGATTTTGGGGTGTAGATCTATGGGAGTGTATGGTGAACACTTTCTGGACCGAACATTGGGTTACCATGGGAAATCAGGTTTTGTTTGGTTTGCTTAGTTATTGTGGGATGTTTTATGCTTGTGAAATGAAAAATGAGTTGGGAATCTGGTCTTATTGATCTCATAGGGCCAAGAAAGTCATTTTGTTTCGGGTACATGGTATTTAAAGAATCTCCATGATGGTGAAGTTATTGGAATGTGTCCATCAACTATATAGCCAAGTCACCCATCAAAACTAGTTTCCCCTTTGTGGTATTGTTCTAGATCTTCTTGGTTTTGAATTTTTTTTAGAATCCTTGTTTTGAAATTGTGAAAATACTTGTTTAAAGGTAGAGAAAACATGATTTCAATAGATAATATTTTGGATTTTGGAATATGGGAAATGATTTTACAAATTTATTTTAAGTTAAGTCTTATAAAATGTATTTTTAATAAGAAGGATTTTTGTAAAATAGTAATCGGTGCATCAAAAATTTGAATTCTATAATCAAAATAAGGATTTCATTGAAATTGTTTTTTTGAAAAATAAGTGAATTTTTAAATGAATCAATTTTGGAAAATGTTTTAGGTAATTTTTGAAAAGTTTGTGAAAATTTAAATGATAAATAGATTGGGAATTTGAAACTTGGGTTAAACATTTTGTTTCAAAAATAAAAATGCTTTTTCAACCTTTGGTATCCTCATGGGTTCTCACATTAAAAAATGTGTCTAAGGGAGTGTGTGATTTATTTCCTGAGTGGATGGGTTCCCAGATTGGCAGGAAAATGTATGTGAGTGAGGTTCCGTGGAATACCATTGGTAAGGGTGAAACTGGTCGAGTTTTCTTCTTTTCATAAAGAATTTTAAGAGTAAAATTATGGTGTTTTGAGAATAGGCAGTTTTGTATCATGTTTTATTGTGATGTGGGAGTGTTTTTTATGTTTTATTTTCAGTTTTATTTTTTAAGTGAATTGGTTTTGATGGGGTTCAGGTTTTCTTTATTGTTTAATGTATTCCCCCACTAATGATTTGATAGTTATTTGAGGTGGAGCTATGGGTAGTTCACCATCAACCGAATATCCAATTGATCAACCTAAATAATTCCTTATTGAGTTTTAGAAGTTGAAGCCTCCTCTCATTCATGTTCAAGTTGGTCCTCTTAAAGCAGAAGATTGGATGAAACAAATTGTATGTATCTTCAGTTTCTTTGAGTTTCATAAGTCTCTAAAGGTTAAGTTCACTAACTTTATTCTTGAAGTTTAGAGTTGGAAGTGGTGGAAGTTAATCATAATTACCAAGCCTTTAGAAGTAATTTCTTAGGATTTCTTCAGGATTTATTCATTCGGCATTATTTCTCTCAAGTTGTGAAGGTTAATAATGTTATGGAAATGTGTTTCCTTTATTAAGGTGATGGGTCGTTGTTGGAGTTCATTTATCATTTTTTCTATCTAATTCCATATCTTTTGGAATGGGCCAAGGATGATTCCATGAAGGCTCAAAATTTTGAGAATGGAATTCGACCTGATATTTAGTCAAAGGTGTTGGATTTTGGTTTAACCTTCTCTACCAATGTGGTGAGGCAAGCTATTCGGGATGAAGTTGTGTTGGAAGGATTGCTCGAGTTGGTCAATCCTCAATTAGTCTCTAGACTATGTGAAGAGAAATCCAATAAGTATTTGGGAAATAAGCCTTAATCTGGTGGTGTTGGTCATGGAATTAAGAGTCCTTATAATATTTCATCATCTTTTCTTAGGAATAGGATCCCAGTGTGTCATCAGTGTGGCAAGTCAAGTCACAAACATCTGTCATGTCTAAATTCTATTAAGGCATTCCATACCTATGGGCACCTAGGTCACTTGAAATGGTTTTATCAAGGTGTTTCTAGGAATTGATGTGGAGCTAGATCTTCCCATTTATAGGACACCCCATCCCATTTTCAAGAGTAAGATACTGGTTTCGGTTCAATTTTAATACCCTTTTAAATTTAGTTCTCTTTTCATTATTATGGTTGTGTTTTTTAGTTTTTTCCTTTTATCATAGTGGTGAAGGATGTTGTGTATCTTTTAGGAATTTTTGTTTTAGATGAATTTGTGTATTTTATAAATTCTGAATCTTTTCATTTTGTAAGGAGTTGTGTTCTCTTGTGTGTCTTATTCTGGTTGTTTATTATTTGAGGATAATAGGGTGAGGTGTGTGTATCTTTTAAATACTTGATGGGTGGAAGTCCCTTATTAGATTGAAGTGAGTTATGTGGTGTATTGTGTTCATTTGGTTCATCCTGGGAGGTTGGTGTGTGGTCATTCTGATTTAAAGTATTGGTGTTTGGTGGGTGATATTATATGGGCACCCTGTTTGAATTTTAAAATGGTGGGGAGTCAACTCCAACCTCCTATGTTGAATATAGTGATTATTTGTCTCTTATCATGTCGTTCTTTATTTCTCCTCTATTGACTGCACATTGGGACCTTGGGTAAGGGCTGGTGGTTTTGGGTGTAGTACATTGTCTAAATTCGAGTTTAAGGTTCTCTTCCATTTCTCAAGAAGTGGATTGGGGTCTATTGGATTTTTAGGTACAAGTTCATGTTTTTTTAGGGGGGTTGAGGTGCTTTTGGTTTGAGGAATCAGATCATGCATGTGTGGGAACCTTTGTCTTTAATCAATCAACTAGATATGGTGTGGCTTTATGGGGGAAGAAGGTGTTATGGTGGATATAATTTTCACACCCTAGTCTTTATTTTCTATTTTCATTTTAGCCTATTATTTTTTTTCTTGGTTTCTCTCTCGAGTTTTGGGTGTTCTAGATTTAAATTTTGATTTTTTTGTGTTTTTTTCTTAATTTTCATAGTTTAGGTGGTTGGTTAAGGGGTAACCATGTGAACTGTTATTTCTAAGTTACTTTTTAGTTCATTTTAAATATGCATGGTTTGAGTTGAATGAGATATTGATGGTTTGTTCCAAACCATACAATGCCAAGGGAAAATCGTGCAAGCCTTGGTGTGTTTTTATTCAAAGGTGAATGTCCCAAGAACGGTTAGACAACCCATGTGTAAGGTGTGCACATGATTCTACCATTTTTTATAGAACCATGTTACATGGTGGGTGCACAGTTTACCAAACCATGTGGGTGTACAGTTTGTACATTTTGGTGTGAACGATTGGCAAATGGGCTGGAAAACTATGCATGGTTCCCAGGTAATTAAAAGTGTGAAATTCCTCTTCTACCCTCTCATATTTTTAACATCAAAATGCCCATTTGTTACCACTCCTAGTTTATATGAAGCTAGGTGAGCTCTTCCCTTATTATCCAAGCTTCTTATCCTCATCCAAGGGTTTGATCTAGTGGTTTCTTCATGGATTTATTGTGATTTATCAAGGTAATCTTCTTCTCTCTTCTACCTCTTTATTCTTCTTCCATTTTCTTGGTTGTTCCTATTCTCCCTTGGTCATGTTGATCAAGGGTTCATGTTTATTTGATTTTAAGTTTAGGGTTTTTTGTTATTGGGGTTCCTATTAGATGTTTTTTCTTCTTATAACCGTCATGGAGTTGTTTGGGGTTGGCATTGTTGAAGTACATGTGATTTGAGGTAGGATCCATTTTCATTTGGCCTTTAAATTCAAGAATAAATTTATTTATTTATTTTCTCATTTTCCTAGGATGTTAATTAGTGATTTATGATTTTTAGAATAATTTTTTGATGTTAAATAAGGTGTTTTACTTCTTGTTTTAAAGTGTATGTAATTGTTGTGATAATATATGCACGCTAAGTATTTGATAAAATGACCGATTGGATTTTGTAAGTGATTTATGATTTTTAAGGCATGTTTTTTACTTAGTAAATTTATTTGAATTATCAAATTTTGGTTTTGAGTTCCTTAAAAGGATTTATAAGTGGTTTTTTATTGGAAATGATGTGTTTCATTCTTATTAAAAATGGTTGGTTTCTCAAAGATTTCTTAAGGCCCATTTGGAACTTTTGTAAAATTAGTTCTCTTGAAAACTATCCTTGAATAATCCTCTTGGTTATGTTGAATGGTATGGGAGGTCCTTGGTGTAGAATCCCTTGTGATCAAATGTATTAATGGAAAGGGTTTGTTCCTTTGGGTGATTCGGGGTGATACTTGTATGCGATGCTTATGTGTGTGATATATATATATATGTTTGGTTTCTTGTTTGGATGGATTGGCTCACCCCACTTTAGTCTCGACACGGTAACCTAGAATAGATAGAAGATTTTTAGTGAACGGTTATTTCACTAGCTTAGGATTATTCTCTATCTAGTGGCCCATAGTATGGACCTTGCTAAGCTTTGGGATAGTGCCCCCCGGTTGGGCCATGTAGGGAAAGAACAGAGTGTGTGGGAGAGAATGATGTCATCGAGTGAGGAATGCCTACAAGATGAGTCATATACATAGTATGTTCTAGATTATCTTATAAGATCCTAGGTTCTCCCATGTACTTTGTTACTTGGTTATCAATGCCTGATGATTGAGATGCATTATTGGTTGGCTAATATTGTGTGATATTATCTGTTGGTCTTGTTGTATTTTTGTTGTTGTTTCTTCCTTGTGTGGTGTTGTTTCTTGCTAAAATTTTATGTTTGATGTTAAACTGTTTATGGAAAGTTTTTTAAAAATGTTTTACACTTCGTTTCTCTATATTTAAGTAAAAAATATAATCTTTCTCCTTTGAAATGATAATGTCCCCTTATTGGAAATGAAATCGATTTCTAAATGGAAAAAAGAGTAATGGATGGTGCTTTGTTTTTAAAGATGAAAATGTTCAAAAAACTAGTTTCATATATTTTATTTCTAAACTATAATTGATTTTTATTTTATTTAAATTAAATTCATTGGGAATAGATGTGTTCATGAATGCCTACTGATTTTTAATACTCACACCTATAGTTCTTTCTTGTTTTTATCATTTGGTGTAGGTGTCAGATTGGTATCAATCTCCACGGGTGATGTTCAGTTTTGAGCTCAGATAGTAGCCCTATGGGTCACATTGAGTTTTAGTTTTTTTTAAGGTGGTTCCTCATTAAACATTGAGTTTTAGTGGTCTTCAGGTTTATATTGGTTTTTCATTCAGTTTTGTTGTATTTTCAATTTATGTATAAATGATTCTTATATTGAAAAATTTATTGATGTTTAGCTTGATCTATTTATTTTTGTTTCTTGGTTTATTTATTTATTTTGGTTGAAATCATTCCCTTGGTTCTCATTGATGACCTTGGTTCTTTTCACCATCTCTAGAGGATTGGGAATTCCTCTCCGGCCTTGTCATATGATGAATTGGGTGACCAATTCGGGGTCGATTTGGGTTGGTTCGTGATATATTTAGTCTTACCCATACCCTCCAATTTAATATCTAGGTTATAATGTTATAATATATTACTACTCATTTAGACATGGGGTTTCTGTAACGACCCGAAATTTTAAATAAATATTGTTTCCTAATTTTATGTGTTATTTAATTTTATTTTTATACTCAACAAAAATGTTTCATTTGATAACATGGGTATAATTAAAATGAGACTGTCGGGTTTTGACTGTTATTTGACCATTGTTCAATATGACCGCTAGAAACTAAACGTTTTGACTATTGTCTCTAAATACAAGCAATCTTGGTTAATTAATATAGAAAGAAGATTCGATGGCCTCACCCAGTAGTCTTGGACCGATCGAATCTCATCTAACAGAACTTGGGAAGGAGGTAGCACCACTGGGCTTTGCTCTGGACCAAACCCAAGCTGAACTTCATCGTATAAAGCTAGAACGGGATCGCCTTCGCGAGAAGTTCAAACTGATAGAAATTACTACTCGTGCGATGTTGGCCGAGCCTCCCTCGGATTCTCTCACCTTAGCACACCTTACACTTAGGTCCTATGCTGGTGTGATAAGGGGCTATGTAAGGAGACCATAACTGTCTTGTGTAATCCTTTGTTTAAAATAAAAATGTCGATTTCTTTTATGAATTTTCAAATGACCAGATAAATATAGTATGCATATTTTTGATGAATTTTAGAAAAAGGATATTTTAAATATGTTTATTTAAACCCTAAATAATTAAAAATGTGTAATGATTTTCAAAAAATGGTCTTCTACAATTATGTTCAGTACAAAATTTAGAGTCTAATAAGCTCAACTTGATTTTTGATGAATAGTAAATTATGAATGGTGATTTTATGATTAGGATTAATAATGTGTCCAAATGGATTAGTAAACTCACTTAAAGAAAGTATTAAAATAACCTAGGCACTTTGATTAAGAAATGTGATTCAATAAAATGGTTAAATAACGGTTTCATAAATTATTATTCAAGTATTAGTTTTTTTGGATGAATAGTGTTGTTTTAATTAAAATTTTAATTAAAAATATTTAGAAAATTATTTTTATAAAATGGACTTCATTTTTGAACTCAGAGAATCGATATTATGTTAAGGTAATTTTTGGGAAATTTTCTGAAAAAAATAAATGTTCAATGAATAGTGTTTTTAATTGAAAATTTAATTAAAAATATTTAGAAAATTATTTTTATAAAATGGATTTCATTTTTTAAATCAGAGCATTGATATTTGGTTAAGGTGAAATTTTGGGATTATTCTGAGAAAGTTGAATTTTCGATGAATAGTGAAAATATAGTTTTTAAGTTACAGGTGTTTAAGGACATCATTAAATGATTTATTAAGTATTTAATCAATATGGTCGACTTATGAATAGTAAGATAAGGTATGAGGTGTCCCAAGTGGCCAATACCATGGGCAAATACCATGGGCAAGCCCATGGTTTTGCCAAAACCACTAATGAGGTGTCCCTTGGCCATTAATGCCTTGTCCCCTCACTTTCCCTATAAATACCAAGCCATCCTCTCATCCATTCGACTTCCCACTCTCCCCAAACGAAGTTCTGGTCTCCTTACCTCCCAAGGAGTCCTCCCAAGGTGCCCCCAATCCCTCAAGGTCCAAACCTTTGAGTTTTAAGAGTTACGTTTTAAGGTAAGGGATCCGATCTCTCTCTTTCTTTTCAAGAAATCTCTTTTATGTAATTTCTTTTATGCTCCATGTTCTTATGTTAAAGGGTGTTCTTTTATACTCATCTTACTGCCCTTTTCATGTTCACATAATGAGAGATCCCCTCTTTATGAAAACCCTGGTTTTTATTACAACTTAAGCATGCTTTATTACATAAAACTTCACTTGATACAACAAAGACGATCGAGAGGTTTAGTGTCTTTGGGGCTTAGGATCATTACATAAAAACATTAAACTTGAATTACAACATCTTTATTGAAAACTTCCTTTACATGACCACTACATTCCTTCGTACTTAGCATTGCATGGGATAACCTGAGGACATGCATAAGAAAAGGGTGAGCTATAAAGCCTAGTAAGGGAGTACACAATGAATAACATGAGAAGTACAATACATGTTAGGCAATAGGCATATCAATAGATCATAAGAGAAACATGAACATAAAGGCATGATAAATCATGATAATCATAACATGGAAATGTGGCAACAACACTTAACATTGAATTAGCATGAGCCAAGGCTCATTGCACATGGAGCATGAGTAAACCCTCATTGCACTTGAAGCACGAGTAAACCCTCGTTGCACTTGAATTAGTATGAGTCAACACTCATTGAACATGACTTATCATGATACTATACTTTACCCAATGCATTGGAGCGCTATCAGGGCGCACCCTTCTTAAACATTTCATTTCATGCATAAGTGTGCCACATGGATCATAAAACATGGATTCATAAAACATAATCATTTATTCCACGATAAAGGAATGTGGAATTCACACATGAAACTTTACAAGAAATAATTAAATGTTCATAAAGTTGAATACCCTTGATGGAGAAATGGGCATGGTATTCACTACACAATGACATTGGCTTAGAAAATTGGTGCGATTTCGGCAGCGTAACGGCGTGACATAAGAATTCATAAAAAACGTTTGATGAGAGAGAAAGGGGTTCCTAATCATATTTACATGTAATGGACAGTAAGTATGTCATATATATACATGTACCAACAATTGAAATGGAATTTAAATTCATGATACAAAAGTATTGCTTGAATGTACAAGAAGAGAGAGAAGTTCCTTTCGGAATTTCGGCATAGTAATGGGTGTACATGGGAGGCATTTAATGAGAGAGAAAGGGTTCTCCCATCATTCAAAAAATAAGAGGGCAGTATGGGGGAGGTGTGAAACCATACCCCAACATTCATAATTTAAATTAAAAGGGCAATACAACTTAAAGAAAATTGACAAAAATGAGAAAGGAAGAAAAAACCCTTACTTGGAAGTGTGCTTACAAAGGCTAGAGAGAGGCTTGTGAGAGGCTTCTTGGGAGTTTGGGGCACCTTGGGAGGATTCTAGAGAGAGTAGGGCAGAGGTTGGACGAACTCCAAGGGATTTTAGTGAGGAGGAAGTGGGAGCTTGGGTGTGTTTATATAGGAAAGGTGAGGGAATTCTTTATTATTTAGGTTTAGGACCCCTTATATTAAAATAATCCAAACCACAAACCATCCCATGGTATTTGCCCATGGTTTCTGGAGAAGGAAAGAGGAAAACAATATTTTACAAGGCCAAGGTCCGAACTTATTAAAAAATTAGGGTTGCTTATGTGGAGGTGAGTCACACTCCCATGGAAATTAATTTAAAAAGGCAAAGTGTTGAATAAGTCTTGAGGGCTCCATTAATGCTTTGAAAAGTAAGTCAAACAAATCCAAAACCTCATTAATTTAATGATAAAACACATATTGGCCGAAAATAAGGATTATGGTATTTTATTACATCACCATTGGGTCATTATGATGTCATAAAACACATTATATATTTAAATATTTAATTTTTACCCAAAAATTTGATTGTCTCAGAAAATTATGAAAAATTCACCGTTGGATAATTTCGACGTCCTGATTCAAAAAATAATATTTATTTTATCTAAATAATTTTCTAAATATGTGAATTTTCACTTTTAAAATAAAAACCGACATTTATTAAAAATTCACGGGTTTTGACAGAAATGGCTTTCAAACCTTAATAAAAAATTTAATTGCATTCATAAAATTATAAGATCATTTATATTTAATAAAAATTAATTTAATATTAATAATAATATTTTATTAAAATATTATTTAATTCAAAAATCCTTTAATTTAATAAAATATAATTCTTAATTAAATAATAACTAAAAACACCATTTGTACGTTAAAAACTAATTACAATGTATCAAAAATGACTAGAAATTATATTCATTATTATATACAAAAATAATGTACATGAACATGGTGCTACTCATTTGTTACATAACCCCTTAAAATAGCCGCATAAGACCTAAGGGTAAGGTGTGCGATGGTGACAGACTCTTGGGGCGGCTCGGATAACATCGCTCGAGTGGTAATTTCAATCAACTTCCACTTTTCCCGTAGACGATCACGTTCGAGCTTGACTTGATGAAGCTCAGCTTGGGCTTGGTCAAGGGAAAAACCCAAAGACGCCACCTCTTTTCCGAGCTCCGACAAATGGGCTTCGTAAGGGTCAATTCTACTGGATGAGGCCATCGCTTCCTTTGTCTGAGTAGAAATGGGTTCGTTAAAGCCTTATATTTATACTACTTAGATGATCACTGCTCAATGGCTAAAAAGTAACGGTCACAAATCTTAACGTAAAACTAAAGAAGTTGACATCTTATAAAAACATTTTTCATAAAGAAACATTTAACTGGATCAAGAGGGATTTTCCATTAATGAAACTTTGGGTCGTTACAACATTCCCCCCTTAAGAAATTTCGCCCTCGAAATTTTCCTTTTCCCACACTAAAACAAATGTGGGTAACTTAGCTTCATCATATCCTCCGACTCCCAAGTTTCTTCTTCAAACTTGTGGTTTCTCCACAACACCTTGACGAGGGGCGTTGTCTTATTTTGTAGAACCTTTTCTCTACGATCTAAGATCTTCACTGGTTGCTCCTCATAAGAAAGATCATCTTTCAATTGTACCACCTCGGAAGAGAGTACATGTGAAGGGTCCGGTATGTGCTTCCTTAAGAGGGATACATGAAAGACATCATGCACCTTCTCCATAGTAGGTGGAAGTGCTAGTCGATAGGCCACAGCCTCAACACGATCAAGAATTTCGAAGGGGCCGATGTACCTTGGACTTAACTTCCCTTTCTTTCCAAACCTCATGACCTTCTTCCACGGAGATATGTGTAAAAACACCATGTCTCTGACTTTAAACTCAAGGTCTCGTCGAAGATTATTTGCATAACTCTTCTGTCGACTTTGGGATACCTTGATATGTTGCTGAATGGTTTTCACCTTCTCCACCATTTCTTCGACCATTTCTGGTCCAAGCATCTTACGTTCACCGACCACATCCCAACATGTCGGTGTTCTACACCTTTTCCCATATAGGCCTTCATATGGTGCCATTTGGATGCTCGAGTGGAAACTATTATTATAAGAGAACTCAACCAGAGGAAGATGTTGATCCCATCCTCCTTTAAAGTCCATTGAGCACGCTCTCAACATATCCTCAAGTTTTTGGATAGTCCGCTCGGATTGGCCACCAGTTTGAGGATGATAGGCCGTATTGAAGTTTAGTTCAGTATTCAGAGCATGTTGAAGACTCTTCCAAAACTTAGAGGTAAATCTTGGATCTCGGTCAGACACAATAGATAGTGGTACTCCATGCAACCGTACCACATCCCTGATATATATCCGTGCCAGTTGATCCAAAGAGAAATCCTCTAGAATAGAAATGAAGTGTGAAGTCTTTGTAAGACGATCCACAACAACCCAGATTGCATTGTTGCCTTTGGATGTCCTTGGAAGTCCGGTGACAAAGTCCATGGTGATGTTCTCCCATTTCCATTCTGGTATGGGCAATGGTTGCATCATCCCCATAGACTTCTGCCTCTCTTCCTTCACTTGCTGACACACCAGGCACTTTGATGTATATTCAGCGATCTCCTTCTTCATATTATCCCACCAAAAGTTTTCTCGGAGATCTCGATACATCTTTGTGCTCCCTGGGTGAATAGAGAAATTTAAACTATGTGCATTATACAAAAGTTCCTTCTTCAGCTCTGGACTTGATGGAACACATAGTCTTTTCCCAAACCGCACAATTCCTTCTTCATTAACATTAAACTTTGAGGATTTTCCCTTTCTGATAGCTTCCACTTTTTCTTGGATTCTCGCATCATCCTTTTGAGCATCCTTTAACCTTTCCAAAAGAGATGGTTGAGAAATCATTTGTGAAAGGATTGATGATATTCCCTTCTTTATGATTCCCACGTCCATCTTCATCAAGTCTAAGAAGATTGGATCCTTCTCAATTCTCATCATTGATAGAATCGCTGGATCCTTTTTACTTAGGGCATCCGCCACCTTGTTCGCCTTCCCCGGGTGGTAATGTATTGAACAGTCATAATCCTTGATGAGCTCTATCCATCTTCTCTGGAACATATTAATCTCTTTCTGTGTGAATATATATTTAAGACTCTTATGGTCAGTATATATCTCACATTTCTCTCCATATAGATAATGCCGCCAGATTTTCAAGGCAAAGATCACCGTCGCTAACTCCAGATCATGTGTTGGATAGTTTCTCTCATGGATTTTCAACTGCCTTGAGGCATAGGATATCACTTTATCATTCTGAATCAGCACACATCCTAAGCCCTTCTTCGAAGCATCACTGAATACCACAAAAAGATCCCCACTTGTGGGTAAAGTGAGCACGGGTGCAGTGATAAGCCTCCTTTTCAACTCCTTGAAGCTTTCTTCGCATTCATCACTCCATGAAAACTTTACTCCCTTTAGAGTTAGATTGGTAAGAGGGTTGGACAATCGTGAGAAATTTCTCACAAATCGTCGATAATATCCAGCTAACCCCAAGAAGCTACGGATATCAGTTACCGATGTTGGCCTCAGCCATCCCTCAATTGCATCTGTTTTGGAGGGTTCCACAGATATCCCATTGCTTGTGATGATATGACCCAAGAATGAGACCTCCTTCAACCAGAACTCACACTTGATGTACTTGGCATAGAGCTTCTCCTTGCGCAAAGTCTCCAGTACAGTTCTTAAATGCTCCTCATGGTCCTCCTTGGTTTTGGAGTATATTAGAATATCATCTATAAATACTACCAAAAATTTGTCTAGGTAATCTCTAAAGACTCTATTCATCAAGTCCATGAATATTGTTGGAGCATTGGTGATTCCAAAAGGCATTAATATGAATTCATAGTGCCCGTACCTTGTACGAAAAGCAGTCTTGGGGATATCTTCCTTCTTCACCCTTACTTGATAATATCCCGACCGCAAGTCCACCTTGGAGAAGTATTGTGCTCCACGCAGCTGATCAAACAAGTCATCGATTCTTGGGAGAGGATACTTGTTCTTTATCGTGATTTTGTTAAGTTCACAATAATCGATGCAAAGCCGCATTGACCCATCCTTCTTCTTGACAAAGAGGACTGGTGCACCCCATGGTGATGCACTTGGGCGTATAAACCCTTTATCCAGATTCTCCTATAGTTGTTTCTTCATCTCTTCAAGCTCAACAATAGCCATTCTATATAGAGTCTTGGATATTGGTAGTGCCCCAGGTATAAGTTCAATTGAGAACTCAACATCTCTTCTTAGAGGAAGACCAGGAATTTCCTCGGGAAATACTTCAGCGAATTCCCTCACAATAGGCATTTCGTCAAGGGTGGTTTCTTCCTTGGACTCAATCATCTGAGCCAGATATGTGTACTCATAAGGTAGTAATATCCATGCTTGAGATGATGGAGCTAAAGGAGATTCATCTTCCTCCTGACACTTGTAAAGAATCGGGGGTCGATTCTCCATATGGAGTGTGATTTCCCTCTCCTGACAATTTATGTTGGTTCTATATAAGGAAAGCCAATCCATGCCAAGAATTGCATAAAATTCTACCAAAGGGAGTATGACGAGGTTCGCCGGGAAATTCAATCCACAGATTATAACAGGGGAGGACTTATACTCATGGGATGCAATGATTGCCCCATTTGCCGTACTCACCGACATCTTTACTTCCATGATTTGTGGTGGTGCAGGGATTGTTCTACTAAACTTTTGAGATATAAAAGAATGCGTAGAACCTGAATCAAAAAGTACATTCGCAATTCTTGAATGAATAACTAGCGTACCTGTCACCACTTCTTTGTTGGGGTTCACTTCGGCAAAAGTGATGGCAAAAGTTCTTCCTTGCTGTCTTGGAGGTTGCTGGTTGCCTCTGATAACCCTTGTATTAGGGCACTGATTTGGAAAATGACCCGGTTCTTTGCATTTGTAGCATTGAACAACAGTTTGGGGTTCGAACGGAGCGTTCCTCTCCTCTGTCGTAGTCGTGGGTCCTTCTTGCTGACAGTTAACAGCTAGGTGCCCTTCTCTTCCAAACTTGAAGCATTTTCTTATCCCCCTAAGGCAATTTCTAGGGTGCTTCTTTCCGCACTTTTGGCAAGTGGGGTGCTGGAATTTCTTAGCGTCGTTGGATTTATCCATTGGACCACCAGCATTGAAGTACACCTTCCACTTCTTGTCCCCATGATACCCATGTGATTCTCCGATCTTCATTTCAACCTTGAGGGCACATCGGACAATTTCCTCATAGCTGTCGAAGTCACGGATCGCTAATGCTTTCCGCAAGCTAGGATTCAGACCACCAAAGAAGCGGTCAACCTTGCATTCGGGGGTAACGACAAAGCCGGAAGAGTATCGTGCAAGCCTTGTGAAGTTTGCCTCATACGCTCCCACAGATTCTTCATCTTTCTTTTTGAGGGAAAGGAAGTCCCTTTCCATATTAAGACAGAGGGTGCGTGGAAAATATTTATCGAAAAACATCTTCCGGAATTCCTTCCATTCCAAAGCCTCGATCTCCTCCTTAGGCTTCGTATTTTTGATCAATGCCCACCATTGATCAGCTTCACCCTCCATATGATAAGTCTCCAGGAGAAACTTCTATTTTTCAGAGCATTGGAGGATGGATAATATCTTTTCAATGGACTTGATCCATTGTTCAGCGATCGTGGGATCAGATGATCCACGAAAAGTAGGAGGCCTTTGTCTCATGAAGCTTTCAATAGCGACTTGTTCTTTCTTAGGGGGGTTGAACGTTCCTCTTGACCAGTGTTTCTATTCAAAACTTGAGTTAGCTGAGAGAGAAGCGTGACAAAGTTCGCGATTCCTGCTCCCATTGGATTGGGCATCTCATAAGTACAATCATCACACTGATCTTCACAACGGTGGTTAGCCCGAGTTCTCCTATTACCGGCCATTGGCTGGAATAAAAGGAAAGTTAGGGGTAACACATAAAGGTTAATCCAAAGACAAAAGTTGATGACTTATAAATAAACTTTAATCTCTTTAACTCATGAGTCTATAGGATTCAATCCAGGCTTTTCATGATCTTCCTTCTAACATATATTCTTAGGGGCATTTTTCCCTTAATAAGGGTTCATACTAAGATTGTGAATTTATCAAAACATATCCCCCGGGAGTGTCGTAACCAAGAGTACAGTAAGGCCCGTTGTCGTGCACCAGTTCCCGTTCAAGTCTATCTCAAAGCGGTGTTTTCAGGTTTTACCCCTAGGATACATCTATGCCAGAGCCACCTCTACCTGCTCGTATCCAGACAGGGATGTATTTGTTTGATAAACCACTTACTTAGTATTTACCAAAACTTAGGGATGTTTTTATTATACTTAGTCTTGTATCTAAGGCTTTACTAGGGTTTCCTAATCCCAAAAATAACTAAACCTATCCTTTGATACCAACTATGACAACCCTGCTTTTTATTACAACTTAAGCATGATTTATTACATAAAACTTCACTTGATACAACAAAGAAGATTGAGAGGTTTAGTGTCTTTGGGGCTTAGGATCATTACATAAAAACATTAAACTTGAATTACAACATCTTTATTGAAAACTTCCTTTACATGACCACTACATTCCTTCGTACTTAGCATTGCATAGGATAACCTGAGGACATGCATAAGAAAAGGGTGAGCTATAAAGCCTAGTAAGGGAGTACACAATGAATAACATGAGGAGTAAAATACATGTTATTCAATAGGCATATCAATAGAGAATAAGAGAAACATGAACATAAAGGCATGATAAATCATGATAATCATAACATGGAAATGTGGCAACAACACTTAACATTGAATTAGCATGAGCCAAGGCTCATTGCACATGGAGCATGAGTAAACCCTCATTGCACTTGAAGAACGAGTAAACCCTCGTTGCAATTGAATTAACATGAGTCAACACTCATTTCACATGACGTATCATGATACTATACTTTACCCAATGCATTGGAGCGCTATCAGGGCGCACCCTTCTTAAACATTTCATTTCATGCATAAGTGTGCCACATGGATCATAAAACATGGATTCATAAAACATAATCATTTATTCCACGATAAAGGAATGTTGAATTCACACATGAAACTTTACAATAAATAAGTAAATGTGCATAAAGGTGAATACCCTTGATGGAGAAATGGGCATGGTATTCACTACACAATGACATTGTCTTAGAAAATCGGTGCGATTTCGGCAGCGTAACGGCGTGACATAAGAATTCATAAAAAACGTTTGATGAGAGAGAAAGGGGTTCCTCATCATATTTACATGTAATGGACAATAAGTATGTCATATATATACATGTACCAACAATTGAAATGGAATTTAAATTCATGATACAAAAGTATTGCTTGAATGTACAAGAAGAGAGAGAAGTTCCTTTTGGAATTTCGGCATAGTAACGGGTGTACATGGGAGGCATTTAATGAGAGAGAAAGGGTTCTCCCATCATTCAAACAATAAGAGGTCAGTATGGGGGAGGTTTGAAACCATACCCCAACATTCATAATTGAAATTAAAAGGGCAATACAACTTAAAGAAAATTGACAAAAATGAGAAAGGAAGAAAAAACCCTTACTTGGAAGTGTGCTTACAAAGGCTAGAGAGAGGCCTGTGAGAGGCTTCTTGGGAGCTTGGGGCACCTTGGGAGGATTCTAGAGATAGTAGGGCAGAGTTTGGACGAACTCCCAGGGATTTTAGTGAGGAGGAAGTGGGAGCTTGGGTGGGTTTATATAGGAAAGGTGAGGGAATTCTTTATTATTTAGGTTTGGGACCCCTTATATTAAAATAATCCAAACCACAAACCATCCCATGGTATTTGCCCATGTTTTCTGGAGAAGGAAAGAGGAAAACAATATTTTACAAGGCCAAGGTCCGAACCTATTAAAAAATTAGGGTTTCTTATGTGGAGGTGAGTCACACTCCCATGGAAATTAATTTAAAAAGGCAAAGTGTTGAATAAGTCTTGAGGGCTCCATTAATGCTTTGAAAAGTAAGTCAAACAAACCCAAAACCTCATTAATTTAATGATAAAACACATATTGGCCGAACATAAGGATTATGGTATTTTATTACATCACCATTGGGTCATTATGATGTCATAAAACACATTATATATTTAAATGGTATTTAATTTTTACCCAAAAATTTGACTGTCTCAGAAAATTATGAAAATTCACCGTTGGATAATTTCGACGTCCTGATTCCAAAAATAATATTTATTTTATCTAAATAATTTTCTAAATATGTGAATTTTCACTTTTAAAATAAAAACCGACATTTATTAAAAATTCACGGGTTTTGACAGAAATGGCTTTCAAACCTTAATAAAAAATTTAATTGCATTCATAAAATTATAAGATCATTTATATTTAATAAAAATTAATTTAATATTAATAATAATATTTTATTAAAATATTATTTAATTCAAAAATCCTTTAATTTAATAAAATATAATTCTTAATTAAATAATAACTAAAAACACCATTTGTACTTTAAAAACTAATTACAATGTATCAAAAATGACTAGAAATTATATTCATTATTATATACAAAAATAATGTACATGAACATGGTGCTACTCATTTGTTACATAACCCCTTAAAATAGCCGCATAAGACCTAAGGGTAAGGTGTGCGATGGTGACAGACTCTTGGGGCGGCTCGGATAACATCGCTCGAGTGGTAATTTCAATCAACTTCCACTTTTCCCGTAGACGATCACGTTTGAGCTTGACTTTATGAAGCTCAGCTTGGGCTTGGTCAAAGGCAAAACCCAAAGACGCCACCTCTTTTCCGAGCTCCGACAAATGGGCTTCGTAAGGGTCAATTCTACTGGATGAGGCCATCGCTTCCTTTGTCTGAGTAGAAATGGGTTCGTTAAAGCCTTATATTTATACTACTCAGATGATCACTGCTCAACGGCTAAAAAGTAACGGTCACAAATCTTAACGTAAAACTAAAGAAGTTGACATCTTATAAAAACATTTTTCATAAAGAAACATTTAACTGGATCAAGAGGGATTTTCCATTAATGAAACTTTGGGTCGTTACACTCTTACTCTCATTATTTCGTTTTATGAAGTTTTAAGTGGCGTTGTTAGGCTGCCGAAATTTTTGTAACGGATTCTTTCTCCCTTCTCATTTTTCAAGATCTATTATCATGTAAAGTATTTCAAGTTCCTTTTTATTATGTTGGGGTATGATCTATAAATTTATCATACTGATATTTTATGATCATATGATGAGAGACCCCATTTTATCTCTTCAATTCAGTATTTTGAAGTTTTAAGTGGCGTCGTTAGGCTGCCGAATTTTTAAGTGGTTCTTCACCCTTCTCGTTTTGAAGTTCTACTTTCATGTCAATTCTTTCAAGTTCCTTTTTATTATGTTGGGGTATGATATCTAAATTTATCATACTGATATTTTATTATCATATGATGAGAGACCTCATTTGATCTCTTTAATTCAGTATTTTGAAGTTTTAAGTGGCGCCGTTAGGCTGCCGAATTTTTAAGTGGTTCTTCACCCTTCTCGTTTTGAAGTTCTACTTTCATGTCAATTCTTTCAAGTTCCTTTTTTTTATGTTGGGGTATTATCTCTATATCTATCATACTGATCTTTTATGACCATATGATGAGGGACCCCATTTGATATCTTCAATTCAGTATTTTGAATTTTTAAGTGGCGCTGTTAGGCTGCCGAATTTTTAAGTGGTTCTTCACCCTTCTCTTTTTGAAGTTCTACTTTCATGTCAATTATTTCAAGTTCCTTTTTGTTATGTTGGGGTATGATCTCTATATCTATCATACTGGACTCTTATGTTCATATGATGAGATACCCCATTTGTTCTCTTCAATTCAGTATTTTAAAGTTTTAAGTGGCGCCGTTAGGCTGCCGAATTTTTTAGGGGATTCTTTCACCCATCAAATTCTTTTCAAAGTTCTACTTTCATGTCAAGTCTTTCAAGTTCCTTTTTAATTATGTTGGGGAATTATCTATATATCTATCATACTGAACTCTTATGTTCACATGATGAGAGACCCTATTTGATCTTTTCAAATCATTTTGTTTGAAGTTTAAGTAACACCGTTAGGTTGCCGAACTTTCATAAGAGAAACCTAATTTTTTTCTTCCTTACATGTTTTTCATTTCAAATGGTATGTCCTTGAAATTTCATTACCATGATAATGGATCCTTATTATTCTGTCCATCTACTGTTTTATGGTTCATTTATCAATGTTTGACCCATTTTCCCTCTCTTTTTAATGTCTTCTAAAACCTCATAACATAGCCATTATGCTGCAGAATTTCCGTCTCAAAATGTCTCTCTCTTTTTCTAAAGTTGTTTTATATTATTAAGTGAATAATAAAATCTCTTTCTTATAAAGGGTTATTAAAATATATACCAAAATGTTCTATTTTAAATTATGGGATTTACATACATGAGACCCACCTTCCTTTTCTGTGGGTTTTAAAGTGACGTAAAGATCATGTCTTTAAAGAAGTTTTTAAAACGTTATGATTACGAAATGAAACCCATTTATTTTGTGCTATATGGGTTCTTTATGAAATGTTTGACGATGATATATGTGGCTCACATGATAATAAAGGCAAATTTAAGGGTGCGCCCTGATAGCGCTCCAATGCATTGGATAAAGACTTAATCTCTAGAGATGACCATATTTAACGACGCCTTGGTGAATAACCTTGGTAATTTTTAACGACACCTTGGGGATGGACCTTGGTGAAATGAACGATTGTCAATATTAAATGTTATAGCTACATCTTCAAGTTATGAAAAAAATTTATTATGATATGCCTCATGATTTCATTTTCATGCCTTAAAGTTCTTTTCATGACTTTATTGATGTATCTCAAGTTCATATGTAAAATGTTTCACTTGTTTCCCTTGCTGGGCCTTCTGCTCACCCTTTCTTTTGATGTATGTACCCAAGTTATGAGATGCAGTAATGAGCCTAGGGTGAACATGAGGAGAAGCCTTTCAAGTGTTTAAGAAGAATGTTTTTTTTCTATTTCATGTTTTATGTTCCTTGTTTCCAAGACACTAAACCTTAAAGATCCTCAGTTCTGTGTAATGGAATGAAAGTTATGTTATAAAAAGAAGGGATGCTATAGTTGGTATCAAAGGATGGTTTAGTTATTTGTGGAAATTAGGATATGAAAACTCTAGGAAGAACCCTATAGAAAAGTTTAAATATAGGAAATCTTCCTGGTATTTTGGTGAGTATTGAGTAAGGGGTTGCCAAGCAAATGCATCCCTATCTGGATACGAGCAGGTAGAGGTGGCTCTGGCACAGATGTACATAGGGGTAAAACCCAAAAACACCGCTTTGAGCTAGACTCAAATGGGAACTGGTACACGACAACGGGTCTTGCTGCACTCTTGGTTACGACACTCCCGGGGGATATGCTTTTGTAAATTCATAATCTTGGTATGAACCATTATTAAAGGAACAAAGATAAAATAAAATAAAGATTCACATAAGAATATATGATCATGGATAACCTAGATGGGAACCTAGGGGATCACAAGTTAGGGTATACTTTTCTTCTACAAGTTATCCTTATATGCTTTAAGTTCCTTTTCATGATTATTGGTTATGTATTTAAGCCTCTAATTATACTTTCTCTTCTTAGTTAATGGTGGGAAATGGAATAACGTGTCCCAACAACCAATGTGATAGGAAATGTGACAATTTCCGTATTAATATGACAGAGATGATTAGGGGATTAAAAGATGATTATTATTTTGGAAGACGTTCACTATTTTGGGGACCCTATATGATCGAGGTAAATAGATTACTATAGTATTTTCATTGAGGAGTAAGGTTGACTTATATTTTGAAGAATTGATGAATTTAAGGAGGACTTATAGTAATTTAGGTTACTTATGGGAATGATTAACCTATCTTGGGTAAAATATGTTTAGGTTAGCTACTTTTGTTATAAGATGTTAGGAGTGGTTGATGTTGTCTGGAGATTAACAATGAAGTTGTTTTGGAAGACTATGTTATCAAATCCTTATTGTATTTGGGTTTCAATCTTAGTTTGGTTTATTTTGAGGAATTTTAAGGACCGTTATTTATGGAATGGTCTATGATGAACTTTGTGTAGTACCATGGAACTTTGAAGATTTAAAAGTAGTTTCCATTCCTATGGGATTCTTTCTTTTTGAAGAGTTGTTTTACCTTAACCTTTCTATTTTTGGGATAATGTTTAATGATAGAAGAAATAGATAGTTAATATTTTGTAGATTATGTGATTCTCTAGAAGATGATTCTTGTGCTTTTATGAGACCAAGTGTTTTTGAATTCTCATCATTTGGAGAAAAGATTAGTGTTGGTAGGGACTTATTAAAGGATGAAACTCTACTTGAAGGTAAGTATATTTTCTTATGTTTTTGTTCTATGTAGTAAATGAATTCCTCAAAATTATGAAAAGAAACGTAAAACAAAAATGTTGTTGGTTTACGTTTCCTACTAGGTAATCAAAGACCGTTTACACACATCATAAGTTTGGGATTTTCTTATGGTTAAATTTCTCCTAATCATGTTCTCTATCACTCTCCCTCAGAACTTGACCCTTTGTTTTCTCCTCCATGTCCATGTTTTCCTACATGGAATCCTAGTGTGGGTTAACTCGGGTGACCTTTGTACTTCCCTTTCTTTCTTTTAAAGTAATAGTTTTACTGACTCCTTTTCTGATGTGGGACTTTCAATGAAATTTCAAAACCCAATTTTAAAAATTGCGAGGACGCAATTTCTTAAGGGGGGAAGATTGTAACGACCCGAAATTTTAAATAAATATTGTTTCCTAATTTTATGTGTTATTTTATTTTATTTTTATACTCAACAAAAATGTTTCATTTGATAACATGGGTATAATTAAAATGAGACTGTCGGGTTTTGACTGTTATTTGACCATTAGTCAATATGGCCGCTGGAAACTAAACGTTTTGACTATTGTCTCTAAATACAAGAAATCTTGGTTAATTAATATAGAAAGAAGATTCGATGGCCTCACCCAGTAGTCTTGGACCGATCGAAGCCCATCTAACAGAACTTGGGAAGGAGGTAGCACCACTGGGCTTTGCTCTGGACCAAACCCAAGCTGAACTTCATCGTATAAATCTAGAACGGGATCGCCTTCGCGAGAAGTTCAAACTGATAGAAATTACTACTCGTGCGATGTTGGCCAAGACTCCCTTGGATTCTCTCACCTTAGCACACCTTACACTTAGGTCCTATGCTGGTGTGATAAGGGGCTATGTAAGGAGACCGTAACTATCTTCTGTAATCCTTTGTTTTAAATAAAAATGTCGATTTCTTTTATGAATTTTCAAATGACCGGATAAATATAGTATGCATATTTTTGATGAATTTTAGAAAAAGGATATTTTAAATATGTTTATGTAAACCCTAAATAATTAAAAATGTGTAATGATTTTCAAAAAATGGTCTTCTAAAATTATGTTCAGTACGAAATTTAGAGTCTAATAAGATCAACTTGATTTTTGATGAATAGTAAATTATGAATAGTGATTTTATGATTAGGATTCATAATGTGTCCAAATGTATTAGTAATTTCACTTAAAGAAAGTATTAAAATAAGGTAGGCACTTTGATTAAGTAATGTGATTCAATAAAATGGTTAAATAACGGTTTCATAAATTATTATTCAAGTATTAGTTTTTTCGGATGAATAGTGTTTTTTTAATTAAAATTTTAATTAAAAATATTTAGAAAATTATTTTTATAAAATGGACTTCATTTTTGAACTCAGAGCATCGATATTATGTTAAGGTAATTTTTGGGGATTTTTCTGAAAAAAATAAATTTTCGATGAATAGTGTTTTTAATTAAAAATATTTAGAAAATTATTTTTATAAAATGGATTTCATTTTTGAAATCAGAGCATTGATATTTGGTTAAGGTGAAATTTTGGGATTATTCTGAGAAAGTTGAATTTTCGATGAATAGTGAAAATACCGTTTTTAAGTTACGAGTGTTTAATGACATCATTAAATGATGTATTAAGTATGTAATCAATATGGTCGACTTATTAATAGTAAGATAAGGTATGAGGTGTCCCAAGTGGCCAATACCATGGCAAAATACCATGGGAAAGCCCATGGTTTTTCCAAAACCACTAATGAGGTGTCCCTTGGCCATTAATGCCTTGTCCCCTCACTTTCCCTATAAATACCAAGCCATCCTCTCATCCATTTGACTCCCCACTCTCCCCCCAACAAAGTTATGGTCTCCTTACCTCCCAAGGAGTCCTCCCAAGGTGCCCCAATCCCTCAAGGTCCAAACCTTTGAGTTTTAAGAGTTACGTTTTAAGGTAAGGGATCTGATCTCTCTCTTTCTTTTCAAGAAATCTCTTTTATGTAATTTCTTTTATGCTCCATGTTCTTATGTTAAAGGGTGTTATTTTATACTCCTCTTACTTCCCTTTTCATGTTCACATAATGAGAGATCCCCTCTTACTCTCATTATTTCGTTTTATGAAGTTTTAAGTGGCGCCGTTAGGCTGCCGAAATTTTTGTAACGGATTCTTTCTCCCTTCTAATTTTCCAAGATCTATTATCATGTAAAGTATTTCAAGTTCCTTTTTATTATGTTGGGGTATGATCTCTAAATTTATCATACTGATCTTTTATGATCATATTATGAGAGACCCCATTTGATCTCTTCAATTCAGTATTTTGAAGTTTTAAGTGGCGCCATTAGGCTGCCGAATTTTTAAGTGGTTCTTCACCCTTCTCGTTTTGAAGTTCTACTTTCATGTCAATTCTTTCAAGTTACTTTTTATTATGTTGGGGTATGATCTCTAAATTTATCATACTGATCTTTTATGATCATATGATGAGAGACCCCATTTGATCTCTTCAATTCAGTATTTTGAAGTTTTAAGTGGCGCCGTTAGGCTGCCGAATTTTTAAGTGGTTCTTCACCCTTCTCGTTTTGAAGTTCTACTTTCATGTCAATTCTTTCAAGTTCCTTTTTGTTATGTTGGGGTATGATCTCTATATCTATCATACTGATCTTTTATGACCATATGATGAGGGACCCCATTTTATCTATTCAATTCAGTATTTTTAATTTTTAAGTGGCGCTGTTAGGCTGCCGAATTTTTAAGTGGTTCTTCACCCTTCTCGTTTTGAAGTTCTACTTTCATGTCAATTATTTCAAGTTCCTTTTTGTTATGTTGGGGTATGATCTCTATATATATCATACTGGACTCTTATGTTCATATGATGAGAGACCACATTTGATCTCTTCAATTCAGTATTTTGAAGTTTTAAGTGGCGCCGTTAGGCTGTCGAATTTTTTAGGGGATTCTTTCACCCTTCTCATTCTTTTCAAAGTTCTACTTTCATGTCAAGTCTTTCAAGTTCCTTTTTAATTATGTTGGGGCATTATCTATATATCTATCATACTGAACTCTTATTTTCACATGATGAGATACCCTATTTGATCTTTTCAAATCATTTTGTTTGAAGTTTAAGTAACGCCGTTAGGCTGCCGAACTTTCATAAGAGAAACCTAATTTTTGTCTTCCTTCCATGTTTTTCATTTCAAATGGTATGTCCTTGAAATTTCATTACCATGATCATGTATCCTTCTTATTCTGTCCATATACTGTTTTATGGGTCATTTATGAATGTTTGACCCATTTTCCCTCTCTTTTTAATGTCTTCTAAAACCTCATAACATAGTCGTTATGCTGCAGAATTTCCGTCTCAAAATGTCTCTCTCTTTTTCTAAAGTTCTTTTATATTATTAAGTGAATACTCAAAGATCTTTCTTCTAAAGGGGTATTCACATATATACCAAAATTTTCTATTTTAAATTATGGTATTTACATACATGAGACCCACCTTCCTTTTCTGTGGGTTTTAAAGTGACGTAAAGATCACGTCTTTAAAGCAGTTTTTAAAACGTTATTATTACGAAATGAAACCCATTTATTTTGTGCTATATGGGTTCTTTATGAAATTTTTGATGATGATATATGTGTATCACATTATAATAAAGGAAAATTTAAGGGTACGCCCTGATAGCGCTCCAATGCATTGGGTAAAGACTTAATCTCTAGAGATGACCATTTTTAACGACGCCTTGGTGAATAACCTTGGTAATTTTTAACGACACCTTGGGGATGGACCTTGGTGAAACGAAACGATTTTCAATATTAAATGTTGCAGCCACATCTTCAAGTTATGAAAAAGTTTTATTATGATATGCCTCATGATTTCATTTTCATGCCTTAAAGTTCTTTTCATGACTTTATTGATGTATCTCAAGTTCATATGTAAAATGTTTCACTTGTTTCCCTTGCTGGACCTTCTGCTCACCCTTTCTTTTGATGTATGTCCCCAGGTTATGAGATGCAGTAATGAGCCTAGGGTGAACATGAGGAAAATCCTTTCAAGTGTTTAAGAAGAATGTTTTTTTTTGTTTCATGTTTTATGTTCCTTGTTTCCAAGACACTAAACCTTAAAGATCCTCAGTTCCGTGTAATGGAATGAAAGTTATGTTATAAAAAGATGGGATGCAATAGTTTCATGTACCATAATCTATCAAAGATATTTACTTTTTAAAAAAATAATTATATCATAAAGTCGAGGGGTTTTACAATTATGATATGAGTTTTTTACCAATGAAGATACCCAATTCTTTTTGAGTTAATAAATTTTCTATGATGAGAAGTTTATAAAATCCTTCCATATTTAATTCAATTAAATATTGTGACTATTCAAAGAAAATATTTAAGTTTCTTAGTCATTTAATTATAATCATTTGAGTTATAGAATAATCTTAAATATCAAGTCTTAAATTGGAATTTTTAAATTGTATTTTCATTAGATTAAGGGTTTAAGTTGACGGATTATGTGAATGGTAAAAAAAATTAAAATTGTTTTGAGAGTGGGTTTGGGGGAAAGAAAATTAAGAATAAAAATTATTAAGAGAAAAGTGAAATAATTTTTTCATTTTTCATTTTTTTCATTTTACCCTTCTTTCGTCATGGTCTTTCTTATCAACTTGGATAAAGAACTTTTTTACTCATCTTATTTCCTAGATCTCTCATAGAATTAAGGTGAGGTTTTTTATAACATGGATTTACTACGATTTTAATTAAATTATGGATTTAAATTATAATTCTTATTTGAAACCTAAAATTTGTCCTCTGAAAGTCCAAATCAAAGGTGAATATCTAATCTGAGGTAAGTGTTCAAGAATTCTACTCAAGTTTTTTTTGTATTTTTAGGTCAAAATGTGATTTCATGAAACTAACAAATATAAAATATTTTATGAGTTTAGATATTTCATTAAGTAATCATAGTTTTATATGGGAGATCAAATTTAAAACAAGTAATTTCTATAGTTTATGTGAATTTACATTTCCTAATAATTGTCCCAACCAGGTTTTTTTTTACTCTTTATTCTAGTTTAATTTTGGATCTTAGTTTTATTCTCGAGTTCTGGGTGTGACAGGTTTGAACTTTGAGATGATTCTTTGTTTATATTTGGTCCTAAGGTTATTCATTATTTTATTATGATATATTTCAGAGAAAAATGTATGTTTTTGGTCTAGTAGTATGAGTCGTATGGTTGGCGCATGATTTGTCAAACTATGTGCCCTTCTCTAGGAAACCATATTGCCATGTGAAATTTTTGGATAGTGGATAATTGCACATTTAGCACACTATTTGTAAACCATATAGTCTAACCATGCAATGTACTCCTATTTTACAGTAAGGGGTTCATGGTTAATTGTGTGGGAAACCTGTGTGACTTGTCCATGTCATTAAAAATCTAAAAATTCCCTTTGAGTCCTCTCAAGATTTACCCCCATATGTGATTTTGAACCATTGGATCTCCCTCCAAGATTCCTTAGACCTCTTGGTATTCAATATTTGGATATTTTTTACCCTAAATATTCAAGTAAACTTCAATTGAGTGGTTTCTCTCTTGGTTTCTTCCCTCTTTTTAGGGTTTTATTCCCTATTTCTTGGGTTCTCAATTTTTGGTTGTGTGTGAGACCTAGGGAGGGTTTGATATTTGAGTGATATCTTGATGTTTTTTTGTTAAACATTTCCTTATTAGCGTCTTGTGGTGGTAAAGTTGCAGTTTTACACCAATTTATGGAATTTTCCAAGATTGAGGTAGGTGGTTCCATGCCATAACATTATTATATGATTTTAATATGATTTCTTGGTTATTTATATGTGTTCTATGGTTTAATTTTGTGGTGTGAAATGTATTTTCTAAGTTTTTTGGAATGCATATATGATGAAAGTGGATTTTCTAAAGGGAAACGGTTATGTTTTGTATATGTTGCATTTTAATGTTTCTTGAAAGTGTTTTATGATTTTTTTAAAGGGTGAGAAATGTCTTTTTAAAAATTACTTGGGGTGGAATGTATTGAAAGTGGGTTTTTTAAAATAAATTTATTAGTTTGGCATATTGTATTTTTTGTGCACCTTTAAATTTGATCTTGATTCTTGTAAATGATGGGAAGCATGTTTTAAAGTGAAATTAGTTTATTTTTTGGATTTAAAAAGGGTCTTGGGCCACGTATATGGTTAATTTGGTTATGTTATTTTCTTGTAATGTTGATAAATTGGTTTCATGAATGGTGAAGGTGGTACGAAAAGTGTTTTTAAATGGTTTTGGTGTGTGTAAAATGGAAAGTGGTTTGTTTATGGAAAATGGTGGTTTTTGGGTAATGATTTGTGAAAGATTTGATTTTATTATGTGAATGTAATTCTTTGAATTGATTTGAAAATGTGTTGATTTTTGTGATATGTGAAATGGTATTGAGCATAAATGTAATCTTGGGTATCTAGGTGGGAAATCTAGAACTAGTAGGCTAGTGACTCGAAAGTGGCAAGGACCATATTCACTTAGCATGATTAATTATTACAACACTAACTAAACTATGATGTTGATTGGAGACCACTATTCCCATGGGATGTTCCCTCCTAATGGATCGTTCATGATAAACATATCAATTATGGTTGTTATACCATGTTTCACCGAGGTATGGGGTTCTTAGTGACTCACTTATACTAGCTTCCCTTAGGGATTTCCCCATGGTTCTCTATCCCTCTATTGTGACATGATTCTTACATGGTGTGGTTCTATATATTATTATACTATGGAACTTTTGTTTATTTTTTTATAACTCATTTTAAATCAAGTTTGATGTGAAATGGTTTTCATTGAAAGTGTCTTGAGAATGGTTTTTCTTAAAATATTTTCTTAAAAACGTTTCAAAGGATTTACATAAATGTGCATGTTAAATTTTATTCTAATATTGTATCATGGAATATTATCTTTTGGGTGGCATCCTGCTGTACTCTGACTCTTACCCTACATACACATTTGGGTGTATGTAGACTTTGTTATGTATGACCCAGGTAAAGGTAATATGTGTCATGGTGATGATGAGGGATCCTGATTACTAGTGTTCCGCTTGTTATAGATATTAGTGGTTGTGGATTGAGGGAGATTTTCCTCATATCACATAGAGGTTTTTGGGACGTTTTGTGGTTTCCATTTTTTTGTAGTATTTTTTGTTATGTTTAAAGTTATAAAACTTGAATCTAAAAATTGTTATTCCTTATTTGGATTTGGTTATTTATCATTTTGGTTTTTTTCTATTTATTTATTTCATGTTTATAAAAATGGGTGAAACTATTCCAAAAGTATGTTATTTGTACTCAGGAACTATTTTTGAGCCTATGGGGATTGGGAAATATCTCTGATACCATTTTATCACGAACCAAGTTGGAGTGCCATCCATCCTGAAACCCAGATTTAATCTTGTGAACATTTTTTTTTTGTGGTGTCCTTGATTTCTTCTCATCTGGTGTAGTTAGAAACTTCCTTCGATTGTAGAGGAGTGTTGTGTTTTTTTAGATCGAACCTTATAATGAATTTTTAAGGGTGTAATGTTTTCATGGTGGGGTGAATTGTCACACCTAGGTTTTTTTTCACCCTTTATTCCGATTTATTTTTCGATATCAATTTTTCTATTGAGTTCTAGGTGTGACAAGTTTGAACTTTGAGATGATACTTTGTTTATATTTTCTCTTTTGGTTATTCATTAGTTTCCTCTAGGATATTTTGGTGAAAATGTAAGTTTCTGGGTCGTTAGCATAAGGCACATAGTTTTTCAAACTGTGTACCCTTATCTATAAAATCATGATGACATGTGACATTTTTTATAGTAGATAACCGTATGGTTATAACATAGTTTTGTAAACCATGTGGGTTAATTGTATGTCATGTTCCTCTTTAATAGTAATGGTGCACGATTTCCACACATTCTGGAAAACTGTGATGGAAAACCGTGCGACTTTTCCAGGTCATTAAAAATCTAAAGAATCCCTTTCTTTTTCTCTCTAAATTTTACCACAAACCCCTTTCATCTACCCCATACTTGATTTTAATCCATTCGAGCTCCCTCTATGATTACTTGGACCTCTTGGTCTTCAATATTGGGGTGGTTTTGACCCTAGTTTGTCAAGGAAACTTCAACTGGTTTTTCTCTTGGTTTCTTTCCTATTTCTAGGATTTTACTCCCTCTTTACTGTGTTGTCAATTTCCCATGGGGCGTTTGGACTAGGGAGGGTTTGATCGTGTGTTTTTTAGTGAGATATTGATGTTTATTGTTAAATATTTCCTTTTTAGGATCTTTTGGTGGGGTGATTGTGGTTTCGCACCAATTTCTAGAAGTTTCCAAGCTTATGGTAGGTGGTTCTATGACCTAACATAGTTGGATGATTTTAATATGCTTTCTTGGTTATTAATATGTGTTTTATAGTTTAATTTTGTGGTGTAAAATGTATTTTGGAATTGTTTTATCATGAATATATGATGAATGTAAATTTTCCAAAGGGAAATGGTTAAGTTTTTTTTATGTTTCATTGTAATGTTTCTTGAAATTGTTTTATGATTTTTTTAAAGGGTGAGAAATGTGTTTTTAAATGAGCTTGAGGTGAAAATATATTAAAATTGGGTTTTTCAAAAGAAATGGGATATTTTGGCTTATTGTATTTTGTTTTTCACCTTTAAATGTGACTCTTGAATTGTGTAAATAATGGAAAAAATGTTTTAAAGTGAAATTGGTTTATGTGTAGACTTAAAAAGGGTATTTCCCATGGATTTGGTTAAATTGGTTATTTTATTTTCTTAGAACGTTGTTAAATGTGTTTCATGAATGGTTCAAGTGGTTCGGAAATAGTTTTTAAATGGTTTTGGCATGTATAAAATGGAAAGTGTTTTTTTATGGAAAATATTTGTTTTCGGGTAATTATTTTTGAAATCGGTGACTTCATTGTGTGATTGAAATGCTTGGAATTAATTTTTCAATGTGGTTAATTATGTGATATTTGAAATGGTTTTGATCACAAAGGGAATCTTTGGTATCTAGGTGGGAAAACTAGAACTAGTATGCTAGTGACTCAAAAGTGGAAAGGCCTGGATTCACTTAGCATGATTAAAGACTACAAAAATAACTAAAATATGATGATTTTCGGAGACTATTAGGCCCATGGGATGTTCCCTCCTAGTGGATTTTTCGTGGGAAAACTATTGGTTATAGTTTCTATATAATCTTTCACTAAGGTACGAGGTTCTTAGTGAATCACTTATGCTAGTTACCCTTATGGATTTTCCCTTGGTTCTCTCTATCTATTATGACATGATGCTTATATGGTGTGGTTCCGTCAATAGTTATATGTTGGACCTTGTGGGAATTTTTTGGTAATTATTTTTAAAGAAAGTTTGATATGAAATGGTTTTCCTCGAAAGTGTTTTCCTTGAGAATGGTTTTTCTCAAAATGTTTTATTAAAAACATTTCAAAGGATTTATGTAAATGTGAATGTTAAATTGTCTTATAATTTTATAGCATGGAATCTTATCTTTTGGGTGGAATTATACTGGGATCTAGATCACACCCTAAATACACCTTTGGGTGTATGTAGACTTTGTTATGTATGACCTGAGTAAAGGAAAGATGTGTCATGGTGATGATGAAGGATCCTGGTTTCAAGTGTTTTGTTTATCATGGGCATTGGTGGTTGTGGATTGAGGGTGATTTTCCTCATCTCACATGGAGGTTTTTGGGATGTTTTGTGGTTTCCCAATTTTTTTGGTATGTTTAGTTATGTTTAAATTTGTAAACCTTGAATCTTAAAATTGTTATGCCTTATTTGTCTTTGGTTATTTATCATTGTGATGTTTATTTATTTTGGTTGTTAATGTTTATATAAATGGGTGAATTCATTACCAAAGTATGTTATTGGTACCCAGGAACTCATTTCTAGCCCATGGGGATCAGGAACACCCTTATGGCCATGCCAGGGACTGGGTTGGGTGTCAGGTTGGATGGCACTCTAGCTTAGTTCGTGACAATAATAATTTCATATCATGTTTTATATGGTGTTTTATTTTAACCTGCTAATTTTGAGATATTTTTTGGAAAAAAATTAGGGTATTGGAATTTCTATTTGGTTTATATAAATTCAAACTCACTATATACATGATGAAATTATTGAATGATAATTGACATGAATTTTTATCTTTTTAGTAGTTACTACATTCATAAATTATACTACTACATGTCATTTATTCCAAAGTCAATCATTTTGATTCATCTCATGATAAATTATTTTTATATATGTTATATTGAATGAATTTTGTTTATTCTATAAGTAAATTAATAACAATATGGGATGCTATGTTTTTTTGTTAATTTAAAAGTTTAGTGTGATATATTTTTGTGGTGTGAAAGTAGTTTCTCAGACTAAAACACTATACAGTAGAGTGTAGTTGGAATTATCTAAAACATTAATAGAGTATTAATAATGGTTAATTATTTATTATTAGAATATCAGTGACAATTTATTATTGGTTAGTGGAGGAAAAACTGATCAATAACAAGATTTAATGAGTAGTGGATTTCTAGATTCCCTGATATCATCATGTATATCAGTGTAACCATAAGAAATGGTAACCAATGATAAATGTATCATTAGGTAATATTTTCTTCCACATGTTGAATAATTATTTACTAGATATTCTAAGATTAATATATAAATAATTAATCACTAAGGGTGTGTTTAAAAGGTTATCTTTTTGTTTGAGTAGTAATTAATAAGATCAATTGTAACTCAAGAGTATCTATATCCTCTCTATTTAGTGAATTATAGTTTTTATCCAAGGATATAGGGTATATCTTGAATAATGTTACATTTATTTTGTTACATTATTATGTGTGTGTGTGTGTGTCTTCTATTTTTATCCAATTATTCATTTTTTTCTTGTGATGGTATTTTCTAGTAAGTACAAAGGGTGGTGAAAGGTTTATTATTTAGATACTCCACTATGGATTGCCTTCAAATATTAGTAATTTGTTCCATGTTTTGAAATATAGAGGTTGGTTCAATTTTTAAAGAACAAAAATTGGTATAAATGATATAATTAACCAACCCAAATAAAAAAAATTAGGGCATGTGTCAAACTATCACATGGGCTAATTAATTCTCTCAAATTAATAAAGGCTGTAAAGTAGTGTTGAGGGATACAATATAATCAATAGGGAATGAATTTACATCAAATAAAAGAAACGAATGTATGTGAATGTTAATTATTTTTTATTTTTAAAACCATATATTCTTCTTTAAAAATATCCTTTCATAAATCATGTAGAACAATACAATGGAAAAAAATGTCAAAAAAACCAATACATGATAAGAAAATATAGGGAAATTATTAGTTTAGATTGATTATGATGAAGACACAAGAGGGGGTGAATTGCGATTATTTAAAACTTTTAACATGTTCAAAATAAATTTATTGATATGTAGTGATTCTTTTACTTCTCTCTTTAAGATGAGTGAGAAGTGCTAATAAAGTAAATAAAGTAACCGATGACATATAGTGGTTCAGGGAATAAATATTCCCTAATACACTAAAATAACCCTCTCTCAATGATTTTAGTGATTTTCACTAGTAATTCCTTTTATGGGGTATTTCCACAACTGAGTACAGGCAGTTGATACCTTTACAATAGGGCATTTACAATGCCTTATGGTTCTTTTACAAGGAATCCTAAATCCACATCTTAGCCTTAGAATATGATACTCCTTCACCACTAAAACTAATTCTAAGCATCTAAAAATATAATAAATCAATGGGTATTTATTTTAATGAGAAAAAAAAGTTTTGTTCACAATTTTAGCAGCAACTGATAAATTTATTTGATATTCAATATCATACAGTAGTAGAAAAATAATCTTCAATATTTGCAAAATATTTCTTCAAATAGTGATAGAGAAAACACCATACCGATGAATAAACATGTATGTATCCAAATTATAACTTGGAAAAATGATTTTTTTAACTTGAAGAATAATATGTAACAATAATATATAGTAATAGCGATATAAGTGGAAGTGAGTCAATGAGATAGATCAAAACAAGTATGCATCAAAACTATATCCCTGAATTCAATAACACACTGTTATTTACAAGCACACAACTCTTAATTTTCTATAAATATCTTTCTAACATTTATCTTAGAAGATAATCATCTCAATATTTATATTGTAGTTCAAACAACTCCAAGTCAAAATCAGCTCCAAAAATACCACATAATAAATCAAAAAAAATTGAATTTAAGTCTTTCAAAGAGATTCGTAACTTCCTTTAGAAATAAGAAAGATTTAATCCATTGAATTTAAGACATTAAATTGGTCATAAAATATCTTTAAATAGATATTTACTTCCAATTATACCATTACATAAATCACAAATAATATCTTTAATTTAAAACTCCATCATTGACCAGTCAAATGTAGTGTTTCATATCATAATGAAAAACTCTAAAAGTAGGGTTGACAATGAATGGTTGTTTATAAAATTAGGTTTGATGAACCATGTGTTTATTCCTCAAATGTAGGGTTTTTTCAAAATTAGGTTTGTTGATCCATACATTCCCAACAACATAGGGTATATGATCTATAAATTTTATTCCAAACATATGGTTTCCAAAGAATATGTTATTCTTACAAATGTAGGGTATACACAGTGTTTCTATAATACAATAAAACATTTCTAGAATATTTAAACAAATATTCCCCCATGTATTAATGAATTGTGTATGCTTCTAGAATAAATATTCTAACGAATATTATCTTCCTGAAATTCACTTAAAAGAAACTTTATTAGTAATGTAAATATGGGTGTTTGTGAGCATCAAAATAAAAAATAAATAAATGAAATTGTTGAATGAACACATTCTCAATAGAAATGATGCATATTCATCTAACAAAACAACTACACCAATGACACCAAGTCAAACACCATTACAAACCACTATGAACATATCATTTTTAATCTATTATTGATGTGAAAAGTATATTATCCTTTCATGTTTCATGATAATCAATGTCTATATACACACTAAGATGTGTGGGTAGGGGTAAGTAACACTTTACTCGTTAGGATTTCCCTAAATCAATCCCATGAATTCCCATGTATGATCTATCCCAAAACATATAATCAATTCCATTTAGAAAATAAAACATATTTTATATTTTAATAGTTTATTAATCCCATTTAATAAATTATATTAAATTCTATTATCCAAAATAGAGAGTCTATATTTTCAAAAAAAAAATTGTTATATGTTTTACCAAATAGTCCATAATTCCAAAATTTAATTAATCATGAATAATTTAAATGTAAAAAATCATGTAATGATATATAAACTAAACCAATTATGATCATAGTATACCCGTAGTGAATCATCACCCACCAAGATGAATCAATATGGGTCTTTCCACCTCATCCATGGTTATTTCCAACCATTCCACATGGATGTTTGTAACCATGAAGTCCTCAATGATCTTCCATTAAACCAATTTTCCAAAAAAAATTATAAAATTATTTCCATTCAAAAAAATGTTATACTTAATATAACTTATATTCAAATCCAATTTTAAATAAAAACTTATTTTTTTCATAAATTAAATTCCATGATTTTGGAATCACAATATTGCTACTTTTTATAAAAAAATTATCATTTTTAGTTTATCATATATATTTTTAAACTTACATTTTATCAAATAAATTATAAATAATTATTTGATAAAGACCTATTAAAATCACTCCATTAAATATAAAATCATTCAAAATTCATATAATTATAAATAACAATGAAAGGAACTAATTATATCCACCTTAGTTTTTTTATAGAATTATCTATGCATTCTCAAACTAATGGAATTAACAAGACTGACCACTAAGACTTATAATCTAAATTAACCATGATACAAAGTCCTTGAACCCAAAAAAAATAAATTTTCCATTTAAAAGTGGTTTCCAAATCTCGTGAACATTTAGCATGACCTCATTAAAAATTGACATATCTCATTCCATAATGGAAAATACCATGTCAGAATGACATGACACTCATGTGTATCTTGGTTTCAAAGTACACAAATTACAATAAGTGACATGCCCCTTACATAATTTTAAAAAGTCCCATATAACTCACTACCCTTGTGGTATAAAAATAATAAGGTTCATAGGGTAACATCTATAGAGTGTCATAGGTCCCATTTCAAACATTATAAATCCATTCATTTTCAAATTTTAGAGAGGGAAAAGTAAAAAATTATGGCTTAGGGCCAAATGATAGATTATATAATAATTTAACTATGTTGTTAATAATATAGAATTATTTAAGATCGCACCTTAACAAAATTATTTTTATTCATAAAACATGTCATTATCACACCACCGTGTGACAAGATTTAATCCCCACTAATGGAGAGAGAGAGTAGAGATCAAATAGATAATTATGTTAAGAGACTCCTCTTTTTATAGACCATATTTATATATTATCTAAAATAAATTCACTATGTAACTTAAACTAATAAAAGTGTAAAATACCATTAATTATCCTTCACCATAACTTTTATATATCTCTCTTCCCTCCATAACATCAAGGTCAAAATTTTATTTTTCATTTTAATTTACCCCTTAATAATTCTATGATGTCTACTCTTACAATTCCTCAAAATACTATAATATGACTAAAATTAAAATACATGTAAACTATTTCATGTTCAAATCACCAATTAAATTATCTATTTCATATAAATGATATCAATTCCATATCATCAAATTAATTCCTCTAATATTTCTCAAGTTAAAAGAATATTCCCCTACTAATTTCATGATAAAATATATCCCTAAATTAAATAATTAGTTAATTAAAAGCTTAAATTCTATTTTCCCATGTAAAAAGATTAATAAATAAACTTTAAATACTCTCTACATCAATTAATAAAAAACAAAACTAATGGATGTTACAAGATAAAATAATCAGTATTAATTCCAAAATTGGTAATAAATATTTGTTCTTAGTCTTGAAGGAGTATAGATTTATAGTAAGTAGTTTTATTTGATTTATGAAGTCTTATTCAATGTATATGGCATTTTAATAATTTAAATCCAAGATTTATAGGTTTGATGATATATATTTTAGTCTCTATAAGATATAGATAGAGAATTATTTTTATTAGAAATATTTAATGCTATTTTTATTCAGTTTCAAGGTAATGATAATTGAGAAAGTTTAATTTATTAATCTTTACTGGAAGGTGTTTGTATTTTTTTGGGTGATGATAATAAGAAATTTTTATTTCAATATCCATGACATAAAGAATACTATTGAATTAATTTTTATGCTAGGAAACAAGTATGAGAATCCTACCATAATAAATAAGGTGTTTCTAATGTATTGACTCTTTAGTATGAATATGATTTAATGAAATTTTATGTTTGATAATTTGAATAAATTCAACATGATCAAAATATAGTTGTTATCTATGAATTTGATGTTTATAAATCAAGGGTGGGCACTGATCAATTTATCTTCATTTCTAGATTAATGGCGTATGATGGTTACCATTGTGAGAAACTCTAGTGGTAAGACTGGATTAATGTTTGAGGATATCTAGGATCAGATTTTAAATTATGAGATCATATATAAGGAAGTCCATATGTGTACCAAAATAAAATATATTACAAATATTATAGGAATACCTACTAGGTAGGGAAGTCAGAGTGAGAGAAGTGGATTGAGAGAAATCATCCAAGGAAAATAGGATGGTATATGACTTAGATATTGGTAGTGTGGGAAGAATGGATTACTATATTAATATTTCAAGGAGAATAAGGTAAATTCCCAAGTATAATACATAAAAACTTTTATTTAGAAAGGTGATATTAGTCTATTTTTAGTGTCAACAGTCTATTGAATCCATGGATCATTGACTTTGTAACATCATTTCACTCCATGTTAGAGAAAGGATTCATATTGAATTATGTATATGAAAGGTTTGGTATGTCCAATATTATTTGTTATGGATATTTTAAGGTTTTAGTAAAATTATATATTGGTGATAAAAATAGTAATTAATACATTCTAAAGTTTCAAGTGGTTATAAGTATACCATGATTTAAGAAGAATTATATTTTTAATAGGTTAGCTATATGATGTTGATTTCTTTACAACTGTTGTGTATAGAGTGTATAAATTAACAAGAGGTTCCATAATAGTAGTTAAAGGTGTAAAAAATGAAACTTTCTATCTAATAGGGATGTCAAATAGAACAATAGTTTCTAGTTTATCTACTAAATATGGTGAGTTATGGAATTATATTCTTGGTCACATGAATGAGAAGGGAATGAGTTTCATGAATAAAAAATAAATACTAGAACTCAAGTACATGGAGTATGTAACAAGTGATTATTAAATCATTATTAGGAATAAAATATTTTTTTTCTATGTAAGTATAGAAACCCAAGTCTCAAAAGCTAAATCTTTTACATACTAATCTATGGGTAATAAATTTGGTATATTCTCATAGTGGTTCATTGAACTATGTTACCATAATCGATGATGTTATATCAAAAGTGTGGGAATAATTTCTAAAGTATGAATAAAAATTATTCAAAACATTTATCAAATATAAAAACCATGGTCAAAATGGGATTAGTTTAAAGTAAAAATTCTAAAGTTCTAACAGTTATGGTGAGTACAATAATAAATATTTCTATCACGAACTGAATATGTTTTCCATCAAAACCAGCACCATACCTGACCCGTGACAAGGACCTAAGGGAATTCCCGGTCCCCAAGAGATGTAACAAGTTCCTAGGTATCATAAAATGATAATTGGGAATGATTTACCTGAGTTTATAAACATAAAATGACAAACCAATCCAATAAAACCAATCTGGATTTCTCAAATAAAACCATCTTTTACAAAATTTCATAACTGAATTAAATAATTTAAAACAATTATAAAATACTAAAACAACTGAATAAACCCAGAATTGATAGCCCAATAACCATCCTCATGGCAAGAGGAACTTCCCTCAAGCCATCTCCACAATACCGCACCACGAAGGACCTCTAAAAACCCGAACCACTGGCACAAAGTTGTACCCAAACCTGCGACAAAAATAACAGAGTCTACTTACATCCAAAGGTGTAAGTAGGGTGTGATCCAAATCCCAGTAGTATACCACCACTAAGAGATTCCATGTGATAAACATTCAAAGATGAAAATATTTCAAGTTTTGGTAAACATGAAATGCTAGTTTCAATTTCTAAAAGATGCGACTTTAAATAAAAATAGTTTTCAAGTGGGCTATTTTTAAAGAATCCACACTTTTAAAAATAATTCCAATGCTACTTAATTTTCCATCCAACCATACCATATGTATATGGTAGGCACAAAGTATCTAATTAGAATAAGTAATGGTAAATAACCCCTAGGAACAAGCTCGTTGTGGGTCCCAAGTACCTCGTATCTTGATGAAAGTAACAAACACAAATATTTGTTCTCGTGCACAAGACACTAGTAGGGAACATACCCATAACCTATTGGTCCCCCACTATCATATTCATAGTTTAGTTAGTGTTGTAAGTGTCAAAATTTCAACATGAAACTGAGGCCAAACCCCACGAGATCACTAGCATACTAGTACAAGTCCACCCACCTAGATACCTGGGTTTCCCTCTTGTTCTCAAACAAGTTCAACAAGCTATGAAATATAATTTTCACATGAAAATACCACTTCCACAAAACAAATTCACCAAAAATCTCACAGGTATACCATACAAGTCACATAATCCCCCTTTTCATTCAAATTGGTCTTGAAATCATACTCACACCAAAATAGCCTACAACACTTTTCGCATCTATTTAACACATCAAAAAATCCTTTAAAAAAATTTATAAAACCTTTAAAAGATATTAAAATTCACATAAAATATCACACACATATCACATAAAACTTATCTCATTAAAAAAATCATTTTTCATGTCACACTCACACAAAACATCCCACAAACATGTTTCGCACCCACATCACAATTTCATAAATCACCTTGACAAATTAAAAAACATTATCAAAACTTTTGACATCACAACTGACCAATTTATCTTTCAAAAACAAATTTTAAGAATATAAACTCACCAAAATAGTACGTAAAATTCCTTTTCACACTTTGTGTAACTCATTAAAACATTTACAATTTTCACAAAACCAACCCAAGGGGCATAACCATGTTTTGCATACAATCCATTTCAAAACCCTCTTTCAAATCCAAATCACACAAATACCAATCCAAAACATAATTTTAATCTCTATAAACATTTATAAAACCACTCTTAAGTGTTATAAAATCACCTTGAATAATACCAAAAAAGATACACATGAAAACACACATTTTCATAAAATAGTATCAAGAAGTATAACATGGTTTTACACATAAAACCCATAAAAAACCCCCTTTTGAGGCACACATGACACCAAATCATTAAAAACATAATTTTAATTCCCTTTAAACACTAATAAATCACTTTCATAGTTTATAAAATACACCCAAATATTACCCCAATAGTCACACATGAAAAACACCCAATTTCAAGCTAAAATTAAACTATAAAATTAAACGCTTAACCAAATCCATCAAAAAAAATTCGCACCACACACAACATATAAGAAACATTAAAAATAATTAAATCAATCATTATAACACATCAAAGAATTTCTACACATGTAATCACCTACCTTTTGTGTCGAAATAGTGAAATCTTGGTACGAAACTTCAACTGCACCACCACCGCACCACAAGGAAGATAAAACCAACCTAAAACCAAAATATTTTACCAAAAATACACCAAATAAACCCATAGGTACGAACCCTAAATTATTTACACGATTAACTTCAATAAATTGTGAAATAAACCCTAAGTAAAGGGAATAAGTCAAAGGGAGGAAGGCTTACTTGCATGATTTTGATGTTTCCCCCATCAAATATCCCTTCAAAGTTAAGGTCCAAGGGAGGGTGAGTGACCTTGGAGGCTTTCCATGGAGGTAGGGCACGAAATGTGGAATGATGGGGAGGATTTGGGTTTATTATGGAAGGGAAAAGTGGGAAATTTGAAATGTTTTTAACGACCTAGACACCCTTGCATGATTTGTCTTCACGGTTTAGTAAACTGTGCGGCCAAATCATGTGGCATGTTATGGGAACCCAAAAACCTTACATAATCCTCCTAATTTAGGGGGATACAAGGGGTAAACCAATGGGGGAAAATAGGCAAAATATAGGGGAGACATTTTCCCAAAACAAAGCACTCTTACCAACCCAGAACTCATCCAAATCTTGGGTATAAGCCACCTCAACAACTTACCCCACAATTGGTGCCACTAGAAGTGTCACTAATAAAACTCTAAAACACCACAAACTCACACCATCCCTTTGAAAAAAGATGATTCCAATTACCATACAATACCCCCAAGACCAATTTCATAGTTCAAGAACATAGGATACACCAAAATTTCTAACCCATAACACCTAAAAACCAAGGGAAGTCTAAGAAAAAAGATAACTTCAAACAAAACATGGAATTGAAAATACAGGTGTGATAATTTATATAATTTTATTAGACTAATTTAATCTAGTTTGAGAATAAAATAACTAGTATATAAAATTAGAATGGTTTGGTAGAATGGATGAATAACATATTGAATGAGAGAGATCATAACATGTATTATCAATCTGGTTTTACAAAGGAGTTTCAATAAAATGTAGAAATATTTCTAAAATATATCATTAAAAAGATTATATAAATTCTAATGTGGAATTTTATTCTTAATAAGAATTATATTTTTAAAATTGTGGATATCTTATTTTTTAAAGTATTTTGAATCACTGCTTATGTTCATGTTGATTCTAGTGAAAGGGTTAATCTACAAACTAATTCTGAATCTTTTTTATTTATTTGGCATGATGATGGAGACTTTAAATCTTAGATTTTATATAATGATCAATTTAAGTTCATTAAAAGTTAGAATATAACATTTAATGAAGGAATCATGTATAATGATTGATATTTTATGGAAGATATTATTGAGAAAAATGAATCAATAAAGGTTGATTAGGTAGAACTAATTGGAAGACCAAAAATATTATCTTGTTTAGGGAGTAAAAATTATCTAGTGGTATAATAAAATTTGAATAGGCCAAAATATCATTAAAATTCAGAAGTACTAAGAAGGATGGGTGTACTATAATGATCAAATGTAGTTGAATCATGGATTAATTTTTTAAAATAAGTAGTTGCTAAACAAATTAAGTTAAGTAGATCTACTAAGGTTATTAAATTTATGTATAGGTTTGAATCAAATATTCACAATTTTATTATAATATATGTTTTAAGGCCTAAAATCATGAAATAGGATATAATTTTGTGTATCTTGAAATAGTGGGAGTCATCAATGAAGAATGAAATAAATTCCTTGTATGTAAATGAAATATTAGAGTTAATATATTTACCACTAGGTAATCAAACCCTTCTAAAGAAAGTGGGTTTACTATTTAAATGAAGAGTGTATAGTGGAAAATATTATGAGATTGCATTAGTTTCAAACTTATTTCAATAAGAGGAAGTGATTAATTTCAATGAAATATTATTCCATGTGTTATAGAATACAACTATTAAAACTATACTAAAAATGGATACATAAAAATGTCTATTTCATAAGAATTTATAAGTGAAAATGGAATTCCTTTCTAGGATTTGGAGGAAAAATTTTACATGGAACAATTAGAAAATTTTAAAGAAACAAGAAGACGTGATATATTGTGTGGGATTAAATAGAGTTCGTAAAGGATAAAATAGAAACCTAGATAACACAATAGGAGGTTTGATTATTTCATGAAATATATTTCTTTTATATGGTTCAATACTAATTATTTATGTTACTTTATAGTGTTTGTTGATGGTGATTTTATTATACTTTACTTGGGTGTGGAAGATATAATCGTGGGAGATTTGAAGATGAACTAAAAAGTAGAGATGAAGAATAAGTTAGGTAAAACATTTTAGATGGAAGATACTAGAGTAAAAAATAGGATTTAGGTATTAGTATTGCTAGATATTGAAAGATGATAACTATGATGTCATCTCAGTATGACTGCATTTGGAAGATTTTATAAGTGTATAAAATTTCTAGATCAAATCCTATTTTATCCCCATTTATAGAGGCCATAATTTTCATGGTCTTATACTTTGTATTTTTTAGGTTTTAATGGTGTTGGGAATGATTTTAGAGATGAATGGTGATAAAGGAAAAGTGTTTGAGCTAAAATTTCTTCTATAAATCAAATCAAACCATGAAATTTAATCATTATGTTGTAATTAGTTTCTTATTAGATTAATATAAAAGTATTTTCCTCTAAAAATTTTGGATTAATGGTTATGCCATGGGTTACGAAAGTCTATCTAAAAAAGTTAAATTACATTATAATTAAGTAATACATAATATTTACGTTAATTCTTTAGAAAATAACGACTAATTATATATCATTTTGGTTATTTTTTATTCCACCCTGATATATTTTAGGAGTTTCAAGTTTAATCTAAATGATTATCATTTAATTAAAATGAGGTGAGGTTTGCACTAACAATTTTGAGAGTCCGTATATTCTGGTATAATTTAGGTCATCAAATCATAATTTCCATTAGTCTTATTAAATTTAATAGTATTTTACTGATTTATAGGGGAGATATAATATGTGTTTTGTACATTGGTTTTAAAAATTATGGTGGACTGATATAAATTATACTATAACAAAGGGATTTACACCATGATTTTTGAATCCCTCTTTTTAATTAGAAATTTGATTGATTTCTAAAATTTTATCCATTTACTTTAACTTTATTTGTGCACAAGGAATCCTTGTGGATTGGTTTTAGTGATCTTGAGAATTATTATTGGATCCCTAAGCCTTTTTCTTCATGCGATTTATTTCTATTGATTTAATGTTTTTGAATAATCATTATGATTTTATTAGTATTTTATCGTTGAGTTATTCATTTTTCAATGTTGAGTTATTCAAAGATTCATTAAAGGTGTGATATTTGAATTTTTATATTTTATTTCTATGTTAATAAAGATTAATCATGCTTTAGTTTTCTTTGGGTAAGGATATGAGATTTCCATAATAACGATAACAATTGAATTGAAATTGTAAAGTTAGGAAAATGTTATTTATATAATTTCTTGTTATTATTAATTTATTTTTTGATTATTGTTGTGTTTAAATTAATTCAATTAATTCATTTTATTGTTGATATGAAGAAATATATTTTAATTAGTTAGATTATTTTGAGATGGTAATGACTGTAAGAAGGTTGAAATTTTGATTTTTTGTTTAATTTTAATATAATAAGTATGAATTTTTTAATAAATAGGTAAGCATAATAAATGGTATTGTTTTTTTATTATTGGTTTATCTTTATGTTATTCTATCATTTTTATATGGTAGTGAATTTGGCATGGTTTTATTTTTGTGATTTAGGAGGTTGAATATGTTTTTTTGATAGTATACTAATGTGATAGTGTGATATATTGATGAGATTAGTGTTGTAGTTTCCTGGGAATACGGAAGCATGAAAGAGTTATATAAATTTATTGATTAAGGTGAAAAAGTAATTGGTTTATGCTAAATAATAAACTGTTGAATATGATATTTTAATGGAATGGAATAATATAATACATTGAAATATAATTAATATGGAAGTGGAAGTCTTATCACTATAATGAATGTGGTTAATAAATTTTAATTAATGAATTACTAATAAAGATATGAATAGAATAAATATGTGTTCTTGTGTTGTTATTGGTGTGTAGTTATATCGGTGTATAAGGCTATGTTTAGAGTTTGCATCACTTGATGATGTGTGATAGTGATATTGTAGCAATGGGAAGTGGTTCTAGATATGTTTTGTTTAGAAGTGGACCCCTAGGTTAGGCTTGTGTGATTATTATATATCTGTTTTAGTTTTTATATTTTTTATTCACAACTACCTGAGTCAAGTAACTTTATTTGTGATTATATAAGGTATTTGGTTCTATGTGTACCCCAAACATCTAGTATGTGGGTGATATGGATAGATGACTAACCACCCTCTCTTGATATCTCTTCAATACGTAGTATGGTTATGTGGCACTATTGTGGAGATGTGGAAATGATGTTATGATAAGGAAGTGATGAATTAATGTGTTAGTGATTTGTTATGTGGTTGTGGTTATATAGTTATGGTTATGATGTGGTATGTGTTATGTGGTTATGGTTATACAGTTATAGATGTGATATGGTATGTAGTTTTTGGTTAAGTGGATATGGAAGGGATGAGAGCATCAGGTCATATATTGTTAGGACATGAGGATGAATAGATCATTGGGAAAGAAATTATTGTGTACCTTCTCAATATATTTTCATTATTACTATATTATTATACTTTTTTGTGAATTTTGTGAGTGATCCTTGGTGAGTTTGGTTGAGTATTTTACCTAGGACATGTAAGAAGTTAGTTTTTTTATTCATTCATGGAATATTTAGTATTATTCATCTATATTTTCATGAGATTTTCTTGGTAGGAAACAACTAAGTATACTTTTATTCTAATCCCTATGAAGTCTAATAAGTTTCTTGGCAGCTTTATTAGCTCATATTATAGAGGTCATTTGGATTTGGGGTAATTTTCATAAGATTTGTTTCATTTTTGTATTATATTTTGTTTCTATAAAACATTAAATTCATTATATTTAGAGTATGGTTTGTTTGATTTATTTGAGATGGATTGGACTAGTGGCTCTTTTATATTTTTCCTTGGATTTATGAAGATAATTCCAACCATTTATTTATTTTATACCCTCAACGGTGTTGGAAATTCATGACATATTAGAGGAAGGCTTAAGAGGTCAATCCTATATTCGATTCCATCCAAGAGGGGTTTTAGTGGAGTTGGGTCATTAAAAAGTGGTATCAATGATTTATTTTTGAGTTAGGTTGGAGTTAGAGTTATTCACTGGTGATTATTACATTTCTTGGGTAGGGAAATAATGTCATCTGATCTTATAATGTGATATAATAAAGGGAGACCAACTAGGTCATAGAAAATACCCCTATGATCTCACACAAATAACTTAATATTACTAAACATATAAAAGTGAAATTATAATAGTTTTTATGTAGATACTTAGGTGTGGTACATGAATCATGCTTAGTTTATCCTTTGTATGAATTAAATAATATTTTTTATAAAGTTTAAAATTAATTTAATTAAATAGTTTTAAATTAATTTCATATCTTTTATATAGGAGTTTTATTTTTATTTGTAGATATGGATGATAAATTAAGACCTAGTGTGGTTCATCTTGGTTTAGTGAAATAGAAAGCCCCAATGTATTGTAGATGAGTTGATCTTGAAGAGGATGATTCCTGGAGGAACATCTTGAGTGTGTTTCAATATTAGGTTTTTCAAAAGTATGATGATTTGACTCTTATTATAAGATAGATAGGTGGTTGGTGGAGCATGAGATTTCCTTTAGTTTCATTCATAAGATAATAATGTATTATATTCCTTTGGCTATTGGTTTATTGAGAGGTTTATATTGAAAATGGTGGATAATTTATCATGGTGATCCTAATGAGTCTAAGTTGATATGGGAGAAATTTCAGTGTTAGTTTTTAGTTGAGTTATTATTATCAATGTTGAACATGAAATGTTGGTGGGTGTAAATCACCCTTTAATGGGAGAGCTTTAGTGTCATAGATCTTGTATTAAGGTTTATATACCTCCTATTTTATGCTCCTGATCTTATTTTATGTGATTAAGTGATGTGACATTTTGAAGAGTCTCTACATTCAGAGATCTAATACCAGGTCACCCATTTTACATTATGTTGTGTATTAAGTTATTAAAAAGGGATGAGGTGGTTGATAATATTTCTATGAGAAAATTTTCATCTCAATAGGGAATTCATCAGAAATTTCTAACAAGTAGATATTTAGAGAGGGTCTTTTGGTCACACAAATAGTCAAGGTTTAGATCTTAGAAGAGTCAGGTTCACCCCGCCTTCTCTAATTTCTATAAATATAGAAGTTCTTATACCTATATCGGTAATCTTGATGTTGTTTTCACTTTCTATTAAGGGTGTGTACATAATTAGTTTTAGTGTTTGACCATCTTTAGAAATCATCATAGATATTATGGATAGTTTTATATGCAGCCAAAGTGGTATTTATCACTACATCATTATCAGTGGAAATAGGTTCATCTGGAGTTTTGACCACAAAGGGGAAATGGAGTGGGTATAATACAACCATGTGATGTTCCCCATCCTTAGGTTCCTGAAGCTGGGTATGGATGAGGTGGTGTAATTCATCAAGGTTAGTGAGTTAAATGAGTTTTTCATGGTAAGATACATGTGATAGATTTTTTGACACCAAGAAGATTGTATTTCATTCAAGGTAATATTTATTTATATTCTACCTTGGTTTATGGTTTGATTGATTCAAGAGATTTACACTCCTTTTTTCATACCATAGTTTGAGTATTGGGACTAAATGTGGATAGACTTACATTTTTTTGGTGTTATCTATGCTAGTGAAAGATCATTCTAGCTTGTTTGAGGTGTGTCAAGGATGTGAGATGATGATAAGGCATAATTATTTAGTGGTATATTTATTATTATTAAACATACCACCATAAAATGACATATATTTCATGGATTTGTTATATTTAGTGTGAGTTTTTATGGATTTATATTGAAGAATAGTTATTTTCATAAATTTGGAAGGTTAGTGTGTGGTTTTCATTGGTTATTAGGATCATTGGATGGATTTAAAATGTTTGAAACCACTTTCATCATAGTTGTAAGGGTTGATATTGAGTTCAAAAAAAGAGTTAGTGAAGGATTTTCTACGAATCATGGTGGATTTTCCATATATATTTCCTAAATAGGTTTTAACACTTCCCCATCAAAGTGACATTGAGTTTGGGGTATATTTTCAACATGATGTCTATATAATCTTTATGTATACTTATTTTATGGATCCTTTAAAGTTATAAGAGTTCATATTTATATTGGTAATCTATTTTGGAAGGGTTTCATCAAGACTTATGTGTCACCTTTGGGTCCTTTAATGTTTTCTATGAATAAATAGAACTATATATTTTAGTTTTTCATAATTTATCATTATTTAAATCAACTAAAAATGAATAATCTTTATCCCCACTAGATTATTGGTGACTTATTCGATTAGTTAAAGGGAGAAAAGTTATTCTTAAAGATTGATTTGTGGTCTAAGTATCATCAAATAAGATAGAATGTATAAGAAATATTGAAGATGATTTTTAGGTGTCTCTATGGATGCTTTGAGTTTTTGGTGATTCCCTTCAAATTCATGAATACCCTGGATATTTAAAATTCACCCACAAGATCATTGAATTAACTAAGAGGGGGTTAATCGGTGATAAAGATTTATTTTTACATTATCCATTTTTAACATACTTCATAACTAGTTAGAGTTATTTTTCTTCACTATTAAACACACACATGTACATATAGAAAATAGAATATAAAATTTACAATTCTCACCTCTCAAAAAGAGAATCATAATCCTCGGTGTGATTTGGTACCACCCAAGATCACATGACCCGTTGTTATTAACATATGAATTACAATGAGAAGGGTTTATCCATAAAATCACATTACCTGTATCTTGAATGTGTATGTTTATATTGTATAGATATAATGTTATAGATTATTTATATAATAGAAAAATAGTCCTCCACCAATATAAAATTCAATTAGTATGTCATTGTGTTGCATCATTTTAACTTTCATTCTTAAAAGTCCTTTTTTCTACCTATTCTACTACTTTAATAGCAATGAGTAAGTATCTTCTCCTTTTTCTTATCTCTTTTACTATCACCATCAATTCTATTTCTCTATACTCCATTTTATTTTTCTTTATTCTAATTATAAATCCCCAATATATCATATCTAATTAGAATTTTATATTCACATTATAATTTCCAACTTTTTTAAAATTCTACTCAACTTATCCTACTTATTTTTGATTCTTTGAATCATGTAATACCTCTTCATCACCATTAATGATATTTAAGGAAATTATATATTGATTATAGTATCCCCTTAATTCATAAAAGAGACACATCATTAGATAAACACAAATCTAGAATACTCCACTAACCATAGTTGGCACAATGGTGGGTTGGAACCCATTTTGGTCCAATTATTCTAATATGTTTTGAAACTACTCTCAAAAAACCTAGCATCATGGAATATTGATAGCTTTTTATTTCAGATAGTGATTCTTTTCTTTCACCATAGAATATAGCTCCCTATTTAAAATGTCAATCCATTTTCCTCCTTGGGAATGAGTCACCTCAATACATCAAGGACTTGTCAAAATAGTCATAAGGAAAGGACCATGACATAGTGATCCCCATTTTAATTCCAAGACAATAACTTTTCTTCATAAATGATGGAAATCTGAATGATATATTCAAGTTCACACCATTTTTTATAGGAAAACTTATCAACTTAAACACCCATAGAATATGAACCATGGAATGGTCTATGAAATATTATTTTCCAAAAGTAACCAATCATATTCACCATAGTTACCTGCTAAAAGATATTTGAAATCATTATTTCCTTTGGGAAATTTGTTCAACTAAAACAGTCATTGAAACACGTGTTTTAAAAAACTATCTCCTCATGTTTTTCTACACCTAAGTCTCAAATAGAATTTACCTTTAGTTTGGAACTAGTATTTCATGTATAATGTGCTTCAACCAGTCATTGACTCATGTGGTTTCACCCTATACCATGGACACTTCTCCACGGTGGTTCCCTGCATTGTGCCTCTACCTCTAACTCAGTTCTGAACCATACTAGGATCTATACTCATCCATTTCCTCTCTCACAAGAACTTATTTTTAGTCTAAACATTGTCTCTATGGTGGATGGCTACTCAGGTGGTCTTACTTGAGGGTTGGAATCCATTTTTTTAGATTTATCATTTATCATTCCTTTTCCAATATTCTAATTCTAATGTATGAATACACTTAGGAATATTTTTACACTCAACATAAAATAAATTTCTCCAATATCAAAACACCTTATAATTTATTCAAATCATTATAAAACCATATAATGAACATCACATCAAATGAATCATCATGAAATGCCTGATTTATAACATGATTTATTTGTTGAAAATAAAAAACACAATCATCATATCTACATCTCTTCACTTTACTTATTTTTAAAATATGGGCTCAAAAAACTTTAAAATAACTCTTGGGATAAATAGTCTCCACCTTTATATTTTATTGGAAACCAAGGAACTTAAATAACTTTAAAACTTCAACCCACTTATCAATGAATCACCATTCAATAATTATAATGCTACATGAGTGAACTCATTATAGGAGATAATAACAATAAACAATAATATCATTTTTCTTATAAAAATAGTGACTTACATTCAATTATTTATTTCCCTTGGTCTTCTTAATACCAATTAAAGAAATAAACTTCACTAAGACCTTGATTAAATTTTGTTGAAATCAACTGAGAACTAACTAGATACCAATTTCTTATCAACTCTAACTCTTTTTTCACTTTGTAAATGTGTTCATTGAACCTATGAGAGATAGATTTTTTCATTCATGAACACAAAACTATTATAGTATTTTGAAAATTCATCCAAATAAAAAACTTACATGATTACCTCATAGATCTCCTATTTTAATAACTCTATTTAAATATATTCTCCCACTAAATAAGATGAACAAATACCTTTGAATACTCCCTTATTTAGTCACCCCCCCTTGTGAATATATTAAGGGATTAAATATAGATGTATTTATTTTATCCTTTTTCTTCTCCCCCTTCAATAATAATATCTAAAGAACAAGATGGTAGAGGTGTTGAAAATACTATAACTTATCCTTGATAAGAATGAGGTTGAAATCCCATTTTTATTCTCACTTTTTTAAATACATCCTTTGGCAGTAGTTTGGTAAACACATCTATTATTCTCTCTAATTTAAGAACAAATTACATGTTCAAATCATTTCAATCCACGCGCTCTTTCATGAAGTGGTATTTTATATCAATTTTCATGGTCCTTGAATTTTGAATAAGATTCCTTGATGAATTAATATGACATTGATTATTACAACCCAAAAGTAATGGAAGATTCACTTCCACCTTAATGTATTCCAAATGAGTTATCATCCACGTCAATTAGGTAATGGAATGAGTTGAATCCATATATTCTAATTTAGAAATATTCAAGTTCATAGAACTATAAATATTTATATTCCAACATACACACCTCTCTCTCAAAAATAAAAATCTTACAGATGTAGATCTTCTATTATCAACATTGCTTTCCTAATCTGCATTTGTATATCCAAACAGATCAAGCATTATTTTATTATCATACTTCAACACATAATATTTTGTGACCTTTATGTACCTAATAATTATTTTCACATCCATAATATGGGATATTTTTTTTAATTTTAAATTTGATACAAAGTGTGATAGTATAAAAAATATCTAGTTTAAAAGATATAAATTATAATAAACTCCCAATAAGATTCTAGAATTATTGGGGATTAAATTATTTTTCTTATAAATACTTTTATAATTTGTTTCTTAGTAAGATAAGTGTAGAAAATATATTTTAATCCTATATTCCAAACTTCTTTAGAACTTCCCAAACATACTTCTATTAAGAAATAAAGATTTGATCTTTCTCTTAAAAAATTTGTAAACTGAGAAAATATCTCATCTAATCAAGCCTGAAAATTTAAAATAAATTCTTCATTTGTAAATAAAAATCTTTTAAATAACCTTATTTATTTTTAGTAAATATTATATCATCAACATGGATACTAATAATGAGAGATACCACTTTATCATATTTAATTTAGAGATTATTTTCCATAATTCTTTTCTTGAACTTCAACTTCTTCAAAAAGGTATCTAACATATAATAAAAAACTCTTGAGGCTTGTTTAAACCTATATTTATCATTATCATTATAAAGAAATGATACATTAGGTTAATCAATGTAAACCTCCTCTTCCAAATCTTTATTTAGGAAAGAATAATTTTCATCAATTTTAAATACCATACAGTTCCTTTGAGATACAATAGAAATAAATATTATAATAGTTTCAATTCTTTAAACCAATGAAAAGGTATCATAAAAATCAATTACTTTGACCTAATAATATCACTTGCACACAATTATTTCTTAATTTCACACAACTTCCCCACTTTCATTTAACTTGTTTCAAAACACCTATTTTGTTACAATAACATTATTTTATTTGGGTTTGTGTATCAATTACTAATTTTTAATTATTTAATATCTAGTATAATTCTTCATTAATGACATCAACCCATTCTTGATACTCTAAATATTCATAAACATCTCTATGTTCAACTTGAGAAAGTAGTGAGGTATGTCTTGTTTTCATCAAAGTTACCATGGTTTAAACCAACTTACCTTGATCTCTAATGGTGTTTTAGACCTCCACTGGTATAATTAGTCTTGGATGAGATAAGATTGTTTTATCCTCATCACTAAAGTTATATGAATCAACATCATCAGCTTAAAAACCTTTAAAATTTTCTCTATTTTATAAAACTTTATCCTATTGTTTAATGAAAACATCATTGTCTTCATATATTATAGAACTTACTACTTCATGTGTGTCTTCATTATTAGTATGTTCTAGCACATTAAAATAAAAAAATTTAATGATCTTACTTTTTTACTTATTGTATCATTGGTATCCACTTCCATTTGGAAAATAAGTAAGAAAGATTCCATCAACACATCATTTATCAAACTTCCCAAGATGTTCACCTTTGAATTTTATTGTGTAGGGGATGCCAAATACCCTTAAGTAAACCAAAATTAGGGTATTTTATAATATATATCATATGATGAAATTTTAAAATTTGGTTTATATAATAAGTTATTTTGAATATGAACTACTTCTAAAATAGCATGTCTCTAAAAGTACTAAGAAGCATCGTGTTCTATAAACATAATTTGAGCCATCTCTACCAAGATTATATTATTATATACAACTAAATAATTTTATTGTTGTGTATATGTTGCACTATGTTCATGTTGAATGCCATTATTCTCAATATAAGCTTTAAATCTCCCATTATTGTACTTGTCACCATTATTTGTCTTGATCTTCTTCAAGAAGTAACCACACTCATTTTCCCCACTTTATATGAAACTTTTTGTCTTATTTTTATCCTTTAGATTATGTTTCATAAACACAATAAAATTAATGTGAGTAAAGTTTTTAATAATTTAAATAAATTAATTGCTTATATTTTTTTATTTCTTTCTCATGGGCCCATAGATATCTGAATGTATAATCTCTAAGGGATGGATGTATGGATCCCAACTTTCTTACGTGATGAATTTGTGATATTTCCCATTTTGTATGTGGAGAAAATTCCTTTATATATCTCTTTATCTTAGGAATGTCATGAAAACTTTCCCTTTGAGTAATATTGATCCAATTATTTTATACAATATGGATAATCCTTGTATGCCATAGTTTATTTTTTTTATTTCACATTGAGGTAGCGTGAATTTTGGGCATCACCCACTTGAAATATATTACACTTAGTTAATTGTTTTATTTTTAAAATCCTCCATATTATATTATTTTAACTAAGAACCCATATTACATAAAAATCACCTCATTACCTTTATCATAGAGTTGAGAAACATTAACAAGTTTTGTTTCATCCCACCAATATAAAATCTATACTTAGAGTTTAGCTTCTCCTTTCCAAACACAGCTAAACGAACAACTTTTATCTTGAGTGACTCATAATTTTCAAAGGTATATGAAACTTATTTATAGTCTTATACATTCATAAATATCTTTATGTGACATGTCATGTGTCATATGTAAAAAACATCCATGATCAGTATCCACAGAAATTACTCTTTTGAAGCATTAAGTGAAACTTCTAAATAACAAGTTTTTTTTACCATTAGCCTTCTTCTCTTAAGATTTCTTGGTATTATAATTCATATAGTGAGGGAAAATCAGAATGGTTATTAGTTTGGTAACATCTCCTAAAAACTTATTTTAAATGTTGATATCTATTTTGAATCTTTAGTCTATAATTTTCTTCTTTCCTATGAATATTTATTATTTGAGTGGGGTGACCCACCCTAAAATTCTACATCCCAAACCTTATATATTCATAGTAATTTTTATGGTTTAACTAAAAAATTCTTATTGTATTCTATAATCCTCCACAGTTCCAAAAGTATCCAAAAAATAATATTTTCCTTTATAGACGTTTTTTTGTTAAGAATTTTACATTTTACTTTCTTACTTATTTTAGATAAAAATCCTGGATATTTTTTTAAAATGAAATTTTTATGAGATTATAACACTTTTTATTTTTTATTAATATATTTACAAACTTAGATAAACCACTATATTTTTAGTTTTTGATTTCATGTTTGTGTTCCTAGAATTTCTAGATTTCTAATAATCAGTTTTATTATCCAAAAAATGGTATTTTTCACTAGTTACTTAAATTCATAATTACCGCCAATATTTTCAAGGTATTTTTTCTATTTGTAAGTGATTTTTTCGGTATTCTTGAACATAATTCTTCTTATAGTTTTCCCAAAATTATTTAAATGAATTCTAAAAGATAAAGTTGAGCTTGTCTAATTACTTTTCTACATTGACCAGTTCCTGCTAAAAAAAATCTAGCTACTTCTATTTTTAATTTATTATTTATTAAATATTGATATTATTAATTTTATCATCATAAAAAAATTTCTTTAAATTTTCATACTCTTTTAGAAAGTTTTATTTTTCTTCCATAAAAATTGATGTAGTGCTTCTAGAGGACTTATTGTCTTTATTCAATTTTTTAGTCTCCTTTTTCAATTTATTGATCATATAAAGACATTACCTTATCCATATCTTCATCATAAACTCCATTTAAGTTTCTTATTCACTCCCAACTTCACTACATTCTTCACTAGGGATATTTTATTTAATCACCTTGTCTATAAGTATCTTCTCATAAATATCACTAAAAGTTTCAATATTTTTATCTTTATAACTTCTTTCACTTTATTCACACTTAGATAAGAATTTTTTTTTATTTTTTTAAATTATTACCCTTTACTATAGAATAAAACCTTAAATTGGTTTCTTTCTTCTTTTAGTGTCTTCTTAGTATAACATCTTCTTCATCACTGGCTTTCTCTTATTTCAATTTAAAACAGTTTTCTATAAAATTTCCAATAGATCCACACTTAAATAATTTTGATAGAAGTGTCCCCTTGTACTTTACCATGCCTCTTATTACTTTTCATTAGATAAGAGATAAAACTTAGTCAATATTTTAATCCAATTATTTTTCTCTGTCATAATATCCAACCTCATCATCTTCAAATTCTTTCTTATTTTTATTATTTTTTAAATCATTAAAATATATTTCTTCTTTATCCATACCCATATTTTTGGTAACATAATCCTTACTCATCGCAAATACTATGAGAATAATTTGTAAATAATCTAAAAGAAGTTTACATGGATCTCTATCTTTAAGAGTTGAGACTTTAGCATCAAACCTGTAAGGAAATATGTATAGTGTCTTCTTAAACATAGTTGAATACTTTAACTTATCACCAAATCTTATGACAGTGATCACTATTTCATTAAATAATATGAAAAAATCATCTATAGATTCATCATACTTCAATATTAAGTCTTCATATTTCAATATATAAAACTATATTTTTCTCGCTTCACCTGGGTATTACCCTCATTAATATTTTATAGCTTTTATCATATACCTTTATCTATCTTTATTACTTTTAATTTTAAAAAATATATCTATAATAAAGAATGTAGTGTAGTATTCTGAGCTTAAAATTTATTTTCATAAATTTTTCCATCATTTTAGAACATGACATCTCCTTCAGTATGAGGAGTAAATCCATCAGTTTCAGCCTATGAAACATCTAATATTATTTATAAAAGATAAGAAATAATATAATCCTTATAGATGTGATAATTATTCCCAATGACTGTTGGAATATCTATAATGTTCATTGAATTATAGTTTCCTATTATTCAAGATAATGAGTTTAGTGATTTAATATTCAAACAGAGAGAAGAACCATTCTATCAACCTTTAAACAACAGAGAGTCATTAAAGGGAACCAGTCTCTAATACCACTTAAAAAACCCATAGGATCAGTTTACTCGTTGAGATGTGGGTGAATCAGTGATTATAATTTCATTTTATGTTTTAAATTTTTAAAAACCTTTATCACCAGTTAGAGTGATTTCACATTTTTATTAAATCCACACATTCACACACAGGATAACTCACAAAAAAAATAAAAGTTTTTACCATTGAAAAGAGAGTCTAATCCCTTATGTAAATTGGAATCACCCACTATCACATGCCTCAATAGTATCAACCTATAGATTATAACGAGCAAGGTTTATCCATGAACTCATGTTACACCTATCCTTACTACGTATGTGTTTCTCACACATATACAATGATATAAAGTGTTTTTGTAACAACATAATAGTCTTCCACCAATATAAACTTCAATTGAGTCACCACTATGCTACTTATTTTTAACTTGTAGTATTCAAGGTCACTTTTTCTTCCCCTTTTACTACTTTAATATCATTGATAAATTATCTTCTCCTGGTGATTCTCTCTTTATTTATCACCCTATATTCTATTTCTCTATCTTCTCTATTCCTTGTTATTCTGATTTCACAGCCCCAGTATATCGTATATAATTTGAATTTACAACTACTTTCAACATCCACTCAAATTATCCTACTTCTTTTTTAGAATTTGGATCATATAATAATTTTTCATCACCATTGATGAGATTTATAGACTTTATAGATTTAGTAGAGTATCTATTTGAGTCATAAAATATCGATGTCATTAAATCTACTCAAATATAGAATAATCCACTAACCATAGTTGGAACCATGGTGTGTTGAACCTTTTTTTTGGTCCAAATATTTAGAATTAATTATAAAATACTCTCAAAACTTCTTGAATCGTATTATTTTTATCACTTTACATTTCAGATAGGGATTAATTTCTTTCACCATGATGTGTGGCTTCATATTTCAACTACCCAACCATTTCGCTCCTTGGTAATGAGTCACCCTGATTCTTTGAGGACTTTTAAAAAGGATCACAATGAAAGGACCATGGTATGGTGATCCCCATTTTGATTCACTGACAAAAACACTTCTTCAAACACCATGGAAACCTCCACATTATTTTCAAGCTCACCATTGTTCATAGTAAAATTTCTGAACTGAATTTCTCACTAAATAAGAACCACAATGTGATCTATGGTGTATTGCTTCCTATAAGTCCCCACATGATAGTAACCATATTTACCTACCAAGTAATATTCAAGCACTTTATTTCCCATGGGGAAATTCATCAATTCAAATGCTCACTAAAATAATAATTTCAAAAAATCATCTACCCTCTTCTTGTTTCACCTAAATCCTATATCGAACTTTACTTTTATCTAGAACTATAATTTCAAGTGTAATGCACATAAAGTTTTCATTTCATCCTATGGTACCATCCCATACCATGAAAAATTCTCCATGATTCCTCCTCATGTCTTTCATATCCCTCTATCTCAGCGTCGACCCATGTTTGGCTCTATGATCCTCAATTTCCACTCTCTAAGGAACTTCATTTGAGTTTGGATGCTACCTCTCTGGTATATAGATGTTGAGGTGGTTCTTTATTGAGGGTTGTACATACCTTTTTAATATTTATCCTTTGTTTTTTCTTTTCCAATATTCCAATTCCAGAGCATGAGGAAACTTAGGTATATTTTGACACTTAATTCCAAACACTTTTCTTCAATCTTAAAACACCTTCCACTTTCTTCAAATAATTTCAAAACTATAGAATAAACTAAAGTTCCCTTGGGTTGAAGTTGTATTTTTTGGTAATTATAATTATTTTTATTGTCAATGTAATAATTAAAATCTGAATTCTCAGGTGATGGAGTGAGTGTACACCCAATGAAAGTCACTACCATATTATATAGAAATGGATAAAGTATCCCATGAGTGTTGGGTAATGATATTTCTACCCTTGAATACCTAGATGGATAGATTAAAAGGGAATACCACATAAAAAAATTGTTGAGCTAGTCTTAAATCCAAATATAAGTACTAAGTGAGTGAGAAATATTTTCTAAAATAGTTTATAAATCTTGGGAGAAACTAAAGAATTTGGATGAACCTAACTTCATTAGATAGCTTGTATAAGTTGTATTTAACAATTGCTAAAAAAGTTTAAAGTATCTGATAGAATATATCTAATTCTAGAGAATCCATACATTGATTTTATAATATATTTCTTTTCTTAAGTATAAAAAAACTCTTGGATGAAGATTTATTAGAGATTAAATGAAGTGGGAGATGAGAAGGCATAGTATTTATTATAAAACTCTATCTTGAGTATTTATTATTCTTCAAGAATTTGGAACGAGTTTAATTGGGTTAATAATTATTTTAATAATGCCCACTATTATTTTGATCAATTTTGAAGTGATATTATTTTATTTGAAAATCCCAAAAATGATTTGAAGAAGTTCAGAAGTAATTTGAATATATACTAGTATTTATTTTCTATATTTGGAGAGAAAAAATTGGATAATGAAATTATCCTATATGGGTAAGATAATTTACCTCTATATAGAAGATTTTAGGTCACAGAAGTTAATTGAACTACACTAAAGAGGTTATGGCTAGAGAGTAAGTAATTAGTCCCATGTAATAAAACACATATACATGAGTGAAAATTTCCAAATTCAATTTTACTATGTGTAAGATGTTTTACTCAGCCTAAGTAAATTCATCTACATCAATTTTAGTGGAATTTTGTAAGTAATTTTATCAACATTGATGAAATTTGTGACCATTGAAGTAAATTAATCAATGTTTCTGAAATTTTTTAAATTTATTGATGTCAAGAGGTAAAGAAAAATGTAATGTCTCGGATTTTTCATGTATTATTTTTAAATATTATATGGAATTATTAAAAGACCAAGCACGGAGAAAACACATCGTTCTGAGGCCCGATGAGCTTGGAATGGTGGTTTGAAAAAAAATTTAAGCTAAGTAAGTTGGAGGGTCTGCGTGGTTATGGAAGTTTCCAAACAGATGCCCAGATAAAAAAATATGAGGGCACCATAGCGTCCGGGACAACGACTTTACCTAAGAGCGGGTTTAACCTCAACCGGTGCGAGTCGAGGGAAAAAGTTAATTTTTGGAAGTTTTTAGTAAAATAAAATAATTTTAAAAGTTTATTTTTTTTATTTGGAAACATCTGTTGCAACGCAATGACGGGGAAGCTATTTTGATAATTAATGACATGCCATAATCACTCTGAAACAGCAACGCTGACTCATTAATGTCGCAGCGTAATGACAACGACATAGAATAACATAATGCTGAAATGCATTCCCTCCTTTTTATGGGTTAATAGAATATTTCTCACTGGCGGAAGGTGGAGAGAAACTCTAGAAAATTCTTAGAGATTTGGAGTAGAACTAGTTGTCTAACGACGATGCATCTCGGATCCGAAAAACCTTACCAACGAATGCCACTCGGTGATCATTCTTCAACTGGATTGAAGTAGGGGTTGTTATTTCAATTCTTCTTCCCCGTTCTTGGATTTAATGATGAACACATATCAACCCATAAACAGGTTGATCCACAGATTTGTCTGTTTTTACGGGAGGATTTTTATTGGGTTGATCTCGGGAAATTAATCCATGTTAGATTATTATTTTTATTTTTCTCAATTTTATCCTACTAACAGGAGTGAATCAACGCCGTGACGAATGACAGTGGAGGTTCGTTCCTTGATTTTTCTGTTGGATTTCTTTCCCCTTTCTTTTTCTCATGTGTTCTTCGCGTTCTTCGTGGGGTGATGAACAACGGAACATTGTGCATCCTTTTTTCAATGAAAAGATCCCAAATTGGATATCTAACATCATGATGACCTATCAGAGATGCAACGATGATAGAGGTAGAAAAATCGATACGGTTTGGGAATTATCGTTCTTTGATCGTTCTTCTCACGGATGATCAAAACGCATTTTAGGGGCCGATCGGAGGCCTAAAACTAATGAAATAAACTTTGTGATGTTCGGGTGACCTAAACTCAAGATTTTTGCTAAGATTGGATGGTCGTATCAATGATTGGAGAAACACCGAGGTGCGGCGCAACAGGTTCGTGTTTCTGGAATTTTCTAGAACACACAGTGTGTACCTCTGAAGAACACGTCATGTGGTATCGACAACGACAGCAAGGGTTTTGAGGGGTCAGATAGGTATCAAATGGCGTGTGACCCTGGTCACATGGCATGTTGGACCTTCCCTGAAGTTTGGCATGCATATTGGGTGATACAAGGATACAGGATTGTGTGCATGGTCTTGTACTCCACCACAGGACCAGACCAGGCCAGCTACATTGGTTACCCTATATATCGGTTACACGGGATGGTGCACATGGGATAAAGCCGTGTACGGGCACACGACCATGTACATGGAGCCAACCCCAGCTACTTGGACACGATGTGTGTTATTTACTACACACCATGTACTATGACCATCCTTGAGACATGGGTCGCTGTACATAGGTAGTACCTAGGGTCAGAAGACATGGTGTGTGACACTTCTACACGCCATGTAATTTTCATTACATGGCTTAATATTCTTGTCCACTATATCTTCAACATGTTTACTTTGGGTTAGTTCCCATTTTCATTATTCCCCTGAAGGTCTGGTATCATTTCCTTCTACAGAAGTATGATCCCTTTAGCAGGACTTTATGAGATAGAGTCAGGTATCCCTCTGAGAGGCCCAGAGCGAGATCCTCTACCCACTCTTGACCCTAGGTAGAGTCAGTAATTGACATGACTATCCCCACAGGGCATTGATCCTATACTTAGTAGGTGAATCCGGATGATTCGTGGTATCCACCATGGCCCTGTATGTGATCCTCGTCTGTGTATCGTGATCTTTTCCCCACTCAGAAGTGTGTTCTCTCGTAATGAGTGCATCTATCTCTCATGACCTTTCCTGATAGACAGTACTTCTCATAAATATGTCATCAAAGCTATCAGACTCATGGATTGAGTTCTCCCAAATGAGTTCTTTGTGTAATCTTCAAACTAAATCCATAGCGGGGGTATGTTGTTGCATGACTTGTCTCTAGACTACGGGTTTGGGATTTGAGTATATCTAGATTTTGTTCTCCTATTATATGTTCAGTATACATATACTATGTAGAGATTACTGTACTTTTTCTTTGTGTATTGCTTTGTGATTTTTGGATTCCTCTACTGAGTATTCTTATACTCACCCCTACATGGTCTTTTCCTACACGTGTTGTGTATTGTGCAGACAAGCAGTCTTTTGACAGAGTCCAGGGAAGACTAGGACTAGACTAAGTTTTCTGAGTTTCCTACAGGTCGAGGTGTTCCTACAGCTATGAGCAGCAGTCCCAGTACCTTTTGGGTTTACAGGTTGGACTTTTTAGTTTTCATACTCATGCTTTTGGTGGGCTTGTATTCTGGCCCAATTTACTTTCTGTACTTTACTTTCCATCATACTCTGTTGGTTGGGTTTAGTTGTATGCATGCATTTTGTCCATTAGTGTTTTTTTACATTTCAACATTATGGGTTTAGAGATGTGTGCATGGGTACAGGTACTTAGGAAATTCCTCCCATGTTAGTAATATTCCTACTCAGTGCTAGTCACCAGCCCCTGACCTATTGGAGGCGGGCTTAGGGAGTCGCGGTGCGGGCCCCAATAGGACGGGTCATGACCAGAGTGGTATCAAAGGAGTTCGGTTCTACCTTAGGACCAAGTGTCTGTGATATTGGTTTGGGGCAACAGTGTTAAGTGTTTTGAGCTCAGCTTTTAGGCTAGAGACTCCAGTGTTGGTGCGGGCGGCCGACATATCCAAACACCATGACTCTGATAACCTTCCTTTCGACTTGGTATATGAAAACACTATTTGTGGGGAAATAAAAGGATGGTACATGCATCATATAGGAATGAGTTGTGTTTTCCATTTCCTTTGTGTCAGCTATCCAGATATACTCGTTAACCATGGTACATCTTATTTCTCTACAGGATTCCTCTATGATGCATACCTGCTTTGATTCAATAGTGTGATCATGAGGATGACCCCCTCAGTGACGAGGCTTCGATACAGGTACCAGTTCCCCAGGCATTTCCACCAGGTGGTGCATCTTCCATACCACCACTAGTGGAGCAGCCTATGGTACCTGCAATATAGATTAATGAGGAGTGCAGGCTGAGCACGCTCCATGAGTTCCAAAGATAGAGACCTGTCAGGTTTTGAGGCGAGTCTGACCCTCAGGTGGCTGAGGACTGTCTTGAGGCGGTGACTAGATTTTTCCGTCTAGTGAGGACACTAGAGGACCATATGGTGATCCTAGGAGTGATCCTTCTTCAGGGTTCGGCAGGACGATGATGGAGTCTGACCACACATACTCATGACAAGGATACTCTTTCATGGACAAAGTTTGAGTGACTCTTAAGGGAGGAGTTATCTCTGGTTACACTGAGATCAATGCGCATCCAGGAGCTTCTTCAGCTCGAGCAGGGAATTTTGACAATAGCTAACTATTCATCAAGGTTCACCAACCTCGCCCGATACTCGATAGAAATGGTCAAAGATCAATACTTCAGAGCTCGGACCTTAAATCAAGGTCTACGATGAGACATACAAGATGGTGTTGTGCCTTTATGCATTCTGACTTATGCTGGAGTGCTCGAGCGGGCCTTAATGATTGAGAGATTCTTGGCGGGGTAGAGACAGCCGACGACAGTCAGCAGCAGGCAGACAGGTATAGAGACCTTGGCAGCGGGGAGCCAATGTCAGGCATAGGGATAAAGATGTGGGAGATGTCATAGGAGGACCCAGGATAGGGGATCGATAGTCTAGGGATCTTAGGATGGATCCAGTCAGCCCAGGGAGAAGCGGTGCTACTCGTGCAACGGTAGGGGACATCTCGCTAGAGATTGTCCGACCCGTCGAGCTGCTGATAGGGAGGCAGTTTATGGACCACTAAGGTAGAGGCAGAGAGTGGAGTAGGTAGACCCACTAGGTGGTGGACATGGAAGAGGAGCATAGAGAGCTTTAGGTGGTGGAAAACACTTCGATTTACTTCCACCACCACCCCCAAGAGGTCTGCACCAGGCTCAAGGAGCTGGGGGATAGGGGCGGGGATAGCTTCATGCGGTCGAGACGTACAACCCAAGGACACTAGGGATGATTTGAGGTATGATCTGTGTCTTCTCTACCTAAGATTTCATACTTATAGACATAGGTTCTAGTCATTCTTTCATCGCCACATGTATTGTGAAAAACCTTGAGATTTTGGTAAACCTGATGACTTGATCCTTACGCTTGGATACACCTATGGTAGGAGACTCGACGATCACAAACCTTTTAATACAGTGTAATATTATCCTTGGAGGTGATAGTTTCAGTTAGAACCTCTTGGTTCTAGTGTCAAGGCCTTACGACGTCATTCTTGGTATGGATTGGTTATCTTTGATCCATGCCTAGATTGACTGTTTTAGGCGAAGAGTGTGTTGTGTCTGCAATGATGGGATGAGGTTTTATTTTGTCAGAGAAAAGGAGACCCAGGCAGCACAGAACGGGCTCATGCATAAGAGGGTGCAACCGATCACTCATGAGTTGGCTAGCCTTTACCTTGGAATAGTAGATGTTATGACCTCCCAATTACCAGTAGTAGTGGTGGAGTATGAGGATGTCTTTCTCGAAGATGTTCCCAGACTACCTCCCCGCTGGGAAATTGACTTCTGTATCGACTTACACCCTGGGATGGCACCGATTTCCTCACCAGCATATCGGATGGCCCCCGTAGAGCTTTTCAAGCTGAGGGTGTAGTTGGAGGATTTTCAAAGAAAGGGTTTCGTAAGACCCAGTGTTTCACCCTGGGTGGCCCCAGTCTTGTTTTCCATGAAGGCAGATGAGATTTTGAGGTTTTGCATGGATTATTGGTTCCTGAATTGGGTAACAATGAAGAACAAGTATCCACTTCCAAGAATCAACAACCTCTTAGATCAGAAAAGAGAGGCATAGTGGTTCTTGAAGGTTGACATTCGATTATGTTATCACCAGTTATGAGTACGGGATGAGGATATACCGACAATGGCTTCCAGATACCGCTATGGTCACTATGAGTACTTGGTGATTCCTTTTGGAATGAAAAATGCTCTTGAAGTGTTCATGGGACTGATGAACTGGATATTCCAGCTGTACTTGGACCAGTTCGTAGTGGTCTTCATTGATGACATCCATGTGTTCTTGGTGTCAGAGGAGGAGCACGCGAGACACATGCGAATGGTTCTAGACATACTCCGAGAGCACCAGATTCATGGGAATATCTCTAAGTGCTAGTTATGGATTCAATAAGTCCACTTTTTGGGACATTTCATCTCATCTAATGGTTTAGTTGTGGACCCAGCCAAGGTGGAAGCATTGTTAGCATGGGATCCACCTCGGAGCGTGACGGAGGTGTGGAGTTTCCTTAGGTTGGAAGGATATTATCGGAGATTCATTCCTGATTTCTCCCAAATATCAACACTGATGACAGCCTTGACCAGGAAGGGACAACCCTTCATATGGACTGAGAAGTTCCAGTAGGATTTCGAGTAGTTGATACAGAGTTTGAAGAGTACCTCGATTTTGAGATTGTCTGAGGAGGGTGTCGAGTATGTAGTTTTCTGCGATGCGTCAAGAACCGAGCTTGGTTTTCTCTTAATGCAGAGACAGGTAGTGATTTATTATGGTTCACACCAGCTTAGGCCACATTAGCATAACTATGAAACCCACGATCTCAATTTGGTAGTGGTAGTCTTCGCATTAAAGATGTGGCGACACTACCTTGTGGGCGAGAAGTTCATCATCTACTCCGACCACAAGAGCCTCAAGTACATTTTCTCACAAAAGGATTTAAATATGAGGTAGAGTCATTGTATAGAGTTACTCTAGGATTATGATTTCAATTTCATCTATACTCCTAGTAAGGATAACAAGGTGGAAATACTCTTAGTAGAAGTTAGATCTCGCAGCTATCGAGTGAGGCAACAGAGCAGTTAGCCACGTTACAGCTATCCTTCATGGATAGCGAGGATGCAGCTTACCTCCAGTCAATGGTTATCACCCCTCCACTCTTATAGAAAGTTAGGGAGGCATATCTTGGGGATATCAAATGTGAGGTTTCACATGCTCAGTTATCCACAGGACATGCTCCTGATGGATATTCGTAAGGTGGGGAGCACGTACTTATTTTTAGGGGATGCACTGTTGTAACAGTGGGATTGTGGGAAGAGGCCATAGGGGAGATTCATACATCCCTTTGGTGGTACATCCTATAGTGTAAAAGATATACCAGGGTCTCTGACAATAGTTTGGGTGGTCAGGCGTGAAGAAGGTAGTAGCAGAGTTTGTTTCTCGATGCCTTACATGCCATCAGGTGAAGGCTGGGCACCAGGTTCCAGCAGGATTAGCTCACCCCCTGGAAGTTCCATAGTGGAAGTGGGATGGAATATTGATAGACTTTATGACAGTCTTACCACTGAAGTCCAAGAGGCATGATTCCATATGGGTGATCGTTGACCAACTCACTAAGTCGGTCCACTTCCTAGATATTAGGAAGTAGAGTTCTGTAGAGATCTTGGGATGCCTCTACGTGTAGGAGATAATTAGGCTTCATGGAGTCCCTTCAATAATAGTCTTGGATTGAGATTCCCGCTTCACATCCCAGTTGTGGAAGGTATTGTAGGAGGCTTTTGGGACTCAGTTACGCTTGAGCATGGTGTTTCATCCTTAGACCGATGGTCAGACAGAGAGGATCATCCAGGTTATGGAGGATATGTTGTAGGCCTATATCTTAGACTTCAGTCACAGTTGGGAGGACCACCTACCACTAGTAGATTTTGAATACAACAACAGCTACCACTCCACCATTAGTATGGCTCCATTCGAGACCTTGTATGGGAGACCCTTCCAGTCACTGCTTTGCTAGACTGACCCCGGAGAGTCAGCACTCATGGGTCCAGAGTTGGTACGATCTACCACTGAGAAGGTGCAGATCATCCGGGAGCAGATGAAGACTGCACAGAGCTGGCAGAAGTCTTATGCTGACAGAATACGGGGACCTTTGGAGTTCGAAGAGGGAGACCATGTCTTTATTCAGGTCTCACCTTGATGAGGGTTACATAGATTTTCTAGGGTGGCAATCTATATCTGAGGTTCATTAGACATTTCTAGATACTACACAGAGTTGGCGAGGTGGCATACCACCTAGCTCTACTAACATAGTTGTATCGGGTACATGATGTCTTCCACATGTCTCAGCTGAGAAGGTATGTGCATGACCTATCACACATCATCGACTGGGGCGAGATGGAAATTGAGGATGGAGTGACCTTTGCTGAGTACCTAGTAGAGATTGAGGATCGTCAGGAGAGGATACTTCGTGGGTGATCAATTCCCTTGGTGCATGTTCGGTGATAGCACGGGAATCTTCGGGAGATCATGTGGTAGAAAGAGGCTCAGATCCGTGCCCAGTACCTGCATCTTTTTTAGTAGCCTTTTTTTTGGATTTTCGGGGATACAAAGCCCCAAGGTGGGGAGAATGTAATGTCTCGGATTTTTCATGTATTATTTTACAATATTATATGGAATTATTACGAGACCAAACACGGATATGGCATGTCATTCTGAGGCCCGATGAGCCCAGAATGGTGATTTGAACTTTTTTTAAGCTAAGTAAGTTGGTGGGTGTGCGTGGTTATGGAATTTTCCGAATGGATGACCAGATAAAAAATCTAAGGGCACCGTAGCGTCCAGAACAATGAATTTTCCTAAGAGCGGGTCTAACCTCGACCGGCACGGTTCAAGGGAAAAAATTAATTTTTAGATGTTTTTAGTAAATTAAAATAAAATAAAATTAATAAATTCGAAAAGTTTATTTATTTTATTTGGAAACATCAGCTACAGTGCAATGAAGGGGCTGTTGTTTTGATAATTAATTACATTCCATAATCACTCTGAAACAGCAATGCTAACTCATTAATGTTGCAGCATAATGACAGAAAATCAGAATAATAGAATGATGAAACATGTTCCCTTCTTTTTATGGTTTAATCGAATATTTCTCACTGGTAGAAGATGGAGAGAAACTTTGTAGAATTATTATATCTTTGGAAGAGAACTCGTTGGTCAATGACGACGCATCTCGGGTCTGACGAACCTCACCAACGAATGCGATGTAGCGATCATTCTTAAACCGGATCAAGGTAGGGGTTGTTATTTCAATTCTTCTTCCCCATTCTTAGATTTAAATATGAACTCAGATCAACCCACGAACAGTTTGATCCGTGGATTCGTATGTTTTTTAGGGAGGGTTTTTATTGTGTTGATCTCAGAAAATTAATCTAGGTTATATTATTGTTTTGATTCTGCTCTGTTTGATCCTACTAACGGGAGTGAATCAACACCATGAGGAATGATGGCGGAGGTTCGTTCCTCAATTTTTCTGTAGGATTTCTTTCCCCTTTCTTTTTCTCATTCGTTCTTCATGTTCTTCATGGGGAGACAAACAACGGATCGTTGCGCATTCGTTTTGAGACTCAACGATCCTAAATTGGAGATCCGACATCATGATGACCTAGAAGAGCTACAACGATGATGGCGGAAAACGAATTGACATGGTTTGCGAATTATCATTCTTTGACCGTTCTTCACAGAGATGATCAAAACACATTTTCAGGGCCAATCAGAGGCCCAAAACTGATGAAATCAACTTTGTGATGTGTGGGTGACCTAAACTCTAGATTTTTGTTGAGATCGGACAGCCGGATCAACGATCGGAGCAACACCAATGTGCGGTGGAACAGGTTCGCATTTCTGTAATTTTCCAGAACACACAGCGTGTATCTCCGAAGAACATGTCATGTGGTATTGGTGGCAGTGGCTAGGGTTTCGGGGGATCAGATAGGTATCACATGGTGTGTGACATTGGTCACATGGCGTGTTGGACCTTCCTCAAATCTCAGTATGTATCTTGGGTGATACACGGACACAGGATGGAGTATACGGCCATGTACTCCACCACATGTCCAAACCAGGCTGGCTACATGGGTTACCTCATGTACCAGTTACACGAGATGGTGCACATGGGATAAAGTCATGTATGGGCACACGACTGCGTACATGGAGCTGACCCTAGGTACTCGTACACGGTGTGTGTTATGTACTACACGTCGTGTACTGTATTTTATACATGACCAGACTTGAGACACTGGTCGTTGTACACAGGCAGTACTCGGGGTCAGAAGACACGGCGTGTGACACTTCTACACACTGTTTATTTTTCAGTACATGGCTTGATCTTCTTGTCCAACATATATTGGAGATTTTTTGTTTGTTTTAGTTCCCATTTTCCTCATTCCACTAAAGTTCAGGTATCATTTCCTTCTATAGGATTATGATCCCTTCAGCAGGACTTTCTAAGATAGAGTCAGATATCCCTCCGAGAGGCCCAGAGCGAGATCCTCTATCCATTCTTGACCCTATGTAGATTCAGGTATCGATGTGACTATCCCCATAGGGCATTGATCCTTTACTTAGTAGGTGAATCCGGATGAGTCACGGTATCCTCCAAGGCCCTGGCAGCGATCCTCATCTGTGTATCATGATCTTTTCCCCACTCAGTACTGTGTTCTCCTAGAATGAGTGCATTTATCTCTCGTGACCTTTCCTGATGGATAGTACTTCTTGGACAGATGACATCAGAGCTATCAGAATCATGGAGTGAGTTCTCCTAGATGATTGCTTCCTGGAATCTTCAAACTAAATCCCTAGCAGGGGTATTCTGTTGCGTGACTTATCCCTAGACTACGGGTTTGGGATTTGAGTATATATGGATTGTGTTCTCCAATTATATGTTCAGTAGAAATATATTAAGTAGAGATTACTGTACTTTTACTTTTTGTATTGCTTTTTGGTTTTTGGGGTCCTCTACTGAGTATTTTTATACTCACCCCTACATGGGCTTTTCCCACACGTGTCGTGTCTTGTGCAGATGAGCAGCCTTTCGATGGAGTCCAGGGTGGACCAGGACAAGACTGAGCTTTCTGAGTTTCCTATTAGCCGAGGTGTTCCTATGGATATGAGCAGTAGTCCTAGTACATTTTGTGTTTATAGGTTGGACTTTGTAGTTTTCAGACTCTTGATTTTGGTGGGAATATATTCTGGCCTAGTTTACTTTCAGTACTTTACTTTCCATCATACTCAGTTGGTTGGGTTTATTTGTATGCATGCATTTTTTCCTTAGTATTTTTTTTTATATTTCAGAATTTTGGGCTTGGAGATGTGCGCATGTGTACAGGTACTTAGGCAATGCCTCTGATGTTAGTAATATGCCTACTCGGTTCTAGTCACCAGCCCCTGGCCTATTGGAGGTGGGATTTGGGAGTCGCAACGCGGGCCCCACTAGGACAGTTTGTGAAAGAAAATATATTATAGGTGTAAGAGGAATATTCTGAATGTAATAGAATTATATATTTGTAGGAATATTTAGGCTATGTAAGATATTTTAATTAGAAAAATTTTGAGTTTCGGCTCGGTGAAAATTGAAGTTTTATATAATTTTAAGATACTTAAGAATGATGTGAGAAGATTATTGGGCCATTATTAAAAGAAAAAAACAAAAAATAAATTTTATACAAGCTATGAGTGACTGAGAAACTAAACTTCAATATGAGTGAGAAGAATATCAAATATTGAAGGAATGTATACAATATTAAATGTACTTAAATGGATTTATTGGATTTTAAAGAATTATTTATATGTATATGATTCAAATCTTGAGATTTTTATTAGAGTTCAATTCATTTATTATTCTATTTATTTGAGTATAAAGAATAATGAATATTTTTGGGTTACTTATTCTTTGTATAAACTCAACATAAGTTCTATATAAGATTTCATTTTAAGATCTGACACCACAAGTTGAGTTCCACTACACAAACTGATATTATATTTGACTTTCATATTGTTAGGGAGATTGAATTGCATGATTTATAATGTCAGTTTGAGGAAGATGAAGCAGATCATTTAGAATAATAAAAGAGAAATATTTTCAACCCTTTGAGATTCATCTATTAAGGGTATTCATAGGATATCCCTTGAGTTGAAAAATATTGCAACTGGGAAGAAGATCCATGTGGTAAAGTTAGATCCCAATCAATGAAAAATCATGGTTGAAAAAATAGTTTTACTCAGATAAGTATTTTTATAGGTAGGCTCCCAAAATCATATTATATACTAATTAGGGTATATAAAAAAGACATGTGGAATTAATGAAGCTACATATATAGAAAAATTGGCATCATGAAAATAAAAAGAAGAAGGGAAAAGAGAGAATGTAACTATAGAGTAAGTGAGAGTGTGTTGTGATAGATAAGGAGTCTCTAAAATGAAAAAAAAATAGATACTGAATTGACAAAGAATACTTTCTAAGTGTTGAAGAAAAATAAGGAGGAACTAAACCAATTTTTAGTAAGGAATAATAATTAAATTAAAGTCTCTTCTAAAGTTATACAACATTATGGTTTTGAGGAAAGAAAAATAATATAAAAATAAGTTGAGTGTAACAATTTTTGTTGTTGGTTGATTACATTCAAAGTTTAGAGGAGTCCAAAAAATAGATTCTATAAAGGATCTGGGAGCAATGAATTATTTAGAGACCAAGTTGCATATATTGTGTTTAAAAAACATTCAAGAAATAAAGTTCTTAGATTGAGTAAGTAGGTTGGTATTTTGGGTGTAGTTAAATCCCGGAATAAATTGTAATTTACTTTAAGAGGAGAAGGAATAACTGAAAATAAACCGATGGGATGTCAATATAAACAAGTGCAGTGGGATGATGCATTTTTAACTTGTGTAATATAGTGATTCAAAACTTGTTTAATATGGTATGTATTGGTTTCAAAATGATACATGTTCAACTCAACTTATATTGATAAAAATATTTTAGTGGATAATTCATGACTTGTACATCCCAATCATGGAAATGAGTACAATTCTTGGGAGGAGAATAACCTTATAAAAATATATGGGTTGATTTAATTTCATGTACTACATTACATATAAGTGTATGTTAGGTTAAAAATAAAAATATTCATGTATATTAACTGAAAATATATGATCATGTCCAAAATGGTTGAATATTTTAAATAATAAATTAAAATTGGTAAAAATTTAACAGCACTTGATCCCCCTAGGTGTTTCTATATGGTCCAATGGGTACAAAAAGTGGTATTATAGTGTTGTTTCCCTATGATTAGATCATAATTTCTTGATAAAAATAATAATTAGAATCACAAGGTTCTAACTTAGATTTGTTTGAAAAAAATTCCCAAATTTTTTTCACAATATTACATGATGTATGTATTTAAAATGTTTGAGATGAGTTCAAAAGTGCCTCAGATGGAAGAATATTCTTCCATTCCTATTAGAATGGATTTGAAAGTCTCTACCAATACTTTACTAAATATGAATAATAAAGAGCCTAAAAATTATATAAAATATTTAAATAAGTAAGAGAAATCACCATGGGTATAAATTAACCAAACTGGTAATTCTTCTTACAAATCATTTGATTATTATTCCTCAGATAAAGAATGTGCAAGAAATGAAAAAGGTTTCATTGAATATTAAAAATAGATCTAACTTGAGTTTAAGGATTATTTAAAGTATTTATGAATTTATTTGGTGACATATATATTCAAATTCATCAAGGGATTTCATGATTATAAGTAAGTTCTATAAGTATGAGTTGATTCCATATAAGAGGCATTAGCAAAGAATATGAGTTTTCCAAAACTATCAAAAATCTATTGAAATTAGAAGAATAATTTTTTAAAATTTAAATGAAATAATTCCATTTATTGAAGAATAATTTCAAATGGATTAATTTGATAATTAATTGTTTTATAAGGTAGTTAAATAAGTGATCCATTCTTTTGAAAAAATTCATAAATTCTCATTGGATGTTGAAATTGTTCAACGTTAAATAAAGGAAAATAGAGTGAATGAGATTAAAAAAATTTATAATAGGATAATGGAAAGAATTATAATAAAGTTATAAATATGGTTAAAGTTTTGAAATATGGGTTCATATTAGCTGATGATGAAAATAACACCATCAACCTAAAGTGCTTAGAGTTAGAGATGAAACTAAAAATTATTGAAGAAACCAGACCTTAAACTTCCCAACATGATGAGAAGAAAATATTTGATTATATAAGAAAATATAAAAGTATTTTTAATTATATTAAGACTCAAATTTTGGGAAATATAATCTTGATATCATCTAGAGAATCCTCCACCTCAACTTCGTAGAAGAAAGTATCCCACAAATCAATACATTCAGTTTAACACTTGATCTATTTTTTCTATAAGTGTGGGATAAAGATTAAATTATATACAAATGTGGATGAGTAAAAATAAAAATAACTACATAAATTGATAAAGGTTGTATTTTATTATTTATAAGAGAACTTTTCCCCCAAATGGACCCTAAAAAGGGTGCTCTATCCCAAAATTACAAAGGAATAAAATTTGGACATATTTCACCTACATGTAAAAGAATGAGATCAATTGGTAGATGTTGGTGTTGATGGAGATTTGGGCATAGGTATATTGATTATTGAAAAAATATTTTAGATTATAAAATTTATTTAAGCCATAAATTAATGGGGGTCAAAGCTTAAGTTCAAATAAAACATGTTGGAAGAAAACAAACCTCACAGAATATAAGAAATATTTCTTGTAAGAATATATTTTAATTACTTGTAAATTTATATGAGTTATGAAATATTGGTTGTTAATTATATGATTAATAACTATTAAACCCTACTATGTATAATTAAAATGTTGAAGATAATATAGAACCATCACAAACTGGGAATCAGGTGAAGAAAGAGAGTGTTTATTCCTTATGAGATAACCAAACAAAATCAATGAAGAGAAATATACATAGTAAGATAATGAAGAAAAATGAATATTATTTATAAACCTATTGAAATAAGTGATTCTATTATGTTAATATAGGCCACACCATATAACATTTCAATATTTCCATGAATATCATAGTAAATGGAAGTAAACTAGAATCAAGAAATGAGTCAATTCAAGAGAGAGATAGTCATATTGGCATGGTGATTGACACTCCTTTTAGAGAAGCTGATGAAGGTTATGGGTATAGCATAAGTCCCTGATTGAGTAATAAACTAAGAAGTATTTTTTATTTTATGGAACATTTTCAATATCTTATATGATGTGAATATTGTGATCAATAAAATTTTTCCCTTGAAAATTGACATAAGAAAACCCAGAACCTATAAAGGATCTTTGCACATAAAATTTATAATTAATTTAAATATTATAGAAAGAAATGATACCTTATCTAGAGATGTTTTTTTGATGTAGGTTTTGATCATCTAAAAACACTTTTTAGATTACCTTTGTTGTGCTATAAGTATATAAGTGTAGAATCCCTCTAGCGGTGATCCATGTGTGCTGCTTTATCCTTCGAATGATGTCGAATGATTTCCAGGTGCTAGTATGGAAAATAAATCATATTTTTTTGTTCATCTTGATCTCTTGAATATTCTTAAGGCTTGAATGAGTTCTTATCATTCTTGAGAATATTAGGGGAATAATTTAAGAAAGAATACCATTGTGATCATTAATTCTCAATTCTCGGTTTTTCGATTAACACTATATAATAGACATAACCATCTATTTATAGAGCTAGGGTTTAGGTTACGATATTATTTAATTTAATATAGTCCATTAAATAATATAATAATTCTTTACAAACCCCATCACATATAATAATATGATTATTATTATTATTATTTTATTCCTTGTGCTAACTTTTGCAATAATAAATAATATTTACTATCTTGCAAATAAATATTCATCACCAAAAACAATCTTGATCTACTCTCATTCCTTGTTATTTATTGAATACCCAAATAAATATATAATTAAATATTTCATTAATCAATAAATATTTATGATCGATAATACATGAATAAAATCATTTCTTTGTCTTGAGAATAATATTTACTTCATTAATTAAATTCAAATAGAATTTAATAAATATCAATAGAAACACTTAGTGTGGGACCCTTCAGAATTATTTCTTGTTGAAATTAAATGGGATTAACTAAAGTCCAAGATTACTATCTAGAAATGGGTCGAGGTACCCAAGATAAAGAAATTAATTTCTCAACATTTAAAACCATATAATAACACTCACTATGTAATATAATCTTATTTTCAAAATATCACAACAATCAGGTTTCACATTTGTGTCATCAATCTAAATAATTTTTATGACTTTATTTGATTATCTGAAATAAACACATCATTACAACATGTCCATGGGATTTAATGTGATGTTTCTATTCCAATAAAATGTTTTAGATACTAACTTCTATAAATATGGAAGTTATAAATCCTTCCCCAACTTATCCATTAATGGCATGTCATTCATGACACAAACAATATACCTTACTTCTAGCAAACAAATAACATCATCATTTAAATAAGTAAATCTAAGTGAATGATTCATAAAATTCATTAATGTTATAATAAATTCTAAGTAAAATTACATACACTTGTAGATAGGAATATCTGATGACACCAAAACATGTCGAAATCCTACTGGTATGTCTATTCTCATAATCTCCCATCTTGGATATTACAAAGTGTGAACATCATGAGAATAAGCCTCATCCACTTATGATAAATCTCACTTAAAAGTCTAAATAATATGTGTACTATCATAGTACATTATCCAAGCATATATCTATATTTAAGAATGTTGTCGTGTCACTTCAATGTTCTCATCATAGTAGAGAAATGTTATGACCTTATCAATGTGACAGATACCCAAGGAAATTATTACATAAAAGTCATGCAATACAATGAACAATATGTAATAAGATATTTTATTAATATTTAGATATTTTAATATACATGTAATAAAATTACAATTAGTTTGTTCCTAGAACACCAACTTCAATAAACTCCCACTTGGACTAGAGCCAGCTGCCTATGACTTTTAGTCTGCTAGACCTTACATGATGATCATGTTTCTACTAAGTTAAGGCTTTATTAAATGGGTCCATCATGTTTTATTCTATAGATATTATTCTCACTGCAACCTCACCTCTCTTATAAAAATAACTCAATGGATGATACTTCCAAAGTATATGCTTTTTCCATTGATGTAACCTTAGCTTCTTTTCAAGAGCCACCACTGTAGTATTATCACAATAGAGTGTGATAGGCTCTTTACTACAAGGTACCACATCAGACTCTTGGATAAGGTTTTATATCTAAAATACTTATTTAGCTACCTTATAAGCCACAATATACTCTGACACTATTGTAGAATCTATAACCACAACCTGTTTTGAGCTCTTTCAACTCACAACACCTCTATTCAAAGTGAAGATATATCTCATCTATGATTTTGGAACATCTTCATCTATTTGGAAACTAGCATCTGAATATCCTCTGATGACTAGTTCTTAATCTCCTCCATATATTAGAAACATATCCTTAGTACACCTCAGATACTCAAGGAAAGACTTTACTTCCATCCAATGTTACTCACTTGGGTCATATTGATATTTTTCTACCACACTCAATGTGTAGGAAACATTTATCCTAGTACACAACATATCATACATGACTGACCCAATCGTCGATGTGTATAGAATCCTTTTCATTATTTTTCTTTCCTCATTTTTCTAATGAAAATTTTTCTTGGAAAGATTAATTCCATATGACATTGACAAAAATACCCTTATGGGTTGTTTCATACTAAATTTCTTCAGTATGTTGTCAATATACATACCCTGACTTAGGCTGAGCAACCTCTTGTATCTATCAAGATGGATCTTGATCCCAATAATATATGTTTCCTCATATAATTCCTTCATGAAGAAGAATTTATTCAACTAGGATTTAACAGACCATACGACTAGTATTTCCTTTCTAATAAGTAATATGTCATCAAAATATAATATTAAGAAAACAAATGCATCCCACTAAACTACTTATAGACACAAGGATCGTATTCATTCTTTATAAAACCAAATTTTTTTATTCCTTCATCAAAATGAATGTTCCATAACCAGGATTCTCTTGTTAATCTATAAATGGATATTTTCAACTTTCATACATTATTGGCATCCTTTTGAGTTACAAAACCTTTATGTTGTGTCATATAGTCATCTCCCTAAATGTTCCAATTAAGGAAGGATATTTTTACATCCATTTTTAAAATCTCATAGTCTTGGAAGGCTATAATGGAAAGTAGAATTATGATGGATTTTATCATTGAAACTGGTTAAATGTCTTATTATAGTCTATTTCTTAGTATTATTTAAACCCTTTTTCAACCCATAATGCTTCGTAAGTATTGAATTGTCCATACATGTATAGTATTTTCTTGAATACCCATTTACAACCAATAGTATTTACATCCACTATAAGATCTTCTAAAATATAGACTTTGTTTTGGTGCATGGAATCTATTTCATAATTCATAGCTTCTTAACACTTGGAAACATCTATTCCACTTACTACTTACTTGTAGGTTAGAGGGTTATTATTATCAATTAATAACGATTCACCATCCTTGGTGACTCAAAAACCATACCATTCTAGTTCTCTAACCTCTCTTGTAATCCTACATAGTACTTGTGTCTCTAAGACATATTCTTCCATGGGGTTTTGTAAAAAAAATTCATATTCCAACTCTTTCATACCTTAAGCGTGGACTTCATTGAATTCTATCTCACTCTCACTATCACTTTTAGTGATATCCTCCCTCTCAAGGAATATGTCATGTCATTCCACTATTACCTTTTTTCCTTGGGGTCGTATAGGTAATATTACCTTGTATCCTTGGGGTGTCCTATAAAGGTACACTTTGTGCCTCAGGTTGTTAGTTTGTTTACTAAAGACACCTTAACAAATTCTTTGAAACCCCACACATGTAAGTATAACAACATAGGTTTACTTTCATTCTAAAAATAGTAGGGTATACCATCTTCTTCTTTACAAGGAACTTGGTTTAGTATTGTATTTTTGTTTGTAAAACATGTCCCCAAAATAAAAATGGAATTCTCACATGAATCATCATAAATATCACTACATACAACAAGGTTCAGTTCCTCCTTTAGATTACACTGTTCCATAGAGGTGTATAAGAATGAGTGAGTTGGGATAGGATCCTGAACTCTCATAAATAATCAATCAAGCCTTGATTAAGTTATTATTAACCATGGTTTGAGTGGAGTTTCTTAATCATATACCAATATGGTTCTCAAATTCATTATTTTATTCCTTGAAACTATCAAATTATTCTAACTTATGCATCATTAATTATACATATCCATATCTACTAAAATAATCAGTAAAAAATTATAAAGTATGAATACCCACCCTTTTCTTCAATAGTAAATGGTTTGCACACATCAGTATAAATTAATTCAAGAATATATTTAGACATTTAACCTTTTACAAAAAATGGGGATTTGGTCATTTTTTCTTATAAACATACATGACATACACCAAGTTGTTTTAGTTCAAAAGAATTTAAATATTAATCCTGGTGTAATTTTTTCAAACATTTTTCATTTACATGACATGGCTAGTGATTCCATAGTTGGGTGTGGTATAAGTCATGTGAAGTAGTTTCATTATCAATTTCCATTACTTGGTTCATTTAATCCAAAACATAAATACCATTATTTAAATTCCACTTACTATAAAAAATGGTATCTTTATAAAATAAGCAATATTTATTCCCAAACATGAAAATAAATCCATCTGTATTAAGTCTAGATACAAAAATAATGTTTTTGGTAATAAATGGAAATAAATAGAAATCCTTTAAAACCATGATCATTCTCATTGGTAATGTAAGGTGGTAGTCCCTGATAGCCAAAGTATCTAGTTTGGCTATGTTGGATGCTCATAGATTTACCAACCCTTTGTAAGTATTTCTTAATATACTTGGTTTATATACTTGAATATGTATGTGAGAACAAAAATCTATATCAAATACCCAATTTATAGAAATATATAGATTGAACTTGATAATAAATTCACCTGAAGCTTCCCATTGATTCTTTGGATATGTTTAGTTTTTCTTCCAGTGGACCTTCATTACACATGTGAAACAGATAGCTTCCTACTCCCTTGATTTACCTTTGATCTATCCCTTATTGGAAGGGTATTTTGAAGAATATTTGGTCTTATATCTCTTCATTTGGACTTTCCATTTATTCACTATAAGGACAGAAGGATTTTCTCACTTTGTATCCTTATCTACTTGGTTAAGAAGATTGAGTAGATCTAGAAGATACTTCTCAATGTTGTTCATATTAAAATTTACAAAAAAAATATAGAGAATATTTAAATGATGTGATGAAATAATGAGATCAGTGTGAAGTTCATCGGTGAGTTTAAACCATAGAACCTATAGTTACTTAATGTAGCTAATGATCATGACTACATAAGGCCTAGCTAGAACACCATCTCCAATATTACTCTAAAATATAGACTTTGAGATCTCAAACCATTCTTATATTACTATATCATGGTAAAGACTATGGATATTCTTGAGAATTATATACGCATCCTTTTTTTGAATTCATAAACTCACTACACATAGATGAAACCATTAAAAATTGAACATTGACCATGTCATTGAAGTGTTTTTCATTGATAGATAACTATTCTTCACTCGCCTTCTTTATGGGTGTATTAGGTAATAAGGATTCTAGCAAGAAAGATTTTTTTTAATGGTGAAACACAAACCTTAGGAATATGAACCATTCCTAGATGTTACTGCTAGTGAGGATATGGTATTTCTCTAATATAGATCATAGGGATAAATTAAATGATGAGTTTTCCATTATTTTACAATTTTAAAAGATCATATTATTAATACTTTTCTTGATTAAAAATTATGTGAGAAATAATAATAATATTAATTTTATTAAGTCTAAAACTATTTTATTATAACAAACCAACTTGGGTCAACTAGATAATCCACCCATGCCACCCCATCACGGTGGTGAGGAGAAAAGGGATAACGGAAAACAATTCTTAGATATAACCAAAACAAGATATACAACCAGATAACAATGCAGAAGAAAAAGATACAACCAGATATATAAAAACAAATACAAATAAGCTAAACCAAAAATTTATAAATTATAAAAGACCAGAAATTCTCCATGTTACTAACTTTCACCTTCAAACCATCTTGTACTGAAGGCAACGACCACAAGAGAGGCCAACACGATACAAGATACCATTCCCTTTCCCTAGATCCTGAAATACAACATCTATAATATCCAAAATTAAAATTAGGGTGTGAGAAAAATTCCTAGTAGTATATAATCATAGAGTCAATATAATTTCTAATATCAAGAATTAAATAGTTCTATCTTTTAAAAAAATAGTTTTACAAATCATTTTCATAAAACCAAACTCATTTTTAAGTCATTTTCCTTTGGTTTTAAAAAAGCCATTCATATCCTCAAAGCCAGTAATATGACAAGAATAAGTGATAAAATAGGGAGTCATATCCATACACCATAAGGTAAAAAAGTAAACACATATATATGACATAATCCATCGTGTGAATCCATGTGATACAACCTCGATTAAAACCAAAATGTGAGCAACTATCCATGACAAAAAAAATCACGATATAAATAACCATAAATGAAAAATCACTCCATATTGGGACCTATACTATGGGAATACATACTAGACATAATAGATCCTAAATAGTCATATTTTGGTACAAATAAATATTGAGTCCTTCTATAGTTCATTGATATCTTGAAAGAAACCCCTAATGGTGACACACACACTAGAGTCACTTATGTCCCTTTCTCAACACACCCAAGGTTCCCAATGTGACAAGTTTATCAAAATACATTTTAAAACCATGATCACAATTTATAAAACATTTTCAAATCCAAGATAATATAATTAAGTTTTTGAAAACCAATTTCTAGTCCAAAGCCACCATTAAATCATTTAATCAAACACTTAGTGTGTAAAAACCCATTTTTAAAGAAAACCCCATTTAAAAACATGAATCTTTAAAAGAAATTACTTAAAACCACAAATCACATAAAATAAATGAATAAACTGTCATAATTTTAAAATAATAATAATAAATTCAAATAATTAACCCTCTATATAGAAACACCTACCTCAAAATAGAGGTAGAACAATTCTCCTTCGACAATGGTGACCAGGAAAGAGTATATTAGGTCCTCACAATCCTAGATCCATAATAAACAATTTGAATACTCTATCAATACCCTTATATTCATCATACACATCCCCTTTGGGTTCTATAATATGTGAAGAGAATAATTCTAGAATAGATCTACAAATAAGAGGATAAAATGGAACAAAAATTAAACATATGTCAAAGAGATCAGTCCAGAATGGAGGAATTTCACCTTGAATTCAAAGGTATAGACCTTAAAAGTTTTGGGTAAGGGTAATGATAAGAAAATATAATATTAAGGGTTGATTTGTATTTAAAAATACTAATGGAAAAGAGTAAATCCCATTTTTTAATAGTTTGGAAGGGGGTCTCACAGTTTCCCGAGGGTAGGATGCATAGTTAAACTTACTTTTTTTCTTAAACGTGTGCTGTTATTATCCATTATTTGTGGGGGCATGATTTGGCTGACCAGTTAGTTTAACTGTGGACCAACCATGAAACCCCCTCTATCCAAAGGGTGTATGATTTTCATTGGGAGCCACATTGTTTAGGAAAACTATTCTCAAACCATGTGACACCCCTGGACAACCCCCAGGCCTTGCATGGTTCCCTAGGCATGCCGTACATTTTTTCTATCCATTTCAAAACCATGAAGACACCACTGGAACCTCACAGAGGCATACTACACTATTATAACATGGTTAAACTAATTGTATTCTTTAACTGTGTGCCTTGATAGTTTTCTCCAAAAACACTTGTTTTCAACCTCTGATCCTCTGAATCTTCCCAGACCCGAAAATAGAAAAAAAAAATGTGGCTCAAATAAGGTGTATATATTCCCTATAGGGCATTATAATTATACCTATCATAAAAAAAATCCCCAAAAAATCCTCAAGATTATGGACCTAGAAAAATATAATTCCATTACTGCCTCATCAATAATTCTTGCTTCCACATCTTGTAGTTATCTTGTTTACACTTCCACAGTACCTAGTCCAAGGGAATAATTTTACCATGTATTAACTTATCCTAGAAGTCCATAATCTGAATTTGTTGTTTAATAATGTTGGTATCAATCTCAAGATCAACATCCTTCCATTCAATAACATGTGAAGGATCTAGGTGATACCTCTTTCACTGGGAAGCATGAAACATGTCATGGATAAAAGTTAAATGAGAGGATAATTCTAACCTATATGCCACATTTCCAAGTCATCCCACAATCTCAAAGGGACCAACAAACCTTGGTTCTAAATTACCCTACTTGCCCAACTGATGATGTCCCAAGAGTGGTGGATCTCTAAGAAAACCCCGATCACAAACCTAAAACTCTAGAAACTGATAGTATGGTTTGCATAATATTTATAATGGATTATTTCTATGATCATCAACTTTTGGATCAGTAATATCTTTTCTACCATCTCCTGAATGAGACTTGGCCCAAATAAAAAGCGCTCTCCCAACTCTACCTAGCACAAGGGATATCTACATGGATACCCATATAATGATTCAATGGATTCTATATTTATCGAATATTGATAACTATTTTTATTGTAAAATTCAACCAGAGGAAAATGATTTTCCCAAGACCCACCAAAATCAAGCATGTTATCCTGAAGTATATCCTCAATAACTTAGATTTCTCTCTCTGTATGTCCATCCATTTGCAGATGATAAATTATAATCAATCTCAACTAGGAACCCATCACCTTTTTAAAACATTATATAAACTAGATGTGAACCCTGTGTCCCTATTAGATACAACCATAGAGGGAACCCCATTAATTCTCAAAATATCTTATACATACAGGTCCCCAAGTTGTTCCACCTTCATTCTCTCCTTGATAGGTAAGAAATGTGCTGATTTAGTGATTCGATTAATGATCACCTAAATAATATCCTTCCCACTATTATTTGGTGGTAAACCAATTAATAAATTCATGGAAATATTATCCCATTTCCATAATAAAATTGGAAAAGATTGTAATAAACCAGTAGGTCTTTGGTGTTCCACCTTAATTTTCTAACAAGTGAGACCCTGTGAAACAAAATCTTCAATTAACCACCTCATCTCTAGCATCAAACATGGCCATTTTACACTCTATATTAACTCTTGGATCTAGGAAAATGGAAAAAAACCTATTATGGAAGCACAAAGATCCACTAGGAGATTGGGACCACTCACCCAAGGTATCCCCACCATAAAGGCTTTTAATAAAGTGTTTTCACTCAGTGTCTATCACTTTCTTCATCCAAAATCACTCATTAAAAATCTGAGTTAACTTTCATCAAATCCAATAACACTTATACACCAACTTATTCCACTCCGAATCTCATTTTAGAAAACAAACCTATCATAGTGAACTCCACAATTGATTCCTTCATGGCTCATGTTAATAATTTTTTACTCAATGCATTGGAAACTGTATTCCATTTCCCCGGAGTGTATACAATATCAAAATTAAAAGTATAATTATACTCAACCTAAAGTCTCTATCATAATCTTAGATCACTATGAGCAAAAATGTATCTCAAGCTCTTATGATCAGAATAAACTATAAACCTACCCCCAAAGAGATAGTGAAACCATATTTTGAGTGCATGCATAACTTTTTCCAACTCAAGATCGTGGGTAGGGTAGTAATTATAGTGAGGTATTAAATGGAGTGATCCATAGGAAACCACCTATTTATCTTATATCAATACACATCCTGAACCCATGATGGAATCATTTCATAAAATCTCATAAAACAAACCCAGTTCCAGAAGAATCAAAATTGGTGCTAAAGTCAGCCTCACCTTAAGATCTTCAAAGGGCCTCTATAATTTTTCATTCCATTCAAACTTTAAACCCTTACCTGTTAAATCTTCCATTAAAAATGTGATATTATATAAATATTTAACAAACCATCTATAGTAACTAGACAAACCCAATAATATCTACATCTCAAACACATTTATAGGATACCACCAAGACATAACTATCATTATCTTTTCAGTATCTACTGATATTCCCCTCTCAGATATCACATGCCCCAAAAATTTCATTTTTTGGATTCAAAACTCACATTGGGAAAGTTTACTATATAGATAATTTTCTTTAATAGTTTGAAGAATGATATCCAAATAGTACATATGATCCTCTATCTTAGAGTACACCAAAATATTATCCATGAACACACCCAAAAAAGAGTATAATAATCAATGAAATATTTGATTCATCAAAACCATAAACACCACAGGAATGTTAGTGAGATCGAATGGCATAACCAAAAACTCAAAATTCCCATACCAGCTCCCAAATGTTGTATTAAGTATATCCTCCTCTTCGAATCTGAACTAGTGGTACCCTAACTAGAGGTAAATCTTTGGAAACCAACAATACCCTCTAAGATTTTCAAATCGATCATCAATCCTAGGTAAATTATATTTGTTCTTAACTATCACATGATTCAAATTTTGATAATCCATGCAAATTTTGAGACTCCCATATACTTTCTTAACAAATAGGATAGGTGAATTACATGGTGAAAAGCTAGGATTAATAAATCCTTTAGCCTCTAGATCCTTAATATAGACTTTAAGTTCCACTAACTTAGCATATTCCATTTGATGAGATGGAATAGATATAGGTTTCGTACCAGGGAGCACGTTAATAATAAATTTGGCCTCTATCTATGGTAGTAAAATAGAAAAATCATCCAAAAATACCTTAGGGTACATACCAACCACTATAAGAATAATTATTCCCAAAAAATGGTCAACAACATCAAGAAAATCTTTGAAAATGACATAAAATTACCCAATTATAAGGAAAAATAGGCCCCACCCTTCCGGGTCTAGAGTCCTACTCACCCTGAAAAACATGATTTACCCCATCCCAAGATAAAAAATAAACCCAATGGAGATAATATTTTATTAAGTCATTAATGATAGTCATCCAATCCATGCCAATTATTAGGTATAATATGTTAAGATCAATCACTAAAAAGTCCCACTTTACATCAAAGTCATATATCATCAATCAACATGTGGGACACTTGAAACCTTATTTGGACCTCTTTCATAAAGGAGTGAAAAGATCAAAAAAGTATGGAATAAGTTATGAATGTAAACCCAAAATGTAAAATAAATTTTATGATATAAAATAATTAATAACACCTATATCAAACAAAGATAAAACCATATAAGATGAAATAAACACCATACCTCTAATAGTAGTTGGCCCTACTTTAGATTCCTCTATCACATACTTAGTTGCTTAAAGACATCTTTTCTTAGCCACATGAACATCCCCCTTTGCCGGAGGATTAGACCCACCACTTTTGGATGCATCGGTATGAACCTGTAAACCCTTGGTGAGAGTGGATCATGCCTTACTTCCTTGGGATATCCTTTCACAAAAACGCTTCAGATGGAATGATAATCTACAATGATGAAAATTATTGGTAAAATATATACAATTAGTCTTGGTATGACCACACCTTCTAAACTAATATTATAAAAACTATTATTATTTTGATGAATCCCATGAAACCGGTCTTAAAGAAAATTAACCACCATTGCGATTCCTTTTCTATCCAGAAGATACACCCTGGATAGCAACTGCACCAATTGAAGCTCCACCCAAAATTTTCTTTCTAGCTATATCTGCCTCATCCAAATATAATTTTTTGAATACCTATAAAAAGGTCATAAGACATAAGATAATCAACATTTAATGAATATACTACCTCAATCCCAACTCAAACCTTCAAGCCTTTAGGTAATAATTGGTGACTAGCTTTGGGTGCCAGATGCACCATCTCAGAAAAATAGGTGGAATACTCCAGAACATTATGCTCCCCTTGTTCTAAAATCAAAAACTCTAAGGTATTCTTTGTACATAAAATGTCAAGGAAAAACTTCTGATTGGATATTTTCTTGAAAGAAGTATAGGTGAGATCCTCATGAAACTTATCTTTTACAATATATTCCCATCATCTTCTTTCTGGTCCCTTGATCATGTATGTGTAAAAACCCACCTTAAAGTTCTCAGGAGTCTTTAAATAGTTAAAGATACTCTCAATATTCTCAAGCCACTCCTCATATTCTTGGGTTACCTTATCACCAAAGAATATAGTTTGAAGCTTCTTAGTGAATTCAGATCCATGATCCACCACATATCTTGAGTTCCGAACACCCACTTGACCTAAAGTCTAAATTGTATAGATTATAGCTTCAACCAAAGAAGGATCTACTGGAGGATTCACCTTTAGATCCTATCTAATAGCTTCCTCTATCATTTTTAAAATAGTTCTTCTCATAGGTATTTCCTATTAAGAATAAGACAATTACCAATCTACATTAGATAATATTCCAAAATCTTAAGACCAACTTCAAGATTTCATGTCTATTCTTTAAAACATAAATGATTTAAATCAATAATGAATTACAGGAATGAAAAAACAATTATTTATGAAGGAACATGTCTATTTAAATAAAATTTCCATATTATTCATTCAAATGAATTCAAATACCAAGTCTAAAACCTGGTAAAAATCTTCCAACCACCCATGGTAACTCGAGTTCAAACATAGAAGTGAGTTGGATAGGCACCCTCCTGCACTTACTACCCAGATTCTAATGGTCCTAATTCCTTTATTCATAAGACACATAACCAAAATCAGGAAATCTTAACACACTTAATATTGAGAATCCCTATGATACCATTCTATAATGACCCAACTCGGGTCAACTAGATAAGCCACCTGAGCCAGACCTTCGGTGAGGAGAAATAGGATAAAAAAACAAGTCTTTTATATAACCAAAACAAGATATATAACCAGAGCACAATGTGGAAGAAAAATATACAACTAGATCCATGAAAACCAATCCAAATAGGATAAATAAGAAAATTATAAATCAAAAAATACCATCAAGTCTCCAGGTGACCAACCATCACCTCCAAACCATCTCATATTGAAATTATAGATAACAGGAGAATCCATCATGCTTCAAGATTCCCTTTCCTTTACTTGGATCCTTTAATAAAAAATCTAAAACCATCCAAATTAAAAAGTAGTGTGTGAGCAAAAATCCCATTAGAATACCATCGTAGAGTCTATATAAGGTCTGATATCAAGAATAAAGTAGTTATAGTTTTTAAAATAAAATAGTTTTACAAATAATTTTCATAAATCCAAACTCATTTTTCCTTGTTGTCCCAGTGATGGTTTGGATCTGGTCTTGTTTTCCCTTGCAAGGGTCTGGAGTTCACCGATCTACAACGATTCGGCTCGGCGTGTCCCCGGCAACCCTCTCCTCAGACGAGGCTCGATGTTGTCTCAGTGTGCGCTCAGAGGGGGTGAGGGCCTTTGGTTCTGGTTCCTTGTGTTTTTTGGTCTTTCTTGCAGGATTTTCAGATTGGATTGAGGGTTATGCAGAGTGTTATTTGCCTAAGGATTCATCTAGGATGGTTGTGGGTTGGCGTGCGCCATCAGAACGACATGTTTTGTCTTCGATCTACTTCTCTAGTTGGCCTAATGTGGATGTTCTTATCTGATTTTTGGGAGGATATCTCAATGTGTTTGAAGGTTTGGGAAAACCTTTCGGTGTTTGTCATTAGGTGTGCGGATTTGGGCTGATGTCGATGGTCGCATCGGTGGGCTCTAGGGAAGGTTAGGTCTGAGGGCTGATCATGCTTTCCTGGTTCCGTGCTACTTGATCTGTGGTTTCCTGGACTTCTTTTGGTATCTCCAGCTCATGCTTTGAAGGTTCCTAGTTTGGATGGTTGATTTTGTTGATTTGGTATGTTTTTTGGTGTTTGGGGGTTTGAACAATTGATGTTCGTTGGTCATGGTTTGTTTGGAGTGGTGAAATGGTGGAGTGATGAAGTTGAGAAACGATGAAGTGCTGAAGTTGTAAAATTGTGAAATTGTGAAGTGGTGTTTGGTGATGTGATGTACGGTTTCTCACTTTCTCCTTAAAAGTGTTGACAAAATAAAAAATTAATTTTCAGTGTGATATCCATACACCATAAGGTAACCAAGTAAACACATATCCATGGAATAATCCATCATGTGAAACCATGTGATACAACCTCATGTGAAACCAAAATGTGAGCAACTATCCGTGAAAATAATAACCATGAAATAAATAATGATAAATGAAAAATCACACAATGTTAGGTCCTAAAATTTGGTAATACATACTATAAATAATAGATCCTAAATTGGAATATTTTTCTTCTAACTAATATTGAGTCCTACCATATTCCATCGATATCCTAAAAGTAACCCCTAGTGGTTCCACACACACTAGGGTTACCTATGTCCTTTTCTTAATGCACCTAAGGTTACCAATGTTCCAAGTTATTCAAAAATTATTTAAAAATCATGCTCATAATTTATAAAACATTTTCAAATCCAAGATAATACACTTTGATGTTTGAAACCCAATTTCTAACCCAAAAACCACCATTCAAGAATTTAACCAAACACTTGGTGTGCAAAAACTTATTTTAAAGGAAATCCCCTCTAAAAACAAGCATCTTTCCAAGAAATCCTATGAAACCAAAAATAATTTAAAATTAATGAATAACACAAAGTAATTTTACAATAACTATAAGAAATTCAAATAATTAACCGTTTTTATATAAACATATACCTCAAAACAGAGGCATAACAATTATCCTTTAACAATAGCAACCAAGGAAGAGAAAATTAGGTCCTCCAAACCCTATATCCATAATAAACAACATAAATACATTGTAAAACCCATTATATTTGGAATCCACAACTTCTTTGGGTTCCATAAGATGGGAGGAGAATAAATATATCATATATCTAAAAAGTAGAGGATGAACCCAATAAAAATAAAACATACCTCAAAGAGATCCATAAATAACAGAGGAATTCCACCTAGAATTCAAAGGTAGATACATCCAAAGAACTAGGTAAGGGTAATGGTGATATAATATGAGATTATTGGTTGATTAGGATTTAAAAATACCAAGGTAAAAAGGGTAAAATCCAACTTTTTAATAGTTTGGAAGGGGGTATCACAGTTTCCTACGGTAGGCTACATGGTTAAACTAATAGTGAACCTTAATTATCCCCCCATACTATTCATTATGGGTGGGTAATAGTTTGGATTCACTATTAGTTTAATCATGCACCAATCGTATAACTCCATCTTTCCAAAGGGTGCATGATTTTCACTAGGGGCTGCAAGGTTGGGTAAAACCATGTTCAAACTGTGTGACACCCCTGGAAAACCACCAGACCCCACATGGTTCCTTGAGAATGTTGCATGGTTTGACTAACCATGTAAAAACCTTAAAAACTTTCACTAGAACCTCATAGAGTAATACAATAAAGTTACTAAAAAGCTAAACTAATTATGATCCTTAACTGTGTACCTTTCTAGATTTCTCCAAAAACACTTATTTTCATCAATTTATCCCTTAAATCTTCTTGGACCCCAAAATAAAAAAAATAATGGCTCAACTAAGTCATACCTGTGACCTAAAGGGCTTCAAATTTATCAAGTCAAAAAAACCCCACCATTGGACTCATAATGTCTAGTTTATAGGAAATTTTAGTGGCAAGGATCTGTATGCCCATTCACATAACCCCAATGAGGATTGGTTAAGCTACTTAAAGGTGTTTAGGTAGGAAATTCTTCACCAACTATGGGCTTATAATTCCTTGATCCATTGAGTGGACTCCCCAATCCTTAAATCCTAACTTGTATTTTCTCAATACTTTCCTTTAAGTTACATTAGGTCTATAGAGGGATACTTCTCTCTATGTAAGATAGTTATGTCAACCCATAACCTTCAAAATAACTCCCTAAAGTATGTGTCCCAATGAGGGTTGGTCAAAAACTTAGTTTTATGGTTTTCATTACAAATCAAGTAATGGAAAGTATGGATTAATATTTAGTTTGTGGATTTTGTTATTATGCATAAAATTATCATGTTTTATCTTTTACATGCCTTGGTAATATTGATTATATTTTACTTAAATAGTTAACCATGTTTTCATTAAAAATTTACGTATAATACATTTATTTATATTTAATCTTTTCATATTATTTCATTTATTTATATGATTGTAGTATTTCATCCATAAAATAAATAATTCATGGGATATAAATAAATTAATTAATTAATGACGAGATCATGATATTTTTTTAAAACGGTTCATTTATGAAAAATACAATAAATCAACTTATAACCTGGGGTAAAATCCTTATATCATCAATCTTGGAACGAGTTACAGCATTCAACCTATCCACCTATGTATCGCCTGGGTTGGAATTATCTTTCTTCCATCTTGAATTTCCTCCATGTGCATTAGGATACTCTTTTTATTACATGTATTTATAACTCAATGTAGATGAGGGGAACTAAAGGATTGGTTGAGGTGAATTACATAAATAACCTTATATTCTTAGGTCCTATATAATAATGGAGGGATGAACCATGTTCTATCATGTTTGATTTAATAATAAATAATTATAAAAACTATGTGATAAATTAAATTAAATAATTCCGACACATACATGGGTCTCAGTCAATCTCATGATCGGTCACCTACATGAAACTATTATGAAAAAATATATTAGCTAACATTAATTTCTATTCATTATTTATTATTAATATAAATACGCTAGCATTAGTTAATTAATTAATTAATTAATTAATTAATTAATTCCCTTTTATCTTAATTACTATTTTGAATTCTTTTAGAGATACCCATCATAAATGCATTCATGGAAAATAAATAGCAAAACCAATAATTACATATAATTATAATAAATTAATTGAGAATTTAGTAATTCCTTAAAACCATTATTAAATTATCAAACATAATAGGTTTAAATCAATATAATAATGTTTTAATACTGTAATTATAAATTTAATGTAATTTAATTTTTTTTTATTGGGAGACTACGCAGCATGTACTTATGAGCTACACGTTGTGCACCTCAACTATTGTGTACCTGAGATAACGCTTGGGGATTTGACATGTAACTTGGATAGACTAAATATAATTTATAAGACAACTACATTATGTGTATTATGATCTTTATGTTTCCACTCAACCCACTGATCGTACCACGATTCACTGTTTCATTTTCACCCTTACACCGCTGTGCTAAACATATTTTGTATTAAAAATTATAAAAATATTATAAAATTGTGCTTCATGTTTGATTCAATAATTTTGTGTTTATCACTGTTAAATAGGTCAGTGATACTTGTTTTGAAAATTACAATGTAGGTGGAGGTGATTTGGAGGGCCCATGATGAAGTCCTTGAAAAATGGGCCAAACTGCGCAGGATCCAAGAAGTTCAGTGGAATCAAATTCATTATGATACTACATTGTGCATCCAAATAGGCTGAAATTTTGTGGTCTTATCCAAAACTCATTGTGCTACAACTTTAATTTAAAACCCAAGAGATATTCGGCCATTAAGGGGCCCATCCGACCTGATCTGTCCAGCACACCCAATCTGCTTGAGGTAAAAAGTTGTGTGCAGTGATATGTCCATATCTCGCGCTCCACTTGTTGAAATAATGCCAAACTTTCGGTGGAGATATTCAAGACGTGGGGATACAACTTTTTAGTTTTCCAAAAAACGTGTTAAGACTGTCTGGTAGGCTAAAACAATGTTCCAAGAGGTTTTAGTAAATTTGTGTGCCCAAAACCACCTCCCACATTTCCTATAAAAGGGCACCTTGGGATCCTCATTTGGGAGTTCGACCAGGAGGAAAAACTCTGGTATTTTGGATACCCAAGGGAGTACTCTCATCATCCAAGAAGTTCTGGAGTCCCCTATCCTCATAGGGGGATCAAGGATGAAGAAGGAGTTTCACCCGAGCCTCCTCCTCCTCACGATGGCGAGCTAAACGGTGGGTGATCATTTCGAGGGAGCTACACATACTTGGGAGGGAGTTCCTGAACTTGTTCTTCCACTGGTTTTGTATAATTTGTGTGTTAAATATTTCACTTATGATTAATCTCTATGATCTTCTCTTCTGAATGCATTTATGTGGTTTAATTTAAGTGAAACACTTTTTATCTCAACACCGATTGGGTTGAGATTTCAAGTGGGGATCTTGGTTTGTTCCGATAAGACAGGACAAGAACCCTATTAATATCACACATACATAATATTTCAGTATGTTTTGGTATCCTTAACTCTGTTATTGATATCCAAACCTTGACAACATGGTTGTTTTGTCAAGGGTTGGTGCTTTGTGCAACATTTTAAGGGGCAAGAGGGGAATCAAGATCTTGACAACCCTCAACCAAAGAATTGAACAAAACCATGTCAATATTTTTAGAACAATGAACTATCCAAGTTGTGTAGTGAACTTGAAATGATATCCTTTTTCTCATAATTGTAAAACACCTCTTTTCTTGTCAATTATTAAACTCTTTAAATCAATTCATTTTCTTTAAACGGTTTTCAAAAACACACCTTTTTTAGTCACTTTTATTAAGAACACACACTCTAAACCTACCAACGCTCCTTGAGAGACGACCTAGGGTCTTCCCTAGACTATATATCATCCTTAAAAACATAATCAATTTGACGTTTCATGACATCACGGCCAAATTTTTGCACCGTTGATGGGGAGCTCTTTGGTTTTTAGCGCGTGTTTTTGATAAAGTAGTTGTAAATTTTGTGAATATTTGTTTTTTTTCTACCTTTTTATTTCTTCTTGTGTTCTGATCCATATCTTGTGTAGGTTCTGTGCATGACGCGTTCTACTTCGGGAGACTTACTACCTTTTGAACCCAAACCGGAGAGGATCCTACGTCAGCGACACCGAGACGCACAAGACCCCCTTTTAAAGGAGGACACACCACTCAAGACTCTTCTAAACCCATCTTCTTCTGGAACCAAATTAGAACCTGAAATAATATTCAATAACATGGCTGAAAATAATCAAACATTAAAATAATTAACCTCACCTGATGTTTATATCCAACCCACTTACATTAAAATTCAAGGTGAGGCACCTGATTTTGAACTAAAATCCGGTCTAATCCATTTATTACCAAGATTTCATGGATTGCCTGGAGAAGACCCTCATAAGCACTTAAAAGAATTTCATACTGTGTGTTCAACCTTAAAACCTGCTAATGTGGATGAAGAACAAGTGAAGCTTAGGGAATTCCCATTTTTATTAGAAGGCACTGCAAAAGATTGGTTATACTATGTCAATTCACCAATTAGGGGTTGGGCAGACATGAAACGCCTTTTTCTTGAAAAATACTTCCCAGCCTCTCGAACTGCAACTATAAGGAAAGAAATATGTGGTATAAGACAATCTAAAGGGGAAACATTACATGAATATTGGTAATGCTTTAAAAGGTTATGTTCAAGTTTCATACACCACCAAATAAGTGATCAACTTTTAATTCAATATTTTTATGAAGTTTTGATTCCTATTGATCGAAATATGATTGATGTTGCTGCAGGTGGTGCATTGGTAGATAAGACCCCAATTGCTGCAAGAACCCTCATTGAGAACATGGCACAGAACACTCAACAATTCGGTACACGGTCCAGTGTTCCCATTCGAGGTGTCCATGAGGTGCAAAGTAATAAGTTTGAGAAGAAGGTGGACACGAAGTTCGAAGGGGTAAGTACCCTTCTACGACAACTTGCTCTCTCCCAAGGGAAATCTCAATCTCCTCCTCCCATACATTGTGGAATCTTCTCTTCTGACACCCACTATTCTGACCAATGTTCTCAATTGAGAGAAACTTCTGAGAGTTGTGAGGCAATATTTCCAGGACGCCCCTTTAACCAACCATTTAGGCAAGAACCATACTATCCATCCAACCAAGGGTGGAAGGACAACCAAGCCTATAGGAAAGGGGGGTATTCAAACCAACCTCAACAGCAATGGAACCAACAGGGTCAGAGTAGTCATCCACCACCACCCATAAATCCTCAACCACCCCAAAGGCCATTCCAACTACCCCCTCCAAAAACCAAGCCTAGCCTAGAATATATGATGAAGCAAATGGATGCCAATAATATCTAATTCCAACAAACCACCCAAGAATCCATACAAGACCTAAAGACCCAACTAGGCCAACTTTCCAACTCAGTGGGGGAAATCCAAAGTCATGGGTCGGGTAAACTACCATCTCAACCAGTAGTAAACCCTAGGGATAAAGGAAATTTTAGTTCCATCACCCTTAGGAGTGGGAAAAAACTCAAAATCCAAATTACCCCTCCATTAGAGTCATCCCATCCAAAGGAAACCACCATCCCAACTGCTGAAAATGGTCCAAGAGAAGAAAACCCTTTTCCTGAGAGAAGCCCTTCTAAAGGAAAGACTGTGGCTGTTGATGAGTCACCTGTCCCAACCATTACTCTTCCATTTCCTCAAAGGGATGTCCATCCTATGAAACAAAAAGAAACCAAACTTGATAAATAAATCTTGGAAACTTTCAAGAAAGTGCATGTTAACATTCCTTTGATTGATGTTGTGAAGCAAATTCCAAGATATGCCAAGTTTTTGAAGGAGATGGGTACACACCGAAGGAGGCTTCGTGGTGATGAGAAGGTGAGCCTGGGGAGGAATGTTTTAGTATTGATAGAGCCATCACTTCCTACCAAGTGCAATGATCCTGGGACATTCTCGATTCCGTTCGCCATAGGGGAGTATTCATGTTCCAACGCTATGCTTGATTTGGGTGCTTCTATTAATGTGATGCCTCACTCTATTTACTCTTCATTGTAGGTTAGTGAACTGAATCCCACTGGTATTTTTGTTCATCTAGAAAATCAGAGTACAACACACCCCTCTGGTGTGTTAGAGGATGTTATTGTGAGGGTGCAAAATTTAATTTTTCCTGCCGATTTTTACGTGCTTAAAATGGAAGATGACAGGATGAATGGAAATGCCCCCAATTATATTGGGGCGACCTTTCTTGAAAACCTCCAAAACCATAATTAATGTCCATAATGGTACATTATCTATGGAGTTTGGTGGTAATACTGTCCACTTCAATATCCTTGATGCCATGAAGCACCCCTCAGAAGAACACTCCTCTCTCTCTCTGTCAATTCAATTGATGTTCTCCCTTCCCCTGAAACAACTTATTTTCATTCCCCTGGTCCCCTTTCTGAGTTTTCTTCATTGATTGAAATGTTAGGTAATGAATCATGCATTTATTGTTGTAGTGGTCTAGAGAAATGTCATGCATGTTTGTTAATTGATGATTTCTTGAACACAGAGGATCACATGACCATCGATGATACTGCTAAGCTTGTAAAAGCTCATTCCTCATTTGAGGATGTTACCATTGAGCAGTTAGATGAGATCAGTGACTTCTCACTGTCACACACACTTCCGTCAATCCAAAATCCCCTAGAATTGGAACTGAAACAACTACCTCAAGATTTAAAATACTCATATCTTGAGAATGGAAACAAGTTTCCCGTCATCATAGCTAGTTCACTCCCTCCTGAGCATGAATTGTGATTGCTTGATCTTTTGAGGGAGTATAAACAAGCTTTGGTATGGACACTTGATGACATTCCTGGCATTAGCCCATCAATTTGTACACATCATATTTTATTAAATGATGAGGCTAAACCAGTGAGGCAGTCACAACGTCGACTGAACCCAAACCTACTTGATGTTGTTAAAAATGAAGTAACAAAACTATTGGCTTCTGGAATCATTTACCCTATCTCTGACAGCCAATGGGTCAGTCCCGTTCAAGTAGTTCCTAAAAAAATAGCCTTACTGTAATTAAAAATGAAAACAATTAATTGGTTCCAACTCGTGTACAGAATAGTTGGTGTGTCTATATAGACTATCGTCGACTAAACCAACACACTAGGAAGGACCATTTCCCATTTCCATTCATTGACCAGATGCTAGAGAGGCTAGCATGTAAGTCCCATTATTGTTTCCTTGATGGGTATTCTGGATACTTTCAGATCCATATTGCCCCCGAGGATCAGGAAAAGACAACCTTTACTTGCCCCTTTGGTACATTTGCTTATAAAAGGATGCCATTTGGTCTGTGCAATGCTCCAGGTACTTTCCAACGATGTATGGTTAGTATTTTTTTCGGATTACCTGTATAATTGCATGGAAGTTTTTATGGATGATTTTACTGTTTATGGATCCTCTTTTGATGAATGTTTGAGTTGTCTTGCTTCTGTCCTACGTCGCTTTATTGAAAAGAATATTGTATTAAATTATGAGAAATGTCATTTCATAGTGCGACAAGGCATAGTTTTGGGACATGTCATTTCTGGGGAAGGTATCCAAGTGGAAAAATAAAAATTAGATATCATTTCCTCCCTACCATTCCCTAAAAATGTTCAGAATGTGTGGTCTTTCCTGGGTCATGCTGGATTTTATCGTCGTTTCATTCGTGACTTTAGTAAAATTGCACTCCCCCTCTCCAGATTACTCCAAAAAGAAAAAAAATTTGATTTTGATAAAAAAATGTGAGGAAGCTTTAAATAAGTTAAAATGGAGTCTCACGTCACCCCCGGTAATCCAACCACCTCGGTGGGATTTACCATTTGAGCTCATGTGTGATGCCTCTAACTATGCAGTTGGGGCAGTCTTATCACAAAGGGTCGACCGAGCTCCACATGTCATAGCTTATGCCTCACGTACTCTGGACCCTGCCCAAGGAAACTACAGCACAACTCAAAAATAATTTCTTGCCATTGAGTTTTCCTTGGATAAATTCAGGTCATACCTTCTAGGGTCCAAAGTCATTGTGTTCTCAGACCATGCAGCCCTCTGATATCTCCTAAAGAAACCAGAATCCAAACCACGTCTCATTCGCTGGATGCTCCTCCTTCAGGAATTTGATCTAGAAATTAGGGATAAAAAAGGAGCAGAGAATGTGGTTGCTGACCATATCAGTAGGATTCTCCCATCCTCGGACATTGACTCATCCCCATGTATTCCCATAAATGAATTGTTTCCTGATGAGCAATTGTACCGAGTGCAAGATGTTATTCCTTGGTATGCTGAAATTGTAAATTATTTGGTAGCGTCTTGTATTCCTACTGATTTCACCAAAAACCAGGTCGACCATCTAAAACATGAGTCTTGTTGGTACATTTGGGATGACCCCTACCTCTGGCACACATGTAGTGATCAAGTTATTAGGCGTTGTGTTCCCGATAGTGAGTTTCATTCTGTCCTTATGTTCTGCCACACACTTGCTTGTGGGGGCCACTTTGGTCCCCAACGGACTGCTCGCAAGGTCTTAGATTCTGGTCTCTTTTGGCCCACATTATTTTGGGATGCCCACGAATATTGTAAATCTTGTCCTCGCTATCAAATAATAGGTAATGTCTCTAAAATAAATGAGATTCCCCAACAAACCTTACTCTTCCATGAAATTTTTTATGTTTGGGGCATTGAATTTATGAGACCATTCCCCAATTCATTTGGGAACCTTTACATTCTTCTGGCAGTGGATTATGTTTCAAAGTGGGTAGCGGCACGAGCCACGAGGACAGATGATTCCAAGATAGTTGTGGAATTTTTGAGAACCCAAATATTATGTAGGTTTGGATTACCTAGGTTTATCATCAGTGATCAGGGTTCTCATTTATGCAACCGCATAATGAAATCTCTTTTGCCCAGGTATGGGGTTGGGCATCGAGTGTCTACTGCTTATCACCCACAAAAAAATGGTCAAGACGAAGTATCAAATAGAGTGGTAAAACAGATTCTTGAGAAAACGGTTCATCCAAACAGAAAAGACTGGAGTCTTAGACTCGATGATTCATTATGGGCTTACCGTACTTCATTCAAAACTCCAATTGGAATGTCACCATGTCGGCTAGTTTTTGGGAAGAGTTGTCACCTCCCTATTGAGGTAGAGCACCGGGCCTACTGGACTATTAAACAATGAAATTCTAATATTTCTGGTGCAGGTATTCAAAGGAATTTGCAGATTTAGGAGTTAGGGGAAATGAGAAGAGATTCATATGAGAACTCTCAAATTTATAAGGAGCGAACCAAGGCTTCCCACAACCGTCTCATCCTTCATCGTCAATTCCACATCGGGCAGAAGGTCCTCCTCTACAATGCAAGGCTGAAGTTGCACCCTGGTAATATTCGTTCCCATTGGTTTGGACCTTACATTGTTACTAATGTCTCTCTATTTGGTGTTGTCTAGGTTCAAAATGAATACACCAAGCAAACCTTCACTGTCAATGGGCAGCGGCTGAAGCACTTCCATGAAGCCATTCCGGAGTCCCCAATGGAGGAACTCCATGTTCAAGAAGCGGTCTATGAATAACACTCACCATGTTTTATCCTTCCTTCCCACAGTCTCTTTTAGAGTGAGGACACTGCATTCTCTAGGTGAGGGGGGATGGGTACATTCCTAGGTTAGTTAGGAATTTTTTATCATCTTTTCTTCTTTTTTCTCTTTTTCGCTTATTGCATGGTATTGTCACTTGCCCCCCTATTTCCCCCCCTCACTTCTGTGCTAAAATGATAATTTTGATGCCTAATTTATCATGGAAAATGATGCCCATTTTATCATTGATTTTATTGAAAATACATGAGGAATTTCCCATTTTCAAGTTTTTTTAACATTCAAAAAAAAATTCTGATGAAATGTGCATTTCAACATGAATTCAACATTGTGGTGTGAATTTCTCTTGAAATTTGGTTGTTGGTCGATGATATGAATGGTTGTATCATTTTGAAGCCATTGAGAAGAGTGGTACCCTTTTTGTGAATAGTTTAAGGGAAAATTGTGTCATTTAATCTCTCCACAAAATTTTGCACCCAACCATGAAGTGTGAATATTTCTTACTTTATTGAAGGTAAATATAAGTTATGTTAATTTTCTCTACTTTCCAAATGATCTTTACATACGTTTTTTCCTTATCTGATCTATTTCATTATTGTACCAGATTGACCTACGCGTGTGTACATGTTATCCGACTGTTGTACGCCCTCAAAAAAAAGGGTTTGTATTTTGGGCAGGTCAAAAACCACCCTTTATTGACTTTTTATGTTGTTATAACTATTACAATTAGTGTCGTGAGGACATCAAACATGGGTTGAGATAAGAGTGTGAGATTTGTTCCAAGTGAAACTTTTGAAAAAAAAAAAATATTGAGGGGAGTGATGAAATGTACAGCATATGGAGATATCTAGGTCGGGAGCTTTAGGTTTGACTTCTGGGAATGCTTAATTAAGTGTGTCTTGGAATTTGATTTCAAAGGATGTAGGGCAGGTTCGGTGGAAAGAATTAATTCAGTAGACTAATTTTAAAATAACTTATATTTATTTAATAGAAAGTGGAAAGAATAGCATGAAATGGTTGTCACACACACACGTGGATAATTGGTGACATGATTAACTTTTGAATTATTTTCTTTTATTGGTATCATTATTCTCTTCGAATTTCATTTGGATACAATTTTTTAGACGACTTTTTCCATGATCACTGAGAATAACTCCTCGATGTGCTTTTTGCTTTGATCACAATTATATCAGAAATTAATTTCTCAATAATGTTAAATCTTCATTAATTTGGGAATATCTACATGCATAATTTTTAGTAATGTTAATTTTCCCAGGAGTGCAAATGTTTAGGTGTGGGGATGTGATCATACCACGATTCACTGTTTCATTTTCACCCTTACACCGCTGTGCTAAACATATTTTGTATTAAAAATTATAAAAATATTATCAAATTGTGATTCATGTTTGATTAAGTAATTTTGTGTTTATCAATGTTAAATATGGAAATGATACTTTTTTTGAAAATTACAATGTAGGTGGAGGTGATTTGGAGGTCCCATGATGAAGTCCTTGAAAAATGGGCCAAACTGCGCAGGATCCAAGAAGTTTAGTGGACTCAAATTCATGCTGATACTACACCGTGCATACAAATGGGCTGAAATTTTTTAGTATTATCCAAAACTCATTGGGATACAACTTTAATTTAATAACCCAAGATATATTCGGCCATTAAGGGGCCCATCCTACCTAATCTGTTCAGCACACCCAATCTGCTCGAGGTCAAAAGTTGTGTGCAGTGATCTGTCCATATCTCGCGGTCCACTTGTTGAAATAATGCCAAAATTTCGGTGGATATATTCAAGACGTGGGGATACAACTTTTTAGTTTTCCAAAAAATGTGTTAAGACAGTCTGGTAGTCTAAAACAATGTGCCAAGAGGTTTTTTTAAATCTGTGTACCCAAAACCACCTCCCACATTTCCTATAAAAGGGCACCCTGGGCTCCTCATTTGGGAGTTATACCAGGAGGAAAAGCTCTGGTATTTTGGAGACCCAAGGTAGTACTCTCATCATCCAAGAAGTTCTGGAGTCCCCTATCCTCATAGGGGGATCAAGGATGAAGAAGGAGTTTCACCCGAGCCTCCTCCTCCTCACGATGGTGAGCTAAACGGTGGGAGATCATTTCAAGGGAGCTACACTTACTTGGGAGGGAGTTCCAGCACTTGTTCTTCCACTAGTTTTGTATAATTTGTGTGTTAAATATTTCACTTATGATTAATATATATGCTCTTCTCTTCTTAATTCATTTGTGTGGTTTAATTTAAGTGAAACACTTTTTATCTCAACACCGATTGGGTTGAGATTTCAAGTGGGGATCTTGGTTTGTTCCGATAGGACAAGACAAGAACCCTATTAATATCACACATAAATAATATTTCAGTATGTTTTGGTATCCTTAACTCTGTTATTGATATCCAAACCTTGACAACACGATTGTTTTGTCAAGGTTTGGTGCTTTGTGCAACATTTTAAGGGGAAAGAGGGGAATCAAGATCTTGACAACCCTCAACCAAAGAATTGAACAAAACCATGTAAATATTTTCAGAACAATGAACTATCCAAGTTGTGTAATGAACTTGAAATGATCTCCTTTTTCTCATAATTGTAAAACACCTCTTTTCTTGTCAATTATTAAACTCTTTAAATCAGTTCATTTTCTTTAAACTGTTTTCAAAAACACCCCTTTTTTAGTCCCTTTTATTAAGAACACGCACTCTAAACCTACCAACGCTCCTTGAGAGACGACCTAGGGTCTACCCTATACTATATATCATCCTTAAAAACATAATCAATTTGACGTGTCACGACAGAATGACCACCCACTAAAAGTCTCAGTGTGTTCTTCAGATGCAGGACCACACAACGTGCACTCCAACTACACACTATGTGTCCTACTTTTTGTGTGTCTGATTGACTCACCAAATGGATTGGAATGTATTTATGATATAGTAAATAATGAACTATGTTCCATGTATGTTAGTTACACATCATTTATGTCATTATTTCACCAAGATATTAGTCTCATACGGTTTTGGATATGTATTTTACCACATGGTTTGTGTGAATTTCTTCACTAAATTGTGCAGACTATATGAAATTAATTCTATCTACACACCGTGTAATCTGAAAATAAAGGTTCTAGGTTATCCTAGTCTACATGTGATGTTCAATAAATTTACCACATGTAATTTCTTATTAGTTTGTTGTATATACCATGACATTTCCAGTTGCAGTGCTTTTTGGTACATAGTTTATACTCTAGATACACGTCATGTAATCCCATGCTATCCGACCAAAATACTTGTCACTTACCAATGGAATCATTGGTCATTCTACATATGATCTTAGATCTTTAATAAAATTAAAACATGAATGATGATAATTAAAATTTTGAAATCATGTTAATTAAAATCAGATTAAATAATGAATAATCTTACAATGAAATATCTAACCACTATTGTGCATATAGATCAAAATTCAAATAAATATTTATAAATTTAAAACATGAACTTATATAATATCAATTTAAGGCTCCAGTCATAGAGTAAGTTCCTGGGTAGCAGATAAACCATGAAGGTTTTTTCAATTTGATAGATCATTCACAATATTATACATGACTTGAACGCTGTGACCAGTAAAAATTTTCCACTGAATATTGACATAAGAGAACCTGAAAGATGAAGAGGATCTTTTCATGTTAAATTTATAATTAATTTAAATCTGATTGGAATAAATTATTCTTAATATGAGGATCTTTCTTTGATGTAGGTTTTTATTATACAAAAAAATGGATTACCTTCATCGCGTTGTAGGGATCCAGGTGTAGAATCCATCTAGTGGTGATCCACACATTCTCCTTTCACCTATGAATGACACTGATTTATTTCTGGGTGATAGCATGGAGAATTAATCATCTTGATTAGTTGAAGATCCTTTGGGCTTGAAGGATTTCTTATCATTCTTGAGAATATTAGAGGAATAATTCATTAGAGAAGTTCATTATGTGAAATTATTCTCAATTCTCTATTTTTTTATTAACCCTACACAAAATACATAACCATATATCTATAGAGATAGGGTTTAGGTTAAGATATTATTTAATTTAATATTATCCATTAAATAATATTATAATTCTTAACAAACCCCATACCATATAATATTATTATTTTATATCTCATGCTAACTTGCGCAATGATAAATATTATTTACCAGATTGAGAATAAATATTCATCAATGGAAATGATCTTGGTCTACTCCAATTCCTTAACATTTATTGAATACCCATTTAAATATTTAATTAAATATTTCATTCATTATTAAATATTTTTTATATATAAAAAATAAATAAAATTATTCCTCGGTCTTGAGAATAATATTTTTCCATCAATTAAATTCAAATAGAATTTAATAGAGATCAACAGAAATACTTATTGTGTGACCCTATGGGATTATTTATTATTGTCAGTGGGAAGGTTTACCTAAAGTTTAAGATTATAATCTAGAAATGGATCAATGTGCCTAAGAGAAACAACTTAATTTTGTAATGTCAACAACCATATATGAATGTGTGTTGTGTAATATAATCCCTTTGTCAAAATATATCATCAAGAACATTGCAAATGTGTTTCATCAACCTATATACTTTATACATATTTATTTGATTATCTAAAATAAGCATGTCATTACACCATGGACATGTAATTTAATGCAACATTTCTATTCCAATCAAAGGGTTAAGATATCAATATACATAAAGACGGAAGGGAAAAATACTTCCTCAACTTATCCATTAACAACATGTCATTTATGAAGCACAAAACCTAACCTACTCCCCCATGAACATATGGAATCATATTTTTCATTTGTAAATATAATTGAATGATTCATGATAACAATTAATGATAATATTAAATTATAATTACCATTACACAAGCTCATAGATAAGAATATCTGATGACACCAGAACATGTGGAATTCCTACTAGAGGGTATGTTCTCATAATCTCTCATCTTGGAGATTACCAAGTGTAAACATAATAAGAATAATAATTATCCTCTTAAAATAACTTTCACCTAAAATGATGCATACTATGTGTCCTATCATAGTACACTACTAGAAAATGGGGCTATACCAATGGTTCAAAACTGTTTGTATAGGATAAAAAACGGTTGGTATAGCCTATACCAATGGTTTTACAAACTATTGGTTATTATGACATGGTTATAGGACTATACCATGTTTTAAAATAAACCATTGTTATAGGCCTCCTAGATTTTTAATTTACCAATGGTTCTAATGAAACTGTTTTTATAGGTCATTACCAACGGTTTTTAGAAACCATTGATAAATCCCTATACCAATGGTTTATAAACCATGGGAATAGCCTTTCCTAGATAACTTATATACCAAATATTGAATAAAACTATTAGTATAAATTTTTTATACCTTCCCAAGTAGCAACACCCCCACCTTGGACAATTACCTACAGAAATCACTAAAAATTTACAGCAAACATCACCAACCAATATATAAATAATGATAACACAATAAGCTAATTAATGCATTCAAACAATGATAAAGAAAATTTCAAACATCACATATATTAATTCACATCCAATATTTAAACATAAATTGTCATAAATATTAGTAAAAAATGTAAAGGATCAATCTCTCTCTCATCACCATCACTATCGTTATCGTCATCATCATCTTAATCATCACCATCATCCTCACCATCATCCTTTCCATCACCATCACCATCACCAGGGACTTAATCATCCTAAATAACACTAGGACCATAAACCAATTAACCATATAACATACACATCGTCGATATATATTTATCATAATATATGGCAGTATCTGGTGGAAGTGAAGGACATACGGCTGGCATAAATTTCATAAATTCAACATTTTCCTTTTGATTCCATTCACACTTCTTCGTGACTATTTTTTGGAATCTTTTTCCTCTACATGAGCCTATTTTACCTATGAAACAATATGTTTTCAACTCATTTCTACCATAATTGGCACCTAAAGTAGACCAATATCTAGTGGGTACAATACTCTTCACTGATCGATAGCGTACTCTCACATGCTTCTCATATCCTAATACCTGATGTAAATGATTATTTAGCCCAAGGTTGTTAGATTTCTACTCATCAAGGGACTAAAAATAACACTATTACAAATATAAATGAACCATTTATTTATAAAATAGATTTAAAATTTTAAATCAAAAAAGTAAAACTTATAATATGTTGTTGTGTTTTTTCATTTACCACACTTCCATCTTTATTATTTCTGCTTGAGTAAAATAGTTTTTATCGAGCCACACATACTTCAATATTAAAAACTACCCTATGTAAAGATATTAAATGTATAAAACCATTATCAAAAATAGGTTATTAATAATTAATTTCATAACTAAAATCAAATGGATATACGCGATGATGTAATATGATTTTTTATAATGAGTGATTACTTTGTGCTAGTATGATATGAGTTGGTTAACAAAATAAATTTTATATAATAAATTGGAAAATATTATAATATTATTCAATAATGATTTGATAAATTAACTTGAAGTGTAATTTAAGGATTCTTATTTGTATATATTATTTTCATGAATATAAGGGCAATGTAATTATAGAATACTAGAAATGGAATTTCTTTTTTGAAGAAACAACTATTCAAGATTAAATACATGTATAATACGGTAAAATGGAAATGTGAAATGTATTATGTATTGGTTAATATTTGGTCATTTCTATGTTTCTATAATTTCATTTGAAAGTGGTTAAAATATAGAAAAGAATTTTAATTTTTTCATTCATGGGAATTGATGAAAGTGTATAGTCGATATGGATTTTATGTGCGTATTTTGAGTTGGTTGAAAGTGAATTCCATTTATTTTTTGTTAGATCAAAAAATCTTATTTTAATGAATATATTTATAGTTGAGGTGATTAATGGATTTTTGAGGCGTGTTTAAATGGGAATTGGAATAAATCTAATAAATTTTATTTGTATATAATTTTCTTTTTATTGTGTATAAAAAATTCATAGTAGGAACTATGGTTTGTGATAAAAATTTTATTTACATAATAAAATATTTATTTTTTGTTTTGATAAAGATGGAAAAAGGTATTGGTGTTTGTTTTTGTTAAAAATAAACATTAATGAATTGTATTTATTGTTTATTTGGTTAAATCATGTTAATTTTTAGTTAACATGAGAGTGTGTAAAATTAAAATATTATATTCTAGGAAGATTAAAAATATGTTTGTTGTGTCAAAACTGGGATGGTGTGTATATTTTTTTCTTATGGTTTAGGTAAAAGAAAAATATATTTAGTTTATTTTATGTTTTAATTCTATATTTTCTTTTAATTCTTGGTGGATTCTTTATATTTGGCAATTAGAGTGGGAATTAGGCTTTTAATCCTTGTAAGGAATAGTAACATACCTTGAGGTAAGTTTTATGTAGGCATGGTATAAGCATATTGTAGGTGGGTTTCAAAAAATTTACAGAAAAAATATATACATTTATATTAAGAAAATAAGTATTTTAATGTTTACTAACATGGGTTACCAATCACAAAGTATAGTAATCTGAATTTTAAGTATTTTGGAGGGAAACATTAGTTGATATTCCACTAAAAATTTCACCATTAAGATATAATCTGGGAGGATTTACCTATTTCATTTAACATTCTACATACTATAAAAAAATAACATATTTCTAATAAAATTGTATGTTATGGAAATTCATTTATGATGGAATGAAGTGAAATATACTACTTAAATTATTCATAATATTTTTTGAAAAAGAGACTAGAATGAGGTAGGTGTTAACTAATGATGTCTTATTTACTATTTATTATTTTATTTAAGTAATAGTTAATGTTTTCTTATTTCTTGATGTTTTTAGAATTTGTAATAATGTTTGGTTATGTTTAACCCCTATTTTTTTAACATTTTATACACTGGTTGAAGCAGTGTTGTTTGTTTATTGATATTTTTTTCTAGTGTTATGATTTTTCTATCATATAATCATGAATAAGGGGACTATGCCGATATTTTTAATTGAAACCTAGTTTTTGGTTTTATGAAAGGTGGGGTTTGAGGTATAATTTATGTCTTTCTGGTGGTGATTATTGGGTTATGTGAGAAAAAACCAATCCAATGAGTGATCGATATGCACTGATGGGTGAATCATAATGTTATCGTTTATCTTGATAATTCAGGGAGGTCTACTTATGGATTCTTTTCGGAGACAATTGACTTTTTCAAAAGCTAGAATATATTATTGGAGTAAAAATGATGATGGATATATAGAGTTAAAAAATTTATTCCCTTGGATTATGTGATGTTTCAAATGTTATTTATATAATTATTGAGATATATTCTAACCTCATTAGCTTCCTTAGAAGTAGTATGGACATGATGGATGTTGAAACACTACCACTTGGATAAGGTTTGTTGGTTGATTTCTCTTATATATTTTATAAGGATTATATTTTTCTTTTATATATAGTTGATAGTAAGAAAAATATTAAATAATATATCCTATGATAAAAATGGATGGATTGGTTTGTTAATATCACTTCTCATGAAAGAAAGGTGTTTAGACGTCATATAGAGTTTCTGTATGTCTCTAAGACCTGGATTTAAGCCACTGAGGTATCTTGAGGCATGTTAGTTGTATAGTTTTCCTTATTTTATCAATATGAATCATTAGTATGAATGTTCTGAGGCTTTTTTGTCTCCAAGTTTCTAATAGATAGTTATATATGGTTTGGTAAGTGAGTTATTTCATAGGATGGTAACACTACACCTTTAATTAAAATAAAATTATTTTTTTATGAAGTTAATTCTAAAATCCTACTTAAAAATGGTTGGGTGTGTTAACTTGGGTTAAAATTAATGAGATATCCCATTAGTTAAATGTTTAAGTAGTGTTCCAATATTTTATCAAGGTTTTCTTCATGAAACATAAAGGATTTTCAATGGTTTAAGTCTTATTTAAAATGGGTAATTATTTTGAAATCATGTTTCTTGGGGAGAAATGAGTAGTTAACAGGAGGTTGGTTTTGGATTTTTTTTGTTGGTGTTGTCTTTATTTACTATATTTCTCTTCCTTCAGTGTTGAGGTTTGTGTTTGTGATGTATTCCAATATTTATGAGATTTATAAAAGTTTTATTTTTTAAAAAGAGTTAGAATCATAGCCTAATAGTTGTGAGATTTCTATGATATTATGTGGTTATGTTGGTCTATATATAGGATGATAATAAATTCAGCCTACTTTATAACTTAATGGGTATGGATGATAGGGAGGGAAAAAATAGGCTTGGTCTCTCTAAGGATATTTCTAAGACTAAAATTTAAATTCCATAAAAATGGGGGTAGGGGAAGAGGCAAGCCTATAGATAATCCAAATAATCCCATTATGAGGGGAAGTTCATCTCAAAAATGAAGATATTATTTAATAATTTTCAATGGTTGAGTAATCTAGAAACTTCTATAAGTATTAAGAATTTTATTATGGATAATAATCCTAATATTATTTTAATTATTGATCCAAATATTCTTATTAACTACTTTAATATCTTAGATTAGGACAAGTTAGGCTTCATGTTCATGGAACATAATATTAAATCAATTGATGTTCAATCCCTTTGAAATATAATTAACAAATGTATTTATTTATCTATTTTCTATATAGGGAATTAGCATATTACTTTATTTTTATAAGAATACAATGTAAAAAAAAATTATCTCTATTATTTATGTTATCTCCAAAAATACATTTATCAAGAGGATTTTGAACATTATATTTTCTTTATGAATCTAAATAGTCCAGCTAGCCCATTTAGTTTCACCAACATTTTTTCCATCCATTATTAGGTGATTATTCATAAAGATATCTTTCAAGTGTGTTAACATGATACATAAGAAATATACTATTTTGGTGGTTTCACTAAATTATTTTTTTCTTCATAATAGGGAGGAAATTAGAAATGCATCTACACTACTATGAAGTGTGTTAACATGATATAGAAGAAATATAAAAATGGAAACATTTCCTTAGAGATTGACATTTCAAAATAATTTTATACTCTCAAATGGGGATTCATCATAAACATATTAAAGAAATATGGTCTTTCTACCTGGCTCACCAGAACCATATTCTCAATCTTCTAGAGAACCAGACTTTGGTTTTGATAGTTTTGTTTGTATGTTGGGTGATCATTAATTATCTATAATGATTTTTTTAAATCATCATGTGACATTTTGACATGTAAAAGTTATTTTACATGATGTAATTTATTTTTTGGGTTGAATAACTTATGTGTGCTATAATAATTTAATTAAAACATGATATTAAGAGTGGTATAGGTGACTAAATCATGTGTGAGTTTTAAGGGAGATAGTGAGTTATTAAATAGGCATAAGAAGTGGTTTAAATAAGGGCTTAATATAGAAATTTCTGAAATTTTCAATGATGGAAAGGAATTGCATATTATAATTTACTATTGAATAAATTTTATTTCCATAATTTATTTAAATAGAAAAATCTTAAATAAGTGGCGTACCTTCTTCCTCTTGAGTTCTGGTATTATAGTCGTCCCCAAAGTGTGGAGGTATTTTGTAGCATCCATGTTTTTTTATTTCTTTATGATTCTTTCTAAAAAGTTTTTTTCAATAATAAAAAATATATTATTAATAAAATTCATCATAATTTTCATTAAAAACCTCAAGTTTGATTAATACCTTAAACTCATTGCTCTTCCAATGAGAAATAACTTCCTAATGATGCGATACTAGACACTCATTCATGATAGGTATGGAATCTAAATCAATACCAACTCTACAAATACAGCCACTATACAAGTTATGTTTATATTATCTCCAAATCTCACATAATTTCATGAGTCATTTAGTCCTCATAGCCTCGCCATCAGGAAAATTATAATGAAGATGGAACTAAAAATACTAATTCATATAAATATAATAATAATAATATTACATTAAATCCAATGAATTCTCTTACCCATATTTGCACCCGAGTATTATCCATTACTTCATGTTAAAGGTGTCTCTGGGAGAGTTTCCTAATGGGAATGATGTTAGAGTATTTGGAAAGGGTTTCCATAAAACTCTTATATTCTCACCCTGTTGTTTCAATCATTTTATTATCTTCATTATACTCAACTATCAGTTATGTGTGTTGGTTCCATACCTCACACATGTGTGTATTCCCACACCACCCAGTGGTATATCTAGCTATAAAAGAAAAAAATATTATATTAATACATCTTATAATAAAAATAAATTGTGGTCAAACAATTATTAGGTTTCTATAAATATACCCGATTCAGGCTAATTAGTGGGTACCAATGGATCCCTAGGCTCATAGGGATATCCAAACTATATAGTAGGAGTGGGATCCAATGTCTACTTATGAGGATAAGAATTACTTGGAGTATAAGTTTAAGGATCAAGAACATAGAATCTTGGGAAGAAGGAAGTATAAGGAAAATAAGCTGGCATAGATGTCTGTGGAAAAGTATAATACAGATGGGGAGTAGGATCCATAATCAGATAAGGGAAAGAATTTCTAAGAGGGTAAAATGTAAATGGTGTTAAAAATATAGGTATCCTAAATATCTTGAGTTCCTTTAATGACACTATGGGATAAAAAAGTGTGAAAGATGGTATATATAGTGAAAGGATAGGGTGTGGTCGGGTATGATGAGTGGTGTGAGTAGCTATAGTATGCCCCCACCTCCTTGAATTGTCTAGATGAGCACTGCCTCCACTAGCTTCATCAGAAAATAATTCTCTCCTGGATGGTGGATCTTAATTAAAAGTTAAAATAAAAATTAATCACATGACATTATATGTTATTGATATATATTTTTTAAATGAAATAATAAAAAAACACAATAAAAGGAATTTCTATCTCTCTCATGTGATGATTATTATCCAACATCCTCTCCCTTCATATCTCTTTAATGTTTTTCATTTCCGTCATTTGAAAAAAAATGCATTCAATTATAAATTCATAACTAATGTGTAATAAAAAAATAAAGAAGATGTGACATGACTTAATTAAGGAATACTAATTTTCAAAAAAAAATGTAGTGATATAACAAAATCATATTATATTTAGTGGTATGAATATCAAAACATAAAAAAATGTCATAAAAAATCAATACATTCAAATTAGCATGTTTATAATGGGTATGATATAGTTTTCTTCTATTTTCAATTTGATTAAATTCAGTTTTGGTTAGGTCATATGATTAATTTTGGTCAATTTATTAGGTTATTTTTCCTTTTTTTGGGTAAAGTCATTTGGTTCATATTTTTGGTTAGGTCATTTTCCAATTTTCTTGGTTAGGTCATTCCTTTCATTGGTTTTTATTTTCATTCTAATTAATTTAATATGTTTCAATTCAATTCATCTTGTTTTTTGTTCTAATTGAATTGTTTTTGTTTTTTTAGGTTCCAATATAGTTCAATTTAATATTAGAAAATGAAACTCAAAGAAAACTTCAACCATTATAAATTAAAAATGCATATAAAGTTAAAGTTGGATACAAAATATTTGTAATCAATAGTAAAGAAATTTGAATAGTGCTAAACTAAACAACCCAAGTCGAGCTAAACCAAAAGAACTGAGAAGATATATGGATGATTATATATATTTTCTAGCATAACATTAGGTACACAATAAACTATAACAATTAAACTATCGGAGTCATAATAAGTAACAAATTGATCGGGTCCAATGGGTCCATTGATGTTTTTAATTTCATTATCACCATCATCAAGAATATTTCTTGGGATTACTTCAATGATGACACCAAATTCAAGTCACAGATGATATTTCACAAAAAAAATTGTTTTTCCATTGATGTTAATATATATGGATCATCAGTAGGAAGAGTGAAAGTCATATCAATAAATCAAAATTCACTATCATCAATAAATTTTCCATGCATTGTCATCGAATCAAACCACTTACATTTAATCATAGTAACTCAAACATGAGAGTAATAATCCAATATTAGTATTTTCTCAATGAATCCATAATAAGATACATTTTCAAATCGTGGTTTAATATATGATGCACTGATGTAATAGTATATTGTGATAGGTACCATAATATCATTATGTTGTGTTCTCATGTTCATTTCTCATTCAATGATAATAAATTTTTACCCATTGATCACAAATAATTTGTATTCAGGAACCACATAATTAGAAGGAAAATCCAAAGATATTATTTCCTCAGAGATAGAGTCATCAGGTAAACTCAATACCAAAAATATAAATGAATATTAACAAATAATTAAATATTAATTTTATTAATTTATTACAGTAATACTTATACCTTCAATTTCAACCAAGAAAAAAAACACTTTTTTATGAAAAGTATCTCTCCCTCTCGAAGATAAAGAATGATGATTTATATTTATAATTTTTTTATTTTACCTATAGAAAAAATAGAAATATTTTAAGAGAATATTAAAATTACATGAGAGGAAATAACATATACATGTTCAATTTACTTACTTGATGTAGTCATTGAACAACTCACAGTTAAACAAAACTGCGCAATGTTCCATCTCTCACTCTTCAATGATTAATGTAGTCAATGTATATGATCCAATAATTCCCCCTATTTGGGTAAGTTATGGAAAATTTGGTTCAATTTTATCATAATGATCTTATTTATTTCTTATTGGTATGTTCTGTCTTGTAGTCACATTATAAAAATATATTGAATAGAAATCTATACATTCTTGATCCAAGTAACCTTTCACAATAGAACCTTCGAGCTGATTCATGTTCCTAACATGATACTTCAATGTGTACATATTTATTTTAGTAGGATACATCTAACTAAAAGAAAAAGGTCCTACAAGAATTATTCGTGTTGGAAGATGGATAGTTATATGTAGCATGATTGTGAAAAATTGTGGAGGAAACATTTTCTATAACTCACAAAAAATTAATGGTGCCTCTTACCATATTTTTTTCTTGAAAAACTTTGAAAACTTCTTACCAAAAATATCACTAAAAAAATGGCACAACTGAATAACTTCTACCCTTACACTATTGGATAGTAGATGACAATTTTCTATTGGAATCAAATCATGCAGAAGGATATGATAATCATGATTCTTAAAATATTTCATCTTCAGCTCTATTATGTTGAACCATTTTTTATGTTTCTTGAATATCCAATATTAACTTTTATAGTCTCTAGTAATTCCAGAAATTGATTTTTTATATAGGTTTCATCACATAAGAAGAATACAAAACTTTCCATTTATTTTCACTAATACACACAGGATGCAATTCCAGTATAATACCCCAATCCACTAAGTCATTCCAAGATCATGAATCATCTTTTTTTCCTTTATATTTATAATAATTGAAAAAAACATTTCACATATATTTTTTTCAATGTGAATTACGTCTAAGAAATGATGTAACAAATTGGTTGACAAATAAGGTAACTCAAAGAAGATACTTTTTTTCTTTCAATTATAATTGGTTTCTATGAAAACATTATTCCTATTTCTAGATTTCATATGACCCTTAATAAATTAAAAATTGACATCTTAAAATTCATTAAAAACATCAGTTTCATATATATGATAAGGAGTATTGTCGGTCTCCATGGTATTGTCAAAGCTTCGAGGATTATTCCTATATGGATGATCCATTTGAAAGAATATTTGATCTCCCATAAAACTGAAACTATAGAAATATTTAAGTCTTATGGATCATGTATTATTCATAAAAATATTACCTGAAATTATTCCATACATGTTCCATCCAGACATCATTGCATAAGTGGTAAAATCATTTATCACCCACATAAGTGCAGCACGCATCTGAACTATGTCTTTCGAACAATCATCGTATGTGTGCACACCCATATTCCAAAGATTCTTCAACTCTTTTATTAAATTTTTCATGAATAAATCTATATAATTTCTAGGATCATAAGTTCTAGATATGATTATACTCATTAAATTGAAAGGTTTTTTCATAAACATCCATGGAGGAAGGTTATAAATGTTTATGAAAATCATCCATGTGTTGTATGAAGTAAACATCTTCCTAAATGGATTAAAATCACCACATGATAAACCTAACCTCACATTATGCCCATAAACTTCAAAATTATGATATTGATAATCAAATATCCTTCATGCTAATCTATCTTTATGATAAACAGGCTCATTATTATCCTTCTTTCTCTTGGTATCATTCCGTCGCATATTTATTAATATTTCATCATACATGAAAATATTATGGAGTCTGGGAATTAATGAAAAGTTCCAAATTAATATTATTTATATATTTTGATTCCTTCGGGATGTTTCACATATTATAAAATCATTTTTTTAGGAGTTTGTACCCAAAATAAGTTTCAATATTTCAGGAAAGCATGAATTTTGTTTTTAGAAAATCCAAGTTTTTCAACTAACTTCCATTCCATATAATGGTTTGAGGAAATATCTACATTATCTAGAAATAATTACTTCAAAAATATAAGAACATAATCTAAGGATTTATTATAATTCCCATACATGGTTTTCCAATGAAATAGTAGTATTAAAAATTCTATCTTTTTCATTTTATCAAATTGTTGATATATTGGAGTCGTGGTAGCATCATTCAATTTTTCACCTTTTCAACATCATAATTTTTATTACATGCATCATGTGTGATCATATCAAATTATTCTTGGGTTAGTATCTTTTTCTTCTCATGATTATTAATAAATGGAAACCATCCATCTAATAAAATCTCTAATCTCATCCTCACACTCAGATCATGAACATTTTGAGATTTCATTTTCTCCCCATTGTGATACCAGACATAGTAGTTTGTTTGAAAACCATATTTTTTTATATGGTAGATAAATTCTTCATGAATTAACCAAGGACTTCCAACACAATTATAAAAATGGTAGTGTGTATGACCACTATTTGAAGCATTGTTAAATTCAAAATCTAAAAAGATCTATGACTTCTTTTGAAAATTGCTTGAGATCTGACCATTTTTATACATCAAACTTCTATCTATTCTATAAAAAATATTATAAGTAATTTCATAAAATAGATGAAATAATATTGAATTTAAATTGAAAATATATTTAAGGAAATGAGAATTTTTCACTTTATATAAAACCACAACTGGCACACTAGTCTATATGAGAATCATAATACAAAAGACAAAAAATGTTATATATATATATATATACTATAAATATAAAACCATGATATTGAATTCCATTATATCAATGAGTAAGGACTATAAATACTACTACACAAAATTTTGTTTATAATTATTTTTTTATTTTTTCACTTACTCTATTCACTCTTAAAATTATGTTGTTATTATTATATAAATTCGTGTATAAATGATTACTATTTCTGGGTAATAATCTTCTAAAACATGCATAAATTAGGAATTTAAGTTGGATAAACCCATAATTAGTGGTTTCTCATATTAATGGATGTTAAAGTGATTCCTTTTGAGATTTAATAATCATCCCCCATGAAAAATTGAAAGTGTAAGTGGGATTTAGCATAAGTATGGTAACAAAAAAAATATTGGTGTAAGTGTGTGTGATGATGAGTGAAAGTGAGATAAAGGTGATAAAATGATGAAAATTACAAAATAATGGAAAACTAAATTAAATGTGTGTGATGAAAAGTGTGGTAATCAATGAGAAAGTGTGAACAATGAGTGTAGGAGATAAAATAGTGAGCTAGTGGATAAAGTAATGAAACCATGATTAAAATTAATAAAATAATTATAAGGGATATATATTTGAATTGGGTTGCTTGAAATTTTTTCTAGGAATATTTTTTTATTATAGGATAACTGAACTATTTCTAAAGTAGGTAGTATGGATAGTATGTAAGTACTATACTAAATAATATGATTTTGAAATTTTATTCTTTAAAGTTTTTTACTTATCTTAATGTAGGTAGTTTGGTTTAATACTAGTGATTCTAATTAATCTTCAATCAAGAAATAATGGGAGGCTTTCATAAGTGATCTATTTCGCTAGTTATTATAAAATGCATGATGAAGAGTCATAAAAAATCTTCTATAAGGTTATTTGATCAAATATGCAAAACAAAATATCATAATTATTTGATCTTTATAGAGTGGTAGGGTTTTTTTTCATATTGAATAAGTGATCCATTCAAATAAAATTTTTCTATAGGGAAGAAGATTCAAGTTATCTAGGATGTAACACATAGAGTTAGGTGTGTGGTATTTTTTTGAGACAAGAAATGAATAATTTCAATTTTTAAAATAAAACAGTGAAATTAATAATTTCAAAACCTTATAATATTTTTAAAAAACCAAAAAAGTACTATAATAAATAATTATAGACTTGCCTCATATATATCATACAAAATAATAGGTTCATATTAGATTTATATAGAAGTGGATAGTAACGGAATTAAAAAAATATATCACTTACAATAAGATTTATTGTTAAATTCAATAAAAATATAATTAAAACTAACCTTCATTTAATAAATCTTGAATCTCACAAAAATAATCTAGGTTATTCTTTCTGACCTATAAAATAAACAAAAATGATAGTTGATAGAAGATATGAAGTGTTTGGAACTTACCAATTTGATATTCAAGAAGAATTGAAGTAAAACCATAAGGGATGAGAGATTACTATAAATGAGGAAACAAACTAAGTGTCATAGAGTTATTGATATAAATGGGAGTGAAATTTGAGGAGGGGAGGCCACACGTTTTGGGTAAATATTTTTGGATAAACCAATGGTTTTTTAAAACTATTGGTATATCCATTTATACTGATGGTTAGTTAAAATCATTGGAATAGCCATTATATAAGGAGTATATACCAATAATTAGTTAAAACTTTTGGTATAGGCATAATAAAATCAGGCTATACCAACTTTTTTACCAAACCATTTGTATATCCCTATTAGTATAGGTCCCCTTTCCAGTAGTTGTGTGTTATCTAATTATAGAACTATATTTAAGAATATCATCATTAAACTTCATGGTTTTTATTATAGAGGGGGACTTATATGACCTTATCAATGTGAGAGATAGAGTAGGATATTATTATATTAAATTCATATAGTAATATGAACAACATGTAATAATATATTTTATTAATATTCAAATGTTCAAATATACATGTAATCAAAGTAAAATTATTTGGTACTAGAACACCAACTCCAGCAGCTGAGAGGCTACCCAAAAAAGAAAAATCAAAGCTTGTTAAAGACATGTGTTGAAATTGTAACTGGTAAGGATACAATATAGTAATTTTTATGTTTTTTTAATTTATAAAATAAGGAATAAAGTAAAATCATTGGTTACTTCTAGTGAAAAAAGTGTTATGATAGGAAAAGAAACCACACTCAAGAAGAAGGTTGATTGTGTGAAGAAATAGTTATTGATTACATGTCCTAGCTATCTAGAAAAGGTTAGGATACTAGAAAAATCTGAAAAGAAACAAAGTTATCCATTTTTAAAAGTGGATAAATTCATTACAGTTATGAATAAATATGAAAATAAGAGGGAAAACATATTTCTTAAACAATTTTTGATTTTTAAAATCATAGTCGTGTATAGAATGAAGAGTTCTTTAGTTGTTGGAGCTACCAAGAAGAAGCTAAATGGGTTGAGAATCAATTATCATCCCCATTTCTCTAACTTAAAAGTTAAAGATGATCCACCTTTTCCTAAGTCTTGTTGGAACCAAGGTTGTTCTTTACTGAAAAATGAGTTCAGTTTGTGTTTGTTGTCAATCTACTTTGGGTTGATCATGGTTTTTGTTTTTTATTATCATCCCTATCATGGAATATTAGGTAGATTACATGGAAATGGGTCAAAAAAATTTTATCCAAAAGAAGTATTGAAGGTGGCGTTGTTCTCCAGTGTTTTCCATATTTTTGGGGCTGAAAATTGGAAAATGAAGAAACATATTTCTGGAAAAGGAAGGTGCATGAAAGATATGAAGTGTGTGCGAAAGATTGGTTTTTTCACACAATATTGAAGGTGTTTTTGTAACTTGTAATAAATACATGTTTTAGGATCAGAACATTGAAAAATGGTAAATTCATGGAGTGGGCGGAAGATGATACTGTGCGAAAGGGTTTGCACGCCCATTGTGATTTCAGAAGGGGTTTTGCGCGCTCAACATGAAACTTACGTGCACTAATGAACATGCATCAGAATCCTACACATAGGGAAACCAAGGCCTATAAATAGGCTGTTACCCTCACTTTATACTTAATAATTTTCCAACGAAAATCGGGTTGCTTAGTCGTGTGAAAGTTTTGCACGCGAAAGATTGAAAGAGAGTAAATCTTGCACGCAAGATGTTCCTTTAGTCTGAAAAGACCAAGTGAACCCTTCAGTGTAGTTGTGTGAAAGATAAAGTTTATTCAGAAAGTAGTTGTTGTGTGAAATTCATCTTTCGTGAAAATTCCCAAATCCTGCGCACAAGTTTGGGTATTGCGCGCAAGTGTGGTCTTATGCTTCAGACAGGCTTTTGAATATCTGGTTAAGTGGTTCAGTTCTTTCAAGTGAACTAATCTAGGACTTTGATGCAAGTAGTGTCTCATGCAGAATAGAGACAAATAATTCAATGAAAATCTATTGAAGAGACCTTCATGTCTATAAACTGAGTGGGACTTCACCCAAGGTAGTGAGCCAGGGGGTCAACAGGAGTGACCCAAGGGAAGTAGTGAGCTATCCCTGAACATTTGTAAAGGCAGTGTGCCTGAGATAGAGTGATTATACCCAAACCTTGTAATCCATATCTATTGAAGTTTAGTGTAATTAGGTATGATAGGAAACCTTTTAGTGTATGCTCTTTGGACATAGCCCTTAGTGGTGAACCAAGTAAAAGTGTTGTGTCATCTCCATGTTTTCTTTTGTTTGACAGATTTAACAGGTTTCTACCAACGTGGGAATAAGATCCACAACTTTAAAAATAAAAATTTGACACCCTGATTCACCCCTCCCCTATTAGGGTGTTCCGGGGTCCTTCAAGTGGTATCAGATCCAGGTTCACTGGTGTTTGATCTATTTTGTACCACTATGGAGAATTAAGCCAATGTCAGGGGAGTCCCCCTCTTTGATGGAAGTAATTTTCAGATCTAGAAGAACAGAATGAGATATCATCTAAGATCTCTTTTAATTTAAGTCCTATTTTCTATTGTGTAAGGAATACAAGTCACTGATCCAATAGGGTTGTCTATGACTGATGCAGACAAGAAAATTCTTGATGCAAATTCTAAAGCACAGAATGCACTAACCGCAACCCTTTCTGATCAGATCTATATAAAGGTGATGAGTTTCACCTAAAAAAATTTCATGTGGGATAAACTTTAACATATTTATGAAGTAGATATCAAAGTGAAGGAGGAAAAACTACAAGTCATACACAATAGGTTTGATGATCTGAAGATTCATCCTGATGAGAATACAAACTCCTTCTTCAATCAAATTACTGAAGTGTTTGGAGCAATTCGGGGTCTAGGTGAAGATATCAATTACATTGATATTGTAAATAAAATATTAAGAATACTTACACCCTTTTATAATGAAAATGTTTCATCACTTGAAGAAAGATATCTTTCAAAACTTTCTTTGGATGATCTGCTGAGCTGCCAGGTGGCATATGAAATGAGAGTCAAACCAGAAGATGCTACGACTCGAGTGAGCAAGGAAATAGCATTCAAGGCCATGGAGAAACTAAAAATTTTAAAATATAGTAGTGTTTAATATTATGATGAAAAATAAATTATCTCTCTCATTTCTGAGAATTTCTAGAAGGGAAAAAGGGAAATTCAAAGGAAAGTTACCTCTTGCTTGCTTTCGTTGTGACAAAGTTAGGCACATTGCCTCTCAATGCTTAAGAAAGATCAATGATGAAGATAGTGAAGATGAAAACATTGAGAAACCTTAGAAAATGTTTTTCAAAAATGGATACTTAAAATATAGAAAGATAGTATCAAGGAAGAGTTTTATCTATGAAGAGGAATATGGTGATAATAAATTCTTTAAAGAAGAAGAACCAGAATTTAAAACTGGAAACCATGCTTCCATGATGGACACTATTGAAAAATCAGAACCATAAAACGATAATGGTGGATACAATCAGTTGAAAACTAATGTAAATCCCTAGTTGCAACTTAAAGATACTATTAGTAATCATAAGATCAAATGTAAGAGTTAATATAAGTGGAAATAAATTGTAGAAGAATCATCTGATTATGTTGATCAGTTCGAAGATGATATTGAATGACTGGAAGAAATTGTGAAAGTATAGTCTAAAATACTTGAAAGCACTAATGATGTAGTAGATCTAAAGCTGAGAATTGAAGAGTAGAAAAAGTTCATAAATGACCTCACCACCAGACTGGAAGAAAAGACCAAGACCACTGAGGGTCTTGAAGAGGAAGTTGTTACTCTTAGGAGTAAACTTGAGAGTGAATAAATTTCAAAATAATCAAGGAAGAAAATACAGTTTGGAAGGTTCTCATATGATAAGATATTGAAGAGAGAAAAACATGGTTCTAATGGAGTTGAAAAGATTTTGAATGATCAAACACCTGCTTACATGGGAAATGGTAGAATCGGTTGTGAGGCTGAATCATCAAATGCTGCAAACAAAGGTGACCAAAATAAAGGCAAGATAAAAGTGGTTGATGTGGAAAAATCACCTAAAGTGCTGAAAAAGAAACCCCCAATTCAATCTGAAAGAACAATAGAAGACTATCCTCGAGCCTCTAGGAATAAGAGGCAGTCAAACCACTATCCCACAGAATAAGTAATGAGGATAAACATAAGTTAGGAGAAATTTATTCTCATGAAGTGTCAGTTCTATGGATATCTGGCCCATACCATGTCTTATTTCAAAGAGGCAAGAAGATATTTGAATGGAGAAGATATGGGAGTTCAACAAAGAATAACTAATTCATATCCTAATTCTTTTAGAAGAAACAATTTCTATGAATATTGTTTTCGTTTTTCAAACTTTGGTCATAAGGCCATTGATTTTAGGTAAAGGAGGGACATGGACACCTCATACTGGAGTCCAAGACAAGTCAAAGTTCATCAACAAGATAGTTTTGCTCTTAAAAATAGTTTTTCTCCTCTAGAATAAGATTTCAACTATAAATAACCTATGTACACAGAAGAGAGAATTGAATTGCCATCAGTGTCCTACACTCAGTCCAATGTCTCGTGGAAAGAAAAGAAAAAAATTGGGAATTCCAACCTTGTAGAGGTATCCATTAAAGCTATAAAAAGAAACAACACCTGGATTATAGATAGTGGTTGTTTGTATCATATGGTAGGTAATGCAAACCTGTTAACGGATGTCAAGAGGAGGGTTGATGGAACAGTACGGTTTGGTAATGATGGGTATTTGAAAATTAGAGGTAGTGGAAGTACTGAACTAGATAATGTATAGATAAATAAAACTGAAGTCATTTATGTGGATGGCCTACATCATAATCTCCTCATCGTGAGTTAACTTTGTGACTCATGACTTATAGTTACTTTTAATCAAAAAGGTTTCACTATCAAGGGAAAGATAAGAAATTCACTTATGAAGGGATGCAGAACAGAAGGAAACCTATATCAGGTTGATAGTAAAGAAAAAATTTTCTATATGACTATTGAGGAAGAAAATAACCTGTGGAATTTTAGATTGGGGCACATATATCAACAATACATGGAGAAAATATCAAAATTGAATATTTTAATAGACATTCCCAACCTAAAGCGTGAACATGAAAAGTCTTGTGATGCTTGAATTCAGTGGAAGCTGGTCTGTGGTTCATATCATCCAAAGAAGAAAAGGGAATCTCATATTCTTGATCTCATTCATACAAACATATGTGTCCTAACAAATTTTGTCGTAAATAATGGAGAAAGGTACATCATTTATTTCATAGATGATTATAGTATAATGGAATGTGTAATGGTTGTACATAGGAAACGACAAGTGCTTGATTTCATGAAAACATATCTTCAAATCGTCGAGAATGATACTGGATGAACAATCAAAGTATTGTGATCTAAAAATGGATGGGAATACACATCCATTGAATTTGAAAATTACCTATAGAAGCATGGGATACAACATGAGGTATCTGTTGTGATAACTCCACAACAAAATGGAGTTGTTGAGCATAAGAATCGACAGATGAACAATATGGCAAGAACTATGATGATTGAGAGTCATATTCCACGACATTACTGGAAAGAGGTCGTTCAAGCTGCAGCGTATATTCAAAATCAAAAAGGGATTTATATGGGTGATACGAATACACCATATGAATTATGGCATGGAAATAATCCCTCTTTGAAATAATTTTGTGTTTTTTGAAGTAAATGATTCATCAGAAACAAAGAAATAAATCAAGGGAAGTATGGTGGAAATGCAGATGAAGGAATTTTCCTTGGATACTCAATGAACAGAAAATCCTACAAGTGTTTTAATAAGTACTTAGGAAGGATTGTGGAAAGCAGAAATGTTAAGATCATTGAAGAGAAAACCACAAATGCTTCAAGGATTTCATATGCTAATGTGATAGAGAGTGAGGAAGAAATTGAATGTGTAATAAATACAAATAAAGAAATAGAGGAAGGTATAAAAAACACTCAGGATTCACATCATGATGTTGACTCAGAAGAAGAATATGAAGAGGAAACCTTGGCTGGAGAGAATGAGATTGAACCTCACAGGAGAAATCGAAGAGCTGAGATTGACCCATCTAACATAATTGGGTATAAGAGTGCACCCACACAAACAAGGAGGATGAGGAATAACACACAATCTACATTTCTGTCATTTTTGGAACCATCCTCATTTAAAGAAGCTACAAAGGATGAATTTTGGGTGAAATCCATGAATGAATAATTAGATCATATTGACAAGAATCATACATGGTATCTAGTAAAGAGACCCGATGGGGACAATGTAATTGGTACAAAATGGATCTTCATAAACAAGTTTGATGAGCATGGAAGTGTTATTAGAAACAAGGCATGACTGGTATGTAAAGGATATTCCCATATTGAAGGTGTTGATGTTGAATAAACCTTGGCTTTAGTGGCTAGACTGAAGTCAATCAGGATTTTTATTTCCATGGCACTCCAAAGAGGATATAAAGTATATTAAATAGATGTCAAGATAGCATTCTTGAATGGTGTTCTCGAAGAATAAGTCTACATTGAACAACTAGTGGGTTTTCTTCTTGGTACTGATGAAACAAAGGTTTGCAAACTAAATAAAGCACTCTATGGCTTGAAATAGGAACCACGTGCATGGTACTCCTGACTGGATTCTTATCTCAAGAAGTTGGAATTCAAAAGAGGAGGAGTAGATCATAATCTCTATGTGAAGAATTCTCCAAAAGATCAATTCATGGTTCTAGTTTACATTAATGACATTATATTTGCTGGAATCAGACAGAAATCAGTAGATGAATTCACCAATCACATGAAATCAGAATTTGAAATGTCTATGATTGGGGAGGTCACATATTTCTTGGGGCTATATGTGATTCAAAAGAAGTATTTCACGTTCATTTCTCAGTAAAATTATGCAAGAGAGCTGCTGAAGAAATTTAATATGCATGACTCGAAACCAATGTCAACTTTGATTGCGGTTGGAACCAAATTTGGAAAGCATGAGGATGGGACCTCTATAGATCCCACAATGTATAGAAGGATCATTGGGAGATTATTGTACCTGATAGAAACATAGCCAGACATTGTCTTTGCAACCTTCTTAGCAGCACGATTTTAGAGTAATCCAAAGGAGGAATATATGGAGGCAGTAAAAAGAATCATGAGGTATATTCAAGGTACTCATAATTTTGGGTTATAATGTACTGTAGGAAGGTACAATGAATTATCAGCATTTTCTGATGCTGACTAGGCTGGAAATGTAGTGGAGAGAAAGTACACCAGTGGTGGAGCATTCTATATTGGGCAGAAATGTGTTGGCTGGTTAAGCAAGAAACAAGAAAGTACTTCTCTTAGTACTGCTAAATCTAAGTATATTTCCACTAAAAATTCATGCACTCAACTGTTATGGATGAAGCAACAACAGACAGATATTGGTGATGAGGTGAAAGAACCAATGGTGATTTACTGTGATAACAAGAGCACAATTGATCTTATGAAGAATCATATTCATCATTCTCGTACAAAACATATTGAAATCAGATATCACTTTATCAAGGAAAAATTTGAGCAAGGAGTGATTAAAATGGATCATGTGGGAACTAATGAGAAAGTGGTTGATATCCTAACCAAGCCACTTTCAACGGTTGTGTTTTAGAAACATCGATTGAACCTTGGTGTTCAACTGACTCCTAGTACATAAGGAGGTTAAAAAATTCCCCTCTCCCCAGTTGTTTTAAATGTTTTAATCTGTGTTGTGGAAGTGTTTCAGGTTTATAGGGGAGATACGATCCAGGGGGAGTATGTTCTAAGCTCTACAATGGATGATTATCTGTATTTGGGTTTATTTCTAATGGGGGAGAAATGTATAGAATGCGGTGTCTCTATATGAGAGAATACAGAGAGAATTGTGGATAAAGATGGAGAGAATAGTGAAGAGAGAAAACTTTCCAAGAGCTTTCATTTAAACAAATCAGAACACAATTCATGCCTTCTCTCTTGTTTTATACACTGAGAATTAATCACATAGAATTAGAGTGTTGGTTGATTTGATTCTTGTGTATTAGGTTTTAATAATGGATGGTTCCCTTTTGACTCTATCTGAAGATTTCCAACAAAGCCAAAGGGGAGATTTTTGGAACTAAGGTTGTTCATTGCTAGAAAAGGAGTTTGGTTTGTGTTTGTTGTCAATATAATTTGGGTTGATCATGGTTTATGTTTGTTATTTTCATCCCTTTCATGTAAGATCAGGTATATTACATGGAAAGTGGTCATACAGTCTGATCCTAAAGTAGTATTGAAGGTAGTGTCGTTCTCTAGTGTTTGCCAAATTTTTGGGGCTGAAAATCAGAAAATGGAAAAACGTGTTTTTGGAAAAGGAAGGTGAGAGAAATATTTGAAGGGTGTGCGAAAGATTGGTTTTTTCAGGAAAGATTGAAGGTGTTTTTGGAAATTTCATGCAAGACATGTTTCAGGATTAGAACGTCGAAAAATGGTAAAGTCATGGAGTTCACGGAAAATGATGTTGTGCGAAAGGGTTTGCGTGCCCAATGTGACGTCAAAATGGGTTTTGCGGGTTCATCATGAAACTTAAACGCACTGACGAAGATGCTTTGGAATCTTGCGTGTAGGGACACTAAGGCCTATAAATAGGTGGATACCCCCACTTTAAACTTAATAATTTTCCAACAAAAATCTAGTTTCTTAGTCGCGCGAAAGTTTTGCGCGTGAAAGATTGGAAGAGAGTAAATCTTGCACGCAAGGTGTTTCTTTAGTCTGAAAAGACCAAGTAAACCCTTCGGTGCAGTTGCAATAAAGATAAAGGTTGTGCGGAAAGTAGGTGTTGCGTGAAAGTCATCTTTCGCAATAATTCTTAAATCTTGCATGCAAGTTGGGGTATTGCGCGCAAGTGTGGTGTTATGCTTCTGACAGGCTTTTGAATATCCAGTTCAGTGGTTTGGTTCTTTCAATTTCATCAATCCAGGACTTCGATGCAAGCAGTGTTTCATGCTGAATAGAGACAGATACTTCAATGAAAATCTATTGAAGAGACCTCCATGTCTATAAACTGAGTGGGACTTCACCCAAGGTAGTGAGCTAGGGGGAGTCAACGGGAGTGACCCGAGGGATGTAGTGAGCTATCCCTGAACATTTGTAAAGGAAGTGTGTCTGGGACAGAGTAACTGTACTCGAACCTTGTAATCCAAAGCAAGTGAAGTTTAGTGGATTTAGGTATGACCGGAAACCTGTTGGCGTATGCTCCTTAGATGTATCCCTTAGTGGTGAACCATGTAAAAGTGTTGTGTCATCTCCCTGCTTTCATTTTTTTGAAAGATTTAACAATTTTCTACCAATGTGGGAACAAGATCCAAAAATTTAAAAAGAAAAAGTTGAAACTCTGATTCACCCCTACCCTCTCAGGGTGTTTTTTGGTCCTTCAAGTCTGTTGTACTTGTTCTTAAATGATGAGAATTGAAGGGGATGAGGTATGGAGAGCCTCCCTTGAGGATAACCTATCATGAAGGTCCAAGGTTTTTAGAGATCTATAATTTATAGTAAATAAATAATTCTTAATATATTTGAAGTAATATGAAGGTTAATATATGATTTTCATTCTCCCATTAATATTTTTTATTATATACATTATGTTTATAAAGGTATGTTGTTCATCTAAAAAATGGATGAATAAGACCTTACACTTTAAATGTTTTGATGTGTGTGTTTAAGTGAGTGAAATTTCTTGAAAGTTCTTGAAATCTGGTTTGAGAATCCCCTAAGAAGTAAAAGGTAGTGTGTGTACCTTATTGAAGTTGGTTAATGGACAAATTTTTTTTCAAACTAATCACTCTTGTTTTCTAGAAAGGGTTTTCCCATGTAGACTTAGAGTTGATGAGTTGATGTAACATTATAAGAAAGTGTGGTTTCTCCCTTCTCTCATGGAATTAATATAGAACTTATATTATTTATATAAATAAAATGGGGAAAACATTCATTTCCTAAAATTAGAATAGTGAGCTTGGTGAGTCATCCTTCCCATGTAAGTTTTTATATTTATAAAGGGGAGGAATAATTTTTTAATTATGATGATGATTTAATGATATGAGGTTCTTATAATCACTTGAAATCAGTGAGCGGTGATTCTTATATATTTTCCTTCTCTCAAAAAATCAAGGTGGAGAAGACGTTTTGTAACGACCCAAAGTTTTTCAATGGAAATTACCTTCTGAAAATATGTCATAAAATCAAATGAAAATGCAACATAATGAACTAATAAGTGTTGGGTGACCTTTAAACATAATTTTTCCACTTCTGTGTTTGGAATTTCGAAAATCCGATATACACGATTGTGTTCAAGATGATTTTGGGAGTCTAAAAGAACAAACATAATTTTTGGTGAATAGTAACCTACCCTTATGAATAGTAACATAACCTTATGAATAGTGATATACACTAATGAATATTAACCTTACCTATGATAGTATAAAAATAATATTCAAGTGAAAGTATGATGTACCTATATTTTAGAATAAGTAAATGAATGTTTTAAAACTGGTTTTTTAATAATAAAATATGATTTTAATTAAATATTAAATTAATAATATTTAGAAAATTATTTTTGAAAAATGGAATTCGTTTTTAGATTCTACACGTTAAAAAATGGTTGGGGTGAAATTTTGGGATTTTTCTGAAATACTTGAATTTTTGATGAATAGTGAAATACCATAATTTACAAAAAAATAAGATAAATAAGCTAATTATAAAGTCGTGTATGATGTTCTGCTGATGTAATACCACTTTTTTTGGGATCACATGATAAAATTACTATTCTTGGTCAAGGAAAACTCACTATTTCTCATCTTTTGGAGAAATAATAAATTAATGAATTTTATATTGAGAAAACCCCTCTCCCCTCCACTATAAAAACCACCCTTCACACCCTCATTTCCTCACACCTCTCGAGCTTCAAGCCTTGTCTAAACTCTGCCCAAGAATCTTTCCTAGCCCCTCCCCCACATCCAAGAGCTTCTGGTCTCATCAAAAGACCATGCCTAAGCCCCTTAAGGAGGATCTCAAGAGGAGGATTCAATAGGTAATTTCTCTCCCTCTTTTCCTTTAATTCCCTTTCAATTTCAAGTTCTTTTCTTATTATCTACCCACCTATATTTGTCCAAATGGTATGGTAACTCCATTATTATGAATATACTGTAATTTAATGATACTAATTGGATATTATACCATCCAACCCCTTTCTCCTCCTCCTTTTATTTTTATAAAAGAAAACGTTGTTTGTGAGGTGTTAATCTATCACCTTCAAGAACAACATGTTTTCTTTTTTCATTTCCACCTTATGATCTGATAATTAAACCATTTTTATGGTTGAAACATAATATTTTATATTTATTAAGTCCTATTTAAAGTTCTGTAACTAACTTATGTACATATTACTAAATTATTAATCAAAACAAGTTCGTTGTGGTCGAAAAACCGCCCAAATTAACTCAAACGATCATCATTTAATTCTTATCTAATGATTCATCCACAAGGTATAAAATTTAATTAATTATAAGATCATTTTAACTTATATAATGTCATCAATAACATGGAATATATGTTCTGGATGTTTATTCATGTTCTACATGAACTTCAATTCATGAATACATGTGAAACGCTCAAGAAAACCATAAAAACGAACATTCTCAAACAATGTTTTTAAACTCTATAAATCATAAAAAGGGCCATAAAATAAAATAATGAAACAAAAATTACCCCTATTTATGTATAAAAGGTTATTTAATTTCTAATTAATGAATATAATGTCATTATACTAGACATTAAAGTGAAGTAAGCGTTCAGATATAAGGTAAGGGGAAATTCTTGAACCCAACTTTCATCCTTCGGGTTCTCCCTCTTTCACACCTTTTTGATATGGTTACTCCTTAAAAATATTTTTTTCATCATTGTATTTAATTTTCTGGGATATAAATGTTTGTCACTAGTATTTATGTCAAACCAAATGTTTTCCAAAAGAACTCTTCTTTTATGAATGCACCTTTTACTTCTCATTCAGGATCGACGGTTCTTGTAACATGTATGTTATTTCCTATTTCTTTTAGGAACCCAATGTTTATGAATGTGTTCTTATGATATGAAACCCATTCCTTTACATGGGTTAGTTATGTTAATTTTTGTTATATGTTCATTGTGGCATGCATGATAAATGATAATGTTATGATATAATGGGTGCGCCTGGACTTATATAGCGCAATATGAATGTTTCAATGTGACAGGTGCACCCAAAATTATACAGTGCTCCAATGCTTTGGTTAAAGTGATGAATCACATGAGTAAATTTGAAATTATGTGTGAACAAGATTCTATCTTTTTTCACAATTATGTGTGGTAGTTAACCACTAAGACAAGATGTTTCATTTTTTTATGCATTGCCACATTTCAAGTCTTTTATTAATGATTCCCTCGTGTTCATGTTTCTTTGCCTATGTTATGATTATGCTCATACCATGATATATTGTTATTATATTTCCCCTTACTGGGCTTCTATCTCACCCCTTTTTATGTATATCCTCAGGTGGCTACATGTACTAAGGAGAGGTCAAGTTCCTGTAAGAATCTAGAGAAGAAGAAATTGAAAAAATGTTTATGATTGATGTTGTAATTATTATGTATGGTCCTAGTTTTCCCAAGACACTAAACCTTTGGATCATCTATGTATAATACTATTATTTTATTTATCTTTAAAATGATTTAATAGTAATTTAATAAAATGTTGGGTCGCTATATTTGGTATCGGAGGAAAGTTTTAGTTAATTTGGGAATTAGGATTATTGAACCCTAGAGAAAACCTCTAGCATGAGACTAAGTACAAATATGCACACAAGAATATTTACATAGGGATACCATATGTTATGATTTTAGTATAAATTTTTCAAATGAATAAGTTATTTATTCATGACTTATTGACTTATGTTTTGTTCTAACCTTTTCTATTTTAGAAAATGGTGGGAACCAGGAGAAACCAGGCCAACAACTCGTGTGAGGGCCAATGCAATAATGTCCCGAATGACAGCCCCAATGATTTGGGAGGTGGAGTTAAAAACTTCATGGATATACTTACCCAACTATATCAGGTTATGAACAATAACCATAATAATGGAGAACTTCCTCATTCACCAAAGAGGGAGAAACTGGCTATCGAATGTTTTATGCGGCAACGACCATCGACGGTTAGTGGATCTTCTGATCCTCTAGTTGCAGAACAGTGGGTCAAATCCATGGAGAAGATCTTTTCTATGCTTCATTGTTCTGAGACGGAGAAGGTGACTCTATCCATTTATCATCTAGATGGAGAGGCTGATCAATAGTGGGCTTTGATTAAGAACACCAAGCCAAGAGAGGAAATTGAAGAGATGGAATGGGAAGAATTTAAGATCATTTTTCTTAATAAGTATTTCCCATGAACTCTTCATACGAATATGGAGAGAGAATTCATATAGCTCAAGAAAAAATAAGGAGAATTTGTCACAACCTACGAAGAAAATTTCACAAGGCTTCCAAGGTACGATTCGGGTTTTGTTATCAACAATGATAGCAAAATTGATAGATTATTTGGAGTATTAAAACCACACCTTCAAAAGGCTCTTGCAATTCGAGACTTTTAGAGTTATGAAGAAGTTTTTTGGTGTGATCTCAAAGTGGAGATGGAGTTTTTAGAATGGTCCCATGGCTATGGTGATAAGAAACGAAAGATGGAGTTTCAATCCGGTGGATCTAATGACAAAGGTGGGGAGAAAACTCAACGACCCACATGCCAAAAATGTCAGAAGTTGAACCATGGGAACTGTCTCAAAGGGATGGGGAAATGATTCAAGTGTTGGAAATAAGGACACCATGCTCAAGAGTGTTGAAAATACCTAAAAAGGAAGGATAATGTGGAGGAAGAAAGGAGAGAACCACTCCTGATTCAATGCTACAACTATAGGGAGCAAGGGCACTATGCAAGCCAGTGCACTAAACCTCGAGTTCTCAAGGGCAATCAATGTCAGCATCCACCAAATCCAAAGGAACAAGGGAAGGATTATGTCATCACTACTATGAAAGTGGGGAAAGATAATGAAGTCGTACAAGGTACACTTCCTATTCACTCAATAATGAAAAAATTCTTATTTGATTCTGGTTCTACACATTCATTTATATCTTGCAAGTTTGCCGAAACTATATAATCAAAGCCCCGAAACCTTGAAGTAGAGATATATTTAAAAACACAAAGTGGTGCAATCATTTCAACCCAAGTGTTTGACTCTTATCTTGTTGGCGTATGTGGGAATATTCTTCCAGCGAATCTTGTAATACTTCCCTTGGTGGAATTCGACGCTATAATGGGAATGGATTGGCTCTCGTTATATAGAGAAAATATAAAATGTAGATAAAAGGAAATATCTTTTCATATTCCAAACCATCCCATGCTCCTCTACAAATTTAAGGAATATCATGAATATCCTTTGAAAAATCCTTCATCTGTGTGGGTGTTGATTCCCTATAAAGAAGCATACCTCTCCCAAATGGTTGGGTTGAAGGATAGTTCCAACCTTGCAGAAATGCCCATTGTGAGGGAATACATGGATGTATTTCCCAAAGAGTTACCTGGAATCCCCTTGGATCATGAGGTAGAGTTCTCAATAGAACTCATACCTGGAGCTACTCCTATCTCAAAGTGTCCCTATAGGATGGATCGTATCGAATTGGAGGAGTTAAAGAAGCAGCTGCAAGAGCATCTGGACAAAGGGTTCATACACCCTAGTTAATCACCTTGGGGTGCGCCAGTGCTCTTTGTGAAGAAGAAGGATGGAACAATGTTTTTGTGGATCGATTATTGGGAACTCAACAAGACCACCATAAAGAACAAGTAACCTCTTCCAAGGATTGATGACTTGTTCGATCAGTTAAGAGGAGCTCAATACTTTTCAAAGGTGGATCTTTTTTCTGGATATCATCAGCTAAAGGTGAAGAAGGAAGATATTCAGAAGACTGCCTTCTATACAAGTTATGGGAATTGAGTTTCTGGTGATGCCCTTTGGACTTACCAATTCCCCTGAAATATTTATGGATTTGATTAATAGAGTCTTTAGACATTACCTCGAAAAATTTGTGGTAGTGTTTATTGATGATATTCTCATATACTCTAAGAGAAAGGAGGAACATGAACAACATATAAGACTTGTATTGGAGACATTGATAAAGGATAAGTTGTACGCCAAGTTCAGAAAGTGTGAATTTTGGATGAAGCAAGTCACGTTCTTGGGACATGTGATCACAAGTGAGGGAATTTCTGTGGATCCTTCAAAAAAAGGTGATTTAGGAATGGCTCAGGCCCTCTAGTGTCACAGAAATCTATAGTTTTCTTTGATTAGATGGGTACTACCGACGTTTTGTGAGAAATTTTTCATGATTGTCAAGCCTGCTAACTAAGTTAACAAGTAAAGGGGTAAAGTATGTCTGGACTGAAGAATGTGAGGGAAGCTTCAAGAATCTAAAGAGAATGTTGATCACTGCACCTGTACTCACACTACCGAAAAGTGAAGAAAGTTTTGTGATATATAGTGATGCTTAAAATAAATTATTGGGTTTTTTACTCATGTAAAATGATAAAGTGATAGCCTACACCTCACGGCAGTTGAAGATCCATGAGCAGAACTACCCAACGCATGATCTAGAGCTGGCAGTCATGATTTTTTGCTTTGAAAATCTGGCGGCACTACTTTTATGGTGAGAAGTGTAATATATACACAGACCACAAGATCCTAAAGTATATATTCACACAAAATAATCTCAACATGCGTCAAAGGATATGGTTAGAGATAATAAAGGATTACAATTGCTCTATTCACTATCATCCTGGAAAGGTGAACAAGGTAGATGATGCTCTAAGTAGAAAAGAACATGCTACTCTATCAATGTTACAGATTTATAAAGACCCTATATTCTTGGATATGAAAAGCATGGATTTAGAAATCATAAGGGCAGGGGATACATTCTACCCTACCCAAATGATTGTGCAACCATACATCCAATAGAAGATTAAGGAAGCACAAAGGGATGATGTGGAGATACAAAAGAGAGTGAATGCAGTAAAGGAATGGAAGTTGCATGAGTTCCATATCGATGATGATGGTTTGATTCGGTTTGGAATGTGGCTTTGTGTGCCTTCATCACCCAGGATAAAGAAGGAGGTATTGGACAATGCACATAACTCAAAATTCTCTATCCATCCTAGTAGCACCAAGATGTATCATGATCTCAAAGAACACCTCTGGTGGGATAACAAGAAGAATCAGATTGAAAAATATATATCAAGGTGCTTGGTATGTCAGTAAGTTAAATCAGAGTGACAAAAGTCCAAAGGGATGATGCAGTCATTGCCTATACCCATGTGGAAATGGGAAAATGTTACTATGTACTTTGTCATGGGTCTCCCAAAGACGTCCAAGGGAAATAATGCGATATTGTTTGTGGTTAATTGACTCACCAAGACTTCCCATTTTATTGCTATTCAGGAAGATATCTCACTTGAAAAACTTGCAAAGATATATGTGAAGAAAGTGGTGAGACTGCATGGTGTTCCACTCTCAATTGTCTCTGACCGTGATCCAAGGTTCACATCTAAATTCTGGAGGAGCCTTTAATATTCTTTGAGTACTGAATTAAATTTTAGCATGACCTATCACCCCCAAACCGATGAATAATCTGAAAGGACTATTCAGACGCTTGAAGATATGCTAAGAGTCTGCTCTCTAGAATTTAAAGGTGGATGGTATCAGCATCTCCCATTGGTTGAGTTCTCATACAACCATAGCTTCCACTTGATTATTCAAATTTCTCCATATGAATCTCTATATGTAAAGTTATGTACAACTTCAACCTTTTGGGATGAAGTTGGAGAAAGAAAGCTACTTGGACCCGATCTTGTGCAAGAGATGACAGAGAAGGTTAAAGTCATCCAGAAACACATAAAAGACGCTCAGAGTCGGCAAAAGAGCTATGCTGACAACCGTCGAAGGGACTTAGAGTTCGACGTTGGAGATAAATTCTTCCTTCTAATATCACCATGGAATAGAGTCATGCGATTTGGGAAGAAAGGGAAGCTAAGCCCAAGGTACATTGGCCCCTTTGAAATCCTTGACCGTATAGGAGTCGTGGCCTATCATCTTGAACTTCCACTAAATATGGCTCAAGTTCATGATGTGTTTCACATATAACTTCTAAGGAAGTACATACCGGACCCCTCACATGTACTAAACTCAGAGGTGGTACAGCTGGAATATGATCTCTCCTATGGGGAGCAGCCAGTAGAGATTTTGGACTAGAGAGATAAGGTTCTATGGAATAATAAAACCCACCTTGTCAAAGTGTTGTGGAGGAACCATAAGTTTGAAAAATATACTTGGGAACCATAGGAGGAGATGAAGGATAAGTACCCACACCTATTTGTATAAAGTGAAATTTCGAGGGTGAAATTTCATAAGGAGGGAAGAATGTAACGACCCAAAGTTTTTAAATGGAAATTACCTTCTTAAAAATATGTCATAAAAGCACATGAAAACACAACATAATGAAATACTAAGTGCTGAGTGACCTTTAAACATAATTTTTTCACTTCTGTGTTTGGAATTTCGAAAATCTAACATACACGGTTGTGTTTAAGATGATTTTTGGAGTCTAATAGAACAAACATGATTTTTGGTGAATAGTAACCTACCCTTATGAATAGTAAAATACCCTTATGAATGGTGATATACCCTAATTAATAGTAAACTTGCCTATTATAGTATAAAAAAATACTCAAGTGAAAGTATGATGTACCTATATTTTAGAATAAGTAAATGAATGTTTTAAAACTGGTTTTTTAATAATAAACTATGATTTTAATTATATATTAAATTAATCATATTTAGAAAATTATTTTTGAAAAATGAGATTCATTTTTGGATTCTACATGTCAAAAAATTGTTGGGGTAAAATTTTGGGATTTTTCTGAAATACTTGAATTTTTATGAATAGTGAAATACCATAATTTACAAAAATAAGCTATATAAGCTAATTATAGAGTCATGTATGATGTTATGCTAATTTAATCCCACTTTTTTTGGTATCACATGATAAAATTACTATTATTTGTCAAAGAAGACTCACTATTCCTTGTCTTGTGGAGAAATAATAAATTAATGAATTTTATATTGAGAAAACCCCTCTCCCCTCCACTAAAAAAACCACCCTTCACACCCTCATTTACTCACACCTCTCAAGCTTCAATCCTTGTCTAAAATATGCACAAGAATCTTATCTAGCTACTCCCCCATGTACAAGAGCTTCTGGTCTTATCAAAAGACCAATCCTAGGTCCCTTAAGAAGGATCTCAAGAGGAGGATTCAAGAGGTAATTTCTCTCCCTCTTTTCCTTTAATTCCCTTTCAATTTCAAGTTCTTTTCTTATTCTATCCCCACCTATATTTGTACAAATGGTATGGTAACTCCAGTATCATAAATATAATGTAATTTTATTATACTAATGGGATATTATACCATCCAACCCCCTTCCCCTGTTCCTTTTATTTTATAAAATAAAACATTGTTTGTGAGGTGTTAATTTATCACCTTCAAGAACGACATGTTTTCTTTTTTCATTTATACCTTCAGATCTGGTCATGAAACCATTTTTATGGTTTAACAATAATATTTTATATGTATTAAGTCCTATTTAATGTTCTGTAACTAACTTATGTACATATTACTAAATGATTAATCAAAACAAGTTCGTTGTGGTCGAAAAACCGCCCAAATTAACTCAAACAATCATCATTTAATTATTATCTAATTATTCATCCACATGGTATACAATGTAATTCATTATAAGATAATTTTAACTTCTTTAATATCATTAATAACATGTAATATATGTTCTGGATGTTTATCCATGTTCTACACGAACTTCAATTCATGAATACATGTGTAATGCTCAAGAAAACCATAAAAACAAACATTCCCAAACAATGTTTTTAAACTCTATAACTCGTCAAAAGGCCCATAAAATAACATAATGAAACCAAAATGACTCCTATTTATGTATAAAAGGTTATATAATTTTTAATTAATGAATATAATGTCATTATATATTACATTAAAGTGAAGGAAGCGTTCAGATATAAGGTAAGGGGAAATTCTCGAACCCAACTTTCATCCTTCGGGTTCTCCCTCTTCCACTCCTTTTTGATATGGTTACTCCTTAAAAATCTTTTTTTTATCATTTTATTTACTTTTCTGGGATATACATGTTTTTCACTGGTATTTGTTTCAAACCAAATGCTTTTCAAAAGAACTCTTCTTTTAAGAACACACCTTTTACTTCTCATTCAAGATTGACGGTTCTTATAACATGTATGGTATTCCCTCTTTCTTTTGGGAACCCAATGTTTATGAATGTGTTATTATGATATGAAACCCATTCCTTTTTATAGGTTATTTATGTTCATTTTTTTTATATGTTCATTTTTTTATGCATGATAAATGATAATATTATGATGTGACGGGTGCACTTGGAATTATATAGTGCAATATGAATGTTTTAATGTGACGGGTGCGCCCGGAATTATACAGCGCTCAAATGCATTGAGTAAATTGATGGATCTCATGAGTAAATGTGAAATGATGTGTTAAAAATATGATATCTTTTTTTACTAGTATGTGTGGTAGTTAACCACTAATACATGATTTTTTATTTTTTTAAGCATTGCCACATTTCAATTATTTTATTAATGATTCCCTCATGTTCATGATTCTTTGCCTATGTTATGATTATGCTCACCCCATGCTATATTGTTCTTATCTATCCCCTTACTGGGATTCTAGATCACCCCTTTTTATGTATATCCTCAGGTGGCTACATGTACTAAAGAGAGGTCAAGTGCCAGTAAGAAGCTAGAGAATAAGAAATTGAATAAAAGTTTATGCTTGATGTTGTAATTGTTATGTATAGTCCTAGTTTTCCCAAGACACTAAAACTTTGGATCCTCTATGTGTAATACTACTATTTTATTTATCTTTAAAATGATTTAATAGTAATGGAATAAAATGTTGGGTCGCTATATGTTTTTTTGTGATAAAGATGAGAAGACCCTGTCTATAATTTCAATCTGGGGGGTAATTTTTTCTGCCTTTTCATTTATTTTCAATTAGGTGGAGAATAATTATATTAACCATTGAAGTATTTCTATAATTGAAAAAAAATATAAAGGATTGGATCAAAGTTCACTTGGTTTAAATATGTATTTTCTAACAATTTCCTTTTTTATTAACAATATAATCATGAAAAGTTAAATTCTTAGGTGATAGATTGAGTATCCACTGAAAGGAAGTGGATTCTATATTACATGGAAATAGAAGAAGTTTCCAATGAGTGTTGGGTAAAGATCTTGCTACCCTTGAATACCTGGCATGACAAATTCAAAGGTTATCTAACATGTGATGATTTTTGAGATGGTATTAAATAAAAATACAAGTACTTAGTGAGTGTGAAGTACTATCTAAAATAGTTTACAAATCTTGGGAGAAACTGAAGAATCTGGAAAAAATTAACTTCATTGGACTACTTGTATAATCTATACTTAACAAGTGTTAAACAAGTTCAAAGTATTTTGGAGAATATGGATGAATATATAGAATCCATTCTTGGAGTTTATAATATATTATTTGTTGATTTAAGTGATAAACAACTCTTGGATAAATATTTATCAAGGCTAAAATAAAGTTCTAGATGATAAGGAATATGAGTTCTTAAGGTACTCTATCTTGAGTATTAATTATGTTTCAATCCATTAGAACAATTTAAATTGGTTTTAGAATTATTTTGATAATTCAAAAAATTATTTCGAACAGTTTTGAAGTGATTTGAGTTGATTTGAAAAACCCATAGCTAAATTAAAGAAGTTCACAAATCATTTGAATATATTATGGAATTTTTATTATAGATCTAGAAAGATAAAAATTAACAATGGAAACTATCCTATGTGTGTAAGATAATTTACCTACAAGTAGGATATTTGAGGTCATGTAAAAGAATTGATCTACACAAAAGAGGTTCTAAATAGAAATTAAGTAATTAGTATGAATAAGAGAATTTCGTTATATAAGTAAAATTTGAAAAGGTAAATTTAGCTATGTGTCAGATGTTTTTTCCCACATAAGTAAATTCATCTATGTGGATAAAAGGTAAATCCCATTAGTGATTTTAGCTATGTAGATGTAATTTGTGACCATGTAAGTAAATTAAGCTACTCGTATGAAATTTGTGACATCCAGTGATCTTCAATGAAAAAGGAAAACATCTTATGGGAAAAAAATATTACACATGTAATAGAATTATCTATGTTTTGTAGATTTCATATCATGTAATAAATTTGGAATAGAAAAATTTTAAGTTTTTATTGTGGGAAAATTGAAGTTTTCCAGAATTGTGAGATTCTAATGAATGAAGTGATATGATGCTCAAGACAATCTTTAAAGAAAAAAATCATAAAATAAATTTGATATAATATATGATTGATTGAGAAATTTATCTACAAGATAAGTGAGAATAAGATAAAATAATGAAGTAATGTTTACAACATTAAATGTACTAAAACCAATTTATTGGATTTTCAAGAATTATTTAGATGTTGATGAGTCAAATATTGAACTATTAATTAGATTTTAATTCATTTATAAAGTAAACTATTTTAGAACAAGGAATAAGGAAGAGTTTTGAGTTGTTTCTACTATGTATAAACTCAACATAGGTTCTGTACAAGATTCCATGTTATGCTCTCATGTTGTAATCTGGTTTCCATGCTGCAAACTAATTTTATGTATGACTTTCATATAGCTAGGGATATTTTTGTATAGAGTTTATAGAGACTGATAGAATAATTAAATATAAATATTTTCAGCTATATGAGTAGAATTTAATGAGTGTATTCTCAAAATATCACTTGAGTTAAAAAAAAGTTCATGTGGGAAGAATACCCACATGATAGTGTTAGTGAATAATCCACAAAAAATCATGGTTGAAAAAAAAAGGTTTTACTCTCATGATTTTTTTTATTGATTGTATCAATATATATTTTTATATACCAAATCGTGTATATGAAAAATACATGAGTCTTTAATGAATCTACCTATAAATGAAAAGTGGAATGGATAAAATAAAAAAGGAAGATAAGAGAGAGAGTATAACTATGAGGATGGGTGAGTGTTCTATAAAATATAATGAGGGTTCAAAATGAAAAAATGTCTAATACTACACTAAATAGGAAGAACATATAAGTATCTAAGAATAATTAGGAGTAATCACTATAAGATATAGAGAGGAGGAAGAAGAAAAGTTGAGCATGTGCTAAATTTGTACATCATCTCGGCTTCAAATAAAGAAAAAGAATAAGAATTTTAGTGTTCCAATTTGTGATATTGGTAAGTTAAATTTGAAGTTGAGAGGAGTCCATCAAATAGATTCTATATAGGATATGGGAGTTGTGCATTTTTCGAAGACTGAGTTGCATGTGTTGTGTTCAAAATACATTTAGGCAGTCAAATTTCTTTGATTGAGGAAGTTGTTTAGTATTTTGGGAGGGATGGTATCTCGGAACAAATTTTTATCTTCTTCAATATGTGAAAGAAGATATTAAAAGGAACTGGTATAATGTTATTATAAACAAGTACAGTAGGATTCTACATTGAATACTCATGAAATATAGTGATCTCATAACTATGTAATATGGTTTCCCTTGGTTTTAGTATAATACCCAGCTAACTTCAATTGAATTGATATAAATATTTTAGTGGAGAATCCATAACTTAGACATCCAAAGCATGAAAAGAAGTAGGATTCCCAAGAGAGGTCGAACCTTGTAACAACACATACACTAATTTAATTTCCTATAATATATTTCATATAGTTTTATGTTAGGTTATACATCCAAAGATTCAAATTTCTTAACCAGAAATAAATGTTCATGTTCAAAATGGGTTGAAAGGTTTAAATAAGAAATTTGAATTGGTAAAAATTTGACAACACCTAATTCAACACTCTTAGGTCTATATGAACAGTCCATTGGACACAACATGAACATCACCTCAAATAAATAATCATGAAACACCTATGTTTGATCATGATCTATGAGTTTACAATAAAATACAACACAAGCATCATATCCACTTATATTCCCTTCACTTCATCTTCAAACATGGGATCAAAAAACTCTAAAAAATATATTTCTCTCAATATTTATTTTCATGGGACTAATGAACTAATTGTATCATTAATTTCTAGGCAAGTTTATGGTTATTTTCATTGATGATATCTTGGTGTATTCAATATTACATTAGAATTATACTGATAATTTAAAGTCATCCTTATAGATTTTTATAAAGAATAAACTATATAAGAAACTTTTGAAGGTTAAGTTATGGATGCATGAGGTGTATTTTTTTAGACGATTTGTGTCTCATCGTTGTGTGGTGGTCAATAATTCAAAGATTGAGGTGGTTTTTCATAGTATATTTGGTCTTTAAATCTATTATAGTAAGTGTGTATGTGATTTATCTTTCATCACATCACCTCTTATAAATTTTCCCAACAAGTATTAGCACTTTGTATAGAGTAATCAGTGCTAAGTTTTATTTGATTATTTAAAGAAGAATTTGATATTTACCCATATCATTAATTTTATAGAGAAATTATTTATGTTTGAGGTTTTTGAAATTATTCTCATATTTCCCTAGATTTTTTATTGATTTAGGAATGATAAATGCTATCCTATGGGTTTTGTACATTATATCCCCATGAAAAAAACTATATCACTCATGATATCAAGGTTGTAATGATGGTGTTTTCTCTAAATATATGTAGAAATTATCTTATCAATGAGAGATTTATAGTCCTTTCTAATCACAAAATCCCATGGTATATTTCCTCTCAATGGGATTTGAATTTATATTGGTAGATATGGGTGTATTTATTATATTATTGTGACTTTGATATATCTTACACTTTAAAAAAATTAATGTGGTAGTTGATGCACTGGGTAGAAAGTCTCATGGATATGTGTATTTAGAGGTTGTATATGAGTGAATAATAATGGGAGATAATGTAGTTTTTCATTATCAAATAAATAAATTCAGTGGTAGCGTTTTACTATATTATATAATAGTGTATTATTCTTTATTTTAGTTGGTGAAGGATTCTAATTTGGGATATATTTAAGTGGAGGTTTGGAGAGTTATCTATGGATATTCTTTGGAGAAATGGTCAAAATTGGGTGTTGTTTCAAGGGAAGTTTCTTGTATCATTGGTGATATGAGAGGTGGTTTTATCTGAGTTTTATATTTATACTATAGTGGTGTACCCTATTATATCTAATAGGTATCATGATTTTAAAGATCAGTTTTGGGTGTTATGGATAAAGAGGTTAGTGTCTAAGCTCATGTCTCAATGTTTAGTCTATTATAGAGTGAAAATGGAGTATAAATTTCTGGTTAATTTACTGCATCCAATGGATGTTCCTTAGTAGAAATGATAGAATGTATTAATTTATTTTGTTACTAGTTTTACTTGATATTTAGGTGGATTTGATGTTATCTGGGTGATTGTTGATTAGTTTATGAAGTCTACTCATTTATTGACAATAAAGGATTTAGAAAAAATGGATTTTTTTTAGATAATTTATATGGATGAGGGGGTGTGACTTCATGAGGTTCCAAGGAAGATCATCTTTGATCAAGATCCTTGATTTACTTTGTTAGTGTAAAAGATTATACAACATAATTTTGGATATCTATTATGCTATAGAACATATTTTTATCCTTATATATATGAAAAAATGGAGTATATGATCCAAACACTAGAGAATATGTTGTGCGCATATGTTCTTTATTTTAGAGACAGATGGTTAAATAATTTTCCTTTATTCTAGTTTTCTTATAATAATATCCATCACTCATCCATCAATATAGATTCATTCAAGGTATCTTATGGGAGGCCTTGAAGATCTATGGTGTACTAGATTGAGGATGGAGAGTTAGTGATTCTTGGACTAGGTGAAAAGCATGATAAAGAAAGTAAATATATGATCTATGAGATGATAAAGGATGATAAAGACCATATGAAGTTTTATATTGATCATAGGAGGATACCTATAGATTTAAAGGTCATAGATAATGTGTTTTTTAAGTTTTCTCCTCATCATGTGAAGTGGATATTTAGTATAGGTAGTGATATTTCTCCTCGATTTGTTAGATCTTTTGAGGCATTGAATCAAGTTGGTGTGTTGGAGTGTCGATTGGATTTTCTTCCATAGATTGATCATGTTCATGATGCATTCCATGTGTCACATATTTATACATATATTTATAATGACTATTATGTCATTGATTGGATTGAGTTATATGTTAAGGATGATGTGACATTCATCAAACGGCCTGTAGAGAACTAAGGTTTTCAAAAAATGGTATTGCGAGTTCACATCATTCCTTTGGTTCATATCTTATGGAGGTATGGTGACTAGGAGTAATGCACATGGGATTAAGAGACAGAGATGCAGGATCTTTATCCATAGTTATTTTTATTTTTATTCATATTGAGATTATTTTGTTTTATACTGATATGATTGAAGTTTTTGTTTCATTCTCCCATATTGTGTCTATTCTTTAATGATAGAAAGGGTCTATTTTTAGAGGTATCTTGTGCGGTGATTGGTTTTAAAGGTTGTTTTGTTTTTTTGGGTTTTTTTATTCTTGGGGTAAATAATATTTTGATAGTTATATAATATATATACACATATTTTTCTAGTTATTTACTTCATGTTTTTGGGGTTCTATAAGTATTGGGAATGAGTCTGATAGTGAATAGTGGAAAAGGATATGAGTTTGAGAAAAAAAATCAGATACAAATAACATTATTCTATGATGGTTAGTCATTATGATGTGATTAATTATTTAGTGGAGTAGGAGAAAAGAATATACATTTGGACACTACCGAATAATGGTTGCATCATGGGTTATGAAATTATAGTGTGTTGAGTTAAGTTATGTCATGATTTAGTAGTTTATGATATCCTCATGCTGTTTTTTGGAAATATTGGTTGATTTTGTTGCACCATTGTTATTTTTAATTGTTTCATGATGAATTTTAGAGGTCTTTAAGTTTAATAATAATGACAGCTTCTTACTTTAAGGGAGGAGATATTTTCATTATGAATTTTAGGATCCCAAATTGTGTGTCATAATGTAGGACTCCATGACATAATGTTCCTTGGTCTTATCAAATTTAAATTTTCATTGAACGATTTATAAGGGAGGGATAAGAGGGATTTTGTTCCATGGTTTTTGTATGTCTTGTTTATCAATATAAAGTATATAGTAATGAAGGGTATTTACTATAATTTTTTATTCCTTATTTTTAATTATAAATTTTAGTGGTTTCTCAAAAAAATTCCTTCATCTTTATTCAAACCCTAGTCATCCTTGTGGATCATTTTTGGTGATCTTTGTAGTTTTTAGTATATATTTAATCCCTTAACTTCATGTGATTACTTTTATTATTATCTAAGTTTGTTGAATGATCCTTGTGAGTTTGTTTTCATTTTATCAATGGGTTTTTATTTTTCTGATTTTGATATGTTCAAAGATTCATTTGAGGTAGGTGATTAAGATTATCTCTATTTTATTATTGGATTAACATGGATTAATCTTACCTTAATTTTAATTGGGTAAATATATGATATTTTATTGATAAATATAATAATTTAATTGAAATTGGGAAGTTTGGAAAATATATTTTACATGATTTCTTTTAATTTTTGATTTATTACTTGATCGGTATTGTATTAAGCTTACTAGACTGATTTCATTTCATTGTTGATATGATAAAACATATTTTAATTTGTTAAATGATTAAAATATGGTAATGTGAGGAATATTTGAAAATATGGAATTATTTTTTAATTTTAATACAATGAGTATGAATTTATAAATAAATGATCAAGTGAAAGGAAAGAGATTGTTTGTCTCTAGTTGTGTTGGTAGTGTGTTATTGTCTCATTGTGATATAGTAGTGGATTTGGTGTGGTTTTTTCTATGATGGAGGAGGTTGAGTATGGTTTTTTTATAGTTTTTTAATACAATGGTGTGAAAAATTGTTATTTCTAGTATTGCATTTTTCTAAGAATATGGAATAATATTGTAATTATATAAATTAATTGATTAAAGGGAAAAGGAAATGGGTTTATACTGAATAATAAAGTGTTTGAATGTGATGAGTTAAATTAGTTGAATAATATATGAGAATGAAATATAATTAATGTGAAAGTGGAGTTATAATTTCTATAATTAATTTGGTTAGTTAATGTTAAATGATGAATCGTTATAAAGGTATGAATAAGAGAAACATGTATGGTTGTGTTGTTGGTGAAGCAATATTATAGTGGTAGCTTATACTATGTTTATAGGTAGTAATATTTGATGATGTTCGGAGGTAATGATTTAGCGATGGGTGGAAGTTTTAAAAATATTGTGTTAGGAAGTGTAAACCTATGTTGGACTTATGTGATTACTATATATCTATTTTTTATTTTTTATTTCTTACGCAAGACCACCCGAGTTATGTAGCTTTATTAATGCCCATATAAGGTCTTGGGTTCTAGGTGTACCCCCAACATCCAAGATGTGGGTGATACCAATGAATGACTACTCCCACTCTATCTTACATATGTATTGTGGTTATGTGGTAGTGTTGTGTTTATGTGGTGGTGATGTGATGATGAGTAAATGATGCATATATATGGTAGTGATATGAAAACCCATATATTTTATACATTTTAATTCATGATTTATTACATAAGGACACACATAATACAATCCCAAAAGATAAAGAGTCCTAGTGTATTTGTAAAATTAGATACATAACATAATAACATGAAACAGGGATACAATGACATTATTTAAATACTCTACACATTCCCTTAAAATCTATTAATCTTCTAATACTGCATGGGATAACCTGGGGACATATATAAGAAAGGGGTGAGTTATAAATCCTAGTAAAGAATAATAAAATAATAACATGATAAAAATAATAAATGTGATTCAAGAGTATTGTAAAGGTGAAATACAAGGTGTGATAATTTTAAACATAAACATCAAAGTGTGATGTAATATGATAACATCAATGCAACATAAGGAATATGGGAAAACACAAAACATAACATCATAAACATAAATAAAGGATAACCATATAGAAAAAATAATATAGTGTGCTTAGTATAACCACACATTCACCATACATGGTATCTCATGAGATAAAAAACATTACCCAATGCATTATAGGGCTATATAATTCTAGTCTCACCCATCACATTCAAATCATGTGCATGCATGTGTGTGTCACATATATCATACAACATAAGAACATATTTGTCACTTTTAATCCCATAATTAAGAAGTTTGGGTTAAATAAATAGAAATAAAAAATAATTTAACTATAATTACATCTAGGTGAATAGATTTGATTAGAAATGGGGATTGGTATTCACTATATGAATGTTTGGCATGGAAAATTGCAGGCTAATTTTGACAGCATAGCAGGTGTACATAAAGATTCTTGGGAGGGTTTAATGAGAGATAAAAGAGGTCTCTATTTACTTTTAAATAATAAGGATGGAAAGAGGGATGTTTAAAAACATATTCCAACATGAAAAATTAGAAATCAAAAGGTATAATACAAAGAAAGTTCTTGAATAAATGGGAGGAGAGGATCTCTTACCTTGAGAGGCGGCTTCTAAAATATTGGAAGGAGATTATTAAGAGATCGGGAACAAATTGGGAGGGATTTAGATATGGATAAGGATATTAACATCATGATAAATGGGTTTTTAGTAAAGATAAGTGGGATTATGGGTGGGTATTTATAGAAAAAGAGAGGGGAATTCTTTATTAATTTCTAAACTTAGGTTTTAGACTCTATATGATAAAATAATCAAAACCAAAAACATTCCATGTCTTTTGACCATGGTTTCTTCCAATGATAAGTTTTTTAAATATTTTATAAGTATAATAACCTAAAGTATTAAAATAATTCTGTTGTTTATTCGGAATTGATTCATGTTCATAAATTATTGATTTTAAAACCTTAAAATATAATATAGGTTTTGAAGGATTCATTAAGGGTTTATAAAATTAATCAAATAACTTCACAAATGTATTATTTTAAACGAGAAACCTATAATTGGGCATGTATCCCATTTATATTATTTTTTACATCACTTTTGGGTTATTATGGTGTCATAATACCTACCATATATTCATACCATATTAAATTTTTACTCAAAAATTCAGTCGTCTCATAAAATTATGAAAAATTCACCATCAGATGATTTAGATGTGAAATTTTCAAAAATAATATTTATTTTATCAAAATAATTATTTATATATAATAATTTATTCTTTAAAATCAAAATCCTCGATTATTGAAAAATACTAGTTTTTATGACAATAAAATTTTTCTTACCCTTATAAATTTTTTTTTTAAAGGTTGGGGCCGAAGCCTCGTTTTTATTAGTAAATCAAAACAAAGTCCTCTTTTTAACTGAATAGAGGGAAACTCATTACATAGCCCGAAGGCCCAATGGGCTTGTAGCCCATTACATAGCCCGTAGGCCCAAATTCTAAGGCCAATTCACATTCTGTGAATAGTAACCTGCTGCTACAGTACCACATAGTATCGTCGCCGCTGCAGTACCACTACAGTAACATGCGCCCCATGGGTTTTTACCCTTATAAACATTATATTGGAATTATTTAAATTATATTATCATTTATATTTAAATAAATATTATTTAATAATAATATTTTATTAAAATAATATTTATTTCAAAAAATTATGAATTTATCAAAAAATTATGATTTAATTAAAACCATATATTTTCTAAAAAATATAATTTTGGTTTCTTCATATCAAAATCTAATTTTTATCAAACACATTATATAATCATTTATAAATTAATAATAATGAGGAATAAATATAATAAATATTTCATGTAAAATAAAATAAAATAAAAATTAACATTATTAGGGACAAGATACATAACCTATTATTACACCCACATACTACCAAAGGGTAAGGTGTGTGATAGTGACACTTTCTTGGAGTGGTTTGGAGAAAGTGGTTTGGATCATTATCTCAATAAGCTTGAACTTATCCTATAAATAGTTTTCCTCATGCATTAATTTTTCAACACCGGCTTAGTATTAGTCATGTAAAAAAGCCTATTGATTTTATCTCCCTTGAAATCTTTGATAAATGGGCTTTATATAGTATGATCCTACTTATTGAGACCATCATTTATTTCGTTTGGATCAATTGGATTTTTTTCTTAGCCCTTAATATATACTAATCATAATGGTCACTATAAAATGGATATATTATCAATGGTTGTAATCCTTAATGGTTTTTTAAAGCTTAAAAGGTATAATTTATAATTTTCCAAAATAACCAAAGTAGTGCATGTGTTTTCTAAAACTACATTTCTTAATAAGAAATTTATTCATTAAAAAATAGAGTTTCATTTATAAATGTATAGGTAGTTACATTCTTCCCCCATTCATAAATTTCACCATTGAAATATCATTTTATTCACTAAAATATATTAGGTTACTTCTATTTCATCACTTCTTTGAGTTCCCAAGTTTCTTCCTCAAACTTGTGGTTTCACCATAACACTTTGACAATGTGAGTTTTCGTGTTTCGTATAACTTTATCTCTATGATCTAAGATCTTTACCAGCTAATCCTCGCATGAAATATAATTCTCCTATGATACCACATATAGATTTAGTACATGATATGGGTTTGATGATTGCTTCCTCAAAAGTGATATATGGAACACATCATGTGCTTGAGATTGGTTAGGTGGGAGTGCTACTCAATAAGTCACGACTCTAGTGTAATAAAGGATCTGAAAGGGGTAATGTATCTAGAACTAAGCTTTTCCTTATTCCCAAACCTCAATAATTTATTCCATGATGATATAAAAAGTAATACTTTATCTCCTATCTAAAACTCAAGGTATAATTAAAGATTGTCTTCATATATGTTATGTTGACTTTTCACAGATTTTATGTGATGCTGAATGGTTTGAACCTTCTTTTTCATGTATTAGATAAGATTAGATCCCATCAGCTTCTGCTCTCCAAATTCATTGTAGTATGTTGGAGTTCAACATACCTTCCCATACAGAGCCTCATAAGGTGTCACTTGAGTGCTAGAATTGAAATTGTTGTTATATGAGAACTCCACTAGGGGAATGTGTTTATCCCAACATCCTTGGAAATCCATTAAATAATATCTCAGCATATTCTATCGAGTTTGAATGGTTCTTTTAGACTGACCATCTATTTGAGGGTGATAAGCAATACTGAAACTCATCTTTTCATCCAAAATTTGATGAAGGATTCTCTAGAACCTTGAGGTAAACCTCAGATATTGATTAGATAGAATGGAGATAGGCACTCTATATAGTCTTAAGAATTTTATTTTGTATAACTTATTGAGTTGTACAAGAGAGAAATATTATGTGATATCAATGAAATACACTGACTTTGAAATGTGATTGACTACCACCCAAATGGTATTATTTCCTTTAGATGTCCGGGGGAGTCTTATAACCAAATACATTGTTATTTTTTTCATTTTTATACTAGTATAGGTAATGGTTTCATCATACCCTTATACTTCTTTCATTTACCCTTGACTTTTTGGCATACTAAGAATTGAAATAAAAATTATGAAATCTCCCTATTTATGTTATACCACCATAATATTTTCTTTAGATATCTATATATCTAGTTCTTTCTAGATGAATATAAAAGTATGAGCTATGTGCATCATCTAAAATTTCCCTATTCATCTCTGATTTTAATGGGAAATATATTCGGGTTCCAAACCTTATAACTCCATCCTTAGAAAATTTGAACTCTAGAATATTTGATACCTTTTTCTATAGCACTTCATAATCTTTTTGGGCCTCCTTTATCCTCCAAAGAATTTATGGTTGAGAAGTTATTTTTGAAAGGTAGGATGAAGATCCTATTATTATTCCCATGTATATCCTTTACATTTACAAGATTATTATATCTCTTTCAATCCTCATCATGGATAGGGTTATGGTATCATTTATACTCAGAGAATCTTCCACCTTGTTTACCTTTCTAAGATGGTAATGGATTGAATGAAAATAATCCTTGATCAGATATAACAACCTTCATTGGCATATATCTAGATCATTTTGTGTGAATATATAATTGAGCCTTTTATAATTCATATATATGATACACTTTTCTCCATAGAAATAATTTTAATAAATATTAAATTTTAAGATCACTATAGCTAATTAAAAAACATGTGTTGGGTAGTTCTTCTCATGAATATTTAATCGGCAGGAGGCATATGCTATCAGTTTGTCATATTGCATGAGTACACAACCCAAACCCTTTTTTGATGCATTGTTGTAGATCAAAAATCCTTCCCCACTGGTGGGTAATGTGAGCATAGGCACAATTATTAGCCTCTTCTTTAACTCTTTAAATATCTTATCTAATTAATTGTTCTATAAAAACTTAACTCCCTTATTGGTTAGTGGGCTTGAAAATCATGAGAAGTTTCTAAAAAATTGACAATAGTACTCAACTAATCTAAGGAAACTATGGATTTCTATTTTAGATGTTGGTATGGACCATCCTTCAATTTAAATTATTTTTAAAAGATCTATGGATATCCCTTTTTTAGTAATAACATTCCGCAATAATGTTAATTTCTCCATCCAAAACTTGCATTTACTATACTTCTAATATAAATTTTTCTTTTTCAAGGTATTAATTACATCATTAAAATGCTCCTCATGTTCCTCCTTGATTTTAGAGTAGATAAGAATGTAATCAATAAATACTACCATAAATATTTTAATTTAATCCCTAAAGGATTTATTCATCAATTCCATGAATATATCTAGAGCATTAGTGATTCCAAATGGCATCACTATGAAGTTATAGTGTATGTACCTTGTACAGAAAGCAGTCTTGGGGATATCCTCCTTCTTCACCTTTACTTGATAATACCTCGATCAAATATCTACCTTAGAGAAGTATTGGTCTTCACATAACTAATAAAAAAATCATCAATCTATGGTATATTATACTCATTATTTATCATGATCTTATTATTATCATAATAGTCAATGCATGGGTGCATTGACCTATCCTTCTTCATAATGAAAAGGACTCTTGCACCCCATAGTGAAGCACTTGGGAATATATTGTTTCTTAAACTATTTAAGTTAAATAGTTTCCATTATATATGGTGTCTTGGATATTATAAAATCTCCAGGTATAAGTTTTATCAAGAGTCAACCTCTTGACTGGGAGGAAGACCAGGCAATTATTCGAAAACATATAGGTGTATTCCCTTATAATAGGCATGTAATAAAGGATGATCTTTTACTTAGTCTTAATAATTTTATCTAGATATGTTTTCTCATAAAGGAATAATATCCATGCTTCAGATGATGATTCTAAAGAATATTCATCCTCCTCCTTAGACTTGTATAAAATTGGAGGGTGATTTGCAATACTGAAGGTGATTTATTTCTCATGGAAATCTAGTTGGATATATACAAGTAAATCCAATCCATACCCATAATTGAATTGAATTATACTAAATGGAGTATCACAAGGTTAATTAGGATATTCAGCCCAAATATTTTGACAAGATATGGGTTATATTCTTGGGATGCAATAATTGACCCTTTTTCATCTTCATTGATAACTCGACTTCCATGTTTTGAGGTGGTCTTTGAATAGTTATACTAAACTTTATGTGATATAAAAGAATGTTTAGAAATAGAATCAAATATTATGTTCAATATCATGGAATGAATAACTAGTATACCTATTGCCACTTCTTTTTTGGGATCCACTTCAGCGTTGTGATTGAATAATCTCACCCTTTCTCTCTAGGCCTTAGAGGTTGTTTTCGTTATCTATTGTCGATAACCCTTGGATTATTTCATTGATTCACATATTTTCCTTGTTATTTATAGTTGAAACATTGAATAATAGGCTGAGATTTGATCAAATCATTCCTTTACTCTTTCGCATTGGTGGGTCTTTCCCATCGGCATTCTTTATCTAGGTGACTCTCCCTACACCTAAAGTATTTTATTGCCCCCATCAAGCAATTTTTTAGATGCTTATTCCCACACTTTTAACAAGTGGGGTGTTATAATTTCTTACCCCCATGATATTTCTACATCACTCTACTATAATTAAACTCCACTCTCCACTTCCTATATCTAGACCAGAGGGGCCCTTGAGATTCGTTGATCTTTATTTAGACTTTCATAAAGCATTAAAAATTTTCCTCATAGTTTTCAAATTATCAAATCACTAAATATTTTTGTAGATTTGGCTTTATCCAACTAAATAAGTGATAAAATTTACTTTCAAGGTAAATGAAACTGGTAGATGTTTATTGTGAAAGTCTTATGAAGTTTTCCTCATACACCCTATTGGATTTATCTTCCTTGTGCTTGAAGCTAAGGAAATACTTATCCATTTTAAGTTATAGAGTGTGAGTAAAATATTTATCAAAAATCATTTTTTGGAATTCTTTCTAACCATCACATCTATTTCCACCTCAAGATTCATATTTTTTATCAACTTCCACCATTGATCAGATTCTCCTCCATATGAAAAACAGTCAACATGACCTTTTCTTTTTAAAATAATTAAAGGATGGATAAGATATTTTTAATAGAGTTAATCGATTATTATGTCATTAAGGAATCAAAATATCCACTGAAATTCAAAGGAATTTTTCACATAAAGGTCTCAATTTCAACTTTATCTTTCTTAGGGGGTGTGGGTGTTCCTCTTGATTCAATTATCTATTCAAAACTTGAGTTAATTGTGAAAGTATTGTCATGAAGTTACTGAATCTTTCTTTCAGTAGGTTGGGTATTCATTACATTTCCCCTCACATTGGTTTTTGACTCAATTCCTCCTATTTCCAACCATTTACTGAAATTAAGGTATATTAGGGATGATAATTTTTAAAATATTAAACACATAAAATTTGAAATATAAACATTTAATTTATAACTCATAAATGACATATATTCATTAACCAATGAATTTACAGGTTTCAATCTAAGTTATTCATGGTCTATTTCCTAACATAAAATTTTATGAGCGTTTTTTCCCTTTATAATGGTTCATAAGGAGCTTGTGAATTTACCGAAGCATATCTCTTAGGAGTGTCAAACCATGTGTACAACAAGCCCTATTTTCATGCACTAGGTGGTGATCAATTCAATTCCTAATGCACCATTTTCATGTTTATTACCCTAGGTATAACTGTTCCAAAGATACATCTGTTTTTATTATCCATACAGGGCTTTTGTTGCTTGGAAACCACTTACTCTATACTTTACCATGATTTGGGAATTTTTTCAAATGTTTAGTCTTATACCTAAGTCTTTCATTGAGTTTTTCTAACCCTACTTCCCAAAAATAACTATACTTTCCTATGATACCAACTATGAAAACCCTTATCTTTTGTACACTTTAATTCACAATTTATTACATAAGGACACACATAATACAATCCTAAAAGATCAAGAGGTCTAGTGTATTTGGGAAATTAGATACATAAAATAATAGCTCAAAACAGGGATATAATGACATTATTTAAAGACTCTAAACATGACCTTAAAATCCATTGATCTTCTAATACTGCATAGGATAACCTGGGGACATATATAAGAAATGGGTGAGCTATAATTCCCAGTAAGGGAATAATTAAAGCATAACATGATGAAAGTAATACATGTGAGTTAAGAGACATATCAAGGTGACATAAAAGTGCTGAGAATCATAAACATGAACATTGAAGCATGATATTAGATTATAACATCAAGGAAACATATGGAATGTGGGAACAACATTAAATAAGACATCATAAACATGATTCAAGGCTGAACACTAAAACATCATAACATAGTGTTCTTAAGATAACCTCTCATGCACCATACATTGTATCACATGAGATAAAAAACATTACCCAATGAATTGGAAGGCAATATAATTTAAAACCCATCCATAACATTCATATCATGTAAATTCATTTGTGTTACACAAATATCATACAATATAAGAACATCTTTCATCACTTTTAACCCCACACACTAGTATAAAAATCATTTATAATGTTGGTGGTTTAACATCGGTTTTAATAACCTAAATTAAAAATATTTTTAACATTGGTTATTTAATAATTGACGTTAAAATTATAACATGCCTATTTTTAACATCATTTATTTGAATAAATGATGTTAAAAATACTCTATAAAACATTTTTAAAGTTTGTTATATCAATATTTGATATTAAAAATATTCTATAAAATACTTTTAATATCAATTTTTAAATAGATAATGCTAAAAATAAAACTCGAATATAGAGATTTACTTTATTCACATCATTAAAATTTAATTTATCCTTACCTCATATAAATTCACCCTACCACAAATGGGAATTTTAATTTTTCACATCGCTCTATACTTTTAATTCCCACTTACAAATATATCACTCTGAAAATATTTCTTCCACTTTATTCTCTAACATTCATTTATCCCTCTTATAATTTTGTTTCTTCCTCTCAAACATTCATTTAACCCTAAATTATTTATTTGTATATTTGAAGTGAAGATTGAATATCCATTTTGGCTATGGAAAACATGGAGTTAGTGAGAGAAATGATGAAGAAATTTATTCCAACAATATACTTTATCGAGGAAAATTACATAAAGGTAAAATCCCTAGAATGATTTAATTTATTATAATTTAATATTTTTATGATATTGAAATAAATATTAATTTATTATTAACATTATATCATTTAATGATATTTTTTTTCAACTCTACAATTTTAAATTACTTATTTTATCATGTGAAATTATAGTTGTTCTTATTGATTCTACAAAAATATTGTGTTTAAGGTTTTATGATCTCAATGGATTTTTTTTAAAACATATTTTTCTTGTTTTTTAAAAAAAATGTGAAAATTTATAAAAATTATCTTTTTAACATATTTTTCATTAAAAATGTATTTACTACATCACTTTCAAATACGTCGCCTAAAAAATAGACGTTAAAAATATTAAAAAAACGAAAAAACATGTTTTTTTACTATTAAAAATTAAGTATTGTAGGATAAATACATAGATTTATACAATAAATTAAGTTTAGGTATATATAGGAGAATAAATTTTAGTGTAAATAAGGATTGTTATTCACAACACAAATATGTTTCATAGAAAATCAGAGGATAATCACAGCAGCATAACTGGTGTAAATAAAGATTTTTGGGAGGGTTTAATGAGAGTTAAATGGGGTATATCATCACTGGTATATAATAATTATATTAATAGGTATTTATAAAAACATATTTCAATGTGAAAAAATGGAAATAAAAAGGCATAATACAAATAAAGTGCTTGAATAAAGAGGAAGAGGAGGGGATCCTTTATCTTGAGAGGGTTCTTCTAAAATCTTGATAGATGCTTATTAAGAGATTTTTAAAACCTAGGGAGGGATTTATATTGGGATATGGAGATTAAATTAATGATAAATGGGTTTTTAGTGAATAAGAGTGGGAGGATGTGTGGGTATTTATAGTAAAAAAGAGTGGAATTCTTTATTAATTTTTAAACATTAGTTTTGGACTCTATATGATAAACTAATAAAAAACACAAATTTTCACATGGTTTTTTACCATTTTTTCTTCTAAATATGAGTTATTTTCAATATTTTTTAAGGATAAGAACTATAATTATTAAAATAATCCCCTTTTTGATGTATAACTAATTTATTTTCATAAAGAATTTATTTTATAACCTAAAAATATAATATAGGTTTTGGAGGATTCATTAAGGGTTTATAAAATTAATAAAATAGCTTAAAACACATTATTTTAAAGGGTAAACCTATATTTGGTCATGGATACAATTTATATTATTTATTAAATCACTTTTTGGCTATTATTATGTCATTATAGCTACCATATATTTATACTGTATTTAATTTTTACCTAAAAAATCGAATGTCTCAAAAAATTATGAAAAAATCACCATTGTCTAATTTTTCTATAATTATTTCAAAAATAATACTTATTTTATCAAAATAATTATTTATATATGAGAATTTAAACTTTTAAATAAAAATCTCTATTTATTGAAAAATGGTAGTTTTTTATGATAATAACAGTTTTCTTACCCTTATAAAGATTATATTGGACTTCATTAAATTATATTATCATTTATATTTAAATAAATATTATTTAATAAAAATATTTTATTAAAATAACATTTATTTCAAAAATTCCTAAATTTATCAAAAAGTTTGTTTTAATTAAAATCATATATTTTCCAAAAGTAAAATTTTTATTTATTCATATCAAAATATAATTTTCATCAAACACATTATATAATCATTTATAAAGTAATAATAAATAGGAATAAATATAATAATTATTTAAATTAAAATAAAATAAAGAAATTCATATTTCTTGTTCTACATTCATAACCCCTTATGACACATGTGTATGCCCTAAGGGTAAGGTGTTTGATGGTGACACTTTCTTTGGGTGGTTCAGTGGACATAGATTGGGTCGTGATATCAATGAGATTAAAATTATATCATAAATGGTTTTTCTCATGTTTTAATTATTTAATCTCATATTGGTCTTGGCCAAGAGAAAATCCTAGTGATTCCATCTCACTTGGAATCTCCAATAAATGGGCTTTATAGTGTACGATCATGCTGGTCTAGGCCATCGCTTCTTTCATCTATGTGGATTTGAATTTTTTTATAACCCTTAATATATATAATAATCATAATGTTCACTATACAATGACTATATTATCAATGGTTATGATCCTTAATGTTATTTTAAATCTTATAAGGTATAATTTATAACGGTATAAAATAACCAAATCAGTACATGTGTTTTCTGTAACTAAATTTATTAGTAAGGCATTAATTCATTAAAAAAAATGGAGTTTCATTTATGAATTTCTAGGTCATTACAAGTGATGTTGCATGTGGTTGTGGTTATATGATTATGGTTATGATGTGTCATGTGGTTGTGGTTGTGGTTTTTTTTATGTAGTTGTGGTTGTGATGTGGTATATGGTATGTGGTTATATTGATATGGAATGGATAATAGCACTCGAACGTATGTCGTTGGGATGTGAGGGAGACTATATTAGTATGGAAGTTGGTTTAGGGTACCTTCTTGATATATTTTAATGATTACTATATTTTTAAACTTGTTTGAAAATTCTATGATTGATCCTTCATGAAGTTGGGTTAGTAGTTGGCATGAGATAAGTAACGAGTCAGTTTCATTATTTATTTAAAAAGTTTTTGGTATTATTCTTCCATATTTTCATGAGATATTATTAAAAATAACCTACTAATTATACATTTATGATCACCCCTATCATTTATATACTATTTTTATAGATTTATAGGGTAAAAATTGGTTGAGATAGACATTACTAGTTTGTAATGTGGTGATCTTTTAAAGTAGGAGTAGATTTCATAAGAGTTGTTTAATTTTGGAATTGTATTTTTTTTTTATGAAATTAAATGTATTATGTGGGGATTATGGTTTATTTTATTTATTTTATATGAATTTTATTAGTGGTTATTTTATATAATTCTTAGTATTTATGAGGATAATGTCTCCCATGTTGTGTGTTTTATACCGTCGATGTTAGTTTCCAACCCATGGCCTATTAGAGGTAGTATTTAGGGGTTAATCTCATCTTCACTACTATCCATGAGAGGTTTTATTAGTGGAAATTCAAGACACCATTGGATTGTAAGTTCAAGTTATACACATATAAGGTAACCATAATGGATGATTAGGATAATTACATTGCAATAGTTTCATATGCATTAGTTATGGGAATCATTATGTATTTCTTGGCTTGTATGAGGTCAAGAATTACTCGTATGGTGGGAGTTTTTGGTATATTTTTGTCAAATCTAGAAAAACAACATGGGGAATCTATGAAGTGGATAATCTAGTATCTTGGAGGGAACATATGACTATATTTTTATATTTTTGAATGGATTATACTTTATAGTGGTAATTAGATATAGACTTTAAAGGAGATGATGATGGATGAAAAATTATCATGGGATATGTGTAAGGGGTTTTATTGGATCATCATATGATCATAACATTAGAAGAAACCCATAAATATTTCTGATTTTTCATCAATAGAACCAAAATGTAATATAATTAAAGAATAAAAAATAACAAGAATACATTTACTACTACAAAATCTATCTCTATCAAAATCATAGGGGCATTCTTGATAGAGATCACTGAACAGTAACCTAAGGACTCTCAACTCCATAAGTGTGAAACCAACCAATAGAATCCTCATTTGAAGTAGAGGACTTTGTGATCTCTTATAGTGTGCTAGCACCTTCTACAAAGGAAAAAGGATAACTATGAAGAAGAGGGTTTTGGTTATGGTTACACAATAATTTATATCTCTAATAGGGGTTCATGTCCCTATATATAGGCTTACTTTATTAAATTAAGGAAGTTAAGAATCATCTTTCATCACATGGAAGCTAAACTGTATTATGATAATGCATGGACCATTGGCCTTATATTATCATTGAACATTTCAATGATTATATCATGCATGTGTATCCATTAATGAATCAACCCATTGATTAAAAACTTGAGGAAATAATATGGGATACATCGTACTGGATAAGCACTTGACATCCCATATTGCTTATATATCGTTCACTATGATAGATAATAGTTGTATTCTATGATAGAAGAATCTACATGCCCATATCACTGGCTATGATTTAAGGGATATTGTAAAATATAGTATTCCTATTTTAGTTTATTTAAAACAATATATCACTTTCACTAAAATCCTATTATGGTTGTATCAATTTGTGAACCCATCCAAACTCTTTTGGAAATAGTTTATAAAACTCCTTGTGTTTTAAAATAAACACTTTTTCCAAAATTTAATCATTATTCTAAGGCCTAATTGTGAGACCCTTCATGACTTTGTAACATTGAAAATAAATTTTAAATCCAAATTTTATAAATTTAAGAAAATTGAAGCCTATGGTTAAACATTAGTGTTACTTAAGCTACAAACAGGTTTAGTGTGATCTTGATTAAACATACTCATATCTTCATATGAACATTCTCACCACAATATGTACCATATACATAGTATTTATACCTATATAATCCCTTAATAAATGACATATAGTGGCCACTAGAAATATAACATGTTGAAATAGTATATACGATCTCATACATTCATGATTATCTAAAATATAAAAACCAATTCAATGAATACAACACAGTCCATTCATCTAGCAGATGAGTGCATCACATGTCCCTCGCCCAAGTAAATAAGCACATTACGTGTCACTAAACTAATAATGGAAGTTTTTTTCATCATTTTAGAACAATTAAGGGCTTGGGTGTATTTTATCTTTATACGAGTGTAAAATCACATCTTTGTTGGGAATCAATCAATGACTTGATAAAAAACATACCCAACCACCCCCTAATCAGTTAATCCTTAAGGATTGTGTAAGAAAGGTATCAAAGTATGAATGTTCTCATGATAATTATCTCACCAACCTCAAGTAATGGTTATTCATAATAAGCATACACCCCTAAGTATATTAATGATTATATAGAATTGAATGTAATATAATTTTTCAGGTTAGTCCATATAATAATTCTCAAATTATTATCTCATGAGTCTATTTTTTCTATATTATATACAAATTTTTCTTATCAATTACCAGATTCTACTCATTCTAATATTAACATGTCCACATAACCCAAAATACATTGTGATGACCATCGATTAGGTAAAACTCATAGTAGTGATACTTTTATGGGATACTATCATTCCACTAGTCATGTAATATAAATTACACCACACATAAATAAATGATAAAATAATATTTCCTTTATAATAAAATCATCATATATTTTACAACTATTGTATCCAATATCTCATGTATTGTATACCAAGAGATTAAACATGACCCTCATGATTTTATTGTGATAATGGTTTTGTCAATAGATCTACTATATTTTCCTCTATATCCACCCAAAAAATATTTATATCACCCATATTAACAATCTATCAAATGAAATGGTACTTAATAAGGATGTGTTTGGTACTTTGGTGAGACTGAGATTCCTAGGCCTAAGCAATAGCCCCATTGTTTTCATGGAAAATATCAATTTATCCCTCAATTCTAGGAACCACCATGAGTTTATAAATAAACTTCTTGGTCCAAATAGCTTACTTTACAAAATTTTATATAGAAATGTGCTCTACCTCTATTATAAATTATGCTATGGTGGATTTTTTATATTTCTTCCAACTAATAGATCAACTATTTAGGAAAAACATGAATCTGGATTGTGATCTCATGTCATCTTTATTCAATTGAAAACTAAAATCAGTGTAACCCCTTACAATAATTTCATCATTATTAGGTCCCAAAGAGGTGATGGAAATATAAAATATAGGGGTGAATTTTCTATCTTTAAAAAATTAGTTAGAGTTTAAACTTTAAGAGGAGAATGTGATTGGTTAAAATAATAAACAATTCAACCACACTAATATTATAAAAGAGAGAGAAAATAAAATGTGTAAAGTAAAAGATAAATAAAATTATTTTATAGTGGTTAGGATCTAAATGATCCTATTACACTCTTCACCCCCTCTCACAAACTGAGAGAGATAGCACTCACTATGGTACATCACTTTTGAAGGATAGTGAAAACTCATTAAATCCATAATTTTTACACCTAGAGGCTCAATATAATTCCCTTTCCCTTTATTGGTTCATGAAAAAAAACCAAACTTTTATGAGAGAATAACTAACCTGTACTTTTACAGGATCAATCCTAATATTTTAAATTTTTTAGGTTTATATGAAACCTAGTATTTAACAGGGGAAAACTTAACCCATTATTTTATATATGTATACCCAACTAAGAGTTTCACAAGATTATTCCTAACATATTTTATATTATGGGTCAAGAGGAACCCAGACTTCTATGGGGATAAACTAAACTCAACCACTTATAAAATCATTTTTTTTCACTGTTGTTTTATGGGTTAAGCGGCACTCGATATTCTAAGGGGATAGACTAAACCTAGTCTTCTAAGGGGACAATATAAACCTAGACATGCCTTTTGTAAGTTTAGTATAACCCCCATGAAAGATACAATAAGTGTGTAAAATATAGCATATATAGTTATAGTATAATGAATGGATAACACAATGTAACCAGTGAATGATTTTCAACGAAGATACTAGAAATTTGATCAGGTAGTTCTTAGGCCCTTCAAGATGTTGAAACAATGAAGCTTAGGTAACTATCAATTCACTTAATCAAGTAGTTAAAAAATTATGCTTCAGGACTTAGTTACAAACTATATAGCACATAAGAGAAAAGAATATTCACATCTATCTTTCTTCGCTGCTTGTCATGGTCCTTTTATACACTAAATAGAAACTACTATTTTCTTTATAAATTCTAATTATAGAATCTTCATGAGGAAGAATATTTTATTATACTATAAAACTGAAAAACATGTTATACAAAAATGATCTTTAGAATAATGAAAAATTAATATAATAGTAAATATATCCATAAATGTTGATAATAAATTCCATGGAATAATTCAATAATTCATGTAAGACTAACTCTTTATATTCCTAAATGATTCTAATTTAAACTTTTAATTTGTTAGTTATCACTCAATATTCTATAAAACACATGTTGTATAGAGAGAAACAAATTTATAATAGTTAATATAGTAGTTAATAATGAATATTAAAATCCTTGTGAAACTCCCAGGAAATATTTGTAATAAACTATTTACATTATAACTAATTTAATTTTGAATATCACATTTTGAAACATATATTTTAAAATTTCAATACATGATTAATCCTATGTGATTATCATTTAATTATTTAAAAAAAAATCTAAAACTGATTCACATGGATTCTAAATAATTAATGACTAATTTTGGAACAAATAAAACATTAAAAATTTTAAAAATAAACTTACAACAAAGATAAATATTAAACATACAAAAAATATAGTATATTTTTAGGTTTATAAACAACATATATAAACTCTTAAAACCATGTAGGTTAATTTTATCATATAAGTGAATTTTTCTACATAGCTAATTTTCACATATCCAAATTCACATAGACAAATCAACGTAGCTGAATTCATGTAAGCAAATCTACGTAGCCAAATTCACATAGGTGGATTGATGTATCCAAGTTTAGATAAGAGAATTGATGTAGCTAAATTCATGTAAGAAAATTGACATATCTGAATTCATGAATCCAATAATTGAAATACCTAAATTCACATATTCAATATTTGACGAAGCTAAATTCACAAAACCAATATTATGAAATCTATAAACAGCTTGACTTATCAAATTTCACACCTAAATCAGACCTTTTAAATGAAAAAAATCATATTTAGGTCTATTTTAATTATATTTATAATATTTCATTATATTTCAAAATAATCAAAAAACACATTGATTGGACCTCTATATCTCATGTTATCATTAAAATATAGTAGAAAATTATTTATAAAGAACTACAGATATCAGAATAAAAACATGCACTGAGTTTTAACCTAATTTTAGATATAATAAATATCAATTCAAAATTTAATGTATTATAATAAAATGTAGATAATTTTATTATTTTTCATAATCAATAAGAAACACTCAATTTGGAGTTCTTTATCCCATGTTATGGTCAAAATACATAAGGTTTCCAAATATGAAATTTTGGATATGTGGTTCACAAATTGTATATGTGGATTACAAATTGCCTATATTTTTAATAGTACATTTGTTATGTGGGAGTAGTAAAAAACCATGTAAAAAACATATTTAAAGATCCCAAATGACTTATTTACCCAAGGAACACTTCATGAAACTTATAGAACATGTTATGAACAATCAAAATGTGAAATCATAAGATAAATTAAGAAAAATATAATATGATATAATTAATAAACAAATGAATAATTAAAAAATAATTATTGATTGAAAACAAAATCAAATAATATTAAAACATAATAATTCTATAAGAAATTATAATTACATAATTGATCAAAAAACATTTAAACTTTTAAATACTCATGTTAGAGGGAATAAAACAAATAAATTTATTTAATTATCAAAACATGAATTTGATCAAGGATATGTTTTAAGAAAATAAATATATTGATCAAATTAAAATCTACCTTAATCAATATATATGATATAGACCTAAATATAACACTTAATAAAGCTGTTAATTACACAAATCAATGTACTAAAACCTGTATTAAATCAATGTTAATCATAATATGGAATTTTTTAATTATTAAAACATAAATAATAAATTTAATCTAAGGAACCACTTCAAAATTATCCCCCTTTTTGATAATTATAAAATAAATTATAATTTCAAAAACTTCTCCCCATTTTGAAATTATAAAAAAGATATATCTCTTTGAAATTATAATGTTTCTTCCACAATTTATTTAATAAAGGGATACATTTCCTTAAATTTATTCTCAAAAATTAACTCCCCTATATTTTTATAATTCTTCAAAAACATTGTGTATTTTATTAAATAGTGTATAAAATACATGTCAAGGAGTGACTTTGAATCTTTCCAGTGTTATAACTTAAATGGTACATAGTGATCAAAATTTTAAAATTTTTTGGTAAAAAATAATTAGAAACCCATCAAAATATAAATTTTTGTGCAAAATGAAAGTTAAAACAATAATTAGACATAAACTACTCTTAAGATAATAAAATAAAAAGAAAAAGTGTATAGAAATAAAAAAATACTAACTGAAAAAATAGATTCTATATTTTATAGATTTCATGTAAATAAGAAAAAATTAGCATGTAAATACATTAATAGTCCTCCTGAATTAAAGCATTAAATATGATTCTCCATGAATATAATAGAATAAAAATAATTCTATAAAATAAAACTAAAATTATTTTAGTATACACAATACGACTTTAAAAACGAAAATATTTACAAATTTTAAAAACATGATTGTTCATGCTTGAACTATTTAAAGATGGATTTTATAAATTGATAAAATACACATATTAATTATGCATAACTGATTATATTTAAAAATAAGACACTTAAAATTCCCTTTGATTTATAATGATATTAACTAAAGTAAATACTTAAAAAATTCCAACATCCCCAAATTAGATTCTAACATTCCAAAAAAATCTTGAAACAATAATATTTTTATATAAAAAATTTAGAATTAAAATAGGATTTTCTACCCCTTAATTGATATACTATATATATATATCAATTAAAATAATTATGAATTTAAAATGAAAATCACCTCATTAAATCCATCTACCTTATTATGAATAAACAAACTAGTCTTATATAAAAATTTATTTCCATATTAGATAAAATATTGAAGATACATGTTGAGTGTGCATAATTAACTTGATAAATCATATTTAAAATTTTAAAAACTGTATATACTGGAATTTGGAAAATAGATTCTTCACTTTTGAAATACATCATAATTAAATAAAGAAAGTTTTAAAAGGTGAATTAAAAATATATAAAATGAACCTTTAAAATTTCATAAGTATGGAATAAATTTAAAAATAAGAAACAAGTATTTCTTCCCCATATATTTTAGCTTCCTTCCATCCAAAATAAAAAAAAATAGTTCATGTGTATTTTAAAATTTCAAAAATAAAAAACTGCACATATAAAACTAAAATATCCAAGATAAATTTAGAAATAAGAGCAAGAGTAAATCCCCCTAAACTAATGCTCTCCTTTCAAAATAAAAATATCAAAACATAATAAGTATAATTTAATTCCAGCAATGAATATTCCACCGAAAAACATACTTTAATATCACAAGGATCCATGAGACATGTTATAATATACTTATATAATTTTTAAAGTAACCAAATAATTATAATTATACAAGTAAACAAGAATTTACAACTAGAATAATAGGTTCATTTGATATACTAAAATAAAAAAATGACATATAAACACAATTTTACTCATGTGTTATAACAAAAAAAAAGTTAAATGTTGAAATACATTGTATCATCCCAAAATGATACATGGTATTCAAGATTTGTTAAAATGAAATACTAAAGCTTCTAATTCTTATTTCAATTCTCCAATAATACAACTATAATGACATGCATGTTGGAAATATGAATATAAATTTAAATATATATTTCCTTAGTATAAATAATGGATTAATTTCACATGAATTAGGTATAAATAATGGATTAATTTAACATGAATTAAAATAAATACCTTTATGAACCCAAGAAATAGATAAAAATTGTTTTTGGTCCTTTAGAGGGCCTCCATAGGTGTGGGTCCTCAAGGCCATGTATCCAACCATAAGAGAATCCTCATATAAGATTTAATCCTAAAATATATTCCTTAGCCTTTCAAGGGGACATATTCTCTATGAGACAAAACTTTAAAGGAACTCCATATTCATGGGTCCTCAACCCATACCAAACAACATGGTCTTTGATTCCCATCCAAATGGGATACATAGGAAGCCTCCTTGAGGTTCAAACCCAACATCAAAAAATCAACCATATTCTCTTGGGAACACATTTCTAGTAGGGTTGTACCCAACCTAGGAGCCCACATACCTTCCAGGTTCATTGGAATGTTTTAGTATAACTCTCACACCATCCATTGACAAGGAACCTTTTGCCTAGATATCCTTGTCGCGTGATGTTAAACTGAAAAGTTTAATCCTCATCACATGAACTTAAAAATTATGATGTGTCCCATTAAGTATAACCTAACTACATGGGATTTTATTCCCTTACAAATGGGATATGTAGGAAGCCTCCTTGAGGTCCAAACCCAACACCCCAGAATCAACCCGATTCTCTCTAGTCCACATTCTCAATAGGGTCATATCCAAACTGGGATCCCACATCCCTTCTAGGTTTCTTCATCTACTTTGGTGTAATTCCCATACTAGCCATTGACTAGGCACCTTTTTCCTAGACGTCCTTTTCACACGACATTAAACTCCATGGATTGGTCCTTATCACATTACCTAAAATGGTATGATGCGTCCCATTAAGTGGAACCTACATGGGTTCTTATTCTTTTAAAAATGATACATAGGAATCATATTTTATAGGCTTAATCCCAACATCAAAACAACTCCCCATATCCCTAGATGATAATAAATTCTAGAGTTCCACACTACATGTCTGAAAACTAGCATCATAATAATAAACGACCAAAGAATATCTAATCCATCCATAAAAGTGCACTATTGATGAAGAACCTTTGATACATACATATGTCTCTATAAATAAATAAAATAATATATATACAGATGATTCTAGAGTTCATATATGCTAATAATTGATTATTAATTGAGGGTGACTCAAGTTATACTTAAGAATTGATGAAGGATCCATGAACATGTCTTAAATATTTAAGAGAGTCCTAGAGTACGAAATAATTCCCCCAAAAAGGTTGTGATGAGTCCAACCTCCCATCCTCTCGACCAATGCGAGTACCTAAGTGTTTTTGGAACATTTCCCAATAATTCCCTACCTTTAGAAAGAAAGTTCATGAAATACTATGAATAAGGTAATTGTTGTGTATTTCTGACTCCACAAAAAAACTCATTGGAATCCATTTGAAAATGGTGAATCTGACATGAATGATGGTTCGCTATTCAAACCTACACAATCTTATCATCGAGAAAAATGCATCAAACCTTTTTTCAAAAAAAAAATGGTGAACCCGACATGAATCTTTAACCAAGATTATGGTTTCACCCACACATCATGCCCCTTTAACTCTCAAAATTAAAGTGGTCTAAACAAAAAATAAATAAATTATACATGTGTTTATTTATTGATATGTTACTTTGATGGGGTTTTCTTTTTTGTGTTTTTCACCTATATTGTAGGTACTTTCAACCAGATCTCCCTTTGATCCAAATGGAATCATACCAGTTCTCACAGACTTACACATCAGCCACTGCGCAAGTTGGTTCCTCCACCAAATAGAAGCCATCATTGCCCACCCAGCATCTTTGATGTTGGGTTTCAAATGCATTTTTTGGGAGTACCGCCAAAATGGTACCCTCCTAGCCTCGGAGGAAGATCAATAGGACCTCCATATTTTAAATCCCCACCAGCCATCCATTAAATGATGGTTAGTGGCCTAGAAGCATACAACATCAATTACCGTCTAAAATTGTTTCAAGAGATTATCCCCATAGCATAGCAATCAACTACTCCATTATCTTAGGGAGGCAAATCAAGAGGCCACTGAAGGTCTCATCCTGACAGCACAAGGGTCCCTCTAAAGGGATCCTTCTAGAAACTACCACCTCCAACACCTCATTGCGACAAACCCTCGTTATGATATGGGTGTTTTCCTCAAGAGTTCAGACTAGGTCACTCAGAACTGGGAACACAAGATGGCCTGCTGAGGGAAAACTAGACAACAGGAATCATGGACACACCTCTGTTCCCTCCAAATCCCACCAATCAAATTTGGCATCAAAATGTGAGTGGGAAAAATACCTTCCCATACAAACCAATCCTAACATCATAATTCAGAAAAATCAAGATAATTCCTCTAATCAAGTATGGTGGAAATACATGAGCAGTCACAAACACCTTCCCACATCAATCAAGTCCACCAGTTAAATTCAGTGGTGAACTATGAGAAAGTGTGCACACTTACCTGCATCTATCAATACTATCAACATAACCTGAAATTAATTGGATAAATCAGTCAAAAAATATTGGAAATAAATAGGGGGTATCCTCACACCTCTATCCATGCACCTAAGTACTTTCTATATCCACCGACATGAAATGGATGACAAGAGAAGGCACACACCACTAATACAACCATAGAATGGGCATATATCCTTATTTCATCTATTTAAGTTACCAAACACATTATAAAAATGGTAAAAGGATAGATTCAAATTCCTGCCTATATCTTAAAAATCCTACCATGATGTAATAATGGTATTAGTAGTGGTAAATGGATGGATAGGAAACTCCATCCCCATAATTAGGGTGACTCATCAACATGTCACTCTAGAGCAGACACACACCTCTAATCTCATCTAGAAGGGTCATGGTCTAAATTCCCCATGATATATAGACAACCTGATCAGGTTCATACCCCTGTTCCAACTAGAGGTAATCATCCTATTCCATTGGTCACTCTACAGAAAGCAAAAAACATTTCCAAAATTACATAACCTACATTCAAATTTTGATATCAACACAGGAGATAACCAAACAATATTTAATATATGAAAACCGATTTCCTCAGTAAGTGTCCCTAGTATCTCATAAGAAGGCATCCAAAAAACTCCTCTCTAGAAATTATTAGAAAATAATGATATGATATGTGATATCACTATACTTAATGATGGAATTATTGAATCCCTCAGACGCTTACCTTTGGAAACTTAGGATCCTAATATCCCATTACCAAATTATGGGAATAATAGCAGTAGTTTTGAAGGTCCTCCCTGGACACATCACTATGAAGGCTTGCATAATGACCATAATTTTTTCAATATAAAGATCCCATCTCTTGATGACTACCATAGCATCCCTCCACATGGAAATAAGATCAAATAGAAATAAGTTCCTCCCCTTACTATCATACTCCCTAATGTTCCTCCCCAGGGTATACACTGTAGGAACTATCATCATAGTCAGAAGTCAATTCGTGATGGTAGTCCTCCCCATAATGTCATTTCACTTCATTAAGAAGGTCCTCCCCATAGAGATTTAATGATGAGAAATATCTCTTACCGTGAGGCACTTAGAAAAATGAGGCTAGTCATTCCTGATGCCTTTTCATTGACAAGTGAAATCCTTTATCATTCAGAAGACATCCCCAAGGTGGAGGTCATTCTCTGAACCACCCTTGGATCACCTTCCTTCCAATATTATAAAGGAAGTAACTACCAATATTACTATTTATAATAACATAGTAGGGAAGCATCCACTTTGGTGGGACCAGGTTGAGGAACCTCTGGACAAAGATAAAGAATACACATTGAACATTAGGTGATAATTGGATAAAGATAATGTTCCAGTCATGTTATGTCCTTTAGACACTCCCTGATATAGAATTCCAGAGGTTTTTTCAGAAGATTGTGCGCATGAAATATTCCTCAATATATGGAAAAATCTTCATCACTTAAGAGAAAATGTATTACCTTATGAAAAATATTTAATCCATTTTATGTTAATATAATGGATACATCACAAAATTGACCTAGAATCTTTCCTAGCTTTATGATTTACAAAATTGGGGAAACAATAAAGAGACCTTTAGTGAACATGTCTTGATGCATTAAAATAATTGCATCAGTTGATCACAGATTCCCTATACAGTGTTCAAATCAAAGGACGGTGTGAACATAGAGAATTTCATTTCACCTTACTATTAAATCAGCAAAGTCCTCCAAAGGTGACTTCTTTCAATGTCATGTCTTTAGTTTGAATTCAACAAATGGAATTTTTTAGAAACAAATGGTTTACTTAGAAAAAACAAGCCCTGATGAATTCCCATAGACATCAGGATAGGATAAACAAATCCATTGAAATAATTTTGTATTAGGCATCTGAGAATATCGAGTGAGACTCCCTCTTAAGGGAAATCAGTCATCAGATAATGAAAATTTTGAAAATGGTGCAAATGTATTTAGAATTAGGTATCTAGGGTACATATTGTAACATGAATCTACTTCATATTAAAACAAGGATATATAAAATCAAGAAATCAGACAAGGTAGCAGTATTCACAATAATAAAGGAGCAAACCCATCCCATAGAGATAGGGTATTTTTTACCACAACCTTTGAGATTAGAAAAACAAACTCAAAAGGTTCTGAAAATGGAGAGGGAAGGGCCCCATCCCATAGGGTTGGGGAATTTTTTACCTCAACAAACTCCTCCTCAATAGAATTTGGTCTTCTCTCAACTAGGGGGAATGGGGCAGAATGAATCCTCCTAGTTCATCACATTTCATGATCCAATGTCCTCATTGAGAACACACATGAAAAAAAAAATCCATAGATTCCCTTCATAATACCATCCTCCAAATGGTTCCAATAGAACCAGTAGAGGAGAGGACATGGCCTTGTGGAGAGCACAAACAAAGTCAGTCTCACAAAGAGACTAATGAAACACCTAAAATTATATATGCATCAGTGAATGTTATTAACACCACCCCTGCAGACCCTAAAAAACACATGGACAATATAGAGGAGCAGGAGGAGGAAGTATCGGTTTATAATGTGGTTCACACTAAAATGATTGAAGGAGGTGTATGTAACTAGAACCAGAGTCTTACTTTGAATTTAGGAATTGCCTCAACCACACCATTACTACCTCATCAGAGAGAATGCACAAAATAAAAGGGTAAAGGAAAGGTTGGGCATCACTCACATCTCGAAGAGGATGAACCCCTCACACTCAAGGAACGATTCATTAATCATGAGGAAGAGATGAAAGAATTGAAAAGAATCAACATAGAATTAATCTAAAGAAACATTCCTACTAGATATATTCCACAAGTAAAACCTCAACCCGTACTCTTAACCAGTGTACCTCAAATAAGAGGGTTCACCCCATAAATTGAAGTGGAGCCGTAATATTTGCTCAATATGTAGGACCGAAGAACAATATATTTAGACCACACAATAGTAATATGTCATGAGTTTCCTCCCTTAGTCATACAACCAGGGATGGGTCATACACATCCTTATAGACCAACTCCTTCAGGTTACCCACCATAGATGGCTCTACCTATTGTTTCCCCTAATCAAGATTTTATTTAACCAAAAAACCCTCAAGGGCTCATCAATACTCTTGAGTCATTGAACGCTCAATTGTAAGCTATGGAAGAATGGGATTCACTAGTGCATCCATATGGTAAGGTAGTAGTGAATCCCATTATGATCCCATGATGGGAAACCATGTACAATAAGAAGCAGTGAAACTTATATGCTTTGTACAAACACTATAAGGGCTAGCCTTCATATGGTACATCATTTTGACTGCTCAGTCAATCACACGATAGGAAGATCTTCATTGATGGTTTCTCTTTCAATTCATGCCAATGCTTCAAAAGGAAACAGTCCTCGACTTCTCAAACTAAAAAAGTGGGAGAATGAGAGGGTATCGGATTTCATTTCTCTATATAAAGGGTTAACCTACTCCCTAAACATATAGATTCCCTATAAATATTTTTTTCCTATTTTTATAGAGAACCTCTATTACGAGTTGTGTACAACACTCATCATTGTAAAATACACAATAGGGTTATGAGATCTCACCTAAGTGGATCAAAAAATATAATATTCTATATTTTTCACAAAGACTAGGTTCTGAGTAATTTCATCAGCTTGAGGGAAGAAAGTTGGAAAATCATTAGTTGTGGGAGTCACACTTAAGCCAACTCTTGCAACATCTCCTACTCCAAAACTCATGTTATATCACGTGGAACCCCCTCCTAGGTGTCATCAAAAATGCATACCTCATCAAGATAATAAAATGGATCAGAGTCAAAACTAGTTTTAGGAGCTAAAGAACAATTTTTATTCATTTCAAGATGACCAAGTTCCTAACTATTTCATCAAAACTTTGGAAAACAACTTTTTCAAGTTGCCCAATCCCAAGAGGCCTGGTCAGGCTAGTCTTAAAGATCTCCCAAAATATTTCCCCTTCCACTAAATATTGGAGAACACCATTAAAGAATGGTTTGTTTTCAAAGAAATTATTCAAAAAATAATGGAATATGGACAAGTAAAGATGGGTAATCCACCAACATAGGTAGAATGTGTTTCTACCACCAATCCAAAGAGAATGGGTGAATGGAATGAAGTTAATAATGAAGGTACATAGAATTTAAGTGATTTTATGGTCATAAATATGATCAAATGAACTCATTATATCCTCCAAGAATAGTTGAAATAGCCAAATATTCCCTTGATGGCTTCTTCTACAAAACAGTTGACTCCATCAGGGCCACAGTTCTCCAAAAGCTAGTCTCCCAAGAAACATTGTGGCCAGAGAGTAGGAAGAAAAGATAAGAAGATAAAACAATAACAAGGAAAAAAATTACTTTAACTCTATCATACTTTATGACTTCAGTACTAAAAGCATGGGCACTACCCCACCAAATGGTACCATAATAGTCGAACCGCCAGATGGAGTCCTCATTAGATGAGGAATTGATTATTGGATCAATTAATGTTATTCACTTAATGGATCCATTCTAAGATGATGAGTGTGGCAATGAAATCGAGTTATTTATATCCTATTGGGGAACATAGGGGATTCCATAGGGTTTGAGGATACTGGGTAAGATGTAATCACAGCAGAAATCAATACTCTATCCACAACCCCACTCAGACCTTCTATGCGGCCAAAACTCATGGGAGAGCCCTCCAGTGAGCTTGGTAGGATAAATAATGTCCCCCCACATATGTTAGTGTTTTCCATTACTAGATAAGCTTATAATATTGGTGATAGGGTACATCGTCACCAAATTATCCTCAGTGTGTAGGCAGACCTAGTCAACCTAACCCACCAGGGAAATGAGTGCCTTAAACACCAGTTTGAAGGGCCGATATGACTACATTAAGTTCTTAAATTCCTAAAGTAACTATGAGAGAACAGTATCACATTGTTAATTACATACCTTTATCCCAGAAGTATGAAATTGTGAGGTAATTATCCCCAGTTCTAGCCAAGTTGTCGATCATGGATGCTTTGATTATATCAAAAGACCTCCAAGAAGCACTCGTAGAGGCATTGTCAAGCCCTCAAAAAATTGAGGATGAAGTTTCTACTCTTGAATTATATCTTTCAAAGATAGATCTTTCAAAATTACATAGGATAATCTATTTTAGAGAGTAGGATAAAGATTTCATTATATAAGGACACATCAAAACTTTGTATGTATCTATCAGGATAAACGGTGCTGATATTTGATGAGATTTCATCGACAATGGCTCAGGAGTCAACCTCATTCTGGGACAAAAACTTCATTGAATAGGTTATAGCAAGGCCCACTTGTCCCCTTCTACTATGATGCTATAGGGTTATGATAAGAGTGATTAAAATCCTCTTATAAGGATCAAGCTCAAGGCCCAATTTAGGGACCTTGTATCCGACTCATAATTTCTAGTTTTTCAGAAAGACACAACTATCAACATTCTGATAGAAAGACCATGGTTGCATCAGCATGCTGTAATACCCTTATTATGATACCAGTGCCTCAAATAATTCATTAATGGAAAAATTGGTAGATTTTATGGTAATAAATACCCATTATAATCCTTTAAAACTCAGTACATTAATGTAGGATTCTACTTGAGGGAAGGGAAATAACCTGTGACAGACAGCATTTCTTGGGTCACAGCCCCGAATGGTCTAGAAATAACCCTCTACAATCCTTTAAAATAGATAAGTGAATAATAAGTGTTTAATGTTCATAAAATTGATGGAATGGGCCCAAATTTAGGTTCATATTCAATAAAATTCATGATATTAGTCATGAAAACTGATCTTGGCAGTGTAAAAAAGGTCACAAAATCTCCAAAAAGTGGTAGAAGCTTGGATGAAAATTCCCTCATTCCATCCATGGTTCCCCAATAGTTCTATACCTCATTATATTATTCACAATAATAAAATAGAAACCTCATACCATAGAGATAGGGGATTTTTTACCACAACCTTTGAGATTAGAAAAACAAACTCAAAAGGTTATGAAAATGGAGAGGGAAGAGCCCCATCCCATAGGGTTAGGGAATTTTTTACATCAACAACCTCCTCCTCTATAGAATTTGGTCTTCTCTTGAATAGGGGGAATGGCACAGAATGAATCCTCTTAGTTCATCACATCTCATGATCCAATGTCCTCATTGAGAACACACATGAAAAAAAAATCCATAGATTCCATTCATAATACCATCCTCCAAATAGTTCCAATAAACCCAGTAGAGGAGAGGACATGGCCTTGTGGAGAGCACAAACAAAGGCAGTCTCACAAAGTGACTAATTAAATACCTAAAATTCTCTATGCATCAGTGAATGTCATTAACACCACCCCTATAGACCCTAAAAAACACATGGACAATATAGTGGAGCAGGAGGAGGAAGTATTAGTTTATAATGTGGTTCACACTAAAATGATTGAAGGAGGTGTATGTAACTAGAACCGGAGTCTTACTTTGAATTTGGGAATTGCCTCAACCACACCATAACTAACTCCTCAGATAGAATGCACTAAATAAAAGGGTAAAGGAAAGGTTGGGCATCACCCACATCCTGAAGAGGATGAACCCCTCACACTCGAGGAACGATTCACTAATCATGAGGAAGAGATGAAATAATTGAAAAGAATCAATATAGAATTAATCTAAGGAAATATTCCTACTAGATATATTCTACAAGTAGAACCTCAACACGTACTCTTAAATAGTGTACCTCAACAAAGAGGGTTCACCCCACAAATTGAAGTGGATCCATAATATTTGCTCAATATGTAAGACCGAAGAATAATATATTTGGACCCCACAATAGTAAGATGTCATGAGTTCCCTCCCTTAGGAATACAACCAGGGATGGGTCATACACATCCTTATAGACCAAATCCTTCAGGTTAATCACCATAGATGGATCTACCTATTGTTTCTCCTGCTCAATCTCCTATTCAACCAGAAATACCTCAAGGGATCATCAATACTCTTGAGTCATTGAACGCTCAATTGTAAACTATGGAAGAATATGATTCACTAGTGCATCCATAAAAGAGGCCTTACCTTGAATGGACTAGTGAATCCCATTGTGATCCCATGATGGGGAACCATGTACAATAAGAAGCAGTGAAACTTATATGCTTTTTACAAACACTACAAGGGCTAGCCTTCATATGGAACATGATTTTGAAAGCTCATTCAATCACATGATAGGAAGATCTGCATTGATGGTTTCTATTTCAATTCATGTCAATGCTGCAAAAAGCAACAGTCCTCAAATTCTCAATCTAAAAACAGTGGGAGAATGAGAGGGTATCGGATTTCATTTCCCTATGGAAAGGGTTAACCTACTCCTTGAACATATAGATTCCCTAGAAATATTTTTTTCTGATTTTTATAGAGAACCTCTATGATGAGTTGTGTACAACACTCATCCTTGTAAAATACACAAGAGGGTTCTGAGATCTCACCTAAGTGGATCAAAAAATATAATATTCTCTCTTGTTCACAAAGACTAGGTTCTGAGTCATTTCATCATCTTGAGGGAAGAGAATAGGAAAAGCATAGGTTGTGGCAGTCACACTTAAGCCAACTCTCACACCATCTCCTACTCCAAAACTCATGCTATATCACGTGGCACCCCCTCTTGAGAGTCAGAAACAATGTATACCTAGTCAAGATGATAAAATGGATTAGATTCAAAACTATTTTTAGGAGATAAAGAACAATGTTTATTCACTTCAAGATGACCAAGTCCCTAACTATTTCATCACAGCTTTGGAAAACAACTTACTCAAGTTGCCCAATCCCAAGAGGCCTGGTCAGGCTAGTCTCAAAGATCTCCCAAACTATTTCCCCTTCCACAAAATATTGGGGAACACCATTCAATAATGGTTTTCTTTCAAATAAATTATTAAAAAAATAATGTAATATGGACAAGTAAAGCTGGGTAATCCACCAACACAGGTAGAATGTGTTTCTACGGCCAATCTAAAGGGAGTGGGTGAATGGAATGAAGTTAATAATGAAGGTACATAGAATTTCAGTGATTTTATGGTCATAAATATGATCAAATGGACTCATTATATCCTCCAAGAATAGTTGAAATAGCCAAATATGCCCCTAGTGGCTTCTTTGGAAAAACAGTCGACTCCGTCGGGGCCATAGTCCTCCAAAATCCAGTCTCCCAAGAAACATTGTGGCCAAAGAGTAAGAAGAAAAAATAGGAAGATAAAACTATAACAAGGAAAAAATTTACTTTAAATATATCATACTTTATGACTTCAGTCCCAAAATCATGGGCACTACCCCACCAAATGGTACCACAATAGTCAAACTGCCACATGGAGTCCTCATTAGATGAGGAATTGATTATTGGATCAATTAATGTTATTCACTTAATGAATCCATTCCAATATGATGAGTGTGGATATGAAATCTAGTTCTTTATATCCTATTGGGGAACTTAGGGGTGTCTATAGGGTTTGAGGATACTGGTTAAGATGTAGTCACAGTATAAATCAATACTCTATCCACAACCCCACTCAGACCTTCTATGCAGCCGAAACTCATGGGAGAGCCCTCCAGTGAGCTCAGTGGGAGAAAGAATGTCCCCCCACATATGTTAGGGTTTTCCATTGCCTGATCATATTATAATATTGGCTATAGGGTACATCATCACCAAATCAGCCTCGGTGTGTAGGCATACCTAGTCGACCTAACCCACCAAGGAAATGAGTGCCTTCAACACCAGTTTAAAGGTCCGATATGACTACATTAAGTGCTTCAATTACTAAAGTGCCTAGAGATAACAGAATCGCATTTTTAATTACATACCTTTATCCCAGAAGTATGAAATTATGATGTAATTATCCCCAGTTATAACCAAGTTTTCGATCTTGGATGCTTTGAGTATATCAAAATACCTCTAAGAAGCACTCGTAGAGGCATTGTCAAGCCCTCAAAAAATTAAGGATGAAGTTTCTACTCTTAAATTATATCTTTAAAAGATAGATATTTCAAAATTCCATAGGATAATATATTTCACAGAGTAGGATAAAGATTTAATTATATAAGGACGCATCAAACCTTTGTATGTATCTGACAGGATAAATGGTGTTGATGTTTGATGAGATTTCATCGACAATGGCTCAGGAGTCAACCTCATTATAGGACAAACAATTCATTTAATAGTTTATAGAGAGGCCCACTTGTCCCCTTACGCTATTATGCTATAGGTTTATGATAAGATTGATTAAAATATTCTTAAAAGGATCAAGCTCAAGGCCCAATTTGGGGACCTTGTATCTGACTCAGAATTTCTAGTTTTTAGAAAGACACAACTATCAACATTCTGATAGAAAGACCATGGTTGCATCAGCATGATGTATGTAGAGACCCTAAGCTTGACGTACATGGACATTACATTACTTTTGCGGAATACTTAATATATAACAAAAACAGACACACAAGGACCATAATAGTTTAGTGTCTTTGGAAACTTGGAACGTAATCTTCTAATCGTTGTGAAAGATCTTCAACATCTCCCATAAAGATCTTCCACTTTTTGTTTCCTGACCTAAAACCTTTCTTTTGATCCTGGGGGAAAATAAAACATAACAAGGGTGAGATCAAATTCTCAGTAAGGGTAAGCATGGATAAAATAAAACATACCATATACATTGGAACTAAAAAAAACATGAACATAATGTTTAAACATTAAAATCTTGAGCAACGACATAAAACATGGAAGTACATAAGGCATAGATCATAATGGAACATAAACCATGATAAAATATCATGGGAATAAAACATGTAATTTTGGAATCCATTAATAACATGTAATGATTTCCATAGTAGCCAATGCATTTCTTCCAAGACCATCTTAGTGGACAAAGTCTCATTCTGAATCGAGTTCACTCCTCGTTTCAGTCCTGTAACACTGAACCGGATTAACTTACCATTCCAGCCATGTATATCTAATGAGATATAAAATCTTTACCCAATGCATTGGAGGGAGATATAGGTCCCACCCATCTCTTAATGAAATCATTCTTTCGTGTGCCACAAAATCATAAATCATACATCATAGCATAACCCATGTAATAAAATGGGATTCTTAAACATCATGCCATAATAATCCATAAAAAATTAATATCATTTCATCATAAGAAAAATGAAACCATTTAAATCATAGAGACATTTTACTTGAAACATACATATGAAATAATGTCATCTTAGATGGAAAATAGTTTTGAAAAAACACTTGAAATGAATTCTTGAGGAAAATATCCTTTCTTCTTTAAAATCATTTTCTTTTCACAAAATTCCATGCAATTTTAAAAGATAAGGGTTTTGTTGAAAATAATCATGAAATATTGTAGAGGAAGCTTCTTGAAGATGAGGCGTTATGAAACTTTAAAAATCTGTTCACGCCGTATAAGTTAAAAATAACATTATCCTCGTACTTTTGTCAGAAAAGTCAAAAAGTACCTTATATGGTAACCAAAGGAAAGATTCTATTCATACAATGTGGTAAAAAGTCAATAAAGGGTAAAAATGACTTTAAACATCAATGGAAGAATGGTAAACATTTTATGAAATCATTTTTAGAAAACATGGTCATGGATGATAAACGTAACCCCAGTAAATACTTACGTATAAGTAATCTCGGATAAAAATGAGATTGAAAATTTATCCCTTACCTTATGTCCGATATGCTTCGTATGTATCCGAACCTCCTGTATAATGATTTAAATAATGTCATTTACTTATTATAGAATCATATTCATTGTTATGATATCATATATGGTTCACTTATGACTTTATATTACCCGTTCTTTTGTAAATTCCATGTTAAAGAGTGTTTTGGGTAAAATCGTTTCATTTGTCGTCCGTGTTTTGACTTGTAATTATTCATATGATTACTTAGATCACGATTACATAATTCCAGAATATAAAACATGATTTATATATAATATATATTCAGAATATACATATATATAATAGATCGATAAATGGAAAGAAATACACCATTCATGGAGACGGTAGGCCGTACGTACGCATGAACGCTGTTTTCGTTTCCTTATTGAGTTGAATGGAATTAATTAGATGACATACATATATACATAAATCCAGTAGCTTTATAATGTAATATATTTCATTATTATTTCTTATATATACTTTATAATCATTCTTAAATGGTTAACATGGAGAATGAATCTCATCGCGTCGTGGAGACGGTATTCCGTACGTACGCACGAGCGATGATATCATTTCCATAATTATTGAATTGAATTGGAGTGGATGATATAATATATCAGAATCATTATGATGTTATAATAACTATGTATAGTTATTCTTTACACCATTATACCCATCCATGTAAGGTGTTGGTGGAAAAACAGATTACACCACGCCGTGGAGACGGTATTCCGTACGTACGCACGCGGGGTGATTTTGTTTTCCGTAGGATGGATAGAAGGTGAAATGGGGTTGTTTCATATTTATAATAACAAATCAGTATATTAGTGATACTGATGTTATTACTTTATAATGAAACAACTAAAGAAGAAGAAGTTGAAGAAGAAAGAAGCTTGAAAGAATCGTGAGAAGAAATTACCTCTTCTTCGATACGCCTCTTTGAAACCTCCTCTTAGGGCACTAAGATTGGTCTTTAAAGTAGACCAGAACCTCTAGGATGTTTCTAGGGAAGTGCAGAAGATAATTTGTCAGGGTTTGGTCGATCTTGAAGGCTCAAATTGGTGTGAGGAGGAGAGGGAGTAGGTTCCCTTTTATAAGGGAGGAGAGGGGCACCTTTGGAATTCTTAAAAATATTAATTTATAATAAATCTAACCCCACTTAAAAACCTCCAAAAATAACTCATATTCGAATATTAGATGATATAGGGTTTTAATATCATCAAAAAATAAAATTTATACATGTTTGGATCTTATTTTAAACCTTATCATTTTGATTTATCCTTATTTAATCTATTTAAGTTTGTTTGTGGTAATAAAATTCTAAATTTTAAATTATAACAAATAATTACTTATTTGTTGTGAATTTTCCATAATTGTTTACTTTATAAAATTATAGAACATATAAATTTAAATTTATAATTTTTAAATATTTTTGTGATTTTTAAACAATTTTATAATATGTTATTTTTATAAAATAACAATAGTGTCAATTTTGACACTATTCATTTATTTGAATTTAAATAAAATATATACAGAAGATATGTTAGAACTAAAAGATTTAATAGATTCATAAAATGTCATATGTATCTATAAAATTAGTGTATCACATTAAATATTTCATATAATATTTATTTTATTATTTTTAAAACCATTTATTTGGTTTATCTCTTAATAAAATAATTACTACAACATTTTTGTATAATTATTTAATATAATTATTTTTTGCATAAAAATTTAAAATAAAATCCTATGATTAAGATAAATCTATTACCTTTCACAATAATACTTTTACTAGAATTTATCATCTTAAAATCACAATATTTAAATTGTTATATTTATTAAATTATGAAGGTGACAACTTTGGCATCATTTCAAATAAAATAATATAAGTGTCATAATCACTTTTATAAGGCTCCAAACGGTTATATATTAGGTAATTGGATGATTAAGGTGTATATATACACTACCAATAAGTTTTGGTCAGGTTTGTGGGCCTTTTAATGGGTATTATTATTTCAATAAAAACTATATTATTTATTTTCCACTTAATAAATACTTTATGTATCATTAATGTATCACCATTAATGTCAATTATTTAATCCATAAAAATTCTAAATAAATTATAATGATGTATATAATTTTATTAGATTTCTGGAGACTATTCATGTTCGAAGTTTTATGATGTTTATCACTAAATTAAAATTATTATACTTCTAAGATTTAAGAGAGTGACATATTGTCACTTTCTTTGGTTTTAATAATAATTAAATTATTTTCATGGTCAAAAGTCCATAAAATGAATCTAATTAGACACTTAGTTGATATGGGTTTACTTTTAGCCATCCAATATAATTTTGGCATGTGTTAGAGTAATTTTATAATATTATGTTTACCCTTAATTACCTGATTTACCTTTAACTATGGTAAATAAAATTTACCGTAGTTACTATTCATAATTCCCAAAAATAAAAGGTAGCCTATTAACATAATTTGGACCCACTGATTCAAAATATAGAATCCATTTTTTAAAATTCAATACACAGAAGTTGTAGAAATTAAATTAAAATTAATCTCGTTGTCGAATGAAAACGGGTTTTTGTTTAAAACATTGCAAAAGATTGAATTGATTTAACCTACGAATTCAATGTAAAATCAATGCTAATGACATAAATTATATTAAATGGTAGAAATATATTCTATTTATACTCTAAAACCATTCAATATTATAATTTAACCATATAAATCATTACGATGAAAAAAGTTGTTTTTCATTAAAATATAGCGTGTTTTTACTATTCATCAAAATATGAAAGTTACCAGAATAATACGAAAATTTTATCCAAAGTAAATTTTTATTTCTTGATTCCAAAAAAGAATTTTATTTTTTCAAATTGAACTTATAAACATGTCAAAAACTAGATTTAAAGTGGGTGCGCCATCAAAAGGCGGTAAAACTGCATTTTTTGAAAAATACTTATTTTACCTGAAAAAATTATTTTGTTCTTATACCATGTTCTAGAAAATGTGTAAGATGAATAATAATGTTATAAATTTCAAAATTTAGTTAATAATATTCATAACGGTTAGTTCATAATAATATTATAATAATATATCATTGTTTAGTAAAACCCGGTATTGTGTACAACACACGCTATCGAGGAAGGTCACGATTGCGTGTAATGCAAGCCAAGTCAGGGTTGCGTGTTGTGAAATAATCCTTCGTTGTTTCGTATAACAGAATCCAACCATATTTCATTTATACATTGAATATATATATATATATATATACTCAATGTTGCGTAGAATAACTATTTTCAAAATTGTGTGTAACACGATCCAAGAATAGTGTTGCGTATACTGCAAGCTAATACGGTGTTGCGTATAGCGCAAGGTAATCTTGGTGTAGCATACAACACTAGACATTAATGAAATTAAAAGAATATTTTTCATAAAATCTCGGGGTGTTACATTCTACCCCCCTTAAAATGAATTTCTCCCTTGAAATTCATCGGGGTTATAAATGGTTTACTACTCGAAAGTTTGTTTAATAGAAACCCACATCGTAAAAAGGAATACCAAAACATGGCTTTAAAAACTAAAGTATGAAATGTAATGGTTACCCAAATTAACTCATCACTGGGTTTCCACGTAGGAGAACATATGTGAAAATATGGATATGGAAGAAAAATCTAACCATCAAGTTCTGATGGAGAGTGGTAGAGAACATGGCTATGAAAAAGCCAACAATCACAAAGCTATTGATTTGTGATGATCTAAGGTACCATCTGATTCATCGGATATAAGGGAACTAGGAAAACATTTTTGGTTTTCAAGATCATTTCCCTAAAGTTGATGAATTAAAAGAAATACTTACATGATTTTGGTACAATATCACTATTGTTTGTGAATTGAACAATTTCCACTTCATCCCTTAATGAAATGAAGTTGAATTTGTTATTCGTGATGTGTTAGCAGATCATGTGATAGAATGATGGGTCATTCCATCTCTTTCAAACAAAAGGTTAGCAAAAGTTATAAGTCCATCTTATGGTTAGATTAATCGTATATGGCTCCAAAAATGAACTTATACTTCATATATCATACCGCTTAATAAAATAAAACTAGTTTCTACTAACCAGGGACTTACTATAGGCCAGTGGTAGGTGATAAAAGCCAGTCGCACTTCGGTTGTGGGTTTGATTCCCACAGCCTTGTCCGATGCAATGGGTTGTCGCTCATCCTACAGGTTGTCCTTTTTCTAAAACTACATTACTATATCATCCCATCAATAATATCGAAAAAAGGTTCTATCTTTAAACAATACTAACTTATGTCCAATATAATCCATTCCAATCTTTAGGCTTATCCATAATATTGCAGTCTATTTTCATATTATAGTGAAAACGATTACCATATATTTCATATAAGAAGCATGTTAATACCATCGTTGATCCCCGTATATCATAAGATATGTCTTGTTGGTCACATTACAAACGTTCGAAGGCCTTAATCATGTATTCTCTTGAAAAATGAATACCCATTGAACCTTAGTGAAAACATGAATGCAGTTAAAAGTTAACACTTTCCACATACCAAAATCCTCAAAATTCTATATACTCAAACCATGATATCACTTAGTCCTTATATCAATCATGAGCTCATAAATACAATCAAACATCTCATTATCTTCTTATTCCTTCATTATGCGCATATCATCTACTTTACAAAAATATCTGAATAACATTCCATGGTTACTGGTACCATATACTTTCAAATACTTTTAGGAAAAACAATAGTGTAACAATCCTTAGATGATTCTTTATTCCATAGTACCATTAACTATACAACATAACTCTCGATAAACATACAATCATTCCACTACCTTCTAAAACAACCGACTGAGCTTCAACACTTCTTTCAGCTCATATATTATTTATAGTCTCCATATCATCATCCACATAAATACTACCCATATGACCATGCTGATTCTCTTCATGAGATTTTCCATTAGGGCATTGGTTTGCATAATGCCCGTACATTCCACATTTAAAACATATAATCATTGTTGATGTTGTAGAAATACCATTATCCTTGTCCATGGTGTTAACTGAACCTTTTCCTTTGCACTTACTGGATTTGTGTCCTTCTTTTCCACACCCAAAGCATCTTTCAGTTCCTTTGAAACAATCTCCCTGATGCCTCTTCCCACATGATTTACATGAGGGAAATTGAACTTTCTTTCCTCTATGATCATCATGAACCTCCATCTTTCTCTTATTATCTGAGTCGGGAAACTTACCAAAGTTGAGATTATTGATCATATTATGATATTGCTGATTAGGCATAATAACGATGTTTGGACTTCCAAATCCCATTTCATTTGGTTTCTCAGGAAGAAAATCATTCCATTGTCCGTCATATCCTCCATTATCATGAATCTTCCTGTTTCCAGCCATTTTCTAAAACCCAAAAAGTATAGTGTGAGAGGCAAAAATCATGCTAGGGAAAACAACATAGTAAAGGGGGAGCACCCTCAATATCTAACATCTTAGGTTAAATTATAAGATCGTTACCGTAGTTCTAGGACTATATCCTATACGTATTCTTATCCTTAGGTACATCCCTAGACATACCTTAGAAATATCTCTAGGGATCTCACTAACGTTTTCGCATCCTAGTTTCCAAAGGTTGACTAAACCTTTCCTCTGATACCAACTGTAGAGACCCTAAGCTTGACGTACATGGACATTACATTACTTTTTCGAAATACTTAATACATAACAAAAACAGACACACAAGGACTGTAATAGTTTAGTGTCTTTGGAAACTTGGAACGTAATCTTCTAATCGTGGTGAAAGATCTTCAACATCTCCCATAAAGATCTTCCACTTTTTGTTTCCTGACCTAAAACCTTTCTTTTGATCCTATGGGAAAATAAAACATAACAAGGGTGATCTCAAATGCTCAGTAAGGGTAAGCATGGATAAAATAAAACATACCACATACATTGGAACTAAAAAAACATGAACATAATGTTTAAACATTAAAATATTGAGCAAAGACATAAAACATGGAAGTACATAAGGCATAGATCATAATGGAACATAAACCAAGATAAAATATCATGGTAATAAAACATGTAATTGTGGAATCCATTAAGAACATGTAATGATTTCCATAGTATCCAAGGCATTGCTGCCAAGACCATCTTAGTGGACAAAGTCCCATTCTGAATCGAGTTCACTCTTCGTTTCAGTCCTGTAACACTGAACCGGATTAACTTACTATTCCATCCATGTCTATCTCATGAGATATAAAATCTTTACCCAATGCATTGGAGGGAGATATAGGTCCCACCCATCTCTTAATGAAATCATTCTTTCGTGTGCCACAAAATCATAAATCATACATCATAGCATAACCCATGTAATAAAATGGGATTCTTAAACATCATGCCATAATAATCCATAAACAATTGATATCATTTCATCATAAGAAAATTGAAACTATTTAAATCGTAGAGACATTTTACTTGAAACATACATATGAAATAATGTCATCTTAGATGGAAAATAGTTTTGAAAAAACACTTGAAATGAATTCTTGAGGAAAATATCCTTTCTTCATTAAAATCATTTTCTTTTCGCAAAATTCCATGCAATTTTAAAAGATAAGGGTTTTGTTTAAAATAATCATGAAATCTTGTAGAGGAAGCTTCTTGAAGATGAGGCGTTATGAAACTTTAAAAATCCATTCACGCCGTATAAGTTAAAAATAACATTCTCCTCGTACTTTTGTCGGAAAAGTCAAAAAGTACCTTATATGGTAACCAAAGGAAAGATTCCATTCATACAATGTGGTAAAAAGTCAATAAAGGGTAAAAATGACTTTAAACATCCATGGAAGAATGGTAAAAATTTTATGAAATCATTTTTAGAAAATATGGTCATGGATGATAAACGTAACCCCAGTAAATACTTACATATAAGCAATCAAGGATAAAAATGAGATTGAAAATTTATCCCTTACCTTATGTCTGATATGATTCGTATGTATTAGAACCTTCTGTATAATGATTTAAATAATGTCATTGACTTATTACATAATCATATTCATTGTTATGATATCATATATGGTTCACTTATGACTTTATATTACCCGTTCTTTTGTAAATTCCATGTTAAAGAGTGTTTTGGGTAAAATCGTTTCATTTGGCGTCCGTGTTTTGACTTGTAATTATTCATATGATTACTTAGATCAAGATTACATAATTCCAGAATATAAAACATGATTTATATATAATATATATTCATAATATACATATATATAATATATCTATAAATGGAAAGAAATACACCGTTCATGGAGATGGTAGGTCGTACGTACGCATGAACGCTGTTTTCGTTTCCTTATTGAGTTGAATGGAATTAAGTAGATGACATACATATATACATAAATCCGGTAGCTTTATAATGTCATATATTTCATTATTATTTCTTATATATACTTTATAATCATTCTTAAATGGTTAACATGGAGAATGAATCTCATCGCGTCGTGGAGACGGTATTCCGTACGTACGCACGAGCGATGATATCATTTCCATAATTATTGAATTGAATTGGAGTGGATGATATAATATATCAGAATAAGTATTATGTTATAATAACTATGTATAGTTATTATTTACACCATTATACCCATCCATGTAAGGTTTTGGTGGAAAAACAGATTACACCACGGCGTGGAGACGGTATTCCGTACGTACGCACGCGCGGTGATTTTGTTTTCCGTAGGATGAATAAAAGGTGAAATGCGGTTGTTTCATATTTATAATAACAAATCAGTATATTATTGATACTGATTTTATTACTTTATAATTAAACAACTAAAGAAGAAGAAGTTGAAGAAGAAATAATCTTGAAAGAATCGGGAGAAGAAATTAGCTCTTCTTCGATACGCCTCTTTGAAACCTCCTCTTAGGGCACTAAGATTGGTCTTTAAAGTAGACCATAACCTCTAGTATGTTTCTAGGGAAGTGGAGAAGATAATTTGGTAGGGGTTTTCCGAGATTGAAGGCTCAAATTGGTGTGAGGAGGAGAGGGAGGAGGTGCCCTTTTATAAGGGAGGAGAGGGGCACCTTTGGAATTCTTAAAAATATTAATTTATAATAAATCTAACCCCACTTAAAAACCTCCAAAAATGACTCATATTCGAAGATTATATGAGATAGCGTTTTAATATCATCAACCAATCAAATTTAGACATGTTTGGATCTTATTTTAAACCTTATCATTTTGATTTATCCTTATTTAATCTATTTAAGTTTATTTGTGGTAATAAAATTCTAAATTTTAAATTATAAAAAATAATTACTTATTTGTTGTGAATTTTCCATAATTATTTACTTTATAAAATTATAGACCATATAAATTTAAATTTATAATTTTTAAATATTTTTGTGATTTTTAAACAATTTTATAATATGTTATTTTTATAAAATAACAATAGTGTCAATTTTGACACTATTCATTTATTTGAATTTAAATAAAATATATACAGAAGATATGTTCGAAATAAAAGCTTTAATAGATTCATAAAATGTCATATGTATCTATAAAATTAGTGGATCACATTAAATAGTTAATATAATATTTATTTTATTATTTTTAAAACCATTTATTTGGTTTATCTCTTAATAAAATAATTACTACAACATTTTTGTATAATTATTTAATATATTTATTTCTTGAATGAAAATTTAAAATAAAATCCTATGATGAATATAAATCTATTAAATTTCACAATAATACTTTTACTCGAGTTTATCGTCTTAAAATCACAATATTTAAATTGTTATATTTATTAAATTATGAAGGTGACAACTTTGGCATCATTTAAAATAAAATAATATAAGTGTCATAATCACTTTTATAAGTATCCAAACGGTTATATATTAGGTCATTGGATGATTAAGGTATATATATACACTACAAATAAGTTTTGTTCGGGTTTTTGGGGCCTTTTAATGGGTATTATTATTTCAATAAAAACTATATTACTTATTTTCCACTTAATAAATAATTTATATATCATTAATGTATCACCATTAATGTTAATTATTTAATCCCTAAAAATTCTAAATAAATTATCATGATGTATATAATTTTATTAGATTTCTGGAGACTATTCATTTTTGAAGTTTTAGAATGTTTATCACTAAATTAAAATTATTATACTTATAAGATTTAAAAGAGTGACATGTTGTCACTTTCTTTGGTTTTAATAATAATTAAATTATTTTCATGGTCAAAAGTCCATAAAATGAATCTAATTCGACCCTTAGTTGATATGGGTTTACTTTTAGCCATCAAATAGAATTTTGGAATGTGTTAGGGTAATTTTATAATATTTTATTTACCCTTAATTACCCGATTTACCTTTAACTATTGTAAATAAAATTTACCGTAGTTACTATTCATAATTCCCAAAAATAAAAAGTAGCCTATTAACATAATTTGGACCCACTGATTCCAAATATGGAATCCATTTTTTCAAATTCAATACACAGAAGTTTCAAAAATTAAATTAAAATTAATCCCGTTGTCGAATGAAAACGGGTTTTTGTTTAAAACATTGCAAAAGATTGAATTAATTTAACCTACGAATTCAATGTAAAATCAATGCTAATGACATACATTATATTAAATGGTAAAAATATATTATATTTATACTCTAAAACCATTCAATATTATAATTTAACCATATAAATTATTACGATGAAAAAAGTTGTTTTTCATTAAAATATAGTGTGTTTTTACTATTCATCAAAATATGAAAGTTACCAGAATAATACGAAAAATTTATCCAAAGTAAATTTTTATTTCTTGATTCCAAAGAAGAATTTTATTTTGTCAAATTAAACTTATAAACATGTCAAAAACTAGATTTAAAGTGGGTGTTCCATCAAAAGGCGGCAAAACTGCATTTTTTGAAAAATACTTATTTTACCCGAAAAATTTATTTTGTTCTTATACCATGTTCTAGAAAATGTGTAAGATGAATAATAATGTTATAAAATTAAAATTTTAGTTAATACTATTCATAACGGTTAGTTCATAATAATATTATAATAATATATCGTTGTTTAGTAAAACTCGGTATTGCGTACAACACAGGCTATCGAGGAAGGTCGTGATTGCGTGTAATGCAAGCCAAGTCAGGGTTGCGTGTTGTGAAAGAATACTTTGTTGTTTCGTATAACAGAATCCAACCATATTTCATTTAGACATTGAATATATATATATATATACTCAATGTTTCGTAGAATAACTATTATCAAAATTGTGTGTAACACGATCCAAGAATAGTGTTGCGTATACTGCAAGCTAATACGGTGTTGCATATAGCGCAAGGTAATCTTGGTGTAGCATACAACACAAGACATTAATGAAATTAAAAGAATATTTTTCATAAAATCTCGGGGTGTTACACTGTAATCCCTTTATTATGACACCAGTGACTCAAATATTTCATTAATGGAAAAATTGGTACATTTTATAGTAATAAATACCCATTCAAATCCTGTAAAACTCAGTACACTAATGTAGGATTCTACTTGTGGGAAGGTAAATAACCTGTGACCGACAGCATTGCTTGGGTCACAGCCCCGAATGGTCTAGAAATAACCCTATACAATCCTTTAAAATATATAAGTGAATAATAAATGTTTCATGTTCATAAAATTGATGGAATGGGCCCAAATTCAGGTGAATATTCAATAAACTTCATGATATCAGTCATGAAAACTGATACTGGCAGTGCAAAAAATGTCACAAAATCTCCAAAAAGTTGTATAATATTGGATGAAAATTATCTCATTCCATCCATGGATCCCCAATATTTATCTACCTCATTAGATTATCCAATATAGAATAAAGATAATCCTTATCTATCCCTCACTCCATTCCCTCCAAAGCTTCAAAAATACCCCACGTTGTCAGTGGGGTCAGAGGGAGTTTCTTTATCTTCTGGATGTCAAGATGCCGGCTCCCCTCATAAATCTAGAGAGATTACTCCATTACCTAATTACCCCCATATTATTGAAGAATATGAGGAGTAAGAGGACTAGTAAGAGGAGGAGGACCTCAAGGATTCTCCTCCAGCATTCAAGGAAGGTGTTTCTACTACCATTGATAAACTCAGAGAAATAAATATGCATACAAAAGAGGACCTACAACCCACTTTATCAGTGTGGTCATGTATTCCTAAGAACAAGATGTGTACACCTCCTTTATAAATAAAAATTAGGATGTGTTTTCCTGGAATTACACAGAGATTCTAGGTCTCGATCCTAAGGTGGCCACTCACTACTTGGGCATTCCAGAGAACCACTAGGGTTACAAAAAAGTATCCAGAAGGACACACCTGACTCGTGCTTCTAAAATTGAGGTTGAAGTTGATAATCTCATTAGATCCAATTTAATTCAGTAAGTCTAGTATCCACCATGGCTAGCCAACATAGTCTCGATAAAGAAGAAGAATGAGAAAATTAGGGTCTACATCAATTTTAGAGATCTCAATCGACACTATTCGAAAGATGATTTACCAGTCCCAATCATAGAGCTACTAATTGATGTAATGGTCATATATGAAGCCATATCCTTCGTGTATAGCTATTAGAGGTATAATAAAATTGGAATGTCTTAAGAAGATGAATAATTCGCCACTTTTAGGGCCCCTTAAGGAGTATTTTTCTATCAGGTAATGACCTTTGTCTTGAAGAATATCAGCATTACATACCAATGTTCCATGCATTGAATTTTCAAACCCTTTCTGGGGAATTTTTGTTAATTTTGTTTCAAATACTTGGTGGTTAATTCTCAATAGAATTCAAAACACTTGGATAATCTCAAGACTATCTTCAACAAACTGCTATAACATAACTTGAAGATTAACCCCTTAAAATGTGCTCTCAGAGTTTCCTTAGGGAAATTTATTAGCTTCATAGTATGACATCGTGAAATTGAAGTCAAACCTGAGAAGAAAAAGGTTATCCTAAATATGTCACCTCCCCATAACCTCAAATATTTGAGAGGTTTACATTGATACCTGGCCTACATTTGGTGATTTATAGTGAACCTATAAGGAAAATGATTTCCCTTCACCAGATTGACGAAGAAGGGGGTCACTTACCAATAGAATGATGAATGTTAGAAAGTATTTGAAAGGGTTAATAAATATCTCTTGAGTCCACTAGTGTTGATGCTGCCTGTAGAGGGGAATCCACTCATTTTGTATGTGAAAACCCTAGAATGATCACCGGGTGCTTTCCTCGCACAAAATAATGAAGTTTGGAATAAAAATATCCTTTATTACCTTGGTCAAACCAAAATCAACATTGAGACTTATTGTTAAAATATTAAGAAGATCTACCTGAAATTAATCTTAGAAGTCAAGAAACTGAGGCACTACCAATAGCACCATAAGGTCTATTTTGTATTTTGAAATAAACTGCTCAAATATATCCTCAGTCGTCCTTTTTTGAATAGATATTTGACATTGTGGGTGGTTATCCTACAATAGTTTGACATACATATTGTGCCTTATAAGGTAGTGAAAGACTGTGTATTTTCATATTTTCTTATATAACACCCATCTGAATAAACAATATCGTTAAATACTAACTTTTCAAATGAACAGATATTTCATATTCAAGATGTCCCCCATACATAGGAATTTTATTTTGATAATGCATCCAGAATCCCAATAAGGAATATAATGGAAGACCCTAAGTTCAACAAAATAAGGTTGGGAGTCATGCTCATCTCTCCAAAAAATGCAATATTTCCTTACTCCTTCCTATTTCCAGAAGTTTGTACAAACAATGAGGTAGAATATCAGGACCACATTGTAGGCCTAGAACTATCACTTCAAATTATAGTGGGCCACCTAAAGGTGAAGGGAGATTCATAGTTGGTAATCAAATAGGTCAATAGGGATTATACTATCATAAAATAAGAACTAATCCATTTCTTGAATATGTCTAAGGACTAATGGTAGAATTCTACTCAAATCCAAGATTGACTCACCTACCATGGTCACGGAATTCCCAAGCTAATGTGTTGGAAATTTCATTAATATCTCTAGTAGATATAGACATGGATGAAATAGTCATCAACATTGTTCACCATCAAATGGTCATGCCTTTTTCTCATGTCAGTATAGAATAGATCAATAAGGTTAGTCACAAAAACTATTCCTTGATCTTCAAAGGGGACATATTCCCTATGAGACTAACCTTTAAAGGACCTCTATATGCATGGGTCCTCAAACCCTACTGAACTGCATGGTATTTGATTCTCATCCAAATGGGATACATAAGAATCCTCCTTAAGTTCCAAACCCAACACCACAAAATCAACCATATTCTCTTGGGAACACATTATCAGTAGGTTCATACCCAAACTGGGATCCCACATACCTTACAGGTTCCTTGGAATACTTCAGTATAAGTCACGCACCATCCATTTACTAGGAACCTTTTTCTTGGATATCTTTGTTGTATGATGTTAAACTAAATGGTTTGGTCCTCATCACATGACCTTAAAAGGCATGATGTGTCCTGTTAAGTGGAACCGAACTACATGGGATTTTATTCCCTTCAAAATGGGATACATAGGAATCCTCCTTGAGGTCCAAACCCAACACCCTAAAATCAAACCTATTCTCTCTAGTCCACATTCTCAGTAGGGTCATATTCAACTTGGGAGCCTAAATCCCTTACAGGTTCCTTGGTATAATTTGGTGTAAGTCCCACACTAGCCATTGACTAGGCACCTTTCTCCTAGATGTCCTTGTCAAACAAAATTAAACTACACGGATTGGTCCTTATCACATGACCTTAAATGGCATGATGTGTCCCATTATGTGGCACCGAACTACATGGGTTCTTATTCTTTTCATAAGGATACATAGAAATCCCATTTTATGGGCCCGATCCCAACATCAAAACAACTCCCCATCTCTCTAGATGATAATAAATTCTAGAGTTCCACACTGCATGGCTTAAAACCATCTTCATAATAATAAAAGACCAAAGAACCACTAATCCATCCATAAAATGGTACCATTGATGAAGAACCTCAGATACATACAGATGTCTCCATTGATGAATAACATCAGATATATACATATGATTATAGAGTTATTATGTGCTAATGATTGATTATTAACTGAAGGGTGACCCATGTTATACTTAATAATTGATGAAGGATTCATGAACATGTCTTAAATATTTAAGAGATTCCCATAGTAAGAAATAATTACCCCTAAAATAGTGTGATGAGTCCAACCTCCCATCCTCACAACCAATGTGAGTCCCTAAGAATTTTTGGAACATTTACCAATAAATTCCTATATTTGGAAAGCATGTTCACAAAATACTCTGAGTAAGGGAACTATTGGGTGTTTCCGGCTCCACAAAAAAACCCGTTGTAATCCATTAAAAATGGTGGATTTATCATAAATGATTATTCACCATTAAATCCCCCATAATAATACCGTCGAGAAAAATTTATCAAACCGTTTTTCAAAAAAAATTGTGAACCTGATGTGAATCCTTAACCAAAGTGATGGTGTCACCCACACATCAGGCCCCTTTCACTCTCAAAATTAAAGAGGGAAAACAAGAAAATCAATTATTCATGTGTTTTTTATTGGGATGTTGCTTTTATGGGGTTTTTGTGTTTCTATTTTTTACCTATATTTCAGGTACTTTCAACCAAATCTCCCTTCAATCCAAATGGAATCATACTAGTTATCGTAGACTTATGCATCAACCACTACATAAGTAGGGTCCTCCACCAAACATAGGACATCATCGCCCACCCAAAATCTTTGAAATTGGGTTTCAAATGAATTGGTTCAGGATTACCACCAAAATGGTACCCTCCCAACCTTGGAGGAAGCTCAATAGGACCTCCGGCTTATAAAGCCCCGCCATCCATCTTCTCAATAATGGTTGTAGGACTAGAAGAAGAAGACACCAATCACCATCTCAAATCATTTCAAGAGCCTATCCCTAGAGTGTAGCAATCATCTCCTCTATTATCTTAGGGAGGTAGATCAAGAGGCCACTGATGGCCTCATCCAAACAACATAAGGGTCCCTCTAAAGGGATCCTTATAGAAACTACTACCTCAAATTTTGTGTGGCGATAAACCCTCAGCATGATAGGGGTGTTGTCCTCAAGAGTTCAGACCATTTCACTCAGACCTAGGAACACAAGAAAACCCGTTGAGGGAAAAACCAGACAACAGGAATCATGGTTGCACCTCTGTTCCCTCCAAATCCCACTAATCAAATTTGGAAGCAAATCGTGAGTAGGAACAAACACCTACCCACACCAACCAAGTCTACTGGCATAATTCGAAAACATCTAGATAATCCTAACAATCCAATATGATGGAAATCTATGATCATTCAAAAACACCTTCCTATATCAATCAATTCCACCAATTAAATTCGATGGTGAACCATGCATAGGTGTGCACACCTGCCAACATCCGTCAAGACTATCTACCTAACCTAAAAGTAATTGGAGAAATCATCTGGAAAGTCCTAGAAATAAATAAGGGTAGCCACATACCTCTTCCCCTAAACCTAAGTACTTTTAGTATCTACTGGTAGAAAATAGAGGAAAAGGGCATGCACACACCCCTACTCCAGCCATGGAATGGGAATATATATCCCTATTTTAGCCATTGAAGTTATGAAACACATTATGAAAATGGTAAAAGGACAGATGAAAATTCCTGCCTACATCCTATAAACTTGCTAGGATATAATAACAGTAGAAATAGTGGTATGGGGAAGGACACACAACTCTATCCCCGTGATTGGGGTTACTCATCAACATGTCACTCTTTAGCATACACACACCACTACTCTCCTCTATAAGGGTCATGGTCTAAATTCCCCCATGATATACAGACAACCTAATCAGGTCTATACCCCTATTCCAACTAGTGGTAATCATCCTATTCCATTGACCACTCCATGGAAAGCAAAAAAAACTTTCCAAAATTCTAGAAACCTACCAAAAAGTTTTGATAGCAACACAAGAGCTAACTAAACAAGCTTCCATATATGAAAACTACTTTCCCCATTAAGTGGACCTAGTTTCTCACAAGAAGGCATCCAAAAAAAGACTCCCAATAAATGACTAGAAAATGAAGAGATGATCTAAGATCTCGCTATACTTAATGATGGAATTATTGAAGCCCTCAAATGTATATCTATGGAAACTCGGGATCCTAATCTCCCATTACCAAATTATGGGAAGAATAGTAGTAGTTCCAGAGGTCCTCCCTAGACACCTCACCATGAAGACTTGCATCATGACCAAAAAAATTTCAATCTCGAGATCCTATCTCTTGATGAGTGCCATAACAGCCCACCGCATGGACAGAAGATCAAATAGCAAGTTGTTCCTCCCCTTTATATAATAATCCCTAAAGGTACTCCCTTGGGTATATGTTTTAGGAACTATCCTCATAGTTGGAAGTCAATTCGTGATGTTAGTCCTCCCCATAATGGAATTTCACTTTGTTAAGAAGGTCCTCCCCTTGGAGATTTAATGATGAGAAATCCCTTTTATCATGAGGCACTTGGAAAAATGATGCCAGTTGTTCCTAATTCTTTTTAATTGATAAGTGAAATCCTTTATCATCCAAAATAAATCCTCAAGGAGACAGTCATTCTTTGAAACACCCTTGGATCACCTTCCTACCAATATGATATAGGAAGTCCCAACCAATATTTCTATTTATAATAATGTTGCAGGGAAGCATCCACTTTGGTGGTACTAGGTTGAGGAACCTCTGGTGAAAGATGAATAATAAATGTTTAAAATGAGAAGATAATTGGATAAAGATGATGTACCAATCATGTTGTGTCCTTTAGAAACTCCCCAATATATAATTCCAAAGGAGTTTTTAGAATATTGTGTGCATGACATATTCCTTGATATATGGAAAAATATTCACCACTTAAGAGAAAATGTATTACCTTAAAAAAAATATCTAATCCATTTCATGGTAATAAAAGTTATACATCACCGAATTGACCTAGAAGCTCTCCTAGCTGCATGATTTAAAAAAATGAGGAAACAATAAAGATACCTTCAATGCTCATGTCTTAGCACGTTAAAAGAATTGCATTAGTTGATCATAGATTCCCTGTATAGTGTTCATATAAAATGATGGGGTGAAAATAGAAAATTTCATTTCACTGTGATACCCAATCAGAAAAGTCCACCAAAGGAGACATCATACAATGTCATAGCTTTAGCTGACTTTAACAAACGGACTTTTTTCGTAACAAATGGTGTGATCAAAAGAAACAAGACCTGAAGAATTCCCACTAACATTAGGATAGAAGAGAATAAGACATCGAAAAAATTTGTATCAGGAATCTGAAAATATTGAGAAAGCCTCCCGCTTAAGGGAATTCAGTCATCAAATAATGAAAATGGTGCAAATGGTGCAAATGTAGTTAGAATCAGGTAGTTGAGGTATATATTGTACCATGAATCCAGCCCATGTTCGAACAAGGCTCCATAAAATCAAGAAATTAGTCATGGCAGCAGCCTCGACAATAATACAGGAGAAACCCCAGCCCACAGATCTAGGGGATTTTTTACCACAGCCTTTGAGATTGCAAAAACTGGCTTGAAAGGTTATGAACAGGTAGCAGGAAGAGCCCCATACCATAGGGCTTGGGAATTTTTTACCTCAAAATCATCCTATTCAATAGAATTCGGCCTTCTACCAACTAGGGGGAATAGAATAGAATGAATCCTCTAAGTTCATCCCATCTCATTATCCAGTTACCTCATTGAGAATATGCATGAAAAAAAATCTATATATTCCCTTCAGATTACCTGTCCTCCAAATGGTTTCAACATAACTGGTAGAGGAGAGGAAAAGGCCTCGTAGAGGGAAAAACAAATTCAGTCTCACAAAGAGACTAATGAAACACCTAAAATGTGTTATGAATCGGTGAATATTATTAACACCACTATTGTAGACCCTACAGAACACATGGCCAATATAGAGGAGTAAGAGTAGGAATTATCGGTTCATAATTCAGTTCACACTGAAATGATTGAAGGAGGTGTGTGTAACTTGAACCAGAGTCTTACATTGAATTTGGGACTTGCCTCAACCACTCCATAACTAAATCCTCAGAGAGCATCCACTAAATAAAAGGGTAAATGAAATATTGGGCATCACCCACCTACTGAAGATTCTGAACCCCTCACACTCGAGGAACGATTCACTAAGTAGGAGGAAGAAATGAAAGAGTTTAAAAGAATCAACGTAGAATTAATCTAAGGAAACATTTCTATTGGATATGTTCTATAAGTAGAACCTAAACCCGCACTCCCAAATAGTGTACCTCAACAAAGAGGTTTCACCCCAACAATTGAAGTATAACCAGAATATCTGCTCAATATGTAGGATCGATGAACAATATATTTTGACCAAAAATAGTAGGATGTTAGGAGTTCCCTCCCTTGGGCATACAACCAGGGTTGGGTCACACACATCCTCACAAACTAACCCCTATAGGTTACCCTTCATAGATGGATCTACCTGTAGTTTCCCCTTCTCAAGCTCTTATTCAACTCGACATCCCTCAAGGGATCCTCAAAAATCTTGAGTCATTGACTGCTCAATTGGAATCTATGTAAGAATTTGATTCACCAGTGCAGCTAAAAAAGTGGAATTACCTTGAATGGGTAGATCTGACCCCTCCCCTAAAAAAATTTGGGAACCTTGTATTTTTTATTTTTAATGGTTTGTGGGATCCGGAGCATCATTTGATGCATTTCATGTCTTGTTGTGATCCCATGATGGGTAACCCTAAACAATAAGAAGCAGTGAAACTAATATTCTTTGTACAAACACTACAAGGGCTAGCCTTCATATGGTACATCAGTTTGATAGCTCGGTCAATAACGGGATATGAAGTTCTTCATTGATGGTTTCTTTTTCAATTAAGGTCAACATTGTAGAAGGAAATAGTCCTCGACTTCTCAAATTGAAAATAGTGGGATAATGAGAGGGTCTCTGATTTCATTGTCTAATGGAAAGGGTTAACCTACTCTCTGAACCTACAGCTTCCCTAGGAATATTTTTTGTCTATTTGTATAGAGAACCTCTATGACGAGTTGTGTACAACAATCATCCTTATAAAATACACAGGAGAGTTTCAAGATATTTCCACAGTGGATCAAAAAGTAGAATATTCTATCTTTCACACCAAGGTCAGGTTTTGATTAATTCTATCAACTCAAGGGAAGATAATATGAAAAGTAGAGGTTGCAGTAGTCACACTTAAGTCATCTCCTACACCAGATCCTGCTCCAAAACTCATGCTATATCATGTGACACCCCCTCTAAGTGTCAAAAAAAATTCCTCATCAGGATGATCGAAGGGATCAAAGTAAAAACCTAGTTTTAGGATCAAAATAATAATTTTTATTCATTTTGAGATGACTAAGTCCCTGACTATTTCATTGTGGCTTTGGAAAACAACTTACTCAAGATGATAAAGCCCAAGAAGCCTGATCAGGATAGTCTAAAATATCTCCCAAACTATTTCCCATTCCACCGAATATTGGGGATAACTATTCAAGAATGGTTTGTTTTCAAATGCATTCTTTAATAAATGATGGAATCTGGACAAGTAAAGTTGGGTAATACACCATCATAGGTAGCATGTGTTTCTACCACCAATCAAGAGGGATTGGGTGAATGGAAAAAAGTTATTAATGAAGGTAAACTGAATTTTAGTGATTGTATGGTCATAAATATGATCAAATAGACTCATTATATTCTCCAATTATAATTGAAATAGCCAAATATATCTCCAGTGGCTTCTTCTATGACACATTCGGCTCCGTCGGTGCCATAGTCCCCCAAAAATCGGTCGCCCAAGAAACATTGTGGCCAGAGGAGTAGGAAGAAAACATAGGAATATGAACCTATACCAAGGATGAAGTTGAATTTGACTCTATTTTACTTTATTCCTTTATTCCTAAAAGAATGGGCATCACCCCACCAAACATTACCACAATAATCGTCCCACCAGATAGAGTCCTCATCAGATGAGGAGTTGATCTTCAATTCAATTAATGTTATTCACATAATGAATCCATTATAAGATAATGAGTGTGGCTATAAACATGAGTTCTTTGTATCTAATTGGGTAAAATAGGGGAGAGGCCATAGGGTTTTAGGATACATGGGAATATATATTCACAGCGAAAATCAATACTCTATCCACATCCCCACTCAGACCGTCTATATAGCTGAAACTCATGGGAGAGCCCTCCAATAAGATCAGTTAGAGAAAGAATGTTCCCCCACACATGTTAGGATTTACCATGACCTGATCATCCTAGAATATCAACTATAGGAGATTTCATCACCAAATCAGCCTCAGAGCACAGGCAGACCTAGTCGACCTAACCCACTAAGGAAAGGAGCGCCTTCAACACCAGTCTAAATGGATGATCTGTCTACATTAAGTGATTAAATTCATAAATCACATATGATAGAATAGTATCACATTGGTAAGAACATACATTTTTTCCAAAACTATTAAATTATGAAGTAATTAGCCCTAGTTTTGTCCAAGTTTTCAATCTTGGATTCTTTGAGTCTATCAAAAAACCTCTAAGAAGTGATCATAGAGGCTTTGTCAAGCCATAAAAAAATTTAGGATAAAGTTTCTACTATTTAAGTATATCGTTCAAAGATAGATCTTAAATAATATCATATGATAATATCTTTCAATGATTATGACAAATATTACATTATATACAGACACATAAAACCTTTGTATGTATCTGACAGGATAAATGATGTTTATATCCAATGAGATTTCACTAAAAATGGCTCAGGAGTCAAACTCATTCCAGTTCTAACACTTAATTGAATGGGTTATAGTGAGGCCCACTTGTCACATTTTGATCTGATGATATATGGTTATGAAAAGAGTGAGTAAAATCCTCTTGGAAGGATCAATCTCAAAGTCATGTTTGGGGACCTTCTATCCGACTATGAATTTATAGTTGTTTGGAAAGACATGGCTTTAAACGTTCTAATAGGAAGACCATGGTTGCATCATCATGTGTTAATCCCATTATTATACCACCAGTGCCTCAAATATTTCATTAATGGCCAAATTGGGATATTTTATGGTGATAAATCCCCATTTGAATCATGAAAAAATCAGTACATTGATACAAGATTCTACTATAGGGAATGGAAACAACCCATGACCAATGGCATTTCTCAGGTCACAGCCCTGAATGGTCTATAAATAACCCTGGAAAATCCTTTCAAATAGATCAGTGAATAATTCATGTTTCATGTCCATAAAATCAATGTCATGGGCCCAAATTCAACTGCAAATTCAATAACCTTCATGATATCAGTCGTGACAATTGATCCTGATAGCACTAAAAAGGTCACAAACTCTCTAGGAAGTGGTAGAATCTTGGATTAAAATTCCCTCATTACATCTATGGATCCCCAATAGATCCCTACCTCATTAGATAATCCAAGAGAGAATAAAGACACTTCTTCTCTATCCCTCACTCCATTCCCTCTGAAGCTTCAAAAACACCCCATGTTGTTGATGGGGTTAGAGGGAGTCACTTTATCTTATGAATGTCAAGATGTCAACTCCCCTACTAAATCTAGAGAGCTTCCCCAATTACCTAATTCCCCTAATATTAGGGAATAATATGAGGAGAAAGAGGAAGAGGAGGAGGAGGAGGACCTCAAGGATACTCCTCCAGTATTTGAGGAAGGTGTTTCTACAACCATTCATAAACTCAGAGAAATAAATATGCATACATAAGAGGACCCATGACCCACTTTGATCAATGTATCCATGTATTCCAAAGAACAATATGTATACACCTCCTTTCTAAATAAAAATTAGTATGTATTCACCTGTAATTACACAGAGATTCTAGGTCTCTATCCTAAGGTGGCCAATCATTACTTAGGCTTGCCAGAGAACCATTAGGGTTACAAATGAGTGGCCAGAAGGACACACCCAACTCACACTGCTAAAATTTAGGCTGAATTTGATAAGATCATTAGATATAATTTCATTTGGGAAGTCTAGTATCAGATATGTCTAGACAACATAGTCCCAATAAAGAAGAATAATGGGAAAATTGAAGTTTACATCGATTTTAGAGATCTCAATCAGCACTATTGGAAAGACGATTTCCTAGTCTCGATCACAAAGCTAATTATTGATGAAATGGTCATATATTAATCCCTCTCCTTCATGGATGGATATTATAGGTATAATAAAATCATAATGTCCTAATAAGATGAAGAATCCACCAACTTTAGGGGCCCTTAGAGATCATTTTTCTATCGGGTAATGCCCTTTTTCTTAAAGAATGCCAGCGCTACATACCAATGTACCATGAATCGCATTTTCAAACCCTTTATAGGGAAGTTTTTTTTAATGTTGTTTCAAATACTTGGTGGTTAATTCTTAGTATAATTTAGACCACTTGGATAATCTTGAGACCATCTTCAACAAACAGTAATACCATAGCCTGAAGTTGAACCCCTTGAAATGTGCTTTCAGGGTTACCTTGGGGAAATTTATTGGATTTTTTATACACCATTGTGATATTGAAGTCAAACCTGAGAAGAAAAAGGTTATCCTCAATATGTCACCTCCCCATAACCTCAAAGAATTGAGAGGTTTAAATTGACATATGGCCTACATTTGGTGATTTGTAGTGATCCTAGAAGTAAAATGTTTTTCCTTAGCTAGATTGATGAAGAAGGGGGTCACATACCAGTGGACCAATGAATTTCAGGAAGTATTCTAAAGGCTCAAGAAATATATCTTGATTACACTAGTTTTGATGCTTCCTGTAGAGGGTAAGCCTCTCATTTTGTATGTGAAAACCCTAGAATAATTATCGGGTTCTTTCCTCACACAAAATAATGAAATAAAAACATCCTTTATTACCTTGGTCAAACCATACTCATCATTGAGACTTATTATTTAGATATTGAGAAGAGCTACCTGACATTAATATTAGTGGTCCAAAAACTGATGCACTACCTACATAATCATGAGGTCCATTTGGTATCTTGCAATAACCTACTCAAATATATCCTCAATTTTCCTATGTTTAATAGATGATTGGTATTGTGGGTGGTTATCCTGTAGTTGTTTTACATACATTATATTCCTTATAAGGTAGTGAAAGACCAGGCTTTGGCAGATTTTATTATATGACACCCATCTATAGAAACAATATCGTTAAATACTGAATTTCCAAATCAAGAGATATTTACTATTCAAGATTTCCCCCATACATGGGAAATTTATTTTAATGATGCATCCAGAATACCAATAAGGAAGAGAATGGAAGACCCTAAGTTTAATAAAATCAGGTTGGGAGTCGTGCTCATATCTCTTGAAAATGTAGTATTTTCTTACTCCTTTATGTTGTCAGAATGTTGTACAAACAATGAGGAAAAATATCAAGCCCTCATTGCAGGACTAGAACTAGCACTTCAAATGTCATTGGTACACCTATAGGTAAAGGGGGATTTAGAGTTGGTAATCAAATAGGTCAATAGGGATTATACTATTAGAAAATAAGAACCAATCCCCCTTCTTAAATATGCCTAAGGATTAATGGAGGAATTCCCCTCAAATCCAAAATTGAATCACATGCCTTGGTCACACAATTCCCAAGATGATGCATTGGAAATTTCATCCACAGATCAAGTAGATCTAGATAGGGATGAAACAATCATCAGCATTGTGAACCACCAAATGGTCTTTCCTTTTGCTCGTGTCAGTATGGAAGAGATCAATGAGGTTAGTATCATCCCCAAACTAGATGGTCCTACCACTGGTGGGAACCATAGGTTCCTGTATAAACTTATTTCATGATGAAAATAGTCACGTCTGCATTTATGAATCTATGAATAATGCCATCAAATATGTAGGATTTCACAAAATTCACCAAGAAGTGTTATTTCTACTAGGTACAAGACAACTTCATCCATCAACCCCCATAGTTTCTACATATAGTAAAATACTCTTGGGCATTTTTTTTATGGGTAATGGATGTTGTAGGGTTGTATCCTCTAGTTATATCTAATAAATTAAAATACATCCTAACTACTGCCAACATCTTCTCCAAATGGGTTGAGGCAATACCCCCTCAAAGAAGTTGGAACAAAAATCATTGTTAGCTTTCTGAAAGCCAACATCATTTCCATATTTGGTGTCCCTCATATAATACTAACAGAAAACAACACCAATTTATATTCTACTCAATTTTAAAAGTTGTATCAGGAGTATAATATCAAATTCAACCACTCATACCACTAGCATATAGTAGATAATGGACAGATATAGGCCCTCAATAAGACCCTATTGAATATACGTTAGAAGATGGTGGATAAGGATAAAAATTATTGTCCTGGAAATCTCTTGCATGCCTTGTGGGCCTACTGGACTACCACCCATGTGGAGACCCTGTGTTTACTTATATACAGAACAAAAGTAGTCCTGCCCATTGAGGTCCAATTTCTTTCGCTCTGTGTTTCCATTTGTGATCATGTATCCATATATGACCAATCCTAAAAATGGATGGATGAATTAGAGTGACTCAATGAGAAAATATTTCATACTTTTCATCACTTGGAGGTCTGTCAAAATCATATAGAATAGGATTTTAACAAGAAGTTCCACCTCTGTTCATTCTTCTAAGGAGAACTGGTACTAGTCCGCAGGACTCCGATGATACTAGGTAAGAAGTCTCTAAAGCTAGAGATAAAGTGGGAGGGACCTTATTCTATACACATGGTCAACTCTAACGAAGCTTATTCCTTGATCTAAATGGATGGAGAGCTCATTATGACCCCTTCCAATGAAATATTTCTCAAGAAATATTACATGTGATAAGTACATCATTGTCTCCATTGCACGTTGTTAAATTGTGCAGTTTTTCTTTATCGCGTGACCTTAAAAAAGTCATGACATGTTTTCCACATCACAAGATGATAAACTACATGAAATTGACGTCCTTGTTGTATGAAATTAAATTTCATATCATCATGATCATATATGTAAGACCTTAAAATGCACACCATGTGTTCCTAGTCATATAACCCAAAAATAAAAGACATCATAGTCTGATTTTTAATATTTTGAACTACATAGACTAACATACTAGTCATAATATGTTAAACTGTATGAAAACATACTTGTTGTGTGATGTAAAAAATGCATGGTTCGCGTCCTTGTTTTGTTATATAAGACTATGTAGATTTTCAATCCATGCTTGAGGAGATCATAATATTTGGTTCTAGTCTTCCACCACACCTTTTTTTAAGAACTATATGTTGATTGATTCCTATCATCACAAGATACATAATGATTTCTGGATCTCCAATCTCGGGTCTATATGAAACATAAAAAAATTCCACCTCCCTATGTACGGTTTAAACCTCTATAGGGATCCTTACCAAGACTATGTGTGGCTTGATTATCATTCTCATGAGATATGTAGAGATGCCTAGAAACTATATCCCAGGCTCTATCACAAAGAAAAAAATGCCCCCTCTCCTACAGAAAATAAATATCTATGTAGGAAACCAAAACTCAGGTTCCCTCATTCAAGATCCCATCATGGAAACTGGAATATTCCTTTATTACATGTAGACAACAAAAATATATGTATGTGAATTCACACTCCATGGCCAATATCGGTCAAAACACTTCCTTTATGCTTGTTCATATTCCTTCTATACATCATACTCATTGTCCTAGGAAATTTTGGATCTCCATAATCTTCCCTCGACCATTAGTAGTGGAATATCAAATTCATAAGGATTCTTTTGTATAACTATGTATTAATACACCCCAGTTGGCTTTGAATAAGTCATCTACCCAAAAGGGTCCTATCATCCATAATATTCTACTATTTTACTATTCAATAATATGCCCTAGTTGGTTTTTCATAAGTCACATATCAAAAGGGCCTATCAACCAGAGGTACATTCATCCCTAGGAGATAACTCTTTTATATCTATAAGCCCCAACAACACTATGATAGGAAACTTATGCTTGAACATTGATACACGGTCATCTCTTTCATTTTGTCCCATATCACATTTTGGATCTTAGAACCCCCAAGATCATGGTTTATGGTTTCCTCCTTCAAATCTAAAGAAATTTGGAACATCTTTGACCCGCTAAGCCTTACATCATTCATTATTTCAATGATATATAGTCCTAACCATATAATATAAAACTACAAGACACTTTCATCCTAGTCACATGAAATTAAACTGTATGACAACATATTCAGCACATGACATTAAAATGTAGCCTTATCCTGTGCACCAAGCATAGAATTCCCTAGAAAACCAGCTCAGGAAGCCTCATATCACAGATATGAGATGCCTCTTATGAGATAATTTCCTGAATGCTTAAACATCATTCATAATGATTCATTCCTACTACTTTATCCTTACTGAATGACACTAAACTTAATTATTAACATCTCTCTTATTCGACATTAAAACTTAAGAATTGTGTACGGCTCAATTACAGCCAGTATAGGATATGTAGTGATGCCCAGATCCATGTTTTGGTCTCATACGCAATATTTATTTTTCACATAAATTCACCATCATCCTTAACACATGACATTAAACTACATGGATGGTGTCCTTGCCACATGACACTAAACTACACGATTTTCCAAAACTATATATGGATTTATTCTCATTTTAATGAGATACGCAGGGATTCCAAGATCTTAAATCCTGGTCCAGCCACCAAAAAAATAAAATTCCCCTATAATTCATTCTTATCACCTTTGTGTGATGGAATAAACCTTTACCATTCCTTGTTTCTTATGATGAGCATAGCTCATGTGGGATTAGAATTTTTGGAAAAGTATTCCATGAATGATCAAGTCATATCAACTCACATCAGGGTTACCATGGTCCTGGTTTCAAGACCTTAAAAGGAACACCAGATGTCCTCACCACATGACACTAAATTTCATGGTTTTCAAGAACTATGTGTGGCTTGATTCTCACTCTGAAGAGATACATAGAGACACCCAGGTCCTATGTCATAGTTTATCCATAATATAAAAATAAAATCTCCCTTTCCTATGTATGGGTCAGACCTGCATATGGAAAGAATTTCTCCCCATTATTGATAATTTTGATATGAAATGAACCTCCCATATTATGGTACTTTCCTACCATAAACCAAACTCTATGTCTAGGATAATTTGAATATCCATAAGCTTTCCCCAACCATCAGCAGTGGAATGTTAGATTCCTGAGGATGCCTTTGTCTAACTATGTGTTAATATTCCCCAGTTGGTTTTACATAAGTTCCTCGTCAAAAGGGCCTATCAACTAGAGGATTCAACTATTTGACTATATAGTAATATTCCCCAGTTGTATTTGCATAATTCGCCCATAAAATGGTCATATCAACTTGAGGTACATTCATCCCCAGGAGAGACCTCTTCTATATTCATAATCCCCAATGAAATTTTTTTCCCATATCACTCTTCAGATCCAAAACCCCCCCAAATTATAGCTTACAACCCTCCCCCTTTATACCTAAAAATTATGGAACATTCTTGGACAGATTATCATGAAAGCAGAAAATCACTAATATTTTGATCAAAGCTAAAAAACCTTAAACTATAGACCCAACATAATAACCATAATACATTAAACTGCACAGTAAATGTATTGTTTACATGAAATTAAATTGAATAATGATGTAATTATTGTTAGGAAGGGGACTTCCCCCTAAATTTGGTCATTTAATAGAATTTACCTTTCATGACCTTACATAAGATGGGGCTCGAACCACAAATACTCCAAGCCTACCTCTATAGGCTAGGGGTTGGCGATAAGTGTTGAATGTGCAAAAAACTTGGGGAGTCCTTTTCCTAAGAACCAGTACACACGCACATAGCTAACTCAATGAAAAAGTGCATAGGAAAAGTATAAAAAGTGAAAACTGATATAAAGTAAAATGAACATGAATGAACCTCTAGATGGTACAAGAGTAGGGTAGTGTCAACTGAAAAGTAAAGGGGAAAAACACATTCCCAACCCAAAAAACTATCCCAACCTGAAGAAATTGAAAAAGAGTAACATCTGAGAGAGCCCTGCTCCTATATCCCAACTTTGACCACCGTATGTGGTCCATGCAACTTGTATCCCTAAGCTCCTTTGAGATCATGATCAACCTGTCTGTTGTCTACAAAATACACGACACATGTTGGGAAAGTACCATGTAGGGGTGAGTATATGCATACCCAGTAGAACTCCCCGAAAAGTAGAAAGGGGAAGTAAGGGATACTCTGAAGAGGAAATTAGTAGAGAGAACAAGTTACAATAAAAGTGAATGTAAATAGTATAGATCAACCCAACAATAGAGTGGAATTGGACTCATCCAAACATAAGGAGCTCGAAATAGTAAGGAGATGAACTTCTCATCGAGTCTTCTCTACCTATAGAAAATGAGTAGACTTATCCAACCATGAGAATATAGACACGGAAAGCTTGTAGCATAACTCACATGTATTTTCCTCTCTTGGAAGGAGAGTAACCAAAACCCAAGGAGTGGGTACTATAATAGGATAGATATATATGCTCAGTCAAAGAAACCCACACAAGAGAGTAAGGGGATCTCCATCTCACAGATCATCCCAGGAAAAGAGTCACCAAAGTATCCATCAATGATGCTTAGAATCTCACACATCTACCTAAACACGAAATTAAAAGGGGTTCAATCATCACACCTTGATACTATTTACTTTGGGCGACACTGACTCACCCTCACGGTTTTAGGTCGCATCACACAAGGACATGCCTTAGTGTGAAAAGTATCCCTCTTCCTTGTGAGTCCAAATTCATGTCAAATCATGTCATTTCACTGATCCATATAGTCGAGCGATTGTATCTCAAGGTTGAGGACCCATGCCCAGCCCGACTAGAGGATGCCACTCTAGTGTCATCGAGTACCCATTCCCAGCCCGGTTGGAGGGTGCCACTCAGAATAGGTTGAGGACCCATGCCTATCCTAGATGGAGGGTTTCACTCTAGTGTCATTGAGGGCCCATGACTTTCCTAGATAGAGGGTTCCACTTAGAATAGTTTGAGTACCCATGCCTAGCCCAGTTGGAGGGTGCCACTCTAGTGTCATCGAGGACCCATGCCCAGCTTGGCTAGAGGGTTCCACTTAGAAATCTCTGATATGCCAGTGTCTAATCACTACCGTCGTTGGACATCGCCTAAAAAGGAATCACACCCAGAACATCTTTTATCATATCTTGAAATCCACTACGGAGGGCACCATCACATTCTATATGGAAAAACACTTAGGATAGGCATCTCGCAGGCCAAAATCTGAGTCCAAAAGAATGGGGTATGAGAGAGGTGGAAGATTCATAATGAGGTATATGACGCATATGAGGCCCACATGATGTGTGATCCCTCCTCGTCTCCTGGTCGTGTACCTAGCTATCCTTGGGTACTAAACTATGTACATGTACCCCATGGTGTTCCATTGTACTCCTAGAGTACATGGTATATCTGGTCAAGAGGCTGACGAGCACATGATGCTCATCATTGGTCCAAAGGGAAAAATGTAATTTCACTGACATGCCTCCTCAAATGGCCCTAGAATCTTTGACCTCATCTTTTCATACATCTTCTCTACTCTCACAAGATTCGGTGCTAACGTAAGTCATTGATTCTCTTAAAACACATCAAAGGATCTTCCACCAATATTCTTTTCATGTTCCCACATATAATGAAATCATGAATAAGGATTTTCACATCATAGTCAATAGAAAATTGGGAGGCATTGGATAACCAAACTGATCACACCATTGTGATCCTTGCGGAAAAGCACACAGGATTTACTATTCATTCGCCAGAATCGGACACCCAGTGAAAAGGTCATATTTCACTACATTATGCTCAAATGGTGCATTGTGGGTCCCATGAATTGATCTCAAATTAAAATCCTTATATTGGTCTAAAATATTCCACATCAAATTTAGGGTCACGTCATCACTAACGGCGCATCAATCGGACGTCGCATGTAGGAGTTATAACGGGTCGAAGATTTAATAATATTATTAAATATATTATTTCACGAACATTTCATGGGCCCAGTTCATGAGTCAGAGAAAATTATCTAAAATCCTCTTAAAATGACTATATCGCAAATGGGGTCACACTGCCACTGACGATGCGTGAATCGGACTCCCCAAGTGGGAGTTATGAAGGTTTAACGAGTTAATAGTGATAATATTACTATTATTATTATTTTTTTTTATTTCCCTCATATATTAGGGTTTCCACTTCCCACATAGTCTTTCACCCCACTGCAAACCCCATGCCGCCTCCAGCCTATTGCCTCTATCACGCCATCTCGGCCTGTCGTCGCAACTGGCCGCCTCACCACCTGGAGCCACTGTCTGACCACCCCACCGGCCTATTGTCGCTCTAATGAATCCACTTGGGCTGCCTGCTATGCACACCGCCTCCACCTCGGGTCGCCTTCCACACATGTCACCTCCTTCTCACTACTGGAGCAACCCCCTACTGCACTCGTCGAACTACCATTGTCGTGGCCTGCTCTGCCTGAACCGCACCACCCCAGCCTACCATCGCCACCAACCGCCTTGGATCACCTTGTCAGACTGCGCACCGTCTTCCCATCCAACTCATTCCACTGACACCTTCTGAACATCTCATCACCTCTGATACAACTCAAAACCTTGAAATTATCATCGATTTGAGATCCTTAGGTCTCAATCTATAAAGATCCAGTCTCTACTCACGATTATGTCATCATTCCACAAATTCGCCTCAAATCTGGGCACCCAATCGATCTCGGGTCGCCCGACAATTGTTTATCCAGGAACCATAGGGTTCCACTAGAAAATAATGCAAATAAATGGGTAGGTAATGGAATATAAGAAAATTTTGGATCGTTGTCCAAGCATTCTTGGCCAACCAATCAAGAACAGACACCCAGGGTTATAGATAATTGACAAAAAGAAATTATTTTCATTATTTTGGATCATGAAAGGGGAGAAAATTGAAGAATTAATTGACAACATGCTCAAAGTTTAATCATAGGTGTAAAAACACCAAATATGAGTCCTACCTAGATTGGATTTATTGTTGTTTGATGAAGAACTCGTCTGAGAAAATTCGTTGTGTTCGTTATCCTTCGATCCTCCAGGATCCAAGGCTTCATCGTTGTTCTTCATTCTCCAATAAAAAGGAGAGCAGAGATATCTTTATTGATTGTAGGAATTTTGAGGTCAAACCTGGCCAAATTCTCCATGTAGAGCATTTTTAGGCATTTTTAGGCATTTTTAGATTAAATGAAATTTAAGTGATTGATTATTTAAATCACTTAAACACACTATGAATGAGAGAGGGGTCTAAACATCCTGTTTCGACTCATTTTATATTGCACCTAGGGTAAGCACCACTTTCTGGACCCAACCATGCTATCAGATTTATGATTCGATCAACTATTTAGGATATATTCCATTAATTATCAAAAACCATGCGCACGTATTAAAATATATTTAATATTTTTTATAAAATTATTTCTAGGCACACTGGGCCTTGGAATCACGCACCGTCTCAGCACCTGGCTTTGAAATTATTCCTATAATTTTTTCAAAGTCTTATAGGGAAAGACTAGTTTCTCTACATTATTCTCTTATTCAAATCTTTTTGTCCCTAAAAATCACAAACTAAGAAAAGAGGTGGGGGAACCAAGCCTGCACCTATCTCTTACCTACACCGGGATGTACGATCAAAGGAGAGGTGTGAAACTCTCCCATCACCACTCCTCATAATGTGACCAAAATCACCATTATTTCTTAATTGATGTGATTCTCTTATTTATAAGAATCCATCTGGTGTAACTCCTAAGGATATCTAGTCACGCATGACCTCATAGTTGATGTCTCCCAACTGAGACTCTCTCACATGTTCAAGAAGCAAAGGAGTCAACACCATCAACTGAAGAAAAAAGTGTACCCTCCTACTCCACCACTACATCAAGGTTGATGCTGAGTACACAAGCGTACCAATGAATAAGAAAGGTGGGTAGACTCATCCAACCATGAAAATCTAGACACATAAATCATTTGGAATACCCTGCATTTATTCACTACTCTTGGAAGGAGAGTAACCCCCAAACCAGAAACTCTGCCACACTTATTAGTGGAATCCCAAGCAAAAAAGGTTCAATTATAAAAACTCCACTAGAAATGTCGGGTCCTTCTTTGACACTCCATTATACAACCTCTCCCTGAATTCACAAGTCATAGGGACTCATCCACCAAACCTCGATACTATCCACTTTGGGCGGCACTGACTCACCCTCATGGTTTTTCTCAAGTCACAAAAATACATCTTGGTGGAAGAAGAACCCCTATTCCTCATACATTTGAATCTACATCTAACAACACCACCACAGGGTTACACCGATGCCCCATGTCACCCTGGTTGAACCTCAAGCAAGGAGCATAAGGAAAAGAGTACCTCACAAAAATGTCTACAAATTTCTACTGTAGCAGGTAGAAAGGACACAGAGTGTACCTATTATTATCTCATTCACTATGGAATCATATACATCTAAAGCCTGAAGTTGTCCATGACCTTGATAGCCATCTCCCTGAGCCTAACATGGGTCACCTAGTGGTGGTGGTGGAAGAACTGCATAGTGTCTTCCTCCATCTGCAGCTCCTCCTACTCCTCTACCAGCTCTGCCTCCCTAGGGATCATCCTTTCCCCACCTAGGAGACCCCCGATCATGGCGTGTATCTGCTATGGCGGTCTATTTGATTCCCACCTGGGATGCTCAGTATGCCTAGTTAGGCAGTCATTTTCCATGTGACCTCACTCATCACAAGTATAGAATCATCCCACTCCAGGTTTCCTTGGTGCTATGTGTTGTCCCTAACCATGTGCCTGATTCTAATCATGAGGAGACATCTTGTGTTTAGATCCTATTGAATGATGTATGCTAGCTTTTGGAGATGTCTCATATATGTTTCACCCATTTCTAACTCCAGCTATCTAGCATCCCTCCTACAGAAATCTCTCTGTCACAAGTGTCCGCTCCAGCACCCCGACATAAGTGAGGATACATAAGGGCACTACGCTTGCTCAGATCTCTCTGTGAAGTCCCTTCTCAGACTTCCATGCTCAGAAGTATCCATATATGGTCATGTTAAGATAGTATTACCTAAGGTCTCTGAACCTCACCACGTACTCTACCACTATCATCCATCCCTACTAAAGCTCCAAAAGATCCTAAATTTGAACAGAGCATAAGCAGGAGGGGTGATAATCCTCACGAAACAACTACTGGAATTCATCCCATGAGATTTTCAAATCATCATGCATCTGAGTAAATAAGCTCCAACAATGCCTAGCTACTACATGGAAAATATTAGCTTCCAAAGCCACCATCTGATCCACTAGTGTCTAAAAAATCCTGAAGATGCGAACAATCGACTCTAGGTAATCCTCTGCTACCTGGGGATCTAGCTCACTATGGAACCTTAGAGGTCACTAATTTTGGAACTCACGAAGTGAGATCAGCCTATACACATCCTCATAATTCCATGTTGGGACTATTTGCTGCTCAATAAGTGGAGTTGTTGCTACCTGCCCACCTGGAGGAAGGTAATTTCATGATGGACCCTAAATTGAGGCTTTGTTTCTCATGGGGTTTTCATCAAGAATCGGAGCTGGTATCTTGGATGGTTGTCTTCACAGAGGCATCTTTAAAGTTATCAAGTAGTACCATTATCGGATGAGTATTTATATATATTAATAATGACAAAGTGGATTTGACTCAAGAAATACTGTCAAATTCTCAATCCTATATGACGTATGTATCATTGTTTCCTACAAAAAATTCTTAGGGTTTTGAGTTGATAGGCAGGTAATCAGGGTCCTGGTGAATGGATACATCAGTTTCCCACACCATCACTGGAATCCATGGCCTGAGAGACACTCTTAAGACACTTTGACATTGTTTCCCTAAACCTAAAAAAACTCCTTTTTAGGGAATGTCCAAACAATATCCCAAGGAACGAACCACCTCTGATACTAATCTGTCATGACCCAATCCAAGGCGAGGTTTGAGCTGCAACTATCCCAAGCCCACCTCCATAGGCTAGGGGTTGGCGACAAGCACTGAAGGCACAACAAACTCAAGGAGGTATTTTCCTAATAACCAATACACACACAGACAACTCAATGAAAAATTACAAAGGAAAATTAGTAAAAGTGAAAACTGCTATAAAGTAAAATGAACATGCATGAACCTCTATCCAATACAAGATTATGGTAGTTTTAAATAAAAATTAAAGGGGAAAAACACATTACCAAACCAGAAACATATCCCAACTAAAAAAGAGTAACAGCTGAGAGAGCCCTACTCCTATATCCCAACTCTGACCACTGTATGTGGTCCACGCAGCCTATATCCCTAAGATCCTTTGAGATCACGATTGATCTATCCTCCATCTAAAAAATACACGACATGTGTTATGAAAATCCCATGTAGGGGTGACTATATGCATACCCCATATAATTCCCCAAAAAGGTGAAGGGGGTAGAAAGAGATAATTTGAAGAGGAAAGTAGTAGAGAGAACAAGGTATGGTAAAAGTGAATAGAAATAGTATAGATCAATCCAAAAAGAGAGTGGAAGTAGGCTTATCCAAACACAAGGAGCTCAAAATAGGGAGGATATGAACACCTCATCGAGTCTTTTCTACCTATAGCAGGAGAGTAGACTCATCCAACCACAAGAAGATAGGCACAGAAATCACGTGGCATACCTCATGTGTATTTACCTCTCCTAGAAGGAGAGTAACCAAACCCCAGGGAGTGGGTACTATAATAGGATAGATATATATGCTCAGTCAAATAAAACCAAATGAGAGAGTAAGGATATCTCCATCACATATATCATCCTAGTAAAATATTCTCTAATAGTTCTATAAGTATCCATCAATGATTCCCAGCATACCACATGTCTGCTTGAACATGTAGGTCAAAGGGTCTCAATCACCACACCTTGATATTATCCACTTTGGGTGGCACTAACTTGCCCTCATCATTTTAGGTTGTGTCACAAGGAAGTGTCTTGATGGGGAAAGCATATATATTCCTTGTGAATCCAAAGTCATGTCAAATCATGTCTCGTCATTGATCCACATAGTTAAGAGATTTCATCTCAAGGTTGAGGACCCATGCCCAGCCTGGCTGGAGGGTGCCACTCTAATGTCGTCAAGGACTCATGCTTAGCCCAACTAGAGGGTACCACTTGGAATAGGTTGAGGACCCATGCCCAGCCTAGCTGGAGGGTTCCACTCTAGTGTCGGTGAGGACCCATGCACAGACCAGATAGAGGGTGCCTCTCAGAATAGGTTGAGGACCCATGCCCACACTGGCTGGAGGGTACCACTCGAAAATCTATGATATTCCAGTGCTTGATCACTTTCATCGTTAGACATCGCCTGAAAAGAAGTCACACCCAGTACATCTTGAATCATATCTTGAAATCCACTATAGAGGGCACCATAGTATTCTATGTGGAAAAACACTCAGGGTAAGCATCTCATGGGTCAAAATATGACTCCAAAAGAATAGGTTATGAGAGAGGTGTAAGAGTCGTAATAAGGTACATGATGTGTATGGGCCCCACGTGATGTGGTACCCCTCCTCATTGTCTGTACATGTACCTAGACATCCTCAGGTAATAAATTGTGTACATGTACCCCTTGGTGTAACGCTGTACTTCGAGAGTACATGGAATATTTGGTCAAGAGGCTGATGAGAACATGATGCTCGTTATTGGTCCAAAGGGAAAAACATAATTTCACTAACATGCTTCCTTAAACAGCACTGAAATATTTGACCTAGTCTCTTCATACATCTTCTCTACTCTCACAAGATCTGGTGCTGGCATAAGTTGTGGATTCTCTTCAAACACATCAAAGGATCTCCCACCGATATTCCTTTCATGTCTCTACATTTAATAAGATCATGAATAAGGCTCCACACATCACAACCATCAAAAAATAAAGAGGCCTCGAATAACCAAATAGATCACACCATTGTAATCCTTGTGTAAAATCACATAGGATCAACTATCCATTCACCCGAATCAGACACCTGATGAAAAGTCGTATTTCATTGTATTGCGCTCAAATGGAATCTTATGAATCCCATGAATTGATCTCAAATTAAAATCATGATATTGGTCTCAAACCTTCTACCTCAAATTCAGGGTCACATTGCCACTAAAGGTGCATCAATCGGGCGTCGCATGCAGAAGTTATGATGGGTTAAAGATTTAATAATATTATTAAATTTATTATTACATGGGCATTTTGTGACCCCAGGTCTTGGGTAAGAGAAAATTATCTAAAATGGTCTTAAAATGAATGTATTGCAAATAGGGTTATTCTGCCACTGACGGTGTGTGAATATGACTTCCCAAGTGGAAGCTATGAGGGTTTAGAGAGTTAATAATATTATTATTACTATTATTATTTTTATTTTATTTCTTTTTTTCTCATCTCTTAGGGTTCCCCCTTCCCACACAGTCCACTGCACGACTGTGCACCCCACACCACCTTCGGCCTACTACCTCCACCGCGCCTCCTTGGCCTATTGTCTCCACTGGCCGCCTCGCCGCCTGGAGTCGCCATCTGACTGTCCTACCAGCCTGCTACCACTCCGCCAACCCCACTCGGGCCACCTGTTGCACATGCTGCCTCCACCTTGGGTAACCTTCCATGCACACTGCCTTCTAATCACCACTAGATCCACCCCCTACTGCCCTCACCGGACTGCCACCATCATGACCTACTCCGCTTGAACCATGCTACCTTGGCCTTCTGTCACTACCGACCGCCTTGGATCACCTCGCTAGACCGCACACCACCATCCTAGCCAACTCACACCGCTGACACCTTCCACACACCGCATCACCTCTGATCCAACTCATAACCTTGAAACAATCATATATTTGTGATCCTTAGGTCCAGATCTATACAGATTTAGTCTCCACTCATGATTTCATCGTCGTTCCACAAATCCACCTTGAATTCGGGTGCCCGGTCAAGCTCGGGTCACCCGGTAATTGTCAAGTTGGAAGCTATAGGGTTGCACTAGAGAATAACGTGAATAATTGAGGAGTTAAAGGCATATAAGTGAATTCTTAGATCATTGGATAAGTATTCTTGGCCAACCAATCAAGAACAGGCATTCAGGGTTAGAGATAATTGACAAAAGAAATTGTTTTTATTATTTGGGATCATGCAAGTGGTGAAAATTGAATAATTAATTGACAATATGATCAAAGTTTAATCAGAGGTGTAAAACACCAAATATAAGTCCTATCTATATTGGGTTGATTATCATTTGATGAATAACGCATTCGTTAAGGTTCACTGTGTTTTTCATCCTTTGATCCACCAGGATCCAAGGCTTTGTTGTTGTTTTTCGTTCACCAATAGAAAGGAGAGGAGATAGCTCATCAGTGATTGCAAGAATTTTGAGGCTAACCCTAGCCAAATTCTCCACATAATGAATTTATATTCATTTTTAGGATAAATGAAATTTAAGTGATTAATTATTTAAATCACTTAAATGCACCGCCAATGAGCGAGGGGTCTGAACGTCCCACACCAAATCATTTTATGCCGCGCCTAGGGTAAACACTATGTTCCGGGCCTAATTGTGGTCTCATAATTTCGATCTGATCAACTTTTTAGGATATATATCATTAATTTTGAAAAACTGCCTGTAAGCATTAAAAATATATTTAATATTTTTATAAAATTAATTGCGGGCACACCAGGCCTCGGAATCGCGCACCGTCTCAGTGCCTGGCTTTGAAATTTTTCCTAGAAATTTTTCAAAGTCTTAAAGGGAAATACCAAGGTATATATAGTACCCTAATTTAAACAATACAAATTCTTGTAGGAGTAGTTTCCCATTCATGGAAAATGCCAATACATGTGGTTTTTTCATTATTACACACCTTCCATTGACAAACCACCATTTGTGGTCTTAAGAAATCCATATTTTCACAAACTACACAACCATTAGTAATGGAATGTTAGATTCTTGAGGATGGTTTTTTCTGACCATGTAGTAATACACCCCAGTTGGCATTTCATAAGTTTCACATCAAAAGGGCCCGCCAGCCAGAAGATTCCATTGTTTGGATATGTAGTAATATGCCTTAGTTGGATTTGCATAAGTTAACCATCAAAAGGGACTATCAACCATAGATACATTTGACCCCATGAGATTCCTCTCCTATCTTTGTAAGCCCCAACAACAACATCATGCTGGAAACCGCTTTTCAAATATGGTCCACTATCTTTCCTTGTATATTTGTATCACATCATACTTCAAATAATAAAACACAAAATTGTGACTCAAAATTCCCCCATTCAGGTATTTAAATAATGTTAGAACATTATTTTTCATCAATCCCTTCTTCAGTCAACATTCTATAACTTGTGCTCGAAGTTCTTAGACCTAAAACACCAGTGGAATTAGTCCAGCTTGAAAGACTCTAAACTACTCAAAAAAAAGAGTCACAGTACTATCCTAGTTGAAAACCCACAAAATGGAACCCTAGGTAAAAGTCAAGTCTCGGATCGCTATACCTACACTTCATGTGGTTTAGGAAAAATTTGAGTAATGAAAAGAAAAATTCATAAAACTTTTCGGGCTAAAAACCTATAAAGGGAGGCCTGAGAAAAATCCAAGTCTCACCCACTAAGTCATTTTCATCATTAATTAGGTAAAAAATTAGGGTTATGACACAAAAGATATAAAGTTCATAGGGTATGTCATATGACCCTAGAAATAGTCGAACTGCACTCACCAGGTCAAAAACACTTAGGCAAAAAATAGAGTGTTCTCATCATTTTATTTGTAATTGTAACACATTGGCATGATTACCTTCAATAAAATGTTTTATTTTCAATGTTATGATTATGATGAGGAAATAAACATAGAAATAGATAATCAAGGAACAAAAAACCCTTTTGTATTCATGTTTTAAAATCTAAAGGAACTTCCACATGCTGGAGTCTCTCTGCAAAATTTATATAGGTGTTCCTTGACATAGGCCTTGAGATGTTGAACTATGGATCAATAATTATCTAAAGTTTTCCAAAACCCATCTAGTTTCATGGAGACTTCCACTTCATCAAGATGGTATTTCTCTTTCTCTGTATCCATGGAATCCTCACCTTGTGTCAAGACCCTCTTTAAGGAATTGTGGATTTGGGAAATCTCTTCTTGTATGGAATTTAGTTCTTCTTGAAGTTTTAACATTTTGAGATATTTATCATCAATATGGAATTGATACTTCACTACCACCTTTTCATAACTCAACTCCACCTAGGATACATCATCCCATAGAACTTTAAATTGGCATGCTAGTTGTACCTTAACTTGTTGTAACCTTCGATCCTCTTCCTATTGTCAGATTGTTGACTTCACAACATGGTGGATCATGTAGTAATAAAACCCTCTATACCCCATAATGTAAAACATGATTAGAAGTCAATGAAGTTACGATGGTAGATATTTGAGAGGCATATCAGAAATTATCCTTTAGATGTCTCACTAGATGAAGTGATGTGAGGTGAAAAAATAATATTTTTACTATAAGCTAGACTCTAGACATCTTTCAGAGGGAGAGATTTATTCTATGATTAGAACACTCAAAGAGGCGCCCTACTCTACTCCCTTCAAGATAGTGTCATCATAACCTACCACTGTTGGATGAATTAGCAGAGAAGTTCCCACCTCAAGCTTAGCCACTGAAGTCGATGGAACTAGATAGTAGATGGACCCCCCCCATAAATATTAAGAAATTAAAATATATATAAAAGGAAATAAAAACCTCAGTAGTTAACCACACTCACCCATTAGTAGATCAATTTCTAGAATTGATCCCTCTCTAACATACCTGATCTCAAATCTTTGAGTAGGGACCCCCCGACAAGGAAAATCCTCTTGATGTTTCACAGCACCCAGGATGGAGGGCTCTTGGAGATCTCCCACTTTGGGGTCCTCAATTATTACTCCCTCTATAATGGAAGTAGAATAGAATTGGAGGCTTTAGTCAGTAATTACCTTGTAAATTTTCTCTATGGACAAAGCTGTACAACTCAAGATCTTATGTAAGACATAAAATTAAAAGAGGTCGAATGTATTTGAAAATTCAAGAAAGAGAAAACTCACGTCTGTCCAACTCCCTATAAAAGTCCCGAAACTCCTCTAGAGAGTTAGGGAGATTAATATTTTTTAACCTATACTTATGTTATATTATTTAATTATACATTTCTTCAAGTCTCATAACATCCTCACCAGTATAAGTATCCAAGATGTGTGACTCAGGACCCAAATTGGTTCCACCATCAATTATGTCCATCAACCTATCTACTGGAAAAACATCTTTGAATCCCAAAAAGTTAAGATTTGCATCAATGCCTTTGTCAGACCACCCAAAATTCATGTCAAACTCTTTCATAGTAGAGACAGGATCGATGGTGGTTGTTGTAGGGTCCTCTAGTGTATGTGACAGATCTAAAATATCATGAGGAGGAAAGTCAATGACCAACACATGACACCTTATGATATACATTTGACACTACCATGACCCTCCTCCCTATCTACAATAATGGTGGAGGATGAAACTTCATCTATTTACAATTCATCCATAGGGAAGGATTCATCATCACGAGTTTGTGAAAAATTTGGAACACCCCCCTCAATCCTCAATGGATCAGTATTGGACCCCTTGAGTGAGAAGAGTGTTGAAGATTATGTAAAAGGCAATCATGGTTGTTAGGTCCACAAGGATGAATACCCTGAGAGGGGGGTGAATCAGGGAATGAATAATTTAAAATTAAAGCCCGTTCTGATCTTGTTTCGCTGTAAAGTAAAACACTATTCTATCTCTCTCTCCTGTTGCATGATATAAATAGAAAGTAAAGCAAGAACAGGACACAACAATTTTACTTGGTTCAACGCTAAGGGCTACGTCAAAGGAGCATACGCCAACAGGTTGTCGGTTATACCAAATTCCACTAAACTTCACTAGTTGTGGATTAAAAGGTTTGGGCACAGTCACTCTGTCCTAGGCTCACTGCCTTTACAATATTTAGGGTCATCTCACTGCTTTCCCAAGGGTCACTCCCTGTTTCTCTCTCTCTGGCTCACTACTGGTGGAGAGGATCATCTTTTTCCTCTTTCATCACTCACTACTCTGGAAAGGATCCACTCACAGTTTATAGACATGTAGGTCTCTTCATTTGCATGAAGGAATGCATATTCCTCTATATATAGATGCTTTGTTGAAGTCCAACTTTCACCCATAGATGAATCTCTCTTTGCACCGAAGGTATCGGGAAAACTTCCAGCTTCCACACAGCCCGAAAACACTGCAGGAAAAACAACATTACTTGGCATGCAAGTTTAAGCCGACGTGCAAGTATCAGCACGTAAGTCACAACTGGCGCACAGGTCTTCCTCAACCACTTGCGCGACACAAGCTTCTGCAACTCCAAACCTACACGACTCACTTCCTTCCTTGCCTAAACCACCTCAGGCGCGCAACTAACACTTGGCGCGCAACTTCCAACACTGGCGCGCAAGTCCCACTTGCGCGACACACCACCACTTGCGTGACACACCACCACTTGCGCGACCACCACACCTACATGACAGGAGCTCTGAATCTTCAAAGTGTTGAAATACGGTGAGAAATGAGGAGGGGTGGTCCAGTATTTATAGGCAATTTGACCACCCTGCGTGACGGCGCGCAAGTCAACCCTCGGCGCGCAAGTCTCGGCGTGCAGGTCTCTTCCCCTGAAAGTCACTTGCACGACCCACTTCTGAACTTACGCAAACCTCTTTCCTTTGCCATATTTTAATCTTCTGATCTTGAAAAACCATAGGCATGCAAGTTCTCAATCTTCCAAGGTATCGGCGCACAAGTCTCTTTCACAGCGCGCAAGTCACTTGTGCGACACCACCAATACTTGCGTGACACTTATACCTTTGCCATATTTTGATGATATGATCTTGAAAAACATATGGTGCGCAAGTTTCCAAGCCTTAAAGTACACAGCGCACAAGTCCCTTTTCCAAAAACCACTTTTCTTCATTTGTCAATTTTCAGGCCCAAAAAATTGGCAAACACTAGAAAACGGCACCACTTTGTATCTTTTCTTTTTGTACCGCCTCCAGATCATCCATTCCTTTGTCAAAGTTCTTGAATAAAACATTGATCATTAACCACAGCTCTTGAACTCAACATTCCACTATGAAATCCCCTTTGTCAACAAATTTATATGTCATGGTTTGTATTGTCAACAATCACAACACATATGTTCACTTTTTCAACAAACACAATCACCTCAAAAATGCTTCAATGATACCTTGAGGGATTTTTTCCCAACAATATCCCCCTTTGGGTTTGTTGAAAACTCTTCCATAAAAAGATTCATCGTTAATTCGTCAGCCACCATTCACCTTTTGCGATTCTGATAGTGATCAAGGATTTACTCAACACATACTCTAAGCCCACATAAGCAATGCTCGGTGTGAGAAACAAGAGTAAATGAAAAGTTCATCAATGAATCACTTCATCTCTAATATCCACTGTTGACACCAAACTGATACCAATTTTTTCCAAACTGATACCAATTTTTTGAAATTTTCTTCCATCACCACTCTTCTGCTTTTATCATGATCCTCAGATGTCGTGATATCTATTCTTTGATTGATCACTTCTAGCATCATCAGATTTTAATACGCTCCCCCTTTCTGTTCACAGCTTCAACCCTTGTTAGCTTCAAAACCTCTTTAGACCTATTTCATGTGTTGTCCAAGCTAAGCTCTGGTTAAGCACGTTCAACTAGCTTCAACTCCCCCTATCTGGTTGCTCCACCAGTCAGCTTCTCCCCTTATCTTTCAAGATTTCTCAAATAGCCACACTGTCTCCCCCTTGAGAAATCACTATTTTCTCCCCCTTTGTCAACAAACCCAAAGGTCACTCCTTTGTAGTCTGTAACAGAGTAGAGAACATATATCAGCACCTTAGGAAAAACACATCATACCTAGAGGAGAGGGGGTGGTTCCACATCCACACTAATTCAAGTGCAGGGAGTCGACTGAACTCCCAGATCCAGTCGATGCCTCTCAAAAGATTCCTTGGGTAAGGCCTTTGTCAGAATGTCTGCAACCTGTAGCTCTGTAGGCACATACTCCAACTTCACAATTCCCTGCTCAACCTTCTCCTTGATGAAATGATATTTGATCTCAATGTGCTTGGTCCTTGAGTGATGGATAGGATTTCTGCTAAGATTGATAGCACTTGAGTTATCGCACTGGATTCTGATCAGAGACTTCACTTCAACTCTCATATCTTCAAGCTGCTGCTTCATCCATAATAACTGTGTGCATGCTTGAGTGGCCGCAATATACTCAGCTTCTGCGGTGCTCAATGAAATTCAATCTTGCTTCTTGCTAAGACAAGAAATACACAATCCACCAAGATAGAATGCACCTCCTAACGTTGATTTTCTATCATCCGCTGAACCGGCCCAGTCTGCATCGGTATATCCCAATAACTTTTTCTGAGATTTATCAGTATATGTCAAGCCGAAATTCAATGTGCCCTGGATATACCGAAGTATTATTTTCACTGCATTCATGTGGATTTCCTTGGGATTATTCTGATATCTCGCTGCTTGGTATGTGGTGAAAACAATATTAGGCCTTGTTGCGGTCAAGTACAGCAAGCTCCCAATAATTTTCCTATATTCAGTAATATTAACTACCTTTCTATCCTCATATTTTGATAATTTCATTCGGGTTGCAACTGAAGTCTTCATCTCCTTGGAATTATCCATTCCAAACCTTCTCAGAACCTCCTTGGCGTATTTTTATTGAGAAATGAAAGTTCCATTACTTCCTTGTGTAACCTGTAAGCCAAGGAAAAATGTTAGCTCTCCAATCATTGACATTTCACACTCATTTTTCATGAATTCTAAAAACTGTATGCACTGAGCTTCATCTGATCCACCAAAAATTATGTCATCGACATACACTAGCACCGTCATCCTTTGATTACTGTCATTGCTGAAATAGAGATTGTAATCAACTCCTCCATATTGGAAACCAAGCTTCTTCAAGTACTGATCAATCCATGAGTACCATGTCCTTGGTGCTTGTTTTAGCCCATACAATGCCTTCTTCAGCTTGAAAACTTTATTCTCATCCTCATGAATGAGAAAACCATCTGGCTACTCAATATACACCTCCTTTTCTAGAACACTATTCAAGAATGCGGATTTGACATCCATCTGGAACAATTTGGACTTTCTTTGCACTACTATGGCCAAAAATAATCTGATTGTCTCCAGCCTTGCAACCGGTGAAAATGTCTCATCAACATCTATTCCCTCTCTCTGGGAGTATCCCTTGCATACTAGCCGTTCTTTGTTCCGAATTACTGTGCCATATTCATTCATCTTGATACTATAGACCCATTTAGTCCCGATGACATTCTTGTCTGCTGGCCTCGAAACAATCTCCCATGTCTGGTTCCTCTCAATCTGATAAAGCTCTTCATTCATAGCCTGAACCCAGTTTTCATCTTCAGCTGCATCGGAAAAACATTTCGGCTCCACCTAAGACAAAAACGATGTTTGCTGTAATGATTTCATTCTTCGAGTCTGAACTGGAGCTGTCTGATCACCAATGATATTCTGCCTATCAATTTCAGCTCGACTCTTTGGCTTCCTTGTAGATACAGACTTGACACTTTCTTGTTCATCATTAGTATCTTCTTCTGAGTTAGCCTATGCCACTTATTCTCCCCCTGTGTTGCTTACCTCATCATCACTTTCATCCAAGAACTATTCATTGGGTCGTTGAGTATTCTATTCATTCTCAACTATAGTGACATCATTGCTCTCAAAAAAATTTCCCAGCCTTTTGTTGAAACATTTATATGCTTTACTTTTCCCTAAGTAGAAAAGGAATATCCCCTCATCTCCTCGTGACTCAAACTTCCTGTGATTTTCTTTGTTGATAATGAAACACCTACTTCCAAATATTATAAAGTATTTCAACATTGTCTTCTATCCATACCAAATTTCATATGGAGTCTTTCCTTGCTTCGGACACAATAGAGACCTGATCGAAATGTAGACCGATGTCAAAACTGCTTCCTTCCAAAATTTCTCTGGTAGGTCCTTTTCAATAAGCATTGTTCTGGACATGTTGTTGATGATCTGATTTCTCCTTTCAACAACTCCATTCTGTTGGGGAGTACTCACTGATGAAACTTGATGCATTATCCCATGTTTCTTGAGATAGTCTTCTACTTGACTATTTTTGAATTATGTATCATTATCTGAATGAAACTTCAAAATTTTCTGCCCAAGCATCCTTTTTGATTCCCTCCTATACTACTTGATAAAACTGAACACCTCTGTCTTATGGGTAATGACAAATACCCAAGCCATTATACTATAATCATCAATGAAAAGGACATAGTACCTTTTCCCATTTATGGCTCATGGTGAGATAGGTCCACATACATCAGCATGCACCAATTCAAGCACTCTAGTTGATTTCTATTCCTTTGGCCTATATGTCTTTCTGATGATCTTCCCTTGTTGGAAAGCATCACACGTATGAGTGAGATCACGTGATAGTTTGGGAAGGTCTTTAGCAGCATCACACTTTACCAAATCTTCCATAGATGGTTGGCATAGATGACCAAGTCGCTTATGCCACAACTGGTTTTCTTCCTCTCTGGATAAAAGGCATGTATCTTCTTCCCCACCTACAAGGTAAAGATTTCCCTTTGTCCTTTTTCCCTGCAGAACAACTGCTCCATATTTTCCTTTCACAACACACATCTTCTTGGTAAATCGGATAGAGTGCCCGGAGTCACATAGTTGACTGACACTAAGAAAGTTATGACTAAGACCCTCTACTATCAAGACATCGGCACATCTCATTTCTTTGCCCCCAAACTTGGCTTTACCTGAGCCAACAATCTTCAGGCCTTTATCGTTTCCAAATTTAACAACTCCTTCTTTGTCATATTTTATGCTTGTAACAAGATCCTTATTACCCGTCATGTGGGATGTGTAACCACTGTTAAGGATTCACACACTAGATCGATCTGATGCTTTAAGGGCAATCTCTGCCACCGCGGCCTTATCATTTTTATTCTTCTTGGTCCATACTTCTTCCTTCACACTCGGCATGGATTGAGGCTTCTGTTCTTTATCAGAGTATGATGGACCAGCTTCATATTGCAGAGCCACAAACCTATTCTGTATTTTTAACTCACCTATTGGTTTATTGATCTGCTGCTTGCGTACATTTTGATTTTTGTTTGGCACATTTCCCTGAATGGTCGAAGTGCAGTACCTAGCCATGTGCCCAAATCCACCACACCAAAAATAGTGTCCTTCGAAATATGTTCTGGAAAACTGTTCTCTATTTGGCTGCCACCTCTGTTCTTGTTCCCTTCTATATCTCTTGGACATGGAACACACATACTGTGAATGTCCCATCTTCCCACAACAATAACACCTGATATAAGTTGCATTCCTTCGTGTTACTTTAGCACTACGATTTTCCCTTTGGGATCTCTGAATATTCTGATTTTTCTTTGTGCCCAAATCAACCTTCAATTTTGGGACGGGTGCTTGCGGTCTGACCTAAATTGTCACAAATTTTTGTTTCTGATTAAGCCCTGAAATAGCCTTAACTTCTGAGCTCAATCGCTGCTTCTTCTCTGCTGAACTACTAGGCTCCTCTTTCATCTTTTCATTATTCATAACAACCTGCCTTACCAGGAATGATTTAGGAATCAAAGTTTTTTCCTAGTCTTTGAATTTTCTCTATAGACCGACAACTTCCTCTTCAAGCTCTTCGATACTCTTGACGTGATCTTTCAATTTTCCATTCAAGCCATCGATCTCCCTTTTCTGCTCTTCAATCTTGAGCTTATACTCATCAACCTTTTTTGTGCTCTCTAGCCTTGAAGACTTAATGTTTTCTATTTATTTTACAAGCTCAGACTTCTCGTCTTCCTATTGTTGCATGTAGAGTTTGGCATCATGTACCACCTTGTTGGATTTCTTTGTTTTTGATCTCCAAATATCTATCTCTTCAAGAGATGCTTCTAATTCAGATTTCATTTCAACTCTACCTTCAATTTCTTCTTCTTCTTCATCAGCGTCAGTTTCTTCCTTTTCTTGAGCACTACCGACAACAGCCACCATTGCATTTTTTCCATGATCTTTAAAATTTTCAAACTCTTCAACCTATTCATCCTCAGACTCATCTGAACTGTCTATTTCTTGTGAAAGAAGATTCTTCTTCTTGAAAAAATTTCTCTTGAATTGTTTCTTTCCTTTCACAAATGCTGAAGACTTCTTCTTGGGAATATTGACTTCGTCATCATCATTATCGTTATCTTGAAACTGTTTGGGGCATCTTTCCGCAAGATGACCAACCTTTCCACATCGAAAGCATGCTAGTGGAAGTTTCCCTTTAAACTTTCCTTTTCCTCTTTGCAGATTTGAATAAAGGAATGACATCACCTCATCTGTCTCTTCTTCTTCCTGAGAATCTTCAATGGTGAGCTTCTTCATGGCCTTAAATGCCATCTCTTTGGATTTCCCCTTTTCCACAGCCTCGTTATCATCATTCCTCATCTCATATGCAACCATGGTACTGTGCAAATTGTCCAATGTCAGCTCTTTGGGATCTTTATCTTCTAGTACTGAAACTTTTGGATTGAACCAAGGTGGAAGCTTCCTCAAGATGCGCTTTACGATCTTTATGTCTTCAATGACTTCACCGAGTCTTCACATATCTTCCACAACAATATTTACCCTGTCAAAGAATGCATCAACAGACTCATTCGGGTTCATCTTCAGATCTTCATACTTATTCCATTGTACTTGCAGCTTTGCCTCTCTGACCTTTGTATCTCCTTCATATATATTCAATAGTTTTTTCCACATGGAATGTGACATTTTTCAAGACATAACCTTTGTGTAGATGGGATTGGAAAGGGCTCCCCCTAAGGCATTGATTTCTTTTGCATCAGCATCCATCTCTCTATGCTCAGCTTCTGATAATGCACCACTATTAATATTAGCTGTGGTACCATGCATAGCTGCTGAAAACACATCCATTCCCAAAGATCGGAAATAGTGTTGCATTTGATTCTTCCATATCTGAAAATTACATCCATCGAAGATCGGAATCCCTTTATGATTAGTGACCTCCATTGATAGAAGAACAAATATCAACATTTTTCTCTGATACCAATTGTTAGGTCCACAAGGATGAATACCCTGAGAGGGGGGGTGAATCAGGGTATGACTAATTTAAAATTAAAGTCCATTCTAATCTTGTTTCGCTATTAAGAAAAACACTCTTCTCTGTCTCTCTCATGTTGCATGATATAAACAGAAAGTAAAGCAATCACAGGACACAACAATTTTACTTGGTTCACCGCTAAGGGCTACGTCCAAGGAGCATATGCCGAAAAGTTTTCAGTCATAATAAATTTCACTAAACTTCACTAGCTGTGGATTACAAGGTTTGGGCACAGCCACTCTGTCCTAGGCTCACTGCCTTTACAATATTTAGGGTAAGCTCACTACTTTCCCAAGGGTCACTCCATGTTTCTCTCTCTCTGGCTCACTGCCAGTGGATAGGATCACCTTCTTCCTCTTCCTTCGCTCACTGCTCTAGATAGGATCCACTCACAGTTTATAGACCTGTAGGTCTCTTCATTTGCATGAAGAAAATGCATCTTCCTCTATATGTAGATGCTCTATTGAAGTCCAACTTTCACCCATAGATGAATCTCTCTTTGCACTGAAGGTATCGGGAAAACTTCAAGCTTCCACGCAGCCTGAAAACACTGCTGGAAAAACAACCTTACTTGGTGCGCAAGTCTAAGCCGACACGCAAGTATCAGCGCGCAAGTCACAACTGGCGCGCAAGTCTTCCTCAACCACTTGCATGACACAAGCTTCTACAACTCCAAACCCAGGAGACTCACTTCCTTCCTCTCCTAAACCACCTCAGGTGCGCAACTAACACTTGGCGCGCAACTTCCAACACTGGCGCGCAAGTCCCACTTGCGCGACACACCACTACTTGCGCGACCACCACACCTGCGCGACGAGATCTCTGAATATTCAAAGTGTTGAACTCCGGTGAGAAATGAGGAGGGGTGGTCCAGTATTTATAGGAAATTTGACCACCCTGCACGACGGTGCGCAAGTCAACCCTCGGCGCGCAAGTCTCAGCACGCAGGTCTCTTCCCCTGAAAGTCACTTGTGCGACCCACTTCCAAACTTGCGTGAACCTCTTTCCTTTGCCATATTTTGATCTTCTGATCTTGAAAAACCATAGACGCGCAAGTTCTCGAGCTTCCAAGGTATCGGCGTGCAAGTCTCTTTCACAGCGCGCAAGTCACTTGCGCGACACCACCAATACTTGCGCGACACTTATCCTTTTGTCATATTTTGATGATCTGATCTTGAAAAACATATAGAGCGCAAGTTTACAAGCCTTCAAGTACACGGTGCGCAAGTCCCTTTTCCAAAAACCACTTTTCTTCATTTGTCGATTTTCAGACCCAAAAAATTGGCACACTGGAAAACGGTGCCACCTTGTATCTGTTCTTTTTGTACCTCCTCCAGATCATCCATTCCTTTTTCAAAGTTCTTGAATCAAACATTGATCATTAACCACAGCTCTTGAACTCAACATTCCACCATGAAATCCCATTTTTCAACAAATTTTTATGTCATGGTTTGTATTGTCAAAAATCACAACACATATGTCCACTTTGTCAATAAACACAATCACCTAAAAAATGCTTAAATGATACCTTGAGGGATTTTTGACCAGAAATCTCCCCCTTTGAGTTTGTTGACAACTCTTCCATAAAAAGATGCCTCATTAATTCATCATCCACCATTCACCTTTTGCAATTCTGATAGTGATCAAGGATTTACTCAACACATACTCTAAGCCCACATGAGAAATGCTCAGCGTGAGAAACAAGAGTAAATGAAAAGTTCATCAATGAATCAATTCATCTCTGACATCCACTATTGAAACCAAACTGATACCAATTTTTGCCAAACTGATACCAATTTTTGGAAATTTTCTTCCATCACCACTCTTCTACTTTTATCACGATCCTCAGCTATCGTGATATCTGTTCTTTGATCGATCACTTCTAGCATCTTCAGATTTTAATACGCTCCCCCTTTATGTTCACAACTTCAACCCTTGTCAGCTTCAAAACCTCTTTATCCCTATTTCCTATGTTGTCCAAGCTAAGCTCTGGCTAAGCACGTTAAACTAGCTTCAACTCCCCCTATCTGGTTGCTCCACATGTCAGCTTCTCCCCTTATCTTTCAAGACTTCTCAAATAGACACACTGTCTCCCCCTTCATCAATCACTATTCTCTCCCCCTTTGTCAACGAACCCAAAGTTCACTCTTTTGCAGTATGTAATAGAGTAGAGAACACATATCAGCACCTTAGGAAAAACACATCATACCTCGGGGAGAGGGGGATGGTTCCACATCCACACTAATTCAAGTGTGGGGATTCGACTGAACTCCCAGAGCCAGTCGATGCCTCCCAAAAGCTTTCTTGGGTAAGGCCTTTGTCAGAATGTCTGCAACCTGTAGCTCTGTAGGCACATACTCCAACTTCACAATTACCTGCTCAACCTTCTCCTTGATGAAATGATATTTGATCTCAATGTGCCTGGTCCTTGAGTGATGGATGGTATTTTTTCTAAGATTGATATCACTTGAGTTATCGCACTGGATTCTGATTGGAGACTTCACTTCAACTCCCATATCTTCAAGTTGTTGCTTCATCCACAATAATTGTGTGCATGCTTGAGTGGCCGCAATATACTCAGCTTTGGTGGTGCTCAATGAAATGAAATCTTGCTTCTTGCTAAGCCAAGAAATAAACAATCCAACAAGATAGAATGCACCTCCTGACGTTGATTTTCTATCATCCGCTGAACCTGCCCAGTCTGCATCGGTATATCCCAATGACTCTGTCTGAGATTTATCAGTATATGTCAAGCCGAAATCCACTCTGCCCTGGATATACCAAAGTATTCTTTTCACTGCATGAAAGTGGCTTTCCTTGGGATTACTCTGATATCCTGTTTCTTGGCATGTGGCGAAAACAATCTCAGGCCTTGTTGCGGTCAAGTACAGCAAGCTCCCAATAATTTGCCTGTATTAGGTAATATTAACTGCCTTGCCATCCTCATCTTTTGATAATTTCATCTGGGTGGCAACTTGAGTCTTCATCTACTTGTAATTATTCATTCCAAACCTTCTCAGAACATCCTTGGTGTATTTGTATTGAGAAATTAAAGTGCCATTACTTCCTTGTGTCACTTGTAAGCTAAGGGAAAATGTTAGCTCTCCAATCATTGACATTTCAAACTCATTTTTCATGAATTCAGAAAACTATCTACACTGAGCTTCATCTGATTCGCCAAAAATTACTTCATCGACATACACTAGCACCATCATCCTTTTATTACTTTCATTGATGAAATAGAGATTGTAATCAACTCCTCCATGCTGGTAACCAAGCTTCTTCAAGTACTGATCAAGTCGTGAGTACCATGCCCTTGGTGCTTGTTTTAGCCCATACAATGCCTTCTTCAGCCTGCAAACTTTATTATCATCCTCATGAATGAGAAAACCATCTGGATGCTCAATATACACCTCCTCTTCCAGAAAACCATTCAAGAATGCGGATTTTACATCCATCTGGAACACTTTGAACTTTCTTTTCACTGTTATGGCCAAAAATAATCTGATTGTCTCCAGCCTTGAAACCGGTGCAAATGTCTCATCAACATCTATTACCTCTATCTGGGAGAATCCCTTGCACACTAGGCGTGATTTGTTCTGAATCATTGTGCCATATTCATTCATCTTGTTGTGATAGACTCATTTATTCCCGATAACATTCTTATCTGCTGGCCTCGAAACAATCTCCCATGTCTGGTTCTTCTCAATTTGACCAAGCTCTTCATTCATATCCTGAACCCAGTTTTCATCTTCAGATGCATCGGAAAAACATTTCGGCTCCACCTGAGACAAAAATGATGTTTTCTATAATGATTTCATTCTTCGAGTCTGAACTGAAGCTGTCTGATCACCAATGATATTCTGCCTATAAATTTCAACTCGACTCTTTGGCTTTCTTGCAGACACAGACTTGAAACTTTCTTGTTCATCATCAATATCTTCTTATGAGTCAGCCTCTGCCACTTCTGCTCCCCCTGTGTTGCTTACCTCATCATCACTTTCATCCATGAACTGTTCACTGGGTTGTTGAGTATTCTGTTCATTATCAACTATAGTGACATCATTGCTCTCAACAATTTTTCCCAGCCTTTTGTTGAAACATTTATATGATTTGCTTTTCCCAGAGTAGCCAAGGAATATCCCCTCATCTCCTCATGACTCAAAATTCCTGTGATTTTATTTTTTGATAATGAAACACTTACTTCCAAATATTTGAAAGTATTTCAACGTTGTCTTCTTTCCATACCACATTTCATATGGAGTCTTTCCTTACTTCAGACACAACAGAGACCTGTTCGAAATGTAGACCGATGTCAAAACTGCTTCCTTCCAAAATTTCTCTGGTAGGTCCTTTTCAATAAGCATTGTTCTGGCCATGTTGTTGATGATCCGGTTTCTCCTTTCAACAACTCCATTCTGTTGGGGAGTTCTCACTGATGAAACTTGATGTCTTATCCCATGTTTCTCGAGATAGTCTTCCACTTGACTATTTGTAAATTCTGTACCATTATCTGAATGAAACTTCAAAATTTTCTGCCCAAGCATCCTTTCTGATTCCCTCCTATACTGCTTGATACAACTGAACACCTCTGTCTTATGGGTAATGAAAAATACCCAAGCCATTCTGCTATAATCATCAATGAAAAGGACATAGTTCCTTTTCCCATTTATGGATTGTGGTTAGATAGGTCCACATACATCAGCATGCACCAATTCAAGCACTCTGGTTGATTTTTGTTCCTTTGGCCTATATGTATTTCTGATAATCTTCCCTTGTTGGCAAGCATCACACGTATGAGTGCGATCACATGATAGTTTGGGAAGGTCTCTAGTAGCATCACACTTTACCAAACCTTCCATAGATGGTTGGCATAGATGACCAAGTCGCTTATGCCACAGCTGGTTTTCTTCCTCTCTGGATAAAAGGCATATATCTTCTTCCCCACCTACAAGGTAAAGATTTACCTTTGTCCTTTTTACCTACAGAACAACTACTCCATCTTTTCCTTTCACAACACACATCTTCTTGGTAAATCGGATAGAGTGCCCAGAGTCACATAGTTGACTGACACTGAGCAAGTTATGACTAAGACCCTCTACTACCAAGACATCAGCACGTCTCATTTATTTTCCCCCAAACTTGGCTTTCCCTGATCCAACAATCTTCAGGCCTTTATCGTTTCCAAATTTGACAACTCCTTTTTTTTCATATTTTATGCTTGTAACAAGATCCTTCTTACCCATCATGTGGGATGTGCAACCACTGTCAAGGATCCACACACCAGATCAATCTGATGATTTAAGGGAAATCTCTTCCACCAAGGCCTTTCTCATTTTTCTTCCTCTTGGTCCATACTTTTTCCTTCACACTCGGCATGGATTGAGGCTTCTGTTCTTTCTCATAGTATGATGGACCAGCTTCATATTGTAGAGCCGCAAATCTATTTTTCATTTTTAACTCACCTATTGGTTTATTGATCTACTGCTTGCGTACATTTTGATTTTGCTTTGGCACATTTCCCGGAATGGTCGAAGTATAGTACCTAGCCATGTGCCCAAATCCTTCGCACCAAAAATAGTGTCCTTCAAAATATGTTCTGGAAAACTATTAACTGTTTGGCTTCCACCTCTGTTCGTGTTCCCTTCTATATCTCTTGGATATGGAACACACATACTGTGAATGTCCCATCTTCCCACAACAATAACATCTGATATAAGTTTCATTCCTTCGTGTTACTTCATCACTAAGATTTTCCCTTTGGGATATCTGAATATTCTGATTTTTCTTTGTTCCCAAATCAAACTTCAATTTCGGGACGGCTACTTGCGGTCTGACCTTAATTGTCATAGATTTTTGTTTCTGATTAAGCTCTGAAATAGCCTTAACTTCTGAGCTCAATCGTTGCTTCTTCCCTACTGAACTACTAGGCTCCTCTTTCATCTTTTTAGTCTTCGTAACAACCTGCCTTCCCAGGAATGTGTTAGGAATCAAAGGTTTTTCATGGTCTTTGACTTTTCTCTACAGACCGACAACTTCCTCTTCAAGATCTTCGATACACTTGATGTGATCTTTCAATTTTCCATTCAATCCATCGATATCCATTTTCTACTCTTCAATCTTGAGCTTATGCTCATCAACCTTTTCTGTGCTCTCTGGACTTGAAGACTTAAGGTTTTCTATTTCTTTTACAAGCTCAGACTTCTCATCTTTTTACTATTGCATGTAGAGTTTGGCATCATGTACCACCTTGTTGGATTTCTTTGTTTTTGCTCTCCAAATATCTATCTCTTCAAGAGCTGCTTCTAATTCAGCTTCCATGTCAACTCTACCTTCAATTTCTTCTTCTTCTTCATCAGCGTCGGTTTCTTCCTTTTCTTGAGCACTACCGACAATAGACACCATTGCATTTTGTCCATGATCTTTACAATTTTCAAACTCTTCAACCTCTTCATCCTCAGACTCATCTGAACTGTCTATTTCTTGTGAAAGAAGATTTTTCTTCTTGAATAAATTTCTCTTGAATTGTTTCTTCCCTTTCACAAATGTTGAAGACTTCTTCTTGGGAATATTGACTCTGTCATCATCATTATCATTATCTTGAAACTTTTTGGGGCACCTTACCACAAGATGACCAACCTTTCCACATCGAAAGCATGCTAGTGGAAGTTTCCCTTTAAACTTTCTTTTTCCTCTTTGCAGATTTGAAGAAAGGAATGACATCACCTCATATGTCTCTTCTTCTTCCTGATAATCTTCAATGGTGAGCTTCTTCATGGCCTTAAATGCCATCTATTTGGATTTCCCCTTTTCCACAGCCTCGTTATCATCATTCCTCATCTCATATGCAACCAAGGTACTATGCAAATTGTCCAATGTCAGCTCTTTGGGATCTTTATCTTCTAGTACTGAAACTTTCAGATTGAACCGAGGTGGAAGCTTCCTCAAGATGTGCTTTATGATCTTTATGTATTCAATGACTTCACTAAGTCCTCGCATATCTTCCACAACAATATTTACCTTATCAAATAATGCATCAACAGACTCATTCGGGTTCATCTTCAGATCTTCATAATTATTCCATAGCACTTGCAGCTTTGCCTCTCTAACCTTTGTATCTCCTTCATATATATTCAATAGTTTTTCCCACATGGCATGTGACGTTTTGCATGACATCACATTTGTGTAGATGGGATTGGAAAGGGCTCCCCCTAAGGCATTGATTACTTTTTCATCAGCATCCAACTCTCTATGCTCAGCTTTTGATAATGCACCACAACTAATATCAGCTGTGATACCATGCATAGCTGCTAAAAACATATCCATTCCCAAAGATCGGAAATAGTGTTTCATTCGATTCTTCCATATTTGAAAATTACATCTGTCAAATATCGGAATCCCTTTATGATTAGTGACCTCCATTGAGAGAAGAACAAATATCAACTTTTCCCTATGATACCAATTGTTAGGTCCACAATGCTGAATACCCTGAGAGGGGGGGTGAATCAGGGTATGACTAATTTAAAATTAAAGCCCGTTCTAATCTTGTTTCGCTGTTAAGAAAAACAATCTTCTCTCTCTCTCCTGTTGTACGATATAAACAGAAAGTAAAGCAAGCACAGGACACAACAATTTTACTTGGTTCACTGCTAAGGGCTACGTCTAAGGAGCATACGCCGACAGGTTATCGGTCATACCAAATTCCACTAAACTTTACTAGTTGTGGATTACAAGGTTTGGGCACAATCACTATGTTCCAGAATCACTGCCTTTACAATGTTTAGGGTCATATCACTACTTTCCCAAGGGTTACTCCCTGTTTCTATCTCTCTGTCTCACTGCCGATGGAGAGGATCACCTTCTTCCTCTTCCTTCGCTCACTACTCTGGAAAGGATCCACTCATAGTTTATAGACCTGTAGGCATCTTCATTTGCATGAAGGAATGCATCTTCCTCTGTATGTAGATGCTCTATTGAAGTCCAACTTTCACCCGTAGATGAATCTCTCTTTGCACCGAAGGTATCGAGCAAACTTCCAGCTTCCACGCAGCCTGAAAACACTTCTAGAAAAACAACCTTACTTGGCATGCAAGTCTAAGCCGGTGCGCAAGTATCGGTGCACAATTCAAAACTAGCATGCAAGTCTTCATCAACCACTTGTGTGACACAAGCTTCTGCAACTCCAAACCTGCGCGACTCACTTCCTTCCTCGCCTAAACCACCTCAGGCATGCAACTAACACTTGGCGCGCAACTTCCAACACTGGCGTGCAAGTCCCACTTGCGCGACACACCACCACTTGTACGACCACCACACCTGAGCGATGGGAGCTCTGAATCTTCAAAGTGTTGAACTCTGGTGAGAAATGAGGAGGGGTGGTCCAGTATTTATAGGCAATTTGACCACCCTGCACGATGGCGCGCAAGTTAACCCTCGACGCGCAAGTCTCGGCGCGCAGGTCTCTTCCCCTGAAAGTCACTTGCGCGACCCACTTCCAAACTTGCGCGAACCTCTTTCCTTTTCCATATTTTGATCTTCTAGTCTTGAAAAATCATAGGCGTGCAAGTTCTCAAGCTTCCAAGGCATCGGTGCGCAAGTATCTTTCACAGCGCGCAAGTCACTTGTGTGACACCACCAATACTTGTACGACACTTATCCCTTTTACATATTTTGATGATATGATCTTGAAAAAAATATGGCGTTCAATTTTCCAAGACTTCAAGTACACGATGCTCAAGTCCCTTTTCCAAAAACCACTCTTCTTCATTTGTCGATTTTCAGGCCCAAAAAATTGTCAAACACTGAAAAATAGCACCACCTTGTATCTGTTCTTTTTGTACCACCTCCAGATCATCCATTCCTTTTTCGAAGTTCTTGAATCAAACATTGATCGTTAACTACAGCTCTTGAACTCGACATGCCACCATGAAATCCCCTTTATCAACAAATTTGTATGTCATGGTTTGTATTGTCAACAATCACAACACATATGTTCACTTTGTCAACAAACACAATCACCTCAAATGTGCTTCAATGATTCCTTGAGGGATTTTTTCCCAACAATGGTAAAACAAGTATGTCATAAGATTCATAATATTAAAATGATATAAAAAAGATAGATTGTGGTGCATATGTTGGGCCAACTTCTCCTCCCTCTTTCATTTCCTATCTTGAGATGATGAGGGGCCTGTATCAGTCCTCTTAGTCATGGACACTTGAGGTGGCGATTGATAATACCATCCCTATATCTCCTCCACCATCATCCTCTAAACTGGGGATAGTCTTGAGGGCTTAGAAAACTCAACCACCACTCTGATAGGGGTGCCCATCAGACCATATTTTGGTGACTCAAGCACCACCCTTAGTGCATATTTGTCTCCTATCAACTACAAGGTGAAGCCCCCCCCCCCTCAAAATCAGTAATGATGGATGAGGGAGTATAAGGAGAAGGAAAATGTAAAATTACCTCACTATTATCAACGAATTATTCCCATTCTTCATTAGATCAGCCAGATATTCCCTCAAATACTGTTTGGACCATCATGTTAGATACCTTCTTTGTATCTCGGATCCGATCATTAGTGGAATATATTAACATCTCCATATCCTAAATATATTGTGACACCTCGGTAAAATTACTGTTAGGGTGCATTTAGGAGGGTGGAAAGATATCCCCAAGCTCTGAGATGTGTGTTCCAACTTATAGAAACATCCATAGATCTTTGATGCCACAGTTTACACCCTACCAAACTTGGATTATCAAATGTCACACATACTTTGATGCTAATGTGGCTGGTTAAGAAGAAGACTTGATATCCTTTGACCTTTAATCCATTTCAAGTCTCTCTTCTTTAATAAGAGACTAAATGATCAAGGTTTGGTTCTATTCTCAGTGGTGATGACTAGAATGCCTCATTCTAGAAGATGTGATCTTTTCATCCTAAGATTTCTTCATTACTCATGCATGAGACTGCTTTGAAGGCTTTGAAGATTCATCATCATCACCCTTTGGCTGAACCTCCTACCGCACATGCCACACCTGAAATTAATCATGGCCTTGACCCAAGGGATACTTATTATCAATGCCCATTATGGGTAGGAATAGATCCAATCACTGGCATACCCATACTCTATCCTAATTGATTCACCTAGTGAAGGTAGTTTGATAGATGCTTTGGACACCTCCAAATCCATGAGGACCCAAAATTGTTGACCCACCATCGAATGCTTCTCAAAATTAAATTCCATGGGGGTGATACATTTGGATATTGCAAACACTTGAACTAGAGGAAAAATCGATATAGATCATAGGCTTCACATATTACCTCATTATCAATGAGGAATACCAATATTTTGTCTTTTAATGCAATCATGTACAACCTTATATAATCATCATATTAAAAATTGTCGATAAATTCTCCAGTTGGTGGATCACCTTATGGGAAGAAATTGAAATCTCCCAATGTGTTCAGGTTATTTAGGGATTTGTCGAGCTTCAATGATAAGGGTTAGATTCTAGAAACATCATGAATGAACGGGTGAGACTGGCCTTTAAGAACTTGAACTCCGCTCAGTATGGTATAAGAGCTGAAGTGTGCTACAATCTACCCCCACATCACTTTAAAATACCATAAATTTGATATGGGCCTTCCCAGTGTGCACATGAAATAAACACCAGTATATTTTTTCCAAAACAGGGGAATCCAACCCTATGCGGCTCCCTTCTACCAATTTGGACACTATCATGAATGTCCCTAGCCTCACACCATCATTATATTCACAGACTAACAATGGGTAGGTTCTCAACTACATTGTGAGTAATCTGTCTAGGTGATTCCTCATAGAAACCTTAAATTTAACCTTATGTCCCCACTAGTTATATTGGCCTTACTCTAAGGTGGGCCAAAATTTTCTAGGGATGATCTAGTTCTCTGATGAAGGGCATCCCATTAGGTGATGACAGGTAGGACCTTCTCCTTGTGGCTCTATAAATACCTTCATCCAAGACTTTGTATGAATATCGCACCTTGGGAAGGGGTCCTTATTTTTCACCTTTTGATCTAACTTAAATGGCTCATGGACCGAAGTCAGTGTCCTACCAACATCATCTCACGTCGTCTTCAGTGGAATGAACTCATCATATATATCCATGAGGATAGGATCTCCTGAGATTTTTTAAACATCCCATAAGATTATTCCAACTTCTCCGTGTATCGTATGGAAGGTGTTTTCCTGAGGGATCCAATAGCTCAATATCTTAGGGATAATATTTGGGTTCTTGTAAACATATGTCTATGACACCCAAACCGCCTCATAAATATCAACATTACATATCTCTATTTTTAATTCTATATAGATCATGCATACCCATTATTCCCACACCATTATGGAATAACTCCTCATCCGGAGGGTAAATCTCAATACTCCTTCCAACTTTGTGATTGGTCCATCTTAGACACATAGAAGATTAATGGATAGCAATGGGGTTTCAATTATGGAGTGTGAGGCTTTAGATTAGTGGCACACGGGCTTTGGTTCGTGACGCGTACAGTGGGAACTATTCCTTGCTTGATAAACATACCCTTGGAGGAGATGTTGGTGATGTGGTAGTTAGTATATTCCATGAACTAGGACATTGGCAAGTAACTCTAGCTCCTTGGGATAAATAGATCACTCAGAAGCCTATACCCATAGAGTGGTAGATAATCGATTCATGTGTACTCGTGTTGATACTTCTTCAAGTGATTTTTTAAGTTAGTAATGGTGGAGTCACACATGTTTTAATAATCAGTTCTAATGGTTTTTAGCATCTCAAAGACACATGCAATAACTTATTCTTGGGAATTCATCTGAGGATCCATTGGAAACCTGTAAGGAGAAATTGATATTTTCATTAAAATTTTGAAAAATTCTAAAATTTTGGAAAAGGAATGGCCTCACTCAATACCCTCAACCAAGTTCCTTGTGTAGGCTCCTTATGAAGTTATCCCACGTAGGTCGGTTGCTCAAGTGGCTATACAGTGTGCATGCACAATGAAATTCTTCAGAAGTGTGGAGGACTTGTGCGATGGGAGTAGAATAATGGAATGAACGGAGGAAAGAATTAATAAGATTTAAACCCTATTTATATATTTGGATGGTCTACATGGCCTACCTACACATATGACCTATGAAAATGACCTACACAGGAAACCTTCATGGTCATCTAGATCTTTTCATCCCTTTACCTCAGGATCAGACCCTCTTCTTCTAATCAGATCCCATCCTGGGGGGGTCTTTTGTTGAAACTATATTTTGTTTCATGGGGATTAAAATACTTAATAAAATTTACCTCAAATAAATAAATGAGTGAAGATCACCAAAGAGAAGCAATGGGTTCACCCAATCCAACCTCATCACACACATCGTGCCTACCAAGAGGCTCATGTAGGCCCTGCCTATGCATCCCAAAAGGGGAATCCAACCCTATGCGCAACAATAGTGCATAGAAATTGTGATTTGTAACTATGAAGATGACCTCCTAAGATTAGGTTCCCATTTTTTACTATAAATAGGACCTTGGGGAACCTCATTTCACATTACAAAAAACCCAGAGAATCCCCGAAGCTCTGTTTTCCCTAGTCCTTTTTCTAGGCTCTCAAAACCACTTAGGTAGCTCTCCAAAACCCAATAGAAGAGGGAATAAAAGGGGTATAGTGGGATCAAAGTCCCTCTAGGGTGTGAAAAACAAAACACCTACGTGAGGATCCACACCCTCCCTAATCAATAGAGACTATCATGAAGGTCCCTTCCCAAATCCATGTCCTATACAAAACCCCTCTAGGGACACCTGAGGTGACACTTAGAGCCCAAGGAAAGGCCTATACTAAGTGTTTTTTCCAAAGTTTTCCTTCATCTAGAAGTAACCACCATATATTTCAGTCAAACCCTGTCACTTCTAATTTTCACAGGCCTTACCCTATGCGATACACCTTTGGCCCACCAAGACTTCACCTACACAAGCCTCCTTTGAGGCCTCTTTCATGCCACTGATGGTCAGGAAAATACTTCCTTGGGACTTCCATATAAGGAAGACCAAGATAAGTCCTCTATAAATCCTCCATACTTTCAAAACCATGGAGATATACACACTAGAATGTCCTCCATTCAGTTGTGTATTCCTTCGGTCAGAGGTGTCCCACAAATGTATTACCTGATGGGTAGGTCCCTTGGGGTGCATAGAGTTATGCATCCCATCAGTCATGAGGACCATGACCCTAGGGTAGTGTTAAGGACCTCTTGGTCTCGTACATGAGGGCTAGGTCCTTTCCCTTCCTTAGTCATCTCTAAGACTAGGGACCTCCCATTCTAGATAGGGAGGGAGGGTATCATGCTTTCTTTTCCCTTTGATGGGGATTAGTGGATTATCCTCTGGTCTCCTATAGAACCAGAAGTAGGGAATCCCTCTTGGAGTAATCCCCTAGGCTTCCTTATGGGATGTACTCAGGTGGGTAGTTAGATGTGATTATCCTAGTTACAAAAACAGATGGGGAGATGGGCACATCAAAGCCCTTTCTTCTTCTCTCGTAACCCTAACCTCTTCCACCAGTGGAAGAAGGATAGTTTTGTTTGTCAAATATTTCACTTCCTATTGTTTATCACATTATATCATGACTCGTTTGGGATTAGAGATCAGCTATAATCATGACATCCACATATTCATATCCATGACTCAGCAGAGAATCGTTTTCCATATCTTCCTCTTGCCTTCCTTTAGAGGGCCTCTATAGGTGTTGGTCTTCAAATCCATGTATCCAACCATAAGGTAATACTCTTATATGGTGTAATCCCCAAAAACATTACTTGATATTAAAAGGTTCCATATTCCCTATGAGACAAACCTTCATAGGACCTCCATAGGAGTGAGTCCTCAACCCCTACCAAACAACGTGGGCTTTGATTCCCATCCAAATGGGATGCGTAGGAAGCTTCCTTGAAGTCCAAACCCAACACCCAAAAATGAAACCTATTTTATCTAGTACACATTACAGTAGGTTCATGTACAACTTGGGATCCCACATCCTTTCTAGGTTCCTTGGGTTGCGTCAGTGTAAGTCCCACACCAACCATTGACTAGACACCTTTAACCTATATGCACTTGCCACACGACATTAAAATACATGGTTTGCTCGCATGAACTTAAAATGTATAATGTGTTCCATTAAGGGGAATCAAAATATGTGGGATTTTATTCTAATCCAAATGGGATATGTAGGAATCCTCCTTGAGGTCCAAACCCAATACCCCAAAATTAACCTTATTCTATTTGGGCCACATTCCTAGTAGGGTTGTATCTAACCTAGGAGCCCACATCCTATAATAACCCATAATTTTCATATAAAGATATTTTATCTAAATATATGAATATTAATTTAATAACATAAAAAAACCATTACAAGATTGTATGGGTTTGGTGTCTTTGGAAACTTGGAAACAAAAAAAATAGTTCATAAAACATCTACATCATCTCTCGCTTATCCCTTTCTAACTAGAACCCTTTTGACATGTCATAATCAATACCTTCCTTAATATGATGGGGAGAAATAAAAAAAATAAAAGGTTGATATCATATGATTAGTAAGGGTAAAAAATGTAGATATAAAACATAACATAATCCTAAGGGCATAATAATGTGATCATAACAATTGAAAATTACACCCTTTATATCAAAGATCATAATCTTGAGTTGTGGAATAAATTGTAGAAGTTAATAAGACATGAATCATAAAATAATAAAATAAAATAATCCATAATAGCATAATATTGGCATGAAACATGAAATTGTGGCATACACATGAACTTATAACATTGTGACATGTATAAATAGAAACATGTTCACTCATTAAGTTAAGGTCATGGAATCAGGACCTTGAATAAACTTATGTATATGAAAAAAGGTCCACGCATAATCTTATATAATTAAATCCAGATCCACACATAAACTTATGGACATGAAAACCAGGTCCATACATAAACTTATGGACATGAAAACTAGGTCCATGTATAAACTTATGAACATGAAAACCAATTCCACGTATAAAATTGTGAACATGAAATCAGGTTCACACATAACATATTTACCTCATGAGTTATCCATAATTACGCAATTAATTGGAAGTAGATATAGGTCCCAACCATCACATAATTAAAATCATACATATGTGTTCCACATGAACATAAATCAATCATCACATCAAAAATCATGTAAAGAAATGAGTTTCATAAACATTTCATCATAACATAACTCGTGGAAAAGAAACAAGATTGATAAAAATCATGCCATCATAAACATAAACCAACTATAAAATAATTAGGATAATATACTTGAATAAAATACCAATTAAATCATAAGTAACATCAAATAATTTTATCTTATATGGAAAGTAATTTTGAAATATTACTTGAAATAATTCTTGAAAAATAACATTTCCATTTTCAAAATAATTATTTTTAAAGAACCGAACAATTATATAAGGAAAAAATTTTATTTTAAAATAACCTTGTAATATTTTCAATGGGACATAAAATAATTAAATCATCATGATGTTATGAAAAGCATCTCATTTTGTATAAGTTTCAAAAAACATTTCTTCCATATTTTTGTTAGAAAAGTCACAAAGAACCTCATTTAGAAAAAAAAAATGAATCCTTTAAAATCATTTTGTAAAATGTAAAACATGAGTAAAAATGAATTTAAAAATCATAATATAATCATAAAAACATTTTGTAAATGATTTTATAAAACACATACATGGAAGAAAAAGATATTTTTAAGGTAAAATTTTAAAAATATTATTTTTAAAAGAAATTCCCTTATAAATATCATATCATTGAAGTGATCATTAATAAAATTAATCAATTATGTGTATTCACTATAAATACACATAAAAAGTGGAAATAAAATCATAATATAATAAACATTTATTCCAAAAATAATATTATAATGATATAATCAATGAAGTATAATTTTAACCCAAATAATGGAAATTGGGTTAAGAATTCTCTCACCACTTTGAAATCAGTCGAATCATATGCCTCATAAAAGTAATAATTATCAAATAAAATATTGAATAACATTAATATAATGTGATTCATGATATTATATATTAAATGAAATTATATACACTACATAAAATAAATAAGTGGTGAATAAGGAATATATCTTACAGAAGAAAAGGTGAGATGAGAAACCTTTACCTCACACTTCCCTTAGTTTTTTGTACTTTAACCTCCTGTGTAAAGGTTTAAAGAATGTTATTAATTCATTAAAGAACTATACTCATATTTTAATACCTTATATGATACTTTTATAACATATTACCACCCATTAATTAATAATATTTCATTATTTTCATTGTTTCGAGTGCGTTCGTTTCATAGTTTCATCATTGGTTCATTTGTGTATAATTATGGATTTTCTTGTCAATTTGAAATAAAAATATAGAAGTGAAATTAAATGGTATTAATGAAATTAAATAATTTTAAATGGTCTCATATATCATTTTTATTTCTTACATGAGGATGATTCATTTGATAAAATGTTAATGATACATGTTTTGTTTAATTTGGAGGTTTTTCTGACCATCATGAACTTGTTTCATTTTATTTAATATTATTCCTATATATTAGTTTAAGAACATGAAATTGGTTATAATATACCTATTAAAATCATATTTATCTATAATAATACTTTTATTATCATCCATTAATTCGGTAATGGAAAACAAAAAATCATTATCCACGAAGATGGTTAACCGTCATAATTTGGACAACGGTTTCGTTTCGTTGAATAAGAGGAGGTAATAAAAAGGATTGATATAAGATATTAAATTATCCAAATAAAATTAAATTATGAACATGATTTTGGATTTATTATTACTTGATTTATGAAATAGATGAGGAGAAGGTAGAAGAAGAAAATAAAATAATAAAGGTGGTTTGAGAAAATTACCTCTTAAATATCACCTCCTTGAAGGATCCCTTAAAGACCTTGAATTTTGTATTTTAGTGAGACCATAAACAATTTTAAGTGGGGATAGTGAGTATTATATGGTTTGGGAAGATATTTTAGAAGCTTCAAGGATTCTGATGATAAATGGGTTGGTGGGGTGGTATTTATACTTGAGGAGGGGTGGTTTAAAGTGATTAAATAATGATTATTTTATGTTCAATGCCAACAAAATTTGGGTGGCATTAATTACCAAAAATTTGTATCATAATTAATGTTTTAATTTATTTTTAGGTTAAATAAAAAATTCAAAAAACCATTTAATATTGCAGTTTTTAGGTATTTTAAGCTTTTACCTTTTAACTTTAACCTGTTACATTATTTTACCTATACTATGATAAATCTTTTTTTACCATGGTTGATTTTTTATGAATAAAAATGAAAATGAAATTAGAACCTAATTTGTACCTTATTATTACAAATATGGAATCCATTTTACTAAATTTAATTCACATAATTGGTAAAATTAGATTTAAAATTAATCCTACAGCTGAGACGACAAAGCTGGTTTTTAAAGAGAAAAAGATCAAAAGATTGAAATGTTTTTATATAAAAAATCAACATTAAAATGATTCCAATGACCCGAATTGGATTAATATATGTATAATTGATATAATTTTAGTTTTAATCCAATCTAAAATATAATTTAACATTATATATTATTTAGATGAAAAGTCAATTTTCAATTAAAATGCATTAGTTTTCACTATTTGTCAAAAATGAAAATTATCAGAAAAATACCAAAAATGAACCTAAGATAATTTTGAAATTAAATTTTAAAAAATGAAGTTTATTTTTTCAAATAAAATTTATAATAGTTTCAAATTTTAGTTTTAAAACAAGTGCGTCATCAAAAGGCAGCAAACTGTCTTTAGAGAAAATATAGCTTTTATGCTTAAAATTGGATTTATTCTTATCTTAAGCCTATAAAACATATTATATGAATTTATAAACATTTTATTGAATATATAAAATATAAATTTAATTAATATATTTCACTAATAGCGACTAAATTAATTTATTAATATAAAATTTCATTGTGGGTATAAAAATAGTTTTTTTATAAAAAACACATATTTTATATTAAATTGTTTTTTTATTTTCATTTATAATTAATTGGTAACCAAATAATTCAATTTATAAACATGTGAAAACTATATTTTCATAATTTAGTTAATCTCATTATTTCCCTCCAATTTAACTACTATGTTATAATGGTTGTGTTAAGATAATAATATTTTGGAGTTCGTTTAAGTTCAGTGTTTTGTGAAAAGTAAGCTATCAAAGAGATTAAATTTATTTTAAAAAAGTCATATTGTAAAATATTGGGGTGTTAAAAATCCCTTCTAGGTTACTTTATCTTCTTAAATTAAATTCCCACACCATCCAAGATTAGGCACCTTTCCCCTAGACGTCCTTGTCACACAATGTTAAACTGTGTGGTTTGTTCCTCATCACATGACCTTAAAAGGTATGATGTGTCTCATTAAGTGGCATCAAACTATGTGGTATCTAATTACTTTAACAAGGATATATAGGAATCCCATTTCATGGTCTTGATCCTAACATCAAAACAAATTCCTGTATCCCTGGATGATGATAAATTCCAGAGCACCCCATTGTGTGGCTTAAAACCAACATCATAATAATAAACAATCAAAGAATCTCTAATCCATCCATAAAAGGGTAACATTGATGGATAACCTTAGATACATACAGATTTATTTGTCAATGAATAACCTTGGATATATACAAATTATTCTAGAGTTCCTTCATTCTAATAATTGATTGTTAACCAAAGGGAGACCCATGTTATACTTGGGAATTAATAAAGGATTCGCAAACATGTATTAAATCTTTAAGAGAGTCCCTAAGTAGGAAATAATTCACCCTAAAAGGTTTTCATGAGCCTAAAATCCCATATTTTTTACTAATGTGAGTCCCTAAGTGTTGTTGAACCATTTCCCAATAACCACCTACCTTTAGAAAATAGGTTTCAAATAAGGGAACCATTGGTTGTTTCTAACCCGATGAACAAAACCTGTTGGAATTCGTTTGAAAATGGTGGATCTGGCATGAATAATTGTGCACCATTCAAAACTTCTCAATAATGCCATAGAGGAAAACACATCAAACCTTTTCATTAGAAACACTGATATTTACATTTGAAGCACATTAATTATAAATTTTACTTTTTAAAAAAATATTTTCATTTATAACTTTATTTAATTCAATCATTAACCTTTCATTTTTTTTAAATTCTAAATCATCACAAACCTTTTCATGTGTGGAAGAATTTTTGTTTCAAATATTTTCATTTTCATTTTCAAGTGTCTTACACTGATCCTAAATTTTTAACATATCATTGAATGATAAATTAAATCTCCCTTTTTTATCTTCATTATAATTAAAAAGAAAATCATTAAAACTATCATTTTCATCTTTAATATCTAATGTTTCAGAATCAAAATTTAAGTTTTTCAATTTATCAATTTCAAGATATAAAACCTTATTTTCTTTAAAAAAAATTATAAATTTATTCATAAGTTTCAAATTCTTATCATACATAATTTCAACTTTTTATTATAATGATCACATGTCTTCTTTATTTGATCATTATCAGAATAATAAGAATGAGAAGAATAAAAATATGAATTGGATTTACTTACCTTTGAATATTTAACAATGAATCACATGTTACCAGGGTGTTTCCGTACCTTGGATGAAGAACATGAATGTTCAGAATAACTTTTCTTACTCATTTGGATGTGTTTCATTATTCTAGAGAAATTTGTCCTCATGTTTCCAATTTTTCTAAAATAATGGAAAAAAATCTCTTTTTGTTTAAAATGATCTATTGAATATTTTTCCATTAAGATTCTTCTCTATCCATCCATCCAAAATGATCATTCCCTTAGTCTTGTTAAGAACTAGGATAAAAAGTTAGAACGATTAATATAAAAAATAAAATGAAGCATAATATATCTTAAAAGATCCAACCTCCAATATCAATTATGAGTTATAAAAAAAATTAATAAACTAACTTATCCTCAAATTTTCCTCCTTTAATACTAATTTTTAGGTCCCAAAGAGATTATGGCAATAAACAAAAGGAGGGTTGAATTGTCTATATTTAAAAAATTAATCAGAGTTTAAAATTTAAGAGATCAAAGTGATTGGTTAAAATATTAAACAATTTAACCTGACTGATATAATAAAATATAGAGAAAGGAAAATAAAAAAAGTAAAAGATGAACATAATAATTTTATAGTGGTTTAGATCTAAATAATATTAGTCAACTCTTCACCCCACTCACAAACTGAGGGAGATGTAACCCACTCTAGTATATCACTTTTGAAGGAGAGTTAAAACTCATTACATCCACTTTTTTCACACCTAGAGGATCAACCCAATTCTATTGAATTTTACAAGTTCAAAAAAAACTAATCCTTTTATAGGAGAACACTCAACCTATACTTTTATAGGCTCAATCCTAACCTCTTTAATTTTTTGGATTTAAATAGAAACCAATATTTTATGGGGGGAAACCTAACCTAGTATTTTATAGGTTTAAACCCAACCTAGACTTTCACAGTCTTAGTATTAACCTCTTCTATGTTATAGTTCAAGAGGGACCCGATATTCTAAGGGGATAGACTAAACCTGAACTCTTACAAGATTAGTCCTTTCCTCTATTATTTTATGTGTTAAGCAGAACCTGATCTTCTAAGGGGGTATACTAAACCCACTCTTCTAAGGGGACAAACTAAACTCAGATGTACCTTTTTTAAGGGTTGTATAAGCCCATTCAAGATGCACTAAGTGTGGAAAATACAACACAAATAGTTACACAATTAAAGAATAACATAATTTAACCAGTGAATGATTTTCAATGAAAATTATAGTGATTAGATCGGGTAGTGCTCAAGCCCTTCAAGATGTTGAAACACCAAAGATCGAGTAACCAACAGTTTACTTCAACAAATAATTGGACAATGAATCTCTAGGACTTAGTTTCAAACTGTGCAACACATAAGAGAAAAGTAGAGATGCATCTATCTTTCTTCATTTCATGTCTTGGTACTTTTATATAGTAAATAGAAATGACTATTTTATTTATAATTTCCAATGATTTAATCTTTATGTGGAAGCATATTTCATTACACTGTAAAAAATAAAAACATGTTATACACAAATAATCGTTAAAATAATAAACAATTAATACAATAGTAAATATATCCACAAAAGTTAATAATAAATTCCTTGGAAAACTTCAATGATTCACTAGCGACTAACTCTTGATATTCCCAAACAATTATAATTTAAACTTTTCACTTTTTGAGTTCTCTCTCAATATTCTATAAAACACATGTTGTATAGAGAGAAATAATCTTAGAATAGTTAATAAAGTAGTTAATAATGAGTATTAATATCCTTTAGAAACTCCCTGGTGATATTCAAAACAAACTCTTTATATTCCATCCAATTTAATTTTGAATATTAAATCTTATAAAATATTATTGTGAATATCAATACATGCTTAATCCCATGTGAATATCATTTAATTATTTATAATACAATATAAAAACTATTCTCATATCTTCTAAATAATTAATGACTAATTTTAGAACAAATAAAACATTAAAAATATTAAAAATAAACTTACAACAAATAGAAATATACATATAGAAAAACAGAGTATATTTCTAGGTTTTTGGACAACCTGTAGAAACTCTTAAAACTACGTAGGTGAATTTGATCATATAAGTGAATTTTTATACATAGATAATTTTCATGTATCTAAATTTACATAAAAAATTGATGTAGCCGAATTCACATAGGTTATTCAACATAGCCAAATTCACATAGGCGAATCGACATAGTTGAATTCACGTAGGCGGATCGACATAACCAAATTCACATAAGTGAATTGACATAGTTGAATTCAAGTAAGATAATTGACATATCTGAATTCATGTAATCAAATTCAATTATCTAATATTTAATGTATCCAAATTCATATATCCAATATTCGATATATCCAAATTCTTGTAACCAATATTCTGAAATCTGTAAACAACTTGAATTGTCAAATTTTAGATCTAAATGACATAATAAGATTTTGGTCCAGTTGACTTAAATTTATAAAATTTTATTATATTTCCAAATAATCAATAATCACCTTAATTAGACTTCTATATCTCAAGTTATCATTAAAATACAGTATAATGATAGTTCTAAAGAAATGAAGATTTCATACTGAAAACATGCAGTGATTTATAACCAAATTAATTATATGATAAATATCAATTAAATATTTAATGTCTTCTAATTAAATTTTGATAATTTTATTATATTACCAAATAAAAAATAATCGCTCAATTTGGAGCTTTGTGACCCAAGTTATGTTCAAAATACATAAGGTATCAAAATCTGAAAATTTGGCTACGTGGTTCACAAATTGGCTATGTGGATTACAAAATGGATACATGGTAAATAGTTCATTGGCTACATGGGAATAGTAAAAATCATGTAAAAATGATATTTTAAGACCCCAAATGACTTATTTACTATAGTAACACTTCTTGAAACTTGTAGAACATGATCTGAGAAATTAAAACATGAAATATTAAGATAATTTAAGTAAAAAATAATATGATATAATCAATGCACAAATGAATAATTAAAAAAGAATGATTAATTAAAAATGAACTAAAACAAGATTACAGCATAATAATGTTATGAGAAATTATATTAAATTAATTCATAAAAAGAATTTATACTTTTAAATACTCAACTTAGAAGGAATAAAATAAATAAAACTTCTTTTATATTGTTGTAACTTTATTTTCCATTAATTTTAGGAGGCATGTCTTTTTAACATGACCACATTTACTTTAAAAAAACAAATAAAGTTTTCCAATTATAAAATCATGAAGTGGATCAAGGAGATATTTTAAGTAAATAAATATATGAATCAAATTAAAATATACCCTAATCAATATATAAGATAACAAACTAAATATAACACTTATTAAATCTATTAATTTCAAAAATCAATGTATTAAAACCTATGAAAAATCAATGATAATCATAATATGGTATTTTTTAATTATCAAAACATAATTAATTAAATTTGATCCAAGGAGCCACTTCAAAAATCCTCACATATAAAGACCAAGAACACATCCTTAATTATTTTTAAGTTCTTAAGGATGTTCCTAACAGTAATCTAGTGACTCTCACTGGGATTGGAATGGTATCTACTTGTTATTCTCAAATCATAAGTGACTTTTCATAAAGTACATAGTATGTCATACATGATAGATCTTATGATGAAAACATAAAGAATCTTATCAATACTTTCTAAATATTTAGAATGATTTTTAATGGTTATAATATTTATTCCATGAAACATTGGAAAAGTTACCTTTTGGAGTTCTCTATTCTAAATTTCTTTAGCAATTTACCAATAGATATCTTTTGACTCAGTCTAAGAAAACTCTTAGATCCATATCTATAGATCTACATACCCAGTATATAGGATGATTCTATCATGTATTTCATCGATAAGAATTTTCCAAACCACATATTTATTGATTATAAAGTTGAGACACCATTTTTGATAAGAATTATTTCATCTAAATTCAATATAAAAAATACCACCATATTCATAATAATATTCTTATATACATAAGATTCGCCCGAAATTTTAATGAAACCAAACTCCTTGATTACATCATTGAGAGTGATAATATTTTACTCATTTTTCATATATTTTTCAATGATTTAATTCTTACAAATTTATCAATTTGAGTTTATTTGCATCAATTTTTTAATTATGGTGTGTTTTGGGCTAAAATGACAAAATTGCTTAATTCTGGAATTTTAATAGATTTTAATAACTTTTCTATTTCAAGAATAAATTTTACAATATAAATCCAATTTAAATGATTATTTTTTTAGGATTACTGCATTCATGGGATACAACTTTCCCTTTTGTACCCTGAGATAATTAAAAAAATTAAAGTCCCTAAAAAATAAATCAATTTTAAAAATCTTTATGGCCGACAAAGTGGACCCCACCTCCATAAATGGGGGATAAATTGGTATAAACACCTCCAATTAAGTTGATTCTAGATTTATTTTAAATAGTAATCATATATTCATTTCACCATTAAATTATATAGAGTTATTCAATCATTTATTTGGTTTTTAAATTCTCAACATTGAGGGAATATTTCTGAAATCCTCAGATAGAAAAATTATTACTCATTAAATATGTCATAAAATCCTCTATACATGTAAAATTAATCTGAAATTTTGATAATATACTAGAAATTAAATTTCAAGAATCTTATATGAAAGGACATTCATATGATTCGGCTATATGGTGGACCAAACAGGAGACAACTTCTGGAAGAGAGATTATGGAGGGGAAGCTATTGCACCCATTTTTTTCTTCTTTTATTTTTATTTTTATTATATTTACTTTAGTTTTATTTTAAATATAATTTTAATTTATTTTATTATAAATAAAATATAATTCATGTATGATTTTTATTTTTGTGTCATCTTCCGCACACCCTTCTTATTCTTCTTCATCTTCTTCTCTTTCTCTTTTTTTTATTTTTGTGATTCCAAGTGTGTGTTTTCTTCTTCTTCTTCCCATTATTTTTTTTATTTTCTTTATTTTCTATTATATTATCTTTTTCTTCTCATATTACCACCGTGAACTCTTATACTCATGATTATGAGTAACTGACCTAAGGAATATCCTAGGGGAGTAATCTAGTTCTTGAACCTAAGGTCATGTTTTCATTATGATTTGAGTTGATTCTAAGGATAACTTATAATGGGTTTAATCCTTACTATGGTTGTTTAAAGTTTAAATTCTTGATCTAAAACTATTTTCCCTCGATTGAGGAGGTGTATAGAGAGTGTGTTTGGTCATATCTAAGTAAACTATGCATTCATAACTGGGGTAGATTGAGGTGGGCACACATACGATGGAGTGTATTCACTAAGTAGATTTGAAGTAGGTCAATGAAGGTGATCCCTGAAAATTCTCTCAAGAGAACTTCATTTCTTCTCTAATTCCATTTCATTTAGTATTTCATGGTAATTTATAATTGCATGTTAGTTTCTTTTTAGTTTTTTATTTCATTTATCTTTTCAATTTCATTGCTTTAATAAATATTAAAAACAACAAAAGGAAGTAGTTTAGGTGAATTATATTAAGTGAGTGAACAACTGTGAAAGATCCTAAAGAGATACAACCCTGGTTAGCCTCTGTACTACATTAGGAAAATGAAATTGTTTTTTCCATGCCCTATGATAAGAGCGTTTCAATCATCAAACTGAATGTTCCAACTCAGAGAGGATTTCTTCAGTCCATAAATAGACCATTGTAACATGAAAACCTTAGCATACTCATTTGGAACTTCAAAACCTCTTGGTTGTATCATATACACATTCTCAACTAAATTTTCATTAAGGAAAGAAATTTTGATATCCATTTGATATATATCATATATGATCTATTATGGAAGGAAATATTTGAATGGACTTTATCTTTACAACTGTAAAAATGACTATTTAAAATGACTACCCTGAATTTATTTGAAACTCTTTTCCACTAGGGATGCTTTATAGGTAGAAACTCTACCATCTATTTCATTTTTTTAATAAAAATCAACTTCTTCCCAATGGGTCACACCCATTTAGGTTCATCCACCAAGTTCTAACCTTGTTTAGTGTGCATGGAATCCACTTCAGATTCCATGTATTTTAACCTTCTCTCAAAATTAGAACTCCCAATGACCTCTTGATAGGTAGTATGTTTATCACCTATAAACATTTATTCATCATAATTTTCTAGAATAAATTCATATCTCCCAGTCTCCTAATAAATCCTACCAGGCCTTTAAGGTTTTTATATAGCCTAAGTCAGTTCCTCCTCCAAAACCCTGTGTAATTGGCTCAACTTCCATCTCAAGGACACTTCTTGTTTGTTGGTCATAAACTTATCCATGTTAAATTTTTTTCCAATAATTTCTCAACTAATATATTTCTTCTCAATTAATTTAGAAAATCAGGCTAAAAACACTTTATGCACAGTAGGATTATAGAAATAATATCCCTTAGTTTCCTTAGGATAACCGTCAAATATGTACTTGCCAAACTTAAGGTCTATAATATATTAATCTAATAAACATATTAATGTTTTGAAACCCCAAATCATCATAAAATATATATTGGTACATTTCCCAGTCTATATCTCATATGGTGTATTTATGAATACTTTCGATGGAACACGGTTAAGTAAGAATACAACAATTTGCAGAGCATATCCCCTTAATGAAATAGGAAGGTCACACTAACTTGTCATCGATCAAACCATGTATGATAGGGTTTAATTCCTCCTCTTAGATACATTACTACACTATGGTGTTCTAGGAGGATTGATTTGTTCCTGGATCTAGTATTCACCACCCTAATCTAACTAGATAATCTTAATACTTTTTCCAAGTTGATTGTGTACTTCATTATGAAATTATTTAAACTTTCCAAAAGTTCCATACTTGTGTCTCATTAGAAACACATAACCATACTAACTAAAATCATCATTAAAGGTTATGAAGTACCTAAACTCATCATTTTATTTAGTACTCATTAGTCTATAGAAATCACTATGTATAAGATCCAATAGTACACTAACCTTTCACCTTTTCCACTAAAAGTTCCTTAGGTTGTTTTTTCAAAAAAACAAGATTCACAATTATAAAATGATTCGAAATCAAATGATTCCAATAATCCATCACTATGGATTCTTTTAATTCATTTCACATTTAAATTTACAAGGAGATAATGCTAATGATAGGTAAGATTAATATCAACCATGACCTTCTTATTATGAATGTTATAGGTAGTATTATCCATATCTAGAATATAAAAATTGTTACCCATATTCCTAATGCCATAGAACATTACATTGTTATATATATAGAACAACTCTTGTTCTTAATAATGAATGAAAATCCCATTTTTTCCAAACAACATACATAAATCAAATATCCATTTATGGAGGGAACATAATAAAAATACTCTAATTATAAAACAAAACTACTAGGCAGAATTAGGTCATAAGTGATGAATTGTAATGTAGCATCTCTTACTCCATTACTAACATGTAGATCTAATTTACCCCTTTTCAATTCCCTTTTATCTCAGAGTCTGTGTTTATCAACACAAATGTGTGATGCACACCCGATATATAATACCCATGAGTTATATTTGGTGAAATTTATCACTATAAAATTCACATTAAGATCCTATAAATTATTATATTTGAGAACACTTCTCAACCTTAGATACTGATCTAGAATAGTTTTATAGGTCATACCTATAAGGTATCTCAAAATTATAAACATGATGTATTCCATAATCTATAAAAAATATATAACTATGGATGAGTATCATGTTTTATATATTTTCATCAAGGACTTTTAATGAAAGTACCCCCACTAAAAATTATGACCTCATACACCATATTCATTTAGTGATCCAAGATCCAAATTTTAGTATTAATTGAGTCCACTTTGACATTACTCTCACCACTTAGTTATTTAGGTAGGTAATTATCCCAATCATATTATATATGACAATTTGATAGTTGAGTGAAAAATACTTTTCTCAAATCCTTTATATAGATATAAACTCAACTCTATTCCTATGTTATCCCAACTCTTAGGTTTTCCCATCTAAGTATCACCCAAATCTCACAATATGATTTGGTTACCTGACTCTTATTATTATCCATTTTCACCATGCCTTATATAAGATAATCCTGGGAACCCTACTTTGATGGAATTGATTATCCAATAAAATAGACTAATATTCATTATTTATATTTTAATATTAATGTGATTTAATTTTCATAAACACTAGTATTAGTGAACTTTATAATTTGAACTTCATTTCTCATCATATATGAAATTTATTTTTAAAGTGTATCAATTTAGGCCCAATTAATCATCAGCATATAGAATAAATTATTTTCATTATTTGAATTTTATATTTCCTGATATGAATGGTCACTTTGTGTGTAAATTTTTTTATTTTATTATCCATATATGAATCATAAGGTGATATAGACATTTTTTTCCATGGATGCAAAAATTTATGGACAAAAAAGATTAGGCCTTAGACCCGTCAAATAAATGTGGAGCCTGCAATTCAATCCCAATGAATCTAAAATTTTAATTATAGATATATGAAATTATGGGGAACATTTAATTAAACTATTTAAAAATCTAATTCTGAATTTTTCAAGTTGATCAAGGCACCCTAATTTAAAGTTTAAATTGTGGTCCAGATTTCACAGCCCAAAAAGTCATCCTGGCATTTTGATCATAAAATACGAATGGATGATCCAATTGGAATGAAATTTTTATAGATATTAGAGAAAATGTTGAAAAACATTTTTCTATCCTACAAAATTAACAAAATATACCATATTCAAAGTCTAATTTTCACATCAAGTAGGGGGATGAATCTAGTTCAATTTTTGTGGTCAAAGTTAAAAAGTATACTTTCCATTTCTCTCCACTAACCTTTGAATATACTAATTAATTGGGATGACATTTAATGATAAGGGGTCGACCCAAGGCTCCTAAAATTCCTATTAAATGTGGTAGTGGTGAAGTAATTAAAATTTCAAGTTTTTTTATTCAATTGTAATGTTACATTATCATTTTGTAATCACAAGTTTGTTTTTATCAAGTAAATTTTTTGAATCACACTAGCTTCTTAATAAAAATTTTTATTCTTACTCAATTTTTTTTACCTTTTTATTAAAACGTTGATACCATTTCATCAAGGTGTGAATTTATTCACACCAACAATTGTGAAATTCCTCACACAACAGTGGAGTGTTCATTATTTCATTGTTTTCACTTATTCAATCTCGCTTATTTAAGTTGAATCTCATCTTCCATTGATATATTTGCATCAATGGAAGGATAAAACTTTTATGGGATTATCCTAGGGAGTTGTGTGGGTATGTATTAGATTTTATTTCATTTTATTTAAACATATAATTAGTTTATTAATTTTGGAGTTGCTTTTAATGATTTATTTTTTTCTTTTTCTTCATCGATTTTAACCAATACACATTTTGAGTGCTAGTATGATCTAATTCCTTAGAGTGATCATAAAATTGATACTATAAGTGCATTGGTTATTAGCCTTTAAATTTTGTAGGAATTAAATAATTGAATGTAGTGAGGGATTTAATCTCATTGATTGGATGCTTCTTGAATTAACGAGTTGAAATTCTATAAGAAAACAAATACATCCAATATCACCCTAGCAACATCCTAGTATTGACTCATAATTATTTATTTTTTTAATAAAAATATTTGTTTATTGTGTTTAATTTATTTAGACCAATTCATTTTTTCTTAAAATCAACTAAATCCAAAAAAAATTCCACTTCATAGACAAAATCCAATGTACGTGAATTGTGACATTTTGATTTAATGGATGAAAAAGTAGACAGTGAAAAATGACACTGCACAACCATGACAACCAAAATTATGACCATGAACATAAACATGTATAAAGACCAAAATCAAGGCATTAAAAATCATTTGGCATTCAGTCTTTATGTTTCACAAAGTACATTATTTCATGCAATGATAATGGAATGATTCCATAAAATCCTATTTTTTTTACAAATGAAATTCATCAAAATTTTAGATTTTCATATTTTCACTCCCCCAACATAGAATTGAACAACCCTCAGTATTGAAAGGGAGGATATGAGAGAGTTCATAATTGGGATGAATGTGGGGAGAATGCGATTTGAAATGAAATCATGGAACAAAATCACTTGATTTGAAGATGAAGACCCATTAATAAGAAATTGATCATTCCAAATCTATGTTGCATATAAAATCCTCATGGCTGATTGATGATTGAGCTTTGAACACTAGAAGGCATGCGGGATTCAATTGGTAACCCTTAACTTATTCAGATCTTAAATCTCATACACAAACAACATTAGAGAACCATTGAAACCCCAAGGGGTTACCTTAACTAAAAAACCATAAAAGATAGATTTAAAACAAAAACCTTTTTATTTTATTTTTTTGTTAAGGGGAAAAACAAAAAAACAAATAAAAAAACAAGAGTCGGGTTGCCTCCTGGAAAGCACTTAGTTTAAAATCATTAGCTTAACATGGACTCCCAAACTTACCTAATACTAACATTAAATATGATAAGGATTTTCATCGGTGCCCCTTCCATTATATTGGTGTTACACAATCATTTATAATCTAATGTATGTACATTCCTATGTGTTTTAATGAGTGTGATAATCCAATTAATATCATAAAATGTTGATCCAATTGCTTTCCTACTCTTTCCTAAGACACCAAGGACCATTCCTGCATTTTTGGTTTTAAGAGAATAATGAATGAAAACCACAAGGTCTTGGTTATCACCTATAAAGGTATACCTGAGCGAGGAAGGAAAGACCATAAATTTGAGTTTGGTTTTATTGAAATTTACTAAAACATATTGGAAATTTGAATCAAAATCAATTTATTTTCCCAAAATTTTAGAAATAATTGATTCCTTTAAAAAATATGTTTAAACCACCAAATTGGTCAAATCAATGTTAGTGGTCAGTATAGACTTGAAGTTCATGATTTTTTTCAAATGGTTTAGTGATTTGTGGCTCTAAAAAATCATCAATGGAACTATATTCAGGCCACTCAATCCACAATGTCAGATTACCCTCTTCTGAATACATAAAATCAATTTCATCCTAATTTAAACACTCATTAAAGTTATATCATGTCCTTCAAGTTGATTATCATCATTCCCTAACCAATTCACATCATTATCTAGATCTGGTTTCTCAAATTATAAAGTTGGTTCTTCAATATTTTCCTTTGATTTTGAAGCCTATGATGGTTTGGGAATTAATGTTTTATGGTTTAAATTAATTTTCTCAATCTAAGAAATAGTCACATCATGGATTTGTTCATGTGAAGTTTGTGTGTAATAATATTCTTCTATCAATGTTGCGGACACGATAACCTGATTGAGCATGAGTTCTATAACTATATCAATGCTTTGTAGTTTTAATATTAATGATGAAACTTTAAAATTAAATCTTTCCATTTGTTGATACAATTTCTCAAGTAATGGATGTGGATCTGTTTGGATAAGGGTTTCATCTAGTGGGTCTATTCTAAGAGGATAATTAATTTGTTGGAATTGCTTAAAAGGATGTTTAGATTAGCCTTGTTGGGATTAAAACTCATTATAGGTTGGAATTTTTCGTGGAACATAGGAGTTTAAACATTGTGGTTGATTGGGATGCTAATTATCCCATCACTACCACAAAAATGGTATTTTGTAGCACTACCCTTTAACAACGCTAAAAATGTTGACAAATGGGGTACCTTTATCAGCACTAAAAAAAGCGTTGTTAAAAGTGCCCCTTTATCAACACTTTTATTAGTAGAGCTGATAAAGAGGGGTCTTTATCAGCACTTTTTTTACTAGTGATGATAAAGGGTATATTTAAAAAAATCATTAAAAATAATATATTGATATATAAATATTTATATATTTATATTGATATAAATAAAATATATATTTTTTAAATATGTTTTAGATAAGTATAAATAGACATTTACACTTAATGTATAAGATATATAGTGAAAATGGATTATAAAATATTTTAAAAAATATTATTAATTAATAATTTGATAATTATTATCGACTAATAGTAATTTAATAACAATTTGAAGACAAAAAAATAAAAAAATTAATAAAGATCTAAAATAATTTGAAAACATAACTCAAACTTTAAACGACCATAACTTTTGATTCGAGTGTTCATTTGGGCTCTACCACATATCAAATCAAAACCCGCACCGAACTTTTACACCCTAATGGATTATGATAAATTCTTTGTCATGTTTTTAAGGCCAAAAAAGCCCATAAGGCCTCCAAACCTGAATTTTTAGTCGGGGTATCTCAATTTTTTAACATTCGATGGAATTTCAACCTCGTTTAAGGGGGTCTTTTTACCCTTTTTCAAAGGGGTCTGAATTTATTCTAAGGGGTTACATTCATATTAATATTTTGGCATTGAAATTTTATCATTTTTCACAATGTACTATTATTTATAATCAAATATATAACAATATGTACATATTTTTTATATATTGACACGTAAAAATTTAATTTTATAAATAATTAATTAAACATATTTACATATAAAATATATTTTTCTCAATATATAAGCCTTATCTAAATAAAAAAATATACATTTTATTTAAAATACAAATATATGAATATTTGTATACCTGTATAGTGTGTGTGTGTGTGTGTATTAACAAACTAATATATATTATCTATGTATTCTAACATATGTATAGACATATTAATATATAATATTTGTAAATATATATAAATATGTATAATTGTACTTACAGATACACATATATAATATATGTGTGTGTGTGTTGTATATATGTATTTATTTATTTATAAACACACATAAAAAATATTTTTTAAATGTATTTAAAACTGATCTTATAAACATATATTAATATGCGAATAAATATACAGATAAAAAAAATATAACTAAATATATATAAATAAATAGCTATAAATATATATTACTATACAAATAAATATATAAATATAAATAAATATATATATATATATTAATATACAAATAAATAAATATATATATATATATATTAATACATGAATATATATATATTAATATAAATATATATTAATATACGAATAAATATAACAATATATATATATATATAAATAAATTGATATATCATTAAATAGAGAACAATGCAATATGGAGGAGTGGTAAAGGGTCCAGATGCGTATAGGGGAGGTCTCGAGTTCGAATCCTGGGGGAGGCAGGGGCACGCGTGCGGGTGAAATTGGGGCTAGCACTGTTAAAGGGTGGGGGTGGCTTGGGCGTGCGGGAAGGGGTGGTTGGGGTGTGCGGGTAGGGGTGGGGGCTTTACATAGTGCTGTTGAAAGGGGTCAAGCATTGTTAAAACCCTCCTATTTGCAGAAATATTTTTTTTAATTTTTTTCAACTTTTATCAACGCTAAAAAAATGCGCTGATAAAAGACCCTTTTATCAGCCCTTTTTTAACACTGATAAAAGACTGCTTTTATCAGTGCTTTATTTAGCGCTGATAAAAGGGGTTTTATCAGTGCTTTTTTAACGCTGATAAAAGAGACCCCCTTTTATTAGTGCCTCAATTATCAGTGTTTTTTAGCGCTGATAAAGGTCTTTTTTTAGCGCTGATAAAACCATGTTTTATAGTAGCGCACCAATAGAATCTATGAAGGTTATTGTACATCACACTTGGTGTAGGGTGGTCAAAGTAGGGAGAGGTTCCCCATGTTTAGATTTGTTCAAAGAGACCTTTTATAGGAGTGAAATTGGGGGTGAGAACAGAGAAGTGTGTGAGAATGAGATGTGAGTGTCTAAGATAACTTACTTAGATACCTGACAATAACACCAAAATTTGTTTTCTCCTAAATTTACCCTACAGATAGAAACAGTCGTTATAGTACATGTAGGGGTCGAATACACAGAGACCTAATAAGTAAACTCAAGACACTCGATGTTTTTTTTTTGGGGGGGGGGGTGGCTATGAAGTGACCTGCTATTTGGATATAGTTGATTTTAAGAAAAAATGAATTGATTTAAATAAATGAAACATAATAAACAAATATTTAGATTAAAATAATAAAGAAAGATGATTTGATCCTAGGTTGTCATTGGGGTCAGATTAGATGTGTTTGTTTTCTTAGAAAATTTCTGCTCATTAATTCAAGAAGCATTTAATCAATGAGATAAGTTCCCTCATTTCATTCACTGATTTAATTCCTACATAATTTCAAGACTAATCAAAAATGAACCTAGAGGATCACTTTTATGATCACTTCAAGGAATTGGATCATACTATCACTCAAAATGTGTATTCATTAAAATCGGTGAAGACAAAGAAGAAGAAAAATCATTAAATGGAGCTCTAAAATTAATGAACTAGTTATATATGTAAAGCACGTGAAATAACATCCAATCTATCCCCATTCAACTCCCTAGGGTCTTCCCTTAAAAGAGTTATCCTTTCATTGATGCAAATCTCTCAAAGGAATGCTAGAGTCGACTTAAAGAAGTTGGATAGAAGAAGTGAAAGCAATGAAATAATGAACATTCCACCATTGTGTGAGGAATTTCACAATTGTTGGTTTGAATAAATTCACATATTGATGAAACAGTATCAACGTGTTTGTAAAAAGGGTATAAAAAATTGAATAAGAATAAAAATAAAATTTAATAATCTAGTGTGATTCAAACAACTTACTTGATAAAAACGAACTTGTGATTGCAAAATGATAGCATAACATTACAATTGAAAGAACAAAACTTGAACTCTTAATTCCATAACCACCACCACCTTAAATTGGAATTTTAGGATCCTTGGGTTGATTCCCCATTATTCAATGTCATCCCAATTAATTATGATAATCAAAGGTTGGTGAAAAAAATGGAAAGTAGACTTTTCATCTTTGACCACAAAAATCAGACTAGATTCGTCCCCTCAATTTACATGCAAATTGAACATTGAAGACAACCGATTTTAGAAAGGCCATAGAAGAGAAAAATGTTCTTATGATTTTCCTCTAATAGCTTCATAAATTGTAATACAATGGGATCATCTATTGGTATTTTATGATTGAAATGGTGTCCTAACTTTTTGGGCCTTGAAATCTAGCCTATAATTTAAACTCCAACTTGGACCACCTTGATCAACCCAAAAGCTTCAGAATTAGCTTTGGCCACAGTTGAATTAAATATTCCCCATAATTTCCTCTATCTACAGTTCAATTTTGAGATACATTGAGCTTGAATTGTGGGCTCTACATATATTTAATGGTCTTAAGCCTCAATCTTCTTTGTCCATAAATTTTTGCATCCATGACAAAAAAATGTCCATCTCCCCTTATGATTCGTACGTTGATCCTAGAAGACAAAATTATTCACACAAAGTGATCAATCATATCATGAAATATCAAATTCAAATAATGAAAATAATTTATTCCACAAGATGATGATTAATTGAGCCTAAATCACTTTAAACGTGAATTGCACACATGATGAGAAATGAAGTTCAAATTACAAAATGCACTAATACCGGTGTTTATGAAAATTGAATCAAGAACCTACCTGGTTGGATTATTGAGGTTTTGACATGTTTTTTATTTGTAAGGAATCCCACACTTAGTATTTTAGGGGTTTTTTCTTTTAAAGTCTCACCAATTTAATGGACATCATATGCATATTAAATTCATAACTATCGTATCTCATGCAATCTTTATTATTTCATGTTTTATTCCTTTATGTATGCATGCTTCTAATGATTTAGTTTTGGAATCCCTATTACATCCACCAAATTAATATGTTCTCACCATATTAATGTGAAAATATTTACACAACCCATAGTTTGGGTTACTCACCCAAAAATTGAAGCCAAACATATTCATACATATCCAAATGCATTTTTTTCATAGAGTACATGAACTTTTCATGTAAAGGTTTTGAATTATATGAATTTGATAATCTACACATGAGTAAGCCTAGATCCATAGATAGTCAACCCCCACCTTTATAAATTAAGGAATAAGACTCCAAGAATGATGTGAAAAATATTTGAATGTTCTCATGGACATTCAGTAAAAGGGCAAGAAGATCTATCCATTCAGAAAAATTCCATGTGCGATTTGCTCTTTTGGAAAGCTGATTGTGAGACCATCTCTAACTAAAATTAAGGCTGAAATGCCTACCTTTCTTGAAATGAACTCAAGGGAATATATGTGGATCAATTCATCCATCGTGTGATCCATTCAAATATTCTATGGTATTAATTGACGCATATAGTAAATGACCACACATATGTTTTCTCTCAACGCGAAATATAGCATTTTTGTGATTTCTTGCTCAAACAATTAAATTTAGAGCACAACTCCCAGATTATGCAGAATATAGCATTTTCACGATTTCTTTATATATAAGGGTAGTTTAAGTGGTTGTACTATTCTCCTTATTACGGGTTTTATCCCATTGAGTTATTCGATATAAGGTTTTTAATGAGTCAATATCAAAACATGCATGATATTGGTAGGGGTGTGCATCCCAAGAGAGAGTGTTAAACAACACCTAAATACAAGTGCATATTTCAACAAGATGGGTTGCCCACCCCCACAAATCCCCTTTACTTACCCCTCGTTGCACTATCTATAAAAATGGTAGTGCAACTCCCTTTGATGCTGGAAACAGATACAAGGGAGACATTGGAAGGCTTGATAATTTTATTGTTTTTCTTTCTATTATTATTATTTTTTTGGTATTCAAATCTTATCCATTTCAATTTTGATTTTCACAAAACAAATGAAATCATAAACAAAGTTGTGGGAGGATGCTCTTGTTACGAAGGCAGGTGACCGGTCACCTGTCAAGGAGGTTTCTTTGCATTTTTAATTAGAGGGGCGCCGCAGGGGAATTGAAGAAGAAGCGAAGGTCACATTATTCCTTCCTTCCCACCGTCGCTACAGCCATCGCCAGGACTTCTTCTCCCCGACCAGACCCACCCGCATTCCCACTCTCTTCCAGCGTCCCTCCCAACGACGCCTCCATGTCATTCGACGAGGAAGATGACCATTTCGAGCATACCCTCCTGGTGGTTCGCGAGGTCTCCGTCTTCAAGATCCCCCCTCGCCCAACCAGCGGCGGCTACAAGTGCGGCGAGTGGCTGCAGACCGACAAGATCTGGTCGGGCCGCCTCCGGGTCGTCTCCTGCCGGGACCGCTGCGAGATCCGTTTGGAGGATCCGCAAACGGGCGAGCTGTTCGCTGCCTGCTTCGTGCACCCCGGCCGCCGCGACGCCTCCGTCGAGACCGTTCTCGATTCCTCCCGGTACTTCGTGCTGAAGATCGAGGACGGGCGCGGCAAACACGCCTTCGTTGGGCTGGGGTTTGCGGAGCGCAACGAGGCGTTCGATTTCAACGTGGCGCTATCGGATCATGAAAAGCATGCGCGGCGGGAACAAGAGAAAGAGGTTGGGGAAGCCAGCGAAGAGGGTCAAATTGACATTCACCCTGCTGTGAATCACAGACTCAAGGTGTGGTTGGACGCTCGAGTAATTGGTTTTCTAGCTCTCGTGACAGTGGCAATTTTCATGTCTTACCACACTTCTTTCTGGATGCAAATGGTTCACTGCATTCATATCATAAACCAGTTCAAGAAGTTGGAGAAGGATATACTTTAGATTGGAAGATTGATTACACGGAGAACTTGAATTCGAGCTTCCTCATGTATAAAATTTGTGGGATTCTGATTCGTGTTTGTTCATTTTATGTTTAGGAAGGTGAAACCATCCGTATAAACGTGAAGAACAAACCATCTGGTGGAACTGGCATGCTTTCTGCTGCGGGGCTGTCAGCAGGCCCTCCTGGAACTACGAAGCCTCATACAGCCGCCCTTGCCCCACCACCTCTGGGAGTTGGGAAACTCTGGTCCCCTCTCCCACCGCCACCCAACGACCCTGTTTCTATTCGGATTACATCTGCTGATCATGGTCTCAAGGGGTCTAAAGGTAATGCAAAGTGTGGTGCTGAACCCCTATCAGATCTATCCCAACTCGAGGTATGCCATTAATCCTCTTTGTCTTCCGTGAATTTGTTAGATCAAATGTTGGGAATGTCAATGTTAATTTAATCTCAGTTTAGATGCTGCTTCCTGGTTATAAAAGATTATAACCCAGTTTAGTATAAAAATGAAAGAATGTTTTTTTAGGAAATTTGTAATTTAGCCTTGATGAATCCTTGTCTTGATTAATTGTTTGTTTGAAACTTCTGACATAGTGCGAGAATCATTGTTTTGATTAACAGTCCGTTTGACAGAACTTATTGAAAATTGCTTATCAAACTTATCACTTACAAATCAGAATAAGTAATTTAAAAAAAATGCGGTGTTTGTTCTGTTTCTGAAATAACTCTTAAAACTTAGGGACTCTTTGGTATCACATTATTGGAAACCGCTTATAGAACTTATCACTTGTGATAAACAGTTTGAAAATTGTTAAAACCTTTTTTATTATTTTGGGTATTACCGAGTCCCACATCGGAATACTCCCATGTGTATTCCGTTTTCTCATTCTATAAAAGAAGGCCTCGACCCCACCTTGAAGGTAAGGGGGTTTCTCAACCTACATGGTATCAAAGGGAACTTAATTCCGACCCTTCCTCCCAGCGGCTTCCCGGCACAGTCCGGCCCGCCCTCTCCAGCGGCTTCCCAGCACAGTCCGGCCCCGCCTCCCCGGTGCGTTTTTGCACCTTTCTTCCCCGGCGCATCTTGCTCGGAGCTTCTCCCCGGTGTAGCCCGGTCCCCCCCGGTGCATCCTGCGCGACCCTCCGTTGCGGCTCCTCTCGAGCGCGACCCTTCGTCGCGGCCCCTTCCGGCTCCCGCGCGACCTTCTGTCGCGGGTCCTCCCGAGCACGCCCCTCCGTCGCAGCCCATTCCGGCACTCGCAAGCCCTCCCGACTCTTCCCGGCCGCCCTCCTCCGCTGCGACGCGTCCCGTCGCCCGACCCCATCTCTTCCGACGCCCTCATCCCGACACCCTGTGCGTCGTCCGACTCTGATGATGAATGGTGGAGGCGGGTGGATAGCCCAATCAGGAATGAAGATCCAATGCCCGGGCAGAGATAGAGGTGCAGACCATGGGTGACTGTCCATCGAGCATGTAGACCCCGTCCCGAAGCTGGCCTCTACCAAAGGGAACTTAATCCCGGCCCCGCCCTCTCCAGCGGCTTCCCGGCATAGTCCAGCCCCGCCTCCCCGGTGCGTTTTTGCACCTTTCTTCCCCAGCACATCCTGCCCGGAGCTTCTCCCCGGTGCAGCCCGGCGGGGCGCATCCTGCTCGACCCTCCGTCGCGGCTCCTCCCGAGCACGACCCTTCGTCGCAGCCCCTTTCGGCTCCCGCGCGACCTTCTGTCGCAGGTCCTCCCGAGGCCGGCGCGCGAGGAAGCGGCGCAGGTCGGGAGTCGCCGGACGAAGCAGGCGCGTCGTGTGGAGGGAGGGCAACGGGTAGGGCGGGAGCCGCTGGAGACGAGCCAGACGACGCACAGGGTGCCGGGATGAGGGCGCCGGAAGAGATGGGGCCGGGCGACGGGACGCGTCGCAACGGAGGAGGGTGGCCGGGAAGAGCCGGGAGGGCTTGCGAGTGTCGGAATGGGCTGCGAAGGAGGGGCGTGCTCGGGAGGACCCGCGACAGGTCGCGCGGGAGCCGGAAGGGGCCGCGATGAAGGGTCGCGCTCGGGAGGAGCCGCGACAGAGGGTCGCGCAGGATGCGCCGGGGGGGGGGATCGGGGTGCACCGGGGAGAAGCTCCGGGCAGGATGCGCCGAGGAAGAAAGGTGCAAAAACGCACCGGGGAGGCGGGGCCGGACTGTGTCGGGAAGTTGCTGGAGAGGTCGGGCCGGATTGTGCCAGGAAGCTGCTGGGAGGAGAAAGGGTCGGGATTAAGTTCCCTTTGATACCATGTAGGTTGAGAAACCTCCTTACCTCCTTACCTCAAAGTGAGGCTGAGACGTTCTTTTATAATGAATGATAAAGGCTACATCGGACCACAAGTCCGCAACTGCCGGCTGTGCTCCTGCCGGCTCCCGATTCTGCCGGCACCCACAACTGTCGGCTTCCGCTTCTCCAAACAACTGCCCTCCCTCCACGCGGCGTGCCTGCTTCATCCGGCGACTCTTGGCCTGCGCTGCTTCCTCGTGCGCCGGCCTCGTCCTCCCAGCGCGCTCGTCTGGCTCCCTCCCGCCACCCGATCCAGACGACTCCATGCAGGCAGTTCGACTCTCTCCCAGCGAACCTCTCCAGGCGGCTCCTTCCCGGTCGACCGGCTCCCTCCCGGCGAACCGGTCCAGGCGGCTCCCTCCAGGCAGCCCGACTCCTTATCCCGGCGATTCCCTCCAGGCAGACCGGCTCCCTCCGGTTCTGGCAGGTCCTACCGGCAGCGAATTGATCCAGCGCGGCGCCATCCCCTCCACCATGGACGCTTCCTCGGCTCTGCCTCCACTGATCACCGCCTCCACCCGACTCGTCGATGACCGGTTGGACGCAACCAACTTCTCCATCTGGCGGAAGACGGTATTGATGTCCCTGCGAGGTATGGACCTTGATTCTCATCTTGAGAAACCTCCAACCGCATCGATTGACCCTAAATTCCGATCTTGGCAACTTGCGGATAGCAAGATATTCGCTTTACTGGTCAATTCCATGGACCGCTCGGTAAAGGATGTTATCCGGACTGCTAATACTGTCAAGGAACTCTGAGATTCCTTGACTATCATGTTTTCCGAGACCAACAACTTGGCTCGGGTCTCCGACATTCTTCAGCGTTTGTCACACATCCGACAACAGGATCGGTCCTTTTCGGCCTATTTTTTGGAATGGAAAGGTCTCCGCGACGAACTGCAAGAGCTTTGACCCATTCCTCAGACACCGGCAGACGCACAGACTCAACGAGACCAGCTCTGCATTTTCAATCTCCTCAATGGCCTCGCCCCTGACTATGCCACGACGGCCATCGAGATGCTTGCCAGCCCTTCTACGCTGGATATACCACAGGTATATCATCGCCTGGGCAAGGCTCAACGGGTTCTCCCATCGCCACCCCCATCATCGATCACTCGGCTCTCGTCGGTCGTGGCGGTGGTCGCTCATCCGACCCTCGTGGTCGTGGTCACATGGAAGGACGTCCTCGACCCCACTGCCAACACTGTGGCAAGCCTGGCCATCTGATCACCAAATGTTGGGTCTTTCATGGCTACCCATCCTTGCAACCCCGGCAAGCTCAGATTACGGTCCAGGAGACTTCTCCGTCAGTCCCAGCTCTGCCATCCTCCCTCGACCTCTCTCTGGCGGACCTCCGGCTACTCCACGATCCTCCGGCATCCGCCGGCCCCGGACCATCTTTGGCGTCTCTCGCCCACTCGACTGGCTCTGCTGCCCTCGTTTGTCGTCGTCCCCGAGCTGGATGCTCGACTCAGGTGCCTCTGATCACCTCACTGGTGATGCAGGTATTTTGACCTCCTACTCTCCTTATGTCGGTTCCTCATCCATCACCGTCGCTGATGGCTCTACGATACCAATTGCGGGGTTCGGTGCATGCTCTTTGACTTCATCAATTCACCTGTCCTCTGTGGCACATGTGCCCCGCAGTCCTTTTAATCTTCTTTCTATCAGTAAGATTACAAAAGATTACAACTGTGCTGCTATATTTACTTCCTCTGGTGTTGTGTTTCAGGAGCGGACTACGAATCGGGAACTTGGTAGAGGCCAGCTTCGGGACGGGGTCTACATGCTCGATGGACAGCCACCCATGGCCTGCACCTCTATCTCAGCCCGGGCATTGGATCTTCATTCCCGATTGGGCCATCCACCCCGCCTCCACCATTCATCATCTTTTTCCAGATTTGAGTCCACATATTTCTTTTCAGTGTGAGTCCTGTAAATTTGCGAAACACCATCGCAGTTCATACATTCCTCGAGTGGATAACAGGGCCTCTAAACCTTTTGATCTGGTTCATACAGACGTTTGGGGACCCTGTACCACCTCGAGTCATTTGGGACATTAATATTATCTATCTTTCATTGATGATTTTTCCCGAATGATATGGCTGTACCTCCTACGAGACCGCACTAAAGTCTTTTCTACCTTCCAAACTTTTTTTACTGAAATCCATACCCAATTTTCCACCTCTATTAAATGTCTCCGCTCAGACAATGGGCGTGAATATCTCTCCACTCCTTTTCGGCAGTTTCTCCAAGCAAAAGGTATCATTCATCAAACCTCCTGTCCTGATACACCCCAGCAGAATGGAGTGGCCGAATGGAAACACAGACATATACTTGAGACTGCTCGTGCCCTCCTCTTCCACCGCCAGGTGCCTCTGCTTTTTTGGGGAGATGCCATCCTCACTGCCACCTACCTCATCAACCGCCTTCCTTCTTCTATCCTTCAGGGGGAGACTCCCTTTCGGGCTCTATTCCCTTCTCTCCCTCTCCATTCCCTCTCTCTTCGAGTGTTTGGCTGCTTGTGTTATGTTCGTGACACTCGACCCGGCCGCTCCAAACTCTCTCCAAAATCCCTCTGCTGCATATTCCTTGGCTATTCCTGCACTCAGTGCGGATATCGCTGCTTCTCCCCAGATCTTCGACGGTATGTCATCTCTGCCGATGTCTTCTTTGTTGAGGGCTCTCCATTCTCCTTTCCCTCTCCTCATCCTGACTCTGTTATTGATGACTGTCTTCCCCTCATCATCCACCCTCCTCCCGTGCTACCTCCTCCTGCTCATCGGTATGGTATAGTTTACTCCCGTCGCCCATCGAGTGCCCCCCGTCCTGGCCAATGACACCATCATCCCCGATACGTCCGATGCTCCTGCTCCAGCACTAGCCGACTTGCCTATTGCCATTCGGAAATGTACTCGCTCGTGCCAGAGTACTCCTCTATTTGTCTCTTCCTATAGGGGTTTGTCAGCTCTGGAGACCGTATCTATTCCTCGCACAGTTGGCGATGCAAAGTCTCATTCGGGATGGCTAGCGGCAATGCAGGATGAGTTGCAGGCTCTGGAGGAAAACCATACTTGGGATCTCGTCCCCCTACCAGCAGACAAACAGGCAGTGGGCAGCAAATGGATTTACACAGTTTGGCTAAATTTCGATGACACTCTCCATTGACTCAAAACCCGCCTGGTGGCTAAGGGTTTCGCACAAACTTACGGGGTGGACTACTTTAATACATTCTCTCCAGTGGCCAAGATGACCTCTGTTCGGTTATTCAGCTCTCTGGCGGCACATCATCGTTGGCATCTTCATCAGCTGGATGTCAAAAATGTCTTCCTCCATGGCTTTCTTGAGGAAGAAGTTTATCTGCAACAGCCACCCGGCTTTTGTGCTTTCGGCACCGAGTCTCAAGTTTGTCGACTCCGTCGCTCTCTGTACGGCCTCAAGCAATCTCTTCGTGCTTGGTTCGGCCGCTTCAGCATTGTCGTCACTGATTTTGGCCTCTCTCGAAGCATGAAGGATCACACTGTCTTTTACAGAACGACTCCCGCTGGTTGTATCCTATTGATCGTTTATGTGGATGATATCATCATCACCGGCAGCGACTCTGCTGGTGTCACTCACCTCAAGCAACACCTTCACCAGCACTTCCAAACTAAGGATCTCGGTCCTCTCACATACTTCCTGGGCATCGAGGTGTCATATTCTCCGGACACCATCTCCCTCTGCCAACAGAAGTATGCATTGGATATTCTGCAGGATGCTGGGCTTACACAGGCCACTGCTGTTGACACCCCTCTGGAGCCTGGGGAACGATTACTTTATGCCTCCTCAGAACCCTTTTCACATCCTGAGCGGTACCGTCGGTTGGTGGGTAAACTCAATTATCTTACCATGACTCGTCCCGACATCACCTGCACTGTTGGCAAAGTGAGCCAATTTATGGAAAATCCGACCACCTCTTAGTGGGATTCTGTCCTCCGCATCGCCAAATACATCAAGCGTGATCCTGCCCGTGATCTTCGCTACTCACAGCATCCTCATATGAACTTTGAGGCCTTTTGTGATGCTGATTATGCTGGTTGCCTTGCCACTCGGAGATCTACCTCTGGGTTTGCCATTTTCTTTGCCGGCAACCTCATCTCTTGGCGCAGCAAGAAACAGACTGTCTTGTCTAGATCCAGTGCGGAGTCTGAGTACCGAGCCATGACCACTGTAACTAAGGAGATACTTTGGCTTCAACAACTCCTCCAGGTGCTTGGCTTTCCTCCTTCCACATCTGCTCAAGTCTGGTGTGACAATCAGGCAACCACCAAGATTGCTTCAAATCCTGTCTTCCATGAACGCACGAAGCATATTGAGGTGGACTGACACTTTTTTCGACACCACCTGGAGCACAATCATGTCAGCTTTGACCACATCCCGACGGCGTACCAGCTTGCTGACATCTTCACCAAATGCGTCCTAGGGGCCCGCCTCTCCTCGCTCAGTTCCAAGCTAGGCATCCATAGCATCTTCGGCCCAGTTTGAGGGGGAGTTTTTCAGGTCTTGTATGGCATCACCTTGTTTTTTCTTTGTGGGACTCTTTTGTCCAAGCTGGGCATGTCCAGTTTGAGGGGGACTGTTAAAACCTTTTTTATTATTTTGGCTATTACTGAGTCCCATATCGGAATACTCCCATGTGTATTCCGTTTTCTCATTCTATAAAAGAAGGCCTCAACCCCACCTTGAAGGTAAGGGGTTTCTCAACCTACAAAAATAATTTGTGTTTCTTCTGTTTTTGAAAGAACACAACACTTACAATTAAATTTACTTTTTCAATAGGCAATATGGAAGCACTTGCACAGAATGAATCATTGTTTCGATTAACAGCCCGTCTGACCACACTTATTGGAAATTGCTTATAGCATTTATCGATTATGATACGTAATTTAAAAAGACAAAGTGTTTGTTCTGTTTGTGAAAAAACACTTAGAACATAGGGTCTGTTTGGCATCCCATATTCGAACTTATGATAAATAGTTTGAAATAATAATTGATGTTACTTCTGTTTCTGAAAAAACACTCACTTAAATTTACTTTTTCAACAACCAATATGGAAAGGCTTGCACAGAATGACTTTTTGTAAGCGTTGTAAGTAATTTTCGATAAATGTTGTCTAACCGAGCCAAAGTGTTAGATCCTTTGTATGAAAAATCTACAGAAACAGGAAAACATTGCTTTTCTTTTTTGTTGAAATGAATAACTTGAAGCTAACATTATTAAGATTAATTTTTAAAAATTATTATTATTATTATTATTATTATTATTATTATTATGCATGGTTTGGGATAATCCTATTGTATTCGCTTTTATAATTTTGTTTCTCTGGTGTGCTTCATTTTTTTGTTGCTTTTTTTTTTTTTAATTTTTATATATCTTTTTATTTTTGGAGACTTTTGTATTTAATTTTTTTAATGTTTTGATTTTTTATAGCATTGAACTCGTTTATTAATCTTAAAACCTAAATTCAATAACCACCCCTTTATTTTTTAAATATATCATCCAAATCCTAATATTTTTTCAAAGAATCTGTTTATTATTTGTTCAACTAAATTTTTAATAATCTGCTTATAAACTCAAACCCAAAAATTATTTATTTTTCTATCTTTCTGCTAACTGAAACCATAAAATTAAACAGAGATCAAGTCTATAAATTACGACATGTTTGGTAGTGTGATGATTCGAGTGGAAAAGACACATGATAAGAAGTTTTTTACTTTATCTCTCCTGTTTGTATCAGTCAAATCAGGCAAGAGGAATTGAAATTGTTAGAAATCAAGCGAAATATACTTTTATTAAAAGCCTATTTTTTTGAAAAACAGAGATCATTGAAGAAATCATTCATTTTATCTTACTGATCTTCCAGAGCCAGACACAAAGAAATGGAAACTGTGATCATTTCATTTCATTTCTTTTTTCACATGGACTAACTAATCAATTTTTTATGGATCATTTTAGCAATCACTGTTAATTCTTTCTTGACAAACACTTCCATTTCAACAAACAACTTTAAATGTGTTTATTAATTTTCAAATGAATTGGATTATGGTTTGTGACCCTGTTAGATAACCGTTTCAACCCGACACTGGTAATAATTATTTTATAGTAATCCATTATGAAATCTGAACCGTTGCCCTAATGGCCTGACCATGGCCTCAAGCTGCACATTTTGCTGCTCAAGTCCACTTGGAAGCCCATTTTTTGAGCCTGATTGGGCAAGCCCGATTGTTGGCCCCATGAGGCATGGATTTGGATGGGCTGGGGCCAGCTTGAACTCAGGCTCAGGCCGGGTTGTTTGCACTGCGCTATGTAGTGTGGCCCAGCCCAGCATATAAAATCTAATTGGGCCTGTTTTTTGGGGGTTGGGTCTAGGCCAGGCCCAAACTGTCCCCTGCCCTGCATCCATTACAACATGCCCTAATTCTATTGGATTAGAGGAAGTAGCCCTTGTATTAAACATGTTCAATTTTATTTTTTCAATATTTGCAGATGAACCTTCCTTCCACAAGTGGTGCAGGGTCAAACAAAACAGCGGCATCAGGATGGGCAGCCTTTTGAGCATTTGTGGGATTTGGGAAGATGTTTGTTTGGGAATGGAGAATAGAGAAAACTACAGCAGGTTAACAGGACAAGGTACCGCATGCTTCTTTCTTTGCTGGAAATAATGTATACTGGAATATTAGCATATGGGCTCTTTTCATTTTTTTTTTGAAAGCAAAACACAAAGAATGAAAAAAGAAGCCTTCAAGGGGAAGTAAGTTGTATTTTACATGTGCGACACAGCATATTCATCCAGTTATGTTATTATTATTATTATTATTATTTTTTGTTGTTGGAAATTAACTTGTGAAAACTCATCCCTACCACTACTATGTTTCATCTATTATCCAATAAATTTACATTTAACTGAAAGTTTTATAGTCCATGAGATTTGTGATGTTTTATTTGAGATGAACTGAAAAACGTGCGACCTTTTGTCCCTTGAATGTTCCGTCTTTAACAAAAAAATAAAATGAAATTTCAAATCTTGATTAAAACACAATTTTTTTTTGTAGTTAGTTCAGATCAAATTAATCTTACATAAACTGTTATCATAGCATATCTTTTTATAAGTTCCCTTCAATCGAATGATTTTTACATTGTATCATAGCCTTTTACACAACCAAATGTCTTCCAGGCTAGGAACAACGTTTACTCAATGCCTTTTATCACCTACTATTTGATAAAACTTGAAGCTTATTTTTTTTAATAGGCATAACAAGATACAAAACAATACTGTAAGGAAAAACACACAGAAAAAATCGAAAACAATATAAATCAAATTAAAGCAATTCTTGGTGAAATTAATCAAAAAGAGAAACCTAGTTAGCTTTCAAATCAATCCACATTTACCCTTCTCGAGTGGCAGAAATATAGAATCCCATTTCTGTCTTGTTTATTCCAATATCTGATCTATTTTATTTCTTCATCACAATAAAAAATGACTAATCTCTTATTTTTAAGATTCCATTCAAACAGGATCTACATGAAACGGTTGAAGATTTTCCTAAATCTTTAATGGTTTATATGATTTAAACTATATAATATATGATATGTTAGACATATATTTGTAAAGTACGAATTGTCATTTTAGGACAATATTTGATATTATCATTGGGTAACTTTAATCCTCCACCTGATTATCTTGTATTTGATTTACACATTAATAAATGTCATGTTCAAATGGGTTATAGTCTGCTGGCATTAATCTTTGACGACTTCACAAATTAAAGTCTGAATCATTAAATTAGTGAACGTCATAGAAGTTATTACCCTTGGAGCCAATTTCATTTAATGAGAAGAGGCTATATAGTGGGGATTCCTGACTGATCAAGAAGACTCTGTCCATAACTCTTTTATTTCTCTCTTTTCTTTGTCAGTGTGGTGATTACACATCTTTGTTGAGAGTGATCCTATAAATTAGATCTGTGATTCACTTGGTTAGTGGATTACCTAAACATACAATCATTTAGGCTGGTTTTGTTCGTATTTTTTATTTGATTTATAAAAAACACTTAATTGTTTTATCAAAGCTTAACACCTTTTGCTTCTGGTCATCTAGCAAACTTGGATTCTTTGGGCACTTGATTTGAAACATACAAGTTGGATGTCCCATTTATTTTTGGGTTACAACTATTTCGTGCTCCAATGTATGCATTTGTTGGGCAATTCACTCCAATATGGTAATTGTTGGAACATTTCACATGGTTCGACCTGGATGATCATGAGGTACTCATGTTGGAATGCTTTAAGATTTCAAGCACATTCGTGACAACCAGTGCCAAGGGATACAACATTTGGAATGCTAGTAAAATTTCAAGCACATTCCTGACAACTAGTGCCAAGGGATACAACATAATCGTTGGGGAACAATTTGTCCTCAAAGAAAAAGACAACCATATGAAATGATAATGCATTTTTCATAAAAACCAAAAGCCACCATTTTTTAAAACATTAAAAAAGGAAACAGAGTGCGAACAAAGCAATGAAAACAGTACGACAAAACCATGACATGACATAACCAATAAGCGGTGAATGTCCACCTAACATGTATAGTCCAACTTGTTTAACACCATCTATGTTACTTGGAAATGTTGGGTACCTAACATGTATAGTCCAACTTGTTTGACACCATCTATGTTACTTGGAAATGTTGGGCAAAAATCCTTTGTATCTGCATTTCAGAGTTTTTGGATTGTTGTGTTTGTTGATGAATGATGTTGAGAAAGGTTTTGTGGTTGCTCAGAAGAAGGTTTTGTTGGTGGCAGTGTTTCCCTGTGTTTGTTATTTTTTTTGGGTATAAAAAATCTGGTGTAAAGGGTTGTTACCACGTAAGATTCACGCGGACCGTGAGAGTTAATGTGGATCGTGAAAAGCGTTCACATGGACTGTGAAAGGAAATCAAATTTAAAGGCCGTCGTATTGTGGTCGGAAGCTGTTGGTTATTTGGGGATCGCGAAACAGACCACACAGAATAAGAATCACACGACAACAAGACAAGATCGCTGTTTGCAAAGAGATGGCAGGGTTTTGACCGACCACATGGATGATTGTGCGAAGGGAGATTACGTGGTGGAGGATCATGCGATGCCACGAGAGGAGGTCGACGTTCGGTGTTAGAAGGTGAAAAACATTTCACATATGACTTTTTCGGTGGAGTGAAAAATAACTTTTTGATTAACGGATTTTTTAGCCCTTGCCTATATTAGGATCTTCTAATCACTTCATTTGCACCGAGCATGAATTAACGAGATGATTTCCTTTGGTGGGAATTTTGGCCAAGTTGGAAAGTGTTATGAGGTGAACACCAATCGCGTAGGGGAGTTTGCGGAATCAGTCCGTGAAAGGAGTCACGCGGTGGACATCTCGTGGTGAACAGTGAACCACGTAAGGTGAAGAACTTTTTGCGAAGGAGTTTTTTCCTGGATTAACTCTTAAGAAAAAAATGAGGATTTCATCTCTCGGATGAAAAAAGGGCTTCATGGCACACTCACATATGTGTGAACCAAATCTGAGTTGATTCAGAACAACAGAAGTATCTTTTGGAGGAGCAATGTATTCACTTCAACAAAGTGCAATGAGCTTTCAAATTATGATTAGTAGTGAATTAGGAGGGACAATGAGTTCTCTTTGAACATTGTAACAACAATGCACTATAGTTTGATTTAGTACATTGACACATTGCCTTTGTATGCTTTTTGGATTGACCCAATTAAGGGCGAACCAAATAAAAATTGATTTGTCTTGTGCATGTTTTCATTTCTACTCATACATTACTACATGAAAGGGTGATAAAAATGTTTTGTGTAACGATGAAATAATATCCAAACATGAGAGCGTTTTAATCTGTCATACTTTGATTCAACCCCCCTCTCAGGGCATTTAACAGTGAGACCAACGATTGGTATCAAAGTTGAAGATTAAACTCAGTGTTTTTCTCTCAGTGGAAACAATAGAAGTTGTTAATCACAAAATGATTTTGATCTTTGATGGAACTTATTTTCAACCGTGGAAGAATCAGATGTAACACTACTGCAAATCATTAGACATTAATGTTTCTACAACTGTGATGCATAATATTTTGGCCAGTATGGACTATGAAGCTTTATCAGAAGCATATCGAAGGGAATTGGATGTTTACGTCATAGGAATTAATGCTTTAGGGGGGCCTTATTCAATATAATCTACACAAAGGTGACGTCATGTAAATCCTCACATGCTATGTGGAAAAAACTGATACATATCTACGAAGGTGGTTCAAAAGTCTGAGAAGCAAAATTGTTGGTTCTGTGGAACAAGTATGAAGACTTGAGGATGCACCCTAATGAGTCTGTTAATGCATTCTTTGATCGAGCGAACGTGATTGTGGTAGATATACGTGGTCTCAGAGAAATCCTTGATAACGTAAAGATCGCCAAGCACATTCTGAGAAGATTGCCACCTCAATTCAATCCGAAAGTCTCTTTACTTGAGGATAAAGATCCAAAGGAGCTGTTACTAGATTATTTGCACGATACTCTTTTCACAGACGAGATGAGAAATGATGATAACGCGATTGTGGAAAAGTGGAAGTCTAAGAGGTGACGTTCAAGGCTATGAAGAAGCTTACCATGGAGGATGATCAGGAAGAAGAAGAGGTGAATGAAGTTAAAATACTAAACACAACTTCTTTAAGGAAAGGAATCTGCTTTCACAAGAAAATGATGGTACAAAAGAAAGTGAGGCCGAAGAAATGGAAGAATCTAAAGATCATAAAGAAAATGTTATGGTTGCGGTTGCTGGCGGTCCCCAAACAAGAGAAGAGAGCGATAATGATGAAAGAGAAGTGAAAGGAAGTGTTGATCTCCAGGTTGAGTTGAAAGTTGCATTTGAAGAGATAAATGTTTGGAGAGCCAAAACAAAGAATGTTTGCGGTTGCTGGCGGTCCCCAGACAGGAGAAGAGAGCGATAATGATGAAAGAGAAGTGGAAGGAAGTGTTGATCTTCAGGTTGAGTTGGAAGTTGCGTTTGAAGAGATAAATGTTTGAAGAGTCAAAACAAAGAAAGGTAACATAACAATTCATATTGTCAAACTTTATATGCAACGACAGGAGGAAGAAAAGTCTGAGCTCAAGGCAAAAATTGAAAAGCTCAAATCTGCAAAGCCAGAAATCTCGTAGAAGGTTGGTGATTATAAACTCAAAGCTGAAGAACAAACTAGGGTGATCAATGATTTGACCAAGACAATAGAAGATTAGGTCAAACTTATTGAAGGGCTTGAAGAGGAAGTTGTCAGCTTGCGATAAAAAGTTGAAGATCAGGAGAGACTTTTGACTTCTGGTACGATGATGAAAAAGCTGACTACACAGGCGATAGAGAAAGGGGAAGTTGTGCATGGAGGTCCTGTAAAATAGACAAAGAACTGTCAACATAAGAAAAAGTCGCGTCTAAATGGCAAGGTTGATATGAGGTTTGATTGTAAACAAAAAGCAACGATGGTTGATGCAAGATCGCATACGCCCACTCCAAAGTTGAAGGGTAATTTTTGGATATGTCTCAGAATCAAAATATTTAGAGAACCTAAGGGAAAACCTATGTGTTATTGTTGTGGGAAGATGAAACATTCCCCAAATGTCTGTTCCAGAGCCAAAAGGTATAGAAGGTCTCAAGAGCAGTTTAAACGACGAAATAGAGTTCAACACTCCAGACATGTTTTTGATGGTCACTGTTTTTAGTGTGATGGATTCAGGCATATTACCGAATACTGATCACTAACACTGGAAAAGAATGTGCCAATAAAGACCCAAAGTGGGAGTACACAACAACTCAAGGAATCGTCAAGTGGGCTAAAAACGCAAAATCAATTTGTCGCTTTGAAAGATGAAGTTGGTCAATCATGCTGTGTGGAAGATCAAAAATACCGGTCAACATCAGGTATGAAGTCGAAGACATGGATTAAAAAGAAAAGAGTTGAGCATGCGATAGTTGCAGAAATAGCCCTTAAAGTATATGGTTGAGCCGCTGTTTGGATCATTGATAGTGAACACACTTTCCACATGACAGGAAATAAAGATATGGTGATAGGGCATGACAAGAAAAGTGTCGTTGGATTTAGAAACGATGACGACCTAAGAATTATTGGCTCAGAAAAAACCAAGTTTGCGGAAAAAGATACGAGACATGCTAATGTCTTGGTTGTTGAAGGTCTCAGTCACAACTTGCCGAGTGTCTGCCAACTATGTGACTCAAAGCATACGATAAACTTTACTAAGAAGTTTTGTATTGTAAAGAGAAAAGACGATGCAGTTGTAATGCAGGGGAAGTGCACGAAGGGGAATTTCTACCATGTGAGTGAATAATAAGATACGTGTTTTCTATCCAAGGAGGAATAAAACATGTTGTGACATAGAGCCAACCATCCTTGGAAGATCTGATGAAATGTGATACAACTCGAGATCTTCCTAAGCTATCATGTGATTGTACTCACATGTGCGATGCTTGCTAACATGGGAAGATCACTCGTAAGACTTACAAGGCAAAATAACAGAAATCGACAAGAGTGTTTGAACTGATACATATTGATGTGTGCGAGCCCATTTTACCAAGAGCTATTGTTGGAAATATATATTATGTTTTATTCATTGATGATTACAACGGGATGGCGTGGATTGCAGTCATCACTTATAAGTCTGTGGTGTTAAGTTGCATAACACAATACCATAGGGAAGTTGAAAAGGTGTTTGGTCAAAAAATTCTGAAATTTCGAACCGATAAGGGCACAAAATTTACAAATAGTCAGGTGGAGGATTATCATAAGAAGCACAAGATAAGACACCGAGCCTTGGCAGTGAGAACTTCTCAACAAAATTGTGTGGTTGAGAAGAGAAATCAGATCATAAACAATATGGCCATAACAATGCTTATTGAAAAGGACATATCAGAGATGTTTTGAAAGGAAGTGGTCTTGACATCGATATGCATTTCTAACAGAGTTTTGTTGTGTTCGAAAGAGGAGAAGACTCCATACGAGTTGTGGTATGGAAAAAAGCCAGCACTGAATTACTTCGAATCTTTGGAAGTGTTTCATTCTCAATAAGGGGAAACACATGAAGTTTGAATATCATGGAGATAAAGAGATGTTCCTTGACTATTTAGGAAAAAACAAAACACACAAATGCTTCAATAAGCGATTGAGAAATGTTATTGAAAGTAATGATGTGGTTGTTGTAATGTTTCGACCCGGGTGCCACACATCGGTGCCTTAAGCTGGTTTGTCACGTGACCTCAGGCACGCCCTCCCCATACGCCAGAGGATACCGACTAGCAGCGATGATCTAATATCTGTCATGGGGAGACTATGCCCTCTATCAAAACAACATAACAACATAAATAAATAAATAGCCAAATGATATAACCAATAACCAAACAAAACCAATATCACATGATGAATCAAAGATGAAAACAATATCTACAACTAAACAGTAGATATATCATGCTAAATAAGCGTCGTGTCAAAATGCAAAACCCAAAAATAGACACCGACAACTCCAAGCGTGTCCCGACACTATGTCTAGTTCCCTCATCCATGCTCCATTCCGACTCAGCCATCTAACATCAGACTCTTGCCTCCACCCCGTCCTGCAAACATGAAGTCTATTCAGGTACCGATCAGGCAGCCTGAGTAGGGTGTGGGTACAACTCAGTAGGTCACCACTAACGATGTCTAAAACAATATTCAGTAAATAGTAGTGTATGCAGTTGTATAAAGAATAAAACACAAGCAATAAAGTAAACAGTTTACAAATATTCATTTATTCTTTATTTAACCACATAAACCTCTGGGTTCCCGAGGACACTTGAACCCTCAATACCTGCTTTGACCCGTATCGTAGTCTGAACCAAATCACATTGGAAATTCACAATTCATTATAACACATGAATTTTCATTATCCATTTCATTTCATTTCAATTTATAGCACAACCACTTGGAACCATAGTCCAATGCCGATCTCATGGGCGTAGAACGTCGTGTCTAACACCCCGTGAGTATTTGGAGCCTATGTCTTTGTCCCACACCTCAACATCACATGGGTATTTGGAGCCTCAGTTCTTGTCCCATACTCACTATCTCATATGAGTATTTGGAGTCTTAGTCTCTATCCCACACCTCGTTGATTACATATGGGTATTTGAAGTCTCAGTCCCTATCCCACTCATTTATCACATGAGTATTTAGAGCCTCAATCTCTATCCCACACTCAATATCAATCAAATCACAATTATATCACATATATCACATCAATCACGGTTAATCAACATTAACCTTTTTTTATCACCAATTCATATCATGGTATACCATCACAATTTATCACAACAAACATGATTCCTCCATTTAATAACATGAAATAATATGAACAATTCACCATTAAACCATTTTTGCGTTGTTTAAATCATAACCCCATTGACCCATTAAGGTTAAACCAAACATCTCATAATTCTCATTGCCAATTAATTCATAATCACATCAATTGATCAATTACACAATCCCAATTTCTCATCAATTCCAGTCTCAATATTCCATTAATTAATCAATTAATTAATCCAGTTCCACCAATTCTAATTGCCCTAAATTTATCCCAATTCATTATCACATGACAATTAAATTAAATCAATTGAATCTCCGATGCAATTGCCTAATCATGGTAATTACAATTTCACAATTACATACCCGTAATTAAATCAATATTATGAGATTTTTAATTTAGACCATCAACCTCAAGATTGATGATAAATACTCGCCAATAGAAATCCCCAATTGAAGTGGAATAACCAAGATCACGATGAAGAACTAGATCTAGATCCAAAACCTAGATCCAAGTTCAAACAGATTAGATTTATCAAAATCTAGATCTAAATCCATCACTAACAGAGGAAAATATCCCTTCAAAGGATGAGAGCAAAACGAGAGAGAGGGAGGAAACCATACAGGTTGAGAATCTCCTAAGGGGAGGTGCAGATCCGTCAACGGATCTTCGATTCGCTGAGAACGAAGGTTAGAAGGCCTTGAAATCCGTATGGGAGCCTAAAAAAACAAGAGAAACCAGTTTAGGTTTGAGGTAGGGTGTTTCGGGGTATAAGACTTGGGTTCATGAATTTTTAATCTAATTTTCAGAATAATAAAAACCCATGCGCACGGTTTCCTGGGTAGGGGCGCACAGTTTGTCATACTATGCACTCTAACTGTGTGCCTCTCCTGTGGGGGGTGTATGGTTTGACAAATTGTGCGCTAACCGTGCAATCTCTTTGTTCGGGGTTGCATGGTTTGTTGGGGCAAGGTACACGGTTTGGGAAAACCGTATGCCAACTGTGCACTGCCCAAAACCACTCAAAAAGCACCAAATTTTCACCTAAACGCACCCAAGATAAAACCCAAACAAAATGTACTCAAAACAAGGCAAAATAGTACTTGTAAATGAGCTCAAGACATCTCCAGAAAAGGTTAGGATTTTTCAATCTTCTCATCCTATAACAGCTCGTCCCCGAGTTGTACTCACAAACATCTCTAAGATTTCGAGACAAAAAGGTCGGGTCACTGAGCCCTTTTATCTGCTTCTCTCTCCCATGTTTCCTCATGAACATGTCCATGTTGCCACAATACTCGAACTATCGACATGGTCTTTCCTTACAACACTTTCTCACTGCGATCCAACACACATATCAGATGCTTCTTAAAGGACGCATCCATCTCAAGCTCAACATTATCCACATCAATGACATGAGAAATGCCAGAGTGATACCGTAGAAGCTGTGACATATGAAAAATGTCATGCATAACACTATACCTCTGTGGAAGAGCCAATCGGTACGCCACCAGTCTGATTCTCTCCACAACTTCAAACAGTCTAATGAACCTGGGCACCAACTTGCCCTGTCTCCGAATCTGACGGTGACCCAATCTAGGCGACACCTGAAGGAATACACGATCACCCTCTGCAAACTCTAGGGGTCGTCGACGTCGATCGACATACGACTTCTGTATACTCTGAGCCGCAAATGTACACTTTGGAATCAGCTGAACCTGCTCCGACGTCTCCTGTATGAGACTTGGTCCTAACGGCTCTGACTCACCTGCCTCCATCCATCATAGAGGTGATCTACATGACCTATCATAAAGTGCCTCATATGGTGCCATCTATATAGCTACTTGATAACTTTTTTTATAGGTGAACTCCATAAACATTAAGTGCTTCTCCCAAGATCCATCAAAGTTAAGAACACACACTCGTAACATATCCTCAAGCACCTGAATAGTACGCTCCAACTGCCCATCTATTTATGGGTGAAATGCCGTACTCAACAAAACTTGTGTACCAAGTGCCTTTTGTAAACCCTGCCAGAATTGCGAAGTAAAACGTGAGTCACAGTATGAAACACTACTCAGTGACACCCTGTGCAGACGAATTATTTCTCGAACATACAAGTCTCCCAACTGATCCAAGAGCCTTTTGCATACCCTACCAGAATTGCGAAGTAAAATGCGAGTCATGGTTTGAAACAATACTCAGTGGCACCCTGTACAGACGGAATATTTCCTGAACATACAAGTCTCCCAATTGATCCACTGAGAAAGTCTCTCATATAGGCAAGAAATGTGCTACTTTCGTCAGTCGGTCCACAACCACCCAAATAACGTCATTCTTTCGAGGTGAGACCCACCATAAAGTTCATGGTAATATTGTCCCACTTTCATTCCGGAATGGACAACGACTGTAGTAAACCACTAGGTTGTTGATGCTTGACCTTCACCCGTTGACAGATGTAGCATCGTGTCACGAACCCTACAATCTCATTTTTCATACCCAACCACCAATATTGTCGATGTAGGTCACAATACATTTTGGTCAAGCCCGGATGTATCGCCCACTTCAAGGCATGAAATTTACGCTTTAGCTCCTCTTGTATACTTGTAGGTACAACAACACGATTCCTGATATAGATGATCTCATCCTCATCTATGGTCCGATTTGAAGGTGACTTCCCACCTTCAAGACTTTCCCTCAAGGCAAACATTCCAAATCCTCATACTGTCTGTCTCTAATCCGACTCAAAAGTGTAGACTCCACTGAAACTGATACGAGAGTCATCCGCTCCCAGCTCTCCTAAACCACAATATGCATCTCAACCAGTAAAGTCATCATCATCCCCTCAAAACTAGACTTTTGAAATGCCTGAGTCTGAGTCTTCCTGCTTAAAGCGTCGTCAACATTGTTTCCCTTCCCGAGTGTATATGTTAGCTCAAAATCAAATGACTGCATATACTCAACCCACCTCCATTGTTGGAGATTCAAGTCTCGCTGTGAAAAGATATACTTTAAGCTTTTGTGATCAGTATACACAGTAAACTTTTCTCTCAACAGATAATTTCGCCAACACTTCAAAGCATAAACAGTTGCAGCTAGCTCGAGGTTTTCCGTAGGGTAATTCCGTTGATATGAACTCAATTTTCGAGACCTATATGCCACAACTCGATCTTCCTGCATTAACACTGCTCCAAGCCCGATCCCATGAGTGTCACAAAACACCGTATACTCCTCACCCGGCTCAGGTAGGACCAAGATTGATAACGTTGTCAAACACTTCTTTAACTCTTGGAAGACATTCTTACATGCTCCAGACCATTCAAACTTAACTCCCTTCTTGGTCAAACCTGAAAGAGGTGTTGTCAAGCGGGATAAGTCCTGTATGAACCTCCGATAATAGCCTCCTAGCCCCAGAAAACTGTGGATATCAAAAACATTCTTAGGTTGCTCTCAAGACACAACTGTCTGAACCTTCTCTGGGTCCACTGACACACCTTCCCCCGAGATGATGTGACCCAAGAAGTGTACCTGATCAATCCAGAATTGACACTTAGATAGCTTGGTGTATAGCCAGTGCTCTCTTAGTGTACTCAGGACGATGCCAAGATGTTGAACATGATCGTCATGAGTCTTAGAGTACACCAAGATATCATCCACAAACACTACCACAAACTGATCCAGGTACGGGTGGAAAATTCCTTTCATTAAGGCCATAAACACTGCCAGAGCGTTCGTTAGCCCGAACGACACCACAACGAACTCATATAAGCTATACATGCTTCTGAAAGAAGTCCTCGGTATATCAGAAGGTCGAACTCTCAACTGTTGATACCCCGATCTCAAGTCAATCCTTAGAGAAAACACAAGCTCCTTTCAACTGGTCAAATAGATCGTCGATACGCAGAAGAGGATACCAGTTCTTCACAATCATTCGATTAAACTTTCGGTAATCAACACACAAGCGTAGAGTCCCGTCGGTCTTCTTAGCAAACAAGACTGGTGAATTCCAAGGCGACACACTTGGACGGATAAACCCCTTATCCATCAACTCTTCCAGTTGGGTCTTAGGCTCTTGAATCTTTGTTGGCGCCATTCTGTATGGTGGAATAGAAACTGAATCAGCCCCCGTCATGAGCTCAATCGTAAACTCTACATCTCTCTCAGGTGGCAACCTTGAGAAGTCCTTAGGAAACATGTCCTGGAACCTGTCCACTACGGGTGGAAAGACATCATGCTTCACCCCTCTGTCGTCCAACAATAGACTAGGCGGTGAGCTCCCCCAGTTGCTGATGAACTGACCCTACACTGCCCGTCTTGATATCCCACTCTCCACGGTGAATATAATTGTCACCCTCAGGAGACGTAAACATCACTCTCTTGCAATAACAATCTATGTGAGCTCGGTATGCCACTAACCGGTCCATACCCATAATTAGGTCGAAGCGTGACATATCCAGAATGTAAAGATCCCAAAGTAAATGATACTCTCCAACATCGAGAGAACACCCTTTGCACAAATAGATGTCTCTCGATCGTACTCCAAAAGGAATATCTATCATCATAACCCCGTTCACAAACTCCACCGCTAGGCTCAGGCCATTCAAAAGTTAGGTAGATATAAAAAAAACGAGAGGCACCGATATCAAATAAAGCACTAGCAAGCGTAGAAGCTACAAGAATAGTACCTCTAACCGTCGATGGTCCAGCCTCGCTATCCACAAGTGTAGACTGAACTGCATGCAACTGTCCTGCCCCTCTTCTCTGTGATGTAGTTTGAGTCCCCGGAGCTACACCACTTTGATGATATGGGTGCTCTTGCCCAAAAACACCTCGTCCATTACCTCGACCGCCATGACCAGTAAAACTCCAGCTGCCAGATTGACACAGTGTAGAAGATTCCTTCTCCACACTCTTGGTTCTACCTAGCCGCCCCATCATTACCCGTCTTTTGTGGGTTCCTGCAAAACCTTTGTAGATGTCTCATCCTGCCGCAAGCTCGACACTCTACCAGTGGTTGGGGATATTATCTACAAAAGTGGCTCGGCCTACCACATTGGTGGCAAAACACTCGACTAAGATCCTGGGTAACTCATCCCTCCCCCTGACCACGCTTCTTTCCCAAGCTCCGGTAAGAATTTTCATAACGACGCTTCCTACCCTCCAAAGACGTACCTCCTGACCGTCCAGCATAAACCACATGTCCTCCACTGGAAGCCTCTTTCAGGTTCCCCTAAAAAATGAGAGTATGATTCACCATTTCAGAAAACTTTTCCAGCCGAAAGATATTCACATGGGACTTAATCTCACATTTAAGCCCATCCTGAAATCATTTCGCCGCGGTTGCCTCATCTCCTCATCTCCTGCCAACGCTGGGGAAAAGCGCTGCAAATCCATGAAGTGTCCATCATAGTCCATCACAGACATACTCCCTTGGGTCAACCGCATGAACTCAACTGCCCTCTTTGGTCTCAGTGTCTTCGGTTGAAAGTGCTCAAGGAACTTCTCTTGGAAGTCCTTCCATACCACCATTTTCCTGCCCAGTCCGAGCATGAACATCCCACCGGTGCTTCGCTGATCCTTTTAGCATATAAGCAGCCAACTTGACCCTCTTCTCAGCAAGATTCTCTAAATGGTCAAGTATAGTCTAGATGGAATCAATCCAGAATTCAACCACCTCAGGCCCACCCTCTCCGGTAAATGTCGGAGGGTGCTGTAACTGAAACTCTCGTGTTAGGTCATACATACTCTTCACAACCCGCTCTAGGTCTCTCTCCATAAATTGCATGAAGCGAGTAAAGTTCTCACAGAATTGCACTCATAATCCTTCACCCGACACTATCGGTGCCTCAAGTTCCACTACTAGTGGATCATTTCCAGTCATAACCTCTGGTCATCCCATCAATAAGCGTTGTCGTGTAGGCATATCTCTACAATGCCAAACACACATCTCAGGACACATTACACAACATTAACACATTTAACACGAGCGATTTACATAAAGCCATAATAAGTCACCCCCTTCTGCCACACAGTCAAAATCGAGGCACTGTCACTAGCCTTAACCATCCTACATCTAGGTCATGGTTAACAAAGGAAAAACTCATTCTCATTATTCAAGTTTCTCATTAGACACCCATTTATTCACATCATACATCATTTTACTGTAGGTTCAGGGCGCAACAGAAGCGTGGGAGGGATGGTGCCCAACTTTGATTTTTTCCATATTCAATGAACAATCTGGGATCTATGCGACGATGAACGTTGTGATCCATGGAATTGAATCAAAAAAACAAGACAAAGGAATAGATCCTGGAATCAAGAGAGGGGATCAACATATATTGTTTATAATTACTTTAATTAAATAATAATTACCTTCAAGGTTTATTCTTTCTTCGTTGATGTGTCTGATCACAGATCTGCAGTGTACCGTTGTTGCATTGTAGAGATCAAGGGTAGATCTCCTTTAGCAGTGATCCACATGTGTTCCACGAATCTTCGAACGTCGTCGAAGGAGTCTCCAGGTGCTAGCACGAAAGATCCTCGTGCTTGCATCGTCCGCCTTCGATCTTCTTGAGAACCGCTTCCAAAGCATTCTCCTTGATCCGGTGGAGGAGGATTACTCTCGTTCTTGAGAGTGTTTTTAGAGAAGAAAGAACTCTCTAGGCTTGAGAGGTTTTCTCTAAAATGTTGTGCACAACTTAATTGACGTGGCTTGGCTCGCCCTTGGCTAATGAGAGAATAATATAAGCAGACATTTATTTCACTTGGGTAATAATAAAATAATTTGCATAAGTGGCTTTAATTATTTCATTAATCCTAGCGAAACCCTTATGTCAAATAATAACAACAATATTATTATTTCCTGACATGCGCTTAACTTGCGAGTTATAATTAAATATTATTTAATCAAATAATATTTAATATTATTATTTCTCATTGGACCCTTAAAATGTTGGAACCAATTTGTGTATAAGGTTGTATTTGTTGTCAATAGTTGTCAATGAAGATCAAAATGAAGGAGATCAAGAAGTACTCCAATGAAATGGAGGAATGGAAATTCAGATGATTGTTGTACTGATCATAAGTTCAAAGAACATGTGTCAAAGGTGATACATTGTTTACAACAGTGAAGAATGGTGAGGTATAATCCATCGGAGGATGATTAAAGAAGAATGGGGATCTGATGAAGACCATGCAATTCTTCATGATAGCATAAGATCCATGCTAGAGCCTACTTGATGCATTGAATCATATGTTTTGCATGAAGTAAAGAATGATGGTTGAAGAAGAAGACAATGTGGAAGGGATTGGAATTCTGAGATGGTCATGCACTTCACATTGTCTCAAAATATGATGATTCTAAAGTTGTTCTATCAAAGGAAATATATCACGATAGTGGAGTTTGTGATGAAAGCAGAAGAGTTTTTGAAGAAGCCAAATCACAGGCAGGAAGCATTCTTGAAGTGATGTGATTGTTGACAAAGCAAACAAACGACATGCAGATTTGTTGACAAATGAGATTTCATGGTGGCATGTTGAGTTCAAGGGCTGTGGTTAACGATCCATGTTTGATTCAAGAATGCCGACAAAGGAATAGATGATCTGGAGGAGGTACAAAAAGAGCAGATATATGGTGGCGCTGTTTTCCAGTGTTTACCAAATTTTTGGGCCTGAAAATCGACAAATAGAGAAACATGGAAAAATGGCAAAGGAAAGAGGGTCGCGCAAGTATTGGGTTGTTCGCGCAAGTGACCTGTGCGCCGTGAAGAGACTTGCGGGCCGGTGCCTAGGAGGATTGGAAACTTGTGCGCCTATTGTTTTTCAAGATCAGAACTTCAAAATATGGCAAAGGAAAGAAGGTCGCGCAAGTATTGGTGTGGTCGCGCAAGTGAGTGGTGCGACAGAGGCTAGGGCGGATGAGCTGCGCGCCGGAACCTGCGCGTCGAGAGAAGACTTGCACGCCGCCGCGCAGGGTATCCGAATGCCTATAAATAGAGGAGCAAGCCTCCTCATTCGGTACGAAGTTCAAGAATCAGAGATTGTTCGAGCTCTCGTCGTGCAGGTGGTTGAGCCGCGCAAGTGGTCGTTGGGTCGCGCAAGTAGAGGCTGTGCGCTGGTTGTTGGCTGCGCGCCCAAGACGGTTTGAGAGAGAAAGGAAGTGAGTCGCGCAGGTTTGAAGTTGAAGGAGGCAGTGTCGCGTAGGTGGTTTGGTGATACCTGCCTGCCAGTTTGGACTTGCGCGCCGAAGACTTGCGCGCCGTATTGGGACTTGCGCGCCGAGCTTGGAGAAGAGCGTCGAGTGCTGTTGGAGTACGCCCGTCTTTTTGGAGCTACACAAAAGCTGAAAGATTGCTCGATACCTTTAGTGCAACAGATGATGTATTCATTTGCAAAGACGGAAGAATAATGAACAATTTGCTTTTATGAAGAGAAGTGGTACCGCACACACATGACTGGTGTTTAACATCCTCGTTGTGCTTTGAGAAGAGAAGAAGAATGGTCCGTGCAACTAAACTCGGATCTGCATAGAAAGAGGGGAATATATCAATACACTCAGGTGTTAGCTTTCAGAATCAAAGGAAGAGAAGAAGAAGATTTAGTGCATTCAGTTATTGCACTAAAGAAGAAGATTGAATACAAAAGTGCATCAACTCAGAACCCTGATGCAAGCAATGTCTCATGATGAACAGGAGACAAAGAACTTAATGTCTATCTGTTGAAGAGACCTTCATGTCTATAAATTGAGTGGGACTTCACCAAAGGCAGTGAGCCAGGGGGAGTCAACGAGAGTGACCCGAGGGACGTAGTGAGCTATCCCTGAACTTTTTTAAAGACAGTGAGCCTGAGATAAAGTGACTGTTCCCGAACCTTTGTAATCCACAACTAGTTAAGATTAATGGAATTTGGTACGACCGACAACTTGTCGGCGTATGCTCCTTGGACGTAGCCCTTAGTGGTGAACCAAGTAAAAATTGTTGTGTCATCACTTTGCATGTGAATGTTTCATTGCTGATCATATCCATCATACATGTTTAGCTAGTTCCTACCAACGTGGGAACAAGATCCACAACTTAAAAAAAATTGACACCCTGATTCACCCCTCCCCTCTCAGGGTGTCTCGGGGTCCTACATAAACTCGGTCCGCCAATCCTCCTCAATATTTATTAATTATTCTGCCCACAATATATCCCCTCGAATAACTAGCGATGAAATAAATGTGATTAGACATACATGAATAATTATTAAACCACGACCGAGAATAATATTTATTCAACTTTTTAAATAATAAATTATTTAATTGAGATTCTGGATACATTTAATGTGTGACCTTCTAGGCCTCTTTGTCAGTGGCATTAAGCGGAACAGCTTAAAGTCCAAGGTTAACGTCTATCAACACGCCAAAGCACCCATAGAGAAAGAAGTTAATGGCACAACGACATGTCACCTCATACGAACTTTTACCACGTAATATAATCCTTTTATCACAATATCTCTAATTGTGCAAGTCGCATGCCAGTGCCATCAAACTATATGCTTGATATCTCTTTCTTTGAATTTTCAAAAATAGAACTTGCTTATAGAACATCATGATCATGGATTTATTTAGGCTATATCATTTCCATCAAAGGGCATGAGATATTAACTTCTGTTAGTGAACAGAAAAGATAAATCCTTTCTTACATTATTCATTAATGCAATATTACTTGTGACACACCCAACATATCTTATCTCGTCGCGAACATCTGTCGTCATAGTTTTCGTCAATACATCAAAGTACGCGACTCATAATATATATTAATAATAATCTTAAAGTCTAAGGACCAATACATACGTCCGTAGATAAGAGCATCCAATGATACTTATAAATGTTGATTTCATACTGTCGGGTATCGTTTTCATAATATTCTACTGGATATCACTAAGGGTGTACACCATGATAAGATGCCTCAAAGTCCTATGAGTCTCAACATCTGATAGCTTGTATCATTTGTGTCCCTCAAATGATATTATCCAGCAATAAAACATATATCTAAGAATAGTGTCATAACACTTCTGGGTTCTCATCATAGCAGGGATCTGCTATGACCTTTTAGCACGAAAACTACTATCTAGACATTATCACATATAATGTCATGCAGAAGAACAATCATGACGTGATAAAGAATTTATTGATATTCAAAAATCATGAATATAAGTTATCATACAATACATAAAAGTTGCTTATAGGGCACCAATTCCAACAGACTCCCACTTGCACTAGAGGCAACTACTAAAAATCTTCACTCCGCTAGCTCTCATATGATACTCATGCTTCTACTAAGATAGACCTTTAGTTAAGGGGTCCACCACGTTCTCTTCCATGGATACTCTGTTCATTGCAACTTCACCCCTCTGATGAAAATCCCTCAAGAAGTGATACCTTCAGAGTATGTACTTTGTCTGTTGATGTGACCTTGACTCTTTTGCAAGAGCCACCGCTACAGTATTGTCACAATACAATGTGATAGTATTTATTGCTAGGTACCACATTAAGCTCCTGGAAAAAGTATCGAATCCAAACAGATTCCTTGGATGCATCAAAAGACGCTATATACTTGAACTCCGCTGCAGAATCAACGACAACTGGCTGCTTTGCACTCTTCCAACTCACAGCTTCTCCGTTGAGACAAAAAACATATCCTGATTGTGACTTCAGATCATTTCGATCTGTCTGAAAGCCAGCATTAACATACCCTCTGATGAAAATCTCCTTATCTCCTCCATACACCAGAAGCATATTCTTAGTTCTTCTTAGATACTTAAGGATAACCTTAATAGTAGTTCAATGCTGTCCTCCTGGATCTTCTTGATATCTGCCTACTATGCTTAGTGCATAGACAACATCAAGTCTAGTACATAACATGACATACATGATTGATCCTATCACTGAAGCGTATGTGGTCTTACTTTGACTGTCACATTGCAATACATTTGTTGGATTGGTGTCGCTCGATCCGGTTGGGACGAATGCTTGTGGCCCGCAACTGTCGCGGGTCGAGCTCCACGGTGAGCTCGTTGGGGGTTGCAGGGGGCAACGCGTCCCTGCTCCGGGGGTCCGGGCCCAATTTTTCGGCACTGTAGCAATGCTGACCACTGTAGCAGAGCTGACCGCCTGACACCGACAAGCACTGTAGCGGTGCGGATTTCGGGGTCAACTTTACTGTAGCGCTTTTGACAAAGCCAGCCGCCATTCACTGTAGTGACGTGAACCACTTTTTTGAACAATGATCGTCTTCTCCATTGTTTTATAGCCCATTTTTGGGCTAGGGTTACTACTGAAAAAAACCCTCTGTAATTTGTGCTCCCGAATAGTGAAATATTCTGCCTCTCCCGTGGATGTAGGGATTATTCCCGAACCACGTAAATCGTTGTGTCCTTTGCTTTCTTTATTTCGTTTTTCTCGTTTCTGTCGTTGTGTCTCCCGACGATTCCGCAACAACTGGTATCAAAGGGGGTTCAAAATTCTCCAACGATGGCTCTGGATGAAGGCAAAGTGAAGATCGATCGCTTCGATGAAACTGATTTCAGTTTCTGGAGGATGCAGATTGAGGATTATCTTTATCAAAAAAAGATGCACTTGCCACTTCTGGGTGTGAAGCCAACGGACATGGAGAAGTCGGAGTGGGAGCTACTGGACAGACAGGTTTTGGGTGTTGTGCGCCTGACGTTGGCCAAAAACGTGGCGTTCAACATCAGAGAGGAGAAGACGACGGATGAAAGCCCTCACAAATATGTACGAGAAGCCTTCTGCGGAAAACAAGGTGCATTTGATACGACGATTGTTCAACCTGAAAATGGTTGAAGGGAGACCTGTTGCAGATCATATCAACGAATTCAATACCATCATAAGTCAGTTGTCATCAGTGGATATTGATCTTGGTGATGAGGTATGTGCTTTGGTTTTACTATCTTCCTTACCAGAGAGTTGGGAAGCAACTGTAACAGCTGTGAGCAGCACTTCGGGGAATACGAAGATGGCTCTGAAAGATATACGGGACCTAATCCTAAGTGAGGATGTTCGAAGAAGAGAATCAGGAAGATTCTCTAGTTCTGCTTTGAACGTTGAAGGAAGAGGAAGGTACCCACAGCGAGACAATCACAGAGGACGATCAAAGTCAATAGGAAAGAGCAGAGACAAGGCAAAGGGGCCTGGTCCTACCTGCTGGACATGCGGGAAGAAAGGACATGTCAAGAAGGAGTGCAGATATAACCGGAAGGGACCTGAAACCAGTGGAGCAAACACTACAGCTGAAGGAACTGATGACGTGTTGTTGCTGAGCGTGGACAGCCCGATGGAGTCTTGGATTTTAGACTCTGGGGCGTCTTTCCATTCTACATCGGAGAAGGGTTTCCTGAACAATTTTGTTTCTGGAAATTTTGGCAAGGTGCATCTTGCTGATGACGAGCCCTTGCAGATTGTGGGTAAAGGAGATGCACGGATCAAGACCAACAGTGAGAGCTTGCTGGTTCTGGAAAACGTGAGGTACATCCCTGGTTTAAGAAGAAATATCATTTATGTGGGACAACTTGATGATGCAGGGTTGAGTACCACGTTCACTGGTGGTGCATGGAAGATCACCAAAGGAGCTATGGTCATAGCTCGGGGAGCAAAGAATGGCACCCTGTACAACATGATAGAAACTTGCATGGACATGGCTGCATCACTGGAAGCTGTCGGAGGTTCTCAACTATGGCACTATAGACTCGGCCACATGAGTGAAAAGGAGATGAAGGTGCTGACAACAAAAGGGTTGCTACCAGAACTGAAGTCGGTGGAAGTAGGCTTATGTGAAGATTGCATCTTTGGAAAGTAGAAGGTGTCCTTTGCAAAAGGAGACAGAACACCGAATGCTGGAAAGCTGGACCTGGTGCATATAGATGTTTGGGGGCCTGCACCAGTACCATCCCTCGGAGGGTCACAATATTATGTGACATTCATCAATGACTCAACAAGGAAGGTATGAGTTTACTTTCTGAAGAATAAATTTGATGTATTTAAGATGTTTCAAAAGTGGAAAGTCATGGTGGAAAATGAGTCAGGAGCAAAGCTGAAATGTTTGAGGTCTGACAACGGTGGAGAGTATGGCAGTCATGAGTTCAGAGAATTTTGTTCTGAAAATGGAATTTGGTGGGAGAAGACAACCCCAGGAACACCACAACATAATGGTGTGGCAGAGAGAATGAATCAGACACTGAATGAACGTGCCAGGAGCATGAGGCTGCACTCAGGGTTGCCCAAAACCTTCTGGGCTGATGCAGCGAACATGGAAGCGTATTTGATCAATAGAAGTCCATCTGTGCCAATGGGAGAATGCCTACCCGAGGATCTCTGGTCTGGTAAGGAGGTAAAACTCTCATATTTAAGAGTCTTTGGCAGTTTAGCTTATGTACACATTGATGCTAACTCAAGGGACAAGCTTGATGCTAAGTCCAAGCCATGTTTCTTTATTGGTTATGGTGCTGATGAGTTTGGTTACCAGTTTTGGGATAGTCACAAGAAGATGGTCATTAGGAGCCAGAACATGGTATTCAATGAAGGTGTCATGTACAAAGGTCTTCATGAAGCTGAAGATGAAAATGGGAACATTGAATCAGAGTGCAAAGAGCAAGTGGAGCTTGAAGTTGTGTCTGAGCTTGAGAGATCCGAACCGGTGGAACCTACTACTCAAGTGGAGTTGAGGAGATCATCAAGGGTGAGAAGGCCTGTGTAGAGGTATTCACCATCATTGCACTATTTATTATTGACTGACGGTGGAGAACCAAAATGCTTTGAAGAAGCAATGCAGTTGAAGGAGTCAAGCAAGTGGGAGCTAGCTATGAAGGAGGAGATTTCCTCATTGCATGAGAACAACACTTGGGAGCTGACACCTCTGCCAAGAGGAAAGAAAGCATTGCAGAATAAGTGGGTCTACCGGGTCAAGGAAGAACATGATGGCAAGAGGAGGTTCAAGGCAAGGCTGGTGGTGAAAGGCTTTCAACAGAAAGAGGGAGTAGATTTCATTGAAATCTTCTCACCTGTAGTGAAGCTTACCACCATCCGGGTGGTTCTCAGCATTGTGGCGTCAGAAGAATTGCATCTTGAGCAGCTTGATGTCAAGACTGCTTTCCTTCATGGAGATCTGGAGGAGGACATCTACATGCAGTAGCCAGAGGGATATGTAGTGTCTGGAAAGGAAGACCTGGTGTGCAAACTCCAGAAGAGCTTATATGGATTGAAGCAGACACCCAGGAAGTGGAACAAGAAGTTTGATTCATTTATGTCTAAAAATGAATATAAATGATGTGGCATGAATCAATGTTGCTACATCAAGTCTTTCGGTGATGAATACATTATATAGCTTCTGTATGTGGATGACATGCTCATTGCAGGATCATGTATGCAGAGGATTAATGAGTTGAAAGGGCAGTTGACTGAGGAGTTTGAAATGAAGGATCTTGGAGAAGCTGACAAGATTCTGGGAATGAAGATCAAGAGAGACCGCACAGCTGGAACATTAATGTTGTCACAGACTGATTACATTGGGAAGGTTCTGAGAAGATTCAACATGATGGAAGTAAAGACAGTCTCTATTCTCCTGGCGAGCCACTTCAAACTATCAAAGGAGCAATTACCGAAGACGACAGAAGTGGTGGAGTACATGGAAAAAGTTCCATACGCATCAGCTGTTGGAAGCCTGATGTATGCCATGGTCTGTACTCGACCTGACATCGCTCATGCTGTGGGAGTTGTGAGCAGATATATGGATAACCCTGGAAAGCAACATTGGGAAGCTATGAAGTGGATACTAAGGTATTTGAAGGGCAACAAGGAGGTATCTCTGTGTTTTGGGAAAGGAAATTCATTGCAGGGGTATGCAGATGTTGACCTTGGAGGCGATGTTGACAGCAGGAGGAGTACCACGTGCTATGTCTTTACCTGTGGAGGAACTGCGGTAAGTTGGATATCACAATTGCAGAAGGTGGTGGCTTTATCCACCACAGAGGTAGAATACATTGCTGTAACAGAAGCTAGGAAAGAGATGGTTTGGCTGAAGTACTTCATGGATGAATTGGGAAGAAAGCGAGAGGAGAATGTATTGCACTGTGACAGTCAGAGTGCTATACATCTTGCCAAGAACCTAATGTTTCATGCCCGAACGAAGCATATTCAGTTGAAGTACCATTTCATCATAGGTTTGATACAGGATGAGTTGCTGACTTTGCAGAAGATATGTGGAACCAACAATCCGACAGACATGTTGACAAAGCCTATGGTGATACATAAGTTGAGGCACTGCTGTGCCTCTGTTGGTCTCCACTGATGAACGGAGGATGAGAGATAGAATAATGGAGGACATGATGAGAGCACAAGAGGAAAACAATTTGTATTTCATGAATCTGTGAATGGAAAGAACGCCACTGGTAAGTGAAGAAGAGGAAGAACTTAGATTAAGTAAGTTGTCTTCATCAGTTGCATCGAAGAAGTGTAGTGCAGTGGATCAGGCTAAAAGTGGGAGATTGTTGGATTGGTGTTGCCTGATCCGGTTGGGCCGAATGCTTGTGGCCCGCAACTGTCGCGGGCCGAGCTCCGCGGTGAGCTCGTTGGGGGTTGCAGGGGGTAACGCGCCCCTGCTCCGGGGGTTCGGGCCCAATTTTTCAGCACTTTAGCAATGCTGGACACTATAGCGGAGCTGACCGACCGACACCGACAGACACTGTAGCGGTGCGGACTTCAGGGTCAACTTTACTGTAGCGCTTTTGACAAAGCCAGCCGCCGTTCACTGTAGCGGTGCGAACCACTTTTTCGAACAATGATCGTTTTCTCCATTGTTTTATAGCCCATTTTCGGGCTAGGGTTACTACTGAAAAAAACCCTCTGTAATTTGTGCTCTCGAATAGTGAAATATTCTGCCTCTCCCGTGGATGTAGGGATTATTCCCGAACCACGTAAATCGCTGTGTCCTTTGCTTTCTTTCTTTCGTTTTTCTCATTTCTGTCGTTGTGTCTCCTGGTGATTCCGCAACAACATTCTCCTCTCGCTTTTTTCCCAATTCATCCAAGAAGTTATTCAACCAAACCATCTTCTTTCCAAGTTCTGTTACATCAATGTATTTTGTCTCTGTAGTGGATAAAGCCACCACCTTCTGCAATTGTGATATCCTGCTTACTGCAGTTCCTCTACATGTAAATACATAACCTGTAGTACTCCTCTTGATGTCGATGTCACCTCCAAGGTCAGCACCCACATACCCCTGCAACGAATTCCCTTTCCCAAAGTACAAAGATACCTCCTGATGCCCTTCAAATACCTCAGTATCCACTTCACAGCTTCCCAATGTTGCTTTTTCAGGGTTAGCCATATACCTGCTCACAACTCCTACTGCATGAGCGATGTCAGGTCGAGTGCAGACCATGACATACATCAGACTTCCCACAGCTGATGCGTATGGAACCTTTTCCATGTACTCAACCTCTTCTGTCGTCTTCGGTGATTGCTCCTTTGATAGTTTGAAATGGCCCTCCAGGGGAATAAAGACTGCCTTTGCTTCCGGCATACTGAATCTTCTCAGAACCTTCCCAATGTAATCAGCTTGTGATAACATCAACGTTCCAGCTGTGCGGTCTCTCTTGATTCTCATTCCCAAAATCTTGTCAGCTTCTCCAAGATATTTCATCTCGAACTCCTCAGCCAACTGCCCTTTCAACTCATTAATCCTCTGCATACATGATCTTCTAATGATCATGTCATCCACATACAGAAGCAATATAATATATTCATCACTAAAAGACTTGATGTAGTAACATTGATCCATGCCACATCGTTTGTATGCATTTTTAGTCATGAATGCATCAAACCTTTTGTTCCACTGCCTGGGTGCATGCTTCAACCCATAGAAGCTCTTCTGGAGTTTGCACACCAGGTCTTCCTTCCCAGACTCAACATATCCCCCAGGCTGCTGTATATAGATGTCTTCCTCCGGATCTCCATGAAGAAAAATAGTCTTGACATCAAGCTGCTCAAGATGTAAGTCTTCTGAGGCTACAATGCTGAGAACCACCCAGATGGTGGTAAGCTTCACTACTGGTGAGAATATTCCAGTGAAATCCACTCCCTCCTCTTGACCCGATACACCCATTTGTTCTGCAATGCTTTCTTTCCTCTTGGCAGAGGTTCCAACTCCCAAGTGTTGTTACCCTGTAATGAGGAAATCTCCTCCTTCATAGCCAACTCCCACTTGCTCGACTCTTTCAACTGCATTGCTTCTTCAAAGCATTCTGGTTCTCCACCGTCAGTCAATAACAAATAATGTAAGGATGGTGAATACCTCTGCACAGACCTTCTCACCCTTGTTGATCTCCTCAACTCCACTGGGGTAGTAGGTTCCACCGGTTTCGATGTCTCATGATCAGGTACACCTTCAAGCTCCATTTTCTCTTTACACTCTAATTCAATGTTCCCATTTTCATCTTCAATTGTATGACGATCCTTGTACGTGACACCTTCATTGAATACCACATTCTGGCTCCTGATGACCATCTTATTGAGATCATCTCAAAAACGGTAACCAAACTCCTCAACACCATAGCCAATAAAGAAACATGCCTTATGGTACGCGCGTTACAGCGCGTCCAAATTACAAATTTTTATAACCAACTGGCTACTGTAAAAGTGGCAAGCAGGGTCGAACCACAGAGAACACAAAATCTAGTTCACTAAAAAAAGTTTTGTTGGACAATGTTTAGACGGAAAAAGGTTGAGGGAATTCATATTTTTGAGTTTTCTTTTTTTTTTCCTTTCTTTTTAATAAAACTAAAAGGGTGAGACGACAAAAGATAAAAAGAAAATTGTAAATGAGAAAGATGGTGGACTCTGAATCAACAAAAATGTGTCGGGGATGCTGGTGTCACAATTAAATTATCACGCAGACATGCAAAATATTCTTTTAGGTGATTAAATATTTATTCTGTTTAGTTATCACCAGTTCCGAAAATATAAGCATTTTTTAGATGCTTAATTTAAATTTCCCAAATTATTTAAAGTCCCGTTCTCTGGTGTCATAAATAATTTAGAAAACTCGTTCAAGTCCCGAACTATACGGCAAAATGACACAACCCGTTTTTCACAAAGTTGTGTAACCAATTTGCACCTACCATCGGTCAACACAGTTTACCTTCTCGGACCGCCGCGTCGACTTATAATTAAAAGGGCCAATTTCAATTTCAGCAATTAATTCAGTGCAAAAATAATTTAAACAGATAAACATTCAATTAAAATAAATTTAATTGACAATTAATCATCAAACAATATGTTGCATGACATGCACAATAATTTTAATTAATCAACCAACACCCCGATACTAAGAAAATCACCCCGACATCACAACTGAAAATGTAAACACGGTAATAAGATGACAAGTCATGTAAAATAAAACTGTGTTACCAACAAATAGTCGTGTCGGTCTTCACTCTCGCTGCATGCAACTCGTTCTTCAATATCTGACCGCACCTCGGCACGTGATGACGTCGCGCGCTAGCTTTGCGACCACCGAAACGTAGGATATGAGCGGTGAGGGGTGCGCGGCTGCTGGTCGGCTCCTCGGGTAGCGGTGACCGATGCACTGTAAAAAAAACAGAAGAGGAGGAAGCAGTGGATCTTCGAACTGGAGGCGCGCGGTGGGTCCAGCGGGGTGACGAGCTGGAGATGAGAGGCGGCTGCGGGTTCTGGGGGTCGAGGGAGATGAGTGCCGCGGGTGAGGGGAGCGGGGTAGGGAGGCGATGGGTTCTGGGGGTCGAGGGAGATGAGGGCCGCGGGTGAGGGGAGCGGGGTAGGGAGGCGGCGAGTTCTGGGGGTCGAGGGAGATTGAGGCCGGGAGATGGGGGGCAGGAAAAAAAAAGTAGAGGATGGGCGGCGGAAGAAGGGGAGAGATAAGGGGGAGAGCGGGTCCAGCGAGGGAGAGATAAAAAAAGGCGGCGGGTGAGGGAAATAGGGGGGAAAAAGAAAAAAAATTCAAATTCAAATTAGATAAAAAAACTAATTAAATAATTATGTTTAATAATAATAATAGTAATAAGAATAATAGTAATACTAATAATAAGTAGAATTATTATAAAATAGTAATATTAATAATAACTAATATTAAACTAAAATATAAAACGTTAATAAAGTAAAAATTAATAAAATTCTAAAAAATGAAAATAAATAACTAATATTAATATAATACTAACTAAAAACTACAAAAACAACTAAAACATTTAAAATACTACAAAAAACCTAAAAACACAAGAAGCAGTTAGAAAATTAATTAAAACTAAATGAAAATAAGAAAAAAAATGTCAGTAACATCCATGTACATCAAATCCCCCACACTTAAACTTTTGCACTCCTGGGCAAAACAATATGAAATAAAACACAAGTGGTCCTGTAGACAAATTCAAACATCAAAATTACAAGTTCAAAAAAAAATTTCAATCTCTTTTCTCATAATATATCATGCTTCATTTAAAACTTCAGTTTCAAAAACAACTTTTCTTTCACTTACATTTTTTTTCAAAACAAGTACGTGCACTCATTAATCATGTGACCTACCTTGCCATTACACTCATTGCTCGAAAAGATTTGATCAAAGCTTTTTTCAGTTCTCATACACATGCATGATTACCATAGGCTTGCCATGAATTTCACATCTCCACTAGTGGAAATCAAAAGAATGCACCAATCTCAAAGACTTTACATGAGGTTCAAATGTATCTGAGGTTGCGGGACGGTGGGTAAAAAAAAATTGACATCTTTTTGGTAAAAAGGAGGGTTGAATCTTGAAATAATTGCATGATATATGTCAATCCAAATGTCTCCCTCAAACTCTTGCTCAAATGAATCCCTCAAACTCTCGCTCCCCCACACTTAAAACATTGCTTGTCCCCAAGCATATGATAATTCAATGTTTCACTCCCTTTTTTTTCCGCTCTTTTTTTTAAGACACAACTCACTCAAATAATATGGTCAGGAAAAACTGGTGAGTATCAAATCCAAAAACCCCATGAAATAAAAATCAGACAATAATCCCAAAGAATGGTGCAAAAGTAGCGTAATTGATGTAACATCTCAATGAAGCTAGGTCATGTAGAAAACTCTATAGTTCCTGAAGTAATGGATCATCACTTTAATAGGTATCCCCAAAGGTGAGGGTTACCGCGTAATGACCACCAATGTACTCATTGTTGGAACCAAAAGGATTCTATATTCCCATATCAAAATACATGCAATGAATGTGGCTATTGTGAAAAAATAACTCATATGACCAGGATGAGATAATGTCACTCTATGTACATCAAATGACTCACTGCCCCTCGAAGAACCCTCTCCATGAGTAAATCTCTCCCCCACACTTAGATTGAAAAATATCATGAAAAAAATCAAGAAATTGGTAGGGAAGAGTATCGGCTTGGGCTCATCCTAAAAGGCTCCTTCATGGCTTCTAAGGGCTATACGATGGAGAAAATGTATGGGTGGCTCAGTGGGTCAACGGGGGTGAAAAATCAAACAGATGCCTTGATCATTTTAGCGCAACTTTCAAAAATTCCTATCGATTTGATGGAAAAACATGAAATGTTCTAGAAGACATAACATGGGTGAGAATCCCTCAAGAAAAAAAAGGAGATAATGTAAAATGGGTCAGAGTCCTCACAGGTATGGAAATATAATGTTGGACATCACAGATGAGAATGAGTGCAAATAAGTGTCTCAAACAAATTATAAGTTTTTTGAAAAACATTTTTGAAGTATGAAATAATATCAGCAATCATCTAAGTCATGAGATCAAGGATCAAAGAATTCCAAACAAGAATCAGGTGCTCAAACTGCCTAGGGACACAAGTGGTATGTTCCTGACTATGTTGCGACAAAAATATAGCAGTTTCGATGTGGGTTTATCAATGATAAGAATGTTAGTTTTTTTTTTCAAATTTTTCTTGTTTTTTTTAGTTTACATGGTGTTTTTGGAAGCATAAAATATGGAAAAAATAAAACACTTCCCTGTGTAAGTGCAGATAGACGTGGAGAGGCTGCCTGTATCCGATGAAGCTCCAGAAATAATGTACCTGTAAAATCTACATATGGACAACACATACCCGCATCATATCATAAAGATAACACCAAGAATCATATAAATGGAAGCAGAGATGCAGGAGAGTGACAAGTGCACACAAATATCAGGAGTAGCTAAAAATTTTCACACATGCCATGTTTTATTTTCTCAAACAAACTAGAACAGTTAAAAGAAGAAAGGGGGAAAAAATGAAACTGGAACATGGGTTGCCTCCCAGGAAGCGCTAAGTTTTACGTCTTCAGCCAGACGAATGGACAATGTTCAATCATCTTGGTCCATCAGCTCAGAATTCCTCTGCCTCTTATGAGAACTAGTGGCTGTGTCATCGATCTCACGGGGATGCTTAGTGGGATTAACCACCTCCGGAGCATAGTGAGCGTGAAGCTGGTGAGGAAGGAACAAAATCTGTGCTCTTTGTGGTGGTACCAGCTGCTGAGCACGAATCTCTAGTGAAAGTTCCTCAAGACGGCGCTCAATATCAGCCAGCTCCTGAGTCATCCGTCGTACTAAGTTAGAGGGAGACGGAACAAGCGCATCGATGACCACAGAAGAATCAGAAGAGCTAGACATTTTTTTAGCTGCATCCAAAAAACAGATAGAGAGATAGAGATATAGTAAGAAACAAAGATCAAAGAATGAAGAAGCAGTCGGGTTGCCTCCCGATCAGCGCTAAGTTTAGCGTCTTCAGCCTGACGGATAACTTCTCATTGCAATTGTAGTTCTTCAATGATTCCTATTGTATTCAAAGTATGGTAAAGTTTAAGGCGTTGACCATTTACTTTGAATGGAGGCATCTTCCCATCAGAAATTTCAACAGCACCATGTGGACAAACAATTGTGACGGTGTAAGGACCTGACCACTTCGACTTGAGTTTTCCAGCCATGATTCGAAGTCGTGAGTTGAAGAGGAGAACTTTGTCGCCTGCTGAAAAATTTCTTTGTTGGATCCTTTTGTCATGCCAGGCTTGATTTTTCTCTTTGTAAATCAAAGCATTGTCATATGCTTCTCTCCTCATCTCATCTAGTTCATTCATCTGTAGAAAACGCTTCTCTTGGGCAGTTTTGAAATCAAAATTCAATTTCTTCACAGCCCAATAAGCTTTATGTTCCAAATCTACAGGTAAGTGGTAGGTTTTTCCAAAGACCAACCGATATGGGGACATTCCAATAGGTGTCTTGTAAGCAGTTATGTAGGCCCAAAGTGCATCATCAAGTTTGGTGGCCCAATCTTTCCTAGATGTATTTACAGTCTTCTCCAAAATACCCTTAATTTCTCAGTTTGAAACCTCAGCTTGGCCATTGGTCTGTGGATGGTATGGGGTGCTCATGTAGTGGTGACATCCATGGCGAGTCATTAGCTTCTGAAATAGCGCATTATTGAAGTGGGTACCATGGTCACTGATGATGAGCCTTGGAATTCCGAACCGGGTAAAAATGTGTTGCTTCAAAAATTTGATGACGACTCGAGCAGTATTTTCTGAGAATGCTTCAGCTTCCACCCATTTTGACACATAGTTCACACAGACAAGGATATAGGATTTCCAAAAAGATTTAGGAAAAGGACCCATGAAGTCAATTCTCCATATGTCAAAAATTTCAATGCCCATGATTGAGTGTTGTGGCATTTCGCGCTTCCAACTTATACCCCCAGTTCTTTGGCATTTTTCACAATTCATGATGAATTCACAAATATTATGATTCATGGTTGGACAGTACAAACCACATTGTAACACCTTGCTGATTGTTCGATGAATCCCATGGTGTCCCCCAGCTTCTCCAGTATGGCACAAGTTCAAAACACTATCAACTTCTTCTTCAGGGATGTATCTTCTTATCATTCCATCCACACAGTCTTTGAAAAGTAAAGGATCATCCTAGTAGTAATGTCGTGCTTCATTCAAAAATCTTTTCCTCTGTTCCTTTGATAAATCTGGATGTATCACACCTGAAGCTAAGTATTTCACGAAATCAGCATACCAAGGTGTGATTGTCTCAATGGCATAGAGTTGTTCATCAGGAAATGTTTCATTGATTAGTTCAACATTGATTTCACTTGTGTCATGGTCGAGGCGTGATAAATGATTAGCAACGACATTCTCTATTCCCTTATTGTCCTTGTCTTCAATGTCAAATTCTTGAAGTAACAGTATCCATCGAATGAGTCTGAGTTTTGCATCTTTCTTGGTCATCAGATACCGAAGTGCAGAGTGATCTTTATAGACAGTGACTTTTGAGAACAACAGATGAGATTGAAATTTATCAAAGGAAAAGACAACTTCTAGAAGCTCCTTTTCAGTTGTTGTGTAATTATGTTGAGCCTCATTCAAAGTGCGGCTAACATAGTAGATTGGCCTAAAGATCTTTTCTTTTCTTTGTCCCAAGGCAGCTCCAACTGCCCAGTCACTAGCATCACACATTAACTCGAATGGATGCTCCCAATCAGGTGAAATCATTATCGGAGCTTCAACCAAACGCTACCTTAATAATTTAAATGCTTCCTGACATTCAGGGCCGAATTGGAATGTGACATCTTTTCCTAATAGGTTCGTAAGGGGTCAGACAATAACAGATAAATCCTTAATGAAGCATCTATAGAATCCAACGTGCCCAAGAAAACCTCGAATGGAACGTACTGAAGAAGGTATGGGTAGCTCAGAGATGGTACTAATCTTTGCGGCATCGACTTCAATTCCTTTATTTGAAATTTGATGACCTAAAACTATTCCACTTTGTACCATGAAGTGTGACTTTTCCCAATTAAGCACCAGATTCTTTTCTTCGCATCTTGCCAAAACCTTATCCAGATGTTCCAGACAGTCATCAAATGAATCTCCATACACAGAGAAGTCATCCATAAATATTTCCAAGAACTCTTTAATCATGTCATGGAACATTGCCATCATGCATCGTTGAAATGTGGCTGGAGCATTGCAGATTCCAAAAGGAATTCGCCTATAAGCAAATGTACCATATGGACAAGTGAACATGCTTTTCTCTTGATCCTATGGTGTAACTGCTATTTGATTATAGCCTGAGTATCCATCCAGAAAACAGTAGTAATCTCGTCCTGCCAATCGTTCAAGGATTTGATCAATAAAGGGAAATGGGAAGTGATCCTTTCTGGTGGCATCATTCAATTTCTTATAGTTGACACACACTCTCCATCCAGTCACTGTTCTTGTGGTTATCAATTCTCCTTTATCATTCTCAACCACTGTGGTTCCACCCTTTTTAGGTACCACTTGCAATGGGCTAACCCACTGACTATCAGAGATTGGAAATATTAAACCAGCATCAAGAAGTTTAATGACTTCTTTCTTGACTACTTCTTTCATGGGAGGTGTCAAGCGTCATTGTGGTTGCCTGCAAGGTTTTGAATTATCTTCCATATGTATTCTGTGAGTAAAGATGGCAGGACTTATACCCTTTATATCAGCAATCGTCCAACCTATTGCTGGATTCCTTTGTGACAGGACATTGAGCAATTTTCTCTCTTGTTCACTCGAAAGATTGGCATTGATGATGACTGGTAAGGTGTTTAAATCTCCCAAGTAACTATATCTCAGGTTTGATGGAAGGGGTTTAAGCTCAAGTGTTGGAGTCTTTTCAAGTGATGTAGTGAGTGAAGTGAATTCATGTCTATCTAAAGGCTCGACTATGTTCCTGATGAATTCCACTACCTCGATTGATTCAGTAAAATCTTCATTTTCTTTGTGCAAATCCGCGAGATCCAGTGCATCGCTTGCTAACTCATCCAATTCTTCAATCGTATCCAGGAAATGACAGTCTTCTACAGATGGTTTTTCCATAGCCTTTAGGACATCAAATGTTATGTTCTCATCCCCAATTCTAAAAATTAACTTTCTCTCTTGGACATCAACCAACGCTCTGCATGTTGCTAAGAAGGGTCTCCCGAGAATGAGTGAGATGTCCTTGTCTTCTTCCATATCGAGGACAATGAAATCATCAGGGAAGTAATATTTATCAACCTTGACAAGTACGTCCTCTAGAATCCCTTGAGGATGCTTCACTGATCGGTCAACCATTTTCAAGGCGACTCTCATTGGCTTTAATTCGGTGATGCCCAGTTCTTCAAGGATTCCAAACGGCATGAGATTGACACTAGCTCCGAGGTCGCACAAAGCTCTTCCGAAGGAATAGTGAAACTCCCAGGGTCTCTTAGTTTTGGAGGTATGGATCTGGGTATGACCGCTGAACATTCCTCGTGCATTATGACTGTTCCCACATCATCTAATTTTCTTCTTTTTGACAGAAGTTCCTTGAGAAATTTAGCATAGTGGGGCATTCGTGTGATGGCTTCCACAAAAGGAATATTTATTTGAAGCGTTTTGAACATCTCCATGAATTTTGAAAATTGAACATCCAACTTCCTTTGCTTCAGTCTTTGTGGAAATGGAGGAGGTGGTATATGGGCTTTCGCTCTCTCGTTGAGTGCCTCATTTTCCTTCTCCTTTATTGCCTTTTCATTTTTTGCAAGTTTGTTTTGATCTTCCTCCTCTTTGGTTTCAAGTTGGATTGCTTTGTTTGTTGAGTCTCCATCCTCAGTGGAAGGTATAGGCGTCTCATCTATTGGTTGAACATCAGGCCTTTGGTGCTCTGGTAACTGTGTACCACTTCTCAATGTGATGGCTTTTGCTTCTTCTCTTGGGTTGACTCTTGTGCTTCCCGGTAGAGTTCCTTGTTGTCGGTTCTGCATTTGTGCGGCTATCTGACCGACTTGATTTTCAATGCTACGCATGGAATCCTGCAGGTTTTGGGTGTTTGTCTGCAAATTTTGAGTTGTTGCTTGCAAATTTTGGGTTGTTGTCTGCAAATTTTGAGTGCCATCTCTTGTAACTCAAACCTTGATTGATTGGACATCATTAGTTTAGCGATAGTTGCTCCCCTTGTTGTCCTTGCATTGCAGGAGGGGACAAGTCTGTTGTTTGCTTTTTCTCCTTATATTGTTGTTGTTGTTGAAATGGGGGTCGGTATTTCTGTTGATATCCTTGCTCTTGCGATTGCATGGCGGGTCTGAAGGAAGATTGAGCAGGAAATCCAGGTGGACCTGTGTTCTGGTTCATTGGTTGAGTAGTTGATGGCTCCTTCCAACCTTGATTTTGGTTATTTCCTTGCCAGTTTGTGTTGTAGTTGTTTCTATAATTCCCTTTGTTATAGCCGATAAATTTAACTTCAGACATCTTGGTCTCAGATGTGTTATATGGACACATGGGATAATCATGAGGGCCACCACAGTGTGGACAGTGTTCATCTTGAACAACATGGACTGACTTAGGCGGGTTTATTGACAAGTTGTCAATCCTCTTGTTGAGAGCTTCAAATTGTGCAGCCATGAATGTCTGGCCATCAACGTGATGCACTCCTGCCTTTCTTCTTGAAAAATCTTCTGGCCACTGGAAACTGTGTTCGGCCATGTTTTGAATTAATATGTACAGATCTTCAGGATCCATTTCCATGAACGCATTGCCAGTAGCTGTGTTGATTGCAGACTTACTCTCGGGTTGAAGTCCATAGTAGAAAGCTTGCAATTGGTTTTCCAACTTCATCCCATGATGAGGACAACGTCTTAACATGTACTTGAATCTTTCCCAAGCTTCTCCTAATGATTTGTATTCACTTTGACAAAAGGAGTCGATGTCTCTCTTGTTTTTCAAAGATTGAGCTGTTGTGTAATATCGATCAAGAAATTTCCTTCTCAGCACTTACCAAGTGAAAACTGTTTCTGAGTCGAGACTTTCCAACCAGTCCTTTTCTTTCCCTTGCAATGAGAACGGAAGCATTCGCAGGATCAACGCATCATCCGTCACTCCGTTATATTTAAATGTGTCACATACTTCAAGAAATCTGTTCACATGCATATAAGGGTCTTTGCTGCTCAATCCATGAAATTGTGCATGTTGTTAGAGCAGGTTGATCGTGGACGACTTCAATTCAAAGTGTGTTGCTTGGATTCTAGGTCTTGTTATGCCTGAGCTAACTCCAACTGTGTTGGGTCGCAACTCCTGTCTCATAGTAGTCCGAGGCCTTTGATTATCGAGACGGTTTTGGAAAAGTGGGTGGACTTGTCCACTAGGAAGCGTCAGAATGTGAGTTTCAACGCTTTCCTCTGGTGGATGCATTGCGTTTGCGGCTGAGGTACCGATTTGTTCTTTTCCCTTTCTTTGATGTTCAAGTTGTGGATCAAGGGTTGGGTCGTTATTTGACGGATCAGAATTACGAGTGTTCACCATTTAGGCGAACAGTTCCTAAAGCAAGGTCTACTTGAAATGTTCTTAATGCTAGACGTGCGCGTGCTCTCCGGCAACGGTGCCAGAAATTTGGTACGTGCATCGCAGCGCGTCCAAATTGCAAATTTTTATAACCAACTGGCTACTGTAAAAGTGGAAAGCAGGGTCGAACCATGGAGAGCACGAAATCTAGTTCACTAAAAAAAGTTTCATTGGACAATGTTTAGACGGACAAAGGTTGAGGGAATTCCTATTTTTGAGTTTTTTTTTCTTTCTTTTTAATAAAACTAAAAGGGTGAGACGACAAAATATAAAAAGAAAATTGTAAATGAGAAAGATGGTGGACTATGAATCAACAAAATGTGTCGGGGATGCTGGTGTCACAATTAAATTATCACGCAGACATGCAAAATATTATTTTAGGCGATTAAATATTTATTCTGTTTAGTTATCGCCAGTTCCGAAAATATAAGCATTTTTTAGATGCTTAATTTAAATTTCCCAAATTATTTAAAGTCCCGTTTTCTGGTGTCATAAATAATTTAGAAAAATCGTTCAAGTCCCAAACTATACGGCGAAATGACACAACCCGTTTCTCACAAAGTTATGTAACCAATTTGCACCTACCATCGGTCAACGCGGTTTACCTTCTCGGACCGCCGTGTCGACTTATAATTAAAAGGGCCAGTTTCAATTTCAGCAATTAATTCAGTGCAAAAATAATTTAAACAGATAAAAATTCAATTAAAATAAATTTAATTGACAATTAATCATCAAACAATATGTTGCATGGCATGCGCAATAATTTTAATTAATCAACCAACATCCTGACACTAAGAAAATCACCCCAACATCACAACTGAAAATGTAAACACAGTAATAAGATGACAAGTCATGTAAAATAAAACCATGTTACCAACAAATAGTCATGTCGGTCTTCACTCTCGCTGCATGCAACTTGTTATTCAATATCTGACCGCACCTCGACACGTGATGACATCGCGTGCCAGCTTTGCGACCACCAGAACGTAGGATATGAGCGGTGAGGGGTGCGTGGCTGCTGGTCGGCTCCTCGGGTAGTGGTGAACGATGCACTGTAAAAAAAACAGAAGAGGAGGGAGCAGCAGATCTTCGAACTGGAGGCGTGCGGCGGGTCCAACGGGGTGACGGGCTGGAGATGAGCGGGGTAGGGAGGCGGTGGGTTCTGGGGGTCGAGGGAGATGAGGGCCGCGGGTGAGGGGAGCGGGGTAGGGAGGCAGCGGGTTCTGGGGGTCGAGGGAGATTGAGGCCGGGAGATGGGGGGTAGGAAAAAAAAGAAGAGGATGGGCGGCAGAAGAAGGGGAGAGATAAGGGGGAGAGCGGGTCCAGCGGGGGAGAGATAAAAAAAGGGCGGCGGGTGAGGGAAATAGGGGGGAAAAAGAAAAAAAATTCAAATTCAAATTAGATAAAAAAACTAATTAAATAGTTAAGTTTAATAATAATAATAGTAATAAGAATAGTAGTAATACTAATAATAAGTAGAATTATTATAAAATATTAATATTAATAATAACTAATATTAAACTAAAATATAAAACGTTAATAAAGTAAAAATTAATAAAATTCTAAAAAATGAAAATAAATAACTAATATTAATATAATACTAACTAAAAACTATAAAAACAACTAAAATATTTAAAATACTATAAAAAAACCTAAAAACACAAGAAGCGGTTAGCAAATTAATTAAAACTAAATGAAAATAAGAAAAAAATGTCAGTAACATCCATGTACATCACCTTAGACTTAGCATCAAGTTTGTCCCTTGAGTTAGCATCAATATGTTCATAAACCAAATTTCCAAAGACTCGTAAATGTGAGAGTCTTACCACCTTACCAGACCAGAGCTCCTCAGGTAGACATTCTCCCATTGACACAGATGAACTCTTGTTGATGAGATATGCTGCCATGTTCACTGAATCAGCCCAGAAGGTCTTGGGAAACCCTGAGTGTAACCTCATACTCTTGGTACGTTCATTCAATGTCCTATTCATCCTTTCAACCACACCATTATTTTACGGTGTACCTGAAATAGTCTTCTCCCACCGAATTCTATTACTAGAACAGAATTCCCTGAACTCTTGATTGCCGTACTCTCCACCATTGTCAGACCTCAAGCATTTCAGCTTGGATCCCAACTCCTTCTCCATCACGATCTTCCACTTTTGAAGCATCTTAAACACATCAAATTTTCTTTTCAGAAAGTAAACCCATACCTTCCTTGTTGAGTCGTCGATGAATATCACAGTATTGTGACCCTCTGAGGGAATGCACTGGTGCAGGACCCCAAACATCAGTGTGCACCAGGTTCAACTTCAGAGTCTTTGGTGTTCTGCCTCCTTTTGCAAATGATACCTTCTTCTACTTTCCAAGGATGCAATCTTTACATAAACTAACCTCCACTGATTTCAGCTCTGGTTGCAGCCTTTTTGTTGCCAGCACCTTCATCCCTTTCTCACTCATGCGACCTAGCCTGTAGTGTCACAATTGAAAATCCCCGGTAGCATTTAATGATGCTACCATGTTCATGCAGGTCTCTATCATGTTGTACAAAGTACCATTTTTTTCTCTCCGAGCTATGACCATAACTCCCTTGGTAATTTTCCAGGCATCACCAGTAAACATGGTACTGAAGCCTGTATCATCAAGTTGCCCAACATAAATGATATTTATTCTTAAACTAGGGATATACCTCACGTTTTACAGAACCAACAAACTCCCACTGTTGGTCTTGATCCGTGCATCTCCTTTACCCGTAATCTGCAAGGGTTCATCATCAGCAAGATGTACCTTGCTAAAATTTCCAGAAACATAATTCTTCAGGAAACCCTTCTCCGATATCGAATGGAAAGACGCCCCAGAGTTTAAAATCCAAGACTCCATTGGGTTATCCACGCTCAACAACAACACATCATCGGTACCTTCATCCGTCGTGTTTGCTCCACTGGTTTCAGGCACCTTTCGTTTATCTTTACGCTCCTTGACATATCCTTTCTTCCTGCAAGTCCAACAGGTAGGACTAACCCCCTTTTCCTTGTCTCGGCTTTTCCCTCTTGACTTTGATCACCCTCTACGATTGTCTCGCTGTGGGTACCTTTCTCTTCCTTCAACGTTTAGAGCAGAACCAAAGAATCTGCCTGATTATCTTCTTCGCATATTCTCATTGAGCATCATGTTTCATACATCTTTCAGAGCCAACTTTGTATTCCTTGAAGAACTACTCACACCTGTTACAATTGCTTCCCAACTGTCAGGTAAAGATGACAGTAAGGCCAATGCACATATCTCACCACCAAGATCAATGTCCACCGATGTCAGCTGACTTATGATGGCGTTGAATCCATTGATGTGATCTGCAACAATTCTCCCTTTAAATATTTTTAGGTTGAACAATCGTCGCATTAAGTGCACCTTATTTTTCGCCAAAGGCTTCTCGTATATATTCGTGAGATATTTCATCATATCAATCGTCGTCTTCTCCTCTATGATGTTGAATGCCATGTTTTTTGGCCAACGTAAGGCGCACAACACCTAAAACATGTCGATCCAGCATCTCCCACTCCGACTGCTCCATGTCTGTTGGCTTCAGACTCAGAAGCGGCAAGTTCATCTTTTTTTTTGATAAAGATAATCCTCGATCTGCATCCTCCAGAAACTGAAATCAGTTCCATCGAAGTGATCGATCTTCACCTTGCCTCCTTCCATAGCCATCGTTGGAGAATCCCGAACTCAACCCTCTGATACCAGTTAATGTGGAAACGCCGAGAGTTGCAATGAAAAAACAACGATTCAAAGAAGAGTAAAAAGGGAAAAAAGAAACACTGAGGACACAAATATTTACGTGGATCGGGAATAATCCCTATGTTTACGTGGCTCGGGAATAATCCCTACGTCCACAGAGAGACAAAATTTCACTATATATCTGGAGCACAATTACAAAGAGTTTCTCAGAGTTTCTCACTATATTAACCCTAACCCGAAATGAGCAACAAATGGAGAAAACGATCCACTGTTCCACCAATTGCATAGGAATTCCGCATCACTATAGTGAAAAGTGACCACCCAAGTCCAAATTGCTACAGTGGATTCCAGTTAGAAGTTCAATGAGCTATAGTGAATGATGACTGGAAGTCCACGTCGCTACAGTACCCTGTCGGTGTCAGTCAGTCAGCTTTGCTACAATGGTCAGCATTGCTATAGTTCCCCAACATTTAGGCCCTGGGGGTCTTTGACCCCCAGACCCCCAAAACAGGGGTGTGTTGCCCCCTTCAACCCCCTAACGAGCTCACCACAGAGCTCAACCCACGGAAGTTGCGGCCTGGTGTCACAAACCCTTTTGGTTGTGTCATAACATCTTCCAGAAGGTTCTCGTTAAAGAATTCCGTTTTGACATCCATCTACCAAATCTCATAGTCATGGTAATATGCTATGACAAGTATGATTCTGATGGATCTAAACATGACAATTGGCGAAAGGGTTTCATCGTAGTCAATTCCTTAACACTGTTTGAACCCTTTAACCACTAGCCTTGCTTTATAGATACTAACTTTACCTTCCATGTCTACTTTCCTCTTGAATACCCATTTACATCCAATAGGATTTACATCAACTGACGCATCGAACAGAACCCAAACTTGGTTTTGATACATGAAATCCATCTCCGAATTCATAGCTTCTAGCCATTTTGCAGCTTCTAAGCTCTCTACTGCCTCCTTGTAGGAGAGGTTCATCATTTTCCAACAATAATGAGTTACCATCCTCAGTGACTAGAAAACTATCTCTCTGGTTCTCTTATCTCTCTTACACTCCTACACAGTACTTGTGTTTCAGGAACTATTTCTTTCAAGGGGACCTGTGGAACTTTTTCCTGTACCGACTCCTGTATATCTTGAGCATCAACTTCATCGAAGTCAATCTTTCTCCCACTATCCTTTTTGAGGATGTGCTCCCTCTTAAGAAAGACGACTTGTCTGAGGGGTTGTATAAGTAATATCCCTTTGTTTCCTTGGGATACCCTATAAAGATACACTTCGTGCCCCGAGGTGCTAGTTTGTTTCCTGAGAAAGTCTTAACGCCTCACATCGCCATACATGTGTATGCGACAAAATGAGTTTCTTTACACTCCATAGCTCAAAGAGAATTTTGTTTGCCCCTTTAGTTGGTGCTCAGTTTAATGTGTATGCCGCAGTTTGTAATGCATATCCCCAAAAGGATAACAAAAGATCTGCATGACTCATCATCAAACTTACCATGTCCAACATGGTACGATTCCTCCTTTCACTAACACCATTCCACTGTGGTGTATAAGGTGGAGTGAGTTGAGATAGAATACCAAACTCCCGTAGAAAGTCGATGAACTCTTGGTTAAGATATTCTCCACCTCGATCCGATCGAAGCTTCTTTATATTTTTACCAAGTTGATTCTCTAATTCATTCCTGAATTCCTTGAATTTCTCAAAGGACTCAGATTTATACCTCATTAAGTAGACATAACCATATATACTCAAGCCATTAGTAAAAGTTATGAAGTAAGAATATCCACCTCTAGCTTCTACTAGAAATGGTGGTTTGGTCATTTTCCCTTGTAAACAAGCATGACATCTATCAAGTGGTTCTAGTTCAGAAGAGTCTAACTAACCATCTTGATAGAGCTTTGTCAGACGATTCTCGTTTACATGACCAAGACGGTGATGCCACAACTGAGTGATATATGAGTCGTGTGAACATGATTCGTCATCGATTGCTAATACTTGGTTTTCGTAATTTAATACATACAGACCATTATTTAAATGTGCCATACCATAACACATGTTGTCCTTATAAAAAACTTTTATTTCCAAACTTGAAAATAAATCCATCTGTATCTAAACTTGATACAAAAATTATGTTTTTGGTAATAGTAGGCACATAATAACAATCATGCAAAACTAAAATCATTCCCATTGACAACGAAAGGTGGTAGTTACCAATGACAAGAGTAGCCGACCTCGCACCATTGACAGCTCGCAGATCCACCTCTACTCTGACAATTTTCTGAAATTTACTTGGTTCCTGCATTTTAATACAGATGTGAGCACCACAAGCTGTATCTAATACCCAATGTGAAGAAATGGAAAAATTACACTCAACAATGAACACACTTTTGGTTTTCCTTTGCCTCTGGGTGCAATTTCTCTTCCAGTGTCCTGACTTGCCACATGCAAAACATAATAGCTCTTTTTCCTTGCCCTGCTTTTGGATCTTCCTCTTCTTGGTCAGACGGTGCTCATGAGCTTTAGACTGTTTATAAGTCTTAGTCCCCATTGCCTTGTCTTTCCTCTTCCTATTCACCATAAGGACTATGAGTTTGTCACGTCGCATGTCCTTATCAACTTGATGAATCAAGGTTAGAAGTTTTGATAGACTCTTCTCATTATTGCTCATATTATAATTCACAATAAAACTAGAGAAGGCTTTGAGCAGTGATTGAAGTATGAGATCTGTATGCAAATCATCTGGGAATTTAATCCCTAAGATGTCCAGACGCTCAATGTAGCTGATAAGCTTGACTACTTGAGGCCCAGCTAGCGTAGACTCTCCAAGTTTAGTCGTGAACAAAGCATTGGAGATCCCATACCTCTCTTGTCTCACCTTCCATTGATAGAGATCCCGAAGGTGAGACATCATGCTACAAACATCCATTTCCTCATGTTGCTTTAAGAGCTCATTGGACATGGATGATAGCATGAAGCATTGAACACGTGTAGCATCATTCAAATGTTTCTCGTAAAGAGAGAGCTCTTCATCACTCATCTCATTTCCAGGTACAGCTGGTAAAGGTTCTTCCAACACATACAATTTCCTTTCATGGAGAAGGATGACCCATAGGCGCCTTTGCCACTCCTAAAAATTAGTGCCGGTGAGAAGATTTTCCTTCTCGAGTATGGATCACAGCAATATGTTTGATGTCATTTTTAATGTTGTTTCTACAAATAAGATGATCAAAATTTTAGTACTTTATCTGATAAAACATTGACAAATAAATAAATATTATATTTATTAGTCTCTCACTATTTTATCAAAACTCAATAGCTCTCACCATTGGCTTTAGAATATCCTGTTTCTTGGGCATTCAAGTGGTAAAGATCCATATTCCCCTTTTTATTACCCCAAATTTGGTTGGTCAAGCAACTTGAAAGGTTTTAGGTAGGCATTCCAAATGCCAATTGCATTAACTCACAGTTCTTTGATCCATTGAGTGGACTCTCCAATCATGAAACCATTAATTTAGATTTCTTCAATCTTTGCCTTTCAGTTACACCAAGTCCTATTTTGATAGGCAACCCTTGATGTCAACCAAGTTAAGTCAACCTAAAACCTCAAATTAGAATTCCCCGATAATTGAAAGCACCCCAACATTGGCTGGTCAAACACTTTGAACTATGGTTCAATTCTAACCAAAGTAATGAAATACTATACCGACTGAATATTTTATTGAGGGATTTTATCCTTTATGCGTAAATTGCCAATTATTATATTTTTACATGTTTGTTAATATTAAGTGGGATATGCTTAAGTGATTAACCATGTATTAGATAATATTTATTCATAATCCAGTTTATTTTAGTTCTATCTTGCATTCTTGTTAATTCATTAATTATGTGATTGCAACAAAACATCCATAATTAATAACCATGCAACTGAAAAAAATAAAATAAAGGGTATGATCATGAGTTTGTTCTAATGGTTAGTTTATCTAGCGGTTGATAAACTAACTGCTGACTTAGGGGAGAAACACCTTGAACAATTTCAGGTTCGTATTTACAGCTTTCCACCTATCCACCTTTATATCTCCTTGGATTGGTTTCGCCTCAGCTTCTAACCTGAACCACATCCACTAGTTTGATAGCTCCATCCATTACATATGATTTTACTCACACATTGTTGAGAGATAAAAGGGGGTTTACATAAAAGAAATCATGAGCACGTAGACCCTACATATTAATGAGAGAAGACACACAGACCAACAATTTAATTTAATAATAAATTAAAAGGAAACCAATCACATTCAATGGTCTGTTCTAGCTCATGATCATCCACATGCATGCAATGAATTACGTATTTAATAAAACTAGCATTCAATTATTTAATCGTTCTTATTTAAGATAAATTTTTCTCGAATCAATTAATTATTATCTTTAATTAATCAATCATTTTATCTAAACCCTTTTCTAATTTTTCTTGAGATTCTCATCCATTATAATTTTAAACAAATTAAAATTCATTTAAAATTAACCTTGTACATTAATGTACCTTAGAGGTAACCTGATGAATACCCGTCCAAATCTAGTCAACATGTATTATACTTGTATACACTTTATTCTTTGTGACATATAGCATGCACGACTTATCACATACTTTCATGACATGTACTTCACGAATGATTACACGAATTACACGAATTTTTGGTAATGTGTCATGCTTTAATGCCTGTATAATAATAACTGTAATACAACTTATACATCATATGCAGATATGAACATTATGCAGATATTAAAGTTTTAATTCATCATGATTTGGTAACAGTACACGATGTGTAGATCTGAGCTACATGACGTGTACTACCTTCACTATCTATTCGAAGTACACGCCCAGGGACTCGGTGTGTGAGGCGTACTTTGAATGTCTTGGAGCACATGGCGTGTCCAGTGGGTCACACACTGTATTGACTCTGTGTTACACGGTCACCGATCGACTAAGCCATGTATGAGATACACAACCCGACCATGACCCGAAAGGGACTACACGCCGTGTCCAGTGGGCCACACGACGTGTAGTCCGGCTGATCGTGTGCTAGTCTGTCTCGATCAACACGCAATGTAAGAATTAACTACACAATGTCTTTAATGCACACGAGTTGAGTAATTGCTGAATTAACTCCTGGTGCATTAATCACAACTACACAGTGTGTAACTCCAGTTACACGGTGTGTAATGCTGTTTTATCCCAACAAAATACTTGGCACCACTGGATGAGTTCCTCAATTTTATTTTAATCATAAAATCAATCACTTCTATTAGATCTATGAGAAATGGTGAAGGAATAAATAGATCTCGTAATTCAGATTAAAAGAACGATTAAATTTGAATCGAAAAACTAAATTATGAATGCGTAAATCACCAACGAATTTAAATAATTATAAACAATAATATGCCCCCTCTGAAACCACTTGTAGGTTTTGGGCGCAGCAGAAGTGTGGGAGGGACATTTCCCAACTTTGATTTTTTCCATATTCAATGAACAATTCGGGATCTATGCGACGATGAACGTCGTGATCCACAGAATTGAATCAAAGAAATAAGACAAAGAAATAGATCCCAAAACCAAGAGAGATAATCAACATATATTGTTTATAATTAATTTAATTAAATAAGAATTATCTTTAAGGTTTCTTCTTTCTTCGTTGATGTGTCTGACCACAGATCTGCAGTGCATCGTCATTGTGTTGTAGAGATCAAGGGTGGATCTCCTCTAGCGGTGATCCACACATGTTTCACGAATCTCCGGACATCACCGAAGGAGTCTTCGGGTGCTAACACGGAAGATCCTTGTGCTTGCATCATCCGCTTTCGATCGCCTCGAGAACCGCTTCCAAAGTGTTATCCTTGATCTGGTGGAGGAGGACTGCTCTCATTCTTGAGAGCACTCTTGGAGAAGAAAGAACTCTATAGGCTTGAGAGGTTCTCTCCAAAATGTTGTGTACAACTTAATTGGCATCACTTGGCTTGCCCTTGGCTAATGAGAGAATAATATAACCGGACATTTATTTCACTAGGGTAATAATAAAATAAGTTGTATAAGTGGGTTTAATTATTTCATTAATCCTAGCGAAACCCCCATGTCAAATAATAACATCAATATTATTATTTCCTGACATGCGCTTAACTTGCGAGTTATAATTAAATATTATTATTTCTCACTAGACCCTTAAACTCAATTCGTCAATCCTCCTCAATATTTATTAATTATTCCGCTCATAATATATTCTCTCGAATAACTAATGACAGAATAAATGCAATCAGACATACATGAATAATTATTAAATCACGTCTGAGAACAATATTTATTCAACTTGTTAAATAATAAATTATTTAACTGAGATTTTGGATATACTTAGTGTGTGACCCCTCTAGGCCTCTTTCTCAGTGACATTAGGCGAAAAGTCCAAGGTTAGCGTCTAGCAACACGCCAAGACACCCATAGATAAAGAAGTTAATGCCACAACGATATGTCACCTCATACAAAAGTTTACCGCGTAATATAATCACTTTATCACAATATCTCTAATCAAGCAGGTTGCATGTTAGTGCCATCAACCAATATGTTCGATATCTCTTTCTTTGACTTTTTGGAAATAGAACTTGCCTATAGAACACCATGACCATGAATTTATTTAGGCTATATCATTTCCATCAAAGGGTCTAAGATATTAACTTTCATTAGTGAACAGAAGGGATAAATCATTTCTCGCATTATTCATTAATACAATATTACTCGTGACGCACCCAACGTATCCTACCTCGCCACAAACATTTGTCGTCATGGTTTTCATCAATACATCAAAGTACATGACTCATAATATCTAATAATAATAATCATAAATTCCAAGGATCAATACACATGTCCGCAGATAGGAACATCCAATGACACTTATAAATGTGGATTTCCTACTATCGGGTCTTGTTCTCATAATATCCTACTGGATATCACTGAGGGTGTACACAATGAAAATGTGCCTCAAAGTCCTATGAGTCTCCACCCCCGATAGATTGTATCATTTGTGCCCCTCAAATGATATTATCCAGCCATATAACATATATATAAGAATAGGGTCATAGCACTTTCGGGTTCTCATCATAGTGGGGAACTGTTATGACCTTTTAGTGCGACAACTACTCTTGAGATATTATCACATACAATGTCACACAGAAGAACAATCATGATGTGACAAAGAATTTATTGATATTCAAAAACCATGAATATAAGTTATCATAAAGTACATTGAAGTTGATTATAAGGCTCCAACTCCATCATTTACAACTTTCAATTCCATATCAGGCACCATTTTTAGTTCAATTCCACAAGAAAAAAAACATTTCAATTTCAACAACTTACCCAAAACCAATTTTCCTTTGCATGCCTAAAATGATGCATATCACATAATAATTTCGAGTGCCTAAAATGATGCCTGCATACTCAACTCTCATGCCATACTGGGCCACAAGTCAAATATCAGAAAATCTTAGAAAGCAATAGCATCACACAACAAGTGCATCACTTGAGGTGAAATAACATCCAACTATAACAACACACATCAATAACAACAATCACACCTTCTGTACTTGGATTTTACCTCCGCACATGGGTTAGCCACTCCCATGCATGAGCTCTTAACCAAGGCCCGACTCATCCTATTTTCCTGTCTACATTTCCCAAATAGTAAGGCAAAATGAAAGAAAACCTCTCGAATACCACTTTGTGACGTTTCGACCTAAGTGCCACACATAGGTGCCCTGACCTGGTTTGTCACGTGACCTCAAATGCACCTCCCCATATGTCAGAGGGTGCTGACTAACAACGAGAGTCTAATATCAGTCCTGGTGAGACTACCCTCTTCATCAAAGTGCACAACATCGAAAATACATAAACAATAGCCAAATGATATAACCAATAACCAGAAAAAACCAGTATCACGTGATGAACCCAAGATGAAAACAATATCCATAACTAAATAGTAGATATGTCATGCCAAATAAGTGTTAAGTGTCAAAATGAAAAACCCAAAAATAGACACTAACAACTCCAAGCGGGTCCCGACACCATGTTTGGTTCCCTCATCCATGCTTCATCCCAAATCAGTCATCTAACATATGACTCTTGCCCCTATCCTGTCATGCAAACATGAAGTCTATTCGGGTAACGATTAGACAACCCAAGTAGGGTGTGAGAACAACTTAGTGGACCTCCACCAATGACGTCTAAAACAATATCCAGTCAATAAGAGTGTATGCAGTTATATAATGAATAAAATAAAAGTAATAAAGTAATCAATTTACATATATTCAATTATTGTTTACATAACCACATAAACCCCCCGGGTTCCTGAGGACACCCGAACCCTCAATACCTGTTTCAGCCCGTTCCAAAGTCTGAACCAAATCACATTGGAAATTCACAATTCATTATAATACATGAGTTTTCATTATCCATTTCATTTCAATTCATAGGACGACCACTTGAAACCATAGTCCAATGCCAATCTCATGGGTTTAGAACGTTGTGTCTAACACCCCATGAGTATTTGGAGCCTTAGTCCCTGTCCCACACCTCAACATCATATGGGTATTTGGAGCTTCATTCCCCGTCCCATACTCATTATCTCATATGGGTATATTTGGAGCCTCAGTCCTTGTCCCACACCTCGTTTATCACATATGAGTATTTGGAGGCTCAATTCTTGTCTCACGCTCATTTATCACATATGGGTATTTGGAGCCTCAGTCTATTTCCCACATTCAATATCAATCAAATCACAATTAATGTTAATTAATTCATAACCCCATTAACCCATTAAAGTTAAGCTGAACATCTCATAATTCCCATTGTTAATTAATTCATAATCACATTAATTAGCCAATTACACAATCCCAACTTCCCTTCAATTCTACAATAACAATATTCCATTAATTAATGAACCAATTATTTAATCTAATTCCACCAATTCCACCAATTCCAATTACCCCAAATTTATCCCAATTTATTACAACATGACAATTAAATTAAATCAATTGAATCTTTGATGAAATTTCCCAATCATGACAACTACAATTTCATAATTACATACACGTAATTAAATCAAGACAATGAGATTTGAAATTTAGACCACCTATCTCAAGATTGACGATGAACACTCACCAACAGAAATCCCCAATTGAAGCAGAAAAACCAAGATCATGACGAAGAATGAGATCTAGATCCAAAACCTAGATCCAAGACCAAACCGATTAGATCTATCAAAACCTAGATCTAGATCCATCCCTAACGGAGGAAAACATCCCTTCAAAGGATGAGAGAAATACGAGAGAGAGGGAGAAAACCATATGGGATAAGAATCTCTTATCGGGAGAGGTGCAGATCTGTCAACAAATCTTTGATTCACCAAGAATGGAGGTTGGAAGGCCTTGGAATCCATCTGGGAGCCTAAAAAATGAGAGAAATCAGTTTAGGTTCAAGCTAGGGTGTTTCAGGGTATAATACGGGGGTTCAAGAATTTTTAATATAATTTTCTAAATAATAAAAACCAACGTGCACGGTTTCCTGGGAAGGGGCACACAATTTGTCAAACCGTGCACCCTAACCGTGCGCCTCTCCTATGGGGGGTGCACGGTTACTCCTAAGAGGGCGTATAGTTTGAAAAACCATGCACCAACCATGCAATCCCACTCTGGTTGAGGTTGCACTAGGGAAAAGCGCACAGTTTGAGAAAACCGTGCACCAACTGTGCACTTCCCAAATCCCCTCCAAAACCCCCCAATTTTCACCCAAGATAAAATTCAAACAAAATATACTCAATGCAAGGCAAAAGAGTACCTATAAACGAGCTCGATACATCTTCAGAAAAGGTCAGAATCTTACATTGTAGTGGAAAATGAACAGAATATTCATCAAAACAATAAGTTGTTTATGGAAGAATGTGATGAACACGTGAGTAGCTCAGGGGGAGAAAAAGTGCCCAAGACAAATTCAGAAGAAGATTTAGATGATGAGCATGATGGAGTTAAACCTGTATCTGCACATTAGTCGAAGAGTCGAGCTGAAATTGATATGAAAAACGTCATCGATGATTAGATAGCACTAGTGCAAATAAGGAAAATGAAATCTCTATATCAAACATCTTTCTTATCACAGGTAGAGCCAAAATATTTTAAAGAAGTTGCAAAAGATGAGAATTGAATTTAGACGATAAATGAAGAGTTTGACTAAATAAAAAAGAATCATACTTGAGATTGTTTAGAAGCTAATGCACCAAAAAGACGTCATGACCAAATGAGATTTCCGTAACAAACCGAATGAATATGACATGGAGATTCAAAACAAAGCACGACTTGTATACAAGGGGTACTCCCAGATCGAATACATCGATGTTGATGAAACATTTGCACCCGTGGTAAGAATGGAGACAATTTTTTTGTTCTTAGCCATTATAGTGCAAAGGAAATTCAAAAGTTTTTAGATGGATGCCAAGTCATCATTTCTGAACGGGGTTCTGAAAAAAGAAGTATACATCGAACAATCAGATGGTTTTCTTATTCATGAAGATGAAAACAATGTTTTTTGGTTGAAGAAGGCGTTGTATGAATTAAAGCAGACACCAAGAGTGTGGTATTCATGACTTGATTAGTATTTGAAGAAGCTCGGTTTCCATAGTGGAAAAGTTGATTACAATCTTTATGTGAACAATGAGAGTAATCAAAGGAAGATGATGCTGGTTTATGTCAATGACATAATATTTGATGGATCGAATGAAGCATAGCGAAAACAGTTTGTAAAATTCATGAAATGCGAGTTTGAAATGTTAATGATTGGCAAGATGACATTTTTTCTTGGTTTATAGGTGACACAAGGAAGCTAGGACACATTTCCAACCATTGGTATCGATCACCAACCACTTTTTGTATCGAATTTCAAGATTATTTGATATCGATTCAATATCTGTTATTGAGAACAAAGTGTTCTATTGATGAACTTTTCATGTTACTCTTGTTTCTTATGTCGAGTATGCCTCATGTGGGAAGAGTACATGTTGGGTGAGTCTTTGATTATTATATGGAGTCACACTTTGTGCGAATGGTACTTGAATGAGGAAGTGTGCAAGAATTTTCAATGAGATGACATCAAAGGGTTAAAGAGAATTACCAACAAACCCAAAATGGGAGATTATTGGGCAAAAATCCCTCATATATGCATTTTAGAGTTTTTGGGTTGTTGTGTTTGTTGAAAAATGTAGCTGACTAAGGTTTTATGGATACATGGAAGAAGGTTGGTGGAAATGTTTCCTAGTATTTTCCATCTTTTTGGGTATGAAAAATCCGGGGCAAAGGGTTGTTACCGCATAAGATTTACACAGACCAAGAAAGGAGTTTACACAGATAGCGAAAGGAGATCGCGTGGGAAGCCTATCGGATTGTAGTCAAAAGGTGGTGGTTATTTGTAGATTGTGAAACAGATTAAGCGGAAGGAGAATCACAGGATCGCAAGAGAAGGATGTCATTTGCGGAGAGATGGTAGGGATTTGGTTGACAATATGGATGATTACACAAAGGGAGATTACATGGCGAAGGATCATGTGGTTCCATGAGAGAAGACCATTGTTCATGGTCAAAAAGAAAAAGACATTTCATGGATGACTTTTTTGGTGAAGGAGTGAAAAATAATTTTGTGATTAACAGATTTTTTGAAGCCCTTCCCTATATAAGGACCTGCTAATCACTTCATTTGCACCGAGCACCAATTAACAAGAGGATTTCCTTTGCTGGGAATTTTCACTAAGCCTGAAAGTGTTGTGCGATGAACAATAATCGTGTAAGGGAGTTTTCTAAATCGGTTCGTGAAAGGAGTTTCGCGGTGAAAAACAACTGCATAAGGTAATACACGAAGGCTAGTCATGTAAAACAGTTCGCCAAGCAGGAGTACGCAAGACATCTCATGTAAGACATCATGTAGTGAGCTCATGCGGTGGACATCACGCGGTGGACATCTCACGATGGCATCTCATGGTGAACAGTAAACCGTGTAAGGTGAATAATTTTTTATGAAGGAGTCTTTCATGGATTAAATCATACGCAGAAAGGAGGATTTCATCTCTCAGATGAAAAAGGAGCTTCATGAAACTCACTCAGAACAACAAAATAATCTTCTGGAGGAGAAGTGTATTCACTTGAACAGAGAGAGCAGTGAGATTTAAAATTATGATTAGTAGTAACAAGGAGGGGCAATGTGTCTGCTCTAAATATTGTAACAACAATGTGCTATAGTGAATTTGGTACATTGAAACATTACCTTTCTATGCTTCTTGGACCAGCCCAGTTAACAGTGAACTAAGTAAAAAATTTCTACGTCTCGTGCATGTTTTCATTTTTTCTCGTATATTGCTACGAGAAGGATATATAAGCGTGTTTTGTTTAACGATGAAACAAGATTCAAATAGGGAAGTGTTTTAATATGTCATACTTTGATTCACCTCTCCCTCAGGATATTCAACCTAGTTGGACCAACATGAAAACATTTAAAACACATCTATTTCAAATCATATAATCATTGTTATTTGGAAAACACGCTTCACATAAAACTAGCTTCACCTATAAATTATAGCAAACCTTTAGTAATATCAATTTATAAAATCACAAGTTATAATAATCCATCTACTGAAAACAATATCTGCCTATGATCAAAGTGTCATTCTCCATGGATCATCATCCATATGAATGTTTCCCAATTAACATCTTTCTCTCGTTCGTATTACAACTCATGGAACTTCTGATTCTTGTTATTTTCAGTGCCATCAATTATTACCCAACCCTTTCATTCATTTGACGACATTACACAGTTGTTGCTCATATTCAAGATTCATTTATTTTATTTAAAATCACTTTCTTCTTGAAATGATTCTACATGTCAAATCCAAAAAATCATATCTTAAATATAAAACCAAATTTAAGATAAAAACCCAATTTTTCATTTAAATCAAATCTCATGGATTTTCAAAAACAAATTCGAAAAATTTCAGGATCCATGCTTTTCATAAAAAATCTATAAAATTTCCATTTATAACAAATCTAAAAAATCTCTTGGGGATGACAACTACCACCGAGTAGACATATCATTAACATAAGAGACATTGCCTACGTACCTGTACGCACACACACATCTCCAAGCTCACAAAATGATGAAATAAAAAAAAGCAACCAATACATGCATACATCTATATCCCACAACCAGAGTACAACAGAAGTACTAAAAGAGAAAGAAGGGAAAACAACGCTCACCAAATAAAATTGTAAAAACATCCAACATGCTCAGAAGGAGGGGATCGTTGTCAACCACAACTGCTGGAAAGCTCCTCAGCGAGGCTCCAGTAAACAGCTCGGTCTGTTTAGCACACTAAGCTTTGTCTACCTTAAGTCCTCTGTGGACTTTGTCGAAAGCCTTGTGGTTTGCACAAGACACAAACCATGTGCAGGAAAAGCCCATGCAGGGGTGAGTATAATAATACTCAGTAGGTGCCTCAAAAACCCCAAAAGAAAAAGGTAGCAATCGAAAGATAACAATTCGCTCGACCCATCCAGAGGGAAACCCAATCGAGAGAGAAACTCCATCTTGAACCTTTCTCGGCTGTTATCAAATCAATTTCACATGATTATTTGATAAAATGCAAGTAAATACATAACCTTTGAAAAACACATCAATCACATGTTAATGAATCATAATCAATCAGAGAAAGTATATGATTCATCTACCTATTTGTGTTTGTAAAATTCATAAGTCTCCAAATGATGATCTTAGCAGAGAGAATCATCCAGTCCTATCATCTAAGTTCTTTACAAACCATAATTCATAATCCAAATGAACAAAGTCTCTAATTAATGGTAATCGACACAACCACTTCACAAACTTGGCATGAACCCCATACAAACTTGGCATGACCTTTTCCAAAATAGCATGTCGCCCGTGCACCTCTTTAGATTGAAGTGCACAACCTCCATTAAGTAGCATGACCTTTCATGTCACTTGACACATCCCCATGTAACTCGTTGGCCTTTTGAGTGAGAAAAATGGAAAACAAGAGTTTTAGGATATAAAGATGAATTATCTAACCAAATATTCATGTCTTTGAGAATATATAATCATTCTAGAACATACCTTGACAATCCTACATTGGTTTGGATTTGTGTTTGTGCAAAGTGATCATGTGGCAACACATGGTTCTCACAAACCATTTCCACATAAGTAGTCTATCAAACCCAATGTCTTATGTCTGTAGAGGTGATGTGCTCTATAAAATGCTGGCATCAATGTTTGTTTGATGAAAGGATTACAACTTATTCCCAATATAAAAGTTTAAACTATCTCATCACATAAAGTCTTGGATCCCAAAACAAAACCTGATTAAAACTTGGATCCCAAAAGGAAGCATTTGGGAAATGCTCTTAGACCTTTGATGTTGTTGAATTTATTTTCAATCAGATGTCATCTCGGATGGTGAAGCAACTCAGTAAAGAATGATAGTTGATGAGTCATTCACTGATGACATTTAGAGGAAAAGGATGATAATGAGTTCATATACCATCTAATATGAAGGGCGATTTACTCTTGTGTTGAGCCGTTAAGGGTAACTATCCGATCTTGAGAGTCAGTATTTTAGAGAAATTCTAAATGATGTGAAGATCACTTGTGAATAGTCTCTTCCCTTTAATGGTGTCATTCATTTCAAGTGTTCCTCAGTGATTCATGTTTTTATTTGTTTTATGAATTCTTCTCTTAATTTTAACCTCTTGAACTTGTTAGAGTTCTCGATCCACTCAATGGTATCTCACAGTCTCATCTTGTGTGTAATGGAAATGGGAGAGAGATCAACAAACAATATTTACAAGGATAATTATAAAATCCCACTCCTTTCCACGTTGGTTAGACATCCCAACATGGATCCTCCACTCTAATCTTATTATCAATTACAGCGGTTTAGGCAACAACTGGTTTGACACCGTAGTAATCGATCTTCCAATTAGCCCTGATTCTACACCCCAACCACCAAATCTTCTGCCTCAGTTGGTTAGACACCCCAATCATTCTCTTCCTCCTCAACTGGTTAGATACCCCAACCACAAGTCTCTTCGGTAATCATCTAGACACCACAGTCACAAGCTTCTCTTCACTTTTTGTGATGATCCGGTAGTAGTGAGATCTCATGCTTCTTCAATCCTCCTCCACGAGCCTGTAGGATCATACTTTATAGCGACCCAAGACTTTTTACACATATTATTACATGTTTTTTAACATAATTATCCATTAAATACAAAATAGGGATTGAAATTCCTAGTATCTTTGGAAGACTATGTACATAAAACATCAACATGAAAATAAAACATCTTTATTTTAATCTTCATAATGAGCTCCTAAATCCCTTTGATCTCCTAAAACTACATGAGATAACATGGTGAATACATAGGTAAAAAGGGCAATCTAAAAATCCTAGTAAAGAAATAAACATGATAATAAAGCATAACGCGCGAGTCAAAACCAACCGCCAAAACATAAACATAAGTCAAATCTAAATATTAAGACAACATCACATGAGAGATTAACATAAATAACATATTATCATAAGATTGTGAAAACATATGAAATGTGGTAGCAACACAAAACACGACTTAAGCACAAATCAAATCTAACTGTCAAGACAACATCACATAAGAGTCCCACTGTGGATCAGGTTTACTCCATAATCCAATACATACCGTCTCATGAAACAAAAATTTTACCCAATGCATTATAGTGTTATCTGAGCACACCCATCATAACATGTACATGCTTATGTGCGCCACATATGGAAGTCAATAATAAGACATAACTATAAGATTTACCCATAGAAAGAAATGAGTTTCATAATCTTGCCTCATATCATAATCAAAGGGGATTACATAAAGAATACATTTGAGAAATGAACATAAGACACATATTAGCCCATAAAAGGAAGTGATAATGAGCTAGGAATATATGTAAGAGACATATATATAGAATTTAGATGCAATCTATAACATCAAAGGGGGAGAGAAAGTGCGTTAGATAGAGAATGATCATAACCAGAAGAAAAAGGGTGGTTCAGAGAGATCTCTTACCTCAAGTCTTGTATTTCTTTTTAGGCGTTAAAAACTCATATATAATAAATATAGATTTATTATACATGTATTCTAGAAACATACTCATATATATCATACCATATATGATTTGGTTATAACATCTTACCACATGTTTATTAACAATTATTTATTAAAATAACTATTTTGGATGATCATTGCTTCATTTTTCATGCATGTTTTGATTCAACAGTCTCAGTTTTTATACATTGATCATGATTCCATTATCTTCAGAATGTTAACCATGATATTAATATCATATATATATTCATTATATATATATAGTGTCATCCATAAAAGGTAGAGATAAAAAAATGAATTACATCATTCATGGAGATGGTAGACCATATGTACACATGAACTATGTTTCCATTTTCAATGGAACGAAATAAAGAAAATAATATTTCACCTTTCCAGAATCATAATAATATCATAAATAACATATATATTTATTAAATTTATTATTATAACTAGTCGTGAGATATGATGATGAAAAACGAATTACATCGGTTCGCGAGGTGGTAGTTTTCCATACACACGAACGACGATTTCGTTTCCTATTTGATGGAAGAGGAGATGAATGTATGTGATGAAATTAACATAATAACATCTTAGTATATGGAAGATTTTGGTGTTATTATTTTATCATGTTTGAAGAAGATTTGAACTAGGTAGAAGAAGAAATAAAACTAAAAAATTCGGTCAAATACTATACCTCTTCTTCGGATAACTTCCTTTGCTCTACACCTTAAACTCTCTAAGGTTGATATTATATCCAAATCAAGATCTTTAGAATGCAGTGAGGGATTTTAGGAAGATATTTGGATAGGACTTGACTGAACTAAAAGGATTTTGAAGTGTGAAGAAAAGAGGAGACGAGATGCCCTTTTATAAGCGAGGGGATAAACACTTTTGGAATTACTTAAAATATTAAATGAATAAAAGTTGATTTTAATAGATAAAAGGCTCCAAATTGATATAATTTGAAGATATGATGATAATGGGTTGAAATACTATCATCCAATAAAATTTGGACAAGTTATCTTTGTTTTAATTCACGTTAATCATTTTTGACAATTATCGTGATAACAACGTTTTTACTCTTTAGGGGTCAATATAGTTACTATAAAAAGACAATTGGTCCATAAATGGACTATAATTGATATTTTTAAACACATTCCAATCACTTGGATGAATATAGATTTTTTATAAATTTTAAATCATTTAATAAAATATTATTTTTTATAAAATAACATTAATATCATTTTTGAAACTATTCATTTAATTTGACTTTGAAAACAACAAGACATCAATGAAATTAAAATATAATCCATTAACATCTCTTTAATATGTTATTTTTATCTATAAAATTCATGGAATACAACAATTCATTGAAATTATATTACTTTTAACATTTTTAAAATCATTTAATTTAATTTTATATTAATTGAATAAATATTGTGTCGGCGTTGCGTAAGCATTTAAGATACTTGTTTCATCACTAAAAATTAGAAATTAATTATCATGATAAAAAAAATAATTTATCTTTTAAATAACTCTTTTCGAATCTAATATAGCCTCTGGTTATCCCTATGTCAAAAATTCAGAGATAATAAAATAAGAGAATGATATTTTTGAATTTTCTTTACTCAAAATCGAAGAAATATGACACCAAGTAGCCATATTTTCAAAACTTGGATGGAAACAATTTAACTGCACTTATCCAATAGGATAAAGGTAAGTGTTCGAGTCATTTTTTAGTCTTTATCATGTTATTTTTAACCTTAATTATCCGATTTACTCTTATCGTGTTGATAATTATTTACTATGGTTGCTATTCATAATGATAAAAAATACGAGACATATTTACCAAATTTGAACCTCCTAATTCCAAATATGGAATCTATTTTTAAGATTCAATTTCTTGAAGTTACATAAATTAATTTAAGATTAAAATGAAAAACACAATGAAAAATAGTTTTTTAGAAAAATGTCTTTAAATATAAATATGTGTTTATACCAAATTCAAGTATAAAATTCATTCCAAAGACTATAATTAGATTATATTTAATCAAAAAGAACTAATGGAATTTTATAAACTAATCCAAAATAGAATTTGACTATATAAATACTTGAGAAGAAACAGTTTCTAATAAAAGTCAACATTTTTCATTATTCATTAAAAAAGAAATCTTTTCATAAAAATCCCAAAAATTCACCTTAAGCGAATTTTAATATGTTGATTTCAAAAATAAAGTTCAGTTTATCAAATACATTTTCTAAAAGTTTTAAATAATAATTATAATATTTTCTCATAAAAACAATAAAAATCATTTTTGAAGAAAACATATTCTTTTGAATAATTAGTTGATTTTACTAAAAATTGAGTGTTTATATCCTAAACATTAACCAATAAATTTTTATTGAGCATGAAATATATATATATTTCATAATATGGTTGAAGTCTATTCATACCCGTCAATTTAACGGGCATGTTATAAAAACCGTATTTAAATAATATTTCATAGTTCGTTTAAGCACGATGTGTTGGATTGGTGTAGCCTCGATCGATTTTGGATGATGTTGTACTGAATGATTGCGGACCATATAACACACCAAGCCACAACTTTGCTGGTTGAGCTCCACGGTGAGCTTGTTTGGGGTTGCAGGGGAAATGCGCCCCTACTTCGGGGGCTGAAGGCCCCGACCTATTTTTTAGGGCACTGTAGCAACTCTGACTGATTGTAGTAGAGTCGACTAGACGACAAAGACAACGCACCGTAACTATGCAGACTTTTGACATGACTACTATATCAGGGTGGACTTTGAAGACAACATTACTAACTCCGTTGAATTCCAGCTGGTGACCACTATAGCAGCTTGGACTTGGGTGTTAACGACACTGTAGCGATGCGGAATTCCAGCCACCTTTCACTTTAGCACAACAGACTTTATGTGCGGTTGCTGGAGTAGCATTTAATCTTCTTTATTTGCCCATTTCATGCTAGGGTTTATGTGTGAGAAACTCTGAGATACTCCCTATAAAATTATGCTCCCAGATTTCACAGTGAAGTCATTCTTCCTCTCTGTGGACGTAAGGATTATTCCCGAACTTTATAAATCTCTGTGTCCTAAGATCTTCTTCTTGCTCTTTTGTTTTTCCCTTTTACTCTTCTGTGAATCGTTTATTGCTTCATTGCTCCCAACATTTTTCCGCAACATGGTGTTGCGTATCTTGTACGTTATCGAATACAATGTTCTTTTAAAAATGTTGAGGTGTTACATTCCCTGGTTTAATAAATTGCATCCTCATAATTTTAACTTGTTCTTAGTAATCAAGGATTTGATATTTGAAAATTACTTTGTTAAAAACCCACATCGTAAAAAGAGTTAATAAAACCTCCTTTTGAAAAGAGTGAAAATAATTATGAAGGTCATTCAGAATAACACATAACCAGGTTTCCAAATATGTGAATATTGATGGGAAGTAAAAATATAGATATGGAGGAAAAATAAATGTCTAAATAATTATAGATAGTGACATAAAACATTGATCTCAAGAAAATGATTGATCATGAAAATGTTAATGACTACGAAACCACAAATCAATGAGGTGTGGAAAGGACCATCGATTTATCAGAAATGATTATAATAGGATAACATTTTGTTTTAATATCCTTTTCCTAGAGTTGAGGAATCTCTTTACCACCTAAACCAAGGAAATATACTTACTTGACAAGTAGAATTTCATTATTTAATTAATTTCCACTACAATCTCATCTTTTCTCCAAATAATGAGTATTCTAGATGATTTTTTTCCTAAATTAATAAAATAAACTTCCAACAGATCACATAATCCATAAAAGGATAATAATCTATTCATCCTATCTTTAAACGTTAACTAAAACCAAAATGGTTAGCATAAAATGTATAAAACTTCATGTCAAGAAATAATATTTTCTACTCCAAAATTTTCATAATAACACCAAAGGTTCAACGTAGATCATTCCAATAATAAATAAACCTACATCCCGAACTAACTCAATAACCTCAGCATTAAAAAATATTTTAACCTCAAAGGTGATCTCATACCTTTCAACTTATATCCACAAAAATCTAATTGCATTCTTCCCAAATAATCTTTCATATTAAACCACATATTAAACCCAATGGTTACATATACCTCAACCCAATGATACAACTCTCAAAATATCATTAATCACCATGATAATCCACTATATAATCTTATAATGTAGTGAAATTCACTAAAATACCATGAATCATATTTAAAAATTTACCTGAAAGGTAATCCTTAGCTTGACCATAAATATCTCTAAAAATATCACCTTGTCAACGAATCACTTTTCAACCATCAAGATTATCTATATCCTGCCATCCAATAGATATTAATTCACTTAATATCAAATCATATACTAACCCAAAGGGTTATTTAAACCATAATAGAGTAATCTTTCTAAAATCTAATAAAAAATTCAAATCACCTCAAAATTTCATCACTTAAAACCTTAAAAAAGGAAATCGATGCCTTTGAACTTGTGATAAATCTTAAACTTATAAACTCATTATGGTTTCTATAACTCTTAAGTTAATCCCACATGAAAACATACATACTTCCAAAAATTAACACAATCTTTATCCCTAAAAAATATCACAGACTAATCCCATAAATCTAAAAATATGATAAAATTCATCAAAGATGACCTAAATCACTTTATCATAAAATCACTAACCAATTTCATGGTTACCAATACTATCCCATTTACTTTATCAATGTCAATCATCTCTTTATCTCAACTAAATATTATTATCTCAAAATTGGAAACATATTAATATCACTTTTCTAGGTCATCAGTACCATTCAACATATTATTCCAAATCCTTAAGAAAAACTATTGTAAAACAATCCTTAAATGTTTCATGATTCTTTTAACCGAAATATCATTGATAAAAATACTTCTATAACATAATTCTTGAATCCCAATATATAAAGACTTAAATTCTTTCACTTCAATAATTAACGTAACATATGTCCTTCCTTGGCCTAGGAGTTAACCTTTAGAAGAGTGCATTGATTTGGATAATGCTCAGGTTCCTCACATTTAGGCTGAATGGCCCGAAGGCTTTTTATTATTATTATTTTTGATAATCCACATTTCAAGGGGTGAGGTGAAACCCTTACAAGGCCTGAAGACTTAGAGATAATTATATGACCCGTAGGTCATAGAGGAAATCACCTAGACAAGACAACTTGAAACTGCTCCTCCCTAGCACATGTCATGATATCAGCACTCCACCTTCGCAAGGATGGTCGGCTAGCTGTCCTCTGTAGAGATACATAGGCCTGGTACCGATGGAAATGCCATACCCTCTCATTCTTCCAATTTTGGTTAGCTCTGCTCTGGTGAATGCACCTGCTCTGAATCATCATCTGGAGCCTTGTTCCTTTGTAATCTGACCATTACATCTGTAAATTGATGTGGCCTGAAGGCCTTGGGGTGGCTCGAAGGCCTTGAGTTTACCCAAAGGCCTTGAGAGAAAACTGGACCGAAATCCTTGTAGGACCCGAGGACAAAACCAATGGCCCAAAGGCCCAGATGGATGAATAGTTCTAGCTGTTATAGTACCGAATAGTACTAAATAGTATCTACTACAGTAACTGCTATAGTACTCTAGAAATATGTCTCCACCTGGATTTGATCTCGGGTCTCTTGGATGTACTTTCCGAGTCCTCACCAACCGAGCTAAGACTCATGTGCACCAGGTTACCCACATTTAATACAAACAACTACAAATAGATCTACATGATGAAATTTATTTCCTTCCATCAAACTCCTCATTTTCCCTAGAAATTTATTACTTATTGTCCTTCTTTTCAACACATAAAACATTTTCATGTTCCTTTGAGTCATTCTCACAGGTGTCTCTTTCCACATTTCTAACATGAAGGAAAATGAGTATTCTTTTCTCCATGGTCTCCACCACCCAATCTCTCTGTGAAATCTATTCTTCTCTTCTTTGGTGAGTTTGAGAGTTAGTTACGGTACATGTTGTTAATTATATATCATGATAACTGATCATACATAATCACAATATCTTTCACTTCAATCATCATACCATTTTCTTGCTCAGAATCACCTCATTGTCCATCACATTCAGCGTTAACATGATTCATCACGGTTCCAACAATTGACTAAAATAAAAAATCATGGTGTGAGCAATAATAATTATAATTATGAAAAATTCATTTATAGGATGCCTAATTCATGACACATTATTTTCTATCTAAGACCCCTTATGTTTAACCCAACTCATCTATGATTATCATCTATTCTAATCCTTTATAATGGTTCAAAATAAAAATGTAAATTAACCTAAGTATATCCCTCAGGAGTGTAAAACTAGGTGCATAGTAAGAGAACACTCACTATGCACCAGAATGATGGTTGAGATATATTCGACTGACTTTTTTTTGGAGTAATTACCCCTAGATGCATTGTGCCAAAACCATATCCACTTGTAGTATGCATAAATGAATGTATTTCTAGAAAAACCATATAATATATTTTATTATCAAAACTTTAGGACGTTATCCTATTCATAAACTTATCCCAAGGGTTTTCACCGAAGTTCTCTGATCCTAAAATCCAAATATTGACTAAACCTTGCATCTGATACCAACTATAGAGACTCAAGCCTTTTTGCACATATTTTTACATGATTTTTAACATAATTATGAATTGAAAAGCCTAGTGCCTTCAGAAGACTAGGTACATAAAACATCAACATGAAAATAAAACGTCTTTATTTTAATCTCTACAATGAGCTCCTAAACCCCTTTGAGTTCCTAAAACTACATAAGACAACTTAGGGAATACATAGACAAAAAGGGTGAGTTAAAAATCTCAGTAAGGGAGTAAACATGATAAAGAAGCATAACGTGTGAGTCAAAGGTATAACATGATATCATAAAAGAGAAGAATCATGACTAATCACATGAGATCATAACATAAAGAACATGATATCATAAGATCATGACAACATAGGAAAAGTGAAACCAACATAAAACTTGACATTAGCATAAGTTAAATCAAACTTCCAAGACAACATCACATGGTGGATATAGTCCCATAATGGATTAAGTTTACTCCCTAATCCCATACATAACATATCACAAGACAAAAACACTGCCTAGTACATTATAGCGCTATCTGGACGAACCCATCATAACATGTTCATGATTATGTGTACCAAAAAAGGAAGTCAACCATAATACATAAATATAAAAATTACCCATAAAAATAAATGAGTTTTATAATCTTACCTCATATCATAATCGAATGGGATTTCATAAAGAATGAATTTTAGAAATGAACATAATGCATGTATTACCCCATAAAAAGATAGGATAATGAGATAGGTATATATGTAAGATACATATATACAAAATTTAGAAGTAATCCATAACATCAAAGGTAGAGAGACAGTGAGTTAGAGAGAGAATGGTCATAACTCGAAGAAAAAGGGTAGTTTTGAGAGATCCCTTACCTTACATCCTGTCTTTCTTCATACGCATTAGTAAATTCTTTATAATAAATATAGTTTTATTATAAATGTATTCAAAAACCATACTCATATATTTTATACCATATATTATTTTCTTATAACATCTTACCATCAGTTTATTAACAATTTTTTATTAAAATCACCATTTCAGGTGATAATTGCTTTGTTTTTCCGGTAAGTTTTGGTTCAACAGTCTCAGTATTTATACATTGATCATGGTTCCATAATCACTAGAATTTTAACCATGATATTAATATCTCATATTATATATATATATATATATATATATATATATATATTTAGTGTCATCCATAAAATTTAGAGATAAAAAAATAATTACACCGTTCATGGAGACGGTTGGCCATATGTACGTAGGAACATCGTTTCCATTTTTGATGGATGGAAAAAAAAAAGTAAATAACAATTCACCATTCAAGAATTATAATAATATCATAAATAACATATATATTTATTAAATTCATCATTATAACCAGCTGTGATAGGCAGTGATGTAAAATGAATTACATCAGTTTGTGAAGTGGTAATCCTCCGTACACACGAACAACGACTTCATTTCCCATTTAATAGAAGAAGAGATAGATGAAGGTGTTGAAATTAACATAATAACATCTCTATATATGAAATAGACTAGTTTTATTATTTCAAAATGTTTGAATAAGATTTTAAGGAGGTAAATGAACAAATAAAACTAAAACATTTTTTTAAAGACTATACCTCTTCTTTAGATAACATACTTTTCTCTACACCTTAAACCCTCTAAGGTTTGTATTCTGCCCAAACCAAGACATACAGAACATGAGAAGGGATGTTAGGAGGGTATTTGGGTAAGTATTGACCAAATTAAAAGGATTTTTAAGTGTGAAGAAAAGAGGAGAGAATGTGCCCTTTTATAAGTGAGGGGAGAGACACTTTTGGAATTATCTAAAATATTAAATTAATATAAATTAATTTTCATGGAAAAGACTCCAAATTGATATAATTAGAAGATAGGATGAGGATGATTCAAAATACTATCATCCAATAAAATTTGGATAAGTTTAGATTAGGGTTTTACCCTTATTTCTTTGTTTTAATCCGTGTTAACCCCTTTTAACAATTATCATGGTAATAAAGATTTTACTCTTTAAGGGCCAATATAGTTACTATAAAAGGATAATTGTTCCATAATTGGACCATAATTTATATTTTTAAACATATATGAATCACTTGGCCAAATATAGGGTTTTTAGGAGTTTTAAATCATTTTATAAAATATTATTTATTATAAAATAATGTTAATGTCATTTTTGAAACTATTCATTTAATTTGACTTTGAAAACAATATGAAAACATTGTAATTTAAATATAATCCATTAAAACCTCTCTAATATGTTATTTTATTTAAAAAAATTCATGGAACACAATAATTAATTCAAATCATATTACTTTTATCATTTTTAAAATCATTTATTTTAATTTTTTATTAATTGAATAAATACTGTGTTGTCTTTGTGTAAGTATTTAAGGTAATTACTTCATCACTAAAAATTATAAACAAATTACCATGATAAAAAATCAATTATATTTTAAATAACCCTTTAAGAACCGAACATAGTCTCTATTTATTCCCATGTTAAAAATTTAGAGATAATAAAACAAATAGAATGACATTTTTGACATTTCTTTACATAAAATAATATAAAAGTCAAAATCAATGAAGTTTCCATATTTTTGAAACTTGTATGGACTGAACCCCACTCATCTAATAGGATAAAATCAAGTTTTAAGGACTTTTTTTGTCTTTATCATATTATTTTTAATCTTAATTACCCGATTTACTCTTACTGTGGTGATAATTATTATTATGGTTACTATTCATAATGACTAAAAAATAAAAGAGACATATTTACCAAATTTGGACAACATGATTCCAAATATGGAATCCATTTTTCAAGATTCAGTTTTAGAGGTGGCCTAAATTAATTTAATATTAAAACACAAAACACAATGAAAAACAGTTTTTCAAAAAAATCCCTTTGAAGTATAAAAATGTGATAATACTAAATTAAAATATAGATGTAACACCCCAAGATTCCACAATACGCTTCTCTTTGAATAATACAGTAGCGTGTGTTGTACACAACTTCGAGTTCTAACACACCACAACCAATCAAACTAGCCGTTATGAATAGTAATACCAACTTTTTGAAATTTTATACATTTTATCTTTCAAAATGGAATTCATTTTTGGATTTGGAATATTGAAATTATCCTAGGGTGAAATTTTGGTATTTTTCTGAAAACTTTCAATTTTTGATGAATAGTGAAAACACTGAGTTATATTTTAAAACCAAATTTTTATTTAAATAATTATTTATTTTATTTAAATTTATTTTAGGTAAAAATAGATACATAATACATATATAAGTTCAATTTAATTAATTAGAGTTAGTGTATAATAATTTTAGATATATAAAAATTTTATTGAACTTTTCACCGTCTTTACCCATCTCCTAGGAGAATTGGAATATTCACATAAAACTTAATTTTACCGCTTCTGTGAGTGGAATTTTGAAAATCCGAGAGACATGGTTAATATCAAGGAGTAAAATGTGGTTTAATAAGATAAAAATAATTTTTGGTGAATAGTAACTTTTTACTTTTATTTACCACGGTTAAAAGTAAATAGGGTAATTAAGGGTAAAAATGATATTATTATTACCCTAACACATGTCCTAATTCTATTGGCTAAGTATAATTCGACCAAAAACAACCTTAGGAATAAAATATGAACCTCTTTGGTCCACTTGGATTAGATTAGGACATTTATTATTATTTAATTCAAAGAAGAGTTAAAAGAGTAAAAATCAAAGTTTAATAACTAAAACATTTTTGATATAGGGTTATACATAAGATAAATTTGATTATAAATAATCATTAGAAAGATAAAAATATTTCCTACATAATGATATTTTATTTATAATTTTTAGACATTAAATAATTTAATTTATTTATGACACAATGGTGATGCAGTAATTACCTAATTAATGAAATATTAAAATAATTGATATTATAAATATCCAAATAAATGTAATTTGAGAATTTTTATGAATTAAAATAATTTTATAGGTTAATATGTCATATTATGATTGGTTATATGAATTTTATTCGAAGTAATAATGCTGTTATGAATTTATCAAAAACAAAATACCCAATAGTTTCAAAATTGACATAAAAGCATTTAAAAAAAATATTATATTATTAATTGATATTATATTCCTAAAAATCTAAGGTTCGGCCAAAGGACTTATATAATGATAGGTGTATCATTATCGGACCACTTGGGGGTCGCTTGGAAGTATATAGTAAGTTTATTAACTATATAATATAAAAATACAAAGAGACATGATAAATGTCAAACTAATTAACAAGAGTTAAAACTAAAATATAAGGTTAATAAAGTGACCCAAACCTGTCTAAAATCTATTGGTTGAGTTTTTTTCGACCCATACCCACCTTAGAATTTAAATAATCCAGTTTGGAGCCATTATAAACCAAATATGAATTTATTATAAAATAATACTTTATGTTTTTCCTAAAGAGCCCCTCCTCCCCCTTATAAAAGGACACCACTTCTAACCAATTCTTAATACCTTAAAAGCCTTTTGGTTCATCCAAAACCTACCCAAATATCCTCTCAACTTTCCTCACTTCACTCTAGTGGCCTTAGTTTGATCAGAAAGACAACCTATGGAGCCCTTTTGATCAAATCAAAAGGAAGAACCCAAAGAAGAGGTAATGTTTTCACCACCCTATTTCAAGTTACTTTCTTCTTACACTTTTTCTTTCTTTGTTATTTCCATTATAAAATAATAACTCAAATATCTTCTACATATTGTGATTTTATTATAAATATAGTACAACTATATTCAGTATTCTATCCATCCTTTGAATGACATGTCACCATATGTGCGTACGTACGACTTACCGTCTCCACGTCGTGGTGTAATTGTTATTCAAACATTTCATCATTTGGATGGGTATAATAATGATTATAACTGATGTACATAATAAATATAACATTATAATGATTCTGTATATATGATATACCATTCAATTATATACTATTTTAATATCAAAAGAATGATATTGTCGCTCGTGCATACATACGGACTACCGTCTCCACGAACGCGATGAGATTCATTCCCCATCATATCCATTCAAGTATAATTATCATTTGATGATTAAAAATAATGTTTAAGGACTTTATATCATTCTGGATATGAATAAGATACAACCTATCCATAAAAAACACATCTTATGTAACAAAACATATAAAATAAAATGAGTAAGTTAACACCCAAAATGACGATAATACTAAGATATTATTAACAAATCAATGTTAAAAGATCATATATGATATCATATTTATGTATATGATTCTTGTATAATTTAATAACAATGATTTAACTATTATACAGGAGGTTAACCTACCCTCTATCAAGGAAAAGTACAAGTTAAGGTTTTATTTCACAATCTCTTCATTATCCGAGGTTGTTTATACGCAATTATCTACTAGGACCTATTTATCATCCACATCCATGTTTCTTAAAAATGTATTCCAAAACATTTTTACTTTTTACTAGACTATGGGTTAAATTCATTTACACCCTTTTTTGGATTTTTATAAAATGGTTTGAAAGGAATCTTTCTGTCGTTTTCCAAACAAGGTCCCTTTTAACCTTTTCGACAAAATTAAGGTAAGAATGTCTTTTTTAACTTATACGGAGAGTGCGGCTATTTTCTGCCATTATAAAATCATCAAAGCTTCCCTTACAAGCTTATAAGAATATTTTCAAAGTAAATGTTTTCTTTTACAATTATGTGACTTTTAAATGTTTTGAAAAAAGAGATATTTCTCTCAAACAGTTTTAATTTCATCTATGTCAACATCCTTTGATGGATTTTAAGCTTATTTGAAGTTGATTTATTATGATACAAAACTTCCATATTGTATTGAAGGTTTTGTGATATGTTTAAATGTGGATGTGTTATTTTTATACCATTCATGGTTTATGGAGAAAGTATTGACATTTCTCATGATAGTTTTAATATGAATGTTTATGTTAAGTTTAAACCTGTTCATAAGAGGAATGCATTGGACTTAATAAGTGATGGGTGGAGCCCTCTATATCTCCTCGATGCATCAATAGGTCTCATGAGACAAACTAGTGTCTTGACAAAATCTTATTTGTAGTCTTGGCATAAGGCCTTGACTATGTGGTTATGATAGTCTTCCATTATGCATTTCATCATTATAAAAGTGGTTATTGATATTACATGTGATTATTAGACTAGTAGAATATCCATGTGAATAAGTAAATGACATTATTTCATTTTTTCCATATTATACTGAAGTTCAAGTTTTAAAGGCTTTTGTTTTAGTTATACATTGCCTCAAATGTTTATGCTTATTTATGAAAGATTCCACTATATTGTTATCCTTACTGAGCATCTAAGCTCACCCCTTTCTATGTTTTATTTTTCCCAGGATGTGAAGAAGTATTTTATGACTGAACTATAGGGATAGTCTGAGGGGTTATGAGTGTGGACTATAGAGACTATGTTGTTGTAGTTTTTTACTTTATCATGTAATGTAAGACTTATGAATGTATCTAGTGTTTCCAAGGCTACTAAACTAATTGATCTTTCGAGACTTGATCTTTTGTGATCATGCCAATGTTATGTAATAATGCACTGACTCTAGGTAACTAGGGTCAGGGCGTTACAGTTGGTATCAGAGGAAGTTTAGTACAAACCTTGGAAGCTAGATTTAGATAAACTCTGATTAGAGCTCATAGACCTAAGATGAACTTTGAGTACTAGTATAGAAGAACTTCCTAGAATTTTGGTAATGTTGAGATTTTGTGAGTTTTTTGAGCAATACATCCCTGTCTGGATATGAGCATGTAGAGGCGGCTCTGGAATAGATGTACCTAGGGGTAAAACCCAAAAACACCGCTTTGAGCTAGACTCGAATGGGAACTGATGCACGACAACGGGCCTTGCTGTAGTCTTGGTTACAACACTCCTGGGGGATATGCTTAGGATAATTCTCATTTTCTTTAAAAACCATTATGAAGGGTTTATGAGTATATACTTCCTCAATCAAAACATTTTTATGATTATGGATTATATCCATAAACTGTTCAATTTATGTTAAGTGTTTTACAAGTTTGAATTTATGTATTGCGATTCATAAACTAATCTAGTGTATGCCATTGTTTAGAAATGGCGCCTAGTGGAAGGAATGGAAACTGTATCAATGCACACACTCCATGTAGGGATTTCCCTCATACTCAAGATAATTATAGTGGATCTGGTGATGCAACTGGTGCTGATCAACTAATCACCATACTGGGACAACTCACTCAAGTTATGAATAATAACCTTACCCGTATGGAGCACACTCATCCGCAGCCTGGAGGATCAATTCTAGATCACTTCATGAGGCAAAAACCACTAAAATTAAATGGGAATACAAATCCATTGGTAGTTGAGAAATGGATAAGTTCCCTAGAGAAAATATTTCAGGCTTTGGGGAGTAGTGAAAGGGAAAAATTTGTCATGAAAGTTTATCACCTCACTGGAGATGCTGATCAATGGTAGTCATTGATTCAAAACAAAAAGGAAGATGATGAAGTATCAAATATGGAATGAATGGAGTTTAAAGAGCTTTTCTTAGAGAAATAATTTCCTCGTGACCATCAAGCAGATATGGAAATACAATTTCTGAGTCTGAGACAAAAGGAGGATGAGAATGTCGCAAAGTATGAGGCTAACTTTACAAGGTAAGCGAGGCATGCAGTAGATTATATACATAACCGAAGAAGTAAGATTGATAATTTCTTTGATGGGTTAAAACCGTTTCTTCGTTGAGAATTAGTCTCACAACCCTTCTCATCGTACAAAGATATTGTCTCATGTACTATCAAGACAGAAAAAGAATTCTCTAAGTCTTATGACTTTAAAGCAAAGCAAGAGAAGAAGAGATATGCTGATCACTCTGGAAATGGAAGTAAGGGGAATAAGGGAAAATTTTAATATCCATCCTGTAGTAAATGTGGGGAGAAACACCCTGGTACTTTCTTGAAGGGAATGGGAGTCTGTTACAAGTGTAGTGAAAAAGACCACCAATCTCGTGATTGTAAGGGGAAGAAAGAAGCTAACGATGTTCAATGTTACAACTGTAGGGAGATAGGAAATTATGCAAATGAATGTCCTAAGCATCATGGGAACTTACCTCAGAAAAGGCCAAGGGATCAAGGTCAAGATTATGCTATCACTACTGCTGAGGTAGAAGCTCTGAGATATGTGGTGGCAGGTAATTTAATGGTTTCCTCAAGTTTAGAAAATGCTTTATTTGATTCTGGATCATTGCATTGTTTCATATCTTCCCTATTTTCTAAGAAAATTAGATATTTATAATTTGATTTAACAAGGGAGTTGTCAGTTAAAACTTCTAAAAGAAGTATCATTGCTACAAATTTCTGTGAATCAGTTCCCATTAGAGCATGTAAATGTTCTTTATCTACTGATCTCATCATCATACCTATGATTGAGTTTGATATAATCCTCGGAATGGATTGGATTTCGGACCATGATGAGAAGATTTATTTTAAGAAGAAGGAGGTTACAATTTTAGATGATGATGATAAAGAACACCTTATCTTTAGAACATAATCGTCACCACATAATTCTTATCTAGATCCACCCCCAATAGCTCAACTAAATTCAATTATTAGGGAGGAAGAGAATGAAATGACTGTGGGTGAGGAAAGGAATGTTCAAATAGATGATGTACCTATTATGAAAGAATATGTAGATGTGTTTCCAGAAGATTTACCTGAACATCCTCCAGAATGTGAAATTAAGTTTTCCATTGATTTAATTCATGGATTAAGGCCCATATCGAAGACCCCTTATAGAATGGCTACTGTGGAATTAGTGTAACTAAAGAAACAACTAGAGTAATTGAGTAATAAGGGATTTATTTTCCCTAGTGTTTCTCTATGGGGAGCCCCTATCCTTTTTGTTAATAAGAAAGATAGATCCATGAGGTTATGTATCGACTACAGGGAGATCAATGCTATAAAAATAAAGAACAAGTATCCCCTACCTCGCATTGATGATTTATTTGACCAACTGCATAGAGCTCAATACTTTTCAAAGATTGAACTTCGGTCTAGATATCATCAGTTGTGTGTGAAGAAGGAAGACATTCTGAAGACAGCATTTCGAACCAGGTATGGGCATTACGAGTTTACAGTAATGCCTTTTGGGCTAACTAATGCACCCTCTGTTTTCATGGATCTAATGAAAAGAGTTTTCAAGGAATATCTTTATGACTTTATAGTGGTATTTATTAATGATATCTTGGTATACTCAAAAAGCTATGAAGATCATGAAAATCACTTGCACATTATATTGAAGACTCTAAGAAGACATGAATTATATGGGAAGTTTAGCAAGTGTGAATTTTGGCTTCAGGAGATTTCTTTTCTTGTCCATATTATCTCTAAGGATGGAATCTCTGTTGATCCTTCTAATACAAGAGCAATCCAAGAATGGCCAGCACTAACGAGTATAACTGAGGTACGCAGTTTTATTGGTTTAGCAGGTTATTATCAAGGTTTCATCCAGAATTTTGCCCGATTGGCTAACCCATTAATGAAACTCACACGTAAAGGGGTTAAATTTGTTTGGACAAAAGAGTTTGAAGAATGTTTCGAAGAACTGAAGAAAAGATTATTCAATGATCCTATATCGACTCTACCATCGGGTAATGATGAGTTTGTTATTTATAGCGATGCATCAAAGAAAGGACTTGGTTGTGCCCTTATGTAGAATGATAGGGTCATTGACTATGCATCACGACAGCTAAAAATTCATGTGAAAAACTATCCTACTCATGATCTTGAGTTAGCAGCTGTAATCTTTGCTTTGAAGATATGGAGACACTATCTCTATGGTGAAAAGTGTGATATTTATACTGATCACAAGAGTTTAAAGTATATTTTCTCATAGAGGGAACTCAACATGAGGCAAAGGAGATAGCTAGAATTACTCAAGGATTATGATTGCACTATACACTACCACCCGGGGAAGGAAAATAAGGTGGAAGATGATTTGAGTAGAAAGGATCATGGAGTTTTGAACTAGATGAGAGTTTAAAGGGATCCTATTTTCATGGATCTAGTGAAGATGGATATGGGAATTACCATGGAAGGTGAAACATCAATACTTTTTCAAATGATTTCCAAACCATCTTTACTATAAAGGATAAAGAGTTCTCAGATCGATGATGAAGAATTTAAAAAGAAGATTAAAGCTGTGAATGATAGGAGATTGAGTGACTTTGTGTATGAAGATGGAATTTTGAAATTTGGGAAGAGACTTTGTGTTCCCGATATACCTGATCTAAAAAGGGAATTGTTGGATGATGCTTATAGTTCCAATTTCTCTATACACCATGGGAGAACCAAAATGTATAGAGATTTGAAGGAACATTTTTGTTGGTACAACATGAAGAGGGAGATTTCTGATTTTGTGTCAAGATGTATGGTTTTTCAACAAGTGAAAGCCAGAAGGCAACAACCTGGAGGAGTCATGCAACCTCTTCCCATACCTGAGTGGAAATGGGATAATATCACAATGGACTTTGTCATGGGGATACCAAAGACTCCTAGAAGGAACAATGAAATATGGGTCATTATTGATCGTCTTACCAAGTCAACACACTTTCTTGCTACAAGAGAAGATCTACCACTTGAACTTATAGCAAGACTGTATATTAATGAAGTTGTAAGACTTCATGGAGTACCCCTATCGATTTTTTCTGATCGTGATCCCCATTTTACATCAACATTCTAGAAAAGTCTTCAGAAATCCCTGGATATTGAACTTCGTTTGAGCACTGCCTACCACCCCCAAACTGATGGACAATCAGAATGGACTATTCAAACCTCAGAAGACATGTTGAGATCTTTCTCACTTGACTTTCAGGGTATGTGGGATCAATATTTACCTCTAGTGGAATTTTCCTATAACAATAGCTTCCATTCAAGTATTCGGATGACACCATATAAAGTGTTATATGGAAAGAGATGTCGCACACCAACCTTTTGGGATGATTTTGGTGAAAGAAAACTCGTAGGCCCAGAACTGGTTGAGGAAATGATGGAAAAGGTTAAGGTAATCCAAAACCACATCAAAGCAGCTCAAAGTAGGCAGAAGAGCTATGCTGATAATCGAAGGAAGGATTTGTAATTTCAGGTAGGAGATCATGATTTATTGAAAGTATCTCCATGGAAGGGAGTTAGACGTTTCGGTAAGAATGGAAAATTGAGTCCCAGGTACATCAGACCTTTCAAAATTATAGAACGAATTGGGGCTGTAGCTTACCATTTGGCAATGCCACCAAATCTCTCCAAAGTTCATGATGTGTTCCATGTATCACTGTTGAGAAAATACATGTCTGACCCAATAAATGTACTCACCTATGAGGAATTTGAACTAGAAACTGATCTGTCTTATTATGAAGAGCCCATCAAGATTCTTGATACCAGAGAACAAGTGTTGAGAAACCGGACGACTCATCTGGTAAAAGTTCTATGGAGAAACCATAAGATGGAAGAGGCAACGTGGGAACCCAAAGAACTTATGATGAAGAACCACCCGAGTTTTTTTATGCAGTAATATCCTAGAAATTTCGAGGATGAAATTATTTGGAGGGGAGAGTGTAACACCCCAAGCTTCCACAGTACGTTTCTCTTTGAATAATACAGTAGCGTGCGTTGTACGCAACTTCGAGTTCTAACACACCACAACCAATCAAACTATACGTTATGAATAGTTTTACCCACTTTTTGAAATATTATACATTTTATCTTTCAAAATGGACTTTATTTTGGATTCAGAATATTGAAATTATCCTAGGGTGAAATTTTGGTATTTTTCTGAAAACTTTCAATTTTTGATGAATAGTGAAAAACACTGAGTTATAGTTTAAAACCGAATTTGTATTTAAATAATTATTTATTTTATTTAAATTTATTTTAGTTCAAAATAGATACATAATACCTATATATGTTCAATGTAATTAATTGGAGTCAGTTTATAATAATTTTAGATATATAAAAATTTTATTGAACTTTTCACCGTCTTTACCCATCTCCTAAGAGAATTGGAAAATTCACATAAAACTTAATTTTACCGCTTCTGTGAGTGGAATTTTGAAAATCTGAGAGACACGGTTAATATCAAGGATTAAAATGTGGTTCAATAAGATAATTTTTTTTGGTGAATAGTAACTTTTTACTTTTATTTACCACGGTTAAAAGTAAATAGGGTAATTAAGGGTAAAAATGATATTATTATTACCCTAACACATGTCCTAATTCTATTGACTAAGTATAATTCGACTAAAAAAAACCTTAGGAATAAAATATGAACCTCTTTGGTCCACTTGGATTAGATTAGGACATTTATTATTATTTAATTCAAAGAAGAGTTAAAAGAGTTAAAATCAAAGTTTAATAACTAAAACATTTTTAATATAGGGTTATACATAAGATAAATTTGATTATAAATAATCATTAGAAAGGTAAAAATATTTCCTACATAATTATAGTTTATTTATAATTTTTAGACATTAAATAATTTAATTTATTTATGACACAATTGTGATGGAGTAATTAACTGATTAATGAAATATTAAAATAATTGATATTATAAATATCTAAATAAATGTAATTTGGAACTTTTTATGAATTAAAATAATTTTCTAGGTTAATATGACATATTATGATTGGTTATATGAATTTTATTCGAAGTAATAATGCTGTTATGAATTTATCAAAAACAAAATACCCAATAGTGTCAAAATTGACATAAAAGAGTTTTTAAAACAAATATTATATTATTAATTGATATTATATTCCTAAAAATCTAAGGTTCATCCAAAGGACTTATATAATGTTATATGTATCATTAATGAACCACTTTGTGGTCCCTTGAAAGTATATAGTAAGTTTATTAACTATATAATATAAAAATACAAAGAGACATGATAAATGTCAAACTAATTAACTAAGAGTTAAAACTAAAAGATAAGGTTAATAAAGTGACCCAAACATATCTAAAATCTATTATTTAAGTTTTTTTCGACCCATCCCCACCATATACTTTAAATAATCTAGTTTGGAGCCATTAGAAACCAAATATGAATTTATTATAAAATAATACTTTATGTTTTTCCTAAAGAGCCCCTCCTCCCCCTTATAAATGGACACCATTTCTAACCAATTCTTCATACCTTCAAAGCCTTTTGGTTTAGACAAAACCTACCCAAATATCCTCTCAACTTTCCTCAATTCACCCTAGAGGCATTAGTTTGATCATAAATCCAACCTATGGAGCCCTTTTGATCAAATCAAAAGGAAGAACCCGAAGAAGAGGTAATGTTTTCACCACCCTATTTCAAGTTCCTTTCTTCTTCCACTTCTTCTTTATTTGTTATTTCAATTCTAAAATAATAACTCCAGTATCTTATACATAATTTGATGTTATTATAAATATGGTAAAACCATATTCAATATTCTATCCATCCTTTTAATGACATGTCACCATACGTGCGTACGTACGGCTTACCGTCTCCACGTCGTGGTGTAATTGTTATTCAAACATTTCATCATTTGGATGGGTATAATAATGATTATAACTGATTTAAATAATAAATATAACATGATAATTATTATTTATATATGATATACCATTCAATTATATACTATTTTAATATCAAAAGAATGATATTGTCACTCGTGCGTACGTATGGACTACCGTCTCCAAGAACGCGATGAGATTCATTCCCCATCATATCCATTCAAGTATAATTCTCATTTGATGATTAAAAAAAATGTTTAAGGAATTTATATCATTCTGGATATGAATAAGATACAACCTATCCATAACAAACACGACTTATATAACAAAACATATAAAAGAAAACGAGTAAGTTAACACCCGAAATGACGATAATACTAAGATATTATTAAGAAAGCAATGTTAAAAGATCATATATGATATCATATTTATGTATATGATTCTTGTATAATTTAATAACAATTATTTAACTATTATACAGGAGGTTAACCTACCCTCTATCAAGGAAAAGTACAAGGTAATGGTTTATTTCACAATCTCTTCATTATTTGAGGTTGTTTATACGTAATTATCTACTGGGACCTCTTTATCATCCACATCCATGTTTCTTAAAAATGTATTCCAATTTTTTTTTAATATTTACTAGAATATGGGTTAAAGTCACTTATACCATTGTTTTACTTTCTATAAAATGGTTTGAAAGGAATCTTTCCATAATTTTCCAAACAAGTTCTCTTTTAACCTTTTCGACAAAATTAAGGTAAGAATGTCTTTTTTTAACTTATACGACTCGTGAGGCTATTTTCCACCATTATAAAATCATCGAAGCTTCCCTTACAAGCTTATAAGAATATTTTCAAAGTAAATGTTTTCTTTTACAATTATGTGACTTTTAAATTATTTAAAAAAAGATATTTCTATCAAATAGTTTTGATTTTATCTATGTCAACATCTTTTGATGGATTTTAAGATTATTTGAAGCTGATTTATTATGATACAAAACTTCTATATTGTATTGAAGGTTTTGTGATATGTTTGAATGTGGATGTGTTATTTTTATACCATTCATGGTTTATGGAGAAAGTATTGACATTTATTATGCTAGTTTTAATATGAATGTTTATGTTATGTTTAAACCTATTCATATGAGGAATGCATTGGACTTAATAAGTGACGGGTGAAGCCCGCTATAGCTCCTTGATGCATCGGTAGGTCTCATGATACAAATTAGTATCTTGAAACAAGGCCTTGAAAAAATATTATTTGTAGTCTTGGCACAAGGCCTTGACTATGTGGTTATGATAGTCTGGCATTATGCATTCCATCATTATGAAAGTGGTTATTGATATTACATGTGATTATTCGACTAGTAGAATATCCCTGTGAATAAGTAATGAAATTATTTAATTGTTGACATATTATGCTGAAGTTCAAGTTTTAAAGGTTTTTGTTTTAGTTATACATTTCCTCAAATGTTTATGCTTATTTATGAAATCTTCCGCTATATTGTTATCCTTAATGAGCATCTGAGGTCACCCCTTTCTATGTTTTATTTTTACCAGGATGTGAAGAAGTATTTTATAACTGACCTGCAGGGATAGTCTGAGGGGTTATGAGTGTGGAATATGGAGACTATGTTGTTGTAGTTTTTCACTTTATCATGTAATGTAAGACTTATGAATATATCTAGTGTTTCCAAGGCTACTAAACTAATCGGTCTTTCAAGACTTGATCTTTTATGATCATGCCATTGTTATGTAATAATGCACCGACTCTGGGTAATTGGGGTCAGAGCGTTACAATAGAATTCATTCTGAAGACTATAATTGGATTAAGTTTAATAAAAATGGATTAATTAAATTTTAAAAACTAATCTAAAATAGAATTTGACTATGTAAATACTTGAAAAGAAAACACAGTTTCCAATAAAAATTAGTATTTTTCAATATTCATTGAAAAATAAATATTTTCATAAAAATCACAAAAAATGACCCTAAGCTAATTTTAATATGCTAATTTAAAAAATTAAGTTTAGTCTATCAAATAAAATTTCTAAAAGTTTTAAAAATTGATTATAATATTTTTTCACAAAAATAAATAAAAATCATTTTTGAAGAAAACATATTTTTTTGAAGAATAAACAATTTTACTAAAAATTTAGTGTTAATTTTATAAGAATTAATTAATAAATTTTTATCTAATATGAACTATATATATATATTTATATTTCATAATATGGTTAATCCTATTCATTCCCACCAATTTAACATCTTAGTTATAATAATCACATTTAAATAATATTTAGCGGGTTGTTTAAGCTCGGTGTTGCATATCTTGTATGCTATCAAATGTAGTGTTCTTTTAAAAATCTCAAGGTGTTACAGGGTTTCTTGTGTACACCTTCAAGATCTTCAAAAAATTCTTAGAATAAGTCTCTTTGTGTTGAAACTCCTTCCTAATATACTATGATCTGAATTATCCTCAGCTTCTTCAAATACCGAGGTCCGTCTCCTTCAGGGACTCTTAGATTCATCTCACCTTATTCTCTCCTCGATACTAAATGTATCAAGCTTTTAAAAATATGTACACCCAATTTATGAGAGATCTCAATCCATTTTTTCTCTACTACCTTCTTGCGTAACCTACATATATTTATAATCACATAATAATATTACATGAATATTATGTTTCCATTTGTATTTGAAAACTCTTCAATCTTTGGCAGACGCAATCTTCTTCCATTCAAACCAGTCAATGTATTTCCCAATTTCTTCCTCATTTTAATTCTCATTTGAATCTTATTTTAAACCTCCTAAAAACTTGTTCTTTATTCTCTCACATGATATGTAAATATCCGCGTCCTCGACAACCCCTCAAATATCATTGTTCTTAAATACCCGAAGGACTCGAGCTCTCATATGTTGTTCTCCACGTGGTTTGGAAATACCTATGAACTCATTTAAATTACTGAACTGTATATTCAATAAAATTACCACCAATCTTAGGATTTTATTCTTCATGTAGTCTTACAATCTCATCTTCCTCAAACCTTGCATGATAATTGCATGAATGCCGCATACGTCATGAATTTAGATTCCCTAGTAAAACACTAATACAGTCTTCCAAATTCCTTGGATTGAATTATAATAATATCACATGATCATGAAGTTTATTTTTATGAATATGACATCAAAAACATCATATCAATTCAATTTTCACCTTAGATATATAAATATGGAAACTTAGAGAATTTCACCCAGTATGTATGAAAAATTCCCTTATGTGGATTTCTATTTGCATACGTGGGTTTGACTACATAACATATGGTTATGTCCTTGCATTCTCTTACATCAACCCAAATGACTACATGATTTGGAATTCAAATACGTAGCAACATTTGGATACGTCGTCGCCTTCTCTTACATTAGGCCAAAATGACTATGTGAATCTTGTACGTGGCTTGAATTCTCCTATGTGGTTCACTTCAGCTATGTCGATTGGCCTATGTTGCTGAATTCACATACATGATGGAATTCACTTATACGAATCTGTATAATTCCAATTTTCACTCAAAAAAATTCAACTCCTCTTCATTCGACTTCCCGACCTTCTCAATCACTTCAACACTTATCAAAAATAATGTAGAAAATTCCCCTTTATTCATCAACACATGTATTTGTTTCCTTTTAATACCAGCTCAACAATTGTTACAAATTCTTTTCCATAGAACATGATAATATCTTAATCATCTTATGGACTTACATGGATGATTTAGCAACCCTGAAATCTAATAACTTGTCATGAATCCATAACAATCCTCCAAGTATTATCATCACTACACTAAACACATAATGGATCATTGACAACAAATGAAATACTCATTTTGGAACTTTAATCTCTCCCTTTGAATTTTTTGACAATATAATGACCCCTCAATGCCAATATGTGTTATTGGATGATTTTTTCCATCCCATACTTACTGAAAATAAAATGAAAAATAATAATATAGAGTTATTATTATCTCTTCCACTACCTCTCAAGACATCCATACTCTTCTCTTTATTTTTAGTTTTGAGGTAAGAATGCTACCACATGGTTCTCTTAGCAAAGAGACTTTGATTATTCTTCTCTCAGTCTACATGATATAGTTTGGTGTTGAAAACAAGATAGATACAATCAAGGTCATCTATACTATCCATAAATGACCTTTCATGTGATATGATTCTTATAATCTTCTCATTTCTCAAATATGGACTGTATAAAAAAAATTCTTTTAAAAGAAATATGTAACCTGCACATATATATCTCAACAAACCATGAAAACAGTTCATTCAAAAGTCATGTAACTCCCCCTTTTTTCAAATTATTTTATTAACTAATACTCCCATTTAATAAATCCATTCAATATAGTCATGATCAAGGGGTTTGCGTGTTATTTTTATACCTCAACCATTAGGTTTTCAAATCTATCCATAAATTCCATACTTTCTAGAAACAACAGAATGATATATTACTTCTTATTTTTTCTCACCATAAAAGGATGCACTTCTTTCCTTTCCATCATGGAGAATTTTTGTTAGAATAAATCCATGAGATAACTCATCTAACTTGTTTTATAGAGGTGGAATCACTCAAATTTATCCTTTATTGTAAAATATTTACAACACTCCTTACACTCCTTCAATTTCCTACATGTTATATTATAAATAAACAAGAATAATAGGGAATAAGGAGGGTCTTTATTTGTTCTTTTATAAGATACACTCAAGTTGGGGATTTCTTCTCAACATGGAATTCTTGGATCTCCAATATCATCAATTTTCTCCTTGTCGAAAACCTAAATTGGTCATCTTCTTGATTTCTTCTCTTGAACTACTTGCATGTGTACACCAGTTTTCTTTACCTTAGAAATTAAGGAAACCTAATTGTCTTGTACCTGATTTAGTCTCCTCATACTTTATTCTTGGGATGGTAGGATAGTCATACAGTCTTTGAACCATTCCCAACTTTCTCACATATTTTACACATTTTTTTTGATTTTTTAAGTCACCACCTGTTGATGGTGTCTCAAATAATTCAACCTTTTCTTCAGTCACTACCTGCTTTCTTTTGGCTTTAGTACTAACTTGTGATTTCTTAGCATTATCCACTTCCTTGGTTTTATTCATCTGAACTGGCCATACAATCAAACACTCTTTCATGACATACTCAACTTCCTCAGACTTTTCACATGACTTACCACTGTTTTAATTTTGATATCTATTCCCTTTCACATCACATGTAACTTATCCTTCCAACCTTGTTATACATACCTCCACCTTGTGACCTTCCAAACTGCATCTGTCATATAATTCTTTTAGAAATAGAAATATGTTTTGTGTATATAGGTTTGGTGCATATCTATTTATAGATTGTCTTCTATGAGATTTTTTCATTAGATGCTCAACAAAACTCCCCCATGGTTCTTACCACTTTCTTGGAAAAGACATATTGAACCAATAAGAACAAAATTTATGTCCAATATTACCAAAACACCATCAAAACCCTTGAAACTATGATATTATATATTGGTTATAGATCTATCTAGTTTTGTGTTGTTGTACTATTTAAAAGCAAGCCTTATTTTATCTTGGGGGCAGTGGTTCTCTTGGTTCATCTCTTCCTTCCGTTTGTGTGGAATATTTAATATCATTATTGTTGGTCTGAACCTCCTTAGTTTTTCCTATATTACGTACATTGTTAGAGAAGAAAGATTTTTTTTTCAATCTAATTTGGTGAAGATTTACATTGTTCTTTTGAATCTTTCTTCTCATAATTTTGAGAAGAATCTCCTTTGACCTCAACTGATTTGTTGAAGCCTTTGCTCTTTATGTTTAGCTTATGATGAACAGTGAGACATATGGCCTATGTCTCAAACATTTCTTCCAACTTTGTAGTAATCTTTTCTATAAGACCAATCACTATCTTTTCAAGTTTATATATATTTAACCTATTCTCCTTTCTCTAATCAATAAGAGTGTTTTCTCTTTGATTAAGGTCCTCCTTTTTAGTAGCTAATTTTTTATTTTCCTTTACCAGAGTTTTTATTTATTGAGTTGAGTTTTATTATCAAAATATGCTTCTAAATTATCTTTCATTATCCATTATAGATCTATTATTTCTTTACCATCATCATCACTGATTGATGAATCAGATCTGTTTTTAACTTTGGAAAAGAAATTAACCTCATTATTTGAGAAGCTATTTGACTCGTCTTGTTCTTTCTTGCTCATTAAATTTCTTCTTTTGATAATGAATTGTTTATTCTTATTTTAACCATTCTTTTGCTTCTATTCTTTCTCATCATCCTCATCTAACATAGATTATTCAACCTTATTATTTGGAAAATCATAGGAAAAATGTCCAAGGCTATCTCATTTTCAACAATTTAGTGATCTTTTTTCATTTTCCCTTCCACTTTTATTTTCTGAATCTTTTTGAAAGAAGAGAAACAATCTTATTGAAGTTATCTTCTCCTTCCTCATATTTTTAATCACTTGACTCAACAACTTATTCTTATTTTATTATCCCTTATCTCATGACCCCCAAGACTATTTTATAATTTTCTTTCTTCTTGAAAGCTAGATCTCTCCTCATGTCATAAGTTATGAGTATATTGCGTAACTCATCAATTGTCAGATCTTCTATTTCTTCCAAGGCTGATATTTTTAAATCAAATTGATTTGAGAAATTTCTCTCTAATTTTTTAACAATGATTAAATCTTTTATCTTCTTACCAAAAACCCTTGATATTGCTCATAATCTCATCCACCCTTGTAAAGTAGTCATTAATAGTCTTATCATCAACCACATTTATGTCTTTAAATTGGATCCTTTAGACCCATAGCTTGAATTATTTGACTTTGAAATTACCCCCATAACCTTTTTTTAAATTTTTCATAGATTATTTTTGCAGTTTGAAGACCCATGACCTTGATATATACCTTTTTTTGATAGAGGAATTAAGATTACATTTTGATCCTTTATATATAACTCCAAATTTCTCTTACCAGCTTGAGTCATAGAAGCTCTTTATGAAATGGGTATAAAACTCACTATTGTGGAATCTCTTAATTTCTGGATGAGTGATAGAAGATATGGTAGCATCATACTCCTCTAGTTTTGATAATCTATTCCATCGAATGTGGTAACACCTTAGCTGTTGAGTAAGTTAAGATTCTCCATTTATCATAATTTTTCACAGATCTTTAGAGGGAACCTACTATGATGCCAATTTTAGGGATCAAAGACCGATTATGCACCACTGATAGGGGATGGGTGAATAAGTGGTATTCTATATTATAAGAATTCTTCTCCTCTTAATTTCAACCTCTTGAACTTGTAGAGTTCTTAGTCCACTCAATAGTATCTCACAACCTCACCTCATGTGAAATAAAAATGATATAACACACAATATTTACAAGGTTCAACATAAAATCCTATTCCCTACCATATTGGTTAGATACCCCAACATGGATTCTCCACTTTAATCTTATTATCAACTACAACGGTTCATGCAACAATTGGTTAGACACCCCAGGGACGATCCTCTAGTTATCCCTGGTTATACACCCCAACCACCAAATCTTCTACCTTAGTTGGTTAAACTGTAACACCCCATGATTTTGAAAATAAATATTGAATGCATTTTATAATCTAGCCATTAAACACAAATTTTCATCTACTGTGTTTGGAACTTCAAATAACGTTCATCTAGAGTTGTGACCAGTAATCCATTTAGAGTCTGATAGAACAAATTTGTTTTTTTTTGTGAATAGTAACATACCCTTATGAATAGTAATATGATCTTTATGAATAGTAAATAATAATAATATTTTATTTTCTTAAGGAAATAAGATAATGAGATCTTAATTAATTTTTCAATGTTAAATAAAACTAATTGCACCTTAAAACTGTTATTTTTCAAATTAACTATGACTTTATTTAAAAATTAAATTAATAATATGTAGAAAATTAATTTTAAAAAATGAGGTATTTTTTTAATTCTACACATCGAAAAATGGTAGGGGTAATTGTTTCAGATTTTTCTGAAATTCGAGAATTTTTTATGAATAGTGAAATACGATAAAATACCGTATATACAAATTATCAGTTAAATACACTATTCATGACATCACAAGTGATTAAAGTCCACTTGGTTCAAACTCACATGCACTTATTACTATTAGGGGTCACATGAAATAATACTATTGGATGTCTTGAGGGAAATAATAAAATAATGAATTAAATATTCAAAAATTACCCCTCTCCTCCACTATAAAACCCCCTCACCACTCCCTCTTCTCTTCACTCCTCTAAGCCTTGAATCTCCTCAAAGTTCTGCCCAAATAACCTTCCCTAGTCACTCCCCAATACTAGGAATCTCTTGTTCTTTCCAAATTACCAAAATCCCTTCCCTTAAGGGGGTTCTTGAGGAAGTTATTTCAAGAGGTAAGGCACCTTTCTTTTTCTTTGAGTTTAATTTGAATTGATCTTCTTTTGTTATCTTCTCCTCACCTCCTCTGACCAAGTGGCCATGATAACTCTAGTATCATCCATATACTGGATTTATATCATGTTAATGAAAAAACCATCATCAATATTTTTACTCACTCCATTTTATTTTTATAAATGAAATCAACGTCCATGAGGTTCCAATTTATAACCTTTGTGGACGACGAAGTTTCATTCTTCAATATTTCCTTCATTACTGGTCATGAAACCATATTTATGGTTGAAACATAATATAATATATTAATTAAAACCTAATTAATATTTATAAGCTTGTATATTTACATATTATTAATTTATGTGACAAAACTAGTTCATAATAATCCAAATACCGCCAAATAATCGAAGTGACTGTCATCTAACGATTCATCCTCATTCCAAGTAACCAAATGATATAAGTGGTCATTAACAATTTTGGATGTTCATAAATAATATTTAATTTAAATTTTGGAGATTTACAACCATTCCAGATGAACTTCATTACTTAAAAACAAGTGAACCAATTATGAAAATCAAGAAAACAAACACTCTGGAACGACGAAATTCAATATAATGACTTATAAATAATAACATAAATGAACTAAAAATAATTATTATAAACTAAATAAATTTATATTAGGTTCTGAAATAATTTATTGATATGTATAATTTCATATTCCAGGACCTTAAGTTCAAGAGGAGAACACATTCAGATTTAAGGTAAGGGTTTTTCCACCTGAACTTCCATTTCCATTCAGGTAAATTTCATTGTCTAAATTACCTCAATGAAATTATTATTTATTATTATATAATCATCATAAATTCTGTGTGAGTGTTCTATATATGTACACCAACCATAATCCTTCTTTATTTTATGGTTAGTTACATTATTTAAAATGATCTTTCAAATTGTTTCCGAAATACAAGCCCGATTTAAGGGAATATCTCAATTTCTTACCTATTTTCAAGAGAAATATCTAATCTGTTTTTGGAAACCATTATATATATAAAATCACTTATTTTGTTATGAAAATAATATCTTACTTAACTTATAGTTTTATAAAATGATTTTTCCAAAAGAACTATTCTTTTCAAAGTAAAAGAGTATTTATTTCAAGAATTACTGGAAGATTTTGTAAGAGTATCTTCCTCTATTTCAACACACTCGTTCATTCTTATGTATTATTGGGATTATTATTCCATATTATCATCTACTATATTCAATTTAATGGTTTATTATTATTTTGTCTATGAGGAATGCATTGGACATAGTAAGTGTTAGGTGGGGCCCTATATAACCCCTTGGTGCATCGGAAGGTATCATGAGACAAACTACGGTCTTGGCACAAGGCCTTGACAAAATGATAATTTATGGTCTTAGCATGAGGCCTTGACGGTATAGATATGTTGTCCCGAATTATGAATTACCTCACTATGAATATAGTATTGATGGTTCATGTGGTTATTCGACTAGTACAATACCCTTGATTATGCTATGTTATGGAAATATTTACTCATCTCATATTTTCGCCGTAATATGTTCAAGTTTATTTCTAAAGGAATGCGTTTTCAATTATTTACCATGTCTAATGTTTATGTTATCTTCTGCTGTATTGTTTACCCTTATTGAGCGTTTGATCTCACCCATTTATTATGTTTCATTTTCTCAGGGCAAGAAGAATTCTATTATGAATGACATGCTGAAATAACCTAGGAGTTATGGAAGTTGTCTAAGGAGTTTCTATATTATTTTTCATTTCAAGTTGTAATGATGAACTTATGTATGTATCTTGTTTCCAATAATACTAAACTACTCAGTCCTTTGGGATGCTTATTCCTTGTTTGTATGCCAATGTAACCAATAAGTCACTGGATCTGGGTAACAGGATTTATTTCCTTACAGTTGGTATCATAGGAAGTTTAGTAGAATATTTGGAAACTAGATTTAGAAAACGTAGAATTAGGGAAGAGTCCCTTAGTTAGTCTTTGAGGATATACATACAATAACATCCTGGTATTTTGGTAAGGAATATATTATGTGGATCTTTCAAGAAATACATCACTATCTAGATACAAGTAGGTAGAGGAGGCTCTGGCATAGATGTATCTAGGGGTGAAACCCGAAAACACCACTTTGAGCTAGACTCGAACGAGAATTGGTGCACGACAACGGGCCTTTCTGCACTCTTGGTTACGACACTCCCGGGGGATATGCTTAAGATAATTCACAATTTCTTTACAAGCCATTATGAAGGATTGAAATGTAAAATTTTCTTCAAAGAAACCATTTTTGAATATGGGATTATCCATGTGTAGGATCTTAATTTTTTCTAAGTATTTTGTTGAGTTAAGATTATACATTATGATTCATAACCTAATCTAGTGTATGCCATTATCTAGAGATGGATCCAAGTGGAAGGAATGGAAACCGCATGAACACATGTGTTCCTTGTAGGGATTTCTCTTTGATGAAATATAATGATGTTGGATCTGGTGCTGAGAAACTCATAAATATACTGGGACAACTTACTCAGGTTATGAATAAAAACCTTACTCGTATGGAGCGTCTAGATCCACCACATGGAGGAGCTATGTTAGATCACTTTATGTGACAACAACCTCCATCATTCAATGGGACTACAAACCCATTTGTAGCAGAGAAGTGGATATGTTCCCTTTAGAAGATATTTCTCACTTTGGGATGTAACAAAAGATAGAAGGTTGTCATGGATGTTTATCATCTAACAGGTGATGCGGATCAGTGGTGGTCCTTAGTCCAAAATACAGAGGAGGAGGAAGAAATAGAAGAGATGGAATAGAGGGATTTTAGGGAAATCTTCTTAGAAAAGTATTTACCTCATGAACAACGAGCTGATATGGAGAGGAAATTCTTGAATCTAAGGTAGAAGGAGGATGAAAATGTTTCCAAGTATGAAGACAACTTTACAAGGCTAGCAAGGCATGCTGCGGACTACATACGTAATCTAAGGAGAAAAATTGATCGATTCTTTGATGGTTTATAACCATTCCTCCGAAGGGATCTTATCTCCCAAAGATTTGAATCATATGAAGATATATTCTAAAGTTCTATCAATAAAGAAAATTAATTCTCTAATTCTTATGACTTTAAAGAAAAGAAAGATAAGAAGAGGGCATCTGAAAACTATGGGAAAGGAAATAAGGAAATAGGGAAGAAGGGAAGAGTTGAATTTCCATTATGTAGTAATTGTGGGAAGAAACACCCTGGCACTTGCCTGAAGGGAATTGGAGTCTGCTACAAGTGCGGAGAAAAAGGCCACCCATCTCGGGATTTTAAGGGGAAGAAAGAAGATACCAATGTTATGTGCTACAATTGTAGGGAGATGGGACATTATGCACATGAATGTCCTAAGCGTTAGGGAAATGTTCCTCAAAGAAGGCCAAGGGAGCAAGGCCAAGCTTATGCGGTTACAACTGCGGTGGTTGAAGTTCCTAATGAAGTGGTGGCAGGTACATTGATTGTTTCATCCAACTTAGCCAATACTTTATTTGATTCTGGATCATCACATTCATTTATATCTTCCCAATTTTCCAAGAAAATTAGATATGTCCAATTTGATTTAATAAAGGAGTTATCAGTCAAAACTCTTAGTGGAAGTATCATTGCAACAAAGGCATGTCAATTAATCCCCCTCGTAACACATACATGTGCTTTAGTTGCTAACCTCATCATCATAACAATGGTTGAATATGATATAATTCTTGGTATGGATTGGATCTCAAATTATGATACGAATATCTATTGCAAGAAGAAAGAAGTTACAATTTTAGAGAATGGGGTAGAATCCCTTATTTTTAGAGAAGAAACCTCACCATGTGATTCTCATCTAGATCTATCCCCAATAACTCTACTAAATTCAATTATTGGGGAGGAAGGGAATAAAATAAATATGGATGAGGAGAAGAATGTAAAGGTATAAGATGTACCTATTGAGAAAGAATATATTGATTTCTTTCCAGAGGATTTACCTGGACATCCTCCAGAGTGGGAAATTGAGTTTTCCATTGACTTAATTCTTGGTTCAAGGCTCATATCAAAAACCCCTTATAGAATGGACACTGTGGATTTAGTGGAGCTAAAGAAACAACTAGAGGAATTGAGTGAAAAAGGATTTATTTACCCTAGCGTTTCTCCATGGGGAGCCCCTGTTATTTTTGTTAATAAGAAAGATGGGTCTATGAGGTTGTGCATTGATTACAGGGAAATCAATGCTGTTACAATAAATAATAAGTATCCTCTTCCACGAATTGAAGATTTATTCTATCAACTTCATGGAGCCCAATATTTTTCGAAGATTGATCTTCAATCCATATATCATCAGTTACTTGTGAGGAAAGAAGACATTCCAAAAACAACATTCCGAACTAGGTATAGGCATTACGAGTTTACAGTAATTCCTTTTGGACTAACTAATGCACCATCTATTTTCATGGATTTTATGAATAGAGTTTTCAAGGAATATCTTGATGACTTTGTGGTGGTGTTTATTGATGATATCCTGGTGTACTATAAAAGCTACGAAGAACCTAAAAATAACTTGCACACTATTCTGAAGACTCTGAGAAGAAATAAATTATATGGGAAGTTTAGCAAGTGTGATTTTTGGCTCCAATCAATTGCCTTTCTAGGACACATTGTCTCTAAGGATGGAATATCTGTAGATCTGGTGAAGAAAAAGGCTGTGCAAGAATCGCCTACTCCAACGAACGTAACTGAGGTACGTAGTTTTATTGGTTTAACAGGTTATTATCAGCGTTTTGTTCCAAAATTCACTCATTTAGCCAACCCAATGACCAAAATCACATGAAAAGGGGTTAAGTTCGTATGGAAAATTAATGCGAAGAATGATTTGAAGAATTGAAGAGGAGGTTAGTGAATGCTCCAATCCTAACCCTACCATCGAGGAATGATGGGTTTGTTATCTATAGTGATGCATCAAATAAAGGACTTGGTTGTGTCCTTATACAGAATGATCAAGTGATTGCCTATGCATCTAGATAGATAAAAATTCAAGAACAAAACTATCCAACTCATGATCTTGAGTTATCAGCGGAAATATTTGCTTTGAAGATTTAGAGACATTACCTCTATGGAAAAAAATGTGAGATATATACAGATTATAAGAGTTTGAAATATATATTCTCACCGAAAGAACTCAACATGAGACAAAAAAGATGGATTAAGATACTCAAATACTATGATTGCACAATACACTACCACCCGAGGAAGGAAAATAAGGTAGTAGATGATTTGAGCAGAAAGGATCATGGAGTTCTGAACAAGATGAGAGTTAAATGGGATCCTTTGTTCATGGATCTAGTAAAGATGGATATGGGAATTATCAAGGAAGGTAACACATCACTATTTTTTCAAATGTTTGCCCAACCTTCTTTACTGGAGAGGATAAAAAATTCTCAGGCAGATGATGAGGAGTTTCAAAAGAAAATTAAAGCTATAAAGGATGGGAAGTTGACTGAATTCACATATGAAGGTGGCATTTTGAAATTTGGGAAGAGGCTTTGTGTTCCCGCTTTTCTTGAGCTAAAGAGATAACTATTGGATGATGCACATAACTCTAATTTTTCTATACACCCTGGTAGCACAAAGATGTATTGAGATCTTCGATAAAACTTTTGGTGGGACAATATGAAAAGAGATATTGCTGATTATACATCAAAGTGCCTAGTATGTCAACAAGTGAAGGCTGAGAGGCAAAATTATAAGGGGATGATGCAACCACTACCCATACCAACATGGAAATGGGATAACATTACCATGGAATTTTTCACTGGACTCCCAAGGAAATCTAGATGAAACAATGCTATATGGGTCGTTGTGGATCATCTTACAAAGACAACTCACTTCATCGTGATTCGAGAGGACTTCTCATTGGATTAACTATCACGGATTTACATCAAAGAAGTGGTAAGGCTGCATGGAGTACCACTATCTATTGTATCCGACCGTGATCCTATATTCACCTCAAAGTTCTGGAAAAGTCTCCAACATGCTCTAAGCACTGAACTGAACTTCAGTAAGGCCTATCATCCCCAAATTGATGTCCAATCTGAGAAGACTATTCAGAAACTAGAATACATGTTGATAGCATGTTCTATGGAATTAAAAGGAGGATGAGACCAACATCTTCCACTGGTTGAATTCTCCTACAACAACCGTTTCCACTCGAGTATCTGAATGGCACCATATGAAGCTCTTTATGGGAAAAGGTGTAGAACACTGGCGTGTTGGGATGAAGTCGGTGAGAGAAAGCTGCTAAGACCTGAATTGGTTGAAGAAATGCCAGAGAAGGTGAAAAACATTTAGCAGCATATCAAGGTAGCCCAAAGTCAACAGAAGAGCTATGCGGATAACCATCAACAAGACCTTGAATTCAAATTTGGAGGCTTGGTATTTCTACGTATATCTCCATGGAGGAAGGTCATGAGGTTTGGGAAAAAGGGAAAGATATGTCCTAGGTATATTTCCCCCTTTGAGATCCTCGATCGAGTTAGAGCTGTAGCCTATCAAATGGCACTTCCACCTACCATGTTGAAAGTACATGATGTCTTTTATGTATCCCTCTTAAGGAAGTACATACCAGACCCTTCACATGTACTCTCTTAAGACGTGGAACAATTGGAGGATAATATTTCCTATGAGGAGCAGCAAGTGAGAATCTTAGATCATAGAGACAAAGTTCTACGCAACAAGACAACTCATCTGGTCAAGATACTATGGCGAAACCATAAGTACGAAGAGACAATATGGGAATTGGAGGAAGCAATAAAGGAAAAGTACCCCACCTGTTTTTGGCCTAGATTGTAAAATGAAATTTCGAGGACGGAATTTTTGTAAGGAGGGGAGAATGTAACACCCCATGATTTTGAAAATAAATATTGAATGCATTTTATAATCCAGCCATTAAACACAACTTTGCATCTACTGTGTTTGGAATTTCAAATAACGGTCATCTAGAGTTGTGACCAGTAAGTCATTTAGAGTCTGATAGAACAAACTTGTTTTTTTTTGTGAATAGTAACATACCCTTATGAATAGTAATATGAATAGTAATATGACCCTTATGAATAGCAAATAATAATATTATTTTATTTTCTTAAGGAAATAAGATAATGAGATCTTAATTAATTTTTCAATGTGAAATAAAACTAATTGCACCTTAAAATTGTTATTTTTCGAATCAACTTTGACTTTATTTAAAAATTAAATTAATAATATGTAGAAAATTAATTTTGAAAAATGGATCTCATTTTTTAATTCTACACGTCGAAAAATGGTAGGGGTAAATTTTTGGTATTTTTATGAAATTCTAGATTTTTTGATGAACAGTGAAATACGATAAAATACCGTATATACAAATTATCAGTTAAATACACTATTTATGACATCACAAGTGATGAAAGTCCACTTGGTTCGAACTCACATGCACTTATTACTATTAGGGGTCACATGAAACAATACTATTGGTTTTCTTGATGGAAATAATAAAATAATGAATTAAATATTCAAAAATTACCCCTCTCCTTCACTATAAAAACTCCTCACCACTTCCTCTTCTCTTCACTCCTCTAAGCCTTGAATCTCCTAAAAGTTCTACCCAAATACCCTTCCCTAGTCACTCCCCATGACCAGGAAGCTCTTGGTATTTCCAAAAGACCAAAATCCCTTCCCTTAAGGAGGTTCTCGAGGAAGTCATTTCAAGAGGTAAGACACCTTTCTTTTTCTTTGAGTTTCATTTGAATTGATCTTCTTTTGTTATCCTATCCTCACCTCCTCTGAACAAGTGACCATGATAACTCTAGTATCATCCATATACTGTATTTATATCATGTTAATTGAAGAACCATCATCAATATTCTTACTCCCTCCATTTTATTTTTATAAACGAAATCAACGTCCATGAGGTTCCAATTTATAACCTTCGTGGACGATGAAGTTTCGTTCTTCAATATTAACTTCATTACTAGTCATGAAACCATATTTATGGTTGAACCAGACTATAATATATAAATTACAACCTAATTAATATTCAGGAACCAGTATATGTACATATTATTAATTTATGTGACAAAACTAGTTCATAATAATCCAAATACCGCCAAATAATCGAAGTGAGTGTCATCTAACGATTCATCCTCATTCCATGTAACCAAATGATAGAAGTGGAAATTAAAATTTTTGTATGTTCATAAATAATATTTAATTTCAATTCTGTAGATTTACAACCATTCCACATGAACTTCATTACTTAAAAACAAGTGAACCAATTATGAAAATCAAGAAAACAAACACTCCAAAACGACGAAATTCAATATAACGACTTACAAATAAGAACATAAATGAACTAAAAAGAATTATTATAAACTAAATAAATGTATATTAGGTTCTTAAATAAGTTATTGATATTTATAATTTCATATTCTATGACCTTAAGTTCAAGATTGGAACACATTCGGATTTAAGGTAAGGGTTTTTCGACCCGAACTTCCATTTCCATTCGGGTAAATTTCATTGTCTAAATTACCTCAATGAAATTATTATGTATTATTATATACTCATCATAAATTCTGTTTGAGTGTTCTATATATGTACACCAACCATAATACTTCTTTATTTTATGGTTAGTTTCATTCTTTAAAAGGATCTTTCAAATTGCTTCCGAAATACAAGCCCAATTCAAGGGAATATCTCAATTTCTTACCTATTTTCAATAAAAATATCTAATCTGTTTTTGGAAACCATTATGTCTATAAAATAACTCATTTTGTTATGAAAATAATATCTTTCTTCACTTATGGTTTTATACAATGATTTTTCTAAAAGAACTCTTCTTTTCAAAGTAAAAGAGTATTTATTTCAAGAATTACTTGAAGATTTTGTAAGAGTATCTTCCTCTATTTCAACACAATTGTTAATTCTTATGTATTATTGGGATTAGTATTATATATTATCATCTAACATATTAAATTTAATGGTTTATGATTATTTTTTCTATTTATGTTCTATCTTTAAACCATTCATTAGTTTATTTTGAATGGTTAGTGTTTTGGCTTAATTTTTGGGGAAAGCTATTTACATTTAATATATTAATGTGTATGTTGTTTATGTTTATCCCCATTCATATGAGGAATTAATTGGACATATTAAGTGTCAGGTGGGACCCTCTATAGCCCCTCGGTGCATCAGAAGGTCTCATGAGACAAACTACAGTCTTGGCACAAGGCCTTAACAAAATGATCATTTATGGTCTTGGCACGAGGCCTTGATAGTATATATATGTTATCCCACATTATGAATTCCCTCACTATGAATATAGTATTTATAGTTCATGTGGTTATTCAACTATTAGAATACCCATGATTATGCTATGTTATGGAAATATTTACTCAGCTCATATTTCCGCCATAATATGTTCAAGTTTATTTCTAAAGGCATGTGTTTTAAATTATTTACCATGTCTAATGTTTATGTTATCTTCCACTGTATTGCTTACCCTTAATGAGCGTTTGATCTCACCACTTTATTATGTTTTAGTTTATGAGGTAAAGAAGAATTATATTATGAATGACATACTGAAATAACCTAGGAGTTATGGACGTTGTCTAAGGAGTTTCTATGTTGTTTTCATTTCAAGTTGTAATAATGAAATTATGTATATATCTTGTTTCCAATAATACTAAAATACTCGTTCCTTTGGGATGATTATTTCTTGTTTGTTTTCCAATTTAACCAATAAGGCATCGTCTTTGGTTAACTGGAGTCGTGTCCTTACATAAACATCCCCACCATTCATTTTCTCCATGACTAGTTAGACACCCCATCCATGAGACTCTAAAGCAACTAGTTAGACACCCCAATCACAAGCTCCTCTTCTATTTTTTTTGTGTGATTATCCAATATTAGAAAGGCCTACTTATTTAAATGACCCTCCTACATGAGGATATAGGATCAGGCTTACTCATGTACACCTTCAAGATCCTTCGAAAGCTTCTTGGAACAACTCTATTGATCTTAAAACTCCTTCTAGATCTAGTGCAATCTGAATTATCCTCATATTCTTTGAATACTCAGGTATGTATCCTTCAGGGACTCCTCGATTTAACCCACCTTCTTATCGCCTCAATAATATATGTATTGGGATTTTAAAAATCTATTCGCCCAATGTATATGACATCTCAAACCTTTTTTCTATACTAATTTCTTCCTTTTCAACCATCTATATTTATAATCACATAATAATATTACTTGAATTTTTAGTTTCCATTCGTATTTGAAAACACTTAAATCTTCAACAGGTGTGATCTTATTCCATTCAAATCTTTCAACAATTTTTCCAATTTATTTCTCATTTGAATTATCATACGAATCTTATTTTATACCTCCCAATGAATTTATCTTCATTATTTCACATGATATATAAATATCAACACCCACATAAACCCATTAAATCTCACTGTTCTTAAACACCTTAAGGACTTAGGCTCTCATATGTTGTTCTCCACACACTTTGGAAATACCAATGAACACTTTTAAATACCTGAACTGTATCTTCAATAAAATCACCATGAATTCTATGGTTTTATTCTTTATGTGATCTCTCAATATCAGTTTCCTCGAAACTTTCATGAAAATTTCATGAACATAACATATTTCACGAGTTTAGCTTCCCTCATAGAACACTCATATGATTTTCCTTCTTCCTTGGATTGAATCATAATCATCTCACATGATCATGATGTTTCTTTCCATGATAATCATGAAAACAACTTCGTTTGAATTCATTTTTCCCTTCAGATATAGAAGTTTGGAAACCTGTAGAATTTCACCCAATACATATGAGAAATTACCTTTTGTGAATTTCCATTTACACATGTGGGTTCAACTAAGTAGCATATGGACATGTCGTTGCATTCCCTTACATCATCCCAAACACCTACATGATTTGGAATTCGAATACATAAGAGCATTTGGCTATGTCATGACCTTCTCTTACATCATTCTAAAACATCAAAATGAATCCCATATGTGGATTGAATTATGATATGTGGTTCACTTCGGCTATGTAGATTTTCCTACATCATTGAATTCGCATATGTATTGGAAGTCACTTATGTGAATTTGTATAATTCTAGTTTTCAATCAAACAAACCTTGCTCCTCTTCATCCAACTTCTAGAACTTCTTAATCACTTAAACACTTCTAAAAAATGCTATAGACAACGGTCCATTAATCAATACATGTATTTTTTTCCTTTCAAGACCTACTCAACAATCATAAAAAATTCTTTTCTATATAACATGATAATATCTCAATTATCTTATGAATATAAATGGATTATTTATCAAGTATGACATCTACTGTCTTATCATGAATCCATAACAATCCTATAAGAAGTATCATCACCACAATAAACACATATTGTAACATTTAAAACAAATGAAATAATCACTTGGACACTTCACAACCCACCCATACCCAGAAGGTAAACACGATGTTTTTAAAACTAATAGCGGGCTACCCCAAACTCCTTGGGAAATGAATGATTTTAGGTGATCATTTATAGGTCGATAAAAATTATATATTTTCCTATAATCAAATGAAGTTGAATGTTTTAAAATATTATGATGGAATTGGTACAAAAGGGTATGTAAATTCATAGTGTTCCCTCAAACTCTATGTCTAAAATATCTCCTAGGAGTTATGAAACTTCATCTGGATCATTTCATGACGTATCTTACCTAAACTGAATGTCAACTAGAGAGGGAAATCAAACCTTTTAAAGATATGTTTTGTGTTTAGATCTTAAATTTTGGAACTTTTAAAAATAATTATTCATCGTTGCTTGAGTTTTCACATGACAATGGTTACAATATTTGATGATAATAATTCTTCCCAAGGATCTAGATGGTCAGTCACATTGGTCTCCACTAAATTGGGTTATCATTAATGGATCTTTTCATGGGATAAAGTATAGTGAGAGACATGAAAAAGTATCTTAGTTGGTTAAAGATGTTTGTGAGAGTTCACAGTCACTATGAATCATATGATAAGTATATTTTGGCACAAAGAATCATGTCAACGAAGTAATTAGAAATAAAAATAATCAATCATAGAAATTTTTGACCCGATCAAAGAAAAACCAGGAGTAAAGGGCTAGAGTTCATGAAACTCAAAGTTACATGAATGAAATTCATATTGTTGAAGAACTCAAAGTAATGCGAGTGCATCAATATTGCATGAAAACTCACCCTTCACAAGCTAAAGACCTATAAATACATTTTCATCTCTCCGTTTAAGTGATCCAACCTTTGGAATTCCATATCGAAGCTCTTAGCTCGTGCAACTTGGACTTTCATGAACTCATGTAAACAAGTAAATGGACTCCTATAGATGATTATCTTAAGTGAATTACCCCACATGAGTGATTCAAATTATGGAATTCTATTTTAGAAGCATTTCATGTTACTCTCACCCATGAAGAAAACAATTCACGCTAGAGGTACATGGTTTGTGTAACTCCATGTTTTGTGCAAATCCCAACTTGTGCAAAACCCATGCCATGGACATTCAGGAGGATCACTTATACTAGAGACACAAGTCTCATGAAACTCTTAGTTTCACACGTTTCACACAACTACCAAGTCACACAAACTTCATATCAGGTGCTTCCATTTGATGCCTCATTTCCTCAAACATTGCATGAAAGTTGAGTGCTCATGGGCCCCAAATCCATTTGATATGGGATTTCTAGTGAAAACTCCACATGCATGACTGGAATCCTAGGATTTCATGACTAAGGCCTTTATACTAGACATGGGATGGGAAATATACATTATAGCTGATCCTCAACACTAGATGAGTAACTCCCATGACCTTTACCCTTTGGGAAGCACGTGTGTAAGCCTCACTCATTCTCTCCCAACTTCTGAGTAGTAACATGAGCTTCCTATTAGGTGTAAACCCTAATCATGGTTTCATCGAGGGAAATCACCATGGTTTAATAGATTATCTATGTTCCCAATGGAAATATTAATGCGTAAACCCACTCTACCCCTCATTGTTTCCCTTTTCGCAACATGATCATCATCAACACAAAAAGTTTAAATGCTGATTACCCTATGTGATGAACATAGATTTCCCTATGTGATGAGACTAGGATGACTTGTGTAACAAGAATGATATTCCTCATGTGGAAATAATTACATGAACCCCATATTTTTGTAATACCATATCATAGTCCCCACACCATCCCTTGTTGTTGCTACTTTCACAAAAATATCATCCTTACCACATAACATTAAAATTTAAGGTACAAACATGTCACATGAACTTAAACTATGAACCTTGAACTATATGAGTTTTGATTCTGGTTTTCTAACAGGATATGTAGGACGCCTCTCTGAGGTCCAATCCCAACATTATCACCACCCCATCTCCCCATTAGGAGGCGATATCTCTAATTCCTAATCATCTTCCTAGAGCATACCTCACCTCTCGAAAAATATTTTATAAGTTTATACAGGATTTTAAATTGTATGGAGTCCCCCATTGGATTTAAAATATATGCCCAAACTTACATGAAGAGCATATGTGTATTTTTTCCATTGGACATTAACTTGTGATAATACCGTACATAACAACCATATGTGGAAGCATCCCCAATGGGATTTAAACTATGATCTTCTCTTGTGCGATGAGCCTAATTGGTCCTATGGCATGCACCTAGGACAAACCCACTCGATTCATCAAAAACCCATACTTAGGTGACGATCCTAAGACACATCATGAAATGAGCATAAGATGAATTATGTGACGAGCATAAAAAGACTATGTGATAAGCACAGGGTCTCTCCATCCCCCCTTATGTGAAAATCCTAATATTCTTCCTTACCTATGTGAAGAGCATAGGACACCTTATGTGACGAGCACATGATGCCTCTAGTGGTGAGTCAGGGATGTCTTAAGTGATGAGCTTAGGTTGTATTGTGTGATGAGAACATGATGTCTCATGTGACACGCATGAGTTTCCTTTAATGATTATCCATGGTTCCCCTAAATAATGAGCATAATATTCCCTATGTGATGAGAATAAGTTTACCTATGTGATGATAATAGGATGTATCAAGTTTTAAACCCAAGATTCCCTATACAATAAACATAGATTCCCAACGTACCCAATGATGTCAGACGATGCATGGAGACAACTTCTCCGACATAAGGTGTTCACTTTAGTAAGGCAACCAGTGATGTAATTGACCAGTTTCCACTTGAATGTGGTGTTGGGAATGAGATTTGTGAGCATGCCTTAAATATATGAGGGTGATTCATACTAGGAAATGATCTCCATGGATGGAAGGGATGACATCCCATCATATCATTCCGATCTAGGAGTGAATACCATTAATCTCAGTGATGACAGGTTGACCGCCTTTGGAATGAGGGAATGAAGTACCAAAGGATGATGAATATACAAGACTAAGTACAATGACAATGGTCTTAGTGGAAAGATTTAGAAAATAAAATAGTGAACCCATTTTTAATCATTTCCCCTTCAACATTGAGAGGATAAGTAATGTTGGGGTGTCTCCATATCCAAACATAACCAATACTAAGCATGTTGGGTATCATCATCATCAGACATGTACTTATGGTTGAATTTAAATTCTTTTATAGAATGTCGTCCACCGGTCATGCTCAAAAAGCTACCTCAAAAACCACCAATAGGTGTGGGGGTTAGAGAGCTACTCATACGGTGATCCCACATATCCATTCCCCGAGGGTGACAACAACATCTCCCATGGATCATGGGAATCCTATCCCAGTTTTCCCATCAAAACTCATACACCTGAGGATCATCAATGCCCTTTTCCACCAATATGTGCATGAGAGAGTCATCCTCACTTAGGAGATGGCCCAAGAGGAACTTGAAGTTATGGCTCCATGCTTCTATTAACATGGAGAACGTAGGGGAAATCCCCCCAATTACCACTTCCAACCATTATGGGAGTCTTTCCTTGTAACTCACCGATGACACCCCCTTATGCTGAGGAGGTAGGGGATGTACAAGCTGTGACATCCCCAGCCATAACACCTTGTGATTTTAATATCAATTTCCCTTTAAATAAATACCATATTGAATAGTTTGTTTCACATGAAACACCAAAATAAAACAAAATTTGATGCATTTTATTGTGATAAAATATTATAATACAAGATAAACATTAATACATTATGAGATTACAATAATGAATAAAAAATATAATATTTAATTGAGATATTTTATTATAATATATATATTTACATGTTAAATATTCTTATTATATGATGTATTTATAAAATATAAATAAAAATTTTAATATCAAAGTTTAGTAAAATTAAAATTTTAGAATATAAATAATTGGTTTTAATGGTATTTGGTGAAGATTATTTAATATGAAAGTAATATTTTTCAAAGAAATGTTTTTAAAGTGTTGTGTTTTTTAAGTAATATTGACTAAAGAATGATTTTAATGAAATTTATTGATAATATTTAAAACAAAATAAATCAATACTCATCTAATAGTTATTACTAATCAAGTAATAAGAATAAATTCATTTTATTCTTAAAAATTTATTTTACTATAAATTGTCTTTTTATGCATTGCATATTTTTATTTTAAGAAACAAAATATATTATGGTTAAATGATGATAAATTATATTGAAAATATGAATAATAAATTAACACTAATTTAAATTTTAATTGATAATAAATATGAATAAGAACATTTAATATTTTAAAGTGTCATTTTCCTATACAAAGAGGTGTTCATTATATTTTATGTTTCCATTTAAAAGTTAAAATTATAAATTTTAGAATTTGAATTTGAAACACTAAAATTAAGTTTTGTAACTATCAAAGAAATATTAGATTTATATGAAAATTTTATATTTTTTCTAGAAATATTGATTTTTAGGTGAATAGTACAAAATACTGTTTTTACAAATACCATGACTTTTATGACGTCATTAGGATATAAGAATGAATTAAGAAATTACGAAAACTTTTTCATGACCAAGGATGTACTTAATAAGTAAAATTATAAATTTAAAAATATATAGTTTAAATTATAAACCTATGTTTAACATTTTATAATATAAGATATATTTTTTCTAAAAACATTTTTTATGAATTATCTATTTATTATTTTAAAATTAATTTTTATCACTTTTAAAATTTAATATTATAAAATGGGTTTCATAATTTTAATTAACATTTCAAACTTAGGTAACAAGGGAAATTTCATTTTTATTCATAAAAACAAGTCACGAAGGTTAAAAAATGGGTTACCGTGGAAAAAGTTAATTATAGTAAAAAGTTAAATTAATGGGGATCATCATAAAATATCTTAAAATTTATCCCTTTTTTGTGTATATTAGAGGATAATCAACTAATATTCATCCCCTATCCATTATTTTCCACCATTAGAGCCACTTTACTTTGAAAGCAACATGCCTTTAATATAAAGTAATGAATATTTACAAAAATGAAACTCCTTTCACTTATAAATGGAGCCCTTCACTATATCACTTCTACTCAAAAAAAATAATCCATTTACCTTGATTTTTCCCTAATAAATTCTCAACCATATTTACCATGTCCCAGAGGTTATGGTATCACAAAAATACCTTTCTGAGAAGGCTCAAGGATTTGTCCTGAGGAGTAAGGTAAAAACTCTTAATCACTCTTTCATTTATATTCCTTGATTTCTTCTTCTAGATCCTCAATATACATTATAATCATGATAAAATAATAAAATTAGTATAAAAAGTATACTAAAATGTTATTATGTTGATGGAATAACAATTTTCCACCTTCCAATCAACCATTCAAAAAATGAAAGCATCACTCGTGTTATGTGCAGATTATAACCTCTATAAATGACATATTTTGTTTTTCATCATCGCCTTATATGGAAGGTTCTAAAAATAAATTTGATGTATTTATATAATATTAAGGAGTAATATATGTTTTTAATATGGTTATGAAAGTATTAAACAAAAAATAATGATCATTATAAAGTAATCCATTGATATCGGTAAATTACCCGAAACTAGCTCATCATTGATCCCATTCTTGCAAACTGTGCCTGTAGTTTTCATAAAATGAACATTTATATGTGTAAATCAATAAAATAAAATGATTTAAATATATTTTATAATCTAGGTATAATGATATTACAATAACTTTATAACCATACTCATCCATTGATTATAACATGTTCTTGTTTGGGTTGATTTAACAACCTAGATGAACTATGATATAAAATTTTATCATGGATGGTTATAGAAACATAATTAATGGTAATATATGATATCAATAAGTAAATAATTTTTTTTGGTTATGAAATGATAATATTGATATTTAACTCATTATTAATATACAACTTTCATTCTTTAAAAATTTCTAAAACAAAAACGTATGAGTTTTGTCTTTAAGAACCTTACCTAAAATTCATATGGATCAAACTTTTAAATTCATTAAAAAATTATGAAACTTTTATTCAAGTATATTTAATAACATGGGAATGATGAACTCTGTTTCAATAAAAAAATAACCAATATCATCATTACAAAACTTATATGAAACCAATGAAATTATTAACATCAAATGATGAAAATAAACTATGAATAAGATAGTTTTGATTATTATAAATAAGGTTAGAGTATGCTTGATGATGCAGGAATCCAAGGTAAGGGTGTTTCTTAAATCAATATACTTTTATTAAGTTATAATATTTCTTCTTCAATTCCATTATTATAATTTGGGTATATTCTATACTATGACTGTATTATGTTTTATTTTCTATTTTTTTCATGGATTTACAGTTCTATCACATAAACCCCTTTTTTGATGCTTTTTACTTCATTAATCATAATGTCTGTAATGGTTTTCATCACAATTTCCTTTTATTAAGGCATGTTTTTTGTATTATGAACTTATTATTTTTTTATACAGTGTACTTACTACCCCATTGGTTTCAATTATTATTATTAAAGTTTCTTTCATGAATTTACAAGTCTATTCATGAATCCCTCCTTTATATTATTTTGATTAAATTCTTTCCAAATTCATAAGAGTTTTTCTTGTCTCAACTTTTATTCTCTGATATATATGATGTATTCACCATTTATTTTCTTTTTTTGTGGTGTATATACTATACATGTATGTATATATATAATATTTATAATTAAATTCAATAAACTAGAAGACCCATATAAGGTTTTATCATTCAAATATTTTTGATTCAAATGTTACCAAAGTCATAAGGGTTTTTTTGTTAACTGAGTCTTTATTCATTGATCCATGATCATTCTTTTGGAACTTTATTCTTACAATTTGGGAATGTTATATCTTATTATTGAATTATATTTCACTTAATATCATGTTTATAGGGTTTTATGTTTCCTTCCCATGAAGTCCTTTTCAATGTATGGTTACATCAATTCTTCTTCTTTGATGGACTTGTTTCCTCATAAAAATTCAATGTTGTTAAGAATATGCTCTACCCTCATTAATTGTTGTTTCCCACATATTCATATCCTTTCTTTCCAAAAATGTTTTCATTCTTTATTTTGAAACTAAAATATCTATTATCTCATATGATCTTATTTTCATTTACCTCTTTTTAAAAGAAATTTTTATTATCCTTTTTATAATGTGAGTTCCAGTAAAGGTATTTTAAAATATTAAAAAGAATTTTTTTCATGTTTTATCTTCCAATCCATATTTTATATGGATAACCTTTATGTATTTTTCGAGGTTCCATTATTGGGACTTATTTTTTAATGATGTTTGAAAACGAGTCTTCCAATCAACTTCTTTAAAATTATTTTTTAGAGTGACTTGTAACTTCATTTTTTACAACAATGTTATTTTTTATGAAATCACTTTATTATGATTTTTCTTTCATTTTTATCTTTATATAAAAAATATTTATCTCATTTAGTGTCATGTCTCATGAAATACCCTCTAAAAACCATTATTAAATACCCCTTTTTGGGTAATTGAATTTTGGTATCATTTGATAGAATTCTTGATGTTCTTTTCATGTGATACCATTTGAAATGTTATGAAACCCATTTTCCTTCCATGGGTTCTTCATGATATGATATATGATTAATTTAATGTGGTAAACATGTATATGGATTATGAATATGTTATTGGTGTGGTCCTATATAGTCCTTCAATGCATTGGTTAAGGTTTTACATCTCAAGAGTTAATTATGAGAACCAAGTATTGGTGTTCACTCCACTATGAGAATATAGAAGTGATAAATGCTCCACTATATTATGAGAATCAGGAAGTGTTTTCTAATCCACTATGTTATGGTAATCAAGAAGTGTTTTCAGATCCACTATATTATGTGAATCAGGAAGTGATGCCTGCTCCACAATGTTATGAGTATCAAGAATTGATGTATGCTCCTCTATGTTATGAGAATAAGGTAGTGATGCTTGATCCACTATGTTATGAGGAACATGTAGTGATGTTGAAGTACCCAATGGTTCATATAGGTACACTGAGGGTGGGGGGGGGGAGGTGAATCAGTGTACACAAGTTTTTACCAATTTTCTTTTCTTTTCTCTTACCCCTTTTTAATTCGAACCTCTACACTTGTTAGAGTGAATGGATATTCCCTGTTCACAAACAAAATCATACCATATGAAAGAATAAAAGTAAATGAAGAACAAAACATAGTATTTTTATAAGGTTTGATCTAGATGTGGGTGACTACATAATTTCTGTGTTTGGGATGATCTGCACACAAATTCTCCACTAAGAAATCAATCAACAATTACAAGTGAGTTGGTCAGGTATCAACTTAACACATGGTGGGTAAGTATGAAACTTTTCCCAAATTATAATGGTATCCCACCATTGTTCTTTATACTAGAATTTCATCAATGTTTACAAACAAAATACTAACACACTGAGAAATATCACAAGATATTCATGCTTCTAATGCAGCACAAAACTGATATTCCTCTTCTAGCCACTAGAATAAACTGATTCTACACTTTCTCACTTCAACTGAAAGTCTTCAATCACCACTTAATGTAATTAACTATACTATATGCAATTCATCTTAGTATACTCTTCTAAATTAATATAATTTATCACTTCCACTACTTCTCACTTCAATATCAGAATGAATATGTGAATATTTATCAAAAACTGTAAGTTGTATTCTAATAAAATGCTTTAGATTTATTCTCAAGAATACAATACTCACTTATCATGAAATGTATATTTTCATGCGCTTCATGTATATGAAATTAAATGTATAGTATTCTTTATTTTATGAACCCATCATTTCATGCACATGTATAAATTGAATAATGAAAGCACATTAGACAAACACATTTACTTACTCACAACCAAAATGATTTGTATTTCACTTTTCCATCATGTAGCTAATCATTGGTCGAAATTATTAATAGTGTATGTTCTCAACTGGATGAATGTACACTATCCTACCGCCTTCAATACATGAGATGCTCAATGCCCTCAATAATACCTATTTACTATTACATGATTCACAAATACACTGACATAAGCTCAACGTCCCATTCACTTTGTATGCACACACTCATTGTCCATACTTTTTGTACGAAAACTATTTACTACTAATTTCACAAACCTGGATGAATTGTAGATCCTAATGAATGAAACTCAAACAAACCCTTCTCACAACACACTATTTGTATGTACCTTATTCCATGTGTGCATGATCATGAACTTATACAAGTACAACTCCTATGAAACTTGTGCACAAATTCGTATGAGTGAAAGATTATTGCATGCAAACTCTTCTTCATAAGATATAGTGTATTTATACACTATCAAGACCATCATGCAAGTATGAGCATGAATGGGTTCTCTGTGTCCTTCGAAATACATTATGTGTAATATAAATGTAATTTTCCGAATGAAAGGGATACACTTGAAGCACTATCCCAAATGCTTCGTGGTAATAAGTTCCTTCGTGTAGAAAAATAGTGTTCTATGTACATGTAGTTTTCACTTGGAATCTATTATTATTTGTGTTAACAAGATATTTCATGGAACACACTCTACTTCATGATCGAGATCGCGGTTTCTCTATTTCTATATAATAAATAACCTCTCATAGTATCTCAAAAAACACACATTGACCTCGATGCATTCAAATATTTATAGGTATTGGGAACTGCCTCAATTCATGCATACCACTTATGTTTCATGACACAAAAAATCAACATAAACTAAAAATTAATCTTATGAACACTGAAAAGCCTCAGCTTTTTCATTGTTATATTATGAGAATGAAGTTTAATTATGAATTCCATCACCAATTAATCATTATAATACTCAAATGAAGCTCGAAATCATTTGGTTGGATCTTCGAAGGTTGCTACAGGAAGATATCCTAATGAATAGAAGAATTCCATGCTGTATATCATCATTTTGATCCTTGTTTAAATCATGAAAATGTAGTTTCATGTTATAATAATAAAATATATTTTTTAGAATTAATAAATAGTGATCAAAATCTTAGATTGAGCTTTAGAAAAAGTAGCATGGAGATCTCCAAATGAATATGTTCTCTTAGATGGGATTAGTGGAGAAGAAAACATGTAGAAGAGAATGTATGACCCAAATTATTAGATGGATAGATCAGATGGTCAAAGTTAATTTATAGCTACAACAACACACTCAAAAATGATCCTTTATAAAAAAAAACTGATTTTCCATTCCCTTATAATATAATTTGCGAGTTGAGCAGCTCAGAAATTGGTTTCCGAAATGGTCTGAATAAATTATAGCATCGAACTATGTCAGGATCTCTTCTCCACCATCATGTCACCTCACGGTGGATATCCTTACACTAATGTATCTTCCATAGGTGTGATCTATGTTCATCCTTCAGTTCAACCATGCCAGACGACTATAGAGGATTCGCTACCCACCTAAGTAGTGGATGTGGCCCCCTTTGGCTGAATGGCATGGTTCAATCCCATTTTTGTTAGGCTTATGAAAAAAATTCTCTACATAAAAATCATATAAAAATACTTGAACCTTCTTCTCAACATATTCATGATGAAAAATAAATATTTTTCATGGTCACAATATTTAATATTTTTTAACTCCTCAATTCATCAATCATTTGAAAATCAAACATCCAATATCATTAAAACATTATCCATCTCCACTTTTCTACATTTTCTCAACATACTGATTGATAATCAATATCATAATATCTTCTTCAAATGTGGTAAACAATTTTCATTCTCCTAATATAATTAACACATGTTTTAGGAATTAAGAAAAACTCTAAAATCATCATAATTAATGTTGCTTCATCTAAAGAAACTATTCAAATCAAAAAAGCATTTCCAAGTTAATAATTCTCAATACTTGTTTAATGATAAAATTCTAACCTTCTGTAACATTGAATTTTCATCAAACAAATATATTGATAGTAATTTCAAAAAAAATATTACTTTAATCAACTTGGGTCCTTTAATCCCCCCCTATGGATTTGTTGTCAATACCCATTTTAATTTCAAAGTCAATGTTTTATTATCCCCCTTACTTGATAATAAAACCAAAGATATAAGTACAGAAAAGAATTCAACTCATCTCATTATGTAACAACTGAACTTTTATTCTTATCTCATTCAATCTAATCATTTCATAAGATATTACACTTAAAATAAATTTAAATTGATCTTCTTGAGAGAAGGAAATAATCACCTTTATTAAAGCAATGAGTTATTAATTAATTTGATCTAAGTCTACATGGGATAACTCAGTGTAGAAAACAAGAGTGATCAATTTTGATAACAAAGATATAAATAAATCTTTCATAATATGATGTTAACACTAAAACCTTCTTTCAGGGATTGTTCAAAAGATATTAAACCAATCTATTGCATTTATCTTGAAAAATATATTAAAAGCATTCAATTACAATAATTTACTTCTCCTTTTTCAATTCATTTTACTTTTTTCATAAAATTATTAGTTTCTCCTCTTCTGATTCAGAATTTTCATTCATATAGAGATATAAGAACATACATCCTTAATGACAAGATTCAATTTTTGTGATTTAAAAATATCAGATAAATACCTTACTAGAAATTCAAATATTAAATAATATTAGTTGATATGTTTAACTTTGGTAGTTTTTCATCTTTTCTCCCCTTAAAGGGATGAGCTTCATCCATATTTTCCATCATGACCGAATTTCTTCAAGAATGAACTTCAAAAACATTTTATCAGCAATCGAAATAAATGAATCCATGATATATTTCCTCTTGGATGCTGTATAATAATTTTCAAATCTCTCATATCTTCCAGACTCCCCCTGAATATATTCCTCACCTTCAATTCCCTACATAGAAGAAACAAACACAAAATATACATGATAATATAGTGGTTCTTCAATGTTTTTTTCCGTTAGAGCAGCAGGGATGAGATTTATCTCTCAACCCAGAAACTCCTTTCAATTATACTCTAGCTTTTTGAAAACTCATCATGATTTCTACTTCTTTGACTTTCTAAAGTTTATCATTTAAGGAAAACATTGACTTCTTGATTTCTTCAAATTTCATCTTAGATAGAATAGGCTTCTTCACATTAATAAGTAGTACACTTTAATTCTTCTATTCTTGTTCCAAATTTTTATCCAATTATAGCTTCTCTAGCTATATGAATAAAAATTATTTTGGTACATGATCATATTTATTCTTGTGTGTAGTCTCCTTCTCAATAGAATTTTTAACATAAGAAGCCATTGGTGCTTCTCCTTTTTTCTTCTCTAGTTCTACTTGTTCAGAAAACCATGTCATGAATTTATCAGCAATACTCCCATAAATTTTTCACCTTCCATGAAAATCTATGGAAATCATAGGGTTATCCTTTTTAGACAACCTCTCATGAAATTTGATTTTTTCATCTTGATTTTTAAGCACCAGATCAATCATGTTATTTGTTTCTAAGTTTAATTTATTTTTTTTCATATTTCTTCCAATAGAATTGGTGTTTATAATATATTTACAATGAACTTTTCTTCCACAATAGAAGGATCTTTTTATTGGTGTGACATTTATATCATCATTTTTCTTGGGTGTATCTTGCTTCATAGTTTTCTTCTTCTATTTATACCCAAAGGAAGACTTTTATAATTTTGTTATTTGCCTCTGCATTTGTTGTGGTCTTTTAGTCATATCAACATATTCATAGTTCATAGTTGAAACATACCTAAACTCATCATAACTACGACCACTTATATTTAAATAATCACATAATTCTTCAAGACACCTAAATATGTTCTTAATAGAAATATTCTTCTTCATTAGTGAATTACAATTCAATACTATAGAATTTATCATCACATCTGATCTACTCCTCCTTAACACTGGACACCTGTAATTATCATACATTGAAACATTATTCCAACAGTCAATGTATCGATGCCCAAATATCCAAAAACACTAACAATATCCAAAAAATCTTGGTTTCTTATTTTGTGCTACATCTTGACTAGATTTGACATCTTATTACTTTTGGATAATATGATTCTTCATTTGAGATCTTTGTAGGGAACAATAATCCTTTCTCTTCTTCATATCCACATTTGATGATATAGTTTATTTAACATAAGTCTTATTCACTCAGTTTGTTAAGATTCATCTTTAATGTTCGCAAGATTTTTTAACTTGACCTCTAACTCAAGATATTTTAGATTTAGAAAGTTCTTCTGGTCTTCAAGTGATTTCACCATATATTCACATTATTTTTGGAAAGAATTTAATTGTGTTTCATTCAGATTTTTCATATTAAATTCCATTTCAATACATTTCATGTTAATGAAAATTTTATCATCCTCAACAAATTTCAATTTTTCTTCCCATTTAATCTTCATTTTCTAAATTTGATCATCATAAATTTGATTTACTTCTAGTAGATAATTATTCAACTCTTTAATTCTCTTTTTATTAACTTCTATTTGGGATTATTTAACACTCATAGAGGTTCTGTGTAGTTTCTCAAATGCATAGATCGCTTCTATATGAACTATCTCAGTTACATCCTTCTTACAAACATTCCTTTTTAATTCATATTTAATCAAAGTGAATCTTTCATTGTAATGCAATATATAATGTTCTTTTGATTATCCAACTGAGATGAATGTCTCATCCTTGTCTTTGATTTCCAACTGAGAGTTCTTAATATTAATGATAGATTTATGAGATTATTCAAGTGTATGAATCATCTTAGTAAGGAACTTCTCAATTACTTCTTTATCACACACATTTCTTTGCAATTCTTCTTCAACATAAGAGAAGTGTTCATTAAAAAGTGATACAGTTTATTCTTTAGCATCGATAATCTGTAAGATAAGTTTACATCTTTGAAAATTATTTATCAAGGCTTGCTTCATATTCTCAGCTTCCTTTTCAAGATGCGACTTTTGATTATATAGTCCCTTGATAAAAACAAATATGTAAGTGAAAAATTCCATACGAAAATTCTTCAAACAATCTTTGATTTCTGAATAAAATTAACTAAGTGATTCAATAAATTCTTATTCATCACTTCTTGAACCATACTCATCAAAAGGATCTTTATCAACTTATTTAATAAATACTGTTGATAGAATATCATTTTGACTACATATATCTTGTGATGTATCCTATTTCTTATTTAAATTGTTTCTCAGCTTTATTACCTCTTTATTCTATTTTTTCTTCAAGGTTTTTGCAGAAGCCTCTTTGTTGACAATGATATAAATAGGAACTATACTTTCCATTTAAGAAAACTCTATTACTTCTTCAAATTCAAATCTTCACTATATAAAAATATGATACAAGCAATTGGGACAATAAGATAGATCCAATCATAGGTGTAACATATGATATGATACCAATTGAAATGACTAGTGAATCATGAAGGTATACTGAGTGGGGGGGGGGGGGGGGGGTGAATCTGTGTACACAAGTTTTTAGAAATTTTCTTTTCTTTTCTCTATCCCCTTTTTAATTCCAACATTTTCACTTTTTAGAGGGAATAAATCTTCCCTATTTTAAAACAGAATTATACCATATGAAATAATAAAAGTAAATGAATAAGAACACACAATATTTTTACAAGGTTCTCCCTTAATGTAAGTGACTACATCTTTACTATGTTCAGGATGATCCAAGGTACAAATTCTCTATTGAGAAATTAATAAAAAACTACAAGTGGGTTGGTCAGGTATCACCCTGAAACTATGGTGGGTAGGTATGAAACTTTTCCCAAACTATACTGGCATCCCACCAGTGTTCTTTATAATATAATCTCACCAGTTTTCATAAACACAACACTAAAAGACTGATAAAGATCACAAGATCATAAAGCTTCCATTACAACACAAAACAGATATCCCTCTTTGAGCCACTAGTATAAACTGATTTTGCACTTACTCACTTCAACTAAAAGTCTTCGACTGCTACTAAATGTAATCAACTATACTGTATTCAAGTCAGATTAGTATACACTTCTAAATTAATATAAGTTATCACTTCCACTAAATATCACTACAATATCATAATGAACAATTGAATATTTATCAAAAAATTGAAAATTTTCTTCTAATTAAATGCTTTGGATTTGATCTCAAGAATACAATGCTCACTTATCATGTAATTCATATTTTCATGTGTTTCATGCAGATAAAATTCAATGTATAGTATTTTTTATTTTATGCCCCCATTATTTCATATATATGTATGAATTGAATAATGTAAGCACATTGCACAAACTCATTTACTTCTTCATAGAATAAATGATTTGTATACCACCTAAGAAAATATAAACTACACTGTCTTCATGCATGCATGTCACACACTGTATCTTCACTGTTCCATCATGTATCTAAGCAATGATTGAAATTTTTAATATTGTATGTGCTCAATTGGATGAATATACACTATCCTACTACCTTCAATACACAAGATTATCAATTCCCTAAATACTACCTCTTTACTATTATATGATACACATACAAACTAAAAACTTTATCAACCTCACATTCACTTTTTACACACACACACTCACTATCCATACTTATTGCATTCAAACTGTTCACTACCGATTACATAGACCCGAATGAATGTTTTATCCTAATGCATGCAACTCAAAAAAGCCCTTTGCACAAAACAATTTTTTTATGTACCTTCTTCCACATGTGCATGATCATGCACTTATATATGTACAAATCCTATGAAACTTGTGTTCAAATATGTATGAGTGAAATATTATTTCATGCAAACTATTATTTTCAAGATACAATGTATGTATACACTATCAAGACCTTCATGCAAGTATGAGTATGAATGAGTTCTCTATTTAATTCGCAATACAGTATGTGGAATCTAAATGTGCTTCATAGAAGGCAAGGGAGATTCCTAAAGTTCTATCCTAAATGCATCGTGGTAACAAGTTTCCTCATGAAGAAAACTAGTGTGCTATACACATAAAGTTTGCCCGCATAATCTCTTATTATTCATATAAACTAGAGTTTTCACGAAACACACTCCCTTTTGCAATTGAGATTGAAGTTTCTCTATTTCTCTAGAATCAAGAACCTATCATAGTATCTCGACAACCACACAGTGGCCTTAGTGCATTCAAATATTTATAGGCATTGAGAACCACCTCACTTTATGCATACCACCTTTGTTTTGTGACACAATAAATCACCATCAACTAAAAATCAATCTTATTCACACCAAAAATCCTTAGTTTGTTTATAGTTATATTATGAAAGTAAAGTTACATTATGAATTTGATCACCAAGGAATCATCAGAATACTCAAATGAATCTTGGAAGCATCCAAATAGATCTTTTAAGGTTTCTGCATGAATATATCCTGATGAACAGAAGAATTTCATGCTATACCTCATCAGTTTGTTCATCATTTAAATCAAAAAAATTCAGTTTCAGGTTACAATGATCATATTTTATTTTTCAGAATGAATAAACAATGATCAAAATCTTTGATCAAGCTTCGGATGATCTAGTATGGAGATCTCACGATGAACAGGTTCTCTCAGATGGGATCGGTAGATAAGATGACATACAGAAGAGAACGTATGAACTAGATGATTAGATGGATAGATCAGATATTCTTGGTTCTTTCGGATCCATAGTAACATGCTCAAAACTGACCCCTCATCGAAATGGAAACTGGTTTACTAATTCCTTATAATACAAGATTTGAGTTGAGCATCTTAGAAATTGGTTACCAAATCACTTTGATTACAGCTTATCACCACCCCATGTTAGGTGCTCTATTCCACCATCATGATGCCTCATGACAGATATCCAACCACTCATATTCTTTCCATAGGTATGATCTATGTGCATTCTTTGGTTCAGCCAATCTGGCCAGCTATAGGGGTTTGGCTTCCCACCTAAGTAGTGGATGCAACTGCCTTAGGCTTGCTGGTGTGGTTCAAGCCCATTTTTGTTGGTCTTAGAAAAAAAGCCTCTACATAATAATCATAGACAAAACACTTGAACCTTTTTCTAAAAATATCCATGATCCAAAATAAATATTTTTCATGTTCATAATATTTCCTATGTTTTTAACTCCTCAATTCATTAGTTATTTGATAATAAAACATCCAAGATCATCAAAACATTATCCATCTCCAATTTTCTACATTTTCTCAACACACTGATTGATAATCATTATCATAATATCTTCTTCAAATGTGGTAAACAATGTTCGTTATCCTAATGAAATTAACACATGTTTTGGACATTAAGAAAAACCATGAAATCATCACAAATAATATTTCTTTATCTAAAGTAACTCTTAAAATAAAAAAACCTTTCCAACAAAATAATTCTCAATACTGATTTAATGATAGAATTACAACCTTCTGTAACATTGAATTTTCATCAAACAAATATATTGGAAAAAATTACAAAAAAACTACTTTAATCAACTTGGGTTCTTCAAATGTATCCTTCATAATGTTATGATATTTTGTTCTTATTTTTATTCCATAATTCTATGTTATATTCTTATGGTATGCTCCATGGCTCATGTTTATTTTCTCATGTTTCCTTACTCTTATTCCATGATATACGTTTGATCATTTGTGATTACATGTCCTTTATCTTGTCTAGTGTACAACTCATATTTTTGAATAATATTTTTAATAATATTTTCCCCCATGCTCATGTTTTCTCATATTCTTATGCTCTGACCCTTTATAACTCATTAGTACATTTTCCCATTTCCATGCATTTGAGATCACCCATTTATTATGTTTTCCATTACCTAGGTTATGAATATGAGTATAACATGGTATATGTTTATAAATGGATCTAGTATGCTATGATTATAGATAAATGTTTGTAATAAAATTTTTATGTAGATAATCTACAAAAAAAATTAAAACTTTGGGTTTTGGGGTTATGAGATTATTGTGAGATGAAATGTTTATATTCTGGAAATATATGTAAGTTCGGATTGAGTCATATCACTTCATATTAATGCTATAAATTAAAGTATTTTTTAGTACCAGATCTGGGAGTGCGGATATGAGGCATCTCAGTTAGTATTAGAGTATGATTTAATTATTTTTGGAGATTGATTTAGCCATTTTGAGGTTTTGTTTAGTTATTTTGGGGTTAGGACTAGAAACCAGTAATGAAAACCCTATGGATAAACCTAAATATAAGAAAACATTCTAAAATTTTTCTAAAGTATAGAGTGTGTGGTTTCCTAATAATAACATCTCTATCTATATTCAAACAAGTGGATGGAGGATCAAATATAGATGCACTTAGGGGTAATAACCCTGAAAATGGGTGTTTGATCATCAACTTGATCTCCACTCGGTGCATAACAAGAGACCCTAACTATACTCTTAGTTTTACTCTCTAAAATGATATTCATTTGTTGATTCACATTCTTTTTATGAACTATTTTAAAGTATTTAATAAGAATTATATGTTATATTTGTTCATAGAACCTCATAGGAATATAACCATAGAAAACCTAAGTTAAACTGAAGGAGTTATATATTGATCCAATTATATCATAGTTGAATCAAAAGTATCATTTGTTGAAATGAAGGTGTCATAGGAGAATACATATTAGGATTGAGTTTCCATATTCATATGATCATTTACTTTGATTTTATTGGATATTATCATAATCATTTTGGTTTTAGTATTTGGTTGGAAACATGATTATGAAAATGAAGTTGTGAAAAATACGTCTCTAGAAACTCATAGGTATTATCAATAATTAAATAGGTATATTTGAAAAAATGGTTTAAAATATAAATATATGCCTATTATAAAGAATAAAATGAGTTTTATGGTGTCACCCATGATAGAGAGTTAAAAATTATATCTTGAGTCATACCTTCAACTATTTTTCATCAGTGAGTAATAATTAAAATTTAAAGGAAAAAATATATTCAAGGGGTGAGAATGTAATACTTAAAAAAAAATTAATATAAATTTCCATTTAAATAAATATTATGTTGAATAACTTGTTTCACATGCAACACTAAACTAAAAAAACATCGATAGATTTTATTGAGATAAAATATTACAATGTAAGATAAACATTAATATATCATGATAATGCAATAATGAAACAAAAATATAATATTTAATTGATATATTTCATTATAATATATATATATATATATATATATATTTATGTGTCACATATTATTATCATATGATGTATTTATAAAATTCAAATAAATATTTCAATTTCATTGGATTAGTGATATTTTAGAATATAAATAATTAATTTTAATGGTATTTGGTAATTATTATTTAATATAAAAGTAATATTTTTCAAAGAACTGTATTTTTGAAATTGTTGTGTATTTTTAATTACTCTTGACTAAATAATGATTTTAATGAAATTTATTGATAATATTTACAAGAAAATAAATTAACATCCATCCAATAGTTATTATTAGGCAAGTAATAAGAATATATTCATTTTATTTCTCAAAATTCATTTTAATAAAAATAGCCTTTTATGTGATAGACATTTTTATTTTAATAAAATAAATATATTATGGTTAAATAATAATAAATTATATTGTTAAAATTAATAGTATATTAACACTAATTTAATTTTTAATTGATAGGAAATAGGAATAAGAACAATTAATATTTTAAAGATCCAGTTTCCTATACAAATAGTTTTTCATTATATTTTATGTTTATATTTAAAAGTTAAAATTCTAAATTTTAAAATTTTAATTTGAAGAAATGAACTTCATTTTTAGACTCAATAAGACAATAGTAGATTAGGATAAAATTTTGGGATTTTTTCTGGGAAGATTAATTTTTTGGTTAATAGTACAAAATACCATTTTTACAAATTTTATGACTTTTATGACATCATTAGGATATAATATTGACTTAAAATTTATAAAAAAATTTAATGAAAAATAATACATTTAATAAGTAAAGTTATACATTTAAAAAATATGAAGTTTAAGTTAGAAACCTCTATTTTTACATTTTGGAACATAGGTTATATTTTTTCTAAAAATTATTTTTATTCGTTATAAATTTATTATTTTAAAATTATTTTTACCACTTATAGAAATATAATATTATAAAATTGATTTCATATTTGGAATTAGTATATCCAAATAACATAATAAGAGTAATTTCATTTTTAGTCATTGTTGGTCCTAGTGGAGAACTCAAGAGGGGGGTGAATTGAGTTTCTAAAAAAATTTCTATCCAAAATTAATTTAAAATATAAAATACACCAATTAAAAAAATGAATATATAATTTTATCTTTTAAACATCTTCTCAAAAGATTGATCTGTAACATTTAGTTACCGATTTGACAGGTACATCTATAACCTTGTCATGGTTTTTCCTTTTCGTTGACTGGGTATGGTTGAGAATAAATTGGGAGGATAACTATAATGGTGAAGTCAGAGATTTGTTGAACTCTCAGCTTTAACCAACCTTTTTTGAAGGCTACCAGAGGGTTACATACTGTGTTACTAGGTTACACGATGTGTAATGGTCTCCAGATGCATACCATGATAAGGTTCATGTCGTGAGAAGATTCGCACCGTGAAAGGTTACACGTCGTGACTAGAATTTACATGTCATGAGTTATTTAATGAATGATTTTTCATTTAAAGTGACATGTTTTTCAAAATTTTCTGATATTAAAGGTTTCATGATGTGTATTGGTATTACACATCATGTAATACCCCAATTGTAGTTTTTTAAATGGGCAGCGTGGATGAGATATCTTTTTTACTCCTCTCCAATTTATTTTCCCTCAACCCAAATCCTTCCCCAGGTGAACTTGGATCCCTTTAACCCTACTAGATCACTTCATTCGACATTCGATCATCATTTTATTAGTGGTGTGATTATCTAGTAAGCTTTCTCCCTCATTATTCATCTTTATCTCTTTATCCTCCTTTGGTATTTCAAAATATCATCTTGAAATTGATGGATCTAAGTTTCGTACTACTGGATCTCGCTTATAGGTTGCGTTTTGAGGTCTTCTACACCTTTGTTTTCATTGATGGTTACCATTGAGAGTGTTGAGATTCAGGAAAAAAGGTAGGTGATTCCATCCCATTTAGTCAAATTGATTAACTTTGAATTGATTTATTTATTTCAATTGTTGATTTAAGTTCAATTGCTCAAAATTTCATTCAATTAGTGTAATAAAATCAAATTATAGTGAATTAGGAGATTTTAAATGGGTTTGGCATGAGAATTTGGGAAAGATACCCAGTCCTATTGAATTAGGGTGTGTTTATGGAAATTTATTGATTTAAATTTTTTAATTTAAATTATAGTTTTTAAGGAAATTATCTCAATTAAATTGTTGAACTTAATTGTGGAAATGAATTTTGAAACTGATGGAATTGGTTTTGAATGGATTTAAAACTTTTTAAAATGGATTAAAAAGCTTTGATAGAAACCCAATTGTTTTATCTTGTTAAGGATGCATATTTTTTTATTAAAACCCATTTTGGTTTTAAATGGAAAATTAGTATTGAAATGGAATAATGATATTTAATTGTATTTTAAGTAGTCTTAAAATAATTTTCCCATCATTGATTGTGTAAGTTCACATGAAAGCCTTACATAGTTTGTGATTTATTTGGGCACACTCTATACTATTACAACGTTCTAAAATATATATGTTGCGGGTCATATCCTCGATGGAATAGTGTAATGGATCTTACCTTCCTGGTAAATTACTTTTCCAAATCCTAGTGTTTGGGGTGTCTTGGACACCATCGGTGAGTCAGGAGGGCATCGATGCCAATGGCAGGATGTTGCTGATCGGTGTGTCACCGATCGGTCACACTAAACAGCATGTCACCAATCGGTTTCACTGATCGATGCCACACCCAAATGATACTTCCATGGGGTGTCAGGGTTCTTTCCCCGGTTTTTTTTAATGACACTTTTAAGTCTTCTTACCATTTGTTTAAGGCCATTTTCAAGCCCATAAAAGATTTTTTAAACCCCTAAGAGTCGGGTGAACCTTGAGTTACTAAAACATGTGGCCTGTCACGCCCTTTGTTCATTTTCTAGCTTCCCATGTTTTCCAATTTTTCTTCATTTAAAGGAAATATATTAACTCACTACCATTATCTCCACCATATCCAAGGAGAATTATTAAATCTCAATTAATCCCAACGTGTGAAACCGCTGAGCCGCATGGTCGAGCCACAATCTTAATGTTAAGTACTTCAAAATCATCTCATGAATTTCAGGATTTGGACTCTTCTTAATCCGAGATCCTCTCCACATTTTTCCTTTACTTTTCTCTTAGTGTGCCTCAAGACTTCCTCCTGAGACTAATCTTGCACTGGTGTTGGAGCCCTTCCTACTTAGCCTTGTGTAGGACCCCGAGACACCCTGAGAGGGGAGGGGTGAATCAGGGTGTCAACTTTTTCTTTTAAAAATGATGGATCTTGTTCCCAAATTGGTAGAAACTAGTTTAACCTGTATGATGGATATGAGAATAAATAAAACATTCACTTGCAAAGTGATGACACAACACTTTTTACTTGGTTCACCACTAAGGGATACGTCCAAGGATCATACTCTGACAGGTTTTCGATCATACCAAATTCCACTATTCTTCAGTCGTTGTGGATTACAAAGGTTTGGTAACAATCACTCTGTCCTAGGATCACTACCTTTACAACTATTCAGGGATAGCCTACTGCGTCCCTCAGGTCACTCTCATTGACTCCCCCTGGCTCACTACCTTTGGTGAAGTCTCTCTCAGTTTATAGACATGAAGGTCTCTTCATCATCTCTAATGAATACATCCTCTATTGTATGTAGATGCTCTGTTGAAGTCCAACTTCCACCCGAAGACAAATCTCACTTTGCACCAACGGTATCGGGCAAACTTTCAGCTTTCGTACAGCCCCAGAAAGACTGGCGTACTTCAACAACACCTAGCATGCTTCTCCAAGCTGGCGTGCAAGTTTCAAGTCCGACGCAAAAGTTTCAAGATGGCGTGAAAGTCCAGCTCTCCCACTTGTGTGACACTCACTTATTCGACTTCAAACTTGCGCGACTCACTTCCTTTTATGCCCAAACCGATTTTAGAACGCAACTGTGAACTGTCATGCTTCTTCAAATTCTGGCATGCAAGTGTCACCACACCACCTGCGCGACACCTTCTTCACCATCTCCAAACTTGGGCAAATTAACCCCTTTATTTCCCAAAACACCTTGGAAGCGCATCAAACAACTGTTGTGCAACTTCAACTTGCGCGACCCACCACCACTTGTGCGACCAATACACCTGCACATCAGGAGCCCTGGTTTTATCTAAGTCTGAACTTTTTTTTTCAAATGAGGAGGGGTCAACCTCTATTTATAGTCATTTGGATACCCTATGTGATGGCGCACAAGTATTCCCTCAACATGCAAGTTTCGGCGTGCAAGTCTCAGTGCGCATGTCTCAGCGTGCAAGTCACTTGCACGACCAACCATAAAAATCGGGCGCCCTTACCCCTTTTCCATATTTTGATGTTCTGATCTTGAAAAACATTAGGCTCACAAGTTTCCTCTCCTTTAAGACAACGACACGAAAGTCTCTACCACTTTTCTCCATTTTTTGATTTTCAGGCCCAAAAATTTGGCAAACACTAGAAAAAGGTGCCTCCTTCTCCAATATCATTATCTGCTTGTTCTGTATGATCACTTTGCTGGAAAAAATTCTGAACTTCCACTTTGGATTAACAACAAACACAAACCAAACTCCAATTCATGCAAAGAACGACCATGGTTCCAACAATCTTCCCCTTTGGGTTTGTTGGAAATCACTAAATAAATTCAATAGAGCACCAACCATAGGAAAACCAAAAACGCAAGAATCAACTCAGCCAACACTCTAAGTCTACGTGAGCAATGCTTGGTGTAGAAAACAAGAGAGGAAGCTTGAATTGGGTTCCCGTATTCTGGAATTCTCAATGATTCCCAAGAAATTCTCTTACAGTTCCAAAGTATTCCTTCTCATCCTTCTCACCGACACTGAATTCACAATGTGTCACAGAAGAAAATGTGTCACAGAATAATTACATGCTTGAATTTATTCCTTTCTCCCCCATTGAAAATAAACCCAAAGACCGATAAATGTTTATTGTTCAGCTCAACCACACTCCCCCTGGATAGTATCTTCCCTACAAACCTGCATCACACCCATAAACAGATTAAAAACAATTAACATAACTGGGGAGAGGGGTTTTGAAAAACCTCCTTATGCACTGGGAGGTGGATGAACACCAAGGTTCTACTGATGCTTCTCAAACACAGCCGCTAACAGTGGCTTTGTCAGGATATCATCCACTTTCTCATCAGTTCCCACATGATCCATTCTAAGCAAGCCTTGCTCAAATTTTTCCTTGATAAAGTGATACCTGATTTCAATATGTTTTGTATGAGAATGATGAATAGGATTCTTCGTAAGATCAATTGCACTCTTGTTATCACAATAAATTACCATTGGTTGCTTCACCTCATTACCAATATCTGTTAGTTGTTGCTTCATCCATAGCAGTTGAGTGCATGCCTTTGTGGCGGAGATATACTCAGCTTCAGCTGTACTAAGAGAAGTACTTTCTTGTTTCTTGCTCAACCAGCCAACACATTTATTTCCAATATAGAATGCTCCACCACTGGTGGACTTTCTGTCAACTACATCCCCAGCCCATTCAACATCAGAAAATGATGATAATTCATTGTCTCTTCCTGCAGCAAAGTATAAGCCACAATTGTGAGTACCTTGAATATACCTCATGATTCTTTTTACCACTGTTATATGTTCCTCCTTTGGATTACTCTAAAAGTGGGCCGCTAGACAGGTTGCAAAGAAAATATTTGGTCATGTCACTGTCAGGTATAGTAGGCTCCCAATTATCCTCCTATACATAGTGGGGTCTACAGATGCCCCATCCTCATGCTTTCCAAGTTTGGTTCCAACTGCAATTAGAGTTGATATTGGTTTGGAGTCTTGCATATTAAACTTTTTCAGAAGCTCTCTTACATACTTTTTTTGAGAAATGAAAGTGTATTCCTGACTTTGAATCACCTGTAGCCTCAAGAAATATGTAAGCTACCCAATCATAGACATCTCAAATTCTGATTTCATATGATTGGAAATTTCATCCACTAATTTCTTACTGTTTCCACCAAATATGATATCATCAATGTAGACTAGAAACATGAACTGATCTTTTAGATAATTCTTCACATATAGATTGTGGTCTACTCCTCCTCTTTTTAATTCCAGCTTCTTGAGATACGAGTCCATCCGGTAATACCATGCTCGTAGTTCCTACTTCAAACCATATAGAGCTTTCTTCAGTTTTTAGACCTTTGTTTCCTCAGTACTAAGAACAAAACCCACTGGTTGTTCAATGTATAATTCTTATTTGAGTATGCCATTCAAGAATGCTGTCTTGACATCCATTTTATATACTTTATATCCTCTTTGGAGTGCCATGTCAAGGAAAATCCTGATTGACTCCAGTCTAGCCAATGGAGAAAAGGTTTATTCAAAATCAATGCCTTCAATCTGGGAGTATCCTTTATATAACAGTCATGCCTTATTTCTAATAACACTTCCATGCTCATCAAACTTGTTATTGAAGATCCATTTTGTACCAATCACATTGTGACCTTCGGGTCTCTGGACAAGATCCCATGTCTGATTCTTGTCAATATGATCTAAATCTTCATTCATGGATTTCACCCATAATTCATCCTTTGCTGCTTATTCAAATGAGGATGGCTCCACAACTGATAGAAATGAAGATTACGTGTTATTCCTCATCCTCCTTGTTTGAGTGGGTGCACTCCTGTACCCAATTATATTAGATGGATTAATCTCAGCTCTTTGATTTCTCCTGTGAGGTTCAGTTGCATTCTCTCCAGCCATAGTTTCTTCTTCAGATTCTTCTTCTGAGTCAACATCATGATGTGACTACTGAGTGTTTTGTATAGCTTCCTCTATTTCTTTATTTTTATTTTCTCCACGTTCACTTTCTTCCTCACTTTTTATCACATCAGTATATGAAGTCCTTGAAGCATTTGTGATTTTATCTTCAATTATCTTAACATCACTACTTTCCACAATCCTTCCTAGTCACTTATTTAAACACTTGTAGGCTTTTCTATTCATTGAGTATCCAAGGAAAATTCCTTCATCTGCATTATCACCATACTTCCCTTGATTTCCTTCTTTGTTTTTGATGAAGCATTTACTTCCAAAAACATGAAAGTATTTCAAAGAGGGCTTCCTTCCATGCCACAATTCATATGGTGTCTTTGTCTCACCCGTATAAAGTTATGTTCGATTTTGAATATACACTACAGCCTGAACAACCTCTTTCCAGTAATGTCTTGGAATACGACTCTGAATCAGCATAGTTTGTGCCATGTTGTTCACCTGTTGATTCCTACGTTCAACAAATCCATTTTTTTGTGGAGTTCTTATAGCAGCTACCTCATGTTGTATCCCATGATTCTCTAGGTAATTTTCAAATTCAATAGACATGTATTCCCCCTCCATTGTCAGATCTTAATACTTTGATTTTTCATCCAGTATCATTCTCGGCGATTCACCGATATGTTTTCATGCAGTCAAGCACTTGTCGTTTCCTGTGAATGACCATTACACATGAAATTCTACTGTAATAATCTATAAAAAGGAAAAATTACCTTTCTCCATGAGTTCCGACAACATTTATCGGCCCGCATACATCTATATGAATTAGATCAAGAAGATGAGATGCCCTTTTCTTCTTTGGCCGATAAGAACTACAAACCAGCTTCCCACGAATGCAAGAATCACAAGACTTTTCACACTCACGCTTTAGGATAGGAATGTCAATGAAAATCCTCAACTTTGATATTTTCTCCATGTCTTGTTGATTGATGTGTCCTAGTCTCCGATTCCACAAATTGTTTTCTTCTTCAATGGTCATGTAACACAAATTTTCTTTACTATCAACCTGATAAAAGTTGCCTACAGTTCCACATCCCTTCATAAGTGAATTCCCAATTTTTCCCTTGATAGTGCAGCCTTTCTGATTAAAATTAACTATAAGTCCCGAGTCACAAAGTTGACTCACGTTGAGTAGATTATGATGTAGGCCATCAATATAAAAGACTTTAGTCTTCTTTATTTCTCTATTATCTAATTCAATAATTCTACTACCTTTGATTTTCAGAGCTCCATAATTGCCAAATCATACTGTACCATCAACCTTACTCTTGATGTCCGTTAATAGGCCTGCATTACCTGTCATATGAGATGAGAAACCACTATCCAGAATCCAAGTGCTATTAATTTTTGTAGCTTTAAGGGAAACCTCTGCAAGATTGGATTTCTCGATCTTCTTCTTTTCTTTCTAAGAGATATTGGATTGAGTATAATATATTGATGGCCTTATAATTATTTTTTCCACATAATCAGATTATTCATACCCATAATCTTCTTCCAGAGGAGAAAACCTATTTATGAGATCAACACCATCAGGCGGGTGAATATTGACACATCTTTGAGAGTTGTATGAATCTCTCCTATCGATTATCTGCATGCAATACATAGCCTTATGGACAAAGTTATAACAATGAAAACAGTATCCATAGAAACTATTTCTTCTATAAGATGGAGGATATGAAGTCAGTCTCCTTTATTGGCGTCCCATATCTTCCCCATTCAAGTAGCTCCTTGCCTCTTTGCAGTATGACATGGTATGTCCTAGATAGCCACAGAACTGACACTTCATGAGAGGAAATGTCTTCTCACTTGAATTTCTCATCATGCCTTATTCCTTGGAAGAATAGTTTAACTGCCTATCATTTCTGAAAGTTTGAGGATAATTTTTAGTTCTTGTTTTAGTTTGGATTGAGGGTTCATTTTTCAGAATTTCAGGTAACGTTTCAACATGTCCAACTTTCATCTTGTCTTTCTTTTGGCTCTCTTTACTTACAGTAGTTGGTGTCTCAACTTCACAGCCAATACCACTCTTTACCATGTAATCGGGTCTTTGATCACTCAAGATTTTTCCAACCCCATCTAAACCACACTTTGATCTTGCTATTAATTATGAATATGAGAATCTTCCAAAATGAATTTTATTCTTTCCCTCATTTTTGGTTGATTGACATTCAGTTTTACTCCTAAGAGTAACAACTTCTTCCTCAAGTCCCTCAACAGTCTTGGAATTCTCTTCTAGTCTGGATGAAAGGTAATTTATGACCTTTTATTGTTATTCAATTCTAAGATTTAGTACCACAAAATCATCTATGATTTCAAGGATTGAAGACTGAACTCTCACTATTTCTTCTAATCGTTCAATTTCTGATTCAATCTCATCAACATATTCTGATGATTCTTCCACCATTTCCTTATACTTATTGCATCTCTTAAATTTATTCTCAAGCATGAAAAAAGAATCCTTAATTTGAGTCTTTGAATCACCATTAGGAGTAATATGATTATCTATGCCTTTATTGATCGAGGGTTCTGACTTTTCAATGGTAGCCATCATGGAAGCATGGTTTCCTTTTTTAAATTCGGGTTCTTCTTCATCACATAATTCATTATCATTATCTTCCTCTTCATAGAAAAAGCTTTTATTTGGTACTTTCCTTCTTTATTTGAAGTCTCCCTTTTTGAATTTTTTTTTCTGAGGTTTCTAAATACTTTCATCATCGCTATTCTCATCATCAAACTTTCTTAAGCACTGAGAGGCAACGTGACCAATATTGCCACAACGAAAGAAAGCTAGAGGTAACTTCCCTTTGAATTTCCCTTTTCCCTTATGGAAATTCTTTGCAATGAGAGAAAGAATTTCTTTTTCCTCATTATCTTCACCACTACCATCTTTTGAGATTTTTAGTTTCTTAATGGATTTGAACGCCATTTTCTTGCTCACTCGAGTCGTAGAATCTCTTGGTTTGACTCTCATTTTATATGCCACCAGGCTGCTCAGTAGATCATCCAGAGAAAGTTTGGAAATATCTCTTTCCTCAAGAGATGACATAGTTTCATTGTACATGGGTGGAATTATTCTCAGTATTTTCTTCACAATGTCAATGTCTTTGATTTATTCTCCTAGGCCCTAAATTTCTCAAACCAGTTCAGTAATTTGATTGAAGAAGGAGTCTGCATTCTCATCAGGATGCATCTTCAGATCATAGAACCTATTGTGCATCACTTATAGTTTCACCTCCTTCACTTTTCTATCTCCTTAATAAATATTTTCAAGTTTATCCCACATGGAATTTTCTGAGGTGCAAATCATCACTTTTAGATGGATCTGATCGGAAATTGCTGCGGTGAGATAATTCTATGCTTTAGCATCTACATCAAGAATTTTCTTATCTGAATCAGTCATAGCCAGCCCCGTTGGATCAGTAATATGTATACCTTGCATAGGGGAAAACAGAACATCCATTCCAAGGGATCTTAGATGAGATCTCATTCTGTTCTTCCAAATCTGAAAATTACTTCCATCAAAGTGGGGAACTCACCTAACACTGGCTGAATTTTCCATGGTGGTAAAAAAAAATAGATCAAACACCAGTAAACTCCCTCTGATACCACTTGTAGGATCCCGAGATACCCTGAGAGGGGAGGGGTGAATCAGGGTGTCAACTTTTTCTTTTAAAAATGATGGATCCTGTTCCCAAATTGGTAGAAAATATTTTAACTTGTATGATAGATATGAGAATAAATAAAACATTCACATGAAAAGAGATGAGACAACACTTTTTACTTGGTTCACCACTAAGAGCTACGTCTAAGGATCATATGCCGATAGGTTGTCGTTCGTACCAAATTCCAATATTCTTCACTTTTTATGGATTACAAAGGTTTGGGAACAGTCACTATATCCCAGGCTCACTACCTTTACAACTGTTCAAGGATAGCCTACTGCATCCCTCAGGTCACTCCCATTGACTCCCCCCGGATCACTACTTTTGGTGAAGTCTCAATCAGTTTATAGACATGAAGGTCTCTTAATCATAGCTAATGAATACATCCTCTATTGTATGTAGATGCTCTGTTGAAGTCCAACTTCCACCCGAAGAAAAATATCACTTTGCACCAACGGTATCGAGCAAACTTTCAGCTTTCGCGCAACCCCAGAAAGACTGACATACTTCAACAACACCTGGTGCGGTTCTCCAAGCCGGCGCACAAGTTTCAAGGCCGGCGTGCAAGTTTCAAGATGGTATGCAAGTCCAGCTCTCCCACTTGGACGACACTCACTTATTTAACTTCAAACTTGCGCGACTCACTTCCTTTTACACCCAAACCGATTTTGGCATGAAATTGTGAACTATCGCGCTTATTCAAATTCTGGCATGCAAGTGTCACCACACCACCTGTGCGACACCTTCTTCACCAGATCCAAACTTGGGCGACTCAACCCCTTTCTCACCCAAAACACCTTGGATGCACAACAAACAACTGTTGCGCAACTTCAACTTGCGTGACCCACCACCACTTGCACGAACACTACACCTGCGTGGTGGGAGCACTGATTTTCTCTAAGTCTGAACTTTTGTGCCAAATAAGGAGGGGTCGACCTCTATTTATAGGAATTTGGATAACCTGCATGATGGAATGCAAGTATTCCATCAACACACAAGTTTTGACATGCAAGTCTCGGCACGCATGTCTCGGTACGCAAGTCACTTGCGCGACCAACCATAAAACTTGGGCACCTTTCTCCCTTTTCCATATTTTGATGTTCTAATCTTGAAAAAAATTAAGCGCAAAATTTTCCTCTCCTTCAAGACAACGACACACAAGTCTCTACCACTTTTATCTATTTGTCGATTTTTAGGATAAAAAATTTGGCAAACACTAGAAAAAGGTGCCTCCTTCAATACTGTTATCTGCTTGTTCTGTATGATCACTTTTCTGGCACACATTCTGAACTTCCACTTTGTATTGAAAAAAAACAAAAACCAAACTCCAATTCATGCAAAGAACAACCATGTTTCCAACACCTTGGAGTCCTTAGAGTTATTCCTTTGTAATTAGTGCATCCCCAGTTCTTGAAGCGAGGAGGAAACTTCGATCCTTGATCATCCAAGTAGGAATTTTTTCTTCGTCTCTCTTTACTGCTCATCATACGGGGTGGGTTTGATGATGATCCTTTGAGATGTATATGAAATCATCTTTAACAAAGATAATAAACAAACTTTTAAAGGATTAAGGGATGGGAAAGTTGTTGATGTTGTTATGTTATACCTTTGTTTTTATGTTGTGAATTGTATGGGATCATGTCCACTAAAAATCATGGCTGCTGGTGGTCCTTTCTTGTACACTAATGAATATTTGTTTTTTGAATAATCTTGTGTTCGAAAGATTGCAACATAGAAGATGGTTAATCACATAAACTTTGTTGATTAAATGGATTCCCGATGAATAAAAATCCTTGTATGATCACCCCAATTAACCAACTGAGAGAAGGAACTTAATGAATGGTGTTGGCTAAATCTGAAAGACTTTCTTGCTTTGTTATGGTGAAATGAATGGTTTCTCTGTTTGATGTTTGTGGGGTAATGTGGATGGGAATGGAATATCTAGTTGAGAGGTTGTTGGTTTTTGAATCTAAGACTGTGTGGAGCCAGTATGTTGGGGTTTGGTTTGGTTCTAGTACTTTGAGGGATCTCACATATCCCTTTTGATGTTGTTACTTTACAAGAGAACCAGGTGTGAATGCTTAAGAGCCTATTTGGCCATTTTCCCTTCAATTGTTGTTTTTTCTTGTGGTTATGCCTGTTAATTTCCCATTAGTGGAAGAATGTTTTAAATAGAATCACTTGAACATGAAAATGAGAATGGGTAAAATGGGGGAATTGTTTTCCAAAAATGGGTTGGGTTCTGGTTATGGCTGTTATGTATTTGTGCATGTAGGGATAGCAGTATGAGTGGTTGTGTCTGGGCTGGTTGTCTGTTTTGGAACCCTTATGTTGGGATTATTTCTTGATTACCTATATGTATAATATTTAGTTCTTGTGTTTCTTATAATCACCCCACCCATGGTGAGAACTTTGTGCCAAACACCCCCATTTCATGGGGGATGGTGTTTTTCCCAACATTCTTATGAGTGGATGGTTATTAGCTCCTTTTATGCTCCCTCTCATAGGTATCCCAAGACTCTTCAGGCAGGATGTGATGAACTAAATTTCATTATGGCCTAAGACTCTTTGGGGAGGGTGTGTTGTAGTGGTTGGCCCAGGTGTGTGTGAACATGTTTGTTTCCCAAGTGTCTTCGGGATGAGGCCCATGTGTCTTTGGGTGTGGATGTGGTTGTTCTAGACTAGGTGTCTTCGGGAGTGGCGGTGGCTGTTATGGAGCATGTGTCTTTGGGTGTGGTGGTGGTTGTTGTGGCCCATGTGTCTGCAGGCATGGATATGTGTGGTTGTGGTGGACTAGCTATTTGCAGGCGGGATGTGCGGTTGTGATGGCCTATAAGGTTGTTGCTGGGGAGGCAGTGGGACTGTAGTGGAACTTTTGGAGGAGGTCTATTGCGTAGGATGTCCTAAATAACTAGTGGGAAAGTAGTGTGGGGTACCCAAATATCGATGTTCTATTACTATTACTTTACGTAACTTGCGTTATTTGGGGAGTGTTCCTTGGTGAGGCTGGGTGGATAGTTTCCTTGTAAGGTTTTTTAGTTACCTCCTTTCTCACGGGGCATTAGAATGTCTCCCCACTTGTGAACAAGAGCTTTTGGTTTCCCTACTGAGTATACCTATATACTCAACCTACGTATATAAAACTGATTTTTGGTTTCCAGGAGGACTTTGAGGATCATGCTAGACCTTACTTGATCAGACATTGGGATAGTTGTTGCTTCTACTTTTCTTTTCTTTTGGTACTTCCTTTCTAAGTTTTCTTGTACTTTGTATCATTTTATTTTAGACATGCGTATGGTAATGGATCTTTAGATTTAATTTTACTTTCAGTTTTCAGAGGTGTTGGGATTTACTACCTTATCTCCCAATCTTGTTCTATAAAAGGGTAATTCATTCCATATTATGTGTGATTATATACCCTTGGTGATAGTTTCTACTTCAGGGCCTATTGAAGGTAGGACTCATGGGTCATTATCTCTCCTTCAACTTGAATAAGGAAGGGTTTGGAAGTTTGTTGTCCCTTCCCTCATCATGGGGAAAGATGGTCATGATATAATGGTATTAGAGGCTGATGGTTGAGATATAGGATAGAGTTTGGGGTTACTCACAATGAGGATTGCATGGGATGGTATGGGAACAATGTTGGAAAATCTTGGTGCATGAAATAGGCCAGGGAAGACTAGCTAGGACAAGGGATTTTAAGGCCCCTGTGATCTGATCCAAGTAATCTGGACGAACCGAACAATCAGGTGAGGCTACACTGATTATAGGGTAGAGACCCTAGGAAAGGTACATGAATCATAATTACTTGTGTTATTGTATGTCTTGGGTGTTTTGAGAATTTAAAATGAATAAAAATATCAAAAAAATTAAAAGGAATATTATACACTACTCGGGCTTAGGCATTCCTTATTTACCTTGCAGCTATGGAACCCAGATGACATCCATGAGTAGTGAGGGAGATTGATTCCCAACAGGATAATTTGGATGATCAATGGAGGGATGATTGAGAGGAGAAGTATGAACAGTGGCAGAATATGCTTCATGCCTTTCTGCGGAAGACCCTCAGGAAGTACAAGGGCAGCGTCTGAGACACGGAGAAAAAGAGTTGGCTCAAGGAGCTAGTGATCAATTTTATCTTGTTTAGTATTCTTGCATGTTCCTTATTTGATTCAGGAGATTCACACTCCTTTGTTTCACCCAGTATAGCCTATTCCTTAAGCCTAGATGTAGAGGGAATCTCCATGCCCCTGATGCTGATTACACCAGTTGGAGGTCAGACTAGCCTGTTTGATGTTTTTCAAGGATGAAGACTGATGTTGGGGTCGCATTAGTCCAGTTGTGATCTCTTTATATTGCAAATGAAGCCACACAATTTCATTCTAGGCATCAAATAACTATTTTATGTGCACGCTATTATCGAATGCTTTTAGAGAAGGTTCATGTTATCAGATATGGGCGGCCAGTATGTAGATTTTGTTGGTGAGTGAGGTTTCTAGGAGGGTAGCTAGTGTGTGGAGCCACTTATTCCCTTGTTAGCCAAGATTTCAGTAGAATCGGTAGATTTAGATATAGTGTATGTTCATGTTATTGTCAGTGAGTTTCTAGACATCTTCCCCAAAGTGGTTGTGACTCTACCCCCTCGACGTGATGTTGAGTTCAGGATAGAATTATAACTTGGTGCTCGTACGATTTTGATGGCTCCCTACCAGATGAAACCTTATGAGTTACAGAAGTTTTGGATTTAGGTTGATGACCTGATGAAGAAGGGTTTTATTTGACCAAGCACGTCACCAGGGGGTGCTCCGGTCTTGTTCTCGAAGAATGAAGACAATGGCCTCGAGATTTTCATAAACAACTGGAGACTTAATCAGATGACAGTCAAGAACTGTTACCCCCTCATGAGGATTAATGAACTTTTTGACCAGTTGAAGGGGGAAAGTTGGTTCTCCAAGATCGACCTATGGTCTGGATATCAACAGTTGAGGGTGACATCTTGAAGAGTACTTTCAAGTGCTGATATGGGAACTTTGAGTTTGTGGTCATGTCGTTTGGTATTATGAACACACCAACTGTGTTCACAGGGCTCATGAAATTTGTATTCCATGAGTATTTATACCAGTTTGTAGTCGTGTTAATCAAAGAAATCCTAATCTACTCAAGATCAGAGGAGGATCATGTCTATCATATGAGGACAATTTTGGAGGTCCTCTAACACCACCAACTCTATGGGAAGTTGTCCAAGTGAAAGTTCTGGACATAAGAGGTGCACTTCCTTGGACACATCGTGTCCCAGCAGGGAATAGTGGTGGACCTGTCGAAGTTTAGAGTGGTTGTTTCTTGGGAATCACCTAATAACGTGGCATAGGTTCATAGTTTCCTAGGACTTCCAGGTTACTACTGGAGGTTCATACCTGACTTCTCCCAAGTTGCAGCACATTTGATGACCTTGAACAAAAAAGACCTGGCCTTTGTATGGGGTGAGTAGTTCCAGTTAGATTTTAGTTATCTGAAGGGGAAGCTGGTCAGTTCCCCAGTGCTGAGGTTTCCATATGAAGGGGTAATGTTTGAAGTGTTCTACGATGCTTCTGGTCTAGGCTTGGGGTGTGTGATGATGCAGCATTGGGGAGTGATCTCTTATGGGCCTAGGAAGTTACACCCTCACAAACATAACTATTCTACCCATTACTTAAATCCTGTGGCGGTTGTGTTTGAGATGAAGATTTGGCAGAATCACCTCATCAGGGAATCCTTTATGGTCTTTATAGATCACAAGAGCTTTATGTATGTCTTATCCCAGTGAGACCTGAACTTGACACATCAAAGGTGGATGGAGTTTATTTAGGACTAAGACTTCAATATCTACTACACATCAGGAAAGGGGAACGTGGTGGTAAATGAATTGAGCAGTAAGTCACAAAAGGATGTGGTTTGGGAGTCAGCAGATGCTTCGAAAGCAATGGGGGAGTTGGCGGCCTTACACCTAAGCATGAGAGAAGGGGATGGTAGAGGTTGTCTATTTCAGATGACAATGCCGTATTTCTTAGTAAGGAAGGTGGATGAGTCTTAGTGGGGAGGCTCAGAGAATGAAGTGATGCGTGATCGCATTAGCCAGGGTAATGTTCTGGAAGGATGGTTGGAGGATGGTTTGAGGATGGTCAAAATCAAATTATTTTCTGTGGGGAGTTGTTTGTCCCAGAGATGATGCACGTGATAGTTCTTGGTGAGTTCCATAACTCACCCCTGGTGGTACACCTAGGAGTTTCCAAGATGTACCAGGTCTTGATAGGTTAGTTTTGGTGGCCCAAAGTGAATTGGGCAGTGGTAGAGTTTGTGGAAAAGTTCCTTGTGTGTCAGCAGGTGAAGGCTAAACATCATGTTCTAGGTGGTTTATTGTAGCCCTTAGACATTAATGAGTGAAAGTGGGATGACGTCTCGATGTATTTTTTCATGGGACTACCCAGGTCTGAGGGAGGTTGTGATTCCATCTGGGTAGTGGTGGACCGGTTGATGAAATCGGATCACTTCTTAGTGATTAAGGAGTCAAGCCCAATGGATGCCTTAACACATAAGTACATGAGTGAAGTTTTGCAGTTGCACGTAGTTCCCATAACCATCATTTTGGATCATGATACATGCTTTACTTTACAATTTTGTATGGGGTTACTGCATTCTTTTGGCACCCAGTTTTTCGTTAGCACTGCTTTCCACCCTCAGACAGATGGGAAAACAGAGAGAACCATCTATACGTTGGAGGATATGATATGATCATATATTCTTGACTTTAGAGGATAATGGGTATGACACTTTCCTCTGGTAGAGTTTGTCTACAACAATAGCTATCACTCTACCATTGGCATGGAATAGTTTGAAGACTTGTATTGATGATCATGTCGTTCACCCGTGTGCTGGATGGAGGTTGGGGAGGCAAGTGTTCTTTTCCCAGAGGTGGTGTAGAGCACGAAGGAGAAGGTTAAACTTGTTCATGAGAGGATGAAGGTAGCTTAGGACCGACATAAGTCATATGTTGATCATATTAGGAGACCCTTGGTGTTCGAGGTTGGGGACCACATGTTCTTAAAGGTCTCCCCTCAGTGTGGTAAGTGGAGGTTTGGTAGGGGGAGTAAGTTTTATCCCAGGTTCATCGGACCCTTAGAGGTGTTGAGATGAGTTGGAGAGGTGGTGTATCAGCTGCTGTTACCATCGCTACTAGAGAGGATCCATAATGTCTTCCATATATCTCAGCTCTGTCGGTATCTACATGATGACTCCCATGTCCTTGACTGGGGAGAGTTTGATATCATGGGCGATACAACATTCATGGAGTGACCGGTGAGGATTGAGGATCATAAGGAGAAGTCACTTCATGAATGGACCATTCCTTTGGTTCATGTGTTGTGGAGGCATGGTAGCCTTCAAGAGAGTACCTAGGAATGGGAGGCACAAATGCATGCCTAGTTCCCAGAGCTGTTTTGAGTTTTGATCTCTTGGTTTCTTTGTGATTTTCTATGATGACATGCTTTACCTTGTTTGCTATGAGATGATATGTTTCCCCTATTATATGAATATGTGTGAAAAGTCCTGACTATGGGGAGGGGATAACCTGATCCCTAATCAAGACGTATTAATGTAGATGCAATTAAACCTGTGAGGGAGAGTCAGTACCACCCAAAGCGGATAGTATCTTGACATTGGGGAAGGGACTCCCTAATCCATATTTCTAGACGGTGTGGCTTTTGTGTTTGTATGGTTAATAAGTGTTTCTATAGTTGTTCAGGTGATAGGTGATAGAGGTGTTTCTAGATATCGATATTTTTTCCAGCATTCAAACAACTCTAGAGTGGTTTGTTCCTGAGAGGTATCTTATGAGGTGGTTGTTTGGACCCCTCTCTTTTCTTCGGGTTTACTCTTGGATTCTCGAGGGAGTGAATATTTTGAGAGGTATCTGATGTAATATCCCATACCTTCCTGGTCCATTAATTTTCCAAATACTAGTGTTTGGGGTGTCTTAGACACCATTGGTAAGTCAGGAGGGTGTTGGTGCTGGTGGAAGGGTTTCACCATGGTGTCACCTATCGATGCCACCGATTAGTGCTACACCTAAATGGTACCACCATGGGGTGTCGGGGTTCTTTCCCCAATTTTACCATAATGTCTCTTTTAAGTCTTATTAACCTTTTTTAAGGACATTTTCAATCCCATAAAAGATGTTTTAAAACCCAAATATTTAGGAAACCCTTGAGTTACCAAAACATGTGGCCTGTCACACCCTTAGCGTATTTTCTAACTTTCTGTGTTTGCCAGTTTTTCTCTATTTAAAGGAAATATATTAACTCACAACCATTATCTCCACCATCTCTGAGAAGAATGATTAAATCTTAATTAATCAAAACTTTTGAAACTTTTGAGCCACATGGTCAAGCCACGATCCAAATTTTAAGTACTTCGAAATCATCTTTGAGATTTTATGATCTGACCACTTCTTAATCTGAGATCCTCTCCTCCTTTTTCCTTTCTGTTTCTATTAGTGCGCCTCGATACTTCCTCCCGATACGAATCGTGCGCCAGTGCTAGATCCCTTCCCGCTCATTACTTAGATTAATTTGAGTTCTTCCTTTACAAGTCACCCATTCCCAGTTCTTAACATGAGGAGGAAACTTCAATCCTTAATAATCCAATTAGGGGTTTTCCCTTTGTCTCTATTTACTGTGCATCATGAGGGGTGAGTATAATGATGATCCTTTGAGATATAGATGAAACCATCTTTAACAAAGATAATAAACAAAATTTTAAAGGATGAATGGATGAGAAAGTTGATTATGTTACTGTGTTATAACTTTTTTTATGTTGTGAATTGTATAGGCTCATGTCCATTGAAAATCACGGTCATTGGTGGTCCTTTCTTTCACAGTAATGAATCTTTGTTTTCTGTATAATCCTGTGTTTGAATGACTATAACATGGAAACTGGTTAATCATGTAAACTTGGTTGATTAAATGGATTACTGATGAATAAGAATATTTGTGTGATCACCTAAGTTAAACAACTAAAAGAAGGAACTTAATGAATGGTGTTGACTAGATCTAAAAGACTCCCTTGCTTTGTTCTAGTGAAATGCATGGTTTCTCTATTTTATGTTTGCGGGGTGATGTGGATGGGAATGGAATCTCTAGTTGAGAGGTTGTTGGTTTTTGAATATAAGACCATGTAGAAATAGTATGTTGGGGCTCAGTTTGGTTCAAATACTTTGAGGGATATCACATATCCCTTTTGATGTTGTTACTCTACAATAGAAATGGGTGTGAATGCTTAAGAGACTATTTGGCCGTTTTTCCTTCAGTTGTTTTTTTGTCTTATGTTTATGCCCGTTAGTTTCCCAGTAGTGGGGGAATGTTTTAAATGGAATCACTTGAACATGAAAATGAGAACGAGTATAATGGTGGAATTGTTTTCCAAACATGGGTTGTGTTCTGGTTGTGGCTGTTATATATTTGTGCATGCAGGGATAACAACAAGGGTGGTTGTGTCCTGGATGGTTATATATTTTATAATCCTTAGGTTGGGATGAGTGCTTGATTACCAATATGTTTAATATTTAGTTCTTTTGTTTTTTATATGTACCCCACCCATGCTGAGCACTTCATGCCAAAAACCCCCATTTCATGGGGGAGGGTGTTTTCCCAATATTCCTATGAGTGACTGGTGATTATCTCCTTTTATGATCTCTCTCCCAGGTAGCCCAAGAATCTTAGAGCAGGTTGTGAAGGCCTAAGGTTTATTATGGATGAAGACTCTTTGGGAAGGGCGTGTAGCGGTGGTTGGCCCAGGTGTGTGCGGGTAGGTTTGTTTCCTAAGTGTCTTCAGGATGAGGCCCAGGTGTCTTTGGGAATGGCACTGGTTGTTCTGGCCTAGGTTTCTTTGGGCATGGTGGTGGTTTTTATTGCCTAGGTTTCTTCAAGCATGGTGGTGGTTGTTGTGTACTAGGTGTTTGTGGGTATGGATATGTGTGGTTGTGGTGAACCATGTGTCTGTAGGTGGGATGCATGGTTGTGATGGACCATAAGGTTGTTGTTGGGGTGGTAGTGGGACTGCAGTGGAACTTGTGGGGGATGTCTGATGCATAGGATTTCCTAAATAACCAGTGGGAAAGTGGTGCAAGGTACCTAAATATAAATGTGCCATTATTATTACTTTACCTGACTTGCATTATTTGGGGAGTGTGCCTTGGTGAGGCTGGGTGGATAGTTTCCTTGCTAGATGGTTTGGTTACCTCCTTTCTCACAGGGCATTAGAATGTCTTCCCACTTGTGCACAAGAGATTTTGGTTTTCCTACTAAGTATACATATATACTCACCCTATGTATATATAACTACTTTTAGGTTTCCAGGAGGACTTTGAGAACCATTCTGGACCTTACTTGCTTGGACATCGGGACAATTGTTTTTTCTGATTTTATTTTCTTTTGGTACTTCCTTTCTAAGTTTTCTTGTAATTTGTCTCAGTTTATTTGGAACATGCATATGGGAATGGATCTTTGGCTTTACTTTTAATTTTAGTTTTTAGAGTTGTTGGGATTTACCATCTTATCTCCCGATCTTGTTTTATAAAAAGGGTAATTCCATCCATATTACATGCGATTCTATACCCTTGGTGCTAGTCGCCACTCAGAGGCCTATTGAAGGCGAGACTTGAGGTTCATTATCTCTCCTTCAACTTGAAGAAGGAAGGGTCTGACAGTTTGTTATCCCTTCCCACATCATGAGGATGGCAGGTCGTGATAGATAGTGACTAGTCTCCTTTGGATAGTGTAAAGGGGGAATGTGTATACACATATTTCTAAGATCACTTAGAGAGTACATAGTCCTATATACTGAAACTTTCATACCTATTTGGAAGATGACTATGTTTCTCACTTGTTTTATATTTGAGATATAAATCTATTCCAATTTTGTTGAATTGATTTACATGACTTCTGAATTTACATAAACTATTTTATGTAACTATTTTATTTAATCCATCATTTTAGAATATTCCATCACTTGTAAATCCTTTAATTAAAGTATTTTTCCATCATTTGAACTGTATAACATGATTCTTTTAAATATGATTTTAAAATTACAAACCTATTTATTTTAAAAATTTAAATCATTCCTTTAGTTAATATATTATTGGTATCTGTTATGGAATCTTTTGTTAGACCCTACTAGGTTTTTAGCTCTCACCCTAATTGTTCCTTCGGGTATTTGTATATTATCTTCTTCTAGGTTTGAGAAAGGGGAAATGATTTATTGGAGGTGGATCCAACCGTTGAACCTTATTTTTGGTGAGTTGTGTCCTTAGGAACTAGGACTGGTTTCTCTCTATTTTGGTACTTGGGATGTAGTAAATTCGTCCTGTTTAAGCCTTATTGTTTTCTGGTACACTTATCCCAGTGGATTTTATTCGTTATGCATACTTTATTTTTTCTTTTACTTCCACATTGCTAGTGGGAAAATAATTCCCACTTTCAGTTTGTATAATGCTAGGTGCTAGTCACCGACCCATGGGGATCGAGAATTCCCTTCAGGCTATGTCAGGGCCAAATTAGTTATATGGTTACCAGGGTATCAAATCTGGTTCGTGAAAAAAAAATGCTATTAAAGGAGGATATTGTTGAGATTTTGTCTTGAATTTAGTATGCATTTTTGAAATCTTGTCAGGTCTGAGGAGTTATTTGCAATTGAGTGCCTAACCAGCTCTCACCACAATGTACCTTAAGTCTCCAAGGGTGGTAAGGGAAAGTCATCGTGTAGATTAGTTCTATTATTTCACATATTTTTTTATTTTAAGGGAGTGAAATATAAATCTTTTTGTTCCATATGTTTGGATTAATTTACCTTATTGATTAGTTTGAGTATTAATTTTATGTCTTCATTCTTGTCTACTGATGTTGTGTAGCATCATGTTTCCCAGAAGACATGAAAATTGAATATAGGAGGAAGTTGCTACTGAAATGCAGCGAGTGAATCCTCTAGTGGACCCATATATAGTTGAGGTGATTGTGTGCACTGTCAAATATCTAAGACAAGCACCACCTACAGTACTCATTCAGTCTCCAACTATGGATATTCAGGGGGATATTCTATAAAATTGTTCTCAAGATTTTCTTCGCTAGAATCCAAAAGTTTTCAAAGTCTACACTGATATTCAACATACCTAATAATGGTTTGGAAAGATATAATGCCTATTTCAGTTCTTAGAGATACTGTACGAGATAAAGGTGAAGTGTGCCGCCTTCGTGCTGGAGGGACTGAGCAGGAGATTGTGGGACATGATGGGAAAGACAAGGAAACATGAGGGTTTAGCATGGAAATAATTCAGGGTTCTTTTCAATGATTATTTCTATCTAGAGTATATGGTATTGGACAAGGTTGTGGAGTTTTTCAAGCTTGATCAGGCTAAAAGAACAATGAATGAGTATTCAAATCTCTTTGTTGGGATGGTGTAGTTTTCACCTAAGATTGTATCTAATGATAGGATAAAGGATTGGTGGTTTGAGTTGGTACTTTGATCAGATATTCATTCTCAAGTCTTCTTGATAAAGCTACCCACTTATACCGATGTACCAGATAGGGTGATGATGGTCAATATAGACCTGGATAGCAAGTCAGGGTTATCGGGAGTTCCTTTTCTCCTAGTGGCAATGTTAGTTACTTTAAAGGAAAGTGAACACATGATGATTCTTTTAGAAGTTCTTGATGGAAGGGTCATTCCAGACCTCCTACAGTTTGAGGAGGAAGTCCTTTGATTTTCTATCAGTGTGGAAATCTATAAAATTATAAAAGGTTTTTCACTAAGGAACTCAAGAACTGTAGCTCCTGTGGATGTTCAGGACACTTACAAAGACTCTACCATAACCTTTGAACTCCTTATAGTGGAACAAGATTATCAGATCCCCCTAAAACTACAAGGCAATTAGGTTATTCATGTATAAAAGGGTTATATCCACAGGAATCCAGAACTAAGGTACTACATGCAGCAGAAGAGTTTCTAAAGGAATCAAACATGGGTCCAGCTACCGTGATATGTACCATTACTATAGATTCATCATTAGTGACTGGTCTATTTGATACTGGTTCATCTCACCCATTTATTTCAAATTGTGTTGTTAATATGCTTAATCTTCCTATGGATCTTTTATCTTGTGCAATGGATATTACTACACCCCATGGAACGAAGAGAGAGTAGGGTATCTATAGCCCTACCTGTGTCTTATCTCTGTCTAATGTCGATCTAGCTTGGATTTTTCTAGTCCTCAATATGAAATCTATTAACGTCATATTTGGGATATATTGTCTCATTGCCAATAAATCCTGAATTGATTGTTATATTTGGCAGGTCTACCTTACTACACCCAGTGGCATGTCTCTTATCTTTCAAGGAGAATGGGTCCTAAGGTCAAGTAGGTCTATACCTTCTAATCCAGAGTTGGGGAAAGTAATATTAGTGTTTTATTTTGATCTGGAGTGAGAATTATTGAGCGGTGATCTCCCTCTAGTTTTCATCAAGTTTCCCGACACATTTACTTATGACTTCTCTAGGTTTCCACTAGTAAGGAAGGTCAAGTTTTCCATTGAATCAATGTATGGAACTCAATCTATTTCAATTCCCTCTTACCAAATGGATCTAGCTGAAATGAAATAGTTGAAGTTCCAATTGGATAATATTATTGAGAAAGGATTTATACACTTGAGTGTGTCACCATGGGTGGCTCTCATTCTCTTCACTAATAAAGATGACGATTCCCTTCTCCTATGTGTTTACTACCAAAAGATCAATCAATTTATGGTAAATAAAAAGTATCCATTAACAATGATTGATGATCTGCCTGATTAGTTGGAAGATGTGAAGTGGTTTTCAAAGACTAACCTTCGATCTGGTTACCATTAGTTGAGGATAAAAGAATATTACGTTAATAAAAACTCATTTTAGAGTAAGTAGGGGAATTATTAGTACCTTGTTATTCCCTTTGGTCTAATAAACGATCCTTCATTTTTTTGGATTTTATGATTAGTATTTTCCATGAGTATCAAGATACCTTTCTAGTAGTCTTTATGGATGACATACTCATTTAATCCAAGTCTGAGGAGGATCATGTGCATCATATGAGAATAGTTTTGAGTCTACTGAGAAATCACCAATTTTATGAAATGATTTCAAAGTGTAATTTCTGGATTTGGGAAGTGAAATTTTTGGGACACGTAGTGTCTGGACATGGTCTATTAGTTGATCCTTAGAAGTTGAAGGCTGTATGACTTTGGAATAACCATGTAATGTCTTCTAGATTCAGAGCTTCATGGGATTAGCTAGATATTATCCTCGATTCGTGAAGGAATTATAAAATTTGGATTATATGATGACTACTATGACTTGTATGGGGGTGAAATTTTCTTGGAATGATAAGTGTCAAAGTTATTTTTTTGATCTGAAACATCTTTTGACTACTGCACTGGTGTTGAATCTTCTAGAGGCTGAGCAGGGCTATGTGGTCTTTTGTGATGCATCAGGTTTAGGCTTGGGTCGTGTTCTTATGCAAGGCCATCATGTAGTGTATTATGGATCTCATCATCTTAGGCTACACAAGAATAATTATCCTACCCATGACCTTGAACTTGTAGTTGTGATGCATGCACTTAAGAGTTGGTGGCATTACATTTTCAAAGAAAGGTTTACTATATATTCATACCACGAAATATTGAGTTATATATTCTCTCAAAATTATTTGAATCTCCACTAGAGTAATTGAGTGGAGGACCTACAATCTATCAACTTTGACATCACCTATACCTTGGGGAAAGGGAATTTCAATGCAGATGCATTGAGTAGGAAACTTCCAACCCAGGTAGTGAAGGAATCTTTGGAAGAGTGAAATTTGATGGCTCTCTTTGCATGGTTGAATATTAGAGTTTAGGATAAAGGGGATGGAGTTTATTTATATAGAGTTTAGTTAACTTATGCTCTTCTCGAAATGATTCTTCAAGATCAAGATCTTGATAATGAATTCCATAGAATTAGATACTCTCTTTATGGTGGGGAGAAAGTTTCCCTATGGTGATTCTCTAAAGAGGGTGTTCTATGATATCGAAGTAAATTTGTTGTGATATCAACAACAAGAGAGGATGTTATGGGGGATTGTCATAATTCCTAGTGGGATGTGCATCCAAGAACCACTAAGATGTTGTATGACATACAACGACAGTTTTGGTGGCCAGGTATGAAAGGGGGCATGCTAAGTTTGTATTGTATTATTATAGATGATAGCGGGTGAAGGCTGAGCATCAAAAATATTCGGGATTACTTCATACACTTCTAATCCCAACTTGGAAGTGGGATGAAATCTCTATGGACTTTGCAGTTGGGTTTCCTTGTACCCAGAGAAAGAAGAACACAATATGGGTTATGATCAACAGGCTGACCAAGTCATCTCACTTCACACCCATTCGTGATAGAACCAAAGCTGAGAAGTTGGGGAAACTATATGTGAAATAGATTATTCATTTTCACCAAGTTTAATATGCTATATTTTCTAATAGGGATCCTTGGTTCACTTATCTCTTTTGGAGAGGCCTTCAGGAGGAACTAGGATCTCAGGTCCATTTGAGCATGACCTACCATCCATAGTCGGATAGCTAGATAGAGAGAGCTATACATATTCTTGAGGATATGCTCTGCACCTATGTTCTCAACTTCAGTGGGGCTTGGGGTGATCACTTGGGGCTGTTTGAGTTTTCATATAATAATATTTTCCAGTATACGATCAGAATGACACTTTTCGAGGCCTTGTATGGTCGGCCTTATAAATCTCAACTGTGTTGGTCGGAGATTGGTAAAAGTTCCTTGGTTGGACCAAGCTTGGTGTAAGAGATAACAATAAAGATTTAGTTAATTCATCAGATAATGTTGATAGCACAAAGGTAATATAAGTCTTATGTTAACCATCACCATAGACATTTGGTGTTCTCGGTTGGTGACTAGGTGTTCTTGAAAGCTTCACCCCGATTGGGTCATCGACATCTTGAGAGGCAAGGGAAGCTTTCTCCACATTTTATGGGACCTTTTGAGGTTGTTGATTAGGTGGAGAAAGTTTCATACCATTTATCACTTCCACCACAACTTAAGTCGATACAAAAGATATTACATATATCACAACTGAGAAAGTGTTTATCCGATCCACATCATGTTTTGAGATGGAGTAATCTAGAGATTGAACCTGATTTTTCTTTGACTGAGTGTCCAATCAGGATAGTTGATTCTAAGTCCAAGGTGCTTCATGGGAGGAGGATACCTTTGGTTCATGTGTTATGGCAGTATGGTTCTGATAATCATGATAATTGGGAACATGAGACATTGATGAAAGAGTAGTGGCCTAATATTTTTGGCATGAAAGCTTCTTCATAGGATTTCTGGGGATATAAAGTTTTTATAGTGGGGAGGTTGTAACATCCTGTTACCAATTTGATAGGTACGTCTATAAACTTTTCATGGTTTTTCCTTTTCGTTGACTGGGTAGGGTTGAGAATTAATTGGGAAGATACCTATAATGGTGAAGTTAGATATTTCTTGGGATCTAATCTTTAACCAGACTTTTCTACAATCTTCCAGAGGGTTACATGCTGTGTAACTAGGTTACACGATATGTAATGGTCTCCAGATGCATACTATGTGAAGGTTCATATTGTGATAAGATTCTCATTGTGAAAGGTTACATGTTGTGGCTATCCTTTACACGTCATGAGTTATTTAATGAACATATTTTTATTTAAAACGATGCATTTTTCAGTGGTTTCAGATATTAATGGCTTCATGATGTGTATTGGTATTACACATCATGTAATACCTCAACTGCATTTTTTTAAATGGGCAGTGTGGTTGGGATATCCTTTTCCCTCCTCTCTAGTTTTGCTTCCCTCAACCCAAATACTTCTCTAGGTGAACTTGGATCCCTCTAACCCTTCCAGATCCCTTCATTTGGAATTCAATTGTTGTTGCATTAGTGGTGTGATTCCCGGGTAATATTTATACCTCATTATTCATCTTTATATCTTTGTTATCCTTTGATATTTCAATGGATCATCTTTAAATTTATGGATCTAAGTTTTATACTATTGGATCTCACTTCTATGTTGAGTTTTGATGTCTTATACACCTTTTTTTCTTATTGATGGGTACCTCTATGAGTGTTGAGTTTTGGGAAAAAAGATAGGTGATTCTATCCTATTTATCCAAATTGATTAACTTTGAATTTCTTGATTTATTTCAATTTTTATTTAAATTAAATTGCTCAAAATTTATTTCAATTATTTTAATAAAATCCTATTCCATGAATTGGGAGATTTGAAATGGTTTTGGGATGAGAAATTGGGAAAACCTCCCAATCTCATTGAATTGGGGTGTGTTTATTGAAATTTGTTAATTTAAATTGTTTAATTTAAATTAGATTTTTGATGGAAACAATTTCAATTAAATTATTGAATTTAATTGTAGAAATGAATTTTTAAATTGATGGAATTGGTTTTGAATGGATTTGAAACTTGTGAAAATGTATTAAAATGTTTTGATAGAAACCCAGTGGTTTTATCTTGTTAAGAAGACATGTTTTTGATTAAAACCTATTTTGTTTTTAAATGGAAAATTGGAATTGAAATGGAAGAATGAGATTTGGTTCTATTTTAAGTAGCCTTAAAATAAAATTTCCATCATTGGTTGTGTAAGATCACATGAAATCCTTAGGTAGTTTGTGAGTTATTTGGGAACACTCTACACTATTACAACGCTCTAAAACATACATTTAGTGGGCCACATCCTTGATGGGATGGTGATGAGTCACCTTTTTCTAGTGTTAAGGGGGCGTGTGTATATACATATTGTTGAGATCACTTATAGAGTGTAAAGTCCTATAGCCTAAAACTTCCGTACCTATTTGGAATATGGCCATGTTTCTCTCTTGTTTTATATTTGAGATATAAATGTATTCCATTATTATTGAACTACTTTACATTCCTTCTTAATTTACATAAACTATTTTATGTAAATGTTTTATTTAATCCATTATTTTAGAAATATTACATCACTTGTAAAACCTTTTCTCAAAGTATTTTTCTATTATTTGAACTATATAACATGATTTGTTTAAATATTATTTGAAAATTAAAAACTTGTTTATTTTAAAAATTGAAAGCATTCTTTGGTTAATCTATTATTGGTATATATTATGGAATCCTTGGTGAGACCGTACTGGGTTTTTTAGATCACACCCTACTTGTGCCTTCGGGTGTTTGTAGATTATCTTCTTCTAGGTTCGAGCAAGGGGAAAGGATATATTAGAGGTGGATCCAGCTATTGAACCTTGTTTTTGGTGAGTTGTGTCCTTAGGGACAAGGGATGATTTTCCTCTATTTTGGTACTTGGTATGTAGTACTTTGTGCTTGTTTAAACCTTATTATTTTTTGGTACACTTCTCATAGTGGAGTTTCTTTATTATGCATACTATCTTCTTTATTTTACCTTTTCATTTTAAGTGAAAAAATCATTCCCACTTTCATTTTGTATGATGGAAGGTGTAACACCTCAAGTTTCCACGATACATTTCCCTTTGAATAATGCAATAGCTTGCATTGTACGCAACTCCGAGATTCTAACACACCGCGACCAATCAAAGTAGCTGTTATGAATAGTAATACCCAATTTTTGAAATTTTATAAATTTTATCTTTCAAAATGGACTTAATTTTTGGATTTGGAATATCGAAATTAGCTTAGGGTGAATTTTTGGCACTTTTCTGATAACTTTCATATTTTTATGAATAGTGAAAAATACTAAATTTTAATTAAAAACGACTTTTTTAATCAAAATAATTTATAGTGTTAAATTATAATTTTGAGTGAATTAGATTATATTTTTTACCATTTAATATAATTTTGGTCATTGGATGCAATTTCATATTTAAACTGTACACAAACAAGTGTCAATCTTTTCATAGTTATTATTTCTTAAAAACACGCCTTTTGTTTTGACAGCGGGAATTAATTTTAAATTAATTTCTTCCACTTCTGTGTTTTGAATTTAGAAAAATTTATTCCATATTTAGAATCAGTAGGTCCAAATTGTTTAAATAGGTAACTTTTATTTTTAGACATTTTAAATATTTACTTCAGTAAATATTTTATTTACCATGAGTAAAGGGTAAATATAATAAATAAGGATAAAATATAGTATTATAATAATATTAAATTACCCTAACACATGTCTTAATCCTATTGGATTATACATATCTGACCATGGGAATCCTTGGGTCGAATTTGGGACCCCATGGAGCCACATGGGTGTGATAATGACATTTTATATTAATTAATTTAAAGTAAAGTAAAAAATGGCATAAACAAATATTTTTTAGTAAATAAATTTTTTCATGGGGTTATATAAGTTATATTTTCGAATATAAATATTCTTTGGAAATCTAAAAATATTTCCTACATCATGGTATTTTTTTTATATTTTTCGAAAATCAAATAAATTAAATTATTTATGACATGATAATGATGCAATATTTACCCCATTACTAAATGATTTAAATAAATAAGATTATAAATATTAAAAAAATATAAAAAACCTGTCCAATTATTATTGGATTATTTTATTTCGACCATGAGTCATCTTAGCTTTGATATTAACTAATAGTTGATCTTTTGAAACTGAATATGAGGTTATAATAAAATAATTGTTTCAAACTTTCTTAAAGAGCCCCTCTTCTCCCTTATAAAACGTTTTCACTTCCTACCCATTTATCACACTTCTCAAGCATTTTGATCGTACTAACCCTACCCAAATATCCTCCCAAAATCTCTCACTTCATTCTAGAGGTCTTACTTTAGTCAGAAAGACAACCTAAAGAGCCCTTTTGATCAAATCAAAAGGAATAACCTGAAGAAGTGGTAATAATTTCACCACCCTCTTTTAAGTTATTTTCTTCTTCCACTTACTCTTTATTTGTTGTTTCCATTATAAAATAATAACTCCAGTATATTTTATATACTGTGATGTTATTATAAATATGGTAAAACCATATTCATTATTCTATCCATCCTGTGAATGACATGTCACCATACGTGCGTACGTGCGGCTTACCATCTCCACGTCGTGGTGTAGTTGTTATTCAAACACACTATTATTTAGATGGGTATAATAATGATGTATAATTGATTTAAATAATAAATATAACATGTTAATGATTCAGTATATATGATATACCATCTATTTACATGCTTTTTTAAATCAAAATAATGATATTGTCGCTCGTGCGTACGTACGGATTACCGTCTCCACGAACGCGATGAGATTCATTTCACCATTGTAACCATTCAAGAATAATTTTCATTTGGTTATTAAAAATAATGATTAAAGAACATAATATCATTCTGGATATGAATCAAATACATCCTATGAAAACATATAAAGGAAAACAAATCAATTAACACCCGAAACGACGATACTACAGAAATATCACTATCAAAGAAAAATTGAAAGATCATATATGATATCATATTAATGTATATGGTTATTTTATAATTTAATAAAAATGATTTCAACATTATACAGGAGGTTAACCTACCCTCAAACAAAGAAAAATAACAAGGTAAGGGTTAATTTCATAATCTCTTTATTATCCAAGGTTGTTTTTACGTAAGTATCTACTAGGACCTCTTTATCATCCACATCCATGTTTATTAGAAATTTATTTAATTTTTTTTTACTATTTAATAGAAAATGGGTTAAATTCATTTATACACTTATTTAACCTTATATGTTTTTAAAGGAATCTTTCCGTTGTTTTCCAAACAAGGTACTTTACGACCTTTTCGACAAAATTAAGGTAAGAATGTTTTTTTAACTTATATGGCGAGTGCGGTTATTCTCCGTTGTTATAAAATCGTCAAAGCTTGCCTTAAAAGATTATAATAATATTTTCAAAATAAATGTTTTCTTTTATAATTATGTGACTTTAAATGATTTCAAAAAGAAAGAGATATTTCTGTCAAATAGTTTTGATTTCATCTATGTCAACATCCTTTGATGGATATTATAATTTTTTGAAGTCGATTCATTATGAAACAAATATTCCATATTGTATTGAAGGTTTTGTGATTTGTTTGAATGTGGATGTGTTATTTTTATACCATTCATGGTTTATGGTTAAAGTATTGACATTTCATATACTAGTTTTAATACGAATGTTTATATTATATTTCAACATTTTCACATGAGTACTGTATTGGACTTAGTAAGTGACGAGTGGAGCCCTCTATAGATCCTCGATGAATCGGTAGGTCTCATGAGACAACTAAACGTTGAATTGGTCGAGGCATTTCCCAATTTTATATATGGTTTTGGCTGAGGCCTTAATCATTTTTAGACGTCTTGGCCGAGGCCTTGACAAGATGTTTCAGAATGTCTGGAATTATACATTCCCTCATTATGAAAATAATATTGATGGATCATGTGGTTATTCGACTAGTATAATACCCATGACTATGTTTTATTATTGAATTATTTACTCAGCTCATATTCCTGCCATAAAAGTGTTCATGTTTATTATTTGTAAAGGCATGTGTTTTTAATTATTCACCATACCTAATATTTATGTTATCTTCCACTGTATTGATTATCCTTACTGAGCATTTGAGATCACCCCTTTCTTATGTTTCATTTTCCCAGGATATGAAGAAGTTAGTTATGAGTGACTAGCAGGCATAATCTAGGAGGCTTGGATGTTTCTAATGGAATAAATTAGTGTTGTATTTCTTTTCAAGTTGTAAAGTTGAACTTATGTATGAATCTTATTTCCAATAATACTAAATTAATCAGTATTTCGAGACATGATTTCCTTTTGATCATGAAAATGTTATGTAATAATGTACCAACTCTAGGTAACTAGGGTCAGAGCATTATAACTGGTATCAGAGGGAGTTTAGTACAAACCTTGGAAACTAGATTTAGATAAACTCTGACTAGATCACATTACCCTAAGATAGACTATGAGGATTATCATAGAAGAACTTCCTAGAGTTTTAGTAATGTAGAGATTTTTTGAGTTTTCCAAGCAATACATCCCTGTCTAGATACGAGCAGGTAGAGGTGGCTCTGACATAGATGTATCTAGGGGTAAAACCTGAAAGCACCACTTTGAGCTAGACTTGAATGTGAACTGGTGCACGATAATGGGCCTTGTTTCACTCTTGGTTACGACACTCCTGGGGGATATGCTCAGGATAATTATCATTTTATTTACAAACCATTATGAAGGGTTTATGAGTATATACTTCCTCAAAGAAATTTTTTTTATGATTATGGATAATATCCATAAACTGTTCAATTTATGTTAAGTATTTTACAAGTATGGAATTATGTATTTCAATTCATAAACTAATCTAGTATATGCCATTGTTTAGAAATGGCACCTAATGGAAGTAATGGAAACCGTATCAATGCATGTAATTCATGTAGGGATTTCCCTCCTACTCAAGATAATTATAGCGGATATGATGATGCAACTGGTGCTGATCAGCTTATCACTATACTGGGATAACACACTCAGGTTATGAATAATAACCTTACCCGTATGGAGCTCTATGATCCAAAACACAGAGGATCAATGTTAGGTCAATTCATGAGGCAAAAACCACCAAAATTAAATGGGAGTACAAATCCATTAGTATCTGAGTAATGTATAAATTCTTTTGAGAAAATATTTCATGCTTTGGGGAGTAGCGAAAGGGAAAAAGTTTTCATTGTAGTTTATCACCTCACGAGAGATGCATATCAATGGTGTTCATTGATTCAAAACACAAAGAAGGATGAAGAAGTATCAAGTATGAAATGGAGAGAGTTTAAAGAGATTTTCTTAGAAAAATACTTTCCTTGTGACCAATGAGTGGATATGGAAATGCAATTTCTGGGTTTGAGGAAAAATGAGGATGAGAATTTCGCAAAGTATGAATCCAACTTTACAAGGTTAGGAAGGCATACTGCAGATTATATATGTAACCTAAGAAGTAATATTGATCATTTCTTTGATGGGTTAAAACCATTTCTACATCAAGCATTAATATCGAAATCCTTTTCAACATACAAAGATGTTATCTCATGTGCTATCAAAATAGAAAAAGAATTCTCTAAGTCTTATGACTTTAAAGCAAAGTAAGAGAAGATAAGATCTGCTGAAAACTCTGGGAAAGGAAATAAGGAAACAAGGAATAAGGGAAGGGTTGAATTTCCACCCTGTGATAATTATGGAAGGAAGCACCCTGGTGCCTATCTTAAAGGAAAAGGAGTATGATGAAAATGTGGACAGAAAGGCCATCTTGATGGTGATGTAAGGGGAAGAAAGAAGATACCAATGTTCAATGCTAAAATTGAAGGGATATGGGACATTATGCAAATGAATGTCCAAAGAGTCAGGGAAACTTGCCTCAGAAAAGTCCAAGGGATCAAGGCCAAGCTTATACGATCACTACTACTGAGGTTGAAGCTCCGAAATATGTGGTGGCAGGTAATTTAATGGTTTCCTCAAGTTTAGAAAATGATTTATTTAATTGTGGATCATTGAATTGTTTTATATCTTCCCAGTTTTCTAAGAAAATTAGATATTTACAATTTGATTTAACAAGGGAGTTTTCAGTAAAAAATCCTAAGGAAAGTATCATTTCAATAAAGTTTTTTGAATCAGTTCCCATTAGGGAATATAAATGTTCTTTATCTTCTGGTCTCATAATCACAACCATGATTAAATTTGATATAATCCTTGGTATGGATTGGATTTCGGACCATGATGAAAAAATTTATTGTAAGAAGAAGGAGGTTAATTTTTTTGATGATGATAAAGAGTACCTTATCTTTAGAGCAGAAATTTCACCATCTGATTCTTATCTATATCCACCCCCAATAGCTCTAATAAATTCAATTATCGGGGAGAAATAGAATGAAATAACAATGGGTGAGGAAAGGAATGTTCAAATAGAGGATGTACCTATTGTGCAAGAATATGTTGATGTGTTTCCAGAGGATTTACCTGGACATCCTCCAGAGTGAGAAGTTGAGTTTTCCATTGATTTAATTCCCGGTTCAAGGACCATATCAAAGACCCCTTATAGAATGGCCACTATAGAATTAGTGGAACTAAATAAACAACTATAGGAATTGAGTAATAATGGATTTATACTCCCTAGTGTTTCTCTATGGGGAGACCCTGTCCTTTTTGTTAAGAAGAAAGATGGATCTATGAGGTTGTGCATTTACTATAGGGATATCAATGCTATAACAATAAAGAACAAGTATCCCTTACCGCACATTGATGATTTATTTGACCAACTTCATGGAGCTCAATATTTTTCAAAGGTTGACCTTCGATCTGGATATCATCAGTTGTGTGTGAAAAAGGAAGACATTCCAAAGAGAACATTTCGAATCAGGTACGTGCATTACAAGTTTACAGTAATGCCTTTTGGGATGACTAATGTACCCTATGTTTTTATAGATCTAATGAAAAATGTTTTCAAGGAATATATTGATGACTTTGTAGTCTTATTTATTGATGACATATTGGTATAATAAAAAATCTATGATGATCATGAAAATCACTTGCACACCATTTTGAAAACCCTCAGAAGAAATGAATTATACAGGAAGTTTAGAAAGTGTGAATTATGGATTTAAGAGATTTATTTTCTTGGTAATATTGTCTCTAAGGATGTAATCTCCGTTGATCCTTCTAAGACAAGAGAAATCCAAGAATGTCCAGCAACAACAATTATAACTAAGGTATACAATTTTATTGGTTTATCAGGTTATTATCGACGTTTCATCCGAAATTTTGCTCAATTGGATAACTGATTAACCAAGCTCACACGTAAAGGGGTTAAATTTGTTTGGACAAAAGAGTGTGAAGAATGTTTTGAAGAACTGAAGAGAATATTAGTCAATGATCCTATCTTGACTCTACCATTGTGGAATGATGAGTTTGTTATTTATATTGATGCATCAAATAAGGGACTTGGTAGTGTTCTTATGCAGAATGATAGAGTTATTTCCTATGCATCACGATAGATAAAAATTCATGATCTAAACTATCCCACTCATGATCTTGAGTTAGTAGCTGTAATCTTTGATATGAAAATATAGAGACATTATATCTATGGTAAAAATGTGAGATATATACCGATCATAAGAGTTTGAAGTATATTTTCACACAGAAATAACTCAACATGAGGCAAAAGAGATGGTTTTAACTACTCAAGGATTATGATTCCACGATACACTACCACCCAGGGAAGGAAAATAAGATGGAAGATGATTTGAGCAGAAAGGATCATGGAGTTTTGAATAAGATGAGAGTTGAAAAGGATCATATATACATGGATCTAGTAATGATGGATATGGGAATAACCATGGAAGGTGAAAAATCAATACTTTTTCAAATGGTTTCAAAACCATCTTTACTAGAAAGGATAAAAAGTTCTCAGACTGATGATGAGGAATTTCCAAAGAAGATTAAATCTATGAACTATGGGAGATTGATCGACTTTGTATATGATGATGGAATTTTGAAATTTGGGAAGAGATTTTGTGTTCCTAATATACCTGATCTAAAAAGGTAATTTTTGGATGATGCTCATAGCTCCAATTTTTCTATACACCCTGGGAGCACCAAGATGTATAGAGATTTGAATGAACATTTTTGATGGGACAACATGAAGAGAGAGATTGCTGATTATGTGACAAGATGTATGGTTTGTTAACAAATGAAAGCTGGAAGGCAACATCCTAGAGGATTCATGCAACCTCTTCCCATACATGAGTGGAAATGAGATAATATTATGATGATTTTTGTCATGGGACTACCAAAGAATCCTAGAAGGAATGAAGCAATATGGGTCATTATTGATCATCTTACCATGTCAACACATTTTATTTCTATAAGAGAAGATTTACCACTTGAACGTTTAGCAAGACTGTATATTAATGAAGTTATAAGACTTCATGGAGTACCCCTATCGATTGTTTCTGATCGTGATCCCCATTTTACATCAAGATTCTAGAAAAGTCTTCAGAAATCCCTGGATACTGAACTTTTTTTGAGCACTGCCTACCACCCTCAAACTGATGGACAATCAGAACGGACTATTAAAACCTTAGAAGACATGTTGAGATCTTGCTCACTTGAATTTCAAGGCATGTGGGATCAATATTTACCTATGGTAGAATTTTCCTATAACAATAGCTTCCATTCAAGTATTCAGATGGCACCATACAAAGCGTTATACAGAAAGAGATGTCACACACCAACTTTTTGGGATGATGTTGGTGAAAGAAAACTCGTAGGCCTAGAACTTGTTGAGGAAACGATGGAAAAGGTGAAGGTTATCCAAACCCACATCAAAGAAGCTCAAAGTAGGCAGAAGAGTTATGTTGATAACCGAATAAAGGATTTGGAATTTCAAGTTGGAGATCATGTCTTCTTGAAGGTATATCCATGGAAGGGAGTTATACGATTTGATAAGAAGGGTAAATTGAGTCCTAGGTACATCGGACCTTTCAAAATTCTAGAACGAATTGGGGCTGTAGCTTACCATTTGGAAATGCTGCCAAGTCTCTCCAAAGTTCACAATGTGTTCCACATATCACTATTGAAAAAATACATGCCCGACGCAACACATGTACTCACCTATGAGGAATTAGAACTGGAAATCGATCTATATTATTGATAAGACCCTATCAAGATTCTTGATACCATATAACAAGTGTTGAGAAACCGGAAAACTCGTCTGGTAAAAGTTTTATAAAGAAACCATAAGATGGAAGAGGCAACGTGAGTACCCGAGGAACTTATGATGAAGAACCACCTGAATCTTTTTATGTGGTAGTATTCTAGAAATTTTGAGGATGAATTTTTTTGAATTAGGCTAGAATGTAACACCCCAATATTCCATGGCATGTTTCCCTTTGAATAATGCAATAGCTTTCATTGTACGCAACTTCGAGATTCTAACACACCGCGACCAATCAAAGTAGCCATTATGAAAAGTAATAACCACTTTTTGAAATTTTATAAATTTTATCTTTTAAAATGGACTTCATTTTTGGATTCTTAATATCAAAATTATCTTAGGGTGAATTTTTGGCACTTTTTTGATAACTTTCATATTTTTATGAGTAGTGAAAAATACTAAATTTTAATTAAAAACAACTTTTCTAATAAAAATAATTTATAGTGTTAAATTATAATTTCAAGTAATTTTAAAGTATAATTAGATTATATTTTTACCATTTAATCTAATTTTGGTCATTGGATGTAATTTTATATTTAAACTGTACATAAAAAAGTGTCAATATTTTGATAGTTATTATTTCTTAAAAACACGCTTTTTGTTTTGACAGCGGGAATTAATGTTAAATTAATTTCTTCCACTTCTGTGTTTTGAATTTAGAAAAATGGATTACATATTTAGAATCAGTAGGTCAAAATTGTGTAAATAGGTAACTTTTATTTTTATACATTTTAAATATTTACTTCAGTAAATATTTTATTTACCACGAGTAAAGGGTAAATATAATAAATAAGGGTAAAATATTGTATTATAATAATATTAAATTACCCTAACAGGTGTCTTAATCCTTTTTAATGATACATATCCAACCATGTTCATCCTTGGGTCGAATTTGGGACCCCATGGAGCCACATGGGTGTGATAATGACATTTTATATTAATTAATTTAAAGTAAAGACAAAAATGGCATAAACAAATATTTTTTAGTAAATAAATTTTTACATGGGGTTATATAAGTTATCTTTTTGACTATAAATATTATTTGGAAAGATAAAAATATTTCCTACATCATGGTATTTTTTTATATTTTTTGGACATAAAATAAATCAAATTATTTATGACACAATAATGATGAAATATTTACCTCATTAATAAATGATTTAAATAAATAAGATTATAAATATTAAAACAATATCCAAAGCCTGTACAATTCTTATTGGATTATTTTATTTCGACCATGAGTCATCTTAAATTTGATATTAACTAATATTTGATCTTTTGAAACCAAATATGAGGTTATAATAAAATAATTGTTTAAAACTTTCCTAAAGAGCCCCTCCTCTCCCTTATAAAATTCCCTAACTTCCTACCCATTTCTCACACTTCTCAAGCCGTTGTATCATACAAAACCTGCCCAAATATCCTTACAACATCCCTCACTTCATTCTAGAGGTCTTAATTTATTCATAAATCCAACCTAAGGAGCCCTTTTGATCAAATCAAAAGGAAGAACCCGAAGAAAAGGTAACAATTTCACCACTCTCTTTTAAGTTCTTTTCTTCTTCCACTTCATCTTTCTTTGTTGTTTTAATTCTAAAATAATAACTCCACTATCTTCTATATACTGTGATGTTATTATAAATATGGTAGAACCATATTCATTATTCTATCCATCCTATGAATGACATGTCACCATACGTGCGTACGTACGACTTACCGTCTCCACGTCGTGGTGTAGCTGTTATTAAAATACACTATTATTTGGATGGGTATAATAATGATGTATAATTGATGTAAATAATAACTATAACATGTCAATTATTCTGTATATATTATATAACATCTATTTACATACGTTTTTAAATCAAAATAATGATATTGTCGCTCGTGCGTACGTACGGATTACCGTCTCCACGAACGCGATGAGATTCATTTCCACATCATAACCATTCAAGAATAATTTTCATTTGGTTATTAAAAATAATGATTAATAAACATAATATCATTCTTTATATGAATCAAATACATCCTATCAAAACATATAAAGGAAAACAAATCAGTTAACACCTGAAATGATGATACTACTGAAATATCATTATCAAAGCAATATTAGAAGATCATAGGATATCATATTAGTGTATATGGTTCTTGTATAATTTAATAAAAATTATTTCACCATTATATAGGAGGTTAAACTACCCTTGACCCAAGTAAAAGAACAAGGTAAGGGTTAATTTCACAATCTCTTTACTATCCGAGGTTGTTTTTATGTAAGTATCTACCAGGATCTCTTTATCATCCACATCCGTGTTTCTTAAAAATGTATTTCAATTTTTTTTACTATTTATTAGAAAATTGGTTAAATTAATTTATAACCTTATTTATCCTTATATGTTTTGAAAGGAATCTTTCCTTCGTTTTCCGAATAAGGTACTTTACGACCTTTTCGACAAAATTAAGGTAAGAATTTTTTTAACATATACAGAGGGTGTGGTTATTCTCTGCTGTTATAACATCATTGAAGCTTCCCTTACAAGATTATAAGAATATTTTCAAAATAAATGTTTTCTATTATAATTATGTGACTTTAAATGATTTAAAAAAGAAAGCGATATTTCTGTCAAATAGTTTTGATTTCATCTATGTCAATATCCTTTGATGGATTTTATACTTGTTTGAAGTCGATTCATTATGAAACAAATATTACATATTGTATTGAAGGTTTTGTTATTTGTTTGACTATGGATGTGTTATTTTTATACCATTCATGGTTTATGGTTAAAGTATTGACATTTCATATACTAGTTTTAATACGAATGTTTATGTTATATTTCAACATTTTCACAAGAGTAATGTATTGGACTTAGTAAGTGACGAGTGGTGCCCTCTATAGATCCTCGATGAATCGGTAGGTCTCATGAGACAACTAAACGTTGAATTGGTTAAGGCCTTTCCCAATTTTATATATGGTTTTGGCCGAGGCCTTAATCATTTTTAGACGTCTTAGCCAAGGCCTTGATAAGGTGTTTCAGAATGTCCGGCATTATACATTCCCTCATTATGAAAATAATATTGATGGATCATGTGGTTATTAGAGTATTATAATACCAATGACTATGTTTTATTATGGAATTATTTACTCATCTCATTTTCCTGCCATAAAAGTGTTCATGATTATTATTTTTAAAGGTATGTGTTTTCAATTATTCACCATGCCTAAAATTTATGTTATCTTCTGCTATATTGATTACCATTATTGAGCATTTGAGCTCACCCCTTTCTTATGTTTCATTTTCCCAGGATATGAAGAATTTAGTTATGAGTGACTTTCATGCATAATCTAGGAGGCTTGGATGTTTCTAATGGAATAAATTAGTATTGTATTTCTTTTAAAGTTGTAAATTTGAACTTATTTATGAATCTTGTTTCCAATAATACTAAACTGATCAGTCTTTCAGGACATGATTTCCTTGTGATCATTCCAATGTTATGTAATAATGCACTGACTCTGGGTAACTAGGGTAGGGGTGTTACACCAGGTTCTAGTCATCGAACCATGGGTATTAGAAACACCCTTCGGGTTATTATGCCATGATCGGTTATAAGGTTACTAGGGTACCTAATTTGGTTTGTGATAGGATCACAACTCAGTTAAAAGTATTTTGAAAATACTCTAACTTTTTGAACTAATATAGTAATATAAAAAATAGTATATAAAAACTAATTTAATTAAATAATCATAGAAAAGTTTTGTTTAATAAACTAAAATTATAATCGAATTCAATTTGAATATAAATAAAAAAACTTATAAATAATAATGGAATTATAATAATGAGATTGGTCTTATGCTAAGACTTAATCCCCTCCACTTGGAAATCACCCATTGCTAAGCAGTTTATTATAAAATAAAATAATCCACAACCTAGATTAAATTTTATAAACAATAACCCACAAGGATAACTAGGAAAAAAACCTATTCCATAGTTATATGAGGGGTAATCAAATAAAAATGAGGAAAAATAGAGAGAGTGTCAATCACTCTCCAATTTAGCACATGAGACTATATTTTACAAATAAACAGAGTAAAATAAAAGACATTTCTTGAATGTAGAGAATAGATATAAAGAGTATGATTTTAGATATGAGAATGTGTAATGTTTCTAAATCTATAAAGACTTAGTTGTTTTGATTTTTGGAGTTTGTATTTGGAAGGATCTTGAATAGGTTTCACAAAAATTGTAGTAAAAAAGAGGGTTATGGAAGTCTAGAAATTCCTCTGAGTTCAGTCTATGATTGTCTAGAGTTCTTCCAACTAGTTGTATATATTTTCATTTATTTTTATTCTATAGTATGAGAGTATGCGATTCTCTATTTTATCATATTCCACTATGAATCTATTCATTCCATAAGCATGAGGGATATTTTTCTAAACTCATAGTGTTTCAAGTCCAATTATCCATTAAAAGATAATAATAGAATAAATATGATCCTCAAACTGAGTAGTAAATTTGAAAAAACTATATTTTTCTTTAAGAAATTCGTGGATTTGTTTAAGAATTATTATTATTAAATCCATGTGCTTTTGTATAGAATTAAATTCTTAAAATAGCTATTGGAGAATTTATTTTGAAATTAATTGTGGATAGTTATGGTATCACTTTGGTTGCAAATTCTCTAAATGGTAGTTTTTTAGAGTGGTAGTATGATACATTGGTATATTTTTCTTGTGGTAGGTTTCTTTGTCGAATGGTATCTTCATTTAGTGGTATCACCATTGAAATGGTAGAAACATCGCGTGATGGTACCATATCTTGGTAGTAGGATTGATTGATGGCAACACCGATTGATAGTTGCAGTAGAACGAACTAGAATTATATCCACTTATTGGTAGATTATCCTAGAAGAAGTCCCATACGATGATAACATTTAGAGATGGTAGAATCTACTCATGGTAGCTTGACTTCATCGTGGTGGTAGCTCCTCTTGATAGTATCACAACCTGAATTTAGACATCAACGCTCACGTAGTTGAACTAGAGATATATTCTTGAATTTATGGTAGCTTAGAGAGGTAGCTTTATTCAACCAACAGTATCTCATTATAATTAATCATAGATCAACAGTTAGCCACTTTTCACAGTTTATCTAGAAAATATCTTACTATTATAAAACATTAAATTCAATGAAAACATAAGAAACATGATTTGAATTCATTAAAATAAGGAGGTTATCAACATTCCCCCCCTTTGATGATCACAAACCATGGAATTTATAACCACATATAAAATATTCTACCTAACAGTCCAATTCAATAAGGCATGGACATAATTATCCATTTAAGTATTCATATGTGATATTCCATATAATTATCCATATGAAATTACATTCAATAACCCCCCTTTTGGTATTAGAAAAAATATAAAGATAATGGAACATGAAATGAAATACATACAAATTAATAAAAAGCAGTGTTTCATTATATGAATTTCAAAAGAGATTACAACTAAAAAAACCCTATCAAAATCCAATTATTTTCTAAGGAATCCTCTAAAACTCGAATAGAAGTAGGATCCATTGGATCCTTTCCTTTTCCAGAAACTGGAGGTGCAAGAGGATGAGGAGGTTCAAGAGGCTAAAAGAAAAAATTCAATGCCACTTCCTAAAGCTTCCTCATAGCATCAAAAAGAGTAATTCCAAATGGACTAACTATAATATATGTAGTCTGTAAAGGGGTAGAAATGGGTTTAGGAATGGATCTATCCAGAGTGATATCTTCCTTAGGGGTTATGTGAGCTATCACTACTATTCCATAGGTGTACAAAAAGGGTTCCATAAACTCTACAAACTGTGTGATCACTTGATCACCATGATCTATAGATTTAAATAAATCATCTTTATCTTCCATGAAAAACATGAGTAGAGGAGCCAAGGTCTTTAGCTGAGTCACCTGCTTTTTAAAGACCTTGGTTACATGAGGCACTCTCAAGTTTTCATCTAAGAAATTGAAATGGGAATTGATATCGTGATTTGAATAAACTCTTGAGAGATAATATTTAATAGCTTTAGTGACTGTCTCTCTTTCACCCATTTCCTCATTTAAGCATTCTCTAACCAATTTATAAATATGATGACCATGTGATTTTATCTAGCGAATCTCATCCTGATGAGAATAAGAAAGACCATCCATCATAGTATGAAGCTACTATCTAATTATATATTTGATCAAATAAATATCCATTGAAGCTTCATAATAAGAAGGTAGAGTTCTGTAATAAGATTCTACAGGAGTGGAAAGAGACCACAACCTATCCAAAAAATATATCTCCCTCATAGTAAAGCTAACACTCATATCCTCCATAGTACTTTGGATGGAATCCATCTGATCTTACAACCTCTTATTCTCAATCTCAATATGTTCCATCTTCAAGAGAATCATAGGATGGATATGAGAAATGACCAAGCTGACTATCATCTTGGAATACTCTTCATTGATATTGGTCTCCTAAACTGAAGAATACCTAAGCATCCCACCATGGTTTGATAGCAATCTGGCCTTAAATGAATCCAAATCATACTTAAACACATACCTATAATCAGGAGGATAATAAAGAGGAGGAGGAGTCCTTTGATGGCTTGGTAAAAAAACATCCTCATGTACAATATCTATAGAAAGCACCTTAGAGTCAAATGGTTTTAATTTACCTAATGAATCTATCCTTTCTAGCAATGATCCCTTATGATCTATCTACTAAACTAAAATGGAAGGTCTACCATGATCTGGTGGAATTATATGATCATAATCATCACCATTATAATCCTATGAATCTAAATACTTTAGACAAATCTTAATAGATCCTGAGGATTTTTCTCCCTTATTAGGTGATCCATCCTCCTCTCTGTTTGGGACAACTAGATCAATATGACTTCCAGAAGCCTGATCATCTGGATCATATTTATCAATAGAGTTCTGGATATATAAAGTAAAAGGAGATCTACCTTGACACTCTCCATTAGAAGATCTATTGGACTTAGTAATAGTTTTGAAAGGATGAGACTTATTGTCCTCATCACCTCCATCAACATCAAACTACGAGTCATCCAAAATAACCACTACATCCCTAGACATCTTAGAAGAATTACTCTCTAACTAAACACCATTAGAGACCTTAAAATATTCTGATTCATTATCTTACCTCATCAAAGATTACCTGGAAGGTAGGGAAAGTTAAGGTCTTGTTGATCCATAATACATTACAAGGCTCTTATCCAAATCAAGGTCACTACCCTCTTCCACTGAACTAGCCTATGAAACTTCTTCCATAGATCTTGATTCTCTCACTTCTTTCCTAACTTTCGATTCCTTGTCACAAGAGTACACCAAAACCTCATCTAGATTCAAGATAGTATCAACAATTTATTTATGTCTAGTAGGATATTGTATAGGTTTAAACTTCTTATAGATTTTATCATTATCATCCACCCACTTCTTCAGCCAAGGGTTTCAATTAATCCTCATTCTATTGTAAGGAAATTAAGTTATACATAAACTAACACACCTGGTTAATATATCTTCTCCTTATGACACTAAACCTTTATATTCTAATATAGATGAAATAAATTTAGAGTAGGCCAAAAAGTTTGACCTAAAGGAAGGATTTCTCAACTCCATCATATGAACCATTAGATATCTACATAGATTTATCTTATATCCTATTTTCATAAGAAATAAGAAAAATACATCTTAATACCCCATTATGATAAAGTACCCCTTCTTAGGAAAAAATATATTTTATATGAATTTTAACAATAGCCTATATTTTTCACCATGCTCTATAGCTGTAGTCCTCCACACATTAACATTCCCAATTAACTCCAATATGAAATCCTGAAATACAAAGTTCTCATGGTTAATTGGAATAGATCTTTGATAGAACTCATGAATTCCATTTTGAGGAATTCCTAATATATCTTGCCAACTTCTTTGAAGAAAATATCAGTTCCTTCCCATTAATCATAGTCTTGAAAACATCCTCATTCTCAATGAACTTGTACTCGGTAAACCGATAAAACTCGTAAACTAACCTATGGTAGAATGGTATATTGTTCCTTAAGAACGATTTGACCCATCCCTAGTCTTGGATCACATTACACACAAATTACTTGATCGAAACTAACCATGTTACACCTATCTCTTTCTCATATATGACTACACTGGATGCGAGTTGAGGGTTCTTCGATTCGAAATCAGGACCACTCGATTCACCTCTAGCTTTATTCAAGGGACACAATTCTTTAGTGTATGAAACAGTAGGTTGATTGAATCTCACTATTATCTCACTATAATGAGGGATAAATAAATGAAGATTAAAGGCCATTGTTCGAGAGATAAAGGAGAAGATGAATTTCAAAGAAGTCACACAAAAGAGGGTTCTCAAACTCCGATTTTAAGTCAATTTTATCATTTAGATATTTATAATTAAAAAATTTAATAAAATATGAATAAAAATAAATAAATAAACTAGATAAAATTTTAATAATACATAATAGAAATGGTAGGTATAAGAATAATGGTTCTTAATGGTAGGTTAAAATAGTAGCATCCAAATAGTACTATCTGATGGTATAATCTGGATGGAAGCTTAAAAACAATAGTATGAAATGGTCGATCCCCATATTAAAATAAATAATGGTAGATCCTTATAGTCAATCATAATGGTTGATTACAATAGTATATCACCAAAATTAGTACCAATGGTAGATCACAGATGGTAGTACCAATGATAGATCTCCAACAGTAGTTCCAGTATTTTATTTTTTCTCTACTAGAACCAAGATAAATCAAAGTATAAAAGGATAAAAAAAAATATCATTTCAAGTTCATGTCAGATATAGATTATTCTCTCAAAATTCAAAGGTTTTATGAATATTTTAGTAAGATTATTTTTGTTTCCTATGAACTCAAGAGTTATATATCTCTTTTGAAAATGATCTATCAAAAAGTGATGTCTTATATCAATGTGTTTGGTTCTCTAATGATACACATGGTTCTTGGAAATGTCACTATCACTTGTATCATAAAAATTTATAGGGGAATGCCAAAATTTATAACCATAGTCTAGTAAAGTATGTTTCATCCATAGAATATATGCACAACAACTGCCTGTAGCTATGTACTCACCTTCAACAACGGATAATGAAAGAAAGATCCGTTTCTTACTACAATAGGAAACTAGATACTTTTCCAAAAACATTACATGTTCTTGAGACAATTTGTGTATCTAACTTACAACCAGTAAAGTTTGAATTAGAATAAATCAATTTATCAAATGATTTTCCTCTATAATAGAACATTATTAAATTGGTTGTACCTTTGAGATATTTTAAAATTATCTTTAAAACATGTAAATGTGTCTCTTTTTGATTTGATTGAAAATAGGCACACATACACACACTAAACATAATATTAGTCTAGATAGTAGTTAATTATAGTAGGATTATAATCATACCTCTATAAGTGGTTTGATCAACTTTTTTCCTAGTTTCATCAAGATCCGATTTGAATCTAGTACTCATGGGAGTATCACTACCTTTAGTAATATCTATGCCAAAATGTTGTAAAAGATCTTTAGTTAAATTTCCTTAATTAAAAAATAATTCCATATTTATTTTGGAAAATATGAAAACCAATAAAGAACTTATGTTCACCCATCAAACTCATTTCTAATTCACTTTTCATAATTTTTGAAAAATTAGTACATAAATAATTCCTTGAAGATCCAAAAATAATATCATTATCATAAATCTGAACAACTAAAAAATATTTTGAAATTTATTTAATAAATAAAGTAGAATCAACTGTTCATTTAGTAAAACATTTTGATATAAAAAAGAGATGATCCTATCACACAAATCTCTATGATCTTATTTTAAACCATATAAAGCTTTTTTTAAATTTAAAACATGATTTGGAAAGTCTGGGTTTTGAAATCCAGAGGGTTGTTCAATAAAAACTTCCTAAAAAATATAATAATTTAAGAATGAAATCTTAACATCCATTTGACATAATTTGAAATTCAAATGTTCTACATAAGAAAGAAATATTCTGATGGCTTCAAGTCTAACTATCAGAGCAAAGGTTTACTCATAATCAATACTTTCTTCTTGACTATATCCTTGTACAACTAGTCTTACTTTATTTCTAACTATTTTTCTTAACTCACAAACCATGTTTATAAAAAACCATTTAGTTACAATAGTTAGGTAGTCCTTAGGTATTTCAACTAGTTCCCAAACTCTATTTCTTTCAAACTAATTCAAATATTCTTGCATTTTAATTACCTAGAATTAATCATTAATTACTCCAATGATGTTCTTGATTTTAAGATACGATAATAAGTATTGATGTTCAACTTTCTTTCTTATAGAATCTAGTATCTAGGTTAATTAATCAAGGTCAACTACTACTATATCTAAGGGATGATATTTATGAGTACTAATAACTATAGGAATAGAAGTGCTTGAAACCTAACTTTTATCTACAGGTTTAGGTTTAGGTTATTCATCAGAACTAGGATATTTCTTTATAGGAGGTCTGTTAGAATTGATGTCTAGCTAGGAAAGATCATCCTCCAGATTTTTAAAGGGGTTATAGGCTCATGTTGATCTATTTCATCAAACTTGACATATATAGATCCTTCCACAATCTTATTACTTTTATTAAATACCCTATATGATTTACTAGTTGTAGAATATACACGGGAAATTCCTTCATCACTTTTGGAAGAAAACTTTTCTAGACTCTCTTTTTTATTGAGTATAAAGAATTTACAATAAAAAAATCTAAAGTAATTAATTTTTTTTTCTACCATTCCATAATTAATAAGGGTTATTATTTAAAATAGGTCTAATTAAGATTCCATTAATTATATAGGAAGTTGTGTTTGCAGCTTCTACCTAAAAATAGATAGGTAAATCATACTCATTTAGAATAGTCAGGTAAATTTCATGAAGGTTTATATTTATTCTCAATACTACACTATTATTCTATGGTTTACTAGGAGAAGAAAAGTTATGATTATAGATATGTTGTGAGCATAAAGATTCAAACTCTTGATTTTCAATCCCACAACCATGATCACTTCTTAAGTTATTAATTCTAAATCCACTAAGATTTTCTATAGATTGATCATATTTAGAAAAACAGGGAAGAGCTTCACTTTTATGAGCAAGTAAAAATACCCATGTATATCTATAATAATCATCCACAATAACATAGACATAATGTGACATCCCGGACCTGTATTCCACTTAAAGGGTTCCCCGATCCCGGTGGGAGACATAGACTTAAGCGCATCTCCCCAAATTCTAGAGGCTTACAACCAGTAGTGAGGGCCTAGGGTGTGTCCATGGGGAGACTATACCCTCATTACCAAAGTGTAGCATAACGTGTGAGAGTAAACATAGGTAAATAGTGGAATCAATATATGTAAATAGAAGGCATATTAGAAAAATAGAGACAACGATAATAATAACTGAAACAATTGGAATAACATTTGGCAACTGATGATATGTAAGTATTGAAAACTAGAAAACATAGATATAAACAACACGCATAACATGTTCCACAAAGAATAAAGGAAATCAAAGACCATCCCAAGCATCCCGAGTTCCAACTCAGTCCTCTTCTATCAAGCTCCATACTAAATAGAAAGTAATCAAGTGTTTGAAGCTATATTCTTCCCTTTGTCAACACCTGTAACCATGTAATATACTCCAGGTACTAAACAACACCCATAGAGGGTGTGATATAAATCTCAATGGGCCACCACCAATGGTGTCTATAACATCCGGCCCATGTAATGGAAATGTAATGATGTGAAATCATGCATATATAAAGTAAAGTAGTATAATTTAACTAAATACCCAAGTACCTAATTTATCCATTAGATAGTGTTTGAACATTTAACTAGTTTATTTATTAATCAATTACCAATATATATTAATAGGTCAAGTGAGGCATTTCCATCACTCACATCACCTCATGATAGTATAAATAGTGAAGGTTTCAAGATGTATCAAGGAAACCATGGTCAAAGATATTTACTAGTGAAGTCCCAATGTAATAACCAAGGTAATGTAGACCTCAAGGGTCTCTAAATCAGTAGCAACTGTAGCCTAGATAATGATAAGAGTGTAATCCAAGGATCATGTACAAGTCATTCCACAATAAGGTGCCTAATGAATCCAAGGTTATCGTCCAAGGTAAGATGGGGATAATCAGAAATAGGTCCCTATGGGTTGTAACCATGGAACCTACTCATCAATTTTGGATCAAAAGAGTGTATTCTAGGTATCCTATAATAATATGGAGGGATCCTATAGTGTCATACCAGGCATCCAATAATAGACAAGGATCGGGATCTAGGTGGTTATCAACCTAAGCAAGACATATCCTTGAATCAGAGTGGGGTTCCTGAGTGCTCATGGAGTTCCCCAATCGAAATCCAAGGTGAGATCAAGTCATGTCATTCCTATTTGATTATGAAGTCATGTAATATTTCATTTGGTTTAATCCTTGCCTTTCATTAGTGTGATAAGATAAAGTATCATGCAACATTTTTTATCAAGTGATTTGGTTCAAGCCTTTCCTTTCATTAGTGTGACAAGTTCAAGTTTCATGCAACCATTTATTCCATTTAAGGCATATTCCACAATTTAAGGTTCATTCCGCTACCTTCCATTAATATTGTATGGGGTGATACGTATATGAAACCAATTAAACATTCAAATTTAATTATCAATTTAAAGAACTTACCTTAGGCGAGTTAAGTGGTATGAATACATGGTTCTTCCCATTATGTAATTCACAATATAAATCAATCCATTTAATATAGAAAAGCTTTACCTTAGAGTGGTCAATCCACGACACACCCTAATGGTGGCGCAAATGTGTCAAAACAATAAACCACAATCATGGCATAACCTTTGACATGGAAAAGATGGAGTTGTGGTCAAAACCACCAACAATTAATCACATATCTGGAAAGAGAATGACCATACGATTCTAATGATTATAAACATAGCATATAAATTCCATAAACAACACCTGATGAAATCGGTGGGCCCCACATGACAAATCCAAAATCAACGAACTTTAGGGATGAGTTGTAGACCAACCACCTTAGGGTTGTATGAATATCTCCCTCTAGTATTGGATATTGATTTTTCTTGGATTCGATTAGATATAAGAAAAATATAAAAATGCTCATACCCCGATATCTCAGTTAAGAGAAAAAGAGAAGGATAACGACTCAAGAGGACTCGAGTACTTACCATTTTGCATCCAACACAACAAATGAAACTTGATCGGTTTCCAGATGAGGGATATCTCTTGATTCCAAGGTTAGATCTTCAAAAATCCCCAAATTGACAGAGAAAAAGGTTACTCCTGCATAAGCTCAAATTAGGGAAGGAGGGATATTAATTAGATCATTAAGGGAGAAACTGTAATTTTACCCAAGGGTTAGCCTATGCACGGTTTGTCCGCATAGTTTGAAAAACTGTGCGAAAACCATGCACAAGTACCTGGGAAAAAGGGGCACTCACATGGTTAGGCCGCATGAGCATGCACCAACCGTGTGAGGTGGATCTTTCTGAAAAAACACAATCCACACAGTTTGCTAAACCATACGGAATTCCTGCATGGTTTACTCTAAATCGTGTGCCAATCCTTTTTCCCAAAAAGATGGGTTCTAAGCTCCGAAATTTCCTCAAACACCCCTAATACCTTTACTAAACCATTAGGCATCCATATTAGGTCCAAAGTTATGATTTAGAATAAAATTTAAAAGATCCATACCTAAGTGAAAAACTATGTTCTTATAATCTTTCCCCCTTAAAAGAAATCATCCCTGAGTTCACCTTCCAAAGGTGGAGAAACATTTCTTGAGAAAAACTCTAGCCACTAAGTACGTATGTTGACTTACCTCTCCCAAGTATCATCCCGTACCTGGACGTGCTACCATAACACCCATGCAATAGGGACAGACCGGCTGCAGAGATCCTTTATGCTCCGTCCAGCGATGCGTACTGGATACTCCTAAAAGGTAGAATCAAAATCTAACTCAAATTCCTCAAGATTAAAAGTATGAGATGGGTCGATATGATATTGGTGAAGCTATGAAACCTAAAAGACGTTGTTCATGGAATGGTACCTCTGAGGTACTAGAAACCGATAGGCTACCGACCCGACTCTCTCTATAATTTCAAAAAAGGCCCTAAAAAATGAGGTGAAATCTTCCCATTATTTCATAACCATATATTCCCTATCCTGGGTGATACTTGAAGAAAAAAATCCCTGACCTCAAACTCAAGAGGTCATCAATGATGATTGACATATGATTTCTGTCTAGACTGAGTAATAGTCATACGCTTTCTAATCGGCTGAACTTACTTTGAAGTCTCTTGAATGAGATGAGGACCTAGTAGGACTACCTCACCTACCTCTATCCATCATAAGGGTGAATGACATGACCTACCATATAGGGCCTCAAAAGGATACATTTTAATTGTCACATGAAAGATGTTATTATAGGCTAACTCAACGAGAGGGATATGCTTCTCCTAATAATTGCTGAAATCAAGGACACATGATCAGAGCATATCCTCTAGAACCTCTATTGTCCCTTATGATTTTCCATTGGTCTGAGGGTAAAAATCTGTTCTTAGAAGAACCTGTGTTCCCATAGACTTATACAATCCCTTCCAGAATCACGACGTAAAATGAGCATCTCTATTTGAAACGATAGTACATGGAACCCTGTGTAGTCATATGATTTCACATACATACAGTATTCCCAGCTCATTAAATGAGAAAGTCTCCCAAATAGTAATGAATTTGGATGATTTCGTTAGTCGATCAATAACTACCCATATAGCATCACTACCCCTAAGTGACCTAGGTAATCCAACTACAAAATCCATAGAAACATATTCCCATGTTCATTTGGGGATTGGAAGCGGCTGTAGCAAGACTGCAGGTCTCTAGTGCTCTGCCTTCACCTGCTGATAGGTGGAACACCTTGTGATAAATCCTTCTATCTAAAATTTCACCCCAGACCCCCAATAATGGTGTCAAATATCTAGATACATCTTTGAGATGCCTAGATGAACTGCCCACTGAGAGGCATGGGACTCTTTCATTAACTCATCTCTAATGTTTGTAGGGACCCAGATATATCTACATAGATAAAGGATGTCATCTATATCCACAGACCAGTATGGAGGTGGGTTATCTCATGATATACTCTCACGGAGAACCAAGACTCTAGGATCTAAAAACTATATACTCTTTACCTTCTCATGGAGGGAAGAGGTAACTATCAAGGATGAGAGGTAAGAATTCTCAGGACTATCATGAAAATATAGATAAACCTTAGGAAAGATGGTCATTAAATTACATTCATCACTAGATTACTGTATGGCTAGTGCTTGAGTTTTTTGACTTAGTGAATCTGTAACCACATTGCCTTTCCTATGCATATAGGAAATCTCAAAATCAAATAATTGTAGGTATTCGACCCATCTCTACTGTCTAGGGTTTAAGTCACACTGAGAAAAGATATATTTGAGGCTCTTGTTGTCCACGTATAGCACAAAGCACTCACCCAACAGATAATATCTCTATCAATGTAAGGCATGGACAACTACTGCTAGTTCAAGGCCATGCGTTGGGTAATTACTCTCATGAGGCCTCAAATACCGATATCTATATGTAATGATTTTTTCTTCCTGCATCAACACTGCTCCTAGGGAAATGCCTGATGCATCATAGAAGATGGTATAACCTATACCTAACACAGGAATAATTAGAATAGGTACTAATACAAGCCTCCCTTTTAGCTCCTAAAAGGATTTATCACGTTCTCCTGACCATGTGAACTTAATAACCTTATTTTTAAGACCAGTAAGCAGTGAATAAAGGTGAGAAAAGTCTTGTATGGAATTAATGTAATATCCAACCAGCCCCAAGAAACTCAGTATATCAAACATGTTTTTGGGATTCTCCCAGGAAACTACAACACTAACCTTTTCAGGTTCAATAGATACTTCTAATTCTAAGTTAACATGACCCAGAAAGTGGACTTTGTCAATCCAGATGTGGAACTTAGAAATCTTGGAATAAAGATGATGCTCTCTCAGTGTACTCAGAATGATCTCAAGATGTTTGGCATGGTCTCTATGAGTGTGAGAATACACCAAGATGTCATCCACAAAGACCATGAAAAAATATTCCAAACAGGGGTGGAAAACCCTATTCATCAAAGCCATGAAAATAGAAGGTGCATTCGTAAGATCGAAAAACATAACAAGGTACTCTTACAGACCATACCTACTAGGTAAATATATATGAGGTATGTATGATAGTCTGAATCGCACCTGATGATAACCCAATCTCAGTTCAATATTATAGAAGACCTTTTCTCCTCAAAGATGGTCAAATAGATCATCTATTTGAGGAAGTGGATACTAGTTCTTGATTGTAATCTGGTTCTACCTTTTTTAATCCACACATAGATGTAATTCTCCATCCGCCTTCTTATAGAAAAGAACGGGTGAACCCTAAGAGGATGTACTAGGCTATATAAAAACTTTGGCCTCTAAATCCTCTAACTGAATCTTGAGCTCCTGAAGCTCTGTAGGTTCCATACTTTAAGGAGAAATGGACATTGGAGATACTAATAGAACAATATCGATTGTAAACTCTACCTATATCTCATGAGTTAAGCTAAAAAAATCATTAGGAAAAAACATCCCTGAAATGATCAACTATTGAAGGGAAATTAGCTTGTTGTAAACCTTGATCCTCCATGAATAGATTTGTAATCTGGGTGGTCACTCCACCTAGCCCATGATGCTCTGGTCCATCTCTACCATCCTGAACATCCCACTCACCCTTATGTATATAAATGCTTCCCTATGGTGATGTAAAAGATACCCTGTAATGATATAAGTCTACAAAAGAAAGATAGTAAACCAACCAATCCATCCCGAGAATGACATCAAAGCCTGTCATCTCAAGGAAAAAGTGGTTCCATAATAAAGGGTAACTGCCTACCTTAAGAGGATATTCCTTACACTAGCATATTTACTATGTTCGTACCACTAACGACGTATCTAGGGTCATTACACCATAGTAATACTGTATCTCAAGTCTGAGACTTTCCACATTAGATACAGAGATAAAAGAGTTTGAAGCATCTGTATCAGATAAAGGATATAATATAGTAGAGGCTACTAGAATAGTGCCTTGTACTGTAGATGGTCCCACAACCCGATCCTCGGGTATTGGTTGTAGTGCATGCAATTGACCTGATCCATGATGTTGTGCAATAGATGGACTACAACAATCAAAACTACTCTATTGGAACTGTTGGTGATCAAGGGTCTGGCTACCATGACCACAACCTCCTTCTCAGCTAGAACTTTCGGTTCTATTCCAACTCCCCACTCGACATGGTATAAAAGAAATCACTCCTGAAGGTGGAGTTGGTGTAGATCTTTTTCCACTAAAATCTAGTGGAAAGGTACTATAAAAACGCTGAAGATTCCCCATATAGCTACAATCCCAACACTCCATTGGGTCTCTATCACACAAAGTCTTTGAATTCCCCCATCTTCCACACTGATGACACAACAAGAGATATTCAAATGGGTACTCTGGTTATCACTTCCCTAATAAGAAACCTTGAGGGATTGTTTCCTACCACCAGAAGAACTAATGGTCTGATTCAGTACTAATCCTCTATGCCAGGTACTATTTCTGCCCCTCAAGTTATGCTCAGTGATAAGATCGTGATTGACTATTTTATAAAAAGTAAGCAGGAGAAAGACATTGACCTACATATGGATGAAATACTAGATCCCATCCTCGAAACATCTAGCACGTGAAAGCTCATCTCTGACTAGGAGCAGTGAAAAGATTTGTAACTCCATGAAACATGATGAATATCCTATGAATGACATTGAACCCTTATTGAGATGCATGAAATCTCTAGCTCTATTAGATCTTAGCATCTAAGTAAAGAACTAATCATAGAAGGTTGTTTGGAAATTAGCCCATCACATGCCTTGATGATGACCATCTTGGGTAATTACATCCCACCAGCGCTTGGCTAAATACTGAAGCATGTATGTGCAAAGATTGAAACTTTACTCTGGATGCTTCTCCAGATAATCAAATATAGATAAGGTGGATTCTATACAAGACTCAAAATCCTACAGACTTCTATCCTCTAAAAAGGTAGAAGGATGTTGCTTCTAGAACTCACAAGTCAGATCAGCCATCGTGGGTGCAAGACATGGAGAACCATTCATGGACTGCATCAAATTTAGGAAAATATCATGAACTTGGGCATCAATTCTTAGATTAGGTATTTATGGCAGTGCCTCAAGTGTAAATCTTAGAGGTAAGACTAGAATCTCAAGGCCCACTATGTTTGGAGCATGGTCATGTCCACATTCCTAATGAATGACACGAGGAAATCATGGTGACATTGGTCTACAAATTCCAAGAACAAAACCTCATAACAATCTTAGAAGCATAATATATCATCACTAGTGTAATATTAATGTAAGAAAACTCACTACCCAAGGCATACTACCCCAAACTACCCGCTTAAATGACCAAGTATCTATAAGTTCTCAAGTATAAGTTTCATGTCATTTTTCATTTAATTTCTAGGTTTAATCCTTTACCTTTAATAAATAAGACAAGGTGGGATAAGGATGTGAAACCATTTAATTTTAGATGCCATGATTCACCTTATAATGGATATCCATTTCTGATGAATCAGTGCCCATACACCTGTCGCCAGAAATGACACCCATTTATTTTTATCATAATGGCTCGACTCGGTAAATTACTCATCCCAACCCATGAGGGCCTATACACCTCATGAATTGAGAAATGAAGTCACTCAATTACAACCAAGAGTAATACATGTACAAGAAACTATCACATCATCACTCAACAATCACAAGAATATCAAGAAATTCAAAGTAGTGAAATTCACCCATATGTCATGGAAATATGCATGAAATGTGAATTCTAGGTGCCTATAATGATGCATGTAACAATGATACTTGCCCTCATATCATCAGGCCGAGGGTGAAAGTAAATCCTCAAACAGAGTAATAATCAACAACACCACATAGCATGTGCATCACCCAATGGTGAAGTAATATCAACTGTAATAGGAAAAAGTAAAAAAAAATATAATTTAAGTAACTTGGTTTTTACCCTGAACATGGGTTCGTGATGCCCAATAACAGCTTATGAACAAGTCACAAGCATTACTAATCTCCAATCTATTGTCCCCAAATTGTAAAACAAGAAAATAAACCACCTCTTCTGGATTCCACTTAAATGGTTTCTTGAGCCTGGTAGGCCACATGACCTCAAGCGCATCTCCCCAAATTCCAAAGGATACTAACCAGTAGCAAGGGCCTAGGGTGTGTTTGTGGGGAGACTATTACCTCATTAACAAAGTGTATCACAATTGGTGAGAGTAAATATAGGTAAATAGAAGAAGACATATATGTAAATAGAAGGCACAAAAGAAAAATAGAGACAACAATAATAATAACTAAAACAACTTGAATAGAATTCAACAATTGATGATATGTCATGTACTAGAAAACTAGAAAACTATAAAACATGGATACAAACAACATACATAACATGTTCCACAAAGCATAAAGGAAATAAAAGACTATCTCAAGCATCCTGAGTTCCAACTCGATCCCCTACTATCAATATCCATACTAAACAACAAGAAATTAAGTGTTTGAAGCAATATGTTTCCCTTTTTCAACACCTTCAACCATGTAATATACTCCAAGTAACAAACGGAGCTTGGATAGGGTGTGAGATAAATCTCAGTGGGACGCCACCAATGATTTCTATAACATCCATCCCATATAATGAAAATGTAACAATTTGCAAGCATTCATATATAAAGTAAAGTAGTACAATGTAACTAAATACCCAAGTACCTGCTTCACCCCTTGGATGGTGTTTGAACATGTAATCATTTCATTTATTAATCAATTACCAATTTATATTAATAGGTCAAGTGAGGCATGGCCAGCACTGACATGACCTCATGATAGTAGAAATAGTGAAGGTTACAAGATGTATCAAGGAAACCATGGTCAAAGATATTTACTAGTGAAGTCCCAAGGTAATAACCAAGGCAATGTAGACCTCAAGGGTCACCAACTCAATAGAAACTATAGCCTGGATAAGGATAAGAGTGTAATCCAAGGATCATGTACAAGTCATTCCATAATAAGGTGCCTAATGAATCTAAGGTTATCATCCAAGGTAAGATGGGGCTAAGTAGAAACAGGGCCCTATGGGCTGTAACCATGGAACCTAATTATCAATAATGGATCCAAAGAGTGTATTTGAGGCATCCTATAATAATATGGAAGGATCCTATGGTGTCATAACTAGCATCCAATAATAGAAAAGGATCGGGATCTAGGTGGTTCTCAACCTAAGAAAGACATATCCTTGAATCAGAGTAGGGTTCCCAAGTTCTCATGGCATTCCCCAATTGAAATACAAGGTGAGATCGAGTCAGGACATTCCTATTTGATTATGAAGTCATGTAATATTTCATTTGGTTCAAGCCTTGTCTTCCATTAGTGTGATAAGATCAAGTAGCACACAACCTTTTTTATCAAGTGATTTGGTTCAAGCCTTGCCTTTCATTAGTGTGACAAGTTCAAGTAGCATGCAACCATTTATTCCATTTAAGGCATATTCCACAATTTAAGGTTCATTCCTCTACCGTCCATTAATGTGGTAATGGGTGCTACAGATATGAAACCAATCAAACATTCACATTTAATTTTCAATTTGAAGCACTTACCTTAGGTGGGTTAAGTGGTACACATACATGATTCTTTCCATTATGTAATTCACAATATAAATCAATACATTTAATATAGAAAAACTTACCCTTAGATTGGTCAATCCGCAACACACCTGAATGGTTCCACAAACATGTCAAAACACTAAACCACAATTATAGAATAAACTTTGACATGGAAAGGATGGATTTTTGGTCATAACCACCGAAAATTAATCACATATTTGGAAAAAGGATGACCATATAGTTCTAATGATTATAAACATAGCATATAAATTACATAAATATCACCTGATAAAATCAGTGGGCCCCACTTGACAAATCCAAAATTAATGAACTTTAGGTATGAATTATGGACCACCCACCTTAGGGTTGTATGAATCCCTTCCTATGGTATTGGTCCTTAATTTGGATCAGATCGGAGTAGATCTAAGAAAAAGAGAAAAATGCTCATACCCTGATATCTCAGTCGAGATCAAAAGAGAAGGAGAATGGCTTAAGAGGACTTGAGTACTTACCATTTCACATCCAACGTGATGAACGAAATCTCAATCTGTTTTTGGATGAAGGAGATATCTTGATTCTAATGTTAGATATTCAAAAAGCCCCAAATTGAGATAGAACAAGGTTACTCCCACATAATATCAGATTAGGGAAGAAGGAGGGAGGTTAATTAGACCATTAAGGAAAAAAACTATAATTTTACCCAAATTTTAGCCTATTCATGGTTTTTCCACATGGTTTGAAAAACTATGTGCAAACCATGAATGAGTACCTAAGAAAAAGGGTGGCTCACATGGTTTGGACACATAGCCATGCACTAACCGTGTGAGTTGGATCTGTCCAAAAAAACAGAATCCGTATGATTTTCCAAACCATTCAGAATTCCTGCACGGTTTATTATAAACCACATTCCAAGCTTATTTTTTCCAAAAATATGGGTTTCAGGATCTAAACTTTCCCCTGACACCCCTGATACCTTTACTAACCCATTAGGCATCCATATCATGCCCAAAGTAAAGATTTAGACTGAAATTTAAGGGATTTATACCTGAGTGAAAAAATGAGTTCTTACACATAATGTTTTCCTACTAAACTAAAAACACTAGAGGTCAAAAAAAATCCATGTGAACCAACTCTAAAGGTTGATATTTTGAGACTTCTTTCTTTCATTTGAAAGAGATTTTATACTGATTTTCCTTTTTATTAGGATTATAGACTTTGTTTGTTTGAAATTTTAGTTTGGGTATATCCTTGAATAAACCTTTCCTATTTAGTTTTCTAAGATAATGTTTGTTGTAATGTCCTAGTCTCTTATGTCAAAGACAAAATTCTTTGTGTACTCAAACAAGAAAAATTCTAAGAAAATAAATAATTTAAACCAACTATATAGACATTATGATTTCTCATGATAGAAAATACTAAATCATGTTTGGAATAAAATACATTTTAAGAATTGTTTTTCAAATATAACATGATAACTATCATCAAAAAAATTTGAAATTCTAAGCATATTATATTTTAATCCATCAAAAAATAAAACTTTAGAAATTAAAACTGTACTTGTGTTATGAATTTGAAAGATTCTAATAATTTTTACTTTGGAACTATCACCAAAAGTGACATGTCCACCATACACTTTGATTATGTTCTTGAAGATTAGGTAGTTCCAAATAATATGTATGGAGGATCCACTATCCAGATACCATAATTTATTGCTGGAACTTTTCAAGAAGGTTTCCAACAAAAGAAATTTAAAGTAGAAATGATTTTGGTACCCATATTTTCTTGGGTACATAAATGTTAGTAATAAATGTCTTAGGAATCCAAAATTGTCTTAATAGTTTCCTATAATAATACCTTATATTTTCAGAAATAAATTCTTTATTTGGTTTGGTAGAATAAGAACTATTATAATAACTAACAGCTCTAGAACTTAAGAAAAATTTATTCTTATATATTTTCCTCTATCCAGGTTGGTAACCTATTCCTATATTATATTTAGAATTTGTTTGTTTTCCAAGAATCTGGGTTAGAGTTTTTCTCCCATTAGTGAATCTCTCTATATCTCTCTTTAATTTCTCATTAGAAACTTCAACTCATTATTTTCCTTAAATAACTGAACATTCTTTCCCTTTTCTATTGTAAGACCAGTTTTAAAGTGAGAAGACATATCATGATTTTTCTTTAAACTTTTATATTTATCTTTTATTTTATTAAAAATATCCTTTTCCATATTAAAATATTCAAATAAATCTTTAATAGAAATATTCTCATCATTTTTTTAGTTTTAGATGGAATAAAAATATGCATAGGATATTCAGGAAATACATTGAGTAACTTAGACATGTTTGTCATGAAACACATATTATCTTTGTCATTCCTTTCCTTTCTACTTGAGTCTGAATTATCCTATATATCCTCAGAGGCACTCCAAGTGGGTTTCATAGATTGTTTATATTTTTTTATATTCTTAATATAAATGAGGTATTTTTCAAATTACAATCCTAATAAATTATATAAACAAAAGATTATATGAGTCTAAAAGAAGCCAGTTTACATTTATCCCTTTAAAAAATAGGAAAAAACTCATCAAGAAGCATGATAGAGAATATGAAATCATCACAACTCACCAATTTATTTGAAAGAGTGTTATAAATAGAATTATATTCATGATAATCTGGCGTGATGAAGTAATTAAGATATGGGATCTTGTTTTGTAAATTTTTCCACTTCACAGTCGTTCTCCATGAAAGATAGATATTACTCATTCTAATAACATGAAAAATTGTAGAAGTGTCACACTCAATCTATAAGTTGTTATAGACCTGTTGACTTTCCATGTCCACCATTTTAATTAGACCAAGTATTTATGCGTACAAAGTAGAGGAACATCCACAGGGGCCAAAAAATAAAACCATGGAAATCACCAGAGTGATCTCTAAAGACTGCCCCATAGCCCGCATGGATTAGATTTCCCTTGGAGGCTTTGTTAGAATTTAATTTGATCCATACTATAAATGGTGATTTCTAGATAACTTCAAAAGTACATAAAGGAGGTTGAAAATTACCAGAAATTTTAAGAAATATCAGAATTGAGAAATCATGGTTAGAACTGTTGCAATGATCATACTAAAGATATTTGACATTCTTCACTGCCATAAGGATTTTATTTATAGAAGAATCAAGGTTAAAATGCACCTGATCATTCATGATTTTATTCCTTCCCTTACAGATGACATGGATGATCTCTCCACTAGCCGTCATGAACATATTCATGATCCGATGGGAGAACAAGAGTTGAAATAATTAATTGATATGGTCTAGGATCGAGTACAAACTCAAGATTTTTTTCTCAAAGATGCCAAACATGGTATTCCAAAGGGCCATAATAGTGTAAAAACTAAGGAAAATTTGATTCACATCCTCTTTGAGTTGCATGAATAAAACACATCTCGAGAATAATGAAACACCTAGAGACTGGAGACTAGAATTAATAGGGATTTTAGAGAATTATAGCCTCCAAAGTATCATAAACCTGGATGGAAGAATCCATTTTTTATTAATGGATCCAATCTAGGTATGTGGGCCTTGCACTTCATTGTTGTATAATGATTTAGAAGTGATAATTCCATCCAAATCTAGCTCTAAAATAAAAATAAATCATCCATGTTAATGAAATCATAATTGCCAATGACAGATTGAATTGCAATAGGGAGAAGGTAGGGATATGAAATTTGAGTCATGATGGTGATATTGGGCTTCACCAGAGGAGCAGAGGATTTGAGCATGTTGAGCAGAGGGGTACCTTTCTAATTTTTAGACTAAAAACTAAAAAAAGAGTTTTTATTTACCATCCAGTGAGACAACATAGAGATTATATTAAAAATAGTCTTAAAGACTGGCCAGATAGATGAGCCCATGTTTTTTAAGATCCTAGATTTAAGTTTTACAAGGAATCAAGCTCTTAGAAATTCTATAGATGGTTATTTATCATTCAAAATCCCCCAAATGAGGTGGTCTTGAAGGGAATGGTTCAAGAGATAGAGGTTTTTAATGCTAAGGCCTTCGAGGGGATATAACTTACAAAATTTATTCCAAGGAACCATGATGATCCCTCGTTCATGGATTCTACTAGTCCAAAAAAAATTCTTAATGGAGATATTAATACTTTTGAGTAAGGAAGAATTCCATTTGTACACCATAAATGAATAGAAAAGTTTTGAAATAATGATGTGTTCAACAAGGAAAATTATTCCAACCATATAAAAAGACTTACCTTTCCAAGAGCTCAGATGTATTATAATTTGACTTATAATGTGAGTGAAGTATCTTGCTCAGGTTCTTCCTCAAAAAATGGGAACCCCTAATTAAATGAAAGGAAGAGTTCCTTCCTCGATTCCTAACTCACTAATGATGTTTAGATTCCTGTAAGTGGAAATGTTTTTCCCAAAGTAAATTAAGGATTTACTCTATCTTATCTCCTTGTTTGAGACTTTTTCATAATTAAGGAGGGACATTTTTATGTTCCTGATATTTCTTTTATCACCTTGGGTGTAACATCCCGGCCCGACTGACCACTAAACTAGTAGCTGGACTGGTCATCACATGACCTCAAGCACACCTCTCCGTACACCGGAGACTGTCAACTAGTAGTAAGGGTTTATTGATTGTATGATGGGGAGACTATACCCTCTAGATCAGAGTCGCATAACAATATACTAATATTAAAACAATAAACAGTTGCAGAATCAGTAATAATAAATGAAAGAAAAACGACGTAATAATAATAAATGAATAAAAGTGGCTAACTCCAATTTACAACAATGCATGTATGATAGATTATGCTACAAGAATAAGTAGTAAAAATTAAAAAAATAAATACGATGTAATAAAATAATAACTTTCTAATGACTAGCTCCATGAGAATATCGAGAATTAGCTCAGTCCTCAGCCCCAAATTCATCCTAGTAATGTAAATCAAAACATTTGAAGCTAATTGCTTCCCTTTAACAACACCTGCATACATAAAGTCTACTCGGGTACTAATGGTGCATGAGTAGGGTGTGAGATAAAATCATAGTAGTATAGAACCCACTGTTTCTAGCCCAATCCATTTCGTGAAATATAAATTAAGCAGAGTGCCATAGTAAATAGATGTAAGATATAAATAAAAAAATAAAAAAATACAAGGATTTGGTCCCACTTGGACACCTGTCCAATCTACCTGCTTCATCCTAAACTGGTGAGTCTAAACCAAAGGATATTGAAATAGTAAATTAGGTGAGATAATTTTATAGGAAGCATACTATCCCCAACCTTGTGGTTTGTCTTGGAGGAAACATCTGTACATCTTTAATACCAGGGTGATTAATAGTTATTTAAAAACATTCATTTTCCTTTTATTTAATTCACTTTGAAAACCACTTTACTAAAATATACTAAGACACCCTAATCACATCCATGAAAATCCATTAGGAATTTCCATGTATCACTTAAAGGGATACACATATGACTAATGCCAAGGCGTCCACCCATGGTGACCCAGGATTGAAGTCCCATGTGCCACTCTAAGCATGGTGTGGAATATCAAGTACTAGCCTCTGAGTCCATACCTAGTATCGCATGTAGGGGACCAAGTATCACTTGAGGCATGGTACAATGATCATACCTTTGATCCCATCTAAGGGGTATCCCCTAGAGAACCAGTTTCACTCGTTTAGAGTTAAAAATAGATAACACTTAGTGACCCCATCTCAAGAATAGTTGACATCAACCCCAATGTGTTTACTAACCATCAAAATATCCAATGAGAAGGCATGAGAGTCCATCCAAGGGGTCCTTAAGTCGGAACCCATTATACCACCTTTTTCTCTATGATAAATCCATTATATAATAATTTCATTTCTAATAATTCAATCAAGAGGGAAAAATTCATAAGTCCAAGCATTTGAAACATGAAATTCATTTTAGTCAGTACATTTCCATTTTAAAGGCCCATTCAAGGTATGGAAACAATACAATAAACTACTCATTTCATTTATAAAAACCCAATAAACTATAGAATATGGAAAAAAGGAAAAAGGTAGTAAGCCAAAGAATAATAAAAAAACTACATGGCAATGAACATATTATTTTTCAATTGAATAAAACACACCTCATCACAGGGTTTTATTATAAAATCATGAAATTGTTTACCAAAAATTCATTTCACTTAATCTACAGAGTTAATTTCATCACAAGGCATAAAGTATATAACATACAACACTAAGATAGATTGAAAATAAAGACATAAAATCAAGGCAGAACACATATAAAAATTCAACAACTTGAAAAAGAAAGATGACATGTGATATAAGACATATTTAAAAGATATAAACAAAAGGGTATAGATAAGGAATCCTACCTCAAGATAAGAAGGTCATGCCAAACACTTAGGAACATGAAATTCTCATTAGTGACTATGTGAAGCTGCTCTTTCCCACCTCTGAGCATATAAACCTTCGCACATACATAAGGAAACCTAGACCCTATGAACATATTTGTATGCCCATGAATATGTACAAGGGGATTTTACATATATGATTATATATTCATATACCCATTTACACTTACACATGTATGAATTTTTCATATATATACATAAGTACACTGAGCCTCAATATATATATTCATGCCTTCATGGGTGAATATAAATATAATGGGGGAACTTACATACACACACACACACACACACACACGCACACACACACACACACACATATATGCCTACCTATGCATATGTGGGTAAGTCGCCTTCGACTTTGGCTACTCGAACCTACTCCAATAGACCAAAATGCACTACAAAAAAATTACTAGGAATTCAAAAACACTAAAAGACCCCAAATAAAATTGGGCTAGAAAAGTAGTAGGAGAAAAACCTACCTCAAGTGGAAATGAAAAACCAAAAAGATTAAAAACACATCGCCTATGGTGGCGAATAGAAAAACACGCATGAAGAAGTACCAGGAGATGCACCACACACCATAACAATGAAAGAGAAACCAAAAATTAGGTCAAACCTAAACCTAGGGTTATGCCGAGCAAAACCGGGTGATGGGGAGAGAAATAACCATCCAAAAGAAGGATAAGGAAGGTTCTAGAGACCATACATTGACAATTTGACTGAAAAATCAAAGAGAATCTAATGGATTCTATGAACGAAGAGGGAGCTGGAGAGGGGGGGTGTCATACACAGCTGAAGAGGAAAGGGGAGGGGGCTCGCACAACATTGAGAAGGAGAAGACCCCTCTTTGAGGGTGTAAATAAAAACCTAACTTAATAATAATATTATTAATAATAATCATAACATTATTATTATTATTATTATTATTAAAATTATTAATTTTTTTATTTCCCATTTATTTTCATTTAATTTTATTTATTTTAAATTTAATTTTAATTATTTTAATTAATTTAAAAAATTCAAATCATACAGTTTGGGTCGCATGGTTTGCAAAACTATATGCCAACCGTGTGATGAAAAGTGCGATCATATTGTCCATTTTTCACTAATTGTATGAGCTAAAAACACGGTTTGGGTAAACCATGTGCACCCCATGTGGGGAATTTATGACCCTTTGCTGCAGCCACAAAAGTTTTTACGGAGGGACACATAGTTTCAGAAAAACTATGCACATTATGTAGACCCTCAAAACCTTTTATTTTCATTGTCTTATACTCCTGAAACTCAATAGGACACCTGAGGGACCCCTAGGGCATTTAACCAAGACTAAAAACAAAACATAGAAGTGTTACAACTCTCTGAATTTCATTATGAAGCTTAATTTGTAAAATGAACTGTCTTGTAAATGAAAAAAATTAAAATTCATTTTTTATCCAGTTCAAAAACACGGGTTGTTACAACCTCCCCACCTTATAACTTCTCGTCCTTAAGAAGCCTTTGGGAACAATAAAGACATCACCCAACCTACATGGTCTGTGAAGTCTCATTTATATTGACGCGTTGTGTTCCCAACCACCCAACACACCTACAAGCACTTTATAATCACATGGTAATTAAGCTGTTAACACTCAATCCAACAATCTATTTCAAATTAAAACACTGATACAATGCTTATTCAAGACTGTTTTGTTAGATAAGAAGTTACACCATCATCTCTTCAATCAAAATATCTATACCATCAGAATTGCCTTTCAATACGTGCCCGTAGTGTTTCAATGATGCTCATGAAATGAGACATGATCCAATCAAATGATCGATTCCCAACCGACCTCCTTTAAATTGATTGTGTCGACCCTTCCATGAAAATTTGCACCTAACACCTACATTCACCCCATATTACCTAAAAATTTCATAAAACAGTTACTCACCAACCACATGTTACAAAAGAGAGGGATATAAAGTTTCACCATCTGTGGTCAACTAACCTCAAGGAACCTAACTTAGAGAGTTAGTTCATTTTAAAAGCCATACCTGATTCCTCTAGATGAAGTCACCTTGGGGATTCTTCAAGAATGATCAGTGAGGCATGAAATCTATTTTTGGTGATGCCTCTAGCCAAAAATTATCATTTAAATATTTTGTGCCTCAACATGAACATGGAATAACACTTGATCCGACACATTTGGATCATCATGTTTACAAAACCCATTCTGATCTTGACAGAAAACTAGGATATCATCAGAGTCAACATCTAGAATCCAAGGAGATCATCCAAGGAAAACCAAATTCAGTGCTTATGAGCGAGATTTTGGTACAAGAATAACATCCTACCTCAAGATCATTGAATAAACCCAAAGCAGAAACATACTGACATTCAATTCAAAAGGAAAATAGCTAGATTCCATGATACCTTCCATAGAATTCCTATATGGGAACCCAAGTTTCACTCAAAAATAACCAAGACTTTAAGAACAACCATGATTATGAAGTGAAACTTTGATAAAAACCACCCATATAATCCCAAAATATTTTAAAAATTTAGAGCGGTGTAAGACCAATGATCTCTCAGTGTACTCAGATGATACCAAGATAGGGGACATGGTCACCTTAAATTTTAGAGTACACTAAGAAGTTTTAACAAACTCTAGAAAGTATCCATGACACTTTCTATATAAAGAGGGAAGAGTTCTCTATAATTTTTCAAACCAACCCTTCAAAACACAAAGAGAAGGACTATAGATCTTTTACAGGTAAACTTCTTTAGAAGAGATTTGCTACATCTATTGATTCATTTACAACCTGACCATGATACCTTCACCACCTGAGGCATCCCATGGTCACCGAAACACAACCACCGTGACCCATACCTGAACAATGGTGTCTTCACAGGTTTCACATATATCCAAGAACATCACTATCATTCTATCAAGCAAGAAATGACTTAACGAAGGATTACTAGCCACAAGGTGTTTCAAGCTAGTCTGACCAGTTTGAAATGGTCCTCTAGGTTGTGCTACTTCTACTTGGAAGGACAAATTTAACCAAATTCGACATGACACTCCCCACCTTAGGAGTTTCCTTAACATTGGATTTAAATATAAAGGGATCCCAAAGCACACTTTATAAATCATTAAACTAAAAGGGAGATAAAATATCCCCTTACAAGTGTGATAGAATGAATTCAAATTGGGCGTGCCCATGGAAATCCTCTTGAATTTTTCCCACATGCACCAATAAATGAGACATTAGGTATACAATCCTAATAGAACTATTCAGCGTGTCAACACTCGATCCTCCATAGGATGTGATCCTGAGCACTGGGACAACTCAACATCTCAGTGTCAGGTCACCCTACCATAGAGGTGACCTGTGAATGAAGAAACACAACTCAATGATTAAATAAGAACCATTGAAATTAAATAGTTCATTGCATGATTTAATAAGGTGATATGTACCATGTATATCAACTCATAATACCCTATGATTACATGAGTAAAAGACACATCCTTGATACCATCCATAAAATTATCATCCATACGAATTAAAGTATCTGATGGCCTACAATAGGTTGAACCTAAAGTCATATCACTCTATATGACTATTAACCTAACTGATGACGTATCGGGTCATCCATCACTGGAGAGGTGGAAGAAGGGTTACATTCCTACTTCAGCAGATGACTATTCATTTGGAATATATAACCTTCCAGAACTAATCATTTTAGAATGATCACACTTATAAAAAGTGTTAAACAACACAAGATCACCCATCAAAACTAGGGCTTTTTTTATAAACTAAGAGTCCTACACAGGATGAAAACACTCGAAAAACACCAAGCAAGAGAAGCTGCTCATAAGCAATAAGCAAGGGTTCTTAATATATGCGAGAGCTACCTACAATAGGATAGCCCCTAAATGAAACACAAATCATCGACCCAAAATGTGGTAGTGTGTACAAAAGGTCACTATTCTTAAAGGCCTTTCATTTAGATTTGAGCTAAAGGAGAAAAGACACATGGAAATGATCAAATTTCTATTTCCAAAGGAGCTACTTAAAGAAACTTGAAAAAAATTTTAAACTAACCTTATATGAGGGTAGGGATAAAAATCCACTTAAGTTTTATTTTAAGACATTAAAATGGAACTAATTTAACATTTTCAAGGTTTTTTAAAGAAAAACCAACTCTATCCATATAGAAAAATTGTAAAGTCATTTTAAACTACCCTTTTAAGAATTATTATTTAGTGAAATTCCATTACAATTAGGACATTTTATCATATAAACCCATTTTAAACCCCACTAATTTATTTATAAATATTCACACAAGAGAAGATCAAACATATTTAAAGGTATTTTATTAATTAAGAGTGGAATTTCCCAGTAAGAAGGCAGCAAAAAGGGGTCACTTTAAATTAACCACCTACACATAGCATAACTTACCCCCATGGGGTTTGGTACGAGGCATTTTAAGGAAAAGGTGACCAACTAGGGCCCCTTTAAGCCATTTTGGGTTCAAGTAAAACAACCCAAAAAAGTTAAGCACTTAGATTTTTAAAAACACCCTTAGAGATTCCATTTTACTAACAACATTCCCCAACTAACCTACTTGGGTATAATTGTGCATTTAAAACTTTTTCCACGTGGGTCATTAATCCCAAATAAAAGAAGGTGCACCCTTTATAAAGGTAACTGAGACATTTAAGGTCAAGATTTAACAACATTTATATTCACTGAAGTTCTAAGTAAAAGTCACACAGTAGGCGGTTCAAGTTTTATGGGTTAGAACCTCAATTTATAAATTGCCTATACACCTTACAAGTTTAAGGAAACTCCCATTTAACTAAAAAAGTTTTTTAGAATAAAAGAGAAAATTTTAACTACTTAAATCATTTATTCAATAGAAACTGAATATATAAGCTACAATTACAATTTCTCGATTGCCTATATCATCATTTTCCAATGAATAAGGTACCCACAAACCTTATAAAATGGAAATTGACTCCCCTTTTAATCACAAACAGAATGTTTAGCCCATGATAAATAAGAAATAAGCATAGAAATTTAAATCAATCCCACTAATAAGTCACCTAAACATGGTAAGAAATTATGCATTCCAAAAGAATCATAGGTCATAACAAGTAAGCATGGAATAGAACATACAAGAAAATGAAACAGAAGGCACATAAAAAATTTCAAAAAACCTAACAATGCGAACTACATGGCATGTCATATGCATGGCATGTGAATCCATTGTACCTGTAATGATTCATGTAATGCTATCTCTTTACTATACCAAGTCAAGTGTATACACTATAAATCTCACAAATCAATAAGCAGTGGAAAGTACACCATTCTCTCAAGGTGAAATCAAAACTAACTATAATAGAAATCAACATAAACAACAATACAACTTTGAATACTTGGAATTTTCCCTATGGGCGAGGTGATCAATCCATGAAATATCTATTTACCAAGTGCTGACACATTCCTAGTATCCTTTCTACCATCCCAAAATAGTAAGAAAAATGAAAAAGAGTCTTTGATACCACTTTATAACATCCCTCCTCGACTGATCACTAAACTAGTAGCTGGACCGATCGACACATGTCCTCAAGTGCACCTCCCCATATGCCAGAGGATCCTGACTAACAACAAGGGTCTATTGATGGTATGGCGGTGAGACTATACCCTCTAGATTAGAGTTTCACAATGGTATAATAATATCAAAACAAAAAATAGTAGTGGAATTAGTAATAATAAATGAAATATAAACAATAGATAAATAATAAATGAATAAAAATGGCCAACACCAATTTACAACAATGCATTTATGAAAGATGATTCTGAAAGTATAAGTAGTAAAAAATTACAATAAGAAATAAAATTTAATAAAAGAATAACTACCCTATGACTAGATCAACAAGAATCTAGAGCATCATCTCAACCCTCTTACCCAACTTCATCATAGAAATGTAAATCAAAACATTAGAAGATGGATGCTTCCCTTTAACAACACCTGTAGACATAAAGTATACTCGGGTACCAATGGTGCCTGAGTAGGGTGTGAGATAAAATCTCAATAGGACAACACCCATTATGTCTAGCCTAATCAATTTCTTTCAATATAAATTAATTGGCATTCCATATTAAATAGATGCAAGACATAAATAAATAAATAAATAAATACATGGACTGGGTCCCACTTGGACACTAGTCCAATCTATATTATTTGGCCTAAACCGGTGAGTATGAACCAAAGGATCCTAAAATAGTAAATTGGGTGAGATAATATAAGAGGAAGTAGGTTGTACCCAAACTTTTGGTTTGGATTGGAGGACACATACCTACATCTTTAATACCAGGGCAATTAATACTTATTTAAAAATGCTCATTTTATTTTTCTTTAATTCACTTTGAAAACCAATTTACTAAAATACAATGAGACACCATAATATATTCCATGAAAATATAGTTTTAATTTCCATGTATCACTCAAGGGGCTCCACATATGACCAATTCCAAGGAGTCCGTAATTGGTGACCCATGAATGAAGTCCCATGTGTCACTCCAAGGATGGTGTTAAAATTCAAGTACCAGAATATAAGTCTATACCTAGTATCATACGTAGGAGCCCAAGTCTCACTGTAGGCCTGGAACAACCATTGTACCTTCAAGACTATCCAAGGGGTCTCCCCTAGGGAATCCGTTTCACTCGTCTAGAGGTAAAAATAGATAACTTTAAGCAATCTCATCTCAGGCATAGATGATATCACCCCCATAATGTTTACTAACCATCAACATCTCTAACGAGAAGGCACAAGATTCCATACAAGGGATCCTTAAGTTATAACCCCTTGTCTTACCCTTGTCTCTAATATGAATCCATTACACAAGCATTTCATTTGTAATAATTCAAGCTAGAGGGACCAATTTATAAATCCAAACATTTAAAACATGAAAGTCATTTTAGTCAAGATATTTACATTTTAAAGGACCATTCAAGGAATGAAAATAATGAATTAAACAACCCATTTAATTTATAGAAATCTAAGAAACTATGGAATATGGATAAAGGAAAAAGAAATTAAGCTTAATCACAAGCACAAAACTACAAGGCAGTGCACATATTATTTTTCAATTGAAGACAACACACCTCATCAAGGGGTTTTATTATAAAATCATGGAATTGTATACAAACAATTCATTTAATTTAATTTAAAGAGTTAATTTCATCAAAATGCATAAATTATTTAGCATGCGACACATATAAAGAGTGAAAATAAAGACATAAAAGAATGGAGACACACATATAAAAAGTCAACAACTTGAAAAAGATAGAAGGAAAGTTCTATAAGAAATATTTAAAAGACTAAAAAAGGGAATAGATAAGGAATCCTACCTCGAGAGAAGAAGGCCAAGCTAAACACTTTAGAACTTGACGTTTTCATCGGTGACCACACAAAGATTCTCTTTCCCACCTCTGACCATATACACCTTCACACATACATAAGGACACCTATCCCCTATGCACATATTCATATGGACATGAATATGTATAAGGGGATCCTTACATATATGATTATATATTCATATAAACATTTACACTTACACACGTATAAATTTTTCATATATATACATAATCCCACATATCCCCAATATATATATTTATGCCTCCATGTGTGAAAATATATATAACGGGGGGACTTACATATATATATTCCTACCTATGAAAATGCATGTAAGTCGCCTTTGACTTTGGTGACTCAAAACCACTTCAACAGACCAAAAAACACTATTAAAAAATTACTAGGAAGTCAAAAACACTAAAAGACCCCAAATAAAATTGGGCTAGACAAAGCAGCAGGAAAAAACCTACCTCAAGTGGAAACAATAAACTAAAATGATCTGAAATGCATCAACTTCAATGGTGAACACAAAAACATGCACGGAGAAGTCATGTGATATGCATCACACACCCTAAAAATATAAGAGAAATTAAATACCATGTCAATCCTAAACCTAGGGTTAGGATGAATGGAATCGAGCAATGGGGAGAAGAAAAATAAACCCAAAAAATGAGATGGAAGGATCTAGATACCATACCTCTATGAGCTGACCACAAAACAAGAGATAATCCAATGGATTCACCAAACAAAGAGGGATCTAGAGAGGGGGTGTCACACACAACTAGAGAGGAAGGGGAGGGGCTCGAACAATGATGGGAAGGAGATGAACCCTCTTTGAGGGTGTAAATAAAAATATAACTTAATAATAATAAGAATCATAATAATAATAATAATAATAATATTATTATTATTATTATTATAAAAAATTTCTTTATTTCTTTTATTTTACATTTAATTTCATTTAATTTATTTTTATTTTAAATATTAATTTAATTAATTTAATTTCTTTTAAAAAAACTCAGCACACTGTTTGGGTCACACATTTAGAAAAACTGTGAACCAACCGTGCGATGAACAGTGTGAGCATACAACCTATTTGGAACTAACCATTTGGGCTTGGTGCATGGTTTGGGTAAAACATGGGTATCTCACGTGGGACATTTCTACTCTTTTTCTATAGCCTCACTGTTTTTTGCTGAGGACTGCATTGTTTTAGAAAAACCATACACCCTGTGCAGACCCTCGAAACCTTTTATTTTCATGGTTTGACACTCCTGAAACTTAATAAGACACCTTAGGGACCCCTTAGGACTTTAACCAAGAGTAAATAAAAACACATTTAACTGTTATAACTCTTGGGATTTTTTTCTAAAGATCGGTTTGTAAAACAACCCATACAGTAAATGCAAAAATCTAAATTTCTTTGGATTTTCATCCTATTCAAAAATATGGGTCGTTACATTGGGAGAAGAGAATAATGTCATCAGCATAAAAGCAATTTTAGGGTGACTAAATTCCTCTAGAAGCTCTGATGGATTTCAAATCCCCCCATTCAACCATTTTGATAAGAAACCTGCTAAGATAATCCTCTGTAACAACAAAGACCATGGAAGATAGGAGGTAACCTTGCCTAACCCCTACCAAGAAAGTAATGAATCCCTCCAGGGATCCATTAATAATAATTAAGATGCATATATAGCCAAGAAGATTTTTCATCCAATTAGTGATTCTTTAATCAAATCCAAAGTTAGTAAAGACCCTAAAAATGAAGTCTTAGTCCATGGTATCAAAGGCTTTCTTAATGTCCACATTTAAAGTAATATTACCTCCCATGGTAGTTTTCCTGATTAGGTTGACACATTCAGAGGCATTGATAAGGAATTCTTGAATGGTTATCCCTTTAATGAAGACAAATTGATTGGAGGATATGATCTAATATGATACTTTAGAAAGCCTATTTTCTATAATTTTACCCATTATTTTATAAATGGTGTTAACAATGGAAACCATTCTGGATTGGCCACTATCATAAGAATTATCCACCTTTGGTATGAGAGAATGGAATTAAGCATTAATTACATTTATAAAAGATCCACCCTTAATGAAATGACTAATCAAAGTATGAACATCATGCTAAAAATTATCCCAATATGCCTGAAATAAGTGATTAGTGAAGCTACCTGGTCCAGGAGAGATCCCTACATTTTGATCAAATACCACCTCCTTTATTTCAAACTCTAAAGGGATAAAGGTGAGAATTATATTATCTTCATCACTTACCAATTTGGTAATTATTCCCTCTATCAACCCCACATCAGTAGGAGAGATATTGAAGATATTCATGTAGTAAGAGACACTATGATTGACAAGGTCTAGCCCATTTTTCAAAACCTGATCACCATTTTTGAGAAGGGAAAGAGGCTTGTTCACCCTTATAACTTTATAAAGAGAGTTAAATAATTTCATATTTCTATCACCATCATTGAGACACTTTATTTTGGAATATTTCTTTTGGATATTCTCTTTATGAGTTAGTCAATAATTGTGTTTGGAGGGCATCATATCTTCCTGCTCAATACCTTTATAGAAGTCATTATTGGTAATGGATTATTGAAGGATATGAAAGGAACTTTAAAGAGTGTCAATATCCTTATCAGGGGTGCTGAATGAATTCCTAATCCATTGTTTCATTATCATCTTGATCAATTTCAACTTAAAGATACATGATAGAGGATTATCTTTATATCCCACTTAATTCTAGGTGTCATGATTAAATTTTCAACATTTAGGATGAAGAATACCTACATTATTAAACCTGAAAAGGATAATAGGATTCTTGTATTTAGAGAGGGGAATCATAATAATTGAGTGGTGGTCATAGTTTTCCATAACCAAGGAAACAAATGAAATAGATCCACCATTGGAAAATGAGGATTCATTGGCAAAGGCTCTGTTAATTCTACTGGCTTCTATCCTATTCAAATATTTCCTATACCATGTAAATTTATCTCCCACTAGATTAATCTTAATCAAATTACTATTTTAAATACATGACCTGAATTCCTTGGTTGATATGGAGTGGGATATAGGACCAATTTTCTCATCAAGATGAAGGATGTAGTTAAAATCTCCAATAAGGGTCCAAGTTTCATTAATGGTACTTGAGAGGGAGGCAATTTCTAGCCATAAATCCGTTCTATCATGGTAGCTGTTAAAAGAATAAACAACGAAGAAAAAATGTAGACTTATTTCATAGATAAAACTGCAAGTTATACACTGTTCCGTAATACTGATAATAGTGGGACTTTGGATCTATCATGCACCATGATCCATAGAATATTAATGTCATCAAGTGGATGATTCATCTCAAGAAGGTGGTGGCATCTACTCTCAAGAGAGACAATTCTTGGAGAAAAACCTATTTTTGGATCATAAAGAATAATGAAGTCAGTCTTGTGATTTTTTATGAGTATCCTGAAGGAACTTATTATGTCAAGGTTGTCCAATCCCTAACAGTTCCATAATAATATCTTTATTTGTAAATGGGATTGGGAGTGCTGTTCCCCTTCTCATTTTCACCCAAGTTTCTTAATCTGTCTGACTGTTTAGTTGGTTCAGATATCTTGTTCCTAGAAGTTTATATCAGTTTCATATTTCCATTAGCATAGGTGGGAAATCCATGAGTACCAGCAGTAACATTTCACCTTGGGGGGGGGGGGGGGGGGTGGACAGAGGCGCCTCTGTTTAAATGCAAGAAGTATCTTTAAAGACAAAAGATTTAGATGTATTATTTAGACTAGAAAAATTCTATTCTATAAATTATTTTCCTACATCCAAAGTCATTCAATCATTTTGGATGACCACATTAAAATCTAGTTGAATCAATTTCATTAGAGCCTCCTCAGAGCGGAGGGATGTCACAAAGTTTTTGACCTCCAAGTAGAGATTCAGAAAAAAATCACAACATCCTCTAAAAGGGAACATTCCTTTCCACTGGGAATAATATTCTATGTATAGTGAAATACCTCATGAGGGAGGGGGATCCATGTTTTTTCTCTTCTTACTTAAACATCAAACCCCACAAAGTTTTATATTTTGGATTGGTATTATTTATACCATCAATATGCATAGAGGATTCACCCATTTCAAACCTCACAACTTTGTTTTTCCTTTTCATAGGAACCTATCTCCATGTCATGATCTCCCAAGAAGGCCTGACCTATTTATGGATAACTTTATAATTGGAAATAGCATGTCCCACCATCTTACATACTTCGCAGTAGGGAGAATATAGTTATATTCAACTTTCACCTCGATTTTATACTCATCAGTAATAAGAATAATAATATCTGGGGGATTTTTTTCCATGTTAATGTCAATGATTAATCTGAAGTACAATCCCAAGTCCCCATTTTTCTTCCTCTGGTCTACTTTTAAATTAATTCAAATACCTGATACCAGGTAATTTAGGACTTTGGGATGTCAAAAGACCTAGGGAAGGCCATGTAGCCTTGCTAGACTTGTGCATTTGAATGCTTCTAGTTGAAGGGGTTAAAATTCATGTACCATTTTGAAATAATAAGTATACTAGGTTTTAGTTTCAGGTTACCAAATTTACACAGTAAGTTTAGATCCTCCTAGGACTCTAGAATAACATGAAATCACCCTTTTTTAATCTGGGTAAGTCTCCAATGCATAAAATGAAAATAATGAGAAATTATGGATTTAAAATCCGAATATAACCAGGTATTTTCACCTTTCTAATATGATATTCATCAAATAATAGAGAACTTACATAAATAGAGTCTTTGTTAGTGTGCATCTGAGTCCATGTCAACATAGAAAGATCAATCCTCTGATCTTTTGATAATAGGAGGCTTGACAAGGTCATCTATGAAGAAGTTAGATCTATAAATATATTTTTCAAAGTAAATAACTTTATGGATTAGTAGAGGATCAATCTTTACATTTTTATTCACTTGCGTTCTTGATGAGGCCATGGCTTCATTCGTATAAGGGTTTTGTACCACATATCTAAAGGATATTTCCCAATCAAGGTGAAAAGAAGCCATGAATCGGTGGTAAAACTATTTTTTTATCATTTCCCTCATATTTACTCTTATATTTCAACTTAGGATCATATGATTTGATGTGTCCTGTTGAGTAGAAATTTATACTTTCTAATTTTAGTTTCCTTATTATTGAAAATAAAAAATGTTTAATGCTTTCTTAAAACTCTATTTTACCAACTTTATATATCTCAAGTGTTTTAATTTTTTTTATAAACCATAATTTTTATACCAAATTTAGAAATGATTCTAATATAAAACACATATAAACTTTTTATTATCTGATTCGTTAGACTGGATGTTCATATGGTTCATTAGACTGACTTTTTTTCTATCTAAAGGATTTAATAGTATTCTAACTATTAGAATAACCTAATTTGTATCCATCAGATTGACAATAGTACCGATCCATTAGAATGGATATAGTTTAGTTCATCGGATTGAAAAAAATAGTATAGTACATTAGACTCTCCAAATTTTATAATCATAGTAATTAGAATTGTTTCTACTGAATATAATATATAAAATAATTGTAACGGTGCTAGTCAGAATGACATCAGATGGAAAATATTTGCTGATATGTCAAGTGAAGATCATCAGAGGCCATTACAACAAACTCCAAGAATAAAGGAAATATAGATGTTGGAGTAATGCCTATAAATAGGAGTTCCTCTAAGGAGATGAGAGCTGATGAATTTTCAAATCAACATGGCTAATATTTTTATCTTCTTAAACATCTCATTCTCAGGTTTTTCAATTTCTTAGAGAGTTGTATTGTAAGGATTATGAGTGAGTAATTGTAAAATAATTAGAAATATAATTACTTTTGTATTTAGTGTATCCAGTCATGGTTAGATCAAGGGGTTATAGGGACAAGAAGATAGGTGAATATGATCCATCAGACTAAGGGATTCTCAGGCTAGTAAGACAGAGCTGGCACTGATATTTTTATTGAGGGATTTCTTGTTAAAGAAATATAGAGCTGATATTGATCTGTCAGATTAAAGGATTTCAGATGTTTGGAAGATAGAGCTATTTCAATCATCGTATCGATGGATTTTCTACTATGGAAAGACAAACCATTATAATTAGGTATAACACTATGGATATCTTAAGTCATGATTTATAATTTCCTTAACACTTAAGGTTAAAGATTAAAACTACTTCTTTAAATCTTGTAAGTCATTATTAATTCATTATAATATTTTATATTAATTATTTCTACAATTTTATATTATTTTTTCCATTTTAAATTAGAAATTTGTTTTGAATAACCTTACCATTAAACTGTTTTATCAGTGTATCTAGACTGATAACAACTTTGATTTATCTGATGATTTCTAAATCTTAAACATACTATGATAATTAGATGATTTCTAACTATGATATTTTTGATTAAAGTGGTTTTGTGTTTTTCATTAGTTTAAAATTTTAAACTTAAATTCACCCCCCTATTGTATCCTTGATGAACTCTTATGATCCATCAATTGGTATTAGAGTAGGTTCTACTTCTATACTTATTGAGTTTTTTTTACTTTTGTTATCTACTACAAGTTATTTAGTTTTTTTATAAACTGATTATTTAAAAATTGTATTATACTAACATGTTTTGTAGAAAAGGGTTTCTATTTTTGATTAGACAGCATGGTTAAATGTTGAAACCCTTGAAAATATGAATAAAAGTTGACCGCCTATTTTTGATGGTGTTTATTATTAATACTGGAGAGATAAGATAAATAGTTTTTTGATAAATACTTGTGTTGATAATTTTGTGATGGTTACTATTAATTATAAGATTATAGACAAGGATGTTTCGAATTTTAATATTCATGAAAAATTATAATATAAAATGAATTATAGAGAAATTAACACTCTTTTATGTTATATTACTTGAAATATATATAGTTAGATTTCTTTGTGTGAAGCTGCTAATAGAATTTGGAAGAAGTTAGAAGTAACACATTTTGGAACTTCTAAAGTTATTTAAACAATAAGAGCTATGATTTGTGTCTATTATCAAGCTTTTGATTGTATATATGGAGAGTTAGTTTCTAACATGCACCAAAGGTTTATGATTATTGTAATTATTTTACAATCTCTTGGATAGTAAGAAATTGAAGCTAATATTTTAGTTGAGAAAATTATTAAGATCATACCAAATGAATGGGAATACAAAAAAACAACTTTTTTTGATACCATAAGGATTAAAAATCTTACTTTATATGATCTTATTGGAATCATTATGCAGTATGAAGGTAGATGGAAAGGGGATGAAAAGAAAAATGAAATGAAAAATGGAGGAGTTACTTTTGGAACTACATATAATTTTACTAACAATGATCAATCAACTAAAAAAGTTATTAAGTCCTCTAGAAAGAATAAAGTTATTGTTTAGTTTAATACTAGTTCATTATAAAAGTCTAAGAATGAATTGGATAATATTTCAAGAAGGATGAACAAGATTTTTGGAAAGAAATACCTTCATCACAAATATAATAAAAGTCATAGGGAAAAAGGTGATAAGAAATATTCTTCTGAGGTTATATATTATTATTGTAAGAAAACAAGACATATAAGACATGATTATCCTAAACTAAAAAGGAGGGACAATAAAGAAATAAATTATAAGAGGAATTAAAAAATGTACTACAAGCACAAGAGTAAGAAGAGTATGAAAGATTTAGACATGTGGAGTGCAAGTGGAGGAGATAGTTCTTCTGAAAATTCATCAGACAATGACAGGTCAGGACATATGAATATTGGTTTTTATTCATAAATACCAAAGGTGAAAAAATTTATCATGTCTAAGGTAGAAACTACTGAATATATTACTAATATTATTTTGAATGCAAATTACCCCAATAGAAATAATGAGAATAATTATACATCTTCTGATGAAGAATTTTCTTCAACTGAAGATGATAATATTTTACCTAGTTTTGAAGAAGTATCTAGATTTTATAAATTACTATAAAATGAAAAGTGTAAAATTTCTAAAAACTTGATAATGCCTAAGAAAAAATTACAAAGAAAAATTCAAAAATTACCACTATTACTACTGAGATATCATATCTTTCTAAGGATCTTTACAAATCTAATTTTGAAAAAGATAGTATTTCAAAATATATTGAGAAATATTATTTTAATAAAAATAGTTTATAATGTGAGATTATAAAACTTAGTTTTATTACAAATACTAATGATAATAAAAACTTAGTTGTTAAACTAAAATATGAAATTTCTAGTTTGAAAATGATTTTGTATTTACCTATAGAAAGGAAAAATTTGATAAAATGTATAATAAACTATACCTTGTAAATATATTTTTAGAATGGGTTTTAATAATAAAAAACCTATTTTTAGTTATAAATACTTTGTTTTGAAAAGTGATCCATTTTTCACTAAGTGTTAAAGTGGTGGACATTGTAATAAATTTTTTTATTTAAATAAAATTCAATATTTCAGATTTCACAGAGATTATTTTTCAGAAGAGTCAACATTTTCTCAACATAAAAAAGTTGAAAAAATGTGGATACCTAAGATTTTATTTTATGATAATACTGGACCCAATAAGGTTTGGGTTTTGAAATTATAATGTTTTTATTTTCAAGAAAATAAATATTAGATCAACAATAACAATATTTGGTATATGGATAGTGGTTGTTCTAGACATATGAATGCCAACAAAGATTTCTTTAAGAAGATTATAAATATAAAAGTTAGAAAATTCACTTTTAGAGATAATTCCCAAAGATAAATTATGCGTATTGGTAACATTTGTTTTCTTTGTACATCTTTAATTTTAAATGTTTTATATGTTTTAGGTCTTAAGAACAACCTTATTAGCATAAGGCAATTATGTGATGAGGGTTATCATGTGAACTTTAGTAATAATGAATGTACTAATTATAGTTTAAAAATTAGTTTATTTTTTCATTCAATCGGTATGAGAATGTATACACATTAAACTTATAAGACCTTAGGAGATAAGATATACTTTGACTTAGTGAAATGGATGACTAATATTGGTTATGGAATAGAATATTAGGATAATTTAATCTTATAAATTTAGATATGTTGTCTAAGAAAGTAATAGTGAATAAACTACTAGAATTTATGATTGATACTTCTCAAGTCTGCGATCCTTATCAATATGGTAACAAAAATAAGTGTAAAGACCCAGATTTTCCAAGTAATTTTTTTAATTATATGGGAATATTACGAGTCCGCAAAAATTGATGGCATGTGATTCCGAGGCTTGGAGTGCCCAAAATGAATTTCTAAACTTTTTTTCGAGTATGTTCAGTAAACGTGTAACACACCAAGATTCCACGGTACGTTTCCCTTTGAATAATGCAATGACGTGCATTGTACACAACTTCGAGATTCTAACACACCACAACCAATCAAACTAGCCATTATGAATAGTAATACCTAGTTTTTAAAATTTTATAAATTTTATCTTTCTAAATGGATTTCAGTTTTGGATTCATAATATCGAAATTATCTTAGGGTGAAATTTTGGTACTTTTCGGATAACTTTCATATTTTGATGAATAGTGAAAATTACTAAATTTTAATTAAAAACAAATTTTTTAATCAAAATAATTAATAGTGATAAATTATTAATTTGAGTGGGTTTAAAGTATATTTAGAATATATTTTTACCATTTAATACAATGTTGGTCATTGGATGAGATTTCACATTTAAACCAGACATAAACAAGTGTCAATCTTTTGATAGTTATTATCTCTTAAAAACACACTATTTGTTTTAACGACGAGAATTGATTTTTAAATTAATTAATGCAACAGATATGTTTTTAATTTGGTAAAATATACATCATTTTTGAATTCATAATATCAAATATATCTTAGGCCTAATTTTTGGTATTTTTCTGGAAACTTTCATTTTTTGATGAATAGTGAAACCACTAAGTGGTAGTTAAAAAACTGAATTTTTCATAAAACATAATTTTACCACTTCTGTGAGTGGAATTTCGAAAATCCTAGAGACACGGTTAATATCAAGGAGTAAAATGTGGCTCATTGAGATGAAAATAATTTTTGGTGAACAATAACTTTTTACTTTTATTTACCACGGTTAAAAGTAAATAGAGTAATTAAGGGTAAAAATGATATTAATATTACCTTAACACATGTTTTAATTCTATTTGACAAGTGTATCTAGACCACAAACAACCTTAGGAATAAAATATTATCATTTAGGTCCACTTGGATTAGATTAGGACATTTATTATTATTTAATTCAAAGAAGAGTTAAAAGAGTTAAAATCAAAGTTTATTTACTAAAACATTTTTAATATAGGGTTACACATAAGATAAATTAGATTATAAATATTAATTAGAAAGATAAAAAAATTTCCTACATAATGATAGTTTATTTATAATTTTTAGACATTAAATAATTTAATTTATTTATGACACAATGATGATGCAGTAATTAACATAATAGTGAAAAATTAAAATAATTGATATTATAAATACCCAAATAAATATAATTGGAGACTTTTTATGAATTAAAGTAATTTTATAGGTTAATATGAAATATTAGGATTGATTTAATTGAATGTTTTCGATGTAATCATTCTGTTACAAGTTTCAAAAAAATCAATTATTGAATAGTGTCAAAATTGACATAAAAGAGTTTTTAAAAAAAATATTATATTATTAATTGATATTAAATTCCTAAAAATCTAAGGTTCGGCCAAGAGAATTATATCATGATATTTGTATCATTAATGGACCACTTGGGGGTATCTTGGATGTATATAGTAAGTTTATTAACCATATAATATAAAATACAAAGAGACATTGTAAAAGTGAAACTAAATAACTAAGAGTTAATACTTAAAGATAAGGTTAATATAATGACCCAAACCTGTATAAATTCTATTTGTTGAGTGGTTTTAGACCTATACCCACCTTAAAGTTTAAATAATACACTTTGGAGCCATTAGAAACCGAATATGAATTTATTATAAAATAATATTTCTAGCTTTTCCAAAGGTGCCCCTCACCCCTCTTATAAAAGGGCACTCACCCTTCTCATTACTTCACACCCTAAAAGACTTTTGGTTCGGCCAAACCCTACCCAAATACTCTCTCAACTTCCCTAACTACAACCTAGAGTCCTTAGTTTGATCAGAAAGCCAACCTAAGGAGCCCTTTTGATCAAATCAAAAGGAAGAACCCGAAGAAGAGGTAATGTTTTTACCACCCTTTTTCAAATTCTTTTCTTCTTAAACTTCTTCTTTCTTTGTTACTACCATTCTAAAATAATGAATCCAGTATCTCCTATATAATATAATATTATTATAAATATGGTACAACCATATTCAGTATTCTATCCATCCTTTGAATGACATGTCACCATACGTGCGTACGTACGGCTTACCGTCTCCACGTCGTGGTGTAATTGTCATTCAATAAATTATTATTTGGATGGGTATAATAATGATGTGTAATTCATGTAAATAATAAATATAACATGATAATTAATCTTTATATATGATATAACATCCAATTATATATTATTTTAACATCAAAAGAATGATATTGTCACTCGTGCGTACGTACGGACTACCGTCTCCACGAAAGCGATGAGATTCATTCTCCATCATATCCATTCAAGTATAATTATCATTTGATGATTTAAAAATAATGTTTAAGGACTTTATATAATTCTGGATATGAATAAGGTACAACCTATCCATAACAAACACGTCTTACGTAACAAAGAATATAAAGGAAAACGAGTAAGTTAACACCCGAAATGACGATAATACTAAGATATTATTAACAAATCAATGTTAAAAGATAATATATGATATCATATTAATGTAAATGATTCTTGTATAATTAAATAACAATTATTTAACCATTATACAGGAGGTTAACCTACCGTCGACCAAGGAAAAAGTACAAAGTAAGGGGTTTCTTATCTCACTTTTAATTCCGTGAGAATTCCATTGTTCACCACTTATTTATTACATGTGGTGTGTGTACTGCCCATGTTTGTATACATTGTGTAATATAATTTAATTAATTTATATTTACATCATCATTGTATGATCCTTCTTTCATGGGTGTATGTTTTGTAGGTTACCAAATCAATAAGGGAATTTGAAATTTCAATTTCCACTCATTCGGCCTTACACATACTTGATTGATTATTTTACTCCAAGATTATGTGTAGAATCACTATTCATTTGATTATGTCATAATTTACACTCCCCTTTCTGTGGATATACTTTTTATACACATAATCACTCCATTGATAAATTATCAAGTCTTCGGTATGAACTTGATAAGATTAATTTTTACTCAATCTCAATTTGTTGAGATAAACATCCAATTCATTGGTGTTGTTTTTACAAGAATATGTGTAAATGTACTTTGATTGTTTTACAATGAATATACAATAATATTTAGTGTATTTATATTTTTCACACATAATTATGTCATTGATTTATCCTTAACCTAAGGATACAGCCTTTATGAGAGATTTCATCTCAATTTACATTCCATTGAGACTTCTTTGTTGTTATACACAAAATCACTTTTATGTGGTGTATATAATGTACTTTCACATAGTATATCATGAATCCATTTATTCTCATGATATTAAAAAGTTTTTATTACCTCAATTATTTGTATTCAAGTGTCTCTCTTTTGGTTAGAAACTCTAACTAAAATAACTTTTTTAAATGTTTTAAAGACTTATTCTTCTAAATCTTGCTCATTAATGTCCATGTTTTAAAAATGGTTTTAAGGATTTATTTATATGGACATTTAAGTTTTAAAATTAAAACTCCTTTTAAATGTTTCAAAGTGTTATGGGACACTTTTATTCTAAAATATATTTTTAAATGGCTTCTTGACAAATAGTGTGACTTTTAAATGATTTCAAGAAAAAGGGGGATATTTCTCTCTAATAGTTTTGATGATTATTTTCATCTATGTCAATATCCTTCATTATTATCAATTCAGGTTAATATGATACAATACAATCTTCTATATTGTATCAAATGAGTTATGTTTGACTGTGTATGTGCTATTTTTATACCATTCATGGTTTGTGGATAATGTATTGACATTTCGTATGATAGTTTTAATATGAATGTTTATGTTATGTTTAAAAATTTTCATATGAGGAATGCATTGGACTTAGTAAGTGATGGGTGGAGCCCTCTATAGCTCCTCGATGCATCGGTAGGTCTCATGAGACAAACTAGTGTCTTGGCACAAGGCCTTGGAAAAATCTTATTTGTAGTCTTGGCACGAGGCCTTGGCTATGTGGTTATGATAGTCTGACATTATGCATTCCATCATTATGAAAGTGGTTATTGATATTGCATGTGATTGTTCGACTAGTAGAATATCCATGTGAATAAGTAAATGGAATTATTTCATTTTATCTTTTCCATATTATGATGATGTTCAGGTTTAAAAGGCTTTTTTTTAGTTATAAATTTATTTAAGTGTTTATACTTATCTATGAAATCTTCTGCTATATTGTTATCCTTACTGAGCATCTGAGCTCACCCCTTTCAATGTTTTATTTTTCCTAGGATGTGAAGAAGTAATTTATGAATGACCTGCAGGGATAGTATGAGAAGATATGAAGACAAGATGTTGTTGTAGTTTTTTTTACCTTATGATGTAATGTAAGACTTATGAATATATCTAGTGTTTCCAAGACTACTAAACTAATCAGTCTTTCGAGACTTGATCCTTTGTGATCATGCTAATGTTATTTAATAATGCACCAACTCTGGGTATCTAGGGTTGGGGCATTACAGTTGGTATTAGAGTAAGTTTAGTACAAACCTTGGAAGCTAGATTTAGATAAACTCTGATTAGAGCACATAGACATAAGATGGACTTTGAGGATTAGTATAGAAGAAATTCCTAGAATTTTGGTATTGTAGAGATTTTTTGAGTTTTCCGAGCAATACATCCCTGTCTGGATACGAGCAGGTAGAGACGGCTCTGGCACAGATGTACCTAGGGGTAAAATCCGAAAACACCACTTTGAGCTAGACTCGAACGGGAACTGGTGCACGAAAAAGGGCCTTGCTTCACTCTTGGTTACGACACTCTCGGGGTGTATGCTTAGGATAATTTACATTTTCTTTACTAACCAATTTGAAGTATTATATATATAAGATGAGAGTAAATGACCTTGGTTAATCCTAATGTGTTTCAAATTGAGAATATGGTGACATGTTAATCTCTAAATGATTTTATGACTACTGTTACTCACACAATGCTTTCTGGTTTTAGTCAATGGCTGGATTCCAAGGAAGTCATAGTGACTTTGAGAATGATGTATAAGGTGGGAACGATGGTGGAAATGAGAAACAAAATGGAATGTTAATAGGCGTAAAAGATATCGTCTTTATGAAAAATCAATTTTCCAAAAATATGATCAACAATATATATATTAACCAATTTTCGGACTCAACAAAGAAGAGAAAGGTGAGGAATGATAAGAGCTCTAGCAGTGGAGACCATGGAGAAAGGAATCACCAATTTCCATCATGCAGGAAATGTGGAAGGAGACACCCCTGAAAGTGTCTCAATGGGACAAAGAAATGATTTACTTGCGAGAAGGAAGGACATAAATTGAAGAATTGCTGATGAAAAATTAATAGTACTATGGAAGAAGATAAAAATGGTCCCAAGAATCCATTTACAGTCATTTTCCATAAATGTAGGGGACCTGGCCATTACCCGAGTGAATGCCCTATTCTATATGATATTTTCTTGGTCAAAGAAGAATCTATGTGGAGATAAATGGTTGGATAAATGTTTAAAAAGTATTAGTGCTCCTTGTTGATGGGTTTACTTTGGAATAATTTTCTCTTGTATTTTTAACCCTGCAGTTTTCCATGTGAGAATGATATTTGAGGAAGAATTATCTTTTCTCTTGTGAATATAGTTATAAATAACCATTTGGTTTTATATGATTGTTGGGTTTGAGGCAATTATAAGTTATTATAATTTGGGATGAAAATGCAAGGTATGAGATAAGATTTGTGGTTAAATTATGTTATGGTTATTTTGAGGAATTTATCTCATTTTGGTAATGTTATAAAATATATTTTTTGAAAAAGGACAACACGCAGACCGTGTGACAACCCGTCGCGTCGGACAAAGATGTGGGAATCGAACCCACAACCAAAGTGTGGTTGGGATTTATCACCTAAAACTGGACTACATGAAGTCCATGGTTAGTGTGACTATTATTTTTAGTTAAATGATTTTATTGATCATTAATAATTTGATTTGGGATCTTATGTCTTATCAAATGAATACCCATAGTATAGAAAAATGATTTGGTAATTAAGTGATTAATGTTATTTTGGAAGATTTTGTTGTATGGAAAATATAATAGTATGGGATTTCTTTTGAGGAGTAATGGTGGATTTCTATCTATGTTTTTGTTGTGGATTTATAGTGATTTGGGTTGTTTATGGAAATGATTAGGTTAATTACTTTTAAGTATGTGACTTTAAGAGTAATTAATGTCATTTAGAGATACAATTTAACGTGGAAGACTACATTCTTATAAGTTTTGAGTTTCAATATTATTTTGGATTATATTGAAGGATTTTAAGGACAATTGATTATTGAATGGTATTTATTTAACTTTGGGGTATTTATGGTTTAATTTTAGAAATTAAGATTAGTGTTTTTTTCTCTAATGGAATATCCATTTGGGGGGTCATTAGATATTATACTAACTATTTTGGTTTTGATTAATCTCTAAATACAAGGTAAATATATAGTTTATCCTATGTGGATCATGTATTTCTATAGAAGTTTATTCTATCTCTTTCATTGTGACCAAGTCTTCTTGAATACTCATTGTTAAAAAAAAATGAGTTATTGGTAAAAAGTTATTAAAGAATGAAACTCTACTTAAAAAGTAAGTATATCTCTTTATGTTCTTAGTCAATATCATAAATGAATTCCTCGTCCTTATGTAATGTAACTTAAAACAAAAAAAATTTGTCCGTTTACTTTTCCTACTGGGAGACTAAGGACCGTTTGTCCCAACACAAGTTTGTGATTTTCTTATTGTTAACTTTCTCCTGATCATGTTTTCTATCCCTCTCCATCAGAACTGAACACTTAGTTTATCGTCTATATCCATGTTTTCCTACATGGAATCCTAGTATGGGTTATCTTGGGTGACCTTTATACCTCTCTTCCTTTCTTTTAAAGTGATAGTTTTATTGACTCTTTTTCCGATGCGGGACATTCCATTATATTCTCAATCCCAATTTTAAAAAAAATTGCGAGGATGCAATTTATTGAAGGAGGGGAGAATGTAACACCCCAAGATTCCACGGTACATTTCCCTTTGAATAATGCAATGACGTGCATTGTACGCAACTTCGAGATTCTAACACACCACAACCAATCAAACTAGCCGTTATGAATAGTAATACTTACTTTTTGAAATTTTATAAATTTTATCTTTCGAAATGGACTTCAGTTTTTGATTCGTAATATTGAAATTAGCTTAGGGTGAAATTTTGGTACTTTTCAGATAACTTTCATATTTTGATGAATAGTGAAAATTACTAAATTTTAATTAAAAACAACTTTTTAAATCAAAATAATTAATAGTGATAAATTATTAATTTGAGTGGTTTTAAAGTATATTTAGAATATATTTTTACCATTTAATACAATTTTGGTCATTGGATGAGATTTCACATTTAAACCAGACATAAACAAGTGTCAATCTTTTGATAGTTATTATCTCTTAAAAACACGCAATTTGTTTTGATGACAAGAATTAATTTTTAAATTAATTAATGCAACTAATATATTTTGAATTTGGTAAAATAGACATCATTTTTGAATTCATAATATCAAATATAGCTTAGGCCTAATTTTTGGTATTTTTCTGGAAACTTTCATTTTTTGATGAATAGTGAAACCACTAAGTGGTAGTTAAAAAACTGAATTTTTCATAAAACTTAATTTTACCGCTTCTTTGAGTGGAATTTCGAAAATCCGAGAGACACGGTTAATATTAAAGAGTAAAATGTGGTTCATTGTGATGAAAATAATTTTTTGTGAATAGTAACTTTTTACTTTTATTTACCACGGTTAAAAGTAAATAGGGTAATTAAGGGTAAAAATGATATTAATATTACCTTAACACATGTCCTAATTCTATTTGACAAGTGTATCTCGACCACAAACAAACTTAGGAATAAAATATTATCATTTAGGTCCACTTGGATTAGATTAGGACATTTATTATTATTTAATTCAAAGAAGAGTTAAAAGAGTTAAAATCAAAGTTTATTTACTAAAACATTTTTAATATAGGGTTACACATAATATAAATTCGATTATAAATCTTAATTAGAAATCTAAAAAGATTTCATACATAATTATATTTTATTTATATTTTTTAGACATTAAATAATTTAATTTATTTATGACACAATGATAATGTAGTAATTACCATAATAGTGAACAATTAAAATAATTGATATTATAAATACCCAAATAAATATAATTGGAGACTTTTTATGAATTACATTAATTTTATAGGTTAATATGACATATTAGTATTGATTTAATTGACTTTTTTCTAAGTAATCATTCTTTTATGAGTTTCAAAAAAATCAATTATTGAATAGTGTCAAAATTGACATAAAAGAGTTTTTAAAACAAATATTATATTATTAATTGATATTAAATTCCTAAAAATCTAAGGTTCATCCAAGAGACTTATATCATGATAGGTGTATTATAAATGGACCACTTGGTGGTATATTGGATATATATAGTAAGTTTATTAACCATATAATATAAAAATACAAAGAGACATTGTAAAAGTGAAACTAATTAACTAGGAGTTAATACTTAAATATAAGGTTAATATAATGACCCAAACCTGTCTAAATTATATTGGTTGAGTGGTTTGAGACCTATACCTACCTTAAACTTTAAATAATCCACTTTTTATCCATTAGAAACCGAATATTAATTTATTATAAAATAATATTTCTAGCTTTTCCAAAGGTGCCCTCACCCCTCTTATAAAAGGGCACTCCCCCTTCTCATTACTTCACACCTTAAAATCCTTTTGGTTAGGTAAAACCATGCCCAAATACTCTCTCAACTTACCTCACTACAACCTAGAGTCCTTAATTTGATCAGAAATCCAACCTAAGGATCCCTTTTGATCAAATCAAAAGGAAGAACCCGAAGAAGAGGGAATGTTTTTACCACCCTTTTTCAAATTCTTTTCTTCTTCTACTTCTTCTTTCTTTGTTATTACCATTATAAAATAATGAATCTAGTATCTAATATATACTATAATATTATTATAAATATGGTACAACCATATTAAGTATTCTATCCATCCATTGAATGACATGTCACCATACGTGCGTACGTACGACTTACCATCTCCACGTCGTGGTGTAATTGTCATTCAATAAATTATTATTTGGATGGGTATAATAATGATGTGTAATTCATGTAAATAATAAATAAAACATGATAATTATTCTGTCTATATGATATACCATCTAATTATATATTATTTTAACATCAAAAGAATGATATTGTCGCTCGTGCGTACGTACGGACTACCGTCTCCACGAAAGCGATGAGATTCATTCTCCATCGTATCCATTCTAGTATAATTATCATTTGATGATTTAAAAATAATGTTAAGGACTTTATATAATTCTGGATATGAATAAGATACAACCTATCCATAACAAACACGGCTTACGTAACAAAGAATATAAAGTAAATCGAGTAAGTTAACACCCGAAATGACGATAATACTAAGATATTATTAACAAATCAATGCTAAAAGATCATATATGATATAATATTAATGTAAATGATTCTTTTATAATTCAATAAAAATTATTTCACCATTATACAGGAGGTTAACCTACCGTCGACCAAGGAAAAAGTACAAAGTAAGGGGTTTCTTATCTCACTTTTAATTCCCTGAGAATTCCATTGTTCACCACTTATTTATTACATGTGGTGTGTGTACTGCCCATGTTTGTATTCATTGTGTAATATAATTTAATTCATGTATATTTACATCATCATTGTATGATCCTTCTTTCATGGGTGTATGTTTTGTATGTTTCCAAATCAATAAGGGAATTTGAAATTTCAATTTCCACTCATTCGGCCTTACGTATACTTCATTGATTATTTTACTCCAAGATTATGTGTAGAATCTATATTCATTTGATTATGTCATAATTTACACTCCCCTTTTTGTGGATATACTTTTTATACACATAATCACTCCATTGATAAATTCTCAAGTCATCGGTATGAACTTGATAAGAGTAATTTTTACTCAATCTCGATTTGTTGAGATAAACATCCAATTCATTGGTGTTGTTTTTACAAGAATATGTGTGAATGTCCTTTGATTGTTTTACACTGAATATCCAATCATATTTAGTGTATTTATATTTGTCACACATAATTATGTCGTTGATTTATCCTTAACCTAAGGATATAGCCTTTATGAGAGATTTCATCTCAATTTACATTCCATTGAGACTTATTTGTTGTTATACACCAAATCACTTTTATGTGGCGTATATAATGTACTTTGACATAGTATATCATGAATCCCTTTATTCTCATTATATTACAAAGTTTTTATTACCTCAATTATTTGTATTCAAGTGTCTCTCTTTTAGTTAGAAACTCTAACTAAAATACCATTTTTAAATGTTTTAAAGACTTATTCTCCTAAATCTTGCTCATTAATGTCCATGTTTTAAAAATGGTTTTAAAGATTTATTTATATGGACATTAAAGTTTTAAAATTAAAACTCCTTTTAAAAGTTTCAAAGTGGTACGGGACACTTTGATTCTAAAATCTATTTTTAAATGGCTTCTTGACAAATAGTGTGACTTTTAAATGATTTCAAGAAAAAGGGGGATATTTCTCTCTAATAGTTTTGACGATTATTTTCATCTATGTATATATCCTTCATTATTCTTGATTGAGGTTTATATGATACAATTCAATCTTCAATATTGTGTCAAATGAGTTATGTTTGACTGTGGATGTGCTATTTTTATACCATTCATGGTTTGTGAATAATGTATTGACATTTCGTATGCTAGTTTTAATACGAATGTTTATGTTATGTTTAAAACTTTTCATATGAGTAATGCATTGGACTTAGTAAGTGATGGGTAGAGCCCACTATAGCTCCTCGATTCATTAGTATGTCTCATGAGACAAACTAGTGTCTTGGAACAAGGCCTTGGAAAAATCTTATTTGTAGTGTTGGCACGAGGCCTTGGCTATGTGGTTATAATAGTCTGGAATTATGAATTCCATCATTATGAAAGTGTTTATTGATATTTCATGTGATTGTTCAACTAGTAGAATATCCATGTGAATAAGTAAATGGCATTATTTCATTTTATCTTTGCCATATTATGTTGAAGTTCAAGTTTAAAAGGCTTTTGTTTTAGTCATAAATTTTTTTAAGTGTTTATGCTTATCTATGAAATCTTCTGCTATATTGTTATCCTTACGGAGCATCTAAGCTCGCCCCTTTCAATGTTTTATTTTTCCCAGGATGTGAAGAAGTATTTTATGAATGACCTGCATGGATAGTATGAGGGGATATGAAGACAAGATGTTGTTGTAGTTTTTTTTACCTTATGATGTAATGTAAGACATATGACTATATCTAGAGTTTCCAAGACTACTAAACTAATTGGTATTTTGAGACTTGATCCTTTTTGATCATGCCAATGTTATGTAATAATGCACCGACTCTAGGTATCTAGGGTCGGGGCGTTACAAAATGTGCGAGTGAGTTTTTGTAACTTTTGAACCGGTGGTTGGAATTGAAATCCGAGGACATCGTTGAAATCGCAGCACCCGTATTCGCTTAAGGAGACCTTCACCTCGACTGTAGTAGGTTTATGGTGGAAGTTGGTTTTTTCAGTTTTTCGTGGAAGAAGAAAAATAAAATAATTAACATTTTATTTTTCTTTTTGAAACCTCCTTCCTGAATTATAGAGGTGGGGACCACCCGATCTTGAAAGCTCCTTTTTTAAATCTAGTGGTGGGGACCACCCAAACCCTTCTTTAATGTAGGGAAATACCTTGGAATCCTCCCATTCAATTGTGCTAATGAAATACAATTTATTGCAACTTTTAATTGTGCCAATATTAATTAACCTATCTTAATTAATATTGGATCCTCATTTTCTTCTCGGAAATTATTGGAAAAAAAGAATTGGGAGAGAGCCTTGGAGAAACTAGAAGAACATTCTCCAATGAAGAACCCCCCCAACGAAGAATGAGGATGACGCATGAGCCCGGATCGGAAGCATCTTGTGGAAGCAACGAACACCGACGTCCTCTTCATCGACTACATCTTCTTCCTTGCACCACCTCCAAATTAAAATTGAGGTAGGGGTTTGTTTTTAATATGATTGAATTTTATTGATTCTTTATATCCTAAATTCATGATGATGATGGCCAAATGAACATGGCCATTGTCCTGCACATAAACCTTTCTCCTCTTTCTTTTTATTCTTTGCGCATTCTTCCTGCGTTCTTCAACGCCTAATATTTATTGACATTGGAAACATGGAATTTTGATAAGTGTGATATATGGAAAAGGAGCGTTCAATGCAAGGATTGAAAATATGTGATCATTTAATTTTTTAGGCTTGGAAGGAAGCCGCAGTAGCTCGCAGCAGAAGGCGGTAGCTAGCACCTGACCGGTTGCGAGGAAGGGCGGCGCGCGTCCGCACCGCCGATTATGAAGGAGGTCGTGGCCCATCAGCCGTGGAGGAGAAGGGTGGTGGCCGACATATGACTAGATGTATGGTGGAGTGGAGGAATGCGTCCGTGCTTTCGGTGGAGCAGGAGGCCGTGACCGCTGGGCCACAGTGGGGGCCGGAGGGCGGCCGACACCCAGTTGGCTGCAGGTGGATAGCGGCGTCATCACACCGCTGGAAGGAGAACCGGCTGGCCGTTCTGACTGGACGAGGTGCATAGTGTGGGACCTCCTAGTGGTCCTACATGCTAAAAGGGTGACTAAAAGGCCATCGGGCCGTTTGGACTACCAGGGGGGATCCCCCCTGAGTTGCGGCTAGGGCGGACCGCCTGCCCACTGCGGTCCGCACCCTTCATGTGCCGGGATGGGCCGCCTCCTTCGAGGGTCAGGACAGACCATAGACCAGCGGGCCGGGCCTACCGAGGCCCAGGCCATCTGTGTCAAACCCAGACGGGGTCAGGTCGGTTCGACCGGGTTGGACCGAACCCGAGCCCATCTGGACCTAGTTTTACCTTTTTGGCCATAACTTAAAAATAGAGTGTCCGTTTGACGAACCATCTATGACGCTAGAATCCTTGGATCGAGACATCTCTTTTGGTATACTCAAATTGAGTTTTGGATAAGGTTGGAGTATGGTCGGGTTGGATCGGACCCCGAATCCAACCGGGCCCTTGGAGCGGAAACACTAATAACTAACAGACCGAGCATCTAATTTATGCGTCGTCTGTTGTGTTGGGTCCCTTGATGACTGCTGGCCGTTTCAACTCAGAGTGACTCGACAGGACCAGTGGGGAGTACCTCTGGGTGATACGGTAGACCCATAGTGTGGAGCGCCTCTATGTGATACAGAATACCTATAGTACTTGACAGGAGGAGTACCTCAGTAGGCCACGAGGGGGAGCACCTCTGTGTGACGCGGCAGACCCACAGTGGGGAGCGCCTATGTGTGATGCGACAGACCCAAAGTACTTGACCGAAGGAGTACCTCAACAATCCAAGGTTAGTGGGAAGCACCTCTATATGACGTGACATGCCTTCTGTACTTGATAGAGGAGGATTTCTCGAGCAAATGAGGTGTTTGATGTTGTGACTGGTAATGTTACTTGTTTCTATCCCTAGATAATCTCGTGGATGGTTATGAGCTTACATAGCGATACTGAGTGGGTCTGCTTCATAATTCTATTTCTCAGAGTTGTATACCTAGTCTGATCTGAGTCTTATCTTTGTGGTATTATTTACTTCATGGAACAGTTTAGATTTGGGCTTTTGAGTTTGGCCTTGTGTTTCCTCATGATTAATATGGGTTTACTCGACAACTTAGGTATATATATGGGCATATACCTAAGTAGGGTTGAAAGATGTTTTCATACTTTGTGGTTTAACCTTTGTGGATTTTGTGAGACCTTCGAGGGTCTCAGGGTCCCCACTAAGTATCGTTATACTCACCCCTGCACGGGTTATGCCTGCACCTCATTGTGTTTGGTGCAGACGATGGACAACGTTGTCTGAGGACAAGGGTACCAGGAATGGAGGTAGCTCGGAGGTGGACTTTAGACGAGGCATATCGCAAAGACGACCATTCGAGAGTTGTACCTACCCTTCATGTAGGATCCTTGGTGGGTGTTTATAGGAGATATTTTCAGTTTTACTTGTACTTTTCACTTTACTTGTACTTTACAGTTGGTCTTGTATTATGGACCCTTTTTACTTTTTGTACACACCCTGTTTACTATATATAATTTTACTTTGTGCTTGTATCCTTCTTTGTGCTTAGTTGTGTGAGTATATAGGTTATAAAGGCAATGCCTTCCCGTTTTTAGGTAAAATTATTTTTGGTGCTAGAGGACAGCCCCTGGCCTATGGAAGGTGGGATTGGGGTAGTCACGGCATGGGCCCCGAGGGATGGGTCATGAAAAATTGGTAACAGAGGAGTTTGGTTCTACTGAATAACTAGGAATCTGATATTTTCTATGTGGAGTAATAGTGTTAAGTGTTTTGACTGTGGTTTTCAGTTCGGTGAATCCAGTGTTGGTGCGACGTCTGACGTATCCATACACCAGGACCCTGACTTATGATTTCCAACTCAGTGCATGAAAACACTGATTGAGTATGTGTTTTTGAAAATTTTCCTTGTGATCTCTTTAATTCAGGTCACCAGGTATAAACTTAATGACCATTACACACCTGTTTCTTTTCAGGATGCCTCCACACAGACATCCATCAAGGATTCCAGTTAGAGTACGCGATGATAGCCCACTGAGCGATGAGGATTTGGTGCAGGGCCCCCTTATGGCAGTTGTACCACCGGGTGGTGTACCGGCAGAACCACTACCCATTGGGAAGCCAATGCCACCAGCCCTAGCAGTAGATGGTTCACACCGCTTGAGCGTATTGCACGAGTTCCAATGCCAGAGGCCACTGAGGTTTTGGGGCGAGACAGACCCACATGCAGCTGAGGATTGGATGGAGGTTGTGGTTAGAGTCTTTCGACTGGTAGGGACACCGACTGATCTCATGGTGATCCTTTTCGCCATCCTTCTTCAGGCGGCAGTGGGTAGATGGTGGAGCTTGATGCTCCAGGTTCACGATGAGGTCACTCTCATATTGGCAGACTTCGAGAGCCTTTTCAGGGCATAGTTCGTCATAGTGACCCTACACTTAGTGGGTATACATGAGATTCTCCACTTGCAGCAAGGTAGCATGACCATGTCTCAGTATTCAGCGAGGTTCACTGACCTCTCATGCTACTCCACTGACATGGTGCGAGACCCATTCTTTAGGGCCCGAACCTTCGAGCAGGGGATCAGAAGGGAGATTAGAGCTTCGATGGTTTCTCTGAGCATCCCGATGCAGGTGGGGGTGTTGGAGCGAGCATTTTTAGTGGAGAGTTTCCTTACTAAGAAGTCCCCGACAGTAAGACCCACCACCGGACGACACGTAGAAAAGTCATCGACAGCTGGCAACAGATAGATGACACAAATATCCAAGAGAACTATACCTATAGGTGGATGACTGCAAGATACATGGTCAGTGGTGCAGGGCTCTTAAGGTGGAGCAAGACATGCGAGGATCATGGAGTGTTACTCGTGCGACAGACAGGGTCACATGGCTCGTGACTGCCCGACCCGCCATACCGATGACCAGAAGACGGTCGAGGAACCTTCGAGGTAGAGACAAAGGTTCGATTGAGGAGGTCCGTAGGCTGGAGGAAGACGTGGCAGAGGAGCAGACTATACAATAGGTGGTGGGATATGTTTCGAGATTCTATAGCCACCACCACCAGGAGATCCACCCTGACCATAGGGAGTAGGTGGATAGGAATGAGCTCAGCTTTAGACAGCTGAGGCCTACGACCATGGCACTCTGGAGATGATACGAGGTACGATCTGTGTCTACTCTACCTTAGTTTTAGTACTTATATACATATGTGTCCATCACTCTTTTATTTCCATGACCCTTGTTTGGAGGTCAGAGATTCCGACGAAGCCGTTGGCTTGATCCTTACGGCTAAAGACTCTTACGGGAGTGGATTCAATGATTACACACTGGTGTTGACAGTGTAATATTACTCTAGGATGTGAGAGCTTCGACTGGGATCTTATAGTAGTGGCGTTGAGGACTTAAGACATAATCCTGGGTATGGAATGGTAATCTACAGTCCATGCTCAGATTGACTGTATTAGGTGCAAAGTGCGGTGTGTCCGCACGGATGAGCCTGGGTTTTTCTTCACTGGCAAGAAGGGAACCTTTGCAGCGCAGGATGAACTTACCCGGAGGAGGGTGCAACCGATCACACATTAGTTGGATAGCCTTACCCTTAGAGCGGTTGATACAGAGAGTCTGATCTATCCTGTAGTGGTGGACCAGTATACTGATGTTTTTCTAGACGATGTTCTAGGTATACCTCCTCACAGATAGGTGGACTTTTATATCGACTTGTACCCTGGGATGACACTGATATCTACCCCAACATATCGGATGGCTCTTGTGGAGCTTTGAGAGTTGTGATTACAGGTGGAGGAATTATAGAAAAAGGGATTCATCAGGCCCAGTGTTTCCCCTTAGGTAGCCCCGATTTTGTTTTCCAAGAAGGCAGATGGGAGTTTGAGACTCTGTGTGGACTATCGGCGCCTGAACCAGGTGACCATAAAGAATAAGTATCCACTCTCGAGGATTGATGATCTCTTTGATCAGCTGAAGGGAGCACGATGGTTTTCGAAGACAGACCTCAGATCAGGCTATCACTATCTTATAGTATGAGATGAGGATGTGCAGAAGATGGCCTTTAGATATCGATATGGAAATTATGAGTTCTTTGTTATGCCTTTCGGTGTGAACAACTCCCCAGTAGTGTTCATGGGACTCATGAACAAGATCTTCCAGCCATACCTCGACCGCTTTGTGGTAGTCTTCATTGACGACATCCTGATATACTCAGTGACGGAGGAGGAGAATTCCTATCATTTGCAGATAGTTCTGGACACACTCTGAGTGCACCAGCTTTATGGTAAGCTCTCAAAGTTCCAGTTTTGGATACGAGAGGTACACTTCCCGGGACACGTCATCTCGAAGGTTGGAGTTGTGGTGGATCCAGCAAAGATTGAGGCTGTACTAGCTTGGGCGCCACCCAAGAGCGTGATGGAGGTGTGTAGTTTTCTTGGTTTGGCCAGTTACTACCGAAGGTTTGTGACTGAATTTTCTAGAGTTGTGGTACCCTTATCACCATTGATGAAGAAGGGGAAAGCCTTCATGTGGTCAGAGAGATGCCATTGGAGTTTCCAGGAGCTGAGGCATAGACTAACGAGTGCCCCCATCTTGAGGCTACCAGAGGAAGGCGTTGGGTACATAGTATACTATGACGCATCAGAGACCGAGATTGGATGTGTCCTGATGCAAGACCATGTAGTGATCATGTATGGTTCTTGATAGCTAAGACAACATGAGCAGAACTAAACTACCCATGACCTGGAGTTAACAGTAGTGGTCTTCGACTTGAAGATGTGGCGACATTACTTGATGGGAAAACGTTTTACAGTCTACTCTGATCACAAGAGTTTCAGGTATATATTCTCTTATAAGTACTTGAACCTGAGACAATGGAATTGGCTTGAGTTCCTCCAGGACTATGACTTCAAGATAGTCTATACTCCTGGGAAGAGAAATGTAGTAGCAGATGCACTCAATAGGAGATCTGGTATACAGTAGCTGAGTGAGGTGATAGATCAGCTAGCCGCTTTGTCAATATCTTATGTGGATTAAGATGGAGTAGCTTATCTTTAGTCACTGACAGTCACTCCCCCAATCCTTTAGTGAGTTAGGGAGGTGCAGCTTGGGGATATCAAATGCGAGGCTCGACGTGCTTAGATATCCACAGGACCGACACCTGATGGATTTTCTGAAGGTAGGGAGCATGTCATCCTCTTAAGAGGGAGTACTATGATACCAGTGGCACTTAGGGAGGAAGTGTTGAGGGAGTTCCATACATCCCCTCTAGCAGTACATCCTAGAGTGGCGAAGATGTACCAGGACCTCCGGTGTTAGCACTAGTGGACGGGAATGAAGAAGGCAGTGGCAGAGTTTGTCTCTTGATGCCTCAATTTTCAGCAAGTGAACGCAGAGCATAGGGTTACAACGGGATTTGTTTAGCCATTAGAGGTGCCAGAGTGGAAGTGGGATGAAATTTCCATGGACTTCATGATAGGTCTTCCATGCACGTCTAGGGGACATGATTACATATGGGTGATTGTAGACCGACTCACCAAGTTAGCCCACTTCCTACCTATCTAAGAGCAGGGTTCAGTAGAGGGGTTGGGATGACTCTACGTATAGGAGATTGTAAAACTTCAAGGAGTTCCATATATGATTGTCTCCGATCGTGATGCACGGTTTACTTTTCGGGCATGGAAGGGGTTTCAGGAGGAATTCAGGACACAACTTTGGTTAAGCACCACCTTCCATACTCAGACGGATGGCTAGACAGAGCGGACCATTCAGACCCTCTAGGACATGCTACGTGCAGGCATCCTTGATTTTGTCCACAGTTGGGAGGATCACTTCCCCTTAGTGGAGTTCTCATAAAACAACAGTTATCACTCAACTATCAGTATGACACCATTTGAGGCGTGATACGAACGACCTTACAGATCACCTTTGTGATGGACAGACCTAGGGGAGTCAATACTCATGGGACTAGAGATTGTGTGAGCTACCATAGAGAAGGTGTAGATCATCCAGGAGTAGATTAAGACTACACAGAGTAAGAAGAAATCCTATGATGACAGGAGGTGGAGACATCTGGAGTTAAATAATGGTGACCAGTCGTTTTATGGGTCTCACCTCGACGAGGTTTGCGGAGATTTGGCCAGGCCGACAAGTTATCTTCAAGGTTTATTGGACCTTTTCAGGTCCTCAGCAGAGTTGGCGAGGTGGCTTACCACTTAGCTCTTCCACCTTAGTTTCATCAGGTGCACAACGTTTTCCACGTATCCCAACTGAGGATTTACGTGCATGACCCATCTCACATCATCGACGACAAAAAAATGGACATCGACGATGGGGAGACGTTTACAGAGGTTCAATTAGAGATTGAGGATCGATAGGAGTGGGTCCTTCATGGGTGGTTGATACCTCTGGTGCACGTTCGTTGGTATCTCAGGAACCTCCAGGAGAGCACATAGGAGTGGGAGGCTCAGATACATGCTCAGTACCCCCACTTGTTTCCCTAGTTTATGTTGTGGCTTTCAGAGATGCAAATCCCTATTGTGGGGAGAATGTAAAGACCCAAATTTTTCCATGTAATTTTTTAATTATATGGGAATATTATGAGTCTGAAAAAATTTACGCCGCGTGATTCCTATGCCAGGAGTGCCTATAATGAATTTCTGGACTTTTTTTCAGGTACGTTTAATAAACGTGTGAGTGGGTTTTTGTAACTTTTGAACCGGTGCTCAGAATTGAAATATGAGGACACTGTTAAACTCGCAACACCGTTATTCACTTAAGGTGACCTTCACCTCGACCACAGTAGGATGAGGGTGGAAGTTAGTTTTTTATTTTTTCATGGAAGAAGAAAAATAAAATAATTAACATTTTAATTTTCTTTTTGGAACCTCCTTTTTAAATTATGGAGGTAGGAATCACCCGAGCTTGAAACATCCTTTTTGAATTCGAGTGGTGGGGACCACTCGAACCCTACTTTAATGTGGGGAAATCCCTTGGAATCCTCCCATTAAATTGTTCCAAGGCAATCTAATTTATTGTGACTTTTAATTGTGCCAAATTTGATGTGCCAACATTAATTAACCTATCCTAATTAATATTGGATCCTCATTTCCTTTTTGGAAATTGTTATCAAAGGAGAATTGGGAGAGAGCCTTGGAGAACCTAGAAGAACATTCTCCAATAAAGAACCCCCCCCAATAAAGAACGAGGATGACGCACATGCCCGGATCGAAAGCATCTTGCGGAACCGACGAGCGTTGACGTCCTCTTTATCGACCATGTCTTATTCCTCATGCCACCTCCAACGAAAAATCGAGGTAGGGGTTTGTTTTTAATATGATTGAATTTTATTGATTATTCATATCCTAAATTCATGACAATGATGGCCAAACGAACATGGCCATTATCCCACACATAAACCATGCTCCTCTTTTTTTTATTCTTCGCACGTTCTTTATGTGTTCTTCAATGCCTAATATTTATTGACGCTGGAAACAAAAAGTTTTGATGAGCGTGATATATGGACATGGAGCCCTCGACGCAAGGATCGAAAATATGCAATCATTTAATTTTTTGGTCTTGGAACGAAACTGCAGTGGCTCGTGGAAGAAGGCAGTAGCCGACACTCAACTGGTCGTGAGGGAGGAAGGGCGGCACACGTCCACGCCACAGGTTGTGACGGAGGCCGCGGCCCGTCGGCCATGGCGGAGTAGGGTGGCAGCTGGAATTCGGCCGGCTGCATGGAAGAGCAGTGGCGCATGTCAACCCCACTAGTGGAGCAGGAGGCTGTGACTGCTGGGCCGCGGTGGAGGTCGGAGGTTAGTCGACACCCAGCCGACCATAGGTAGTCAGTGGTGATGTCGCGCCGCTGTAAGGGGAATTAGCCGAAAGTTCCGGATGGCTAAGGCACACCGTGTGGGACTGTCTAGCAGTCCCATGTGATAGCAGGGAAACCAAATGGACATCGGGATATTCAAATTACCAGTGGGGGCACCTCCCCTTGGGTTGCAACTAGGGCAGACCACCTTCCCACCACGAGCCACCCAGCGGGCCGCGCCCTTCGCGGGTTGGGCCGGGCCGCCCCCTTCACAGGCCGAGACCACCGAGACCCAGCCAATCCGGGCAGGACTCGGGCCGGGTCGGGTCGACCTGAACTAGGTTGGGTCGACCCGAACCGGGTTGGGTCGGTTAAATCGGGTCAGACCGGATCTCAGCCCATCTGGACCCATTTTTACCTTTTTGGCCATAACTTGAAAATCGAGGATCTGTTTGACGAACCGTCTATGGAGCCGAAATCCTTGGATAGATATGGTCCTTTTGGTATACTCAAATTGAGTTTTGGATATGGTTGGAGTATGACCAGTTTGGATCAGACCCCGAATCCAACAGTGCCCTCGGAGTGGAAACGCTAATAACTTACAGACTGGGCATCCGATTGACACGCCGTCTATTGTGTTGGGTCTCTTTTGATGTGAATGAATTTTGGGATACTTCTTCATGAAACTTAGGGGTATTTCAGGTATGACCTATGTCTTGGGGAGTGGTTCTCCCAAGCGCGATACATATAGAACCCTATGACTGGCTGAGACTTGACGACTGCTTACCGTTTCGACTCGGAGTGACTCAACAAGACCAGTGGGGAGCACCTCTGTGTGACGCGGCAGAACCACGGTGGGGAGTGACTTTGTGTGATGCGACAAACCCATGGCACTTGATAGGAGGAGTACCTCATTAGGACACGAGGGGGAGCACCTCTGTGTGACATGACAGACCCACGGTGGGGAGCGCCTCTGTGTGACGTGACAGACCCATGATACTCGACAGGAGGAGTACCTCAGCAGTCCAAGGTTAGTTGGAAGTGCCTCTGCCTGACACGGTAGGCCCACTCTACTCGATAGAGGAGGATTTCTCCAACAACCGAGCTGTTCGATGTTGTGACTGGGAATATTACTTGTTTCTATCCCTAGAGAATATCATGGCTGGCTATCAGCTTCCATAGTGATCCTGAGTGGTTCAGCTTCATAATTCTATTTCTCAGAGTTGTATACCTAGTGTGAGTTGAGTATTATATTTGTGGTATTCTTTCCTTCATGTAATAGTTGGGCTTTGGGCTTTTGAGTTGGGAATCATGTTTCCTCATGATTGAGATGGTTTTACTCGACAACTTAGGTATATGTATGGGCATATACCTAAGTAGGGTTGAAAGATGTTTTCATGATTTGTGGTTTAACCTTTGTGGATTTTGTGAGACCTTCGAGGGTCTCGGGGTGCCTACTGAGTGTCATTATACTCACCCCTTCACGGGCTACCCCTACACCTTGTTGTGTTTGGTGCAGACGATGGACAACGTTGACTAAGGACAAGAATACTAGGACTGGAGGTAGCTCAGAGGTGGACTTTAGATAAGGTGTACCACAGAGAAGACCGTTCGAGAGTTTTACCTACCCTTCAGGTAGGATCCTTGGCCGGTGTTCACTAGAGCTATTTTCAGTTTTACTTGTAATTTTTAGTTTACTTGTACTTTATAGTTGGGCTTGTATTCTGGCCATTTTCTAGTTTCTGTACACACCCTGTTTACTATATATAGTTTTACTTTGTGCTTGTATCCTGATTTGTGCTTAGTTGTGTGAGTTTGTAGGTTATAAAGGAAATGACTTCCTGTTTTTAGGGAATATGCCTTTTAGTGCTAGTCGCCAGCCCCTGGCCTATGGAAGGTGGGCTTGGGGTAGTCACAGAATGGGCCCCAAGGGACGGGTGGTGAAAATCAGTCAATATTTAAATATATTAGTGAATTATCAACTTCTGATGATTTATAGTTAGTTCACATTGACTTATTTAGTCCTACAAAAACTAAAAGTATTGGTGGAAAACACAATGTATATTTTTTAGTTGACGATTACACTAGATATACATAGGTCTATTTTCTAGTAAAGAAACATGAACCCTTTATTTGTTTTAAAACTTTCATATCCAAAGTTAAAAATGAGAAAAACCCCTCCTTAATAACTATTCATAGCGATCATGATGTAGATTTTTTAAATTTTGAGTTTGAAAATTTTTGTAGTAGAAAAGTTATTATACATAACTTTTCAGCACCTAAAACAACATGGAAAAATGGTGTAGTTGAAATAAGAAAAAAAATTCTTCAAAATATTACACGAACCATGTTGAGTGAATACACAGTTAATAATTTTTTTTGGTCTTAAGTAGTTAGTATTTTTTGATATACTATAAATCATGTTTTAATAATACCTTTTATTAATAAAACTCTTCATGAGTTATGAATTAGAAGGAAATGAGAAATTTATTACTTAAATGTTTTTGGATTCAAAGTATTGATTCTAAATACAAAAGATAAATTACAAAATTTTTCTCTAAAATCCAATGAAAGAAATTTTTTAGTTTATTCTAAAACTTGTAAGGCATATAGAGTATTTAATAAAAATACCAGTACTGTTGAGAAAACATTATATGTTTTGTTCGATGAAACTGATACTTTTGTTTTCAAACAACCTCAACCCACATCTCCAGATATTATTTCAAAAACTAAGTTTCAAACCATGTTAAAATGTTCTTATCATGAGAGAAAAACTAAAAATATATTTCTAAAGTTTTATCTCAAGATGATTTTCAATATTATATTGGAGAACATAGTTTATTAAACCTATGAAATTATTTGTTTCTTAAGATTTATCCTAGTGATAATATCATTGGTGATGTAGATCAACTAGTTAGGAATATAAGTTCTTTGAGAAATGAAATTGAACAGTTAAAATTTTTATCTCGATTCAAACCTAATACTCATAATGAGGATTTAGGTGATGATAATTGGATAAATTAAATGCAATATGAACTCAATAAATTTAAAAGGAATCAAGTATGAACTTTAGTTAAACAACCTAAAGATACTTCTATAATTTGAGAAAAATAGGTCTTTCAAAACAAATGTGATGAAAATGGAATAATAGTTAGAAAAAAAATCAAAACTTATTACTAAGGGTTATAATTAAAAAGACGGCATAAATTATGAAGAAACTTATTCTTCAATAGATAGAGTTTATTCTATTCGTATACTTCAAGCATATGAAACACTCTTAAATTTTGAACTATTTAAAATAGACGTGAAGTGTTCATTCCTTAATGGATATGTTCAGGAGGAAGTTTATGAAGAACAACACCCTATTTTTGAAAATAAAAAACATCTGAAACATATTTCTAAAATTACCAAGGCACTTTATAGACTCAAACAAGCCCCTAGAGCCTGATATGATAGGTTTACTAGATTTTTGTTACAAAAAAACTTCTTAAGGGAGATATAAATCCAAATATTTTTATAAAATAATTTAATAAAAATATCATGATTTTACAAATCCATGTTGATGAAATTGTATTCAGATTAAATCAAAAATATTTAATAGATTCCTTGGTGGATCTTATGAAGTTTGAGTTTCAAATGAATATGATGGGTGAGTTAACATAGTTTATATGTTTTCAAATTTCAGAAAAACGAGAAGGAACTTTTATATCTCAGCATAAGTATATTAATGTTCTACTTAAGAAATTTGGGTATGAAAACACTAAAAGTATTTGTAAACCTATCCAAACCTCAAATTATTTAGATATTAATGAATTTGGGAAACTATTTGATCAAAAAATCTTTATATATATGATTTGAAGTTTATTTTAATTAATAGCTAGTCATCTAGAATTAATGTTTTCAGTATGCTTATCTTCTAGATATCAAGAAAATCCGAAAGAGTCCCATCTTAAATTTGTTAAAATAATTTGTAATTATCTTAAGAGAACTTTGGATTTAGGTTCATTTTTCTCTTCTGGAAATGATTTTGAGTTAAAACGTTTTTCAGATGCCGACTTTGGTGGATGTAGAATAGATAAAATAAGTACTTTCAGAACTTTTAATTTCTTAGGATATGATTTAGTTTCTTAGTATTATAATAAACCATACTTAGTACCACTTTCCATTGCTATATCCAAATATGTGGTAGTTGAAATTTTTTATGCTCAATTGTTTTGGATGAAACACAGACTCACTGATTATGGTATGAATTTTAGTAAAACACAAATATTGTGTGATAACACAAGTTCCATTACATTAAGTAAAACCTAGGACATCACTCACAATCTAAGTACATAGGTATAATACACCATTTACTTTGGGATCACACACAAATATGAGATATCATTTTATAATTTATCAGGATGAAATAACAACTTGCTGATATTTATACTAAGAACCTTAGTTCCAATAGATTTAAATATATTATTAATAATATTGGAATGATCAATATCCGATGTTTGTTCATATATACTTCATGTTTATCAATCTCCTTGCATTAATGAACTACTTCTCAAAGGGTGAGTACATATGTAATGATTTTTTATTTTTTTTCTATTTCATAAAATTATTTTGTTTCTAAACATTTTTTTTTCTAAATTTTTAGTTTTCGAGATTTTTTTTAAAATTTCATTGGATTTTACTTCTATTAAAAAAACTAATAAGAAGAATTTATTCATATAGAAAGATATGATTACTCCAAAATGCATTCTTATAAATCTTTATTTTTTTTCATTTATCCATTACTTTATTTGATCCATGTTTTTTTCATATTTTTTTACTTTTACAAAATTTAAATTCTAAAAGTATATATACTCGGACAATACATTAGTCTGATGAGTAGTTTTATTCAAAAAATTCAAGAGTTCAGATTTATTTTTAAATAATTTTTGGGTTAAATTCCAATCATTAGATCAAAAAAGGGTTTTCAATATGAGCCATTGGATTTTCCAAAATTCAAGTTGTCACCCCGATCCTATATATAAGGATGTGGTATCTATGTCTCACATTAGTTTTTAAGATTTTAACTTGCGACCCTCGACACCCCTAGTATCACTGAGTCCGATTTTTCCCATTCATTCGATCATTTTTTGAAATCCGATCTTTGACACCTATTTAAATTGGATGGATTATGAATATGACTTTTCAAAAATAGATTTTGTTAGAGAAAGACTCATCAAAAGGGCCTGGTATGAAAATTATGAATCTCTTTAAAAAAAGTTATTAATTTTCAAGGTTGAGAGAGAATATGTGTAGAGAAATCATATTTTGAAAAAATTTATCCTAAGATTGTTAGACTTTTATTCCTCAACAGAATTTAATACGTTTAAAGATTAAAATGTAATTATATTTAATTTTTTTTCTTAAAGTTGTAAACTTACTTATCAAAAAGTTGATGATCATGTTGAAGTACCTTTAGAAGGGGAATCATATATCCCTTCACACAAGATTCTAGAAAATATATAGAGTTTTGATAAGACAAAATAGGAAGCTTTGTTATTTACATATTTTGAGAAAGTTTAAAAAGTTTCACATATCTCTCTGGATGTAAGAGTGGTTACCCTTTGGATGTAAGGGTACATGATTTCGATAAAGGGTGATAGGTATACCCTTAAATTACTAGAAATTTTTATATTGGAATTTATGGTTAATATGAGGTAGATTAACTTGGTCAAGTTTGTTTTCCTATTAATCTAATATATTAATAATGCATCAATTAAGAAAAACTTACTCATGTATCCCTATTTCATAAACAAGATACTGGTGAATTTCATGGATGTTTTCAGAATCAATAATCAAACTTATGCCTTTAGAGAAAAGGTTTCTATCATTAGATAATAAATAATGGACCAAATGAAGCACATTTTAAATTCAAAGTTTAATAAATTAGTGGAAAAGATACAAAAATCTACATATGAAGTTGGACTAGTTAAGGAAAATAAAGTACTAAAAGAAAATATAAAGGAAGAATCATCTCCACAAAAAGTACAAAAGAAACTAAAAAATGTCTGATGATGATTTTAGGAAACTCATGGATCATAAGGCCTAAAAGAAACCAGTGGATTCTATATTCAGAATTGATTATGTTGAAGCCTTAGCCTTAATGATCCAAACTACAGATGAGTTAATAGAGGCTGAGAAAAATAAGAAACAAAATAAAATATTAGTATAGGTAGGGATGATAGAAAACTTGTTTAAAGGAGTTAAATAAGAATCTACAAATCAACCAATCTTAGAATCTCCTATATTAGTTTTACTTCCTATTATAGGGTTCATAACTATTTCTCATGTTGATCAAACTCTTCCTGATGATAGTTTAAAATTCATTGAAACTTTAGTAGTTCCATTAAATGTTCAAAAAGTTTTTGATAATTGAAAAGGAAAATAGATTATAGAAGAAGTTGTGGAATAATTTCAACTATAAAAATAATCTCAATAATCAGTACCTACTTTAGTTCAAAAGTCCAAGAAGAAGAAGAAAAAATCAGTTTATAAAGTTGGTAAAATAGTGTTGAGAACCATGTGGTAGTTAGAAAAGAATTAGGTGAAGTAAATCAAGAAGAGGAAGAAACATAAGAAGAAATAAAGGAATATGAAAGTTCATCAAAATCATTATCTTTATATACATATATTTCAACTCATTCTAATAAGAATACTCTTCTTGATATTTTTGTGGATGTTTAGTCATCATCAAAAGAAGAATTGGAAGATCAACATTCACACACAAAAGTTTTATACAAGGATGAAACCGATATAGAAGTTGATGTGGAAAAAGTTTCATAAGAATATAAAGTTGAAGAGAAAGAAAAGTTAGATGGTGGACCATCCAGACCACATGTTTTAGAGGCTTCATCAGAGTCATCTCACTCATCATCCATATAAGTTCAAAAGATTATAGAATACATTTTCTAAACTCTGAAATAAGTAACTATCTTAATGCCTTTTATTTCTATAATTGAAGCTAGGTATAAGAAAACCGAGTATAGTCTTAGTGAAAAATCAGAATCTTTGAAGTTATTAATGAAATTTGTGATTGAAAAATGAGGATAAAATGAAAACTTCAATAGGAAATAATAAGTAAAACAAGAAAATATTCAACCATATGGTGATATTGTCAAGATATTTTGATAATTATTTGAAGGATCATGATGATCAGATAGTGGAAGTCAAGTAACTTTCTCTTGAATTTTCTGATTCATTTGAAAATTTATCGTATGATGTATTAGATAAAGTGAAGTTTGTTGAACAGTTTAGAGATATGTCAAAAAATAAAAATAAATATGTCAAACACATAAAATACTAAATTCAAAGGTTGAAATAGGAAAACAAGAAGATATGTATACTTGAAGAAGAAGTTTCATGTTTAAAGGAAAATATTCAGAGGCAATCAGTCATGGAGGATAGGATTATAAAACTCGAATCTTTAGTTGTTGAAGCTGAATAGGACCATGATGATGTGAATAAATTATAAGCAATAATCAAGAAATTATATAAGAAATAATTAACATTTTTAATGAACTCTTTATGTAATTTGAAACTTTTTTAATGAAAGTTTAGTTTGAATGATCATTTATCTAAATATATTTTGTCTGAATGTTTCCCAATTCTTTTTAGATTCATGTTTTTTATTTTATATCTTGAATGAATAGTTAATTCAAACACAATTTTTTTGTATATTGTTTCTTTTAATGGTTGGGGCCGAAGCCTCATTTTATTATTAAATCAAAGAAAATTCCTCTTTAAACTTGGTATAGGGAGACCAATTACATAGACCGAAGGCCTAGTGAGAATATAGCCCATTACATGGCCCGTAGGCCCAAATGTTTTCCCCAAGGACTATTCTTTGAATGGTACTGCTATAATACCCCTGCCTGCTACAATACCACACAATTCTGCCGCTGCTACAAAGGGGGAGAAATAGTCCTAGGGGGAGAAATAGTCCCAATGGAGTTTTTATCTAAAGGGGGAGAATTTATCTAAAGGGAATAAATCTATCAAAGGGAGATAATTGATTAAGGGGGAGAATACAAAGTTTTAACTTTCCATAAAATCTAAAAGGAAGTCATAAATTTAGTGGGAGTTAAGATATTATAATATAATATATTTTTATAAAGTTTCTCTTTAAAGTTTATAAAATGACAGAGGGTTATAAGTATTTCAAGTTAATAGTTTTCCATTTTAAGTGTTATATTATTTTATTTCCAAAAAGGGGGATATTTTTTAGTCAAAATTTATACTTTCTAATTTTCCTTTCCTTAGTTTTGAAAATAAAAAACACTCTAATAATATCTTAAAAATCTATTTTACTAACATTTTATATACAAAGTGTTTTAGAATGTTTTTTAAAGACATACTTTTTCTACCAAATGTAGAAATGATTCTAATATAAAATGAATATAAAATTTTTATTAACTAATCCATTGGAATGAATATGCATCTGGTTCATCAGACTAAAATTTTCTCTGTCCATAGGATTGACTAGTGTTCCAACTATCATAACAACCTATGTCATATTCATTTGACTGATAATAGTGTTGATCTATTAGATTGAATATAGTTTAGATCATCAGATTGAAAAATAGTCATACAGTCTATCGGACTGTCCAAAATTTTAAATCAGAGTAATTATAATTGTTTCTATCAGATGAAATATATAAAAGAATTATAATAGTGCTAGTAAAAATGATTTTGTATGGAAATATGTTTACTAATATGTCAGGTAAAGATTATTTGAGGCCATTGAAAATAACTCCAAGAATCCCAGAAATATAGTCATTAGAGGAATTCCTATAAATAAGAGTGTATTCAAGGATATGAGAGCTAATGCATTTTTAACTCTACACGTCTAAGAATTTTCTCTTCCCGAACATCTCATTCTCATGCTTTGTAATTTATTAGAGAGTTATGTTCAAAGGATTTTGAGTGAGGAATTGTAAAATCCTTATAACTATAATTTCTTTTGTTTTCGGTGTATCCGACCATGGTTAGATCAAGGGATTCTAGGGATATGAAGATAGGTGAATGTGATCCATTTAATCGAAGGATTTTAGGGCTAGGAATACATAGCTAATGCTGATCCTCATATCGATTACTTTCTTGTTTAAGAAATACATATCTTATACAGACCTATCAGATCGAGGGATTCTAGGGGTTTAGAATATAGAGATATTATTATCATCATATTGAGGGATTTCCTATTGTGGAAAGAAAAATCTTTATACTTAGGTATAAAAATGTGGATATCTTAAGTAAGGATTTCTAACTTCCTTAACTCTTAATGTTAAAGAGTAAAACTACTTTTTTAATGCTTGTAAGTCATTATTACTTCATTATAAGATTTTATATTACTTATTTATACAAGTTTACATTATTATGTGCATTTTATATTAGAAAGTTGTTTTTGATAATCTTTATAATAAAATGTTTTATCGGTGTATCTATGATACCGATAAAAAATTTTATTTATCAGATGATTTCTGATTCTGATACATAATATGACAATATGAAAACTTCTGAGTCTGATACTTTTTACTAAATTAGTTTTTTTTATTAGTTTAAAATTTTAAACTACAATTCATCCCCTATTGTATACATCGTGAACTCTTACAATCAAAAATTTCCTTTCCTATAACATTCATAACATATTACTTCATTTATAGAATCATCCTTTCTCCAATATTTTCTCTAATTCCATTTATTTTCATACTTAAATCTATAATTGGATTTATTGAATAAATTATTCTTTATATAAAAATTCTTGAAATGTATGGATAAATATTCGATTTATTCATCACTTTTTGATGGTGATTCCTCATCACTTGAACTTTCATCTTTGATCTTATCTTTTTTTAGAGTCAGAGTTATTAAAAGCTACCAAATTTCTTTTGGGTTCATCCACTTCCTATTTTTCACATGAAATTCCTCTTCATACATCAGGATATTTCCAATGAGATACTTAATTTGAAAATTACTTATATCACATGATTACCTTATGGAAATAGAGTTTCCTCTCCATCTTTCTAGTAGACATCTCAGGATTTTCATGACTTGATCCTCATCAACAATATTCTTTCTATGTGCATTCATCGTGTTGACTATTTCATTAAACTTGAGATACATGTCAAAAATAGATTTATCAGGGTTCACCTTAAAAGTATCATACTTAATAGTAATTATTTAAATTCATTTATTTAACATTGGAAGTTTCTTCACGAAAAATAGCTAGTGTATCCCAAATTTCAAAGGTAGTACTATAAGTAGATATTCTATTAAATTCATCCCCATCTAAGGAACAATAAGAATCGTTCATATCTTTAAAGTTATATTCATATGTTTCCTTAGTGTTATCACTCCAATATTTTCTAGGATCTTTAGGTATTTCATATTTATCCTCAATAATAATCTATATAATAAAGCCCATACGCTTTATATGAATTTTAATTTTAATATTACATTGATTATAGTTAGTTCCATTTAAATAAAGAGGCTGATTTGTGTAGCTCCTTCAATATTAGTATTATTGATAAAGATATAAATTTAGATAAAAAAATTTAACATCTTTAGATAAAACTAGATCAAAATTAAAAATATTTTTGAAAAATCACTAATAAAAAATGTTGGCCCTAATTGGAAACTCAAGAGGGGAGGGGGTGAATTGATTTTATAATAAAATTTATATTTAAAAAATTTTAAATTTTAAATCCCCTAATTTGATAAAATAACATAGTTAACAAAACTTTTAGCAATATATAATTTGATATTTTTAAAATCTTATCAAAATTTTGATCACAGACCAGTTAAAATACTTTTGAAAATGCTCAAAATTTTTAAACCAATATACTCATATGAAACACTATATATAAAACACTAATTTAATATAACTATGAGATTAAGGTTTTATTTAATAAAATATAAATAGAAACTAATTAGATATTAAGAGAAAGAAGAGAAAAACATATAAATCACCATAGAAGTTTAAAAATGGGTTCAGTCTCAAGAAGAGACTCAATCCCATATAATTGGAAATCAACCACTTCAAATCATTTTATTATAAAATAAACTAGTCCAAAACTTGGGTCAGGTTTTACAAACCATAACTCATACGTCTTTCTAGGAACAAAGCCTCTTCCATAGTTATATGAGGGATAAAAACTAGAATAGGTCACACAGACCTCTTCCAAAGCTATTCATGGGAATAAAAAGGAGTAAAAATAGAGAGAGTGTGTGTTAGAAACTCTCTAGTTTAGAATAAGAGATTGTGTTTTATAAATAAACAAATTAAAACAAAAAACACAACTCGAATGCAAAGAATAAACAAAAAAAGAAAGTTTTTGGAGATAAGAATGTGTAGAGTTTCTCAATACATAAAGATTTTGTTATTATGAGTCCTTGAGTTTTTCTTTGGAAGGATCTAAAATATATTGCATAGAAATTGAAGTAAAATGGGTATCATGGAAGTCCTAAAAAGATTTTGAGTTTAGTCTATGATTGTCTAGAGTTATTATAACCAGTCATATCTCTTAGTATTTATTTTTGTTCTAGCGTATCGGAGTTTTTGATTCTCTATTGTAGAATATTACACCATGAATCTATTAATTATACATAAAAAGGTAGATTCTACTTAATATATAACTATCCATGTCGAGTTATCTGTTGTAAGATAATAATAGAACAAAAAATATTTTACTACTGACCAACAGATCCAAAAAAGACTAATTTTGTATTTAAGATAGCCATGGAGTTGTTTAAGAACACTAATTCTTAAATCCATGTGCATTTTTCTAGCATCAAATTCTTAAAATATCCATTATAGAAATAATTTTTAAATTGATTCTAAATAGTTATGGTAGCACTTTGGTAGTATTTTTTCTAAATGGTAGCTTTTCAAAATGGTAGCCCGATGTGATGGTAGATTCTCCTTGAGGTAGGTCTATTTTCTGAATGATATATTCAAATGGTCATAGAATTATTGAAAAAGTGGTAAAATAAAGTGATGGTACCATCTCTTAGTGGTATGAGTGATTGATAGTATCACCGATTGATAGTCATGGTAGCATAGACTAGCGGTAGATCCATCTATCGGTACCGTGTAAAGGTAACATCAAGAGATGGTAGTAGCTACTAAAGATAGATCTAATTTTCAATGACGGTAGCTCATATTGATGGTAGCACAACCTAATGGTAGATCCTAATAGTCACATAGTTTAACTAGCAATAGATTCTTGAGTTGATGGTAGCTTGGAGTAGTAGGTTGCTTTAACCGATGGTAGCTCATTATAACTAATGGTATATTGAAACTTATCCACTTTTCAGAGTTTATAAAGATTTTACTTACTATAATAAAACATTAATTTCATTAGAAACTTAAAAAACATGATTTTTGATCATTAAAATGAGGAATTTCTCAACATTCAAGAAAATAAGTCACTATGGTTAAAAAAAAGTTACCATAGTAAAATTAAATTATGACAAAAAAGTTAAATAAAAAGGGAAATACCTAAAATATCTCAAACATTATCCCTTATTTGTGTATATGATGTGTTTCTAGACCTATAATTATCCCCAATTTATTAGTGTTTACTTTTGGAGCAACTTTCCTTTGAAAGTGACATGCCTTTAATATAAAATATTGAATATTTACAAAAAACTAACTCATTTCACTTATAAATGGAACCCTTAACCATCCCAATTATTCTCACACTATAAGACCTTTATATCTACCAACCTATACCCAAATATCTCCCAAACCATCTTTTCCATATTCTAGATATCCTGGTCTCACAAAAAGACCATTCTTAAAAGGATCAAGGATTTATCCTGAGGAGTAAGGTAAAAACTTATAATCACCCTTTTTCATTTCTATTAATTTTTTCTTCTACCTACTCCAAATCCATTATACCCATGATAAAATAATTAAATTAGTATCATAATTATACTTAAATTTTATTATGTTTATTTTATAACCATTTTCTACCATTCTCTCAACCATTAAAAAATTGAAAATGTCGCTTATGTTACCTGCAAACTATATCTTCCATGAATGGAATATTTCATTTTTCATCACCACCTAACATGAATAGTACTAAAAATATATTTTATGAATATATTTTATATTTTATATTAATTTATTTCATGAATATGGTTATGAAAATATGACTCAAAAAATAACAACCATTATAAAGTAACCCATTAATATCAGTAAATTAGCAGAAACAAGCTCATCATGGATCCCATTCTCATGAACCATGCTTGTAGTTTTCATAAAATTAACATGGGGATACATAAATAATATATAAAAAATTATTTTAATAAATTTTATAATATATTATTTATGATATTTCAATAAATTTACTATCATACCAATCCATTAATTATACAATTTCTTCTTTAGGGTGATTTAAACATCTACATGAATGATTAAATATTTTTTTTATCATGGATGGTTATTGAAAATTAATTATTGGTAATATGTGATATTAATAATTTAATAATAATTTGTTTTTTTGTTATGGAATATTAATATTAAAATTTAACTCATTATTTAGATACTAGATTTTATTCGTTAAAATTTTCCAAAACAAGCCTGTACTGGTTTTGTCTTTAAGAACCATTCTTAAAACTCCAAGGGAACCAAATTTGAACTTCATAAAACTTTTTGAAACTCTTATAAAAGTTACTTTAATAATCCAAAAATTATTAACTTTGTGTTAATAAACAAGAACCAATATCTCCATTATAGAACTTATGTGAAATGAATGAATTATTAACATATATTGATGAAAATAAACTATAACTAACCACTATATGTATTGAGAATGATTATAAATGAAGTTTATAAAAGGTAATATATATTATTAATTGTATGAAATAAGTTATTAATATAGTTTTTATTATAAATGAGGTTAGATCTTGTCTTAAAAAATAGTAATCCATGAAAAGGATGTTTCTTAACTCAATATCCTTTTATTGAGTTATAATGTTTCTTCTAGAAATCGATTATTTTATGTTGGGTAAATTCTACCCTACTATTATTTTATTTCTTATTTTTTATTTTTTTGGATTTATATTTCTATCACATAAACCTATTTTCAAATGTTTCTTACTTTATGAATTATGATGTCTGTAAGGGTTTTCATCTTAATTTTCTTTCATTGAGGAATGCTTTCATATTATAGACCCATTATTATTTCACATGGTGTACTTAATACCCCATTTTATTATATTATTATTAAATATTATTTCATATGATTTATAAGTCTACTAATGAATCCATACATATACTTTTGATTCAATTGTTACCAAATTCATATGAGTTTTTCTTATCTCAATTTTATTTCTTTGATAATTATGTTATATTCACCAATTATTTTCGTTTGTGTGGTGTATATACTTCAAATTTATGTATTTATATCATACGTATCATAAAATTGAAGGGATTGGAAGATATATCTAAGGTTTTATCATTCAAATTATTTTGATTCAAATGTTACAACAACTGTAAAAGTTTTTTGTTAACCCAGTCTTCATTTATTGAGTTATGATTAGGCTTTTGGAACTATATTATTATAGGTTGGGTACATCATAAGTTATGATTTAATTATATTGTAATATTTCTAATGTTTATATGTATTTATATTTATTTATTATAAACTCATTTTAGAAATATGGTTACATCAATTCTTCTTCTTTGATAGAATTTTTCCTCATAAAAATGCAACATTGTTAAAAATAATCCATATCCTTTAATGGTTGTTTTTACTCTATTTCCATACTATTTATTTACAGAAATGTGTTAAATTTTTATTTTGAAACCCAAATATGTATTATTTCATGTAAACTTCTTATTTCTCTTTACCTCTTTTTAAAATAAAGTTTTATTATCCTATTTATGATGTGACTTCCAATAAATCTATTTTAAAATATTTTAAAATATTTTTATTATATTTTATCTTCCAATACATATTTCCTATGGATAACCTTTATTTTTTTAAAGGCTCCATTATTGATACTTCTTCCTAAATGATTTTTAAAAAAGACTCTTCCAAGTACCTTCTTGATTTTTTTTAAAGAAACACATAACTCTATATTTTTTTAAAACAAGGTTACAAATGTTTTATGAAATAAATATTTTTTATATTTATTCTAATTTACTCTATCTCCAAAATATCTATCCATTTTGTAGTTATTTTTAATTAAACAACCTCTAAATTTCCTTATGGGATACCCATTTTTGGGTAATTTAATTTTGGTATCATTTGATAAAATTCTCGATGTATTTTTTATGTGATACCAATTGAAATGTTACTAAACCCATTTTATTTCCATGTGTTCATCATGATATTATATAAGATTAATTTTATGTGTTATTAATATATATGGATTATTAATATGTTATGGGAGAGGTCCTATATATCTCTTCAATCCATTGGTTCAGTTTTTACATCTCACAAGATAATTATGAGAACTGAGTACTGATGCACGATCCACTATGGGAATCATGAAGTGATTCCTGCTTCATTATGTTGTGGGAACCAAGAAGTGATTCTGTGACATCCATATTTTTCAATTAATTTTTATTTTAACAATTCTTGACTATGGGTTCTCACACCGTGGTCTGGGATGTGTCTCGTCTTGAAATTTTTTCCATTTAGTATATCCACTGGGTTTTGGATTTGTGTGCGGTCATCGTGTGGTTAGTGGTGGCCACGTGGCCGGCCTAGGGGTCGAACAATTGTTTATATTATTATTATTATTTTCATTTTCATTATTTATATTATTATTGTTAATAATAATAATAATAACAATATTTTTATTATTATTATTTTTAGTTTTATATATTTTTTATATTATTATTATCATTATTATTATTTATATTATTATTGATATTATTATTAGAATTAGTTTTATTATTATTATTATTGATATTTTATTAAAATGAAAAAAAAACTAATCAAAAACCCTAGGCCCCCCAACCTTCCCATTGAGCGCCGCACCTAGGTCGTCCATGACCTCCCTACGATCCAGGTGGTTTCCCTCACACCATCCCTGGGTTCTCCCCCTTCTCCTACGCCAGCACCCTCCCTTGCATGCGCCGTGCCCAACCGCCTCCGCACTGCAACCCTCCACTAGCCATTCCCTGCATTGCCACATCCCAACCCTACCTCGAAACTCCTTGTTGCCTCCTCCCCTCACTTCCCCTATCTTAAAAATCACGCTCAACCTCATCCCTACAGCCGAGGCCCTCCGCATCCCTGGCCATGCAGCACCCCAACCCTTCGGCTTCCGGCCTTCTCCCTCCACCCCGTCCAATGGACAGCTCTGTTGCACCAAGGACCTCGCCTCACCTCTTGAAGCCTTGCCTCCTTCTACCTACCGTGATTTGGCACCCAGGCCGACCTACTCCCACCTACATACCGCCCCAGCCTCACCCTCGCCGGATCCGGCCTCCCCACTCCGGCCTCCCATGCATCCTGCCTGCGGTTGTCCATCACCCCCTCATCACCCTGGCTAGCTTCTTGCCCCGGCCTCCATCCACCCACAGATAGTCGGGCTCCCTCCATACCGCTACCCTCTAGCCGCCTCCTTGCCTCCCCTCTGCCCGTCGTGACCCCGCACCCTCCTGCTTGCACCCAAAGCCCCAACTGCCCTCTACCCCGGTCTGAACAGCTGCTCCGACCTCACCCGAGGTATTTTTTTCATTCATCTTTGGTGTTTTTATATATTTTGGATAAACCCTAACTCTTTGGGGTCATGTTTTCATGTTTTGATCATGGTTTAGGTTGTGTGTTTGGTTTACGGGGCATCGTTCCTCCTTCCATTGAGGTTCTGTCGCGTCCGCTCTTAGTTTGAGGTAGGTAATTCCATGGTTTTTCTTTCTGCAGTCTAATTGATTCATGGGTGTTTCGATAATTTTATTTTATTTGATTCACAACTTTAATATACCCATAATTTTCCTGATATAGTGTTTTTAAATTTTTAGAATTATTTAAAAGCATGTTTTGAGTCAATTTCTGGTTTGAGTCTGCTGTTATTTGATTATGTGCCAAATCCTATCTTGATATTGTTTATGGCTATTTTTTTGGGGTGTTTATTTTTATGTAAATACAGTTTGATAAGAAAAAAAATACTTTGAAGGTGAATATTTGATTATGATAATGTTTATGTGCACTTAATGCATGCAATAAAATACTATAGTTTTCAAAGTGGAATTGAGGGTTTTTATGAAATGTTTAGCCTTGATTATGATGTGTGTCAGCATTGGTTATTTGTAAACTTGGTTTGGTTTATAATTTTGGTATTGGTATAACATGCTAATTGTGTTAAGGTGTTAATATAAAAATGGGGCTCTTTGGTTTTTAATGTGGTGGTGTGAGTTCTTTTCAAATAAAGTGAATGATTGGTTTTAATTTCAAAGTGGTAGTTTTGTGGGAATAGTGTTGGTTGTTTTCTTGAAATGCAGGTGTGCCATTGGATATTGGCACATCTATGGGTGCACTCGGTTCACCCATGGATGTTCCTTCAAGTAAAAATGACACCTTTAAACTAGTGTTTCCTTAAAACCTTGGTTTTCAAAATGGTTTTTGTTTCCTAAGTAAGATTTGGTCCTTTGTGTGAATTTTGTGAAAGGTTTGAAGTGTAATCTCAAGGGTGTGCCTGTTTGGATTTTGAAAATATAAGAGTTTTATTTGTGTAATGTTTTGGGTAGTGTTTTTGGACATGACAACTTAAAGGCCCGTTTAGCTCTTCCAATTCATGGGTAGAGTTGTGTTAAATTTTAGAATGGTTTGTGTTTGAAAATTGTGTGTGCCTTGTTGGAACTTTAAATGTTTTTAGAATAATTATTTCAACATGGGTGTGTCGTGATGGCCTGTTTAGAATTTTTAGCTTTAATGTAATGTTTGAATTGACTCTTTGAAATGACGACGTTTTGATTACTGTATGCCCATATAATAACTTTAGTATTTTGAAAAAGGTGTAAAATGGTTTTAATGATTTCATGGCATGAAGGCCCAGTTGGCACCTTTGATGATATGTTATATATATATACTGGGGCACCTCTATAGGGGGGATATCCCTTATGGGTTATCGTATAGAGTTTTCATGTTTGGGGTAGGCAAGTGCGGTGAGATGAGTCACGCGTGCAAGGGCCTCCTACTTACACAATATTATTGTAACCACCATGGGGTCCTGGGTGTCTTTTAGAGATCGAGTGACGATTGCTGACCAACCCCGATTATATGGGTTGGTACCCCCTAGATATGTTGTTTGTCTAGGCGGGCTTTGCCACTGGATTGGTCAGTTAGGGCGGCCAGTTGGTTATAGACTTAGGAGCTTCACCATACGCTGGAAGGTGGTTCCAAAACTGAGTATGTCCAGGGGTCTTCTTGGGATGTTTAGGATCACCCATGGTTACTGGATTATTTTCATTGCTTGTTTACATTCCGTGCACTGGCCTTGTTTACTTTCCATGCGCTAGTTTATTTTCAGCTTTCACTCTTACTCGTTTTACTCTAGCACAACATTGGTATATTCTGTTTTTGGATTTTGTTTATAAAATGACAAATGATTTTGGAAAATAGCATGTAGCATGTGTTGGGTTTTTAAATGGGAAAAACATGTTACTTATTTTTAAATGTGAAAACCATACTTTTATAATTGTATTTCAAACTTTCATTAATGGATTGTTTCGGGAAAGGAAGAACTTGGATTCAGTGGTTTACTCTTGGCATCCCTACTGAGCATTTTGAATGCTCAGGCCTACTTTATCATTTCAGTTGTTGGTTTCCTTTGATCAGGTTTCTCTCAGTTGAGTTGCTCATTGTTGGAGCATGGTCAGCTATTGGTTGGGAGGTGACCTAGATGGTCACATGGAACTATGTTGAGGTGTTCTGTTTGTTTTCTTGTTGTGCTTCCCGAGTTCCATTTATTCTTATTTATCTATTTTATGGGAAAAATTGTTCCCAGCGATTTAATTTTGATGCCCGGAACTGGTTGCCAGCCCATGGGGATCAGGAACGCCCCTCAGACCATGTTGCAAACCGGCTCGGGTGAACGGTTCAGGGTCGACCTGGGTTTGTTCGTAATAGATTCCTACTCCATTATGTTGTGGGAATCAAGAAGTGATTCTTATTTCACTATGTTATGGGAATTAGGAAGTGATGCTTGTTCCACTATGATATGATAATTGGGAAGTGATGTCTTCTCCACTATGTTATAAGAATCAGGTAGTGATTCTTGCTCTACTATGTTATTAGAATCAGGTAGTGATGTCTACTCCACTTTTTTATTGGAAATAGGTAGTTATGACTAATTCATAATGTCATGAATTCTTATGATTATTATTATGAAACATTTCTATTTTGTATGCTTATGATATGCACACATTTTTTGTATCGTGTTTCCACACTCCTATTCCATGATATTTGTTTGATTATTTGAAATTACATTTCCTTTATCCCAGCTTATCAACAAATCATATTCTCCCATGATTTTTAATCTGATTTTCTCCCATAATCATGTTTTCTCATTTGATTATGCTCTAACCCTTTATTACTCAATGATATGTTTTTATTTTACCAAGTATTTGAGATAATCCCTTTCTTATGTTTTCTACTCCCCAATTTATGAAGATAAGTATAGCCTAAGATATTTCTAAAAGAGGATTCAATTTGGTGAAATTATAGAGAAATGTTTATAATAAAATTTTAAGGTAACTTATCTCCAAAGACAATAAACCTTTGAGTTTTGGGGATATGAGAATATTATGAGATATAATGTTTATATTATAGAAATATATATAAATTTCACTTAAGTCAAATCATTTGGTATCAAAGATAGAAATTAAATTTATCACCAAATTCTAGAGTGTGTGTTTGAGGCCCCTCACCAGTCACCGGTAGGGGGTCACTAAGGAGGGATACCACCACCATTTTATATCAATGAAAATACAGGGTGATCTAACTGGTGGATAAATATGTCAATCCCATCCTAGCTCTGCCTACCCTGGTCCAAACTGTATGATGCCCACATCAAGGGTAGACCACTAACCTTTCTTGATAGACCACTCCAATAGTTCATACAGACCCTTTCATTATTGATGCACCCCCTAATATTATCACTACTATGTATGGAGACATATTCACTAGACTGATATTGAGACCTCAACCACTAGATAGGCACAACATGCTGACTCTCCTATTTTCTAGATCTATTACCAATAGTCACGAGGGTCCTACCCATGTGAAGAAGTCCACTTCCCTAAAGGTCCTCCCCTAAGTAGAGGGGATACTAGCTATCATGGAGGTCCTCCCCACAACACCAACCACAATGCATGTGGTAGATCTCCTTGTAAATCCCAGAAGCTGAAACCCAGGGAACTCCTACATCAACACCATAGGTAAAATTTGGGACACCAACATCATGTCAAACCTAATACTTTATAATCTAGAATGATTAATGATTCATGAGAAATGTTCTCCCCCCACCACAGCTAGGGGAAGACACCCATCAGTTGAGGTTGATTTTTCCTAAAGCTGATGTCCAAAAGGTCCCAAGGTCCCTCTATATTTATCTATATTTGGAGGATATATTGGATTTATTTTTGTGAATCACTATATAGATTCCCATTTCACCCTTAACATCTCTTCTCTCTAACTCAACATTAGAAGTAGGAGAGACTTCAAAGTTTGGTTTGGAAACCTCTGATAAGGAACAAAATTCGATCAATTCATGGGCACTCGATGAACTCCCTCACCAATAATAGGTCAAAAACTCTTCATCTTACATGGAAATAATGATGATTCTATAATCACCTCCATAGAAAAAATCCTCCTCTCTATGAGGGATGTCACAAATTATGCCTCTATTATTTAAATACTAACAATAGAACATGTTTACGACACTCCCTTATCCGACTTCCTAACTATTCATGTGGAAGATTATGGTGAATAATAGAAATATCTCCCTCCTAATCAAGAGAAGATGATGAAATATTGTAGAAAATATTTTCTATTGACTAGTTTCTGGTTGTGTTTTAGACACCCATGACCTTGAAATTCTCCATCATGAAACTTCTCACTGAAAATCATATAGTATCACTACAAAGAAATGGGTATATTAGAAGGGGTTATTTTTGACATTAGAAGGGGTTATAACCCCTTCTAAAGATGTCAGTGGTGGTTCTGAGGAACCGCCACTAATGTGCCCACCTACTTACAGTAGAGGCGGTTTTAAGAAAGTACTGCTATAGTCAGGATAACTTTAGAGGTGGTTAGATTAGAGTGGGTTTAAACCCCTTCTAATGTTGAGGTGGATTGATGACCTATTGGAACTACCGCTAATTGGAAGGCTTTAGAGGCGGTTCAAACCCGCCTCTAATAAAGGGAGATTACTTTAGGGGCGGGTGTAAAAACCGCCCCTAAAGCTTTTCAGATTTTTTTAAGCCTCCCTCTCTTGGTTCCCTTCTATTTCCAGGCCTCTCCTGAGGTTCCCAACCTCATCCAGTTCCCACCCAAAGCATCCCTCAGTGCCCTCTCCTATAGTTCCAAATCAGTGCCTCTCCTAATATCTAGTTCCCACGTCGCACCTCCCTCCAGTTCTGTTGGCCTCCAGTTCCCGCAGATCCCCTCGCCCCCAGCATGCATTTGGTCTCCAGTTCCCGCAGATACCCCACCGTCAGCCTCCAGTTCCCGCAGATCTGCTCCCCAGCATGCATCTGATCTCTATTTCCCATGCCTACTAAAAAAGTGTTGCACCCGAGATTCGAACCTCAGCTGCCCGACGAAAAAACAACCGGCTCTCCACGAAGCAACCACTAAGGCAAACTATTTTTTGATATATGAATTATAAATTATTATATTTATATATATTTGACTGTTTATTATAATAAATATCATTAAAATAATATATTTAGATACATTTAAATTTATATATATTATTTACTATATTTATTTGTATATTCAACTATACATATTTTATATTATATATTTATATATCACCTTAATATATTACACAACTATATATGTATATATTGACTTGTGTGTGTGTGTGTGATAAAAATAATAATATTAATTATTATTATTCTTATTACATCTATTTTTAATCTATAAAAATTATATGCGTGTTTTATAAATTCTATACATTTATTTTATGATTTATATCAAATATATATTATATTAAATACATTTGTATTATATTTCTATTTAAATTATTTATATACTTAAATAAATATTTATATTATATTATATTTATTTATTTATTTAAAGAATATATATATATATAAGTATTTACCTAATATATTTATATAAGGTCTTTAAAAATATATTTATATAATGTCTATCAATACATATATTTATTATATATATATATATATATTAATAAAGATATTTAATTGTATAAATTGTATAATATTATATAAAATTAATATATTATTATTATTATTATATGAAATTCAATTTATGCAAATAATAATATTATATGTAATTAATATTATATTATTTATAATTAATATTATATTATTTATAATTAATATTATATTATTTATAATTAATATTATATTATTTATAATTAATATTATATTATATATAATTAATATTTATATTATATATAATCAATATTATATGAAATACAGTTTATAGAAAAATACACTTAATATTATGTGAAATACAATTTTATATTATATACAATTAATATTATATAAAATACAATTTATAAAAATATTTATATAATGCATTTCAATACATATATTTATTATTATGTACATTAATATATATTATTATTTCAAAAAATATACATTAATATAATTTTTTTTATAAATTCTATTTCATATAATATTAATTATAAATAATATAAAGGAATAAACCTATTATATAAAATTATATTTATTATTATCATAATATATTATAAAAACTACAAGCTTGAGTTTTTATATGATATGTTTTTTTAGATAAATTATATTTTTGTATATATTTATATAATATTTTTATGATTTTATATTATAAATAATTAATATTATATAAAATACAATTTATACAAATAAATATATATTAATTTACATAATATTATACAATTATATTTATGTATACATATAAATAAAATTAAATACAATCATATAAATATTTTATATAATATGGTCATATAATGTATTTAAATACATTTATATATGGTGTTTTAATTATATATATATATATATTATGGAAGTTTATTTTTTTTAAATAGTGGGGATCTACAACCCCTTTCATCTCTTAAATTAGAGGGGGTTTTGAACCCCCTCTAAATTAAAGACATCAAAGGGGGGTTTTGAATCCCTTCTAAATTAATGACATTAGAGGGGGTTTTGAACCCCCACTAATTTAAGAAATTGGAGGGGGGGGGTTGAACCCCTCTGATTTAAGACATTAGAGGAGGTTTTCAACCCCCTCTAATTTAAGATATTAGAGGGGGTTTTGAACCCCCACCTAAATTCCAACAAGATATTAAAAAAATAATGTTAAAAAATTTAGATGGGGTTCAAAACCCCCTCTAATTTAAGAAATTAAGGGGATCCATAACCCCCCTCTAAATTCGATGATTAGCGAGGGTTGTACATAATCCCTCTATATTTTTTCTTATAGAAAATGAGTTTAGAGGGTGTTCATAACCCCCCCCCCCTAAATTCGATGATTAGAGGGGGTTGTGCATAACCCCCTCTAAATAACCCCCTCTAATGTGCTGTTTTTTTTGTAGTGTATGACTCAGGCAGAATCTATGGGTGATGTTCTACCACATTCAGACCCGCCGAATCACCTACCTAGGAAGCACTAATTAACTTAAGGATCTTGAAAAACAATGTCAAATGGTTTATCTCACTATGGTTTAGGTGGATTAGCATCTCAACTAATATGAGTACTTATATAGATTTCATCGACCTTGCACAAAATCCTTACATTGCTGCTCCATATCATTGAAGAGGAATCTTGGCACATGAAAATTAGATGGTGGGGGAAGTATGTTTCTTTGTAGATTAGTTCCATATCATGGTGAAGACATGTCCCTCTAATGGGATCGCTAAATGAGGCCAATAACTCTTGATTGATAACCATTACCATGATGAATATCATCACTATAAATCCCACTAATGATAATGTAATGAACCATATTTTACAAATAATATTTGTCTCATAGATAAATGTGTGTTATATTATATTATATTGTATTATACACATACAACACATAGTGAAATCAAAAACATTTTATTTCATTAATTCAAATCGTTACATTATTCAACAACTAAACCCATGAAAATTCCAAACATTACAATGAGACAAAAAATATAAATTAAGAAAAGTAGAATGGGAAAATTTAGATCCTTCTAATATGCTAGAATCATCACACCCATGGACGACACTATAGAAATGAAACAAAATATTATTAAACAGATCACCATCTTAGAAAATGAAAATATATAACCTTGGTAGAAATTTTAGTGAATGTTTAATAAAATAATTAAGAGGTATTTAGAGGAGGTAATATGACCATGGGAATAGTAATATGAAAATTGAGAATAGTAACCTAACCATTGAGAATAGTAACTATACCATTAGGAATAGTAACCCAACTGTTGAAATAATAATTTTACCTCAAAATAAAAAATGTGATATAAATAATATTTACCATGATTAATTTAAGAAAATATAAATATTATAATGCCATAAAATAAATATAAAGATTAAAAATATATGTATTCTTTTTAATAAATTTTAATATATTTCACAAAAATCGTAATTTTTTATATTAAAAATGGAAATTAATATGTTATAAAATAATTTTGATAAAATGAATGTCATAATTCAAATCATAATGTTGAAATTTTACAAGGATATTTATTAGGTAATTTTACAAAATGCTTCAATTTTTATGTGAATAATAAAAAATACTATTTTTGAAATACTATGTGTTTTATGATATAATAATGATGCAATAATAACTTAATAAATTTTGAATTGATTAGTTCAACCCAAAATAATTTTAATAAGATAAAATAGTCATTTAAAAACATTAAACTCAATTTACAAACCTAAAAATCATCTTCCAAATTCTAAAGTCAGAAGTATTTCATTAAAATATAATTTTTTTATTTTTTACAATTTCCTTTTTTTAAAATAGTAAATTTGGATTATAAGGTGTTTTAAAGTCATAAAATCATTTTATTTAGTTCAAATATATTTCATAATATCAAAAATGTTATGATTCAAAGGTTTACCTTGATATAGTATTTTATTAAATATTTTATCTTAAAAATACCCCTCTCTTCAAGTATAAATAACCCCTCTTCCCCCCTTGAAAAACACTCCTCCCATACTTCAAAAAGACAAATATCTACCCAGATAACCTCTATTAAGGCACTTATAATTCTTAGGGACATTATAGAGAAAACCAAATCCAATAATCAAGTAAATTTAGTGCTATTGAGTAGAAGAAACACCGACTAGAGGGTTAGTTTTCATCAATTCTTTCTCTAATTTTCATCTTCTATTCCTATTTTTTTATATCAATTTCAAAAAAAATATTCTAAGTTAAATTAAGTAATATTTTATTGTTAAATTAATGATTTTAACATACTGTAATTATTTTATTTATGAAATATTTAAATTTCATATTTCTCTTTTCTCCATTCTTGACAATGTCCCATCAACAGTCAGTTAACTACCCTCGAGGACATTGGAAACTCTCTATGTATCAAAAATATTATGGATGTTTATAATAAATTATTTATAATATAAAATAGATAGATATAAATATTTTGATTATTTTCGTGTTAATATTAATAATTTATAAATAAAAATTAACCAAGAACATTAAATAGAAGAAAGAAATGACGTTTTATGGGAAATATCATCTCAAAATGTTTCACCTTTAATGATGAAAATTAAGAAATACAATCCAATGATTATAACTGATAAATAGTGAAAAAATTAAGATAATTTACTTCTGGTTCCATGGTTTAATAAACCTAATTATATTATTTAGGAGGTGAAAAAGTGGATAAATAAAATGGGATTTAAGGTAAGGGAATTCTCTACTTCCTATTTCCTATTCAAGTACCTCTTTTGTGGAATGTATTATGAATTTTTTATTACAGTCTTTTAATAAACTATTTTTATTATCCATTTACTTTCAAAATATCATTTAATCAATGTGATACCTTTATTCACTCTCATTATTACCATTCATTAATCCTTATTGTATATCATCACACTACTAAAATTGATTTCTTTAATTTCCTTATTTTACATGAAATATTATTATTTAGTAAATAAACAAAACCATTTCTTTATCCATGGGTATTCACCTAGATGTAAATATATTTTATTAATTTGTGGATTTATATTTATGGAACCCACATTCTCTTTTCATCTGTTAAAAATCATTCAATGTTCAATTCTTTAAGCACTTATGTACACAATGATTTTATATGAAATTGATCCATTATTATACATGGGTTATTGAGGAAATGATTTATTATGATCAATGTGGATCACATGAATTATTAGATATGAATAGTGCACCCTGACAATACTCCAATTTATTGGGTAAATAATTTATCACCAGAGATGACATGTTTTATGATACCTAGGTGAATAACCTTGGTAATTATGATTTATGACACCTCAGTGACAAACTTTGGTGATATGCTTATGGATGTCTCATTTTTATGTTGGATCCACACTTCCATGCTATAGTCCATGTTCATTCTATTATGATATGCCTCATTTTATTATTCTCATGCCTTAATTGATATTCCTCAAGATCACATGATAAATATTTCCTTTGTTTATAGATTATTGGGATTTATGCTCACCCCTTTCTTTTCATGTATTCCCCAAGGATATGATATGAAATAAAAGTAACTTAGGATGAACCTATGAATAAGACTTTAAAGTGTATTAGAATAATGATTATTTTATTGATTTAGTATGTTTCTAATTTACAAGGAACTAAACCTTAAAATATTCTATGCGTTATAATGTTTCTCACCATGTAATGAAAGTTTTATGTATTAAAAAGGAAGCATTCCATAGTTGGTATTAGATCAAAATTTAGTTTTTTGTGGAAATTAGGATTATAAAACTTTAGTAAGAACCATATGGATAAGTCTAAATATAGGAAAAATTTATCAAATTTTGGTATATTTTTAATATAGTGGTTTACATGAAATGAAATCCTTTCCTATTTAATACAAGTAAATGTGGATTTAAAATAGTTTTACCCAGGGGTAATAAACCCAAAAAGGGAACATTGGTCTTTACTCGATCATCACCGAGTGCATGATAATGGGCCTTGCTGCACACTTGGTTTAATGATCCTAGGGGATATTTTTGGTTAATCACATGATTTTTATTAACAATTATGAAGGATATATAGAAACTTTAATTGTTATTGGGGTATATTAAAATAATAAAGTCTCCATAAATGTAGTTTTAGGACTTAAAATCCATTTAGAATTATAAGGTTCCTAAAATAAACATGTTTATTACTAAGTTTTTTTTATTTTAGAGAAATGGAGGGAAATAGGAGGAACCACATAAATTATGAGTGAAATGGGTAATGCACTAATTAAATTCCTAAAATGATGGAATTTGGAATGGAAAAATTTATGAGGAAGATGAATCAACCATCTCAAGTTATTAATAATAAACGGAATCATGTTGAGTGTTCAAATTCACCTCAAAGGGAATAGATTTCAGTTGATTTCTTCATTAATCAAAGACTACATTCCTTTAGTGTGTCTGTTGATACATTAATTTCTTAATAATGGTTTTATTTTATAAAAAATATATTTTTATTCTCTATTTTTCAGAGTTTTAGAAATTCAACTTGGTAGTATACCACTTAGAATGATAAGCATATCAGTGGTGGAAACTGATTAAGAACCCGAATCTAAGTAGAAATATTGATTCTATGGAGTGGGAAGAGATTGGGAGAATATTTTTCAATAAATATTTTCCCTATTCTATGAGAAAAAATAGAGAAGTATTTATTAGAGTTGAAGTAGATGGAAAATGAATCAGTGCGAATCTTTGAAATGAATTTTACAAGTCTTGATCAATACACCACTAGATTTATTAAGGATCCTAAGAAAAATGTTTATAGGTTATTTAGAATTCTAAGAACCCATATATATATGAATCTAGAAAATATATACTATGAAAGCTATTAGGATATAGTTATAGTGACCCATGATTTTTATATATTGACATTAGGTCATTTTTGCAGAACATTTCATACATTATACAAACACACACCCAAAGACTGTATTAGTTTAGTGCCTTTTAAAACATGGAACACATTATTATAATTTGGTAAAATATATTAGACATCTCCCACAAAGTTTCCCCCCTTTATTACCCCTACCGAAAACCTTTCTTTATAACCTAAGGAAAATAAAACATAAAAAGAGATGATCTCAAATGCTCAGTAAGGGTATACAAAAGATATATGTTGGCATATCATGGGAATAAGGGTATGAGAACATAATCATGAAAATAGAAGATCATACTCTGCATATCAAAGACCTGGGAATAAATATTTACAGTTCATAAGACATGAATCATAATGGAATCAAGATCATAATCCATGAAATCATAACATAAGAATAATACATGGAATTTGTGGTAGTCACATAAGCATATAATATAAATTTCATATTAATGAATGCATTTCTTCAAAGGACATATTAGTTGTATTAGTTCACTTACCATACTATCTTGGTAGTCATGGTCCACTCCTATGTCCATCTTAGTAGTATGTGTTTACTCCCCACACCATCTTAGTAGTCATGGTTCACTCACATGGCCATCTTAGTAGTCATGGTTCACTCACATGGCCATCTTAGTTTATCTCATGTCATATAAATATTTAATCAATGAATTGGAGGGAGATATAGGTCCCACCATACAAATAATGAAATCATACATACATGTTCCACAAAAATATAAATCATTCATTATATCAGAACCCATAGAATGAAATGGGTTTCATAAACATCATTCAATCATAACATAACCCATAGAAAATAAATGATTTTTATAAATATAATTTCATCATACACATAAATAGACCATATAAATAATATATATAGTATCCTTAAAATAAATATCCCCTTTAAAACATAAGTAACATCAAATAATGTTATCTTATATGGAAAATAGTTTTGAGAGATCATTTGAAAATAATTCTTGAGAAAAATATCATTTCTTATTTGAAAACATTCTATTTTGTTAAAATGCCTCAAAATTTTAATATTGTAAATGAATCTTCAAATAATTAAGGTGTTATGATGGAAGTAAATTCTGTTCATTTTATATAAGTTAAAAAACATTCTTCTAGTACTTTTTCTGGAAAAGTCTCAAAGTACATCGTTTGGAAAATGACAAAAATATTACTTTCAACCCATGTATTAAAAAGTAAAAAATCGGTAAAAATGTCTTTAAAAATACATAGGATAATAATATAAACTTTTTTGAAACTGTTTTTATAAAACATGGAAATGAAAAATAAATATTCCCCAATAGAGACTTAAAATGAAATAATCCCAAATATTGATGAGATTGTGAAGTAAATACTCATCACTTTATAGTCAATAGAATCATATTCCCAATGTAAGAAAGATAATTATATGGATATTAATGTGCCATAATATTATTCATAAGACTTATAAAATAAATTTCTAGGCAGTATATACACCTCGTAGTAGAAACAAGTGGTGTATAAAGCATGTGTCCCACATAAATAAAAGCAAGACATAAATCCATTACCTCGTGTCTTGAATTTCTTCATACATGTACAAGCCTCCTGTATAATAATTATAAGTTTATTATAAATTTATTAAATAACCATATTCATATATATAATACCATATAATATTTTTATGACATTTTATTACATATTTATTAAAAATTCCTATGTTAAAGTAACGTTTCGGTTAATAAGTGGTTTGTTTATTGTACATATTTTGACTTGTTTTTATTGATCCTCTTACTTAAATAATGATTTACTTATTTAAAGAATTTAAACATGAATTATATATCATATATATTCAGTATATAAAAATTTATTATAAATTTATAAAAGATTGATAAATGAAATCAAATACATCATTCATGGAGATGATAGGCCGTATGTTTTCACGAACACTATTTCCATTTTCTTGTTAGGTTAAAAGAAAGGAATGTATATGATATATTACCATTACAGAATAATTTTTATGTAATATAAAAACACACAAACACTATATATATATATATATATTCATAAAAATTAATCCTTATTACCATCCAAGAAATATAGATGAATAACAAATCACATTGCATCATGGAGATGGTAAGCCATACGTACGAACGAGCCACATTATCATTTTTCCAAAACATTAGATGGTAAAAAGGTATACATGATATTATCATTATAGATGCATAATTATATCATAAATATCTTATATATATTATAAAAATATAATTTCCATCATAATTTCCAACTATGAGAGGTGGTACAGGAAAAACAAACAATATCGTTTCGTGAGGCAGTAGTTCACCGTACACAAGAATGATAAGTTTATTACCCATTAGATGGAAGTGTGTGTGAGTGTAGGTTTAAAACTTAATAAAAAATCATACCAGTATATTGATAATACTTATGTTATTATATAAACATTAAATAGAAATAATTGAAGGATTTCAAGGAAGAAATAAAATAAAAGGTTCGTTGATGAACATTACCTCTTCTTTGGGTATCTTCTATTGATTTGAACAAAAGGACCCCTTTGGTTGGATTTGTGACCAAATTAAGGCTTAAAGGATTAATTTAAGTAAGTTTTTAGGAGACTTGGGTAGATTTTGTCTCATCCAATTGGCTTTATAGGTTTGAATAAAAGAGAAGGAGAGGTTCCCTTTTATAAGATAGGGGAGTGACATTCTTGGAATCTTCTAATATATTAAATTAATATAAATTAATTTTTAATTCAGAATGGATCCAAAGTGAGTTATGTAAAATATAATATGAGTATAGATCTAAATTATATCAATGAATAATTTTTATACACGTTTAGGTCATATTAATACCCTTATTTTTTCACTTTAACCCTTAGTTAATCCCTATAACTCTTATTGTGATGGAATGTGTTTTTAATACTTATGGGTTAATATAGTTACTATAAAATAGAAAAATAACAATAAATGAGTCTTAAATGATATATTTAACATTTATTATAGTTATTTTTATAGATTTTATATTTTTATTAATTTTATATCATTTAATAAAATATTATTTATTTTAAAGTATCATTTATGTCAATTTTGATACTATTTATTATTTGTTTTTTTAAAATATTATGACAACATGATGACTTAAAAAAAAATTATAATATTTCAATAACATGTATAAGTTATCTATAAAATTCGTTTATATCATTAATTATTTAAATATATATATATTTTAATATTTTTAATAACATTTATTTGATATTTCTGTTAATTAAACAAATACTGCATCAATATTATGCAAGAATTTATTTAAATTATTTATTCTCTAAAAAATAAAAATAAATTATCATGATGAAGATAAATTTATTATCTTTTAAATGACTATTTATAGTCAAATTTATCTTTTGTATAACCATTTATTATAAATTTAATACTTATTAAAAAACACGAGTATGGTATTTTTAACTTATCTTTAAATAAAATATTATAAATGTCATATTTTTACCCAAGTGGATTGAAAATGTTATAATTTCATCCTAAGGTTGATTTTTATCTAAACACGCTTATCCAATGAAATCATAATAAGTGTTAGGGTAATTTTATAATATTATAATATTATTTTTACCTTTAATTACCCAATTTACCCTCTTAAAAAATTGCAAAAGTTACTATTCATAATACCTGAAAATAAAATATTTATATTAACATAATTTGGGCCCCATTATTTCAAATATGGAATCCATATTTCAAAATTTAAAACATATAAGTTTCAGTAATTAATTTAAAATTAACCCCATTGACGGGGTGGGAAAAAAGTTATTAAAGTTAAAACATGTAAAAGGTTGAACTTTTTTTACATCTAAATTCAATGTAAAATTGATACCATTAGCCTATATTAGATTAAATGATAAAAATTTGATCTAATTTTACTTAAACCAATCAAAAATACAATTTAACACTATAAATTATTTTGATAAAAAGGTTATTTTCAATTAAAATTTAGATTTTTTACTATTCATCAAAACATGGAACATATCAAAAAAATAAAAAAAATTAATCAAATTAAATTTTTATATTACTATTTAAAATAATAAGTTTATTTTTTCAAAATTAATATATCAAAGTTCCAAAAATGGATTTAAAATGGGTTCTCCATTAAAAGACGGTAAAATTACCCTTTTGAAAAATATAGGTTTTTATGCAAAAAATTGGGAATGTTCTTATCTTGTGATTATAAAATATATTGGATGAATATATAAAATATTTTTTTGAATATATAACATATATATTTTATTAATATTATTCACTAATTGTAATTTATTTAATTTATTAAGACAAAATGACTTTGGAAGCATAAAAATAAAAATATTTCCTTTATAATCAATTGGTATATATTTTCATTTATAATTAATTGGTAACCAATGAATTTATATTAAAAAATTATATTTTCATAAGTTAGTTAATAATATTCATAACCACTAATTTAATGTCTAGGTTATATCTTATTATATAAAATAATAATATTTTAAAAAATAGACTATTGTTCAACAAAACTTGGTATTGTGTGTAACACAAGCTATAGATGGAACTCGACATTACGTGTAACACAATACAAGAATAGGTTGAGTATACTAAAAGATAAGACGATGTTGCGTATAGGTAAATCTTATCTTGGTGTTGCATATAAAACAATCCAAACATAGTGTTTTCTTATAAAAAAAAATATTCAATATATTGAAATGATTAAATTAATTTGAAAAAAAAATATTTCACAAAATCTCAAGGGGTTACATTCTACCCCCCATTAAAATGAATATCACCCTCAAAATTTTTCTACGTTATCAAAAGATTAATACCTGAATGTTTCTTTTATATAAACCCACATCAAAAAGTGAATACTAAAAATTAATTTTTAAAAAAGGAAAATTGAAAACTTAACAGTTACCCAGATTAACTCATAATTGGGTTTCCACATAGGAGAACTTAGGTGGGAATTGAAAACATGGACTTTGAAGAGAAATATAACTCTCACGTTCTAATGGAGAGTGATAGAGAACACGGTTATGAGAAATTTAATAATAAAAAAGTTGTAAATCTATGATGATCTAAGGGAACATTTGACTCATCAGAAAATAAGGTACTAGGATAATTTTTTTGGTTTCAAGACCCTTTTCCTAAAGTTAAAGAACATTAAAAATAAGATACACTTACATTATTTCAATAAAATCTCACCTTTTTGTTATTCCTTGACCAATTTCTACTTCATACCTTACTCTAAAAATGAAGGTGATTTTTTCATTCTAGAAGGACTGAAGGATCATGATATCCATAAATAGAATGATAAATTATTCCATATATATTTTGTTATCATCACACCAATATGGGAAATAAAATTTATTCAATATGCATAAACCCTCATATGGTGGGATAATACTTTAACCTCTAAAACCTCATCCAATGTTTAATTTAAAACATCCCATAAATGGTTAACCTTATAACCCTCCTAGAAGATGAAAATACAAATCTTTAGAAAGGACACTAAATTTCTCAAAAAACAATTAAGCATTGGTCCCCTATATATCATAAAGTAACTCTTATTTGTCACATACCAAACATGTGGATAAATTAATCGTATAATCTCCTAAAATATGGTAATATCCTAAATTACCAAAAATACTTTTTGAAAAAAATGCACATTTTATTATTCTAAAGTTTATTGGATATTTTCCTTAATTACAAAAAAGTTGTAAACTTCACCCATGGTAGCATAAACCACTTTTCATAAAATTCATAATCAGTTCCAAGGAAATTAGTACCTTCTAATTTACTTATTCATATCCAATATATCATTATCCAAACATCATTATATCAAAATTATGAACATATTAAGGGTTATATTTCCTTTAATATTACGTTTTCTATAAAAATTACTTTTCTATTAAATCACTTTTCGAAGTCTTCATCACTATTCAACATATCCTTTTCAATCCTAAATGAAAAACCTATACGAAAATACTTATATATCTCATAATCTTTGAATTCCAAAAAACATATACACTTCGATCATCCTACTTTATTATTAATCCATTAATCATGCTTCATTATATTAATCTTTCCTCAAATATGAAATATGAATAATGTCTTAATGTTCATCAACCTCACTCTAATCATGCTTCTTACGTTTAATGTAAATAATGCTATTGGAACATCCCATAAATATTACATGTCGTTTTTAGTCTCCTTATCCTCGGCAATATAAAAAATACTAATACCACTTTCCTGGTTTACTTTATGAGATTTTCTATTATGTCATTTATTTTTATAATGTCCATAATATACTCATATGAAACATTCAATGTTAACTAAGTTCCTTCTATCTCTCACTATTGGCTAAAACCATAAATCATAGGGTGAGAAACACTTATCATAATGGAAAACCATATAATCATGAAAAATCACTTGTATGATTTATAAATAATGACACATACTTCTTTAATATATGGAAACTTAGGTTTATCCTTGTCCATTAATGGAAAACATATATTTAAATCCTTCATGATGGTTCATAAAGAGTTTGTAAATTCCCAAAGCATATCCCCCAAGAGTGTCAAACTAGGTGTGCAGAAAGACCCATTATCGGGTACTAGGTTACCCCAAGTCAAGCTTGACACACCTTGTCAGAGTTATTACCCCTAAGTACATCTGTACTAGATTCACATCTACTTTGAGTATCCATATAGGTATGTATTTCTAGGAAACCACTCACTCTATCCTTTACCAAAATTTTAGGACATTTTCCTAAATATTAACTCATCCTTATAATTATCCTTAGATACGTCCCAAGATATATCCTTATAAATATACCTAGGGATATCACTAAGATTTTCTCATTATAGTTTCTAAAGGTTGACAAATCCTTTACTCTGATACCAAATATAGCAACCTAATATTTTCATACATTGACATTACATCATTTTTACAGAACATTTAATACATTACACAAACACACACCCAAAGATCGTATTAGTTTAGTAGCTTTGGAAACTTGTAACACATTCTTATAATTTTGTGAAAGATTTTCCAAATATCCCACAAATATATTCCCCTTTAGTACCCCTACCTAAAACCTTTCTTTATAATGTGAGGATAAGAAAACATAGAAAATGGGTGAGCTCAGATGCTCAATAAGGGTATACAAAAGACATATATAGGCATATCAAGATAATAAGGTATGATAACATGATCATAAAAATATAATATAATACCCTACATATCACATATCATGGAATAAATATTAGAAGTTAATAAGACATGAATAAAAAGGTAACCAAGAGAATAATCCATCCATGAAATCGTAACATAATAATAAGACATGGAATTTGTGGCAGAATCATAAGCATATAATATGATTTCCATTATAGTCAAGTAATTGATGAAAATACCATATTAGTAGTATAGGTTCACTTAAAATACCATATTGGTAGTCATGGTTCACTCCCATGGCCATCTTAGTAGTATGAGTTTACTCCCCATACCATCTTGGTAGTCATGGTTCACTCCCATGACCATCTTAGTAGTCAAGTCTCACTCCTAAGACTATCTTAGTCTATCTCATAAGATATAAATATTTTCCCAATGAATTGGAGGGAGATATATGTCCCACAAATAACATAATGAAATCTTACATACATTCTCCACAAAAACATAAATCATCCATCATATTAGAGCCTATGTAATTAAATGGGTTTCATAAACATCATTCAATAATAACATAACCCATGGAAATGAAATTAGTTTAATAAATACCATTTCATCATAAACCTAAAAATAACATAGAAATAATAGATATGGTATCTTTAAAATAAATATCCCCATTAAAATAAGTAACATCAAATAACGTTATCTTATATGGAAAATAATTTTGATAGATCACTTGAAAATAATTCTTGAGTAAAATATCCTTTCTTCTTTGAAAATGTATTCTTTTCTTAAAATGCTATGAATTTTTAAAAGATAAAATATTATTTGAAAATAAACTTTTAATATTATAAAGTAATATTCAAATAATTAAGGCATCATTATGACATGAAATTTTGTTCATGCTATATAAGTTAAAAAAACACTATTCTTGTACTTTTTTCTGGAAAAGTCTTAAAATACCTCGTTTAGAAAAGGACAAAAATATTTCTTTAAAACCATGTAGTAAAAAGTCACAAATGGTTTAAAATGACTTTAAAAATCCATATAAGAATATTAAAAAAAAATTACACCATTTTTAGAAAACATTGACATATAAATAAATATTCCCCAATGGAGGCTTAAAACAAAACAATCCCAAATATTGATGAGATTGTGAAGTAAATACTCATCACTTTATAAAATAGTAGAATCATATGCCCCATGGAAGAAAGATAATTATATGTATATAAAATACCATAATATTCTTGATAATACTAAAAAAATACATTCATGTAAATTATATACACCATGTATAAGAAACAAGTGGTGTATAAGGAATGTGTCCCACAGAAATAAAAATGAGATATAAATCCCTTACCTTGTGTCTTCACTTTCATCGTACAAGTACAAGGCTCCTGTATAATAAGTACAAGTTTATTATAAATTTATCACATAATAATATTAATATATATATAATACCATGTAAGATTTTATTATGAACTTATATTACCCATTTATTAATAATTCCCATGTTGAACTAATGTTTTGTGCAATAATCACTTTATTTATCGTACGTGTTTTGACTTGTTATTCTTGATACTATTACTTAAATAATGACTTAATTATTTCCAGAATATAAAAACTGACTTATATATCATATATATTAAGTATATAAACATTTATAATAATATTATAAAATATAGATATATGAAATGGAATACACCATTCATGGTGACGGTAGGCCGTACGTACGCATGCACGTCGTTTCCATTTTCTTGTCAGATTAAAATAAAGGAATTTATATGATATATTATAATTACAGAATAATTTTTATGTCATATAAAAACATATATATTAATAAAAATTCATTCTTATTACCATCCATGAAATATAGGTGAATAACGAATCACATCGAAGCGTGAAGATGATAAACCATACGTACGCATAGGCTATGTTATCATTTTCCAAAAACATTAGATGGTAAAAGGGTATAAATGATATCATCATTATATAAGTATAATTATATCATTAATATCATATATATAATATAAAAATAGAGTTTCCATCATAATTACCAACCATGATAGGTGGTAAAGGAAAAATGAACAACATCATTTCGTGAGGTGGTAGTTCCCTGTGCACATGAATGGAAAGTTAGTTACCCATTAGATGGAAGTGCATGTGAGTGTAGGTTGAAACATTAATATAAAAAAATAATAGTATATTTAGGATACTGAGGTTATTATATAAACTTTAAATAAAAATAATTGAATGATTTCAAGGAAGAAATAAAATAAAAGTGTTCGTTGATAAACATTACCTCTTCTTTGGGTATCTCCTTTTAATTTCCACAAAAGGACTCATTTGGTTGAATTTATGATCAAAGTAAGGATTATAGGATTAAGTTAAGGAATTTTGGAGGATAATTGGGCAGATTTTCTCTAAGACAAAGAGATTTAGAGGTGTGAATAAAAGATAAGGAGATGTTCCCTTTTATAAGAGAGGGGAGGGGCACTCTTAGAATCTCCTAAAATATTAAATTATTTTAAATTATTTTTCAATTAAAAAAGGATAAAAAGTGATTTATGTAAAATATAATATGAGTATAGATCTAAATTATATAAAAAAATAATTTTTATACATGTTTAGGTCATATTATTACCCTTATATTTTGGCTTTTACCCTTAATTAATCCCTTTAACTCTTATCATGACAACATGTATTTTTACTACCTATGGGTTAGTATAGTTACTATAAAATGAAAAATGAACCACAAATGAGTAATTAATGGAATATTTAACCTTATTATTTTTAGTTTGAAGAATTTTATATTTTTATGAATTTTATATTATTTAATAAAATATTGTTTATTTCAAAGTATCATTTATGTCAATTTTGACACTCTTCATTATTATTTTAAAAAAAATATCATAACAACATGATAAATTCAAAAAAAAAACACTTATAATATATCACTAACATTTCTAAGTTATCAATAAAATTATTTTATGTTATTAATTATGTCAGATTTTATTTATTTTAATAATTTTAATGTCATTTATTATATATTTCCATTAATTAAACAATTACTACATCATTATTATGCAAGCCTTTAATTAAATTATTTCTTCTCTAAAAATTAAAAATAAATTATACTTATGAAGATAAATTTATTATATTTGATATTATTATTTATAGTCTAATTTATATTCTATATAAATCTGTATTAAAAATGTAATACTTATTAAAAAACACGAGTATGATATTTTTAACTTATCTTTAAATAAAATATTATAAACGTTGCATTCTTACCCAAGTGGATTGAAAAGGTTATAAGTATAGCATTAGGTTTATTTTGGTCAAAAAAAACTTATCCAATGAAATTAGGACAAGTGTTAGGGTAATGTTATGATGTTATAATATTATTTTTAGCTTTAATTATTTGATTTATCCTTAACCATAGTAAATAAAATTACTAAAGTTACTATTCATAATGTACAAAAATAAAAGAAAAATATTTAAATAATTTGGAACTATTATTCTAAATATGTAATCCATTTTTTAAAATACAAAATGCAGAAGTTGCAGTAATTAAGTTACAATTAATCTCGTTGACGGGGTCAGAAAACAAGTTATTGAAGTTAAAACATACAAAAGAATGAAACATTTTTATATCTAAATTCAATGTAAAATTGATGCTAGTGACCTAAATTATATTAAATAATAAAAATTTAATCCAATTATAATTTAAAACTAGTCTAAAATATAATTTAACACTATAAATTATTTCAATGAAAAAATTTGTTTTCAATTAAAATGTAGTATTTTTTATTATTCATCAAAACATAAAACTTATCAGAAAAATACAAGAAATTTAATCAAAGTAATTTTTAAATTTCTTTTTAAAATAAAAATTTTATTTTTTAAATATAATATATAAAATTTCCAAAAATTGGATTTAAAATGGGTTCTCCGTTAAAAGGTTGTAAAATTATCCTTTTTAAAAATATAGGCTTTTATGCATAAAATTGAGATTGTTCTTATCTTATGCTTATAAAATCTATTGGATGAATATAAAAAATATTTTATTGAATATATAACATATATATTTAATTAATATCATTCAATAATTGTAATTTATTTAATTTATTAATAAAAAAATCTTTTGAAACCTAAAAATAAAAATATTTCCTTTATAATCAATTAGTATATATTTTCATTTATAATTACTTAGTAACCAATAAATTTATATTATAAACATCATATTTTAATAATTTAGTTAATACTAATCATAATTTATTATTTAATGGATAGGTTATATCTTACTATATTAAATAATAATATTTTAATAATATACTATTGTTATGTAAAACCCAGTCTTGCATGTAACAAAAGATATCTAAGGAACTCGCCATTATGTGTAACACAATCCATGTATAGTTTTGCATATACCATAAGATAATATGGTTTTGTATGTAGTGTAATCTTATCTTGGTGTTGTGTATAACTCAATCCAAACATAATGTTTTATTATAATAAAAGCTATATTCAGTATATCGAAATGATTAAATTAATTTGAAAAAAAAATATTTCAAAAAATATCAAGGTGTTGCAATAGTGTGGAGTGATTTTAAGGTTGAAATGGAGTTTAGAGATATATAGTGGTTATATATACCAAATGAAAAGAAGAGGGAAATGGATCCAAATGCAGAGAAAATTTTTGATCATGGAACAGGAGGAAAGAAACTACAATTTCCTATATGAAACAAATGTGGGTAAAACATTCAAGGAACTTCTTTCTTAGGAGTGGGAAGTTGTACAAGTGCAGAAGTGATATACATATAGCTCATAAATTTTATAGAGAGGTGAAGCCTCAACTTCTCAATGAAAACAACAAAGGGAATATAGTGAAATCACAATATAAAGTTCAATGATTCAAGTGAATAAAACTTGGAAACTTTTCAAATAAATGACCAAATCAGAAGATAATGGAAGGTAACCACCATAAATCCTAGCATAAGTCAAGGGAGAAAGGTTGTGTTTTTACAATCACAATGGATAAAGTAGAAATTATAAATGATTTCATGGAAGTTACACTCTTTGTTATCTCAAATCATGCAAGTACTTTGTTTGAATATGGTTCTATACATTCCTTTATTTTATCCATGTTTGTAAGAAATTTAGAATCAAACCTAGAACTTCTAGTATTAGATTTATCAGTTAAAACTCCTAAATGAATTATCTGATCATAAAAGGTATATAAAAACTATACTATCAACTTTTATGAATATAATCTCATCAAAAATATAGTAGTCATTCAAAAGGAAGAATTTAACACTATACTAGGGATGGAATGGCTCTCAAAGTATAATGCCAATATCAACTGCATAATCAAGTAAATTTAAATTTTCTAAAATGGAAAACCTAGAGTTATTTTTAAAGGAGAGATATCCCGACTAGAACTTTATCTACAAGAACCTCATATAACTTTCTTTATTGAAATGATTGGTGAATAAAAAGAAGACAGATAATGTCTAAAGATAGAAAATGTCCCCATTTTTTGGGAATACATTGATGTATTTCCTAAAGAGTTACCCAGACTTCCCCCAAAAATAGAGGTATAGTTCTCCATTAAACTAAAACCTAGATCCAAGACAATATTTAAGAACCCTTATAGAATGGAATATGTAGAGTTAGAGGAATTAAAAAAGAAACTTCAAGATATTATGGATAAGGGTTTTATTCAACCAAGTGTGTATCCATAGGGAGAACCTATTATTTTTTGCAAAGAAGAAGGATAGATCAATGAATCTATGAATTTATTATAGATAACTTAATTGGATCAAAGTAAATAACAAATATTCTCTTCCTAGGATTGATTATTTATTCGATCATCTTTATGGGGCTCAATTATTTTCCAAGATTGACCTCCGATTAGGGTATCATCAATTAAGGGTGAAGAAATAAGATATCCAGAAGGATGCCTTTCAAATAAGATATGGGCATTATGAGTTTATTGTTATTCACTTCAGATTGACGAACTCTCCTGCCATATTTAGGGATTTGATGAATATAGTCTTTAAGGATCTCCTTGATAAATTATGGTGGTCTTTATTCATGATATTTTGATTTATTCCAAAATTCATTAGGATAATTAGGATCATCTAGGAGTCATATTACAAGTTTTTTGGAATGAGAATATATTTGTAAAATTAAATAAATATTAATTCTAGTTACAAAAAGTTGTATTCTTGGAGCACATCATGACCAGTGAAAGAATTCTCAGTTGATACTACAAATAAAAATACCATGGAGGAGTGACCACATCCTACTACTATAACTGAAATTTATAGTTTCCTTAGCCTTTAAGGATACTATATAAGGTTTGTGAAAAAAATTTCATGGATTTATAATCCCCTAACTAAGTTAACTTGTAACGTACCGACCCAAGAGCCACTAAAAAGGTTTCCTAAGTCGGTCGGTCACATGTCCTATAGCATGCCTCCACGTATGCCATAAGTTTCCAATTAGCAGTGAGGGTCTATAGGTGGTATGGTGTGGAGACTATACCCTCATGATCAGAGTAACACAATGGTATAAAATATAATCAATATTATAATAAATATATATAAAGATAGTGGAAATTAAAAATAACTAACAACAAATAATTAATAAATAAATGTTCATACATGAATATACTATAATTTACAACCGATAGACATATAATAGGAACAAAAGAGGGAAAATATACAATATAATACATGTATAATGAAATAACAAATGTTTCTAAGGCTAACTCCCTGATCATCCTGAGCATCATCTTAGTCTTGTACTCCTAAGCTCCAAGTACACGAGTGACAACACATAACATAATCCATGATTTTGAACCTACAACCATGAGGCCTGTTTGGGTACCAACTGGTAGCCCAAACATGGTGTGATATATACTTAGTAGGACACCACCAATAAAGCCTTATGAAATCCATCCTGTGAATATAAACTAAATTCGTGTGCATGTATAATAATCAAAATAGTTTAATAAAATAAATAAATATAATCAATTCGGGCTTAGGTTTCTCAAAGGACGCCTGACCGACCATACCTACTTTGGCCTAAGCCGGAACACCTCTGATGATGTGTCACTATATATATATAAGAATATATATATATATATATGTTTGTATATATATATATATATTCACTATATACATAGTAACACATATAGCCACACACACACACACAAAATAATAGTATAGACCCAAGGTGTAACTCAAGAATTCATTTATAATCATAAGAGTCATATTTTAAATATAATTTTCCATTCCCAAGTGTCATAATTTATAAGGGATTTTATGCCCGAGTATCAAAATTTATAAGGGACATCATGCTTGAGTCTCAAAAATCATAAACGATACCATGCCCATGATTAATAGGGGATTCCAAGCCCATAATAATAAGGGACTCCATGCTCATGAATAATAAGGGATGCCATGACCATAAATAATAAGGGACACCCTTCCCATAAATAATAATGGACTCTATGACCATAAATAATAAGTGATACCTTTCCCATAATAATAAGGGATAAATTTCATGTAATAATAAGGGATGACTCAACCGAAATAATAAGGGATGCCATGCTCATAAATAGTAATGGATTCCATAACCATTTATAGTTAAATAAAATAATTATTTACATTTCTTTCATAAGTTCCATGAAGGGGGTGAGTGACATGGTCTTACCATTCACACTTCATTTAATCTAGTTTACACAATTTGGTAGATTCATTAACAAGAAAGAATTCCACGGGAAGCAACCATGGAATAAATTAATTCAAATTCATTTCATGTATCTCATTTATTTTAATTTATAAGATAAGAAAACTAAAATATTGTTTAATAGAAAAAAAGATTCACGGTTTTCATATAATTTCAAACTACCATATTAATTCTATTAGGCTAGTCCTACATAATTATAAAAAAAATCCACAATTGGCCAAGGACCGCGAAGTTCTAACCAAACCATTTAATTCATTAAAGAATTTGTAACTTTTCTAGGAAATTTTAAAGAACACACTTGAGGGGTGGTTTAATCACTAATAAAGGCTAGTCAAAATGTATCATATAATCAAACTCACTATACGAGGTGTTTCAGGTTGAAGTCTTAACCTCCAACCATATTAATGGGTCTAAGGGACATCATAAGTGCGGTCTAATCATTTAATTTAAGGTATTTCACATTCTAGGAGCAACGCGTAGGAAGTCCATCATGAAACACAAAAATAATATTATATAAATCCCAACAAATTAAGAGAAAAATATGTATACCACCTACATCATACTTAAGATACTACACTTGTCTAATATCAGGCCTTGATTAAAGATGGAATGAGATAAATCAGAAGAATTGTCAAATGCTTTGAAAATAGTGGAAATTAGGTCGCATGAAGATAGAGCTGAAGAAGTTGAAATAAATGATGAAAGGAAGGATAATAATTCTTTGACTTACTGATATTCTTCCAATGAACCTGACAATTCTTGATTTGGAGCTCAAATGAGGAAGAATCCACCATGGGAAGAGGATGAGGGGTGTGTGTGTGGGAGGACTCCAAGGAAAACGAAGGAGTAAAAAGGGGTGTAAACCCGTAAAGGGTCGGTGGTAAAAATCAACATTTTACCACTTTAATGAGGTTCATGGTTAGGCCATATGATTTGTCTAACTGTGTGACAAACATGTATCTCTCATAGCCTAATATCCAAACCCCACATGGTTTAGGCTAACCATGCACCAACCATACACAACCTTTGTGCCAACCTCTACAATTTACTATAGACATTCCAAATGAACATGAACCAAACATATATTGGTTTAGAAAACCATGAATCACCCCCTTATAGGGCTGTACAGTTTCTCATGAGGGGTCGAACAGTTTAAACAAACCATGCACCATGTTTGTTTCTCCTGGAAAAGAGTTTCTGGAGCCTATCACTCATGAATCTCATCCATAATTCTAGGACACCTCTTTGGCCTAAAAAATCATCCATAAAAAATATTTTAAGTGTTTCAATCCTCAAAGTTACATTCTAAAGTTAAGTTTTTGATTTTTCCCATCCAACAATCAAAAGGTCCAAATTCCTTTAGAACTTTCAACCTTCTCTAAAAACACGGGACCTTACAATCTCCCCACCATGGAACTTATCATCCCCAATAATCCTTGGGAAAAAATAGAAACATATTCTAACCTAATTAGGTTTTGAATTCACACTCGGATGGATGTATTTAATTTCCCACATCCAATGCACCTGCAAACATCATTTCCAATATATGGTACTTAAGACGCTAAGACTCGAACCAATGCTTGAAACCACAGTCAAAACATTGATATGAAGCTTACTCGATCTCATCTAAATTGAGACAATATCAGGTTGACATATCTTACATCATATGTCTGATGTAACTTCCCACTACAAGTTCTAGTTTTAAATATCCAATTATTATTCAAAGTACTCCCACCATAAAAATTGCTAGCTAAAAAATTTCAGTAGCATTCTAGAGATGCTCCTGAAATAGTTATTCAATCACACATGAGGAAACTAACCTCAGTCCTTGATCTGATCGAAAAAATTGAACTCTAGTCTACCAATATAAACTATTCCAAACTTTCCTTGAAAATCCACCATCTTCCTTTGAACTAAGCCTGTCACATGCCGACGACATGTTAAACATGGTTCCTTACTGAGAAAATCCAAAAACTAAAGGAACTCAAATCGAAATTATTCAATATTATTATTTCTAAAAGCATTCAACTTCACATTCAACACGTCACCAAAAAATTTCAAACACCTCTAACCCAAGGCATATTGAGATCATTATGAAAATTTTGACTAAAGTCATGCTGGGCTTTCAATGATGTCTCTTGGCTGAAATATCTCTTAATCAAAGTTTTCATTGTGGCATAATTCCAACATTGACACTATCCCAATCCAATATTCATAGATTATCATAAGCTACATTGGGCTTAATTACCACATTTGTATTTCACCCAAATCCATAATGGAGCGTTCACCTGGAATTTACTGAGAATTTTATCCATAAATTGGTTCATTTATTAAATGGAATCAAGGATCCAAACTTATCATCCAATGAACAGCCTCAAGATTCCATGACCCTTCTCACAATATAACAGCCCACTAGAAATCGACATTCCGTTCCCCACCTTATGAGAATAATTTTCATCTCCCCATTGAAAAGAGGACCTAATTATCACTACCCATTCCCATATATAACAACTGGGGTGTCTAAGAACCCACTCATCCTAAGAGATAATGTAAACATCATTCACCACCAATCCTTTCTATACAATAATGGTTTTCATAGTGAATGGAAAAATTTAACTCATAACAAGGGTCACCAACCTTAAAAAACCAAAAATGTACTATACACCAATTTACTTTCTATAAAATGATCCTTAAGAAAAACTCCCAATGAATACTTTCATTAAACCATAATGGATATTAAAAAAGGTAGCTTATCATATAGACAATGTTATCTTAGTGTTCTCTGGGCGATGTGAAGAGAGGGGGAAATATTTCCTTTGACTGGGAGTACTCTGATATTTCATCTATAGGCATGTACCCATCTCTCAGAGATATAATCACATAAGAAAAACCAAACCTTAGTTCAACAAACTCTTCAAACCATGTATCCTGACTATGAGTGTCCAGGTTTAAACATGGGTCTACTATATTACGGTGGAAAATTTAACTCTAGGTCAGCCCTCATCATAGAACTACCTTTAATTTATTGAAAACTCTAAGTTTACATACACAAAAGTGTAAAGTTAAAAAAAAATCAACCCTCAACCCACACACGACCACTCATGAACTGGATATTTAAAAGGAACTACATGAAACTAGTGTGTACCATTCATCTCTCACTTATCATAGTGAGTGTACTAGCTCATACCACCTCATTCAAGACCCATCTCATGCTTATGTTAGTTGTTCACCATTTAATCCAGGATGACCATGCTAATTGGAATGTAAGTCTCATTAAGGATGGATCTCCCTTAGAACCCACCTTCAAAATAGGAATCTACATCTACCACTAACTTTTAAATGACTAACCACCTCAGGATGTCATTTAGGATTCAAGTATTAAACAAACTTACAGGCCTCCTAAAGCTATTTCAGGAAATTTTAAGATTTTCCTTTATAATCACATTCCTTATACCTGAAGGAAACAATATTCTTGATCAAAATGATGCTTCCCACATTAGGAGTGTATTTGTTTTTGATCTATTGAAAACAGAGTTCACTTTATGGAACACACTCTGTCACCATCGAATGCGATTTCTGGATATTTCCAATGTACTAAAACCAAGCACTAACATGAAAAAAGCATAAAATAGATGCATATAAGCATGATAGATCTAAAAAAATATTAGGAAAACATGTTAAATTCATCATGAGTAATGTTTACACATGTCATAAACATATGGAATAAAATACAAGATTAAAACCGATCAATAGTGTTATTACACTCAATCCTTTTTACAACGTTATACCTGGTATTGGGATAAATTATCCATCTTATGAGGACTCAAGGATATGTTACTGTATAGAAGATTTCACACCCAGATTACTCTAATCTGGATATGACCTATGAATGGAGCTTTCCAATACTCATGATTCATTACAAGAAATCATGACTCCACATGTTTTAAGGAATTATGTGACCCTATCACTTGAAAAACATACAATTTAATGTATCACATTTAAATCAATGGATCTTCATGTAACAACACATGAAAATGTGATATTAGTATAGTGCAATGGAAACTATGTAATCCTAGAATATGATAGGCCATTAAAGATGAGGGAGGTCACATGAATAATGAAGTGGTTGATCATGCCTGAGGAATGTATAACCTACTTGAATAGATCATTACATAATGATCTAACACTTAAAAATTATCAACTTACCTAATGATCACCCATTTACCCAAGGTGTCGTCTCTTCACTAGAAATCCTACTCAGAAAAAATGGAACCTAAACGAGACTTCATGTATGAAAATATTTATAACCATTTCATAATGTTTTAATTTTTTCGATGGTACTACCTTTATAATAATATACCCTTAATTACTCAAGGAATCCACCCTAAAAACATCCATTCATAAAAATTTACTATACCTCACCACATATCCATTAGTTTTAAAAATAAGAGAAAGAAACTAATTGAGATCTTCGATAAATGTTCACACTCCTTCTTAAGGCATCTCTTAAGGAAACTAAAGCTAACCCCTACTCAAGGGTTCTTCTATAAACACATATAAAAGGTTTTTTTGAAGGTATTTTTATCAATGATCATTTGTTACAATATTAATACAACTCATATAAAAAATATATCATGTAACAGATGTTAAGGTAAACCACACTAAACATTTGGTTTAGATAAACCATCCAATATTAGGCAAATTATCTCATAATTTACTTTTAAAAAATTAATAATTATTTATTTAACCATTAAATTATCACAATAGGATGATTTAAATAAAATTTAAATTCCAAATCTATAGAGAAAAAAACCCTTTTGGTTGTAATTGACATTTTAATTAAAAGAAGCCTCATAATAGAAAATCCCAAAGTAGATAAAACACCTTTTATTAATTAAGGGGTACTGGTCAAGTAAGCTGACACAATACATTTATATGTAACACCATATAAGCAACTATAAACACTTTAAATAACCATCCCATTAGCATAAAAAACCCCAAGGTGTTAAGATATAAGCATGTAAAGGAGAAAAGGTGACCTATAGGGGTCCCATCAATTCAAACCAGATTCACATAAGTGTAACCCATGAAAATTATTTTATTCAAGATTTAACACACCCTTAATGGGTTTATTTCATAAGAAACATGTACCAACTCACCTACTTGGGTCCATTTTTGAATTTAAAATTTTGTTATATGGGTCATTATTCCCAAGTTATAGAGGTAAAATCCTTTAAAAATTTATAATTTGAAACTATATTTATAAGAAATCATTTTCTATATGAATTGGAGTTTATAATTTATATATATACATCCTGGTTCAGTTATATGAATCACCATTCCCAAATTATAAAGGTATATGATCTTATAAGGCAAAATTATCATTCATGCAACTGAAACCATATTTTTATCATTGGTCTCAAAACATAACAAGTTTTTATATTATGGTTCAATTATAGGGGTCACCATTATCTAATTTATAAAGTCCCATACTATTTATAATTTGAATAATTAGCTCCCATTTAATTGTAACCCATAATGTTTTATCCCATTATAACAATAGTAAAAGTTTAATAACTCAAACATGTCATAGTTGGTTAAATAGATAGATTTCCATCATTAAGATATATGAAAAAATACCATTTAGGTTGATGCATACACTTTATGTAACCGACCATCCATTATGACTATTAAAAGACATACTATCATAGCAGTAATACTAGTAAACATGAAAGAAATCATAAAAAGCTACTATGTAAGTAGGAAACACTATAAAAAAGTATGTTAATCCAATAATCATGGTATACACATAATCATTCTAAATAATCAAACATGCATTCTATAAAAATAATCAAGCATCAGACAATCTATAATGCAATCTACATGGCATGGCATATGCATGGAATGCGAATCTATATGTTCCTATAATGATGCATTCCAAAATACTTTCTTCCTTCACTAAGACAAGGGTAAAAACTACATAAATTAGTAAAACAATGGAAGTACAACAATCACTCGAGGAGAAATATCAATCAACTATAATAAAGATTAGTATAAACATCAGTCCCATCCATGGTAACTCGATCTTTCCCTCATGTGTGGGTTGGATGGACCCAGACACAAGCTATTTACCAAGTGCTGAAACATTCCTAGTCTTATGTCTACCATCCTAAAATATTAAGACAAAAGGAAAAGATCATTTAATACCACTTTGTAACATCCCAACCCAAGAGACACTAAAACTGTGTCTCGAGCCAATCGGTCACATAGTCTTAAGAACACCTCTCCATATGCTAGAGACTACTGACTAATAGCGAGGTTCTATAGGTGCTACAATGGGGATATTATACCATCATTATTATAGTAGCACAATGATATAAAAAAAATCAACAACATAATCAATTTAAATAAAGGCAGTGGAAAATAATAATAACTAAAAATAAATAATAAATTAACAAATATTCATGCATGAACATGATATAATGTACAAGATAAATACATATGAAACAATGAAATAGATGTACCCTCATATTTTCTAAAATTATAATATGAGTTGAAATTTTAGGGATAAAATCCTTAAAGGTGGAAGAATGTAACGACCTATTTTTTCAGTTTGGTTTTTTCCTAGATAAATGTGTGATATATTATATTATATAATATTATAAACATAAAACACACTGTGAAATAAAAAAATTGTTTCATTAATGAAAATCACTAAATTAACCAGATCAAAACCCATGAAAATTCCAAACATTACAATGGGACAAAAAATACAAATTAAGAAAAGTATAATGAGAAAATTTGAATCCTTCCAATCTGGTACAAACATCTCCCCCATGACCAACACTATAGAAATGAAATAAAATATTACTAAACCAATAGCAATCTTATAAAATAAAAATATAGAACCTTGGGAGTAATTTTAGTGAATTTTTAATAAAGTAATGTAAAGGTATTTATAGGGGGTAATATGACCATTGGAATAGTAACCTGACTATTGGGAATAATAACCTTGTCGTTGGGAATAGTAACCCAATTATTGGAATAGTAATTGAACTCAACATAATACAATGGGATATAAATAATAATTATAATCTGTAATTTATGAAAATATAAATATTACAATTCCATAAAATAAATATCAATATTGAAAATATAAGCATTCTTTTTAATAAACTATATTTTAATATATTTTTTAAAAATCATAATTTTTTAATATAAAAAATTAAAATTACCTATGTTAGAAAATTATTTTGAAAAAATTAATTTCATATTTGTAACCAGAACATTGAAATTGTCTAAGGATGTTTTGGGGGTAATTTTCTAGAATACTTTTATTTCTACATGAATAGAAAAAAATATTGTTTTTGAAATAACAAATGTTTTATGACATAATGATGATATAATAATGAATTAATAATCTTTTAATTGATAATTTAAAACCAAATTCAATTTAATAATATAAATGGGTCATTTAAAAACACTAAACTTTATTTCCATACCTAAAAATCATTTTACACAGCCTAAGTAAAAAATATTTCATTAATTTTTTTTTCATTTTTACACTTTATTTTTGATTAAACAAATAAATTAATATTATAATATGTTTTAAAGTATTAATATCATGTTATTTAACTAAAATATATTTCATAATGTCAAAAATATTATATTCAAAGGTTTACCTTGATATAATATTTTATTCAATATTTTATTTTATGGATACCCCTCTTCTCAGGTATAAATTGTTGGAACCGGGAATGCAGCGAAAGCCCACAACATTTGGGTTTTTTAAATTCTTCCACCGAAGGTCGATGTAAACTTGTCGACGTCGGTGAAGTTCATCCTAGTCAAAGTCGAGGATCTTGTCTGGAGGGTTATAAGCACAATATTAAACTCTTAAATACCTAGTTTAAATCCAAAGCTGTGCACGACATCTTCTCATCTTTAGAAATCGCTGCTCAAAGAATACGAAGTCAAATTCCTCTAGATTGTCTACACATTCTTCAAGGAATCTGTGGGAGCACTGTTCGTTGTAATTCGGGTGCTAGCGCGGAATTACGACGACGTCTTCGATGCTCCAACGATCACTGCATCGCTTTGCTAGCAATGACTATGAGAGTGCTCGATCTGAAGTCCTTGGATCTAGAGCCTCTCTCTCTAGAACATGGGAGAGATGAGAGGAGAGAGAAGCCCCATTAATAGTAAATGGAAAATCCCCTCTTCTTCTATTTACAGTGCTTAATTAAAATACTTAGTATAACCTTTCTGTCCCCGGATACTTAACACACTATCAATGACATTTTATGACTACTAATCTAAGTCATAAATATTATTATCATTAAAATATATTACACGATAATAATTGAGTCATTAATTCGACTCGTTTCTCTCATAAATATTAATTGAACCTTGAATAATTTAATATTCGTCAATTAATATTTTTCAGGTATTTACTTAAAACCTGTAAATACATTTAATAAATAAATTCAATACTCATTATTCTAAACTCAAATAATATGAATTCATTTATTTCATTGGTGATCGTTTACCTTTGATAAATCCTAGACCCCAATGGTGGGTCCCACAATGTCCAAAAACTAATATTCAACTAAATAGGACAGATTCTTGAATACGCTATTGTGTGTGACCCTCTAGGACTTATCTCATCAACAGTGAATAGTATTCACAGACCAAGAGTCAGATCTAGTAACATATCATAACCCCTAAAGAGATAAGGATTGTCACATTAGCGACAACCAACCTACGAACACACACTATATAATATAATATCTTTTTTTGAAATATCTCATAAAGCAGGACACACTCACATGTCATCGGCCTTTTCTTGCTTTATATTTTGTTGATTTAACTAGACGGATTTACCCTTGACTGCCATGGACATGGTCTTATAAATGTACTACCATCTATATCAACATGGCCTGAGATATATTACCTCCATAACCCAGAAGCGACAAATCCTTTCTTGACCATTCAACCAATTCCATGCCACCAATGACGCACCCAACACAAACTACCTCACCACGACTTCATTTCAATGGTTTTCACCTTGCATCAAAGTATACAATCAAATGAAATTCATTGGTAATGATCTCAAGTCATGAGACCATTACACATGATCATATATAGGATCATCCAAGGACACCTGAAACATGTGGTGTTCCTATTGGTGGGTCAGTCCTCATGATCTTACTACTAGAGATCACCAAGTGCGAACCTCATGAGAAGAAGTCTCAATGATTATGATCCCCCAACACCTGATATTCAAACATCTACTGTGTCCAATTAGTAAGATGTATCTAGACTATAGAACATATATTAAAGATTAATGTCATAGTATCTTGAGGTTCTTATTATAGATTGGGAACTACTATGACCTTTAGATACAACAATTAATCTTTGGATATTACCATTTAAACAGTGGATGCAGAAAATTCTACACTATAATAGTAAGATGACATCATGTATAGATAATTGTATACATGATATGGTAATCTATAGCACTGAATAGTTGGGTCTAGGGAACCCACTATTTCAACATAAATAAATCCTCTCCCTACCCATGGAAAAATACTACTCCCACACTTACTGATAAGAATAAATGTTATATATATATTTTTCTATCACTTATCCATTATTTTTCATTCATATACTCGATAATGAACGTGGTAGATGTCTAATATTGCAGGAAATAGAGCTTCACAAGATTCCAAGTAAGAAAGGTAGAAAAGCTACAAAAAATGTCCAAGTACACATCGTGTACTTGATGATCACAACCTGTATCAAGATATGAAGCTTAATTCATGACCAACCACGATGACTGAAGGAATTTTCAGTTCATGTCACGACTCCCTCTTACATGTCGTGACACCAGTCAAACTAAACACTGAGAAATCTATGAGGATTCAATCCGAAGATCCAAATGGCCATGAAGTACATGTCATGAACCACCTGTACATGACGTGACCATGGTCAAACATCATTAATCCATGGAAGATCTGCATTCCAAACTAGATATTCTCATAGAAATAACATGGATTAAGGGTTTACAACATGACGATCAAGTACATGTTGTGATCATTTCCGCCTATATAAGGATCAGCGTGACATCACTTTGAAGAGCATGCTTGGATTAGATCTCTCTCTCTCTTTTATAATCCTTTTGAGATTTCCTTCTCTTTTTCCTCATTAAAATGCTTTAGTTTGGGAAATTTATTTACATTTTCAATCAAATATCCATGGATTCACTTTTCTTCAACACCTTCAATTCCCATGTCGTTTCAATCCCATTCCTTTCAAGTAAGGTTTTATTTAAAGTATTCTTGCATGATCATTTCATATCATTACATGTTCAATTCCATTATCATTGTTATCATGATTTCCCCTATCCCTTTTATCACTTTAATTACCAATATGAGTAGCTAAATGCATTGGGGTAGGGATCAAGATTCGATGTATCTAGACACTTAATTAAATCTCTAGTTCTAAAATTGGAAAACCTATATGGATTAGTAATTAGTATATAAACCAATGGTCAACCCCCATTTGTGTGACTGTACTATGGCCATCTAACAATCAAGCAAATGACCCTATCCTAATTGAAGTAAACTATGAATATGACCATTATCTTAGGGAATTTTTTGCAATAGAAACTAAACGTAATGCATCTAGGACTATAACTAGCCTCCTGACCATGGAATAGCTACATCCTAGGTAGAACTAGAATACTTGACCCAGGTTGACTAGTGCCTACTGCTTACTTTTCAAACTAAGAACATAGGACCTTGCCAAGATTAAAACTAGGAACACCTTTATCTAGATACCTGGACTTGATTCCAACCCCTCTTTCATCACTTTATGTCAAACCCAAAATTAGTTAGAATCTCACAAACATTAGTAAACTAGTAAGGTCTCTTGCAAAGGATTTAAGAGCATATTTATTTCACCCATAGAACATCATCCTCCTCATGGGATTGACCCCATACTTCTACTTTAATACATCTCAGTAGTTAGTAAATATTGGGACATATATAAATTTTTAATTTGACCCACGCCCTAAGGAATTAATGATGCTCGTGGGTGGATGCTCAAATTTTGGCGTCGTTTTCGGGTAGGCAATGTTGTTTTTATGTGATTAGGGATCTTGTATAGGTCTAGGATTACCATTACCTCACCCCTTTATTTTGTTTCTAGACTCCCTTGCATCTTTTCATTTTCATTTTTTTCTCTCTCGTTCACCCTGTGCATGTACCAAGGTCATTTGAATCATTCAAAGACTCTTGAAGCACAATATCTTTTTACCTTCGATCCCAAGATCAAAATGAATTTCTTTTATCTTCATCGGTTAGCAATGGCTGAGCAATTCCACCCTGCGAGACCTAACCTTTGAAACCCCAACCATCAAATCATTCAGGGAGAGCACCCAATAATAAACCAGGATAAAATGATCCTGGAGTATGGCTTGCCATCAATTCAGGGTGCGACTCCTAGTATTGTTTGTCCCCCTATCCAAGACCACACATTTGAGATCAAACCTAGACTCATTCATATGATCCAGAACATGGGGCAATTTAGTGGTCTTCAGAGTGAAGATCCACATGGACATATTGCCAACTTCCTGGAGTTCTGTGATACCTTTCACAACCAGTAATTTTCATCTGATGTAATAAGATTCCATGTCTTCCCATTCTCCTTATGAGAAAGAGCTAAGGAATGGATAAAAAATCAAGCTCCCTAGTCAATTACGACTTGGGACAAGCTGGCCAAGAAATTTCGAGACAAGTACTTCCCACCCACCCCAACATGGAAGCTTCAAATGGACATTCAAAATTTCAGCTAAATTGATGGAGAATATTCTTGGGAAGCATGGGACCACTTTAAATAATTAATGAGGAAGTGTTCACATCATGGATTGGATACGTGGATACAAATCCAAACTTTCTATCAAGGAATCCAAACAACGTCACAGAATGTTGTCAATGAAACTGTTGATGGAGGTATCATGTTCAAGAATCTCGAAGCTAGAAGAGCTATTCTAGATGAAGTATATCACAATGACTGTTTATGGTAGCGTGATCATGGAACACCACTATTTGGAATACACCAGATTTATGAGACAACAAGGATAACAACACAAGTGGAAGTGCTCACCAAAAAATTAGAATCATTTTAGATACTAACTAATCAACCCTCTCTTGCCCCTATAATGGAATTACAATCATGCAAGATGTGAAGTGGACCACATCTATATCAAGACTGCAAAGTTGGATATGAAGAACCACAACAAGATTGTAATTACATCAATTACAATCTACCGAACCAGCCATTCTAGCAGCAATATAATTATCAGAAGAGTCCTATTCAGTAGCAACCTCAGAGCAATTAGGGATATTTTCAATTGAGAGGAGGAAAAAACCAATTTATATCTCAAGGAACACTAGGATACCCTCTGATGAACCCTATAACAAGACCAAAATATTAAAAGAGACAATTCCCTCAAAGATCACAACAATTTCAGCCACCTCAACAAATACCTCAGCAATCACCTATGCAAAGAAATTTGGAAAACCTCCTGGTGTCATTTGTGCAAAACTTTGATCAAAGAATGATAACCCATGAGATAGATATAAAAAACCAGAGAGTTTCACTAAGGAACCTAGAAATGAAAATGGGTAAAATCTCAAATACCTTATCTGATAAATTACCAAGTATACTACCTGGTAACACTGAGACATACCCACGAGAGGAAGATAAGGCCATGGTACTGAGGAGTGGAAAGATTATAAACTTACGACAAATTAAATAAATAATTCCATAAGAATAAGAGCTGATAAAACAACCATTACCTGATGAATTCAATCCCACCTTATATCATGAAGAAGTACCAGATGAGAAGGAACATATACCTAAGCAATAAAAGGAACCTTTGTATGTCTCCCCACTTAAATATCATCCACCTATTATCTATCTATAGAGATCAATACAAATTTGGTAGGAGATACAATATAAAAAGTTCCTAGATATGTTCAATCAATTATATATCAACATCTCTTTTGCCGAAGTTATTGCCCAAATGCCCATTTATGCCAAATTTCTGAAAGATCTGTTATCAAATAAAAGAAAAATAGTTGACCTAGGAGTCATATAATTAAATTAATAATGCTCTGCTATTGTACATTAGAAAATTCCACCAAGTATGAGAGACCCTGACAACTTCTCAACCCCTTGTGAGATAGGCACATGCAAATTTGGAAGAGAACTCTGTGATATTGGAGCAAGCATTAAACTCATGACAATGAGTACTTTTGAAAATATCGAACTCAAATAGCTCGAATAAACAAGGGTGGATTTACAATTAGATGATCGTTTGGTCAAGTACCTTCGAGGTATTCTGGAATATGTACTAGTAAAGGTTGGAAAGTTCATTTTCCCAGCTAATTTCCTAGTATTGGACATGCAAGAAGAAGGTGATGTTCCTATTATACTTGGAAGACCATTCTTATCTACAGTAAAGGCACTAATTTATGTGAACTAAGGATGTCTCATATTTAAAGTAGGAGAAGAAAATGTTGTGTTCAACCTAATTCGAGCTGTGCAACACTCAGATGACACTATGGATTGTCATGCAATTTCTCTCACCTCGAATGAAGAAGAATATATGGCCATCGATGAAGAAAGTGGAGGATCTATTACAAAATAAGGAGACTATGACTTTGAGGAAGTTAAATTTATTGAACCACTCACCAGAGACGTGGTTCCATCATTTACCCCATCCAGCACCCATCCTCCTCAATTAGACCTAAAACCACTGCCTAGTACTTTAAAGTACTCATTTCTAGGGGAATCTTCCTCTTTACCCATTATAGTCAACTCCGAACTATCCCATGATCAAGAACAAAATGGTTGATGTCCTCAAATGACACAAGAAGTCTATCGCTTGGGGATTGGTAGAAATTAAAGGGATCAATCCCATTGAATAAACTCACATAATCTTACTTGAAAAGGATGAAAAAACAAAACAACAAACTCAGAGGCGGCTCACACCACCCCTGAAGGAAGTTGTCAAGAAAAAGGTGCTTAAACTCATGGATGTAAAAATAATCTCATACAATGAATGGGTAATCCCCCTCCAAGTAATTACCAATAAAGGAGGACTCATGGTAACAAGAACAGATGACAATGAACTTATTTCAACATGCACCATCACTGGATGGAGAGTTTGCCTGGATTACAGATGTTTAAACTCAGCCACAAGAAAATACCATTTAACTTACCTTTTATGGACCAAATGTTAGAAATATTAGAGGGTAATGATTTATACTATATCCTAGATGGCTATTCAGGATATAATCAAATTTCATTCGACCATTTTGACTAGCCAAAAACCACCTTCACTAGTCCTTTTGGTACTTTTGCGTACAGACACATGTCCTTCGGTGTGTTTAATTCTCCATAAACTTTCCAGAGATGTACGGCACACATCTTTCATGATATGGATAAATAATTTCTTGAAATTTTCATAGAGAATTTCTCAGTTTATGGAAGATCATTCGATGTCTATCTCAACAATATAGAACTAGTTCTTTTACACTGTGAAGAAAAATGTTTGGTGATGAATTGAAAAAAATGTCACTTCATGGTGCAAGGAGGAATCATACTCATCCACAACATCTCCAAAGAAGGAATCAAATTAGATCCAGAAAAAATCAAAGTTATCAATGATATACCTGATCTATCCACTATTAAGGGTATCATAAGTTTCCTTGGACATGCTAGATTCTACAGATTCTTCGTAATAGATTTTTCTAAAGTCGCACATCCCTTGACACACTTATTTTCAAAAGATATTCATTTATAATTCAATAAGTAATGTAAACAAGATTTAGATACTTTGAAAAATATCCTGATGACATCTCCAATCATCATAGCACCAAACTGGGAAAAATATTTTGAACTTATGTGTGATTCTAGCGACCTTGCTATAAGCGCTGTTCTAGGAAAACATACAAATAACATCTTTTGCCCAATATATTATGCAATTCACACATTAAATGAGGCTCATATTAATTAAATGACCAGAGAGAAGGAACTCTTAGCCATAATGTATTCCTTTGAAAAGTTCCATTCTTACCTTGTTTTATCAAAAGTTATTGTTCATACGGATCATGCTGCCCTTCGGTACTTGATGACTAAGAAAGATGTAAAACCAAGTTTAATACATTAGATTTTCTTACTAAAAGAATTTTATTTAATAAGGAAATATATGAAGGGAATAGAAAATGTCATTACAGATCCCCTCTCTAGACTACCTCTTCCATCATCAAAGGCAACAATGCTGATATCGAGGTAGATTTTCTTGATGAGACCCTATTTAATATCCATACCCAACCTTGGTTCTCCGACATTGCCAATTTTCTTGCAAAAACATTCCTACCTCAAGATTTATCTTATAAAAAATGGAAAAAGTTTCTTTTGGATGCCAAGAACTACTTTTAGGATGAACCTATACTTTTCAAGAGCTGTGTTGATGGCCTTTTAAGACATTGTATTCCATAAGAAAAAGCGCATAATGTAATTGTAATGTGCCACAATTCACCAACTGGTGGAAATCATGGGCGTAGCGCACATTGGATAAGATCCTACAAAGTGTATTTTTTTGGAACTCATTACATCAAGACACCAGGAGATTATTCCACCACTATGACTGATGCCAAAGGACATGGAATATCCGCAAAAGAAATGAAATTCCATAGAACCCCATGCTAGAAGTTGAAGTATTCGATGTCTGGAGAATATACTTTATGGGAAAATTCCCCACATCACATGGAAAGACATATATTTTGGTTAGAGTGGACTATGAATATAAATGGGTCAAATTCAAAGAAATGACTCATGAAACTTCCAACGTGGTAATAAAATTCCTGAAGAAAAATGTGTTTGCACGTTTTTATTTCCATGACTGCTCATTAGCGATCACGGAACATATTTATACAATAAACTAGTGATAAAAAATGATTTAACGATATGGGATCCTCTAAAATAAAGGAACCCCTGTCACCCACAAATAAACAGGAAATTCAAACTATCAAATAGGTAGGTAAAGTAGAGCGTAGAAAAAATAGTCAATACAAGCAGAAATGATTAGAGTCAGAAACTAGATGATGCATTATGGGCATATTAAATGGCTTATAAAACACCCATCGACACCACCCCATTTCGACTTATTTATGGAAGACCATGTCATCTTTAAGTGGAGTTAGAGAACCGATCATTTTGGGCGATAAAAAAACTAAATTTGGAGTTAGACAAGGCTAGAGAGAAGAAATTTTCGAAATTAACAGTGCTGGAAGAATTAAGTAAAGATACTTATGAGAATGCATGAATTTATAAGGAAAAAACAAAAGAATGGCACGACCGATGGATTTCAAGAATCACCTTCATCACAGGGAATAAGGTTCTTCTATTCAACTCATTATTGAAACCTTTCCTAGAAAAGATAAAATCAATATGGACTGGTCCTTATGATGTTATCCAAGTTTTTTTGTATGGAGCAATTGAAATTCAACTAGATGGAGAGACGCCATTCAAAGTGAATGGTCAACAGCTGCAGATTTTTCAAGAACCATTTCATGAGGGATATGTCATCAACCTCATGTTCAACTAAACTATAAGGATGTCTAGATGATTACTTTAAAGTTAGTGCTTTATGGAAGTAAACCCATAGTTGTTTTTGAGTTTTGTTTGAGTCTTGGAATTTTTAGTGTTTCATTACAGTACTTTGTACAAAATTTCATTTGATAAATAAAATGGTTACCATTATTCCTTATTTTTGCACTTTCTTGTTTTTCAGCTATTCAAATGTTTAAACATGGGGATTAATGTTTGGTCTATAGTGAAGGATTTTTCTACTAAAATATTTTGCAGGTGCATAAAAACTTCAATGTTAAGACAACTAAAACACCCCCATGACATACCACTTCATCTCAAAGAGATATTTATTCCCTCTTTTTAAATTCTTTCATCACTTCCATGTCAATTCAATGATCAAAAAATCAAAAATAACTACCACACCACTCCCACCCATTGTTAGATAGTGGGGAAACTATATCCTTTTAAGTGGGGGGGGGGTATTCTCATTTTTTTATAGAGATACACTTGATTTTTGTTTGTTCTGACTGTTCTAGGTGACATTTTTCAAACTGATAAGCATGCTAAAAATTTGAAAACCATTATGCCTATGTAAATTAAAAATAAAGTTAAAAAAGAAAAAATTAAGAACCATGTTTCACCGATGATTAGAATTTTATAATGAATTTTGAGTTTAGAAGTTTAATTCAAATTCAAAATCTTTGAAATCGTGATTAATTAACTCACCACTTAGGATTTATGCCCTTTGTAATTATCAGTTTTTATTTTATTCTCACTACCCGAGAGGATTCTAAGCCTTCAATATCATTTTCTTTTAGGAGCATATTTCTTGAGAGATACTTGGGGTATAGAAACCTACTAGAACTTGCATTGAGATCTTATCAAAATAATGAATGAACAAATGTAATTTTAAAATGATTTAGGCAGCCTTTGATAGCAATTTTACCTAAGACCCACTTAACATCTATCATTAGTTTATCCCATAGTTTCCATGAATGAACTATTAAAGAAAAGCTATTTCCAACCTATTTCCCTTCCTACCCTTCTCTTTATACAATGCTTGAAGATTATTTTTTGAACAAGTGTGGGGGAGGAATTCAGATAGAATGGGATGCTTTCACTTCCAGATATGTATAGTATGCTCACCTAACTACTTAGTTGTGATCCATATGCCTTTTTTGTATCTCATTCATATTATGTTCCTTTGTAAAATTTAAAAGAAAAGAAAAAATTGGTATGGGTTGTGTACTAAGAGGGTCAAAAATCACCATTTTTAAGACCGATAAATCCCTTGAAGGATCATATGTGGTTAGGTAATGAATGTGAGATCTATCCTAGGTATAAATTTCAAAAAATAAAAATGAAAAAGAAAAAGGAAAGAAATAGAGTCATTTCTTTATCTATTTACTTGCAGTACATATGGATCCAACCTAAGCGGATGAAATATGGACATGACTAGACAGATGGAGGAATTTTGTCACACTTATCTTATTGTATCTGCATTTTACTTTAGATATTAACCTCATTTTGAGCTTGATTTTCACATTTTACCTACCTACCTACAGCCTCAGGGTCATCAGAACCTTGTTGATGAAAGCCCTCAAGATTATTTTTAGACTTGTCTTTATACAGTGGGGATGATATAACTAGTGAAATCCTATGGTTAGGAACATGGATTCAGGGTATGATCATACTTTACTTACATTTTACCCTGAGTGATGAGAGAAAATCATGGTGAGGTAAATTGCAAGTGGGCATATAGCTTAAGTAACATTTAAAATATTATGATTAAAATAATAGAATTGGTTTTGAAAATTTGAACTATGAGGTATGACTAATTTACTAGGTAGATTAAAACTGGAACATAACTACTTTTCTGCTTACACCTAATTTAATTTTATGGACATAACACACATTTCTTGCTTTTCAAACTGCTTATCCTTTTTGAAATCCTTGTTGATATATTTTTCTTGTGGACAAGAAATGGTTCAAGTGTGGAAGGATTTGATAAGAATAAACGTTATATATATTTTTCTGTCACCTTTCCATTATTTTTCATTTATATACTAGATAATTCACATGGTAGATGTCCAATTTTTCAGGAAACAAAGCTTCATAAAATTACAAGGAAGAAAGGCAGAAAAGCTATAAAATGGCCAAGTACACATCATGACATCCAAGTTCACATTGTTTACTTGATGATCACCGCTTGCATCAAGTCGTGAATCTTAAGTCGTGACCAACCACAATTATTGATGGAATTTATAGTTCACATGTGACTCCCTCCCACACATTGTGACACCAGTCAAACCGAACGCCGAGAAAGCTATGAGGATTCAATGTGAAAAGCTAGCTGGCCATGAAGTACACATCATGAACCACCTGTACACGACATGACCATGGTAAAACATCATTAATCCATGGAAGATTCACATGAAATAGTGGTTATCCTTGTCAAAATAACACAGATTAAGGGTTTACGACATGACGATCAAGTACACGTTGTGACCATTTCTGCCTATATAAGGAATAGTGTGGAAACACATTGAAGATAATTCTTGGATTATATCTCTCTCCTTTTTAGACTCATTTTGAGATTTCATTCTCTTTTTCCTCTTTAAAACACTTTAGTTTTTGTAATTTCTTTACATTTTCAATCAAAGAGTCGTGGATTCACTTTTCTTCAACACCTTCAATTCCCGTGTTGTTTCAATCTCATTCCTTCCAAGTAAGGTTTTATTTAAAGTATTATTGCACGATCATTTCATATCATTACATGTTAAATTCCATTAGCATTATTATCATTATTTAATCTATCCATTTTATTGCTTTAATTACCAGTATGAGTAACTAAATGCATAAGGTTAGGGATCAAGATTTTATATATCTAGATGCTTAATTAAATCTCTAGTTCTAAGATTGGAAAACAAAAATGGATTAGAAATTAGGATACAAACCAATGGAAAAACCCCATTTGTGAGACTGTACCATAACCATCGGACAACCAAGAAAACGAACCAATCATAATTGAAGTAAACTATGACTATGACTCTTAGCTTAGGGAACATTCTTCAATATAAGTTGAACGTAATGCAGCTAGAACTGTAGTTAGAATTCTGACCATTGAATAACTATATCCTAGATAGAACTAGAAGACTAGACAAAGGTTGACTAGAATCTACCTCTTTCTTTGTAGACTAAGCACTTAGGTCCTTTCCAAGTTTATAACTAGGACCAACTTTATCAAGATACTTGAACGTGATCCTGACCCCTCTTTCATCACTTGAAGTCAAACACAAAATTAGTTAGAAACTCCCAAACATTAGTCAACTAGTAAGGACTCCTGCAAAGGTTTTAAGACAAGATTTCTTTCACCCATATAACAACATCCTCCTCATGGGACAGACCTCATGATTTTACTTTACTATTCCCCAGTAGTTAGTAATGATTGGGACACATATAAATTTATAATTTGACTCATTCCCTGAGGAATTAACGGTGCTCATGGGTGGCCAGTCACTTACAAAAGCCAAAAATCTACCCAAATACCCTCTCTAAATCCTGTTATAACTCTTAGGTATGTTCTAGAGAAAAATAATCCCTAGAATCAAGGGAATTTAGTGCCATAGAGAATTAGAAACACTGTGAAGATTGTTAGTTTTCATCAATTCTTTCCCTCATTTTCATCTTCTCTTCCTATTTTTTTCTATCAATTTCAAAACTAAATATTATAAGGTTAATTAAGTAATATATTAAATTTAAATTAATTATTTCATCCTAATGTAATTATTTAATTTAGGACAAATTTAAATATCATACTTCTCTTTTCCCCATTCTTGGTAATGTCTCATCAACAGTGAGTTAACCGCCATCGAGGACATTAAAAAATATCTACATATAAAAACTATTATGGATGTTTATAATAAATTATTTATAATATAAAATGGATAAATATAAGTATTTATAATATTATAGTGTTAATTTTAATAATTTATAAAAATCAATTAAGTAAGATCATTAAATTAAATAAAGATGGGGAATTTTAAGGAAAACATTATATTAAAATGTTTCATATTTAATGATGGAAATTAAGAAATATAATCCAATTGTTATAATTGATAAATAATGAAATAAATGAAAATAATTCACTTATTTTTCCATGTTTTATTAAAACTAAGCCTATAATCCATGCGGCGTAAAAGTGAAAAAATAAAGTAGGATTTAAGGTAAGAAAATTCCCCACTCCTCTTTCCCATTCAAGTAACTTTTTTATGGAATATGTATAAAATGTTGGATTAAAATATTTCAATACCCTATTTTTATTATCCATTTACTTCCAAAACAGTGTTTCATTAATGGGAGACCTTTTTTCCCTCTCGTTATGCCCATTCCTTAATCCTTTTTGTATATCATTACACTATAAAAATTCATTTCTTGAATTTCCCTCTTTTACATGAAATATTCTTATATAGAGAATACCTAAACCCATTTCACTATCCAGGGGTATTTAAATATATGTAAATATAATTTATTGATTCATGGATCTAAATTTATGAAACCCAGATTCTTTTTTTCCATGGGTTAAAAATGGTATAATGTTCAAGTCTTTAAGAACCTATGTGTGCATTGATTTTATATAAAACCTGTTATTTATTATCCATGGGTTATTAAAGAAATGATTAATTATGATCATTGTGGATCACATGAATTAATAAATATAAATGGTTTTCCTTTATAGTTCTCTAATGAATTGGGTAAATAATTAATCTCTAAAGATGACATATTTTACAATTCCTTGGTGAATAACCTTGGTAGTTATGATTTATGACACCGCGATGATAAAACATAGTGATATGCTTATGAATGTATCATTTTTTTGTTGCATCCAAATTTTTATGTTATGATTCATTTTATTTATATTATGATATGCAACATTTTTTATGTTCATTCCTTCTTGATATGCCTTGTGGTCACATGCTAAATATTGCCTTTATTTATCTCTTACTATATTTTATTGTCACCCCTTTATTTTGATATATGCCCCTAGAATACGATATATTGTAAAAGTGACTTAGGATAAACCTATTAAGTAGAATTTAAATTATATTAGAATAATTTTTATTTTCTTAATGTATTATGTTTCTAGTTTCCAAGAAACTAAATCTTAAAAGATCTGGTGTGTTATAAAGTGTTGTACCATGTAACCAACATTTTATGTATTAAAAAAGAGGGATGTCATAGATCAAGAGTGTGATACCATTGACGATTTTAAAGCAGATTATCCACCTTAAGAATATTAATAATATACGGTGAACCCTCCTACATGTCAAAAAAGGTAGTATATGGGTCTTGGAGTTCCACCTGAGGTACTACTTTCAAACACAGTTCATTGGCACCTCGATAAAGGAAAAGGAGTGGTTGAATCTTCTGGAGATCTTGAGAACATTGAGGTAACTAAGATGCATGCATGAATTACCATTTTTCTCTAAGACCTTGAGATATCCAAGAAACTCAATATCAATATAATCTATGGATACCATCCTAAATGATGGGATGATCAAGATATACCTATCTCGCTCACTCCAAAATCCTGAAAATAGATAGTCCTTTTCTAGTAAACCAGGTATGAATTTTGTGGTTCTCCCAATCTATGTAGGGTAAAATCCAGTGTATTTTATCATATGAGACATAACCTAGATGTCTCCATGACTCCCTCAATAGTGGATCAACATGATTTCTAATTTTTGGACCATGAGCATTGTGATTTACATTCCAACAAACTAATCAAGGGGAAGATGCATACCCCATGATGATGTGATAATTGATATTATCATTTTTATTAATGACTTAGAGGCACAAAAAAATTTAGTACAACATGAAAGGAAGCCATACTCATCATGGTTGAACCATACTCCTCCACAACTAGATTTTAGAAACCCAATATTTTCCTTCTCCAATAATATTGGTAACATAGAGTAACACCTTTCCAATATTTCCACCCAATGTGGACTGATGATGGGAACCATAGATAAGAAATAGGAAGCCATGATTTGGTTCTTTTTTACATACTCGTAAAGGTCCCACCTTTTTCTGGTACAACCATCTAGTTTTTGGGTCTATCACTAGATAGAAAGATATATTCCACTAATCCCTATAGTAGTTTAGCTCCACCATACACTGGAAAAGTTTCATTGACCTCTCTAAGTTAAACTAATGATAATATTAATGATTTAACAACTTAAATACTTAGTGGGAGGTATGTACATATTCCCTTGATGTCCATCTTCCCCAAGAACATTTATTGGAGATGTTTCTGGAGAATGTTTGAGATTATCTGGTTCTAACCCTCTTCTACATTAAGTTTCCTAGAAAGTTTTTGAAATTATTTTAGAGAGATAATTTCCTTAAGGAATCCATAAAGAAGACCAAGAAATATTCTCTCCCATTTTCTCTCACTCTATCATGAAATCCTTCTAGATTAGTGTCATCCAATATCATGCGAAATATGTCCCCTCAACCAATCTGTCTTCTGGTGGCCTCATTTAATAATCCCCATCATACATAATCTCTTATTGAGAATGTTTTCCAAGGATACCATCAATTCCATGTGACCATAATTACCTTAATAGAGTGTAATAACAAGTTTTAATCCCAATAAGGATGTCCATATACCAAGCTTCTTCATCTAAGCCTTATAGAAAAACTTGATCAAGCTCCCTAATATCAAGAAGAGACAAGTGGTTGAGTTGAAGAACCATCCCAAATACTTCCCCTACAATAAATTACTCAAAAAAACCATCAAATAATTATTTGTCTTTAAAGTCTAACTTCAGGACATGGTATTCCATGGAATAATGAAATTGAGCGACCCTAATACACATGTAACATGTATCTTCACTATCCTAAATGATGATAAATATTATTGGGAATGGAAGAAGGTATCTAACAGAGAGATAAAAAGTACAATTATTGGTTGGATTGATAATCAATCACTCAACCCATGAGATCATTCATTACCAACTGAATCAATCTGCACCCTCTATGTTTGACCCATTGCTTCTAGGGTAAACATCAAATTCACAACCCCCTAAGTCTTAAAAGAATTGGGGTTAGCCTTATAGGGAGTTTAGTAACCCTTTACATTGTCAAATTTGGTTCCAAACTCGTAAACTTTATGCCACCTACATTGGGAGGAAGTTCCATTAACTGTCTAATTCTAGAGGACCCCTTTGATGGGGATCAAGAGTATACCACTATCAATGACATCTAGTTGGTGGACCACTGTGAAGAGATTAGAGATGACGCATCTCAGTTTGTTCCTTTGACATTTAGACAGTGCTCTCAAGACAAGGGGAAACATCCATATAGAATTTTTTCCGATGATTTTTCCGGGGGCACACATCCTTCTATGGAGGATGTCCTGATTGTTTCCCCAAATTACCACTTTCCAAAGGTGGGCGAAATCTATTACTTATTCATGGACGTTTTCTCCTTGATCAAAATGAGATTATAGGATGTCGTTTCCTCCTTCTGTGGATTCCTCCTTGGAACTCGTCACCTAGTCTAGGTCTCCCTTATAGATTAATACGTTGTTTGTGAAACTCTTCCTAGTTCCATGTCTTCATGGACACCGGTTAATTACACTACTTCTATCAGGATATTCCAAGGGGTCTGATTAGGGAAGCAACCTTCGATTAGGGGATTAGTCACATTTTAAATCACTAGAATGTATAGATTCTAGAACACTTTTGGATCTAGGTTTATTCCCCTTATGATAGGGCTTCTTGAGGGCGCAGGAGCCCGAGGAATCCCACATCAAATGCTGGGAATTATATGTCATAGGCATGTCTCTGAGGGTTTCCCTAGCTTCGCATGTTTAACATAAGGTATGCCATGATTTTAACGTCTAGCAGAGATGGATCATACTGATTGGAACACTAACGAGAGTGGATCCGATGGGTGCAACCCCTGGAGGGAACACTAATGATGGGTGCAGCGTGAAAGTGGGTGACATGATTTCACCGGGATGTGGTGGCCCAAGTAAGAATCAGGATGGATGTGGATTGTTGAGAGCGGATGAAGGAAAATATGGGGATGATTCGATGGCGATGGTGAAGTTGGGAATGATCCTTGAAGAGAATTCATACGTATCCCTATGGCAGGGAATCAAAGTACACATAGTTTAGTGAGGCAATGGGACCTATGGAGGCGACCTGTGTGGAGGGGAACTGAAGGAAGTGGAACCTCCGGGTTATGGGATGACCTTCTCGAAACACATAGGCTCAAGGGAAAGACCAAGATAAGACATGGGTGATGGGATTGAATCTCAAGGAGGATTATTATGTACCTTGACTTAGAAAGGATCAAAGTCCACGTAGTTTAGGATGGGGCATATAATTGGGGTGTGTGCAGAGGACAACGACCCAAAGATGATGTTGGGGATTACACATGGTTAGAAGCCCAGGTTGGTCTGATGCTTGAGGGGTGGACCATAGATGTGGGTCCCAATATGGGGGACACCAAATTTTACCAGTGTTTGGGTTTGAACCCCAGGGAGGATTCATACGTACCCTGCCTAGGAGAGAGTGATCAAACCCACATAGTTCATCTGATGACAACTTACCATCGATTGGGGAATTCAACGGATTACTGTTGATTGAGTAATACAATGGATTACCATTGAATGGGGTGGAAAATATCTTACTGTTGGATGAGGGAACAACAGCTTACTACTAGACGGGGTTACAATGACTTACCGCTGGATGGGGTTGAACCTCATGGAGGCTTCCTACGTACCCTGCCTAGGAGACATGGATCAAACCTACATAGTTTGAATTGGTATATTTTATTATCATAAATGATGAAAATGGGACATGTAGTTTAATTTCATGGGGGATAAATGTGAACCTATGTGAAAGGGGTTATAATAACTGGGTGTTGGGCTTGAACCTCAGGGAGTATTCTTACATACCCTACCTTAGCAAAGATCAAATTCCATGTAGTTTGGAAATGGGGGCTGGTGAACTGACATGAAGGGGTTCGAAACCATTATGTGTTAGGATTGAACCTCAGGGAGGCATCCTATGTACCATTACTTGGCAAGGATCAATGTTCATGTAGTTCGAGAGAGGTGTTGGTGAACTAACGTGAAGTGGCTGGGACAAATGGTTTTTGGGCTTGAACCTCAGGGAGGCTTTCTACATACCTTGCCTTGGAAATGATCAAAGTCCACATAGTTCAGGATGGTGGATATAGTTTAACATCATGCATGACAAAGGTGAACCGAAGAGAAGGGGTTTGGTAAAGTAGATGTTGGTCTTGAACCTCAGGAAGGATACATACATACCTTTCCTTGGCAAGTATCAAAGTCCATATAGTTTGGAATGAGTTTGGTGAACCAACGTGAAGGGGTCAGGACCAGTAGGTGTTGGGATTAAACCTCAGGAAGGCTACCTATGTACCTTTCCTTGGAAAGTATCAAAGTCCATTTAGTTCGGGTGTGGTGTGGTGAATTGACGTGAAGTGTTCGGGACTGATAGGTGTTGGGCTTGAATCTCAAGGAGGCTTCCTACGTACCTTGCCTTGAGAAGGATCAAAGTCCACATAGATCAGGTATGTTTGGTGAACCAATGTGAAGGGGTCAGGACCAACAGGTTTTGGGCTTGAACCTCAAGGAGGATTCATACGTACCTTGCCTTGGAAAGGATCAAAGTCCACGTAGTTCAGAAGAGGTGTTGGTGAATCAACGTGAAGTGGCCGAGACCAATGGTTGTTGGGAATGAACCTCAGGGAGGATTCCTACGTACCTTGCCTTGGCAAGGATCAAAGTACACATAGTTCATGAATGGTTTTTGGGCTTACACTCTAGGGAGGACCGAAGAGGATTCCATGGTCAATGCTTACTCTAAGCCCACGTGGGTGATGCTCGGTGTGAGAAACAAGAGGCAACAAAAACTTGAAGATCACATTGTGAAAGGTGCGTCTGTGGGAAGTGGAATGTGGATTACACATGGTTAGCATCCCAAAGAGGAAACAGGGGATTATGCGTGGTTAATAGCCCAGGGTGATGGATATTGGGACTTACTCCAGGATGGAGGCCCGGTGGTGACAAATCCCAGAGGGATTTGGCATAGAAGAGAGGAGGGGTCTAGTTCTCATCCCCCCTCTAATCCTTGGAACTGAAGAATAGTGGAGGGGCAGTAGGGACACTAACTCCTGCAAGAAAGGCTAGGGTCTTACACCAAGATGGTTTCCCTTCCCCACGGATAGGCGTCGCTCCAACAAAGAGGATCTAATTCTATGTGAGGAAGATATCACTCCTGTGAAGATGAGTGGGCATAGATAATGTCCAAGACGGGGTGCCCCACGTAGAGTGGGTGGGGTTAGGTCACAGTTTAACATCATGTGCTGAGGACGAAAATGCTTGGCAATTTAACATTCTACAGTTCAGATGAGGTGGGTTCACTCCGTTCCCCTAGGACTTACATAACTAATACCCACCTGCCCTTGGGGAAGGGAAGGCATTAGCAATGCCATGGTAAGGTGGTGTTGTGGAGTGATCCATTTAGGGCCCCACGTTATCGTGGCTATGCGAAGAAGTGATAACTGTTAGTGTGCCTATGTGAAGAAGCATGAGGCTAAGCAACACAACATGAGGCACCACCCAAGGGACTTTGAAATTACTTTATGCAAACTTGGAGGGTTGCATGGGAAAAAGGGTGTGGAGTAAAGGGGTTAATAGGAAGAGTCCTCGTGAAGATCTGGTGTTCCATGTAGTGGATGAACTTCATGAAGGGGTTTACTCCACGAAGTAAAGTGACCTTGCCTAGGCATAGGGAATAGGTCCATATGGAAGGTGCTTCTCGAAGTGGAAAGGCTTTCGCAGAGCAGTGCTTCATGAAGCAAGGGTGCCTTGAGAAACACAGCACTGCGAAGCAGTGTGCTTTGAGAAGCATAGTGACCCTACCTTAGCATGTGGGTTACATGTGCATGAAGGGTACTTCCTGAATCATAAGTGCTCTACAAAGACCTGGGTCCCCTAGGGCTCCCCTTCCTTCGCGATGGCCCATGGGCTCCGTGAAGGGAATCCATCTTTGATGAGGGGTTTAATTTAATCCAATGGAAAGGAACTTCTCAATGCTCAAGTACCTTGAAGAGATCATTTTTTATAGAGAAGAAATTACTTCACAATTTGAGAGCTAAGAAGGAAAAAGGTCATAGGATTCATCCTTTGGACTCAAGGGAAGCCTGGTATATACAGGAAATAGGTGTCGTGAAATAGAGATTTCTCGATTCAAAGATATGTGGCACTTTGTCGTAACCACGTAGCATCCCACCTCTTTGCTCCGCAGCGGCTTTGCAAACGACAATCGGATCATGGAGAATCCCACTTACTTGTTCTGTGGATGCTTCACAAACTTCAATCAGATTGAGGAGCCTCCCACCTCCTTTATCGGCAGCAGCTTCATAGAGGGGGTATATTTTCACCGGTTGTGGTGTTGTAGGGCTCTAAAAACAGGCTTCGCGAGGCAGCCCCAAAGGCTTTGCATTTTCTCTTCCCCTTCCCAAATTTTGGCGCCAAAAAATGCCCACCCTCAGACTTGGATCCAAAGAGAAAATAAGTGTCAATGTCTGAGGGTCAATATCCAAAACTCATTGGTCAATCGTAAATAAGGCTCGTGAATGAGGATATCTAGATGGAGAGGCGGCGCGTAGGCTGAGAGTGTCGTGAAGCTCACCCCATTCGGACGTGCTGCGAAGCACAAGTGGTCATCGCCTATAAATAGAAGAAGATGACCTCTCTTTTTTCCTTTCTCACCTATGAATTTTGGAATTAGCGCTCTCAATTCATGAAGCTTTGTATACTCCGCAATTTATCTCCACGAATCATGATTTCTTCTTTACAATGCACAACGAGTATTCGACTCTATGGAAGTGCGCTCTACAGATTGCGCCTGAAGGTCTGGACAGGGCTCCACAATTTCTTTACTAGGACCGAGCTCCACGAATGGACTTAATGAAAGTTCTTAGAGAACCCAAACCAAAATGGTCCAAATTTCAAAAACTGAATGGATCATCATGAAGCTTCTAGGGGATCCTTGAATATGCTTCCTGAAGGGAGGAAATGGCGGATAGCTCGGGTATAAGGGAGTTCGTATGAAGTCATTCTGACCATAATTCACTGGTATAGCTACTGTCAGAGAGTCATAAAGATTATCCTCTATGAATGAGGCTTACTTTGTATGGTTTTGGCCTAAGGTATGACTTCCTCATCCATGAAGTGAGCAGGGATGATCCATCTTACTAGTTCAGGATCATGTTGTGCCAGCACCAGTGGTTCAAGGAGATGACGACCATACCTAGAAGGAATTCATTCTTTTCATTGATGAATATCTATAGAATCATGTGAATAACATTTATGGGAAGGAACTATAGCCATAAACATCTCCCCCACTGTACCATACTATTTTGAAGGCAGCCTTGGGGAACTCGGAGAAGGGGTGGACCAACGAGTGGGATCTGCGCTAGGGCAGCAACTTCACATATGACTGGGCCTGGGCCTACTGGGTATGTGCCTTGTGTGAAGAATTCGGGGTAGAGTTGAGGCGAGTAGGCCTGTATGAGGCGGCTTGGGCCTCCCAATTCCTTATCTATCGGCCGAAGCAGCTGATGCTGGAGTTTCTAAGCAGATGGTCGTCGAGGACCAATGCCTTATATTTGCACCATGGAGATGTCAGCATTGGCCTATGGGATCTGCATGAGATTTTGGGGGTCCCAATACCATGGGTAATGTATGATGAGTTCATCCCTATTGTGGGTGCGTGGGAAGATCCAAAGAATATTATACCATTGGCGATGGCATTGATGGATCTGGTGTCGAGAGAGGACAAGCAGTCGGTGAGGGATGTCCATTTCAAATAGTGGTTCAAGTAGTTCTTGAACTTCCTGGAAAATAGAAATTTCCCTGTGAGGCCTCAGACTTACCCAAAGGGGGATCAACGAGGCAAGGAGTACTCATACTAGCAGCTTTTGGAGGCCTACCAGTGGACAACCAGCAGATTCAGTGTTAGTATTGAACAGTAATTGGTAGTCAGGTTGGCTGCATTCATTGCGACACTCATCTGTGGTTGGATCCTGTCAGTGAGAGAAACAAACATGGGTGCGAAACCAAGCACGTTTATCATGGCATTCATGTTGGAGACTGGGGGACAGGTCAACCTCGAGATCTCGATGCTCACCAAGTTGTATAAGATGATGCAACATATCAGCGAGGGGAAGAAGCTGCAGAGGATATGCGGACCATTCCACCTTCTGTATGGGTGGATAGTGACACATATTAGGGGTATATATGAATATCTGAACCCCATATCCCCTTTAGGATTGAACTTTATCCCAACCATTCTGAATGTGGTGGGGAGCTTTTCGACTAATCTGACCTTGTACGTAGTGCTGAACTGAGTCTAGAAGGTAGACAAGTTCAATTTCTACCAATTCTCATTGCCAATAGGTGTGTTCACTGATGACGACCGGGGAATAGAAGAGAATCAGTCCTACCTTCTAGACTTTCGGGGTGGACTCTTGGTGGTGTGGGTGGACCGTGAGTCCCTCTGTGAGCCATACACCCCACACCGTTTTGTGTGGAAGTTTCGGTGTATGCAGCGATTGACCCCATGGGCCTATTTGGGGGTGCACCCCGAGGATCACATGTGTGTGATGAGGTATATGTGGATCATGTTCACACAGAAATATGGGAAGATGAAGAATGAGTTTTCTCCACCCACGACCATCTTCGAGATGGTAAAGGGAGATGCCAAGAGCTAGGATGCGGCATACCCAGGGGATATGCTGAAGCAGTAGACCGTCCGAGCTAGTGACGGGGTGCCTCCCCAACCTCGAGGTTGGGGCCGAAATGCATTGAGGACACCTCATGGTGGTGGGGATGTAGTGGTGGAGAGGCCTAACCAGATCTAAAGGGAGGTGGTAGTGGCAGACCCAATGGTCCCATAGGAGCAGAGTCATCCGAAGGGGAGGCCACTCAGGGGGTTCCACAGGATATCCACCAGGGCTCCGAGGAAGCAGTTGTGCCATATAGACATGCTGGAGAACGCTATCTTCCCAGAGGCTTGGGACATATGGGATGTCAACAGGCAGTTTCTCACCCCGTTCGATATGTGGCAACACCTGAACCATCTAAGGATGGATTTTTCGGGGATCGACTCTGTCTTGTCCGACTTTGTTGTATCCCAGTCGGAGGTGGAGAAATACCTGGATGAGTTAGAGGACTTTGTTCACTCTTGGGGCACCCCTCATCCAATGACGGATCAGGTAAAAGTATTTCTAGATCGAATGGCCCCTACACAGTTTTCGGATACTGAATTGAGGGAATGATTCCCTCTTATGGAAGAATTAGACGAGTCCTCGTGGGGGGAGGAGACCGGTAGAGGGACCCTCTAGAGGAAGGTGAGGTCGGTGATTGAGACCCGAAGTTGGAAGAGTTCATAGAGGCCCTTGATGAAAAATCCTAAACCCTTTCTCAGAGTTTTTACCCAGGTTTTATAGGAATTATCAACTGATATTTGAACTGTGAAGGAGGGTCTCATATGCAGAACCCATTCCTACCCAACAACAGATGCAACTGCGGGGCATTTGGGATCCACACCCACGGCTATGGTGGTTACCGTGCTTAGAGGGGTTGGGACACCCAAGGTGGATCTTTCAGAGTTTTCATACTTCCCAATAATATATGGAGGGCCATGCCTCAGGGTCCCAATGACAACAACCCATGAGAGAGACCAACTATTTGATCTCTATAAGTCTCCTTTACGGAATTCATAACCGCCACCCATTGATCAGGTTAACTGACATTAGTGAACTTTTTGTATGCACAATTATTCAAATGTCATGGTCTGCCTTGACAAGGTTGGCTGGTACTCCCGGCAATGCCTTTCCTAGGGGAACATCGGTGGTCGTGGAGGTGGATATCCAAACTGATCAAGTTATGCTGATCATGATCACTAGTGGGACCGTTAGTAGGACAGAGCCTAAGATCATTGAGGTGGGATCTGACGATGAGGATCGATCAGACAACACAGGTCCTAACATACCCGATTAGACACTAGATGCAGACCCTGCTAATGAGTTCTTGGGGGGGTTTCTCGTATACGAACTTGCTGACCCTGAGGATCAGTATGAGACAGCCTCTGATGAAGAGGATAGAAAGATCATTCATCACCGGTCATGGAAGCTGATATGGCGCTTCATAGATGATACCCCTCAAGCATAATGGATAGACTAGATGGGGAGGCTTCGGTCCTAGCTACATGAACTGTGCGCTAGGGGAGTGGATTCCCAACATCCTCACATGCTTTTCCGAGATCTCATGGCGGAGAAGATTCAGGAATATGGTTGTGGCCTTGGTGTGGGTTTGTAGTGGAAAAATGTGGTGAATGTCAAGAGGGTCCAGGAGGCTAAAAATGTGATTCAACGGCTATAGGTCCAGGAATATGAGCATTCTGATTTCCTTAATGTGAAATCAAATCTTATATCATGGATGAAGGCCCAGCTGGAAGAGGCTGAAGAACATATGAAGCAAGCCTATGAGGGGATGGCTATTGTCCGAAGTGGCGAGGAGAAGGTTTGTATTATGGCTGATGAACTACGCCCCGTTGCTGCGGAGGAGGATCAAGAACTGAACATGCGATAACAAATTCTTGACACCACAAGCCATAAAGTGGCGGAGCTGCAACGTTATTTTAACGGGGTCAACCCATCCATGGGAGGGGTTGATCCTCATGTGTTGTAATGCATGTCACTTTTGACCATACTTTCATGCTTTGATTATTTATGCTGGATGCATGCATGAGTTTTGTTATTTTCTTCAGCTTGCTACATGTATGTCACATTCATGAAACATTTGGTGATCAATCCCTAAGATCATGTGGGTTAGGCCAGATGTGAGAAATAGGGGATGACCACATTGTTATTTCACCTGAATATGAGAGTATCGATCAAGATTTAGGCATCTAGGGTTTGAACAACCATTCCAGATTTCTGAGGAGAAAGAGGGAGGCCTGATTGGAGAACGAAGGTCTCATATCAATTGAATTGACTTTTTCCCAATGTGCTCTAGTGCATGAGCGGGGCAATTCTAGGGGCATTGTAATTAATCCAAACATAGGGTAATGGAAGGTATGAATCACGATACCCAAAATTCAGAACACTATAGGGGTGATGTGACAATGAAGGGTAACTTTTGACCATGTTCAAAACATAGTACCCTTATTGTGTTAGCCTAAAATAGGGATATCAAATGAGTGCAGACCACTAACTATGTTCGAAACATGGGTCCTGACTCAAAATGTTATCCATTAGTCTTCCAGAACATTGTCCCAGGACATTAGGTGATCCATAGGCTGAGCATCTGTACAGTTAGGGGGTTCCTTTAGAAATGAAATAGGATGAGGGTTTGAATAAAGGGCATGCAAAGCATGGAGTTCGGAGTGATGGGTTGTTTTAATGGATTCTAACACTATTGAAATTATTCCACTATGGTGGAAACACATTAGGTTAACGTATTGGTTTGATCATGGATCAAACTTACTTTTGAACAATACCTCTCTCATAAGGACCTGAAATTCTCTATAGTTTTATGTCATACCAAGAAGGACAATGAACATGTTTTCATTTATTGTTGGCTCCTAGTTTATGGTTATAGAGACTAGACCTTGATTGGGGTTAAGGGGCTAGAAGGGTTAGTGAACCTGGGGCTAGGTCTGAGGTGAAATGACTGGGCATCACTACATATCCTATGAGGATAGGAATCAAGACAAATGTAATTTTTAAGCACAACGTGGTCAGGGAACAACACTGGTGGGGGGAGGGAATCCTCTCTGATGAGAAAACTGGCGCATCCCATAATTATTATGGGGAATCCTAAACTTGTTCAGGGTAGAGCTATAGTTATATGGTATCCCAGAATAGTTTGGTCAAAGGGGCCAAAAAAGAGGGGGTAGGATTTAAGATTCTGGGGGTTGGACCCATAGATAGAATTTCCAGGAATTCCTATGTATACCATGAGGATGGGAATCAATCCATACGTAGTTCTGAAGTAGATAAGACATAGAGAGATCTTTGTTTAAGGTCTTAGAGCTCGGACCATAGATGGTAAGGAATGAGGGAGGCACATGGTGAGGTAATTATAAAACTCGACATGAATGAGGACCTAGAGTCCATATCACCATGTGTTTCTTGAGGAGGCCTTAGGTCAAGGGATAGAAAATGAAAGTTAGGCTAGGGTCGAGGCAAAGTGTGTGGGCGTTCCTACGTACCCCATGAGAATGGGAATCAATACATACGTAGTTCTATAAGTGGCATGGTAAGGTACTAGTGCCAAGAATTATAAGGTCGTGCGGGTTTGGTCCACACACCAAAAGAAGCGGCATTTGATAGATCTTGTTTTTTATTTATGATAGATGTGTGTTTTTTTGTGAAGCGATAAACCTAGAAAAGAGAATCCTTGTATCACTATAAGAATTTTGCTACATATAGGCATTGACTAATGGTATGGTTGATGACCAATACCCAACATGATGTCCCCTTGAGTGAGGACATCATGATGCAGTGCTTTTTTTCATCGTGCAACCATGATGATAATGTCACGGTTTAGGGTTGTGTGATTGGACCAACCAATTAATTTTAATGTTGTTCAATAAAGACACAACAGTTTAAATCCATGTGAGACCATAGAAGGAATGAACATGACATGATAAATCATACTTGATGTGAATGATGATGAGGTTCACATCACACCACGCATGATTCTGAGAAAGAAACCTCATGCTGAGGGTCCAGAAAATGTTAGAAAATATGGGGTTGGACCTATGGAAAAAATATCTAGGTGTTCCTATGTATCCCATGAGGATGGGAATCAAGTCATACATAATTCTGGGAATGCATTTTAAAGTCATGATGGACATAATAGTTTAGGGTCACATAAGACCGTATACAGTTTAACGTCATGCGGGATGACACACATTTTAATGTCATGCGAGATAGGAGGTAGGAGGGAATAGCTCCAAGAAGGGGAGTACATTGTGAAACTATTTCAAACCCGATGTGAACGAGAGAATAAGACCACACATTCCACACCATTCAATCCTATAAGATTCGGGGCCTAAAAGGTTGAACATGAGATATGATTAGTGGAACCTGAGATGGACTCAAAGACGAGTTGTTTGGGTTTTCATACGTATCCCATAAGGATAGGAATCAATCCATATGTAGTTATAAGAAGAGGACGTATAAAGAGATCTTAGTTCAAGGTCTTAGAGCTCGGACCATAGAGAATAAAAACTCTTCCAAGTGAGCGCAGACCTCGATCTGATTCCTAAGCCCACGTGAGTCAAACTCTATGTGGGAAACTATGGAGGAAGTGTTTTTTGAAATAAATGGTATACACATGAAGGGGAAATCATTTAGGAGCCGGGAATGATGCCTTATTACAGATTTTTCCTCCTAACATGCAAATGCGCCCTGAGGGATAGTACCAAGAGTGTCGAAATTCCACTTGAACATGATGGGGTAGAAAATGATGTGAATCATGCAACCAACATTTAAGGCTTTATAGGGTTGGCATGATGATGGAGGATAAATTTTGACCATGTTCGAAACACAGTATCCATATCGTGTGACCTAGAATAGTAACAACAAATGAGTATCAACCGTTGACCATATTCACAATGCGGGACATGCATCAATTTGTTATTCGAAACCCTCAAAGACGTTGGACTGTAATGGTAGGAGATCCCTTAGTATGATCATCCATGCCATTTTGGGTTCCCTACGAATGTGAAAGATAATGAAATAACAAATTAAGGGGAACCCAATTCCTGAAAAATGGGTGAGAATATGTCTAGGTAGAATCCAACACTCCATGTTATGAACCAGAGTACTCCTAGGCACATTTGTGAATCACTGAAGAGGGTTTAGGGGCCCATATTAAGAGCACCCAACATAAAAAGATGAGTGTAGTTCAAGGGAGCAAAGGGATCTAAGGAGAAAGGCACATTGCATGGTTGTTACAAACCTGATGTGAATGAGGACGTAGAGCCCATACCACACTGTATACCCCTCTCCTAGGAGAACTCAAGCCAGTGGGCCAGAAAGATGATAAGGAGGTTTCCAAGAGTTGGGGCTAGACCCAAAGACCAAGTGTTTGGGTGGTCCTATGTATCCCATAAGGATGGTAATCAAGCCACACATAGTTCTGAAGAAGGATGTTGTGCAGTTTAATGTCATGCATCAAGGACGCAAATAGGGGCAAGGTATCCCAACGAGGGATGTGTACAACACGATGAGTAGCCTGAGGTGAATGAGGACATAATATCATACCAAATCATACAATCCTGAATGAGCACTTAGTAAAAGGGTTTGAGAAGGCTGAGGGGCTTGAAACGAGAAGTCTCAACCAGTTTGCAGTTTAACATCTTGTAGTGAGGATGATGGTGCTCATAGTTTAAGGTCGTAGCTATCAAAATGTAGATTCCTAGTTTAATGTCATATGCATGGGACAACTGAGTGAAGAGGGAAAATCATAAATCTTGTAGAAAACCACAAAACAACAACAATGATAGAGGATAATTGTTGACCATGTTAGCAACACATTATCCGTCCTTGCGTGACCAAAGTTTGGGGAAAAATAATTGAGCATCGACCATTGACCACATTTGCAACATGAGACTTGTATCAAATTGTTGATCTAAATCCTTGGGGACGTTGGCCTGAAATGGTAGGAGATCCCAAGGGCCTGGTATCCATGTTCTTCGAGGGTCCTTTTGGATCTAAATGATGATGGAATCCCAAATTATGGGATGCGCAGAGCATGGCATGAATTGTGCTTGTGAAAGGACAATAAATGATGGAGGGAGGTCTCAAAGGGATATATGTGGCATGGAAAAAATATCCTGATGTGAATGAGGACATAAGTCCATCCCACACCACACAATCCTAAATGAGAACTTGGGTCAAGGGCTAATAGGTTTGAGGGATCTAAGATGGGAAGTCCCAACCAATTCGCAGTTTAATGTCTTGTAGTGAGGACGATGGTGCTCTTAGTTTAATGTCATAGGGCTCAGACCGACATGGGTGTTCCCTCCCATTACACAGGTATTGCCTTACCACATATCCTAAGCACATGTGAGCAATGCATGGTGTGGGAAACAAGGAGTAGGAACAGGATCTCCCCAGCATATAAGGGCACAACAGCTAGACTCACACTCCTTCCCGAGGCAGACTGACGTTTGAAGAGATAGAGGGACAGAATGAAAAAATACACCTAATACTTGGGATATATGGGGGTGGTGACAATGAAAAAGGATATCTATTGACCATGTTCAAAACACAACATCCATATTGTGTGACCTAAAATGGGAATCAATAAATGAGCATCAACCGCTGACCATATTCGCAATGCGGGATTTGTATTAACTTGTTGTTTGAAACCCTCGAGGATGTTGTCTCGTAATGGTAGGAGAGCCCTTGGTCCAAGCATCCATAACATTTGGGGGCCCTTTGGGATATTAATTATGATATAATACCAAGTACATGGAGTGTGTGAAGCATAAATGTGCCCATGAAATTTAACATCAAGCGGGACAGTGAAAGAGGCGGGGATCTCTAGGGAAGGATATATATATATATATGGTGCGGTCATGATGTACCTGATGTAAAGGAGGGAAAAATCCGATACAACACAATGTTTTCTAACCCGAGGGGAGATCTTGAAGTTTGGGGCTGTTCCTATAGATGAAATGTCTGGGCGTTCCTACGTATCGCATAAGGATGGGAATCAAGCCATACATAGTTTTTGAAGGCCATGCAGTTTAGCGTCGTGCGGTGAAGATGTGGGAGAATAGAAGACAGAGGAAGGGAACATGGTGCGATCATCGTAATCCTAACATGAGTGGGGCCAAAGGGGCCTACATGACACTATGCAAGATCTTTCAAGGGAACTATACCTAGGGGGGATAGTCAAATATTAATCTAGGGCTGGACTCAAGATGAGGTGTTCGAGCATTCCTACGTATCCCAAGAGATTGAGAATAAATCCATACATAGTTCTTGAAATGCAGTTTAACGTCTTATAGGATGACATACAATTTAATTTCATGTGGTATAGTATACATTTTAATATCATTCGGGATGACATACAGTTTAATGTCATGTGAAACATAACAGTTTAAGGTCATGTAGGACCCTAATGGTACTTCTATCGCTCACAGTTTAACATCATGCATGACAAGTGCTGAATAGTTTTACGTCCTTTAGTTCGAACGAACCACACATTTTAACGTCATTTGGTATGGATGAAATAGTTTAAGGTCGTTTGGGACCAGGTATCGTTTAATGTCTTATGGGACTAAATACCATTTAATGTCATGCGGGATATAGTAGTTTAAGGTCATGTAGGACCCATTTGCTTAGGCAAAGTACTTCTTGAGGAACATGGAATTAGTGGGAGAAGTTATACATTCTCCATCCATGGTAACTAGGGAGTATGCACCATTGGAATAAACCTTGTGAATGATGTAAGGTCCTTCCCATTTGGGCTCCAACTTGGGTGTTTTTCGTCTAGGTATCATTGGTGTTATCAAGACCAACACCAAGCCACCTTAAAAAAAGTGTGGAGGTGAAATTTATTGTTGAAAGCTCCAGATATCTTATTCTGATGTCTCTCCAGATTGTGCAGGGTGTGAATCCTATTCTCATTAAGCGCTTCTAATTCAGCCAGATAGATTTTAGCTACTTTATCTGGTGCTTGATGATCATAGATAGTTGTGCATAATGAAGGAAACTGAATCTCGATGGGAAAGACGACCTATGTTCCGTACACCAAGGAGTATGGGGTCACCTGTTTGGAATTACGAGTTGTCATCTGATAATCCCAGAGGTCATTGGGGAGCTTGTTCGGCCAACACTTCTGGTTCTGACCAACCATTTTCTACAGAATGTTAGAGAGGGTTTTTTTGAACGCCTGGATTTTCCCATTTGCTTGTGTGTGATAGAGGGAGGTATGGTTAGAAAGGATGTTGTACTTAGTGTACAATTTCTTCAACTCGACTTCCTGGAAGTTGGTGCCATTATCAGTGAGGATGACATGAGGGATTCCAAATTGTTAGATGATATTGGAGCTCACGAAGTCAATGATAGAACAGGCCTTGATCTCCTTGATCGGAACTACCTCTACCCACTTAGAGAATAAATCTGGGGTGGTCAGGATGAACCGACACTGGCGAGCTGTCCCCGGTGGATATGGTCCCATGACATCGAGTCCCCAGACTACAAAGGGTCATGAGTACTTTGTAGTGTGGAGAGGATCCGATGGCTGATGCACAAAGTTGGCATGAATTTGTCACGCATGGAACCTCTTAGAAAACTCAATGTAGTAACAGATCATAGAGGGACAAAAATATCCCATTCTCCAGATCTGGTGAGATAGTTTTGGCCCAGTTTTATGAGCCCCACAACAACCAACATGAACCTCCTGCATGACTTGAGAAATCTAAGCTCCTTGAATGAAATGGAGGAGAACTCTATCAAACCCACGCTTGTAGAGGATCTGCTCAAGACCACGACTACCCTGAAGGGTAAACTTTAACACGCAACATCGAATTCTATCACACTCAGCTTGATTCACCAGGAGATTACCATTTTGGATGTACTCGACAAAGGAGGTTCTCCAATCAGAAGTCACCTCAATAACTGCATCTGGGGGACCTGGAGGTTCTGACGTGGAGGAGCTGGTGGTAATGTGGATTACCTGCGGGTTTTCATTGTTATTTGGAGTAATGGGAGCGATGAATCTTCGGTGCGCCACATGGATAATCAAATCATCCTGTTCAGACTCTGTATGTAATGCAGCTAGGCTGGTCAAGGTGTCAGCTCGACCGTTTTGGGATCGAGGCACATTAGTAAATTCTGGCTGAGATGGGAACTGGTTCATCAGCTGGAGGGTGCGTTCCAACAGTGGTAAAAGCTCTGTATTTCTAATGACATAGTCACTGTTGATCTTCTTGATGACTAGTTCATAGTCCCCTTTCACATGAAAGTGTGGAACATCAATCTCTAGGGCCAACTCGAGGCTAGTTATGAGATACTGATACTCTGCCTCATTGTGGGTGCAGCCTTCTGACAATAGGAATGAATATAGAATAATGTCTTATGCTGGGATAATGAAGACAATACCCATCACTACTCTGTTGAGCCTGGGTTCATTGAGCCTTTTTCGAGTAGGGATCCAGAAAGCACCATCAAAGTGCATTTTCCAACACGGAATGGCTTGGTCTACCAAGAGGATTGCCTCATCTGGAAAATCAAGGTCCAAAGAGTTGTCTGCGAGAGATGGATGAGCATTAAGGATATCTGCCAATTATTTACCCTTAATAGCCTTATGAGGAAAAAACCTGATGTCAAATTGCTGAAGGATTACTGCCCACCGAGCTAGATGTCCTGTCAGCACGGGGTAGTTTAGGATGTACTTTAGTGGATTCACTCGAGACACCAGTTGTACCTCATGGTGTTGCAAGTAATGCAGAAATTTATGTACTACGAATACCAACACGAGGCAGCTCTTCTCGATAGGGGAGTATCTGGTCTCCATATCAAGGAGCATGTGGCTGAGATAATAGAGACTACTCTCTGTTCCCTCATTGTTCTTTTGGGTGAGAAGGGCGTCAAGATATCAGTCCTGAGTAGTCACATAAAGGACCAACGACTTTCTGGAGATATGTGGCATTAAGAACAGAGGTTGGAGAATATACTACATGATTTCCTTGAAAGCATTCTGACATTTTTCATCCCACTCATAGACAGTGCCTTTCTTCATGAGCCAAGAAAAGGGATTAAACTTGCTCTCCAAATTCTCAATGAATCACCGTATGTATTCCAAGTAGGCTTGGAAGCCTCAAAGCTCCCGAATATTGCTCGGGGGAGACATCTTTCTAATGAATTTGATATTATCTGGGTTAATCTTGATGCCCCTGTATCTGACAACAAATCCAAGAAACTTCCCAGAGGTGACCCCAAAGGCACACGTCAATGGGTTCATCTTTAGGTGGTGGGAATGAAGGAAGCCGAACACATTCTCAAGGTCTTTGATATGGTCCTAACACTGGATAGATTTAACCACCAGATCTTCCACGTAGCATTCCACCAGTTTTCTGAGGATCTACTTAAATATGCGATGCATAGCCCGTTGATAGGTGGAACCTTCATTCTTTAAACTGAAGTGCATGAATTGGAAATAGAAATTACCTTGTGGCACACTGAAGGTCATATAATCCTCATCCTCAGGGGCCATTCAAATTTTATTATACCGAGAATATCCATCCATGAAGGAGAGGGCCTGGAACCCAACTGTATCATCGATTAACATTTTTTTCACAGGAAGAGGAAAATAATCCTTCAGACACTGACGGTTGAGATATCAAAATTCAATGAAAAATTTGATATGTATGTTATTCTTCTTAACTATCACAATGTTTTCTATACATCTAGGGTACTGAACCTCCTTAATGAAATTGGATTTTATGAGCTTATCAACTTTGGCCTCGACCATTGAACTGTGAGAAGGGTGCATCTTTCTGGGAGTCTACTTAAACCCACGATGGTTTGCTGGTAGGCTGAGGTGGTGGATGGATACCTAAGGATCTAGTCTTGTAATCTCATCATAACTCCAGGAGAATACATCACGATGCTACTTCAGGAAGTCCACGTACTGTTTTTTCTCCTCAATAGGCATAACGGAACTGATCAATGTGGGTTTCAGATCCACCTCACTACCGAGGTTCACCTGTACCAATTTATTGACCGTGGTGGAGATGCCATCTTCAAAAGCCGGAAGATAATCCTATAAAACTTCTTCTTCACTTATGTATGAGGGTTCCTCAACAAGAGGATTTTCCTCAAAGTCAAAAGATCTTTATGGGAGACTATTCTCAGCCTGAGTGGTGGTGGACACTGCATCAGGGGACTCCTATGCTGCCGAAACCATAACGATGAAGGCTGCCGATCCAATCCCATATGTTCTTTGGCCCATGGGGACAGGCTTGATGATATCAAAGCAATAGTGGCACATTGTCTTGAGCTGGTTTATCTTATCTCGGCGAAATAAGCAAGTATGGTGTATTGCTATTGCCATGGGGAAGACATCCTGATACCTTATGGGGGTAGGGAGCTCTAGGATCACCTAATCCTAATTCATGTAGGAGTATTAGGTGATATTCCGGTGTCTCTTAGACTTGGGAATGTTCTCCCCCATCGTTCTAGAAACAATTAAGCATTGTCCCATGTCTGGGGTTGTAGCCTTCAATTGGTGGATTAGAAAGATGTATGCATCATCTAGATCTGTCCACGAGTTGGTCTTATCCGTACCATACTCAAACGTTTTAGCTTGAATCTTATTGTCCTTGCTCTTGTAATAGTCGAAATCCAGATAGAGGGATTCACAAGAGGAAAAGGGAGATGTGTCACCTTGAAGTATGCCCACTCAACCATTAAGGGGGTACTTGAGGCACTGGTGATATGATGAAGGAAATGTTGCATGTAAGTGGATCCATGGACTGCCCATCAACGCATTGTAGGTAGTGTCCTGAGATACAACCATGAACTCGGTGTTGGAAACTAGGCCACCGAACTGGGTCTTTAGGAAGAGCTTACCAACTGGTGTTTGTTCTATCCTATCATAACCTTGGATTTTTAGGTCGTAGGTACTCAGATCATCCTCGTACAACCCTAGTTTTCACAGTGTTTGAGTCGGGATTAGGTTGATCCCATATCCTGTGTTGAAAAGACAACGATGAACCTCCATGCCATTAAAATGGTTGGTGATGTACAGTGGGTGGATGTGACCCTGTATGGACGAGCCATCATCTTCTCCTAAGAATGAAATAATGGCTTGAAATTCAGTGTTCTCAACTTCCTTAGCACATAAGGCTTCTACAGATTCTACCTTTGCCTCAAACCGGAGGGGGCTTCTTAAAGCCTCGGTGAGGGCTTCACGCATATATGCTGATAGGAGAAGGGCCTCAAGGATGGAGAGACTTTCTATAATGATGGAAAGATGTTTGAGGACATCATACTTATGTTCCATGTGTGATCTTCTGCTTATAGGAGGTCACTCTATGACAGGAGGCATGACGGGCCCTACTGGCTGGACTGACGGCTGACTGGTGCTGGGAATATCCTGCTACCCACTGGCTAAAGCCTATGGAGTGACTATCGAATGAGGGACATATGATAGAGACCAGTCTGAAATAGAGCATGGATGATCACGACATGGTCGAGGTGGCTCCACCTGATCGAGCAGCACAAATGGGGGAAAGGCGGATCTGATGACACCAAATGAGAAGGTTACACGTGCAGAGCTCTACGCTGGGTCTACTATATGATTTAGATGGCATGCACAACCTAGATGGAAGTGCTGAATGAGGCACTCTGATGACCCATATTTTCACAGTTCCATCGACGCTGATGATGACTAGGAACATTGGGAGGATCTTCCTGGCACTCCTCACCATCAGAAATCATATAGGGGTTTACTAGCTCTACAGTGTTAACTGAGACGTACCCTTGATTGTCACTTGAAGATTCATCCACTACTGGACAGATTCTGGGGAAAATTTCCATCTCTATGGGAATGAAGTCACTGATAGTACGGGATGATGACGACATTGGTGGAAGAATTTGTTTTCCCTTATACTGTCGATGCTTGCTCTTTTGGGAAGAGAGAGGCTGAGATGTTAACGGAGAGGTACTGGATGTGGGTGACGTGGCATCTTATGATGTTTCAGGTTGATTCAGATATGCACAGATAATACCATGGGCACATGATACTGCCTTACGATCCATCCAGTCATTGAACATCTGGGACCTGCGGTTAGAAACCTGATGCCACTCGCCTTCGCTATCACTGCTGCTATCAGGATTCACGAACACACATGCCACATGTTCCGGAGCTGGGCCCAACCTGACTATGTTTTTGTCAACATAGTCTTGAAGCCAGTCCTTAAAAAAATTTCACTATTTAAGGGTGTTCCCTAGGATCTGGTGATAGCGGAAGTAGTTGGGGTGATCAGTTAGATCCGCCTCTTCTGGCCTCCTACATTCAGGAAAACGTACAATTCCATGTTCCAGGGTACTGCAGAAATAACTAGGGACCTGAGCCTAGTTAAATGAGTAGGTCTAGTTTCTCATTTCCAGGAAGGGGACTCTGAGAGCTTGGCCCTAAAAAGGGGCTGGAGGAACATACAGAGGATGTGGGGCCTAGTTATCTCTCCTGGGCAGCGACAACGCGTTACATGGGGGTGTCTGCTGATTCTGTGGTGGGAACTGCTGGGTCGGAGGCTATGCTTGAGGTGGAGGGCCTCTGTGAGGATATGTAGCTGGCTCCACTGGTAATAATTCTAGCTGTCCAAGGGCCTCTATTTGGTCCACCACGTTAGGCTCGACATTGGCGGCCCTTCTCGCAGGAATTGCAGGAGGCAACGATCATGCCTGACTGGCCTGCTTCAAGGATTATTTTAGACACTGGGTATTATCAGAGAAGTCTTGGAATCCCCTGAGGTAGTTCTGGGTGATCATAGAGGGGGAAAATTTTGTCTTTAAATTCCCTACACACATTGTTAGCAGTTTCTCCTAAGTCATTGGCATGTCAAAAGAGTATGTGAACCCTTTCCACCAGGCGACAAAGTTCGCGATGCCCTCATCAGGCATCTTCTTTCAGTTGAAGAGGTCTGCAATACTCATCTTCCGAGTGGTGGAACTAAACAGGTAAATAAATTTCCAATGAAGATATTCCCAAAAAGCTACTTATTTGATGGGTATCTATCTCTACCAGACAAATGCAAGCCCTTCCAATGTCTGTACAAAACATCAAAGTTTGGAAGCCTCTTGTTGCGCTGGAGTTCCCAGCATAGGTCCGCACCTTGAAATGAAATTGTCTAGATGCTGCAGCGGGTCACCCGTCCCATTAAAAGGGGATTAGGTGGGATTTTCAAAACCCGGGGGTGCTGGCATATCATCCACCCATTCCGAATACAACTTTCCATCAGGCGGGATTTCCACTTGTTGCATTTTCAATGGCTCAAGGTGGGTAATGAGCGCTTCCATGGGATCATCTGGTTGGGGGTTCCTGTCTTGATGGGGATCCCTGGACACTAGTGCGTTGGTGGGTTCTTTAACATGATAGGTAGGCCCAACGACTCATGTAGCGGCTGGTGGGATGACATGCGGAGTGGCTGGGAGAACTTGAGCAGGGTCTCGAGGATTATCATGCCGCTTAGGTGGATTTGGAGACACATACCACGCCCTCGTTCCATAAGTTACTGCCTCAACCCTGTTTGTGTGGGAAGGATGGTCAGGGTCACTTGGAGGCAATTCACCGGGTGAAACTTGTTCCTACCCCTACTATCCCAGCCGAGGATCACCGTAGTCTGTCCATCACTCCACGACACACTCAGTAAGGAGATCATCGACCATATTCTTTTGATCCTTGAGCTATTGACATAACGTGGATTTCTCGAGATCATCCTCTATCTTTTTTACTGAGCCAGATGGGTCAGAGGGTTTGATGGCTCTGAGGTGCTCCTTACCCTTGTTGAGATTTCAACTGAGGACCAATGCCTCGGTAGGTATGAGAAGACCCAGTAGACTTATCTACTGGCGAGTAACCCTTCTTGATGGGCCCAAAAGTTGTGGCACTCCCCTGGGGGATAATTTTTCCCCAGGGAGTTCTGTTTCCATCTCTTCCTCTGATAAATCATCCATGTTAACCGAGACTATACCTGGAATCATATCCTTGATATCGCCTAGTAAGTTGGGCTAGTGTCGGGTCAAACTAAAGTGGAGGGAAACATACTGCCCCCATCCATGGATCTGCACATGGGGGGGGGAGACTCCTTGATAAGCTTGTGGAGCACTTTAAAGATCTGGATGCATCGTTGTTTGAGGGTCTTATAGAGACCTGGTGACTCAGGGCATTGGGACACGGGGAGTGCATCCAAATAAATCAAACAACATTATTGACCAATATCTTCAAATTATGCCTGACTCTTTGGGTAGGCCACTCGTTGATGACGAAGAAAAAAGTGAGTCACCTAGAGGGTCTGATGAAAGAATCCAACCTCCTATGGGGTGAGTGATTCTAGTGCACTAAAGTTTGGTGCTGCAACTAGCCAAAAAATCTCCAGGAAATGCTCTGCTATAAGAATGTCTCACAAGCTCATCGGTTCAGACTCGAGGTCTATCCATTCATTGCCCCACTCGTCAATTGGAGGCGATTGGAGAACTGGTAGAAGTACTGAATCAGGCCACTGAGATGATAGGCTAGCCGGTACAGAATATGGCAAGCAAGCTGACAAGCCTCCACATCTCGGGCTATCCTCCGAAGAGTGCAGTGACTTGGCCACCACATCACGATAAGACAGGTAGGTGAATGCAGTTTCTGGTGTAGGGACTATAGCTTCTGGTGATGGACCATGCTATTTCTCATTCACCATCATTCCCTACAATAAATCTCCATGATCTTTGGTCGAGGTATAGAATGCCCCTAGTGATGATAGTGGCGATTACACGGCCGAACCTTAGAGAGACGCCATATCTTCTTCCTCATAAATGTATCTGTGGAGGGAGGAAGGAATCTAGTAAACCTAGAATTCTTGAAGTGTGAGGTTGATGTGCCTCGTTCCTTCCCCAACCCCTGACATGGAGGATCGAGATGAGGGTTCCATTGCTGATTCGTATGCCACCTCAGAATCTGAGAAGAATACATGTTTAATCTTGGTATGAATCTTCCTGATATTATTTTTATGGGGGTGATGACCTGTATTCCTACCCCAGGATGGCTCTTTTGGATAGGGTATATTCTTGTATGGGGGAGGTCCTTCGGCTGAACTGGTGCTGGGGCAGAGAGGACTTCCGCCTGAGTGAGTTGGGGTGTGAGGAGCACCTGGGAAAATGTCAAAAGGAACACGGGGAAGACCTCTATGTCCACTGGATGATGTGCAGATGGAATCTTTGTAGGAAGTGCTGGAGTAGGTAGGAACTCCACTAGAGCTGGTAAGATCATGGGTTGGACCTCCATGCTTATTTCCCCTAGCAATATCAGTGCGAGGAGGTTCCTCATACTGGTCAAGATGAACACGGGTAGGACCTCCGTGCTGGGTTCCAATGAAGTGAGGTTGACCTTCACTCTGATTTTTGGGGCAAGGAGGACCTTCTTCGGCTGCTGTAAGGATATGGGGAAGGCCCACATGCTATAGATTGATCAGATGTGTGACATCTCCACATCGATGACTTGTGTTAGGAGTAACGACTCCATACCTGATGTCATGAGTACGAAAGAGGATTCCGTACTGAGTGTCACTATCGTGGGGAGGACCCTCATTTGTATTGAAGGTGGAATGGGGGGAGGGACCTCCAAGATGAGCTTGGAAGCGGGGAGGACCTACATTCTCAATGATGGAGATACGGGGAGGACCTCCGTGATGGGTTCCATTACCGCGGGTCGGTCTGCGGTGGGCACTACCTGCGCTGGTAACTAGGAGAGTCGACCTAGCCTGTCATGGGGCAATTGGGGCCTTGATCTGGGTTGGGTGTCTACATGACCCTACTCGGAATAGATAAGGAACTGATGGTATACGTCGGTGGTGGCATGAGCCATGGTAGATGTTGATGTGGACACCCCTCGGCAGGCATCCTCCTTAGCATGTGCCCGACACTAGTGTTGGGTGAACCAGACTGGGGCTGGTGGAGCAGGTGCATGGCTTACCTCTTCCTCAACCCATGGGGCTAGGTGGTGGTGCTGGCATGACCTAGTGGGGGCCCTCCTTGGGAAAACCTGGAATGGGACCCCGGCCGATCTATCCTAGACATCCCCCACCTCATCAGTGTTGGGGAGGGAGTCATCAAAGAATTCTTGGGAGAGGCTCCCGAAACGGTTGTGCGTCGGAGGGGGGAGAAGTGGCTCCTTGTACGGCCCTTAGGGGTGGCAGTGACAAATGGGAGAAGATTCATATAGGTCTAATTGGGGCATGTCCCTAGTTTGGATGACCCCCTTCTCCTCATATCGCAATAAAATGTCGTTTATTACCCTTCGCTGAATGAACTCAGATGGGGAGATGGGGTGTAGGTGCCCAAAAACTATGGATGGGGAGGCTATCATGGGGGAAATGAGGCCACAAAATATTTCCACGATGATGTTTTCCATACCCCTGTGTCAGTAGGTGGGTGTTGATCGGTTTCCTAATATGGAATCTTAGGTCCTAAAAGGTAGGGAGATTAAACCATTTGTGCTGAAACTAGGAAATCAATGCCCAGTTCCCCTGCGCCATTCCGTCTTCCATGGATGTTAAGAAGGATCCACGCTGACAACATCGCTGAATGAAATGTCCAACGTTCAGTTGCCCCAACTTCTAGTGAGTTTCGCACTAGGCCCACTATTTTCATGGTGGTACCCAACACCGGATACATGGATCCAGTGACACGGTAGTCCACTAATGTCACGGAAACTACTAATCTCTACATTGAGGACAATAACTTCAGGTAGGGTTCACCATTTCTATTTCCGATGCTTTCATCGGGGCGCGCATCCGTCTATGAAGTATGTGTTGATTGTTGGACTGCATTCCCTCTTTCCAAAGGTAGGCAGCATCTGTCACTTATTCAAGGATTTTTTCTCCTTGATTGAAATAGGATGATGGGATTTTGGTTCCTCCTTCCATGGATTCCTCCTCAAAACTCGTCACCTAGTCCAGGTCTCCCTTATAGATTAAGATGTTGTTCATGAAACTATTCCTAGTTCCATGTCTTCATGGACGTTGGTTAATTACACTGCTTTTTTCTGGACATTCCAAGGGGTCCGGTAAGGGAATCAACATTTGGTTGGGGGAGTAGTCATGTTGAACATCACTGGCGTGTCTGGACACTGGAACACTGGTGTGTCTGGGTTTCTTCCTATTATGATAGGTCTTCTCGAGGGCACAGAAGCCTGAGGAATCCCACATCAAATGTAGGTAATTATATTCCATAGGCATGTCTCTGATGTTTTCCTCAGCTTCTCATGTTTAACACAGGGTATGATGCAATTTTAATGTCTAGTGACGACAGATCGGACTGATCAGAACACTAACGGTAGTGGATCGGATGGGTGCAACCCCTGGAGGGAACACTAATGCTGGGAGTAGTGAGAAAGTGGGTGACATGATTTCACTGGGATGTGGTGACCTAGGTAAGAATCAGGATGGATGTGGATTGTTGAGAGTGGATGAAGAGAGAGATGGAGCCAATGTGAGGGTGATGGTGAAGTTGTGCTTGAGCCTCGAAGAGACTTCCTACGTATCCCCATGGTAGGGAATCAAAGTCCACGTAGTTCGGTGAAGCGATGGGACACCTAAGGAGGTGACCCGTATGGAGGGGACCTGGAGGAAGTGGAACCTCTGGGTTAGGGCATGACCTTCTCTAAACACATAGGCTCGAGGGAAAGACCAGGATGAGACATGGGTGATGGGCTTGAACCTCGGGGAGGCTTCCTACGTACCAAACCTTGACAAGGATCAAAGTCCATGTAGTTCAGTATGGGGGCATATAATCGGGGTGCGCACAAAGGACATCGACCCGAAGATGATGTTGGGGCTTACACATGGTTATCCACCCTGGTTGGTCTGACTCTCGAGGGGCGGACTAGAGATGTGGGTCCCAATAGGAGGGACACCAAAGTTTACCAGTGTTTGGGGTTGAACCTCAAGGAGGCTTCTTACGTACCCTGCCTAGGAGAGAGGGGTAAAATCCACATAGTTCATCTGATGAAGGGTTATGGTTGATTGGGGACTTCAACGGCTTACTGTCGAGTAGGGAATACAACGTCTTACCATTGAATGGGGTTGACAACTGTAACGACCCAATATTTTTCAATGGAAATTCCCTTATTAAAAATATGTCAAAAAACCACATGAAAGCACAAAATAATTAATTAATAAGTGCTAAGTGACCTTTAAAAATAAGTTTTTCATTTCTGTGTTTGTAATTTTGAAAATTTGACATACACAGTTGTGTTCAAGATGATTTTTGGAGTATAATAAAATGAACATAATTTTTTGGTGAATAGTAACATACCCTTGTTAATAGTAACAAACCCTTATGAATAGTGATATACCCTAATGAATAGTAATCTTACCTATGATAATATATAAATAATTTTCAAGTTGAATGTATGATATACCTATAGTTTTGAATAAGTAAATGAATGTTTTAAAACTGGTTTTTGATAATAAATTATGATTTTAATTAAATATTAAAATAATAATTTTTAGAAAATTATTTTTGAAAAATAGACTTAATTTTTGGATACTAACCGTCAAAAATGGTTAGTGTGAATTTTTTAGATTTTTCTGAAATACTTCAATTTTCAGGTGAATAGTAAAAATACAGTTTTCACATAACAGGTGTACCCTAAATTGCACCATTAATGATGTAGTGATGACATAAACTTTCTAGAACTTTAGATTCGGCCAAATTATATTTAATTTCATAAATGGTTCCTTAAAATACAATAAACTCAATTTCCAAACCTAAAAAAGACCTTTCCAAAGCCTAAAGTCAAAAGGTGATTCCTTAAAGTATCTTTTCCCCTTTCTTTCACTTTCCTTTTAATAAATTAATTAATTTGAACTAAAAAGATGATTTAAAGTCTAAAACTAATTATATTATATTAATATATGATTTATGATGTCAAAAAAAACTATTACAAGTCTAGAATTTGATATATTATTTTATTTAATATTTTATTCTAAAAACACCTCCATCCTCGTGTATAAATAATTCCTCTCCCTCCCCTTGCCAAACCACATCTCTCAAGCTTCAATAATTGTCTAACCTCTGCCCTATAATATTCCATATCCCCTCCCCCACATCCAAGATCTTCTGGTGTCATCCAAAGACCAAGCCTAGGTCTCTTAAGGTGGGACTCAAGAGGAGGATTCAAGAGGTAATTTCTCTTCCTCTTTCCTTTAATTTTCTTTCACTTTAAAGTTATTTTCCTATTCTCTCCCCACCTATCTTCATCCACATGGTATGGTAACTCTAGTATCATAAATATACTGTAATGTTATTATACTAATGGGATATTATACCATCCAACCCCCTTCTCCTTTTCCTTTTATTTTATAAAAGAAAATGTTGTTCGTGAGGTGTTAATCTATCACCTTCAAGAATGACATGATTTATTTTTCCATTTCTACCTTTAGATCTGGTTATGAAAACATTTTTATGGTTGAACCAGAATATTTTATATGCATTATGTACTATTTAAAGTTCTAGAACTAACTTATGTACATATTACTAAATGATTAATCAAAACAAGTTCGTTGTGGTTGAAAAACCGCCCAAATTAACCCAAACGATCATCATTGAATTCCTATCTAATGATTCATCCAAATGGTATACAAAATAATTCATTATAAGATCATTTAAACTCCTGTAATATCATTAATAACATGTAATATCAGTTTTGGATGTTTACCCATGTTCTACCTGAACTTCAATTTATGAATACAAGTGAACCGCTCAAGAAAAACCATAAAAACAAACATTCTCGAACAATGTTTTTAAACACTATAACTCATCCAAAGGTAAATAAAATAACTCAATAAAACCATAATGAACTATATTCATGTACACAAGGTTATATAATTGTTAATTAATTAATCTAATGTGGTTATACAGGACATTAAAGTAAAGGAAGTGTGCAGATATAAGGTAAGGGGAAATTCTCGAACCCAACTTTTATCCTTCAGGTTCTCCCTCTTTCACTCGTTTTTTTGATATGGTTACTACTTAAAAATTATTTGTTCATCATTTTCTTTCCTTTTTCTGTGATATACATGTTTTTAACTGGTTTTTATGTCAAAAAAAATGTTTTCCAAAAGAACTCTTCTTTTAAGAACACACCTTTTACTTCTCATTCAAGGTTGGTGGTTCTTGTAACATGTATGTTATTCCATTTTTATTTTGGGAAACCAATGTTTATGAATGTGTTATTATGAGATGAAACCCATTCCTTTTCATGGTTTAGTTATGTTCATTTTTTATATATGTTCATTGTGGCATTCATGATAAATGATAATGTTAAGATGTGATGGGTGCGCCCAGAATTATATAGCACAATATGAATATTTCAATGTGACGGGTACACCTAGAATTATACAGTGCTCCAGTTCATTGGTTAAAGTGATGAATCTCATGATTTAATGTTAAATTGTGTTTGAAAAAGATTATAACTTTGTTCACAAGTATGTGTGGTAGTTATCCACTAAGACATGATGTTTCATTTTTATGCATTTCCACATTTCAAGTCTTTTATTAATGATTCCTCTCATGTTCATGTTACTTTGCCTGTGTTATGATTATGATCACCCCATGATATATTGTTCTTATCTATCTTCTTATTGGTATTTTAGCTCGCCCCTTTTTATTTATATCCTCAGGTGACTACATGTACTAAAGGTAGGTCAAGTTCCAATAAGTAGAGAGAGAAGAAGGAATAAAATGAATGTTTATGCATGATTGTTATGTATGGTTTTAGTTTTTCCAAGACTCTAAACATTTGGATCCTCTATGTGTAATATAATTATGTTGTTTATATTTAAAATTATGTAATAGTAATGTAAGAAAAGGCTGGGTCGCTATAGTTGGTATTAGAGGAAATGTTTAGTTAATTTGGGAATTAGGATTAATGAACCCTAGACAAAACCTTTAGTATGAAACTAAGTACAAATACACACACAATAAGTTTTACATAGGTATTTCATATGTTATAATTTTAGTATAAATTTTACAAATGAATAATTTATTCATGACTTGTTGACTTATGTTTTGTTCTAACCTTTTCTATTTTAGAAAATGGTGGGAACTAGGAGAAACCAGGCTAACAACTCATGCGAGGGACAATGCAATGATTGCCTGAATGACATCCCCAATGATTTGGGAGGTGGATTTAAAAACTTCATGGAGATTCATACCCAATTATCTCAAGTTATGAACAATAAAAATAATAATTTGGAATGTAATCCTTCACCAAAGAGGGATCAACTGGCTATCGAATGTTTTATGAGGCAACGACCACTGACATTTAGTGGATCTTTTGATCCACTAGTTGTAGACCAGTGGGTTAACTCTATGGAGATGATCTGTTCTGTGATACACTATTCTAATATGGATAAAGTGACACTAGTTGTTTATCATCTAGATGGAGAGGCCGATCAATGGTGGGATTTGATTAAGAACACCAAGCCAAGGGAGGAAATTGAAGAGATGGAATAGGAAAACTTTAAGATAATGTTTCTTAATAAGTATTTCCCAATAACTCTTCTCATGAAGATGGAGAGACAATTCATAAATCTCAAGAAAAAAGAAGGAGAATCTGTCACAACCTATGAATCAAATTTCACAATGATTTCAATGTATTCTTTGGGTTTTGTTATAAAAAAATGATAGCAAAATTGATAGATTCTTTAGTGGATTAAAACCACACCTTCTAAAGGCTCTTACAATTCAAGTTTTTGAGAGTTATGAAGAAGTTGTTCCGTGTGATCTCAAAGTGGAGATGGAGTTTGAAGAATGGTCCCATGACTATGGTGGTAAGAAAAGAAATATGGAGTTTCAAGCTGGTGGATCTAATGACAAATGTGGGAAGAAAACTCAATGACCCACATGCCAAAAATTTGGCAAGTTGCACCATGGGAACTGCCTCAAAGGGATGGGGAGGTACTTCAACTATGGGAAAGAAGGAAACCTTGCTCAAGAGTGTCGAAAATACATGAAAAGGAAGGATAATGTGGTATAATAAAGGAGAGAACAACCCATGGTTCAATGCTACAATTATATGGAGATAGGTCACTATGCAAGCTAGTGCACTAAACCTAGAGTTCTTGAGGGTAATCAGTGTCAGCAGCCACCAAAGCCAAAGGAACAAGGGAAGGCTTATGCCATCACTACTTTGGAAGTATATAAAGATAATGAAGTTGTACAAGGTACACTTCCAATTCACTCAATAATGGAAAAAGTCTTATTTGATTATGGTTCTATGCATTCCTTTATATCATGAAAGTTTTCTAGAACTATAGAATCTAAGCCCTAAAACCTTAAAGTAGATATATCTGTAAAAACACCAAGTGGTGCAATCATTTCCACCCAAGTTTTTGACTCTTCTCCTATTAGCATATGTGGGAAGATTCTTCCAACAAATCTTGTTATACTTCCCTTGTTGGTATTTGATTCTATAATGGGAATGGATTGGCTCTCATTATATAGAGCACATATCAACTTTTGGGAAAAGGAAATATCTTTTCATATTCAGAACCATCCCATACTCATCTACAAATGCAAGGAAGATCATGAATCCCCTTTTAAAAATCCTTCATCTGTGTGGTTTTTGATTCCCTATGAAGAAGAAAACCTTTCCCAAATGGTCGGTTCAAAGGAAAGTTCCAACCTTTCAGAAATTCCCATCATGAGGGAATATAGTGATGTATTTATTGAAGTGTTACCTGGACTCCCCCCAGATCGTGAGGTATATTTCTCAATAGAACCCATACTTGGAGCTACTCCTATCTCAAAGTTTCCCTATAGGATGGCTCCTATTGAACTGGAAGAGTTAAAGAAGCAGTTGTAAGAGCATCTTAACAAAGGGTTTATACGCCCTAGTGAATCACCTTGGGGTGCGCCAGTGCTCTTTGTAAAGAAGAAGGATGGAACAATGTGGCCATGTATCGATTATTAAGAACTCAACAATATCACCATAAAGAACAAGTATCCTCTTTCAAGGATTTAATACTTGTTCTATCAGTTAAGAGGAGCTCAATACTTCTAAAAGGTGGATCTTTGTTCTGGATATCATCAGTTAAAGGTGAAGAAGGTAGATATTCAGAAGATTGCCTTCCATAAAAGGTATAAGCACTATGTGTTTTTGGTTATGCCCTTCCAACTTACTAATTCCCTTGAAATATTTATGGATTAGATGAATAGAGTCTTTAGACATTACCTCGAAAAATTTGCGGTAGTGTTTATTGATGATATTATCATATACTCCAAGAGTAAGGAGGAACATGAAGAACATCTAAGACTTATGTTGCCGGCATTGAGAAAGGAGAATTTGTATACCAAGTTCAGAAAGTGTGACTTTAGGATAAATCAAGTCACATTATTGGGACATGTGATCACATGTGAGGGAATTTATATAGACCCTTAAAAAACAATGGCAATTGAGGAATGTCCCAAGCCATCTAGTGTCACAAATTTTTTTAGTTTTATTGGATTAGCTGGGTACTACCAATGTTTTGTGAGAAATTTCTCACGATTTTCAAACCCGATAATTAAGTTAACAAGGAAAGGGGTAAAGTATGTCTGGATGGAATAATGTGAGGGAAGATTCAAGGAGCTAAAGAGAAGGCTGATCACTACACCTCTACTCACACTATTGAAAAGTGGAGAAAGTTTTGTGATATACAGTGATGCTTCAAAGAAAGGATTGGGTTTTGTACTCATGAAAAATGATAATTTGATATCCTACACCTTATGGTAGTTGAATATCCTTGAATAGAACTACCTGATGCATGATCTATAGTTGGCAGCGGTGATTTTTTCCTTGAAAATCTAGTGGTACTGCCTTTATGGCGAGAAGTGTGACATATACACAGACCACAAGAGGCTAAAGTATATATTCACACAAAAGGAGCTCAACATGCGTCAAAGGAGATGGTTAAAGCTAATAAAGGATTACAATTTCTCTATTAACTATCATCCTGGAAAGGCAAACAAGGTAGCTGATGCTCTAAGTTGAAAATAACCTACTACTCTATCCATGTTACTAATTGAGAAAGACCATATCTTCTTAGATATGAAAAGAATGGATTTAGAAATCATAAGGGTAGGGGATACATCCTACCTTGAACAAATGATTGTGTAACCATCCATTCAAGAGAATATTAAGGAAGAACAAAGAGATGATGTGGTGATACAAAAGAGGGTGAATGCAGTAAAGGAAGGGAAACTGCAAGAGTTCCATATCGACGATGATGGTGTGATTCAATTTGGAACGTGGCTTTGTGTGCCTTCATCACCCAGGATAAATAAGGATCTATTGGATAATGCACATAGCTCAACATTCTCTATCCATCCTAGGAGTACCAAGATGTATCGTGATCTCCGAGAACACTTCTGGTGGGATAACATGAAGAATGAGATTACAGAATATATCTCAAGGTGCTTGGTATGCCAGTAAGTAAAAGCAAAGCGACAAAGATCCAAAGGGTTGATGCAGCCATTACCTATACCCATGTGGAAAGTGATAATGTTACTATGGACTTTGTCATGGGTCTCCCGAATGCGTCTAATGGAAATAATGCGATATGGGTTGTAGTTGACCGACTTACCAATACTGTCCATTTTATCACTATTCGGGAAGATCTCTTTCTTGAACAACTTGCAAGGATATATGTGGAGGAAGTGGTGAGACTGTATGGTGTTCCACTCTCAATTTTCTCTAACTGTGATCCAAGGTTCACATCTAAATTTTGGAGGATCCTTCAATATGCTTTAAGTACTGAATTAAATTTCAGCACAACCTATCACCCTCGAACCGATGGCCAATCTGAAAAGAATATTCAGATGCTTGAAGATATGCTAAGAGCCTACTATCTAGAATTCAAATCTATATGGGATTAGCATATCTCATTATTTGAGTTCTCATACAATAATTGCTTCCACTCAAGTATTCAGATGGCTCCATATGAAGCTCTGTATGGTAAACGATGTAGAACTCCAACCTGTTGGGATAAAGTTAGAGAAAGAAAGCTACTTGGAACCGATCTTGTGCAAGAGATGACAGAGAAGTTTCAAGTCATCCAAAAACACATCAAATCTTCTCAAAGTCAGAAAAAGAGATATGCTGACAACCGTCGAAGGGACTTGGAGTTCGAAGTTGGAGATAAAGTATTCTTTCGAATATCACCATGGAAGAGAGTCATGAAGTTTGGAAAGAAAGGGAAGTTAATCCCAAGGTACATTGGCCCCTTTGAGATCCTTGAACGCATAGGATCCGGGGCCTATCGGCTTGCACTTCCACCAAATATGGCTCAAGTTCATGATGTGTTTCACATATCACTCCTGAGAAAGTACATACCTGGCCCCTCACATGTACTAAACTCAGAGGTGGTGCAGCTGGAAGATAATCTATCCTATGAGGAGCAGCCAGTAGAGATTCTGGACCAGAGAGATAAGTTTCTACACAACAAGACAACCCACATTGTCAAAGTATTGTAGAGGAACCACAAGTTTAAAGAAGCTACTTGGGAACCGGAAGAGGCAATGAAGGAGAAGTACCCACACCTGTTTATGTAAAGTGAAATTTCGAAGGCGAAATTTCATAAGGGGGAAGAATGTAATGACCCAATGTTTTTCAATTGAAATTACCTTCTTATAAATATGTCATAAAATCACATGAAAATACAACATAATGAACTAATAAGTGCTAAGTGACCTTTAAATATATTTTTTTCACTTATGTGCTTGGATTTTCGAAAATCCAACATACACAGTTGTGTTCAAGATGATTTTTGGAGTCTAATAAAACAAACATAATTTTTTAGTGAATAGTAACATACCCTTGTGAATAGTAACATTACCTTATGAATAGTGATATACCCTAATGAATAGTAACCTTACCTATGATAATATATAAATAATATTCAAGTTGAAAGTATGATGCACCTATAGTTTAGAATACGTAAATGAATGTTTTAAAATAGGTTTTTGATAATAAATTATGATTTTAATTAAATATTAAATAATAATTTTTAGAAAATTAGTTTTGAGAAAAGGACTTCATTTTTTTATTCTACATGTCAAAAAATGGTTAGAGTGAATTTTTGGGATTTTTTTGAAATACTTCAATTTTCAGGTGAATAGTAAAAATACAGTTTTTCACATAACCGATGTATCCTAAATTGCATCACTCATGATGTGATGTTGACATAAACTTTATAGAGCTTTATATTTGTCCGAATTATATTTAATTTCATAAATGGTTCCTTAAAATACAATAAACTCAATTTCCAAACCTAAAAAGAACTTTCCAAAGCTTAAAGTCAACAGGTGATTCTTTAAAGTATCTTTTTCTCTTTCTTTCAATTTCCTTTTAATAAATTAATGAATTAAAATTATAAATATGATTTAAAGTCTAAAAATAATTATATTATATTAATATATGATTTATGATTTCAAAAACTACTATTACAAGTCTAACATTTGACATATTATTTTATTTGATATTTTATTCTAAAAACACCTCCCTCCTCATGTATAAATAACCCCTCTCCCTCCGCTTTCCAAACCACACATCTCAATCTTCAATAATTGTCTAAACTCTACCCAATAATCTTTCCTAGCCCATCCCCCATGTCCAAGAGCTTCTTTTATCATCAAAAGACCAAGCCTAGGTCCCTTAAGGAGGGTCTCAAGAGGAGGATTCAAGAGGTAATTTCTCTTCCTCTTTCCTTTAATTTTCTTTCAATTTCAATTTATTTTTTTATTCTCTCCCCACCTATATTCATCCACATGGTATGGTAACTACATTGTCACAAATATAATGTAATGTTATGATACTAATGGGATATTATATCATCCAACCCCCTTCCCCTTTTCCTTTATTTTATAAAAGAAAACGTTGTTCGTGAGGTGTTAATCTATCACCTTCAAGAATGACATGATTTCCTTTTCAATTTCTACCTTTATATCCGGTCATGAAACCATTTTTATGGTTGAACAGGAATAATTTATATGTATTATGTCCTATTTAAACCTTTGGAACTAACTTATGTACATATTACTAAATGATTAATCAAAACAAGTTCGTTGTGGTCGAAAAAACCACCCCAATTAACCCGATCTATCATCATTAAATTCCTATCTAATGATTCATCCACATGGTATATAACATAATTCATTATAAGATAATTTAAACTCCTGGAATATCATTAATAACATGTAATATTATCTCTGGATGTTTAACCATGTTCTAACCAAACTTCAATTTATGAATACAAGTGAACCGCTCAAGAAAAACTATAAAAGCAAACATTCCCAAACAATGTTTTTAAACTCTATAACTAATACAAAGGAACATAAAATAACTTAATGAAACCATAATGAACTATAATAATTTACAAATGGTTCTTTATTTTTTAATTAATGAATCTAATTTGGTTATACAGGACATTAAATCCAAGCATTCAGATATAAGGTAAGGGGAAATTCTCGAACCCAACTTTCATCCTTCGGGTTCTCCCTCCTTGACTCCTTTTTTGATATGTTTACTCTTTAAAAATCATTTGTTCATCATTGTATTTCTTTTTCTGGGATATCAATTTTTTTCACTGGTGTTTATGTCAAACAAAATGGTTTCCAAAAGAACTCTTCTTTTAAGAACACACCTTTTACTTCTCTTTCAAGGTTGACAGTTCTTGTAACATGTATGTTATTCCCTCTTTCTTTTAGGAACTCAATGTTTATGAATGTGTTCTTATGAGATGAAACTCATTCCTTTTTATGGGTTAGTTATGTTCATTTTTGATATATTTTCATTGTGTCATGAATGATAAATGATAATGTTATGATGTGACGGGTGCACCCAACACTACGGGAAAAATGACTATTTGCGACGGGAAGAAAGCCCGTCGCAAATAACCCGTCCAGGAAGGTATTTGCGACGGGGAAAAGTGTCTGTCGCAAATGGTTTGGCGCGACTTGCGTGCCAAACCGCGCGAATATCATTTGTGACGGGGAGATGTCCCCCTGTCGCAAATAGTTTGGAGCAACTTGCGCGCCAAACCGCATGGCTTGCGCGCCAAACCGCGCAGGGGTATTTGCGACGGGACCCATTGCAAATACCCAGCGGCGGTCAATAACTTTTTGCGACGGGATGTCGTCCCGTCGCAAAAAGACTGTCGGCATGTACTATTTGTGATGGGACCCATCGCAAATAACCTTTTAACCGCCGACAGTAATTAATGCGGGCGAGGTTAATTGCGACGGGCCCCGTCGCAATTACAACCATTTGCGACGGGAAGCCCATCGCTAATAACCTCGTCACAACTAATCTAACCTATATATACCCCCCATCCGTTTTTTCTCCAAATCATTCAGATCTTGGCCTCTCTCTCTCTCTCTCGTTATTCTTCAGTTTTAATGAAAAATTTTCTTTTAGTTGCAGTTTTTTATACAAGAGCAATCAGAGAGCGTCAATATCTTCAGAATATCAAAGTTTAAGGTATTTATATTTTATTTTTTTTATATTTATTTTATTTTTTTAAGTTAATTTTAATTGTTGTTCATTAGTTCTAATTTAATTAGATTTCAATTGATTTTTATTTATATTTAGTTTTACTAAGAAATTGATATTGTTAGTTATAATTATAAATAATTAATTATAATTAATATTAATGAGATATAATTAGGAACAATTAGTTATAATTAATATTAATTAGATATAATTGGCAATAAATAGTTATAATTAGTAATAAATATTTATAATTAGCAATAAATAGTTATAATTAGCAATAAGTAGTTATAATTAGCAAAAAATAGTTATAATTAGAAATAAGTACATATAATTAGCAATAAGTACATATAATTAGAAATAAATAGATTTAATTAGGAATAACTAGATATAATTAGGAATAACTAGATATAATTAGGAATAACTAGATATAAATAGATATAACTAAATATAATTAGGAATAAATAGATATAATTAGTAATAATTAGATATAATTAGTAAAAATTAGATATAATTAGATATAATTAGTAATAATTAGATATAATTAGATATAATTAGTAATAATTAGATATAATTAGTAATAATTAGATATAATTAGTAATAATTAGATATAATTAGTAATAATTAGATATAATTAGCAATAATTAGATATAATTAGAAATAATTAGATATAATTAGCAATAATTAGATATAATTAGCAATAATTAGATATAATTAGCAATAATTAGATATAATTAGCAATAATTAGATATAATTAGCAATAATTAGATATAATTAGTAATAATTAGTAATAATTAGTAATAATTAATAATAATTAGTAATAATTTGTAATAATTTGTAATAATTAGTAATAATTAGTAATAATTAGTAATAATTAGTAATAATTAGTAATAATTAGTAATAATTAGTAATAATTAGTAATACTTAGTAATAATTAGTAATACTTAGTAATACTTAGTAATAATTAGTAATAATTAGTAATAATTAGTAATACTTAGTAATACTTAGTAATACTTAGTAATAATTAGTAATAATTAGTAATAATTAGTAATAATTAGTAATAATTAGTAATAATTAGTAATAATTAGTAATAATTAGTAATAATTAGTAATAATTAGTAATAATTAGTAATAATTAGTAATAATTAGTAATAATTAGTAATACTTAGTAATAATTAGTAATACTTACTAATACTTACTAATACTAGTAATACTTAGTAATAATTAGTAATACTTAGTAATAATTAGTAATAATTAGTAATACTTAGTAATCAACAGTTAGCAATAGTTAGCAACAGTTAGCAATAGTTAGAAATAGTTAGCAACAGTTAGCATTAGTTAGTAACAGTTAGCAATAGTTAGGAATAGTTAGCAACAGTTAGCAACAGTTAGCAACAGTTAGCAATAGTTAGCAACAGTTAGCAACAATTAGCAATAGTTAGCAACAGTTAGCAACAGTTAGCAACAGTTAGCAATAGTTAGTAACACTTAGAAACACTTAGAAACACTTAGAAACACTTAGCAACATTTAAAAACACATAGAAACAATTAGCAACACTTAGAAACACTTAGCAACACTTAGAAACAATTAGAAACAATTAGCAATAATTAAAAACAATTAGAAACAATTAGCAACAATTAGAAACAATTAGAAACAATTAGCAATAAAAAAATTATATTATCAATATTTATGAAAAAAAATACTAATATTATTAAAATAATAAAAAAATTATAAAATATTAAAATTATCAATATTCGCAACAGACTTTGATCGATTCTTAACATGTTCAAATCTCAAAGGGTCGCCAATTGTCAGGTCATGCGCAATAAAAAGTTTGTGTGAGTCATGTCCAATTTAAACTCTATAATTGTCCTTGCATGGTTGATCACCTCGCAAGTAGTGTTGCAATCAGACAAATAGAGTCATGTCTTTCTTATCTATAAGAATTATCTCACATGAACCTTTACATAGTCCATTCTTCATTGAAAATTTAAGGGAAAAATAATGATATCCCCTCAAATTTTTAAGGAAGAATAATCTATGTAAAGTGTCATGTGAGATGATTCTTAGAGATGAGAACGTCATTACTTTGGTCGTCCTATTGAAACACCACTTGCGAGGTGATAAACCATGCAAGTACAATTATAGAGTTTACATTGGACATGACATACACAAACTTTTTATTGTGCATGACTTGAAAATTGATGACCCTTGGAGATTTGAACATGTTAAGAATAGAACAAAGTCTGTTGTGAATATTGATAATTTTAATATTTTATAAATTTTTTATTATTTAAATAATATTAATATTGTTTTTTCGTAAATATTGATAATATAATTTTTTTTATTACTAATAATTTGTAAATGAAATCTGCTTGGATAATGAAGGGAAAATTTGTAATCATCTTCACAACGGTGATCACCAAATTTACTTTCATTATTCAAGCAGTTTTCCTTTTGTTAAGTATTGCTATGTATTTATAAATTAGTAATAATTAGTAATAAATTGTAATAATTAGTAATAAATTGTAATAATTAGTAACAACTAGTAATAATTTGTAATAATTAGCAATAATTAGGAATAATTAGCAATAATTAGCAATAATAAGTGTGAGAAATATGAAATTAAATGAGCTTTCAAACAAAATAGTAGTCGTAAATCCATTGGAAATTGTGTCGCCCTTAATTAATGATAATTATTAAGTAGTTGTAATTATTTATCTTCTTTTTCAGATAGTGTTTTTATAATTTCAAACTATTCAAAAATAGTGATGATTTTATAATTTATGTAGAAAAATATGGAAAAAGGAAGTCGACATCAATCATTATTAGATGATTGAGCTTGGATAAATTAGCACAGAAATCCAAATGGTTATGGTTTAAATTCTGTCTATGTTGAGGGTGTTGAAGCTTTCTTAGCATTTGCATCATCAAAACCAGAATATGTTTCAGAAGTCATAATTAAGTGTCCTTGTAAAAAATGTGCTCTGAGAATGTTTGACACATTTGATAAAGTTGAGGGACATCTCTTGTGGTTTGGTTTTCAACCAGATTATGTTTTTTGGTATCAGCACAATGAACGCAGTTCCAGAGAAGATTATAATAACTTGATTCTAGATCCATCACGGTTTCAAAATTTAGTACATGATGTTGCAGGTCCATCTGTGCAACAAATAGAAACTCACGATGATATTGATTTAACTCCTTAGTTGGAACCATCCGAATTTTATGAGTTGTTGAGGTCTGCTGAGGATACATTTGTAGGGTTTATGGCATCCTATCGATGATAGCATGCATGACGCCATCTACACGGCATGGCAGGTTTCTATGTGTGACCGTTTCCACCAGTTTTTGCACAATTTGAGAAGGATAGCCATTAAGAAAGCAGGGGTGACAGTCGTTTCCGCCAATTTTTGAATTATTTACATTTTCTGTCTTTTATATCGGTGAAAATATTACATAATTTAATTTGTAATATTTTATTATCTTTTTATATTTTTTTTAATTAATCGTAATATTATTAAAAAAATTTAAAAAAATTAATTTATTATTTGCGACGGGACCTTTTGCGACGAGACCCCATCACAAATAGTCTAACTAAATATTTTTAAAACCTATTTTCAATGGGAAAGTAGTCCCATCGCAAATCATTTGTTGTGACGGGCCCGTCGCAGAAAGTTTTATATATATATATTTTTGTGACGGGATAAGAGCCTTTCGCAAATAGTTTTCACGACGGGCCCGTCACGAAAATGTTTATGTATATATAATACATATAATCATAGGCTTATTTGCGATAGAGATGTTTCCCATCGCAAATACGATTATTTGCGATGGGCCCGTCACAAATAATAGTATTTGCAACAACATTTTCTACAACGGGTCATTTGCGACGGGGCCCCGTCTCTAAATCCTATTTGCGATGGGTCCCCGTCGCTAAATCATATTTGCGACGGGATCCCGTTGCAAATAGACCATTGAAATTACAAATAATTCCAGTAGTGAAGAATTATATAGCGCAATATGAATGTTTCAATGTGATAGGTGCACCTAGAATTATAAATCACTCAATGCACTAGGTAAAGTGATGAATCTGATGAGTTAATGTGAAATTATGTGTGAACAAGATGCTAGATTTGTTCATAAGTATGTGTGGTAGTTAACCACTAATACATGATGTTTCATTTTTATGCTTTTCCACATTTCAAGTATTTTATTAATGATTCCTATCATTTTCATGTTCCTCTGCCTATGTTATTATTATGTTCACCCCATGCTATATTGTTCTTATTTATCCTCTTACTAGGCTTTGAGATCATCCATTTTGATGTATATCCTCAGGTGACTAAATGTACTAAGGAGAGGTCAAGTTCTAATAAGAATCTAGGGAAGAAGGAATTAAATGAATTTTTATGTTTGATTGTTACGTGGGCTCATAGTTTTCCCAAGACATTAAACCTTTGGATCCTCTATGTGTAATACTATTATGTTTTTTATATTTAAAATTATGTAATAGTAGTGTATGAAAAGGATGGCTCTCTATAACAATGGCTTACCACTAGATTGGGGCACAACGACTTACCACTGGATGAGGTTACAATGGATTACTACTACATGGGGTTGAAACTCATGGAGGCTTCCTACGTAACCTTCCTAGGATACAAGGATCAAACCTATGTAGTTTGAATGGGTACATTTTAACATTGTGCAGGACGAAAATAGGACATGCAGTTTAACGTTAAGTAGGTTAAAGGTGAACCGATGTGAAAAGGGTTAGAATAACTCGGTGTTGAGCTTGAACCTTAGGTAGGATTCCTACTTACCATACCTTGGAAAATATCAAAGTCCACGTAGTTCAGATATGGGAGCTGGTGAACCAATGTGAAGGGGGTCAGAACTAGTAGGTGTTGGGCTTGAACCTGAGAGAGGCATCCTACATACCATGCCTTATAAAGGATCAAAGTCCACATAGTTTGGGAGAGGTGTTGGTGAACCGAAATGAAGTGTCTGAGACCAATGGTTGTTGGGATTGAACCTTAGGGAGGATTTTTACATAACTTTCCTTTGCAAGGATCAAATTCCACATAGTTCAAGATGGTGGATAGAGTTTAACATCATGCAAGATAAAGGCAAACCGATGTGAAGGGTTCAGGTCAAGTAGGTGTTGGGCTTGAACCTCAGGAAGGATAGCTACGTACCTCACCTTGGTAAGGGTCAAAGTCCATGTAGTTCGGAATGGGTTTGGTGAACCGACGTGAAGGGGTCGGGACCAGTAGGTGTTGGGATTGATCCTCAGGAAGGCTACCCATGTACCTTGCCTTGGCAAGGATCAATGTCCACATAGTTATGGTGTGGTGTGGTGAACCTAAATGAAGTGGTTAGGACTGATAGGTGTTGGTATTTAACCTCAGGGAGGCTTCCTATATACCTTGCCTTGACAAGGATCAAAGTCCACGTAGTTTGGGTATGTTTTGTGAACCAACATGAAGGGGTCAGGACTAATAGGTGTTGGGCTTGAACCTCAGGGAGGCTTCCTACGTACCTTGCCTTGGAAAGGATCAAATTCCACATAGTTAAGAATAGGTGTTGGTGAACCGACGTAAAGTTTCATGGACCAATGGTTGTTGGGCTTGAACCTTAGGGAGGCTTCATACGTACCTTTCCTTGGAAAGGATCAAAGTCCACGTAGTTCAGGAATGGTTTTGGGACTTACACTCTAGGGTGTCCTGAATAGGATTCCATGGTTAATGCTTACTCTAAGCCCACATGAGTCATGCTCAGTATGAGAAGAAAGGGGAATCAAAGACTTGATGATCACATCATAGAAGGTGCATCTGTGGGAAGTGAAATGGGGCTTACATGTGGTTAACATACCAAAGAGGAAACAAGGGCTTATGTGTGCTTAACAACCCAGGGATATGGAGATTGAGACTTACTCCAATATAGAGGCCTAGTGGCAAAAAATCCTAGAGGGATTTAGCATGGAAGAGAGGAGGGTTCTGGTGCCCATCCCCCCTCTAGTCCTTGGCACCAAAGACGAGAGGATAAGAAGCATGGATACTACCTCCTGTAAGAAAGGATAGGGGATTACACCAAGATGGTTTCCCTTCCCCACAAATAGGCATCTCTCCAGCAAAGAGGATCTCATTACATGTGAGGAAGATCTCACTCTCGTGAAGACGAGCGGGCATAGAGAATGTCCAAGATGGGGTTCCCCACGTAGAGTGTGCGAGGTTAGGTCATAGTTTAACATTATGTGTTGAGGGAAGCGATGCTTGGAAGTTTAATGTCTTGCATCTCGGATGAGGCGGGTTCACTCTCCACCCCTAGTAATTATATAACTGATACTCGCCTTCCCTTGGGGAAGGGAAGCATCAACAATGTCGTGGTAAGGGGGTGTCGTGGAGTGATTCATTGAGGGGCTCACGTTAGCATGGCTATGCGAAGAAATAATTGTTAGAGTGCCTATGCGAAGAAGCATGAAGCGAAACAACGCAATATGACGCAACGCCCAAGGGAATTTAAAATTACTTCATGCAAACTTGGAGGGTCGCACGAGAAAAGGGGGTGCAGAGGAAAGGGGTTCACAGGAAGAGGCCTCGTGAAGCTCTAGTGCTCCATGTAGTGAAGGAGCTTCACAAAGAGGTTTAATCCTCAAATTAAAGTGGACTTTCCTAGGAATAGAAAACATGTCCATATGGAAGGTTCTTTTCAAAGAGAAAAAGGATTTTACAGAGTAGTGCTTCGTGAGGCAAGGGTGACTTGTGAAGCACATCACTACAAAGCAATGTGCTTTGCAAAGCACATTGACCCTACCTTAGTATGTGGGTTACATGTGCCTGGAGGGTACTTCACGAATCATAATTTCTCCATGAAGACCCGATTCCCCTTGAGGCTCCCCTTCCTTCGCGATGTCTCGTGGGCTCCTCGAAGGGTATCCCTCTTTGAAGAGGGGTTGAATTCAAGCCAAGGGAAAGGCACTTCGTGATGCTCAAGTACATTGAAAATCTCATTTTTCACAGAGCAGAAATTTCTTCACGATTTATGAGCTAATAATGAGAAAGGTCGGACGATCCATCCTTTGGGCTCGAGGGGAGCCCGATATTTATATGCAAGAGGCACCATGAAGCATAGATCGCTCGGTACAATGATACATGGAACTTTGTTGTAAATGTAGAGCCTCCCGCCTCCTTGCTCCCTGGTGGCTTCGAAAACATCAATCAGATCGCAGAGCATCCCACCTCCTTGCTTCATGTTGGCTTCACAAACGACAATCAGATCATGGAGCCTCCTACCTCTTTTCTTCATGGTGTCTTCGCAGAGGGCGTATCTTCACGCCGGTTGTGATGCTGCGAGGCTCTGTGAACAAGCTTCGCGAGGCAGCCCCAAAGGCTTTGAGTTTGCTCTTCCTCTTCCCAAATTTTGTTGCAAACAATCATGCACAACACCAGGGGCGTCATCCTTGAAAATGTTTTATATGTTTATAACAACAGAAGAAAAATATTACTCAAAGATCAGTAAGCATAACCTCCCAAGGAAGTATCCTCCAGTGCTCCTCCATATCCCATTTAGTTGGTTAACCATTTAAATAGTCTACAACCACCTAAGGCTCAACCATAACTATCAAAGGCCCAAAAATAACTAGATAATGTCTAGATGAAATTAGTAGATTCTTGTTAGGCATTGTCACCTCAACTAGCTTGACCCTCCGTTCTTCCATTTAAGGGGTGAACACTTGAAGGTAAATATATTACCCTATATTTGAAGTATGAGGTGAAATGAAACCTTATTGATATCATCGGTCTAATCTTGATCCTAGAGTCACTCCACTTATCAAAAAATCTTCGTGAGTACCTCTTTAAGGCATTAAATACTCCTTGTAGTTCAATATTGAAGTGTCTTCTACCGGGATCTATTATTTAGAGAAATCCAAACACAATGACTGTCATACCATCATCTTCTTCTCTGGTGATGATGAAGGTGTAATCATACTAGGAAACATCCCCCCTCTATATCTTAGGCAAGCTCAATATTCTATATGCCTGTTAATGTTTGGTGGAATCTGGCTTCAGAATCAATCTCTTCCTGATTCAGATGCTATATAAGCTTGGGTACACAGAAATAGATCTATCCTTATCCAACCTAAATATTCAATAATATGGAAATAGTGTACAAAATACACATGGTAAGATCCAATTGGAGACCTAATTTTGTGATTTCATATTGAATACGAAATTCATGGTTATCTTAAAGGACACCATTTTCAACGCCCGACTAGAAAGTCTATGGATTCACTTGCATGAATTTATCTATTCATCATATCACCAATAAATCAAATAGTCCCTAAATGATTGATTAGGAGAGATCCACAATTATTATTATCCCTTTGACTCATGTGAATCCTACTAATTTTATGCTGGGTATTATAAAAGGGAAGGAAAGAAAGTTTAGATCGAAGATCCAAAGTACGTTAATGCTCCTAATGACTTGACACATGACCCAATAGATCCATGGTATGATATAAAGTGCATTTTCATCCTACCCATCCATCATTTGGAAGCAAAAAAATTATAAATTGGGCACCCTTTCATTATTCACAGGAAGGAGTTATCTAAGATCACCTCCCAATCTTATAAAGGATGGGTGCCTATGAAGCCCGAGAAACCTTATGTCGCATATCAGATGGTCCAATCTCTTCCAGATTGTAAACACATAAAAATTTTATATTAGATATAAGGATTAAATAATCAAGATTTGACCAAGCTATATTGCTTCAATTTCAAGGGAAATACCTACTGATGAAGGCCTCAATGGATAAGATCTTCAACCTTTATTTCTATGGTCTTTGCGTAACCAGAAGGATAAGAATATGCTTTAAAAGGTTCCACACACACACACACATGAAGATTATTCCACATAATATTCACACATTAACATGGATTCATCTCCTCCATCCATCATTCTTACAATGAAGAGGAGTTGTACGAGGCCCCTCCATCCTTTGAAGGATATTTTACCATTGTAGATGAGCTAATATAGGTGGCCCTCAGCACCAATGAAGATATAAGGCTGACATTGATCGTCAAAGTCATGTATCCAAATGAGAAACAACAATAAAATGTATTCTTGAAATGACACCATGATGTATTTTGATAGAATTATAAGTTAATTATATGGATTGATCCCCAGGTCGATGTCTACTAGCTTGTACTTCCTCTTAGAAACCATGGATTCAAGTTAGTGCTAAGAAAGATGCATCCCTCCCATTGTGCCATGGTTGAGGTTGAATTTTATAAGTTGATAAAATATAACTTTATCACAGAAGTTTAGTAATCAAATTACATGGATTTCATTATCCCAGTCAAAAATAAGATTGAGTATATTAGAGTATGTATCATCTTTCGGGACCTAAACTTCAATTTTATAAAGGAAGATTTCCCTATCCCAATTATAGAGTTTCTATTTTATATAACTATCATATTTTAGGCCCTTTATTTCTTGGATGAATATTATAGGTATAATCAAATCTGAATGGATCCCTAAGATGAATAATCCATAAAATTCAGGGAACCTCAAAGATCCTTTTTCTATGAAGTGATTCCATTTATCTTAAAGAACATTGGAGAGATTTACCAGTCATCTATGCATCGTATCTTTAATCCACACCTCAGATTAATGGTGGAATGATATACAAGTGAATTAGTTGTTAAATCCCTTTAATTATAGACCACCTCAAATATCTTAAGGAATTGTTCGGTATGCTCCATAACCACCACTTAAAGATAAATCCATTGAAGTGTGTATTTGGGGTTACCTATAAGAAATTCCTCATATTCATTATCTGATATAGAGGCATTGATATTGATATGGAGAAAATCAAGGCCATCATTGGAATGATTCCTCCATTCAGTATCTAAGAGTTGTGAGGAATCCAATACTATATAATCCACATATATAATTTTATCACCAACTTAGAAAGAAAATATAAGACATTTTATATGTTGATAAAGTTGGATTAACTTATCAATGAGATGAGGAATACTAGAATGTCTTTTAAGAAGTCAAATAGTATATACTACGTCCTTAGGTTCTGATGCCACCCATCCAAGGGAAAACTTTTGTTTTCTACATGACCACCCAAGAACTTTCTCTCAAAGCTCTCTTAATCCGTATGAGCAATAAATGTAAAGAGAAAAAATTTTACTATCACATTTTCATGTTGTTATACACTAAGTCCAAATATTCTCTTATTGATAATAAGTATATTTCCTTGGTATTTTCATTCCAAAATATATGTTATTATCTAAAACATCATGAGGTTTGATTGATCTCTTATAATGCTCCACTGAAGTATATTATCAACCATCCTATATTTAATGAATTATTGACATGGTGTATAGTGATCCTCTAATAATTCAACATCAGTTTCATCCCTCAGAAGGAAATAAAGGGTCAAGAACTTGTAGATTTATTATACACGTACCCAAAATCTGAGGAGTTTCCCTTAGAAATTGAGTTACCAAACAATTATATTATCTTCTTTGATCAATACACACCATACTTTTAGATGCATTTTGACAGTGCATCTCAAATAATGACTAGAATAAGGCTCAATGACCCTAAACTCAATAGAGTTATCCTTGGAGTTTTCTTTATCACTCCCTCAAATTCTCTCATCCCATACTCATTCATCATTTTAGAAGGATGAACCAACAATGAGGTTGAGATTCAATCCCTCAAAACTGGTCTTGATTTTTCCCTTAATATTGAGGTTCTATAGTTACACATAAAGGGAGACTCCAAGATGGTCATGTCACAAACTAACCTGAGCCACCCTTTCATCATGTACCAAAGCTGACCCGTGAAATACTCAATGCATGTTCTCAATATTTCTGAGTTGGAATCTAGTACCAGGATATCAATAATGCACTATTGGTAATGATTTCACCCATTGAATAAAATACATCTCAATTAAATAAAACATTCAACAAAGTACATATCAATAATAAAACAAAACAACCAAGAAAATGACCATGAATGAAATAAAAGACAACACATAATCATAATCTTACAAACAACACAAACCCAATGGCGGTAGGAGACCAAAGTCAGGGAACCTAAAATGATACATATAAAATCTATATACACTGAATGGTGTATACATATTGTGAGTGAAACCAAGTAGATTAGGATCTCAATAAGGAGTATATGATATTCCTTTTAAATGAAATTTCATTTTATACCATTTTTAAATACAATTAGAAATTAAGTTGTTCATACATGTAAACATAAAATCCATTATAAATTATCTAAATTTTTTATAAAATTCCATTTTTTATTTTATTTAATTGAAAATAATAACTTTGAGAACATTTTCCCATCCAAAGCCTCGTTTATCAAAACAATCATTTTAAATATTTTTTCAAGCCATTTTGTTAATGAATATTTTAAAATATCTTTATAAATACTTTAATAAAATAGGTTAAATTCAAGAATAATAAAGTAAAACAGTAAGGCGCCATATCAATAATGAAATAAAGTGGGAAACAATATATGATTACTTAGATTCAAATTAATATAGGTAAATTAAATGTAAATCCACTATGGAGTAATCTAGTATAATGGGAAACACACTAGGTCCTAATGTAAGAATGTTCCCATAATTTAACAAAACCTCTAGACTAACTGCCAACCTATGTTACATCATAAATCCTAAAATCCACCTGACTTGATTAAAATTATCATCATCAGGGACACTACCCATCTAGTTATATATCACACTAGAGGAGACACTAGTATCATGAAACTATCTAGTGTAACATATGTCTAGAAATATCACTTAGTTCTTAGTATCCTCATGAAAGTAAAAAATAAGAGGTGAGAAATAAAAAACTCACATGATCAATGTTGCATTATAAAATAAACCTCAACTCACCTTCAACACCCTCTTAAGAAACAGTCCCAACGATGTCAACCATCACAATGGAAAACAATATCCCCCATAACGGGTCACAATTCCATGTCAAAAAAGGGGTTCAAGTGGGTCACATCCACATATCATGAGAATCCATTTCAAAGTGACAAAAAAATCCTAGATAAAATCATGGATCTATATTCCAAGATAATTTATTCCCCTTTACATCCCATTTTTGAAATCATTATTTTAAAAAAATATTCCAAAGTAAAATTCAAACCCTTTAAAATATAAAACCCTTCCTTTAAACTATTTTAAACTAACACACCACCTTCCATTTCAAAAAAAAATCCATAAAACCAACCATTCACCCACTTTAGGGCCCAAATAGGGTAAAATGTCTTTTGAAACCTCATACTTATCCAAAAAAAATTATTAAAACATTTTTAAAAACACTAGGGGTCCAAAGATCATTTTAGAAATCAAAATACTTTAAATCACACTTTATTCCAAGTGGAAAACTATCAAAAAAATAAAAATAAAATCCATTTCATCTATCACATATATGAATAAGTAAACAAATAAATAATTTTAAATCAATAAGAACCAAAAGATATGAAAAATAAATGAGACACATAAAAACACCCACCTTGGTGCAACTACAATTGAGTTTGAAGTCACCACCTTTAACAGAGAATAATCCAACAATCAAAGAGATGACACATCCATGTCCTAATATACAAAACGACCAATATTAAGCCACCCTAAACCCTAAATATGGACCCAAAATACCATATGGTTCATGGGATAGAACTTAACCAAAGGAGAAAAGGATAGGGAAAGGAGGGAAGAAGGAACAAGGTATTAATAAGATAGATCCTCTTTAAAATGAGGTGGGTGAGTCTTGGAAATCAAGGAAATGGGAGGAAGAGAAACATCTTCATGCACCTATGATAAAATAATCCAAATGGGAGGAAAGAGGAGGGAAAACCCTCTTAATTTGAGTGGGGAAAAAGTAAAAAACCACATTTTACTAAAATTGGGTAGATAAGATCCATGATGTTTCCCCTAATATTATAGTGCAGAGTTACCCCGATAGGAACTCCTACGATGCTACCTAAGTGCTAAGTTTTGGAACACCTACACTGGGAAGAGCTACGGGTCCCAACACTCTAGGAATTATAGCATAACCCCTCAACCTTATGGGGTAAGGTGAATCCTAAGAACTTAGACATTGTGGGGTACATGATGTACCTTCCTTCCCCTTGTTGTTTCATACAGGAGCACCCTTGAAGACCCCTAGGCACCTACGATGCATATCTCCATGCTACAATGTGAAGTCCCTTGAAAAACACACTCTATAGTTTATCCATCCCCCTTTTACCAAAGCCTAAACACTATATCCTTACACAAATCCCTTCCAACCTTATGCGCCACCCTTACACCAACTCCCAACTCACCCTTACACGACACCCAAAATTTACCCTTATACAACTCTCTTTATAGCACATCCTCCTCCCTACAGTGAAAAATTATTCCCTTACCCTTACAAACTAACCCTACACAGCTATAAACCACCCATATGTGACTCCAACCACGACATATCCCCTATCTATGATGAAACCACCCATTTTCCCTGAAAAATCAAAAAAATCAAAGAGGTAGACTACGATGTGCCCCCTAGGTCTATGACATGGTCTACTGCATACCCAACCCACAACTCTAGAAAACACTTATAAATTCTTAATAATGACTGAAAAAAACTAAAAATATACCAAAATTAAATAATATTAATAAAACAATGACAACGAGGTGTGAAAATGTTTAGTACCATGCCACATTATTCCCCAAAAAAGTTTTCAGTACAAGTAGAAAGAACAAGGAAGGGAACAAACACAGCATATCATCTCATGAGGTAGGTGGGTGGGGAAAAAACTTAAGAGAAAATAAAGAAGAAAATAACTGGAATAAAATAATTCCTCTAAACCAACTGATTAATTCTATAAAACCATCATAAAGGATGGACCCTAAATAAGATAGAGACAAAGTATAGGTCTCCCCACTATTTATATTTAATCTAAAATCACAGAATATTAGAAAAACATGAACATTAAATAAAAGCATCATCAAGAAGCATAAATTCCACAAAAAACCCAAACACCATTATTAAAACAGGAAACCAATATATAAATCCTTAGGGAAAACAAAAAACAAAATAAATAGATGCACACAAGGAAAGAAATATCAACATGATCCACCACAAGAATCAAAAGGAACCAAAAGCACAACCCTAAACGTGAAACAAAATGGTCTCTAGACCTCAGGTCACTACCCCGAACCAATAAACTAGGATCTCGTTCCCAACACACCATACCATGATGAACTGAAAAATAAAAAACTAGTACTAACAAGTAATCAACTAACCTGAGTCCACAACAATCCTAGTTACCCAAGAAGAAATCCAAAAGTATCCTATGTTAAAACCACTAATAACATACCCTCAAATTAGGCATAACACAACCACACATCCCAAGTAAACACCACACAAGTAATGAATCACACAAAAAGCCACAATTCATTTCCATCCATAAGAAAATAATGAAAAATACTTAATACTGACTAAATGAATTTCCAAATACATGCCAGATAAATCCCCAAAGAAACAAACCATCCAAGACTTGATTACTCCCATGAATTCCCTTTCTGATAACTCAACATAAAAAACTGTTTAAGATGTACTAATCATCTAAATCGGTGAAAATCCCTCAGATCATTTATGAAATACGACTTAGAATGACTTGATGATCCACACTAGAAGTAAACAAGATTCATATTCTTCTTTTTATGAAGATATTGAACCTGATAAGATTTCTCTTCTATATTGGGATCAACCAACACCTAATTTTTATCTAACAGAGCATCTCCACTTGCTTCAATCAGAACAACCTGACTAACCTCTACTATTAGGGCTCTAGAAACTACTTTATTCATAAGATGATAGGATAAATTCAACCACAAAATATCCAAGACCAAGATGAGGGCCACTAAAAATTAAAAATTCCTTGAATGAGTCTAAGGATTAGAAAAAAAAATTCCCACCACTCGATCATGAGTCTGGGTAGAAACAATGATCAAAAAAACCACTCCAAAATGATGATGAGAGTCATCCTAAAGTCAATCCTAATGAAAATTTTTCCCACTTTTCTTCATGGAATATCTAAGAGAAATATTCTAAATCAGATGAAACATGAACTCCATTGGTCCATGTTTCCCAAAATCAAATCACACAATTCCATAATAAACCAAACTAAATCCCAAAAAAATCACTCAAGAAAATGTATAGAAAATTTCTCTAAAAAAATATACTCATAACAAGAAAATTTTACAAAATCCATTTTCCCTAAAATCCAATTTTTTTTTAAAAAAAACCACACTTTGAAATATTTTACCCCATATCAAAATTTAACAAATATCTTATTTTCAATAACCAAATATACTTATGAATTTTCCTCATAAAACCAAAAGATTTCATAAATACTCACTACCATGTCAAAAAAATCTAAATTTTGTTTAAATCTGTCCAATTATTAAAAATCCATCAAGGGTAAAAAACCAAGAAAAATAAAAAAATATGGTTTTAAAAACCACAAAATTTCTTTAAAAGAAATGCCCCGCCTGAAAATTTTAAAATATTCTCTATTAAAAACGCCTTTATATCTTAAAAACCATTAGAATAATTTTATTTTTTTCATTTTAAAACTAAACCCTATTGAAAACACACTCTAAGGAAATAAAAAAATTTATAAATAATTTATCAACTGGTTTTGAAATGAAATCATCTTCTAGATTCCATAATTAAATCAACCACTTCTACATAATTTTCTGAAAACCAAATCCATTTTACAAACAAGCCTCAAGGATTTATTTCCAACATAATTTTTTTTCATAAAACTCACATTTCACACACAAAAACTATATTAAAATCTGTACATAAGTAAGACCACACCACAAGATTAAACAAAAATCCAATCCAACAATGTCAACACATCAATAGACCTGCATTGATCCTCTTCCAATTATCAAGAAGCACTTGAAACAACTTGTTAATAAAGGGGTCTAAATAATAAAACTAAGAAGGATGAAGAACCATGATTGAGTTAGACACATGGTTGATGGGACATTTTATAATCATTCAATAGTTCTAGAAACATTTCCAAAATCAAGATCTTGGTAACTACATGGTTTTCTAATCCATGTTAACTACCCTCACACCTCTGATTATTTTCAATTAAATACCAAAACACCAAGGAATACCCCCAAGGAAACTTATACCATGCCAATGATGATCAATGTAACATCATATCATATCAAAATAAATCAAAGGTACTAAAAAATGAACTTAAAATCAAGACACAATTCCCAGATACCCATGAAAATTTGAGGTCTAGTTCAAAGAAGAACAGACTAAACACTTTTCCACACTCACCACTCAAGTCCTATAAATGATCTCAATATCTATACTACATATAAATTCCCAAAATACAAATACGGGGATCTAATAACATTTTTTTATGAACCAACCCAGACTCTCCCTAAACCAGGAATGTAATCTGGCCTATGACATGTCTGAGGTACATTTAAGATCACTTCGAGATGAAAAGTAGTACCATGGTATCAAATATACACTATTTGGAATGAGTTAACCCTATGAATAAAATACATGTTAGTGAAATAAAATATCCAAACAAAGTTCAAAATAATAATAAAACAGAACAACCTAGAAATTGAATAGGAAATAAAGGAAATACAACACATACCGATCATCACCCAAACAACACAAACCTAACAATGGAAGGAGACCAAAGCTTGGGCACCAGAAATAAAACATGTAAAAGATGTATACACAAAATAGTATATGTAGGGTGTGAGTGAAACCAATCCCAATATGATCCCACCAAGGAGTACATGCTATTCCTTTCTAATGACATTTAATTTTATGTTAATTTGAAATATAATTAAAAATTAGGTTTTTCATATATTTAAACATAAAATAAAATATCACTTCCATAATAATTTTATGAAATTCCATTTTTTCCCCTTAAATGATAGTAATCAATTTGAAAATTTTTTACAGCTGAAGACTCCTTTATCAAAACACTAATTTTAAATCCAATTTCAAACCAATTTATTAATACATCTTTTCAAAAATCTTTACAAATAATTTAACAAATAAGTTAAATGAAATAATAATAAAGTGAAACACTAAGGAAAAAAAATAAAAAATAAAATAATGTGGGCAACAACACATGATGCCTTAAATTCTAGTTGATCTAGGGAACAAAAACTCCCCCATATAGATTCATTTAGTATCATGGGAAACACACCAAATTCTATGGTAATACTGATCCTAGAATTTACCAAAACCCATTGACCAACTTCCAACCAATGTTGCACCCTAAATCTCACAAACCACCAGACTAGCCTGTACCTAGCACCATGGGGGGAACTCACCATCTAGTACTATCTCACACTATAGGGGACACAATTAGCATGTGTATCTATAGTATAACATAAGTATAGACCTATCACTCTGTTCCCAACATACTCATGAAAGTAATAATAATAGGAGATAAATAAAACAAGTCACATGATCAATTCGACAACATAAAATAAACCTCACCTCTCCTTCAAATCCCTTGTAAGAAACAACTCCAACAATGTAAATCATCACAATGGTAAACAATATACCCCCCTCAGGGCTCAAAATTTCATTCTAAACAAGAGGATAAAAAGGTACTCACCCACATATCATGAGAAACCATTTAAAATTGATAAATTACCCTAGATAAAATCCAAACATGGTATTAAAAGACACTTTATTCCCCTTGAAATCACATTTTTGATATCATTATTTTAAAAAAAGATTTTTAAAAACACATTCAAACCATTTAAAAAATGAACCCCTTCCTTTTAAACCATTTGGAAGTTTCAAACCACCTTCTATGTCAAAAAAATTTCCAAAACACCAACTCTTTACCCACTTCTAGACCCAAATGCGGTTAAATGCCTTTTGAAACCTCGTACTCATCCAAAAACAAATTATTAATTTTTTTATAAATAATTGGCATGAAAAGATCATTTTATAAATAAAAAAACATAAAACAAAACTTTTTAAAAAGTGAAAAAATATCCCAAATAATTTATAATATCCATTTCATGGATCAAACATAGGTATAAATAAAAAAATAATGAATTTGAAAAAAATAAAGCATCAAAAGATATTAAAAATAAAGGGAACACAGAAAAACAAATACCTCAGTTTAATGGAAATCAAGACAGAAGTCATTTCCTTAGATGGAGAATGCTCTAAAAATAAAAGTGGTGACCCCTATGAGCCTTACCAATAAAAATGTCATGACCCATCCCTCGGGTCCCATATTGTGACTACCCCAAGCCCTCCTTCCATAGGCCAGCGGGTTGGAGACTAGAACCAAAGGTGTAAATCTCTAAACTGGGAAGGCATTACCTTTATAAACTGAAACACACACAATAGAGTATGCAATTGGAAGTAAACAACTAAGTAAAATTTTATACAAAAGAGAGTGCTGGAAGTAAAGGGGACTATAAATACATGCCCAATAGTAAATTACAAGGAAACGGAAAAGTACAAGTACAACTGAAAGAAGAAAAGAAAAGCAGCCACTAGGTCATCCTCTGGGGTTCCTACCTGAAGGGTAGGTTCAAATGGCCTCCTCAACACTCCACATCCATCCATCCACTTCGTGTACCGTCACGCCGATTGGTCCACCTCTAGGTACCGTCCAGTCCTACTACTATCTACCTCAATCAGTGTTGTCCGTCATCTACAACCAACACAATGAGGTGCGGGCATAGCCCGTGCAGAGGTGAGTATAACAATACTCAGTAGGGACCTAGAAACCCTCAAGGTCTCACAAAATCCAACAAGGATAAACCAAAATGTTTTAAATCAATGAATAAACATTACTTAGGTATATTCCCATACATATACCTATGTTATCTAGTAACCCATCTCAATTATGAGGAAAACACTAACGTCATTGACTCATCTCAAAACTGGGATTTTATTCTAGGGGTGGTAACATGTAACACTCTCAATCAAACTGATGAACCCTCAGTTGCTGGTGTAATCTTCCTTTATAGAGTACTGTGGGCTTTTCGCGTCACACAGAGGTGCTTCCCACTATCCTGGACTGCTGTAGTACTCCTCCTATCAAGTACTGTGGTTCTTCTGTGTCACACAGAGGCACTCCCCACTATGGGTCTACCGCGTCACACAAAGGTGCTCCCCCTCGTAGCCTACTGAGGTACTCCTCCTATCGAGTACCATGGGTATACCGCGTCACACAGTGGCGTTCCCCACTTTGGGCCTTCCACGTCACATAGAGGATCTTCCCACTGGGATAGTAGATACACTCTGAGTCGAAAGGTCAGTAGTCGTCAGGTATCAACCAGCTACTAGGTATCCATACTCCGCTTTGTCGTCTCTGAGAGGATCCACTCCATGAGCTACTGGTTGATACTACAGATGTCATGAAGTCCCATGTAGAAGTATATCAAAGGTATGCCTCATCATAGGTGGAAAATCCAAGAAATACGTGTCCAAGACATAGAGATGAGATGAACAAGATGTTTTCCAAAAAGTACATGGCATGTTGGTATAGTTACACACTGTGTCTTCAGACCTTGGGAACTGCCCATGTACAACGGCCCATGTCAAAGGGCTGGTCATGTAGAAAAGTAAGTACACTACGTGTGGTATGGTTACATGTCGTGTCCAAGCATCTGGGGTCGGTTCTACCTATGCTATCCATGTGCTCGTACACGGCCTCAACCATTGTTTGCCAACCCATCTAACTAGTACACAGGGTATCCTATGTCATTGTCCTTCCCTGGCTGTGTAGTGGAGTACATGCTCGTGTACTTCACCTGTATCTGTGTATCCCCAAAATAAACACTGAGTCTCGCAAATTTGCTTCTGCTGTTGTGCATAGAGAGTACATGTCGTGCCTCTTGGCCGTGTAATTCTGCCCATGTTTGTGTATTTCCCAGAATACATGCCATGTCTCGTGAATCCCCTTCTACCATTCTGTGCAGAGAATACACATCGTGTGACCGAGGTCACACTCCATGTGTTACTTGTCCAACATCCAAAACTTAAGCCGCAGAACACCCGTACTACATGGCGTGTTTGTCAGAAGTACAAACCGTGTATTCTAAAATTTTCCAGAAACAGTGCCTCCAGCCAACACGCCTCCTGTGAAGTTTGTTCTATGTTCTTATGGTCCGTTCACCATGAAACTTAAGATACTAGGTCACCCCAATGTCCCATAGTCACCTCATGTGTTTTCGGGCCTCCAATCATCTCTGAAAATATGATTAGACACACCCACTCGAAGAACGGTTGAGGAACGTTCCTTCCCATTCTGATCTGATCCGTCGCACGCTATCGTCGTCGCACCTCCGCTAGGTCCTCGTGAGGTTGGGTCTTTAATTTGGGATCATTGCGTCACACAACGAACTCGCAATGATCCATTGTTTGTCACCCATAAAGAATTCAAAGAAAACACCAAACATTCACAAGAATGGAAGAGGAATTGGGTCGTGTTCATTTGGCCTAGTCCTTCCTCATTAGTTTGATAGCAAGCGGGTCAAGAGAAATAATCATGGAAGTAAGAATCAACGTTTCTCAAATCAAAACACACCCCTACCTCGTATTGATGACCGTTTATGAAGTCACAGAAAGGAGAGTTTCGAGAAGACGAAGCCGAAGATGATGTCGGCATTCTTCGTGGGCGACACTTCCCTTTCTTGCCCCAGTTGAAGTTCGTTCTTCGTTGGCGGAAGAGGCGTTCTTCTCGGGTGAATTCTTTCTCTCTCAAGTTCTTCCAAGGCTCCTCAAATGAAAAGATGCCAACCCAAAATGAAATAATAGGTTTGTCTATTATTTAATTGTTGGAATGAATTCAAAAGATTTCAAAATTAATTAAAAGAGATAACCCACTTAATTAATGGGGGAGTGTTGGCTCTATTAATTAGTGGCCAAGGTCAAGGGCTTCATCCCACATAAATGGGGGTTCCAAGGGTTACAACCCCCGGGTGGTCCCCAACAAAGATATCCTCCCAAGGGAGGTTATGCGCAGGTGGGTCCCACCACCATAACCTCTCATGGAAGGTTATGGTGTGGTGGCCCCCACCTTTAACCTCCTCTTGGAGGTTTTAACCACCACAAAACAAAAATAAGTTATCACCTTTCTTTTATTTAATTTATTTAAAAACCCAAAAACTAATTTCCATTCTCGACCAACTGTCATTGAGGTGAAAGTCTTCTTAAGAGAATATTGGTGTTGTGAGTTCAACGGTGCCCTTAGATTTCAATTCTGAGTACCGGTTCAAAAGTTATAAAATCTCACTCGTACGTTTACTAAAAATACCCGAAAAAAATTTCAGAAATTGATTCCGAGCACACCGGGCCTCGGAATCAAGCGCCGTAAATTTTCTCGGACTCGTAAAAATACCAAAAATTTGAGAAAAAAATTTCCTTAAAATTTTAGGGTCTTTATATTCTCCCCACCTCAGGGATTTACATCCCCATAAGCTACAACTCAAACTAAGGGAACAAATGGGGGTAATGAGAATGCATCTGAGCCTCCCACTCCCATGTGCTCTCCTGGAGGTTCCCGTGCTACCAGCGAATGCGTACCAGAGGTATCGATCATCCATGCAGGACCTGATCCTGTTGATCCTTAATCTCCGTTGTAACCCCTGTGAAAGTTTCCCCATCATCGATTTCTATCTCTTCATGGTCGAAGATATGGGAGGGGTCGTGCATGTATCTCCTCAGCTGAGATACGTAGAAGACGTCGTGCACCTGATGAAACTGAGGTGGAAGAGCTAAGCGGTAAGCCACCTCACCTACTCTGCTGAGGACCTGGAAAGGTCCGATGAATCATGGAGACAACTTGCTGTCTCGGCCAAATCTCTATAGACCTCGTTGAGGTGAGACCCGTATAAAGATGTGGTCTCCATCCTCAAACTCCAGAGGTCTCTGTCTCCTGTCAGCATATGACTTATGCCTGCTCTGTACAGTCTTCATCCACTCCTAGATGATCTGCACCTTCTCTGTGGTAGCTTGCACCATCTCTAGTCCCACCAGTGCTGACTCCCCAGGGTCTGTCTAGAAAAAAGGTGATCTACAAGGTCACCCGTACAAGGAATCAAAAGGTGTCATACCGATGGTGGAGGGATATCTGTTGTTGTAGGCGAACTCTAACAACGATAAGTGATCCTCCTAGATGTGGCCAAAGTCGAGGACACAAGCTCGAAGCATGTCCTCAAGGTTCTGAATGGTTTGTTCAGTCTGACCATCTGTCTAAGTATGGAAGGCGGTGCTCAAACGTAGTTGCATCCCGAAAGCCTCATGCAACCCCTTCCATAGCTGGGAAGTAAACCGTGTGTCATGATCGGAGATAATAGAAGAAGGCACTCTATGAAAACTCACAATCTCCTGCACATAGAGTCATCTCAAGATCTCTATTGATCCCTGCTCTCTGATTGGTAGAAATTGGGCCAACTTGGTGAGTTGGTCAACGATCACCCATATCAAATCGTGACTCCTAGATGTATGTGGAATACCTATCAAGAATTCCATGGATATCTCATCCCACTTCCACTATGGGACCTCTAAGTGATGTACCAAGCCTGCTGGTACCTAGTGCTCTACCTTCACTTGCTGACAAGTGAGGCATCATGAGACAAACTCTACTACATCCTTCTTCATACCTGGCCACCAGTGTTGTCGTTGAAGGTCCCGGTACATCTTCGCCACTCCTGGATGTGCCGCTAAAGGGGAAGTGTGGAACTCCCTCAACACTTCCTCCTGAAGTGAAACTAGTACCAAGGTACGCCCTCTGAAGAGGATGACATGCTCCCCACCTTCAGAAAATCCATCAGGTGTCTGCCCTATGGATATCTGAGCACGTCGTGCCTCACAGTTAGCATCTCCATGTTGTGCCTCCCTGACTCGCTGAAGAAGTGGAGGACTGACCCTGAGAGACTGTAGATAGGCTGCTCCATCTCTATCCACAAAGGATATATGTAAGGTAACCAGCTGCTCTGCCACCTCTCCTAGCAGCTGTATACCAGTCCTCCTACTGAGTGCATCCAAAACAACGTTCGTCTTCCCAGGAGTATAAACTATCTCGAAGTCATAGTCCTAGAGAAACTCAAGCTATCTCCACTGTCTCAGGTTTAGGTCCTTCTGAGAGAAGATATACCTAAGACTCTTGTGATCAGAGTACATGGTAAAATGGTCTCCCATCAGATAGTGCTGCCACATCTTCAAGGTGAAGACCACTTCTGATAACTCCAGGTTATTGGTAGCATAGTTCTGCTCATGTTGTCTCAGCTACCGAGAACCATATGCGATCACTACTCACTCCAGCATTAGGACACACCCAATCCTGACCCCTGATGCGTCGTAGTAAACTATGTACCCTACACCCTCCTCTGAAAGCCTCAAGATGGGGGCACTAGTCAGCCTCTACCTCAGCTCCTGAAAGATCTGCTGGCATCTCTCCGACCACATGAAGGGTTGCCCCTTTTTCATCAAGGATGATATTGGTGATGCAAATCTGGAGAAGTCCGGAATGAATATCCAATAGTATCCATCCAAACCCAGGAAACTCTGTACCTCCGTCACACTCCTGGGTGGATCCCAAGCAAGCACCACCTCAATCTTCGCTAGATCTACTACAACTCCAGCCTCCAAGATGACATGTCCCAAGAAGTGAACCTCTTGAATCCAAAACTGGCACTTTGAGAGCTTACCATAAAGCTGGTGTTCTCGGAGTGTGTCCAGTACTACCTACAAATGGTAGGCATGCTTCTCCTCAATAGTCGAGTAGATCAAAATGTTTTCAATGAAGACTACGACAAATCGATCAAGATATGGCTAGAAGATCATGTTAATGAGACACATGAACACTACTAGAGCATTGGTTATGCCGAAGGGCATAACCAAGAACTCATAGTGTCCGTACCGACACCTGAAGGTTGTCTTCTTCACATCCTCATCTCGAACTATGAGCTAGTGATAACATGATCCGAGGTTTATCTTCAAGAACAAACGTGCTCCCTTAAGCTGATCAAAGAGGTCATCAATCCTCAGGAGTGGGTAATTGTTCTTCACGGTCACCTAGTTCAGGCGATGGTAGTCGACACAGAGCCTCAAACTCCCATCCGCCTTCTTAGGGAACAGAATCGGGGCTACCTAGGGAGAAACATTGGGTCGTATGAATCCCTTTCCCTGCAAGTCCTCTAGCTGTACTCGAAGCTCGCAAAGCTCAGTAGGAGCCATCCGATATTCTGGAGTAGATATCAGTGTTGTCCTGGGGTATAGGTCAATATATAAGTACACCTCTCTATGAGGAGGTAGTCCTAAAACATCGTCAGAGAAAACATCCGCGTACTGGTCCAACACTTCAGGATAAGTCGGACTCTCCACATCGACTGCTTTGAGGGTATGGCAAGCCAACTGGTGAGTGATCGGTTGAACCCTCCTTCGAGTGAGTTTGTCCTGTGCTGCAAAGGTTCCCTTCTCACCATTGAAGGTGAACCTAGTACCATTCGTACAGACACCACGCACTTTTCGCCTAATACAGTCAATCTGAGCATGGACCGTAGATAATCAGTCCATACCCAAGATGACGTCCTAAGGCCTTGATGCCACTACGAGGAGATCCCAACCAAAGATCTCACCTCTTAGAGTAAGCTCACACTGCCGGCACTAGTGTGAAATTGTCGAGTCTGCTCCCGTAGGAGTCTCTAGCCTTAAGGATCGAGCCAATGGCTTTATCAGAATCTTCGAGCTCCGAACGAGGGCAGTGACTATGAAAGATTAACTGGAACCTATGTCTATAAGAACTGAAACTAAGGTGGAGTAGACCCAGATCGTACCTCAAATCATCTCCGGAGCACTATGGTCATATGCCTCAGCTACCTGAAGCTGAGCTCTCCCCTATCCACCTGGTCCCTGCGCTCGGGGTGGACCTCCTGGTGGTGGTGGTGGTAACACCTCATAACATCGTCCACCACCAGCTGCACGTCCAGCTCCTCTGCCACGTCTGCCACCTCCCTGCAGACTACCTCGATCGAACCTCTACCTCTGCCTGGGAGGCCCCTCAACTGTCTGCTGATCATATAAACGGTGGGTCGGATAGTCACGAGCCATGTGACCCTTCCCACCGCATGAGTAACACTGTCTTCTCCTGGAATATATGTCACTTCCCTAGGTTCCCCAAAAAACTGATCCCGAGTCATGCGGTCATCCACCCGTGGTTCTGGTCCTCTTGGACCTCTGCGTCATCTGTCTACTACCAGTTGCATAAGACTCCGCTGCAAGTTGACTAGTGGTGGGTCTCGCTACCGGAGACTGCTCAACAAGAAAACTCTCCACTAGGAGGGATCTCTCTAAAACCCCCACCTGCTTCAGGATACTGAGTGAGATCATCGAAGCCCTAATCTCTCGCCTGAACCCCTCCTTGAAGGTCCGGGCCCTGAAGAATGGGTCTCGTACCATATCAGTGGAGTAGCGTGAGAGGTCAGTGAACCTCACTAAGTATTGTGCTACTGTCATGTTTCCCTGTTGTAGATGAAGTAACTCCTGTATCTGCACCGCAAGAAGGGTGGATGGTACAAACTCTGCCCTGAACAGGCTCTCAAAGTCTGACCAGAGTAGCGTCGCCTCATCATGGACCTGGAGCATCAGGCTCCACCATCTTCCTGCTGCTGCCTGAAGAAGACTCGCAGCAAGGATCACCATAAGGTCTGTTGGTGTCCCTACCATCCTGAAGACTCTCACCATAGCCTCCATCCAATCCTTATTCACCTGTGGGTCTATCTCTCCCCATAACCTGGGTGGCCTCTGGCGCTGGAACTCATGCAACGCGCTCAAGTGGCGTGCATCTTCTACTGCTGGGGCTGGTGGCATCAGCGGCTCAATGGAAATTGGTACCACTGATGCCTCCACTGGTAAAGGGTCCTGCCCCGAGGCCTCATCTCTTGGTGGGCTATCAGAGCATACAACTCTCGGGGCTCTGTGGAGAGGCATCCTGAAAGAATCAGATGCGACACGGTCAAAAGACTATGCCTGGTGAGCTGACCTGGTTGAGCTGACTTAAGAAACCCTTTAAAGACACGCACGCAATCAGTGTTTTCGTGCACTAAGTCGAAAATCAGTAGTCAGGGTCCTTGTGTATGGATACTTCGGCCGCCGCACCAACACTGGACTCCCTGAACTGAAAACCACACTCGGTATGCTTAACACTATTGCTTCATAGAAAAGAAAGATCAGAGTTCTAAGTTATGTGGTAGAACTGACCCCTCTAATACCAATTTGTCACGACCCGTCCCCCCGGGCCCGTATCGTGACTACCCCAAGCCCACCTTCCATAGGATAGGGGTTGGCGACTAGCACCAAAGGCGTAAATCCCTAATCTGGGAAGGAATTGAATTTATAAACTGAAACACATACAATAGAGTACACAACTGGAAGTAAAACACTAAGTAAAACTGTATACAAAAGAGAGTGATAGAAGTAAAGGGGGCCATAAATACAAGCCCAATATTAAAGTACAAGGAAACGGAAAATTAAAAGTACAACTGAAAGAAGAAGAGCAAAGCAGCCACTGGGTCTTCCTTCGGGGTTCCTGCCTGAAGGGTAGGTTCAGATGGACTCCTCAGCACTCCACGTCCGTTTGTCCACTCTGTGTACCATCACGTCAAGTGGTCCACCTCTGGGTACCGTCTATTCCTACAACTCTCTGCCTCAATCAGTGATGTTCGTCGTCTGTAACCAACACAACAAGGTGCATGCATATCCTGTGCAGGGGTGAGTATAACGATACTCAGTAGGGACCCCGAGACCCTCAAGGTCTCACAAAATCCAACAAGGATAAACCACAAGGTTTGAAATCAATGGATAACCATTACTTAGGTATATGCCCATACATATACCTAAGTTATCTAGTAACCCATCTCAATCATGAGGAAAACACTAACGTCATTGACTCAGCACAAAACCAGGATTTTATTCTAGGGGTGGTAACATGTAACACTCTTAGTCAAACTGATGAAACCTCGGCTGCTGGTGTACTCTTCCTCTATAGAGTATTGTGGGCCTGCCACATCACACAGAGGTGATTCCCACTATCCTAGACTGTTGTAGTACTCCTCCCATCGAGTACTATGGGTCTACTGCGTCACACAAAGGCGCTCCCCACTGTGCGTCTGTCACTTCACACAGAGGTTCTCCCCCTCATAGCCTGCTAAGGTACTCCTCCTGTCGAGTACCGTGGGTCTGCCACATCATACAGAGGCACTCCCCACTGTGGGTCTGCCGCGTCACACAGAGGCGCTTCCCACTGGGCTAGTAGAAACACTCTGATTCGAAAGGTCAGTAGTCGTCAGGTATCAGCCAGCTACTAGATCTCCATACTCCACTTTCTCGTCTCTAGGAGGATCTGTTCCACGAGCTATAGGTCAATAATCCAACTATCACGAAGTCCCATGTATAAGTATCTCAAAGGTCCACCTCGTCATAGGGGGTAAATCCAAGCAATATGTGTCCAAGACACAGAGACGAGATGACCAAGCCATTTTCCAAAAAAAGCACACTATGTGTTGGTATGGTTACACGTTGTGTCTTCAGACCTTGGGTACTTCCCGTGTACAATGGCTCGTGTCGAAGGGATGGTCGTGTAGAAAAGTAAGTACACAGTGTGTGGTATGGTTACATGCCGTGTCCAAGCATCTAGGGTCGACTCCGTGTATTCTATCCATGTTCCCATACACGGCCTCAACCCATGTTCGCCAACCCATGTAACTGGTACACAGGGTATCCCGTGTCATTAGACTTCCATGGACGTGTAGTGGATTACATGCCTGTGTACTTCACCCGTGTCCATGTATCCCCGAAATACATGCTGATTATCACGAAGTTTCTTCTTCCATTGTGCGTAGAGAGTACATGTTGTGTCTCTTGGTTGTGTAATTCTACTCGTGTCCATGTATTTCCCAAAATACACACCAAGCCTTGCAAAGATGCTTCTGCCATTCTGCGCAGAGAATACACACTATGTGACCGGGGTCACACGCCGTGTGTTACTTTTCCAACATCCAAAACTCAGGTCGTAGAACGCCCGTACTACACAGTGTGTTCTTTATAAGTACACACTATGTATTCTGGAATTTTCAAGAAATAGTGCCTCCGGATAGCACGCCTCCTGTGAAGTCTGTTTTGCATTATTATGGTCTGTTCATCATGAAACATCAGATAATAGGTCACCCCAATGTCTCGTTTTCGCCTTCGGTGTTTTCGAGCCTCCGATCGGCTCCGAAAACATGATTTGACTCACTCACTCGAAGAACGGTCGAGGAACGGTCCTTCCCGATCTGATCTGATCTGTCGCACACTATCATCGTTGCACCTCCGCTAGGTCATCGTGATGTTGGGTCTTCAATTTGGGATTTTTTCATCACACAATGAAGTCGCAACGATCTGTTTTTCGTCACCCATGAAGAATGCGAAGAACACACCAAACATTCACAAGAATGATGGAGGAATCGGGTCGTGTTCATTTGGCCCGGTCCTTCCTCGTTAGTTTGATTGCAAGCATGTCAAGAGAAACATTCATGGAAGGAAGAATCAACGTTTCTCAAATCAAAACACACCCCTACCTCGTATTGATGACTGTTGATGAAGTCACGGGAAGGAGAGTTCAGAGAAGATGAAGCCGAAGATGACGTCAGCGTTCTTCATGGGTGATGCTTCCCTTTCTTTCCCCATTTGAAGTTTGTTCTTCGTTGGCGGAAGAGGCGTTCTTCGTGGGTGAATTATTTCTATCCCAAGTTCTTCCAAGGCTCCCCAAATGAAAATATGCCAACCCAAAATTAAATAATAGTTTTGTCTATTATTTAATTTTTAACATGAATTCAAAATATTTCAAAATTAATTAAAAGAGATAACCCACTTAATTAATGGGGGAGTGTTGTCTCTATTAATTAGTGGGGAAGGTCAAGGGTTTCATCCCACATAAATAGGGGTTCCAAGGGTTACAACCCCCGGGTGGTCCCCACCAAAGATATCCTCCCAAGGGAGGTTATGTGAGGGTGGGCCCCACCACCATAACCTCTCATTAAAGGTTATGGTGTGGTGGCCCCCACCTCTAGCCTCCTCTTAGAGGTTTTAACCACCAAAAAATAAAAATAAGTTATTACCTTATTTTTATTTAATTTGTTTAAAAACCCCAAACACTAATTTCCATTCCCAACCAACTTTCGTCAAGGTGAAAGTCTTCTTAAGCGAATATCAGCGTTGTGAGTTAAACGGTGCCCTCAGATTTCAATTATGAGCACCGGTTCAAAAGTTATAAAATCCCAATTGTACGTTTACTGAACGTACCAGAACAAAACTTCAAAAATTGATTCCGGGTACACCGAGCCTCATAATCAAGCGCCGTAAATTTTAACAGACTCATAAAAATTCCAAGAATTTTAGAAAAAAAATTCCACAGAATTTCTGGGTCTTAACAAAAAACTCCCAAGAATAAGCCACCTCAAACCCTAAATCTAACCTTAATGGTGCCTAGGGTTTTTAGGAGAGAAATGAACCAAATGAGAAAGAGATATGGGATGAATGAAAATTGAAATAAGAAAGGTATTACCAAGATAAATTTTATTGAAAATTAGGGGAGAGGCTTGAATGTAACACCCTGATATCTTGGAATATATTTTCTCTATATTAACCATTTGTTTAAAAACTCACTTCACACACAACACCAAACTAAAATGATACATGAAATATTTGATGAATATTATTAAAAAATTATTGGAATAATAAAACCTATAGTAAATAAATGGATATTACACAACTAAAATTTATTAAATTTAGAGGTTAAATAATTAATATAATTTTATATTAAAAAGGATTATTCTTTCTCCAAAAGTAATTTTCTTAAAAGTGTTATGTATTTTATTCCAATATATTACATAAAATACTTTTAAAATATTATATTGATAATATATAATTTTTAAATATATGAATAAAAACATTAAAATTATTTAATTTAATAATTGATATGAAATTGTACTAAAAAAACTTAGTGTTTAAAAATGTCATTTTTTAATAAAAGAAGTTTTTATTTATATTTTATATATTAATTTAAAATATAAATATATAGAGTTTAGAATTTATTTTTTAAAATTAATTTAATTATATAAAATTTTATCATGTCAGAACTATCTTTTTGTGAATTTGTTTAGTTTTTTTATGAGAGGATTCATTTTTAGGTGAATAGTGAAAATATCATTTTTATAAATACCGTGACTTTTATGAAATTATTAGTATATAAGTATGGATTGAAAATTTATTAAACCATTTTTTTAAAAATATGTATTTTATAAGTGATATTTGAAATTTTAAAATATCTATTTTATTTTACAAACCTATGTTTGATGTTTTAGAACTTATGTTACACTATTCTCTAAAACTGTTTTTAATACACTGCACATTTAATATTTTAAAATTAATTTTTATAAATTTTATAAACTGAAAATAATAAAATTTATTTAAAATATTTAATTATAAAAAATATATTATGTAATAAGGACCATTTTTTTAGTCATAAAAATGAATTACTTAGCATAAAACTAGTTACCACATTAAAAACTGAGAGGGTAAAAAGGGTTAACCAATGGGGTAAAAGGACTAACATGTTAAAAAAATGTTTTTAATTGATTATTTTAGGTTTATCTCTATAAAAAATTATTTTAATCCATTATTTTCCATTTCGGATTCTTCTTGACTTGTGAAACACGTGTTCTCCTTATATTAAGATGAAATATTTACAAAAATGAAATTCTCACCACTTATAAAAGGGACCTTTCACCAACCCTTAAATAACACTCCAAAATTATAGTTTACTCTTGAAAATATACCCCTTTTAATTCCCCTAAAATAATATTTTACTTACTTATTCTTTTTGACACAAGATTTTGACCCAAGTCCCCCCTTTTCAATAAATCCTCTAAGGGAAGCTCAAAGCTCTCAATATAAGTACTAACTTTTCCCTAACATTGTTTCTTTTTATATAATTCCATTTAAAATAAATTATGTCACAATATTATATGATTAATTTAGTATTTATATTATAAATAATATTTTTATATTATGGGAATAATCATTAACCACCTTCTCCCCTTTCTATTGAGAGGAATGAAAACACCATTTGTGTGTTTGTATGGACTACCACCTCTACGAAGTAACATATCTCATTTTTCATCTAGTTTATTTATTATAAATTAAAATATGATTAAAAACCTTAAAAATATAAAAATAATATCCGTATTCTTCTATAATAATGATATTATTCCAAAATAAACCACTTTCATAACCATACTAATCCTTTAATTATGGTATGTTCATGTCTGGATCAGTCTAACCACTTACTTGAAAAATGTTATAAAATAATACAATGGATGACTATGAGAAATTAATTAATAATAATATATGATATAAATAAGTAAAAATTATTTTATTTTAATTCTCTAATGGTAACATTAGTATTAGACTCATTAATTAAGATACCAACATCCGTTAAAAATCACTAAAACATGCTCTTCATCAATTTCATCTTTAAGGATCATAACAAAAACTCACATTAAATGAAATTATAATGTTATATATAATTATAAATAATTAATTATATTAAATTTTATGATATATGTATGATTAACTTTGGGATAATAATAAACAACAACACTGTTATTACAAAACTAGTTCAAAATGATCAAGATTACTCACACCCGATATTGAAAATAGATAATAGCTAAATAATATTCATGTATATAATAATTATAAATGGTTATAAGTATGAATAGTTTTCTAAAATAGATGATTAATATAGTTATTTTTTTATACAAGATATTCTAGTTCTTTAGTGGAAGTCATGAATTAAGGTAACGAGTTCTTTGTCTCAAATTTAATTTCTTGAGACATAAATCACATTATGAGACATGATATATTTAATATGATTTTATTAATGAATAATTAATTTCCTTTAACATATTAATTTAAATTAAGGGTTCTTAAGAGTCATATCATGTTATTTCTTTAAATGTATTTTGATTCAAAAGATACAAAAATTATAAGAGATTAATCGTCTAAAATTTAATTTCTTGAGACATGTTTCTTATAATACACCATGATATCCTTAATATGGAATGATTACTTCCTAATTAATTTATTTTACCATATTTATTTAATTCATAGGTTTTTAATATCTATATCATGTTATTTCTTCAAATAACTTTCGATTCAAAAGATATCAACGTTTTAAGGGTTATTTATCTCTATTTTTCAATTCCACAACACATGTTTGATATTACACACCATAATTTATTTTATATAGCGTAATACTAACCTATTACATTCAAGTATAATAAATATCTTTCATTTCATGATATTTTATTGTTTATTTTAGGTTAACCCTATTATTTTCTTTTTCATTCTTACATTACCATCACCGTAAGGGTTTCTTGGTCTCTATTTCTACTCTTTGAGTCATGTTATATTTTGTGCACCATTTTTACATGTATGTAGTGCTATTTTGATTTAATTCCAATGAAAGTATTTTACTTTATTTTTATGTAATTCATGATACATTCAGATCTAAATCAATTTTATTATTTCATTTGTCTTTCAATTCAAATGTTACCCATGTTATAAGGGTTTTTAATTCAATTTTCATTCCTTAAGTTATGATTATCCATTTTGAAATTTATTCTTTTAAGTTTGGAATATTTTAACTTGTGGTTATATAAAATTTTATTTCTAATTCTATTTCCATGGATTTAAATTTCATCCACATGAACTTCTTTTTTAAGGGGAATTTCCTATTGAAATCCTTACACCATAAAAATAATCCTCACTACCAACTTGATATCATTATTTTGATAAGGGTACTTTACATTGTCTTGTGAATATTACTATTTTTTGGATATTCACCCAGTTAGCCACATTATTCAATTTAATGTGGAAATATTTATAATCCATATGTCTATTATTTCTATATGAATAAATATTGACTACTTGGTCATAATTATGTATATTGTTCCTTAGGGAACTATTAAGATATGGGTTTTTTAACCATACACAATCTTTTTTTGGATGAAATATGATCATATAATTCCATTTATTTATTTGTAAAAGTTTTAAATTAAATTTATATACATTACTCTATAAAATTTTAGTTAGAGGGATGCATATAGAGATCTATTCTATATATTTATTGGGGAAATATCTACAGTCTATATACTTATCATTTAAATATAGATTCTTATTGATTACTAGGGAATGTTGGTTATGTACTGTATATTCTATTCATTCCTTCATATTATGAGTTAATTTTACTTAATTAGTTACTAGTGAGGATCTTAATAGCAGCTCGATGCATTGTTAGGTCTCATAAGACAAACTAGCTTGGTCATTTTGGTGTTTGCTTACCCAAAATAAAAATTGTCTATAAAAAATACCTTGATGGTAAGATCATGATGTTTAAGGCATGATTATTATAGAATGTTGCCTTGGTAGTAGGATCATTATCTTACTGGAACTCCTACAGTATTGCTTAATTTATGCACTATGGAACTTCTCCACTAGGAAGAACTATAGGTCACAACCCCACATGTATTATGGAATATCTCATAACCCTTATAGTGAAAGTTACCTCCTAATAACCCCAAAATGATGAAGACTATGATGTAACTAAATACCCATCATTATTTTAGATAGGATCACCACTAAAGGCCCTTAGGCCCCTATAGAGAAACCTTCCACTCTAAAACATTGATTCCATTGAAAAAAACCCTCCATGGGGAACCCATTCCCTCTGTGATATGGCATGACAACCATACCCTTACAAAACTCCCTTTGACCTTTATGAACTATCCTTAAACCAACTCTCTACTTACCCATACACAATACCCAAAACTTTCCCTTATATAGCTCCATTCATGGCGTGACCTCTTCCCTATGATGTAGCATTCTTACCTTACTATTATGAACCACCATTATAAATCTATAAAAAACCCTTACATTACTCCCTCCAAAATGTAGCCTTGATCCAAGGTGAAACTCCCCTTTTCCCTAAAAAATCACAAAGTCAATGAGGTAAGCTACGACATGCCCCCCCTTGAGATACAATGTGACCTGATAAAAACCCTACCTTCTACTCTCCAAAAACACCTGAAAAAACCCTAAATGAATGAAATAATATAAAAACTTAAAATAGAAACAAATTAAATAAAATTAAGACAATATATACACTAAGGTGAGACATTTCATCAAGAAAATCAATGGTGAATACACTATCAGAAAACAAGAGGTTATTCCTATGATTGAACACACATGTGAGTTGATAGCTCAATTTAACTCTAAGGAGAAGGTGAACCATGTACCTTGATCCCATAATGAATGAGAAAATTGCCTAAAAATATTGGACACATCCCTCACTGAGTTAGATAAAGATGATTTAGTCATCCGCATAGTGGATCAGAAGGTGATCACCCATGTCATTATCAATGAAGAGAGATAAGATGTAAATCAACTCACCATCATCTATTCTGAGGAAGTACCCTTAAATAAACTATATCAGTGGAAGAAGCCAATTTTATGAATCATTTGATCAAGTACCTCCAAAATAGAATTTTTCCATTCGATCAAATCTAGTAAGAGAAAACCCATTAGTGTGCGGTGAATTTCATCCTTTATGATGGACCTCTGTGATTTCCAGGACCCAAACTCCAAGATATAGTACTCAAAAACACATAATTTACATTATTAAATTGATATTATCTACAAAATTTTGGATATAACCATCCATAATTACAAAATCAATAAATATTATTGCATCTCTTAAATCAAGATTACCTTTTTAGGTTTAGAGATTTATAGAATTTGGGTACAACATAAAATGATAAATCCCATGTTGTTTGTATCAATGGAAAATTTTACCATTATATATGAAACTAATAAATTTATGAAAATTATTCAACATATTCTATAAATTATTCTACACAAGTTATCATATTAGGTATATCAGATGTAACATATTTCTTTATAACCTAGTGAAATGAAAACATAAGAAGGCGCGAACTCAAATACTCAGTAATGGAAACATATAACTGAAGAAATCATGGTATAAACATTTCATAAATATTATTTTAGGAATAATTAATAATATGAATCCATAATCAACTTGAAACTATTCATGATATACCCATGATAATAAATGGAAACATAAATATCAATAATAATTATATTTATACTGATGGAATACATAATGTTGGACATCAAAAACCTAATATCAAGGCCTTGTTACATGAAACTTTAATTTCCATAGAGACTAAAGTTAAGATATCATACTTTCAAGTCCATGTCCTAAGACACTATCATGTTACTCGAATAGGAATACACCAAAACTGAACCTGTTTTGTCTCATGATACATGTTGAGGAATCAAGGGAATATATAATTTCAGGCCCCACCCATCACCTAATTATTTCCAATGCATCACCATAAGAGTCATAAAGACCTTTAATACCATTCCCTAAGGAACCTATTACTAAATAAAACTTTTCTAACCATATATTAGAAATAAAAAAATCAAATACATAAACAACCTATGTTTTTAGTTAATAATAACTAATAATACCAATAGTTTTTCCCATGTCAATAAAAGCATAACATGATCATAAAACATCTTGAAAAATAAGGTGGTTGGTAAAAAAATAAAAAATCAACTTTCCATAAATCTTTCATATTAGAATAAAAATACAATATACCCTAATACATTTCCCCATGTCAATAGAATTACATTTTTTCTAGGTGAACATCGTCCAATAAAAAATTATTTAAAATGTTATGTTCACATTTCATAGAGAAATGAGTATATAGCTAAGTTAATACTTGAAAAACATGATCAAAATCCATCCATAGGAAACATATGGATTGTTTTAAAAGAACATATCCTCGGTGTAATAATGTAAACCTTAAAGAATGTTGTTATAGATGAAAAACAGCATTACAAAAGAATTATTGAATGATACCACCCGTGAATGGATCACGAATCATACTATTTAGTATCATGAGTTAATTTCCCCCAAATTATAATATATATATAAGGATAAATCATTAAACTTAAACCCTATTGGGGAAAAACCTTTTGAGAATGGAATGGGAAATGGAAGTAAAAACTTTAAAGATCTTTTAGAAAACATTTTTATCATTGACATAAATGAGGGAGTTACGGGTCACTTATAAACATATTTTTCAAACGTTTAAGTGAAAAATTATTGAAAATTTTTAATTTTAAAAGAATATAAAATAATTTGTCCTTGAAAATGAAATATTGTTTTCTATAGGAAATGTAGATCCAAAACATTTGAATATGAAAGGGACATTTTTAATTCTCAAAATTACCTTTATTGAAAGCCAGCATTATAAAAAGAGTAAAAAAATATTATTTATAAAAAAAATAATTTTACCAATTAGAAATATAAAATAACATATAATAAAATATTAGGGTGGGAGAACTCAAACAAGGAAGAAAAAATATTCAAGATAAAACATTATAACTCAAATAAGGTGATTTGAGTTACAAAATATCCTTATTATTAGGGAAACAATTATATCACTATAAAATTGAATAAGGGAATATTATTTTGATAGTAAATCCCATTAAATAAAAATAGTATAATAAAAAATCATCCAAAGTCAGTTATTACACCATACAATTTAAACATGGTGATTAACATGTAACATGCCTCAAAGAATCAGAATTGAAATTAATAAAAAAATTATGGCTTGAATGGAAATTAAATAAAACCACCTTGAGATAGAGGGGTTGTAATTTAATTTAATATACCATGTAAAAATTAAATTAATTATATAAAATCACACATTGGTAGTATGTATACATGACATAAATGAAATTAGATGCATAATACAAAACAACTCTCAAAGAACAGAATTTGAGAAAGAAAAACCCTTATAGTTTAAGAAACATTATAATAAAATAGAATTGAAAGATTTTGATATTTAATTTAAAGTTAAATAAAATTAATAAGTATAATAAATTATATTAAATATCTAATTGTAATTATATACACTACTTAAAATAAATTAGGTGCATAAAAGGATTTGTGTCTCAAAGAAGAAGGTTTTGATATAAAACTCTTACATTTTTACAGATTTGTTCTGTGAATATTATTAAATTCCAAAATAATAAATTTAAGTTAATTATATAACATATTAGAAACCTTATTAATCTTTATTTAATTTAATATGGAACCTTTATTATCATATTTTATTTATTTATTATATATTTTTCTATCATACGTCACTTACTTGAGGTTATTTGGTCAATTGTTTTGTAACTCCTTATGTATGTTGACCATGGTAGAAATAATCATAAAATATTTTCATAATATATATAATTTTAATAGTTTTATAAATATAATTTTTATATATTAAATATATTTATAAATTCAACCACGATGGATGGTGATGAAAAATGAAACTCATTTCTCATGGAGGTGATAATTCATATGTACGCATGATTAATATTTCCATTACTCAATGAATGAAAGGGAAATATGGTAAATGAAAATTTTAAATTTAAAAAACGTACTTATATTATATAAATAATATTTATTCATCAATCACATCATTTTTATCATCCATAAATGGTGGTGTTGAAAAAAGAATGAATGACGTCGATTTGTGGGGGCGGTAGTCCACACAACACACTATTAACGCTTTGGTTTTTATTAGAAAATGGAGGGGAATAAATAATATTTATTACATTAATATAATTACATATAATTAAAATTATGATACTGATGTAATTATATTTTAAGGGATGTAATATATTTTAAAGAGTAATGTTAAAGAGAAAAACTTACGAATGAGAAAATGCTTACTTTGGAGACCTAGCCTTTCCTTTGAAAATGACTTGGAATTGAATGGATTAAGAAAAAATATTTCAACTAGGGGATTAAGATAGTGTGAGATAATTTTAGAAGAGTATATTTTGGTATATTTTTATGGAAATTTTGAATGGAAGGTATATTTTTGGAAGGGTGTAATTGATCACCTTTTATAAGATAAAAAACAGATCTTTTGAAAACATCCTTTATATTTTCATAATTCCATGAAACTATTACAAGGTAAATGTCTCCAATTTTTTGAAATAATAGATTTAGTGGTGTATTTTGGTTGATAAATACTCATCCAACTCTTTTTTCACATGTTTTAAAAAAATTATAGTGTTTTTATCAATAAGTTTTTACATTTTATTCTTCTACTTTTAAACTAGGTAACTTGTTTTTAACTAAGTGATTCTATGTTTAATTAAAAATATAATGTAAAACATATAAAAAAATTGAGTAATATAGAACCAAATTTTAACTCTATTTAATCCAATTCAATTCAAATATATTATAAAATTAGTTTTTATATTAAAATAGATAATGTGTAGAAAAATTGTTTTAGTAGAAAAATGTTATTTTGACCATTATGGATTCTTAATCTTATTTAGTATTGATTACCAAATAAATTAGTGTTAATATATTTATTTTTGTATTTATAAACAATATTATATTCATTATTTAAATAAAATTTTAATTTATTTTATATAAATTCCTTAATATTAATAAAATAATAATTCTAAAATAATTATTTCACTGTTATCGTGGTAATTAACATTAATCTAAAGAATCTAAAATTTATACCCCAAAATGAAATTATCCATATTATAAAAATATAAAAAAGTACATCCAAAGCTAATTTTATTATGAGGAATTCAAAAATGAATTTTAAATTATCAAGTTTAAATTATTAAATTTGTAAATTTATATTTTTAAAAGAAAATATATAATATAAACAAAAAAAAATTATTAAAAATAACCTATTCAAGGTAATTTTTCTATTTACCTTATAAAGGTATTAAATATTAGTGGTTTACCTTCTTCATGTTTATTACAGATTTATTAATAATGACTTCTTAATATGTTGCGGTTTTTTTTACATTGGGTGTAGCTTGTGACCTAAGTTATAGAACCCATCGACTTATTTAAAGGTAACCATATATTAAGATATCAGGGTGTTACATACCCCCTTAAATAAATTACATCTTTTCAATTTGAATAATATTAATTTCTATAGGGAACTCAAAATTAATCACACACTAATAGATGATCCTGGTTTTATTTAGGATGTGGAATGAGATTTATCTATATGAAAAATTATTATAAGCATTTTATAATAAGAGAAAACCATTCTTAATTTCACATAGAATTATACTAAGGAATAAATATATATATCCATAGGAAATAAATTCACACAATCCCTAAAAATTATTTATATGATAATCATACCACAAGGGGTTTTTATAACTCAATATCCTATAGTTGTTGAAAACTTACATAACATAGGACACTAGAAAATATAGAGTGAAAACTCACTATTCGATACATTAGTAGTATTTTCAAAGGATTTTCCCTATTCACATGATTGTTGATTATTATCTCCATTATTTTCCCTTAGGTTGGGATATTGAGTCTCATAATGGCCAAATATCTTGTAATTACAGAAATAAATTTTTATATCTTCTCTCTTTCCATTACACATGTGATTCTAATGACCTCTATCTCCACAGTTATAATAGTTTCTCCCATATATTAGTTTAACATATATCATTTTTGGTTAAACCTAGGATACCTTGAGTTGGGTTCTCTCGTAATTATTAACCTAATCCTTAAAATAAATATCCCAAATTACCATAAAATTTCTTAAAATATTCTAAACCCAATAATCATTGAAATATATGCTCTTAAAACCTAACTTATCCTTCCTATAAAATCATTAGTTATTCCTATAATCATATACCCAAGTATCTATGTTCCCTAATCATATATTATCAATAATATACCTTTCCCAAAAACTATTTTAATCTCTATGAAATTAAACCACAATGAGATTATATATTCCTCCAAAAATTAACTATATATTTAACCCCTAAATGGTAATAACCAATAGTTCATACACTAGTCATTATATATAAAAATACCAAAAATGAGATGAACTTATCCAAAAATATCATGAATAAAATAGAAATCCCAAGTTTACTAATATTATCTAACTTAATTCATCAAAATCCATCCACCATTTATTATCTCATTATCATGTGTATATTAAAATTAAGAGTTATCCATACCTCAATCACATTTTCTTCAATAATTATCCAATAAATAAAACGTTTTCATTAAATCACTTTTTAGGTTTTTAATACAATTTAATATATGTCAACATACCTTTAATATAAAACTATGGAAGAATAATCCTTCTATGTTTTACAAAAATTTTAATACCACTTAAAATATACCAAAGGTCCTTAGATAAATATCAATTCACTAATTAAAATAGCTAAGAGTATCAAGAATTAATTTTTATTATGATATCAACCTTACTACCATAGGTAAGACAATGAAAACTATCATTTCCATCATAATAATAATATAATGAAATTCTTATCCATTTACACATACTCCCTTATTCAGTTATAATACAAAGTGGTTTCTAAGTACATGTCTTTATCATCATCATTGGTGTGATATTTCTTAAAAAAGACTAAAAACCTAATTTATTATCAATAATATTAAAAATATGAATATAAAAACATCGAAACAAATATATATTCCCTTATGGCCCATTTTTAAATATATTATACTTTTGGATCAACCTATAACTCTACAGATTAATCCTTGGTCATCCATGGTCATTTTTCTATTAGGATATCTAACATAATTATTCAAAATCATTATTACATCCTTCATAACGGTTCATAAAGAGAATAATATTAACAAAATAATATCCCATAGGAGTGTCTCTCTAGGTGTTCAAACATAACCCCACTCATCATGCACCTGATTGATGATTGAATCAATTCTTAACCAAACCTTTTTGGAGTGATTATCCCTAGGTGCATCTATTCCATATTTTCATCCACTTATCAGTATCCAGACATGGATTTATTTCAAGGAAAAACCAATTTTTTCTATATTTTACCAAAACATTAGAATGTTATCCAATACTTAGACTCATTCCTAGGGTTTTCCCTAAAGTTATCTTATCCTTATCCCCAAAATAAAAGTTGCAGTATTTTCTTAACAATAAATCATATACTTATCCCAAAGGGTTATATATACCTTTTTTACTTAGGATAAATATTAAATTATCAATCCTTAAGTTATCCTAAAAAAATCAAAATCTCCAAAGTTATATAATCATTTCCTTTGATACTTACTACGACGACCAAGGCCCACACTCCCAGATTTGGTACTCATAGACACATACTTTACATACTTACTTTGATACCAGCTATATAATCTGGGATAGAATCATCCATATTTACAAAATTAATAAATATTATTTCATATCTTACATTTGAAGGATCTTTTATGGTTTGGATATTTATAAAATTAGGACACAACATAAAATAATAAGTCCCATGTTCATTGTATCAATAGAAAATTTTCCCATTTTATATGAAACTAATTGATTCATGAAAAGTCTTCAACATATCCCATAAAAATTTACAAACAAGATATCCTATTAGGAATATAATGTGTAATACTTTTCTTTATAACCATAGGAAATGGAAACATAAGAAGCAGTGTACTCAAATACCTATTAATAGAAACATATAACTGAATCAATCATGGAAAAATATGGAATAAATATTATGGTAAGAATATATAAACAATATGAATCCATAATCATCTTTAAACTGAGTAAGATATATCCATGGTAGTAAATGAAAAATTGATATCAATAATACTAATTCTCATACTGATTGAATGCATAATTCCAGACATTAAAAACCTACTATCAAGGCCTTATTCGAAGAAAATTTTCCATTAGTTGATACCATAGTTAATACATCTTGATATGAAGCCTGTTTTTGAAGACACCCTCCTTTTATGGGATGAGTAATACACCAAAACCCAACCTATTTTGTCTTATGATACCAATCAATGCATCAATGGGCTATATAATTCTGGGCCCCACCCATCAATTGATTATGTCCAATTCATTCCCCATAAAATTCATCAAGACCTTTCATACCATTCCTCAGGGAACCTCTTACTCCATAAAACATGGATATCTATATAATGAGAAATGTATAAATCAAATACATAAACTACCCGTGTTAGTAGTCAATAATAATCAAGAATGATAATAAGTTTTCCCATGTCAATAAAAGGATAACATGATCATAAACCATACTAAAAAAGAAGGTGGGTAGTAAAAAAATACATATTCAACATTCCGGTAATCATACACATTGGGATAAAAATATATATCATGCCCATAAATTTTACCCATGTCAATAAAATAACATTCTTTATAGGTGAACATCATCTAAAAATAATTATATAAATTTTGATGTTTATACTGTATAGTTTAGTGGTTATAAATCTAAGTTAGTAATTTAAAAATATGATCATAATACATCCATGGGAAGGTGGTGGATGGGTTCAAAATAACATAACTCCAATGTAAGAAAGGAAACCCAGAAGGATGTATACATAGTTAAAAAATATCCTTATAAATGAATGTTTGAATGGTACCACCTAAGACGGGATCTTGAATCATATTGTTTGCTATCGTGAGTTAATTTCCACCAAATGATAACATATATATATATATATATATATTATAAGATAAATCATTAATCTTAAACCCTATTAGGGAAAAACCTTTATATAATAGAAAGGGAAATGAAAGTGAAAAATTAAAAGAGCTTTTAGAAAACATTCTTATCATTGAGGTAAAAGAAGAATTTATGGGTCACTTCTATAAGTATTTTTCAAAAGGTGAAGTGAAACTCATTGAAAAAATTCAGTTTTAAATTAATATCAAATAATGGTTCCTTGAAAATGAAATAATTTTTTCTATAGGAAACGTTGTTCCAAAACATTTGATTATGAAAGAGATATTTTTAATACTTGAAATTACCTTTGTTGAAAGCTCACATTGTAAATAGAGTAATAAAACCTTCTTTGTATTAAAACATTATTTCCAAAAATATAAATATAAAATACCATATAATAAAATATTATGTTGGGAGAACCCATATAAGGAAGAACAATGTTCAATATAAAACATTATTACTTAAAGACGGGGATTTGAGTTACCAATGATATTTACTACTGGGGAAACAACTATATCACTAGACACTTGATTAATGGAAATTTATTTGGATATTAAATACCACTAAATAAAAATTTTATGATAAAAAATATCCATGTTCACTGAATACACCATACAAAAGAAACATATTACTTAACATGTAACATGTCTCAAAGAATAAGAATTAAGACCAAGAAAAATATTGGGGATTGAGTAACACTTTAATAAAAATCCCTCAAAAGTGAGGTATTTTAATTTAAATTTAAATTACATGAAAAATTTATTTCATGATATAATATCTCACATAGGCAGTATATATTCCAAATATAAAGGAAATTATGTGCATAATACAAATAAAGTCTCAAAGAGTGTAATTTGAGATGAAAAACCCATTATGACTTAAGAAAACCCTATAAGAAAAACCCCTTGAAAGAAAGGGCGTTTTAATTTGAAGTTAAAATACCATGAATAAGGATAATAAATGATATTATATATCCAATTTTCATTATATACACTATTTAAAATAATTTTGTTTTATAAAATAACATGTGTCTTAAAGAAGTAGGTTTTGAGATGAAACCCTTACCTTGTTTGAGATTTTTTTGTGCACACACTTAAATTCATGAATAATCAAGTTATGATTATTCTATACCTTCTAAATGAACTTATTATTATTTATTTAATTTAATATGTACCATTTATTATCAAATTATATTTATTTATTATATATTTTTCTTTCCTATGTTGGTTACATGAGGTTATTCGGTCATTTTTTTGTAACTCCTTATATATGTTGACCATGATATAAATAATAATAAGATAGTTTCATAATATATATAATATTAATAGTGATATAGAAATAATTTTTATATATTTAATATATTTTTAAATCCAACCATGATGGGCGATGATGAAAAATGAAACTCATTGTTCATGGAGGTGATAGTTCACATTTATGCACAATTAATGTTTCAATTTATCAACGAATAAGAGGGAAATATTATAAATGATAATTTGAAATATAAGAATAATATTTATATTATATAAATCATATTTATTCATCTATCACATCCTTTTTCTCAGAAATTAATAGTGGTTTTGAAAAAAATGGAAGACGCCCCTTTATGGAGGTGGTAGTCCATGCATGCACTGATGACACTTTGTTTTTTATTAGAAGATAAAGATGAATAAATAATGGTAATTAAATTAAAATAATAAAACATCAGTTTAATTATGATACTTATTTTCTTATATTTTTATGGATATAATATATTTTAAAGAGGAATATTAATGAGAAAAACTTAATCAGGAGATAATACTTATGTTGGAGACTTGATTTTTCAAATGAAGAGACCTTGGAATTTAAGAGATTAGTCTAACTTAGTGTAAACAGGCTCATAAGAGAGTTTAGGGTATGTATATGATAGTATATGTGGTCATATTTTCAATGAAATTCTAAATGGTAAGTGTATGTTTTAAACGGTGTAAGTGATCCGCCTTTATAAGATAGGAAAAGAACAATTTTGGAAACACACTTTATATTTTAATAATTCATGACACTATTCCAAGTCAAAAAGATCCAAAGATTATAAACATTGGATTTTTTGGTGTATTTGGGTCAATAAATGCTCATAAAATTCTTTCCACACTTGTTTTGAACATTTCATATTGTTTTAACCAATAATTTTTTTACATTTTACTCTTTTACTTTTAAATTAAGTAACAAGTTTTTAACAAATTGATTTTATGTTTTATTAATAATATAACATAACCCATATAACCAAATTTATGAGTTTTATAATTCTTTTACCTCTATTTAATCTACTTCAATTTCTTTATATTACAAAATTGTCTTTTATATTAATATAGATAATGTTTAGAATAATTATTTTAGTAGAAAAATAAAATTTTGACCACTATAGAATCTTAATATTATTTAGTATTGATTACCAAATAAATTAGTGTTAATAAATTTATTTATGTATTTATAAAACATAATATATTAATTATTTAAATTTAATTTATGTGATATAAATTCCTAAATATTAATGAAACAATAATTTTAAAATAAAATTTCCACCACTATTTTGGTAATTAACATTAATCCTAACAATATAAATTTTATCTCCAGATTTGAAATTGGACATATTAAATAATATGTATATCATTATATAAAATATATGAATAATTTTACCAAATTAACATTCTATGTGTAGTAAAATTAATGTTAATGTTAGTGTGCATACTGCCTAAAAACCTGTTTATGAGAAAAGTTTATTTTTAAGGAAAAAGTTTATGTATAGAAACAAAGTATCACTATTATTGATTCTAATGACATCAAGAAGATTAAAATTTATTAAAGAGGAGTTATATTTCATTAAAATAAATCTAAATCATAATTTCAACATATGAAATTTTAATTAAATAAATAAACAAAAAATTGTTTTCATAAAATATCACTTGATTTTCTAAAATGATAACCATGGGTGTTATAAATTGAAAATGGACATTTTAAATTATTTATTTGACTTTATAAATTTATATTTTATATACCAGAAATGTTTCAAAAAAATTATAAGTTATATAAAAGTGAAGGTATTAGAAAAATTGATAGTTTTCACTATTTACCTAAAAATTGATTATTTTAGAAAAATATCCAAAAATATTTTTATTGTGAGAAATTAAAAATTGAGTTTTAATTTATAAAATTTAAATTATATATTTTTTAAATTTATATTTTGAAATTAAAATATATAATATAAATAAAATATCTTTTATTGAAAATAACCTTTTCAATATTAAATTAATTTTATTATTTACCTTATAAGGGATATAACTATTAATGGTTTACCATACCAGAGTTTGTTATAGTTTTATTAATAATTTATTCTTAATATGTTATGGTTTTTATATTAGGAGTAATGTGTGACACAAGTTATAGAACACATTGAATTATTTAATGGTAATCATATATTAAGATCTCAGGGTGTTACATTACCCCCTTAAATAAATTCCATCCTCTTGATTTGGATAAGAGTAATTTTTATAGGGAAATTATAATTAAACATACATTTATAGATGATTATGAGTTTATTTAGTATATGGACTGATATGTTTCTATATGAAAAATTATTATAATCACTTTATAATGAGAGATAAACCATTATTAATTTCATATATAACTCTATTAAGGGATGAAGATCTATATCCATAGGAAATAAATTTAAACAAGCCCTAAAAAAGATTTATATGATAACCATAACCATATGGGTTTTTTATAACTCATTATCCAATAGTTAGTCAAAACTTACATATCATAGGACACTATAAAATCTTGAGTGAAAACTCAATATCAGATACATTAGTAGTAGTTTCATAGGATTTTAGTTGTTCACACGGTTTTCTATGACTATCTCCCTTATTGGCCCTTGGGATTGGGCATTGAGACGCATCAACTCTGTTGCAATTGAAGAAATATATTTCTATATATTCTCTCTCTCTCATACACTTTTGGTTCTAATGAACTTCATCTCCATACTTATAACATTTAACCACATGTATCAATTTAATATATATCATTCCTGATTATACCTAGGTTACATTGTGTTAGGTTATCTTATACTTGTTAAACCAATCCTTAAAATAGAGATCCCAAATCAATATGAACTTTATTAAAATATTATAAGACTAATAATTATTGAAATATATGCTCTCAAAATCCCACTTATCCTTCCTCAAAAAATTCATTCCTAAAATCATATAACCTATTATATATATACAATAATCATATAATCTCAATAACAAACTTTTACCAAAAAAACTATTTTAATCTCTAAGACATTAAACCACAACAAGATTATATATTCCTCAAAAAATTAACTCTATCTTTAACCATAAAACAATATTAACCACTAGTTTGTATACTAGTCACTATATATCATAATATCAAAAATAAGTTGAACTTCACCAAAAATATCATGAATCGATTATTCATCCCAAGGTTACCAATACTATATAACTTACTTAATAATAAAACCACCATTTATTATCTCATTATCACGTGAATATTAAACATATGATTTATCAATGAATCAATCATAAGTTCTCCAATAGTTATCCCAAAATATAACCTTATCATAAAATAACTCTTAGAGGTTGTAAATACCATTTAATATATGTAACCATACATTTAAAGTAAAAAAAATAAATAATAATCCTTATATGTTTCACATAATAATTAATAACACTTAGAATATACCAAATTTACATTGATAAATATCACTTCACTAATTTTAAAATCCAAGAGTATCAAGAATTAATTTCTGTTATGATATCAACCTCACTACCATAGGTAAGACCAATAAACTCACCATTCGCCATAATAAGAATATATTATAATTCTTGACCATTTATGTACACTCCCTTATTTAGTTATAATACAAAGTGGGTTCTAAATACTTATATTTCTGAGCCTCATTCTCTTGAGCCCATTTTAACCTAATACTTAAACCAAAAGTAGTTATCAATAATATCCAAAATAGGAATATAAAAACATCAAAATTAATATGTTTTCCCTTATAACACATTTTATTAACATGTGATACTTTTGGATCAATCTGTGACTCCCTTTATCAATCCTTCCTTATCCTTGGTCATTTTTATATGAGGACCTACAACATAATTAGTCAACATCATTATTAAATACTTTATAAATTTTTGTAAATATAATGTGATTGAACAAAGAATATACCCTAAGAGTGTCTCACCAAGTGTGCAATCTTAGGTTCACTCATCATACATCAAAGTGATGATTGAGTCAATGTTCAACCAACCCCTGTCAGGGTGATTACCCCTAGGTGAATCTATGCCACATTCACATCCACATTCCAATATCTAGACATGGATTTATTGATAGAAAAAACCACACAATCTCCCTTTTACCAAAACTTCAATATTTTATCCAACACTTAGACATATTCCTAGGGTTTCACTAAATTAATCTTACCATAATTCTCAAATAAAATGTGCATTATTTACTTAACAATAAATTATATACTTATACCATAGGGTTATCTATACCTTTGAAACTATGATCAATATTATCTTATAAATCCTTAATTCATCCTCAAAAATCATCATAATCACAAAAGTTATCTAGAACTTTCATTTGATAACAATTGTGACACCACAGACTTTTAATCTCAGATCTAGTTCTTGTAGACACATACTTTACATATTTCATTTTACCAAATATTACTGCCTGTATAAAATCATCCATAATAAAAAAAAAATTGAATTTATAACATTTAAAGGATCTTTATAGGTTTAGAGATTTAGATAATTAAGACATAACATAAACTGATAAATCCCATGTTCTTTGTATCAATGGTAAATTTTACCATTATATATAAAACTAATTTATTCATGATAATTATTAAAAATCATCCATAAATTCTTCTACAAAATCAATCATATTAAGAATATCATGTGTAATAATTTTCTTTATATACATCCAATAAAATTGGATCGAAACAGAGAAGATTAGAATGTGTAATAATTTTCTTCATAACCTAGGAAAATGGAAACATAAGAAGGGGTGTTCTCAAATGATCACTAAGGTAAATATATAAGAAATCATGGAATAAACATGGACTAAATATTATGTAAGGAATAAGTAAACAAAAAGAAGCCATAATAAAATTGAAACTAAGTATTATATATCTATGATAATAAATGAAAACTTAGATATCAATAATTATGATTCTAATACTGATTAGATATATAATGATGAACATAAAAAACATATTATCAAGGACTTTTCTAAGAAACTTTACTTTTCATTGATATTGTATTCAAGATATAATTCTATCAAGGCAATGTTTCAAGAAATTATCCTATTATGGGAATAGGAATACACCAAAACCAAACCTGTTTTATCTCATGAGACATATCAATGCATCAAGGGGCTATATAATTATAGTCCTCACCCATCACCTAATTATGACCAATACAGTCACTATAGAAGTCATAAATACATTTCATACCATTCCTTGAGGAATGTATCACTCAATAAAACTTGGATATACAAATAATTATAAATACAAAAATAAAATACATAAACAACCTACAGTATTAGTCAATAATCATCAATAATGATTATAATTTTCCCCATATAAATTAAAGGATAACATGACTATAAACCATCTCAATAAAAAAGGTTTTTTGTAAAAAAATACATATTCAAATTTCCAATAATCATCCGTATTAGACTAATAATATATAGTATGCCAATTGTTTTCCCAAATTAAATAGAATAATATTCTTTCTAGGTGAACATCATCCAATTAGAATTATATAAAATGTGATATTTATGTCGTATAGAGTAGGGGATATACAACTAATTCAATACTTGAAAATCATGATCATAATACATCATTTAGAAGGATTTGGATGGTTTCAAAATAAAACATCCCCAACATAACAAAGGAAACCTATAAATATTTTTATATATATGAAAATAATCCTTGTAAATTAATGCTTGAATGGTACCACCCCAGAAGGGATCATGAGTCAGATTTTTTTGTTTTGTGAGTTAATTTCCCAAAACTGATAACATATTTATATTAGAAGAAAAATAATGAAACTTAAACCCTATTAGGATAAAAAAAATTGATAATGGAAAGGGAAATGTAAGTTAAAAAATAAAAGATATTTTGGAAAACAGTTCTATCATTGATGTAAAAGAGGAAGTTATGGGTCTCTTACAAATGTATTTCTCAAAATTTGAAGTAAAAAAATAATTAAAAAAATTTAATTTCAAAAGAATATTCAATCATTATTCCTTGAAAATTAAATAACATTTCTATAAGAAATGTGGCTCCCAAAAATTTGATTATGAAAAGGAAATTTTTAATATATTAAATTACCTTTGTTAAAAGTCGACATTGTAAAAAGAATAATAAAAACTTCTATATATTAAAAAATAATTTTACTGAAGATAAATATAAAATACCATATAATAAAATATTATTGTGGGAGAACCCAATAAAGAAAGACCAATGTTCAATACAAAAAATTATAACTCAAAGAAGGGGATTTTAGTCACCAAAGATCTTTACTACTAGTGAAACAACTATATCACTAGCCACATGAATAAGTGAACATTATTAGGACATTAAATCCCATGGAATGTACATAATATGATAAAATCATATCAATGGTTAGTGATTACACCACACTATGAAAACAAGGTTCTTAACATGTAACACGTCTCAAAGAATTAGAATTGAGTCTAAGAAAAATATTATGGCTTGAATAACACTTTAATCAAAACTCATTAAAATAGTTATCTTGTAATTAAAATTTAAAAACAATGTAAAAAGTAGTTTAATGATATAAAATCTCACATAGATGGTATATATACCCAAAATAAACGAAATTAGGTGTATAAAACAATATAAGTCTCAAAGAGAGGATTTTGAGATGAAAAAACCCTTACAACATAAGAAACATTCTAATAAAAATCACTTGAAATAAATAGATATTGATTTTTAAGTTAAAATACCATGAATATATATAATAAATTATATTTATATCCAATTTTAATTATATACACCATTATAAAAAATTTGGTTCGTAAAATAACATGTATCTCAAAGAAGAAGGTTTTGAGATGAAACCCTTACCTTGTTCAAGATTCATTCTGTTCATGCTCTTAAATTCCCAAATAATCAAGTCGAGTTTATTATATAAATTATTAGTAACTTTATTTTTTTTATATAATTTAATATGGACCATTTATTATCAAATACTATTTATTTATTATATATTTTCCGTGCCTATGTCAGTTACTTGAGGTCATTCGGCCAATTTTTTTATAACTCTTTATCTATAATGACCATGGTAGAATGCATAGTAAAATAGTTTCCTAATATATAGAATATTAATATTTATATGTAAATATATTTTTATATTAAATATATTTTTAAATCTAACCATGATGTGTGGTGATGAAAAATGAGACTCGTTGCTCATGGAGGTTATAGTTCGCATGTATGCAAGATTATTGTTTTCATTTTTCAAATAATGAGAGGGGCAGAAGGTAAATAATAATTTGAAATTTCAAAATAATATTTTTATTATTTAAATCATATATATTCATCCATTAAATCATTTTTATCATCCCTGAATTTCAGTGTGGTAAAAAATAGAAGACTTTTCTTTATAGAGGCGGTAGTCTGCACAATGCACTAATGAAGATTTAATTTTTCTTAGCAGGAGGAGAGGAATAAATAATGGATATTACATTAATGTGTTAAAATATCATAATAATGATTAAACTTATTTAATTATATTTTTCTGGATATAATATATTTGGAATAGGAAGATTGAGGAGAAAAACATAGGAAGGAGATAATACTTACATTGGAGACTTGATCTTTCCTTGGAAAACTCCTTAGAGTTGAAGGGATGGGGATATATTAGTGTGATAAGGGTATTATGAGAGTTTTAGGGACTTATATTAGAGTCTATTTAGGAATTGGTTCAAGGTAATGTTGAATGGGAGGTTTATTTTGGGAAGGGTGTGAGTGATCCCCTTTTATAAGTGATAAAAAACACTTTTGGAAAAAACCTTTATACTTTAATAATTCCATGACACTATTCTAAGGTCCATGGATCCAAAGTTTTGAAATAATGGATTTTGAGGGATATTTGGGTCGAAAAATACTCAACCCATGACTTACACACATTTTTAAACATTTTTTAGGGTTTTTACCAATAATATTTTACATTTTACTCCTTTACTTTTAAACTAGGTAACTAGATTTTAACTAAGTGATTGCATGATTTATGAAAAATATGACATGACCCATATAAAAAAATTGGGTGTTATGGAACCAAATTTTAACTCTATTTTATCCAATTAAATTCCTAAATATTATAAAACTAACTTTTATATTAATAAAAATAATGTGTAGAAAACTGTTTTTGTAGAAAAATGGAAATCTAACCATTATGGATTATTAATCATATTTTGTATTTATTATCAAATAAATTAGTGTTAATATATTTATTTATATCTTTATAAATCATATTATATTAATTATTTAAATAAATTCAATTCTATTGATTTGAAATAAATTCCTTGATATTAATAAAACAATAATTTTAGAAAAATTATTTTAACATTATCGTGGTAGTTAACATTAATCCTAACAATATAATTTTTTTACCAAAAAATGAAAGGGGAAATATTAAATAATATTAAAAATATCATCTCAAATATTTGAATTATTTTATAAAATTAAAATTCTTTGTGTAAGAAAATTAATCTTAACATTTTCTCATGTAACACGTAAAAACCAGTTTTTAAGAAAAGTGTATTTTTAAGGATAATGTTTATGTATAGAAGAAAATATTAATGTTATTGATTTTAATGATATTAATAAGAGTATAATTGTTTGAAGAAATATTTATGTGACATTAAAATAAATCTACAAACGAATTTCCCCATGCGTACATTTAATTAAATAAATAGATGAAAAACAGTTTTCATAAAATATCACTTGATTTTATAAACTGATAATTATGGGATTTATAAATTTAATCTAGTGTTTTTAAATTATTTATTTTAATTTATAAATACATATTTTTTATATAAAAAAGGTTTTAAAAATTTAAGTCATATAAATGTGATGATATTATAAAATTGGTATTCTTTACTATTTACTTAAAAATAAATTATTTTAGAAAAATGAAATAAAAAATACAAAGTTAATTTTACCAAGAAAAATTAAAAAATGAAATTTAATTTATCAAATTTAAATTCTAAAAATTTTATTTTTTTATTTTTTTAAATAATATAAATAAGAAAAATTTTATTGAAAATAACCATTTCAATTTTAACTTATTTTTATTATTTACCTTATAATGGTAATAACCATTAATGGTTTACCATATTGGTTTTTATTATATCTTTATTAATAATGTATTATTAATATGTTGGGGTTTTTTTAAACTTGGTGTAGTGTGTGATATAAGTTATATAACACATTAACTTATTTAAAGATAATCATATATTAATATATTGGGGTGTTACATCTTTACTTATAGTAGGTCCTCTACGTGTGAAAAATTGGTGTAATACTTCTCCATTGTATTCAAGAAAATGAAATATATTAGGGTTTTCTGGAGTTTCATTCCGAGTCACGACGTGCTCACCAATCAGGATTGAAGATCTCTCATCAGATCTATAGATTATGCTACTTATGCCCCATCATGGTATGCGACTACATAGAATTCACTAGGAAGTGTCATGAATGTCAAGTTCATGCAAAATTTGGGCATCATACACCAGATATTCTTCATATTATTAGGTAATTTTGGACCTTCTCTATATAGGGACTTTATGAGTCCCCATCCACCAACAATTACCCGACTATGCATGTTCATCATTACCACCACTGATTTCTATTTGAATTAGGATGAATCCACCCCCCCCCCCCCCCTCGAGGATTTAAAGTCTATATTTGTGATCGATTTTATGAAATCCCACCCCATGCACTAGTTTAGGATCATTCACATTATTCTCATGGATAATGGTACCAAATTCCAAGCCACCGAGGTGAATAAGTTACACACTAAGTTGTTCCATGGGCCTATAGGTCATGTACGGGTTCCCCTTAAACCCTTAAAAGGGGGATTATCTATAATAAAAATAAAAAAAGGCCTTCGGACCATTCGGAGGATGGTATATTGAGCAAAAGTAGTGATACATATTGAGGTCTAACTACCATCACTACAGACAATTTTATATGACCATATGACACTAGATAGAAGATCCCAAGTCTATATTACCGACCCAAAAGATATTAATGAAAAAAATACTCCATGAATTACACAACCCTAAGGTCTATGAGAGCTGTGTGTCCAGATCATTCAACAATAAGGTTTACCTTCACTCCTTTCTCTAAGTTTATTTTTATTATCTTTGATAGTTCTAATGATACCTAGATGGAATCCACAAAAACTGGATCCCAAGTGATAATTCCCCTTCATCATTCATAAGTTTTACTCTAATAGTGTTCAATAATTGATCAATATGGATGGGGAGTATATCACCCCTCCCAAAAATTCAAGGGTTTTCAAAAAGCAATTTTCACAACCTTCATGTTGACCAACATCCTATCCATTTGATGATAAATTCAATAACACCTCATCCTCATCGCATGATGTTAAAATATGTGATCAAAATCCTCAATATAAGATGTTAAACTTCATAGTTATGGTTATTGTCACATACCCTTAATCTACATGAAACCCAAGTCTATTCTGTATGACTATAAACTGCTTGGAATGGGTCCTTATCACATAAACCTAAACTGCATGGAATATGGTCCTAACTAAATGACCTTAAAAAACTTAGAATGTCTTTATTTTAATATGATGTTAAACTATGCAATCAATGTCCTAATTTTATAATGTTAAACTACACCAACATTTTCCCTAGCTGTACGAACTAAAACCGTATAGCTAACATCTTCCTATAGGACACTTAAAAGTAAAGAACTAACTCATTATCCTTACTTGAAATGAAATCCCCCTTTGGTGTTGGTCTCCCACCACAAAACCTTCTAGAGATATTGAGGATTGATTCCCATTTTATTGGATATGTAAGGATTCTTGAGTCTCTTATCCTAGGCCTAGCCACAATCACCATTACCCCATTTATATCTCAACATTATGGACTTTTCTTGATGATACATACCCTTTTTCAAAGTTCGTTGTTCTCACTTGACTTAAAGACAATTTTCCTCTTAGGATATGGGTTTGACCAATCATTGTTTTGATATACCTCATATTGTGAACAATGAACAGTTACATAACATCCAAAATATTGAAATCTTTCTAAAAATCTTTTCTAGTTCACATACACAGTTCGGGTCTTCCTCAATTTGGATCACCATCAATCCTTTATTTCAAAATGGACTCCCCTATGGAGACAAAACAATGTTTAAAAGTACCATATCTCATCCAAGTCACACATCCCAAAGTACTTTTATAAATAACATGACATGTATTGGGTTTGGAATACATGTTCAGTGGTCATATTCAACCCACTTTTCGTCCCCCTTTTTTATTTAGATTCCAGAAGTCATGATGTACTTTTTCCAGCCTCCTTTGTTTTAGTGGAATTCAAATGGAATTGGAATTACCCTCCACTTGTGAATCTGTTCACATTGATAAAACTAGTTGATCTGGTAATGACTTTCCCTAAATGACCTCCCCTTTTTCTTGGTAACTTTAAATGGTCAATGTATAATTCTGACCCTAATTCATTTTCCTATGTTGTGTGAACTTATTTGACATGGGTGATCATATTCTACTACGTGTTTCCTATACTGATAATTTCCCATGTGGGCTTATGGGTTTTAGTATATTATCTCCCAACGCGATTGGGGAACACTATGTTTACAAGATAAGGACCCTTTAGTCCTAACAACATGAATTTAAAGTATATAACCCATTTTCACCTCTCCTAAGGTTCTCTATGTAACACTACTCTTCCAATCCATGATGGGTTTCACTAATCCCTTTCTGATTCATAGAAAATATCATCCATTTTCTTTGTACTAGATTCATGAACTTAAACTACATAATTTTATATCCTTAGTACATGACATTAAACTGTATGGACTAGTCCCCATCACATGACTTAAAATTGTGTGGTGTTTTGGATTCTCACATGAATAGATTCCCCCTTATGGCATTGGTATCCTACCACACAACCCTATAAAACTATATATGTCTTGATTTATGATCTATGGGATATGTATTGATTCTTGGATCCCCTATCTTAGGCCCAACCATAGGTTCCCAATTTCCTTTGCCTTTTCTTGGTTCTCAACACTAATTTGTCAGGTTTATATTCCCTCTGTGTGAGTTGAGGTGATACCAAACTTATATGGACATGATCTAATCCATATTAACTTGAACTCGAGATCATCCTAAATCCTTGCACCATGACCCTAAATTGTGGCTTTATCATTTAATGATTAACTATAATGGAATTGGGCCCTCAAATTTACATCATGTTTTCCCCTTTCCTAGTGCTGTATATATCATCTCACCTCTCGTATAAGTTCCATGACCTTAAAATTTTTAAACACATTAACATAAGGTTTACCACATCTAAATTAGTTCTGATAGACCCCTCTATTAGTTTTAATATTCCCATTTTCCATACTAGATACCTCACCCATATGGTTAAAGCTATATGACCTTAAACCTTAGGAAACCCCCTTTCCAATCCTTACCATATTTTATTAAACTGCTTATCCAATGTCCTTTCTACATGATATTGAATGACTTAGTATAGTCCTCAGTACACAACTTTAAACCATGTGATACTTCAAATCCCTACTTGAGAGGATGTCCCTTTGGTGTTGGTATTTTACCATACCATCCTCTAGAACTATATATGTCTTGATTCCCATATTATGGGATACATGGTGAAATATTCATTTACCATTTAGGATCTATCCATATATTATATGTAAACTTCTATGCTTTTCCTAGTGATGAATATTTCTCTATCTTTATCAGGTTTTGGCCCTTGTATTTCACTAGAGTACTCATTCCTTCCTTTCCCTCTGTATGTATTTCATATATATAAATAAGTATTTTAATCTTTAAAATTATGCATGGCAAGATTCCTATTCTATGAGACACATAGTTATTCTTGGATATTTTATCTCAGGCCTAGAAAAAAGTCTCCCATCACCTCCACCTCGTCTTGACACCTGGAACATCTTTATTGGGTCTCATTTCCCTTCTACAAATCAAGGCAGTGTTATACCTCTATGCAAATGGTCTATGCTCTGGGACCCAAAGTTCCATCTCTACTTCAATCCAAGAATTATAAACTTAAACTATGTGAACTACCCCTTAAGGTTTGTTTATTCTATAATATAGGATTTTCAATTCATGTCAGGTTTGTCTCACCTTCACTAATACATAGTCAAACTCATTTGTTCAATGAATCCTGACCTAATACTATGTTCATATACTCATGAGATAGTTTAAAATTATCCCTCGAATGATAGAGCACTTTGGGTTTACCTTGGTCCCCACTACTGTATAATCCATCTTGACCCTCTTGTTTGAGTTCCATGACCTTAAACTAGGAATTTACTTATTTGAATCTATATAAACTTAAATCTTAGGAAGAGCCTAGTCCATATTTCATAACTATAAACTAGGAATTTTTTTAGTCAAAACTACATGATCTTAAACCCCATAAACCTTTAGGTTAAAGTTGTAAAACCTTAAACCCTATACCTCAATAATTCAACATAAATTAGGCTAAAATAACATTATACTAATAAACCATAAAGGGTGAACTAAGAAAAATTCAATCCATCTCTTTTCAAGTCATCCCCATTTATGAATTAGGAAACATTCAGAGAAAAAATAGATAAGGCACAAAGCTTGTGGTGCTTATCATATTTCCAAAGTAAAATCCAAATTATTCTTGTTAGACCCGCTAATCTTAGAAAAAGTTAGAGAGTATCTTTTACCCCCATTCCCCCTCATTCCTAGCTATATAAATTTAAACTACATAGCATCATGTCCTTGTCATATGATATTAAACAACATGATCCGAGTTCTGGTTGCATGACCTTAAAAGGAAAATCCTTGTATTATAAGAATCATTATCTTAATCTATTTACACACTTTTATAGGATTCTATATAATGGAATTGAGCTCTCCAATTCGCATAAGGTATCATTCCTCCCAAGCTGTGTAGACAATCCCACCTTCGGTTTAAGCATTATGACCTTAAGTTGTATACACCCCCTAAAACTATTTATTCCAACACTAGTATTTCCAATTAACATTAGGTTTTTATCACCCAAGATAAGTAAATGTATTTTGAGGGGTTTTATTTAAACCACTTTATTTTGGTCCAATATCTATAACCTCAAACTAGTAGTACCCCATAGTTTGAGGTGAATGAATTAAAACTCTATATCATCAAGGACTAACTTGGTCCCCCACAAGTCATAATAAAACCTTTTCATATGTCTTTTTTTAGTTAAACACTCCATCAAGCCTCATACACCACATTGATATACCTAATACATGACAGTTTGTCCCCAAGGTAACCTGACCCCTCTTTAGGCCTTTTATTTCATTTCCACTCTTTGTATCCCTAGAGTTTAAATTTCCCCATCAACCTTTAATTTTCAAATGAACTCCCCTAATATGATGATACAATTCTCCAAAGTCTAACCTCTTATCTAAGAGACACATCCTTAAGGATTATTAATGTTAACATGACATGCCCCATGATTTGGAGACATGGTTAGCAATCAATCATTGTTTTTTACCTCCATTATTAATGATATGGAATTGAATCCATGTTTCAAATACTATCAATAGTCATAATCAACCTATCCATAACCACCCTTTTATTTATAATTATGAAAGGAATAATTTACCTTCATCCACTCACCTTTTCTCAAGAAGTGTCTTAACACACTTGATGTTACCTTTTCATACCTTTTTGTATATTGGTAGGGTGGAATGGCTCTATGGAATCCTGCCTAACTAGTTTACCCATTTTTCACGTGTTCTCTTAGCAGTTGATATATCATTCTAACCTTGACCATTCCAACCTTTATGAAACTCTTATTTAACATCATTATCCACCAATAAATAATTTTTCTTACATTGAGCATGAATTAGGTAATATTAGGGGTTTTGGGTCAGTTTCCTCATTAGAACGATTGAGATATTCCCTTCTCCTTCTTCAATTTATGACATTAAACTACATGTTTAAAATCCATGACATACGATGTTAAAATGCATGCTTTCTTCCCTATCACATGACTTATCACTATGTTCAAGACTCCAACAATTCCTTGATTTTATTTCTGGTTATATACTTTTTCTTCTATAGAACTAAGCATGCCTTGATTCCCACTTCTTGGGATATGTAGTGAAATTTTATCACCTTTACCTCAACCCTACCTTAGACTCAAACCTAATCCCATCCCAACACTTGAGTTTCTCTTTCAACTCAAGTGGATCCCCTTCCTTACCCAACTATAGGACACTTCCACCTCCTCTACATATGATCAATAACTATGTGGAATTTTTTGCATAGTTTTCTATACTAATGAGTCCTTTCCAAAGTTTATATTAACTTTATCTCTCCTCCCCATTAGAGAACCATTTCATTTCACCCCACTACTCCTATCTATGTGCTAGATCTATACAGATAGAGTCCACCCTATATAACTATGTGTGGATGGAATCCCATTCCATGTGATATATAGTGATTTCAAAATATTTTATCTTAGGCTCGGCTGAAAAACTCCTTTCCCTCCCCATATTTTTTGGAACACATATCCTTCATTAGGTTCCCCTTTTTCAACCACTTGGCACTGAGAAAATGTATTTCTTTAGAATATTTTTTACACTATATTCCCCTAAACTATTGTACCCTTTTTGATAAAATCTAAATGAATTTAAAATCCAACAACACCTTGGTCCATGCACCATGACCCTATAATATGTGTATCTTCATTATATGGTCTTACTGTGTGTTAGGATGCAAAATCATACCAAATTAATTTCCCCCTATTTCTCTGCAGGCCATATCACCTCTTAGTTCTAGTGTCATTATATTTAAAGGAACATAATTTGTATAAAATACATGACCTTAAACATTAGTTCCATTTTGATAAAATCTATATGACCATAAACTAAGAAGGATTATGATTACTATTGTTACCCTTCTCAAGTAATGATCAAATCTTATTCTCATATCTCTCACCAGGATGAAAATTACACATTCCTCACTATCCTGCATGCCTTACTATAAGGACCCAGCCTTATTAAATTACATAATCTTGAATTTAGTTAAGAAATCACTTCATTTTACATTAAGTATCTTTTAAATCTTAGAGCTTTATATAATTGGGACATAATACATTCATAAAATTGCACATTATTACAGAGTGGATACCATAAAAACAGTATTCATTTCATGCAAACTATGAAACTTTTCACATAAAACATGATTTCTTGGAAAAATCGTCAAACATTTAACATGGCTCCCTTATTTGTCTTACAGGTCCTTAGAACCTATTAAAATCATTTAAAAACTTGGTATAAACACAAAAATCTCATTAATGGATATAAAAAAGAAGGAAATATCACATTAGTCCATGAACACTTTTAACGTATGAAATCATTTCCAAAAGACATACTTGTCACGCATATATGCTTACTTAGTGAAACATTAGATTTACACAAGATCCAAACAAAACATAAGAAAATAAATATAACCATAAAGGTATCTTGGTACATTACTTACGTAATCTTGTAACCCTCTCAGCTACCTTATAATTTGTAACCCTCACGACTACCTTACAATTTTTGTAACCATCATAGTTACACTTAGAGTAACCATATTGCTAACCTCAAACATACACATACCCAATGAATTGGAGGAAAATATAGGTCCCAACCTTAATTATAAACAATTACCAAGAACCAAAACACAATCATACAACATTAATAATTGCATAAAAACTTTTCCTTTGAAATTTCGTAAACAGAATTTTAAAAGTGGATTTTAAAAGAAAATCCCCATACATAAATCATATAATTGAAGTGATACATAATAGAGTTGATGGAATATGTATATACACTGTAAATAGACATAATTAAACATAATATAAACAAAAACCATCACACAAAAATTTATAGTACCACATAAATAACGAAGTAGGAGGTTAACCCAAAGAATGGAAATCGGGTTAAGAATTCCCTTACATCAGGGTTTTCTTACTTCTTAATCATTTAAAATTCCCGTATAATGGTTATAATAGTGTTATTAATATCATACAGAAACATATCCATATTTATAATACCTTATATAATCATTTAATTACATCATTTCACCCTTTAATTGTTAGTATTTTGTTCCTTGCACTGTTTTGGGTGAGTTCTTTACATGATTTCCATGATTGGTTCATGATGGTTGTTCTTGTCAATTGGAAGTGAAACTCCAGAATTGGAATGGAATGGTATTTAAATATTTTAGAATCATAAATTATAAAATTTATCATTTTGAATTCTTACATGAGGATGATTCATAAGTTAAAACATTAATGATGCTCATTTAGATCATTTTAGTGGTTCTTTGATAATAACGACCTCATTTTGTTTTATAAATTAAAACCATGTGTATAAATAATTACAGAACCATGGATGAGACATAATACATATATTATAACCTGGTTCAACCATAAAAATGGTTTCATTACCAGTCTTGAAGAAAATAAATGAAATTAAAATCACATCATCCACGATGTCGCTAAATCGATACATCACGAATGATGGTTTTAAATTCCTTGAATAAACGAGAGAAGAGAAGAAGAATTATGATGAATTTTCCATGAACATTAGAACATCCAAAATATAAAAGATTATGTATCTTTCATTAATCTTGGATAAGAGGAGGTTAAGAAAGAAGAAAAAAATAAAGGAACTCAAAATAAAAGAAGAGTTGAGAAATCCCTTATGGAATTTCAGCAGCCTAACAACGTCACTTAAAATTTCATAAAATATTTTTATGAAAGAAAAGGGGTATCTCATAATTATTACATAATATGAGCAATAAGGGGGGATAATGAATGAAATATCCCAACATAAGTCAAATAAAATTAAAAATAATAACATAAAATGAAAGAAAAGAAAGAAAACAAAAGAGGATGTTTACCTCTTGATCTCTTCTCCTTGATATCCTTCTTAAGGGCTTTGGTTTGGTCTTTTGGTTAGACCAAAAGCTGTAGGAATTGGGGAATAAGATTGGGGAGGTAATTTGGTATAAGTTAGACAATTATCAAGGCTTGAGAGATGTGGGAGGAATAGGGGAATGAGGGTGGTATTTATAGTGGAGGGGAGGGTTTATTTTTCATTATTTTAATCATTATTGTAATATTTTTGCTCAAGACTATTAATAGTCATTATTAATGTGACCCTAAATAGTAATAATGTCATATGAGTTAGAACCAAGTGTCCTTACATCACTTATGATGTTCTAAATAGTGTATTTAACTGATAATTTGAATATACGACATTTTATCGCATTTCACTGTTCATTGAAAATTCAAGAATTTCAGAAAAATCTCAAAAATTCACCCTTACAATTTTTTGACATGTAGAATTCAAAAATGAAGTCCATTTTTTGAAAATAATTTTCTAAATATTATTAATTTAATTTTTAAATAAAATCATACTTAATTCAAAAATTAACAATTTTAATTCTATAACTGCTTTTATATAACATTGAAAAATTAACCAATATTTCATTATCTTAAATCCTTAAGAAAAAAAATAATAATACAATTCACTATTCATTAGGGTCATATTACTATTCATAAGGATATGCTACTATTCACCAGGAAAACATGTTGATTCCATTAGGCTCCAAATAACACACCGAACATAATTATAGATGACCGGTTTTTGAAATTCAAATCATAGAAGTGGGAAAATTTATTTTTAAAGGCTAGTTATAAATATATACTTAAAACAATGTTTCATGCATTTCAAATTATTTTTAAAACCTTAGGTTGTTACACTTACATATGTCTTTTATTCTCCGTAGATATACTTTATGCACATATATGAAACCTTAATAGTGCTCAAACTCTTATGGAGAATCTCACTCCTTAAAACACACACCATTTTTCCCTTTATTTGAATTTACATATACTTTCATGTCTAAATGGGCTCCCCTACGGTGATAGAAAAACATTAGGAAGGCCCACATCCCATCTAGGGTATACACTATAGTGACCCAATCCTTTAAACATATCGTTACATGATTTTAAGCATAATTAACAATAAAATTAAAAGCCAAAGATCGTAAAGTATAGTGTCTTTGGAAGACTAGGTACATAAAACTGAAAACATGGGACTAAATAAAAAAATTATTTATTTATCATCCATTATGACCTCCTAAATTTTTTAGCCCTTATATCTACATAGGAAATCCTAGGGATAACATGGACAATTAGATGAGCTAAAAAGCCTATTAAGGGAATAAATATTAAAATAAATCTTAGCACATGGGTTAGAAAGCATAACACAATGTTATAAAAAGGCACAGAACATGATTAAAAATATGGAATCATTGCATATAGAAAATGGGATAATATAATAATAGAATCATATAAATGTGGAATAAATATAAAACATGAATTTAGAATGATTCAAGGCTCATTTCACATAGCGGAGCATGATTCATGGCTAACCACCAAGACCGTTGCACATGGAGTACAAGTCAAGGATAACCACCAAGATTGTTGCAAATAACATCTCATGAGACTAAATATTACCCAATGAATTGGAGAGATATCTTAAAAAACTCATCATAACATGTTAATGAATATTTTTTCCACATAAATAACCATACATAATCAATCAAACATAAACATAGGGTTACCCATTAAAATAATTGGGTATCATAATTATGTCAAAAGGCGTATCAAAAGAGAATATCATAGTGGTGTCCATGACATGATGGATTTAAATCATACATGGACATTCATGAGAGAATATATGAATAGAAAATGATAATTTATGTCAAACTGAAGTGATAACATGTAAAAAGGGCATTTAAGAAAGTTTAGAATTAAAACATTTTAGTGCAGTTTAAGGAAAATATTAAAGAGCATTTAAAGAAGAAAAGAAAATAATATTTTATGTAAAACCAGAAGTGAACAAAGAAAGTTTTCATAACAAAATGAGTGATTTTAGAAAAATAATGTTGTCTAAAAAATACATTATAGAGTGCACTTGAAATTGGATAAGAATTCTGGAAGTTCCTTAAAATCGGGATTTCTTATCAGAATGAATTCAGTAGGGAACATTTTAAAAAATATATATTTCCCCAAAAAGGAAGTATGAATGGATCTTGATACATGAGTTTTTAACATAAAAACAGAATATATAATATGTACATAAAAATAAAAGATAATTTCATTGGGAAAAAAAAGAGAGTAAGAGTAACCTGAAGGAATAATAGAGGTTCGGGTAGAATCCCTTACCTTAAGTCCCAAGGTGTTCTTAACTTGATCTTAATTTTGAGGATAATTAAATTAGATTCATTAATTAATAATTCCAAAACCATTTATACATTTATTTTATTTATTATAAATTTATTAAGTTCAATTATGTCTCTTTTGATGGGTTAAGAGGTTCAATTTCATCATTTAGGAGTGTTGGTGTCCTTAGTTTTCATGATCGGTTTACTTGTATACATGTAAGGAAGGTCATATAAAGTGTGGTTAATTATCTAGAATTGAACATATATGTTATTAAAGATTTTCTAGAGGTTAAATTGGTCTTAAATATCATTTGGTTTTATGGAATGAGGCTAAATCATTAGATAAATAGTTAATGATAATCATTTGGATTTATTTTGGCGGGTTTTGATCATAATGAACTGATTTTGTTTTATAAATTAATATCATGTGTAAAAAATTATTTCAGAACATTAAATAAGATATAATACATATATTATAATCTGGTTCAACCATTAAACTATTTTTATGACCAGCGTTTAAGATGGTAATGGAAATTGAAAACTTTTTCATCCTTGAATGTGATAAATTAACACATCACGGACGATGCTTTCTTTTTTTAGTATCAAAGGAGGCAGAAAGAGAGATTTTGATGAATTATTACACTATAATAACAAAATTATATTATATGTAAGTTACTGGAGTTATCACACCATTTGGATTAGGGGAGGTGAGGAGAGAAAAATTAAAGAAATGAACTTGAAAAGAAATTAAAAGAAAAGAAAGAGGGTTTTACCTCTTGATTCCTTATTCTTGAAAATGTCCTTAGGGGATTGGTTTTGGTCTTTTGTTAAGACCAAAAGATACTAAACATGTATTAGGGGGTTGGGAGTATATTTGAGTAGAATTTAGACAAGTCTCATGGCTTGAGAGATGTGAAGAGAATAGGTTGTGAGGGGTGGTATTTATAGTGGAGGAGATGAGTGTTTTCTCATTATTTAATTCATTAGTTTATTATTTTTTGAAATACAAGAAATAGTGTTGATTATTGAGACCAAATATAGTAATTATATCATATTCATTCGAACTAATGGTTCTTACATAAACCATGACTCAATGAATAGTTTATTTAACTTATAATATATATATACTGTAAATTACCGTATTTTATTATTCACAAAAAAAATCATGTATTTCAGAAAAATCCAAAAAATCAACCCTAACAAATTTTTAATGTTTATAATTAAAAAATGAACACTATTTTATGAAAATAATTTTCTAATTATGAGAAAATATATTTTTTATTAAAATCATAATTTTCTTGAAAAAATAGAGATTTTAAAATTATAACTGATTTTATAACACTTTGTAAAATTAAATAAGGGCTCATAAAATTATAATAAAATAATAAGACAACAAAATATTAATTTATAAATAAATTTTATATTAAATTAATAAATTAATCAAAAAAATTGTAATTGAATACTTAAGACCTATAAAAATACCAACACTTGATTAATAATTTTTAAAACACTTATTTACTTATAATATGATATAATTATATCATATTACCATTTATAATATGATTAAATTTTATTTATACTTTTATAGTTGAGGTTACTATTCCATTTGGTCATATTACCATTCATAAGGGTTATATTACTATTCTAAAGGGCCAAGTTACTATTTCATCATTATAGGTCTCTCAACTTCTAGAGATTCCCTTTATTTCATTAATTTGTCATTTATAAAGTTTGTATTGTGTTATTAATGTGATTTTATGTGATTATACTATATAACATAATTATAATAAGGGAATTTCCATGGATAGAATTTAGGGTCATTACATACACCCTATTGGAACCATCTTTATATTCTCTAAATAGACTCCCCTACAGTGATGGAACGATAATTCAATGTCCCACCTCCCATCCAGGGTATATGTACTAGAGGATACACCTTTATTAGTATATCAGTGGAACTCATGATTTGAATGTGGTAAAGTATCATCCTTAACCTATCTACCTCCTTCATTCATTGGTTCAAACTCTTAGAGTCATAATTTATCTATCTCTACATTGCATTTACTCAAGTAGAATTGTAATGTTGTTGGTTTTTCACCCTCATGTTTCCTACACATTGGAAGGATATTTGAATATTGGAATTATTCTAACTCAGTTCACACACCTTCATAGGTACCCTTGGTGTTTTATGGGATATTCTTACCCCAACCCCTTTATCCATGTCTGACACTCTCATGTGATTAAGTGGTATTCTACTTATCTCTTGTTTCTCATATCAAGTATGAATCACATGGAATTAGAGATTTTTAGTTGATTTTTTATTAACAAGATCAATTTTTAAAAATAAAAAAGGGAATTTGAACAAGTAATATTTTTATTCATTGAAAAAAATGTGTTGGGTTATCGACATATCATAGCTTTTCTCTTATTACAAAATCCCTTATTGGTTAGGCTTGAGAGATGAATTTATCAAGTTTGAATAGAATATTCTATTATGATTCAATAGTTTATTGTTGATTTGATATCTCTACTAAATCATCCTCTACCCAAGAATGAACCTTATATGATCAGACCTATATCATAACTTTCTCAGCCACATAATATACCTCTTGAGATGCTGCCTGGGCCAACTCATCCTTGGCCACTGCTAGTTAAGCCACAAGGTAGAAGATGGTCTCTTATCTAGTATAGATGATGTTATGTTTTTGGAAATACCCCTCCTCTAGTCAGGTGTTCTCTTTTTTAGGAACCCTAATATATTCCATGAATTCAGAGATTGAATTGTACTTGGAAGTAACAAACTTTCACCACTCTATATACTCTTGTTCATCCAAGAGGCCCCAAACCAATGCGTGAAGTCGACGATTATCAAAGACACCAGTCCCTAGGTTTCAAAGATAGTAACAAAGGGATATAATTCAATCCTTCATGCACCCTATGGTGCATGGGTGATGAAATTATGTATTCTCATCCATTCCCTGTGTCGAACCCCCTTATTCTCCTTAGCAATGTTCAATCCAGAGCCTTCTATCTCTTTGAGATCATACTCATACTTAGGGAAGGTATCCAATAGTTATATAGTTAGGTAAACCTCAGGAAGTAGTGTACTGAATTCTAAAGTTAAGTGTTCTAATAAATCTTTAATCCCCCCTCTAAAGTAATTTCCTCCTATGACTCTTTGCTTGAGGGAAACAACTTCTCTGTTTCACCCCTAGAACTACCACCTATGTTATTGTTTCCTACCTAGTTAGTGACTTCAACACTGAGAAAATATTAGTCTTTCTAGAGTATCCAAAACCTCAAGATCCAACCCTATCTCTGGTTCATTGTTAGGATCACCTTTTGGATCTATGAGTTCTTCTAGTACAACTTTAGCTTCCACTGGTTGGGTGAAAAGTTCATCTTTCCCTATCATTTACGCATCATATTTTTCTACTAAAAATGTGTTATTTCTAGATACTTTACCATCATTTATCACCACATCCCTTGATGATTCCATCCTCGATGTTCTAGGACTATGGGATAATTATTCTATTGAACCCCCTTCAATAATGATGATAGCCTCATTTTTGTGCTCCACAACCATCGACAGATGTGTTTCAACCATGGATGAGGAATTTTTGGATTGATGTGTCAAATATGAAATGAGGAGTGTGATAAAGTAATCAAAAAGTATTTAAAATATCCAAAATAATGGAGAATTTTGGAAGTTAACTTCTATGTACCATTCATACTAACTTTCCATTTCAGCCGAACACTACTTCTCACTAGTGGGTGGATGGGTCCCTTTTGCTTTAGGGTCTAGCACCACACAATCTTCTTGGAAACCCAAAACTAAATCATTATGTCTCCTCCTAGGTAAATGATTCAGGGGATCATTATAAAAAACCCCTTCCTTTATTATTTCAAAATTTTATATGGTTAAAAAAAATAAAGGTAGTTAAAACTAATACAAGATAACAACTATAATTTTGTAATACCTATGAGTCTTACCTTGTCATGTGAAAGTTATTCTAATTAATAGGGAGGTGATGTCACCTAAAACCACTAATAAGAATATTATTTTTCCATTATTCCACTTGAATCTTCATCATCATATTTCCTCTACACTACATCTTCAACTGGATAAGTCTCCAAGAGATCTCTAAGGGGTGGAATGTTGTGCAACACTCTAACCTGGTTGGTCAAAGGTTCCATCCATCCCTGGTAGTAGATCACCCCTTCCATATCGATGATTTATCTCTTGAACTACCACCAAGATACTAATAAATTAAACATTGTGCACTTAAATCCATAGATATATGTCCCATTATTTTGGATCTACACCCACATTTGTTGTTAGGAATAAGTACCTCCGAATGTTGTCCAAGTTTTCCCAAGCATTAGAAAAAACTGCATCCTCCGAAAACTCCATAGTGTGGTATAGGTAATTACCTAGGGAAATTCATGTCATGACCTCATTTATCCTAGATTATATTCCATGCCCCTATAATTTATTCCAGGGAATGTTTCCACACCCATATTTATCTACTCTAGAGGCCCATCCTTAAGGAGGAGCAAGAGCTGATGGATCTTCTTTAGAAGCTGTAACTACCACCATAGGAGCTCCACTCCATGTTAGTCGTGGTTCCCTAATGAGGAATTATTATTTCCTCGAATCTATAGAGTCCCCACCACTAAGGCCACATATACCACTGACTTCCTCAATATGGTTCCCATGTATGCTCCTTCCCAACTTTGACCGTAGGTGTGGAGAAACCCAATGAGAGTATCATCTAGTGGAAGATCATTCTTGTACTCATTGCCTTCATGGGTTAACATAAACCAAAATTATATAAGTACCATGGGGTGGTTCTCATGCCTCACTCCAATGTATACCCATGGTATGAGTCACTAATGATAGAGAAATTAACAGGTGAACTGATATGTTAGGTCCACTAGGATGAATACCCTGAGTGGGGGGGTGAATCAAGATATGAATAATTAAAACTACAACCCCTTTTGATATTGTTTTTTTGTTAAACAAAAAACACTTCTATATTTATCCCATATAAATATATGAATAGAAATTAAATCATGCATGAGACACAATGATTTTACTTGGTTCACCCTCACTAGACTACATCCAAGGAACATACACTAGCGATGTACTGATATACCAAATCCACTATAAGTGCACTTCTTTTTACAATGTTCTAAGAAGACTCACTATCCCTCCTAGTTTAAAATGAATCACTATATGAAAGATGACTGATCTCTCAACTGAATTGTGCTCACTGCTTCTTTAGAAGATCCACTCACAGTTCAAAGACTTATAGGTTCCTTAATTATCACTAATGAATACATCCTACACTGTATGTAGATTCTCTATTGAAGTTTTGCTTTCTTCCACTCCTAAATATCACTTTACAATAGAAATGTACTAGGTAACCTCAAATTTTACGTGCAACCCCTACCATGCCTTATGCGTAATTCTTTTGATTTGTGTTCAAAACCTCTCCTTTTGCGTGCAATCCCTACTACACTTAGAGCACAAACTTTAATTTTATACGCAACCTCAACTTTTAACCATAACCTCAATTTTTATGCACAAACTCAATTTTTTTGTGCAACCTCCAATTTTATGTGTAACATTCAATTTTACGTGAAAATCCAATTTTTTCACACACCTCCCTTGGCACAAAAATATTTTGTGCTTTAGAGATCCGATACTCTCTAAGGGTTGAGCTCCTCTGAATGAGGGGGCCACCTCTTATTTATAGGCAATCTTGACCTCTACATGGAAAACCATCAGTGTTGTGAAAAACCCTCTTCGTACATGAAAAAATATCTCACACAACTTCATATTTTGTGAACATGTCCCAATTTTTCACACACCTCATGACTTTTTCATTTTTTGATATTCTGATCCTGAAACACCTCTTGCACACAAAACATGAAACTGTTATTGTACACAACACCAATTTCATGCACATTCAAGCCTTTTTCAGACACCTCTCCAATTTTTTTTGCACCACTCTAATTTTTCACGTACGTTCCTTTTCTAAAAATACCTATCTTAATTTTCAAATTTGCAGGCCCAAAATTTTGGCAAAAACTAGAAAATGGAACCACCTTATATATGATCTTTTTTTACCACCTCCAGATCATCCATTCCATTTTCATGGTTCTTTTTTCAACATATATTGTCAAAAACATCTCTTGAACCAGAAAAATCATCTTGAAAACCCCATTTTTCAACAAACTGAACATGGAGGCCCACCTTGTTAACAAACAAAAAATAGAGGCCTACTTTTTCAACAAAGGAAATCACCTCAAAAATACTTCAATAATTCCTTGAGGTATTTTTGACCAACATGATATGGTATTTATGGTTGACAGACAATGATCCCGTCAATGTGAGTAGCCATTACACCACCTTGAAATGGAAAAAGGTACCACAACTGCTCAATGAATCCTTGAAACTTTTATATAATCACCATAGGTTTTGTGGGGAAAGGATAGAAGAAGAAATACTCTTCCCCTATGATACTCTCCATCACCTTGACCAGCTCGAGCTTCCATGGATGACTCTTGATGATATTCAACAGTGATGGATAAAAGTTAAATTTGGGAGGGATGACGATGTCTATGTATTCATAACCTCCAATGTGTTTGGAAACCCATCCATATAAAAATTGTAATGGAATACACACACATAAATTATCTTTCTTCTATATGATACATTTCAACACCTCATATAGATTCACCAGCACTAAGGTGGTGTGATTGATGTGTTGTCCACTAGCCAGTGTCACCACTATTAAATAGGTTCTCATTATTACCCTTATATAAGAATCATGGACTAGAAGAAACCATCCACCAAGGAAGGTTATTATAAAGGATACTAACCTAACCTTTGGAAATTTTCCCTTGATGCTATAACCCCATTTTTTATATTGGCCCTCTTCCAATATTACCTAGTATCATATGATTCTTCCTTACTGTTGATATATAAAGCCTTACCCTGTTCTTCATATAATTTAACCCTAATTAATTTTCATTAAGATATTGAAACATTTCTTAAACTGGATTTTCGTATGAAAGGAAGGTTTCCTGTATCGAACTCCCACCACTACTTCTAGCAGTGCACTTGCAAGAAACAAAATTTTCTCTCAATCCTCCAATGAATTGACTGATGGGAGGAATTCATCATACATGTATCTGATAATGGGGAAACCACTAATGTGGTATAGGTCCCACAGGTTGATCTAGACCTCTCCATTGTGAATATGAAATGAATTAGTATCTGGGGACCACCAGTCCAATAGATCCAAAATCAGATATGGGTGGTGATAAATGTGAAACTAGAAGGTCCACATACCTTTAACAACCTGACCGAACAAATCTTGTACATGAAATCTTAAAATTATTGATGAACCCATAATTACCAATCCTATTCATTTGCAATGATTCCCTATAGAATATGTCTTATTCAATTGTCCATCCTTGGTGGATGTCTTCCAAACCCACTATAAAAATGTTGGAATATTATAGTGAGGATGTCTTGATGACTAGTTTTTCTCTAGTGATCATCTTATTAGAGTTCTATAAAGTATGTGTGATTACAAATTTGTAACTTATAAACAAATAGTCTAGGGTGTCATGATTCATGGTGTAAATCATAAAGTTTTACCATAGAATGAATCTATAAAATGGTAAACTATTTATCAATGGGTAGTATTTTTTATCTTCTATAAAAAGTTTATTTAGAGTTTCATAATTGGAAAAATACTTGATGCTTGATCTAATATAAATATTTTATATCATATCCCTCTAATTCACTAATGTATCTTTGATATCATAAATTACCATTTTATGAGTTTCTATAAAAATTTTAAATTTTCTTTCACTTAAATTTTTCATTTGTTAATGATTTTCTTCATGAAACTTCTTTTATTATACTTCAATCACAAAACTTCTACTCGTGCCAACCATTCACAATAAACAAAGTAGCAAAAACACCAAGAATTTTGGTCATCATATGTGTGAATAAGTATGAGTTTCATGAAAATAGAGAATTTTTTTAATAATTAATGAGAGGAGCATGGTCCCCTATGGACCCCTCCCTTGTTTATAATAAAGGAGTTGAACTGAGTTACACAATCTTTAGTTTCAAAGTCAAACAATTTCATTATTATTCTCATCTAAAATTGATCTTCCTCTTCCCTATGAGATTTTGTTTAGAGGTGGGAATTTTTTTACACTAAAATAATGTATAGGAAGGAATAAAAATGAAAATAAAACAATCAAATAAATAATGGTATGATCATAGAAAATTCAGGATTGAAGGGATAGAGTTAAAGAAACATAGAGTAGTGGGAATAAAGGTATGAACATCACAATAATCAGAGTTATGTGAGAAAATTAATATTATTTGAAACTACACACTTGATGATAAGGAGGCCTATAAATACCCATTCAACACCAAATTTTAAGGATCCAACATTAGGAATTCTAAGATGAATCTCCCAGGTCACAGAAGTTAGACTTTCATGAACTCGCAAATCCAAGGAAGGAAATGGATTCCTATAGGAGAGGATTTTGTGTGAATTACCCCACATGAGTCCTTCAATGTAATGATTTTTTTAGATGAATTTTTCATAACTAAAATCCATGAAGAACATTTTTTTCTATAGATGAACATTATTCATGAAACTCCAAGTTTCACACAACTCCCAACTTGCATGAAACCCCTTACATGGACCTTCAGGAGGAAAACTTATCCTAGAGGCTTAAAACTTACACAACTATAAGTTTAATGTAACCAATATAACACCTAAAATTCAATTATAATAAGTGAAAATTTTATTTCCATGAAAAAATAGTAAAATTCACATTTTAATATTTTATGTCACAAAAATTATAATTTGATTGGGTGAATATTGATTTTGAACTTACTATATCAAAATAATCCAAGAATAAAATTTTGAAATTTTCCACTATAAATTAGATTTTAAGAATAATTTAAAATGTAGTATTTAAATAATCCTACTTTTATCTATAATAATGTATTATAATATGTATAATTAAACATGTGTTTATTATGAACTTGATATAAATAAATATAATATCATTTGGAGTAAAAAGTAAATATTTTTCAGAAAACTGCTAAAAAGTACATAATGTTTTTCTATTTTAATTAATTAAAATAATATCTTATAATAAATGATTTAAATTAAATTTATGGATTATATATATTACTCTATGAATTTAAATTCGTATAATTACTTATCTTAGAGTTAATTTAAGTTCATCTGATGCTTGTAAAATTCATTTTTATGAAAAACCATTTTTCATCATGTTTTACAGGTTTATTTTAAAACGGATTTATACTAAATATAGGAATGGAATTTGAAAAAATGGTTTCCATATTTGGAATGAAAATTTAATTTTTTTAAACAATTTCACTTTCATTTTTGGTCAATATGAATTGTAAAAATGGTAAAAATTGGTTACCAAAGCTAAAGGTAAAATGGGTAAAAAGGGTTAAAAATAGAGGGATATGGATTTATGATAACATAAAAACTATATTAAACCTCATTGGTTGGTTTAGTTTAAAATATAATCTTATATAATTTGAATATGAGTCACTTTTGAGCCATTTTTATTGATTAATATATTAATATATTTTAATATTTTAAAAACTTCCCAACATGTCATCTCCCTCACTTATAAAAATGAACCCCACCCCTCACTTATTCACACCTCTTGATCTATTTATCTTGAAAAAACCCTAAAAAATATCTATAAAACATAATTATCTATTTTATTATTATTATGGTATTCCAAAATGGCTAACCCTAAGGTCTTTAAGAGGAGATCTAAAGGTTCAATTTTAAAGAGAAGGTAATCATATTAACCAAATACATTCATTTTTATTCTTATTTTACCACCATCAATTATATACTAACGATTCCAATATAATAAAAAATTTATATACCTTATTATAATATGTTATTATGTTGATGTAATAATATTTATACATCTCCTTCTCCATCTAATGGGACACAAAACCATCGCTCATGTGTATGATGGACTACAACCTCACGAACCGATGTAATTTATTTTCCATCACTGCCTCACATGGATTTTTATAATAATGGAAAAAATAAATATATATTATAATTAAGAAATAATTATTATTATTTAAATATAATATATCATATACTTTCTTATCCTTCCACCCATTAAAAAATGATAGCGTCGCTCATGCATATATGTTGACGCTCCTTTCCATCACAGAGTCCAACAAATGGCAAAGGGAAATACCTTAAGCACAAAGAGGGCCACCTTTCAAAGAACATCAAAAAATTTGACAAAGACGTGGACTAGGATCCCATTTGGAGTGAGGAGGGAAAGTCACTTGCGTGCCCTATTTGGTTTTTCGCCCAAGGTGTAAGGTGGCCTGTAAATAGCCCCTGTGGGCCCCCATTTCAAGGCCGGATTTTCCAAAAGTCAAATTCAAGCTCTGGTCACCTTAGTCTTCAACTCAACTCTTCCAAAAGCTTATAAGGTAACTTTTTACCTAGAATGGAAGAACTAAAGGAGTAGAATAAGGCCTAAGTGTTTAGAATTCATCAACACTTGCGTGCCTAAGTGTCCAGACCTCCTTAAAAATGCAAACACTTTCACATCGCCCTACCCTTTCAATGAAACTTGCACGTCACCCTTTTGGAAACGGCTTAGGATAATATTAAAGGCTTGAGTTAAGTCTCACCCAAGTATTACCCTACAGATTATGCGTCGCCCAGGTGAACCCATGCTGCTCAAGTACACTTGTGCGGCCAAGACTTGCATGCCAACTTTATTTGTGTGCCTCTCTCCCGTTCACCTCTCCTCTTGAAGATATTAGCCCTTGAACCCCTTTTAAAAGCCATTTATGGCATGGTTCCTTTGTTGGATTCCTTATCTGAAAGGAATTATATTAGAACCTCTCCCAAAACCTCGTGACTTACAAGATTTATGTCACCACGGTTAGAGGTTTCCTCCATATAACCTCATCCTTTAAGATGAAAAGATCTTTTGACTTAGGGAATCCTCCTTAGTAGTAAGTCCCAAGTTCCCTTAGTTTGGGACTCCTTATTAGGAATAAGCCCCAATCATAATTCCTTTATTTAGGGAATCCTCATCAGGAGTAAGCCCCAAGTGCCCTTAACTTGGGCCTCCTTCTCAGAAGTAAGCCCCGGTCATAATTTCCTTTAACATTGGGCGTCCTCCTCAGGAGTAAGCCCCAATCTTAATTCCTTTAATTCGGGCCTCCTTCTCAGGAATAATCCCCAATAATAATTCCTTTAATTTGGGCCTCCTTATTAGGAGTAAGCCCCAAGTTATAAGTCCCCTTTAATTTGGGCATCCTCCTTATGAGTAAGCCCCAGGTTAAAACTCTAAATCTCCATAAAGTAAAAATACCTTTATGGACCCTGCTCCTGGGATTCTTTTCTGAAGTAAGTCTTGGTCTTAATTTACTTGGGCAGTCATACATATGTAATCCCCACATTATTTCTTGTGGATACATCTTTCATGGCACAATCTTCAGGTTTACTGATACCTATTTTTTCTCACACCGATCATGACTCATGTGAGCTTAGAGTGTAAAAGTAATCATGAAATCTCTTTTTGGGTTTTTAACCATGCATAAGCCTCATATTTATTCACCTAAACTACATGGACTTTGATCTATACCTTAAAATTAAAGTACATAGGAATCCTTTCTAAGGTTCAATCCCATCATTTGTTAATTTTTTTCTGTCCCATATAACATTAAACTATATCCTTATTATCGAACTACATGGGTTTTGATTCCTTTTTAATGAGAATACGTAGGTAGTCCATCTACGGGTACGATCCCAACCCTAAAATAGTCCTTATCTTTCTGAATGACAATAAACTTCAAGTGCCCCACTGAGTGGCTTTAAAACTAGTATGGTCATCATAATGACCAAGATATTTCTATATAATGTATTGAAGGATACCATTGACTAAGAATATCTAATATATACCGATGATTCTCCATCGATGAAGAACCTAAAATATATATAAAATATTCTATAAATCTCATACATATCAATCATCGATTGTCAAATCTAAAGGAAAACTCATTTTAATGCTTGGTGAATTAATAAGTATTTGTTAACATAACTTAAATCTATAAGAGAGTCCTGAAGTAGGAAATAATTCACCCAAAAAGGTGTGATGAGCCTAACCTCCCATCCTCTCAACCAATGAATATTCTTAAGCCTCATTGGTCCACAACTAATGAGCACCGAACTTTGAAAAGTAGGTCCAAATGGATATAGAATCATTGGGTGTTTCCAGTTCTACGAATAAACCCATTATAAACCGATTGGAAATTTTGAACCTTAAACAAACAAGGTAATCCCCATTTCTATATGAAACAAAAAAATGGTGAACCTGATGTGAATCCTTAACCAAGTTAAATGATGTTTTACTTATTTGTTAAGCCCCTATTAAACTCAATATGAGGGCCAAAAAAACAATCAATAACATATGTGCTCATCCAAAAGATGTAGTCTGGACAGACTTATCTTGATAATGTCTGCTATATCAAATAGGAACTCTTTTCCAAGACCTCTCTACAACACAAAATGGCTTCTTTAAGGTTCACACCTATAAATGCCTCGGCCGATACTCCTGCTGGATCCTCATCTGCTCTGAGGACGACATCACCTACTCAGTGTCTTCAACGCTGGGTCTCAAATGCATTGTTGAGGGAATTCCATCAACATAGGACCATCCCGACTTTGGAGGCCACTTGGAAAGCCCTCCAAGTTAACAAATCACCCTGGTTGTCTGGGCAGCGATGACCAGTGGTCAAGAAGCATGTAGTTCCAACCACCATCTTCAATCGTTTCGGGTCTTTATCCCTGGAACGCAACAAACAGTCCCTCCCATATTACATGGAGGTGAATCGAGAGGTCACTCAAGGCCTCAGTTCAATAAGACAGGAGTCCTTCCTGAGGACTCACACCAAAAATCACCGCCAGAATCGTTCGGTAGTGCACCCTCAACATGATGGGGGTATCGCCTCTAGGCATTCGGCTCAGGATCCTCAGACCCGAGTATGCAAGAAAAACCGTCAGAGGTGAAATTCGGCCAACAGGGAGCAGGTTCTTACCTCTTCCTCTTCCGGATAAGTCCATCAGCCTAACTTGATGGCAAAAAATGAGCAGGCATATACACCCATCCTTCCTAATTTCACTACCCAGCAGACTCGTCTGGTAGTAACACACCAATCCCGCCAGGAAATTCTGGTGGATTACTATAGTCAGGCACATACACCTGTTTATAAATCATTAAGTAGTTAGCAGGCACATCTGACTGCATCCAAAGAATCCCACCAACCAAATGTAGTGACCACCTGTAAACAGGCACATACACCTGCTTACCCTCATCAATTCTACCAGCAGTCTCATTTTATAGTATTGAAGGAAGTTCATCAATCATATTCAGTGGAGAACAATCAGCAGGCACATACACCTACAATTAATCAAGCTAACCAATAGTCTTGTTTGGTAGCACTCGGAGATGTCAATTGGAAAGCTCCAATGACAAACAGAAGGCAGACACAACTTTATGCCCCCACACATGAGTACTGTTAGAATTCACTGAAAGGAAAAGGAGGATATGAGCAATAACACAAACCTACTACAAACACGGAATGGACGTATATTCCCATTTTGGCAGCTGAAGTCACCAAGCACATTCTGACAATGGTGAAAGAGAATAAGTAAATCCCTTCCCATATTCTGGATACCTGTCAGAATATTATAATAACTTTAGTGACATCACAGGGAAAAAACATAAATATATCTCTATCAGTGGAGTGACTCATCAACATGTCATCCCGGATCAGATACACACCTCTGTTCCATTCCAGGAGGTTCATGGGGGCATACTCCCCCATGTCATACAGACAATCAAGTTGGGCACATACACCCGATTTAAATGGAGATAGTAAGCCTAACCTAACCATTTCTCCTGAGCAGGCACATACACCTGCCCATAATAACCACTTTCTTCAACAGGTGGTTTCCAAAGTGAGTAAGAAGGCATCTAAGAAAAAGATACATCCATCACAGTTAAAAAATCAAGATCCAATCTGCAATAAGGCCTTGCTCAATGATGGATTTCTTGAAGCCCTCAGACAATTATTTGTTGCAACTTAAGATTCTACTCTCTCATTTGAAAATTCTGGAAATAACAACAATAATTTTGAAGGTCTTCATTAGACACTTCATAATGAAGGCTTTCTTCATGACAATTCGGTCAATCCCGAAGCATCATCTTCAAATGAGAGCCACAATAACTCTTTATATGGCCAGAAGACCAAGGAGCAAAAGGTTTCATCTTTTACCGTAACCCACCATGGTTATCCTCCCCATGATGATGAATTTAGCTGTGAAAGTCCTCTCTGTAGTAGTAATTCGCATTGACTAGAAAATTATTCAATATAAAATGCAGTAATGAGAAAGACCTCTTATCTTGAGGCACTTGAAAATGAGAATCCATTCATTTCTAATGCCTTACCACTAGCATGTGAAATAATTTCTCAATCAGAAGATAGCTCGGGGTGTAGGTCATTCTCCAAACCACCCCTGGGTCATTCATCTTCTAATTTTACAAATGAATTCTCTACCAATATTTTTTAATCTGATGAAGCAATAAAGAAGCACTAGATTTGGTCCAATCTGGTAGAAGAATCTTTATTAAATGAAAAAGAGGAAGTGCTGAATATGAGAAAACAATTGGCTAAAGGTGAAATACCATTCATGTTTTGGCCTTTGGATGACTCTCAGTATGATATTCTAGAAAAATTGACAGAAGATCAATACTGGAAAATGGACCTATCCCCATGGTTTTAAAGGAAAACCGTGGGGATAGGTCTGGGTTAAAATATCTATACCCAAGGTTATGAAAAACCATGGGTAAAGGTTTCCCGTGTGTGCGCGGGAAATTTTTTTTTCACGGGAAGTAATTTTTTTTTGCGGGAGTCCTATACCCACGGTTCTTCCCTCTATACCCACGGTTTATATTACTATATTTAACTAAATATAAATTTATATACATAAAAGCAGTGTTGGTGTAGTGGTTAGGTGTTTCTTCTGCAGCGGAGAGGTTGCGGTTCGAAACCCGTCGGCCACATTATTTTAGGACTTATACCCACGATTTTGAAACCATGGGGAAAGCCCTTTGACACCGTGGAAATTGAATATGTTTCGTTGACACGGTGGTAGAACACCTATACCCACAGTTTTGGAAAACCGTGGGTATAGGTTGGGGACCAATACCGATGTCGTTCCAGCCCAGGGTTCCCAAAATCGTGGGTATAGCCTATACCCACGGTTTTGGGGACTATACCCACGGTTTTGAACCGTGGGTATAGGCTATTTTTCCAGTAGTGGATTGTATTCACGATATTCATCTCAACATATGAAAAACTCTTTTTCACTTAAAAGAGAAAATATTACCTTATGATTAATATCAAAATCATACTAAGGTAATAGAAGGGTTGCAATGCCAAATTGACTTGGCATCTCTCTCAATTTCCCGACATCCAAAGGTTGAAAAGCAACAGAGAGCCCTTCAGTGTACATTCCTTGGCGCATTAAAAAGGTTGTGCTAGTTAATTACCAATTCCCTATATGGTATTCATATCAGGGGATGGGGTGTTCATGGAGCATTGCATTTCACCGTGTTCTCCAGTCAACAAAACCCGCCAAAAGTGGTCTCATGCAATGTTATTGCCCATGGCTGGCCACAGCTAACTAGTTTTGTGTGTAATCAAAGGCTTTCTCAAGAACAGTCCTCAACTAGTTTTTCCCAAAGTCAGGCATATAAATAACAAGTTATAGAATTACTCTTGCATCAAGAAAATGAGAATATCAAACAGGATTCTCGTTTAGAGCATGTGAATCATCAGGTGATAGAGGTGTCAGAAATAATCCAACAGTCACCTGAGTCAGGTGATTTGAGTGGATGTCGGATGATGCATCCAACCAATTTCTGAACTAAAATCCACAAAATCAACAGAGCTTTTGTGAAAGTTTCAGATGTAGTAGCTCAAGATCCACCTCATCTTTCCATGCTGGGGACTCTTTTAATCCAACCCTCGGGATCAACAGACAGGATTCAAGGAGTTGAGCAGGAAAAATAGGAACAACCCCAGTCCACTGGACAGGGAATTTTTCAAATTCTCAATCTCTTCTTCAGCAAAAGTTAGTCTTCTATCAATTAGGGAAGACGCCACAAGAGGAATGCAGAGCTGAATTATCAGGAAATTCCCTCCAAATTATGGTTCATCAAGAAGTTACTGAGAGATCAACCAAACAAAAGGCAATGTCTCATAAAGGACATGGAAGAAGACAGTATCACATAAAATGATGACATAAGGGATGTAATGCGTTATGCATCAATAAATGTCATCAATTCCATTGTTACTGATTCCCCAGAACATGAGGCTCACTCAGAGGAATCAGATGAAGAATTTCATGTTCAAGAGGATGTATACACAGAAACAAATGAAGATGGTGTGCATACCCAAAATCAAGGGCTTACCCAGAATCTAGGTATGCCTTCAAATAACCAACTCCCCCCTCTCCGAAAGGAGTCCAGCAAGGGGAAAGGAAAAAAGTCAGATTGCATCTCACTTTTTCCCTGGAGAAGGTCAATCTCTTTCACTTGAAGAGAGACTTGCATAGTAAGAAGAGGAAATGAAGGAGCTGAAAAGACTCAACACAGAGTTACTTCGAAACATCATTTCTGCTATACAGCACCCCTAGGAAAGTCCTCAAATTGGAAATCCTATAGGAGTTCCTCAGCAAAGAGGATTTTTTGTAACTACAGATGCAGATAATGAATTCCCTCCGTTAGATACACAATAAAGATAGGATCATGTACATCCTGATAGACCTATTTCTATGGGTTACCCAAGATAGATATCAACACCACCATTAGTGTTCTTACCGGTTATTTCACCAGCTCAAGTTCTAGTTGCAATTCTTGCATAGAATCCAGCTCATCCAGATATTACCCAAATTCTTATGAACATAATTAAGGCATTAACGACTCGATTGGAATCTATGGAGGAACGACGTGCACTAGTTCAACCAGAAAATAGAGCTTACCCTGAATGGGTGGATGCAATTCCTCCCCCATCAAATTTTCCGAATACCACATTCCCAATTTTTAATGGTTCAGGAGATCCAGAACAACAATTAACACATTATGTTTCTCATTGTGATCCTATGATGGTAACTCCTCAACAACAAGAATTAGTTAAGCTCAGGTGTCTTGTGCAGTCATTACAAGGACCTACTTTTGTCTGGTATACAAGTTTGCAATCTCGGTCAATTACTAGGTGGGAAGATCTCCATCAAAAATTCCTTCTTCAATTTAGCTCAACATTACCAAATACAACAGTTTTTTATCTTACAAATTGTAAACAAAGGGAAAATGAAAGAGTTTCAGATTTCATTGGTTGCTGGAAGGGATTAACATATTTCTTAAGTTTAGAACTCCCTCAAGAAGAGTTACTGCAAATATTTGTGGCAAATCTACATGATGAATTACACACACCATTGATCCCTGTGAAATACACAGGAGGGTTTTGAGACCTTACTTCAATCACTCAGAAGATAGAAGACTCTCTTATATAGACTAGGGATAAAACTCATGTAATTCCATAAGTTCCAGGAAGGAGAATAGGAAAGGTAGAAGCTACTATAGTTACACTTAAACAAGCACCTGTACCTACTTCTACTTCAGAATCTTCATCATATAGAAGGTCTACACCTCTTGAGCGTCAATAAATATGGCTGCCTCTTTAATATGATCAAAGAGATCAAAGGCAGAAACAGTTTGAGGATTTAAAGAACAAAGTTTATTCTTTCCAGAATGAACAAGTTCATAGTTACTTTATCTCGGCTCTGGAAAACAATCTAGTTCAGTTGTCGAGGCCCAAAAGGCCAAACAAGGAAGGATATAAAGACCTCCCCAACTATTTCCTGTTTCATCAAATTTTGGGGCATCCCATTCAAGAGTGTTTTGTCTTCAAATACCTCCTTCAAAATATGGTGGACTCTGTAAAAGTAAAACTAAAAGGTTAATCAGCCTAGGTAGCATGTGTTACTGCTACTGATCCAAAGGAAGAAGGAGAGTGGCATGAAGTCAAAAGTAAAAATGAATAGAAATATTATTATTGGATGGTCAGAAAAATGATCAACCGAACTCATGACATTTTACGAACACGATTGAATCAACCAATTGTGTCTTATGCTATTTCTGCCACAGCAAAACCCCCTTCATCAGAAGGAAAATCCTTAAAGAAGTGGCATAATTTAAAGAAAGAAGAGCATTCAAAAGAAGAAGATCTTGTGTCAAAGCCTAAGTTGGCTTTGACTCTGAAAAATTTTATGCCATATGCTTCAAAAGCACAGGCAACGCCCCACCAAACGGCATAGCCTGAACTGGTTCATCAGGAAGAATCTTCATCAGATGAAAAATTTATCTTTGGTTCTATTAACATGATTCATTTAACGGATCCTTATGCCAATGAAAGTTTTGATCATGATGAGCCTATGTTCCTTGTATCTAATAGAGAAATTAGAGGAAGAGATAGAGGTCTAGGATACAGAGGAAGACGTGGATATTACAGAAGCAACTATTTCAATCCTACCCCTGATAGAACTGTATATGCAGCAGAAAATTGTGGAAAAGACCTTCAGCGAGCTCAACAGGAATAAGAAAGTTCTTCCACACGTGGAAGATTCAGTCCTGAAACAGTTATTTTGGAGGACCGGTTAGAGGTTACACCTTATTCCTCTCAGAAAATAGATAGACCTAGTAGGTCTAATCTACCGAATCCAGGAGTGTTTCCAATTCCTTCCCTGATACAGGATACATCTACTGCCAAATCATCAACATCCAAGGCACCTTTAAAACCACATTTTCATGATGGGAAACGCAGACCTTTGGACCAAAAGTATGATGTCTTGAAACATTTAGCCCAACTACCATCCAAGTTATCAATTATTTTCCTTTTTGTAGGACATTAAACTAAATATACCCCTCTATCTTCCAACATGATGTTAAACTGTGTCCCCCTATCGTCCAACATGACGTTAAATTGTGCATCGTCCGAGCTGTAGGATGTTAAACTTCCAAGCACCCCATGTTTGTGACACATGACATTAAACTGTGATCATAGAATGCCCAATTTTCTTTTAAACTCTATTTCCATGCATGCCCCAGGCAGCTAACCATGCATAAGCCTCACACTATCCTTTGTGGTCACATCTTTCATGACACGATCGTCAGTTCTGTTGCTACCTCTTGTTTCTCACACTGAGCATGACTCACATGAGCTTAGAGTAAGCTTCGACCATGAAATATTCTCTGGGTCTCTAACCATGCTTAAGTCCCAACATCATCTTCTGGTTATTGTCCCCAAGTACACCTCGATCGTTGAATCCCTCTCAATTGAACTACACAGACTTTGATCATTGCCTCCTAGGCCGGGTACGTAGGCAACCTCCTAAGGTTCAAGCCCGAAACCACTTTCTTCATATCGATTTACCTCCATCCCATATGATGTTGATCCATGAATCCCCCATCAATCGCCTTATTCATATTAGTTCACTTTCATCCTACATAACGTTAAAATTCGTATGTCCCATCGTCCTAGCTATATGACGTTAAACTATACAGTCCCCCATTTTCCTTACTGCAAGACATTAAACTACATAGCACTGGTCCATGCATATGACCTTAAACTATTTGCACTTTTGTCTTGTATGACAGTAAACTACAACAATCTCTGAAACCCTCACTTAAGAGGAATCATCATTAACATGGTATCCAACCATGTCATATTTCAAGAACTACATATGGATAGATTATCATCCTTATGAGATACATAGTGACACCCAAGTCTTTAATATTGGGTCCAGCCATAATTGCAATAAAGTCCTCTTTACCCCTCATATGTATGAACCAAATCTGTACGAAGGGTATTTCAAGAACTATGTGTATCTTGATTCTCATCCTCATGGGATATGTAGGAACGCTTGAGCATTCCTCGAGTCCAGCCCTAAGCCTTTGGGCCTAACCCCAAACTCCACTTTCAGTCCCTTGGCTGAAAAGTCCCTCTGGGAGCATATGGTGTGATATGAAACACCCTGGTCTTTATTCACATTAGGTTTATAAAAAATGCACAGTGTGTCTCCCTCACTATAGTCCAAGCTCTATGACCCTAAACTAAGATCTTCCATGATCTCGTCCTACATGGTGTTAAATTGTATTTCAAGAACTATGTGTGGCTTGATTCTCATCTTAATAAAATACGTAGTGACATCCAGAATCTCAATTCAAGACCCAGATGCAACATTATAAAAATAATATTCATGGTCTCTATAACCCTTTTCTTGACTTCTGGTCGCAAAAATGTCTGATACCTAAGAGTTCTTTTGCCTGACTATGCAGCACGTGCCCTTAGGTGGCCTTGCATAAGTTATCTACATAACAGACCTGTCAGCCAAAAGATGCTACTATTTGACTATGCAGCTTATGACCCAGTTGGCCCTTCATAATTCAACCTCCATAATGGGTTTTTCAACTAATGGTAACTTCATTCTTAGGAGAAGCCTCTTTTGTCCCTATTGGTCTTAATGATGATATGTAGGCATCTGTAAAAAAACCGCCATCCTTAACATAATTGTTCCATACTCTTTTTCAGGATCTGAAAGTATTCAAGTCCATGGTTTACATTTTCCTCCTCTATATTTTAAGAGCAATATGAAATAACCTTGGACCACTTGACCATATGTCATATAACGTTTCTATCTCCGATTTTAGTCATATGATTTAAAAACACAAATACTTTTTTTCCTACATTTGGATTAGACCTTCGTAGAAGTCACATTCCTCCAATTCTTTGACAATTCTGATTGGAAATATCATCTCCATATTCAAGTACCTTTCTCCATAAAGCAGACTCTATGATTTGGAAAATTTGAATCTCCATAAAACTTTATTCAGATTTTAGCAATAAAAAGTCAATTTTTTTAGAGTTCTTTTACCCGACAATGCAGCATGTGCCCTTGGGTGGTCTTCCCTAAGTTGTCTACATAACAGACCTGTCAGCCAAAAGATACTACTATTTGACTATGCAGTATATGCCCTAGTTGGCCCTGCATAATTCAGCCCCCATAACGGGTTTGTAAAGTAGTGGTAACTTAATTCTTAGAAAATACTTCCTCTAATGACTTTTAACTCTTTTCCCATGTCATTCCTCGGATTCAAAATTTCTCAAGTCACAGTTTACAATTTCCCCCCTCCATACTTGAATATGGTATTATGTTTCCAAACAAATTATTAAGAATTGAGTCAATATCATCCATTCGGTAAAAGCTATTCGACCTTAAATATTATCCTTTTTATAGTCCAACATGCATGAATTTAAACTGCCAATAACAAAAGACATGATACTCATTAAATTGGAAACCTATAAAGGGTACTATAAACAGAAGTCGAGTCCCAGCTCACTAAATGTACATTTTGTATGATTTAGGAAATATTGAGAAATTAAAAGATGTAAAGTTGGTTGGGTTGTTTATATAACCCTAGTAAAAATCAAACTATGTTTACTAGGCTCATTGGATTAGGTAAAAATAATAGAAATTATCAAGAAAATGAAGGTACGGATGATTGAATATGAACAGTTTTTTAGAAGAACATCCGCAGACTGGAGTCTATTATTTTTTTTCAGAAACTACAGAAGACTTTCAACATGATTTCTCATCTGTTTCACAGCATCCCGAGCTTCATCAACAGCCACTTAAAGTTCATTTACTCGACCATCTTCACTCTCTTCAGCTCGATGAAGTGATTCTTTTGCATCTGTGATGGCTTTTTTACTATGTGCTTGGACTTCTTCCAATGAATTATGAAGCTGTTCAAGCTCCCTAGTAATAGCATCTAGCTCTTTCTGAAGGTGCAACTGCTGGACAATCTTCTCCTTGATCTTCTGCCTCAGTTCCTTCAGCTTTGCAGCATGATTAGCCTCAACTCAGGACACTACAACCTAAAATTCACTAATATTGGTCATCAATATAGCTCTGATCAGGTCTTGATTACACCTTTGCTCTTTCTCCCTCCTTCAAATGACTTGTTTCACTGCGACATGGATTTCTTGATATCCAAAACCGCCAAGTCCCAGCATGATGAACCCCAGAATCTGTGCGCTGAAATTGCGTGCCACAGACACCTGATTTCTTTGGCTTTACCTCAAAGCCAGATCCTCTTTCCTTTTCAGATCCAACTCTGAAGGGGGACTTTTGTTGACGCTATTTTTCTTCATAGAGTCCAACAAATGGAATAGAGGAATACCTTAAGCACAAAGAGGGTCACCCTTTGAAGAACATCAAAAAAATTGACAAAGGCATGGACTAGGAGCCCATTTGGAGTGAGGCGTGCAAGTGACTTGCATGCCGCACAAGTCACTTACGTTCGACCTATGGGTCGTGCAGCTCACTTGTGCGCCCTATTTGGTTTTTCTCCCAAGGTGCAAGGTGGCCTATAAATAACCCCTGTGGGCCCCCATTTCTAGGACGGATTTTCCAAAAGTCAAATTCAAGTCTGGTCACCCTAGTCTTCAACTCAACTCTTCTGAAATCTTCTAAGGTAACTTTTTACCTACAATGGAAGACCTGAAGGAGTAAAATAGGGCCTAAGTGTCTAGAATTCATCAACACTTGCGCGCCTAAGTGTCCATACCTCCTTAAAAATGGAAACACTTGTGCGCCTCCCTACCCTTTGGATGAAACTTGTGCGCCACCCTTTTTGAAACATCTTAGGATAATACTAAAGGATTGAGTTAAGTCTCTCTCAAGTATTACCCTACATATTTTTCATCGCCCTGGTGAACCCATGCCACGCAAGTACACTTGTGTGACCAAGACTTGCGCGCCAACTTTATTTGTGTGCCTCTCTTCCGTTCACCTCTCCTCTTCAAGATATTAGCCCTTGAACCCCTTTTCAAATCCATTTATGGCTTGGTTACTTTGTTGGCTTACTTATTTGAAAGGAATTCTATGAGAACCTCTCCCAAAACCTCGTGACTTACAAACATTATGTCACTACGGTTAGAGGTTTCCTCCATATAACATCATCCTTTAAGATGAGAATATCCTTTGATTTAGGGCATCCTCCTCAGGAGTAAGTCCCAAGTTCCCTTAGTTCGGGCCTCCTTCTCATGAATAATCCCCAATCATAATTCCTTTATTTAGGGAATCCTCCTCATGAGTAAGCCCCAAGTCCCCTTAACCTGGGCCTCCTTCTCAAGAGTAAGCCTTAGTCATAATTTCCTTTAACATTGGCCATCCTACTTAGGAGTAAGCCCCAATCTTAATTCCTTTAATTTGGGCCTCCTTCTCAGGAATAAGCCCCAATCATAATTCTTTTAATTTGGGCCTCTTTCTCAAGAGTAAGACCCAAGTTATAAGTCCCCTTTAATTTGGGCATCCACTTTAGGAGTAAGACCTGGGTTAAAACTCTAAATCTCCATAAAGTACAAATACCTTTATGGACCCTGCTCTTGGGATTCTTTCCTGACGTAAGTCCTGGTCTTCATTTACTTGGGTAGTCATACATACGTAAGCCCCAAATCATTTCTTGTGACTGCATCTTTCGTGGAACAATCGTTAGGTTTACTAATACCACTGGTTTCTCACACTGAGTATGACTCACGTGAGCTTAGAGTGTAAAAGTAATCATGACATCTATTTTTGGGTCGTAAACCATGCATAAGCCCCATATTTATTCACCTGAACTACGTGGACTTTGATCTTTGAATTAAAATTAGAGTACATAGGAAGACTTTCTAAGGTTCAATCCCATCATTCATTAATTCTTTTCCATCCCGTGTGATGTTAAAAAATATCCTTCTTATTGAACTACATGGGTTCTGATTCCTTTTTAACAAGGATATGTAGGTATCCCATCTACGGGTACGATCCCAACCCTGAAATAATCCCTGTCTTTCTGAATGATAATAAACTTCAAGTTCCCCAATGAGTGGCTTTAAAACTAGTATGGTCATCATAATGACCAAGATATTTCTATATAATGTATTGAAGGATACTATTGACCAAGAATCTATAATACATGCGGATGATTCTCCATTGATGAATAACCTCAAATACATATAAAATATTCTCTAAATCCCATACATATCAATCATCGATTTCCAAATATAATGTAAAAATCATTTTCATTATTAGTGAATTAATAAAGATTCATGAACATAATTTAAATCTATAAGAGAGCCTGACGTATGCAATAATTCCCCCCAAAAAGGTGTGATGAGCCTGACCTCCCATCCTCTCGACCAATGCAAATTCTTAAGACTCATCAGTCTACAACTAATGAGAATCTACCTTTGGAAAGTAGGTCCAAATGGATATAAAATCAATGGGTGTTTATGGTTCTACGAATAAACTCATTAGATACCAATTGGAAAGTTTGAACCTTAAACAAACAAGGTCATCTCCATTTCTAGATGAAATAAGAGATCACAGTTTAATGTAATGTGTCACATACATGGGGTTATTGGCAGTTTAACATCTTGAAGCTTGGACGATACACAGTTTAAACTTTTTTTCCATGCGTGCCCTAGGAAGCTAACCATGTATAAGTCCCACACCATCCTTTATGGTCGCATCTTTCACGACACGATCGTCAGGTTTGTTGTGGCCTCTTGTTTCTCACACCGAGCATGACTCACGTGAGCTTAGAGTAAGCTTCGACCATGAAATCTTCTATGGGCCGCTAACCATACTTAAGTCCCAAAATCATATTTGGGTCATTGTCCTCAAGTACACCCCAATCACTGAATCCCTATCAATTGAAGTACGCGGACGTTGATTCTTGCCTCCTAGGTCGGGTACGTCGGCAACCTCCTGAGGTTCAAGCCCAGAACCACTTTCTTCACATTGATTCACCTCCATCCCATATGATGTTGATCCGTGAATCCCCAGTCAATCGTCTTATTCATATCGGTTCACTTTCATCCTACATGACGTAAAATTATGTACGTCCCATCATCCTAGCTATATGACGTTAAACTATACAGTCTCACATTGTCCTTGCTGCAAAACATTAAACTCTATAGCACTGGTCCATGCATATGACCTTAAACTATTTACACTTTTGTCATGTATGACAATAAACTGAAACAATCCCTGATACCCTCACTCGAGAGGAATCATCATTGACATGGTCTCCAACCATGTCATATTTCAAGAACTACATATGGCTAGATTCTCATCTTTATGAGATACGTAGTGACACCCAAGTCTTTAATCTTGGGTCCATCCATAATTTCAATAAAGTCATCTTTACCCCTCATATGTACGAACCAAATCTGTACAAAGGGTATTTCAAGAACTACATGTAGCTTGATTCTCATCCTCATGGGATACTTAGGAACGCTCGAGCATTCCCCGAGTCTAGCCCCAAGCCTTTGGGACTAACCCCAAACTCCACTTTCGGTCCCTTGGATGAAAATTTCCCCTAGGAGCACATGGTGTGATATGGAACACCCTGGTCATTATTCACATCAGGTTTATGAAAAATGAACGATGTGTATCCCTCACTATGGTCCAAGCTTTATGACCTTAAATTAAGATCTTCCATGCTCTCATCCTGCATGATGTTAAACAGTATTTCAAGAAATATGTGTGGCTTGATTCTCATCCTAATGAGATACGTAGTGACATCCAGAATCACAATTCAGGAACCAGCCGCAACATTATACAAATAATATTCATGGTCTCTGTAACCCTTTTCTTGACTTCTGGTCGTAAAAATTTCTGATACCTATAAGTTATTTTTCCTAACAATGCAACACGTACCCTTAGGTGGCCTTGCATAAGTTTTCTACATAACTGACCTGTCAACCAAAAGATGCTACTATTTGACTATGCAGCTTATGCCCCAGTTGGCCCTGCATAATTCAACCTCTATAATGGGTTTTTCAAGTAATGGTAACTTCATTCTTAGGAGAATCCTCTTTTTCCCCTATTGGTCTTAACGATGATATGTAGGGATCTACAAAAAACATCCATCCTTAACATATTTGTTCCATACTCTTTTTCATGATCTGAAAGTATTCAAGTCTATGGTTTACATTTTCCTCCTTCTCCATATGTTCAGAGAAATATGAAATAACCTTGGACCACTTGACCATATGTCGTATAACGTTTCTATCTCCAGTTTTAGTCATATGATTTAAAACCACATATACCTTTTTTCCTTTGTTTGGGTTAGACCTTCGTAGAAGTCACATTCCTCCAATTCTTTGACAATTCTGATTGGAAATATCCTCTCTATATTCAAGTACCTTTCTCTATAAAGCAGACTCTATGCTTTGGAAAATTTGAATCTCCATAAAACTTTCTTCGGATTTTAGTAATAGAAAGTCAAATTTCTGAGAGTTCTTTTTCCCAACTATGCAAAACATGCCCTTAGGTGGCCTTGCATAAGTTGTTTACATAATGGACCTGTCATCCAAAAGATACAATTATTTGACTATGCATCATATTCCATAGTTGGTCCTGTATAATTCATCCCCCATAATGGTTTTTTCAAGTAGTGGTAACTTCATTCTTATAAAAGACTTCCTCTAATTCATTTTAATTCTTTTATCATGTCATTCTTCAGATTCAAAATTTCTCAAGTCACAGTTTACAATTTCACCCCTCCATACTTTAATATGGTAATATGTTTCCAAACAAATTATCAATAATTGAGTCAATATCATCCATTCGGTCAAAGATATTCGACCTTAAATATTAGCCTTTTTATAGTCCAACTTGCATGAATTTAAACTAACAATAACAAAATACAGGGTACTCATTAAATTGGGAGTATATAAAGGGTACTATGAACAAAAGTTGAGTCCCAACTCACTAAAATTACATTTTCTATGATTTAGGCAATATTGAGAAATTAAAAGATGCAAAGTTTGTGTGGTTGTTTATACGACCCTAGTAAAAATCAAACTATGTTTACTAGGCCCATTGTCATAGGTAAAAATAAGAGCAATTATCAATAAAATGAAGGTACAGATGATTGATGATGAACTTTTTTTAGAAGAATATCCATAGACTGAAGTCTCCTCTTTTTTTTCAGAAATTACAGAATACTTTCAACATGATTTCTCATTTGTTTCACATTATCTTGAGCTTCATAAAAAACCACTTGAAGTTCATTTACTCGACCAGCTTCACTCTCTTCAGCTCGACGAAGTGATTCTTTGGAATCTGTGATGGCTTTTTTACCATCCACTTGGACTTCTTCCAACGAATTATGAAACTCATCAAGCTCCCCAATAACAGCATCTAGCTCTTGCTGAAGGTGAAATTGTTGGACAATCTTCTCCTTGATCTTTTTCCTCAGTTCCTTCAGCTTTGCAGCATGATCAGCCTCATCTCGGGACACTACAACCTGAAATTCACTAATATTGGTTAGCAATCTATCTCTGATCAGGTTTTGATGAAACATTTGCTCTTGATCCTTCATTCAAATGACTTGTTTCACTACGACATGGATTTCTTGATATCAAAAGCTGTCAAGTCCCAGCATGATGAACCTCATCATCTACGCGCCGAACTTACGCGCCACAGACCCTTGATTTCTCCGTCTTTACCTCAGAGTCGGATCCTCTTTCCTTTTCAGATCCAACTCTGAGGTGGGACTTTTGTTGACGTTCCTTTTCATCACAGAGTTGAATGAATGAAAAAGGGGAATACCTTTAGCACAAAGAGGTCCACCCTTTGAAGAACATCAAAAAAATTGACAAAGGCATGGACTTGGAGCCCATTTGGAGTGAGGCGTGCAAGTTACTTGCTCTCCATGCAAGTCACTTGCGCGCCACCTATGGGTCGCATGCCCTATTTTTTCCCAAGGTACAAGGTGGCCTATAAATATCCCCTATGTGCCCCCATTTTAGGGACAGATTTTCCAAAAGTAAAATTCAAGCTCTGGTCTCTCTAGTCTTCAACTCAACTCTTCTGAAATATTATAAGGTAACTGTTTACCTATAATGGAAAATCTGAAGGAGTAGAATAAGGCCTAAGTGTTTAGAATTCATCAACACTTGTGCTCCTAGGTGTCTAGACCTACTTAGAAATGGAAACACTTGTGCACCGCCCTACCCTTTCAATGAAACTTACGCGCAGCCCTTTTGGAAACATCTTAGGATAATACTAAAGGGTTGAGTTAAGTATCGCCCAAGTATTACCCTACAAATTCTTCTTCACCCAGGTGAACCCATGCCACGCAAGTACACTTGCACGACCAAGACTTGTGCGCCAACTTTATTTGTGTTCCTCTCTCCCGTTCACCTATTCTCTTCAATATATTACCCCTCGAACCTATTTTCAAAGCCATTTATGGAATGGTTCTTTTTTTTTGGATTCCTTATCTGAAAGGAATTATGTGAGAAACTCTCCCAAAACCTCATTACTTACAATCTTTATGTCACTATGGTTAGAGGTTTCCTCCATATAAATTCATCCTTTAAGATGAGAAGATCTTTTGATTTTGGATATCCTCCTTAGGAGTAAGTCCCAAGTTCCCTTAGTTCGGGCCTCCTTCTCAGGAATAAGTCACAATCATAATTCATTTATATTGGGAATCCTCTTCAGGATTAATCCCCAAGTCCCCTTAACTTGGGCATCCTTCTCAGGAGTAAGCCCCAGTCATAATTTCCTTTAAAATTGGAAATCTTTCTCAGGATTAATCCCCAATCTTAATTCCTTTAATTTGGGCCTCCTTCTCAGGAATAGGCCCCAATAATAATTCCTTTAATTTGGGCCTCCTTCTTAGGAGTAATCCACATGTTATAAGTCCCCTTTAATTTGGTAATCCTCTTTAGGAGTAAGACCCCGGGTTAAAACTCCAAATCTCCATAAAGTACAAATACCTTTATGGACCATGCTCCTGGTCTTCTTTCCTGAAGTAATTCCTAGTCTTCATTTAATTGGGTAGTCATACATACATAAGCCCCACATCATTTCTTATAACTGCATCTTTAATGGAACAATCGTCAGGTTTATAGATACCTCTTTTTTCTCACACCGAGCATGACTCACGTGAGCTTAGAGTGTAAAAGTAATCACGACAACTCTTTTTGGGCCATTAACCATGCATAAGACCCATATTTCTTCACCTGAACTATGTGAACTTTTATCTCTTACTTAAAAGTAGAGTATGTAGGAAGCATTTCTAAGGTTCAAGCCCATCATTCATTAATTCTTTTTCATCCCATATGACGTTAAACTTTATGCTTCTTATCGAAATATGTGGGTTCTGATTCCTTTTTAATGAGGATACATAGGTATCCCATCTACGGGTATAATCCCAACCCTGAAATAATCCCTATCTTTCTGAATGAAAATAAACTTCAAGTGCCCCACTGAGTGTCTTTAAAACCTGTATGGTCATCATAATGACCATGAGATTTATATATAATGTATTGAATGATACCACTGACTAAGAATCTCTAATACATACGGATGATTATCCATTGATGAAGAACCTCAAATACATATAAAATATTCTCCAAATCCCATACATATCAGTCATAGATTTCCAAATCTAATGGAAAAATCATTTTCATGCTTGGTGAATTAATAAGGATTCTTGTACATAACATAAATCTATAAGAGAGTCCCGGAGTAGGCAATAATTCCAACCAAAAAGGTGTGATGAGCCAAACCTCCCATCCTCTCGACCAATAAAAATTCTTAAGCCTCATCGGTCCACAACTAATGACCACATACCTTTGGAAAGTAGGTCCAAATGGATATGGAATCATTGGGTGTTTCCAGTTCTACAAATAACCCTGTTAGAAACCGATTGGAATGTTTGAACCTTAAAAAAACAATATCATCCCCATTTCTAGATGAAACAAGTGGTCATAGTTTAAAGTCATGTGTCATGGACATGGGGTGCTTGGCATTTTAACATCCTACAACTCGGACGATGCACAGTTTGAACTCTGTTTCCATGCGTGCCCCGGGCAGCTAACCATGCATAAGCCCCACACCATCCTTCGTGGTCACATATTTCATGACATGATCGTCAGGTTTGTTGCTGCCTCTTGTTTCTCACACCAAGAATGACTCACGTTAGCTTAGAGTAATCTTCGACCATGACATCTTCTCTGGGCCACTAACCATTCTTAAGTCCCAACATCATCTTTAAGTCATTGTCCTCAAGTACACCCCGATCGCCCAATCCCTATCAATTGATCAACGTGGACTTTGATCCTTGCCTCCTAGGTCGGGTACGTAGGCAACCTCCCGAGGTTCAAGCCTGAAACAAATTTCTTCACATCGACTCAACTCCATCACATATGATGTTGATCCGTGAAGCCCCTTTCAAGCATCTTATTCATATCGGTTCACTTTTGTCCTACATCACATTAAAATGTGTATGTCCCATCGTCTTATCTATATGACGTTAAACTATACAGTCCCCCATTTTCCTTGCTGCATGACATTAAACTACAAAGCACCGGTCCATGCATATGACCTTAAACTATTTGCACTTTTGTCCTATATGATAATAAAATGCAACAATCCCTGATACCCTCACTCGAGAGGAATCATCATTGACATGGTATCCAACCATGTCATATTTTAAGAACTACATATGGATTGATTCTCATCCTTATGAGATGCGTAATGATACCCAAGTCTTTAATCTTGGGTCCATCCAGAATTGCAATAAAGTCCTCTTTACCCCTCATATGTATGAACCAAATCTGTACAAAGGGTATTTAAAGAACTATGCGAAGCTTTATTACCATCCTCATGGGATACGTAGGAATGCTCGAGCATTCCTCGAGTCCATCCCCGAGCCTTTGGGCCTAACCCCAAACTCCCCTTTTGGTCCCTTGGCTGAAAAGTCCCCCTCAGAGAACATGGTGTGATATGGAACACCCTGGTCTTTATTCACATCAGTTTTATAACAAATGCATGATGTGTCTCCCTCATTATGGTCCGAGCTATATGACCCTAAACTAAGATCTTTCATGCTCTCATCCTACATGATGTTAAACTTTATTTTAAGAACTACATGTGGCTTGATTCACATCCTAATGAGATGCGTAGTGATATCCAAAATCTCAATTTAGGACCCAACAACAACATTATACAAATAATATTCATGGTCTCCATAACCCTTTTCTTGACTTCTGGTTGCAAAATGTATGATACCTGAGAGTTCTTTTACCTGACTATGCATCACATTCCCTTAGGTGTCCTTGCATAATTTGTCTACATAACGCGCCTGTCATCCAAAAGATGCTACTATTTGACTATGCAGTTTATGCCCCAGTTGGCCCTATATAATTCATCCCCCATAATGGGTTTGTCAAGTAATGGTAACTTCATTCTTAGGAGAAGCCTCTTTTGTCCCTATTGGTCTTAATGGCAATATGTAGGGATCTGGAAAAAAACCATCCTTAACATATTTGTTCCATACTCTTTTTCGTAATCTGAAAGTATTCAAGTCTATGGTTTACATTTTCTTCCCTCTCTGTATGTTCAGAGCAATATGAAATAACCTTGGAAAAATTGACTATATGTCGTATAATGTTTCTATCTCTGTTTTTAGTCATGTGATTTAAAACAACATATACCTTTTTTCCTACGCTTGGGTCATACCTTCGTAGAATTCACATTCCTCCAATTCTTTGACAATTCTGATTGGAAATATCCAATCCATATTCAAGTACCTTTCTCCATAAAGCAGACTCTTTTCTTTGGAAAATTTGAATCTCCATAAAACTTTCTTCGGTTTTTAGAAATAGAAAGTCAAATTTATGAGAGTTCTTTTTCTCGACTATGCAGCATGTTCCCTTAGGTGGCCTTGCATAAGTTGTCTACATAACGGACATGTCATCCAAAAGATACTACTATTTGACTATGCAGTATATTCCCTAGTTGGCCCTGCATAATTCATCCCCCATAATGGGTTTGTTAAGTAGTGGTAAATTCATTATTAGAGAAGACTTCCTCTAATGCTTTTTAGCTCTTTTCCCATGTCATTCCTCATATCGAAAATTTCTCAAGTCACAATTTACAATTTTCCCCCTCCATACTTGAATATGGTAATATGTTTCCAAAAAAATTATCAAGAATTGGGTCAATATCATCCATTCAGTCAAATCTATTCGTCCTTAAATATTATCTTTTTTATATTCCAACATGAATGACTTTAAACTGCCAATAAAAAAAGACATGGTACTCATTAAATTGGGAACCTATAAAGGGTACTCTGAAAAAAAAAGTCGAGTCTCAGCTCGCTAAATGTACACTTTTTATGATTTAGGAAATATTGAGAAATTAAAAGATGAAAAGTTTGCGGGGTTGTTTATATAACCCTAGTAAAAATCAAACTATGTTTACTAGGACCATTGGATTAGGTAAAAATAAGAGCAATTGTCAAGAAAATGAAGCTATAGATGATTGAAGATGAACTATTTTTCATTGATGAACAATATTAGAAGAACATCCATAGACTGGAGTCTCTTCTCTTTTTTTAGAAATTATAGAAGACTTTCATCATGATTTCTCATCTGTTTCTCAGCATCCCGAGCTTCATCAGCAGCAACTTGAAGTTCATTTACTCGACCAACATCACTCTCTTCAGTTAAATGAAGTGCTTCTTTGGAATCTGTGATGGCTTTTATACCATCCACTTGGATTTCTTCCAACTAATTATGAAGCTGGTCAAGCTCCCCAGTAAAATCATCAAGCTCTTACTGAAGGTGCAACTACTGGACAACCTTCTCCTTGATCTTCTGCTTCAGTTCCTTCAGCTTTGCAGCATGATCAGCCTTAGCTTGGGACACTGCAGCCTGAAATTCAATGATATTGGTCAGCAATCTAGCTCTAATCAGGTCTTAATGACACCTTTGCTCTTGATCCCTCCTTTGAATGACTTTTTTCACTATGACATGGATTTCTTGGTATCCAAAATCGCCAAGTCTCAGCATGATGAACCCCATCATCTGCACGTCGAACTTGCGTGCCACAGACCCTTGATTTATCCAGCTTTACCTCAGAGCCATTCCTCTTTTCTTTTCGGATCCAACTATGAGGTGGGACTTTTGTTGATGCTCTTTTCCATCATAGAGTCCAAAAAATGGAAAAGGGGAATACCATAAGCACAAATACGGTCACCCTTTAAAGAACATCAAAAAAATTGACGAAGGCATGGACTAAAATCCCATTTGGAGTGAGGCGCGCAAGTCACTTGCGCGCCACCTATGGGTCGTGAAGCTCACTTGCGTGCCCTATTTGGTTTTTCACCCAAGGTGCAAGGTGGCCTATAAATTGCCCCTGTGGGCCCCCATTTCAGGGCCGATTTTCCAAAATTCAAGTTCAAGCTTTGGTCTCCCTAGTCTTCAACTCAACTCTTCCGAAAGATTATAAGGTAACTTTTTACCTAGAATGGAAGACCTGAAGGGACTAAGTGTTTAGAATCCATCAACACTTGCGCGCCTAAGTGACCAGACCTCTTTAAAAATGGAAACACTTGCGTGCTTCCCTACCCTTTTGATGAAAATTGCACGCCACCCTTTTGGAAACATCTTAGGATAATACTAAAGGCTTGAGTTAATTCTCTCCCAAGTATTACCCTACATATTCTTCTTCACCCAGGTTAACCCATGTCGTGCAAGTACACTTTCATGACCAATAATTTTGCGCCAACTTTATTTTTGTGCCTCTCTCCCGTTCACCTCTCCTCTTGAAGATATTATCCCTTGAACCCCTTTTCAAAGACATTTATGGCATAGTTCCTTTGTTGGATTCATTATCTGAAAGGAATTCTGTGAGAACCTCTCCCAAAACCTCGTGACTTACAAGATTTATTTCACTAAGGTTAGAGGTTTCTTCCATATAACATCATCCTTTAAGATGAGAAGATCTTTTGATTTAGGGCATCCTCCTCAGGAGTAAGTCCCAAGTTTCCTTAGTCCATGCCTCCTTCTCAGGAATAAGCCCCAATAATAATTCCTTTATTTAGGGAATCCTCCTCCAGAGTAAGCCCCAAGTCCCCTTAACCTGGGCCTCCTTCTCAGGAGTAATCCCCAGTCATAATTTCCTTTGACATTGGGAATCCTCCTCAAGAGTAATACCCAATCTTAATTCCTTTAATTCGGGCCTCCTTCTTAAGAATAATCCCCAATCATAATTCCTTTAATTTGGGCCTCCTTATCAAAAGTAAGCCCTAAGTGATAAGTCCACTTTAATTTGGGCATCCACTTTAGGAGTAATCCCTGGGTTAAAACTCCAAATCTCTATAAAGTACAAATACCTTTATAGACCCTGCTCCTGGGATTCTTTCTGGAAGTAAGTCCTAGTCTTCATTTACTTGGTCAGTCATACATACATCAGCCACACATCATTTCTTGTGACTGCATATTTCATGGAAAAATTATCAGGTTTACTAATACCTCTTGTTTCTCACACCGAGAATGACTCACGTGAGCTTAGAGTGTAAAAGTAATCATGACATCTCTTTTTGGGAAGTTAACCATGCATAATCCCCATATTTCTTCACCTGAACTACGTGGACTTTGATCTCTGCCTTAAAAGTAGAGTACGTGGGAATCCTTTCTAAGGTTCAATCCCATCATTCATTAATTATTTTCTATCCCATATGACGTTAAACTATATCCTTCTTATCGAACTTTGTGATTTATGATTCATTTTTAATGAGGATACGTAGGTAGCCCATCTATGGGTATGATCCCAACTCTGAAATAATCCCTATCTTTCTGAATGACAATAAACTTCAAGTGCCCCACTGAGTTTCTTTAAAACCAGTATGGTCGTCATAATGACCAAGATATTTCTATATAATGTATTGAAGGATACCATTGATTAAGAATATCTAATACATACGGATGATTCTCCATCAATGAAGAACCTCAAATACATATAAAAGATTCTCTAAATCCCATACATATAAATCATCGATTACCAAATCTAAAGAAAAACTCATTTTCATGCTTGGTGAATTAATAAGAATTTTTGAACATAACTTAAATCTATAAGAGAGTCCCAGAGTAGGCAATAATTCCTCCCAAAAAGGTGTGATGAGTCTAACCTCCCATCCTCTCAACCAATGCAAATTCTTAAGCCTCATCGGTCCACAACTAATGAGCACCTACCTTTGTAAAGTAGGTCCAAATGGATATATAATCATTGGTTGTTTCCATTTCTACAAATAAACCCATTAGAATCCGATTGTAAAGTTTTAACCTTAAACAAACAAGGTCATCCCCATTTCCAGATGAAACAATACGTATGGACTACCACCTCCACAAAGCGATATGATTCATTTTTCATGACTTATTTTAATGAATGATTATAAATATGTGTATAATTAATATGTATTATGTTTATATCATGATTAAAATTATGGATATTAAATAACCATGATAAATACACAAGTAACATAATAATCGAATCAAAACATACATTAAAAATGAAGCATTAAACACCCAAAACAATGATAATAATGAATGATTGTTAACAAATGGGTGATAATATGTTATAATTGGATCAAATATGATATTATAGATATTTATATGGCTATTTTAGTTAATTAGAATAAATTTAAATTTATTATATATAGGTTTAAATAACATTCAACTAAGTGGAATCATGAAGTATGGGATTTTGTCTCAATTTCAACTCTATTGAGACATATTTGGTACATATTTTCATTTATGTGGTGTATATAATTCACCTTTAACATATTTAAAATTAATATATATTTATTCATGGTGATTAATGTTTTAATCCATATTTTATATTTCAAGGGGTTACAATTTAAAAGTTACCAAATAGGTAAGAATTTATTTTACAATCTCATTTTTTTGGGATTGCATATATTTTTCATTAAAGGAATATTATAATATACCCTTTATAAAATCCATATATTTTCTTATCATTATAATATTTATGGATTTTCCATGTTTTATTCCAAAATTTAGTCTCCATTCCACTTGAAACAGGCAAATAATTGTTTAAAATAAAATATGATCTTATTTTTTTAATGGGGTATGTTTTTCTTCCATGTCCTTATCTTTAAAAATTGTTTTGAAAAAGTCCATTTTATATAATAAAATGATTTATTAAGAACATTTTTTTATAATCCTTGAATTTTTATAAAGTTACAAAGTAATATTTATAATTTTTTTTTACAAAGGTTCATTTTTGAATTTTTTTTACAAAAATTCAAAAGGAATGTTTCTTTTTAATGAATAAAGTGTTAATGGATTTTCCTACCACCATAATTGTTTTATGATATTTAGATTCTACTATAAATTTTCAATGATTTTTGAAGAAAATTATTTAACTAAAAATTATTTTAAATGTTTATCTTCCATTTTCTTATGTCTCCAAAATAATATATTTTACTACAAAATATTATTTTCTGATTAATTGATGGTTATACGTTATCACTTATTAATTTTGTGGTAATTAACTTTCTCTTAAAACATTAAAATTATTATGATCATATTTCATCAAAAAAAATTATATTTTTTTATATCATGGATATTATTATTGACCAAACTATATACCATTCCTATATATGGTTTTTTACTATGAAAGTTATTTGATTGAATGGGAAAATTTTGATATTATGTATTCTTTACCCAATACAAATATTTATTAATAAATCATACTATTTATGAATTAAATTATTCATTGAATATATGCTTAATGCATTGAAAATTAAGTGATGGGTGGGGCTATAAATTATATATCCCCTTAAATAATTGAAATGTATCATGAGACAAACCAGATGGCTAGCCTTATTAAATGGGGTTTTGGTGTATACCTTTCTATATTTGAAAATATATTGTTATATGGACTTGATCATGGAATCAAAAATTATATATTTCCCTTATTGATAATTTATTTATTATTATCTATGAGATTATAAAATTTGATATTATCCATGGATACATTTTGTGTTATAGTTGTTTATTAAATGGTATGTGTTTTTAGTTATCTACCTTTCTATATTGATTAGTCCTTACTTACTCATGATATCCTCCACTATATGCAACACTTACTAAGAATTTTTTATCAACTTTGTTTTTTGTTTTCATTTCCCTAGGACATAAATAAATAATCTTTGAATGATATTCTAGTATGAATAATATTTACTTTTACTATATTTATTATTTTATTTCCAATGTAAAATGGGAATCATGTATGTATATGGTTTTTAAAGACTAAAAAAATGATTTATCCCTGATGATGTGATACCTTGTATCTTATTCCAATATAATAAAGTAGATATTGGATTCTTGTTACTAGAGTTGGGTTGTAACAACCACTATGTTACATGAACCTTATACCATGAATATAAGGCCCAGACCTTAAACCTTACTTAATATTGAATTAAATGAATAATTCACATTGAGGATCTTTTTAGGTTTAGAGTTTTAGAGAATTAGGACATAACTATTACATCTCAAAAGATTACAAAGTAGTCACTTGTACTAAATTTTCATAAAATAAAAACTCTTAAAAAGAAACATGTCTAGTTCCATGTTTTAGATAGCATGACTTTCCCTTGATCCCATCCTTGACCCTATTCCACATTAAGTCCTGTGAAAAACATTTCAAAAAAAACTTGGGGTGAGCATAAAAAGCTCAGTAAGGGATACACAAAGAATGAAAACTGTTAGTTTTTCAAAACAACAAGTAAACCATGTATACTTTATCAAAGTAATACCTTTCACCTTTAGAAAGTAGTAAAAAATCTTCACTGAATAAAATATCATTACATACCCTTTTGTAACCAAAAGATTACCATAAAACCCATATAAAGAACACATACATATAAAGGTAACTTGGGACATAAACATACTTAAATGGAATAACCATACGGTCGACTTCCACACATATCACTTAATGGAATAGCCATATGGCCGACTACCATACCCAATGCATTGGAGGTTATAACGTAACCACCCGTCCTGGTATTCACGGCACCACCCGTCATATGGTTTATCACGTAACCACCCGTAAAATGTCCAAGTACCATCATTACACATAAAATATTGAAAATATAAACATTTCAATAACAACATTTCATTTGCAATCACAATAAGTAATTCCAAGATATTGAATTAATCAATCCATTTTCAAAAACCATTTAAAATAGATTTTTGAATCAAAGTGTCCCATACCACTTTGACGCTTTTAATGGAATTATAATTTTAAAACATTAATGTCCATATAAATAAATACTGAAAACCATTTTGAAAACATGGACATTAAAGATAAATATTTAGAATAATGAATCTTTAAAACATTTAATACGATATTTTTGTTAAAGAGTTTTTAACAAAATGAGAGACTCTTGAATACAAATAATTGCGGAATAACATTTACTCCGAGATTTATAATATAATGAGAATAAAGGGATTCATGATATAATATGTCAAAGGACAGTATACACACCATATAAGAGTGAATTGGTGTATAACAACAATGAAGTCTCAATGGAAATGTAAATTGAGATGAAATCCATAATAAAGATGGTATCCTTAAATTAAGGATAAATATATCACATAATTATGTGTGAGAAATTTAAATACACCCAATATAAGTGGATATTAAGTGTGAAACAATCAGAAGTCATTCACACATAATCTTGGAAAAACAAAACCAATGACATAGATATTTAACTCAATGAAATGAGATTGAGTTATGATTTCCCATACAAGTTCATTAGAATTTATCAATGAGATGATTATGTGTAGAAATATTATATCCACACAAAGGTTTTTGGAAATTACAACATAGAGATTCCACACATAATCTTGGAATAATAAAATCAAGAAGTAGAGGTTTAACCCAAAGAATTGAAAGTTGGTTAAGAAGTTCCCTTACAGAAATCCAATAGCCTAACGGCGTCACTTTAAAATTCATAAAATGAGTTGATGAGAGAGAAAATGGTATCTCATCACTTGGACATAAAATTTACATAAATAAGGATATAGAAGAAAATATCCCAACATAATAGTATGTGAATTAAAATACATAACAAAAGAAGTCTTTTAAAAAGAGGAGGGTGAAAGGTTCCCTTACCGACTTGGGTATCTTTCAAAACATACACCCCATGAAAGAAGGACAATACAACATTGATGTAAATAATCATAAACAAAATTATATTACACAAAGAGTAGAATAATGGGCAGTACATATACCACTCAAAGGAAATGGTGGAAAATGTAGCATAAATCTCACGGGAATAAAAGTGAGATGAAAAATCCCTTCCGAAAACTCGGCAGCCTAACGGCGCCACTTAAAAATTTTAAAAAAAAGAATTGATGAGAGTAAGAGGGGGTATCTCATCATATAAAAATAAAAATTACAGTAAGGTTAATATAAAATAACATCCTCCAACTTAAGAACATGGAGCATAAATGAAATGACATAAAAGAGGGTACTTGAAAAGAAAGCGAGAGGTCGGATCCCTTACCTCAAGTCCGACTTGTCTTGTTCGTTTCTTTATATTCCTGAATAATAAACTTTGGTCAATTTATAATTTCTTAAGGAAATCCTTTAAAGATTATTATTCAGTTAATATCACATATTATAATGTTATAATAATTGTTTAATAATGTTAGTTCATATCACATGTTTTTGCCGATGTTTGGTACATGAGTAAAAAAATGAACTTGTTTGAAAATGATTGCCCATGTAGTTATAAGTAAATAATTTAAAGAATAGTATTAATGATTAAAATATCATATATATCCATTACATATTAATTTTATACTATTCCATAACATTTTGAGATAAAAAATGAAAAGCACCGTTCATGGAGACAGTAGGTCGTACGTACTCATGAACGCTACTTTCATTTTTTTTTTGTCATATTAATGGAATTAAAAATAAATGAGATATATATATATTATAATTAAATTATAATATATATGTTATATAGGTCACATATGTTCATTAATTTCATTCTTTATACATTCCATGTATTGCATTAACGAGTCACATCACTTGAGGGGGCGGTAGTCCACACTTCCTCATATGAAATTATCGCATTTGCACAACATGAAAAGAATAAAGGTATGTTTTAAATATAAAATATATAAGAATATAGTAAACATAAATTCCATATATATCATATATAAAATATAGTTACATCATAATGGCCACCTTTAAAGTTGTTAAAAGAATATTGAACAATCATCGTTTCGTGAGGCATGAAATCGCCAACCACAGAAACAGTATGTTCTTTAACCATTATACGAAGGTGTGTGTAAGTGTAGCTCTAATCCTTCACATAACAACATCCTATTATATTGAAGATACTGGTTTTGTTACAAAATAAAAGAATAAAAAGATTTTAGGGGTTGGATAAGCAAAATAAAACATAAGAACACAAGAGAAAACACTACCTTTAAAACGGGTAACTCTCTTTTATTTAAGCTCAAAGGATTCCTTGGAAAGAATTCTGCCCAAATTGAGGCTTCAATGATGAATATAGGGATGTGGAGAGATGAAATGGGCAGGGTTTGGCCGAGCCAAAGGCTTGAGAGGTGTGTGTAAGGTGGTAGAGTTGGGGCATTTTATAAGAGGAGAAGAGGGGCACTCTTGGAAAGTTATAAAATATTACTTTATTATAAAATTATTTTCAGATTTTAAAGGTCCCACAATTATATATTTAGAGGATAAGGTGATAATAGTTCGAAATCCATACATCCAATAGGTTTTTGACAAGTGTAGGTCTTAGATTTTACATTATCTTTTCATTTTATTTAAATCGTTCATTTATGAGGTAATCACTACATCATCACGGTGTCATAAATAAATTAATTTATTTAATGTCTAAAAATTAAAAAAAATATCATGATGTAGGAAATATTTTTAGCTTTATAATGAATATTTATAGTAAAAAATATGACTTATATAACCCCATGTAAAAATTGTTTTAGTAAAACAACACATGTTTGTGACATTATAATTTTAACTTTAAATAAAAAGGTATTAATGTCATTTTCCAACCAAAGTGGCTCCATGGGGTCCCCAAGTTGACCCATGGATTGTCTTGGTCGGCCATGACACATCCAATAATGGTAGGACATGTGTCTAGATCATTTCATATTATTAAAACATTATTTTTACCTTAAACTACATTAATTACCTCTAATCGCGATTAAGAACATAAAAGTTACTATTCACCAAAAAATAATTTTAATCCCATTGAACCACATTTTACTTCCTAATGACAACCATGTATGTCGGATTTTTGAAATTCAAAACACAGAGGTGGCAAAGTTTCATTTAAACGAAAAATCAGTTTCTTTAACTACCACTTAGTGGTTTCACTATTCATCAAAAATTGAAGTTTTTCAGAAAAATACAAAAAATTCACCCTAAGCTATATTTGATATTCCAAACTCAAAAATTATGTCTATTTTAAAAAATTCAAAACATATAGGTTGAATTAATTAATTTAATAATTAATTCCCACTGTCAAAACAAATAGCGTGCTTTTAAGAAACAATATCTATTAAAAGATTGACACTAGTTTAAGTCCAATTTCAAAGTGAAATTAATTCCAACGACCACTATTGGATTAAATGGTAAAAATATATTCTAATTTAACTTTAAAACCAATTCAAAAGATAATCTAATCATATAAATAAATTAGATTAAAAAGAGGTTTTGAATTAAAATACAACATTTTTCACTATTCATTAAAAAATGAACTTTATCGGAAAAATACCAAAAATTTACACAAAGTAAATTTTGATGTCCCGATTCTAAATAAGAATTTTATTTTGTCAAATATAACACATAAAATTGTCAAAAATTTTATTTAAAAGAGGTTCTCCATCAAAAGGCGGTTAATCGACCTTTTAAAGAATATTAGAATGTTTACGCTTAAAATTGGATTCATTCGCATTTTTAATCATCTAACATTTATTGTAAAGAGTAAAAATATTTTACAAATATATATAATCATTTTTTAGTTAGTTCTGTTCATTCCCACCATTACAACGGCTATGCGTTAACTACCATTTAAAAAATAATATTATTATTTTATTATTAGAGTGCAACGTAAGATTCCCAAGAAACTCATTGTTGTGTATTGGGTATGTCATCGATCATAGCGTCCCCTTTAAAGTAATATTAATATTTTATTCACAAATATGGATAAATATAAAAATTTCATATTCTTTATTTACCTGGGGTGTTACAATGAACCTCTATTTAATGCCTATAATCCATAAACATAGTTGTGTGTAAGTTGAGTGATCATGGGCCCCATATCCATTTGATCTGAGATTTTGTAAGAAATATCCACACACATAACTGGTATCATAGAATTTCATGCCTTTACCCTTTGCATCAGACATGGGTTGTGAAATACTGTAGTTTCTCCTTAGTAATAGATTGATAGTGCATGTAACCATTACCCTTTGGGAAACATGTGCTTAAGCCCTGCTCATTCTCGACCTGCTTCCGAGTAGCAACATGGGCCTTCTATTATATTTAATCCCCTATTAGGTCCTAATTTAGGGAAACCACACAGGTGTACCTGATTATCCACACTTATAATGGTAAACTTAATGTGCAACCCCCACTCTACCACCCATTATTTCCCCTATTGAATCATAGGAATTTTCAATGAAATATATTAAACTAGAACCTACCCTATGTGATAAGCATTGTATTACATATGTAATAATCCAATGATTACCCATGTAATGAGTATGGGATGCCTCATTTGATGAGCATGATATTCCACCCATATTTTAGGGAACCCAAATAGTAGGTCCCACATAATCCCTTGTTTTCACCCCTTTCACGAGACAAGCATCCTTATTGCATGATGCTTATTTTTATGGTATGGTATTATAACATGACCTTATACTATGAACCTATAACTACATTATTTTTTATTCTTATTTTCCTATATGACACACAGGATGCCTCTCTAAGGTTTAATCTCGACATTACTATCACTCTATCTTCTCTTTGGGGGGAAATATATCTAAAGACTGATCATCTTACAAGAGTTTACCTAACCTATCATCAAACATTCCATAAGTCTCTATAAAAATTTAAACTATAGGGAACCCCCAAATGGATGTAAAATATGTTCCTTCCCTTAGATGAATACCATATATGGATTCATTTCCACTATATGTTAACCTGTGATTGTCTTAAACATGAAAAGAGTATGTGGAATCACCCTAACTGGACTTTAAACTATAACTTTCTATTGTGTTATAAACCCAAGAGGTCCCATGTTCTGAATCTAGGACTACCCCACCTGATAAATCAGAATCCCAACCTTAGGTGATGAGCCTAAGGCACCTCAAGTAAGGATCATGAGATTCCTCATGTGTTGAGAATAAGAATCCTATGTGATGAGAAAGGGGACTCTCCATTCTCACCTTAGGTGATGAGCCTAAAATTATTCATTCCCCATATGATGAACCTAATATACCTTGTGTGATAGGAACATGATGCCTCTGGTGAAAATCCAGGGAGTCCTTAGGTGAAGAGCCTAGGTTATGTTTTGTTTTTTCACACCTTGACCCAGTCGATTTGTTATTTTTAATTGTTTTAATCATTATATTGAGTTCATTCATTTTTTCACTATTGTACAGTCATCCCGCATGGTCATGAGTGATTGTGCGGTGACCACAGGGTTTCCCAAGTGGTTTGGGTTGTGGAAAGAGACTTGTGCGGGGTTTATTAAGTCGTGTAATGAGTGTACGACTTAGCGCTGTAAGCGTGCAGTGCCAGGTGGCGCAAGTTGAGCATGACTTGCTCAACCGTGTGTTTGACTGCGGGTAACCATGTGCAGACCATGCTATGAATCAGTTTTTAAAATAAAATTACAATCACATGGAGAATAAGATAAATAAATTGAAATAAAAATTTAAAATAATGTTTGGTAAATAATAATAATAATAAAATTATTATTATTATTACCATTATTATTATTATTATTATTACAATAATACTTATTATATTTTTTATTATTGTTATTGTTATTTTATTATTATTATTACAATTATTATTTTTAATTATAATTTTTATTATTATAAGAAAGAAAGAGGGTGGGAACCCTAGGGGGTGTCGCCCCCCTTCTCCTTCCAGGTGTGAGGTGTGCCTTTCCCCTCCTTACCTACTGCGTAGCAACATCTCCCCCATCTTGATCTGACCAACCCTCACCACTCCAACCAGTAGTCGCACCCCAATCTTCCCACCCTCCCCCTCATTGTTCCTCCCTACATGCGGCTATCTCACTCTTCATCACTCCAGATGACTCCCCTTTCTCCCATCTCTTGTGATGACGAACCTGACCCCCAGATCCGGCCTCTGCTCTGCCCTTCTCCAGCGGCCCGACCCTCCTCGCACCACCCTCTCCCAGCCAAACCTCCTTTTCTAGTGCCATATCTGGTCATCTCCCTCCCTGATGGGCACACTTATCCTCCACAGTTGGTTTGCCTCTTAATTTTTTGGGGGTTTCCTTTGATTTAGAAAACCCTAACACCCCAAGTTTTGATTCATGCATTTTTCTCATTGTTTAGGGTGCATGATTAGTTCGTGAGGTGTTTTTCCATCTCCCTTCAAAGCTTCATCGCATTCGCACATTTTTTAAGTAAGCGCTTATGATTGTTTAATTTCTAGAGTAATCCATGTACACTTGTATGTTTTAAATAAGTTTTTTAAAATATTTTTCACACCACCATAAGTAATATTGTTAATTTATTATAGTGTTTTTGGGTTAGTTAAAATCGTTAAAAATGACTTTGGCATCAATTCTTTGATTATCTATAGGTGGTTTTTTGCATGAACATTATTTGATAAATTTTTTTGTTTGTATAATTGATTTAGCATGTTATTTAATGGAATTTCTTGGTGAGAACTTAGTTTTAAGGTATTTTGGAATGCTTTCGATTTTTTGGTACCATATTTACATGACATGGAGTGCATTTTTAGTGAAACCCCATTTTGGGATGTTTGTTAGTTTTCATGAAATGTGCAATTGGTTCATTTGGTTATGAAAGTGGTGTGGGTTATTTGTTGAAAGGTGTGAATGTAATTTTGAAGTGTTTGAGTATGCAATTGGTTTTAAAGTGGAATCCTCATGTGAAATATGTGAAATCGTGATGTAAGACCTTGTTGTTTTCTTTTGAAATGTTTTATTAGTTGATTAAATGATTTATTAAGTGGTTTTTTAAATGAAAATAATGGGTGAAGGGTGTTTCAATGTTTTTTAGGTTTGGTTTGAAAGTGAATGGTAGATTTTTGAAAATTATTCTTATTTTCTAAATGTTTTGGGTCCCTTTTTGTGATTTCAAGGAATGGTTTTAAAGGTGTTCCACATGGTTCAGACCATTTGTCCTTGAAACATGTTTTGGAATGTTTTTTGAAAAGGGTTAAAGTCCAGTTGTTTCATTGTGAATTTTTTGGGTGTGTGACTGGAACATAAGGGTCTGTTTGGAATTGAAAATGTAAAAGTGGTATTTTTGTGATGTTTTGGGTAATATTTTTGGATGTGTAAAACTAAAGTCATGTTTGGAATATTTTATTCAATGCATGTTTTTCAAAAAATTTGGGAAATCTTTTTTGGTAATAATGTGTTTTAATAAAACTTCTATTTGTGTTGATTATAGAAAATAAATTGTTTCAATAAATGTGAGGGCTCGATTAGTGATTTAAATTTTTTTACTAAAAATGGTTTTGATGTTTGTATGGCATGATGACCTAGTTGGAACCTTTGATGATATTATGTGAATATGTTATATAAGTATGTATGTTTACATTTATGGGGCACCTCTATAGGGGGATATCCCTTTATGGGTTTTTGTATAGAGTGTCCGTGTTTAAAGTAAACAAGTGTGGTGGCAATAGGTAAGGTGACTCATGCATGCGAGGGCCTCCCACTTACACAATATTATTATAATCACCATGGGTTCCTAGATGTCTTTTAGATGATCGAGTCACGGTTGTTGATCAGCCCTGATTAGGTGGATTGGTACACTTTGATTTGCTGTTAGGCGAGGCGGGATTTTCAACTAAATTTGGTCTGTTTTGGGAAGATAGTTGGTTATAGACTTAGGAGCTTCACCATATGCCGATAGGTGGTTCCAAACCATGTATATCTAAGGGTCTTCTAGGGATGTTTATAACCACCCATGGTTAGTTAATCATTTATATTTCTTGTTTAATTTCGAATGTACTAGGTTATTTACATATTTCACTACTTACCTATTCTACTTTAGTCCAACTTTGGTATCTTTTGTTTTGGGTTTTGTTTATAAAATGAAAAATATTTTTGGAAATGGTTTGTAGTGTGTGTTGGATTTTTAAATGGGAAAAACATGTTTCTTATTTTAACATGTTAAAACCCTACTTTTATATTTGTATTTAAAACTTATGTCATTTTATTGTTTTGGGAAGGGAGATTCTTGGATTCTGTGGTTTATCTTGGAAACCCTACTGAGTATTTTAATGCTCATGCATGTCCTATCTTTTTAGATACAGGTTCATATGCTTGTTTAGGTTCTTGGTTCAACTGCTCGGTGATGGAGCAAGTTTGGTTTAGAGGTTAGTGATAACCATGGGGTCACACAAAGATTTTGTTATAACACGATTTAGATTTCTTGTTCTTGGTTTTTAGTCTTTTGGTTTTACCTTATAACTGAATCAGTTTATTCATATTCATTTAAGATTCAGTTTCCATTTTGCTATGTGATATTTTTGTTTTATTTACATGTTTGGTCCTGGTTTTATCTCTTGGTCTTAAATCATTCCCTCGCGTATAATTTGATGCCCATCACTATTTTCTAGCCTATGGGGATCGGGAATGCCCCTCATGACTGGTTGCGGACTGGATCGGGTGACCGGTTCATGGTCAACCCGGGTTAGTTTGTGACAAAATGGTATTAGAGGAGGACCTTGTTATTTGGGGTGTTTGGTAGTTGGAGATTAGGACTATTGGGACTCGAGAGCTAGGTATGAGAAGGGCATCATGAACCCTCGTTTGTTCCGAACCTCGAGTCACTAGGGGTATTCTAGGAATGTATTCCTTTTCTTTTTCTAGTTTTCTTAGATTGAGGGATGAAAATGGAGGTGATTCAGTATCATGTTGTGATTTAACATAGAGTAGTGACCCACATGATAACCAAGTCCCTAGTTCAAGTTCATCTTTGGGTTTTGGCCTACCTGGGGAATAGCTCACTACCATGTCACTGCGTTGGGCTTAGACACTAGTACCTCTCTGTAATAGTTGGTGTTAGTGTGTTTTTGAAAATAAAAAGGGTTTTTGGAAATGATGATTCTTTCTTTTAAATGGTTTTGGTATAGGTAAAATTGGTTTTAAATGGAAATGTTTTGGCTTGAAAATTTGGTAATTGTTTAAAATTGGTAAAGAAATGGAATGGAATGGATGGGAACATATGTGACAGTTCATGGGATGTCAGGGGATTTTATTTTAAATTAAAGGTTTGAACTTGTTTTATAAAAGTGTTTTTTTTAAATGGATTCTTTTGGATGTGTTTATATTTGTTTGAGTTTTGATCTGGTTGTTTTTGGATAAAGGCGCTTTAATTGATGTTGCTTCGGATTGATATTGGTTTTGTCTCTATGTTTTATATGTTGTTCAAAAAATTCCACCCAGAAATGTCCCCAAGGTTTTTGATAATTCATGCCTAGTTTTTGGTCCTTCTAGGATGTTTCCTATCCTTCGCAATGATCATGGTTCATTAGAGGCAGTGGAGGGGATTTAAGAGGTTGAGAACTTCTTCTGGCTATTGGGAACTCTCAAAGCCATCAGAGTGTGTACTGTATTGGTCCTGTTCAAAGGTCCATCTCTAAATAAATGGGAGCTATTATCCCCACCATCATTTCATGTTGGGATGACATGGTATTTATTTAAATCTATCTTCGTCTGATGGTTCATACCTGAAGAGGTGAAGACAAAGAAAAGGGAATGACTCATGCGCATTCAACAAGGCCAACAGATGATAAAGGAATATGTTGAGCATTTCAAGGAACTTGTATCCTTTTCTCCAGAGGCAGCATCATAAGATTTGATGAAGACTTCCCTCTTAATTGGGGGTATTCATCCAGATATCAAGGAGTGGGTCCTCCCTTCTAAGGACTATCATTTTGAGAAGCTGGTGGATGAGGCGTTTCTAGATGTGTTGGTCTCTAGAGCGTAAATGGTTTTTAATCCAGCATATCCAGTTGCTCGTGAAGGTTCCCCATCTGGTGAGCAGGGTGTTCGAAAGGGACTTGTTTCTAAAGAGTCATCTGTAGTGGTTCTAGATTTTAGTTCATCAGACCATTCAATTGTGTGCCATCAATGTGGACATTTAGGGAACACGAAGACATCATGTCACATCCCTCTGAAGACGTGTCATAATTGCGGGTTTCTGGGACATCTAGAGAAGTATTGTAGGAAGCGTCACCTAAAGAAGATGCTATTATCAGAGGATTCTAGTTCCTGACTTTGACACAAGATATGGTTTAGCCATTAGAGAACCAGCCACAAGTCTTAGGGTGAAGCTCATGCATAGTTAGTAGTTACCGGGGTGTGAAGCATCGGTTCGGGTTTTGTGTTTCATATTGGGATTGGAATATTTATAGATTTTTTGTTTTTTTTCTTTAGTATTAAAGTCTTACTTTTATTGTAAGTTCTTCATTTAAATGGGGTAATGTGATGAACTTTTTCTTTTCTAATCCCATAGTTCCATTTCTATGGGTATGGTTTTTATAATCGTATTTTTTTTATTAAAGTGTGTTTAGACCTTGAATGAGTTTATCTTGGTTTATCTATGTTCGTTTGGATATGTAAGTGCCTATAGTTGTGCTTGGGTTTCCTATTTAAGTCTTGGTGGCATGGTTTCATTGTGTGGAGAAATTGAATGAGCTCGGTTTGGGTGTTCTTACGTTGGCCCTCCTCCCCGAGGGGTGAAGTGTTTTCATTTCTGCATTTCCCTGTTAGTAATTTCTTATAGTGGGGAGAACCCTTCAGTTTTCTCTCCTCAATCTTGGGTTGTGGTCCCCCTTGAATCGGTCGGGTGTGACGTGTGTTTGGAATGGTCACCCCGAGGCTTTCGATTTTTCTCAGTTTCATGTGGGCATGGACTCGGGATTTTGTTAACTACCGGCTCGGTGACTTTCTGGGGGCAGAAAGTTTTTTTGTGGGGATAATTTTCACACCCCGACCTGGTCAATTTATTATTTTTAATTTTTTAATCATTATTTTGAGTTTGGTTGTTTTTTTCACTATTGTATGGTCAGCCCGCACGGTCAGGAGTGACTGTGTGGTGCCTGCGGGGTTGCCTAAGTTGTTTGGGTTGTGGTGCATGACTTGTGTGTAATTTATTAAGTCGTGCGGGGAGAGTGTGGCTTAGCACTATAAGAGGCCAGTGCCGAGTGGCGCAAGTTGAGCACAACTTACTGAACCATGTGTCCGGTTGTGGGTAACCGTGCACAGACCACGCAGTTACCCAATTTTTAAAATAAAAATTACAATCACGTGGAGAATAAGATATATAAAATGAAATAAAAAATTAAAATAATGTTTGGTAAATTAATAATAATAATAATAATAACATTATTATTATTATTATTACAATTATTATTATTATTATTATTATTTATTATTGTTATTATTATTATTATTATTATTATTAAAATTATTGTTATTATTATAAGAAATTAAAAAAAAGTGGGTGGAAACCCCAGGGGGCGTCGCCCCCCTTCTACTTCCAGGCATGAGGTGCGCCTCGCCCCCCTTACCCGCAGTGCAGCAGTGCCTCTCCCCCTCCTGGTCTGACCTCCCTCGCTACTCCGGCCAGCAGTCGCACCCCACTCTGGCCGCCCTCCTCCTAACCACACCTCCCACCAGAGGCGACCTCCCTCTCCATTGCACCGGCTGAATCCCCTTGCTCCCTTCCCTTACGTTGGTGAACCCAACCCCCAGCTCTAACCTCCACTCCGCCATGCTTCGTTGGTCCATGTAACACCCCAATATTTCATAGTACATTATTTCTTCAATGTAATTCGATAACTTGCACTACATGAAACACTGAGTTCAAGAGAACCATGACTTACCAAACTAGCCGTTCAAAAGTGGTTATGAATAGTATTAACTGAATTTGTAACATTATATAATCCTTATAATTTTAGAAGGGAAATAGTCTCCAATGTATTATAAACATATGAAGAAATAGTATCATGTGTTAATAAGATAAGTAAAGAATTCTCTGAGTCCTATGGATTTTAAGGGAAACAAGTGAAAAAAAGGATGGAAGAGAGAAAGATGGATAAAGGGAAGAAGAGAAAGAAGGATTTTCCCATACGTGATAACTGTGGAAAGAATCACCTTGGTAAATGCTTGAAAGGAATGGGATTTTGTTATAAGTGTGGAGAAAAAGGACACTAAGTACGTGATTACAAAGGTAAGAAAAAAGTTTCAAATATACAATGCTTCATCTGCAAGGAGTTGAGACACTACGCGAATCAAAGTCCAAATCATTAGAGTGTACCCCAAATGCTTCTATTGGATAATAATCAAGTTATGATACTACCGAAGATGAAGAGGAATGATTAAGAGTTCTTATATTGTTATTAAATTATTGTGTCATTTGAGTATTGTATTAATGATGTACATGTTATAAGAATTATGGAGTATATAAGGATTGTACTGCAGTACTATTTCATTAAGGACTTGAGATTGTGTGGAACCAAGAAAGTGACTCAATAGCAGGTTAAATTTTTGGAAAATATATGGTTGAGAGAAAGATAAAACATAATATGGTTCTGATACCGAGGTAGTGATTTTGGAATAATACATGATTGATTTGGATAAATTTTATTGGATATTCTTGACAACCTTGAAACTGATTAATGATTTGTATATTTCATCATTGTTGGAGTTTACAACATTTTTGGATAGAAGGATTATATCCAGTCCTCTATAAGGAATAAGGGAGAATAAATTTAATCAATAAGGTTTTATGGTAATTCATGATGTTGCAGTGTTTTAAAAGAATACATGATGAAGGTGTTCACATGTTATTACATGGAAAAGAGGATCTTCATTGTGTTTACCTTCCTTATAAACTTTGGACTGTGAGTTTGGACAGAAGTATTTTGGATAATTCTAGTGTGAGATTATTTTTGGATTGCCATAAAAAGGACATCCCGGAGGTCGGGCATCAACCCGTCATGACCGTCAAGGCCATGAGACTTGAACCCGCAACCGAAGGGCGACAAGGGTGTATCACCTACCACTGGCCCACATGATGTCCTAAATTGAATAATGTAGTTTTTTTAAAAGTTTTGTTAGATGAATTATAAATTATTATTTTTTGAACCCTATACGAATAGGATAAATATAATTTTTTTTTAATTTCTATTATCTTTTAGAGTTAAAGATAAATTTGTGGTAGAACTTAGTTAAAGGATGGAACTCTACTTGTCAAGTATATATTTTTTTTATTCTCTTATTCAATGAAGAAATTAATTATTAAACTTTAGGTAAGGGATCTTAAAACTAAAAATGTGTTATCCTAATACCTTATGTTTTGTTGAGCCTATGATATTTTTAATCATCATAGATTGATGGATTTGGGGCGCTCAATCCGATAATTGTTTGTGACTGATGACATAAATCACTCCCTATAAATATTTACATTTTTTCTCCAATTATGTGTCTCTAATTTCCACCAATGTTCTCCTAATTTAGATCATAATTTGGTGGTGACTTTTTCATTCCCCTTTTCCTCTTATTAAGACTAAATTTTATTAAACAAATTTCTGATGTGGATTTTCTCACAAAGGTATTTTCTATTTTCAACCTTTTATTTTCAAAAAACAATTTCAAATTGTGAGGATGCAATTTATTTAAGAAGGGAAGAATGTAACACCCCAATATTTCATAGTACGTTATTTCTTCAATGTAATTCAATAACTTGCACTACACGCAACACTGAGTTCAAGCGCACCATGACTTAGCAAACTAGTCGTTCAAAAGCAGTTATGAATAGTATTAACTGAATTTTGAACTTTATATAATCCTAATAATTTTAGAATCCATATTATGAGTTTCCTAGACATAATTTAAGAACAAATTCATTTTTTTCAGATAAAAGAAGTATTTTTCAAAAAATGCAATTTTACGGCCTTTTAATGGCGAACCATTTTTAAATCCAATATTTGAAACTTCTATATATTCGATTTGAAAAAATAAACTTCTTATTTAGAATTGGGATATAATAATTTAGTTTCAATAAATTTTTTGTGTTTTTCTTATAACTTTCCTATTTTGATGAATAGTAAAAATTACTAAATTTTAATTAAAAACAACTTTTTTAATCAAAATAATAAATAGTGATAAATTATGAATTTGAGTGGTTTGAAAGTATAATTAGATTATATTTTTACCATTTAATCCAATTTTGGTCATTGGACATAATTTCACATTTAAACCGGACATAAGCAAGTGCCAATCTTTTGATAGTTATTATTTCTTAAAAACACGCTTTTTTGTTTTGACAATGGGAATTAATTTATATTAATTTATTCCACTTATATGTTTTAAATTAATAAAAATTGATTCCACATTTATAATCAGGAGTTCAAAAAATTTTAAATATTTAACTTTTATTTTTAGTCATTTTGAATAATTACTTCGGTAAATATTTTATTTACCATGGTTAAAGGGTAAATCTGGTAAATAAGGGTAAAAAAATAATATTATAATAATATTAAATTACTTTAAAACGTGTTCTAACCCTATTGGATGATACATTTCCTAACATGGGCATATTTGGGTCGATTTTGGGACCCCATGGAGCCACTTGTAAGTGATAATGACACTATATTAATTAAGTTAAAGTAAATACAAAAAATGACATAAGCATATATCTTTTAGAAAAACAATTTTTACATAGGGTTATATATTTTATCTTTTTGACTATAAATATTCATTATAAATCTAAAAATATTTCCTAAATAATGGTATTTTATTTATAATTTTTAAACATTGAATAATTAAATTTATTTATGACACAATAATGATGCAGTATTTTCCTTATTAATGAAAGAATAAAATAATTGGAATTATAAATGTTAAAATAAATATAATTTGAAAATTTTTATGACATCCACTAATTTTATAGGTTAATATTACATGTTAGTATTGCTTAAATTAATTTATTTTGAATTAATAAAGTTTTTAGGACTTTAACAAAAATCAATTATTAAATAGTGTCAAAATTGACATAAAAGAGTTTTTAAAAAAAATATTATATTATTAATTGATATTCTATTCCTAAATATATAAGGTTTGGCCAAAAGACTTATATAATTATAGGTAAATCATTAATGAACCAATTGGTGTTCTATTGGAAGTATATACTAATTTTATTAACTATATAATATAAAAATACAAAGAGACATGGTAAATGTCAAACTATTTAACTAAGAGTTAAATCTAAAAGTTAAGGTTAATATAGTGACCCAAACTTTTCTAAAACCTATTGGTTGATAGTATTTCGACCAATAACCACATAAGTATCTAAATAAATTCATTTGGAACCATTATAAACCTAATATTATTGTATAATAAATTAATACTTTAATCTTTTCCTAAAGTGACCCTCACCCCTCTTATAAAAGGGCACTTCTCCTTCTCTCAAAATCACACCTACAAAGCCTTTTGGTTTGGCCAAAACCTACCCAAATATCCTATAAATTTACCTCACTTAATCCTAGAGGCCTTCCTTTAGTAATAAAGTCATCTTAAGGAGCCCTTTTGATCAAATCAAAAAGGAAGAACATGAAGAAGAGGTAAATATTTCACCACCCTCTTTCAAGTTCTTTTCTTCTTCCACTTATTCTTTCTTTGTTGTTTCCATTATAAAATAATAACTTCAGTATCTTCTATATAATGTGATGTTATTATAAATATTTTACAACCATATTCACTATTCTATCAATCTTATGAATGATAATGTCACCATGCGTGCGTGCGTACAGCTTACTATCTCCACATCGTGGTGTAATTTGTTATTCAACACTATGTTATTTGTATGGATATAATGATGAGTAATATGTATATAAATAATAAAAATAACATTATAATGTCTCTGTAAAATTAATATACCATCGAATTTCACACCTTTAAGGAAATGATATTGTCGCTCGTGCATACGTATGGATTACCGTCTCTATGACGCGATGAGATTCATTTCTACGATCACCATTCATCGACGATTATAAAAATATATATAAGTATGTAATATATGACATAATAATGCTACTGGGGATATATATATTTTATATATATATGTACTTACATATATCTTTTTCACTTATTTTTGTTCAATAAGATATGAAAATGGAAACAGCGTTTATGCATACGTACAGACTACCGTCTCCATAAACGGTGTTTTTCATTTCATATATATATATCTATTATACATATTTATATTCTAAATATATATGATATATAAATAATGTTTTATATTATGAAAGTATTTAAATCTTGGTCTAAGTGATACAATCAAGAGTGACAAGTTAAAACACATACGATAAAGAAAGCGATTATTTCCCAAAATGTTAATTTAACATGGAAATTATTATTAAATGGGTATTATAAAGTCATTAATGAATCATGTATGATGTCATAAATACTAATATGGTTCTGGTATAATTTAATAACATACTATGGTCATTATACAGGAGGTTAAACGTACCTTTGACCAAAGGAAAGTGCAAGGTAAGGGTTATTTCCTCAATCTCATTATTATCTGAGATTGTTCATGTGTAAGTATTTTCTGGGACATACTTATCATAGATACCCATATTTCATAAAAAAATCAAAAGGAATCTTTTATGGTTTTATGGGAGGGTATATTTAACTAGATCATCATGTTAAATCTTTTGAAGATTTATCTTTCTAAACCCTTTTAATTAATGTCCATATTTTCCAAACGATTTTAAGGATTTATTTATACGGACATGAATATTTTGAAATGATAACTCTTTTCAAAAGTTTCAAAGTGGTATGTGACACTTTGATTCAAAAATCTCTTTTAAATTAATTCCTTTATAAATTGTGAGACTTATAAATGATTTCATGAAAAGGGGTATTTCTCTCAAAGAGTTTTACGAATCATTTTCATCTATATCAACATCCTTTGATGGATTTTAAACTTGTTTGAAGTTGATTTATTATAATATAGATATTCCATATTGTATCGAAGTTTTTTTGATATGTTTGACTATGGATGTGTTATTTTTAAACCATTCATGGTTTATGGTTAATATATTGACATTTCATATCCTAGTTCTTATACGAATATTTATGTTATGTTTCAACCTTTTCATATGAGGAATGTATTGGACATAGTAAGTGACAGGTGGAGCCCTCTATAGCTCCTCGATGCATCGGTAGGTATCATGAGACAATTATACATGGAATTGGATGAGGCCTTTACCAATTTGATATATGGTTTTGGTCGAGGCCTTAATCATTTTTATACATCTTGGCTGAGGCTTTGGAAAAAAGTTTTAGAAGGTCTCGCATTATACATTCCCTCATTATGAAAATAATATTGACGGTTCATGTGGTCATTCGACTAGTAGAATACCCATGATTATGTTTTATTATGGCATTATTTACTCTGCTCATATTCCTTCCATAAAAGTGTTCAGGTTTATATTATGTTTTATTATGGCATTATTTACTCTGCTCATATTCCTTCCATAAAAGTGTTCAGGTTTATTATTGGTAAAGGCATGTGTTTTCAATTATTCACCATGCTTAATATTTATGTTATCATATGCTGTATTGCTTACCCTTACTGAGCGTCTGAGCTCACCCCTTTCTATGTTTTATTTTTTCCAGTATTCCAAGAAGTGTATTGAGATTGATATGCAGGGTTAAGCTAATGGAATAATAGTGTTCATAAAGGATTATTTATGTTTTATTGTATGTTATAAAGTGTAATGTAACATTCATGTATGTAATATATTTTCCAAGACTGCTAAATCTATCAGTCCTTCAGTACATGATTCCTTTTAATCATGAAAATGTATTAAAATAATGCACCAACTTTTGGTAACTAGGGTCAGGGCGTTATAGTCCAACCCTCCTCGCACCACCCTCCCCTGGCCAGACCTCCTTCGCCGATGCTTTTCCTAGCCGTATCCCTCTCTAGTGGGCACACTTATCTTCCACGATTGGTTTGACTCTTAATTTTCAGGGGTTTTCCTTTGATTTAGAAAAACCCTAAAACCTCAGGTTTCGATTCATGCATTTTTCTAATTGTTTTGGGTGCGCGGTTAGTCCGTGAGGTGTTTTTCTATCTCCCTTCAATTCTTCATCGCATTTTCACATATTTTAAGTAGGCGATTTCGATTGTTTCCTATCCAGCATAACCCAAGGATACTTTAATTTTTTCAATTATTAATTTTAAATGTTTTTTTTCACCATCATAAGTACTATAATTAATTTATTATAGTTTTCTGGGTTAGGTTAATTTGTTAAAAATGACATTGGAATCAATTATTTGATATATGTAGGTGGTTTTGTGCATAAAAATTATTAAATAAATTATTTTTCTTATCTAATTCATTTAGAAAGTTCTTTAATGTAATTACTTAGTGAGAACATAGTTATAAGGGATTTTGATATACTTTTGATTTTTTTGGTACCATATTTACATGACATAGAGTGAATTTTTAGTGAAAACTCATTTTGGGACATTTGTTAGTTTTCATGAAATTTGAAATTTGTTCATTTAGTTGTGCAAGCAGTGCGGGTTATGTTTTGAAAGGTGATAAAGTAATTTTGAAGTTTTTTAGTATGAAAATTTTTTTAAAGTGGAATCCGCATGTGAAATTGGTGAAATTTTGATGTAAGATCTTATTGTGTTCTTTTGAAATGTTTTATTAGTTGAGTAAATGATTTATTAAGTGATGTTTGAAATGTGAATCATGGGTGCAAGGTGTTTCAGTGTATATTTGGGTTTTCTTTTAAAGTGAATGGTAACTTTTTTAAAATGATTTTTATTTTATAAATATTGTTGGATCCCTTTATGTGATTTATAGGACTGGTTTTAAAGGTGTTCCACATGGTTTTTCCCATTTGTCCTTGAAACATGTTTTGGTTTGTTTTTTTAAAATGGGTAAAGGCCCATCGTTTCATTGTGATTTTTTTGGTTGTGTGTGTGGAACATAAGTGCTCATTTGGCATTGAAAATTTAAAAGTGGTATTTGTGTGATGTTTTGGGTAATGATTTTGGATGTGTAAAATTAAATGCCCATTTTCCATATTTTATTCAACACATGTTTTTCCTAAACTTTGGGAAAGCTTGTTTGGCAAGAATGTGTTTTGGTAAAAGTGATGTGTGTGTTGATTATAGAAATTAATTTTTTTCAATAAAATTGGGGGCCTAGTTGGTGATTTAAAAATGTTTACTAAAAATGGTTTTGATGTTTGTATAGCGTGATGGCCTGGTTAGAACCTTAAATGATATGATGTGAAGATGTTATACAAGTTTCTATGTATATATTTATGGGGCATATATATAGGGGGATATACCTTTATGGGTTATCGTTTAGTGTCTCTGTTTGGGGTAGGCAAGTGTGGTGGTGGCAGGTAAGGTGAGTCATGTGTGTGAGGGCCTCCCACTTACATAGTATTATTATAACCACCATGAGTTCATGTGTGTATTTTAGATGATAGAGTGATGATTTCTGATCAACACTGATTAGACAGATTGGTACCCCCTAGATTTGCTGTCAATCCAGGTGGGATTTTCCACAGGATTTGGTCAGTTTTGGGCAGCCAATTGGTTATAGACATTGGAGCTTCACCATATGATGGTAGGTGGTTCTGAACCATGTATGTCTAGGGGTCTTCTAGGGATGTTTTGGATCACCCATGGTTATATAATCATTTATATTGATTGTTTACTTTCTATTGTACAAGTTTATATCTATCTTTTATTGTTTACCTATTCTACTTTAGTCCATCTTTGGTATATTTTGTTTTGGGTTTTGTTTATAAAATGGAAAATATATTTGGAAATGGTATGTATAATGTGTTGGATTTTTAAATGGGAAAAACATGTTGCTTATTTTAAAATGTGAAAACCATAATTTTATATTTTTATTTCAAAGTTGTGCCATTGGATTGTTTTGGGAAGGGAGATTCTTGGATTATGTGGTTTATCTTGGAAACCCTATTGAGCATTTTAATGCTCACACCTATCGAATATTTTCAGATGAAGGTTCAGTTTCTTGTTCAGGTTCCTAGTTCAACTGTTCAGTGATGGTGCGGGTTTGGTTTTGAGGTTATTGGTGGCCATGGGGTCCCATGGAGATTGTGAGGTATCATGGTTTGGTTTTCTTGTTTTTGGTTTTCGATCTGTTGGTTGTACCTTGTAACTGAATATGTTTATTCATATTCATTTAAGATTTAGTTTTCACTTTTTTGTGTGATCTATTTGTTCAATTTACTTGTCTAGTCCTGGTTTTATCTCTTGAGCTTAAATTGTTCCCTCACATATACTTTGATTCCCAACACTAGTTTCCAGCCCGTGGAGATTGGGAATTCCCCTCGGGACATGTTGCAGACAGACTCAGGTGACTAGTTCATGGTCGACCCTGGTTGGTTTGTGGAATGTTTCAAGTACATGATTATTCATGTGATGAGCATGATTTTCCTCTTGTGATGATCCATTATTTCCATATACAATGATCCTAGGATTACTTATTTCATGAGCATAAGTTTCTCAGTGTGATGAGTACAAGATGAATCACATTTTAAACCCAAGGTTCCCTATGTGCAAAAAATAGAATTCCCTCATGGGAATTCCTAAGGAATATGTTTATAGATCCCAAAAATACCTAATGATGCCTGAAAATTCATGAAGACACATCTTCTCTGATAGTACTTGTTCACCCTACTAACAAAGTCAATGATGTAATTAACAAGTTCCTAATTGAATATGTCACTAAAAAAAGATTCCAAATTATGTCTTAAATTTTTAAGGGGGAACCATGCTAGTCTATCATCTCCATAGATGATTAAATGGATGTAAGGGATGGCACACCATTATCCCATTCTGATCAAGGATCCAATAACATTAATATTGGTCATGATAGGCTACCCACATTTGTAAAGTGGAAATATAGGACTGAAGGATCATGACTATCAAAGATGCAGTCTAAAGATAGTGGCCTCAGTGGAAATAATTGGAAAATATTATTATCATATACTATTGGGAAACTATGGATGGTTTTGTGATATGAATGTTTCACACAGATCATGACATGAAATAATTTCATTCCATTCCAAATAAAATTTTATTTTAAAATGGAATGAATCATGAAATGTTTTTCATATCCCAATTGAATAAGTTACACCATGGTCCCTCTCATTATATTTATTTAAAAACATTTATATTAGAGTATGATACCTATTTAGTGAAATAAACAATCCACATTATAAATCATTTGAATGATATTCTATGAAAAAATCTTTATCTCTTAAATAATATCCTATAATAACATGATAATGGTTCTTCTATGAGTTCTAATGAGTGTCTTTGATGAGGGGACCTTAACCACATATATTATTTAGTCAATTATCTTTATAAAGACTTTATGGAAACATAAAATTATATAGTGTGAAGAATTATCACACCCACAAGATCATTTTCTGGAAACTATTTTAATATCCACTTGTATTATCATTTATATTGGGCTTTAGAGTGAAATTTTTGAACTTTTTAATAAAAATTTTAAATTAATTGTTAGGATGAACAATTTCTCTAACCATGCATGTGAATTATACTTTCCTAATGGGTAATTACATTAGAATATGCATGGTTGGTTCATTTTCATTTCTATATTTCTCAATTTCTTTTAAATTGTAAAATTGATTTGATTCCCATGTAATTGTGATACAATTCACAGATCCCTTTGGACCCATTATAGATTATGATATAGGCTTAATGTAAACCCATGGGGGTGTTCCAATTATCCTGAAAATTATAATTAGGAAATGTGAAAAGTTGAATAATGTGTGTATGAAATTGAACTAAATACTTATTGTATGTTTGATAATGGGATTTAAGGGGTTGATTGGATTAACCTTGAAGGTTTAATTAGTTGTGAAATAAATGATGATGAATGGATCAATGGGTAAAATTTTTATGTTGTTATTTGTGATAAAAGTGAATAACCATGGTTTTTTTGATAAATTAAATGGTACTATGTGATTTGAATGATTGATAAGAAAGTTAATGATATTGAACCTTGATGTATATATATATATATATGTGTGTGTGATATTTTTGAATGATCAATAAATGAGTTGTTGATTAGGTATTGCAACACCAAATACCCATGGGGTGCTAGACTACTGCTCTAGGCCCCTGATACATTCATGTGAACAATGAGTTGTGGGTCAGAGACAACTGCTCAAAATACCATTGTGGTGCCAGACTACTTATCTAGGCCCCCCGAGATATTGGCATTGGATTGGTGTTCAATGTACCCAAGATAAGGGTACACAGATTGATGCTACAGGGTACTGAATGAAATTGGAATTAAATTTACTAATTAAATCCCATAAAAAGATTGAAATTTAAAATCCCTATGTTGTATGGTTTAGACACCGACATGTTTCGAAGTAGGTATGATGTGTTTGGATAAAGAATAAAAATGTGAAAACTATTTATTTTTTTCATTTGATGTTTATTATTTATACAAATACATACATTGTTATAGACAAGATATTATTTATACACAACTGGTGGTGGCCTAGTTATTTGTATCCACAGCTTACTTGGGATGCGTGATTGGTACCTGAATAGACTTTATGTTTGCAGGTTTGGATAAGGGAAAGAGCTCTATATTAGATGGATAAGTTGGTATTCGGTATAAGGCATAAATTATGGAACTAGACATGATGTAGAGACCCACTTATAAGTTTTTTAGTGTGTCTTTATTTTGGGTATTTATTTTACACATGACACATATATGGAATGACATATTTACTACTCTGGTTTATGGTCATTTTACCTATTTTGTATTTATTCATGTTATGTTTGGTTGATTATTGATTATTATATTATCTTGGATATTTTTATATTTATTTCCACAATTTTTTCACTTTGATAAAGTGGTTACTGTCTCCCTATATTACATATTATACCCTCACATCTAGTTGGTAGTCTATGGCATATAGGGATACATGCCTAAGTCCATGTGGCAAACCGAATCAGGTCATCAATATATGGAATCTGATTCGGGGCATTAAAAAGTAGTATAATAGGTTATTTTATTTTATTTTTAGTTTTTTACTATCTAGGAAAGGTACACAAGAGACTAGGATGAGTCGGGCTTTGGTCATGATCTCATGAATGGGAGTATCTGACCCATGTGAAAGGGAAAACCAAAGTTTCCAGGGCGGGACTATTTTTATTGATGTCTTATATTATAATTTGATGTTGTTTCACATTGGGCGATGAACTTTTTGTTTGATATTATTATTTTTATGAGATTTTCCTCATGGACCATTATAGAATGAGAGTTGAGAATAAAAACATCATTTTAATCACTCACAAATTTATATAACATGCATCATATTAGGAATTCATGGAAAATAAAGTCATGAGTGGGATTTTGGGACTGAAAATGCCTATTTTTATTTGGTTAATTTAAAATAAATTGTTTATAGTAAGGAGTTCATAATTAAAAATAATTCTAAATGTGGTATTTTGGAATGGTTTAGAAATGTATTCCTAATGAGAAATTTTTAAAAGGAATAGATGTTACCATATGTTATCCATAGCCTAGGTTAGAGATGGTTAAGGGTAGTGTTAGTGCCTCTATTTTGAATATGGGGTGGTGTATATTGGATAATTTGTTGTGGTATTATGTGAATCACTATTGTTAAAATGTGTTAATGATGTGTTATGTGTCATAAAATTTGTGTTTGACATTGTACATACATGCCACCATGATTTTTTTGATTGGATGATATGAGAACATTACTGGAAATGATCCTCCAGTAGCATGAAAAGAGGCCCCAATAGTTCTCAGTGAAGGTTTGAGAGAGTAGTTCTATGAGAATTTCACTCGATTCATACAGTTCATGGAAAGAGACCTAGGGAGGGATATGTGGAAAATGTATGATCTGACATGAGTGTCTTAGTTGTATAACCCTACGACCTTTTCTGGAGAAGGTGGACCTAAGGAAGCTGAGTTCTGGATTGATTCAATCTAGAAAATTCTTTACCATTTAGAGACTCCTATAGAGAAAAGAGCCAAGTTGGCTACTTATATTTTTTGAGGATCAGTGAAGCATTGGAAGGATATTTAGGCTTGGGATGAGTAGTTGGAGCGAATTTCATAGAAGGAATTTCAAGAGAAATTCTAGGAACACTTTTACCTAGTGATTCTTAGGTAAGAGAGGATGGTATAGTTTATATAGTTGAACCAAGGAAGCATGTTAATGATGGTATATACCGGGAACTTCACCAACTTAAAGGGATTTGTCTCAGCACTGGTAGGGGATGAGTCAAATACAGAGAGATGATTTTCAGAAAAAATTAAATATGATATTAAGTCACTGAGTTAATATTTTTTGATTAAATAAGTTTTCTGAGGTGGTGAATCTGGAGCCCATTTTTGAGGGGAACCTAAAGAAGGCTCTTATTAGAGGAAAATGATTTATGGTGCACAACCAGTGTTAATTCAATAAGTTTTCCTTATGAATTTTTCATTCCTCTATGTTTTGAAAATTACAAACACTTTTTTAAAAGAAAAATTATCTTTCTCTAAGGATTATTTTCTTAAATAAAATATCCTTTCTCTAAAGAAATTTATATCCTTACCCTGGTTTTCATTGTCTCATTTTATGTTCTCTCAAAATCAAATTCATTTTATTACTAAGTCAAATATTCATATCCTTATCTAAAACCTTGTATTATTATAGTTCCTTGGATATCGAGTCTTCTATTTTTAGATTCCAAATTATCTAAAATTTAGACTCCAATTTCTCTGAAATTCAAACTCCAAATTATCTAAAATTCAGACTCCGAGTTATCTGAAATTCAGACTCTAAATTCTCTGAAATTCAGACTCTGGATTTTTTAGAAATCAAACTCTGAGTTCCTTAGAATTCAGACTTTGAATTCATTATAATTCATACTTTTAATTACATAGAATTAGGACTCTGAATTCCTCGGAATTCAGACTCCCAATTCCTCAAAATTCAAACTCTGAATCCTTTTTAAAATAAAATCCGATTATGTATGTTTTCTAGAATCCAATTTTTTATACATTTAGGTTCCAAAAACTATTTTTTTAGATTCTATATTTTCATATTTGGTTAAGCTGCTTCATTTTCCTTACACATGTCTTTATTATGAAATGATGTCATGAAATTTGTTTCTAACTAACCATTGGTTGAGTGAAACATTTACAGGTCCCTCCGAAATTCAAGGTAAAATATTACGGTTGGAGGAGGGAGCCGACCATTGAATTTTTTCCTATAAATAGGAACTCATTTTAATGAGATCATTATCGATCTAGAGATTACATGTTGTGATGTTTTGTAGTGATTTCTAGAGGGAAACTCTCATGCTTTGTGGATTTAATGAACATCTTGTTCAGCGGTGAACATCTTGTTCAACTTGCTTCATGTGACTCTGGTTATTGTTGAGTACAATCAAGGGATTCCTGGTAAAGGAAGATAGAGGTTCTGACTACCTTAAAGATCAAGGTCTTGCGGTGATAGTAAGATAGATTTCGATATTTTCATCAAGGTCTTACCCTGGTGCGGGTAAGACAGACTTTCTTGAAAGTATAAATCAAGGGATATTTATCCAATGTTATTAGATACCCTACTCTTTGGGTTAAAAGATTTACCACTTGTTACTTGTTCTTGTTTCAAGTTTTATTTCCCCTGTATTTTGATAAATAAATAAAGTATAAGTTTCTTATACTTTCTTGTATTTTTTACTTACTCTGATAATTGAGATTTTATACACTTTAAGGTAAAATCTTTATTTAAGAAAATTTTTCTTAGGTTTCTTTCTAGATTCAAATTTCTAGACCCTAAGTAATTTTTTTTCATAGTTAATAACTAAAAGATGGTTTTTGAATTTACCTTGTTCAACTTTGTTAAACATAGTTTTCTTTAAGGTTAAAAATTAATATTTTTAAACTTATAATTCACCCTTATCTTGTAATTGACCATCTACATATACTATTCTAATCCTACAATTAATATCAGAGCAGGTATCTTACTCACATATAAGTCTTCTTGCTCAAGTTTTACTTATTCTAAATTTTTCTTGTTTAACTTTTCTTATTCAAGTTTTGTTTAAATATTTTTATCTTTGTTTATAAACTTTTTCTATTGAAAATTGTTATGGAAATGTATTTTCTTATAGAATGGTAGATATAAAAATTGGTTCTATTGAAAAATTCAATCCTACTAGACCACCAATTTTTTATGGTAATGATTATTAGTATTAGAGAAATAGAATGAAGAATTTTTTTATTAACATTAGAGTATAAAACTTTTTCATGCTTACTAGAGATTATAAAATTCCTGACAAAGAAGTCAGAACCTTCACTAACCAAGAAAAATCAGAATATAAACTAAATTACAAGGTACACAATACTTTATTGTGTTATATGAATAGGAACATATACAGTCAAATATCTTCTTATGAAGCTACCAACTGCATTTGGAAGAAACTTGAACTTACACATTTTGGGACATCTAAAGTAATAGAAACTAGAAGAGCTGTGTTAAGAGATGAATATCATGGATTCTTATTTCCTTATGGAGAACCTGTTTGCAAAGTACAAAATTATTTATGACCATTGTTAATAATCTTCAATCTATGGGAGAGAAATTTCTTGATGATGAAGTTATTGGGGATAAGATAATTGATATCATGCCCAATGAGTGGGAATGAAAAATACAACTATTGATGAGAACAAAAAAGTATCTAATATTACTCTTGAGGAGTTATTTGGAACTCTTCTTTAGCATGAAACCGTAATGAAATGAGATATTGATTTCAAAAAAAAAATAATGGTAATAGACGTGTAGATTTCACTACTACATCTAAAGCCAAGACTTTAGAATGGATAACTAGATATAAAGATAAGAAAGCTGTTATTTTATCTGAGTCAAGTGACAGTGATAATTCTGAGAATGAATTATCCAATATTGCTCTAAGGATGAATAAGATTGTGGGAAAGAAATATTTTTAGTATTTATATAAGAATAAATATAGAAAGAAAAATATGGATTCTGAAATAACCTGTTATGAATGCAAAAGGGATGGACAAATCAGGCCTGATTATCCTATGCTAAAAGGAAATAACAGGAAGGAAAAGAATTCTGAAAGAAATAGAAAGAAGTATTACAAGTCTAAGGCTAATATTTTTTTAAAGAAAATGACACCTGGAGTGAAAATGGTGGGGACTCTTCAAATGAATTTTTAGTTTATGAATCTTCTATTCGGAAGAATATTGGTCTTATAGCCAGAGTACCTATTGAAAATCATTATCTTATGGCTAACATACACAATGCTAAATCCTTAACCAATATTGTTTGAATGAAAATTTTCTAAATGAATAATATTATGAATATTAAGATGATGAATCTTCCTAATCATAAGATAATACCTTACCTTCATTTGAATAAGTTTCTAGACTTTCTAAATTACTCGAAAATGAAAATTTTAATATAAAAAAGAAGTTAGAGAAAGAAAATTCTAGAATTTCTATTTCAAACCAAAGAAGTATCAGATCTTTCTAAGGATATTCATCAGAAAACTTTTTATTTTGAAAGTGTTTATAAAAACCTTAAAAATGTTAATTCGGAGAAGGATAAACTTTCTAAGGATCTTGAAAATACTATTTCTAGGAAAAATATTTTAGAGGCTAACTCATGTTCTAAAACTAAGAACTTTGAGGATAAGAATTTAATCATTAGATTGAAATCCAAAATTTTTTCCTCAAAGAAACTTTTATCAAATTTTACTTTAGGAAGGAAAGAGTTTGATAAAATTTATTCACAACTTCATCCTCTAAGGAATAATTCTATATTTGGTAACACTCATTCAAAACTAGTTTTTAGTAAAAATTATTATGTTCCCCAAAGTGCACCATTTTGTACTAAATGTCAATGTGGTGGACATTGGGAGAAAATTTTCTCTTTAAATAGAATCCAATACTTAGGTTTTCATAAAGCTTATTTTTCTAAGAAAATTTGGATTCCTAAAATTTTACTTTCTGAAATTTCTGAATCCAATAAAGTTTGGATTCCAAAAGTCTTACTATTTTATTTTTAGGAAAATAAATAAAGTACCAAGAACAATACATGGTACATGGATAATGGATGTTCTCGGTATATGACTGGTAAATAAAAATTATTTGAAAATATTATCAAGAGGAAATGAGGAAAAGTAACTTTCAGAGATAATGCTCAGAGAGAATTTGTTGGTATAGGTAACATTTTTCTTTTTAGAAAAAAATTGATTTTGAATGTTTTATTTGTTAAAGATATTAATCACAACCTCATTAGTATAAGAAAATTATGTGTTGAAGGTTACCTTGTGAATTTTCAGAATGATAAATGCTTAGTACACAATTCCAAGGAAGATTTTTTTATTTATTCCCATTGGCATGATAATGTATATAAACTAAAATTAGAAGACCTTATGATCCAAGATCTACCTTTCCTTAGTGAAATGGAAGATCAATATTGGTTATAGAATAGAATAATAGGACACTGTAACCTTAAAAATATATGTAAACTCTTAAATAAAATACTTTTTAAGGATCTACTGAAGATTATATTTGATTCTTCAAAAGTTTTTAATCCTTATCAATATGGAAAGAAACATAAATCAAGTTTTAAATAAATCAGTGAAGTGTCAACTTATGATGCATTACTATCAGTGCATATAGATATTTTTGGTCCAACATAAACTAAAAGTATTGGGGAAAATACTATGTATTTTTTTAGTTGATGATTACACTAGATTTACATGGGTATATTTTCTAGCAAAAAAATCTGAAGATTTTTCTTATTTTAAAATTTTTAGATCCCAAGTTAAAAATTTGAAAAAACTTCCTTTGATAACTATTCATAGTGATCATAGAAGATAATTTCAAAATTCATATTTTGAAACTTTTTTTAGTAATAAAGGCATTAATCACAACTTCTAAGCTCCAAGAACTCCTCAATAGAATGGTGTCATTGAAAGAAGAAATCAAATTCTTCAAGAGATAACTAGAACCATGTTGAGTGAATATTCTATTTCTAATTTTTTTTGGGCTGAAGATGCTAGTACTGCTTTTTATATTATAAATTGAGTTTTAATCAGACCTTTTCTTAAAAAAACACATTATGAATTGTGGACTGGTATAAAACCAAGACTTTCTTACTTCAAAGTATTTGGTTGAAAAGTATTAATCCTGAATACTAAAGACAACTTACATAAAATTGCACCCAAATACGATGGAGGAATTTTCCTAGGATATTTCATTACTTCTAAGGATTATAGAGTTTTTAACAAAAATACATGTATTATTGAAGAAATAGTTTTTGTTAAATTTGATGAAACTGGTCTTTTTTTTAAACAACCCCAACCTACATCTTTTGATGTGTTTTCAAAAACCGATTATCAACCTTTAATATAAGATTCTTATAATAAGGAAAATACTCAAGAAAATGCATATGAAGTATTTACCCTAAAATATTTTCTACCTTATGTTGATGTAAAAGTTTTACAAAACCCAAATCAATTATTTCTTAAGAATTATCCTAGTTATAATATCATTGGTGATATAAATCAGCCTGTAAGGACTAGAAGTTCCTTAAGAAATGAATTAGAACATCTATAATTCAATTCCCAGTTAGAACCAAAAATCACTGATGAAGATTTAGGTGACGATGATTGGATTAAATCCATGTAAGATGAACTAAATGAATTCTAAAGGAAAAAATTTTGTACCTTAGTTGAAAGACCTAATAAAACTTCTCCAATTGGAGTAAAATGGGTCTTCAGAAATAAATATGATGAAAATGGAATCATAGTAAAAATAAATCTAGATTAGTTACTAAAGGATATAATCAAAAAGAAGAATAGACTATAAAGAAACCTATGATCTAGTAGATATACTTGAATCTATTCATATTTTACTTGCCTTTAAAGTAGTCTTTAATTTCAATCTTTTTCAAATGGATGTGAAGCGTGTTTTCCTTAACAGATATGTTCAAGTGGAAGTTTATGTTGAACAAACTCATGGATTTGAAGACACAAAACATCTTGAACATGTTTTCAAACTTACCATATCTTTATATGGACTTAAACAAGCCCCTAGAGTCAGGTATGATATAATTACATGATTTTTGTTACAAAATAATTATGTTAAAGAAACTGTTAATCCCACACTTTTTATAAATAAAGATAAGAAAAAAAATTTATTGTACAAATTTATGTTGATAAAATTATATTCGGATAAACTCAGCAATCTTTAATAAATTCATTTGAGAATCTTATGAAATCTGAGTTTGAGATGAGTATGATGGTTGAGTTAACATTTTTCCTAGGTTTTCAAATTTCTCAAAATCTAGAAGAAACTTATATATGGAAACATAAGTATATTAAATATCTTCTTAAAAAGTATGGATATGACAACACTAAAAGTTTATATAATCCAATATGAACCTCAAATTCTCTTGATCTTGATGAAGCAGGGAAACCAGAAGATCAAACATCTTTTAGAGGAATGATAAGAAGTTTATTATACTTAACAACTACTCATCTAGACTTAATTTTTTCATAATTATTATGTGAACAATATCAATCTAATCCAAAGAAATATCATTTAAAATTAGTGAAAATTATTTTTCGTTATTTAAAGGGAACCATGGATTTAGGAATTTTCTATACTTCTAGAAATGATTTTGTTTTAAAAAGTTTTTCAGATGTTAATTTTGGTGGATGTATAATGGATTTAAAAAGTACTTACGGCACATTTCATTTCTTATGAGATTCATTAGTTTCTTGTTCATGCATGAATCAACACTCAGTAGCACTTTCCACTGCAGAAGTTGAATATGTAGTAGTTGGAAGTTGTTGTGCCCAAGTGTTGTAGATGAAACACACACTCAAAGAATATAGAATGAGTTTTACCAAAACATAGATATTGTGTGATAACACTAGTGCCATTTCCCTAAGTAAAAACCCCACACATCACTCCCATGAAAAACACATAGACATTAGGCATCACTTTCTTATGGATAACACACTTAAAGGAGATATCATTCTTCAATTTATTGGAATGAAAGATCAACTGGCTGATATTTTTACAAAATATTTACCCTTTGATAGATTCGAATACATTAGAAAAATGTTAGGAATGACAAAATTAAGGTAAGATTTCACATTAAATTTATGTTAAAACATATCTCCTAACATTAAGAAACTTTTTTTCATAGGGGGGTACATTTTCTTGTTTACCAAAAAAAATTCTTAATCAAATTTTAGCAACCAAAATTTTTTCTTAACCAAAATTTTCAGAACCTAAATTTTTGGAACCTAAATTTTCATTTAATAAATAAAAGTTTCCAAAATCTAAATTTTTTCAAGAAGAATAATTTTCATTACTAACATTTTTTTGGTAAATCTGGAAAATATGTTTCCTTACTTAAATTTTTATAATTGAATTTTTTTACTTGTTGGTATTTTTAACCTATTTTAAGAAAAATCTATCAAATTTTCTTTCCTTAAATATTATTTTTCTTTAAAACATCAAAATATCTGAACCTACCAAATCCTTCTTTTTTCATTCATATCAACCGTCAGAATAGATCGTTCTCATTTCAACTATTGGATCATTTTGGGAATTTGAAACTTCACTTATAAAGGACCCTGATTCCTCTCCCCGCATCGATTTTCAAGTCTTTTCGTGCCAAAGCTCTGATCCTCTTTAAATAGCCTATTTAGTTTTCCAAGTTAGTTTAGACTCCAGATGTTATTGGAAGCTTCCCCGTAGAAACAGATGTCCTCAGTTAAGAAAATCAAGGATTAGAAAATCTATAGGAAAAAGGTTGGTTGACCCAAAATTATTTTCAAAGTATAATTCCTTGATTACAAAAAATATTAAGCTGAATGGGTGTGAGAGTTTTTTCATAGTGAAAAAAAAACTCAAGATCCGGTTTTCCCTGACTTTAATATATAAATCCCTGAGTCAGTAAGTTTTTCTTAGGAAGGTAGAAGGGAGAAATTTTCAATCAAAATATATTGGAAAAAATATTCTCTATATTTTAATATGGCATAAAATATTCTAGGAGTTCTGTATGAAGGTGAGGTAACTTTCTGTACTCACAAGTTTCCAGATCAGTCAAGAAGTTTTGAGAAGGAAAAGGTAATGGAGTGACTTGGACTGAAATGAGTAAAATTACTGAAGATCAAACACCTTTCAACAAATTTCATAATGTTAACATTATGGGTACATGGTTTTCTCATTCCAAGAAAAGGAGACAAGGACTCCTTAAAGAAAACTGATATATTTATTCTGGATTTTTTGGTTAACCTGAGAAAGGTAAATCTTGTGAAGTACATCCTCTTGACTATAAACAACATCAAGAATGAAACTCTAAAGTATCAAATTATCTTGTATCTAGAAATGTTTTCTAAGATCATAGTCTTATGATTATAATCATTCAAAATTACCTACATTTCTAAACCCAAAAACTTCAATATCTTATTTCTAAGTGATAAAACCTTTAGAAGAATGAAATTTGGTTTCAATAACAAGACCGGAAAGTTATATGATATTTCTGAAAGTGAGATTGAAGATTTAGCTAAGAATCTGGAAGTAGAAGAAACTTCCAAGAAAGCAAAGAATAAGAGAAAGGAGAAGGAACCCGAAACCATAGAAACCCCTACAGTTCTTGAAAGTCAATCAGCACCACTAAAGCCGAATAAGAAAAAAACTTTCCTTGATGAAGTGGCATCGAAGTGGAGGGAATAGAAAACGAATAAGAAATAATGTGATCCAAGTTTTAGCCTAGATCCTGCTAAGGAAAAGTCTTTGAAAATTCAAGCTACTGTAGAGCTTGAAAAGAATCAAAAAGAAAAGAAACTGAAAAGAAAATGTCTGAAGATGAGATCATTCGAGCACTTTACAAGGATACAGATAAAGCCTCTGAATAGATTCAGGTATTGAAATCCTTTCTCAAATAACCTGTACCAATAGAGACTCTGGGAAATAAATTTTAAATTCTGGAACCTAAAGTGGAAGAATAGATAGTTCAGGAAGAAGAATTAGAAGAATAAAAACAACAAGAATAATATGAGAGTGATGATGTGATAAAAAAAAGTAGAATAATATCATGATAAGGAAATTCCTTCTAATAAGATTTCAATACAGACTTCTCAGGTTGAGTCAATAAAAATTATTTCCCAAGGAAAAGAGGATGATGAACATGAAGAGGTTAATAAAACTTTTGATGATGACAGTAGCAACCATGATTTCATATAACTTTATGATGTTAAGGAAGATGATGAGAAAGAAATGGTTTATGAAGATAAGATAGTCTAACTTTCAGATAGTGAGCATGAGTATCCGAATACAGAGAAGCTTATTTCCAAAGTCAAAAAAGGAAAACAGGTGGTTGGTGATACACCTAAGAAGGCTGTGGTTGTTAAGAAAGATGCTAGTGGTTCATCCAAGAGTAAAGATGAATACCTAGAGAAAGAATCATCTCCTGTAAGGGAATCATATTCTAAATATTTATCTTCAATGGGTCTGGAGGTCATGGTGAAGTCTGTGAAGAAATTATTAAACACGATTAAATTATTTCCAAGCATCGATTCAAGGTATCAGTTGCTTCAACACTCTTTTTATCAGAAGTCAGATTTTGTAAGCATTCTCATGGAAAAAATAATTAAGCTTGAGGTATATTTCCAAACCTTTCATATTGGTTATGATGATCACATAAGATCATGTAAGGAAATAAAAAAGTGGTCTAAAATAACAATTGAAGACTTAATAATTCTTCATGACTTCCAAGATTCAGTGAAAGATTCTTTTGATAAGTTAGATTATAGGATTAAAAAACTTACAACAAGTTTTATAGAGAAGCTGAACCTTGATCAAATAGCTCGAAATCAAGAGGAAAAATATCCGAATAGGAAGTTAAAATCAGTTGTTTTAAATCTGAATAGAGAAAGGGAAGTCAAGGAAGAGTTAGAAGAAAAGTTCAACCAACAAGAAGAAGTAGTGAAGTCTCACGAACAAATCCTTAAATCTCAAGATGAAAAGATAAAGGTTCTGGAAAAGAACAGCTAGGATTAGGAACAGTTTCTCAAGTAGTTTAAGGAAGATCATAAGAAACTCAAGAAGTTAAAGTATAACTTGAGGAAGATCATGTTGAAGGAAAAAAAGGATGAGTGATTTGAATTTCATTCCGAACTTTTTCTTTATTTTTTCCTGTATCAATTTTTACAATCATAATGAAAAAAAATTACCCTTAAGTTGTTTTTTTTGTATAGCTCTAATATTTTAGGTACCATTTTTTCATTCTCTCTATTCCTTTTTGAAAATCACAAAGGGGTAGAAAAGAATGATAAAAAGAATAATTAGTATAAATAAGAGAATGTCATATGTAATGGGGAGTTTAAGTAAGGGGAGTCTACTTAAAGAAGATTTCCTTAAGAAAGAAAAAGTAAATCTCTCTAAGAAAGTCAAGAATACGATCGTTATGGATTTTAAAACCTAAGGAAGAGTTAGTCGTATTCACTATAGTTCATAAGTAATGAGAGATAAGTTTTTAAAAAAAATTAATAAAGAAAATTATTATTCCTTATATTCTTTTTCAAAAGGGTTGTTTGTGCTTTCCAAAAAGGGGGAGATTGTTGAGTCAATAAGGTTTCCTTATGAATTTTTCATTATTTTATGTTTTGAAAATCACAAAAAAAAATCTTGAGGAAAATTATCTTTCCCTAAGGATTATTTTCTTAAGGAGAATTTCATTTCTATAAATAAATTTTTACCCTTACCCTTGTTTTCATTGTCTCATTTTATGTTCTCTCAAAATCAAATTCATTTTATTACTAAGTCAAATATTCATATCCTTATCTAAAACCTTAGAATCGTATAGTTCATTAGATATTGATTCTTCTGCTTTCATATTATGAATTCTCTAAAATTCAGACCACAAATTCTCTAAAATTCAGACTTCAAATTCTCTGAAATTCAGACTCCGAACTCTCTGAAATTTAGACTCCGGATTCTCTCAAATTTAGACTCTGAATTCTATAAAATTTAGACTCTGAATTCTCTAAAATTTAGACTCCTAATTCCTCATAATTCAGACTCTAAATTCCTCCGAATTCAAACTCTAAATTCATCAGAATTCAGATTCCAAATTCCTCAGAATTCAGACTCCAAATTCCTCAGAATTTAGATTTTGAATTCCTCAGAATTCATACTTTGAATTCTTTGTAAAACAGAATCCGATTATGAATTCTTTCTATAATCTTATTGTTTATAAATTTGGATTCTGAAAACTATTTTTTTAAATTCTGGATTTTTATATTTGGTTAAGTTACTTCATTTACCTTACACATGTTTTTATTATGAAATGATTTCATACAATTTTTTTCTAACTAACAGTTGGTTGAGTGACATGTGTACAAGTCCCTTTGAAAATGAAGGAAAAATATTACCATTAGAGTAGGTATCCTACCGTTGATGTTTTTCCATTAAATAGGATGTCATTTGAATGAGCTCATTATCGATCTAGAGATTACATGTTGTGAAGCTGTGAAGTGATTTCTTGAGAGAGACTATCATGCTTTGTGCGTTTCATGAACATCTTGTTTAGCTTGATTCTTGCGACTCCAATTTTTGCTAAGTATAATCGAGGGCTTCCGGGGATAGGAAGACATAGGTTCCAACTACCTTAAAAATCGAGGGATTTCAAGGATAACAAGATAGATTCTGATATTCTTATTGAGGGATTACCCTAGTGTGGGTAAGACATACTTTCTTTAATGTATAAATCAAGGGACCTTTATCCAAGGTTGTTGGATACCCTACTCTTTGGGTTAAAAGATTTCCTACTTGTTACTTGTTCTTGTTTCAAGTTTTATTTATACTGTATTTTGATAACAAAATAAATATAACTTTCTTATACTGTATTTTGATAACAAAATAAATATAACTTTCTTATACTTTGTTGTATTTTTTACTTACTCTGATAATTTAGATTCTATACGGTTTAAGGTAGAATATCTATCTAAGAAAATTGTTCTTAAGTTTCATTCTAAATTCATATTTCAGAACCCTAAACATGTTTGTTTCATTATTAAGAACTAAAAGAGGGTTCGTGAATGTACCTTGTTTAACTTTGTTAAACATAGTTTTCCTTAATGTTAAAAATGATTGTTTTTAAACTTAAAATTTACCCCCTCTTATAATTGATAATCTACATATACTATTTCAATCCTACAACCAGGAGGTATGTATTTTCAGGATAAGAAGTATCTCTATGAGAACATTAACTTGGGAAGTGGAAAAATGAGTTTTCATGGGGAAGTATTAGTTACTCAGGGAAGTAGTCGAGTGTATTTTAATCAGTGTGGCAGGTCGAGTCACATTCATAGCCAGTGTACCCAACCACCGGTGGAGTGATGGTATTGTGTTAGGATGGTACACTTATAGAGGTACTGTAGTAATACTCAACTGATGGGGAGTGATGGAAGAGCTAAGCTAAACTAGAGTACTGGAAGGGGGTCTTCCACCTAGTACCATTTAGGTATTTAAAGTTCTTTTAGCCATGGTGGTTGAGGCTTCATATGCATTACTTTGGAGAAAGATCACAGATTTTAGTAGAGTAGTGCAACACAAAGGAATTAGATTAGAGAACCGGGTGGAGGAATAGGTTAGTTTCTTTTAGTTCATCCAACACTTGTGGATAAATAGGCTAAGCCATTGATAGGAAGAGGTATTATTAGTATATATTCTACTCTTTTTAGTGTTTTATTTAATTCAAGAGCCTAATATTCTTTTATATTTTCACAACTTGTGAATGGTTTGAGTCTGAAAATGGTGTTTGTGAAAGGGGTTATGACGATCACGCACCATTGAGTTTATGGTTAATAGAAATATCTTTATAAAAGGGTTGTGACCTCGAGTTTGGTGAGTATTATTTCCTTTAGGATATTTATATTCTTGAAATGTCAGGTTTTGACTTGATGTTGGGTACAAAATGACTGGTATCATACCAATATGACACTAATTGTTACCATAGGAGAGTATCCTTTATGTCTCCTAAGGGTAATAGTTACATTCATTGTAGAGAATGAGATATCCAGGAAGTCCACATAGGGAAAAAATTTCCACAACTAGGGGATCTCACCGCACAAATTATGACTATTTTTTTGGATTATGGGGGTGTGAGGAAATGTGAATTTACAACCATAGTGGACTGATTTTAGGATGTTTTTCTTGAGCACTTGTTAGGGCTACCACTTGAGATATATGTTGAGTTAAAAATTAAGCTCATGATAGGAGATGAGATAAAATCTATTCCAACTTACAAAATGTAACCAATAGATCTTAAAAAGATTAATACTTAGAAAGAATAATTTATGGATAAGGGATTTATCCATCTAAATACATCACCTTGGGGTTATTCAGTTTTTATAAGAAAGATGAATGGAAGATGTGCTTATTTTTCAATTACTAGAAGTTAAACCAGATGAAAATTAAAAATTGATATCCTCTTCTACACATCGATGATCTATTTAAATAGTTGAGAGGAAATTGGGTATTCTCTAAGATTTAATTGAGGTTGATGTATCATTAGTTGAGAGTTATACCTTCTGATATACCACAGACTACTCTCAAAATCATGTATTTACTATACAAGTTCATTGTGATGCCGTTAGGACCGAAAAATTCTCCATCCGTGTTTATGGACTTGATGAAATGAATCTTTCACCCGTACCTGAATCAGTTTGTGGTTGTTTTTGTGGATGACATCTTGGTGTACTCTAACACTCATGTTAATCATGTCGAATATCTTTACATCATCCTTAGTACATTGAGAGATAATAGGCTATACACCAATCTATCTAAGTGTCAATTATGGATCGAAAAAGTACATTTATTGGGACACATTATATCTAAGGAAGTTGTGGTAGTGGACCCAAATAATGTTTAGGTAGTTGTTTCTTGGGAGTATCCCAAGAATGTTTTTGATATCCGAAGCTTTTTGGATCTAACTTTCTATTATTGGAGATTCACCCAGGATTTTTCCCATTTGGAAGCACCAATTTCGAGCTTGAACAAGAAGGGTATCAAGCTTGAATGGTCTAGTTCACATGATAATGCCTTCTAGGGTTGAACAAGCATTTGAATATGGAACTAATTTTTACCCTACCCAAGTCAGAAGAGTATTATACCTTGTTTTTGATATGTCCAAGGTGGAATTTGGAGTAGTGTTGATGTAGGGAGATTGAGTTGTGGTGTATGGGTCATGAAAGGTAATGCCACATGAATGGAATTACCCTACACACAATCATAAGTTAGTGACAGTGGTTTATGCCTTAAAGTGTTAGTGAAATTACATATTGGGTGAAAATTTTATTATGTATACTGAAAAAAAATATTAAAGTACATCTTTTTATAGTGAGATTTGAACCTCCAATAGTGGATATGGGTTGAGTATATGTAGTCATTTGACTTTGAGTTAGACTACACACCAAAGAATGAAAATAGTGTGCTAATGATTTGACCCAGAAGACACAGACTCATGACGTCCATGAGTTTAGATCTAAGTGGAAGATGATGACTTTGTTAGCTGAGATGTATATAGAGGTTCAGGAGGGCCAAGATTAGATGACCCTAATATCCTTATCATTTGAGTCCAAACTTTTAAACTAGATCAAGGAGAGACTGTATGAGGATATGGAGTGTTTGTACTTGTGGGGATGGATTAAAGGTGGGGAGCCACTTCCTATTTGAACCATATATGATAATGATATAATATATGTTCTGAGTTGTGTTATTGTGCCTACGTAGATGTGTGAGGATCATATGCATGATTTTCATGCCTCAAAGTTGGTGGTTCACCCTAGTTTGACCAAGATGTACCATGATATTCAGATATAGTATTAGTAGTCAGGAATGAAAAGGGATATTGCTGGTTTTATGACACGTTGATACATTCTTTAGTAGGTGAAGGCTGAGCATCAATGATCAGGTTATTTTTTATAGTAGTTTTCCATTATGGACTGGAATTTAGAAGATGTTTCCATGGATTTTATGGTGGTAATTTAGAGTATCTATTGGAAGAATGACATGATAAGGGTGATTATGGCCTAGTTGACAAAATTGGTGCATTTATTTTCTATCTGGTAAAGTTTTACTATTGATCAGTTGGGTGATATGTATGTTCGTGACATAGTTTGTTTGTATGGGGTTCTGTGGACCATAGTTTCAGATCATGATTCATGACTTACTTTGTGTTTTTGGAAAGTCTTATAGAAGTAATTGGGTACCCAAGTGTTATTGAGTATGGATTTTCACCCACAAATAGATGGGAAATTTGAGCATACTATTTAGGTTCTAGAGAACATGCTAGGGGAAGGAATCTTAAACTTTGGGGGACCATGGGATATGCACTTAGTTCTCATTGTGATTGATTATAACATCATTTATTAGGAGAATATTCATATGGAATGACATTAGTAACTTTATGGTATTCCATATAGATCACCTTTATGTTTGATGGAGGCAGGTGAGTTAGAGTTCTTGGGGCCTAGTTTCATACAGGAGATGTCAGAACATGTTTAATTGATAAGGAAACATATTTCTACAACTCAGATTAAAAAAAAGTCTAATGATGATTGATTTCATCGACCTCTTGAGTTTATAGTGTGGTATCATGTATTCTTTTGGGTGTAACCTAGATTCGATCACTGTGGGATTCAGAGGTAGGGATAGTTGGCACCCAGGTTTGTCAGACCATTTAACATTGTGGAGAGAATTTTACTAGTGGAATATCAATTGAATATTAAAAAAAGGTATATTTTTATGAATGATGTTTTTCATGTGTCATGTATTCATAATTATTAACCCAATCCCTCTCATGTGATCGATATTGATGATGTTAAATTTGAGTCTCATGCATCCTTTATGGAGTATCTGATTAATGTTATGGATCACAATGAGAAAGTGTTATGGGGAAAGAATATTCTATTGGTATGAGTTTTATGGAAGAATATATGAGTTTAGAAGGAAACATGGGAGAGGGAAGTAGATATACAAGCTCCATGTCATGACCTTTTTATCTTGGAGGCTTAGTGATTCTTGGGAGTAAAACTCAAGGATAAGCTATTTTAAGGTGGGGAGATTGTAAGATATATACCATTCTATATAAATCCTCATTTTTAGGTATTATTTTATCATATATTAGTTGTTTCTTTATTTGGGGTCATTTTGGGTGAATTTTGAGAACTTATAAATCCCATGGGACTATGCACGGTTGACACATGGTCAGAGAAAATCTTGTACCCCATTTTGAGCTATATGAAGGAGGAACATTGTTTGAACAAATACTGAGACCACCCTCCCCAAAATTTTCACCCTTTGAAATAGGGTATTTTCACAGTTGGTACATGGTTTTTCAAACTATGTTCTCACCTAGGAGTAATCATGCACCCAATTTAGTAGGGGTGCATGGTTATGGCACAAAGTTTTTCAAACCGTGTGGCCCACCTGGGAAACCATGTGTGTGGGTTTGTAAACACCCTAAAATTTTAATTAAAAATTACAAGACCCTTGTGTTATATCCTTAATCATCCCTTCTTGATCTAATATGATTTCAATTTCTTTTAGGGGCTCCAAATAGGGTTCTAAATATCCTCAAACTCCTATATTTTTTAATCAAAGATCTGGTGGAAGGATCAACCTCTCTTCTAGTATGTGATGTATTCTTTGTTTAGGTTCTTATATCTCATGTATTTATCTCCCCACTAAGAGGGATGTATTCCTCCATTATTGATGGTTTAGATCTAGGTTTTAATGGATCTCATTTCATTGGATGTTGATCCTAGGTTTTGATCCTATATCTTCTTCGTTGTTGTTATTTCAATCATTCTACATCAAATTGAGGGTTATAGTTTGAATAGTGTTTGTCAATAATCTTGAGGTAGGTGGTATAATGGATAATTACCATAGTATTTATTATGATAATGTGTATATAGTTATTCTATTTCATTTCCATTTTGTGTAATTGAATTTATATTAGAAAATGTATTTCATTCCCATGTAATTGTGAGACCCTTCACGAATCCCACTAGACCCATTGGAGATTATGAGACTATCTTGATGGAAACCCATGGGGTGTTCCAATTATCCTATAAATGATAATTAGGAAATGTGAAAAGTTGAATAATGGGTGTATAGAATTAAACTAAATCCTTATTGAGTTTTTGATCATGGGATTTAAGTGGTTGATTGGATTAACTTTGAAGGGTTAATGAGTTATTAAATAAATGATGATTAACGGATAAATTGGTAAATAATTTATCTTGTTACTTTTGATAAAAGGTAAGAAACATGGTTGTGGTTGATAAATTAAATGATTACCAGTGATATGAATGATTTATAATAAGGTTAATGATGTTCAACCTCAATGTGTATATATATATATATGATATTTTTGAATGAATGATCAATGAGTTGAGGGTCGTGGAATGCTACTCAAAATAACCATGGGATTCCAAAATACTACTATAGGCCCCTGATACATTCATGTAAACAATGATTTGTGGGTTAGGTACTACTACCCCAAATACCATTGGGGTTCCAGATAGCTGCTCTAGGTCCATAATATTTTGTAATTGGACTGATGTTCTATGTGCCTCAAATAAGGGCACTTGGGTTGATGCTCCAGGATACCAAATGATATTGGAATAAAATTGAACAATAAAATTCCATAAAAAGAGTAAAATATAAAATCCTTATGGTGTATGTTTCAGACTCCAGCATGGGTTGAAACATGTATGATGTGGTTTCATAAATAATAAGAAATGTAAAACCTATTTACTTTTTTTCATTTGATATTTATTATTTATAAAATTCCATACACTGCTATAGACTGGATATTACTTATACACCATTGGTGGTGGCCTACTAAGTTGTACTAACACCCTAATCGGGTTTTTGGATTGGTACCTGAATAGACTTCATGTTTATAGGATTGGATAAGGGCAAGATCCCTATGTTATATGGATGAGTTTGGATTCGTGATGGAGCATGGATGATGGTGTTGTACATGTCATCAAAACCCTCTTTAGAGTTGTAAATGTGTCATTATTTTGGGTTTTCATTTGACACATATATGGAAATAAATATCTATTGCTTTAGTTTATGGTCATTTTATCTATTTTGGATTTATTCATGTTATTTTTGGTTGATTATTGATTATTATTTTTCTTGGTCATTTTTATATTGATTTCCACTATTTTACTACTTTGATAAAGAGGGTATAGTCTGACCAAATTACATATTATACTCTAACTGCTAGTCAGAAGCCTCTGGAGTATAGGGAGGTACACCTGAGGTCATATGGAAAACTGAATCATCACACCATTATGCGACACCTAGGTCAAGGCCTTATAGATATCCATAAAATGTGGGATCAAAGTTAAAATATGAGTGAAAAGGAATTTCTATTTTATTTTATTAAAAATACCTTTATTAAAAAAATATTTCTTAAAATGATTATAGATTAAACAATATTAATAGAAAAAAATGCTCACCATGAATGATAATAGGAGACCAAAATGAATATGATATTAGAATGAAAAATTATACAAATTCAATATATGGGTTATCACGTTTGAGAGATCTTGATTTTAAAATGAGGATAGGAATAGAAACCTTACAAGTTGAGTCACATTAAAATAAAAACACATGAAAGAGAAAGACATTGATATTGAAAATAAAATACCATGTATAAATAATAATTCATGAAATGAAATTAAAATTAGGAAGTATATACACTATATAAATGTAAATTGGTGCATAATAAGAAGCATGTATCAAGAAATAAGAATTTAAACCAAGGTACCATTTTAAGTAATAAAATATTTGAGGTAAGAATGATTTGATAATAAGGTTATAAGGATTAATATATAAAACCCAAAAAAATATAGATTAAATAAAATATAAAGTATTCATTGGGTATAATAAATCAAACTTGGGATAATAGAGTTCAATACTAAAGATTGTAACTCAATGGAAGAAAATTGAGTTAGCACAAACCCTTAAAAAATCATTATCTTTAGAATAAGAAACCCATGAAATGTAAATAATGATATATAATTTTAAATCCAATATATTTTATTAATATAAATAAATTTCCAATATATACACCCAAAAAAAAGTGGTGAATATGAACTATATTTCAATGAAATAAAATTGAGATCTAAAACTCTTACCTTGGTTCTGATTTTCTCTATGCATGGCCCTAACCTCATTAATAATTAAATTAATTTTGTTAGATACATTATTAGAAACCTTATTTATATATATTTCATTTTACAAGTACAATTTATTATCATATTCTACTTATTTATTATATAGTTTTTACTTATGTTGGTTATTTGAGGTGGTTTGGTCAATTTCTACGTAAATCTTTTGGTATGTTGACCATTGACAAAGGAATTGTAGAATAAATTAAAAATAGTTTTAATTATAGGGTTATATTTACTTTATTATTTTATTTTCTTTAAATTTATATATTTATAAAAAATTTAATAAAGTGAACTTAGATTAGGAAAAGTACTCCAATTTGTTCAATTAAAGGTGGCTAAGTTTACTATGACAGTTTATTATTAATATCGCATATAAAATGCCAAATATTATATTTATATAAAATTAATAGTTTCATAAAAATAATTTTTTACCTTAAAATAAAATTTTAACTTCATACATGTTATGTGGTTATGGAAATCAAAGAACATTGATTTGCGGAGGCGGTAGTCTGCACAAATGCATGATCACTATTCTTTAGTTTTTATAAGTGAATGGGAAAGAATATATATAAGTGTTATTTTATTAATATAATTACAATTAATTATACTAATGATACTGATATCATTATTTTAATTTAGTTAGGGTAGGTTTGGAATAAAAAGATTAAGACGAAAATGATAAGGATTAAGTAATACTCACTTTGGGACCTTGAACATTATTTTGAAAGTATCCTTCGAAATGAGGGAATTAGGATAACTTATGATGACTAGGGGCCTTAAGTTTTGAAAGAAAATTATTATAGGAAAATTTGGTAGTTTTTCAATGAAATTTATAAGGGTAGGTGTAACTTTTAGAGGGTGGAAGTGATCCCCTTTTATAAGTGAAGAAAAAGGAACTTTTGTGAACACTCATTATTTTTCAATAATATAATGATACTATTCAAGTTTAATTGGTTCCAAATGTGATAAATAATGGAGTTTTTTGTGAGATAATATCAACCAATCACCTAAAACTAATTCCCACAAAGTTTTTATACATTTTCAATACTTTTACTACTTGTTTTTTTACATTTTACCATTTTGGATTTTTACATTGATAAATAGTTTTCAACGAAGTAATTTATGATTTACTAAAAATAAAAGATAATTTATCTTCCAAAATTTGGGTTTTATAAACCTATATTTAATCTCCATTTAACATAATTCATTTTTTAAATATGATAAAATTAACTTTTAAATTAAAACATTTTATATATAGAAGTGTTTATTGTAGAAAAATGACGTTTTAACCATTATGTGTTCTTAATATTATTTAGCATTGATTAAAAATTAAATGTGTGTTAATATAATTAATTTTTTTTAAAAATAATATTAGATTCATTATTTAAAATAATTTAATTTAATATATTAGATAAAATTTATAAAATATTAGTAAAATAAATCTTTGAAAATAACAGTTTCACTATTATCACTCTAATTAACTTTAATATTAGTAAAATTATTTTTATAAATAAAAATAAAAGTGAAATTATTTTATAAAATTAAAATTATGATATAAATTATGAAATAATTTTTTTATATTTAATTTCTATAAGTGATAAAAATAAATTTGTTAATATAATTGAATAAAAAATGTTTTTAGAGTAAAATATTATTGAAGTTTCCAAAATGTTAAACATGGGTTTTATAAATTCAATATAATATTTTTAAATGACTTATTTTAATTTATAAATATATATTTTTATATAGAAATTTTTCAAACACTTTTAATTCATTATTGTATTATGATAATGTCATAAAAGTGACAGTATTATCAAAATCGGTATTTTTTCACTATTCACCTAAAAACCAATTATTCTAGAATCATATCAAAATTTAACCCTAATATAATATTAAAATGATCAATTCAAAGAATATTTTCATTTTAAAATATTAAAATTCAAAACTTATAAATTTTTCTGTTAAATTAAAATATAATATATAAAGAAAGAAACTTGTGTTGAAAAATGCCCTTTTAAAACATTAAGTGTTCTTAGTCTTATTTTTGTAAGCATTTATAATCGATTAAAATATTTTTATTTAATATAGGTATTATTAATTTTAAATTTTCTTTATAATATTCATATAATATTTCTTGAATCATTTTTTGGGTTTTTCATGTGAAACAAGTTATTAACATAGTGTTTATTAAAGTGAAATTATATCTAGAAATATCAGAATGTTAAATTATCACCATTAAATAAATTACATCCTTACAATTTGTATTATCTTTTATTAATAAGAATATATAATTTTATAAAAAATATATACATGAATCAAGACATAATTTCTAAAGAGTTTTCTTCCTCACTATCCTTGGTAATACAAAGAAACTATTTATCCCAAATATGCTTCTTTTAGAGTTCCCAAATGACATGCCTTTTACAAATCCTTTTTCATTATCATGTTTCCAACCAAATAAAATATCTAAAATGATTTTGTTAATATCCATTAGAATCAGATTAAATGATCATATGAATATGAAATATCAATCCTAAGATTTATTTTCCAATGAATCCTTCATTTCAACCTATGATATTTTTATTTCAACTATTTCACACTTGGTTAATCCTATAACTCTCTTACATAAACCTATATTACATTAAGTTGTATTATCTCATATTTCTTAAATAATATATTAAATTAATTAGGAAATAAATAATCCATATGGGTTCATCAAGACTATATGAATTGCCAATGTATATTCCTTAAGAGTGTTATTCAAGGTGTTCGGTCTTAGGCCCACTCATTGTGCAATAAAGTGAATATTGAGTTGATACTCAACCAAAAAATTTCAGTGTGATTACCCTTAGGTGAATTTGTTCCACATTTGGATCCAATTTATAGTATCTAAATTTGGATTTAATATCTAGTAGAACTACACAATCTCTACTTTACCAAAACTTCAGGATATTATCCTATATTTAGAATTATCCCTTATACTTATTCTTTGGGTTCTCATTGAAGTTACCTTATCATAATTCCTAAAATATTCAATATCCCCTCAACAAACCCAAGGGGTTATATATAACTTTTAAATTATGATCAACCTGGAAGTACCAACCATTGATGGCATTTATAACTCTTAAATTATCCTTAACCTATAACATCCTAATATCCAAAGTTATTTAAACATTGATTTGATTCCAAATGTGACACCATATGAATATGACCATCTTAAATAAATGTATTAAATAAAATATATAATCACAATACATTCTCATGATCTTTTAAGTTTAGAGTTGTATAGAATTAAGGTAAAACATTAACTATCAAACCCCTTGTATTTTTCAACTAATGGACATTTTTTCTACCACATGTTCAACTTCTTAACCCATAAAAATTCTTCAACATCTCCCAAAAATTCTACACACGTGATACCCTTCCAAACACATCACATATATTACTTTTCTTTATAACCTGTGGAAATAGAAACATAATAAAGAGGTGATATAAGATTCTCAGAAAGGGTAACCATAATCAATAATAATCAAATATCATAAGTGATCATAATATGAGAATATGAGTATATTTAGGATATATAAGAATGTTTTACCCAATAAATCGTTGATAAAAATCATGGAATAAGGCATGTAATAACATAATAATACATCTTTAAAATAACATATATCATAAAAATAAGGAATACTTATAGAATTGTGGCACAACCATAAATATATGGAAACATCACCTTCATGAGTAATAAACTTCCACCCACTCTCACTAGTTAACTTAATTATACCCATGTATACATCAAATTTATGATTCACACACTTAAACCCATGCTTGCAATAAAATAAACTCTTTCCAAGTATACATGTATCATGATATATAAACTTTTATTCAATGCATTGGAGTGTGATATAAGACCCCACTCATCATCATTCATACATATGAGTGACACTTTAAATAAATCATTAATCATATAAAAAATAACCCATCAAAAAAATGGGTTTCATATCATTTTAAAATGGAATCATATAAGAAAAAAATCTATAATTCCATCAACAATCATAACATGATATACCCATGTAAAATAAACATGTATCCAAAGATATTCAAAAAAAATATAGTTAAATACACTTCAATTAAAATGATAAGGTATATGGTTTAGTAAATAATTCCCCCAATCAGTCAATGTATGAAATCTAGGTGAACACCCTTTAATCAATGGAATAAAACATAGAGTGTTTATAGATGAAAGTCATTGGAAGAGATATTAAAAATATTCAATGTCTAAGAAAGGAAAAAATCATGATATATCATTTCTATGATAAAAAATAATATTTCATAAGCCATCCAGTGAAAGAAGGCAGTGATATCATTTGAATAATATCCCCAATCAACTATAATATATGTTAAAGGAAAATAAATTAGATAAAAAACACTATTTATGTGTTTTAAAAAGAAATCAATCTGGAAATAGAAAATATCCTTGATCTTTTGATATAATTTTAAAACAAATATATTAACAAACTAGGAGAAATATAATTTCTTTTAAAAACCTTGAAAACATAGAGGGAAATTTTCATATAAAATGACAAAGGTCATAGAAAGATACATTCACATGGAAATGCTAAAGGATATTCATTTATTGAAAAAAACCCATATAGAAAATATTAATATTATATTTTTTAAAAAAAATCAAAAAAAATAAAGGTATTTAAAAATGAAAATTTTCAATTTTTGAAATAAATATACAGATATCCAAAAAATGTGTAATCTAATTTAAAAAACTTGTGAAAAAAATCATTCTGTAGTATTAAAAATACATTTACTAAAAACTAAATAACTTGAAAAATTATATCACAACCAATTTAAAAAATGAAAATATGGGAAAAATATCACCATGGATGGATATAGGAAAAGAAAATTTTTGTAATATTTGAATAAAAAACTATACAAATTACCTATATGGTTTATCATATTTGAGATATCACAATTTTAAAATGAGGATGGTAAGAGAAACCTTACAGCTTGAGGAAAATTTAAATCAAAACACTTAGAGGAGAAATATATTAAAATTTAACCTCAAATACCATGAATAAAATATAGTTCATGATATAATATAACAATTAGGATATATATATACAATATATAAGTAAATTGGTTCATAATAAGAATCATCTCTCAAGAAATAGGAATTAATGCCATGAAACCCTTTTAAAAAAATAATGCTTGAGGTAAAAATAATTTTATAATGACGTTAAAAGGAAGATTTTTAAAACCCTAAAAATAAGTAGGAAATATAATAAAAATTATTAATTAGTTAGAATAAATAAAATTGAAAAAAATATAGTTCTATAAGAATGTTTGCAACTTAATATAAGAAAATTGAGTTAGAACAAACCCTTATAACATTGTTATCTAATGAATCCAAATCCTGTTAAAGGTAAAAAAATGATATGGTTTTTTAAATCCCATATATTTCTTGAAAATACATACATGGATAATATATAAATCACAAAAAAGTGGTAAATATGAATTATATCACATTAAAACAGAATTTTAATCCAAAACCCCAACCTTGGTCCTGATTCACTCTGCTCTTGAGCCCATCTTCATGAATAATCAAAATAAGTTTATTAGATGCATTTATTGGAAATTTATTCATATATTTTTCATTTACTAAGGCCCATTTGTTATCACTTTCTATTTATTTATTATATTTTTTTTTATGTTGGTTATTTGAGGCGGTTCAATTAATTTCTATGTAAATCTATTGGTATATTTACCATTTTTAAAATATTTTTAGAATAAATTCATAATATTTATGATTTTAGGGGTTTATTGCCTTTATTATTTTACTAGATAAAATTTATATATTTATAAACATTTTTATAAAGTGAACTCAGAGTAGGAATGGTACTACCATATGTTTATTTTAAGTGGTTAAGTTTACTACGTCTGTTTATTATTAATATCATGATAAAATGTAAAATATTATCTATATATAATATTAATAGTGTAATAAAAATATTTTATTTAATTTAAATAAAATTTTAATTCATACATGTTAGTTAGTTACAGAAAATAAATCACACAACTTCTTGAAGGTGGTAATACGCACAAACGCACAATAAACATTTTTTTCTATATGGATAGGAAAGAATAAATAAGGGTTGTTCCATTGATATAATAATAATTAAATAGACTAATTATACTTATATAATTATTTTACTATGGTTATGATAGGTTTAGAATGGAAATATTCAAAATAAAAGGATAATGATTTAGTAATACTCACTTTGGGACCTTAAACTTTCTATTGGAAGTGTCTTTGGAAATTAATGGATTATGATAACTTACAGTGACTAGAGGCTTTATTTTGAGAAAGCTAATTTTTGTAGACAAAAACTGGTCATGGTTTACAATAAATTTATAATGGTATTTGTAACTTTGAGAGGGTGGAAGTGATCTCCTTTTATAAGTGAAGAAAAGAAAACTTTTGAGAACACTCATTAATTTTCAACAATGATATGATTCTATTCAAGGGTAAATGGCTCAAAAAGTGATAAATAAAGGATTTTTTGGTTATATAAGGTCATTTAATCCTCTAAAAATAATTTTAAAACATTATTTAAACATTTTCAATCCTTTTACCAATTTTTTTTACATTTTTCCATTTTGGTTTTTCTTTGGTAAATAGTTTTTAACTAAATAACTTATGTTTTACTAAAAATATAAGATAACACATATTACCAAATTTGGGTTTTATGAAACTAAATTTAATCTCAATTCAATCTAATTCAATTTAAAAATAAGATAAAATATACTTCTAAATTAAAACATTTTACATATAAATAATTGTTTTTTATAGAAAAATGAAATTTTAACCATCATGTGTTCTTAATTTTATTTGGAATTAATGAAGAATTAAATGCATGTTAACATAATTATATGTGTTTAAAAATCACAATATAGTGATTATTTAAAATTAATTAATATAATTTATTTGATAAAATTTATAGGATATTAATGAAACAAATCTTTAAAAATAACAATTTCACCATTATCAGTGTAATTAACTTTGATATTAGTAATATTATTTTTATGATTAAAAATAAAACTGACATTATTACATATTATAAAAATTATGATCTAAACTATTATATCCGTTTCGTTATATTTAATTTCTACAAGTGATGAAAACAAATTTTTTAATATAAGTGAATAAAAATAGTTTCTAGAGTAAAATATTACACATTTTTCCAAAAAATTAAACATGGGTTTTATCAATTATATATAGTATTCTTATTTTATTTATTGTAATTTATAAATATATTTTTCTATATAATTTTTTTTTCAAAAACATTTAATTCATTATTTTGTTATGATAATGTCATTAAATTGATGATATTATCAAAAAAATCTATAATATAATTTTTGACACGATGAATTAAAATTTTAATTACATTTTAAAATATATAAATTATAAAATTATAAAATTTATCTTTTTTAAAAAATATAATATATAATGAAAAAAATTATTGGAAAATTCTATTTTAAAGCATTAAGTGTTCATAACACTATTTTTTAAGAATTTATAATTGATTATAATCTTTTTATTTACTAGATAATTTATTATTAGTGAATTTTATTAATAATATTCATACAATATTCCTTGACTCATCTTAGTTTGGTGTTGTGTTTGAAAGAAGTTATCGGTATAATGTTTATTTAAATGAAATTATATTATGAAATCTCAACGTGTTACAATTATATAGTTTATTGATCATTTCATATTGATGTTATATATTGTATCATTTTAATTATATACAAAACTTTTTTATTCCATGAAAAGTATATATCCAATATATTGATTGGTCACACCAGATTTATAGGTGGAAGTCATTTTTTACTTATTTATAAGAAAGTGAAATCTTTCCAAAAGTTTACTTGTAGACACCCTTGGTACTTATTTCTAGGCCATGTTGATAAATAATGTGATTTGGTCCATGTGGTGAGAGGACTCATATATCGACATAAGGTAGCTTAGGTTGGTTCATATAAAATTGGTATCAAATCTTAGTTATGTTTATGTTATTTAAGAAATGAGGTAGACAATGAAAGTTATGGGTTATAACAGAAATATTGGGCTAGTGTCCTATTTTTTTCAGAATCCAAAGATATATTTATAGAACTAGAAGAACACACCCCATAATTTTATTGAAAATATCAGACACATTTAATTTATATTTAATTTTAATTAATAATTACTTCACCTATGACATTCTTTATTGATCAAAATTCCATCACCACTCTAGTTGCATTTTCATTGCAATAAGAATTCAAACGAGGATCCCTATAGATTTATCCACATATGATCTAAAAATATTTGAATAACGTTCTTGATATTTTTCGTTCTAATAAAAAATAATTATGTTCTTTATACAATTCTTAATTGATTATAAAAATATTCTCTTGTTCTCTATCTATGTTCTTGAGAGAGGTGGAATGAAGGTTCTCTCTAGGGATTAAGATAATTCTAGACCATGTCTTCATTGTTTCAGCACATTCTTCATAAGAAAAATGACATCTTTTTAAATATATACTTAGGGTTAAATAATAATAGCTGTATAATGTTTTTTATCATCTATTTATTTTTTATTTTCTCCATGGATCGAAGGCCTTTCAACTTTTATTTCATATATATTTTTCTTTTTTAAATGGGTTGATAGTGATCCCTTATATGTCATGGATGCCCATATTACATGGTTTGAAGGTCCATAGGTACAAAGTATTTTTTATATTTTTTCATTGATCTAAATGAAAAGAATCAACCCCTCCACAAAATAGCTTTAATATATACACTTATCTCACCACCTGATGATGATATTAACTTGTTCTTGACCAATACATAGCTATTAAGGGACCAAGACCAGTATCACATCCACTTTTTCCCACCTACTTGATGGTAAGCTATCTCCTCCTAGTGATTTCTACACCTCTAATCCATATTTCTGAAGATTCTCTACTGTAGTTTAACCACTACACATTGATGGACTAGAGGCCTAGTGGCTTGAAGTCCCAATACATAACTAAAAAGGATAATTTTAGAAAATAGTATAACTACTACCATACCCCTCTACAATACCTGCTATAGTACCCTCACTACTACAATGTTATAATACTTAAGATATTCGCTACCACCCGGTTTTGGACCCAGGTTTCATACATGATTACTTGGAGTGTTTACCACTTGGGTAAGCCCCCAAATCACGAAAATATATTTAGGTTATGATCCAAATGGAACCTTCCATATGTATCTACTATTCCACTATTCACTGCCTAATTCAAGGGTGTAAAGTCTCGAACTTGGGCAGTTCCAACCATAGAGTATAGTAGTCACCTAGCATATGCCACTTTAGTCACCTACATGGTCTTATCCTCTTATTTATTCAATGAAATGTGGTTATTATAATATCATTTCTTAAATAAATAAATTAATAATTATTTAAATGATATTAAAAACTATATTGTTTCTATTGGGTCATTAAACTCAAACTGTAGACTCCCATATAATATTATATTCACTAAAATTTTGAATAAATATTTATTTAAATTATTCACGTAACATGAATAAATATTTACTTTATTTTATTCAGTAAATTCATACATTAATAAATATTATAATCAAAACCTTATTAATAAATAAGAGGTAAAATTAAAATCACTTATTCTAAACTTGAATATCTTATGGTTGAATTTTTTTGATCAACTCTTACTTGAAAAAATACTATTATACAAACTAGGGAAAAATTTATTCTTAAATTTAATAGAATTTAATGAGATTCTGGATACACATAGTATGTGAAACTCTAGGCCTCTTTCTATGATTTAAATAACTATATTTACCTAATGTATATGATCAGCATCCAACAACACATCATGAAACCCATAGAAAATGAATTTAGTTTAGAAACCAAAAAACCTTCATATGAATGATATTATGTAATAAAATCTATTTTCAACCAATATATCATTAGGAAGGATTCATACTTATATCATCACCCAATATTCTTCATTTCTCATTCTTTGATTTTATGAAACAAAATCATCTATAAACTATCGTGGCTATGGATTTTTATAGACAATTCTATTTGAATGGATGGGGAAGAGACATCTTATTCCTATGGTATAGAAGCTAAAATTTCTTTCCAGACCATTAGATTAATGTTACATCACTTATGATGCACCTAATGAATTCTACCTTTCCATGAGCATATATCATCATGGTTTTCATCTATAAATCGACACACATGATTCATGACACACATTAATAATGGATTCTAGTATAAGAACCAATACAAAAATCCTTAGATAAGAATATTTAATAGAACATAAAAAATGTGGAATTCTAATTGGAAGATTTTTCATCATGATATCCTTTCTTGGGGATCACCAAGTACAATATTCATAAGAATAAGTATTAATTATTATGATTACTTAACACTTGATAGTCAAATATTATCTATTCCTCTCCAAATAGGTATATCTAGACCACATGAAATATTTATTTAAGAATATTTTCACAGAATCTATGGATTATAATTATAGTGATGAACTACCCATTAACTAATTGGTGTGAAAAATATTCCAGGGATATTATCACAATAATATTACCCTTAAGAAAAATTATTATGTGATAAGAATAAATATATTTATATTTTAGTAATCAAAAGTAAAAAATTAGATGGTTCTAGGTCACCAAAACAAACAGAACCCCACTTACACTAGAGACAAATGTAAATAACTCTTAACCCACTAGGTCTCACATGATGTTTATGATTTTGATGAGATAAGACTTTAGTTAATGGGTTTACAAAATTTTCCACTTTGGATACTCTGTTAATTGTGACTTTTCCTCTTTGAGTAAAATTTCCCAAGAGATGATACTTATGATGTATATTATTTTTATATTGACGTGACCTTGTCTCCTTAGGCAAAACCATTATTTTAGTTTTATTACATTGAAAAATAATGGATTTTCATTTCTAAGAATAACACCAAGATTCTAATTGAAGTTTTTTATCTATAATAATTATTTAATTACATTTGAAGCTATAATATACTTCAATTTTTCTATAAAATCATCAACTATTATATCTTTATAAATTTTCTAAATCATGAATCCTTCATTGTGGAAAAAATATCTTTATTGTGATTTGAGATCATTCTAATCTATTAGGAAACTTTCTTCTATGTATCCTCTTTCAACTAAGGTACATTGGGATATATTTTACAGCCGATGAATGTGGATCTCCTAGTCCTTCTTGATAGATTCCAACCATGTTCAAGGAAAAATAAACATTAATATTGGTGCATAGTATGATATATATGATAGATCCAATCACTGATGTGTAAGGTATTCTAAGCATTCATTCACTCTCTTTATGTTCCATGGTACTCATTTTCTTGGAGAGATGTATACCATGGGACATAGGAAATAACCCTCTCTTTGATTGTTCAAACTGGTAGCTTTTCAATACCTTTATATACATTGACTTAGTCTAAGAATACTCTAAGATCTATCTCGATGTATCTTATTTCTTATAATATAGGATTATTCACCTTAGTCTTTCAAAAAGAATCATTTATTCAATACATCTTAACAGACCATAATACTAACATCTCATTTCTCAATAGTATATCACTAGGAAAACAATTTCACTCCCATTTAACCTCTTATAGACATAAGGAACACATTCATTATTAATCAAAACAAACTCTATTATAGAATCATCAAAGAAAATATTCCAAGATCTTGATTGATTCTTCAACCCATAAATAGATATATGAAACTGTCATACAATATTGGCATCCTTTAGTGTCACAAAACCTTTTGGATGAGTCATATAAAAATCTTCCACAATATTTCTAGAGAATTATTGACATCCATTTAACAAATTTTATAATCATGGAAAGCTTCTATGAAATGCAGAATTATAATGGATTTCTACATTGAAACTGGTGAAAAGGTATCATCATAATCTATTCCATGATGTTATTTGAAACCTTCTATAACCAATTATGATAAATCTGTACTAACATAAACATCCATGTCTAGTTTTTTCTTGAATAACCATTTTAATTAATCTGGTTTTACATTAACTAGAGGATCTACCAAAACCCAAACTTTATTTTGGTACATTGAATGTATTTTAATATTCACAGCTTATTTCAAATTTCCAACTTCAGATCTATTTACTACTTCTTTTTAAAATTGTGGTTCATTATATTCAAATAATAATGTGAAACCATCCTCAATGATAATAAAACTACATCTCTCTGGTTCTTTAACCTATTTAGTGATCCTATTCATTTCTTATATCTCTAGAATAATTTATCCCATGAGGTCTTTTTGAAATTGTTTTAGTGTCAACTCTTGTGCATCTCAAGCTTCGATTTCATTTAAGTCTATATAGACCCCACTATAAAATTTAGAGTCGCGCTCCCTTTCTAGAAGTATGGTATGAATTTACATGATTCTATTTATACCTAAGCGATCATATAAATAATATCCTCTTGTCTCTTTTGGATATCCTATAAAGATACACTTTCTGCCTTAACATGCAAAATTGATTCTAGAATTAGCCTTAACAAATGCTTTCCATCCCCACACACGTATATGTGAAAATGGAATTCTTTACATACCATATCTCATATGGTATTATGATTCATTCTATGGTTTAAACTTGTTTTAGTGTCCATGTTTCTAATTTTAATTCATATTCCAAAAAGGATAATGGAATATTTTTATGACTCATATTTGATCTCACAATGTCTGAAAAGTTCTAGTTCCCTTTTGACTAACACCATTAACTATGGTGTATAACTATGAGTGAATTGGTATAGTGTACCATTCTCTTTTAGATAATCAATAAACTATTGGTTAAGATATTCCCCATTTACATTTTATTAGAGTTTCTTTATCTTTTTACCATGTTAGTTATCTACTTCATTCTCATGTTCCTTAAATTTCTCAAAGGAATCAATCTAATACCACGTCAAGTAGATAAATACATATTAACTGAAATTTTCAGTAAAATTAATGAATCAAGAGTATTTAACACTATCTACTACTAGAAAAGGACCACACACATATGTGTGAACTAAGTCTATAAGATTTGTGGGTCAATCTACTTTTCCACTAAAAAGAGTATTGATTTTTTTTCTTTATAAAAAATTATGAAATATATGTAAGGGTTTTAACTCCAAAGAATATAAATACCATTCTTGATATAATTTCATTAAATGCTTCTAGTTTACACGAAAAAGTCAAAGATACCATAATTTAGTATAACATGATTCATGTTAACTTGATTTGTTATTAATTTCCAAGACCTGTTTTTTATATTCTAATATACAAATAATGTTATTCATATGCACCTTATCATAACATATTCTATAATTATAAAAGTATAAACTATTATTTCCAAAAATTAAAATAAATCCATCCATAACTAAATCCTATATATAAATTTATTTTATTTACATTGGAAATGTAATAATAGTTTATCAAAACTAAAACTCTTCCAGTTAGTAATGTGAGATTAAAGTCTCCCATAGCCATAGAAACTAATCTCTATCCATTGGTAGCTCTAAGATTCAACTTACCATAAGTAATATTCTATAACATATTTGGATCCTATATTTGGATATAAATGTTTAAACTACAAGATTTATATAATTCCCAATTCGTAAAAATGGAAAGATTACACTCAAAAATGAATGTACATAAATCTTCCCATTACTTCTTTACTACGGTACAATTATTCTTTAAGTGAACCTTATTTCTACAAGAAAAATATACAACATCATTCGCTTCATCCTCATTATGAATCTTTTTATCACTTGAAGTGATTTGAAAAGGTTCCTTTGGATTATGACCTACCTTAGCAATTTTTTCCTTACCTTTCCTTTTGTTCACCATAAGAACATAATACCTATCTCTATTCATTTCTTTATCCACTTAGATAATCAAAGTAAAAAAATCCAGGAGCAACTTATCAATAATTTAATGATTAAATTAACAATAAAACTTGATAATTTTATTATAAGTGAGGATAAGATGATATATGTGAACAACTCTTTGTCTACTTTGAATCCCAAAATTACAATACACTCAATTTATCCGATCATTTTGACTAGATGAGGTTTATAATGGACTCCATCTCCTAACATTCATGTAAAGAGTTCCTTGGAGGCTTCATACCTATATTTTCTTTCTTTATCCTGATAAAGATAATGAAGATGATACTACTGTGTGTAAATATCCCTATCATCATGAAGCTTCTAAATCTAACTAGTCATAAATTATGACATGAAGCATTGGATATCCAATGAATCTTCCACTTGTTTTTAGAATATATTTTTATCCATACTTGACTCCTCATAAGGTTCATCAGGAACAAGTGACTCCAGTACATACAAATTCCTTTCTTGGAATAGTACAATATGTAGGTCCCTATACCATTCCTTGAAGATTTCTTGGGTTATGATATTCTATTCCACCGCAATAAAATACAATGATAGTGTTGTTTGGATTGAGATTATATTCAACAAATAAAATAGTGTTTTAGTAATTTATCTTGATTTCTGATTATAATAAAATTAAATATTTAATTAAATATTACACTATTTTACCAAATCCCAGCATCCCTCTTTGATGGATTAAAAATATTCAACCACTCAGATAGTCTAGTTGAAATGATCCATATTCCCCTTCTCATAACTCATAAAAAAGACCTTATTAAATTACTCAAAAGTTTTTATGTGGGTCTTTCTTTCCAATTTCATTCTCCCAACCCATTGATCTATTGAGTGGTCTCCCTAATCCTAAACTCCTAAACTTGGATTTCCTTAATGATTTATTACAATTTACACCAAGTATTGATAAAGAAACTAATCTGGACGATAACTTGGTTAAGTATACCAAAGTATTTCATTAAAATAACTTAATAATTTAATGTACATTATTGAGGGATAAACTAGTACATTTAATTATGGTAGTATTCCAACTCAAGTGATAGATGTCATTTTGATGAAATAAAATTTTAATTTGAAGAGTTTTTTATAACTTATGTGTAAATATAAGATATAATTCAATATTTGAATCCCATGGGGGGTGAGTCCGATGTAGCGCTTGGGAGCCGCGGCCTAGGGTTTCCGCCTCCCGACCCAGCACCGCCTTCTGCCCCAGCGCCACCTCCAATCCCTGATCCTCTCCGTCTCTGTGACTCCAGTCGACAGATCTGCCATCGAGCTTCTGGATCCGCTGCCGCGAGACTTCCACCATGTGTCGCCCTTCCAGATCTGAAAGTGCGTCATCCTCCCGGATCCCGCAGCCGTGAGGCGCCCCTCCGGTTTCTGACGACGTCTTAGATCCCGCCGCTACGAGTTGCCCTCCTGGGTCCGATGCCGCATCGCCCTCCCGAACCCCGCTGCGCGAGTCGCCCTCCTAGATTCCGAAGACTCCGCGTCTCTGTTGTCCATGGGAAAAGAAAAATGACATATCCCACCGGCTCCTGTGATTGCGAGTCCGTTGCTGTAGATGGCTTGCTCGAAGCTGATGTCCGCGACGACGAAGAAGCCTCCCCTTTCCCGCCGTTGCGAGGTCACAGATCAACCTTCCGCTCACCCAATGGAGTTTCGCTGTTATCTCTCAAAGGCGGCATAGGATACCTGAGCTACCCTTGTGGTTCGCTGTGCCACACTACCACCGATGTATTCCGCTTGTCGAATGGTGTACCTTGGTCTGAAGCTGCCACGGATGGCCGATGTGGCATCTGGCGCTCCTCACATAGGCTTGCCACAACTTCTTCTGGTGGGGCAGTGTTCCGAGTGGCCTTTTTTTTGTGTCCTAGACTGGTTTGGTTTCGTTGGATTCATATTGTGGTAGGGTCATCATTGACAGCCTGGTCCTATACGTGGACACAGATGGTCCTCACAGGAACGCTCGGTGTCGGTGGTTTGTCCTATGGTGCTTTTGTTGCTTCTTTGTGCCCTGATGGCTCTGCTTCTCTTTGTTTCCTCTACCATTTTTGCTTTTGTTGCTTCTTTGTGCCCTGATGGCTCTGCTTCTCTTTGTTTCCTCTACCATTTCTTTGTGCTCCTTCGCACACAACCCCATCTTGGTTGGCTATGATGGATTCCACGATGTTTTGGATTGTGTTTGTTGCTTTAGTGAATGCAAATATATTGGGGGTTCTTTTTTGGTGTGGTGGTGTATTTGCAGTGATTTGATTGGTTTGATGATGCTCCTTCCATCGACTATCCTCTACATTTGTTTTGGTGTTTTAGTCTGGTTCTATCATGTGTCTTCAATGGTGGATCCTCTTGGACATACTGATTTTCTTGTGGTTCTTGTTTTGTTTCTCACTTAGCCTCAAAGTGATTTTTGTTAGGTTCTCACTCAGTTATAAAGTGATTTATTGGAAAATACAAAAAACAATATTAGCAAAATGTGTAAATATAATTTATTTTATTCTCACATGATGATTAATTTTATGTGATAATTATAGAAGTAATTAACCATGTTTGATAAAATAATGTATTCATATTAATTTTACTAGTAAGATATCTTATTTTATCCTTTGTTTAATTGTTAATTACTTCAAGTGAAACTTATATAAGTAATTAAATATACCTTAAAAAACCTCACAAAAATTATTTTATTTTATATAGGAAAGATTGTGAATTTATTTAATGTATATGATCATGTTTTAACATATAAATAAACCATATATCACATTAATAAATAAACAACCACGCACTAATAAAATAAAATAAAGATATGAAATGATCATGATATTTATGTATTGGTTGTTTGATCAAGAGTTTATAAACAAACCTTGAATCTAGGGGAAATAACTAATCGATACTTTACATGACTCGAGTTACTGTATCTCACCATTCACCTATGTTTCTCTTTTCTTATATTCATCTCAACTCAGGCCCTAAACCACCTCCTCCTTATGAGATTTCCATCATTTAAAAATATATTATCACATGCAACTGAGGGGTACCAAAGGTTTAGGGTTGCATCAAATAATCCTTGGAAATGTAGTCCAGTAAAAAATAATGAAGGGAGGTATGCTAAATCGGTTAATATATTTAATTTAATTGTAATTATCACATAACAAATCATGAAATAAATAATTAAACTAAATAAATAAATCTAACACATACAAAAACTAGTCAAAGATCATTCTTAACCACAAAATGAAATGAAATGTGCATATAGTATTGCTAACATTCATTTCCAATAATTCATTTTAAGATGAATTGACTTAAATTAATAGATTAATAAATAAGTTATTAAATTATTTCATTATATTATATTCTACCCAACTTCTTCTCTTAGAGAAATTTTAAGAATCATATCAATTATTTTTAAATAAATTTAATAAATTAAAATTTAAAATTTAAAATAATTAAGTATACAATGTGATCATTAGATACCACATGGTGTGTAATAATAATATAATATTAAAATATCATATATAGAAATTAATATATCACATGATCCCTATGTTTTTTTACTGCATGCTATACAACATGTAACACCACACAAAGTGTTATCACATACACAATATATTATTCAATGTGATATAACTGTGTAGTATTCATGGTGCGTATGACCACATGATACAGAATTAATGTACATGACATATACCATTGGAATGTACACGACATGTACCATTGGAATGTACATGTACCACATTAATTGTAGTTGATAGTCACACATTGTGTACTAGAAGGCAATACAAGGTGAGTGATGTGAAACTTTTTGGATACATGTTCTCCAAACCATTTTTATAATATTTAATAGTTTTAATGATAAAATGTGAATTAATTTATAATATTTTTAATCTAGGTTGTTTTGGATGAAAAAAGAAATTCTTTTAATATTTGAATGAAAATGTGGATTTTAAGAGCCTAATTGATCAATTTTTCTTGATTTAATATTTATTTGGTTTAAGAAAAAATATCTCTTTCCATTTTTGGTGAATTATAATTGAAATTTTATTTGATATGTTTTTCAAAGGTTTTTGGAAGTTTAAATTAATTATTTCAATACTCCATGTTTTCATATTAAACATCATTTTTAGAATCATCTTTTACGAATTATTTTAAATTTTAGAATTTTGTATTATTTTGATGTTTTTTGTTGATTTTGGATTGACAAGTCTTCAAAAAATTCTCTGTTATTTTTATAGGTTAAAACCAACATAAAGGTCATGTGAAGGCTTTGTAAAGTTTGGCACTGAAGACTTGCATAAATTCCATTTTAAGCATGCATAAGGGTACCTATTGGATTCTCAAGGGCTATGGAAGGGTAAAACCACACTTATCAAAGTATATGGATGACTAAACTACACTTCAACAAGTGATACATCAAGGTACCACAAAGGATATGAGGAATTTGTGAAGGTCATTCTATGGATGGGATTTGTATTAAGGAACTTCAACCGACACATCAGGGTAACTCATGTGCTTTAGGAAGCTACATAGAGGTTATAACTAGATCACATATGGGTGTCTCGACAGTGTAAATACTTTCTTATGGTTCACCCCATACTTAGACTAATTCACATAATGGTCACTCTTTGATTCATTAGGCTAAGTAAAGGCACTTTAAGGGGAATTAAAAAGCATGAACTCAAACTTTCAAATTGATTTAGAACACCGGGGAGACATAAATTTCCTAGATAATAGGGGATATAAAGTTATCAATGTTCAAGAAGAACTAAAATCTTATAGGAGAATCTTGAAGGAATAATCGAAATCATATGTGTTATACTATTCATATGGGAGCTTAGCTCAAATTATAGCAAGGAAGATTATGAATAGTAATAGGTGGCATTTGGAGAGATGGGAAATGTAAATATGGAAGATGCTTCACATGAGAAATATAGTAACATTTCTTTATATTTTTGGGTACAATCATTATTTTTATAACTATAGACTAATTGATTCTATAGGAGGAAACTTCAGATTAATTGTAGTATATGGTCTGATTTCTTGAGAGGGAAAATAGTGGAGGTATGATCCAAGAATCAAGGGGGAAGATGGTAGGAGGATGGATAGTAGATTGGAGTTCCCTTGATGATAGAGAATGAACCATATTATTCCCTATTCACTTTATATTATATTCTATGTATTTATTATTATATCCTTTTCTACTATGAACATGCACCAAAACTAAGTCTATCTAGTGGAATTTAATTGTTTTTGTCACTTGTTTATTATTTCATGTTATAAATATCTTTAGAACTATAGATCATTAATCTTGGTTTTTTTTCCTTTAATATAGTTCTTTTAAAAAAAATCAAAAGATAAAAATTAATTAAAAGAATATTTTGAGCCTTTATAAATTTTTTAAATTTTACTTATTCAGTTTGGGACTAGATGAGTGGACCTTCATAGATGGTTGATACTTTATTTATCAATGAATTATTATTCTAAAAATCATGTTGTATCTTTATTTAAGAGCATAATCTTTCACAAGAATCACAAATTGGTTTCCTTTGGATTTATTTTTGGAATTTATCCTACACCTAACCCTTATCTTAGGTTCTAACTCAAATATTACTCTATTGTTGACACTCTCCGAAGAAACATTGATAGAATTGGGGTTGGGAAAATACCCAAAACACAAGTTCAATTTTAGTACAAAGGCAATTAAGAGAAATCATGACCACTAAGGGTCAAGTGATCAGGTTACATGAACACATAACCCTCAAAGTGAAAAGTGATATCATAACACCTTATGATCCACGTGACACCTCAAAGACACGAGAAGGGGCTTTCTATGTTGAGATTCACCTGAGATCACATAAACTAGGACTTCTCATATGACAAATCCTAGAGAAACACAATTGTCTAACCCATAAAGGTTTAGGTGACCAAATATGTCTGAGTTGGTCCATTTATATGGTCATTATTCCTTACATGTCACCCCTTGAGTTATACGATGTACCAATGATAAACAGATAACGCGACCCGACTATCCCAAACTGTCTATTATGGGCCCATCTTGTGGTTTTTTTCCACACAATACACTAGGATACCTCATCAGTGACATGCAACTTAGTTTCATATGTTGTGCAATCCCATGATGACTTATGTGGGTGATCTACCACAAAAATAAGCTCTAGTACATGGCTTTACCATCATGTGAAGTGGAATAGATATAGGTGTGTGGAGGGGGTGTTTATAGAAACCCCTTGGACACATGAAGAGAGAATGATTTTGGGGAATGACTACAAGGATGACTGGAGGTAATTTGCGAGAGATATGAATTTATGGAGCAAAAGAATCATGTGATTTTAAAGCACCCCTCTTGATAAATTTGGTGAGTAACTTAAGAAAAATTTAAGAAGAATGGTTACTCTGTGTGTATGAAGACTGATGTGAGAGTTGATTGTGTAATTCCATTGGTCACATGATTGTATGATGAATTGTTGATCATGAAACTATAATATGGCATCTCTGTCACGATAAAAGGCCATGTGATTATCTAACCCTACATTAGTTAATTGATGTCATAAACCTAAATCCCTTTCAAACTCATGTGATGACTTTTCCTTTATGTGAAGTACATGGAATTTCCTTCTTCACATGGTTTTCATGAACCCATGGAATTCACACGATAACCCGACACTCAAGATTTTCACTCAAATATTCTTAGTTATTGTTCTACCATAAGGCTATACCCTTTAATTTCCTACAATATTCACTAACTCATTTGACCATGATCCTTATGTATTCCGTCCCAATTTAATATATAAACTATGATAAGTCTGATTCCTGTTATATTCAGGATATACAAGATTATTTTTTAAGTATCGAGATCCTTTTTCACTATATGTGATGTGTTTAGACTTTTTCTATCTCTTCTTTATCACATTGATATTGAATCACATGGGATTATAGATTTACAGTGATCATGACATCAATATAACAAAAATACACCCATATAAACTATGAATACACTAATTCCTATTATAATCATGATTTATAGGAAATATTTTCAAGGACTGAGAACCATATAAAATTACAAATATAGCTCTTCACATCATAATACTCTTGAAGAGAGATCATGTCCTATCTCATGGAGTTATATCCTCAATAATATTCATAATCACACTTCTCTTATGGTAACCTCAGTGTTTGAGACCCATAACAACATACTCCCATTATGTGCATACTCCTTAGGTTTAAGTTCAAAATTTATTTTCCTTTAAAGGTTTATACTCCTGATGAAGCATCTCCAGGTTGCCTCAATGTGTAAGCCCCACATGGATTCAACTTTAGACACTCGCGTAATGCATCTAATTTGTTTCCATCTCTTATTTCTAACACCAAGCATGACTCACATAGGCTTAGAGACCAAACATGATCATTCCATTAACATGATACAAATTCCTTCAACATGGGACTCCTCCTTAGGTGTAAGTCCCAACTATATTCTCCTTACATTTAAAGGTACATACTCCCAATGATGTATCTTCAAGTGGCCTCATATACAGAAGTCCCATTTAAACATAGGGATTACATGGGCTTTGATTTCTTCCTTCAAAGGATACATAAGGTTCTTACCCAAGGTTTGATCCCTTATATCGTATATAAAAAATTTCCCCATATATGTTCTTACTGCATGATGTTAAACTGTATGGTATGGTCCTATAATGAGACCTTAAACTATGTGACTCGAACTATGTGGGTTTGATTCCCGAATGAACAAGATATAAAGGATGCCTCCCTGAGGTTCAAAACCAACATAATTAATGTCTCATAGTTTGTCTCATCAAGCCATACCCTCATGATATCACTTACATCCTTCCCTTAACTAGCCATAATCTTGTGAGTCTAGACCTCTCATCCATCAAGGCTATATTTATCATGGGCCATTTTCAATTAGTGTCATATCCCCCATGAACCATTTTTATATTAGGTCCATATCCCCTACTGATCATATTTACAAAGACATATTCCTTATGATATAGAATCATCTTCATTAAGTTGTATTCCCAGTGTGGATCATTATCACAAGGCCACATTCCTTATGCCATCAACTCATACTCACTAGCCAATATTCCCAATAGGGATCGTCCTCACTATGCCATATTCTCAGTGGGAATCATCTTCATAAGGCCATATTCCTTATGGAATCGAATCATCATCACCAGGACCATAATTCCCATGGAAAAAACCAGATAGTTCCACTTATGAATAGGTGACAGACCAACCATTTCTAGGAACCTATATCCTAGTCTTCCTTACCACATGATATTAAAACGCATAGATATGAACTTGTCACAGAACCTTAAAAGGAACAATGTTCCATGATAAGAGGCATAAAACTATGAAGGTTATTATATATTTTTCAAGGAAATGTTCGAAGCCCCTTTATGGGATAGATCCCAATACCATAAGCTTCTAATTCCTTCCTAGAAAATAATAAACTATAGGGAACCCAAATATAAAAATTTTGAATATAGAAACCCGTGATCCAATATCACTAAGTAATAATGGGTAATAAGATGGAGAACCTCTATTATGTATAAATGGTCACATCAATGAGAATCCTATGATATGTACATATACTCAAATCAGTGGTTAATAACTAGTTTTAAAATTTCAATGTAACCAGTCTCATATCAAGGTTTGGGAAATATTCAAAAACTTATCTTAAATCTATAAGAAATCCCCAAATTAGGCAACAATTCCCCTCCAACAGGGTGTGATAAGCCTAACCTAATATCCTCTCTACTAATGTGAGTTTTTAAGTGTCTTCTGTAAGGAAACCCAATGATTGAGTACTTTTTAAAATCTACCTTGTAGCTTGCTACATATGTGGGAACCATTGGGTGTTTCTGGTTTCAAGAATAATCCATGTTGGAAACAATATTAGGCAAAAGCACTGCCCTAGGATGAAAGAAAAAGGGATTGATTTTCTAGATCTCTTTGGTTATTCCACCCTGTGTTAAACCCCTTACCAAGTAGAAACAAAAATAGTAAAACCCAAAATGATTCCTTCCATAACTAAAATAATAACAGATTTTATACACATTAGGCCATCCTACTCGGCACATTATATAAAAATAAAAATGTTGATCTTGATGTGAATCCTTCATCAATTAGGGCAATCAACTGTGTTTCTCATGCATAGCTAATTAAGAATTATTCTTACTCATGTTGCCACACTGATTGGTGGACTTCTTTCTTATTCAATTTGTGACTAAAAATACCATTTTCGAAAAACCCCCTTTTGATTACAGGAAAATATAATTGTCATTATAAAAATGCTCTAATAATTTAGTTTATATGAGATCCCCTTCCAGTGTTAACCAAATGAAAACATCACCTACTCAATGTCCCCAACATCAGCTGGTGAATGTAATGGTTAGGTAATATCACTTGAATATAACCATTCCAACCTTGGATTCTATGTGTAGGGGTCTCTAGGCAATAAAACATACCATCCCACGTGACTTGAGGAAATCCATGATGAATCAGGTGGTGCTTATCATCACCAACAACTACTTTAGGATCCTATAACAAGAGAGGGACAATAAACACATTTCTTATATTAAGAATATAGAATAAGTATTAAAATATATATCCATACTGGTTTAAGAGTTTCTTAGGAGGTCTCATATCAATTTCTTCCACCAGAATTATCTTTCCAACGCCCCTTAGCCACCTGTTGAGGGTGCTACCAAACATGTCACCTCTTCAAACACTAAGATCTAAGCATAAAGAGGTATCTTTAGGCACATCAATATAAATACTATTTGTAGAGTGACTATATCCCTACTTCTACCAATGAAACCCTCTAATATATTTTGGTAGAGACTACTGGGGAGTCACATATTCTTTCTCACACATATCAAGACTTCTAGTATAATCTTATAATAAGAAAGGGAAAGGTGAATTTTCTCATCCCAATGCATCAATACCATCAATATATCTCAGTTTTGAATAGAAGAAATTAGTGGGAATATATCCCTACCTTAATCGAAGACATCTTCCAATATATCATGCTGATTGAAAATGTTTAGGATTATATTCTTACACATACCTTTTAGAAGTGAAACTATATCCTAGTAGCAACAAAGGAGACTCACCCACATATTCCAACAATGATCAGTGAAAATTAACATAATCATGTTCTAAATTCTAGATAAGTATATCAGCAACACCCCGAGATTTTGGGAATTATTTTTTCTCAAATTAATTTAATCATTTTATATTTTTCATTTCACACAACTCTGAAAATAGTTTTTATTATTATTAAACTACTATGTCAAAAATTACTTTCACATAGAACCGACTTGGAATACGTTACAAAACCCCAACTCAACATACAATACACATAATATCAACTTGGTGTATGTAACACACAACACTGACTTAGCGTATGTTACTCATAACACTGATGTTTCTACAAAACATCATTTTACTATTATAATTATTTTAATGATATAATTATAACCTAGCCGTTAAACTTAGTAATATGACTAGTAATAACTGATTTTAAAATATTTTTTATAAAGTTTTTATAGAAATAATATATACTGATAACAAAAGATATAATTTTTGGTAAAGACCTTATATGTTTAAAAATACAATTTTCTCAAATGGATTACATTTCATGTCCTTCTATGCCAAAAAATAAAATTAATTTTAAAAAAATTTATAAATTTAATTTGGTAAAATAAACTTCATTTTTTAATTTATAATGTTTAAATTATCTTTGAGTGAATTTTTGTCATTTTTCCGAGAAACTTCATTTTTTGATGAATAGTGAATGACACTGCTTTTTAGTTAAAAACCACATTTTCATTTAAATAATTATGATTATTAAATTATATTTTAAATTTGTTTTAAGATTACATTTGATAAATTATACATCTATTAATATAATTTAGGTCATTAGAATCAATTTCACTATGAAATTGAATATAAAAACATAATCAGCTTTTAAACTTCTTTCTACTTTAAAAACCCATAATTTCGTCCTATCTACGTGATTAACATTAATAATAATTTTTAAAATTATATAAATTTAATTTTGAAAAACTAACATAAAAAATTTTAATCGTTATAATATTTATATTCTAATTAGATCATGATTTTTTTGACCAAAATGATTAGTAAAATTGATTAAAATTAATCACAGTGATTAAGAACAAATTAAGCTTAATTGGGGACTAAACCTTAATCTTAGGGGCCCAAATGACCTATAGACTTGTAAAAAAACCATTTTCTGACCATTATTCTGCAATAAACTTTCAATTATTTATTTATGTTGCATTTTATTACTTTTTTTTGTAAGAACATGTGTACACCTATCTTTTTTTTCAAAAATTCCAAGTGAGTCATTTTCCTTCCCTATAAAAGGCCACCACACCTCCCACTTCTTCAAACCTCTCAAAGATATTCAGTTAGACAATGACCTGAAAAATACACTTAACAAAAACCATACCTTTCTCCTAGAATCATTCCCTTAGGAAGAAGTAAATCTAAGGAAGCCTTTTGGTACAAACCAAAACGAGTTACCCGATTAAGAGGTAACATCTTCTCTCAAGTCCTTTCTTTTATTTTCCCTCTCCATCACCCCACTCTATTAATTACATTCATGTACAATAAAAAAAGTATCCTCAATATAATATGATGTTGTAATACTAATGTTTTGACCTATAATTATACACACCACCATCAAATGGATAACGAACATACTGTTTATGTGTACGATGAACTACCGCCTCACTAGATAATGATTGTTCAATTTTCTTTAGCACCTCTCATGGTGGAAATTTTGATGGAAACTATATTTATATATGTTTTATATTATATTTATTACTTCTTTAAGATTATTAATTCCTTTTACAAAATATATTTTTTTAATTTCTATTTAGTGTTAATACAATAATTTTGTTTGACGAAGTGTGGATTACCACCCCCTCAAAGCGATACGATTCATTCACACACTACATGGAATGCATTAAGGGCGAGTTTAGTGAACTTATATGATATATAAAACATTATAGTGCTATTTTAATGATATTATATACATATATTGTAATGACCCAAACATTTATCAATAAATTTCTCCCTTCTTATAGTAATGCCATAATCCCATATAATAACTTATGAACCATAATGAAAACATTATAAATGAATAATTAATGAAATAAGAAGCATTCCTATAAGTTTAGGATCTAATATAGATGAAATAGTAACTTGACCTTAGGAATACTAATATGAACCTTATGAATTTTAAACTGGCCAAATGAATAGTAACTTCACCCATTAAAGTATAAATAAAATTTAGGCATATTATAAGTGAAAATATAATATAATTATATCATAGTATAATTAAATATTTTAAAAATTATTAATTAAGTGTTTGTATTTTTATAAGTCATAAATATTTAATTATAATTTTATAACTAATTTAATAATTTAAAAGAAAATTTATTTTCACAAAATGTATTCATAAATTAATATTTTGATGTTATATGATTTTAAGATAATAATATTAGACCTTAAGTAAATTTTCAAAGTGTTATAAAGTTTGTTAAAATTTTAAAATCTATATTTTCCACATAAATAACGATTTTAATTAAAAATTAAATCAGTCATATTTAAGAAATTATTTTCATAAAATGGAGTTCATTTTTGAGTTCTATACATAAAAAAAATTTAGGGTAATTTTTTAGTATTTTTTTAAATTACTTGCAAGTTTTGTGAATAGTGAAATACAGTAATTTACAGTATATATACATTTTAAGCTAAATACACTATTTATTGAGTCATAGATGATGTAATAACCATTGGTTCAAAATAAAATGATATAATTACTATATTCAGTATCAATAATAAATTATATTTCTTATCATGATCAAAATAATAAACTAACGAAATAAATAACGAGAAAACACCCCTCTCATCCACTATAAATACCACTCTTCACACCATCTTCTCCTCACACCCCTCAAGCTCTGATCCTTGACTAAATTCTACCCAATAATATTCTCTATCCCTTTCCCCAAATCCAAGAGCTCTTGGTATCATCAAAAGACAAATCCAAGGTTCCTTAAAGAGGATCTTAAGAGGAGAATTAAAGAGGTAAATCCTCTCTCTTTTTATTTTAATTTCCTTTCGATTTCATTTATTTTATTCTATTATCCCCAAATCCTATTATCCAAATTGAATTATGAATACAGTATGTTTGATATACCAGTATTATGTCATGTTAATTTAAGATCCATCAATAAAATCTTCCCTCTCACTCTTGTATTATTAAAATGAAATCGTCACCCGTAATGTGTCAATTTATCGATATCGTGGATGATACACTTTCATTTCACAGAAACTCCTTCAAGGATGTTAAGAAAACAAATAAATGGTTTTAGTTTTTTTAAATTTTATGATACAATCCTCGTTATCTTCTATAACTAACATTTATACATAATACTAAATGATAAAACAAGACAAGTTTGTTGTGATCGAAAACCACCAAAATTAACCTAAAATGGTCATCATTAACTTTTATCTAATGATTAATCCTCATAACATATAACTAGGTTATTTATAAGATATTTTAAAACCTATTTAATATCATTAATAACATATAATAATTTTTTTGGATATTTATCCACATTTTATAAGGATATCTATTCATTTATAGAAGTGAACTGATCATGATAACCATGAAAATAAATGCTCCCAAAAGATGCAATTAAACTCTATAACTCATCCAAAAATCCCATAAATGAACTTAATAAAACCACAATGAATAAAATTAATGTATAAAAGTTTATGCATTTGTTAATTAATTAATCTAATGTGATTATATAGGATATTAATGTGAAATAATCATTCAGCCTCAAGGTAAGGGGAATTCTCAAACAAACTATCTTTATTTGGATTTTCCTTCTTTTACCCCATTTTTAGTATGGTTATTTCATAGAAATAATTTCTTCATAATTATCTTATCTTATCTGGGATATAAATTTCTTCTACTTTTATAACAAACACAATGTTTTTCAAAAGAACTATTCTTTCAAAAAAACACCTTTTACTTCTCAAGAGTGTTTCTTCTTCACTAAAAGTTGATGATTCATATATTAAGTATGTTATTACCTATTTAATTTAGGAACTAAAAGTTTTTGAAATTATTATTTCTTAAATCAAACCCATTTCTTTCCATGGTTTGTTTTATGTTCAATATTGATGCATGTTCTATGTGAAATACGTGATAATGTAAATGTTATTATGTTATGGGTTCACCTAGAATTATATAGCACTCCAATGCATTGGTTAATGTGATTTATCTCATGAGAAAAGTGAAATATGTGTGAACATGATTCTATATTTTTTCATAACTAGGTGAGGTAATTTACCATTAGGATATGATGTTTCATTTTTATGCATTGTCACATTCCATTCCTTTTCTTAAAGCTTCCTTTCATAGTTATGATCCTATGTATAAGTTATGTTGATAATGATTATGCTCACATGATGTTATTTTATTCATTTTATTATCTATCCTATTACTGGTATTTTATATCACCCCTTTTTGATGTATATCCTCATGTGATTACATGTACTAAGTATAATTCAAAAGGTCAATAAAAAGATTGAGAAGAAAGAATTAAATAAATGATTATGTTTTATTTTGTAAATGTTATTTATGGTCATAATTTTCCTAATATATTAAACCTTTAGATCCTCATTGAGTAATGATTTATGTTGTTTGTCTTTAAAATGATGTAATATGATATTTAAGTAAAATTAGGGTCACTACAGTTGGTATCATAGGATGATTTATTTAATTTGGGAATTAGGATTATAGAACCTTAGTGAAAACCCTTAGTATGAGACTAAGTATAAGTGACCACCCAAGAAGATCTGTTTTCTAAAATGATAAACATAGGGATCCCACAATACATTCCTTTAGGAATAAATTCATAAAGTAATATATTATTTATTCATGACTTGTTGACTTATGTTCTGTTCTGACCTTTTCTATTTTAGAAAATGGTGGGAACTAGGAGAAACTAGGCCAACAACCCATGTGAGGGGAAATGTAGTGATTGCCTATATAACATCCCCATTTCTTTGGGAGGTGGAGTTAAAAATTTCATGGTGATTCTTACTCACCTATCTAAGGTTATAAACAATAACCTGAAAAATGTGGAATGTACGCCTTCACCGAAGAGGGAGAAACTGGCTATCGAGTGTTTTATGCAGAAATGACCACCGACGTTTAATGGATCTTTAGATCTACTAGTTGCAGAATGTCGGGTTAACTCGATGGAGAATATATTTTCTGTTCTTCACTATTCTGAGATAGAGAAGCTGAATCTTACTGTTTATCATCTAGATGGGGAGGCTGATCAATGGTGGGATTTGATTAATAACACCAAGCTGATGGATGAAATTGAAGAGATGGAGTGGGAATACTTTAAGATAATGTTTCTTAACAATTATTTTCCTCAAAATCTTTTAACAAAGATGGAGTGATAAGTCATAGATAAAAATAAAAATAAAGGTGAATCTGTCACTATCTATGAATCAAATTTCACAAGTCTTGAAAGGTATGCTTTAGGTTTTTTTATCAATAATGATAGAAAAATTGATAGATTATTTAGTGATTTAAAACAACACCTTCGAAAGGATCTTGCAATTTGAGACTTTGGGAGTTATAAATAGGTCATTTGATGTGGTCACAATGTAGAGATGGAGTTTGGAGAATGGTCCCATGTATATGGTGATAAGAAACAAAATATGGAGTTTCAAGCTAAAGGATATAATGAGAAAGGTGGAAAAAAAATCAACCACCCACATGTCAAAAATGTAGGAAGAAGCATCATGGGAACTGCTACAAAGGGAAAGGTAAATGCTTCAAGTATGGGAGAGAAGACCACCAAGCTCATGAATGTCAAAAATACACAAGGAAGTTGGAAAATGTGTTGGAGGAAAGGGGAGCACCACCCATGGTTCAATGCTAAAAATTTAGGGAGTAAGGGAACTATAAAATCCAATGCACTAAACCTTGAGTACTTGAGGGTAATCAATTTCAATAGACACTAAATCCAAATGAGCATGGAAATTATTATTCCATCACTAATGCTGAAGTGGAGTAAGAGAATGAAGTCATACAATATACACTTCATATTCACTCAAGAGTTGAAAAAATATTATTTGATTATGATTCTATGCATTCATTTATATCTTGAAAGTTTTATAGAACTATTGAAACAATTCCTTGAAACCTTGAAGTAGAGATATCTGTAAAAACACATAATGGTCAAATCATTTATACCCAAGTGTTGGAATCTTCTCCTTTTGGAAAATGTAGGAAGATTCTTCCAGCGAATCTCAAAATACTTCCCTTGGTGGAATTCGATGCTATATTGGGTATGGATTGAATCTTGTTATATAGAGAACATATAAACTATTGGGAAAAAGAAATATATTTCCATAACCTAAACCATCCCATGATCCTCTAAAAATGTAAAGAAGATCATGAATCTCCTTTTCAAAATACTTCAATGGTGTGGGTGTTGATTTTATGTGAAGAAGAATACCTCTCTCAAATAGTTGAGTCAATGGAAGTTATCAACCTAGGAAAAATTCCCATTGTGATGGAATAATGTGATGTATTTTATAAATAGTTACCTAGACTCTCCCCATTTCCTGAGGTAGATTTCTAAATATAAATCATACCTAGAGCTACTTCTATCTCAAAGTTTCCCTATAGGATGGATCCTATCAAACTAGAGGAGTTAAAGAAGCAGCTGCAAGAGCATTTGGACAAAGGGTTCATACACCCTAGTGCATCAACTTTGGGTTCTCTAGTTCTCTTTATCAAGAATAAGGATGGATCAATATAGATGTGTATCGATTATCGGTAACTCAAAAATATCACCATAAAGAAAAAGCATCCTCTTAGAAGGATTGATGACTTTTGAGATAAGTTGTGAGGAGATCAATACTTCTCAAAGTTGGATCTTTGTTCTAGATATCATTGGATAAAGGTGAATAAGGAATATATTCATACGACTTCCTTCTGTTCAAGGTATGGGAACAATGAGTTTCTGGTGATGCCCTTAGGATTTACTAATTCTCCTGCAATCTTCATGTATTTGATGAATATAGTCTTTATACATTACCTCAAAATATATGTGGTAGTGTTTATCAATTATATTCTCATCTACTCTAAGATAAAAGATGAACATGAAAAACATTTAAGGCTCGTGTTGGTGAAATTAAGATAGGATAAGTTGTATGAAAATTTCAAAAATTGTGATTTTTGGATACAACAAGTCAAATTCTTGGGAAATTTGATCACACGTGAGGGAATTTCTATAGATCCTTCAAAAACAAAGGCAATTGAGGAATGAAACAGACCCACTAGTTTCATATAAATCTATAGTTTTCTTGGCTTATCAGGGCACTATATATGTTTTATGATAAATTTATCACAATTTTCAAGACCTCCAACTAAGTTAATAAGGAAAGGGGTAAAGTATGTCTAGATGTAAGAATGTGAGGAAACCTTCATGTAACTAAAGAGAAGGATGATCACTGTAATTGTACTATCATTTCCACAAAGTAGATTAAGTTTTGTGATATATAATTATGCTTCAAATAAAGGCTTGGGTTGTGTACTCATGAAAAATGATAATGTGATAGCCTATACCTCATGAAAGATGAATATGCATGAACAGAACTACCCGACACATTATATAGATCTAGAAACTGTGATTTTGACCTTACAAATCTAGCGGTACTACCTCTATAGTAAGAAGTTTGACATATATTTATATATATATATATCAATATAAAGTTACTTATGTACATATTCACACAAAATGTTATTAACATGAGTCAAAGGACCTAGTTTGAGATAATCAAAGACTACGATTTCTCTATTCACTATCACCATAACAAGGAACACAAGGTAGCTGATGCTCTTTGAAAAAAATATCTACTACTCCATCCGTGTTTTGAATTGAGAAAGGCCATGTCTTCATGGATATGAAAAGAATGTATTTGGAAATCATAACGGTAAGGAATACATCCTACCTTTCTTAAATGATTTCCCAACCATCTATTCAAGGGAAGATTAAGGAAGCACAAAGGGATGATCCAGAGTTACAAAAGAAGGTTAATGTATTAAAGGAAGGGAAACTGCAAGAGTTTCATTCCAATGATGATAGAGTGATTTAGTTTTGAATGAGGATTTATGTGCATTAATCACATGTGATAAAGGAGGATATATTAGACAATAACCATTGCTCAACTTTATTTATCCATCCCGGGAGTACCAATATATTCTATAATATTCGAGAACACTTATGGTGGGAAAAATGAAGAAGGATATTTCAGAGTATATTTCATAATGCTTGATATGTCAACAAGTTAAATCCAAGTGACATAAGTCCAAAAGGGATGAAAAAACCATTGCCTATACCCATGTGGAATTGATAGAATGTCACGAGTCTCTGAAAGACATCGAAAGTAAATAATGTGATATGGGTTGTGGTGGAACAAATCACTAAGGCTTCACACTTTATCACTATATAGGAAGATATGTTGCTTAAAAAGTTTACTAAAATATATGTGAAGGAAGTGGTGAGACTTCATGGAGTTCCACTCTCAATGGTCTATGATTGTGATCACAGGTTCACATTTAAATTTTAGAGGAGTCTTCAACATTATTTGAGTATTGAATTAAATTTCATCATGACCTATCACCCCCAAACTGATAACCAATATGAAAGGACTATTATTACTCTCAATGATTTTATAAGATCCTGCTATTTATAATTCAATGGTGGATGGTATTAGCATCTCCCATTGGTTGAGTTCTCATACAATAGAAGCTTACACATGAGTATTCAGATGGATCCATATGAATATCTGTATGGAAAGTGAGGTAGAACTTCAACCTGTCAGAATGAATTTAGTGAAAGGAATCTACTTGGACTTGATCTTGTGCAAGAAATGATAGAGAAGGTTTAATCCATCCAATGAAATATCAAATCTACTCAGAGTTGGAAAAAGATCTATGGTGAAAATTGTTGAAGGGACTTGGAGTTCAACATTTGAGATAAATTATTCCTTCAAATATCCTCATGGAAGTTAGTCATGAAATTTGGAAATAAAGGGAAGCTAATCATTGTGAACCTTGGTTTACAAACATTAACATTACATAACTTTTTTGGAAAACAGAAAACATTACAAAAATATACATAATATGAACGTACTAGACTAGTGCCTTTGGAATCATGGAATACATAAACACTGATACATAGGTGAGATACATTATCTCCCACTAGGTTATTCTTGAGTATTACCCTTCTTATACACCTCAAACATAAAACATATCTTCATAACTTGGGGAAGGAAACATAAAAATGGGTGAGCTCAAATGCTCAGTAAGGGTAAACATGGGAGACATGTAAGCATAAACATGAGCATAAGGGTATGAGAATATGATCCTAAAAATAGAAGATTGTACCCTGCATATCAAATATCATGGAATATAGATTGGTAATTCATAAGACATGAATCATAATGAAATAGAGAAAATAGGTCATGAAATCATAACATAGGAATAAGACATGGAATTTTGGAAACACATAAGGACATATTAATTTCTATAGTAGTTAAGTCATGACCTCCAAGACCATCTTTGTGGACAAAGTCCTTTACTGAACCAGTAAACCCCATTCTAGCCCTGTATTACTGAACATAGTGACCCTCATTCCGACCCTGTATTACTAAAACGAGTAACCCTCATTCTACCCATGTATTACTAAACTAATTAACCCCGTTCTATCCTTGTTTTATCTCATGAGATATAAAACTTTACCCAATTCATTAGAGGGAGATATAGGTCCCACTAGTCACATAATGAAATCATACATACATGTTACACAAGATCATAAATGAATATATCATAACCCATGAGATGAAATGGGTATCATAAAATTGTTAACATATCATAATATATGGATATATATAGGTTTCATAATCATTTCATTATAAACATAACCTGTGAAAAGAAGCGGGTTTTCAAAAGCATATAACCCGTGAAAGAGAAAAATGTTTCATAACATCATTCCATAAAAAAATAATCCATTCAGAGAAAAAATATGAATGGAGAGATTTAATAATTCCCCATAAAGGCATTATTAACACCAATGGATGTTATCTTAGATGTGAAATAATTTTGAAATATCTTTTAGAAACACTTCTTGAGGAAAATATCATATCTTCTCTAAAAAATACTCTTTCTTACATAAAACCTTTCAAAAACATTTTTATTTGAAAGTAAAATTGAGATCTTATGAATGAAGATTTTAAAACAATAATTAAAAAAAAAAACATTTTCCTTGATAATTATCTTCAATGAAATTTTTAAAACATTTTTGAAACATGGTTTTTTAATATAAAAGATTTCCAACCGAAGAGAGAGGTGGTCAAGTTTTACTAAAACATTATCTTAATTAGAAAAGTGTGAAAAAATTGTAATAAAAAATTAGCATATATTGAAAAAGTATAGGATAAAGAAGCTCATGAATATTCTTGAATTATGGATCATAAGATTTCATCGATGTAAGCATAAACATAGACAATCTCAAAAAAAATTGGACATTATCTCAATAAATTCTTATAACTTAGTAACTTGGGATCATACTCTCCATGTAAGAAAAGGAAATTAAATAAAGCTTCAGATATCATGAAAAGAATGAGATTAATGATATAAAATTTAGAATGGAATTATATACACCTCAAAAAAAGTATAGGGGCATAACAAAACATGAGTCTCAAAGAAGGATAATTGAGACAAAACCGTTTTACCAATTTAGTAACTTTTGAAAGTTAAACCCCATGTAAGAATGATCATAGAATGGTTATGTGAATAAAAATAAATTTAATTATAATATACATATAATTAAACCATGGGAATTACATACACCATAAAAAATTAAAGAGTGGTGAACATAGCTTGCATCTCAAAGAAATTTAAAGTGAGATAAAAATCCCCTTACCTTGTGTCTTAACTCTCCCCGTATTCATACAAGATTCCTATATAATAAATATATGTTTATTATATATATTATATAGAATAATAATATTATAAATAATAACATATATGGTTTTATTATGACCTTATATTACCCACTTGTTAACGACCCTATGTTTAAGTTTCACTTCGGGTAATATTCACTTTGTTCTTCGCATATGTCTTAATTTGTTAAATCTTTAGTCCTTATACTTATATCATGATTAGAGAATGTAAAACATGATATAAATATCATGTATATATATATATATATATTATTTTTATTATAATAATCTATAGAATATATTATTATTAAATGGAATACACCATTCATGTAGACGATAAGTCGTACGCATGCATGAACGATGTTTTCGTCTTTATTGTCGTATTGAAAGAAAGTATGTAAAGGACATATGTATATATATATGTTTGTGTGTATATATATATATAAATATTTCATTAGTATTACTGTATTATATATTTCATATAATTTTATAAAATCCATCATTAATACATTTCATGTGGTGTGTGAACGAATCACATCACTTCGAGTGGGCGGTAGTTCACACTTCCTCAAATGAGATTATTGTATTAACACCAAGTGGAAGGTAAAAATATGTGTGTTATAATAGTAATAAATAATATTAAATACATAATAAATATAATATATTACATATATAAATATATTTTCTACAATAATGTCCACCATGATAGGTGGTAAATGAAAAATTAACAATCATCCTTTTGTGAGGTAGTAATTCGCCATATAAAGAAATAGTATGTTCAACATCCATTAGATGGAGGTGTGTATAAGTGTAGGTTATCTACTTTGAATATAAACCTCCTAGTATATGTATGATACTGGTTTTTTCATAGAATAATGGAATAAAGAGATTTTACTGGGTGAATAAGGGAAATAAAGGAAAGGATTTTGAGAGAAGACGTTACTACTTCACTGGGTAACTCTTTTTGGTTTGTTCCAAAAGGATTCCTTGAGAAGCTTTCTGCATAAATGGAGGATTCAAGGTAAAAGAGAGGATTATTATAAGTCTAATTGGGTAGATATTTTCTAAAAAAAAAGGTTTGAGAGGTGTGAGGAATGGGTAGAGGTTGTGGCCTTTTATAGGGAAGGAAAAGGACTCACTTGGAATTTTTAGAAACAAGTTAGGTGTGCACATGTTATTACCTAAAAAAAGTTATACCCAACCAAAAAAACTAAATAATGGAAGGTTAATTTAAGAAATATGGGTATAAAATAGGTGTTGGACAACTGTATAGGTCATTTGAGCAATTAATTTTAAGTTTTAGTCCATAATTAAGCTTAATTTGACCTTAACCACTGAGATTAATTTTAGTCACTTTTACGAATCATTTTGGTCAAAAATTAACATGGTATTATTAGTCTCAAAATATTATACTGAATAAAATGTTTTATTTAATATTTTTGAGATTCAATTTACAGAAGCATAAAAATTAAGATTATTGCTAACCCCGCATACGAGACAAAATAACGGGGGTTTAAAGTAGGAAAAAGTTCAAAAGTTTGTTAAGATTTTATATTTAAATTCAAAGTGAAATTTATTCTAATGAATTAAATTGTATTGAAAGATGTAATATTTATCTAGGGTGACATTAAAAAATATTTAAAATACCATTTTTCATTAATAATTAATTTGAAAAAGGTAGTTTTTAACTAAAAAGCAATATTTTTCACTATTCATAAAAAAATAAAGTTTCTTAGAAAAATCCCAAAATTTCACCCTAACATAATTTTGAAATTATAAATTAATAAATGAATGTTATTTTATAAAATTAAATTTCTAAATTTTTCTAAAATCAAATTTATTATTAAAAGCGGTCTATTCAAGAAAACAATATTTTAAACTCAAAAAGGACTTTACCAAAAATCTTATTTTTCATTATCAGTATGTTTTATTTATATAAAAAAATTATAAAAAAATTTTGAAAATTATTTATTACTATTCATATAAATATGTTTAACGACTAGGTTATAATTATCTTATTTAAATAATTAAAAAAATAAAAAGTTATGTTTCATAGAAACCCAATGTTGTGTGTATCATAATCCAACCCAGTGTTGTGTGCATCCTATGCCAAGTTAGTGTTTCATGTAACATACAAAAATTTAGTGGTGTGTGTAATGTATGAAAAATTAGTGTTGTGTGCATCGTACGCTAAATCAATTTTGTGTGAAAAATGAATCTTTGACTTAGTGTATTTCAAGATATAAATGAAAATTTAAATCTATTCGAAAAAATAGGTCCATAAATACTCAGGGTGTTACATTATACTCCCTTAAAAATATTTTTGACCTCAAAATTCCTCACCCAGGTAAAAAAGTGAGGATAATTATAATTAATCATATCCTCATGTTAATAGTGATTTCTCCAAAAAATTTGGACAAGATGAGTGGTCTTGTTTTGTAGAAATTTCTCTGATCAGTCTAGATTTTCAACAGGTTGCTCCTCATAAGAAAGATCTTGCTCCAGCGGTATGACCTCCGAGTTTAAGACATGTGAAGGTTTAGGTATGTACTTACTCAAGAGTGATATATGGAAGACATCATGAATTTGAGAGAGATTTGGAGGAAGTTCCAAGCAATGGACTACTATCCTGATACGATGAAGAATTTCAAAGGGGATCATATACCTAGGGCTTAGTTTTCCTTTCTTCCCAAATCTCATAACTTTATTCCAGGATGAGATTTATAGAAACACCTTTTCACCAACTTCAAACTCTATATCACACCAACGATTATCAGCATAAATTTTCTACTGACTTTGAGTTGCGTTGATATGCTGCTGAACAGTTCTAACCTTCTTGACCATTTCTTCAGTGATCTCAAGTCTGAATAGCTTTATTTCTCCAACCTAATCCCATAACATTGAATCTCTATATTTCTTCCTATATAGGGATTCATACGGAGCTATATTAATTCTTTAGTGAAAGCTATTATTGTAAGAAAACTCAACTAGAGGAAGGTGTTGATCCCAACCACCATTGAAATATAGATAAAAAAATCTCAACATATCCTCTAGGGATTGAATTGTTGTTTCAGACTGACCATCTTTTTGAGGATGATAAGCCATGCAGAAACTCAATTCTGTATGAAGTACTTTCTTAAGACTTCTCCAGAACATTGAGGTAAACCTCAGATCCTGGTCTGATATAATGTAATATGGTACTTAATGCAACCTTACCACTTTCTTAATGTATATCCTAATAAGATTATCAATAGAAATATATTCTTTGATTGAAATTAAGTGTGGTAACTTAGTAAGGAAATAAAATACCACTCTTCTAGCATTAAAACCTTTAGATTTTTTGGGTAGTGCAATGAAAAAAATCAATAGTGATGTTCTCCCATTTCCATTCTGGTATGGGTAATGAATGCAGCATCCCTTTAGACTTTTTTATTTTAGACTTAACTTGATGGAATACCAAACAAAAAGATACCAACTCCACAATACCTCTCTTCATTCCATTCCACCAAAAGTACTATTTCAAGTCTCTATGCATATTCAGACTTCCAAGATGAATATGGAATGAAAAAATATGGTCTACCTCTAATAAACCCTTAAAATATATCATAGAAGGAACACATTCATGGTTCCTAAACCTTATCATACCATATCGATCAAGGTTAAACTCAGGAACATTTATGACCTTCTTTTTAATCTAATAATCTTCCTTCTATGCATCTTGGATAGAAGGATGGACATTCATTTTAGAAAGATAAGATTTCCCCCTTCCTTTAGGATTTGACTATCCATACTTTTCTAATATAGAAATATTAGATCTTTTGTGATCCTCATTATATATAATCTAGCATGATCTTTTGGACTCAAAGCTTTTCCCACCTTTTTCGCTTTTCTTGGGTGGTAATTTATTGAGAAATCATAATTCTTATCAACTCTAACCATCTTCTCTAGTGCATGTTCAACTCCTTCTGTGTGAATATATATTTCAGACTTTTATGATCTGTATATATATCTTATTTTTTCCTATAAAGATAATTAATCCATATCTTTATTGCAAAAAATTGCCACTGCTAACTCCAAATCATGAGTTGGGTAATTTTTCTCAGAAATCTAAAACTTTCAAGAGGCATAACCATGTTATTTTTCATAAGAATAGATCCCAATCCCTTCTTGGATGAATCACTATAAATTAAAAACCCTTATCCACTAAAGGGTAATGTAAGCACATGTGCACTGACCAACCTTCTTTTTAGTTACTTGAAATTATCCTCACATTCATCTGTCTAGAGGAACTTAACCCCCTTCCGAGTTAACTTGGTTAGAGGATTAGATAGCCATGAGAAATTCCCCAAGAACCGTTGATAATATCTAGTTAAACCAAGAAATATATGGATCTTAGTCACTTTGGTTGGTCTATGAGAGATTTTAATAGCATCAGTCTTTGATGGATCTACAGTTATACCATCTCTTGAGATTGTGTGACCCAAAAAATAAAACCTTTTATAGCCAAAATTTACAGTTGGTAAATGTTTCATACAACTTATCCTTCCTTAGGTTCTTTATTAAAATTCTTAAGTGATCTTTATTCTCTTCCTTTATCTTTTAATATATAAGAATATCATCTATAAAGACTACCACAAACTGGTCGAGGTAATCTCTAAAGACTCTATTAATTAAATCCACAAAGATAATAAAGGAATTAGTAAGAACAAAAGGCATCACTATATATTCATAGTTACCATACCTTTTATGGAATTCTATAATGGGTTTATCATTCTTCTTGAATTTCAATTGATGATATCCAGAATGAAGGTCAATCTTGGGGAAGTATTGAGCTCTGTACATTGGATCAAACAAGTCATCAATATGGAGAAGAGGATAATTGTTCTTGATTATGATCTTGTTGAAATCATAATAATCAATGAAGATTCACATTGATCAATATTTATTTCTCAAAAAAAGAATTAGACCACCCCAAGTTGACACACTTGGCCGAATGAATCCCTTATAAAGGTTTTCTTGGAGTTTATTCTTTAATTTCTATAAATCAATCAGGGCCATTCTAAAATGAGTATTTGAAATTGGTGTGGAACTAGGTACAAGTTCTATCAAGAACTCAACTTCAATTTTTGGTGGAATACGAGGAAAATATTCTGGAAAGACATATGAAAAATCATGGAAAACAGGAATAATATCGATTTCTCTCTTCTCCCAAACCATTTGAGATAAAAAACCTTTTAAATGGAAATTAATACCCATACACTGGATGTAATCTCCATTGGATGTTCCTAATTATCATCACATTGATAGATGATCATAGGAAGGTATGAAATGTCAAATTTAACTTCCCTTACTTGAAAATTTATGTGGGATTTATGTAGAGAAATCCAATACATTTCCTAACATGACATCAAATTTGACCAAAGGAAGAATGATTAGATTTGTAGGAGACACATTCCATCAAACTTCAACCTGAGAGGAATCATATACTAGAGATGCAATCATTATACCATTAAGGGTTTTCACTAATAATACCACCTCTAATTATTTTGGAATAATATTAACACCCTTAGAAAATTCTTTAGATATTAAAGAGTGGGTAGTTCTAGAATCAAATATGACATTAGCAGTTTTAGAGTGTATGATAAGTGTACCTTTCATCATGTCGTTATTTCACCTCGCATCATAAATAGCAATTTCATGAGATTTACCCTTATCCCTTAGATTAAGAGGTTTCTAAAGTCGATCATCATCACCAAACCTAGGGTTTTGGAAGTAGTTACATAGTTCCCATTCTCTTTACACTGTTAGCATTGAATCATGGGAGGTGCATTTTGTGAGGATTTTTCTCCATTAGCATTTTGAGAAAGCTTCTTTCCATCACCTTGACAACCAATTGACCGATGGCCTTCCCTTATACACTTAAAACATTAATTAGACCCCATAATAAAATTTCCTACATTCTTATTCTCACACATAAAGAATAAAAGAAATTTCATCTTCTTTTCTCCATGGTTTTTAGAGTTTAATTTAAACTCCATATTCCTTTACTTTTTCAATCCCTGATATTGATAAATGACTCAAACAACCATTTAAACCTTGATTTCACAATGAAAAATATCTTAGTAGCTACTAAAGTCTCTTATGGACAATTCCCTTATGAGACTTGGATTTAAGTCACCGAAGAACCTATCAATTTTACTTTTAGGTTGGATGATAATTCTTGAAGCGTACCTTGAAATTATCATGAAATTAGCCTCCTAGGTACCAACAGATGCATCATCCCTTTGCTTCAACTCAAAGAACTCTTTATTCATATTGGTACAAAGAATTCAAGGAAAGTAATTATTTAAAAATAATTTCATGATCTCATCCCAAACCATGGATTCAACCTCATTATGCTGCCTCGTTTTCTTGATTAGAGTCCACCACTTATATACTTTTCCTTCTAACCGATAAACGAACAGAATGAAATTCTCATGCTCCGAACATTGAAGAATGGATAATATATTTTCAGTGGTACTAATCCATTGTTCAGAAACAAGTGGATTAGGAGACCCTAAAAAATAATGTGGTTGTTTCCTCATAAAAGACTCAACAGAATTTTGTTCCCTCTTTTTATCATTTGGAAGTCCACTTTGATTAATTGCTTGAGAAATCCATTTGAGAATAACAATGAGGTTTTTCATTCCAACTCCAATATAAGTTGGTTATTCATGAGGAAAATCATTTCATTTTACATTGTAATCTCCATTAATGTAGTTACTTTAGGTTCCAACCATTGACTAAAACCAAAAGAATAAATTAAGAAATATTTATCATAACGAGGAACCACATAATCATGAAAAATCACTTATAGTATGTATTACTTATGAAACATTTCTTAATCTAGGACACATTAGGTTTATCCTAGGTTATTCATAGTCAACTTAGGATTAAATCCTTCATAATGGTTCATGAAGAGTTTATGAATTCCCAAAGCATATCCCATGGAGTGTCAAACCAGGTGTGCAGTAAGGCCCATTGTCGTGTACCAGATTACCCCGAGTCAAGATTGAACATCTTGTCAGAGTTGTTATCCCTATGTACATATATTCCACATCCACATCCACTTATAGTATCTATACATGGATGTATTTCTAAAAAACTACTCACTATATCCTTCACCAAAATTCTAGGACATTTTCCTATACTTTGACTCAGTCCTATACTTATCCTTATACATTTTATTAGGATTCCAACCAAGGTTTTATCATCCTAGTTTCTAAATTTTACCTAAAAGTTTCCTCTGATACTAAATATAATGACTCTATCTTTACAGACATTAACATTACCTAACCTTTTCGGAAAACACAAAAAATTACACAAACAGATGCAAGAATACTATACTAGTCTAGTGACTTTGGAAACATGGAGTACATAAACACTAATACATAAGTGAGATACATTATCTCCCACTAGGTTTTTCTTCACTAGAACCCTTCTTAGACACCTCAAACATAAAACATATCTCCATAACCTAGGGAAGGAAACATAAAAAAGGGGTGATCTCATATGCTCAGTAAGGGTAAAAAGGAGATACATGTAAGCATAAACATGATCATAAGGGTATGAGAATGTGATCATGAAAATAGAGGATCATACCCTGCATATCAAAGATCATGCCATAAATTTTGGAAGTTCATAAGACATGAATCATAATGAAATACAGATAATAGGACATGAAAGCATAACATAAGAGTAACAAATGTAATTGTAGCAATACATAAGAATATACTAATTTCCATAGTAGCCAAGGCATCACTGCCAAGACCATCTTAGTGGAAAAAGTCCTTTACTAAACTGGGTAACCCCTATTCCAACCCATTATTACTGAAACGAGTGACCATCCTTCCAACATTATATTACTGAACTGAGTAACCCTCATTCCATCCCTGTATTACTGATCTGAGTAACACTCATTCTAGCCCTATTTTATCTCATGATATATAAATCTTTACCCAATGTATTAGAGAGAGATATATGTACCACCTATCACATAATGAAATCATACATACATGTTCCAAAAGATCATAAATGAACATATGATAACCTATTAATTGAAATGGATATCAAAAACATGTAAACATATCATAACATATGGAAATTTATAGGTTCCATAATTATTTCATCATAAACATAACTCGTGGAAATAAGCAGGTTTCAAAAGCATATAACACATGAAATAGAAATGGGTTTCATAACATCATTACATCAAAAAATATTCCATTTAGAGAAAGAAATGTGAATGGATAAATTGAATAATTCCCTATAAATTCATTATTAAAACCAATAGATGTTATCTTAGAAGGTAAATAATTTTGAAAGATCTTTTAGAAATACTTCTTGAGGAAAATATCCATTCTTATTTGAAAAATGGTTTTTCTTACATAAAACATTTTGAAAACCTTTTTCTTTGAAAATATCTTTAAGAACTTATGAAGGAAGATTTTAAAAAAATAAAACATTTTTAAAATTAAATTTTCCATGACAATTATCTTCAATGATCTTCTGAAAACATTTTTGAAAACAAGGTTTTTGAGTACAATACATTTCCGATCGAAGAGGGAGGTGGTCAGATTTTACTAAAATATTATCTTAAGTATCAAAGAGTGGAAAAATGGTACTAAAAATGAGGATATAATGAAAAAACATAGTATAGGAAACTCATGAATATTATTGAATGATGGATCATAATATTTTATCAAAGGAAGAATAAACAAAAAAAATATTGAAAAAAACAAGGAGATTGTCTCAATAAACTCTAATAACTTGGTGACTTGGGATCATACTCTACATGTAAGAAAAGAAAATTATATGAATATTAAGATATCTTAAAAAGAATTATTTTCATGATATAACATTTAAAACTGAAGTATATACACATTAAAAAAAATTTAGGTGCATAACAAAACAAGTGCCTTAAAATTGGAAAATTGAAACAAAACTGTTTTACCGATTTGGTAACTTTTAAATGTTAAACCCCATGGAAGAAGGATCATTGTAACACCCTAAGATTTTATGATATAGATTATTTTTAATTTTTTTTTGTATGCTACACCAAGATTATCTTGCGCTATACGCAACACTGTATTAGCTTGTAGTATATGAAACACTATTCTTGGCATGTGATACACAAAATTTCAAGTCCTTTTGATAGAATTCATTTCAAACAACACGATGTATATATTTTGTTCAATATATAAAAGAAATATGTTTGTATTCAGTAAAAAAAACACCAAAGGAATATTTCACTAAACATAACACTAACCTAGCTTGCATTATAAGCAAGAGTGACCTTTCTTGATAGCTTATGTTGTACGTAATACCGAGTTTCACTAAATAGTGATATATTATTAAAATATTATTTAATGGGATATAAAATAGATATTGTGAATAGTATTAACCACATTTTTAATTTTATATAACATTAAAATTCTTCTTATATATTTTCTATAAAATGATATAAGTACCAAAACAATTTTACGGATAAAAGAAGTATTTAAAAAAAAAATGCAGTTTTACCACCTTTTGATGGCGCACCCATTTTAAATATAGTTTTAATGATTTTATAAGTTCAAATTGACAAAATAAACTTATTATTTGTAATAGGGATATAAAAATTTACATTTTTTTTTATTTTTTGGTATTTTTCTGATAAAATTAAAATTTTAATGAATAGTGAAAAATACTGCATTTTAATTCAAAACTGCCTTTTCAAATAATTTATTTATTTAGTTATATTACATTTTTAATTGGTTCTAAAGTGTAATTGTATTATGTTTTTATCATTTAATACAATGTTGCTCTTTCTTGGTATCCAAGAGACCCAGGTTCAAAACCGGGTTGAGGCAAAATTTCTAAGTTACTGTAGCAGTCACTGTAGCAGTACTGCAGATGTCACTGTAGCAGTTACTATTCGGTACTATAGCAGCCAGAACTATTCAAACGATTTGGGCCTTCGGGACACCGGTTTGGGCCTATGGTTATTAAGGACCTTTGGGTCATCAAAGGCCTTCAGACCGTAGGGACTTCGGGCCACGTAGACCATGGAGTAGCCCAGTTCACACAGAACATGTCCTAGAAGAGAATCAGAGCAACAAGAGTAGCAGCCACCTGAAGCAGAGCTAACAAGACTGGAAGAATGAGTGGGTATGGCAGCTGCCATCAGAACCAGGAACCGTGCAGCTTTGTATGGGGAAATGCTAGCTGATCAGCAATGTAAGGTGGGGAGCTATGTGATCAATGACGCAGAAGCTGGGGAGGGGCAGTTTAAGTGGGGTGGGCCTATAGGTCATGTATTGGGCATGGTATGCCTCTAGGCCTTCATGTCATGTATTGCGGGTCAGTCGGGCCTTGTGCCTTAGGCCTACGAGTCATGTACGGGTTCCCCTTCAACCCTTAAAAAGGGGATTATCCATAATAAAATAAAAAAGAAGGCCTTCGAGCCATTCGGGCTAAAAAACCTCTTTTTGTTTTTGACAACAGGAATTAATCTTAAATTAATTTCTACCAGTTCTGTGTTTTGAATTATGAAAAATGGATTAAATATTTAGATTCTTTAAATCCAAATTATGTTAATAGGTTTCTTTTATTTTTAACTATTATGAACAGTAACTATAGTAATTTTTATTTACCACAGTTAAAGGTAAATCAGGTAAATTAGGGTAACTAATAATATGATAAGTACAATAAAATTATCCTAAAACCTAAAAAAATCCCATTATATGAATAAAGATATACCTTTAACATATTAGGTTCGAAACATATCCATTTAATGTCCACTTGACAATGAAAATGACATAGATATTAATAAAACCAATGAAAGTGACAAAATGTCAAACCCACATTTCTTAAAAGTATAATAATTTTAATATAGGGATAACCAGGTGATATCTTCAAAAATAAATATTCCATGGAAATATAAAATAATTACCTACATCATGGTAATTTATTATAAGTTTTCAGGAAATAAATATTTACCTTAAAGTCTTATTTTTTGATGATGTAAAAATTAATTAATGGATGAGAAATCAATGAAATATTTTTTATTAAAATCCTAATAACCATAAAAAAGTCCAAAAACATGAAAAAATATTATTGGACAATTATATTTCGACCTTAATCATCCAAAGGTCAAGCTAGGGACCATTTAGAGCCATATAGAATAGATTACAACCATTATATTATTTTAGTTAAAGTAATGTTAAAGTTTCCACATTCATACTTTAATAAGTATATCATTTTTAATGTTTTTTATAGTAGATAAATTCAAATAAATATATTCTCATGAAATATATTAAATTTATATTCATTATGTTATTTCATTTTTATTTTAATCAACAAATATTTATATTAAATAATTACTCAACATCTTTGTAGTAATTATTTCATTAATGGAGATATCCAAAAAATGTTATTACAAATGTTAAAATAAATATATTTTGGGAAAATTAATTTGTCCAATGAATTTTATAGATTATATTTACCCCTTAGGGATATAATAAAATATTTTTTTAAGGATAACATATTATCTTGATATTTATAAAAAACCATGCAATGAATAGTTTGAAAATTGACACAATTGATATTTTGTTAAAATAATGTTTTATAAAATTATTTAAAATCATAAAACAATTTAAAAAATATATAATAATTATGAAATGGTATAAAATGTTCTAAATTATTAATTTATGGTATAATTGAAATCATATAAGTAAATATTTAACCCTTTTAGAATTGAAACATTTGTTATCTTCATTAAAATTAAATAGAACAACAAATTGTTAATTAAAATGACAATGTTTAAATTGACATAAAAACTTGTACAAATTAAATTTATTGATGATATTTAAATATTATATTATCTTATATTAGAATATATATCATTTTTTAGGTATTTGGATTGATTTTTTAGATTATTATAAATTAATAGTTTTAGAAATTCCAAAAGTGTCCCTAACCCCAATTATAAAAGGACACCTCCTCCCTCATTTCTCCACAAATAATTAATCCTTCAAGTTCATCCATACCCTAAAAATTTATCTGATTAACTTCCCTAGTTAAATTATAGAGGTTCCGTTCTTCTCAAAATATCAACTCTAGTTCCATTAAGTGGAGATCTAAACAGGGCTCGTCAAAGAAGAGGTAAACTCATCTACCAATTCTTTCATATTTTTTTTATATTTCTACTTATACATAATGAGTTGTTTAATTATAGAATAATAAAAACAGTATAATTTATATAATTTGATTTTATTATTATTAAAAAACAACCATATTTAACTTTTTATCAATCTTATGAGAAACGAAATCACCATGCGTGCATAAGTACGACTTACCGTCTCTACGCCATAGTGTACTCTATTTTTCACCACCACCTCACTTAGATGGATATAATTATGGAAGTAATAAATATATATGATTATTATAACATGATATTTATTCTTAAATTTTATACACCACACACTTCAAAACCATTCAACAACTATTCGAATGATATCGTCCCTTGTGCGTACGTACGACCTACCATCTCCACGATGCGATGCGATTCATTCTACATGATCTTAATTAAAGAATGATGATATAAATGTAAATAATGAATAAAAAATTATATCTATTATGTTAATATAATTTTATAATGATATAAATATGACCTAATAATGAGAACCATAACTTATTCAACAAAATGTGCATAATAACATAAAGCACTTAACACCCGAATAACGAGTAATAATGAAATGTTACTAACAAACGATGATAATATAATCATATATGGTATCATAAAAATAACTATTCTTATATAATAAGTCAATAACATTATTTAAATCATTATAAATGAGGTTAGGATATATACAAAGCATATCGAACCTAAGGTAATGTATTATTTTGTCTCACTTTTATTTTTGTGGTACATATGCCTTATACACCATGTAATTTTTGTGTGTGGTGTTTATGTTAACCATGAATGTTTTTATTATGATTATTATTAAGGTTATTATATTTAAAAATTAATATAATTTTCTTTATTTCATGAGACATATGATTCGACTGATTGAAAATTTGTTAGGGATAATTCTAAAATGTCATTTTTATCCGAGATTGTTTATATATAAGTGTTTACTGGGGGTATATTTATCTTCCATGTCCATGTTTTCTAAAAATGTTTTCATAAAATGTTATCTAATATTATAGGTATTTTTAAATTCATTTTTACCCATTTTTTACTTTTACTAAAAGGTATGGAAGGAATCTTTCTTTTCTTTACCATATGAGCTACTTTTTGACTTTTTCAACAAAAGTGTGAGGAAAATGTTTTTATTAACTTATATAGCGTGAATGGATTTTTACATATTCATAATTACTTATTTATATAAAGATTTATATACATGTTTTATAGTGTATTTTCAACTAAATTAATTTATTTTAAAATCTAACAACATTTTGAGAAAAGAAAACGTTTTTGAAGAAGAAAGGATATTTTCCTCAGGAATTAAGATCAAGTGTTTTATCAAAATTATTTTCCAACTAAGATGACATAGGGTTATGTTTATATACCTATTATTACATTGATTTTATTGTATTTATGATGGAATTATTTTTATGAAATCCATTTATTTTATATGGATTATGATGGAACGATGTTTAAGAAACCCATTTTATTTCATGAGTTATGCTATGATGAATGATTTATGTTTTTATGGAACATGTAAGAATGATTTTATTATGATATGGGTGGGACCTATATTTTTATTCCAATGAACTGGGTATAGATTTATATCTCCTGAGATAAACATGGCTGGAATGACAAGTTAACCCGGCTCAGTAAAGGACATTTTACACTATGATGGTATTGGCAGCAATGCCTTGGCTACTATAGAAATCATATTATGTGATTATTTGTTTGCCACAATTACATGTTTTATGTCAATACTATGTTATCATGGTCATTTTCACCTATGATTTATGCCTTACAAACTACCAAGATTTATTTCATGGCTCATGATTATTATTTTTAAACTTTATGTTCATGTTTTTAAATTATAATGTTTGTGGTTTGTTTTATATTTATGTTCTAAATGTTTACCCTTACTGAGAATTTGATCTCACACTTTTTATGTTTTCTTTTACCTAGGATATAAAGAAAGGTTTTTGGTATAAAAACTAATGGGGAAGATCTTTATAGAAGATTTTGAAGATCTTTCACCAAGCTAGAAGAATGTGTTATGATTTTCCAAAGACACTAAACTAGTACGATCTTTGGGCGTCTTTTTGTGCCATTTATTAAGTATTCTGCAAAGGTAATGTAATTTCCATATACTTCAATCTTGGTTCATTAGAGTTAGTATCAGAGCGAAGGTTTAGTCAAACTTTGGAAAATAAGATGCAAAAAATTAGTGAGATCCCTAGAGATGTTTCTAAGGATATGTCTAGGGATGTCCTAAAGATAAGTCATGTAAATGTTACAATCCTAGGGTTTTTGTGATAATCATGAATAACCTAGAGTTAAACCAAATATACCATAGATTGAATTATTATAAGAAATTTAACTTATGTTTTTCTAATCTATGATATACATTTCTCACACTTTTCTTTGTAATCGTAGCCAATAGCCAGAACTACATAGAACATAGTTAACCATTGAATGTTTCAGATTTGAAAAGTATGGGAATTATGAAGATATATTCCTAACTGAAAATATCATGATTAGAATCATGATGATGATATGAGTATTGATCATACTACTAAGGATAAAGAGATTGTAAGCGATATGTGAATGGTATGTGATGTTTTTACAGTATTTTTTACATTAAACCTAAGAAGTTTAAGGTTGAGAAACCTAAATACACGATTCTTATTTTAGGAAAGATGAAGATGATGGATCCTGAGTAATGGATTAAGAATAAATTTGGATGGTTTAGGTGTATATGTTTTTGAAATTCAAATATTATGTTATATGAATCATGAAATATATAAGTGTTTTCAGTATAAGTTTTTCATTATGGATTGGAAAGGATATGTTTAATAGTTATAAGGATCCAAAAAGTGATTTAAGGTTAAGGTGATATACTTGGAGAAAACATTATTAAGGTAAATATAACCCTTAATATATCACTTATGTTCAGATAATGATTTTTGGATAAAGATATATTGGATTTGAATAAGTAAATTGGATGATGCTAGTTTCTTGGGATCTAATTATGGAGTTATTGACAAGTGGGTTATACTATCATGGATTAAGAAGACAACTTTTTGGTACTTTATGAATATATCTAATAAATTTTGGAATAAGGAAACATGTATGTTTTTAATAAGGATATATGGTAATTTAGGTTATTACCATGACTCAAGATAATGCGTGAAGAATCTATTCAAATTTCTAGAACGTGTCTAACAAGATATATCTTATGATATATGGGGGATAAATGAAGGTATTCACGTAATTGTCATACGACCTTTCTTATAATTGTTTTTTAATATATTGTGAGTTTGGACAAAAGTATTTTGGATAAGACTAAAGGTTGGAATGGATTAAGTTGGAAATCAGATAATATTGTTTAATGCTAATTTTATATATATTATTTCTAGAATGTTATAATAGTATAGTTTTAGAAAAAGGACAACCCATAGGATGGGTGACAACCCATCACGTCACACAAGGTTGTAGGAATCAAACCCACGACCAAAGTGAGACATGCCTTTATCACTACCACTCGACTATGAGAAGTCCCTAGTTAGAATAAATTAGTTTTATTTTATTTAACCGGTATGATAGATCAAGTATAAGCCCATTTTTGGAACTATATAAAATTAATCTCACCATATATGGACTTATGTATATTTGATAATTTGTGATAACCTTTTTGTGATATAGACAGATGGAATAACCTATTATTCTATTTATGGATCACATGATCTGCTAAAAATTCAATAATGACAAATTGAACATCACTTATTTAAATAAGAGATGAAGTGGAAATTGCTCAAGGAATGAACAACAGTTAGATTGTACCAAAATAAAGTAAGTATTTATTCTCATGAGAAATTCTTCAACTTTAGGAAAAGGATATTGAAAACCAAAAATGTTATCCTAGTAAAATATTATTTGATGAATCATATGGTCCCTTAAATCATCAAATATTTATGGATTTCTGGTAGTTAACTTTCTCCAAGCCTTGTTATCTCTCACTATCCATCAGAACTTGATAGTTAGATTTCTCTTTCATATCCATGTTCTCACTTCTCCCTATTTTCTCCTATGTTAAAACCCAGTGATGATTTACTTTGGGTAACCATATTGTTTATAAATTTCCTTTTTAAAATGAAGTTTTAGTATTCCTTTTTATGATGTGGGTTTCTATGGAAGAAAATTTCATGTAGTAAACCGTTTATAACCCTGATGAATTTCAAGAGAGAAATTCATTTAAAGGGGGATAGAATGTAACTCCCTGAGATTTATGAGATATATATTTTTTAATTTATTTTATGTCTTACATTTTACACTACACCAAAATTATCTTTCACTATACACAACACCACATTAGCTTTCAGTATATGCAACACTATTCTTGGCTTGTGTTACACACAATTTCAAGTTCTTTTGATAGAATTTATTTCACACAACACATAGTATAGATTGTTTTCAATGTATAAAAGAACTATGATTGGATTATGTTATATGCATCACAAATGGAAGCTTGTACTAAATGTAACAATGACTTGGATCTCATTACATGCAAGAGTGACCTTTCTCGATAGCTTGTGTTGTATGCAATATTGAGTTTCACTAAACAATGATATATTATTAAAATATTATTTAATGGGATATAAAATAAAAATTATGAATAGTATTAACCAAATTTTTAATTTTATATGACATTAAAATTCATCTTATATATTTTCTAGAATATTATATAAGAACAAATTAAATTTTTCAGATAAAAGATTTTTTTTTCAAAAAAATACAGTTTTACCACCTTTTGATGGTGCACCTTTTTAAATATATTTTTTTGAAACTTTAATAAGTTTAATTTAATAATATAAACTTATTATTTGGAAGAGGGACATAAAAAATTACTTTTTTATAATTTTTTGTATTTTTGTGATAAAATTAAAATTTTAACAAATAGTGAAAAATACTGCAATTTAATTCAAAACTGTCTTTTTATCTATATAATTTTTCTAATTAGATTATATTTTTAATTGATTTTAAAGTATAATTGGATTATGTTTTTATCATTTAATCCCATGTGGATCATTTTATATAATTTCACATTTAAATTGGACATAAACAAATGACAATCTTTTGATAAGGTTTTACTTCTCAAAAACCCGCTTTTTGGTTTTGACAACATGAATTAATCTTAAATTAATTTCTGAAAATTTTATGTTTTGAATTATGAAAAATGGATTCCATATTTGGAATAATTGGGTCTAAATTATGTTAATATGTTTCTTTTATTTTTGGATATTATGAATAGTTACTATAATATTTTTTATTTACCATAGTTAATGGTAAATCAGGTAAATTAGGGTAACTAATAATTTGATAAGGACAAAAAAATTATCCTAAAACATTCCAAAATCACATTAGATGAATAAAAGTATACCCTTAACATTTTTGGTTAGAAACATAGTCATTTAATGTCCACTTGACAATGAAAATGACATAGCTATTAATAAAACCAATGAAAGTGACAAAATGTCAAACTCACATTTTTTAAAAGTATAATAATTTTAATATAGGGATAACCAGGTGATATGTTAGAAAATAAAAAGTCCATGGAAATATAAAATAATTACCTACATTATGGTAATTTTTTTTTAATTTTTAGGAAATAAATAATTACCTGGAAGCCTTATTTTTAGATGATGTAAAAATTAATTAATTGATGTGAAATAAATGAAATAATTTTTATTAAAATCTTAATGACCATAAATATGTACAAAAACATGACCAAATATTATTGGTAGAGTATATATATAACATAAGGATCCAAAGGTCAATCTAATGACCATTTAGAGACTTATAGAATAGATTAGGAAATTTATATTATTTTATTTAAAATAATGTTAAGTTATCACATTCATACTTTAATAAGTATAAAATTTTTAATGTATAATTTTATAGAATATAAATTCAACTACATATATTCTCATGAAATATATTAAATTTATATTCATTATATTATTTTATTTTTAATTTTTAATCAACAAATAAGTATATGAAATAATTACCCAACATCATTGTAGTAATTATTTTATTAACGGAGATATCAAATAAATGTTATTAAAAATATCAAAATAAATATATTTTGAGATAATTAATTTTTTTAATGAATTTTAAATATTCCCTTGACAACTTAAAAATATAATAAAATATTTGGTTTGAGTATAAAACCTTATCTTGATATTTCTAAAAATCTTTGAAATGATTAGGGTCAAAATTGACAAAATTAATATTTTGTTAAAATAATATATTATAAAATTATTTGAAACTAATAAAACAATTTTAAAAATATACAATAATTATGATATGGTATAATATGTTTTAAATTATTCATTTAGGGTATAATTGAAATCATATATCTAAATATTTTAATCTTTTAATATTGAAACATTTTTTATCTTAATTAAAATTAAAGAGAATAACTAATTGTTAATTAAAATGATAATGTTTATATTGGAATCAAAACATATATAAATTAAATTGGTTGATGATATTTACATCTAATAATATCTTATCTTATAATATATCTCATTTTTAAGGAATTTAGATTGATTTTTTAAATTATTATAAATTAATAGTTTCATAAATTCCAAAAGTGTCCCTCGCCCCTACAATAAAAGGAATCCTCATCCCTCATTTCTTCACAACTCATTAAGCCTTCATTTTTTTCCATACCCTACCCATTTCTTTTCTTAACTTCCCTATTTACATTCTAGAGGTTCTTTTCTTCTCAAAAGACAAACTCTAGTTCTATTAAGAGGAGATATAAATAGATCACGTCAAAAAAGAGGTAATCTCCTCTACCAATTCTTTCATATTTCTTTTTATTTCTACTTATACTTCATGATTTGTTTAATTATAGAATAATAACTATAGTAGAAATTATATACTGAGATTTTATTATAATTATGAAACAACCATATTCAAATTTCAATCCATCCTAAGAAAAACGAAATCAACACGTGTGCATACGTACGACTTACGATCTCCATGCCGTGGTGCACTCTGTTTTTCCCCACCACCTTACTAGGATGGTTATAATGATGGAAGTAATAAATATATATGATTATTATAACATGATATTTATTCTGAAATTTTATACACCATCTACTTCAAAACTATTCAATAACTATTCGAATGATATCATCGCTCGTGCGTATGTACGACCTACCATCTCCACAATGTGATGTGATTCATTCTACACGATATTCATTAAATCATGATTATATAAATGTACATAATGAATAAACATGGTATATATTATGTTAATATCATTTTCTTATGATGTAACTATGACCTAATAAGGATAACTGGAACTTATTTGAGAAAACATGCCTAAGAACATAAAGCAGTTAACACCCCAATAACGGGTAACAATGAAATGTTACTAACAAACGATGATAATATGATAATATATGATATCATAAAAATTACTATGCTTCTTGAATAATACTATAACATAATTTAAATTATTATATAGGAGTTTCGGAAACATAATAAGTATATCAGACCTAAGTTAAGGGATTATTTTGTCTCACATATATTTTTGTGGGACATATTCCACATACCATTTAATTATTTTTGTGGTTTTTATGTTTACATGAATATTTTTATTATACTTATTATGAATGTTATGATATTTAAATTTTCATATAATTTTCTTTATTTTTTGATACATACGATTCGACTGATTGTAAATTAGTAAAGGATAATTCTAAAAACTCATTTTTATCCAAGATTATTTATATGCAAGTGTTTACTAGGGGTATATTCATTATCCATGTCCATGTTTTCTAAAAATGTTTTCATAGAATTTTATTGTTATTATATGTATGTTTAACGTCATTTTAACCCATTTTGTCTTTTACTACATGGTATGGAAGGAATATTTTTTTTGGTTTACCATACGAGATATTTTTTGATTTTTTTGGAAAAATTGTGAAGATAATATTTTTTTAACTTATACGGCTTGAAAAGATTTTTACATATTCATAATGCCTTATTGTTATGAAGCCTCATCTACAACTTTTCAATTTTCTTTTCAACTAATTTTTTTAAATTTTCATGCTATTTTGAGAAAAGAAAATGTTTTTGAAGAAGAAAGAATATTTTCCTTAGGAATTAAGCTCAAGTGTTTTATCAAAATTATTTTCCATCTAAGATGACATATGGTTATGTTTCTATCCCTATTATTTCTTTGATTTTATTGTGTTTATGATAGAATTATTTTTATAAAATCCATTTATTTTATATAGAATATGATGGGATGATGTTTAAGAAACCCATTTTATTTCATGGGTTATGCTATGATGAATAATTTATGTTTTTATAGCACATGTAAGAATGATTTAATTATGAGATGGGTGGGACCTATATCTACCTTTAGTGCATTTGGTAAAGATATATATCTCATGAGATAAATATGAATGGAATGACTAGTAAATCCGGTTCAATAACACACTGCTGGAATGACAACTAAACCCGGTTCAGTAAAGGACATTGTCCACTATGATGGTCTTGGCAGCAATTCTTTGGGTACTATGGAAATCATATCATGTGCTTTTTTTTTAACAAAATTCCATGTTTTACATCAATTATATGTTATCATGTTCATGTTAACTTATGATTTATGTCTTTCAAACTACCAAGATTTATTTCATGACACAAGATTTTGATATTTAAACTTTAGGTTAATGTTTTTACATTCTAAATGTTATGGTTTGTTTTATTTTATTTTCTCAATTTTTACCCTTATTGAACATTTGAGTTCACCATTTTTATGGTTTCTTTTCCCCAGGATATAAATAATGGTTCTTGGTCAGAAAAATAATGGTTTAGATCTTTATGGGAGATTTTGAAGATCTTTCACCAAGCTAGAAGAATGTGTTCCGAGTTTCCAAAGACACTAAACTAATATGGTCTTTGGGAGTCTTTTTGTGTCATGTATTAAGTACTTTGCAAAACCAATGTGATGTCCATGTATGTCAATATTGGTTTGTTAGAGTTGGTATCAGAGTGAAGGTTTAGCCAACCTTTGGAAACTGGGATGTGAAAACTTTAGTGAGATCCCTAGTGATATTTATAAGGATATTTCTAGGGATATCCTAAGGATAATTCTGGTATAAGTGAAAATCCTAGGGGTTTTGTGATAATCATAACTAACCTATGGTTAGACTGAAGATATCATATATTTAAATATTATAAGTAATTTACCATACTTATGGGTTTCTAATATATGATATGTATTCTCACACTTTTCTTTATAATCTTAGTGAATAGCCAGAACTATATAGAACAAAGTTTACCATTGAATGTTTCAGATGCGAAATGTATGGGAATTAGGAAGATTGATTTCCTAAGTGAAAATATCATGATGAGAATCATGATGATGATATGAGTATTGGTCATAATACTAAGGATAAAGATATTATAAGTGATATGTGAAATGTATGTGATGTTCTTCTAGTATTATTTACATTAAACCTATAAAGTTTGAGGTTGATAAACCCTAATACATGATTCATATTTTAGTAAAGATGAAGGCGATTGATCCTGAGTAATGGCTTAAGAATAAATTCTGATGATTGAGGTGTATATATTTTGGAATTCAAATATTATGTTATATGAATCATGAAATATATAAGTGTATCCAGTATATGTTTTTCATTATGGATTGGAAAGGATATGTTGAATAGTAATAAGGATCCAAAAAGTGATTTAAGGGTAAGGTGATATACTTGGAGAACACATGATTAAGGGAAATATAACCCTTAATATGTCCCTTATGTTTAGATAATGATTTTTGGATAAAGATATATTGTATTTGAATAAGTAAATTGGATGATGATAGATTTTTGGGAACTAATTTTAGAGTTATTGACATGTGGGTTATGCTATCATGGAAGAAGTATAAAACTTTTTGGGACTTAAAGAATATATCCAATAAATTTTGGAATAAGGAAACATGTATTTTTTCAATAAGGATATATGGTAATTTTGGTTATTACCAAGACTTAATAGAATTCATGGTGAAGTCATTAAAATGATTGGAATGTGACCACCAAGATATATCTTATGATATATGGGGGAAAATGAAGGTATTCACATGCTTGTTATATGTTTTTTCTTGTAATTGTTTTTATATACTGTGAGTTGGGAAAGAAGTATTTTAGATAAGCATAAAGGTTTGAATGGATTAAGTTGGACATAAAGTAGTATTGTATAATGCTAGAACATTTTTTTAATATTATTTATAGAAGGTTATAATAGTATAGTTTTAGAAAAAGGACAACCCATAGGACGGGTGACAACCCATCGCGTCGGACAAGGCTATTGGAATCAAACCCACAACCGAAGTACGACATGACTTGATCACCTACCACTAGCCAATGGGAAGTCCCTGGTTAGTATAAATTAGTTTTATTTTATTTATACGATATGATAGATGAAATATAAGTCCATTTTTGGAACCATATATGATTAATCTCACCATACATGGACTTATGTGTATTTGATAATTTGTGTTAACCTTTTTATGATAAAGATAGATGGAATGACCTATCATTATATTTATGGATTACATGATCTTCTCACACTTCAATAATGAATAATTCAACTTCACTTATTTAAATAAGAGATAAAGTAGAAATTGTTAAAGGCATGAACAATGGTGAGATTCTGCCAAAATCAAGTAACTATTTATTCTCATGAAAAATTCTTCAACTTTATAAAAGGGATCTTGAAAACCAAAAATGTTATCCTAGTACCTTATTATCTGATGAATCAGATGGTCCCTTAAATCAAAGTAGATTTATGGCTTTATGGTATTTAACTTTCTCCAAAATATATTCTCTATCGCTATCAATCAGAATTTGATGTTTAGATTTCTCTTTCATATCGATGTTTTCACTTACCACCTATGTTCTACTATGTGGAAACATAGTGATTAGTTACTTTGGGTAAATTTTATGTTTATAAATTTTCTTTTTAAAGTGAAGTTCTAGTATTCCTTTTTACGATGTGGGTTTCTATGAAATAAACATTCAAGTAGTAAACCTGTTATATCCCTGACGAATTTCAAGGGAAAAATTCATTTTAAGGGGGGTAGAATGTAACACCCCGATATTTTATGAGATAAATTATTTTTAATTTATTTTATGTTTTGTGTTATACGCTACAAAAATATTATATTGTGATATAGGAAATGCCATATTAGATTGCAGTATATACAACACTATTCTTGTCTTGTGTTACACACAATTTCAAGTTCTTCTAATAGAATTCATTTCACGCAATGCGAAGTATGGATTTTTTTAAATGTACAAAAGAACTATATTTTTATTATGTTATAACAACACCAAAGGAAGATTTCACTAAACCTAGCATTGACTTGGATTACATTACATGTAAGAGAGACCTTCCTTGATAGCTTGCATTGTATGAAATATCGAGTTTCACTAAACAATGATATATGATTAAAATATTATTAATGGAATATAAACTCGTCATTATGAATAGTATTAACCACATTTTCAAATTTATATAATATTAAAATTAATCTTATATATTTTCTAGAACATTATATAAGAACAGAATCATTTTTTCAGATAAAGGAAGTATTTTTTCAAAAAAATACAGTTTTACAGCTTTTGGATGGAGCTACCATTTTAAATATAATTTTTGACACTTTTACAAGTTCAATTTGGAAAAATAAACTTCTCCTTTAGAAGTGGGAAAAAAAAATTTACTTTTTTTTTAATTTTTGGTATTTTTATGATAAAATTCAAATTTTAATGAATATAAAAAAATATTGTATTTTAATTCAAAACTGCCTTTTCATATAATTTATTTATCTTGTTAGATTATCCTTTTTTTTAAAGTGTAATTGTATTATGTTTTTATCATTTAATACCATGTTGTTCATTGGAAGTAATTTAACATTTAATTTTTCCATAAACACATGGCGATCTTTTGATAAGTTTTTATTTCTTAAAAACCCATTTATTGGTTTTGACAACAAGAAATATTTTTAAATTAGTTTTTGACAATTATGTATTTTGGTTTATGAAAAATGGATTCCATATTTGTAATAAGTGGGTCCAAATTATTTTAATATGTTACTTTTATTTTTGGATATTACAAATAGTAACTATGGTAATTTTTATTTACCATAGTTAAAGGTAAATTAGGTAACTTAGTGTAACTAATAATTTGATAAGGATAATAAAATTATCATAAAACCTACCAAAATACCATTGGATGAATAAAAGTCTACCCTTAACATATTTGGTTCAAAACATAGTCATTTAATCTCCACTTTACAATAACAATGACATAAATATTAATCCATCCAATGGCCTGAAGGCCTTCATTTTTTTATTGATTTTGATAATCCACCTTTCAAGGGGTGAGGTGGAACCCATACAAGGCCCATAGACATAAGTATTACATGGCCCATAGAACTTAGAGGAATTCATTATCTACTTTAAACATTACATACATCCCAGAATAACTACTTGGAACTGCTCCTCCCCAGCATCTTCACCCTGAAATCAGCTCCCAACCTTCACATGGCTGTTCGGTTAGGCTATCCCGTGCATGCACAGGCTTGTCCCAATGGCAGGTACCATACCATCTCATTCTTAAAATCAATGTAGCTTCTATTGTGGTAAAAGATCCTTGCTCATCCTTCTATAGAGCTTGATTCTTGTAGGTTGTCTGGTTTGCATCTGCACTTAAGGTGGCCCGAAGGCCTTGAGGTGGCCCGAAGACCTTACTGGCCCAAAGGCTTGGGTGGCCTGAAGGCCTTAAAGGACTTGGGGACCAAATTGGTGGCCCGAAGGCCCAAACGGGGGAAAATTATTGGCTACTATAGTTCCAAACAGTTCTTTCTACAGTTCCTGCTACAGTACCTGCTACTGTACTACACAGTTCCCGTTATAGTACCTGCTACATTACTGCTACAGTACTGCTACAGTACTGCTAGAGTACCGAAAATTGTGCCTCCACCTGGATTTGATCTTGGGTCACCTAGATTCACTTAAGAGACCTCACAAACTGGGCTGATGCTCATGTGCGATATAGATATTAATAAAATCAATGAAGGTGATAAAATGTCAAAATCCGATATTGTAAAAGTATAATAATTTTCATATAGGGATAACCAGGTGATATCTTCAAAAATAAATAGTCCATAGAAATATAAAATAATTACCTATATAATTTAAATTTATTTTAAAATTTTAGGAAACAAATAATTAACTTAAAGTCTTATTATTTGATGATGTAAAAATTAATTAATTGATGAGAAATCAATGAAATAATTTTAATTAAAACCCTAATAACCATAAAAATTTCCAATCATGTGAAAAAATCTTATTAGTCATGTATATGTAGACCATAATCATCCAAAGGTCAATCTAGTGACCATTTGGATTCTTATAGAATAGATTATGACCTTTATATTATTTTATTTAAAGTAATGTTAAAGTTGTCACATTCATACTTTAATAAGTATAAAATTTTTAATGTTTAAATTTATAGCAGATAAATTATAATACATATATTCTCATGAAATAAATTAAATTTATATTAAATATAGTATTTTATTTTAAATTTTTCTTCAAAATATAAGTCTATTAAATAATTACCCAACATCATTGTAGTAATTATTTTATTAATGGAGATATCAAATATATATTTTGAAAAATATTAAAATAAATATATTTTTTGCTAATTAAAATTTCCAATTATTTTTATAGATTCCCTTTACCCCTTAGGGATATAATAAAATATTTTTTTAGGATAAAACCTTATCTTGATATTTCTAAAAATCCATGAAATGAATAGTGTGAAAATTGACACAATTGATATTTTGTTAAAATAATGTTTTATAAAATTATTTAAAAACCATAAAACAATTTTAAAAATATATAATAATTATGAAATGGTCTAAAATGTTATAAATTATTCATTTATGGTGTAATTTAAATCATATAAGTAAATATTGTACCCTTTTAATATTGAAACATTTGTTATCTTAATTAAAATTAAATAGAATAACTAATTGTTAATTAAAATGATAATATTTAAATTGATTCAAAAACATGTATAAATTCAATTGGTTGATGATATTTAAATCTTATAATATCTTATATTAGAATATATTCTATTTTGTAGGTATTTAGATTAAATTATTATAAATTAATAGTTTCAGATATTCTAAAAGTGTTCCTCACCCAAATTATAAAAGGACACCTCCTCCCTCATTTGTCCACAATCCATTAAGCCTTAAATTTCGTCCATACCCTGCCCATTTCTCTTATTAACTTTCCAAGTTACATTATAAAGGTTCTGGTTTTCTCAAAAGACTAACTCTAGTTCTATTATGATGAGTTCTAAAGCGAGTACATCAAAGAAGAGGTAATCTCCTCTACCGATTCTTTCATATTTATTTCTATTTCTACTTCTACTTCATGATTTGTTTCATTATATAATAATAAATATAGTATAAATTATATACTGAGATGTTATTATAATTATGAAACAACCATATTCAACTTTCTATCCATCCTAAGAAAAATGAAATCACCACACATGCGTACGTACGACTTACCGTCTCTACGCTGTGGTGTACTCTGTTTTTCACCACCAACTTATTTGGATGAGTATAATAATGGATGTAATAAATATATATTATTATTATAATGTTAAATTTATTTTTAAATTTTATTCACCATCCACTTCAAAACCATTCAACAACTATTCGAATGATATCGTTGCTCCTGCGTACATACGACCTACCATCTCCACGATGCGATGTGATTCATTCTACATGATATTAATTAAAAAATAATTATATAAATGTACAGAATGAATAATCATGGTATATATTATGTTAAAATAATTTTATAATGATATAACTATGACTTAACAAGTAGATCTGGAACTTATTCAACAAAACATGCATAAGATCATAAAGCAGTTGGCACCTGAATAACAATTAATAATGAAATGTTACTAACTAATGATGATAATATGATCTTATATGATATAATAAAAATTAATATTCTTATAGAATAAGTAAATAACATTATTTAAATCATTATATAGGATGTTTGGATACATATAAAGCATATCATATCTAATGTAAGGGATTATTTTGTCTCACTTTTATTTCTGTGGGACATATGCCTTATACACCATCTAATTATTTTGTGTTGTGTTTATGTTACCCATGAATTTTTTTATTATCCTTATTATTAAGGTTATGATATTTAAATATTTATATAATTTTCTTTATTTTATGATACATATGATTTGACAGATTTAAAATTGGTAAGAGATAATTCTAAAATCTAATTTTTATTTGAGATTGTTTATACGCAAGTGTTTACTGGGGATATATTCATCATCTATGTCCATGTTTTCTAACAATTTTTTCATATAATGTTTTTATAAAATTTTTACTATTATTATATGTATATTTAAAGTCATTTTTAGCCATTTTTGACTTTTACTACATGGTATGGAAGAAATATTTCTTTTTTTACCATACAAGATACTTTTTAAATTTTCCAGCAAAAGTATGAGGATACGGATTTTTTAACTTATACTACATGAATGGATTTTTACATCTTCATAATTCCTTATTTCCATGAATATTCCACTACACATTTTCAAGTGTATTCTTAACTAAATTATTTTCTTTTAAAATTGCGTGACATTTTGATAAATGAAAACGTTTTTGAAGAAGAAAAGATATTTTCCTCAGGAATTAAGATCAAATGTTTTATCAAACATATCTTCTATTTAAAATGACACAGGGTTATTTTTCTATCCCTATTATTGATTTTATTTGATTATGTTTATGATGGAATTATTTTTATGAAATCAATTTATTTTATATGGATTATGATAGAATGATTTTTAAGAAACCCATTTTATTTCATGGGTTATGCTATGGTGAATGATTTATATTTTTGTGGCACATGTAAGAATGATTTCATAATGAGATGGGTGGGATCTATATCTTCCTTCAATGAATTGGGTAATGATTTATATCTCATGAGATAATAATGGATAAAATGATGAGTAAATATGGTTCAGTAATACATGGCTGGAACGACAAGTAAACCTGGTTCAGTAAAGGACACAGTCCACTATAATGGTATTGGAAACAATTCCTTGGATAATACGGAAATCATATTATGTGATTATTTTTTTACCAAAATCCTATGTTTTATATCAATTAATTTTTATCATGGTCATGTTCACTTAGGATTTATGCCTTAATAACTTCCAAGATTTATTTCATGACTCATGATTTTGATATTTAAACATTATGTTCATGTTTTTATATTCTAATGTTTATGGTTTGTTTTATGTTTTTGTTTGCAATGTTTACCCTTACTGAGCATTTGAAATCACCATTTTTATGTTTTCTTTTACATGGGATATAAATAAAGGTTTTAGGTAGGAAAACTAATGGGGAAGATCTTTATGGTAGATGTTGAATATCTTTCACCAATCTAGAAGAGAGTTTTCTGATCTTCCAAAGACACTAAACTAATACTGTCTTTGGGCATCTTTTTGTGTCATGTATTATGCATTTCACAAAAGTAATGTAATGTGCATGTACATAAATTTTGAGTCATTTGAATCATATAATGTATATGTCAATAACCATATATTTATGTATAAGATACATATAATTCAATCATGGTCAGAACATACACCACACAAAAGGAATGTGTAGCGAACATAGCTTGTATCTCACAAAAATTAAAAGTGAGATGAAAATTCCCTTACCTTGTGTCTTAACTCTCTCCGTAATCATACAAGATTCCTATATGATAAATATAAGTTCATTATAAATATTTTATAGAATAATATTCTTATAAATAATACCATATATGGATTTATTATGACCTTATATTACCCACTTGTTAACGACCCTTTGTTAATGTTTCACTTCGGGTAATATTCGCTCTGTTCTTCACATGTGTCATAATTTGTTACATCTTTAGTCCTTATACTTATATCAAGATTACAGAATGTAAAAAATGATATAAATATAAGTTATATACAATATATGTGTATTATAAAAATATATATAATATAGGATTATGAAAGGTAATACACTGTTTATGGAGACAGTAAGCGTATGTATGCATGAATGTTGTTTCCATCTTTATTTTCACATTGAATGAAAGTATGTAAATGATATATGTATATGCATGTATATATATATATATCATTATTAAATTATAATTACTATATTATATATATCATATAATTTCAGTAAACCCATCCTTAATACATTCCAAGTGGTGTGTGAACGAATCACATCGCTTCGAGGGGGCGGTAGTCCACACTTCCTCAAACGAGATTATCATATAAACACCAAATGGAAGGTAAAAAGATATGTTTTTTAAAAGGAATAAATAATCTAAAATACATAATAAATATAATATACTACATATATAAATAGGTTTTCCATCATAATGTCTACCATGATAGGTGGTAAATGAAAAATGAACAACCATCATTTCAGGAGGGAGTAATTCGCCATACATACAACATCAATTAAAGGGAAGTGTGTCATAGTGTAGGTCATAAAATTTTCATTAAAACATATTAGTATATGGATTATACTGGTGTTTTCACAAAATAATTGAATAAAAATATTTTAAGGTGTGAAGAATGGAAATAAATGAGAGGAGATTGAAAGAAGACATTACATCTTCATAGGGTATCTCCTTTTAGTTTGTTCCAAAAGGATTTGATGAGAAGATTTCTGCCTAAAGGGAGGATTTAAGGTATAAGGGAGGATTTTTGGAGGCTAATTGGGCAGATATTGTCCAAAATTAAATGGTTTTAGTGGTGTGAGAAATGGATATAGGTGGTGGAATTTTATAGGGAAGGAAAAAGACTCACTTGGAATTTTTAGAAACAAGTTAGGTGTGCACATGTTATTACCGAGAAAAAGTAATACCAAACCAAAAAAAATCATGAATGGAAGGTTTATGGCAAAAATATGGACAAAAATGGGTTTTGGACATGTTTATAGGTCATTTGGCCCCTTAATTTTAAGGTTTTTCCCTAATTAAGCATAATTTGGCCTTAACTGATGTGATTAATTTTAATCACTTTTACTAATCATTTTGGTAAAAAATTAACATGGTCTTATTAGAATCTAAATATTCGGTTCAATAAAATTGTGTATGTAAATTTTTTTAAATTCACTTCACAAAATAAGAAAAATTATGATTAGTGTTAATCCCAAAGATGAGACGAAATAACGGGGGTTTAAAGTAGAAAAAAATTCAAAAGCTTCTTTAGATTTTGTATTTAGTTTCAAAGTGAAATTGATTTTAATGAATTAAATTTTATTAATAGATGTAATATTTATCTAAGGTGACCTTAAAACATATTTATAATGTCATTTATCATTAATAATTAATTATAAAAGGAAGTTTTTAACTAAAAAGCAATATTTTTCACTATTCATAAAAAAATGAAGTTTCTCAGAAAAATCCCAAAATTTCGCCCTAAGTTAATTTTGACATTATAAATTAAAAAGTGAATTTTATGTTTTATAATTTAATTTCTAAATGTGTCTAAAATTAATTTTATTATCTAAATAAATCCATTCAAGAAAACAACATTTTTAACACAAAAAGTACTTTACCAAAAATCTTATTTTTCATTATCATTATATTTTATTTATTTAAAAGAAATTTGAAAAAAATTTAGAATGTTTTTATTACAATTAATATAAATATTTTTAACATCAAGGATATAATTATATTATTTAAATAATTAAAATAATAAAAAGATATGTTTTGTTGAAACCTAGTGTTGTGTGTATTGTACGCTAACTTAGTGTTGCGTGCATCACATGCCAAGTCGGTGTTGTGTGTAACATACACCAAGTTAGTTTTGTGTGTAGCGTACTCCAAATCAGTGTTGTATGAATCATATTCCAAGTTGGTGTTGTGTGAAAAAGGGATCTTTAACTTAGTTTATTGCAAGATATAAATGGAAATTTAAATTTATTCGAAAAAATAGGTCCATAAAAACTTAAGGTGTTACATTAATCCCATGGTACATTGGACCCTTTGAGATCATTGATTACATAAGAGTCATGGTCTATCAGCTTGTACTTCCACCGAATATAGATCAATATCATGATGTGTTCCACATATCACTCCTGAGTAGGTACATACCAGATCCCTCACATGTACCAAACTCAGAGGTGGTATAACTGGAAGATGATCTTTCTAATGAGGAGTAGCCAGTAAAGATCCTGGATTGGAGAGATAAGATTATATTCAGTAAGAAAAACCACCATGTCAAAGTGTTATACATGAACCATAAGTATGATGAAGAAACTTGGGAACCATAGTAGGTGATGGAGGAGAAGTACCCTCACCTGTTTATGTAAAATGAAATTTCAAGGGTGAAATTTCAAAAGGGGAGCAGAATGTAACGACCCAAAAATTTATGAATAGAATTTATCCCTTCTTATAGTAATTTCATAATAACATATAATCACTTATGGACCATAATAAAATCTTTATAAATGAATAATTGATTAAATAATAAGTATTTCTAGAAGTTAAGGATCCAATATCGATGGAATAGTAACTTAAGCTTAGGAATAGTAATATGACCCTTATGAATAGTAAACCAGCCAAATGAATAATAGTCTCACCCATGAAAGCATAAATAAAATTTAGGCATCTTATATGTGAAAATATGATATAATTATATCATAGTATAAGTAAAAAAATATTTTAAAAATTATTAATTAATTGTTGGTATTTTTATAAGTCAAAAAATTTTAATTAAAATTTTATGATTAATTTAAAAATATAAAAGAAAATTTACTTTTACAAAAGGTATTAATAAATTAATATTTTTATTTCTTATTATTCTAAGATAATTTCATGAGACCTATAATAAATTTTCAAAGTATTATAAAATCAGTTATAATTTTAAAATCCGTATTTTCTAAGTAAATGATGATTTTAATTAAAAATTAAATTAATAATATTTAGAAAATTATTTTCATAAAATTATTTGCATTTTTTAATTATAAACAGTGAAATTTTCTTAGGATGAATATTTGGGATAATTTGAATTACTTGATTTTTTTTTTCAATAGTGAAATATGGTAATTTATGGTATATATACATTATAAGATACATATACTATTCATTGAGTCATCGCTGATGTAAGAACCATTATTTCAAACACACATGATATAATTACTATGTTAAGTCTCAATAATAAACAATATTGCATGTCTTGAGAAAAATAATAAACTGATGAATTAAATAATGAGAAAACACCCCCTCCACTATAAATTCCACCCCTCACACAATATTATCCTCACACCTCTCAAGATTTGATACTTGCCAAAATTCTTCCTAATAATCATCCCTAGACCCTTCCCCATATCCAATATTTCTTGGTATCATAAAAATAAAAATCCTAGGTACCTTAAGGAGGATATGAATAATAAAATTCAAGAAGAAAATCCTCTCTCTTTTTCTTTTAATTTCCTTTCAATTTCAATTATTTTATTATATTCTCTCCAACTCCTCTTATCAAAATGGAATGATAAATTCAGTATTTTTTATATAATAGTATTATATCATGTCAATATAATATCCATCAATAAAATCCTCCCTCTAACTCTTGTACTTTTAAAATGAAATTATCACCCGTAATGTTTCAATTTATCGACATTGTGGGTGATGCACATTCATTTTCCTTAAATGAATTAAAAGATGTTAATAAAAACATTAAATAGTTTAAAAAATTGTGAAATTTATGATACAAAACTTTTTATCTTATATAAATTAACATTTATACATTATTCTAAATGATAAAACAAAACGAGTTCGTTGTGATCGAAAAACTCCCAAAATTAACCTTAAATGATCATTATTAACTTTTATCTAACGATTTATCATAATACCATATAACCATATTATTTATAAGATAATTTAAAACTTTTGTAATATCCTTAATAACATATAATAACAATTTTGAATATTTATCCAAATTTTACATGAGCTTCCATTCATGTATACAAGTGAGCCGATCATGAAAACCATGAAAAAGAATATTCCTTAATGATGAAATTAAATTCTATAAATCATCCAAAATCCCATAAATAAACTTAATAAAATAATAATGAATAAATTTTTCGTATAATATTTTATTTATTTTTTAATTAATTAATATAATGTGATTATATAGGATATTAATATAAGGACCCGACCTTATTACATACATAATATTGAGTTTAGTTAAGAAAACTCTTCCTTTTACATGGAGGATCTTTTCAAGTTTATAGCTTTAGAGAATTAAGACAAAACATTCATAAAATTACACATTGTTATAGAGTGGATACCATAAAAACAGTTTCCATTTTCTCAAAATATGAAACATTAAAACTTAAAACAAGACTCCTTGAAAATTCTTCAACATTTAACGTGTCTTACTTCCTTGTATTACACATCCATTAACCTGTGAAAAATAATTTCAAAACTTGGGATGAGCACAAAATCTCAGTAAGGAATGGAAAAGAAGGAAAAATCACATTAGTCCATGAATACTCAGAACGTATGAAAACATTTTCTAAAGACATGATTTTCACCCATATATACTTACTTCATGTAACATGGGATTTACACAAGATCCACACAAACATGAAAACATAAATATAATAATAAAGCTATCTTGGGGCATTACTTAAATAATCTTGTAACCATCTTGGCTACCTTAAAATTTGTAACCCTCACGACTACCTTACTTTGTGTAACTATCGCAGTTACACTTGGAGTAACCATACAGACGACCTCCAATATTACTCATACCCAATGAATTGGAGGGAAATATAGGTCCCACCCTTCATCATAAATAATTCCCAAGAACCAAATCATAATAATACAACATGAATAATTCCATAAAAACATTGCTTTGGAATTTCGTAAAACCGAATTTAAAAAGAGGATTTTTAAAGAAAATCCCCTTATAAATATCATACAGTTGAAGAGAGACTTAATAGAGTAGATGGAGTATGTATATACACTATAAATACACATAATAAAACATAATATAAACAGAAACCATCTCACAAACAATTTAAATAGCACAGAAATAATGAATTAGAAGGTTAACCCAAAGAATGGAAATCGGGTTAAGAATTCCCTTACCTTGGGTTTGTCTTACATCCAAATTATTTAAACCTCTTATATAATGGTTTAAATAGTGTTATTAATATTTTACAGAAAAATTTTCATGTTGATAACATCTTATATGATCATTTAATAACATCTTTTCACCCTTAATTGTTAGTATTTCCCCCTTGCAGTGCTTTTGGTTGAATTCTTTACATGATTTCTATGATTGGTTCATGGTGGACATTCTTGTTGATTGGAAGTGAAACTTCAGAATTGGAATGGATTAGTATTTTAATATAACCAGTAACATAAATTATTCCATTTATCATTTTTAATTATTACATGAAGATGATTCATAAGTTAGAACATTAATGATGTTTGTTTAGATCATTTTAGTGGTTCTTTGATAATAACAATTTCATTTTGTCTTATAAATTAGAACCATGAGTACAAAAGAATTCCAAAACCATGGGTGAGTAATAAAACATTTATTATAACCTGGTTCAATCATATAAATGGTTTTATGACCAGACTTGAAATAATTAATGGATTTTGAAATCACATCGTCCATGAAGTTGGTAATTCAACACAAACAGACAATGTTTTTTATTATTTAATTATGTGGGAGAGGAGAAGAATAAATATGAGTAATTTTTCATAAACATGATAAAATACAGGGTATAAATGATTTATGGATAATTCACGCCTCTTGGGTAAGGAGATATGAAGAAATAATAAGGAAGGAACTCAAAATAAAAGAAAAATTGTGAAATCACTTACAAAAATTCGGCAGCCTAACGGCTACGCAACATGGTTTTCAAAAATATTAAAAAGAGAGGGGACAAGGTTCACCCATCCAGAAAATAATCATAATATAGAGAAGATCAAGAATAAAAAGGAAATAAAAACATGGTATTGAAACTTGAAAATTATACCACATAAAAGAGAATTTGAAAAGAAAAAGAATGAAATTGAGAATTTTCTTGCCTTGTAGAGTAATCCTTAGAACTTGAAGGTTGGGACCTTGGGGGCTTGAGGAAACCTTGGGAGGAATACTATGAAGGTAAGGAGACCATAGATTAGTTTAGGGAGAATTGGGAATTATTTTAATGAAGGGAAGAATTGTTATTTATAGGAAAAGTGAGGGATTATTTAAATAATTTTCAAGGGACACCTCATGGGTGGTATTTGCAAAACCATGGGCTTGCCTATGGTACTTGCTCATGGTATAAGCCACTTGGGACACCTAACACCTTATTTAACTATACACAAGTTGAACACATTTATGACATCATTATTATATCATTAATTATGTCATTAACCCACCGAAACTAAAAACTGTATTTTTTTACTATTCACTGAAAAATCAAATATTTCAGAAAAATTTCCAAAATTCACCCTAACTATTTATTGACGTGTAGATTTCAAAAATGAAGTCCATTTTTTGAAAATAATTTTCTAAATATTATTAATTTAATATTTAAATAAAATCATACTTAATTCAAAAATTAACAGTTCTAATTCTACAACTACTTCTTTATCACAATTAAAAATTAACCAAGATGTTATTATCTTCTATCCTTAGGAAAATAAAATAATAATAAAATTTACTATTCATTAGGGTCATATTACTATTCAAATTACTATTCATTAGGGTATATTAATATTCACCAAAAAAAAGTTGGTTCCAATAGACTCCAAATAACATACTGAACACAATTGTATATGATAGTTTTTTGAAATTCAAAACATAGAAGTGGAAAAATTATGTTAAAAAGGCTAGTTATAAATATCTACATAAAACAAAGTTCCATGCATTTATATTTATTTTTAGAAAAACATGGGGTGTTACATTATCCCCACCTTCTTGAAATTGTTTCCTCACAATTTTATTTACTTATTACACAACTTGTGGTATCTTTCTCTCATAGCATTTTCAGACTCCCATGTTGCTTCTTCAACCATGTAGTTTCTCCACAAAACCTTTACCTGGTGGATTACCTTATTCCGCAATACCTATTCCCTACGATCAAGAATCTGAACTGGTTTCTCTTCATAAGAAAGGTTCTCTTCTAGCTGAACTGTTTCTGGGCTCAAGGCATGTGATGAATCTGGCACATACTTCCTCAACATCGAAACATGAAAAACATTGTGTACCTAAAACAAGCTTGGAGGAAAAGCTACTCGGTATGCAATTGTTCCGACTTTCTCTAAGATTTCAAAAGGACTGATGAACCGTGGAATTAGTTTTACTTTCTTTCCAAAATGCATCACACTTTTCCAAGGAGAGATTTTAAGGAAAACATGGTCACCTACCTCGAAAGAGAAGTCTTTCCTTCTGTTATCTGCATAACTTTTCTGCCTGCTCTGAGCTGTCCTCATGTGCCGCTGGATCATCCTCACTTTCTCAGCCACTTCTTCAACTAATTTTGGCCCCATCATCTTTCTTTCGCCAACTTCTTCCCAAAATAATGGAGTCCGACACCACTTCCCATACAAAGCCTCAAAAGGTGCCATCTAAATACTTGAATGAAAATTGTTATTATAGGAAAACTCAACTAAAGAAAGATATTGATCCCAAATTCCATGATAATCCATTAAACAAGCTTGAAGCATATCATCCAAAGTATGAATTGTTCGGTCTGACTTCCCATCTGATTGAGGATGAAAAGTTATACTGAAATTTAACTATGTGCCCAATGACTTCTGAAGTCCCTTCCAAAAGTTAGAAGTGAACATAGGATCTCGGTCAGATACAATGGAAAGAGGAACTCCATGTAACCTAAAAATCTCCTTGAGGTACAATAAAGAAAGTTGATCCAAGGTTATTATATCTCGACTTGATAGAAAATGTGTAGACTTTGTTAGCCGATCAACAATAACCCAAATAACATTGTCACCTCGAGAATTATTCAGTAGCCCCACCAAAAATTCCATGGATACATTCTCCCATTTCCACTCTGGAACTGGAAAAGGCTGAAGTATCCCCTTCGGTAACTACCGCTCTGCTTTAACCTGCTGACATGTCAAACATTTCATTGTAAAATCATCAATATCTCTTTTCATCCCATTCCACCAATAATACCCCCGAAGGTCTCTGTACATCTTAGTACTGCCAGGATGAACAGAAAATGGAGAACTATGAGCTTCAGACAATAATTCTTTCTTCAAATAGGAATCACAAGGAACACAAAACCCTTTTCCAAATCTTAAAACACAATATTTATCAAGATTGAATTCTGGGAACTTACCAATTTTAACCAATTCTACCTTTTTCTATAGCACACTATCTTCCTTCTGCGCTTTCTTAATTCTGTCTGACAATAAAGACTACACTAAAACCTGAAACAAAAGAGATGTATTACCTGCACCAATAACTTCTAAGCCAAAATTCATCAAATTATTAATCAAAGGATCATGTTCTAGACATAGCATGGTTAATGATGCATGATGTTTCCGACTTAAGGCATATGCTACTTTTTTTCTTTTCCAGGATAGTAATTGATCGTGCAATCATAATCCTTTATCAGTTCTAGCCATCTTCTCTGCCTCATGTTTAATTCCTTCTGAGTGAATATATACTTTAGAATTTTATGGGCAGTATATATTTGACATTTGGTTCCATATAAATGATGCCTCCATATTTTCAAAGCAAAAACCATAGCTGCCAATTCCAAATCATGTGTGAGATAATTTAGATCATGAGATTTAAGTTGTCTCAAAGCATAAGCAATTACCTGATTATTCTATATCAAAACACAACCAAGTACCTTCAAAGAAGCATCACTGTAGATGAGAAACTCACCATTATGGGAAGGTAAGGCCAAAACTGGAGCATTCACCAATCTCTTCTTCAATTCATGAAAACAAACATCACATTCCTCTATCCAAAAAAATTTAACCCATTTCTGTGTTAACTTAGTTATCGGTCTAGATAACTGTGCAAAGTTCTTAACAAACCGTCGGTAATAACTTGCTAAGCCCAGAAAACTACGAATCTCTGTAACATTTGTGGGTCTTGTCCATTCATTAACTACTTTTGTTTTGGCAGGATCAACTGTTATTCCATCCTTATTTACAATGTGCCCAAGAAAAGAAATCTTTTGCAACCAAAAATCACACTTGCTGAATTTTCCATATAGTTTCTTTTATTTTAATGTTTGTAAAATAACCCTTAGATGTTTTTCATGCTCTTCTTTATTTTTAGAAAATACCAGAATGTCATCAATAAATACCACCACAAACTTATCCAAGAACTCATGAAATACTCTATTCATAAGATTCATTAATACAAAAGGTGAATTAGTTAATAAAAATGGCATAACAAAAAATTCATATTTCCCATATCTAGTAAGAAAGGCTGTTTTCAGGATGTCATCCTCCTTCACCTTCAGTTGATGGTATCCAGATCTCAAGTCAATCTTGGAAAAGTACTGAGCTCCCTAGAGCTGATCAAACAAGTCATCAATATGAGGCAAAGGATACTTGTTTTTAATAGTGATGTTATTCAAAGCTCTGTAATCAATGCAAAGTCTCATGGAACCATCTTTCTTTTTAACAAACAAAATAGGGGCTCCCCATGGTGAAGTGCTAGGATGAATGAAGCCTTTGTCAAGAAAATCCTGCAACTGATTTTTTTAATTCAAGAAGTTCTATTGGATACATACGATATGGGGGTTTTGAAATTGTATTAGCATCAGGAACTAATTCAATTGTGAATTTGACTTCTCGATCAGTTATGACACCGGGTAACTCATTAGGAAAAACATAAAGGTATTCAATTACCACTGGAACATCATTAATTTGAATAGTTCCCTTGTTTTCAAAAATATGATCATGATAACTTTAATTTCCATCTTTCAATAGTTTCTCAGCTTCCTGATATGTTATCAATTATATAGGTTCATTCTTGTATAAAAACTGAAACTCTTTCTGAAAAACAACTTCTTTATCTCTACAGTCAATCTTAGCATGATAATCAGAAAGCCCGTCCATCCCCAAAATAACATCAAACTCAACTAAGGGTAAAACAATGAGGTTTATAGGTAAAGTCTTTCCACAGAACACAATAGAAAGATTCTTATAATTCCTCTTTTCTATAACATTTCCCCCTGGTGTTTTAACAACAAGTTCGGGTCTCATTTGTTGAGGTGATATTTCCAATTTACCAGAAAATTTCTCAGAGATGAAGGGATGTGTAGACCCCATATCAAACAAAACTTTAGAAAAACATGAGTGAACAAAAAAAGTACCTGATACAACTTCATTGGATGGCCCAATGTCTGCTGATGTAATCTAAAAGGATCTCACTACACCTTTCTGATTGTAGTCTGGCTTCTTTGCATCATTCAGATCTCTCTTTGGGAAGACATTTACATAGTGACCCATCTCACCACATTTAAAACACTTTATAGTTTTCTTATCAGGATTAGTCTTTGGATCATTTTCATTGCAATCTCGGGCCATATGTCCAAACTTACCACATTTAAAACACTTCCCAGTTTTTCTAACACATTCCCCATGGTTCTTCTTGCCGCACTTTTCACAAACTGGAAATTGGATTTTCTTACCATCAGATTTATTTAGTTGATTCTTACCCATTGCTTTCCAACTGGACCTCTTCATCTTTTTGTTTCCAAAATGCACATGATCATCAGCAAACTCCATCTCTACCCTCTCAGCACATCAGACAAGTTTCTCATAACTTTTGAATTCACGAGAGGCCAACGCCCTTCGATACCTTGGCTTCAATCCTGTGTAAAAGCGGTTGATTTTGCTATCAAGATCCAGAATAATATTTAGAGCATACCTCACCAGTCAGGTGAAGTTAGCTTCATACACAACCACTGAATCTTCCTCCTTCTGTTTCAATTAAAGGAATTTCTTCTCCATTCTTAGTTGCACCACCTTAGGAAAATATTTTTCAAGGAAAATACTTTTAAATTCATCCCACTCTAAGGCATCAAAATAATCTATACCCCTAATATTCCTTACCATTGACCACCACTGATCAGCTCCCACTTCAAAATGATAAATGCCAAGGCTTACCTTTTTTATTATCTAAACATCCCATAACATCAAATATCTTTCCAAGGGATTTGATCCATCCTTCAGCTGCCACTAGGTCAAAAGATCCATTGAATGCAGGAGGATTTTGTCTCATAAAATATTCCATCACTGTCATGTCCCTTTTTGGTACCTCTATTGGTTCTCTTTCTTGGTTGCACCACCATTTACTGCATGCGTTAGCTGATCCATTATTGTCACAAACTGCTCAGTTCCAATACCTACCATTCCGGGTTGTAGTTTCGGAAGGATGTCATTCTATCGGTGCCTCTCCTCTTCAGCATCCATGTTCCTTCTGTGGAAAACCATTCTGAACAAACACATATTAGATAAATCAACATGGTAATCTTTAAATACTATAACATTTCAAATTAAACATAGAGTGAGAATCATTTATGATATTCTATTAACATCACCCTAACCCCTAAAGTTATCTAAACCATCCCCTGATACCAACTATAAGGACCCGACCTTATTACATACATAATCTTGAGTTTAGTTAATAAAACTCTTCCTTTTACATTGAGGATCTTTTCAAGTTTAGAGATTTATAGAATTAGGACAAAACATTCATAACATTACACATTGTTACAGAGTGGATACCATAAAAATTGTTTCCATTTTCTCAAAATATAAAACATTAAAACTTAAAAAAAGACTCTTTGATGATTATTCAACATTTAACGTGTCTTACTTCCTTGTATTACACATCCATTAACCTGTTAAAAATCATTTAAAAACTTGGGATGAGCAAAAAATCTCAGTAAGGAATGGAAAGGAAGGAAAACCCACATTAGTCCATGAATACTCATAACATATGAAAACATTTTCAAAAGACATGCTTTTCACCCATATATACTTACTTCGTGTAACATGAGATTTACACAAGATCCAAACAAACATAAAAAAATAAATATAATCATAATGTTATCTTGGGGAATTACTTACATAATCTTGTAACTATCTTGGTTACCTTAAATTTTTTAACCCTCACGACTACCTTACTTTGTGTAACCATCGTAGTTACACTTAGAGTAACCATACGGGCAGCCTCCAATATTACTCATAAAAAATGAATTGTAGGGAAATATAGGTCCCACACTTCATCATAAATAATTCCCAAGAACTAAAACATAATCACACAACATGAATAATTCCATAAAAACATTGATTTGGAATTTCGTAAAACCGAATTTAAAAAGAGGATTTTTAAAGAAAAACCCCTTATAAATATCATACAGTTGAAGAGAGACTTAATATAGTGGATGGAGTATGTATATACACTGTAAATTCACATAATGAAACATAATATAAACAGAACCCATCACAAAAACAATTTAAATAGCACATAAATAATGAATTAGAAGGTTAACCCAAAGAATGGAAATCGGGTTAAGAATTCCCTTACCTCGGGTTTGTCTTACTTTCAACTTGTTTAAACCTACTGTATAATGGTTAAAATAGTGTTATTAATATTTTACAGAAAAATTTTCATGTTGATAACATCTTATATGATCATTTAATAACATCTTTTCACCCTTAATTGTTAGTATTTTCCCCTTGCACTGTTTTTGGTTGAATTCTTTACATGATTTCTATGATTGGTTCATGGTGGACATTCTTGTCGATTGTAAGTGAAACTATAGAATTATAATTGAGTAGTATTTTAATATAACCAGTATCATAAATTATTCCATTTATCATTTTCAATTCTTACATGAAGATGATTCATAAGTTAGAACATTAATGATATTTGTTTAGATCCTTTTAGTGGTTCTTTGAAAATAACAACCTCGGTTTGTCTTATAAATTAGAACCATGAGTAAAAAAGAATTAAAGAACCATGGGTGAGTAATAAAACATTTATTATAACCTGTTTCAACCATATAAATGGTTTCATGACCAGACTTTAAAGAATTAATGTATTTTGAAATCACATCGTCCACGATGTTGGTAATTCGACACAAGCAGACAATGTTTTTTATTCTTTAATTAAGTGGGGAGGAGAAGAATAAAGATGAGTAATTTTTCATAAACATGATAAAATCCAGAGTATAAATGATATTTGTAGAATTCATGCCTCTTGGGTAAGGATATATGAAGAAAGAATAAAGAAGGAACTCAAAATAAAAGAAAAATCATGAAATCACTTACAAAAATTCGACAGCCTAACGGCTACGCAACATGGTTTTAGAAAATATTAAAAAGAGAGGGGACAAGTGTCACCCATAAATAAATGAATCATAATATAGAGAATATCATGAATAAGAAGGAAATATGAACATGGTATGGAAACTTGAAAATCATACCACATAAAAGAGAATTTGAAAGGAAAAAGAATGAAATTGAGAATTTTCTTACCTTATAGAGTAACCCTTAGAACATGAAGGTTGGGACCTTGGGGGCTTGAGGAAACCTTGGGAGGACTAATATGAAGGTAAGGAGGCCAGATATTCATTGAGTTAGAATTGGGAATGATTTCAATGAAGGTAAGAGTTGGTATTTATAGGAAAAGCGAGGGATTATTTTAATAATTTTCAAGGGACACCTCATGGGTGGTATTTGCAAAACCATGGGCTTGCCCATGGTATTTTCTCATGGTATAAGACACTTGGGACAAATCACACCTTATTTAACTATAAAAAAGTCTACCACATTTATGAAATCATTATTATATCATTAATGATGTCATTAACACAACGAAACTAAAAACTGTATTTTTTACTATTCACTGAAAAATCAAATGTTTCAGAAAAATTCACAAAATTCACCCTAACCATTTATCGATGTGTAGATTTCAAAAATGAAGTCCATTTTTTGAAAATAATTTTCTAAATATTATTAATTTAATATTTAAATAAAATCATACTTAATTAAAAAATTAACAGTTCTAATTCTACAACTACTTCTTTATCCCAATGAAAAATTAACCGAGATGTTATTATCTTCTAGCCTTTGGAAAATAAAATAATAATAAAATTTACTATTCATTAGGGTCATATTACTATTCATATTACTATTAATTAGGGCATTTTACTATTCACCAAAAAAAACAAATGGGTTCCAATAGACTCCAAATAACATACTGAACACAATTATAGATGATAGTTTTTTGAAATTCAAAACATAGAAGTGGAAGAATTATGTTAAAAAGGCTACTTATAAATATCTACTTAAAACAATGTTCCATGAATTTATATTTATTTTTAGAAAAACTTGGGGTGTTACAATTAAATTGAATGAAGCATTCAGACCCAAGGTAAGGGGAATTCTCAAACCCTACTCTCTTTCTTTGGGTTTTCCCTCTTTCACCCCATTTTAAGTGTGGGTATTCCTTAAAAATAATTTATTCATCATTATATTATCTTTTTAGGGATATCCATGTCTTATAAATAAGTTTATGACAAACACAATGTTTTACAAAATAGCTCTTATTTAAAAAAAACACACCATTTACTTCTCAAGATCGTTTCTTCTTCACTCAATGTTGATGATTCATATATCAAGTATGTTATTCCCTATTTAATTTGGAAACTCAAAGTTTATGAATGTATTATTTATGAAATGAAACCCATTTCTTTCCATGGGTCATTTTATGTTCAATATTGATGTATTTCCTATGTTTCATGCATGACAATGTAAATATTATGATGTGACGAGCGTGCCTAGAATTATATAGTGCAAAGTAAATTTTATAATGTAATGGGTGAACCTAGAATTATATAGCGCTTAACACTACAAAAAAATGAGTATTTTTAATGGTTAATTTGGGATGGGAACACGTCACCAAAAGTTATTTGTGATGGGGTCTCCTCGCAAATGACCCGTTGTAGAAAATGGCGTTGCAAATAGTTTCACCAAGTTTTTAAAAAAACTCATTTGCGATGGGCCCATCACAAATAGTATTTTCGATGGAAAAATATACTTGTCGCAAAAAACATAAAAGAATAATTAAAAAATAATATTAATAAAACTAAAAATATTATTTAGAAATACTATTTGCAATGAGAAAATATACCTTTTGGAAAAAACATAAAAACATAAAAAAGATTATTATTAATAAAATTTTAAAAAATAATATTTATAAAATAATATGAATAAAATAATAATAATAATAATAATAAGATAATAATAATAAAATAATAAAAATAAAAATAATGAAAAAAATATTTATATAATAATAATAATAAAATAATATTAATATACTAATAATATTAATATTAATATTAATAAAAATGTATAATAATAATAATAAAATAATTAAAAATTATAAAATAATAAAAACCTTAATATTCATAAAAATAAAAATATAAAAATAAAAATAATAATAAATAATAAAAATAAAATAATAAATAAGTAAATAAATAATAAAGTAATAAAATATTAAAAAATTAAATAAATCGTAAAATAATAAAAAACACAATATTCACAATAGTATAAAAAACTCACTAAACCATGAGTCGAACATCACTTGTACTTTATCATCTACTGGTGTTGCTGCTCCAATAAATGAGGCATCTTCTCCTCCTACTATTGCTGCTATTGTCATCGGCACATCACATTCTGTCTTCCCCAGTATACCGATCACAACGTGTGTCATATTAAAGTGTGGTTGATTTATACACGTCCCAAAGTCTCAAAACAGTCATTACTACTAACGTAACCACATTTCCATTTTCATTCTATGTCGACTGACACTGTATATTAACTCAATTTTCATTGCTAATTTTTTTCATACTGTTGAATGTCAAAAGAGCATAATAAACTCATGTTCCCATTATATCTTGAGAATTCACCACAATAGGAACATGGGATTCCATTACTCTCCATTACTTTAAAAATGAGAATGTTTTTTTAGTTAACAACATTGAATCAATATGTTGTGATGACAGTTCGATTAAGAAAGATGATGAATATGGGAAACGTGGTTACATTGGTAGAAAGATTCATTTTATCTATTTTTTGGCATGTTGTATATAGTTGAAAACAAAGCATTACATCCCAAAAGATCTATGAAAAAAATAATTAAGTATTAGATAAAAATGATAAGGAAATTAACTTACAAATAGTAGATAAAATAATAACAAAATTAATTAGAAAATTAGTAAGAATTCACCATTTCCTGATGGTTGTTCGAATTTTTGATGCATTTCATAATTATAATTATTTAATAGTTTTAATTATTACTAATTATTACTAATTATTAATATTTATGCCTATTTATTACTAATTATTACTAATTATTTCTAATTATAACTATTTATTACTGATTATTACTAATTATTACTAATTATTAATAATTATTTCTAACTACTTCTAATTAGTTCTAATTATTTATAATTATTCCCTATTTAAAAATAATTGTTAATAATTAATCCTAATTATTTCTATTTATTACTAATTGTTATTATTTTTTGCAAATTATTACTATTTATTGCTAATTATTACTAATTATTCCTAATTATTTTTAATTACTACTAATTATTCCTAATTACTACTAATTATTCCTAATTACTAGTAATTATTACTAATTATTACTAATTATTACTAATTACTACTAATTATTATTAATTACTCCTAATTATTTATAATAACTACTAATTATTACTAATTACTACTAATTATTACTAATTACTACTAATTCTTACTAATTACTACTTATTATTACTAATTACTACTAATTATTGGTATTTACTACTAATTATTGGTATTTACTACTAATTATTGATATTTACTACTAATTATTGGTATTTATTAGTAATTATTGGTAATTACAACTATTTATTGGTATTTATTACTACCTCTTACTATTTATTATTAATTATTTCTAATTATTACTAATTATTGCTATTATTACTAATTATTGCTAATAATTACTAATTATTGCTAATTATTACTAATTATTGCTAATTATTACTAATTATTGCTGATTATTCTAAATTATTGCTAATTATTCTAAATTATTGCTAATTATTGCTAATTATTCCTAATTATTCCTAATTATTGTTAATTATACCTAATTATTAGCAATTCTTCTTAATTATTGCTATTTGTTACTAATTATTGTTATTTGTTACTAATTATTATTATTTGTTACTAATTACTAGTATTGGTTACTAATTATTAGTATTTGTTACTAATTATTAGTATTTGTTACTAATTATTAGTATTTGTTACTAATTATTACTAATTATTACTATTTTTTACAATTTTTTACAATTTTTTACAAATTTTTAAAATTTTTTACTTTTTTACTAATTATTAGTAATTATTACTATTTATTAGTAATTATTACTAAGTATTAGTAATTATAACTAATTATTACTAATTATTATTATGTATTAGTAATTATTAGTAATTATTACTATTTTTTACTAATTATTAGTATTTATTCCTAATTATTACTAATTACCTCTAATTATTACCAATTAGCGTTAATTACTATTAACTACTATTAATTACCGCTACTAATTACTAATTACTGCTAATTATTTATATTCATTACTAATTATCATTAATAATTCCTAATTACCACTAATTATTAATAATTATCATTAAAAATTTCAATTCATTACAAGAAATAAATACTAATAACAGAACAATCTAAATCTAATTTAATTACAACTAATTAACAATAATTAAAATTAATATGAAAAAATGAGATAAATATTAAATTAAATAAAACATAAATACCTTTAAACTTGATCTCTTATAGGTGTAGAAGACTTCAAAATCTATTCGTAAAAAAAATTTAACTCAGAGAAATTTTAGAGTGTTGTGACTGGGTGACACCCCCCGTACCAATTTGTCTTCTTTGAGACTCATGTTTTGTTATGTGCCTAAATACGTTTTGAGGTGTGTATACTTACATTTTATTTGTTATATCATGAATTTAATTAATTTCATGATATTTTAAGCTTCATGTAATTTCCTTTTCTTACATAGAGAGTATGATCCCAATTTACCAAGTTATAAGAGTTTATTGAGACAATCTCATTACTTTTCATGATTATTTATGTTTATGCTTCCTTTGATGAAATGTTATTATCCATCTCTCAAGAAAATTCATGAATTTTCTTCTCCTATGGTTATTAATTATTTATTCATATAGTGGTACCATTTCTTCAACTCTTTGGCACATAAGATAATTAAGATTTTTTTTAAGAATTTCCAAATTTACCACTCTCTATGAATAAAAATATATATTCTTTCAAAACAATGTTTTCAAAAATAGTTTTCAAAATGTTTTAAAGCCTTATTTATAAGTTTAAAAAGTATTTTCAAATAATTATTTCAAATCATTTTCAAGCTTCTTTCATGATTTTTCAAGTAAAAACGTTTTCTAAACATTTTCAAGCTTTCTCTATAATTTTTCAATGTGTGTTCAATTAAAAACGTTTCTAAAATGTTTTGAAGCTTATTTTATATTTTTTCAAGGAAAATTTTTTTCAAAATGATTTTAAGCCTCATTTATAAATTTTCAAGGAAAAAGTTTCTCAAAATTTGTTTAAGACTTCTTTCTAAGTTTCTAAAGTATTTTAAAAGGAAATGGTTTTCAAAAATGTTTTTTGTTTTAAATAATTCTTTTCAAATAAGAAATGATATTTTCATCAAGAACATTTTTCATAAAATCCTTCCATGTTATTTTCCTTCTAAGATGACATCTATTGATGTTACTCATTCCCTTTAAGGTAATAATCCAAAGGTTCCATTCATATTCTATCTTGATTGGTTTATGTTTTGGTGGAATGATTCTTATGACACCCATTTCTCTTTCACGGGTTAAATAATTTTGAAAACCACTTCTCCTAATGGGCAATTCTTATGATTAAATGATTATGAAACCTATATCTTTTTCCACAGGTTATGATTTGATTACTTTTTTATGATACCCATTTCATTTCATGGGTTATTATATGATTGTTTATGATTTTTTTGACACATGCATGTATGATTTCACTATGAAATGGGTGGGACCTATATCTCCCTCCAATGCATTAGGTAATGATGGATGACTCATGAGCATAAATGTTATGTGTGAACCTGATTACATGTTCACAATGTTATGCATGGATCTGGTTTCATGTTCATAAGTTTATACATGAACCCAATTACATGTTCACAATGTTATAAGTGAACCTTACTACTTGTTAAAAATTTTATTCATGGACTTGGTTTCATGTCCATAAGTTTATGTGTGAATCTGATTAAATGTTCACAATGTTATCAGTGAACCTCACTACATGCTCACAATGTTATGCATGGACTTGGTTTCATGTCCATAAGTATATGCGTGAACCTAATTACATGTTCACAATGTTATGCGTGAACCTGATTACATGTTCACAATGTTATTCATGGACATGGTTTCATTTTTATAAGGTTATACATGAACCTGATTACATGTTCAAAATGTTATGCATGGACCTAATTTCACGTTCATAAGTTGATGCGGGGGTCTGATTTAATTTCCTTAACTTAATGAGTGATCCTTTTCCTACTTATACATGTTTACAATGTTATAAACCAATTTACATGCCCCAAATCCCATGTCTTATTCCCATGTTATGATTTCATGACTTATTCTCTTAATTATCCTAGGATCCATGTCTTATGAACTACCAATATTTATTATAATATTTAATATATATGGTATGATATTCAAATGTTATGCTCAAGTTCCAGACCATTTTTTTAGGTTATGCTTATGAATTCCCTTTATTTCTCTTTTCTGGGAATATGAGATCCTCTATTTCTTTGGTTTCCTTTCCCAGGTTATGAAGAATGGTTTTAGGTAGAAGTACTAAAGGTGGATATCTTCATGTGATATTTTTAAGAACATTCACTAGGATAGAATATTTTGTTTCTATGTTTCCAAAGATACTAAACTACTATAGTCATTGGGCATGTATTTTTTTAATATAATGAATATTCATCTAAAATGATGTAATATCGATGTATGTTAAGCCTTTGTCTCTATAGTTTATATCAGAGGAAATTTTTATTCAACCTTTGGAAACTATGATGGGAACAATTTAGTGATATCCCTATGTATAGTTCAAAGAATATGTATAGGGAGGTCTATAAGGATAAGTATAAGGATGAGTTAAAGTATAGGAAACTCTCTTGGAATTTTGGTAAATGATAGAGTGAGTGGTTTACTAGAAATATATCCACATTTGGATACTATAAGTGATGTGGCTCTGGAACAGATGTACCTAGGGGTAACAACTTTGAAAAAATGTTCTGGGCCTGACTCAGGGTAATCTAGTACATGGAAATAAGCCTTACTACACAACTTCTTTGACACTCCTAGGGGATATGATTTGGGAATTCACAAAAATCTTCATAAACCATCATCAAGGATTTAAATAGAGGATGAATATGAATAACCTAGGATAAACCTAAGGTGTCATAGATTAAAGAAGTATGAGTAATGATGTAGGAACCCTATAAGTAATTTTTAATGATTATATGGTATCCCAATATGATAAATGTTTCTCACACTATGCTTTCTGGATTTATTCAATATAGATAACTATAAGGAACATGGTTAACATTTAATGTTTTAGATTTGGAAATCATGGGAATTATGAGAATTTATTTCCCATGTGGAAATCTTATAAATAGAATCAAGAAGTTGGTATAAGTATTGGTTATACTTCTGAAGATAATGATTCCACAAACGACATGTGAAAGGTATGTGATATTATTTCAGTATTTTTTACATTAAACATAAGAAGAATGATTATATTGAGGTTGAGGAAACTTAATAATGATTCCTATTTCATATTCTAAGAATGAGGTATTAAGGAATAAGTTGATGAATCTTGAGTAATAGTTTATGAATAAAGTTGGATCAATGAAGTATTTATGTTTTGTAATTCAAATATTATGTAATATGAATCATGTAATATATAATTATTTTTAGTATAATTTTTTATTATAGAATAAAAAGGATATGTTGAGGGCTGATTTCATGGAAATGTGATATTTTGATTAGTGGAACATAACCATTAATTAATTTATGATGTTGAGAAAAAAATCTTTGGATAAATATATTTTGGACATGAATAAGTAAATTCGATGATATAGATTACCCTGGAAGTTATTATTGACAAAGTGGTCTATTCCATCAAGGATGAAGTTTAAAACTTATTATATTTAAATAATTTTTCCACTAATCATTGGAATAAGTATGCTTACATGTTTTCCAAAAGTATTTAGAGTAATTCATGTTTTTACCATGTTCTAAGGGAATATAAAGTGAGTTTATTTACCTATTTTGAATGTCAAAACCAAGAGAACCTTTGTGATATATGAGGGATCAATGTTAATATGCTTTCGTGTAATTATTTAATTTTTTTTATTTTAATCATTAATAAGGGTTATAAGGTTAACCATCTATGAAAAGTTCAAGTTAAACTTCTGATAAAGTTAGCATGATTAAATTTTTATCTATCCATATGAGGATTTATGAATATCAGATAGCCTGTTGAAACTACTTGGTGATAATGATAACTAATGGGATGGAATATCATGGGTATCATGATCTGTTAGTACTTCAAGAATGAAAAAGTAACCTACCTATTTAGAGAAAGTGATGAAGTGGATCAATGAACAACAAAGGGTGATTTTGTCCTAAAATCATTCAAGTATATCTTTTCATGAAAAATATTATTCTTGAAAAATGATATATAAATAAACTTTTATCCTATTACTTTTGTTTCTGATGGATCAGATGGTCCTTTAGGTCATCAAAGATTTATGGATTTTTTATTATTAAATTTCTCTTGACCTTGTTATCTATCTCTCTCCATCAAAAATTTATGGTAATGTTTCTCATCCATGTCCATGTTTTCACTTCCCACCAATTTTCTCCAATTTGACAATCTTGTTATGAGTTACTTTGGGTAACTTTTATGGTTCCAAATTTTACTTTTATGCGAAGTCTTAGTATTAATTTATACAATGTGGGTTTCTATGAATAAAACTTTCAAGTATTAATCATTCGATAACCCAGATGAATTTAGAGGAAGAAATTCATTTTTAGGGGGGTAGAATATAACACCCTTAGATTTTGGGAATTATTTTTTCTAATTAATTTAATCTTTTTATATTTTCCATTTCACACAACTCTGAAAATAATTTTTTATTATTAAATCACTTTGTAAAATATTTCTTTCACATGGAAATGACTTGGAATATGTTACATGGAACCAAATCGGCATAGGATACATAGAATATCGACTTGGAATATATAACACGTAACACCAACTTACCATATGTTACATGCAACACTGATGTTTCTACAAAACATCATTTTATTATTATAATTATTTTAATGAGATAATTATAACCAAGGTGTCAAAATTAGTAAAATTAATATTGATAAATACTTTTAAAATATTATTTATAATGGATTTATAGAAGTAAAACATATTGACAACTAAATATATATATTTTGTTAAAGACCTTATATGTCTAAAAATACTATTTTTTTCAAATGACCTACATTTTATGTCATTCTATGAAAAACAATAAAATTAATTTTAGGAAAATTTATAAATTTAATTTGATAAAATAAAATCTATTTTTTAATTTATAATTTCGAAATTATCTTAGTGAGATTTTTTGGGATTTTTCCAAAAAACATCATTTTTTGATAAATAGTGAAAAATACTACTTTTTTGTTAAAAACAACATTTTCATTTAAATAATTATTAATGTTAAATTATATTTTTTTAATGTTAAATTAGATAAATAATACATATATTAATACAATTTAGTTCATTATAATCAATTTCACTTTTAAATTTAATATAAAAACTTAACCATCTTTTGAACTTCTTTCTACTTTAAAAACCCGTAATTGTATCCTGTATGCGGGATTGACATTAATCTAAATTTTTATGATTTTGTGAATAAAATTACTAAAAACTGAAATATACCATTTTAACAAGTATAATATTTAGATTCTAATTTTATCATGTTTATTTTTTTACCAAATTGATTAGTAAAAGTGATTAAAATTAATCATAGTGATTAAGATCAAATTAAGCTTAATTAAGGTCTAAACCTTAATCTAAGGGAATAAAATGACCTTGAAACTTGTCCAAAACTAATTTTATGGACATTATTATTCCATAAACCTTATATTCTTTATTATTTTTTGTTTTTATGGATTTTTTATGTAAGAACATGTGTACACCTAACTTGTTTTCAAAATTTCCAAGGGAGTCATTTTCCTTCCCTATAAAAGGCCACCACCCCTCCCACTTCTTCACACCTCTCAAAACTATTAAGTATGGAAAATACATACTAAATACACTAACCAGAAATCCTATCTTAATCCTAGTATCATTCCCTTGGGTAGAAGGTAATCTATGTAAGCCTTTTGGCACAAACCAAAAGGATTTACCTAATTAAGAGGTAACATCTTCTCTCAAGTACTTTCTTTCATTTCCCTTATCCACCACTACACTATATTCATTCCATTATTTTATAAAAAAACCAGTATCCTAAATATACTATGATGTTTTATGCTATGTTTTCTACCTACACTTACACACACCTCCATTTAATAGATAATAAAGATATTATTTATGTGTACGAAGAACAACCGCCCCACTAAACGACGATTGTTAAATTTTATTTAATACCTATCATGGTGGGAATTATGATGAAAAATATATTTATATATATTATATATATTATTTATTTAATTTTATTTATTTCATTTACAACACATATCTTTTTTACTTTCTATTTTCTGTTAATACGATAATTTTGTTTGAGGAAGTGTGGACTACCGCCCCCTCAAAGCGATATGATTTATTCATAAACTACGTGTAATGTATTAAGAATGGTTTTTGTGAACTTATATGATATATAATATTAAAATAATAATTTAATGATATTATATAAATATATACATACAGTTCATTTTATTTCTTTCTTTCAATACGACAACAAAAAACAGAAACAACGTTCATGCATACGTATGACTTATAGTCTCCATGAACATTGCATTCCATTCCATAATTTTATATTATATAGATTATTGTAATAAACAAAAAATTTATATAAATTATATTTATATCATGGTTTAAATTCTATAAATCATGTTATAAAGTATTAATACCAATGATATAACAAATTAAGACACATGTGAAGAATAAAGTGAATATTACCTGAAGTGAAACCTTAACAAAGGATTGTTAACCAATGGGTAATATAATGTCATAATAAAAATATATATGGTATTATATATAAAAATATTAATTTTAAAACATTTATAATAAATTTATATTTATTATATAGGTGGTTTGAAAGAGTATGACAAGAATCAAGACAAAAGGTAAGGGTATTTAAACTCACTTTTTATTTCTGTGAGATACATGCTATATTCACCACCCCTTCCTTTTATGTGGTGTGTATACTGAACATGTATGTAATAAATTATTAATAGATTTAAATTTATTTTCATTTACATATCCATTCTATCACCTTTATTTCATGGTGTTAAAGTTTCAAAAGTTACCAAATAGTTAAAATAGTTTTGTCTCAATTAGCCTTCTTTGAGACTCATGTTTTTATGTGCCTAAATTCGTTTTGAGGTGTGTATAATTAAATTTTATATGTTATATCATGAATTTACTTCTTTTAATTATATTTTAAGCTTTATGTAATATTATTTTCTTACATGGAGAGTATTAACCCAAGTTACCAAGTTATAAGAGTTTATTGAGACAATCTCATCTCTTTTCAAGATTGTTTATGTTTATGATTTCTTTAATAAAATATTATTAACCATATCTCAATAAAATTAATTAATTTAATTATCTTATGGTTATTTATGAGTTATTAATATATTGGTACCATTTCTTCTACTCTTTGGTACATAATATAGTTAATAAGGTGTTTTTAAAAATGTCCAAATTTACCTCTTTCTTCAATTGGAAGTCTATGTTCTTTCAAAACCATGTTTTCAAAAATGGTCTTCAATCCTTATTTATAAGTTTTAATAGTGTTTTAAATGAAATTTATTTCCAAAACTTTTCAGGATTCTTTCCTGAGTTTTAAAGTAAAAGGGTTTGTAAAACATTTTCATGTTTTTTTATAAGTTTTCAAAGTGTTTTCAATGATTTTTTTTAAATTTTTCAAATATTATTTTATATACTTTTAAGAAAAATTGTTTTCAAAATATTTTTAGTCTCCTATTATATTTTTTCAAAGAAAAATGATTTCAAAAATGATTTTAAGCCTCATTAATAAGTTTTAAAGGAAAAAGTTTTTTAAAAATGTTTTCAATCCTTCTTTCTAAGTTTTCAATGTATTTTCAAAGGAAATGGTTTTAAAAATGTTTTATGTTTTAAAGATTGTTTTTCAAATAATAAAGGATATTTTCATCAAGAAATGTTTTCATAAAATCCTTCCAAGTTATATTCCTTCTAAAATGAAATCCAATTATGTTACTAATTCCCTTCTAGAAAATAATTCAAAGGTTCCATTCATATTATTTCTTTAATGGTTTAAGTTTTGATGGAATGATTATTATGACACCCATTTCTCTTTCACATGTTATATTCTTTTGAAAATTTCTTATTTTCATGGGTAATGATAATTATAAAATTATTAAGAAACCTGTGTCTTTTTCCACAGGTTATGATATGATTACTTGTTTTTTATACCCAGTTCATTTCATAGGTTATGATATTATTGTATATGATTTTTGGAACATGTGTGTAGGATTTCACTATGATATGAGTGGGACCTATAACTCCCTCCAATGCATTGGGTAATAATGGATGATTAATGGGTATAAATGTTATGTGTGAACCTGATTACACGTTCACAATGTTATGCATGGACCTAGTTTCATCTTAATAAGTTTATACATGAACCAGATTACATATTCATAATGTTATGAGTTAACCTTATTACTTATTCAAAATATTATTCATGGACCTGGTTTCATTTACATAAGTTTATGCATGAACCTAATTACATATTCACAATGTTATGACTAAAATTTATTACATGTTCACAATGTTATTCATGGAACGGGTTGCATGTCCATAAGTTTATGTGTGAACCTAATTACATGTTCACAATGTTATGCATGAACCTGATTACATCTTCACAATGTTTCTAATGGACTATGTTTTATGTCCATAAGGTAATGGGTGGAATTGATTACATTTTCCAAATGCTATTTATGGACTTGGTTTCATGTCCATAAGTTGATGTGGGGGTTTGATTTCATGTCCTTAACTTAATGAGTGAACCTCTTTCTACTTATATGTTTTTACAATGTTATAAACCAATTTTCATGCCACAAATCCCATGTATTATTCCTATGTATGATTTCATGACTTATGATCTTAATTATATTATGATCCATTTCTTATGAACTTCCAATCTTTTTTATGATCTTCTATATGCATGGTATGATCTTCAAATGTTATGCTCAAATTCTAGACCATTTTGTTTATGTTATTCTTACACATTTCCTTTATTTACCCTTACTAAGAATATGAGCTCACCCCTTTATTATGTTTCTTTTCCCTAGGTTATGAAGAAGGGTTTTAGGTATAAGTATTAATGGTGGAGATATTCATGGGATATGTTTAAGATATTTCAACAGGATAAAAGATTTTGTTTCAATGTTTTCAAAGACACTAAACTATTACAGTCCTTAGGAATCTAATTTTTTAATGCCCCAAATATTCATCTAAAATGATGTAATATCCATGTATGTTAATTCTGGGTCACTTTAATACCATCATTTCCAACATGACCATATGGATACTCTAGATAAAGAAAATATTATTTCCCCCATACAGGAGGATTATCAGTATAATCTGGTAAAATATGAGGTAAAAGAAAAAGATCATATCCCTATTCCAACTAGGGTTCATATACCTAGATTTGAAGTCACCTTAGGATAGGTGAATATTTCTATCTAATAAGGACAATGTAATAATCGAAAGGAAAACTAAAACTAGGCCCATAGTCCCACTCTAAATGGATTTTTTCAAATTAGTTTGGAAGTCCTCTTAGGATAGGAACACACTCCTGTCAAAGAAATTTAACATTATTTTCAAATGGAAAATTAGGATTAGATCCATATTCTCACTCCAAACAAGGTTTATCAGTATACTATGACAGTCACCTCAGGGCTGGCTTATATCGTTTCCAAAATATCTACTCAAAATATTCTAATATATTATAGTATCTAGGCACATATTCGTTCTCCCATAGATGTATGACTTAACCAGAATTATTCAGAGGCTATACAGGTGGAGGACCATATCCCTTTTTCCATTCAAGAGGCCCATTGGCATATTTTGATGGGGGAATTCATATTTGAATTGGGTTCATATTCCCCTTTCAACAAGGTTTGGCTAGTATATTTCAGATTCCACTTAGGGGGTATTCCCACCAACAACTCCAAATCTCACCAAAATACTCTAGAAACTTCACAAAAATTGGGAAAATATTCTTACGGTAGTAGAAAACCTTCAACATATTTTGTTGACTACCACACATCAATCTCATATACCTACTCAACCCCATATGTTAGGACAATATATTATGACTACAAAAAAGGATGTAGCTCATATCCCTACCCCACACAATTATAGTTTCCTTGAGGCTACACAATATAGATATGAATCATCTCAAGGAACCAAAAACAATTCATCCAAAGAAGAAGGTCTCACATACCATGACAGTCCTACTCATGGTAGCATAGATATGGATTATAGGGTTCTTACCCTTTTCATTTGACATAGAAACCTTTCTTTGGTGATATATCAACCGGAAAAGGACATCCTCCCCTTTTTGTAAAACCTTTATATAGAGAGGTTCTTAAAACATCATGGTCAACCATATATAGTGCCCCATCAACTTCTAGAAATACATCACATTGGTTAGTAGGCGACCTTTATAGGTGAGCACTATCCTTTACTTATAAAGGCCACAAGTAGTTGTCCATCGAAAAGAGAAATCTATAGTCTGAGTTGGTAGAGGAAAATATCTTTGATGATGAAGAACATTACATGAATGTATGGAAGGAATTTTTCAATAATAATCTCCTAACTAAATTCTATCCCATCACCACTTCCAACAATAATATCCTAGATAATTTAAAGGAGGAGTGTGTGTCTTACTTATTCTATAACCTATGGGGAACATTTCATTGTATCAAGGCTAAGAACCTCACCTATTAGGGATTTGGGGAACATATTTAGGTTATGAACATCCCCAGATTCTAGACAGACCTCAAAACTTTCTTTGTGAATCAAGACCTAATGTCAAAAAAGACCTGTGAGATCTTAAGATACACCTGCCTCCATAATGTAGTATCCCTTCGGTAGGTAATCACATGAATCCTCATCAGATATAAAAATACAAGTGTGGGGTGAGTATGGAGGACTGCACTTGACCTCACCTCTAGGCCATAAATCTTCCCAAACATTGTAATGTTCTGATCTGGGATTCACTGAAATGATGCCCCGAGCTAGTCGATCACAAGGACCCAAGCACACCTCCCTATATACCAAAGGATGATGAGTAAAATATAGGGTATATAGGTGGTATAATGGGGGATAATACACCCTCATGATCATAGTATTATAGTGGAAAAATTATAATCAACAATTGAAGCAATATAAATAAAGGTAGTGAAAAATAATAATAACTAAGAATACATAATAAATGAATAAATGTTAATGCATGAACATGATATAGTGTACAATCGACTGAAATATAATAGGAACCCATGGTAGAAGATATTAAATACAATACATGTACCACAAAATAACACAATCCTCTAAGGATAACTCAATGACCGTCCTAACCACCGACTCAATGCTATGCTCCTAATATCCAAGTAAACGAGTTACAACTCAGAGCATAATCAATGATATTGAAACTATAACCAAGAGGTCTGTTCGGATACCAAAAAATGACCCTAATTGAGTGTGAGATATACTCACTAGGACACCACCAATAGTGACTAATGTAAACTAGCATGTGAATATAAAATAAAATTGTGTGCATGTATAATAAGAAAAATGGTGTAATGGATAGATAAATATAATAAAGTCGGTTTTATGTTTTGTAAAGGATACCTGGTCGACCATACATGCTTTGACCTAAGACATAATAACTCTGATGATGCGTCACTACATACATACATATATATATATAAACACACATATATGAACTATAAACGTAGTAACATATAGATACTTATATATAGATACATAGTACTAGTCAGGGGCCAAGGTATAACTCAGGTTTCCATATATAATGATAAATTTTATAATTTAAATATAGGTCATCATTCTAGTGTCATTATTTATAAGGGACTCCACATCCAAGTATCATTATTTATAAGCAACTCCATGCCTATATCTCATGAATCAAAAGGGACTCCCTGACCATGATTAATAGGAGATTCCATGCCCATAATAATAAGTAATTCCATGCCCATGAATAATAAAGGATTCCATTCCCATAAATAATAAGGCTCACCTTTCGAAAAATAATAAGAGACACCTTACCCATAATAATAAGGGATGCCTTGACAATAATAATAAGAAATACCTTACCTGTAAATAGTATGGGACCCCACACCAATATATAATAAGGAACACATTGTTTGTAAATAGTAAATGATTCCATGCCCATATATTAAGGGATTCCAGGTCCATTTATATTTCAATAAAATACTTCTTAACATTTCTTTTATAAGATCCAATAAGGGGTGAGTGAGACGTTCTTACTATTCACTATTTATATAATAAAGTTTACAAAATTTGGAAAACTCATTAATAAGAAAGAATTCCCTGGAAAGAAACCATGTCATAAATTAATTCAACACATTTCAAGTATCTCATATGTTTTAATTGATAAGATAGTTCACCTCAAAGGTGGTTTTATTATAAAATAGAGTCATGGTTTTCATATCATTTCAACCAATCAAATTAATTATTTTAGGTCGGTCCTACATAATTATCAAATAATCCACAAGTGAAAAATGACTAAAAGTCCCAACCAAACCATTTAATTCATTATATAATTTGTATGTATTCTAGGTTATTTTAAAGAACATGCAAGATGGGTTGTTTAAATGCTAAGAAAATATGGTGAAAGGTAGAATAAAAAAACTCACCATACCAGGTGTTTTAGGTTTAGGTCTCAAACTCCAACCATGTTAAGGGGTTTATGGAACATCACAAGTGTGGCCTAAGTATTAAATTTATGTTTTTTTACATTTTAGGAGCAATATACGGAATGTCCAGATTGTGGCATAATAAAAGTAATTTATAAATGATGAAACTTTAAAGGAAAAGAAACTAAACCACCTAACTAATACTTAGTATGTTCCACTCATCCAATATTGGTCTTTTATTTGAGCCATAAAAGGGAAATCATAATATTATAGAAATTATCTAAAAATAAGGAAAATTAGCTTGCATAAAGTTAGAACTGAATATGAGAAGAGAAAATAAAATAAGAGGCATGTGGAGTCATAAAATTACTAATACTCTTACAATTCACCTAAAAGTGTTTTATTCACATATAAAATAAGGTAGATACTCCAAAAGGGAGAATAAAAGGAGTTAAGTGCATATGGGGGACCTCTTGGTCTAATGGGGGAGGAAAAGGAAGGGAGAAACCTTAAAGGGTCATAGGGAAATTTTTTCATTTTTCCCTTTAAGTTTTATGGTTTGGGTAATTGTGTGCCAACTGTGTAGCTCACATTGACCAAGAGTTATACCCATCATGGTTTGACCATACAGCTTGGTATAACCATGTGCCAACTATTTGGTGCAACTGGTTAAGTGGAACAAACCATGCACAACCCAAGCAACTACCTTTGAAATTTTCTAAAGACATTCCACACGGTCATTTTTCCCACATTTAATGGTTTGAGAAACTATGTGACACCCTTTTTATGACCACACCATTTCTCATGTGGGGAAACAAGGTATAAATGAACCATGAAACATGTCTATTTCTCCTGGAAATCATTTTATCAGATCCTGACACTCCCCAAAATCATCTTAACTACTATGACACAACTCGAGACTTAAAACTAATCCAAAAAATATTAAACATTTGAACACTTGTATTTAAATTCCAAATCTAAATTTAATAGTTTTCCTGTTCTCCAATTAGATATCTGAATTCATTTAGAAATTTCAGCTCAGTATAAAAATATGAGAGCTTACATTCTCTCCAACATTGAACATCTTGTCCCTGAGAAGTCTTGGGGAACAATTGGAACATATTCTGACTTACATGGGTTAGGAATTCTCACTCAAATTTCCTTGCTTCGTTTCCTATTCCCAAAGAACCTACAAGCGCTACCTTAAACACATGGTACTTAATCCACCAAACCAACACTAAGATTCAAATCTAAAACACCAAGATGAATCTTAAATGAGTCCATTTAATCTAAAACATGATCAAATCATCATCTCTTTTCACTATCCAGACAATGGATCTTCCCACTATAGGTTTTAGTCTTAAAAGTCCAATTTTGAGCCATGGTACATCCAACATCAAAATTTCCAATGGAAACACATGTTTAGTGTCCTAATGAAACTCATGGAATGTTTGTTAGCTTACACATGAGGACACTATCCCCCAATACTTGATTTTATTGTAACTGTCAAACTCCTATCTACAAAGATCATACTAGTTGCACCAATATCCCCTTGAAATGACTCAACCGACCATTAGAATGAATACATCATATCTGAATGGTATTATATACACAATTCCCTACTGACCACACACAAATTATAAAGAAACTCAAGTTAAATCACTTCAAGTTGACTGCTTTCGATAATTCTAGACTTAAAATTCCAATGCATCATTTAAAACCAAGCTCAAAAGCCTTTATCTAAAGTCATACTGAGATTGTCCTAAGAATTATCACTGAATCCCATACCTTACTTATGATGAAATCTCTTGAATAAACCATCTCTTGATCAAAATCCATCATCATGCTATAACAATGGTACACATATTATTCTAATACATCATCCATGGATCGTTATAAGGTACTCTGAGATTAATACTCACATCTAGATTTCATGAAAATCTATAATAAAACCCATACCTAGAATTTACCAAGGATTCTAACTATATAATAATTATATTTATTTAATGGCATAAGAGTGCCAAGATTAGTGTCCAATGAATGGTTCCATGATTTCATGAACCTTTTAACATGAGGGTCTCCCACTAACAAATTATGTCCCACTCCCCACCTTAGGCGAATCGTAGTATTATACCCAACAAAAAATTCCCTCATTTCCATAGCCTATTCATATATATAATGGTTAAAATAGATAATCTAAGAACCCATTCATCCTGAGTGCTAATGTAATCATTAATAATAACATGTTTCTTCTTCATTAGAATATTTGACATGGAAAATGATGAATAGATTCCTAAAGAGGGAAATCACCCTCGGATGGACAATAATTTACTACGTACCATCTTCTTTTCCATTGAACCAATCTGTGAGTGAAAATATTAGTGCTTTCCATCTACTCATAAAATCTATTTAGTTAGATAGATCCTATACTACTGATACTTTCTCAAGGTACTCATGGCGATGTTAAGATATTGGGCATGATCGCCTCTAACAAGGAACACACAAAAATTCTATCAACATGATTTTATAGATTATTTTGACCCATAATCACATAAAACTTATCTATTTTCACTTGTACCAACTCTAGACACCATGCATTCTGAAAATACATGTCCAGGTCCATTCATGGGTCAACTATCTCACATCACCCAACCCATTCTATATTAGCCCTCATCATAGGGAACTTTCTTTTTTAATTTTACAAAAATATTTGGGTTTACATGCTATAATATTAACTTCTTTGAAACCATAAGGCCTTAGTTCATACCCAACAATTAACCATTATTAATGTTGAAATAGTTATCACATGCAACTGACATGAACGAAATTATTATTTATAGTAGGTGAATTACCCCATAACTCTTTATTTAAGACCCGAATCACATTCCTGATACTCATCCATTGACAAGGTTTAACTAACCATGCTATATGGAATGCATGTTAATATTAATCCACAAGTTACCTTGGAACTGCACTTCAAAATTGGGAATCTTACCTATGCTACATTTTTTCAAATGACCGACCACCTCAAAACATTATTTCCAAGAATAAATTTTCAATCATACAACCACTATTGGTCAACTAGGACAAGAACCCGAACAATCCTATACATTGAAACCAGTATTGATAATCATGAATTCAGGGTGCTATTCAAAATCAAAGTCATCACCATGCCTAAATAGAAATACTTAAGAACCTACCATGCATTAGTCTAGAAATGAGAATAAAATGAAATTTACTATAAAAAGGAAAACTTAGTCCTAGACCAACGTCTTCCACATGTTTTTTAATAGAACAATGTCATTAACCAACTAGGGTCTGAGTTATGGTGACATAATCTAGTTCCATTCACCTATACCTAAGGTCACTATCATGAGAACCATAACCCATTTAAGGGACTCTATTACACAAAATATAACATCCCTATAAAATATATCTAAAAGAGGTAAAATTAAAGTAGGTAGAGAATTTTCAACCTATGAGGGTAAAAACCTATCAATAAGGAACAAAAAACCCCTTTCTAAGCACCAGGATAACATATCCTGATCATTTACAAGAGGCCAAATAGGAGAGTGCTCACTGAATGGTTATAATTATAATGTAGAAGATGAAGATATTACACTCACTAGGTATATATATATGGTAATACCCCATAGAGGCTCAAATCACAAGACAACCACCCATTTACATGGGGGTGTTTTTTCTTTATCTAGAGTCTTACTCAGGACAATCGATACCCGAATGATACTTTACATCATAAAATTGAAAGTATCAATTTTCAATGATTTAGGGTCATAGGGTACTAATATAACCAAGATATCACCTTACTTGCACAGGAAATCGACCTTAAAATAATTTATCACCTGAAAACATCACTAATACTTAATGCATAACCTATAGGTCCAACAAAACCTAGGAATAAGTCATTAAAGTTCCACGATAATGCTCACATTCCCCTTCAAGTAAACTTTTAAGGAAAAATTTAAAACTGACCCCTACATGAGGGTACTTACAATAATAATATATAAAAGTTTATTTTTTTTGGAATTTAAATGATGCTCATTCATTTAAAAATGTAAAACAGTTTATATATCATGGATTTCAAGTATCATTTGTCAAGAACAACTGTACTAAATACCTTATTTAACCGATTTTATACAATATTAGGTTAATATATCATAATTTACTTTTTAACCTATCATTTAATATACCCATAAAGTTTTCAAAACTAGGTCTGGTTTTTTGAAATGACAATTTCTAATCTATAGAAGAAAACACTCTTTTGTTTGAAATTATAATTTTAATTAATAAATTCCTCATAATAATAAAGGTTAAAAGAAGATAATGGGTCTTTTATCAATTAAGGGGTCTAGTTGTAACAACCTAGTATTATTTTAATGGAAATTACCTTCTTAAAATTATTATATATATTATAAATCACATAAAATCACATAGGGAACACAATAAAAATATTATAAATGAATAATGAATGAAATAATAGGTATTTATAGAAGTTAAGAAACCTATACCAAGAGAAAATTAACATGACCTTTGAAATTTTAAAATGAACATTGGGAATTGTAATCCATAACATAGAATATTAACCTCATTCATTAATATATAAATAAATTTTAGGTATATTATAAATGGTAATATGATTTAATTATATCATAGTGTAAGTAAATAAATGTTTTAGAAATTATTAATTAAGGGTTGATATTTTTATAAAACCTAAATGTTTATTTTAAATTTTATAAATAATATAATTTTTTAAAAGAAAATTTATCTTCATAAAATGTATTCATAAATTAATATTTTGTTTCTTTATGACTATAATATAATTTTATGAGGCCATAATTAATTTTTCAAAGTTTTATAAATTCTGTTATAATTTTAAAATTAGTATTCCCCATGTAAATGATTATTTTAATTAAAAATTAAATTTCTTATATTTATTAAATTATTTTATATATAATAGAGTTCATTTTTTAATTCTACATGAAAAAAATTGTTAGGGTGAATTTTTGGGTTTTTTCTAAAATACTCAAATTTTTGGTGAATAGTAAAATATGTTAATTTACAGTATATATAAATTATAAGTTTAATACAATATTCCTTAAGTAATTGATGCATTAATAACTATAATATAAAAAAAATCATTATTTTAATATATTTAGTGATAATTCTCAAACTATTCATAGTTTTGAGTCTAAATAATAAACTAATGAAAAAAATAATGAGAAAACACCTCTCTCATCCACTATAAATACCACCCCACACCACCTCTTCTCCTCACACCTCTTAAGAATTGTATCTTTTACAATTTATTCTGAATAATCTTTCCAAGTCTCTTACCCTTGTTCAGGAGGTTTTGGTCTCAACAAAAGACTAAAACCATTTTCTCTAATGGCTTTCTCAAGTAGAAGAATTCAAGAGGTAAAGTCCTCTTTCACTTTATTTATTTACTTTTAACTTTATTTTATTTTCTTTTACTCTCCTCACATCCTATGTCCAAACATGAATGATAAATTTAGTCTCTTATATATATGTTAATTTTATTATTTAAATGTAAAATTCACCATAATGCCTCTTCTCCTCTTCTATTTATTTTAAAAATGAAAATATCATTAGAGAGGTGTTGATTTGTTGCCTTCCAGGATGATTTTTTTTATTTACTAACTTCAAGGATGGACATAAAACCATTATAATGGTTGGTAAAAAATTTAAAATTGTTTTATAACCCATTTTATGCTGTGAAACTAAATTTTATACACAATAATGAATAATGAAAATAAACTAGTTTGTAATGCTAAAAAACCACCAAAATAATCTAAATGATTATCACTAACATCTTGTCTAATGATTCATCCCCAACCAAAATAAATAGATGATTTATATAACCATTTAATCTTATGAATGTTCATTAATAACATATAACTTCAATTATGGATATCTATTCCCATTTTACATGATATTTCATTCATTTATAGAAGTGAATCAATCATGAAAACCAAGGAAACAAACACTCCCAAACGATGAAATTGTATTTATAACTCCTCAAAGAGGCCATAAATGAACTTAATAAAATTATAATAAATCAAATAAATTTATAAAAGGTTATTAATTAATTAATTAATGGATTTAATTTTATTCTCCATGAAATTAATATCAAGTACAGAACACTTTCAGACATATGGTATGTGATTCTTTCTGAACCTCCATTTTCCTTCAGGTTATGATTTATCTCTCTTTATCCCAATTTAATTATTAATTACTCTTATGTAATACTAATAAATTATTTTTTTATGTTCTTAAAGTATTTTCCTATCCCTATTATTTTTTCTTTGACATCAAGATACATGTTTTATAAGGTTTTCTTATGAAATTTTATCAATAAGAAAACCCGATTAAAGAGAACTTAATGTTTTCTACCCATTTTAAGTGCAGTACATAATTTTTTTATGCCACCATTATTTTAATAAAACAAATAATTTAATAATGAAAAACTATCTTGGTTCATTTCTAGTTTTATAAAAACAAATATTCTTCTTCTGTTTTAAATGATCATTTATATTTTCCTTAAACCACACTAAAATGTTTCATATCTAATGAATCCTAAACACTCTTTTTAATTTTTTTTTCACATAAGTTTGATATCAATTATCATGATATATGCATATTTTTCCATATTAATGTCTATGTTTTATTTAAATATATTCTTTTATGGACACCATTATGATATTCCATTTTTTTATTCCTTATAACATGATTATGACACCCAATTCCTTCCATGGGTAACCCTTATGTATAATTCTTCACGCGTCACACATATGCATGAACATGTTATGATGGATTCACCCATATATCACTCCAATCCATTGTATAATTTTTATTCTCATAATACATCATGGCGGGACATGGAGTGATCCCAATTCCTTTATGGGACTTTGTCCGCTATGTGGAATGGTATTGGTCATTAGCCTTGAATCAGGATTATGTCATGTTTTGTGTTGTTTCAAAATTTCAATAATGCTATTACATGCAACCATACTCCACATGTTATTATTCCTTATGTTTAGTCACAATCCATGCCTTTTTTTGTCATAATGTTATACATGCTAACCCATTTTCTTTGCTTTATTCTTATGTTTATAACCTTACTGGGTTTTTTAGCCCATACTCTTGTTCATGTATTCCCCAGGTTATCCTATGAATATATAGGATCTTAATTAAATATATGATCACTTTATGGATGATTAAAATAAATATGTTTTATTCTATTTCCAAGTTTTCATTTTTATGTACCTAATCATCCAAGGACACTAGACTTTATGATCCTTGGATTTTAATTTGATAGTTAATTATGCTTAAAATCATGTAATAATATGTGTCAAAGGATAGGGTATCTATAGTTTATATTAGAGAAATGCCGAGTTATTTTTTTGAGATTATGAGTAGAACACTTTAGTAAGAACCATAGGGATAATTCTATCACCATGGATAAACTCGATTGAAACATAGTATACTGCAAGTTAGGATATACTTTTCACTTATAAGTTTATCTTTCTATGTTAAATGATTTCATTTTATGTTCTTATTATCTAGGTATTAAAGCCCCCATAATTTTACATTAATTTTCTTAGTTAATGGATGGAAATAGAATAACCCGTACCAACAATCAATGTGTCATAAAATGTGATGATTTTCTTAGTGATATTCCAAATATGATGGGAATAAGAGATCAAAACTCCATGATAGTACTTTATCAACTATCTCAAGTTATAAATAATAACTTGAATTGCATGGAACACCCTCTTTCTCCAAAGAAATAGCAAGTTGTATTCAAATACTTCATGGGAAAAGGTTTCCCATGTTTAGTGGATATTCTGATCCCATCCTCACAGAATAATGGATTAACTCCATTGAAAATATATTCTCTGTCCTCCAATGATTAGATGAAGGTAAAGTTATGCTGGGAGTCGATAATTTTGATGGTGATGCTGATCAGTTGTGGAAAGTGATAATAACCCAAATTACAAAGAGTAAATTGATTCAATGGATTGTGAGGAATTCAAGAAAATACTTTTCAATAAATATTTTCCCCAAACCCGCTGTCTCATGATAGAAAGGGAATTCCTTAGACTAAATTAGTAGGAAGATGAGTCTATTGGAGTGTACGTGGAAAACCTCACAAGGATTGAATGATATGCATCTATCTTTATCATGAACACTGAAAGCAATATGGATAATTTCTTTAGTGGACTAAAGCTAAGTCTATGAAAATTATTGAAGATTAAAGGCTTTCATAACTATGAGGAGATTTTTTATTGTTTCATTAAGGTTGAAATAGAGATTAGAGACTCATAGTGATCTCATGGGCCTAGTGATAAAAAAAGGAGAATGGATTCTATTATGGGTGGATTAATAGATAAATACCATGATGAAAATAAGACCCAACATTCCACATGTGAAATGTTTGGGAAGAAGCATCCTCGAAACTGCTTAAAGGGAACCAAGAGATGCTTCAAATGTGGAATAGAGAAGAATATAACTAACAACCACTGAAGGGATATGAAGAATCCCACTAATGCAGAAGAATAAAAGAAGTTTCAGATCAATAATCAGCCTATAGTGAATCATTTAAACTACAAGGAATATGGGAATTATGCAAGCCACATCCCTAATCCAAGGGTTGTTAGAGGCAATCAACAATAACAACCTCCAAGGAAGAAATGAAGGTAATATTCCCTCACTACTAATAAGGTGGAACCCAAAAATTATGTGGTGATAGGTACATTGATTATTAATTTAATAATAGAGAAATTACTATTTGATTCTAGTTATATACATTATTTTATATCTTGAAATTTTAGTATAACTATTCAAACACCACATAAAAATATGGAGGTTGAGTTACCTGTGAGAATAGAAAATGGGAAAATTATTGAATCCAAATTATATAACTACTCCCCGTTTAATGTTTGTGGATTGAAACTCCCATAAAATCTTGTCTTACTTCCTTTGGTGGAGTTTGATACTATATTGGGCATGGACTGACTATATTTATACAAATACAACATCAATTGTCAAGAAAGGGAAATTACTCTTCACATCTTGAGGTATCCTCCAATTCTATACAAGTATAAGGAGAGGATGAATCTCCATCAGAATAATTGAATCAATTATGGATATTATTTTCTTATGTGAAATAATATCTATCTTAAATGATTGAGACAAAGGATACGATCATGCTCAAAGACATTCCCATTGTGAGGGACTACAATTATGTGTTCCCGAAAGAATTGCATAATCTTCCTCCATACCAAGAGGTTGAGTACATAATTTAAATTATTCTTGGAGATTTTCTTAAATCAAAGATACCTTATAGAATGGAAACTGTTGAGATAAAAGAACTAAAGAATCAGTTAAAAGAGAATATGGATAAGAGTTTTATACACCTGAGTGCTTCACCATGGGGTGCATCAGTCCTCTTTATCAAATAGAAGGATAGATCAATGCACCTCTACATTAATTATCATGAAATCAATTAAATCACGATAAAGAAAAAGTATACCCTACCATGGAAATATGATTTGTTTGATCAACTATGTGGGGGAAAGTTTTCATATAAGGTGGACCTTCGGTATGAATATCACCAATTAAAGGTGAATAAGGAAGATATTCCCAAGACTACATTTCAAATGAGATATGGAAACTATGAGTTTATAGTGATTCCCTTAAGAATAACTAATTCTAAAAAAAATTTCATGGATTTAATAAATAGAGTCTTTATAGAATACCTTGAAATTTTTTTGGTAGTATTTATTGATGATATTATAAAATAATCCAAGAGAAAGGAGGAACATGGAAAGGAATATCTATGGACCCTTCCATGACAAAGTCAATTGAAGAGTGGGATATGACAACATGTGTAACAGAGATCCGTAGTTTTCTTGTTCTAGTTGGGTATTACAAATTATTTGTGAAAAAATTATCATGATTGTAAAATACAATAACTTAGATGACTCAGAAGGGAGTGAAGTTTCTCTAGAGCAATGAATGTGAAGACTACTTAAAATAGTTGAAAATGAGGCTTATCCCCGCACCAGTGCTCACACTACCAACCAATGGGGAACTCTTTTTGGTGTACAACGATGAGTCAAAGAAGGTATTAGGATATGTACTGATTCAAAATTATAAAGTGATTTCTTATTCCATAATCCAGTGGAAAATTCATAAGTAAAACCATCTAATGCATGATCTAGAGTTGGCAGTTCTGATCTTTGCATTGAAAATACGGTGGAATTATCACCATGGGGAGAAGTGTGAGATATATAATGATCATAAGAGCCTAAAATATATATTCACATAGTAGAAGATTAATATGAACTAGAGAATATGGTTATTTATCAATAAAAATTTTGACAGCTTAATCCAATACCATTATGGTAAAAAAATAAGGTGGGAGATTCTCTAATTAGAAAGGATCATGTATCTTTATCCATGATTATAATTGATAAGGATCCAATCTTCTTAGACCTACAATGGATAGACATGGGAATAATTAAGGAAAGAACATCATAAACCTTTTCTAAAATGATGACTCAACCGCCCCTCATTAATAAAATAAAGGATTCTCAAAGAAATGATGTTGAAATTCTGAAGAAGGTGGAATCCATGAGAAAGTGGAAATCCTCAAAGTTGAAAATTAAGGAGGAAGGATTCATGAGATTTGAATAATAAATATGTGTAATATAAAATCCAAATAAAAATAAGGATCTTATGAATGATCCACATAGATCGACCTTCTCTATTCACCTAGGGTATACACCGATGTATCGTGATCTCCAAGAGAACTATTAGTGGGAAAATATAAAGAAGGAGATCACTGAGTATACATCAAAGTGCTTGGTATGTTAGTAAGTGAATGCTAAAAGGAAAAATTACAAGGGGATGATGAAACAATTTCCCATACCAACATGGAAATGGGAAAACATCACCATATACTTTGTCACTAGACTTCCAAATACATCTAGAGGAATCAATGCTATATGGGTTGTTGTGGAGCATCTTAAAAAGAAATCTCAATTTAACACAATTCAAGAGGAATTATCACTAGAGAAAATTTCATAGATATACATTAGAGTAGTGGTAAGGGTTCATGGAGTACTATTATAGAATGTATCTGATCAAGATATGTGATTAACCTCCAAGTTATAGAAAAGTCTCCAACATTCTCCAAACACTAAGATGAAATTCAGTTCAGTTTATCATCCTGTAACCGATGGTCAATCTGAATGGACTATTCAAACACTGGAAGACATGTTGAGAGAATCTTCTATAGACTTCAAATAAGTATGGGACCAACATCTACCTCTGGAAAAATTATATTACAATAACAGTTTCCACTCAAGCATTCAAGTGGATCCATATGAATCCCTTTATGGGAAAAGATGCATAACACTAGCATGATGGGATGAATTTGGTGACCATAAGCTAATAGAACATGAAATGGTTAAATAAATGGTGGAGAAGGTGAAAACCATTCAACAACACATCAAGGTAGTCTAATGTTGAAAAAATATCTATGCATAAAATTATCGATGAGACCATGAGATTAAGTATGGATACAAGGTATTCCTCTACATATCTCCATGGAATAAGGGAATTATATTTGGGAATAATAGAAAGATATGTCCCAGGTTCATCAGCCCCATCAAGATTCTAGATCATATTGGATATGTGGCCTATCAAATATCACTTACACTAACCATGCCTCAAGTACATGATGTATTCCATGTATCCATCTTAATAAAGTACATACTAGATCCCTCACATATACTGAATCTTGAGGTGGTATAATTGGAAAACGATATATCTTACAAGGAGCATCCAGTGAAGATCTTGGACCATAGAGATAAAACCCTATGAAAAAAGAATACTCACCTGGTCAATGTAATATTAAAGAACCATAAGTACGAAGAGGAATCATGATAAATAGAGGAGGTGATGAAGGGTAATACCCCCACTTTTCTTCACCATAGTTTGTAAAATGAAATTTTGAGGGATAAATTTTGTAAGGGGGGAAGAATGTAACAACCCACAATTCTATCAATGGAAATTACCTTCTAATAATTATTACATATAGTATAAATAACATAAAATTGCATACAGAACACAATAAAAACTTTATAAATTAATAATTAATTAAATAAGAAGTATTTTTAGAAGTTAAGGTTCCTATTCCAATGGAATAGTAACTTGACCTTTAAAATAGTAACATGACCATCGGGAATAGTAATCTATCCTATAGAATAGTAACCTCACCCATGAAAATATAAATAAAATTTATGCATCTTATAAATGGTAATATGATATAATTATATCATTATATATGTAAATAAATGTTTTAGAAAATATTAATTAAGTGTTGATATTTTTTTAAAAAACATAAATGTTTATTTTCAATTTTTTAATTAATATAATATTTTAAAAGATTTGTTTCCATAAAATGTATTCATAAATTAATATATTTTTTACTTTTTATTATAAGATAATTTTGTGAGACATTAATTAATTTTTTAAAGTGTTATAAAATCAGTTATAATTTTAAAATTGGTATTTTCCAAGTAAATGATGATTTTAATTAAAAATTAAATTTCTCATATTTAGAAAATTATTTTAATAAAATTATGTTCATTTTTGGATTATAAACATCAAAAAAAATGGTGAGGATGAATTTTTTATATTTTTTCTAAAATACTCGATTTTTTGGTGAATAGTAAAATGTGGTAATTTACGGTATATATATATTATAAGTTAAATACACTATTAATTGAGTAATTTCTGATGTAATAAAAATAATATAAAACTAACCATAATTATTTTAATATATTTAGTTATAATTATCAAACTATTCATAGTCTTGTAGAAAAATAATAAACCAATGAATAAAATATTGAGAAAACACCCCTCTCATAGACTATAAATGCTACCCCTCACCACCTCTTCTCCTAAAACCTATAAAGACTTTACTATTGTCCAATTTATACCCAATAATATTCCCCACAACCAAGAAGTACTGGTCTCAAAAAAATACCAAAACCAATTTCCCTAAGGTGTTTCTCAAGGAGAATAATTCTAGAGGTAAAATCCTCTTTTTCTTTCTTTATTTTCTTTTCACTTTATTTTAATTTCTTATAATATACTCAACTCCTCTATCCAAACATTCATGATAAATATTATATTTATATATATTGGAATGTAATTATGTTAATGTTTAATCCACCATCAAGTCTTTTCTTCCCTTCCATTTATTCTAAAAATGAAAATATCATATACGAGGTGTTGATTTATCACCTTCGAAGATGAAAAATTTTCATTTTACTTTAACATATTCAAGGTTGGACATAAAACCATTATAACGGTTGGTAAATTTTGTGAAATTTATGTTACAAAACATTTTATGTTTTGAAACTATCTTTTATACAAAATAATGAATAATTAAACAAAACTAGTTTGTGATGATAAAAAAACTGCCAAAATAATCTAAAGAGTTATCACTAACATCTTCTCTAAAAATATGTTCATATCTATATTCTTCTTTCTTTTATAAGGAAATACATATTTTATAAGGTAACATTCTTAAATCTTCCCAATAGGCAAGCCCAGTTAAAGGGAAATTCCATATTTCTTAACCATTATTAATTTCACTCCATAATCTATTTTAAGTCACCATTATATTTCCAAAATCACTCATTTCATTATGAAAAACTATCTTGGTTTATTTCTGGTTTTATGAAGTAAACTATTCATTTTCTTCTTTAAATTCTCATTAATATTTTTCTCAAACCAAATTAAAATGTTTCATTTCTAATTACTCTTAAAAACTTTTTTTATATATTTTCACTTCAGTTTGACATCAATTATAATTATATATACTTTTATTACCTTATTAATGTCTCTATATGATTTATATACACTATTTCATGGACACTATTATGATATTCCATTTTTTATACCTTATAACATGATTATTATACCCAATTATTTACACAGTTAAACATTATGCTTGATTCTTCATGTAGAACAAATATGAATGAAAATTTTATGATGTGTGAGCCCAGAAAGTGCTTCAGTGCATTGGGCAATGTTTAGTATCCTGATACATAATGCTGGGATATAGAGTAAACCTTATTCCTTTATGGAACTTTTTCCTCCATATGCAATGGTCTTAGGAGATATCCTTGAATCATGATTATGTCATCTTTTGTGTTTTTACACATTCATATGATGCCATGATATCATGTCTCCATACTCTAAATTTTATGATTCCATATGTTTAGTAATGGTCATGTATTTTTATGTCATCATGTTATGCCTTCTAACCCATGTGCTTTGATTTATTCCTGTATTTGTACCCTTATTGGGATTTTAGCTCATCCATTTTTTTCTTGTATTCCCTAGGTTATCCTATGAAGATATAAGAGATAATTAGAATATATGATCTATTTATGGATGATAAAAATAATGTTGTTTTATTCTGTTTACATGTTTACAGATTTATGTACCTTATCATCCAAGAACACTAGATTTTATGATCCTTGGATTTTAATTTGATGGGTAATAATGATTAAAATAATGTAATAATATGTGTAAAAGGATAGGGTCACTATACTTGTCAATTAATATTCCACTATACATTTATATGTAACACTATATAAGTAGCTGCATGCAATTTAAATAACATTACCATTAACATAACTTTACCCACATGGGGTTAAATACTAAGGCATATAAATATTAAGGTGACCAATGAGGGTCTCATCATGTAAATATGGGTTCAATTATATGGGAATTAATTCCCATTTTATAGAGACAATGATTTTTAAATTATAATTGGAATCCCATTTCAATACAACCCATAAAATTTATTTCATTCAATATTTAACATGTCCTTAATGGTTTTAATTATAATCAATATGCCCCAATTGACCTACTTGGGTCCAGTTGTGAATTTTTTAATTTAGTCATACATTTCATCATTCCCTTGTAATATAAGTTCTATACTTTATAAAGGAAACCATTTATTGTATAAATTATAAATAAATAAATATATATATATATATATATATGAGCTTCATGGTTGAGTTAGATGAATTACCATTCCCAAATTATAAATGTACTTTCCTTTATAAGTTGCAATTGGAATTTATATAACTACTACCAAGTTTATTTATTTGTGGTCTTGGAATATAATAGGTTCATATATAATGGTTCAATTATATGGGTAACAATTATCCAATTTATAAATTCCCACACACTTTATAAATTGAAGATTTGGATCTCATTTAATTACAACCAGTAATGTTTCAGCCCATGCGACCAAGGTTCCATGGATAAAAAATGTCACCATTTGTTAGCTAAATAGAATGAAACCATCAATATATGTGGGAAAAAACTTATTAGGTTGATGCATCCACTTTACTTAACTGACCATCTATCATGATTATAACAAGGCATTCTATCACATTAATAATACCACTAAACATGAAAAAAATTATAGAAATCTACTACATAATTAGGAAACACTATAAATAAAGAAAAAAAATCCACCAAGAATGGTATGCACATAAGCATGATAAAGAATCAAAAAATCATGCTATAAAAATTAACATTCTTCAGAAAATTTATAATGAAATCTACATGGCATGGCATGTGAATCACTATGTGCCTACAATGATGCATGTCACATTACTTCCACAACCTATTGAGACACGGTTAAAAATATCATAAATCAATTACCATAAAATTTATAAAAATAACCCAAGGAAAAATAACAATCAACTGTAATATCTAACATCATGAACACCATTACCATCAGTAGAAACTTGGCCTTTCTCTTATGTGTGGGTTAGATGGTCCAAAACATAAGATATATTATTAATTTCCAACACATTTCTATTCTCTTGTCTACCATACAAAAATTTGTTAGAAAAAAAATAAAGGAAAGTCTCTAATACCACTTGGTAATGTCCTAACCTAGGATCCACTAAAATAGTACCCTAAGACAGTTGGTCACATGGCCTCAAGCGCACCTCCTTGTATGCCAGAGGCTACTGAATATCAATGAGGGTATAAGGTGGTACGGTGGGGGGGGACTATACCCTCGTGATCGGAGTAGTATAATGGTATAAAATATAATCAAGAGCAGACACAATATAAATAAATGAATTATAAAATTATAATAACTGAAAATAAATAATAGATGAATAAATGTTCATGTATAAACATGCTACAATGTATAATTGATAGATATATAATAGAAAAAATGGAATCAGGTATACAATACAAGACATTTACAATGAAATAAAAACATCCCCCAAGGCTAAATCCATGAGTATATTGAGCACCATCTTAGTCCTGTGCTCCTAATCTCCAAGTACACTAGTGACAATAGATAACATAATCCATGGTCCTAAACTTGCAACCACATGATTTGTTCGAGTACCAATTGGTGGCCTGAACATGGTATGGGATATATTTAGTAGGCCACCACCAACGGTGTCTATTACAATCCAGATAGTGAATATAAAAAAATATGTGTGTATTTATAATAAGAAAAATAGTGTAATGAAATAAATAAATATAATAAATTCCGGACCAGGTTCCTCAAAGTACACCTAGCTGACCATACCTGCTTTGACCTAAGCTGAAATACCTTTGATGACGTGTTAGTAGATATATATAAGAATATATATATAGAGAGACATATATATGTATGTATATATATGCACTATATACATAGTAACATATATAGCAATATATATAAAGTACTAGTTTGGACCCAAGGTATAACTCAATCATCTATATATAATGATAAGAGACATAATTTAAATAAGCTTCATCATGCCCAAGTTTCATAATTTATAAGGGACGATAAGAACGAGTATCAGAATTTATAAGGGACACCATACTAGAGTCTCACAAATCATAAGGGACACAAGGCCCATGATTAATAGGGTACTCTATGCCTGTAATAATAAGAGATTCTATTCCCATGAATAATAAGGGATGCCATGCCCAAAAATAATAAGGGATTCCTTTCCTGTAATAATAAGGGATGAATTACCTGTAATAATAAGGTATGAATTGTCCATAAATAGTAAGGGATTTCATTACCATAAATATTATGATATTCCATACCCATTTATAGTTTAAGAAAACACTTCTTAACATTTCTTTCTTAAGTTTCAATAAGGGGTGAGTGTGATGGTATTACAATTCACTCTTTATTTAATCCAGTTTACATAATTCATTATTTTCATTAACAAGAAAGTAGACCACATAAAGAACCCATGTCATAAATTAATTCAACACATTTCAAGTATCTCATCTATTTTAATTTATAAGACAACACACCTCAAATGTGTTTTTATTAGAAAATAGAGTCATGGTTGTCATATCTTTTCAACCTACTGAATTAATTCTACTAGGTTTGTCCTACATAATTATAAAATAATCCACAAGTGAAAAAGGACCAAAAAGGTCCAACCAAACCATTTAATTCATTTAATAATTTGTAATTGTGCCATGAAATTTTAAATAACACACCCTAGGGTTGGATTAATAGCAAACAAATCTAGTGAAAAGGTAGCATCAAAAAAATTCACCGTATGAGGTGGTTTAAGTTGAGGTATTGACCTAAAAATATGTTAAGGGGTATATATAATGTGATAGGTCTACTCTATGTATTTAATATATGGTATTTCATGTTTTATGAGTAACACATGGAAATTATATCATGTAACACAACAATAATAATTTATAAATGATGAAACTTTAATAGAAAAGAAACTATACCACCAAACTCATGAATATGACATTCCAATCATCCAATATCAGGATTTGATTCAATATTGAATGTGATGAATCATAATATTAGACAAATACCATGAAAATATGGAAAATCAATTCACCTGGAGTTAGTGATGAAGCAAATAAGAGAAACTGATGTAAGAGGCCTGAGGATCCCTAAAATTATCGATATACTTCCAATGCACCTGATGGAATTCTACTCAGAGTTCAAATGTGAGACATACAAAAAAAATGGAGAAGAGGATGTGGTATGGTTATACGAGGGACTTACTTCTTTAATAAGGGATGGAAATGAAGGAGGAACTCTTAAAGGATCAGAGGAAAAAATCATCATTTCCCCCTTTAATGAGGTATATGGTTAGGTAACTAAGTTTGGATAAATGTGCCCCAATTATAAATCTTACAAAAACCTATATCCCTACCCTACATGGTTTGGTCACAAATTTAGGATAACTATACACCAACCATGTGGTTCTACTAGTTTAGTGTCACTAACCATACAACTAGGACATTGTTTGGAAAGCCATGCACAATTGAAGTTCCCACCTCTGTAATTTACTACAAACATTCCACACGGTTAGGTTACCCACTTAGAATGGGTTTACAAACCATGAGAAACCCCTTTAAGGATTATAAAATATCTTCTAATTGGCCACAAGGTTAAAAAAAATAGTGCACCTTGTCTGTTTCTCCTAGAAAGTGAGTTTTCAGAGTCAGACAGTCCCAAAACTCTTGAAAACTTTAGAAAAAAATATTGGGTCTTAATACTCATCCAAAAACAATTATTTTTTGTGATCTAATGCTAAAATTTAAATTCCAAATATAAATTTAATATTGAACCCATTCAACAATAAGAAATCTTAATTCTTATAGAGCTTTTATACTTTTCAAAAAATATAGGACCTTACAGACATGACATCTTTCAATTCCATTTTCGCATGAGAGATCATGGAGCCAATAAAAGTGTGAGTCTATTTTACATTCCTATGAAACTCATTCCATTTAAAGACACGAGAATACCATGAATAGAGAGAGTGGGTCCTTGGTAAGATCCTGAGGTATAACTCTTGAAAGAATAATAATAACTCTAAGATAAGAAAGCTGAAATATATGGCTATAAGATATATCCCTAGGGAAAGTAACTCCCACTATCAGTAGGTTCTGTACCTAACCCATGTACGAGTGAAAATACACCAAATAGATAATATATCATTTTTCCTCCAAGGAAGCCTACCAAGAAGAACCCTAGACTATAGGTGTTAGGGGAATTATTACTACCACCTCCGCCCCAAGGTTATCAAATCCTAGGTAGGTCTATAAGATGTTAGTGATGACTTGAAACCAACCCTAGACTATAGGTTGAGGGAAATTTTTACCCTAAACACCACCCCCAAAACCATAAAATCCTAAAAAGGTTTGGGAAGTATCGATGGAATCCCCACATCAACCTTATCCCTTATGTATGAGGGTCTTATTGCCATCTCCACCAAGAAGACTAGTCTTCTCTAGACTGGTCAATGTTTACCAACATCCAAAGTCCCAACCCTTCCAAACACCACATGATACACCCATATAATTTAGGGACAGTTTGATGATAAAGGTCAGTGACTCCCTCAAGGGAACTATTCATAGACTAGTGCAAGGGGAATAACTGACAAAGAAGATCAATCCCCACAATGGTCACAAGACAAACTGTCCTTGTAAGAGAGAGGGTTAGGGAGAAAACCTTGAGGTAACAGATAGTGTAGAGTCACTATATTACTTGAGAAATTATGAGATATTCCTACCAATTGATACACCTTATTGAACTTAATACCTATTAGTATTTATTATATATATTGATGCACGAACATTAAGGTATGTAATATAAAAATAGTACCCATAGAGTTGGGTTTTAGTGATACATAAACCGAGGTTGCACACATAGAATTAGAGGAAGATCTAGGACTTGGCACCTAAAAATTAATATATACCACCCCATGATATCATTATAATAGGGATAAAAGGAAAATCATGGCTAAATCACACTCACCACCAAGAAACGATGAAATCACCATCATGGAATAGAGGCTGGCATAGTACAAGGCTAATATATACAATTTTATACAGCTTAATGAGGAATTTATTAGGGGAAATACCCCCACCAGGTATCTCCCCATAGAAGAAGAAATTACCTCTCCCCACACCATTATAAGGGATTTAATCTTCCTATAAGGATGGGATCTAAAACTTAGGATAACTCTAGATCCATATAACCAATTTATCTGAATATCAGAATTAAGTAAGGACAATGTTTCCTACATTACCCATATCAGGATAATCATATGGTCTTAGCAATAATAGGAAATAAATAACTGATGAATGTAGAGAGTCCACATCAAGCCTCACCCACTTCCTACATTTAATAGGTAGTTCAAAAAATATAATCTTCAGAACTCCTTAATACCATCATGTCTCTTACTGCTAGAATTGAATCCAAAGAATTTAGACATGTCCCTATGTAACCTAAAAGGAAGATGTATTTTGAATGATTAGACACCACTGTGCCCCCACCAAATTTTAGGAATTATATATTATAACCTTTGACAACATAAGAAATCTAGAGAAACATCTCTCACACTTCGTGTCCCAATGCGGCCCCACGATGGTCCCATGATAACTAGAAGAAGGAGTAAAATTACGGTTTTTTATGAATAATATGGTGGTGGTATCTTTTATTTGGTATTATTTCCTATAAAAGGGATCTATCACAAGATAGAAAGACCTTATTTTTCAATTCATGCATTAGTTCATCTATAAACTAAGGAAAATAATGACTATACATCTTATAAATTGAAAACAATGTGGGAATGAAATGGTCACTAATTTTATCTCTATATAGAAAAGCCTCACATACTCACTCAACATCTTTCTCCTATAGGTGTAGTTACTAGAACTATGTTTTAAAAATCTCTATGATGAAACACATGAACTACTAATCCAATTTAAATATCATTGTATGTTTCCAGAGTTTTCAAACAATACCTAGCATCTTGAGGAATTCATTCAGCTAACCAATTTCAAATATAGGCCCTTTCCCATGATGAAAGGGAAAATATATATCAAAGAAAAAACTAATATTTTCACGATCAAATCATTTTCAGTACCTATTAAAGAACCTAAGAAATCTCTGTATCACCTAACACCTCCTACTGAGTGGATACAATAGAAAAACCACCCTTGAAAGGAGGAAGAAAGAGATCAGGGTTACCAATGATTTGAGTAAATAAAGAAAAAATTCCTTATGAAAGAAATAGGTTTATAGTTTTATTATTTATGACTTAATAAATAGTATCCTCAAGATACCTAATCCTAGGAAATATAGTGTGGTTGGATTTGGAGATCATCCTAACTATTTCCTTTTTCATTATAAGCTAGGTTGTACAATACATGACTGCTTTTCCTTCAAGGTAATTCTCTAGGGTATGGTTGATTCTAGATATAAGATTCTGGGAAAATACTCAACACAAGTAGATGAAATGTCTATCACCCAATAAGAATAAGGTTACTAGGAATAAGTTCTATCAAGGCATGAAAATAATTTCAATAGTTGGGTAACTTGAAATATCATTGACTAGGATCATGCCATTCTTAGAATACAACTTTGGCTCTAACAAATCTTCTATCACATAATGAGTCATAAACCATTAGTGAAAAATGAAATATTTAGAAGCAGAATAGGGTATAATAGGAGGAGACCCATTTGGATCCTAAACTATCCCTGAATCTTGCAGACTTCTTACCCTCATCCTCAATCAGAACGTGGACACCGACCTGCCAAATGGAATCCTCATCAGATAATTTTTTTTATTGAAACCTAATAGCATCATTCAATTATATGATCCCTTATTTTATTAATAATATATTTATTAACTTGATTATCCCATACCTAACCAAGTATCTATAGTCTAAGGTCACAAAAGATAAGGAAATAGGGAAATAAATAGTTATGTTAGAGCCCAATATCTCATCCAAATCCTTGCCAAATCCATATATTCCACCAAAACCCATAAGTATGCACTTTATTAAACCTAATAAAAAATGTAAACACCTAGTAGTCTCACAATATTTACCCAAAAACAAGTTTTTTTGATGAATGACTAGCAGGTGTGCAACTATTTGACCAACTGAGATGAGTGGGTAGACCAGATTGGAAAACTTCATGAGTGAAAATAATTCCTGCTATATCTATTAAATGTCTATATTTTTAGAACTTAAAAATCATATTCCCTATATTACATTCCAAGGAGAAAACCCATACAGGGAAGAATATACCTATGGTACAAAATTATTAAATTTTGAAACAATTATTTGCCATCCCAACCAATATATTAGTCCTAGAATTTATCCATATCTAAGAAGATCTCAAAGAAGTGATTTTTGGGGCCCTATGAAGTCCCCAAAAGTTTGAAATAGAAGTTCCCACAACCGATGTTTATAAATTGGAAACCACTCCAGTATAATTTCATGCAACTATATCATTCATAGAGAAATATCAAGAAGAAACTATTTAAGGGCATGTCATACCCTATACATTTTGAGAAATTTTGATAATATCGACATTAGATGGGATCTAGTTGACAATGAATTCAGGATTAATCTCATCCTGATCTAAACCCCTTGATGTTTAAGATAAAATGAGAATGATTTATTGAAAACAAAATTAACCATGTAAGGGAATGATAAGAGGGAACAAAATCACCATGGAAAGATCAGGCTAAATCATAATTTAGGGACCTCATGTCTAACAAGGAGTTCATGGTCATCTATTAAGAGATACCATGCAATTTTTTTCTTAGGATACATTGCCTTTATTTCTATGTGGATGTTCCATTGATATTCCATCAATACTTGAAATACCCCATTAATGAAAAAGATGGCATGATATGTGGTTTCATAACCTACTTTGAATCTTGTGAATCCCAGTATGCTAAGGTGGGTTTCCTTAATCAGGATGGAAAGAAATAAATGATAGAGGGTATGGAGATTCACAATTCTAATGGCCAAGGAACTACCCATGTAATCCAATAGAGCTTGCTAAGAAATGACAATGTGATGGATATAAACCCAAACAAGGTGAAAGATCCAACTTTAGTAGGAAACTATAAAACCCAAACTTTACTAGTCTATGTCCACACAATAATTTTCATAATAGATAAAGTAGGCCTGTAAAAAGATAAAAATACAAATTATTTATCTATATTATAAAATTCTCCTGCACCATTAATAGAAATTTAAAATTGCCCCATAAATATCAAAAATTAGGATTTTCATACTTATCCTTACCCTAGTAACAACATATAGGTAATACAACATCTTAAAACCCCTATATGTTGTCCCTTTTAGTTCATGAGGTCAATGTTTCTTCTAGTAGCCTCTTATCCATCATCATAGATAGAGATTCCCTAGTATTATCTACCATTCCAGAAGACAATTCCATTGACATATAGATAGAAGAAGAAGAGGTTGACCTTAGGGAATCCACTCCTGTATTTGAGGAAGGAATCTCCACCACCATTTATGATCTTAGGATACTAAATCTTGGAACAAAAGAGGACCCACATCCCACATTAACCAGTGTTTTTATACCTCTATAAGTGTAGGATATATATATATGACATTCCTAAAGTATCACTACTATGTGTTCTAATGAAACTATGCTAATATTATTATGATGGATCTCAATGTGGATACCCATAACCTAGGCTAAAAAATGACCATTAGGGTTTTAAATAGGAATCCAAGAGAATACAGTCCTCTCATGCTTCCAGAGTAGTGTCTAAAATTGATAAAATTATAAAAACTAACTTCATATGAGACATATGATACTCAAAATGGCTATCCAACATCATCCCCATCAAGAATAATAACATACAGATTGAGTTCAAAATTGTTTTTGGGATCTCATCTAACATTTTACAAAAGGTGATTTCCCAATTCCAATCACAAAACACTTAAATGATGCAACCCCTTGCTTCTAATACCTTTACTTTATGGATGTGCACTCAGAGTACAATCAGATTAAGATGGATCATAATGAAATAGAATCCACAACCTTTAGAGTACCTCATGGGATATCATGCAAACAAGTCATGTACTTTGACTTTATTTATTATAGTACCAGTTACCAATGTGCTATACATAACATATTTAAACCCATTATAGGAATAATTATAGAGTGTTATGTCAATGAATTGGTGGTCAAGTATCAATAGTTCTATGACCATCTCACTAACCTTCGAACAATCTTTCAAAAATTAAATTAGAACAACTTGAATACGAAACCTCTGAAGTTTGATTTTGGGTTAATATAAGATAAATTCATAATATTTTTAATATCCCACCAAGACATTGTGTTCGACCCAGAGAAGACTAGTGTGATCCTCACAATTCACCTCCTTGAAACTTGAAAGAGTTTAGAGGACTTTAGGTACACATTGCATATATTATGTGTTTCATAGACAAAATTCCTAGAAAATTCCCTCCCTTTACTAAGGTAATTATGATGGGATTCGCTTATCAATGCGAGAAAGACTACCATGAAGCCTTTGAAAAGCTAATATCTTCTGCATCCACTGGTCTTAATGCCACTAGTATAATAGAAGATACTCATCCTATATGTGGACACCATGGAGTGATTGATTGAAACCCGTTCTTGCATAGAATAATGATGTAGGAAATGAAAAATATATCTAATATCTCAGCTAAATGATTCTAGATATTGAGGAATGATATTTTGATATCGATAAGAACCACCTTTCACTCGTATTTTTAGTTAAAGGTTTGATGCACTACTTGTAGCATCCTAAAGTTCACATGGTCTATCATATCAAGATACTTATGTATATTCTCATCCACACAATATTTAATTGGTTTGTGACCAAATGGGAAGTCATCTTGTAATAGTATGACATTGAATTCATGCCATAGAACTAAATCAAAGCTAAGGCACTAGTCGATTTTGTCACAGAACACCCTATCATGGAAATAATTATGTTAAAAATTGAACCCTCAAATTAATATGTATTATATACCAATTACACTCTTCAAAAATGGGATATATATTTTAATGGGGACTCTCAATGTAAGACCATGAAAAATAATGGAAAGGACAAAGTTCAATTAGGTTGTTCTAGGGATTTTCATTATTTCCTCAACCAATGAAATTCTACCCTACTCATTCCTAATATCAGATGAATGAACCAATAATGATAGAGAATACCAATCTATTATTGTAGGCCTATAATTACCCTTGAAACTACAAATACCCATTCTTAATTGTAAAGGAAATTAATATCCTATGATCAAATATATAAATGATGAATATGAAATTAAGAAGTACCAATTGGCCCCCTTCATCTACTATGTGAAGTTAATGAAGAAAAAATTCCATTTTGAACCAATGGTGAATCACATCACTCATTCATATAATTTTTATTTTGATGCACTAACTTACACAACCACAATTCTATTCGATCTAAAATAGGACGAAACAATCTTCTGCATCTCACACAAAAGGGTTGTTTCCCCATTCATCATCTAAAATATAGATTATATCAATTAGTTCAACACTTTCCCAGGGCATGATGATCCAAATACCATTATTGGATGGTTGAGACCCATAATATACTACCTCTAAAATAATACCCTCCCATCAAACTGAGCTAAAAAGGAATGAATCCAACATTGGTTGAAAAAATTCACCCTTTGAGTTGGGAATAATGAACAAAAAAGACTCTATAAATGAGATTTTGATAGATCCCTCCTAAGATGAATCATAGAAGGAGAGACCCTAACCATAATCCCATAAGTTAATAAAGGTTACTATAGCACCCATTAGTCAGGAATTAGGATCTCCCACCAAATCAATAGGATTAAATATTTCTAGCTAATAATGACACAAAACTACATAAAATTCACCAAGAAGTATCATTCCTATCAAATACATGAAAACTTCACCCATAAGCCCCATAAACTATTGCACACTTCCAAATATTCCAATCCATTTTCTATATGGGGAATGGATTTTGTGGTGGAATATCACCAAAATAAAACCAAGTAGTACAATTATATTATTACTACTACCAAATTCTTCTCTAAATGGGATGAGACCAAACCCGTCATGGAATTTACGATGAAGAACATTAAAATATTTTTGAAGTCCAATATCATCACAAGATTTGGTTTTCCTCATACAATATTGATAGACAATGGAACCAATTTATATTCTTTTGAGTTGAAGAGGATATATCAGGGGTATAACATTGAGTCCAACCATTCATCTCACTATAAAACTTCAGACATTGAGAAAATAGAGGCTTTTAATATGAATAATTCAAATATACTCTATAAAATGGTGGACAAAGAAAAGAAATCTTAGCTAAAAAAATTTCTTCATTCCTTGTGGGCCAATTATACCATGACACAAAATTATACACAAATGAATCCATATTTTCATGTTTATAGAATAGAAGTGGTACTACCCATCGAAGTCTTGTTTCCCTAACTTAAAATCACAACATGCGTTTAAATATAAAAAATGAACTATCTCATAAGTGACTTAATGAACTATAATGACTCAATGAGAAGTGGGTTCACACATTTCAAAACCTAGGTATCCATCAGAATTAGGATTCATGAGCCTTTAATATGATGATACTCCTAAGATCATTTCTATAATGAGAATTGGTATTGGTTCTCAGAACCTTGATGAGACTAGGAAAGAATAATTTGAAGCTATAACTCAAGTGGGAAGGACCTGACATCAAACACAAGGTCTATTTCAATGGATCTAACTCCTTAGCTATGATGAATGGGGAACACATCATAACCCCACTAATGTAATGTTTCTCAATAAATACTTTTCATAATTCCAGTGTGATCACCCAATTTGTAAAGGTAAGACTTTAAACTACACAACACACAAGGTCCTCATAAAATGAACCTAAACTATAGAACACCTATGTCCTAGTCACATGAAGTTAAACTGAACATTGGAATCCTTGTCACATGAAGTTAAATTTCACAATTATTGGTCCATTTCCCAGGACCTTAAATTTCTTAGTGTGATCTATATGGTAGGATCTATTGCTTACATGAGAGATAGATCCATGTAATTATATATAGAATGTAACGACCCAATCTTTTTGAGTAGTATATTAACTTACTCTTAATGATTTAATAGAGATGTTAATGGTTAATGCAGAAAGAGGAGTCGATGGATTCATCCAGTAGACTCGAACCTTATGAAGCCCACTTATCAGAGCTTGGGAAGGAGGTGGCATCTTTGGGCTTCGCTTTGGACCAAGCCCAAGCCGAACTCCAGTGTGTCAAGCTTGAACGGAAATGCCTACGGGAGAAGTTCAAGTTAGTAGAGATTACTACTAGGGCAATGTTATCTGAGCCTCCCTCAGATTCTCTCACCATAGCACACCTTACACTTAGGTCATATGCCGGTGTTATAAGGGGCTATGTGACGAGACCCTAGCTTCTTTGTGTAATACTTTGGGATGAATGAATTGAGATTTCTTCCTTTAGTGATGTTTGTGAAATTTCAAATGTCCGGATAATTTTAGGATGTATTTTATTGATGAATTTTGAAAAAGGATATTTTAAAATATTTATGTAAACCCTAAATAATTAATGATGTGTAATGATTTTTAAAAAATGGTCTTCTGAAAAAGTGTTCAGTAAGGAATTTGGAGTCTAATAAGATCAACTTAATTTTTGATGAATAGTAAAGTACGAATAGTGAATTTACGCTTAGGATTAGTAATGTGACCAAATGGATTAGTAATTTCACTCAAAGAAAGTTTTAATATAATTTAGACACCTAGATTAAGTAATGAGATTCAATAAAATGGGTAAATAACAGTTTCATAAATTATTAGTCAAGTATTAGTTTTTTGGGGTGAATAGTGTTTTTAATTAAAAATTAAATTAAAAATATTTAGAAAAATATTTTTATAAAATGGACTTTATTTTTGAACTCAGAGCACCGATATTATGTTATGGTAATTTTTGGGGTTTTTTCTGAAAAAATGAATTTTCGGTGAATAGTGTTTTTATTTAAAAATTAAATTAAAAATATTTAGAAAATTATTTTTATAAAATGGAGTTCATATTTTTAATAAAAGCATCGATATTTGGTTAATGTGAAATTTTGGGATTTTTCTGAGAAAGATGAATTTTCAGTGAATAGTAAAAAAGCAGTTTTAGGGTTTCGGTATGTTTAATGACATCATAGCTGTTTCATGATGATTTCATGAGATATTTTAAGGGTTGGACGACCAAAGGTGATGAATTATTGTATTGGGGGCCCCATATGGTCTAACTTCATGGGAAATATCATGGGAGAGCACATGGTTTTGAGAAAACCACTTGTGAGGTGTCCCTTGGCCATTAATGCCTTGTCCCCTCACTTTCCCTATAAATACCAAGCCCTTATCTCATCCTTTGGACTCCAAAATCATTATCAACGAAGTTATGGTCTCCTTACCTCCCAAGGAGTCCTTCCAAGGTTCCCTCAAGCCTCTCAAGGTCTCAACCTTTGAGTTTTAAGAGTTACGTTTAAGGTAAGAGATTTGACCTCTCTCTTTCTTTTCAAGTAATTTCTTTCATGTCATTCCTTTTATGATCCATGTTCTTATGTGGGAGGATGTTATTTTATATTCCTCTTACTTCCCTTTTCATGTTTATATGATGATAGATCCCCTCTTACTCTCATCATTTCGTTTAGGCTGCCGAATTTTTAAGGGATTCTTTCACCCTTCTCATTTTCAAGTTCTATTTTCATGTAAAATCTTTAAAGTTAATTTTTATTATGTTGGGGTATTATCTATATACCTATCATACTGATCTTTTATGATCATATGATGAGAGACCCTATTTTATCTCGTCAAATCATTTTTATTGAAGTTTCAGTGACGCCGTTAGGCTTCCCAAATTTCATAAGAGAAATCTTATTTTTGTCTCACTTCCATGTTTTTCAGTTCATATGATATGTCTTTCAAATTTCATTACCATGTTCATATCTTCTTTATATTCTGTCCCTATACTGTTATATGGATCATTTATAAGTGGGTGACCCATGTCCCCTCTCTTTTCAATGTTTTCTAAAACCCCGAAACATAGCCATTATGCTGCAGAATTTTCGTCTCAAAATGCCTCTCTCTTTTCTCAAAATTATTTTATGTTATAAAGTGAATACTAAAAGATCTTATTTATACAGGGGTATTCACATATATATCAAAATTTTCTATTTTAAATTCTGGGATTTAAATACATGAAACCCGCTTTCCCTATCTGTGGGTTTAAAGTGACATAAAGATCATGTCTTTAAAGAAGTTTTTAAAATGTTATGATTATGAAATGAAACCCATTTCTTTTATGCTATATGGGTTGTTTATGAAATGATTTATGATGATATTTGTGGATCACATGATAATAAAGACATGTCAAGGGTGCTCCCAGATAGCACTTCAATGCATTGGGTAAAGACTTAATCTCTAGAGATGACTTTTTAGACTGATACCTTGGTGAATAACCTTGGTAATTTTTAATGAAACATTGGGGATGGACCTTGGTGAAACGAAATGATTGTCAATATTTAATGTTGTAGCCACATATTCAAGTTATGAAAAATGTTATTTTTATTATGATATATCTCATTATTTCATTATCATGCCTTAATGTTCTTTTCATGACCTTATTGAAGTATCTCAAGTTCACATGTAAAATGTTTCTCTTGTTTCCCTTACTGGGCCTTCTGCTCACCCTTTCTTTTGATGTATATCTCCAGGTTATGGGATGCAGTAATGAACCTAGGATGAACTTAAAGAGAATCCTTTCAAGTGTTTAAGAAGAATGATTTATGTTGTTTTCATGTATTATGTTCCTGGTTTCCAAGACACTAAACCTTAAAGATCCTCAGTTTTGTGTAATGTAATGAAAGTTTATGTTATAAAAAGACTGGATGCTATAGTTGTTATCAGAGGATGGTTTAGTTATTTGTGGAAATTAGGATATAAAAACTTTAGGAAGACCCCTATATAAAAGTTTAATTATAGGAAAACTTCCTGGTATTTTGGTAAGTATTGAGTAAGTGGTTTATCAAACAAATACATCCCTATCTGGATACGAGCAGGTAGAGGCGGCTCTGGCATAGATGTACATAGGGGTAAAACCCAAAAACACTGCTTTAAGCTAGACTCGAACAAGAACTAGTGCACGATAACGGACCTTGATGCACTCTTGGTTACGACACTCCCGGGGGATATGTTTGGTTAATCACAAGCTTTTTATGAATCATTATGAAGGAATTATAGAGAAATGTAATTGTCTAAGAATGAAGTATTAGTTAAAAGACTCATAAATGAAATAAGTTTCCCACTAAAGTTTTATTCTTTTAGAAAATGGCGGGAAATAGGAGGAACCATGTAGATGGTGACCGCAATGCACCATGTGCTGACGACCCTCCGATGGAAGCCAGAATGGAAACATTCATGCGAATGATGAACCAACTGACTCAAGTTATGAGTAATAACTTGAATCAAGATGAGAGGCCAATCTCACCACGAAGGGAACAACATTCTGTTGAGTCCTTCATGCGTCAACGACCACCATAATTCAGTGGATCTACTGAACCTTTAGTTGCGGGAAAATGGATAAGCTCCATTGAAAAGATCTTTTCTGTACTCCTTTGTTCAGAACAAGAAAACGACACCCTTGTTGTTTATTGCCTAGAGGGAGAAGCTGATCAGTGGTGGTCACTGGTCAAAAACACGAATCCTAGAGGAGAGATGGAAGCTATGGAGTGGGAAGAGTTCCAGGGAATATTCTTTAATAAGTATTTCCCTTGTTCCATGAGAAAGAGAATGGAGAAAGAGTTTCTCGAGCTGAAGCAGAAGGAGAACGAATCTGTTGGAATCTATGAGATTAACTTCACCCAACTTTCACGATATACCTCTAGATTTTTCATGGATCCAAGTGGGAAGGTTGATAGATTTTTCGGTGGACTAAGACCTCATCTGCGGAAGAATTTAGCCAACCGGGACTACGATAGCTACGAGGAGATCGTGCGGAGTGCAATGAAAGTCGAGCTAGAGTTTGGTGAGACACAGTGGTCTCATAAATCAAATGAAAAGAAGAGATCGTTGGAGCCCAGTTTAGGGAAGACTTTTGATCAGGGAAGAGGTGGAAACCAAATGCAACTTACCACATGCAATAAATGTGGGAAGAAGCATCAGGGGAACTGCTTGATCGGAAGTGGAAAGTGCTACAAATGTGGAAGAGGAGTCCATATTGCTCGGAATTGTCGTAGTGAGGTGAAGCCTCAACTACCCAACACTAACGACATAGGGAAGATGGTTATGGCCTTACCCGAAGTCCATTGTTTCAAGTGTGGACAGCTTGGGCACTATGCTAATCTCTGTCCAAATCCAAGGGCAGTGGAGGGGAATCACCATCAACCTCAGCAAAGTCCAGGGGAGCAAGGTCATTCTTTTTCTATCACATCAACTGAAGTTCAAGCTCCGAATGATGTGGTAGTAGGTACTCTTGTTGTCCTCTCAAAACTAGCAACTGCTTTTTTTTATTCTGGTTCTACGTATTCCGTTATTTCCTCCAAGTTTGCAAAGAATATAGAATCAATCCCCGAATTGCTTGAGGTAGAGTTGTCAGTCAAGAATCTAAGTGGGATTATCCATGCATCAATAGTGTTTAGAGACTCTAGTGTTTACTTTAGTGAGCAAAATCTTATCGCAAATCTAGTAGTCATTCTCATGTTGGAATTCGACATTATACTAGGGATGGACTGGCTCTCAAAGTATAATGCTAAGATCAAATGCAGAAGTAAGGAAATCTCAGTAGTCTTGAATAAACGACCTACAGTTATCTTCCAAGGAGAGATATCCCGAATTGATCCCTATCTAGAAGAAACTCCTATATCTTTCTTTATGGAGTTAATCGGTGATGATGAAGAAGGAAAAGGGAGCATATAGATAGAATATGTTCCAATTATTCAGGAATACATGGATGTATTTCCTGAGGAGTTACCTAGACCTCCCCCAGAAAGAGAGGTAGAGTTCTCCATTGAACTCGTACCTGGATCACAACCGATATCAAAGACCCTGTATAGAATGGAAAATTTGGAGCTAGAAGAGTTAAAGAAACAACTCCAAGACTTGTTGGAGAAGGGGTTTATCCGACCGAGTGTGTCTCATTGGGGGGCACCCGTTCACTTTGTAAAGAATAAGGATAGATCAATGCGGCTATGCATTGATTATAGAGAACTGAACGGGATCACAGTGAATAATAGATACCCTCTTCCAAGAATTGATGATTTATTTGACCAACTTCGTGGGGCTCCATTCTTCTCTAAGATTGACCTTCAATCTGGTTATCATCAACTGAGGGTGAAGAAGGAAGATATTCTAAAGACTGCCTTCCGATCAAGATATGGGAATTATGAGTTTACTGTTATTCCCTTCGGCTTGACTAATGCTCCTGCTATTTTCATGGATTTGATGAATAGAGTCTTTAAGGACTACCTTGATAACTTTGTGGTAGTTTTTATTGATGATATTTTGATATATTCAAAAAATCGTGAGGAGCATGAAGATCATCTGAGGGTTATTTTGAAAACTCTACGGAAGGAGAGACTCTTTGGAAAGTTCAGCAAATGTGAGTTTTGGTTACAAAAAGTGTCTTTCTTGGGGAACATCGTAACCAATGAAGGAATCTCGGTTGACCCTGCAAAGACAATGGTTGTGGAGGAGTGGCCTCAACCCACAACAGTAACTGAGATTCGTAGTTTCCTTGGTTTAGCAAGATATTATAGGAGGTTTGTGAAAAAAATTCATGGCTTTCTAATCCACTAACCAAGTTGACTCGAAAAGGGGTTTAGTTCTTCTAGACAAAGGAGTTCGAGGAAAGTTTCCAAGAGCTGAAGAAGAGATTGGTTACTGCACCTGTGTTAACACTACCCTCTATCAGAGAAGGATTCATTATTTTTAGCGATGCATCTCTGAAAGGGCTTGGGTGCATCCTCATGAAAAATGACAAGGTAAATGCTTATACATCTCGACAGTTGAAGATTCATGAGCAGAATTATCCTACGCATGATCTAGAGCTAGAGGCAGTTGTTTTTGCTCTAAAGATATGGAGGCACTATCTTTATAGGGAGAAATGTGATATATACACTGACCAAAAAAGTCTAAAGTATATTTTCAGACATAAATAATTGAACATGAGACAAAGGAGATGGTTGGAGCTTATTAAAGACTATGATTGTTTAATTCATTATCACCCTAGAAGAGCAAACAAAGTCGCAGATGCGTTAAGCAGGAAAGACCCTGTTGTTCTGGCAACAATGAGGATCCTAGGAGATCCCTTGATTAAAGATATAGTAAATCTGGACATGGGAATTATAAGGAAAGGGACATCATCAACCCTATCCCAAATTATTTCTCAACCTTCATTACTAGAGAAGATCAAGAAGGCTAAAAAATAAGATCCTTTGCTGCAGGAGAATTTGGAGGATGTAAAAGATGGGAAGTTCCCTGATTTCAATATTGATCAAGAAGGTGTATTGAAATTTCGTACAAGACTATGTGTTCCATCTATTCTGGAGATAAAGAAAGAACTGATGGATGAAGCTCATAGCTCTACTTTCTCTATACATCTAGGAAGCACTAAAATGTATAGAGACCTTCGTGATCATTATTGGTGGGATAACATGAAGAGGGAGATTTCTGATTATACTACAAGGTGCCTGGTGTGTCAACAAGTAAAGGCAGAACGACAACTTCCTAAGGGGGTATTACAACCGCTACCCATACCAGTATGGAAGTGGGATAATATCACTATGGACTTTGTAACTGGTCTCCTGAAAACATCCAAAGGAAACAATACGATATGGGTTATTGTGGACCGTCTCACCAAGACCACCCATTTTATCTCTATTCGGGAATATTTCTCTCTGGATCAACTTGCCAAGATATACGTAAAGGAAGTGGTGAGGCTGCATGGGGTACCACTATCCATCATGTCTGATCGTGATCCAAGATTCACATCAAAATTCTAGAGAATTCTTCAACATGCTCTGAATAATAAATTGAATTTTAGTACGGCCTATCATCCTCAAACTGATGGCCAATCTGAAAGGACTATTCAGACACTCCAAGACATGCTAAGATTATGCTCAATGGAATTTAAAGGTGGATGTGATCAACACCTCCCATTAGTTGAGTTCTCGTATAACAACAGCTTCCATTCAAGTATTCAGATGGCACCCTATGAAGCTCTGTATAGAAAGAGATGTAGAACTCTTACTTGTTGGGGTGAAACTGGTGAGAGAAGGTTTCTTGGGCCTGATCTCATGCAAGAGATGATAGAACAGGTTCATGCCATCCAACAACACATAAAGGATTCTCAGAGTCGGCAGAAGATCTATGCTTACAATTGTCGAAGGGACTTGGAGTTTGGTGTTGGCGACAAAATATTCCTTCGAATTTCTCCATGGAAGAGAGTCATGCAGTTCGGGAAGAAAGGGAAGCTCATCCCTAGGTACATTGGCCCCTATGAAATCCTTGATCGCATAGGAGCAGTGGCCTATCGTCTAGAACTTCCACCAAACCTAGCTCAATTTCACAATGTATTCCATGTATCTCTCTTGAGGAAGTACATACCCGACCCTTCGCATGTACTGAACCCAGAGGTGGTACAACTGGAACATGACCTCTCTTATGAGGAGTGGCCAGCGGAGATCTTAGACCGTAGAGACAAGGTTCTACGAAACAAGACTACCCACCTTGTGAAAGTGTTGTGGAGGAATCATAAATATGAAGAAGTGACTTGGGAGCCTGAGGAAACGATGAAGCAAAAGTACCCTCACCTTTTCGACTAGGCCTCAAGTATAAATTTCGGGGACGAAATTTCTTAAGGGGGGAAGAATGTAACGACCCAATCTTTTTGAGTAGTATATTAACATACTCTTAATGATTTAATAGAGATGTTAATGGTTAATGTAGAAAGAGGAGTCGATGTATTCATCCAGTAGACTCGAACCTTATGAAGCCCACTTATCAGAGCTTGGGAAGGAGGTGGCATCTTTGGGCTTCGCTTTGGACCAAGCCCAATCCGAACTCCAAAGTGTCAAGATTGAATGGAAACGCCTACGGGAGAAGTTCAAGTTAGTAGAGATTACTACTAGGGCACTGTTATCTGAGCCTCTCTCAGATTCTCTCACCATAACACACCTTACACTTAGGTCATATGCCGGTGTTATAAGGGGTTATGTGACGATACCCTAGCTTCTTTGTGTAATCCTTTAGGATGAATGAATTGAGATTTCTTCCTTTAGTGATGTTTGTGAAATTTCAAATGTCTGGATAATTTTAGGATGTATTTTATTGATGAATTTTGAAAAAAGGATATTTTAAAATATTTATGTAAACCCTAAATAATTAATGATGTGTAATTATTTTTAAAAAATGGTCTTCTGCAAAAGTGTTCAGTAAGGAATTTGGAGTCTAATAAGATCAACTTAATTTTTGATGAATAGTAAATTATGAATAGTTATTTTATGCTTAGGATTAGTAATGTGACCAAATGGATTAGTAATTTCACTCAAAGAAAGTTTTAATATAATTTAGACACCTAGATTAAGTAATGAGATTCAATAAAATGGGTAAATAACAGTTTCATAAATTATTAGTCAAGTATTAGTTTTTTGGGGTGAATAGTGTTTTTTAATTAAAAATTAAATTAAAAATATTTAGAAAAATATTTTTATAAAATGGACTTTATTTTTGAACTCAGAGCACCGATATTATGTTATGGTAATTTTTGGGGTTTTTCTGAAAAAATGAATTTTCGGTGAAGTGTTTTTATTTAAAAATTAAATTAAAAATATTTAGGGAATTATTTTTATAAAATGGAGTTCATATTTGTAATAAGAGAATCGATATTTGGTAAAGGTGAAATTTTGGGATTTTTCTGAGAAAGATGAATTTTCAGTGAATAATAAAAAAAGCAGTTTTAGGGTTTCAGTATGTTTAATGACATCATAACTGTGTCATGGTGATTTCATGAGATATTTTAAGGGTTGGCCGACCAAAGGTGATGAATTATTTTATTGGGGGCCCCATGTGGCCTAACTTCATGGGAAATATCATGGGAGAGCACATGGTTTTGAGAAAACCACTTGTGAGGTGTCCCTTGACCATTAATGCCTTGTCCCCTCACTTTCCCTATAAATACCAAGCCATTCTCTCATCATTTGGACTCCAAAATCATTATCAATGAAGTTATGGTCTTCTTACCTCCCAAGGAGTCCTCCCAAGGTGCCCTCAATCCTCTCAAGGTCCCAACCGTTGAGTTTTAAGAGTTACGTTTAAGGTAAGGGATCTGACCTCTCTCTTTCTTTTCAAGTAATCTCTTTTATGTCATTCCTTTTATGATCCATGTTCTTATGTGGTAGGATGTTATTTTATATTCCTATTACTTCCCTTTTCATGTTTATATGATGAGAGATTCCCTCTTACTCTCATCATTTCGTTTTATTAAAGTTTAAGTGACGCCGTTAGGCTGCCGAATTTTTAAGGGATTCTTTCACCCTTCTCATTTTCAAGTTCTATTTTCATGTCAAATCTTTAAAGTTCATTTTTATTATGTTGGGGTATTATCTCTATACCTATCATACTGATCTTTTATGATCATATTATGAGAGACCCTATTTTATCTCGTCAATTCATTTTTATTGAAGTTTAAGTGACGCTGTTAGGCTGCCCAAATTTCATAAGAGAAATCTTATTTTTGTCTCACTTCCATGTTTTTCATTTCATATGGTATGTCTTTGAAATTTCATTACCATGTTCATATCTTCTTTATATTCTGTCCCTATACTGTTATATTAATCATTTATAAGTGGGTGACCCATGTCCCCTCTCTTTTCAATGTTTTCTAAAACCCCAAAACATAGCCGTTATGCTGCAGAATTTTCATCTCAAAATGCCTCTCTCTTTTCTCAAAATTATTTTATGTTATAAAGTGAATACTCAAATCTCTTATTTCTACATGGGTATTCACATATATATCAAAATTTTCTATTTTAAATTCTGGGATTTACATACATGAAACCCGCTTTCCCTATCCGTGGGTTTAAAGTGACATAAAGATCATGTCATTAAAGTAGTTTTTAAATTGTTATGATTATGAAATGAAACCCATTTCTTTTATGCTATATGGGTTGTTTATGAAATGATTGATGATTATATATGTGGCTCACATGATAATAAAGACATGTCAAGGGTGCTCCCAGATAGCTCTCCAATGCATTGGGTAAAGACTTAATCTCTAGAGATGACTTTTTAGACTGATACCTTGGTGAATAACCTTGGTAATTTTTAATGACACCTTGGGGATGGACCTTGGTGAAACGAAATGGTTGTCAATATTGAATGTTGTATCCACATATTCAAGTTATGAAAAATCTTATTTTTATTATGATATATCTCATGATTTCTTTATCTTTCCTTAAAGTTCTTTTCATGACCTTATTGAAGTATCTCAAGTTCACATGTAAAATGTTTCTCTTGTTTCCCTTACTGGGCCTTCTGCTCACCCTTTCTTTTGATGTATGTCCCCAGGTTATGAGATGAAGTAATGAACCTAGGATTAAATTAAGGAGAATCCTTTCAAGTGTTTAAGAAGAATGATTTATGTTGTTTTCATGTATTATGTTCCTGGTCTCCAAGACACTAAACCTTAAAGATCCTCAGTTTTGTGTAATGTAATGAAATTTTATGTTATAAAAATATGGGATGATATATATAACATGCCCCTATCTATAAATCTATAATGGGGTAGAATTTTCCACCCCATACCAAAAGAGAATAAGGAGTTCCTCTCCCCTATGTAAGAGTTTGATCTGCATATGATACCCTTGACTGACTTTAATGTTAAAGTTCACACATTCAATGACAAAAAATTCACCCTACCACTACAGGAAAAATGGGTATTTGTGACGGGTCATTTGCGACGGGATCCCATCGCAAATGGCCTTTTGCGACGGGGGCCCGTCGCATATCGCCCGTTACGGAAAACGCCGTCACAACAACAATTATTTGCGACGGGCCCATCGCTGAAGCTATTATTTGCGATGGGGATCCTTCCCGTCGCAAATAATACTTCGTATATTTGTAAAAGCTTTTAAAAAAAGTAATTGCGACGGGCCCCGTCGCAATTGCTTTTTTAAAAGAAAAAAATAAAAACTATTATTAAATTATTTTAATGGATATAATAATAATACTATTTGCGACGGGCATAGTATCCCATCGCAAATACTATAAAAAAAATTATTAATAAATTATTTTATTTAATATAATAATAATCCAATTATAATTCAAAAATAAAAAATAATAAAATATTAATAAATGATTTTAATTAATATAATACTATAATTATAGTTCACAAATAAAAATCATAAATTATTAATAAATTATTTTAATTTATATAATAATAATAGAATTATAATTCAAAAATAAAAAATAATAGAATATTAATAAATGATTTAATTAATATAATAATATTAGAATTATAATTCATAAATAAAAAAAATATTAATAAGTTATTTTAATTAATATAAAAATAATAGAATTATTTTACATTCAAATATTAAAATAATTCAAATATTACAAAAAAAATATAATTAAAGTATAATATTATAAAATTTTAATATATATATAAAATTTAATATTATAAAATATAAATAATAATATTATTCATATTAATATTGTTATTTCAAAATATAATATTATTAATATTTTATAATGAGACAGAAACTACGAATAGAAAAAAAATTCATATTTTGATTTAACAAACTTTATAACATAAAAACAAACTCTAATCTGAAGGAGGGGGGGGGGGATCTGTAGATACGGGTGGAGGAAACTCCATCCCTAAAGCATGAGTGAGTTGGCGCATGTACTCCATCTGCTCCTGGTGCTGCTGCTGCCACCGACTCATCTGATCCTCGTACAACTGCTGCTGGCGTCGACGCTCTTCCTCATGCTGCTGCTGCTGCTGACGCATCTGCTCATGCTCCTGTCGGAGACTCTCTATCAATGCAGTCTGAGATCGCAACTGATCCTTATACTGTGTAGCAGAAGAAGATGCACGAGCTCCTCTCGAGCTGGACACCGACATCGCAGTACTGCCATAATAATCTCCGAGAGTCAGTCGAGAGCTAATACCAACTACCCGGCCCTTCTCGAAGGCATACTGGGTGGCCTGCATCCATGCCGCCTCATCAAACTGACGGCCAGTGGTCTGATCTGATGACTCGGCCTGACTCTCAGGCCGGGTCTGTGACGCTGCGGCCTCATATGACTCCTGTAGTTGCAATTTAAAATTAAAATTGTGAATATATTTTATGCAGTTAATTTTTAAACTTGAAAACAAATAATACTGACTACGATGTGATGCTGACGATCACCTTTGAGCTCCCCAGTAGCAGGATCACTATACATCCTCTGATATACGTCGTACTCCGTAATGTCGGGGTGCTCGACAGCCTATAAGAATAAAAAATAAACTGTTAATATTTATAGTTATATAAAATATTTATAACTAATGTACATACCAGATGCTGTCTATGAGTACTGAAAGAACGACTCCCAGCTCGATGAGTCACCTCTTGTCTCCCCCGATTCTGCCTCCCCACCGATGATCTCCTCTGAAAGGCACCACTCAACTAGTGCGCACATAATCCATCCCATACATGGGATGAAATGTACTCTGGTCGGTGTGCTCTACATGACTCGTCAAAATCTGACACTCCTGCTTTCTTCATGGAAGCTTTTCTTAAATTGTGCAAAAATTGACACAAGCGATCACGCATGGCCACCTCCCATGCCTTGTGGATGGCGTCACGCATGGTATCCTCGACCGGATACCATAAAACCTACAAATAAATCAAAATATCAAGTTAGAAATGAAATATTTTTCAAAATAAAAATTATTTATTTACGTACGTACCAACCAATGGCCGAACATGGCCTGCTGCACATCAATGAGAATCTGCTCCCATGTGGTCCACGACTGAGAGAAATAGTTGCGCAAAATAGCGCTGCCCTGTTCGACTGCTATATGCAGAAAACTGTAAAAATAATAAACATTTATTATGTGAATAGATTAATGAAATCTTAGTCAAATCCACAGATTATCACACAGGTTATCACACCTCCGTGTGTGTGGATCAAACCCAAGACGTGGACGTCGCTCGGGGACGGGGTCAGGAATCATCAATCGTGCAAGACCGTGCCCCCTCCGCATACTCCCTGGAGCGCCTGCAGGCTGAGGGTCATCTGCCAGTAACTCATCCGCATCGAAATGCAGGTCAGTATCCGCCAACTCACAAAATGTATCGTCGTCCATCTGAAACAGAAAATGTTAATGTTGTTAGAAAATAATTGATAATTACTATTATATATATATATATTATGATTGTATATAACTACCATGGAATTATATCACTGTTCATCTTCATCATCATCTTCATATATGTCAAATGTCAACTTCATATTCCTCCTCAACATCATCGATATCCATTCGAGTTCCAGTTTCTTCATCTCTTACCATTTCAAATTCATATGTGACATCATTAACATCATCGTCATCACCGAATATTAAATGTGGGGTGTCGTCATCAATACTCATGTCTCTTTGTAAAAAAGATTGATTTTGATGACTCTCTTGAAAAACTTCAATTCTTTGCACATCAGTGAAAACACATTCACTTTGACTAAACTGATTGTCTCGAATTTTTATTTTTATTACACTCCACCAATCAGTCAAGTATTTTGATGTAGCACAGTACTTTGCGTAATAAACTTGATGTGCCTGTTGAGCCAATAAGAATGGTTCATTTACTGCGAGAACACTTTTACATTTAATATCGATGATTTCATGAGTCGGATGAACACGCACGACTCTCTCTGTATCCAACCATTGACATTTGAACATGGTTATGTAATGTTGTCCAAGATAACAGAGTTCAATGATTTCATCAAGTATGCCATAAAATTCAACTTCATTTTCTCGATGATGAGATCCTCTCAAGCTAACTCCACTGTTCATTGTTTTTTTCGATTCCCCATATGCATGTGTGTGAAATCGAAATCCATTCACCACATATGCATTATAAGTTTTAACAAATTTGGAAGGTGGGTTACTCAATATACACAACCGTTTTTCAATTTTATCAGCATGTCGAGACACCTGAAAATTTGTGAAATAATTATCAATATAGTAAACTATACATTTAATGAGTTTCTAAAAGATAAAGAATTTATGTTACCAGTTTTTGAAACCACTGAGAGAAATTTTTCAGTCGGCGGTCTTCAAGAGCAGCTGCTGTAATTTGTGGAATTTGTTTCTTGATATGATTATCATACAACCTACAAAACCCAAAGTTATTTACTGTAACATAAATGATAGAATAAGTGATATAAACACTTACAGTACAACTGATGTCATCTCTTCACAGTTGAGCAGAACATACGTATGAGCTCTGTGATGTTCATCATCTGAAAGCCAGCGTTCATAAACTCCACCAAAACCAAGCTCTGGCTGGTTGAAAACAGATAATTGATTGTCAATTTCATCAATATTCCTCTCGTTCCGTCCCATTCGGTTGTGTTTTGAAGGATACTCAGATTCAAAATAATGGGAGCAGAAAAAAGATATTTCCTCTTGCAAATAAGCTTCTGCGATAGATCCTTCAACAGATGCTTTGTTACGTACTTTTCTTTTCAATTTTTACATGCATCTTTCAAATGGGTACATCCATCTAAACTGTACTGGACCACCACATTTGGCTTCATATGGAAAATGTAACATCAAATGTTCCATTGAGTCGAAGAAAGATGACGTAAATATTTTTTCCAGTTTACATATAATTACAACAACATCTTTTTCAAGTTTGCATAGAGCATCATAATCAGTTGTAGCTGCACAAATTTACCAAAAAAAATGAGGCATGTCTGTTATGGAATCCCAAATCACAGAATTCAACAGACCTCTTAATCCAATGGATAGAAGTCTTTCCATTATAACATGACAATCATGACTTTTTAATCCAGTAATATGACCATTCTTTACACATCTACCCAAATTGGAAGCACAACCATCTGGAAGTCTCAAATCTGCAATCCACTAACAAAATAATAAACGGTTTTCTTTAGACAGTGTATAAGCTGCATTTGGTTTTAGTAACCTTTCTGTTCTGACATTCTCAAACAGTTCCAGTTCTGGACGCCTGCAAATTTGGGCAAGATCTAAATGTGCATGTACATTGTCTTTGCTCTTTCCTGGCGTATCCAAAACTGTATGAAACAAATTATCAAAACAATTCTTCTCAATGTGCATGACATCTAACATGTGTCGGACCAACAAATCAGACCAATATGGAAAATCCCAAAATATGCTACGTTTAATCCAATTGTGTTCTTTCCCAAAACCAGAAATTTTCTGTTGGTTTATTTTGGGACCAAAAGTGATGGGAGGTAATGAAAATACAACTGATTTTAACTCCGAAACTGATAGAATTTTTGGAGGTCCATCCCTTTCAACTGTTCCTTTTCTGAAATGAGATCTGTTTCTGCGAAAAGGATGATCAGCTGGAAGAAATATGTGATGACAGTCAAAATAACAAGGTTTCTTTCCATGAATGAGCATAAATGCTTTGTTCTCTCCCATACAGTAAGGACATGATTTCTGACCATGTGTACTCCAGCCAGATAACATCCCATAAGCCGGGAAGTCACTAATTGTCCACATCAATGCAGCTCTCAGTATGAAATTTTGTTTCGTTGTAACATCATATGTACTAACACCAGTACTCCACAATAAACTTAATTCACCAATCAATGGTTTCGAATAAACATCAATATTTTTCTTCGGATGTCCTGGAATTAGTAAAGTCAAAAAGATATATGGCTCCTTAATCAACATCCATGGAGGTAAATTGTACGGAGTTAAAAAAACAAGCCAACACGAATATTGACTACCATAAGATCCGAACGGACAGAAACCATCAATGGAAAGGCCCAGTCGAACATTTCTATCTTCTAAAGCAAAGGTTGGATGCACTCTATCAAAATGTTTCCATGAATCACCATCGGATGGATGATTCAAGCTTTTATCGGTTGAAATATTCTCTTTATGCCATGACATCATTGTCGCTGTATTCTTAGACATGAATAAACGCTGAAGTCTGGATGTAAGCGGAAAATATCTCAACTGTTTTACATGAATCAAAACAGACTTCCCATGTTGTCCTTCTTTATATCTCTGTTGCCCACATGTGGGACAACTATCCAACGACTCATTTTCCCCAGAATACAAAATGCAGTCATTTGAACATGCATGAATCTTCTGACAAGTAAGTCCCAAATTTCGAACCAACCTCTTACTCTCATAGTAATTTGCAGGCAAAACATTTTCTTCGGGTAACAGTGTTTTAAGCAAAGAAAATATCTGGTCAAAACAGGTGTTTGACATTCCGTTATCTGATTTGATAGCCATAAATTTTGCATATGCTTCTAATTTGCTCATCTTGCAGCCAGGATATAATGCATCCTCAGCAGACCTCAACAACTCATAAAATTCAGACGGTGCCAACTCAGGATTTGAAGCTATATTAGCTGGAGTTTCTGTATGTTGAACAGATGAACCTGCAACATCATGTACTAAATCTTGAAACCAAGATGGATCCGAAATCAAGTTGGTATCACCTGCTCTGGAACTGCGTTCACCGTGTTGATACCAAAAAACATAATCTGGTTGAAAACCAAAACACAAGAGATGTCCCCCCACTTTGTCAAACGTGTCAAACGTTCTCAATGCACATTTTCTACGAGGGAATTTTATTTTGCCTTCTAAAACAAATTCTTGATTTGATGCCGCAAATGATAAAAAAGTCTCCACACCCTCTACATATACTGGATTTAAACCATAACCATTTGGATTTCTACGTTGATTTATTCATATGCGGTCACCTAATAATGATTGTTGACGACCTCGTTGTTCCATATTTTTCTATAAAATATAAAAGCATTACTGGTTTTGAATAATTTGTTAGAAAAAACACTCAAGCAAGGATAATTATAGAGTTTACTAATTATTGGTAATTATTACTAATTATTACTAATTATTGGTAATTATTCCTAATTATCGGTAATTATTACTAATTATCGGTAATTATCGGTAATTATTGGTAATTATTACTAATTATTGGTAATTATTACTAATTATTGGTAATTATTGGTAATTATTCCTAATTATTGGTAATTATTCTTAATTATTGGTAATTATCGGTAATTATTGGTAATTATTGGTAATTATTGGTAATTATTACTAATTATTACTAATTATTGGTAATTATTACTAATTATTAATAATTATTGATATTTATTCCTAATTATTACTAATTATCGGTAATTATAGGTAATTATTGGTAATTATTGGTAATTATTGGTAATTATTGGTAATTATTACTAATTATTGATAATTATTACTAATTATTACTAATTATTGGTAATTATTCCTAATTATTGGTAATTATCGGTAATTATTGGTAATTATTAGTAATTATTACTAATTATTACTAATTATTACTAATTATTGGTAATTACTACTAATTATTGGTAATTATTACTAATTATTACTAATTATTGGTAAGTATTCCTAATTATTACTAATTATTACTAATTATTGGTAAGTATTCCTAATTATTGGTAATTATTCCTAATTATTGGTAATTATTACTAATTATTGGTAATTATTACTAATTATTACTAATTATTACTAATTATTGGTAATTATTACTAATTATTGGTAATTATTATTAATTATTACTAATTATTACTAATTATTACTAATAATTGGTAATTATTACTAATTATTACTAATTATTGGTAATTATTACAAATTATTACTAATTATTACTAATTATTGGTAATTATTCCTAATTATTACTAATTATTGGTAATTATTCCTAATTATTACTAATTATTACTAATTATTGGTAATCATTTCTAATTATTGGCAATTATTCCAAATTATTGGTAATTATTCCTAATTATTGGTAATTATTCCTAATTATTGATAATTATCGGTAATTATTGGTAATTATTGGTAATTATTACTAATTATTGGTAATTATTACTAATTATTAGTAATTATTACTAATTATTACTAATTATAGGTAATTATTCCTAATTATCGGTAATTATTACTAATTATCAGTAATTATTGGTAATTATTGGTAATTATTACTAGTTATTGGTAATTATTGGTAATTATTCCTAATTATTGGTAATTATTCCTAATTATTGGTAATTATTGGTAATTATTGGTAATTATCGGTAATTATCGGTAATTATCGGTAATTATTGGTAATTATTGGTAATTATTGGTAATTATTACGAATTATTACTAATTATTGGTAATTATTACTAATTATTACTAATTATTGATAATTATTCCTAATTATTACTAATTATCGGTAATTATTGGTAATTATTGGTAATTATTGGTAATTATCGGTAATTATTACTAATTATTACTAATTATTGGTAATTATTCCTAATTATGGGTAATTATCGGTAATTATGGAAAATTATTGGTAATTATTACTAATTATTACTAATTATTACTAATTATTGGTAATTATTACTAATTATTGGTAATTATTACTAATTATTGGTAATTATTACTAATTATTACTAATTATTGGTAATTATTCCTAATTATTACTAATTATTACTAATTATTGGTAATTATTACTAATTATTGGTAATTATTCCTAAATATTGGTAATTATTACTAATTATTGGTAATTATTTCTAATTATTGGTAATTATTACTAATTATTAGTAATTATTACTAATTATTGGTAATTATTACTAATTATTCGTAATTATTACTAATTATTACTAATTATTACTAATTATTATTAATTATTATGAATTATTGGTAATTATTACGAATTATTGGTAATTATTACGAATTATTGGTAATTATTACTAATTATTACTAATTATTACTAATTATTGGTAATTATTTCTAATTATTACTAATTATTGGTAATTATTCCTAATTATTGGTAATTATTACTAATTATTGGTAATTATTTCTAATTATTGGTAATTATTCCTAATTATTGGTAATTATTCCTAATTATTGGTAATTATTCCTAATTATTGGTAATTATTCCTAATTATTGGTAATTATCGGTAATTATTGATAATTATTGGTAATTATTACTAATTATTGGTAATTATTACTAATTATTGGTAATTATTACTAATTATTACTAATTATTGGTAATTATTCCTAATTATTGGTAATTATTACGAATTATTGGTAATTATTCCTAATTATTGGTAATTATTACTAATTATTGGTAATTATTCCTAATTATTGGTAATTATTACTAATTATTAGTAATTATTACTAATTATTGGTAATTATTACGAATTATTGGTAATTATTACTAATTATTACTAATTATTACTAATTATTGGTAATTATTACTAATTATTATTAATTGTTACAAATTATTGGTAATTATTACAAATTATTGGTAATTATTACTAATTATTACTAATTATTACTAATTATTACTAATTATTACTAATTATTACTAATTGTTGGTAATTATTCCTAATTATTACTAATTATTACTAATTATTGGTAATTATTCCTAATTATTGGTAATTATTCCTAATTATTGGTAATTATTCCTAATTATTGGTAATTATTCCTAATTATTGGTAATTATTACTAATTATTGGTAATTATTACTAATTATTCCAAATTATTCCTAATTATTACTAATTATTACTAATTATTGGTAATTATTCCTAATTATTACTAATTATTACTAATTAGTGGTAATTATTAGTAATTGTTACTAATTATTAGTAATTATTACTAATTATTACTAATTATTACTAATTATTACTAATTATTGATAATTATTGATAATTATTACTAATTATTACTAATTATTGGTAATTATTACTAATTATTGGTAATTATTACTAATTATTGGTAATTATTACTAATTATTACTAATTATTCCTAATTATTGCTAATTATTGGTAATTATTCATATAATTACCAATAATTAGGAATAATTACTAATAATTAGGAATAATAACATTATTAGTATATTTTATTATTAATATTAAAATAATATAATTTTCTATATTATATACAATTCTCTTTTCATCTGTGTGTTTTCTGTCTCCACATACAAATATTACATGTGGAGACAACAAACACACAGATGAAAGGAGAATTGTAAATAATATAAAAAATTATATTATTTTAATATTAATAATAAAATATACTAATAATGTAATAATGTAATTATTCCTAATTATTGGTATTTATTACTAATTATTAGCATTTATTCTTAATTATTAAAAATTATTACTAGTTATTCCTAATTACCATTAACTATGAACAATACTAATAATTTAAATTTATTAAGTAACAAAACAATGTAAACATAATTAAATTACAACTAATTAAGAATAATTAAAACTAATAAAAAATTTAAAATAAATATTAAATTAAAATGAAAATAAATACCTTTAAAATTGATCTGAGCTTGATATCTGATCGTTCTTGAAAACTTCCATATCAACTCCGGAGAAAAAAATTAAACTTAAGAAACACTGAACTCTAGAAATAGAATTTTGAGAGAAGGAGAAGATGGAGTTTGAGAATGAATTGAAAAAAACGGATGGGGGTATTTATAGGTTAGATTAGTTGCGACGGGTCCATTTGCGACGGGATACCCGTCACAAATAATATTATTTGCGACGGTACCCGTCGCAAATACCTTAGCCATCATTTATTACGGTCAACGGTTAAATAGTTATTTGCGACGGGTCCCGTCGCAAATAACAACCTGCCGAGATACTATTTGCGACGGGAGAATATTCCCTTCGCAAATACCTTTTACCGCCGCCGGTATTTGCGACGGGCAATAACCGCCCGTCGCAAATACGTTTCTCGCGATTTGGCGCGCAAAGCGCGCCAGTTCTTTTGCGACGGGGAAAGCTAACCCGTCGCAAAAGACTACTTATTTGCGACGGGAAAATACCCCCGTCGCAAATAAGTTTTTAACGGGGCTATTTGCGACGGGAATAAATCCCATCCCAAATAACTCGTCGCAAATACCCATTTTTCCCGTAGTGTACGTATGATCTTGATCAATAATGGGGCCTTAGGTCAAAATTAAGTGCAAGCTTGATTCCCATTTCAAGGGATTTGTAGTGACGTTTGTTTCCTTATCCTATACCCAACTAAATCATCAATCAATAATTAATGTCCCATATTTAAACTAGATCAATATAGAGAAGACACCATTTTTTAATAACTATGTGTGTCTTGATTTCTATCCATACATGATATGTATTGACTACTTGTATCACCTATCTCGGACCCAAACATGGATGATATTTATTATCAAACCCATTCATGGTCTATCTTTCTAGATCTTAAACTTTTCAGATTAGGCCATATTATGAGACCCACACCTATATGAGTTCCAAATCCATGCTGAAGAAACACCCTCTCACCAGGCATAAATATGATAATCATGGGGACCTTTACTATAAAGAACTAAATATTGATTTATTTTTACTATTTTGGGATATATAGTGGTGTATAGATATTTTATTCTTGGTTTAGAAAAAAATTATGAAATGGATAATTTTCTCCCTTTTCACACCAGAATCCCAAAAATGACCTCATCTTGTCTTAGTGCTTGACTCTTCACTCATTGATGTTGGGTCACATATTTACCCCCAAAACAAAAAAAAGTTCCTTTCACTTTAAACATTATTCAAACCCATGTGAATCTAATCACATGCCCAAACAACATGATTATAAACTAAATAACACCAATATCCTTACCTTATGATGTTAAACTATATGGTCATTGTCCCAATTGTATGATGTTAAACTATGTGGTTGGGGGTAATTTCATCAATTATGACTCTAAATTGATAATATTATCCCATTTTTTGAATCCTATTTCTACCCTACATTAGAGATTGATCTATGTAGAAGTATTTGGAAAATGGTTGGACAATGAGTTACTGCATTAATGACCTTGTTCCATATAGACAAGCTATGTCTATGAAAAGAACCATTATTTTAAAGTACTACACACATGCATAAATATCATTTCTATGGGGTACGTAGTGACAAGAGGGTACACCACCATGGACCTATATAGAATTATCATAATAAAAATAAGAATATGTTCCCATCCTGTGTATATGTCAAATCTATATGGGAAAATTACAACACAGTTTCTCTTGTATGGGGATATATGCTCCAAATAAAATTCCCCATTCCAATACATATGGATTAGATCTATATAGGGTACTATTTTACAAAAAAAATGTGTGGATTAATTAATGTCTATACATGGTATATAGTGACACCTAGACTCCATGACCCAAGCCTAACTATAATGTCAAAATAATGTCATCACCCTATACACAATTCAGATATGTGTGGGGAATTTTCTTTCCTAGAACTAAGTATGGATTGATTGATGTCCATATAGGATACATAATAACGCATGTATCCCACATCGTGGGCCCAACCAAAATGTCCAAGACAATAGTGACACTTTTTTTTATTTCCCCTAAATATGACCTAGATCTGTATCGGGGGCCCTTTTCTATATGCACATATGATACATAGTGATTCCTAAATTCTTTGTCTCAGGTTTAGAAACAACATTAAAAATATATATCACTCTATCCCTGCACCTGATCTTAATTTGTTCATGGAACTTATTATATAATAAATATATGTTTCTTGATTCCAAACTTATCAGGATATGCTGCGATTTCTAGGTATGTCATCCTAGGCCCAACTATAGGTTCACCACCATCATAGCCTTCTCTGGTTCCTAATCCATACCAAAAGAAGTTTCCGTTAGTTGTAAATAATACTTTGAAGATTCCCTCACTAATGAAAGCCTATCCCATTATGACAACTCTTCTCCTTCATGATATAGTTAACATTTAGAAATCATATAGTAAGATGATAGGGGATAACTTCTCTTTTGAGGAGTAGTATTAACCTTTCCCTTTCATAATATTCTTATATAAGCAGGGGAACTTTTACCCAAGAATTACATTTTTCTTGATTCTTATCTATACAAGATATATAGGGATGCCCAATTTTTTCATCTCTGGCCCAACTGAAATCCTAAAAATAGCGATACCCCATTTTTGTACCATGCATATGAGCCAAATCTTTATAGGTGAGAATGACTCGATTCTTCTATCCATTCTTATCATTGTTAGAAAAAAAATTTGATCATTCCCCATTTTCTCCTTAAAATTTTATCCTCCATCGCTCCATTAAATGGCCATGCATTGGGTGAAATACATTTTTACTCTATATGTATATGAGCAATATCTGTGCAAAGAATATTTATCATCAAGAAATACACATGTTTTGATTCTTATTAGTATGGGATATATAGTGACACTTAGATCACTTATATCATCCCCTAACACAAATTTCAAAAAAATACTCCTCCTACCTTAATGTTTGATACTTTTTTATAATAATTCACACTCTTAATGTCCATGTACTAAGTTTGGAATTAATTTTGATTTCCTTTCACATGATTTGGATCTATTTAGGGAAATACTAAAAAATATTTTGTATGGATTAATAAAAATTACACCTCCATACATATGAGTTCGATCTATGTAATGATCCATATAAGAACTATGTGTGGCTTTATTTATATCCCAATAGGATATATAGTTATGTCATGATTATATTTCCTAGGCCCAGCTGCAATATCCAAAAAAATGTTCCCTCCCTCTATGCATGAGCTAGATCTACATAGAATGGTTTCTTAAAAAGATTTGGCTATGGATTGATTCCCACCCTTACAATATTCATAATTATTCCCAGAGGTTTCTATCCATAAAAATAACAAATCCCCCCATATAATATTTCTACCCAATAAAATCACCTATTACACATGATAGGTCTCTTATATTCTTAGAACAAATACAAGTTGATTTTACCATAGGTGAAAATTAAATTCACATAAAACTAGAAACTAGAAAAGGGCCTCCTCTTTCATATGAGACAGATCTACATGAGTGTCCTCAACATGAATTATCTCATCTATAAACCTATTCCATCACAATATGTCATTAGATTTACTATACCTCTTGGATATAAACCCCTATACAGTGCGATATGGGTCATTCTCCTCTCACCTCTTATTCCTCACAACAGGCATGACTTACATGATCTTATAGGTTTCAGTCAGTTATCATATTGGGAGAATCATGAATAAATATGGGAGCGATAAATGGTCCATATTCTAATATATTAAACTTTTCAAGAGATTCCATGCCATTGATAATCACCTTATGTATTTGTTAGATCTACCTAAAGATTACTTATGTGTTTTTCAGATCTACATAAGGGCCCCTAGCATATGTCTATTTATCTATAATCTGATACAAGGATAAAAATTACCCATAAATCATCCTAGAAATATGATGTTAAACTATATAATATAAGATCCTTATTTCACAACATTAAACTACATAAAAAAATATTCTTTTTTTTGGCATGGAATTAAACTGAATGATAATCAATTCCTTTTTGCATAATGTTAAAATACATGGTGGATGCATCCTTTTTGTAAGAAATTAAACTGCACAAATCAATATCCATTATAAATTCTTATTAAATGAACACAATAACATGACCATAGGTAACTAGGGTTTATGATTCTTTCATAATCTTTTTTAGTACCTAAATTCGTATCCCGCACTTCATTTCATGAGTGTCTTAGATTGCTAAAAAACATTAAAAGCCCTTGAAAAAGTGAGTGTACAACTTCAAGGGACCCACTAATTTTCTATTCATATCTCCCCCTAGATCCTATATATGAGACCCCTACCTATCAACCAGGTGTTTTTTATTTTAAAAGGGTCATATGGTCCTCATGAACCCTAACAACATTGGAACATAGGTCATCACCTTATATTTATTCAAAGTAGTCCCTTTTGTGTTTGTCTCATATCAGTACTCATGATATGATAACCTTGAGCTATGATTTACCACATCTTTACTCATTATTAAAAAGGGAGATGGAGTGATATCAACATTGGGAGCCCTGATTTGGTTGAAATTTCACACATCTCCCTCATAATATTCCAATGGACCATGACCTTAAACTATGTAGTCCTTGGTCAAAACTGTACAAAATTAAACTCTATCCCCCAATAGTCCAAATACCAAGACCCTAAAATTACATTAAAATAGATGAAAAACTATTATAATAAATACCCACAGAGGGAGGTTTAATGAAAGTAAATTCTCCACTCTTTAAGACCTTCATCTCTAGAGTTTAGAAAAATATTATTGAGAAAAATAAAAAAAATCCAAAAAACACGTAGGTTATTCCCATGACCCTATAAAAAATAATCAATTCTCATTGGACCCTTATGATCAATGAAAAGGTTAGAAAAAAAATTTATCAAATATATTCATCTTGATAACATTTTTAGTACATGACAAGATAACTTTTAGGGCATCATAACACTCATTGGGTAGACTTCACTCAGTAACCTACTTCATTGCTTGAATGTTTGGATCTTTGTAAACCTTTCATGGACCTTGGTGAGTACCATGTCTAATTTCAAGGAAACCTATTCTTGACTATTCATATAATACCCCAAAACATTCATATGATCCCTTTAACTATCCTCTAGAGGCTTCTTTTACATGAAAAATGATCCTTTGATCCCTGTGAGTCCTGAAGAAATTGCATCAAAACTCATCACCACAGAGTGATTCATGAGTATCCACTTTATACTTTCCCCATATCATCATACATAGTTCAAATACATTGAGTTTTGATTTACATATTACATAATCCAAATATTCAAGAGGATTTCATATCCTTGATGTTGCATCATTATATACTATACTCATTCTTGAAGTAATGATGTGTTATCCCATTCTTGAACCTTTTGGAGGTTCTCATCACACCAAAAACCATATGATATATGATTCTAGATTCATGACCATGAAATGAATGTAAATTTTTCCAAGGTAGTAAATACTATAAATTGACCCTTCATTCATGTAAATTTTCACTCGTCTCTTATGTAACGTCCTGACTCGGGTGCCACACATCGATTCCCCAAAATGGTTCACTACATGACCATAAGCTCCCTTCCCGATATTCCTGAGGCTTCCAACTGGAATGGAAGGTCCAATATCAATCCTGGGGTGACTATACCCTATTTATTGAAGTAGAAAAACAAAGGAAACAAACAAGAATAACCATATCTATAAAAATACCAATATTACATGATAACCAAAACAAGAAAACCATATCCAAACTAAAACAGAAGATATGTCATGCAAACTACATTTTAATTTTCAATATGAGAAACCCAAAATGAATAAAGACACTGACAACTCCCAAGTGATCCCCAACACCAAGTCTAGTTCCATCATCCATGCTCCACCCCATATCAATCATCCAACATAGGGACATTTCCCTTAACTTGTCCTACAACCATGAAATATAGTCGGGTACCAATCAAGAATCCTGAGTATGGTGTGAGTACAATTCAGTAGGCCACCACCAATGGAAGGTAAAATAATATCTAATAAATAAAAGTGTATGAATTTGTATAAATAAATAATTACAATTCATATGTAAATAGTTATCACATTATAAAATATTCTTTAACTAACCACATAAACACTCAGGCTACCGAGGATACCCGAACCCTCAATAACTTCTTTGGCCTATTTTAAAGTCTAAACCACACTAAAATACCCTGCTTATCAATTATCATCTCATTAAATCACATCATGGCCACTTGGAGCCACATCCAATGCCAACTCATGGGTGTAAAACACCATTTACAATACCTCATTGGTATTTGGATCCTTATTACCAATCCCACACCTCAATTCCAGTCAATTCATCACTATGGTCTTTTGATGCACCATACCATGTCCCACACTTGAATATCACATATATCACTATGATATTTTGATGTAGCAGACCATGTCACACACATATTTGTAAATCAATTAATTACTATGGGACTTTGATGCAATAAACCGTGTCCCACACATGTATATCACATATATCACAATCTCAAATGTATCATAATATCACATGTACCACAACAAACCATTAATTAATTCACCAATAAATTAATCTAATTTAACAATTTTATATTCACATCATTTCATTAATTAGTTCAACAATTAATTAATCACATCAGTTATACTAATTAATTCACCAATTAATTAATCACATTAATTCCATATATTAATTTAATAGTTAATTAACCACATCAATTCCATTAATTAATTCAATAAATAATTAATCGCATTAAGAAATTTAAAAATAACAAGAATATCCATTAATTAATTCAAAAATTAATTAACCCAATTAAATAATCACAATATCCCATAATTAATTAAACAATTAATTATTATAATTCAATAAATTGTATAATCACAAAAATTGCCTTTAATTAATTCAATAATTAATTAAACAATTCCAAAACCTCAATATCCATAATTAATTCTACAATTAGTTATTCGAATTCAAAATCCATTAATTAATTAATTTACCAAATTAATTAATTCAATTTAATAAATTAAATTGATAATAATCCAATATAAATTCTATAATTACATGAAAATAATTGAAATCATGAATTTGGGATTTGAATAATAGACTGCCTACCTTAAGTTGTTGACGAGCGATCGCCCAATAGATATTCCCCAAATTAATATAGAAAGGTCCAACCCATGATGAAGAATGAGATCTTGAATCAAATCCTAGAAATGATATCAAATAGATCATGATCCATCAAGCCAAGATCTAGATCTAATACCAACAGCAGATAAACATTCCTCTTTTATCTAGAAAGAGGAATGAGAGAGAGAGATCTAATATGTAAGAAACCACATACTCGTAGTGGTGCAGATCTTCAATTCAAGCATCAAATCATCATGAACATAGGTTATAAGCTCTTGTAATCCATCTGGGAGCCTCAAAAAATGATATAAATCATTTATATTTGAGTTAGGGTCAGTTTGGGGTTAAAATTGGTGGTTTGGGATTTTTAAATCCAAATTTTGGGATAAATAAAGACATATGAATGGTTTTCAGGGAAGGGACACACAATTTTCCAAACTATGCACCAATACATTATGCCTCTTCTGGGGGGGGGGGAGGGGTGAAAGGTTTATCCTAAGAGGGCGCACAGTTTGAAAAACCATGTTCCAGCTATGTAATCCCTCTCTATGAGTTGTTGCATGGTTTTCTAGTATAGGGTGCAAAGTTTGGAAAAAACGTGCACCAACCATGGACCTTCCCCCTTCATTCAAAAACTCTCAATTTTCACCCAAACGCACCCCAAGGTACAAACCAAAAAAAATTACTCAAAACAAGGTAAAAAAAGATTAGGATACTGAGCTCACATATCCAATTTTCACTCCCACACTTCCTTCTTAACATGGCCATGTTTCCATAATACAAGAACTATCGACATGGTCTTTCACTATAACATTTTCTCACAATGATCCATCGCATGTATCAGATTCTCCTTAAAGGATGCATCTATCTCAAGCTCAACATAATGTACATCAATCATTTGATAAGGGTAAAGGTGATACCAATGAAGTTGTGACACATGGAAAAAATCATTCATAACACTGTATCTCAATGTAAGATCCAATCAGCATGCCACTATACGGATTCTTTCCACAAACTCAATAGTCCAACGAACCTAGGTGACACCCAAAGAAATGCATGATCACACTATGAAAACTCTATGGGCCTTTGACATCTATCAAAATACGAGTTCTATCTACTCTAAGATGTATCCATACACTTTTGAATCAGCTTAACCAGCTCTGATGTATCCTATATGAGACTCGATCCCAAGAACTCAAACTCACCTACCTCCATCTAGCATAGAGGTGATCTGTATGGCCTTCTATAAAGATCCTTACATAGTTCCATTTGAATAGTTTACTAGAAACTGTTATTATAGGATAACTACACCAAAGATATGTGCTTCTCCCAAGATCCATCAAAGTCTGGGACATATTCCTATAGAATATCCTCAAGTACCTGAATAGTACTCAATGATTTTCCATCTATCTATTGGTGGAAATATATACTCAAAAAATATTATATACCAAGCACCATATGCAATAATTTCTAGAAACACAAAGTAAAACATGAGTCATAATATGAAACTTTAGTCCATGGAACCCTATGAAGACAATCTATCACCTGAACATATAATTCTTCTAACTGATCCACTGCGAAAGTATCCTATACCGGTGAAACATGTGAAACCTTTGTCAAATGGTCCACAATAACCCAAATAACGTCATTCTTATGAGGTTCCCTTGAGATACCCACCGAAAATTCTACAGTAATGTCATCCCACTTCCATTCTGAAATGGGAAACAACTATAGTAAACCTGTAGGTCATTGATGCTCGAGGTTCACCTACTGACAGGTGTATCATCATGTCACAAACCCTACTATCTCCATCTTCATGCATGAACACAAAAACTTTTGATGTAAATCATGATACATTTTGGTCACACCTGGATGCACCATCCACTTTGAGGGATGTAATTACCATAAACCCCCCCCTCATACTCATAGACACAACAACATGATTTCTAACAAATATGATGTCATCCCCATTTATGCTCTAATATGAAGGTGTCACCCTACCTTTAAGGATTTATCTCAAGGACAGACATTTCAGATCCTCATATTACCTATCCCAGATCCACATCAAGAGTGTAGAATCCACTGAAACTAATACAAGAGTCACCTGCTTCTAACTCTCATGAACCACAACATGCATCTCATCCAGTAGAGTCATCATCTCCTACTTAGCACCAAACTCCTAAACTTTCTGAGTATGAGTTTTCATTCTTAAAACATCAACAACACTATTTCCATTTTCAAGCATATATTATATCTCAAAATCAAATGACTACATATACTCAATCCATCTCTAATGCCATAGATTCAAATTACACTGTGAAAAGATGTACATTTTTCTCTAATGATTAGTATACACCGTAAAATTGTTTCCCAATAGATAACACACCCAACATTTTAAAGTATAAACAAAAAGTTCTAATTTGAGGCCATGTGTAGGATAATTTCATTCATGTGGCCTCAACTACCAAGAACCATATTCCATAACTCGATCTCCCTACATCAACACTACTCCAAGACCAATCCCAGAAGTGTCACAAAACACATTTTACTCCTCCCCTAGCTTGGGTAGGATCAAGATTGGTTCCATTTGCAAACACTTCTTCAGATCCTAGAAGGAATTATCACATGATTTAGACAATCCAAAATTTACTCCCTTCTTATCCAAGACCGAAAGTGGTGATTCCTAATGAGATATGTACTAGATAAACCTTTGGTAAAATTCTATTAACCCTAGGAAGCTACAGATATGAACAAAATTATTGGGATGATCCCAAGAAACAACTGACTGCACATTTTATGGGCCCATAGACACACCTTCCTCTGAGATGATGTGACCTAAGAAGGGTACAAGATCAAACCAAACCAGAAACCTATATATCATTGTCTATTGACAATTATCACTCATTTTACTCAAGATGATGTCAATATATTGGGAATTATCATCATGATTCTTAGAGTACACAAGATGTCATCCACAAACACAACAAAAAACTGATCTATGTTCAGATAGAATATTCTGTTCATCAATAACATAAATGTTGCTGGAAAGTTTTTCATCCCAAATAGTATCATGAAGAACTCATATAGGACATACCTACTTCTTAAATAAGTCCTCAATATATCATATGGTCAAACTATCAACTCATGATACCCTGATCTCAAGTTGATCTTGGAGAAAACACAAACTCCTCTCAATTGTTCAAATAGATCGTCCATATACAGAGGAGGAAACTAGTTCTTCACAGTCATCTGGTTCAAATTACGGTAATCAACACAAATGCCCAAAGTCCCATTTACCTTCTTTTATTTTTTTAGTAAACCCCAAGGCGATGTACTCGGACCGATAGAACCCTTATCCATCAACTCTTCTAGACAATTATTGAGATCTTGAAGCTCTTTTGGTGACATTCTATATGATGGAATGGAAACTAGATCAACCCATGGAATGAGCTCAATCCAAAATTACACATCTATCTCAGGTGACAGTCATGAGAAGTGTTCAGAAAAAACATCCTAAAATATGTCCACTACAGGTGGAAAGACACCCTAATTTACACCCTTAGCATCGAGAAATAAACTAGAAACATAGATGGTGATATCTCCTATTGCTGCTGAGATGGCCTTGCACAGACTGCCTAGATATCCTACTCTCCTCAGTGGATATAATTGTCACCCTTATGATATGTAAAGTTCACTCCCCTATGGTAACAATCAATTTGGTTTGGTATACTACTACCTAGTCCATACCCAAAATTAGTTCAAATCCTAAAATTTCAATAATATAAATATTACAAAGAAAATTATACTCCCCAAACTCTAGAGAAAATTATTTACACAATCAAATGTCTCCCGAATGCACATCCAATGGTGTATCTATCGTCAACACCCCACTCATAAGCTCCACCGCTAGGCTCAAACTATTTAAAAGTTGTGAAAAAAGGAGTGATAGGCACCTATATTAAAAAAGGAACTTTCTAACATATAAGTTAAAAGAATAGTAACTATTATTATAGAATATCCTATCTCTCTATCCACAAGTGTAGGGTGAATGAAATGTAACTGTCCTTCCCCTCTTCCCTGTGATGCAGTCTTAATCCCCTAAGCTGCCCGACTATGCTAATATGGGATCTCTTTCCAAGAATCACCTCATCCAATGCATCTACCATCATGGATAGTAAAATTCCATATTCTAGACTGCTAAGTCCTAGAAGATATCCTTTATATACTATAGATCTATCTATCTACTCCATCATTACCCATATGTCATGGGTTCCCAAAAAAACTATGTAAGTGACCCATCCTACCATAGGATTAAGAATCTATCAGTGGTTAGGGACAATGTTTTTTAAAGTGGCCTAGCCTACTGCACTGGGGAAAAGGCACACCGATAATATCCTTAGTAATTGGTCCCTCTGTCTGGCTACTCTGCTTCCCACTTCCCTGGATGAAATTATCATAACGAAACCCCCTTATCTTAAAACGTGTACCTCATGATACTGTAGTAGAAACCACCTATCCTCCATTGGAATCATCTTTCAGGTTCCCCTCTAATATGAGAGCCTGATTCATCACTTCTAAAAACTTCTTCAGCCTAAATATATTCACATAGGACTTAATTTCAAATTTAATCCCATCTTTAAAACTCTCTAATGCAGTATCCTCATATCCTTCCAATAATGAAACAAAGTGATGAAAATATTTAAATCATCCAACATATTCTATCATAGACATACTCCCATAATTAAATCTCATGAGCTCAGATGCTCACTCCCACCTTAGTATCTTTGTATAAAAGTTCTCCAAGAACTTCTCCTAAAATTCCTTCAACCCCATATTCTCCAACTTTCTATACCAAGTTTGGATGACCCACCATTACTTCACTTGACCACATAACATGTAAGCATCCAATTTTCTTTTATTTTCAGTAGGTGTCTCAAAGTGGTCAAGTATAGATTAGATAGACTCAATATAGAACAAATCTACCTCAGGTCTACCCTCTCAGGTAAATGTCAGGGGGTGCTCCAACTAGAATTCCTGTGTCAGGTTAGACATACTCTTCGAAACCCACAATGGGGATTTTTATATAAACTACATAAACCAAGAAATATTCTCTCAAAACTTCTCTCTAACTTCCTCACCCGGAACTACTGGTGCCTCAGGTTCCACTACGGGAGAATCATCCATAGCAATAAAATCTGGTCATCCTATCAATGAGAATTGTTTTGGAGGCATATCTATACAATTCCAAAAACATGTATTAGGACACATAACATAACCTTATAAAATTTATGAGGATTCACAATATACCAAAACAAGTCATTTCCCCCAAATCCTACCACATAGTCAAAAATGAGGTGCTATCACTACCCTTAACCATACTACATCACAGAAATGGTAAAAAATTTAAATACATTATCATTATTTAAGTTTCTCATTAGACAACAATTACTGAATTTTTTTAATCCTTTTTACAACATTCAATTCATATGAGGAACCATTTTTATTTTAATTTCACAAGAAAGGGAAAACATTTCATGTTCAAAAACTTACCCAAAACCTATTTTCCTATGTGTTAAGATGATGCATGTAACAAAATAATCACGAGTTCCTAGAATGATGCATGAATAATCACTCTAATTCCTTACTAGTATATGATTCAAATCTCAGAAAAATAATAACATCACAAAAAAAGTGAATCACCCAAGGTGAAATAACATCTAATTGTAATAGAAAATATGAATAAAAAAATCCCACCTTGAGTATTTGTGTTCTCCCCCATACATGGGTAATCTACTTCCATAAATGAGATCATAACCAAGGCTCAAATATTCCTTGTATCATTTATAACTTTCTAAAGTTGTAAGATAAAATAAAAGAACAGAAAACTTGGCTCTAATACCACTTTGTAATATCCCGACCCGAGTGCCACACACTAGTCCCCTAAGATGGTTCACTATGTGACCTCATGTGAACCTCCCCAAATTCCAGAGGTTACTTATTAACAGCAGGGGTCCAATATCGATCATGGGGAGACTATAATATCTTTATAAAATTAGCACAATAGTGAACATAAAAAAGAATAACAAAATGATATAACCATAACTAGAACAATACCAGTATCACATAATGACCAAAGTAAGAATACAATATCCAAAAAATAATAATAGATATGTCATGAAAAGTATGTTCCAAGTTTCAATATAAAAAACCCAAAATAAATAAAGAATATTAAAACTTCTAAGTGGGTCCTAACACCAGTTCTGGTTCCCTCATCCATGTTCCATCCCATATCAACCATCTAACACAGGGCCCTTTCCCTTAACTTGTCACAAAACCATGTAATTTATTCAGGTAATGATCAGGTGGCTTAAGTAGGGTGTGAGTACAACTCATTATGCCACCACCAACGATGTCTAAAACAATATCTCGTCAATAATGGTGTATGTAGTTGTGTAAATAAATAAGTACAATAAATAAGTAAATAGTTATCACATTATCAAATATTCTTTAATTAACCACATAAAATATTGGGTTCCTGAGGACACCTGAACACTCAATATTTTCTTTTGTCCATGTTGGAGTTTGAACTACATCACAATACAATGGTTATCAATTATCATCTAATTCAATCACATCCTTACTACTAGAAAACATAGTTTAATGCTATCTCATGGGTGTAGAATGTCGTGTCTAACACCCCATGGGTATTTAGAGACTTAGTCCCTATCCCACACCTCAATGTCAGTCAATTCATCACTATGGGATTTTGATGTATCAGACCATGTACCACACATGTATATCACATATATCACTATAGTATTTTGATACAGCAGACCATGTCCCACACAAATTTATTAATCAATTCATCACTATGGGATTTTGGTGTAGTAGACTACATATCACACACATATATCACATATATCACCATATATCAGGTATTAAAATATCACATGTACTACAAAAATCCATTAATCAATTCACTAATTAATTAATCCAATTTAACAATTTCATATTCACGTCATTCCATTAATGAACTCAACAATTAATTCATCATATCAATTCCATTAACTATTTAAAAAATTAATTAACCACATAAATTACATTAATTAATTCCTTAATTAATTAATCACATAAATTTAATTAATTAATTTAAAATTTAACTAATCACATCAATGAATCTCATAATCACAACAATCTCTATTAATTAATTCAAGAATTAATTAATCCAATTCAAAAATCTCAATATCCTATAATTAATTCAAAAATTAATTTTTCCAATTCAATAAATTATATAATCAACACAATTATATTTAATTAATTAAATAATTAATTAATACAATTCAAAAATCTCAATATCCATAATTAATTCACCAATTTATTATTCTAATTCACAATCCCTTAATTAATTAATTTACCAAATTAATTAATTCAATTTCTAATCATCCAATATAGATTATACAATTATATTCACATTATTTAAATCAAGGCTTTGGTATTTGAGTAATATAACACCTACCTCAAGTCATTGATGAGCGATCAACCAAAAAAGATTCTTCAAATTGATGCAGAATGGTCAAACCCACGATGAAGAATGAGATCTTGAATCAAATCCTAAAAAAAGTTCAAACAGATCATGATATATCAAAACTATATCTAGATCTAATACCAATATTGTATAAATATCACTATTTTATCTAGAAATATGACTAGTAGAGATATAGATATATCTAATCGGGAAGAAACTGCATACTTATGGCCGCGCAGATCTTCAATCCGGGCTTTGAATCATCAAGAATGGAGTTCTGAAGGGCTTGGAATCTATCCAAGAACCTAAAAAATGAAAAAAATAGTTTATGTATGAGTTATGGTTGATTTGGGATTAAAATGGGGGCGGGTTTCATGAATTTTCAATCTAATTTTCTGTTTAATTAAAAACCTATGCACGATTTTCTAGGCAGGGGTGTAGAGTTTTCCAAACCATGCACCGAAACTATGCATATCTTCTGGTGGGGGGGGGGGCATGGTTTCTTCTAATAGGTAGAATACTTTTCCAAACTATTAACTAACCATTAAATCTCTCTCTATGAGGGGTTGCATGGTTTTTTGGGCTAGGGTACACAGTTTGGGAAAACCCTAAGCCAACCATGCGCTTTCCCTCTTTCTTTCAAAACTCTCAACTTTTACCCAAATGAACCCCAAGGTACAAGCCCAAAAAAGTACTCAAAAATAGGAAAAATAATACATATAAGAAACTAGATACATCTCTAGAAAAGTTTAGGGTCTTACACTTATCATACAAACTATATCTAGGGTTCCAAAACCCTCCTTATGTTTACTTCTATCCATTCCCTACTTCATTTATCAAGTGTTGGATCTTTGAAAATATTTTATGGCCCCTGGTTAGAAGTGAATCCATATTCAATGTAACCTCAACTTGGATATTCATTTATTCCCCTAACTTCTACATATAAACCCCCGACCTATCATCCAGATGTGTCTTTACCTTGAAAAAATGATTTTTAATCTCTATGAGCCCTAGAAACATTGAAGCAGAACTCATTATCTCAGTGTGATTCACAGGTATCCCCAACATGTCTACCCTATATCACCATCCTCAATTGAAACTCCTTGATAATGATTTACACAACCTATAATCCAACTATCCAAGTGAATTCAAAATCCTTGACACTATATCACCATATAGAATACCCATTTCCAAAGCTAGGATGTAGGACGTCATAACCAATTTTGAATACTCATAATTGAAACAAAGATGCAGGGTACCAGAACCATTATTGAATATTCATCCTTTATGACCTAATATATTTACTGAGTGGTAAAATATTCCAAAAATCTCTTGTGTCCCCTAGTGAGGAGAGTATCTATATTAAAGGGACCCTTTTTTTGAATATACATACAAGCCCTTGAAACCTACATATGAGCCCCTAGACTATCTAATAGAGGTGTCCTTGCCTTGTAAAAAGGTCCTCAAATACCTATGATCCCTGAATATACTATTGTTGAACTGATCACCCTAGTGTGATTCATGATCATCCTCACTATGTGTGCCCCATTTCATCACCCTGAATCAAGCCTTGTAATATATAAAGTCTAACATTCAAGACACAATATTTTTCCAACAACACATGGTCTAAGATATATGACCTTAAACTATAAAAACATATTTTTCAATCTATACAAACTTAAACTATTTCAACTGATGGTTCAGTATACATGTCCTTAAACTATAGAAAAATTTGGTCTAAGATATTACTTTAAACTATAACAACATATGGTCCAAACTACTTGAGCTGAAACTATAATAACACACGATTTAAGCTATACATCATTAAAATTTAACATTATTAGGTAAAATATATTTCATATTAAACATTAGTTATATATTTTTTTATTTTAATGAACTTAAACTGACCATGTAAAGATACATAGTACTTTCTAGACTGAATAACTCAAAATGAAGATTTTGGTAAAAGTTGAGTCTCCACTCAGTAGATATACATCATGAATGATCTAGGAAAATTTGAGTAGAAAGAAGAAAAACATCGGCAAAAAACTTGTTAGGTTGAAACCCCACAAAAAGTAACCTAAGAAAAATTCAAGTCTCAACCCACTAAGACATCTTTAAAAGGATTTTAGAAGAAATTAATGTAAATATAAAAAATAAAAGAAAAATAAAAAAATATTTTGGGGCCCATCATATGAACCCAGAAATAGTTAAGCTATAATCTCTAGGACCTTGGACTTAGAAAATCTTAGAGAACTCCCTCTTTGTGAAATACTCAATTTAGTCACCCATAAGACCAAAAGTCTCCCAGAAGACCACACGTATCCTTGAAGACCAATGCTTGATGGATTCTGGTGGGAATTTAATTCCATAGAATTAAGTCCTTACTAATTCTTCAAAAGGGTGGTATTTTTATGCCCTTCAAATGAACATTGATAGAATTGGTGTTTGTAAAATACCCAAAACACAAGATCCATTTTGGTAAAAGGTAAAATATAGAAAAATAATGAAATCTTGAGGGTCATTCGACCAGGCCACATGATCACATAACTTTTAAATGGACACATGATAACATAACCCACACTGATTTATGTGACACCTCAAAGATAAGGAAAGGAAATATCTATGATGAGGTTTATATGTGACCATAAATAATGAATTGATCATGTGACACCTCCCATATATGGTCAATTTCCTAAACCCCAACGGTTTAAGCAAGAAAATCTATTTGAGGCAAGAAATTTTTGAGGTCATTGTTCTTTGTGTGATTCCCCATCGAGTCATGAAATCACGTAATGAAAAATAGATCACACAACTTGGGTAGACAAATATTTATTTGAAGGTCCTATCTCATGGGTTCTATTCTTCTTGTGTTCTACAAGGATACATGATCAATGACATGCCAATTAATCACAAGCGATGCCCAATCTTAGGCCGACTTATATGAATGATCTTCTACAGACATAATCCCAACTGCATATCTCATCCACCATGAGAAGCAGTGTAGATACATGGATGGAGGATTCTTATAAAACCCCATTAAAAATTAAATAGAGATAGATTTTTTGGAAGGTATGTGAGGATGAATACAATGAATTTTGGAGGGATTGGAACTTATAGAGATAAGAAACCACATGATTTCAAATACACTTTCTTGATAAATTTAGTAGCTTAGAAAAAAATGAAGAATTATTTGTGATCTTTTCACATGACCAATGACATGAGATCTGATCATATAATGTTCATTATTTCAAATGATCTCATGATTATTTTTTTCCATGTGATCATAAGATAGCCTCTTGTTCATGTGACCAAGACACTTAATTTCTGAACCCTACATCAGTTACATGATGGAATGAACCTCATTCCCTTGCACACTCATGTGAACCCTTTTACTTTATATGAAAATCATGACCCTGCCTTCTTCATGTAGGGGAAAAAACCCCATGGAATTCATGTGATATACTAACTATCAAGATTTTTATTCAAACTCTATTAAGTCACTTTTCTCTTATAAGTCTATACCTCTAAATGTCCTCTAATATTCCCTAACTCATAGGTCTATAAACCTTATGAGTTCAATCCCACTCAAATATATAAACTATGAGGACTCTGATTCATGTTATAATCAAGATATATATGAAATTGTTTTTATGGAGTAAGCTCTATATTCACCATATTCACTATGTTTTCACTTTTTGTATAATTTGTTTCTCATAGTAAGGGTGAATCATGTGGTATTAGAGATTTGCAATTATCATGATATCAACATAATTGAAATCACCCATATAAACTATGATCACTCAAATTCCTTTTATAATAATGATACATAGAACACATTTTCAAGGATCAATATCTATATCAAATACCCCATATATCTCTTCACATCACAATACTCCTGGTGAGTGCTCATGTCATCTCTCATGGAGCTATATCCTCTATGAGAATCATAATCATACTTTTATTAGGGAAACCATAGTGTGTATGAATCATACTATAATACCACCATTATGGGAATCCTCCTTCAGTTTAAGCTCCAAATTTATTGTTCTTCAATGTTTTATACTCTTGTTAAAGTATATTAGGGGAACCTTAGTGTGTAAGACCCACATGGATTCAACCTTACGATATCATTTAGTGCATATAATATTTTCCTATCTCTTGGTTCTAACACCAAGAATAACTTAGGTGGGATTAGAGACCTACAATGATAATTCCATTAGCATGAAAAAAATTAATCCAACACGGTCCTCCTCCTCGGGTGTAAGTTCCGACTATATAATCCATGACTTCAAATTCCCATAATACTAATGAAGAATCTCAAGAAAAATTCATATGCATAAGTCATGTTTAAACATTATAACATTTTTTACACTGATTCCTTCATTCACATGATAGGTAAGATTGCTCCATGAGGATCTAAACCCCACATCTTATATAGAAATTTACCAAAATATGTCTGTACCACATGATGTTAAATTTCATGGTATGGTCATATCATATGAACTTAAACTATGTCACTCAAACTATGTGGGATTTGATTCTTGGATCAATAACATACATAGGATGCCTCCCCAAGGTTCAAACCCAATATTAGTAATTTATCATTGTTGGTCTCATTAGGCCATTTCCATTATGAGATAAATTATTTCCTTCCCTAAATTATATATACTCTCATGAGTTTTTATATCTCATCCATCAGAGCCATATTACCCATGGTCTATTTTCCATCATGGCTATATTCCCCACTGACAAATTTCTATTAGGGCCATAACCCATACTAATCATCTTCACAGATCCATATTCCTTATGAAATCAACTTATCCTCATTGTGCTATATTGTTAGTAGGGGTCATATTTATGATTCCAAATTACTTTTAATATGAACTCATCCTCACTAGGCCATATTATAGATAGGAATTATCCTCACTAGGCTATATTCCTGATGGGTTTCATCTTCATGAGGCCATATTCCTCGTGGAATCCACTCATCCTCATCAGGCTATATTCCAATCAAGACCAACCAGATTGAGTTTTCATATATATTCCCCACACCAACCATTTCAAGATACCTTTTTCTTTACCTTACTTACCACATGATGTTAAACTACATTGATCAATTCATGTCACATGAATTTAAATGGTATGAAGTTCAACAATAAGTGGCACTGAACTAAATGAGTTTTGATTCCATTCTTAAGGATATTTTGGAATACCTATTTTCGGCTCAATCCTAATATGATAATAACCTACTGACTTTATACATGGTAATAAAATATTGAGCACCCAACTATATGGATTTAGAATATAGAAACCCCTGATCTAGAATTACCAAGTAATAATGGGTAACGAGATAGAGAACCTATGATACATATAGATGGTCATGTCAACTAGATACCTATGATATGTACAGATTCTCACATCGGTGCTAAACATTCAATTTTAAAATGATAGGTTAACAAGTTTTGTAATAGTTTCTAGGAAAGATTCATGAAAATAAATTAAATATATAAGAGATTCATGAATTAGGAAATAATTTCCCCTAAATAGGGTGTGATAAACCTGAACTCTCATCATCTCGACCAATGTGAGTTTCCATGTTTCATTGGTAAAGAACCATATTGATTGTCTATGATTAGAAAGTAGGTTCTTAGCTCAATATGAATGTGGGAACCATTGGGTGTTTCTGGTTCCCTGAATACTACACATTGGAAACCATCCAAGATAAAAGATCTGCCCTAATATGAAACAAAAAAGGCTTGATTATCAAGCTCCCCTTATCCATTCTATTCCATGTGAGGTTTTGTTATGGGTCAAAACATCAACACACTCACATTATCATGTTCAATTATACCCCTTCATTCCATCTTCACATCACCACTCTCATTTCTTTCTTCCTTTTCATTATCCATAGATTGTTCACACATGTTTTCTTTTATACATTATCAATTTTATTTTTCTCTTCTTAGTAGTTTGGAATAAAATATTCCATTTTAATTATCACCCTCTTTCCCTTATATTCGACCCTAGTTGTCACTATATTAGTATGATTTAGTGATATAAATTTATATTTTGATATCTAAAATGATAGGTATTAAAATATACAACTATTTATGGGGAATAAACACATTGGGTGACTTAAGGTTATAAAATAAAATTAAAATCAAATGATCAAAAAAACTAACACCCTTTTCACTACAATATAAACTAAATTTTAGAATATTCTTATTTTTAGAGTAATCTTGAGTTTGAAATTTTTATTACTTGATTCTGAATTTTATAGAGTTGTCTATCACTGATGATTAATATTTCTTGATTCCATTATTTAATATAAAATTAATTACTATATATAAAATTTACCAATATAGTGATTAGGTTCAAAAATAAAAGCATAATGAGTTTTCTGTGTAAATATTGAGAGTAATTCATTGTAGTGTGCCAGAAATTAACTGAAAACCTTATAAAATTAAATAAATCCTTGGATATTATGAAAATAAACCCAAATATAATTTTTAAAAATATCAAGGCTAAAAATTCTATTTAAATTTTAAAAATTTGAAGAACACCATGAATCCATAATTCAAAGACAACAAACTGGAATGTGGTGAATTTAAGAAAAAAAATGAAAAATCTTGAAAAATTTGAAATGATTAATGGTGAAGATGAATTGAATGATTTTTTATGGTGATAAATTAGTGTAGAGAATAATTTGATACAAGAAAAAATTCAGCTAATAAGGAAAATAATTTAATTTTTGTGGAGAATGAGAATTAAATGGAAAGTGAGGAAGATAAAATAATGATTGAAAAAAAATCTAAAAAATATTATACAAATATATTAAATAAGTTTAAAAAGTGTAAGAAGAAAAATAATCTATCTTTATAATGCCACATAAACATGTAAAATAATGAACTTTTAATAAAATGTCAGCATGGGTTGGGTAGAAACAAAAATAATAGAATTTAAATTCTAAAAAATATTCAATTTATTTTTCTAAAATTTTATAAATGAGATCTAGTTATAATTTAGGGAAATGTTGGAAGAGAATATCAACTATAATTAAGTAATTTTTTAAATTTTTAAACTGATATTCAATGTGATATTTCTAGTTTTAAAATTGAGGAACCTTTTTTTGAATTGTTTATTAATGAAAAGGTTGAAGAAGTGAAATTTGAACAATTATTTATTGATGAACTCTGAATTCCTTAAAATATCACTATCATATAGAGAACTATTCAATAAAATGTAAATTAGTGTTGATAAAATTGGGGAAAATTATTTTAACTTAGAATCTATTGATTCTATATTTATTATAATTTAATTGAACATCCTTCTAATAAAATTGAATTGAAACACTATAATTATTTGAATTTATAAGATTAATTAATGGAAATTTAACTATATTCTATGATTTATAAGACACTAGCTGGTCTAAAGAGAAATATATTTTTTGAAAATAAATTATTGACAATCATATTTTTTAAGATTAAGAAAAATTAGAATAAAATCATACTTGTTAAAAAATGAATTTGTTAATGGATAAAAACTAATTATTCCATATTTTTTCTATGATTTTATTAATGTAATTTTGTGTAAAATTCACATGTAATTTGATATTAACTTGGAGGAGGTATCCTTATTGATTATTAATAATATAAAAAGTACAAAAAAGTAAATTGAAAAATATATTACTATTTTTTTTGTCAAAAATCATCTTATAAAACCGTTATTTTGCAGAGTTTAGAGGGTGAAAATGATGTGGATAACTATGAGGACAATTTGATACCATTATAAGAACCTAGTTAAATATAATACCTTCAAGAAAAATCTAAATTTATCAAATCTGAATTAATTATAGAACTTCATTTTTTATGCTTCCATGAGTTATTTCAAGGACCTATTTTCAGTTGAAGATATTATGGGATTTTTAATAGAGTTAGATGGAGTCACAAATTCTACAACCAATCCTAAATTTATTTATGCATTATGTTGGTGTAATTTTTTGATGTTCCTTTTATTATACTCTAATATTTCATTGAGAATTCCCTTGAGAATAAAGGGAGTTTCCAAGGGGGATTTCAAATTTAAGGGGAGTATGTTGTTTTCCTAGTAGTCATGATGCCCTTGAAATATGTTTCACACTAAAAAATAATGGGGAAACAGACATGTGGTGGTTGTTGTATTGGAAACCACATCCTCATATTTATTATGGTTTGTTCTCTAGGGAAGTATGTCTATGGACCTAAAATCTAGCTTTGCATGAGAGGAAACCCATGGTTTAAATAATTTTTTCTTATTTTTTTCTTTTATATAAAAACCCATATTTATTTTTTCTACACCAAACCCCAACTAATATTTTCCCTATTTTTAAATTATAAATATTAATGCACTATTAAAAAAAATATTCCAAAAATTATTTGGAACTCTCACTTCCACATCCTCTCACATTTTCACTTGGTTTAATATTTTTGATATTGAGTGTTTAGATCTGATGATTGATCAACTATACATTTGTAGGAACTTGAAATGAGAGACTGAGAAGATATTAAAGTGACTTAAGAGAGTGTTATTTTTTATCTATTCCTAATGGAAAAAAGTACCAAATGTTATGGGAGATTCATTATAATGATTTTCACTATACTTAATAAAATATTGCTAAAAATGTTGCATGATTCTAGAATGGTTGATTAAATTTGTTTCATGTATATTGATATTTTTTAAAAATTTCTCTATTCAGAAAATTATGTGTAGGGGTATTTTTCTTGATTGTAAATAAATACATTGTTAATGTGGGATAAATTTTTGATTGATAAGATTTTTTATCTCTATGTTGTTGAGAATTATTTTTTAATTAGTTTTGAAATATTGTTCTAACAACCTATAATTAAAAATTAATCATGATATTATTTTTAGAGTTAAATGGTTGATAAATGATTTTGAAGGGTACAAATAGGTACTAAAAATATTATACAAAATTATTCTTGTTTCTATAATTTTTTTAATTATTTTTTTACTTAAATTTTGATACTGCATACTTGTTTTTATACCATTTTGAAAATATTTTTGAAACTCAAATTTTAATCATGCACCTTTCTCAAAATCAGGAATTTTCATTGAAAATATTAAAAAATTAACTAGATGAAAAACCATATACATGATCTAAACTCGTCTACATACTAGATTTTGTGTCTAATATCCCTACTACAAAAAAGGCCTTTAACAGTGCTTAAAATGGTCTTTATTAGTGCTAGAAAAGCACTAATTACCAAAGAAGAATTAAAAACCCTATACATTTATCATCACTAGAAAAAAATTATAAATGGGTTCTTTCTCATCTCTAAAAAAATAAATGATAAAGGACCCCTTTTTCATATATTTTAAAAGAGATGATAAAATCCCCATTTATCAGCTCTTATATTTATCACTGATAAAGGGGCATGTTATCAATGCTAATAAGGGGTTCTTTTTTGAGAACTTATCGAAGCACTGATAAAGGACCCCATTATCAACACTTGTATAAGCACTAATAAAGGAACCCTTATTAATGCTTGTAAAAGCGATGATAAAGTTACCATTATTAGTGCTACTAAAATGAATTAAGAAGGATGCCTTTATTAATGAAATTTTTAGTACTAATAAAGGGTAATAATGTATTGTGATCTAAAAACACACTAAAATACTGAAAATAGGATAGTGATCTATTTTAGAAAACTATAACACTAAAAATTAACAAAAACATGCACAAATATAGAATTTAAAAGAAATAAATTTTACAACACAAATACAAGAAAAAATAATATAATATAGAGAAAAATAATGCACCTGTATAAAATAAAAAACCACCCCTGATTGAGAAAAATAATACACCTTTATAAAAAAATCTTATGTTTGTAGTAAAATAAATAAATAAGTTAAATAAAAAATGTTAATTTTAAACTAAAATTTGAGTCATACCAAGAATATTGTGTACCAGATTGAGTTGTGGTTGATTCTTTCACATGAAACCATTTATTGTATATCTTCAATCATTATATACGTGAAAATTAACTAATTAGGTATAAGATAAAAATGACATGGAAATTAATTAAGTTACAGTAGATAAAATGATGAGAAAACAATCTAAGTTCATTTTCTCGATTTTGGCGATGTGATGTTCATTTTAAACTAAAATGACTCTTATATATTGAAAAAATGCACTTGAAGTCCTAATAATTACAAAAATGCATCAAATTAAAGTTTGGATGATTACTAAATGACTCAAATTACTTATTTATTGTTATACTAAATTATCAAAACAATATGAATGTGTTTTTCGGTTTTGAGTACGTCACTTGTGTTTTTTAGTAAAATGTCATTTTAAACTAGAAACACACACTTTGAGTCATAATGATCACATATTATGTTGAATTGATCTGAGATTTATTACTATACATAAAAAATGACATTTTAATCATTGTCTAAAATTAGTAAGACAATCCGAGTGCATTTTCTTAGTTTTGAGTGAGTGGTTCATTTTGAACTAAAATGTCAATTTTAAACTGATAACGAACACTTTGAGTCAGGAAAGGAACATAATGTATCATATTGAGGTAAGAAAAATTCTTACAAATAAAAAATTACTTATGGATCATTTTCCTAAAGTATCAAAACAATCTGAATGTTTTTACTTGGTTTCTAGTATGTTAGTTGTTTTTTTTACTGAAATTAATGTCAATTTTAAATGAAAATACGCACTTGTTATCATAACAGTCATAAATTCAGTCATATTGATGTTTAGTTGATTTATACATGCCCAAAATGATTATGGACTGTTTTCCTAATGTATCAAAACAATCTGACTGTATTTTATTGGTTTTGAGTATGTTAGTTGTGTTTTTTAATTAAATATCATTTTAAAATAAAAACACACACTTTGAGTCACACCGATCACATCACAGGTAAGTTTGATGTGATAATGACTTATAAAATTCATAAATGGATTATTAATTTTTTCTTAAATTATAAAAACAATCAAATAATGTTTTCTCTTTTTTTAATAAGTGACCCTTTTTAAAGTAAGATGTCAATTTTAAACTGATAACAGATAGTCTGAGTCATGAAATACACATTGTGTATCATATTGAGGTTCAAATTATTCCTACACATAAAAAATGAATTATGGATCATTTTTATAAATTATAAAAATAATCTTAATGTGTTTTTTTGGTTTTGAGTATGTCAGTTGTTTTTTTACTAAAATAATGCCAATTTTAAAAAAGATACGCATGTGGAGTCATAACGGTCACATTGTGCGTAATATTGAGGTTAAGATGATTACTAAATGTCCTCAATGAATTATTAATTGTTTTCCTAAAGTATTAAAACAATATGAATGTTATTTTTTCAGTTTGGAGTATATCACTTGTGTGTTTTAATAAAATGTCATTTTAAACTGGAAACAAACACTTTGAGTCATATTGGTCACATCATGTATCAGTTTGACATGAGATTGATTCCTAGACATTAAAAATTAATTATGAATAATTTAAAAAAATTATCAAGATAATATGAGTGTTTTTATGATTTTTCAGTGAGTAAAACCTTTTAAACTAAAATGTCAATTTTAAACTGATAATGACCACTTTGAGTCATGCTAAAAAGATCATGTTTTAAATTGAGGCAAGGATGATTCCTACATGTTAAAAACAAAATATTTATAATTTTACTAATGTATCAAAATATTCCAAATTCATTTCCACTCTTTTGAGTATGTTATTTTTCCTTTTTACTAAAAATAATGTCAATTTTAAATAAAAAAGATGCACTCGAAGTCATATCAGTCACACTATGTGTTATATTGAGGTTTGGATGATTCATTCATGAACCAAATGACTTATGTCTAATTTTACTAAAATATAAAAACAATCCAAAAGTGTTTTCTGGGTTTTTAGTATATCACTTTTGGTTTTTAAAAAATATTATTTTAAACTAGAAACACACACTTTAAATCATACCGGTTGCATTATGTGTTAGATTGATAAGAGATAGATTCCTACATGTCCAAAATGGATTATGAATTATTTTCCAAATTACCAAGAAAATTAGAGTGTTTTTTCTTGGTTTTCAATTGGTGACACTTTTTGAACTAAAATGTCAATTTTAAACTGATAATAAACACTTTGAGTCAAATAGGGAATTTCGACTATCCGATTGAGGTGAGGTTGATTCAAATATTTCAAAATTGACTTATGGATTATTTTACTAAATTATAAAAACAATATGAACGTATTTTTTTGGTTTTTAGTATGTTAGTGGTCTTTTTTATTAAAAATAAAGTCAATTTTGAAATTAAAAGACGCACTTGGAGTCGTACTATTCACATCGTGCATCATATTAAGGTTCAACCGATTCCTTCACATCCCAAAACAATTATTTATAATTTTAAGAAAGTATAAAAAATACGGGATCTTTTTCTTATTTTTGTGTACATCACTAATGGTTTTTACTAAAAGGTCATTTTAAACTGGAAACACATACTTTGAGAAACCAGTCACATCTTGTGTCAGTTTAACGTGAGAATAATTCCTAAACATAAAAAATGACTTTTAAATTTTTTACATAAATTATCAATAAAATATAAGTGCATTTTCTTATTTTTAGTGAGTGAAAAATTATGAACTAAAATGTTTCACCCCTCAGTTTCAAATAAATAACCCTTTCTTTATTATTTTTAAATATATCAAGTGTTTGGGTTATGTTTGTGAGTATTTTTAAAAACTTTGTAATGTTTTTTTGGATTTTATATAGGTGAATGGTTTGAGAATGTTTAGTGGAATCTAGAAAACTTTTACAAGAAACCATGTATAGTGAGACAAGGGTTAATGGGAAGGCAAATGGGGGGGATAGTTTATCCAAACCGTACGACCACCTTTGAGAAGCCGTTCAAAGTGGGATAGTGAGATTTTTCATGGTTGGTGCATAGGTTCTCTAACTATGTTGGATAACCATGAGTGGTGTCCCTTGAGTTAGAGTATGGAACATGGTTAACGCATGGTTTCGCCTAACAGTGTGATTAACCATGCACGTTTAAAAAAGAAGATTCTAAAAAAGTGGATCCGGGTCATGATTAGCTTTAATCCCCATATTTTTACTCCATTTTTTTCATAAATAGATATTTCTTCATCCAAAAGGCTGTGAAATATTTCCCTATAAAATTAGAAGTGATCCGTAGGTGTTTCTTGGTGCGTCGAAGCCCGATTCCCTTGGTAAGTCTTCATTTATGGAATTTTTTGGTGTTTTTTCATAAATATTATTTCTTCTCTCTCTATCTTTCTCATTTTCTTGTATATAGTCTGCTATGGAAAGATATAAGGTTTTTTATTCTATTCATGGAAATATTTTTCCTGTTTGATGTGAGGGGAATATATCTATGGTGATTTTTTAGAGATTCAACCCAGTTTATGGGCGTTTCATGCCATTCTTCATTTTCTCCACAAATTCCAAAGGTAAGTGGCTTCATTATAAACTTATATTATTATAACATGAATTATTAGTTTCAAATTTATTTTTTTATTGAAATTTATTGTGAAAATCTTGATGGAAAACTTCTTTGTTGACTATTTTTGGAATTGTGCAAATTGGGTGTTTTGGTGGAAAGTGAAAATAATGACATGATTTTAAAATGATGGTTATAAAATGGTTGTTTGGTTTTGATTCATGAAAAATTATTTTTTAGAAGAATTTGTTTTTATTAAACTTTTTTTGTAATTATGGTTTGGCATGTGGTTCGCTTAAATGGTTAAGCATGAGTTGATGGGATGGATAATGGCTGTGAAGCACCACCATCAAAGGGACGAGTTATGAATGTGAAGTTAAAAAATCAATGGTAACACTAATTATGTATGGTTGTGTGTGTGTGTGTGGTTTTGTGAATTTGAATGGGTTATGCCATCATGAAAATGAGAAATGGTTAAATGTCATGTTTTTCCACTTCCCTTGGAAATTTTTTTAGTATGGAAACCTGTTTTGGTATGGAAATTTATTTATATTCCTATATCAACTATTTTAAATTATTGTATATAAATTTTTGTATATAAATATTATAACATGTTATATCATAATGGCATGAGTAGAAACGTTTTTTGGGGATAATCTATTGAGTTTCATTACTCACCCCTGCTTTGGCACTTTGGTGCTTTTGCAGATTGTGTCTATCTAGATATTGGTAAAAGTAAAGCATCAAATTTTATTAGTGGTTATTTGCGATATTTAGGTTGTGTTTTAGATCATTTATAATGTTGGGAGATATGTAGTTATGTCTTGTAGTGTCTGAGTTTTTTGGGTTTTATCTTCGACATTGTACCTTGATGTTAGTAGTCTTACTCTGTGGCACTCTTGTGTAGTTTGGTTTTGATATCAATGGTATTAATTTGATTTTGTGTACATTTTTATCATAAAATATTTAGTGTCTATTTGATTATGGAATGTTTGGTTGGGTTGTTTTATTTTCATATGGAAAATAACCCCTATCTATTAATGAATCTCTTGGCATTCATTTCTAGCCTTTTGCATCTTGGGGATGTCTCTTAAGGCCAAGTAATGTCCTTCTACCTTCTCAAGCCAATGAGGATGGGTGAGATGATATAAGTGGTATCATCTTGTTCAGTCCTTTTCTTAAAAGTGAAATAAATCATTATTGGTGTCTGAATTGGTTATATTTTCTTGGTCTTGGAGTTGAAATTCATTATGTTTTATTCCTTATAATAGGTTAGTAGAAATGAGTAGGATTTTTGGGACTTGAAATGAATATCATTAAAAGACATAACTAATTTTTTTTATGTTAACCTTCAAGTTACTAGTGAGTTCGATACATAAGTGTTTTGGATAAACTTATAGTAATTATAATCTCATTATCATGGGTTTATCCAATGATATGAGCATGACATGCATTATATAAATGATAGCCCACTAGAAGTGAATATTTAATTTTGAGTAATGATTTATGATTTAGTGAAACTATGAAAATTCTTAAAAAATGATGAAATTGTTTTCAAATTGGAGATTTTGAAAATGGCCATGATTATGGTATTTCTAAAATAGTTTGATTTTCAAAATCATGGTGGAATTTTAAAAAATGGATGAACATTGAAAATGATGATTTTGGAAAGAAATGATGTGATGAACTTGAAATTATTATGCTTTCAGTTAATAGAGAATGTGACTTATGGAGTATGATAAAGCACAATTTTATTGAATATTTTATCTATAATAAATGATATAATTTCCTCAAATTTTGGTAACTATGTTCATTTATGGAATATTTGGGATTAAATCATTCATTTGAAAATTTGATGAAAATTCTAGTTTTATCTTTTAAATATTCACTATAGTATTTAGAACATAAGTAATTTTATTTGAATTATTTGAACACATTTTTTTTAAATTTGTTATTAACTTAATTTTATACAACTTTTATTCAGGACATATGAGTTAAATCATGCATTTGGTAGGTGAAAATGGGCCATGATGTCAAAGTTGGGCTAGAATCACCAGATTGGACATTGGTTATGTATTGGGGATATTAATTCTTCATCCATGCTTGGATTAGGACCAAATGTTGAGAGGAGATCTAGGGATCATGTTCTCACAAATAATACTACTGAAAAGAGAGCCGGGTCACGTGTTTTGGTGGTCCATTGGATGGTGAAAGTTGGATTAAAACATTTGGCCGATATTTCCCATTCACACTTGAAACCACTTTAAACGTAGCCTCTCCTATAATCTATAAATTGGTGTTTTTCTTATTTGGAGGGTTTGGTACGTGAATTAGGATATTGGGATCATAGGAGAAGTGGTTCTATACCATTTCAATTCAGAATTAGAGGAGGTAAACTACCAATCTAGGATCTCCTCCAAAATGATCTTCTTTTCCTCTTCTTTGTTGTAATGTTATTGTGATTTCAATAAAGTCTTAGTTTCTCTTCCCTTTCTTCAGTTATTTTAAATTTTATTCTTCTCTTAATCTTTCTCTTTGGTCTGGAATTCAAGAGTAGAAACAATATTGGGTTATCCCCTTTTTAACTCCTTGAGAATGTAAAACGTTTCTATGATGAATACACCACACATAGAAGAGTAGTTCTCTTTAGTAATCAATATAACTCTTATTTTATTCATTAATTTATTTTGAATCAATGATATACTGTAATTCACTTAATATTATTCATGAATTTAATTTTTTATTATAATAAACTAAGTATACAATTAAACAATTAACAAAAAAACATGTGAGGTTGAGATTTGTGTAAATTGTGAGAGTGAAAGATTAATCAGTAAAACAAGACCACATGGGATAAATTTGTAGAGTAAAAATATAATCCCTAAACATAATTAATCCTCAATTTCCAAATAGAAAATGTGACTTAATTTACCATTGACTATTAGCTAACCTTATAACATCAATTAAAGATGGGTTCTGTGATTGCATGTTCTGAAGTTAGCCTAGGGTTAAATTCACTTCATCTTTATGGTAATGTTAATTCTCATAGGGTTCAGGATTTAAAAAATTAAGGGATCATAATAAGTGGATATTAATTTAAATGATAAATATTAAAAAATGATTGAATAGGTAGAGTTAGATCTATTAAACTTTCTAAAAATAGTTTTCTAAAAAACATCTTCTTATTGTGCTTTTTTAATCAACATTCATTTCAAAAACAAAAGCTAAAAAAGGAATTTTTTTCTAGATTAATTGTTTTTAGTCTTTTATAAATATCAAAAAAACCCCCAACCTTTTTAAGTGTTGTGTTTTTATTATTTTATTTTACTTTCAAAGTAGCTTTATTATGTTGTTTTAATTACTGCATCTTGAGAGACAACCTAGGTCAACCACCCTACTCGACCTAAATAACCCCAAACTAAATATCATTTGAGAGTTCCCATGATAGAGTCTTTAAAATTGGAGCTATTTTTAGTGTATTAAAGTAATTATTTAAAACAATTAGAGGTATTTATTTTATTTTTCATTTTATTCTTTTCCTCTCATCTTTCTTCCTTCTTTACCCAATCTGAATTTTTTATTTTTTATTTATTTTCTTCTTCTTATTTTTGAACCATAAAATCAAACTTCTCATTTTTATTATGGTCTACATTACTTATTTTTATTTTATTTATGACATGAACTAATCCTAAGGATATTTTAGATCTTTACCTTGAGATTGAACACAACCTTAGGGCTCGAGTCAAACAAGCTCAGTCTATGGGAAGTTTAAACATTCAATCACTTAGAGAATTTATCCATTCCAGGAACACAGAAATTAGAAACTCTTTTAAATAAAACATAAATAGGAACTAATAGATTAAAATAATGTAAATGAACTTAACAAAACCATTAGAGATTTGGTTGCACTAGATATTAATTATCCACCAAATTGTATTGCATACCCAAACCTCAAATCAGACTTTGAACTGAAGTCTGGGTTAATTCACCTTCTTCCAAAATTTCATGGATTTTATGGAGAGGATCCAAAAAAACACCTTAAATAATTTAATTTGGTATTCTAAACCCTTTCAACAAGAAAAGTATTTGATGATCAAATCAAACTAAGAACATTCCCATTTTCATTTGATGGAGCTGTGAAAGATTGGATGTATTATTTAAAATCTGAAGATGTAACATGTTGGAATGATTTGAAACATATTTTATTGAAAAGACCTTTTCTGGCATCAAAGAAAAATTCCATTTTTTAGAAGATCTATGGGATCATGAAATCCCAAGCGGAGTTAATGTATGAGTACTGGGAGCGATTCAAGAAGTTGTGTGCATGCTGCCCACATCACCAAATCAGTGAGAAACTCATCATCCTATACTTATATGAAGGATTCACACATATAGAGTGGATCATGGTGGATGCTGTGGCTAGAGGAGAATTGGTGGATAGAACACCTGTAGCTGTAAGTGTGTTGATTGAAAAATGGCCCAAAACTCTCAATAATTAGGAAATCAAGGTACACCACATGTTAGGGGAGTACATCAGGAAAGTCTTTATTCCCTTGAGAGTTATTTAATTGATACCATGTTAGAAGAATTGACCACTATGGTGATGCATATTTCTTTGGATCAAAAGACATCCCAACCCACTCCTTCGAGGCCTTGTGGTATTTTCACAAAAAAAGACCACCCAACTGACTGCTGCCCCCAATTACAAAAGACAGAGGATTAGACTGCCGTATTTCCAAGGAAACCATATTAGCAGAAACAATAACCACATCCCCAAAATAAGTTTTATTCCTTTTCACTAGCATACAACCAAGGGTAGAAGGATCAATCAGACATAAGGTATGCATCTAGACAATAACAAAGGCCCCCCTTTCAATAATACTTCCACCAACCTCCACCTTACCAACAGGGGTTCCAACAACCCCAAAGGCGATTTAAAGCTCAATCATCAACATGTCAACAATAAATAAATTCTAAACCAAAGTTAGATTCTAATACTAATGATCAATTGAAACAAATTGTTCTTAATCAATCGAATGAGCTGATGAGTCAAGGTTTGAAGCTGAGTGAGTTGAAGACTCAAATAGCCAGATTTTCCCCACCCTCAATGAACTAGTAAGTAAGAATTCTGGAAATATACCATCCCAACCTACTCCAAATCCCAATGGAAATGTCAATTCCATCTCATTGAGAAGTGGGAAGAAGACAATTGATACATATGCACCTATCGTTCCACCAGGATTCACCTCAACTACGAAGAAGCCCCATTCTATACCAACTGATGATAAATCTAGGGATAAAGATAAATGTAAGAAAAATATAGATGAAATTCCTTATAAAACCATTCCTTTTCCAAATATAGTTGTTCAAACCTAAAATATGGCTAAATTGTAGATGCAAAAAAGATGTTTTGGATACATTCAAGCATGTAGAGATCCATATCCCCTTACATGAATCCATTAAACAAATACCAATGTATGAATAATTATTAAAAGAAAATTATACCGATATAAGGGGGATCAAGGAAAATGAGAGGATCAATCTTGGAAGGTTTTAATCATCACTAATTACACAAAATCTAGCAATGCCAATAAAGTGTAAGGATCTAGGGAAATTCACCATCCCATACACCAAAGGGGAGTTGCACTTTTTTGATGCTCTTTGTGATTTAGGAGAATCCATAAATGTAATTCCTCACTCTATATTTTCTTATTTACAGGTTGGTGAGTTGAAGTTGGCAAGAGTAGTGGTGTAGTTAGTAAATAGAGCTACCACATATCCAGTGCGAGTCCTTGAGGATGTACTTGTTCACATAAGATATGTGATCTTTCAAGTATATTTATATGTTCTTAACATGTAGGATGATCAGGTAAGTTCTTGTGCTCCCATTATCTTAGGTAGAACCTTCCTCAAAACTTCTAAATGGTCATAAATTTCAATGAGGGTCCCCTTTCTATAGATTTTGGAGATGAATTTGTGATATTTAATGTTATAGACTCGATGAAGTACCCCTCAAAAGACCATTCTTATTTTTTCTCTCCCATTTTGAACCACCAAGTAAAAGAAAAATGGATTTTTATTGTCCTATTATTATGGAAATTATGAGTATTGGTTCTAGTTTGTTGTCTAAGAGAAATTCCACACCTGTTTCTAATTCATGAAGCTCTCTTATATTTTATTTTTAAATGGATTCATATTTTGATTTTGATCATGTGAACTCAGATTATGACATGAATATTGAATATGTTGATGGTTCTGATGCATTATTATCTGATTTTGATGATGATGATTGTAGTACTAATGTTCTTTGTGCACATATTTCAGTTCCTTCAATGTCTCCATCCATACTACACCCCCTACATTTGAACTCAATCCATTTCAACCTAATCTCAAATACCCATACATTTTAAGTGGTGAGAAATTACCTATTATCATTGCTAAAAATATCCCTTTTGGACATAAAGAAAAACTTTTGAATCTTTTTAGGGAGAACATCAGGGGAATCAGGTAGAACTTGGCTGACATATCAGGTATTAGCCCCTCCATTTTCATGCATAGGATTGTTTTGGGGGATGGGGATAAACAAGTTAGGCAACCAAAAAGGAGACTGAATCCAACTCTTCTGAAAGTTGAAAAAAAAGATGTTAAAATATTGTTTGAGGTAGGTATAATCTATCCCATTTCTGATTCCCAGTCGGAGAGTCTTATTCAGGTTTTACCAAAGAGAAGTGGTGTTACTATTATTAAAAATGATAAAGAGGAGATAGTTCTGATGAGGGTGAAAAATAGTTGGCATGTATGTATTGCTTATAGGAAACTAAAGCAGTCCACTCGCAAGAACTATTTACCTATCCCATTTATTGATGAAATACTTGAGAGAATAGCTTGGAAGACACATTATTGTTTATTGGATGGATTTTCTGGATATTTTCAGGTTCTTATAGCTCTTAAGGATTAGGAGAAAACTACATTAACCTATCACTTCGACACATTTGCCTACTAGAGAATGCCATTTGAACATTGCAATGCCCCAGGTACCTTACAGAGATGCATGGTGATTATTTTTTTAGATTTTATCGAGACATGCATGAAGGTATTTATGGATGATTTTATAGTGTATGGGTATACATTTGATGATTGTATATCTTGACTAGGAAAGGTTTTGAATTTTCGTATTGAGAATAATCTTGTCTTGAACTTTGAAAAGTGTCATTTATTGGTAGAGCATGGCATTTTCTTAGGTCATGTAGTGTCAAAACATGGGATACAAGTTGATAGATCTATGGTAGATATTATTTAATCCTTACCATATCATTCATGTGTGTGTGATTTTATATATTTCCTAGGGAATTCATGATTTTATCAGTTATTGATCAAATATTTTAGTAATATTTCTCTTACTATGTCCCAATTACTTCAAAAGGATTCTTATTTTGTGTTTGATGATTTTTCAGGACTTCCATTGATGAGATAAAGTATTATATGACCACTCCACCGATCATACATCCCCCACGGTAGGAGATTCCTTTTGAGCTTATGTTTGATGCCTCCAACTTCATGGTCCGATATTTCTTATCATAGAGGGTGGAAGGACGTTCACATGTGATTGCATATGAATCAAGGACATTCTATTTAGACCAATTAAACTACACAACCACAAAAAATGAGTTTCTTGTGGTTTTATTTTCTTTTGATAAATTATATTATTATTTATTAGGCTTTAAAGTAGTTGTTTTTTCTGACCATGCATCTCTAAGGTACCTCTTGAAGAAGCCAGATGCAAAGCCCAGGCTAATCTGATGGATGATCCTTATTTAAGAATTTTAAATTAAGATAAAGGATAATAAGGGTTTAGAAAACCATGTGGTAGACTGCATGAGTAGGATTACTCACACACTAGAGGATGAAACCTCGGACCAGGTACCACTTCAGGATACTTTTCCAAATGAGAATCTTTTTTTATCTTAGGTACACATCCTTGGTATGATGATTTAGTTAAACACCTTGTTTCCTATGAGTTTCAGTCTATTCTTCAATTCTATCATACATTTTCATGTGGTGGTCACTTTAGACCCCAACGAACAACTAGGAATGTTTAGGACTCTGTATTGTATTGTCCTAGTTTACTCCATGATGCTCTTGTGTTTTGTAATTCGTGCTCACATTTCCAACACACTAGTAATATTTCTAGGAGACATGAGATGCCTGAACCACCCATATTATTCTGTGATATTTTTAATGTATGGGGAATTGATTTTATGATTCCTTTTCCTAGTTCATTTGGTTTTCTGTATATTTTAGTTTTCGTTGATTATGTGATCAAATGAGTGGGGGAGAAGGCAACTGGGACTAATGATTCTCATGTTGTTGTGGACATTGTCAAAGAACAGATTTTTTGCAGGTTTGGAGTACCAAAGGCCATAATTAGTGACCAAGGGACACACTCTTGCAATAATAATTTTGATTCCCTCCTTCAGAAATATGGGGTTACACACAAATCATCAACACCATACCACCCCCGAACAAATGTCTAGGATAAGGTTACAAATAGGGAGTTGAAACAAATTTTGGAGAAAACTGTGCAGCCAAATAGGAAGGATTGGATAAAGTGCTTGGATGATGAGTTATGGGATTATAGAACAAAATAAAATAACCCCATTTATATGTACCCATTTTGGATTGTATTTGGGAAAGCATGTCATCTTCCCGTGGAAGTTGAGCATCAGGATTATTAGGTTATACAGAAATGAAACATGGATTTGACCCAAGCTAGAATCCAAAGGAAGATGAAAATTAAAGAGATTAAAAATATTAGATTGTCTTAATATGAGAAATCATTCCTCTACAAGGAAATATAAAAATAAACTCATGACAAAATGATATAGAAAAGAGAATTTCAAGTTAGAGGGAAAGTCTTGTTCTAAAGTTCACGACTGAAGTTGATGCCTAGTATGTAGCATTCCAGGTGGTTAGGTCCTTCTATTGTGACTAATTTTTTTTCCTTATGGTGAAGTGGAGATCACACAAGAGGACACAAGAATGAGATTTATAGTCAATGGGAAACGTTTGAAGAAATTCATTGAGGGACTTTCTACTGATGCAATGGATTTCATCACACTGCATGACCCCATTATCACTTGAGCATATCAGGCTATTCCTAACGCTTTAAATTTTGTTTTCTTTTCCATTTTTAAAATTATAAATTTAATGTACATATATCATCTCATGGGTTAACATTGAGGAAAATTCAATTTTTATGTGTGATTAAGGGAACCTTTTAGTTTAGTAATTTTAATTCTTTTCCTTTTTTCTCAATGATTTTCAAAAAAAATTGTGTGTTTTTCAAATTGTGTGTGTTTATTTTTCAAATTTTTGTGTATTTTTGAAACATTTGAACTAATATTATTCTAATCATTATTTTTAAATCCAAATCAATAAGTGAAACTATTTATCCCATGAAACTAAGATTAAATGAATGATGAAAATGGCTTTAATTCAAGTTCAAATCTTTAGTAATTTCATGAAAATTACTCTGAATTTTGAATCCCATGCCACATATCACTATCTTTATATTTGAAATATCATTCCCATGAGGCTTATAAACCATTATTTTCATATTATCTACATTTACCTCACTTTTTGAGAGAACCAAACCATACTTGATTTAACTTGAATTTGATTTATTTCTGTCAAAACATGAGGTTTTGAGGTACTTGTGTTTTAAATAGTTAAGGAATTTCTTTGGAATTAAAGAACCTATTTTATAATAATTATTTTTATAATGTCTTAACATGAAAATTTAATCATTTTATCCCTTAGAAGACATGAACATCCTTTTAGGTTTTCCACATTACAAGCCAATTTTCCCTATCCAACTAACTCTTGAAGAGAAATTGCATAATCTAGTTGAAATTAAGTGTGGGGAAGATATCTTGTGTTGTGCTACCACATTTTGTGATACTTTGGGTGGAAAATTAAATTATGAAAATATGTGTTTTTTTAGAAGAAAATAATTATATTTAATTTTGTGAATTTTATATAGCTTTCATGATAAGTGAAGCTATGACTTTCTGGTTCTTTTAATAGAAGAATAAAGTTTGACTATCTGGAGCTTTCAAGAAAATAATTATTGAGAAGATTTAAATTTTTACTACTGAAATGTTGAATGGTGTGTACATTCCTTTATTTTTCATGATTATGAACATGAATTTATACTAAGGGGATTGATGAGGAGACCATATTTAAGTGAAAATTTGATTAATGTAATTTTTCTTCAATAAGAGTCAAGCCCCACTCATTCAGCCTCAAAATTTTTCACAACTAAATACTACCAATCGAAATCCACAGAACAACTCTGAAAATTCGTCATGATAAAAATATGTCCTTGAATCACATCGGGTGGTGATTTAGGAATTTATGAAGCCTATGGTAACTCTTTTATGAGCTTGGATATATTTTTGAAAAATTAACATTTGTGTGATAAGAGAAAATTCTTGCGAGGAATATGTTTTGTGCATGGGAGGATAAATGAAGTGAAAATATATTGAATTATATAAATGGAGAACTTGAAATAATGGTTTTTTATGAGGCATGATATCTTTTATTTCTTGGTGTGGAATTTTTGGATCTCAAGGATCTGTGTTTTAAATTTTTTTTTGATTTGATATTGATTTTATTTGTCACGATTTTTCAGAATACATGATGTGAGGTTTTACCCAGGAGTGAAAAAATGTAATTGTGGGAGAGTTAATAAAACAATATTTTATTTAATATCTTATTTATAATAAATGATATAATTTCCTCACATTGCATTAACTATGTTCATTTATGGAATATTTGGGATTATATCACTCATTTGAAAATTTGATGAAAATTCTAGTTTTACCCTTTAAAAATTAACAATAGTACTTATTACATAAATAATTTTATTTTAACTATTTGAACTTAATATTTTTTAAATGTGTTCCTGAATTAAGTTTGTACAAATTTTATTAAGGACATCTTAGTTAAATCGGGCACTTGGTTAGTGCAAATGGGTCATTAAGATAAAGTTGGGATGGAATCTACAGATTGGAAATTTGTTCTGTATTTGCCCCATAACTTCTTCATCCATGTTTGGATTGTGCCAAAATTTTGAGAGGAGATATTGGAATCATGTTTACACAAATCAACCTTCTGGAAGGAGAGATGGGTCACGTGTTTTGGTGGTCAAATGTACAGTAAAAGTTGGCTTAAAATATTTGGTCGGGATTTCCTATTCACTCTTGAAACAACTTTGAACCTTGCCTCCCCTCAAATCTATAAATTGGTTTTTTCTCATTTAGAGGGGTTGGGACATGAATTAGAATAATGGGAGCAGAAGAGAAGTGTTTCAATACCATTTCAATTCATAATTGGAGGAGAGAAGCTACCTAGCTAGGATCTCCTCCAGAATGCTATTCTTTTCGTCTTATTTATTGTAATATTAATGTGATTTTAATAAACTTTTATTTTCTATTCCATTTTATCTAATATATTATATTTTATTATTATTTTAATATTATTATTTTTTCTGTCATTTATGAGTATAATAAGATTGGGTTATACCCTTTCTAACCCCTTTCGAATGCAAAACGTTTCTAGGATGACTACACCGCCCATGGAAGTGTAGTTCTCTTTAGTAATCGATCTACCTCTTACCTTCTTAATTAATTTATTTTGAATCAATGAGATACTGTAATTCATTTAATATTATTCATTAATTGAGTTTTTTTAATGTAATAAACTAAGTAAACAATTGAAAAATGAACACAAAAAACATACGAGGTTGAGATTTGTGTAAATTTTGAGAGTGCAAGATTAATCGTAAAAACAAGACCACATGGGATAAACTTGTAGAGTTAAAATATAATCCCAAAACAAAATTAGTCATCAATTTCCAAATAAGAAATGTTTTTTAATTTAACACTGACCATAATCTAACCTTATAACATCAATCAAAGTAGGGTGTTGCGAATTCATTTTACGAAGTTAGCCTAGGGTTAAATTCACTTCATATTTGTGGTAAAGTTAATTATTGTAGTGTTTGGGATTTAAAAACATAAGGGATCATAATTAAGTGGATATTAATTTAAATGATAATGATTAATAAATGATTTAATAGGTAGTGTTATATAGATTACACATTCTAAAAATAGTTTTCTAAAAAAACATCTTCTCGTTGTGCTTTATTAATCAAATCTCATTTCAAAAACAAAATCTAAAAAATGAAATTTTCTTCTATATTACTTATTATTATTATTTTATAAATATCAAAAAAACCCCAAACTTTTTAATTGGTGTATTTATTTTATTTTATTTTATTTTTAAAGTACCTTTATTAAGTTGTTTTAATTACTACCTCTTAAGAGACAATGTAGGTTAACCACCCTACTGCACCTAAATAACCCCAAACTAAATATCATTTGAGGGTTCCCATGACAGCATCTTTCAACATTTGTTGTCTTTTTCGAAATGTAATCTGTTCGGCGTCATAGAAACCAACCAAAAGAAGATATTGAGAATGTGGTTTCACCTAATTCAAAAGTCAACCAGTAACTAGTTCAGAGTATAAACAAGATTGTCAAGATATTGATAGAGGGAACCAGAGGGATGGACCAAAGAAAGTGGATCATTTTATCAAGTTCTAGAAGTAGAATCCACCCATATTTCTAGGTGATTTAGAACTAGATAAGGAAGATTTGTGGATGAATAGATAAAATCAAATCTTCAATTTCATTAGAACACAAGCAGAGTTGAATGTAAAGTTAGTGATGTATATGCTAGAGGATATTTCATGAAATGGTGGGGTTTATAAGTTCAGGATAAATTATACCAATGCCTTTCATGAGAGGATTTGAAATAATTTTTCAAAAAATAGTTCTATCATCACACATTTATAATATCAAGAACACTAGTCTTATTTATATTGAATTTAGAGAGCCTCAAAATGACATTGTATGTGGATAAATTTATGAATTTAGTTCACTTTTCACCTAAAGTTGTTGCTAGTGTATCCTTGGTGTCACGCATTTCTGAACCGGGGCTGAAGAAGGAAATTTTGTTGAAGACTTCCATGATCTGTATAACTGATTACATGGAGATATTTAATCAATCAAATTTAGAATAAAGAGAAATATTAGGATTTACGAGTGGAGTGAGCATGTTAATACCAATGGGAAATGATGGGAACTATAATGTTGAGAGTAAGTGGAAGAGGGATAACTATTTCCAAGGTAGTGGGATGAATCAGAATTAGATGGCTGGATTGATAAATCTTCCTCCAAGACCCAAGATAATGACAAGATGTTTCCAATGAGGTTATTTTGACCACATAAAATGAGAGTGTATGACACCACCTAAGGAATTCCATAATTGATACCAGATGGGGTATCTTTAGTGCTATTTTCATAGTTCTCTGAGGTTAGGCATTCATGATACTTCTCATGTGTCTTATATGTCATATGATTCAATGGGATGAGGCTAGAAGAATAATTATCTTCAACAAAATTGAGATATCCAGGGTTATTCTTAGAATACTATGACTCCTCAATAAGGGAAATCTTAATAGGGAAATAAAGAACAAATTGTAGCGAGTAAGCATTTATATGGAGCTGAGAAAGTTATTATGGATGATCAATCTGAACCATAGACCTTGGGAGGTATGATTCTTTTGAATTATACTCTTATGAAAGATTTGTTTAATATGAGTTAATATCATTCCTTTATTACTTATCACTCTATTTATTTACTAGGATTAAATGTTGAGACGATACCTTTGGTTTGGAAACTAGAAACACCTATTGGTCAAAGAAAATGCAAAGACTTTATGTGTAAATCATTTTCTAGATCTATTAATGTTTTTAAGATAATATGGGAATTCTATTTAATTGAGATGGATTTATAAGACATAATATTTGTTATGGATTGGTTGACAATGTTCAAGGATCACATTTATTGATATACTCGATAGGTTAGTGTTATGACTGATGATGGCATCAAGAATATCTTTAGAGGGGAATAGAATATAAAGGTGAGAGAAATTGGATTATTAGCCCCAAAATTTGGAATTATATCATACTATTTTGCATAAATGACTTTGGCCTCGATAGAAGAGATTGAGAATAACAGTTTTCTAGTGGTTTTTGATCAATTTGCAGATGTTTTTTCTGAAAATTTCTGAGGATTTACACCCATAAGAGAAGTAGATTTTTCAATTGATCTCATTTTGTGGACTAGTTCTATCTCACTTTTATCTTATTTAATGGAGAATATAGAATTTAGGGAATTTAAGGTGTAGTTGGAATATCTGAAAATTAATGGGTTCATTCGGCCAAGAACATCCCCATGGAAAACACCATTCTTGTTTATCAAAAAGGCATATGGAACTATTTGGTTGTGTATGAATTATCATAATCTTAACCAAGTTATGGTAAAGAACTGGTATCCAATTAAACACAATGATGATTTTTTCGATCAATTTAGGGGATCTTAGTTGTTCTCTAAGATGGACTTATGACTAGGATATCACTAATTGTGCATTCCAAAAGATTATATTCCCAAGAAAAATTTTAGGTATATATATAGACATTATGAGTATATGTTTATGCATTCTGGTCTTAGAAATGAACTAACAGTGTTTACGGAATTGATGAATCATATATTTCAGAGATATCTAGGTTCTTTTTTGGTGGTGTTTATGGATGAAATATTTGTGTATTCAAGGAAAATATATGAGTATGAGAAACACATGATGACAGTGTTGGGAATCTTGAGAGATCATCATTTGTATGGAAAATTATCAAAGTGTGATTTTTGGATACAATAGGTATGTTTCCTTGGACATTTAATATCTAAAAGAGGTGTTTCTATGGATCAAAAAGAGATAAAGGTTATTATCTCTTAGAAACCACCAAAGAATATATTTTATATATGTTGTTTCCTTAGAGTGTCTATTATTACCAATGCTTTGTTCATGACTTATCATGATTAGTATCACCGGTGGCATTTTTTGTAAGGAATAATGTTCCATTCAAATGGTATGAGGAATGTCAAAATTCTTTTCAAGAGCATAAATTTTTCCATGCTTCAGCACCAATATTGATAGTTTCAGAATTAGGACAATGGTACATAGTGTATTGTGATGCTTTGGGATCTGGGTTGGGATGTGTTCTCATGAAAGGAGAGAATGTGGTTTCTTATGCCTCAAGGTAGTTATGGTTTCATGATAAGATCTACCCAACACTTGATTTGGTGTTAGATTTTGTATTCCATTATTTGAATACTTGGCATCATTACCTCTTTGGTTAGAAATTTAATATGCTTTCATATCATAAGATATTCAAAAATATTTTCTCACAGAGGGATTTGAATATTTGACAAAGAAGATGGATAGAGTGTTTCCAAATGTTTGATTTTGACTTAATGTATTCACTGAGTAAGGGAAATTCAGTGGCAGATGCATTAAGAAGAAAGTAATATGATCAGTTAGAAAATGAATCTTCAGATGAGGGGTAATTAATGTCAGCAATAGCTAACATGAACATGGAATGTAAAGACTGAGGTGAATTTTTAGTTTTCTTTCCAGTTTCATTTGTTCCTGATTTGTCTACAAACAATAAGGAGGTACAAGCATCTGGTTATGAATTTTTTTCTATGAGGATGAAACTAAATGGTGGGGATACCATTGAAGGATGAAATCTAGATGAGATTTCAGTTTTGTGGTTTTAAAATTGGATGTTTGTACCTTTAGCTTGTTAGGAACAACTTAATCATGCTTACCACTATTCAATATGGGTTGTTCATCTTAGAATATATAAGAATGAATAAATCATTGAAATCAAATTATTGGTGGGTCAGTATGAAAAGAAAAGTGGATGATTTTGTTTCAAGATTCATAAATTGTCATAAATTTAAGGCAGAACATCAATGTCTAGCAGGTTTTTTTTAGTCTTTACCTATCCTTGTTTGGAAATGGGAGTAGATAGACATGGATTTTGTAATAGGTCTCCCAATAGTAGTTTGGAAACACGATTCCATATGGGTGATAGTGGATTGACTCACAAATTAATCCCATTTCATCTCTATTCCTGAATCTCATATAGTGGAGGACTTGTCAAAAATCTATATCTGAGATGTGGTAAAGAGGCATGGCATACCAGTTTTGATACTTTTAGACATAGATTTTAGGTTTATGTCTTGTTTCTAGAAATACTTAAAAAAATTCATTGGGACTCATTTGACCATTAGCATGGCATATAATCCTCATAAAAATGGGAAATATTAAAAGATGATACAAATATTGGAAGACATGCTGTGAGCTTGTGTAATGGATTTTGGTGGCTCATGAGAAGAGAACATATTGTTAGTAGAGTTCTCAAATAATAATAGTTATCAGGTATCTAAACATATGGATCATTTTGAATCATTGTATAGTCGTCTTTATAATTCCCCACTTTTTTGTTTTAGATTGGTGAGACTTCACTTGTTGGGCCGAGCATTGTCCAAGAAATAATAGAGAAGAGTTAGTTGATTAGGAAATAGATGGGGATGACACAAAGTCATCAAAAATTTTATGTGGATCTTTTTCGAGTGTAGTATCTATTAATGGTGAGTGATCATGTGTTCTTGAGAATCTCCCCAAGGCTTGAACATCATCACATTAGGAAGTAGGTAAAATTATCTTCTAGATACATAGGTCCTTCTGAGATACTTGAATGGGTTGGTGAGGTGTAATATCAGTTGGAATTTCAACCACAATTTAGTGCTATGCATAATTTGTTTCATGTATATAGGTTGAAAAAGAATCAATCTCATTCTGACCATGTGATTCAATGGGATCATGTTGACCTAAATCCAAATTCTTCATTTGTATATGTACTGATCCATATTTTGGATATGAAAGAGAATGTATTGTGTGGTAAAAGTATCAGTCAAGTGTGGGTTTTGTAGAAACATGGACGAATTCAGGAAGAGACTTGGTAACGGTAGAAGGAAATGGTTGAACAATGGCCCAAACTCTTTTTGGGAAATGCTGATTTTATACTTTTTGGGGAGGAAAAGGAAAATGGTGATGAAAATTTAGCACCCATAGTTTCAAGTAAGTAACCCATTATTTATGATTTTTATGCATATTAAGTGTTTGGGTTATGTTTGGGAGGGTTTAAAAACCTTTTTGAATGTTTTTGGGGGATTTATACAAGTTCACAGTTTGATCACAATTTATAGAAACCACGAAACTTCTATAAAAAATCATGAATAGTGATGTAGGGGATAATGGGAAGGTGCATAAGTAGGTGCATAGTTTTTTCAAACCATGCATCCACCGAGAAGAAACCATGAAAAGTAGGATAGTGATATTTTTTATAGTTAGTGCTTGGGTTGTCTAACTGGGTGAGACAACTGTGCGAGGTTTCCCTTCAGGCATATACTAGTAAATGGTTAGTGCCTAGTTTCAACTAACCGTGCATCTAAAGATGTATGGTTTAAAAAAAATATCCAAAAAGTGTATATGGGTTGAGATTAACCTTTTAGGATCTTCATTTAAACCCTTATTGTTTACATTGTTATCATGCATCATTTAGTGGTTATTCAGTAATGGCATTTTGGTTGGTTTTTTTTATTTTTAAAGGGAAAATCATCCCCATCTATTAATGAATACCCTGGAATTCATTTCCATCCTTAAACATATTGGGGGTTTTTATTAAGAATAATAAATATCATTATACCTTCTCAAGAAAATTCAGAGGGGTGGGATGTTACAAAAAATGTTTATTTAATACTGATAATAGAAACTTTGATTCTTATAGGGAACATCGTGTATCAGATTGAGGAGTGGTTGATTCCTACACATCATAAATTACATTTGTATAGTTTTACTATTGTATCAAAACAATATGACTATGTTTTCTCACTTTTAATTATGCGAGGGGTATTTTGAACTGAAATGTAAATTATAAAATAAATAAGCTGTGGGAATTCACCTTTTAATTATTATTCTATACATTATGGACCCATTTCCTTATTCTTGTTATCTTAGTTGCAGCCTTGAAGTCCAATCTATCAAGGGCGTGAGCGGCTTCGAACAGACCACTCCAACTCAAGCAAAATAATCCACCAATATAAGAAAAAAATTTATATGCTTTAATACTATAAAGAAATAAATTAAAAATAAATATGAAATAATACATATATAAATTTTCACTCAAAAACTTAAGCCAAACAATTTGAGTCATACTGAATACACCATGTAATTCTTTAAGGTAGGATTGATTCCACCATCACATTTTTTCCTATATTGTATTCAACACTCTAGGTTATCCAAAAATATTTTAGTCTAATAACCAAGAATGTTGAATCCATTGAAGAATAAAAAAAATTACATCACCATGAGTGAATAATCCTTGTTTATTTCATGATCATAGTATATGAGTAAATAATCCTTGTTGATGAATTCATTTATTCTTAAAAAACATTAACCATTAGTGTAAACCTATTAACATTCATAGATTGAACTAAAATAAATATTTCACATGAATTTTTATGGAACATAATAAAATATAACTTTTCCTTTCACCATCATAGAGAGTAAAAAATCCATGATAAACCATTTGACTTCTTTGATGGTAAAAACTTAAGTGGGACCCTTTTTTTATTTTTAAAAGAAACTAAACTCTATTATAAATTTTTTACACCTTTTTGACAACATTAAACATCAGTATATACCATCATAGGATCAAAATGTCATTAAAACCAAGAAAATCCATTAATTTTTCATGGATTATGCTATAGATTAGTATATCCTTTTTAATATTTTGGGTGAGGATAATATCCAACATAACGTCATCATTATTTATTCATCAAAATGGGAATATCCCTACTCTAATGTATTTTTTATTGATAATGATGATGAGTTTTTTATTAATGAACTTGTAAACATTGATCATTTTACATAATTAATGAGCACATACATAATGAATGTTACTTGTATGGATTTCACAAGAATTTTTTATATTATATCACGCATCTAATTGATGATTGAATAACCTAAAAAATTCCATCACCAACCAAAGTTAAACCAATCTATTCTTATTTTATGAAAAATCATGATTCAGTAAATGAAATTATTTATTTATTAATTTTCTTGAGAGGTTTTGGATCAAGATACTAACTTCTTTTTCAAAGGGGTCTTAATTAGAATTTTTGAAGCTTTAGGATTTTAATTGAACCATGTTTTTTATTTTCATATAATTCTTCATAAAGCGGTCTCTTCTCATTTGATTCCATGTTTCCTTTGACACCATCCCTACTCAATGACCATGATCTATCAATGATGGTTTCCCTCCAATAGTTCTCTCATACACTTGATGGATTCAGTGGTTTATTACACAAATATTTATTCAAACATTTGAGATGGATTATTTAAATATGCATCATTTGTTTTGTTTCTGAAGAAAATTCCTACACTTAAATTCCTGTACGAAATCACATAAACAAGTGGTGGGAAAAAATTTTCCAATAGGATATATGAAACACTTGCACAATGGATCTTATCTTAAGCATCAAGTGTTGTGTTCACTTTTCAACAATTGTTATAAAACAAAACCTTTGTATGAACCCCATTACACTCCATTTTCCAACAAATTTATTATTTGTTGGCAAGTGCTTTGTCTCATTCTCCACCTCAATATCCTTCCCTTAATCCTCCTTCACCTCAGCTTTTGAATTTTTCTCCACCACCGCCACCACCTCTGACTCCACCTACACCTCCGCCTATGCCTTTACCTTTATCTCCACCACTTCCTCCACCTCTACCTCTACATATACATCCTCAATTTCCTAATTTTTTTTATGGGACAATGATTTTAAATAAATTGATTTACTCTATTATACTTCTCCTTGAGAAATAGATAAAAAATATATATAAGCATTTGGGAACTAATGCTTCACACCCCAAATACATTTATATGGATTCATATCCATACTAGATCACAAAAATAGCAGAAAAACACTTAATATTTTTTCCATCAAACATTTGGTTATCATAAATGCTTACCACTCATCTCTAAACAAATTTAATTCTACTTTTGAATATGAAGGTTTTCATAAATCTTTGTAGTACTGAGTAAACCTAGAAAAAAATGATTAAGAACTATTTTTAATAGAATTTTAATTAACTTTTGAAATTAGCTATTCAAGTATGCTAGTATTTTTATGGTTTATGATCTCTCTTATAAATTTTAAAACAAAATATCTATAATAAATTCCATTATCTTTCTTCAAACATAGAAAAAAAATTGAACAAAATAAGTATATTATTTTGAAATTTTTTTTGATAGTAAAATATTTCAATATATATATATATATATTCCTCAATTTTTTTCCATTTATAGAAACCCACAACATTTATCTGTCCAATCACTGACTTTATGCCATACTTTAGCCTATATTTGGCAAGTAACCTATCATAAAAAATTATTTTTAAAACACATAATGAAAAATATAATTAAAATTTTATCTATAAAATGTTGATTATAGTGTATTAAAAATTCACAATACACATCATGTGGGGTTGGTTTTTTGGACATCCATGCATTTAATCCAAAAAAATAAATCTTTGTGTATCCTGATTGACTTGATTAGCATCCGGTGCTTCCTAAAAAACATCCAAAAATAAGTAATAGAAAATAAATAAATATATATTTTGTGTGATTATATTGTAGAGTTTTACCTCTGCATAATAGAAATAAAAAAGAGTATGTAATCTGTTATTTTTTTCTCAAACACATCGCATAGAATAACTTTTTTCTTCTCAATTTACTTATTTGGAAAAGTAATATTTTCCATAGAAATGATATATGGATTAATGAATAAAAATCCTGATTCTCACAATTTTCACTTCATATAGTAGTAATAGAAGTCTATGTAGAAAATATGAGTAGTTATCAACTTTATTAAACATATTATCTCACTATTTGGAATGATGTATTATGAAAATGTTCCTCATTTATATATTCAAAACTAAGACTCCCAACCATTCATGCTATAGAATATAATTTATACACTCAAGAATAACTATATCTTTCATAAAAGTTCCATATTATTCTTCTTCATATGAAATTTATGCTATATTTTTATATTTAAAAGTTGTATATTCATGAATTTGTAAAGATAATAAATGTTTCTCTGGAACTGGCGGGGATAAGGTATTCACGAAAGGTCCTTTTGATTTCTTGGTTTATGCACTTGATTTTCTTGATCCAACCTTCCATTTACCGATTAATTTAACCACATGTAATATCATACCTCACTTAATAATTTTTTTTATCAAATATTATAGGTTTTTTCATGTGATTTTTTTAAAGTCACACATCATGTATATTTATAAGATTAGATGGACATGCTATGAAATTTCCAATATAATCATTGATAATCATAATATCTAGATAATTAAGTTGAATAGGAAAATTTGTAGTCAGATCATGATCTACCTCAATCCGCACACTCATGTGATCTTTTGAGAGTTATTTTAGGTATAGCTTGTCTCCCAGGATATTATATATCCTACCCCTCAAAACAAGGTGGTGCGTGGGTGTTAATAGATAGAAATCACATACAACTGTACCCTATAAAATTTTAGTAATATAAAGTTATTAGAAGTTGTTTGATTCACATTTATGAGAAAGAGTAATGAAAAAATTAATTACCTTGGGTAAGGTATGTAGTTGAGGTTAATGACTACCCTCAAAGGTAGTGGGGTTTTTTGGTTCATGTGCGGATGTTTATTCCATCTCTGGTTCCCTTTTATTATTTCTTTTGTACTAGTCTTCCAAACCATACCAAACAATAAAATCTTTCAAAGATGATATTTATATCTAAAATCATTTTAAAATATTATATTTATCTTCATGTGGTTTTATCTTCTCAAAATATGTTTGGGGATACACTCCAAAACCTAATACACTAACATGACTTTATTGATTTGGCCGCTTCAAAGCTACAAAAAGTAGTTTTTCTTATGGTATGGTCGCTGCTGATTCTTGTGTTTATAACCAATAAAAAAATATGAACATAAATAGATATTTTAATATAATATTGTTATAAAGAATAGTTAATTACTATCATGTCATACTTACACATTTTTTCTATAATGATTTTTTGTTTTGATCAACTAGTTTACCCCCTTATTTAAATGAGCCTCCTTCCATAACACATGATTTGAGATTTAAGTGGATTCAGATTTTGATTCATCAATCTTCATATAAACAAAGTAACATATTATGTTTCATATCACATAAAATATTTGTTTTTTATTTAAAATAAATACCAATTTCTTATCAAGTGAAGTGTACCCCATCTTCTCTTTGCGATATGGGTACATTGGTTTTGATGCATGTTCCCTATTTTAAGAACTCTTTTTATGTTTCATAAATTAAAATTTTTGAGTCAAATTGGATAAAATAAATAATGTAAAATAATATATTATCAACTTAAATGAACCTAAAATTATTTATCGTTATTATGAATGATAAAATAATTCCACGTTTCCTTCTTTATTATGTGTGTATAACTAACTTGTGTTTAGGGATTTACTTTCCCCTCAGCAACCCTAATATGTAACTTGGTAAGAAGAGTCTTGAAGCCTTTATGAGATTTTATATAATCAATTAAGAGTAATTTATTTTATATATATTCTAAATTAAATGAATATTTAAAAGAATAAAGAAAATTAAATCAACATTTTATTATATAAATTTTAGGTTAAATAGAGAATGTATATCATAACATTACCTTTAATTATTCCCAAATGTTTTCCTTTGTTATAGGCTAGATGAGGCATAATGAATCAATATCAATCAATACATTCATCCTTATTGTGAGCCCAGGATAACTAATGATTATTGGATGGTTGGGATAATTAGGTTGGCCTCGTTGATTATAACCCTCCTCAAATTTTATAACCTTACTTCTGGTAATGATAATTTTATTCAACACTTTGATGCTGCAACATTCTTGTTTTTTAATCAATATACTGCTGATTCCCTAATTATTATGTAGTTTCATCATCAACAGTAAATTCATCCTTGGGATTGGAAACATCTTCATGAGATAAAGAAATTATATGCATGTGTAGTTAAACATTTAATTTTTCTTGAATAACAACAATGTAAACACAAAAAATGATTTAATAAGGGCCATATGCATGCTCTATTGAAGACTTGATGAACCCTTTAACTATATCTTCACACAATTTTGTCAAATTATTAGAATGCATTGATTTTTATATAAATGATTAATTAAATTTAAGAAAATAATTAATCCACTATGAAAGGTGTTATCATTTGAATTCATCTAGTGCTAAAGGTTATATACAACATTCAACCTCATCATATTCATCTCCTAAACTGTTATTATTTCATTTTTTTGCTTGAGACTTATCCTACATCTCTTTTGGACTTGAACCAATATTTCTTGAACTAATCTAAAAAGTAGTCATCCCATATTGGGTTCCAATTATCATTTTGAATGACTATTTCTTAGAGTAGTTCAAGAAGAATATAATAAATTGGGAATGAGTCTCAATAACTATTTGGGAGATGAAGCTGATGAGGATGATTTTTGTCTCCTTAAAACTTTTTCAATTACCACATATTAATTTAAAATTTCAAATCTCATCTCAAAATGATAAATGGTTCCTTACACTACCATGAGAACATTAACTCATCCCCAATGAGTTGCACCATCAATAATCTATGTTACTAGTCATTTTCACTCACCTGTATCTCAAATATAAGATCTCTAGGTCCAATGAGGTTCATGTGTATAGTGTGTGTATATAAATAAACAAGTAAATACTAACAAGGCCCCTAAAATAAAAAATAATTTATATATTTGAGTATTTATTCAAAGTATAAACACTCAAAATGAACACGTAAGTCAAGTCATTATGTACTAACTAGGACACCATGATAATCAAATACACCTACTTAGTTTCATACAAAGGAATTATAATAATCATACCATAAGTTTATATCATGGTTGTTCTATGACATTCAAATCATTTCACTAATAAGAGATAAAAATTTGAATAATAGGAGGAGGAAAAATTATTTATCTCCCTCTAGAAATATCCACATCATAGGTACCAAGAGTTTCGACCTCAAACCCCTAGCATCCATGACTATACCTCATTGATAATCATCATTTGTACTAATCTCACTAAAATCATGAAATGGGTATAACATAGCCATTTTTCTTAGGAGGTTCATTTGAAATATGGGGAAGTCTTTATATAATCGGCCCACTTAGGAAAGAACCACACAATGGGTGCCACAACAAATTATTTAAACCTAACTTCTAAAAAACCATAAAGAAGAACAGAAAACATAACAAATTTCACATCACCCTCAATATATACCTCGATGAATCAATAACATGTTTATAATAACTCAAATTCTAACATACCATACCTACCCCTCACAAAATACCCATCATATTCTAATATATTATACTCAAAGATCATATATATATATATATTTATGTTTGGTTAATTATGTAAAGTATGTTAAACAATTTTACCTATTGTAAAATTATTTATTTTATGAAATTAATTTTTGTACTTGTTTTCCTTAATTTTTTAAATTCTTTAAATTATATTAGATCATTATTAGAAATTATATAAGCTCCAAATTTTTTTAATATTTATTAAGGAATTTAGTTTTAATATTTTTGTTCCATAAAATTGGATCTACCTAGATTGAAAACCACTCCTTGGACCCTATGTGGTTTCTAGTTTGGACACATTAGGTGCAACTAAAAATGTGGGAAACATGTCAAAATATTGTTTATAGTTTAATATATTACAATTATATCTAGATACTTCCCTTGAAATATCATAGATTGGATCATGCAAGGTAATGATATATGATTTAATAAACAATCTAATATGTTAGTAAATAAATTACCCAGGCATTGATTTAGAAATTCACTAATGAAACCATAAATTTTCTATAACATAGATACAATGGTTTTTCAGTATCACCATATAAGTGTGTTATTATTGGTGGCATATCAATTTACACTATTTTAATATCAATAATAATTTCTTCAATTTGATCAAACTTATCAACCTAATAATTTTAACCATTAATAGATATTTAATTTCATCCAATTTCACCATGTCAAATCCAGATACTATAACATGTATTTAAACCATAAAAAATTAAATTATCTTTAATTTCCCTACTTTGAAACTCTATCTTATGTAAAAATTTGAACCAAAGATAGAAAAAACAAGAATTTTTTTTGGAATATTATATTTTGAAAATTATAAGAAATCATCAACCCTTTTCTCATATTCATCACTTGTTCATAGTGTTGTAATAAAACTAAAATTCACTATCACCTATAATAAATTTAAAGTACTAAATATTTCTTTTGAAACACTAAATTGAAATTTAATTTTATAAATAAAAATTAAATTAAAAAAATGAAAAATATTCCACAAATAAAATAATGGAAACATATTTAAAAAGGTTTCCCCTTAGACTATTCAATTATAATCCATTCTGAAAACATTTCAAAAAAAAAATCTGAACATCGATTTTAAAAGGTTGACCACAAACAAAACTCAAGTTTTCTTTCTTTTCATTATATAATTTTGTAATTATTTTTTTCAATATATATATATATGTATATAAATTATAAAATAACATTAGGAATAATATATTGGTAATGAGAACAATATATATAGTGATAAGGATCCATATGAAGTCATACAATTTTATACATCATATTGAAAATAAAAATGTCACTCCACGTAGTAAATAAAAAGTGATATATACTATTAACATGATCATATATAGAAATGGTTTAATTTTTTTCGAATAATATTCAAAATAAATTGTGATATTATTCTCCTTATAATATTATTTTATAATGATCAATATTAGTGTACTCTATGAATAGGGATGACGTATAAAGGAACATTAGGGAAGTGATGATGTTTTTTGATGAAATAGTTATTATACATGGTGAGGGTTAAGTTGAAAAATTCCCAGAGGAATTTTATATAAATATTAAACTGTAAAATCAAAAATAAATAGGGGATACATCTAAAAAATTATTATATTATTCTTGTGTTATTCAATCTGAATTATAAACTAACCCCTGTATACTAAAATTACATAATCAAAACAATAAAAAATTTCCCAAGTTGATCATTTAAATATATATTATAAATAATCAATATTCAAACTCCACAATCCATTTCACATTCAAAGATGGCATTCAAAATGAAAGAATACAATATTCATTAATCATACAAAAACTCATTTGGTAAATTAAACATACCTTACATGATTTAAAAAGATTAATAATGAAATTAAACAAACATTAAATTTCATTAAAATTCATTAGAATATTTTCAAGATACTTATTTATAAATAAATCATTCCTAAAACATAGCACTAGTTAAATAATAATTCAAAAACATTAAACATACCTTAGTTTTCCTGACACACATTAAATAATCATTCAGTAAAATATATCACCTACAAAACATACCTTAGATACCCATTTATAAGAAAATTAACTTGATTTATTACACTCATTCATCAAATAATCATACAAGAAAAACAAAATCCCCCCAAAAAATATCAAATAAAATAGACCTTGGATTTGTTGAAAATTCAGGATTATGACTAAAACCAACAAATAACTATCAAAGAGAATTATTGGTAGAGGAAGAAGAAAAATGGGAAGTTGATGAAGACGACGGTGATGGTGAGAAAAATAGTGCTAAAATTAGAAAGAGCCATGCGTGATGGTGGTGATAAGAACGAAAATAATGAGGAAGAATGAGAGAGACTGATCATGACTAGAGTTATAAGAGAAGAGAACTGGGGTTTGTTATGATTGAGAACACCACAATAATGCTAACCGTGGAACCCAAACAAGTAATCAATGAGAGATGATGAGGAGAAAATAACATACCTTGGATTCTAGCCTTGATTTATCTAAGAGAACATATAGGAGGAGTACCAACAGTAAGGGAGTTCCACAGGAGCTTGAGAATCATGACTGAATGAGTCGTGATTAGGGTTCTTTTAAATACATCAGGGAGACGTTTATCAATGCTTCTAAATTCTTTTTGATAAAGATACCTTTTATCAGTGCTAAATTATTTACCATTGATAAAAGATATCTTTATCAGCACTAAAGTAGCACTGATAAAGCTCTACCTTTGTAAATATATTTATAATTACTTATTTATAATTATAAATATATTTGTATCATTTTATATATTTATATAATTATAAATATATTCAATAAATATATAAAAATATAAATATAGTTAATATATTCAATATTTAAATATATTTATTATAATTTTATAATTTCAAATATATTTATATCATTATATATATAATTATAATATATATATATAAATATAAATATTTTAAATATATTCATTATTTAAATATATTTATTATAATTTTATAATTATTTAAATATATATATATTTATAAATATATAAATACTTTTAAAAAAAAATAATATTTATATTCTTATATCATTATATATATATATATAATAAATATAGTAAGTATACATTTATAAATATATAAATTTATAAATATAGTAAATATACATTTATAAATATATTTATTTATACATATTTATTTACAAATATATTTTTAACATTATTAATAAATATATAATCTTAAATTCATATATCTTAAAAATGAGTGAAATTGAACGATTAAAAATAAGTACACTTTAAAAATATTTATTAAAAAGATAAGTTTTATTAATTAAATATAAATTTTTAAAATATATGGATATATATTGAATTAAAGATGAATACATATTGAAAACACTCAAAAATAGTAAATAAATATATATAAATAAATTATATAAAATGATTAGTTTAAAAAAAAATTAAAATGAATACGTAATACCTAACAGTAATAATATTAAAAATAAATAAATAAATTTACCAATTAAAAAAATATAATATTAAATGTATCATTTTATAATGAAATTATAAAATGAATACTGAAATTTGAATAAATTGCATAAATATTAGGTGTATGTCCTTCTATATAATATTTCATTGCTTACATATTTATGTGTGTGCATTGTATAAAAAAATGCATTAATTATGTATATGTGTTTGAAATCAATGTAACACACATTTGATATAAATTAAATTGAAAAATCAAACAAAATTCATTTATTTCCATTACTTGATTCAATTATAGTGTGTATTTTTAATTAATATTAATATTTAATTATAAAATGTTTTTCACTAAGTATATTATTTAATGTAAGTATAAAAATTTGGTATTATATAAATCATATTTTTGAAAGAATTATATACATTGATATATATATAGAAATATAAAATAATATATATCTATATTAAATGTATTAATGAATAACTTTGTATAAAAACCATTAAAAATGAATAATACATTAATATTCATGTTTTTAATTATAAAATTTTATTAATTTTCAATATTTTTTAATATATATTTATTATTACTATTTATAATATATATATATATATATATTAAACTTATTCATTTCTATTAATAATTATTTTATAAGTAATTTTGTAATTTATTAATTTTTAATTTTTTTATTTAATTACTAAAATTTATTATTTTTTAATTTCTTCGTTTAATTATTAGAATTTTTTAATTTTATATATCTATATTTTATATATAATATTTATTCATATTTCTAATATATATATATATATATTAAATTTATTCATTTTTATCAATAATTTTATTAATTAATAAAATGGTTAATATTTTTCTTAATTTACTCATTTTTAATTTTTAATTTTTTAATTATTTCATTCTATTCATTTTACATATCTATATATTTAATATATACTATTTATTAATATTTATAATTTATATATATGTATATTAAATTTATTTATTTTTAATAATAATTATTTAACTAAATAAATTGTTTATTATTCGGGACCTTTATTAGTGCTAAAAAAGTTCCGATAAAGGGTCCCTTTATCAGTGCTAAAAAAGAGATGATAAAGGGTACCGTTTATCAGTACTACATAAATGTGTTGATAATGGTTTCCCATTATCAGCGCTAAAAAAGGGATGATAAAGGGTACCACTTATTAGTGCTTTTTTAGTCCTGATAACGATGTCATTTATTAGTTGATTTTGTTGGCGCTAATAAGCCAGTGCTATTAAAGGTCTGTTTTGTAATAGTGTATGCCTTTTGAAAAAGGCAATTACACTTTTAGAATATTTACACTACTAAATTTGAAAAAAACCTTTTGAACTAAAATGTTTTAAATGTTTCCTCCATCCCAGAGTTCAGCATTAAGGACAATATTGGGTTTTTAATTTAGGGTAGGGATCTTAATTTTTGTAAACTATGTTTTAATGTAGTATACATCAATATAGCCCTATATTTTCTTAAAATTGAAAACCTTTAATTATTTCATTATTAACCTCAATGTATGTATATTTTCCTTAAACTGGAGGAATGTTCTTTCTATATGGAATGATTAATAATTTTTTTTACTAAGGTACCAATCTCATAACATCATTTATATTTCTTTATTTTTTGTCCAAATTTTGGGGAAAGATTTATAAAATTAACTGGTTATGAACATTTTAACTAGACTTCAAAATCTTATGATTTGCATTTAAATTGGTTATGAAATGAACACCTAATATTTATAAACTTTTTATTCTTTAAGATAAAACTAGTGGATGAGTTAATTATACTTACTTTTAATTATTAAACCCACTCATCCCCTGGTTGTGACTAATATGTTAATTTTTTTTTAGTTTTTTCACTTTTTATAAAAATGAAATTTATGAAATTTTTTTAAATGATTAGTGAAGTTTGTTTAAATATTTTCGATTTTTTAAATCTAATCATTTTTGTAAAACCAGAAACAAATTTATGGCCAAAACACCATAATTTTTAGAATAATAATATTCTATTTCTTACTTGAAATATTCCATAGGGGAATCACTTTTCAAAGTCCCTTCCTTGGTGGCATCATACATATTTCAATTTTAAGATTAATTTACTTTAACTAATATTGATCAATTGATTAATTGAGGACAAAAATGCTTTAAATATGGGGGAATTTGATATAGCTCTATTTGGATACATGTTTATAACCCAATTTTTATGATATTTTAATTATTTTAATTAAAAAATGTACTTTAATTCATAATAATTTGAATCTGGTTTATTTTGGATGAAAAATGAAATGCTTTCAATATTTTCATACAAATTTAGATTTTAGGAGTCTAATTGGTTGATTGTTCTTTTTTAATTTTTATTTTTTTAAGAAAAAATTTCATTTATTTTTTGGGTAATTGTCATTGAAATGTTGTTTTAGAAAAGTTTAAATGTGTTTTAGATCATCAAATAAATTCTTTCAAAAATCCATATTTTTATATTAAACATCAATTTTTGGAACCATTTTTATATATTATTTCAAATTATATAATTTTGTATAATTTTGAAGTTGTTTTATCGATTTTGGACTGATATTTTTTCACAAAGTGTTGTGTTTTTTATAGAAAACAACCTATGTATCAGTCATGTGAATGCTGTGTAAATGTCAACTTTGAATACCCACATAAAAGTCATTTTAAGATTTCATAAGGGTACCTCTAGGATTGTAAAAGGAAATAGAAGGGTAAACCAATGATTATGAAAGGATATGAAAGAGTAAATCATACTTCATTAATAAATACATCAAGGTACCAATGATTATATTTGGGCTACATAAACATATTTCTACGAATGGGATCTATGTCAAGATACTTCATCTGCTGTGTCTGGGTAGCTCATGCGCTTCAAGAGGCTACACCAAGGTTAGAACTAACTCACATCAGGGTGGCTCCAAGGTGTAAAGACCTATGTTAGGATTGTACCATTCTTAAACTATCTTGTGTTAAGGCAACTCCATGCTTCATCATTATATATAAAGGTTATGAAAGAGGAATTCAAATTGATAAATCCCCAATCCTCAATTAAAATTAAAACAACAGGGGATACTTAAATTCCCAAGATCATGTGGGAGTCTAATCTATCAAAGTAGAGGAAGAACTCTGACCCTTCGAGAGAATCCTAAATAAATAATCAAGAACACATGGGTCATGATATTCATGGTGGAGATCAGAGTTGTACCTCTCTATCTCTCATGGTATTTTAATTATCATAAACACACAATTATGTATCCAATGGTTTCTTTTACATGATTTGGGTCTTTATTATGTAAAATAAAATTAAGAAGTTGATGGATTTAATAGACTTAGAAGTGTCACATTGAGGTATCCTTGAAAATTCAAATGAAGACATTGAAGATCTAAATAAAGTAACAATGGATTTGTTAAAGTTATTGATGGAATATTTAAGGGAAAAAAGTTGAAGCTCCATAAACATCACTAACTACCCAGTGTAGGTAACTGACCATCTGTTGTAAGCAGACCAAACCACCAGTTGTAGTAGGAGTCCACTGGTTCATCAGTGTATCTCATCAGCCAGCCTATAGAAGTATACATTTTGATAAATCTTACGACAATTTCACAAGATAGATGATGACATCAAATAGATAGCTAGTGGCTTTGATCCAAAAAAATCATGGTTCATTTATAAGAGGACTTAAAAGCATTGAATAGGGCCATTAAAGCCCCGAATTGATCCAAGAACACTCTTTTTATTACATTGAATCCTAAAAAAATACATCTTGTGAAACTTGGATTTCATCTAATAAAAAGTAGGTTATTATAAAAAACTCTTTGATTGAATCAAATATGCCTTCCTTCAAAAAATATAGTGATATCCAAGATTCCTCTCTATATGCAATCTTAATATCTCAATATCTCAAAGGATATCACATTAATTACCTCTATATCTATCTCATCAATTTTTATCTATACATATTGAGATATAATGGAGAGAAAATTTAATGGATCTTTCAATGATAGTATTTCTCTTATTTCACCTACCTTCTACAATGGGTTTCTTGATACAATTGGTGAAAAGAAATGGAGGCGAGTGATTACTACTATTGAACTAAAGTAGGTGTGTTTCTTGATGAAAATATGGAAAATAAAGGGGTAATTAATTTCTCAATTTCCATTAAAACAAATGGAATAATAAAAAACCTCTCAACCCATGGGGTAGAGATTTATGGGATCAAATTAAGCTATTTTTAAACCCTGTTATCAAACAATGTTTGCTCTCTCTTTTATTTTTTACATTGCGTTACTAATTTTAGATACAAATAATTTCATAAATTTGATATGATCATTTTCAATGTGAAAAATCACTTTATTAATAATGAAATTAACATTTCAATATGCATAAAATTTATCAATTTATCACTTTTTTTATTATTTCAAAATTATTTTGATTTGAATTCTGTATTTTTATTTATTATTTTAAATTTTAAAAGTAATTCACCCCTCTTTATATCCTACTCTGACCAACATTTGGTATTATAGGTGATATCTATGATTTGATTTTTTTTGTTTTTATTCTACCTCTTATACTAATTTACATTTCTTTGATGTCACAAATTAATATTTTAGGAAAAAATGACATGTCAATTTTTTTAGAAGTATTGGATATCATGTAACATCCCAAGTAAGTAAAGAATAATATATTTTCATATCTATGTCTATTTGTGAATTAGATAGTGATTTAGATGCTTAAAATGAGAATAAATCCAATCTTAAGCATAAAATACTATAATATTTTTAAAAGATTATTTTACAGCCTTTTGATGGAGAACCATTTTTAAATCTAACTTTTGAAAATTTTATAAGCTCTATATGTCAAAATAAAATTATTCTTTAGAATTGGTACATTAAAATTTACTTTGGATAAATTTTTGGTATTTTTCTAACAATGTTCATTTTTTAATTAATAATGAAAAAATTCTTCATTTTACATCAAAACTACTTTTTCATCTAACATAATTATATGGTTATATAATATTTTTAATTGTTTTTGAAGTATAATTATAATATATTTTTACCATTTATTCCAATGGAGGTCATTATAATTAATTTCAATTTGAAATTAGACATAAACAATTATCAATCTTTTGATAGATATTGTTTCTTAAAAACACGCTATTTGTTTTGACAACTGGAATTATTTTTAAATTAATTACTGCAATTTTTGTGTTTGAAATTTGGTAAAATGGATTCCATATTTGTAATTAGAAAGTCCAAATTATGTAATTAAGACTCTTTAGTTTTTGGGAATTATGAATAGTAACGATAACAATTATCTTTAATTATCATGATTAATTAGTAATTGGGTGGTTAAGAGTAATAAAATAATATCATAATAATAAAAAATGAACCCAAAATGTGTCCAAATCCTTTTTTTGTGTCATGTATGACCATGGGATTCCTTGTTCCAACTTATAGACCCCATGGAATCACTTTTGTGTGATAGTGACCTTTTATCATATTATTTTTAAAGGAAAATATAACCAAACTATGTAACACCTAAGTAAAACAAATTTTAGTTTTGTTTACATAAATTATATCTTAGACTATAAATATTCATTAAAAATCTAAAAATATTTCATACATCATGGTATTTATTTATAATTTTTATACATTAAATAAATAAATTTATTTACGACACCATGGTGATGTAGTGATTACCTCATTAATGAACGATTTAAATAAAATGAAAAGATAATGTAAAATATAAGACTTACACTTGTCTAAAACCTATTGGATGGGTGGATTTATAACCCTTATCACCTTATCCTCAAAATATATCCTTGTGGTACCTTTAAAATCTGAAAACCATTTTATAATAAAGTAACATTTCAAGACTTTCCAAAAGTGACCCTCCTCCCTCTTATAAAAGGCCCCCACCTCTACCCCCTTACCCCCACCTCTCAAGCCCTTGGATCATCCAAAATCTACTCATATTATCTCTCCACATACCTCTCTTACTCCTATAATCCTCACTTTGGGTAGAAGTCTTCCCAAGGAAGCCTTTGGCTCAAATAAAAAAGAGTTACCCGATTTAGAGGTAATGTCTTCTCTCGAGTTTCTTCCTTTTATTTTCCTTATTCACTCACCACTATCTTCTTATTATGTGATCCCATAATAACAACAGTATCCTAAATATTCTAGGATGTTGTTATCAAAAGGATTCTACTTACACTTACACACACCTCCGTCTAATGGTTAAATAATACACTGTTTCTGTGGGTGGCGAATTACTGCCTCAAGAAATGATGATTGTTCAATCTTCTTTTAACACCTTTAAGGGTGGAAATTAATATATAACTATATTTATATATGATATATATTATGTTTATGTTTTCTTTATTCTTCTTTATTTTTTTATATAGCAAACCTTTATGGTTTCCATTATGTGTAAACATGATAATTTCATTTGAGGAAGTGCGGACTACCGCCCCCTCAAAGTGATATGACTCATTCATACCATATGTGGTACGTATAAAGGATAGGTTTAATGATATTATATATGATAAAATACTATAATTATAATACTACTATGTATCATTATGTTTTAATTCCATTAAATATGAAATAGAAATGGAAGTAGCGTTCATGCGTTCGTACGACTTACCATCTTCATGAATGGTGCATTTCATTTCTTAACTCTAAATGTTATGTAATATTATAAATACATGTATATGCTGGATATATAATATATATGAAATCCAAATCATGAATATAATTCTGGATATAATGAACCTTTGACCACATGAACAACATGTAATTATAAGAAGTCCATTTTTGACTTAAGTACCAAATATCGACAAAACGAACATTATTAACTTAAATGATTACATAATGTTTATAACATGAAAATGAGTAATATAAAAGGAATAATAAACTTTAAAATGGTTCTTAATAAAGTATAAATTAACATTAGTTTATTATTTAGGGGATTAAAGAATGATCAAGTCAAGTAGGACACGAGGTAAGGGACTTCGTCTCAATCTCCTTTCATGTAGGCATGTTTGGTTTTAATACAAGAATTATTTTATACGCTGTATAAACACCTTTGAATTTTCATTTCATTCAAATGGAATATTTTTATATGAAGTGTTTTACTAAACAACAAAAAGGAATGTTTCTTTTAATGTACACGGTGACGATGACCTTTCTGCCGCCGCCAATATTATTTGATTTTTGGATTCCTCAACAAGACATAATATTTTTAAAAGAAAATAAATATCATATACTCTATTATGTATTTCGGTATTGTAAATGGTTTTGATGATGTATTTTTTATATTAATATATTTAAGTGATATATTATGATTGAAATGTGGAAATGTTTTATTTCCTTTATATTTGTTTTATTCCTTATGATTTTATAATGGTACTTAGACATTTGACGGGTGGTTACATGATAAACCAAATGACGGGTGGTGCTGTGAATACCAGGATGGGTGGTTACGTTATAACCTCCAATGCATTGGGTATGGAAGTTGGCCATATGACTATTCCATTTAGTGAAATGTATGGAAGTAGACCGTATGGTTATTCCATTTAAGTATGTTTATGTTCCAAGTTATCTTTATATGTTATGTGTTCTTTATATGAGTAATCTTTTGGTTACAAAAGGGTAAGTAATTATCTTTTATTTAGTGAAGAGTATTTACTACTTCATAAAGGTGAAAATTATTACTTATGTTAAAGTATTCCTGGTTTACTTGTTGTTTTGAAAAACTAATAGTTTCCTTCTTTGTGTATTCCTTACTGATATTTTTATGCTGATCTGAAGTTTTTGAAATGTTTTTCGCAGGACATAAAGTGGAATAGGGTCAAGGATGGGATCAAGGAAAGTCATGTTGTTTAAAACATGGAACTGGAAATGAATTTTTTTTCAAGAGATTTTATTTTATGAAAAAATGGAAATAGAGTAGAAGTGTCTACTTTGTATCTTTTGAGATGAAATAGTTATGACCTAATTCTATAAAACTCTAAATATGAAAAGATCTCAATGTGAATTATTCATTTAATTCAAGATTAAGTAATGTATTAAGGCTGGGTCTTTATAGTAGGTATCAGAGGTCGATTTAGACAACTTTAGGAGTTAGAATATTGATAAATTCATGTCCATAAATTAATGTATGGTATGATTGAAATTATATAGCATTTAAAGATTACCATGTTTCTTCGCCTAAGATATTTCTGTGTTCAGAATGCTTTTCCGTAGAGGAAACAGGGCAGCTATATTGGGACGACATCAGGAGAAAAAAAACCCTTCCAAATCAGCAACCTGAGATGGTCGGAATCGGAACTGAATAGTTTGTTGCAGTGATGGAATGGATGACTCAGGATATAAATGGTGGTGGTATCCATACACGAGATCAGCCAGATCAACCACAGAAGAACATGTCAGTATTGGAGAATTTTATGAGGCAACATCCCCCATCATTCAGAGGATCATCTGACCCTGTTCTAGTAGAAGGGTGGATTAAAGCACTAGAGAATATTTTTGATGTCATGGGGTGTTCATAACATCAAAAGGTTAGTCTCGCTGTTTACCATTTTGAAGGTGAAGCTGATCAGTGGTGGTTGATGGTGAAAAATATCTGGGATAGTGAAGAGATATATGATCTTGAATGGGATTAATTCAAAGGTATGTTTCTTGATAAATATTTTCCTAATGAGGTTCGTCATAGTATGGAAAAGAAATTCCTAGAATTGAGGGATGAGGATGACTTAGTGGCTGCTTATGAAGCAAAGTTCACTCGACTAGCAAGGTATGCACCAAATTTCATACGAGATCTTGATAGTAAAATCAACCATTTTTACTCAGGATTAAAGACAAAATATCAAAGGGAATTATATTCTCATGAGTTAAAAAGTTATGAAAAACTTGTTCGATGTGTGGAGAAGGTGGAAATGGAGTTTTCCGATGATAAGGTGTTCTTTGACAAACAATAGAATAAGAGGTACCATTGGCAGGAAAAGGGAAAGAATTCATCCAAGAAGCCTGGAGGTAAGAAAACCAAATATCCATCCCGTGAGAAGTGTGGTAAAATGCATCCTGTAGAATGTTTATCCATGTATGGAAAGTTCTTTCGGTGTGTTAAGTCTGGTCATATTGCTTGTAACTATAAGGAAGATGGTCAAGCAGAAGCGATAAGATGTTACAAGTGTAATGAAATGGGTCATTATGCAAATTAGTGTCTAAAGAAGAACTCAACTGAGGGAAATAAGCAAGACTACAAGCAGAAAGGGGTGGTGAAATCCTTTGAAACTACTTCATTAGATGTTGGGCCATCGAATGAAGTAGTATCAGGTATGCTGTTTGTTTGTTCAGATTATGCCAATGTGTTGTTTGATTCAGGGTCTAAACATTCTTTCATTTCTGATAAGTTTTCTAGTAAATTGGGAATTTCATCTCAATATATGAATCATGACCTTATGGTAAAAACACCAAGGGGAAACATTGAGACAAAAAGAAATTGTAAGAACCTTACTATCCTTGTGTGTGGAAAGAATCTACCAACAAACATTATTGTTTTCCCTCTAGTAGAGTTTGATGTTATTTTGGTCATGGATTGGATTTCTATTTATCATGCTATTGACGCTCCTTTCATCATAGAATCTAAAGATTGGAAAAGGGGAATATCTGAGCTCAAAGTGATTCAACCTCTGGACAAATATCAAAAATTGACAAAGGAATGAATAGGAAGAACATTGCACAAGGGTCGCGCAAGTTCTACAATGGTCGCGCAAGTACACTTGCACACCGCAATGGTCGCTTAAGTACACCTGCGCGCTGAAGGGTCTCACAAGTCACTTGCGTGCCCTAGTTGATAACCACCCGGGGTCTTCTCCAGCCAATAAATACCCTCGGTGGTCCCCCCATTTCGGGAGGAATTTTTCTAGAATTCAGATACAAAGCTCTGAACGCCCAAGTCTCTTCTTCAGGTCTTCCAAACACTTCTAAGGTAATTCTTTACCTAGAATGGAAGGTCTAAACAAGAGGAGTAAGGTATAAGTGTTAGAATTCTCTAACACTTGCGCGCCTAAGTGTTTTACCCTTAAGGGAAATGAACATACTTGCACGCCGCCCTACTTCTTCACCATAACTTGCGTGCTATCTTATAGAAAGCCTCTAGGGATGATTCTAAAGGATTTGATCAAGAATCACCCAAATATTACTCTATGGGCTGAAAACTGCACAAATACACATGTTCCACACAGGTATACCTGCGCGACCAGGACTTATGCGCCCACGCAGTACCTGCGCGCCTGCCAGGACTTGTGCACCCCTACCTTTTTGGGTGCCTTTCCTGCCCATTTTACCCCTCTTATGCCATTCTACCTCTCCAATTCAAAATTCAGTCTTCAAGACACTCTTCAAAGCCATTTATGGCATGATTTCTTGATTTGGATTCCTTATCTGAAAGGAACTACATGGAACATCTCTCAAAATCTAGTGATTTACACATCTTTATGTCACTAAATATTGAAATTTCATTCATTCAACCTCATCCTTTAAGATGAGATAATCCTTAATATAGGCATCTTATTCAGGAGTAAGCCCCAGTCCAAATTCTCATTACTGTGGCCATCCTCTTTAGGAATAATCCCCAAGTCGTCTAATCTGGGCATCCTCCTTAGGAGTAATCCCCAGTCTTAAAGCTCCCAAATATGGGCCCCCTTTTCAGAAGTAAGCCCCAAAACTTAATCTCAAATATGGGCCTCCTTTTTAGGAGTAAGACCCAGTCTCAAATATGGGCCTCCTCCTCAGGAGTAAGCCCTAGTCTTAATTTTCTTTTGATCTGGGATTCCTTTTTAGGAGTAAAACCCAATCATAAGTCCCCTCATAACTTGGGAATCTTCCTTAGGAGTAAGCCCCAAGATTAGAGTATCCAAATCTCAATGAAGCACATATACCTTTATGGACCCTGTTCATGGATTTCCTCCCTGAAGTAAATCTTAATCCTCATTTATTTTGGGCAGTCATACACACATAAGCGCCACATCATTGCATCTTTCGTGGCACAAATTTTCTGGTTTCACTGATACCTCTTGTTTCTCACACCGAGCATGACTCACGTGAGCTTAGAGTGTAAAAGTAATCATGACATATTCCATGAGTCATCAATCATGCATAAAAATCATACTCCCTTACTCGAACTACGTGGGTTCTGATTCCTTTTCTAAAACAAAGGATACGTAGGTAGCCCATCAGCGGGTACGATCCCAACTCTGAAATAATCCATGTCCTCCTAAATGACAATAAACTTCAAGTGCCCCACTGAGTGGATTTAAAACCAGTATGGTCATCATAATGACCAAGAGACTTTCATGTATTTTTAAGGATACCATCAACTAAGAATCTCTAACAAATACAGATGATTATTCATCGATGAAGAACCTCGAATACATATAAATGATTCTCTGAATTTCCTACATATCGATCATTGATTGTCAGACTAAAGGAAAGCTCATTTTATACTTGGTAATGTAATAAGGATTCACGAACATAACTTAAATCTATAAAGAGAGTCCTGGTGTAGACAATAATTCCCCTCAAAAAGGTGTGATGAGTCCGACCTCCCATCCTCTCGACCAATGAAAATTCCTAAGACTCATCAGTCCACAACTAATGAGCACCTACCTTTGTAAAGTAGGTCCAAATGGATATAGAATCATTGGATGTTTCCGGTTCTACGAACAAACCCATTAGAAACCGATTGTAATGTTTGAACCTTCAATCAATGAGGTCATCCCCAATTCTAGAGGGAAACAAAAAATGGTGAACCTGACGTGAATCCTTAACCAAGTTAAAATGATATTTTTCTTATTTGTTAGGTCCCTATTTAAACTCAATGAGAGGGCCAAAAAAAATAATCATTGACATATGTTCTCATCCAAAAGATGTAGTGGCTGAATTTATCTTGATTACGCCTGTTATATCAAACAGACACTCTTTTCCAAGATCTTATGCATTTCCAGAATGGATTCTCTTAAGTTCACATCTGTGAATACATCTACTGTGAAAACCTCTACTGCAAATGCTACTACTGCTACTCCTGCTGGATCATTGTCCGCTCTGAGGACGACATCACCTACTCAGCATCTTCAACACTGGGTATCAAATGCGCTGGTTAAGGAGTACCGTCAACACGGTACCATTCCAACTATGGAGGCTGCTCTACAAGCCCTTTAAGTGAACAATTCACCTTGGTCGTCTGGACAACGATGACCAGGGATCAAGAAGCAGGCGATGATAACTACCGTCTCCAAACATTTCGGGTCGTTATCCCCGGAACGCAATCACCATTCACTCCCATATTCTAGGGAGGTGAATGAGAAGGTCCCTCAGGGACTTAATTAAAGGAAGCAAGAGTCCTTCCCGAGGGCTCCCATCAACCATCACCGCCAGAATCGTGCGACAATGCACCCTCAACATGATGAGGGTGTCGACTCCAGGTGTTCGGCTCAGGTTCCCCGAACCCGAGCTGGCAAGACGAATCGCCAAAGGCAAAATAAGATTAACAGTGAGCAAGTTATTATCTCTGCCATTTTCAGAGAAGTCCACCAACCTAACTTGGTGGCAAACAACGAGCGGACACACACACCTACCCGTTTTAATTCCACTGTCCAGCAGACTCATCTGGAAGCATCACGCCAATCCCACCAGGTAATTCCGATGGAGTACTATAGGTAGGAACATATACCTATTTATACGTCATTCGCTAGTCAGCAGACTCGTCTGACTACATATGAAGGAGCTCTTCAACCATGTTTGGCGAAGTAAAATCATCAGGAACATAAACCTGCTAGTATTGATTAATCCTACCAACAGTCTCGCTTGGTAGCACACAGAGAAGTCAGTCGGAAATTTCTGGTGAAAAACAGGAGGCAGACTCAACTCTCTGCCCCCACACTTGAGTACTGTTAGGATTCACTGACAGGAAAAGGAGGACAAGAGCAGACACATACACCTACTCCAAGCACGGAATGGACGTATATCCCCATTCTGGCAGCTGAAGTCACCAAGCATATTCTATCAATGGTGAAAGAGCAGAATCAAATCCCTGCTCATATTCTGGATGCTTGCCAGGATATTATAACAGCTTCAATGACATCTCAGGGAAAGACACATAAATCTATCCCTACCAGTGGAGTGACACATCAATAGTTCACTCCAGAACAAACACACAAATCTGTTTCATTCTAAGAGGGTTGTGGGGCATACTTCCCCATATCATATGGACAACCGAGTCAGGCACATATACCTGATTTGAGTGGAGATCGTCAGCCTAACCTGGCCATCTCTCCTGATCAGGCACATACACCTACTCAGAGCATCCACATTAGGCAACAAGTGGTTTTCAAGGCAAGTAAGAAGGCGTCTAAAAAGAAGACCCGCCCAACAGAGTCAAGAGATCAAGAGCCAATCTGTAACAAGGCCTTGCTCGATGATGGAGTTCTTGAAGCCCTCAGACAATTATCTGTTGGAATTCAATATTCTACTCCCTCATTTCCCAATAGCTGGAACATTAATTCCAAAGGTCTTCAATAGACACTTCCTCATGAAAGCTTGCTTCATGACAATTCGGTCGATCTCGAAGTTTCATCTTCAGATGAGAGCCACAGGAACCCTCTGTGTGGTCAGAAGACCAAGGAGCAAGAGATATCATCTCTTGTTGTAACCCCATGGTGGTCCTCCCCATGATGATGAATTTTTCTGTGAATTTCCTCTCCACAGTAGTGATGCACATTGCCCGAAAAATGCTCCAGTGGACAATGTAGTGCTAAGAAAGCCCTCTTATCTTGAGGCACTTGCAAACGCGAAACCAGTCATGTCTGATGCTTCATCGCTAGCCGGTGAAATACTTTCTCAATCAGAAGATAGCCTAGGGTGTAGGTCATTCTCCGAACCACCCCTAAGTCATGCATCTTCTAGTTTGATCAGTGATTTCTCTACCAATCTTGTTGAATCTGATGAAGTAACAAGGAAACACCAGCTTTGGTCAAATCAAGTAGAAGAATCTTCATTGAATGATAAAGAGGAAATAATGAACATGAGAAAACAACTTGCAAAGGGTGAAGTTCCAATCATGTGTTGGCCTCTGGTTGACTCTCAGTATGACATTCCAGATATGTTGACGGAAGATGGGATTCATGATATTCGTCTCAACATATTGAAAACTATTTGTCAGTTGAAAAAGAAATTATTATCTTATGATGAATATGAAAATCATGTTAAGATAATAGAAGGGTTACAATGTCAAATTGACTTGGAATCTCTATCAGTCTCTCGATATTCGAAGGCTGAAAATCAGCAGAGAGCCCTTCAGCATTCATACCTTGGCGCACTAAGAAGATTTCGCCAGTTAATTTCTAATTCCCCATCTGGTATTCATGTTAGAGGATGGGGTGTTCATGGAGCACTACATTTCACTGTGCTCTCCAGTCAGCAAAGCCCGCCGAAAATGGTCTCATGCAATGTTATTTCCCGTGGCTGGCCACAGTCAATGGGTTTTGTTTGTAATCAAAATCTTGCCCAAGAACAGGCCTCAACTAGTTCTTCTCAAAATCAAGAATACGGAGAACAATTGTTGAATTACTCCTGCATCAAGAAAACGAGAATATTGAATAGTCCTCTCATATGGAGCAAGCACATCATCAAGTGACAGAAGTTTCGGAAATCATCTAATGGTCTTTCGAGCCGGGTGATAAAAGTGGATAAAGGTTGATGCATCCAGCTAATTTCCGGACCAATATCTGCAATATCAGGAGAGATTTTAAGAATGTATCAGACATAGCATGTTAATACCACCCCAGCTTGCCAGACTGGGGACTCTTTTAAACCAACCATCGGAATCAACAAATAGAATTCGAGGAGTTGAGCGGAAACAGCAGGAACAGCCCCAGTCCACAGGACTGGGGACTTTTTCAAATCATCAATCCCCTCCTCAGAGAAAGTCGGTCTTTTATCAATTGGGGAAGAAGCCTCAAGAGGAACTAAGAGCCAAATTATCAGGAGATTCCCTCTAAATTATGGTTCATCAAGAAGTTCCTGAGGGATTGAATGAATAAAAGGCAATGTCTCATCAAAGATATGGAAGAAGACAATATCACAGAAATGTTGATAGAAGGGATGCGATGATTTTTGCATCAATCAATTACATCAATTCCATTGTTGTTGATCCACCAGATGAGGCTCACTCAGGGGACTTAGATAAAGAGGTTCCTGCTTAGGAAGTTGTATGCATAGACACAAATGAAGAATGTGTGCGTACACGAAGTCAAATATTTACCCAAAATCTGGGTGTTCCTTCAAATAACCAACTTCCCCCTTTCCGAAAGGGATCAAACAAGGGGAAGGTAAAGAATCAGGTTACATATCCTCCCTTTGGAGAAGTCCAATCACTCTAACTAGAGAAAAGATTTGTGCAACAAGAGGATGAAATGAAAGAATTGTGGAGGTTGAACGCAAAACTACTTCAAGGTAGTATTCCTCCTAAGCATGCTGGAGTCAGTCAGCCAAGGGAGTTTGTTGCAGCTACTAAGATAGATCAAGAATATACTCCTTTATCAGTACACCCTCAATGGTCTAATCATACGGGTCAAGTGCAATAACAATTGGTAGTGCTGCCATCGGTTGCAATACCAACCACCACATCTGTCCAAGCTCTAGTCATTGCACCTGTTCAGATTCAAGCTCAACCGGATTTTTCTCAAAAGCTAATAACTACTATTGAGTCATTAACATCTCGGTTGGAATCTATGGAAGGGAAGCATGTGCAGGTTCAACCAGAAAAGAAATCTTACCCTGAATGGGTAGATTCAATCTCTCCCCCATAAAATTTTGGGAACCCTGTATTCCCTAATTTCAATGGATCAGGAGACCCTGAACAACATTTGATGCATTACGTGTCTTGTTGTGATCCTATGATGGGAACTCCAGAACAGCAAGAAGTAGTGAAACTCAGATGCTTCGTGCGAACCTTGCAAGGACCATCTTTTGTCTGGTATTCAAGCTTGAAATCCCGGTCAACTATCTGATGGGAAGATCTCCGTAAATGACATCTTCTTCAATTTAGCTCAACTTTTCCAAATACAATAGTTTTCGATCTTAAAAACTGTAAGCAAAGGGAGAATGAAAGAGTCTCTGATTTCATTGCTCGCTGGAAGGGATTAACATATTCCCTGATCTTAGCACTCCCTCAAGAGGAACTATTACCAATCTGTGTGGAAAATCTGTGTGAAGAATTACGCACACCACTGATCCCTATGAAATACACATGAGGGTTTTGAGACCTTACCTCAATCGCTCAATAGATTGAAGATTCTCTTATACAGTCTAAGGCTAAATCTAATGTAATTCCATCAGCTCCAGGAAGGAGAATGGGTAAAGCAGAAACTACTATAGTTATGCTTAAACAAGCACCTGTACCTGCTTCTACCTCAAAACCTTCATCATTTCGGAGGGCTCTACCTCCTGAGCTCCAACAACAAAGGCCATTTCATCAAGACAATCAAAGAGATCAAAGAAAAAAAAACAATTTGAGGATCTGAAGAGCAAAACATACTCTTTCCGAAATGAACAAGTTCCCAGTTACTTCATTTCGGCTCTGGAAAATAATTTGGTTTAGTTGCCAAGGCCCAAAAGGCCAAACAAGGAAGGAGATGAAGACCACCCCAATTATTTCCCCTTTCATCAAATGTTGGGGCATCCCATCCAGGAGTGTTTTGTCTTCAAAGACCTCCTGCAAAAGATGGTCGACTCAGGACAAGTCAAATTAAAAGGTTTCTCAGCTCAGGTAGCATGTGTTACTGCTATAGTTACAGAGGAGTAAGGCGATTGGCAAAAAGTTAAAAACAAAAATGCACAAAAATATGATGATTTGATGGTCAGAAAGATGATCAACCGAACTCATGCTATTTTGAGAACACAATTGAAGAAACCAATTGTACCTTCTTCCATGAATGCCGCAGAAAAACCCTCTTCACCAGAGGGAAAATCCTCAAAGAAACGGCATGATTCAAAGAAAGAAAAAGAATCAGAAGAATATGAGTACGTGTCAATTCCTAAGTTGTCTTTGACCATGGTAGACTTCATGCCATCTACTTCAAATCAACGGGCACTGCCCCACCAAATGGAACAACCTAAATTGGCTAGTCAGGCAGAGTCTTTATCGGATGAAGAGTTGATTTTCGGTTCTGTTAATATGATTCAATTAACAGATCCATATGCTAGTTGCAGTTTTGATTATAATGAGCCCTAATTCCCTATATCAAATAGAGGAATCAGAGGAAGTTCCAAAGGCTCAGGATATAGGGGAAGACGTGGATCTTTTAGAAGCCACTATTCCAATTCTACCCCTGTTAGAACTGTGTATGCAGCAGAAACTTATGGTAGAGACCTTCAGTGAGCTCAACAAGAACATGAAAGTTCTTCCACACATGGCAGACTCAGCCCTAGCACAATTATTCTGGAAGATCAGTTTAAAGTTCCATCTTCTTCCTCTCAACAAGTAAATAGATCTAATCAGTCTAATATTCCAAAAACAGGAATATTTCCAACTCCCATCCCAATACAAGATGCATCAACTTGAAAAGTATCTGCTTCCAAGGAACCTGCTAAACCACATGTTGTTGTTGGGAAACACAGACCTCTGGATCAAAAGTATGATGTATTGAAACACTTGGACCAAGTACTCGCCAAGTTATAAATTCTGGATTCTTTGAATCTGTCAAAATATCTTCGGGAGACACTCATCGAGGCTTTGTCAAGTCCTCAGAAGTTTGAAACAGAAATTGCTACAGCTGAAGTCTATCACATAGAGAATAATCCTGTAGAATTACATGAAATTATATCTTTTACTGATGAAGATGAAGACGATGTTGTTCATGGGAATATTAAACCTTTGTACTTATCTGGAAAGGTCAATGGTGTAGACGTCCAAAGAGATTTCATTGATAATGGTTCAGGAGTCAATCTCATGCCCATTCGTACACTTCGTCGATTGGGCCTCACAGAATCTGATTTATCTCCTTCAACTATGATGTTACAAGGATATGATTAAAATGAACAAGAACCACTGGGCGAAGTTACACTCAGAACTCAGTTTGAAGATCTTGTATCCAATTCAGATTTCATGGTTGTTGATCAAGACTCAGCCTTCAACATCTTGCTTGGAAGACCCTGGCTACATCAACATACGACTATCCCTTCATCATACCATCAATGTCTCAAATATTGTTTCGATGGTCAATTTGGGACATTGTATGGTGATAAGGCCCCATTCAAGACATGTGAGTCTCAATACATTGAGGTGGAATTCTATCACATTAAGGGAAGGGAGAAATCCACAACAAAAGAGATTACCAATGTTAATGCTCCATATGGTTTGGAGAAGATTCCATTAAATCCATTTGCGCATGTGAGTACATATTATGTATTTCCTATCAGTCAAATTGAAAAGATAGACCCAAATCAAAATACTCTTATGGAAAGATCCATAATGTCAATTACGGCAGTTGAGCCAGACAACATGGGAGAAATTGGTGATCTTCTAGGAAATGATGAAAGCTCAAATGGAGATGTCTTCATTTCATATGCTAAAATACAGAAATTCTATACTTCGCCAATCAGGCCAGAAGAAGTTATAGCAACATCAGTGGTGAACAATGATGTTTATTCCCAATCCATCATCTCCTCTTTATTTCCCAAGGAAGACCCTTCATCATCAATTGGGTTAGAAATGGAAGCTTCTTCTTCAAGATGTTCAAAATTTAACATCTCTTCTGATCATGGAAATTCTAATTTATCATATACTATGCAAGTAGAAACAGAAGAAATAACACATGTTGAATAAGAAGAGAAAGATCTCATAGATGCTCCTCCAACATTTGAAGAGGGTATCTCGACCACCGTGGATGAACTCAGAGAAATAAATCTGGGTACAAAAGAAGATCCACGCCCCACTTTAATCAGTACGACCATGACTCTTGAAGAACAAGAGATGTATATTTCCATTTTAAAATCGAGACATATTTTCTTGGAAATTTACAGAGATGCCTGGGCTTGATCCTGATGTTGCAACTCATCATTTGGGTTTACCAGAAGAACATCGAGGATTTAAGAAAACCGCGAGAAGAGAATACCCAACTTATGCTTCCAAAATTGAAGCTGAAGTGGATAAGCTTATCAAAGCTAACTTTTTCAGAGAAGTTCAATATCCCAAGTGGTTGGCTAATATTGTCCTTGTAAAGAAGAAGAACGAACAAATTAGATTTTGCATCGATTTCATAGATCTTAATCAGCATTGTCCTAAGGATGATTTCCTAGTTCCGATTACAGAACTTTTAATTGATGCAATAGCTGGATATGAAGCAATTTCCTTCATGGATGGATATTCTGGATATAATCAAATCCGAATGGCCCCAGAAGACGAGGAATCTACAGCCTTCAGAGCCTCTCAGGGTGTGTTTTACTACCAGGTAATTCCCTTTGGCTTAAAGAATGTGGGCACAACATATCAGCGTGTCATGCATCGTATTTTCAAACCCTTTCTAGGGAAGTTTTTTGAATGCTATGTAGAAAATTTGGTGGTTAAATCCAAACAACGTTCTAATCACTTGACTGATTTAGAAGTCATATTCCGCAAGCTTTGACAATATAATTTGAAGACGAACCCCTTAAAATGTACTTTTGGGGTAACCTCCGGAAAATTTCTCGGTTTTGTTGTACATCATCATGGTATTGAAGTAGATCTTGAGAAGATAAAGTCAATCCTTGGTATGTCACCTCCTATAAACTTGAAAGAATTAATAGGAATTCAAGGACACTTAGCCTATATTCAGCGTTTCATCGCCAATTTGGCAGGCAAAAGTTTACCCTTCACCAAATTGATAAAGAAGGGATTCACTTACCAGTGGACTGAAGAATGTCAAGAAGAATTCGATATTCTCAAGAAATACCTCTTGAGTCCGCCGGTACTCATGCCACCTGTTGAAGGAAGAACACTTATCCTCTATGTGACAGCTTTAGAGTGATCATTGGGTGCCTTTCTTTCTTAGAAGAATGATGCTGGGAATGAAAACAACCTCTACTACCTCAGTCGGACTATGCTTGAAGCAGAAACCCAATATTAAAGTATTGAGAAGTGATGCTTGGCATTAAGCTTTACATTTAAAAAGTTGAGACACTACCTGCAACATCACGAGGTCCAATTTGTATCTCACAATAACCCGCTCAAATTCATCCTTAGTCGTCCAATGCTTACAGGACGTCTGGCAAGGTGGGCAGTTATTTGGCAGCAATTCGATATTCATTATGTGTCTCAAAAGGAAATAATGGGCCATGCTCTAGATGATTTCCTGGATGAACACCCTTCAGTGTAAGAAACATCTTCAGATATTGAACTCCCTGATGAGGAAAGCTTCTCTATTCAAGAAAGTCCTCAGGAATGGGAAATGTATTTTGATGGTGCTTTCAGAAGTCCAACAGGGAGGAAAATGGAAAATCCTAAATTCAACAAAGTTGGCTTAGAAATTGTGCTCATTTCTCCAGAAAAGGCAGTGTTACCTTATTCTTTCTTATTGTGGGAAGGTGGTACCAATAATGAAGCAGAATACCAAGCTCTCATCGCAGGCTTGGAATTGGCGCTCCAAGCACAAGTGAATCACTTAAAGGTGAAAGGTGATTCAGACCTGGTAATCAAACAAGTCAATGGTGATTATGCCATCAGAAAAGAAGAACTAATCCCTTTGTATGATTACGTCAGAGAGTTAATGGTGGAATTCCCTTCGGAACCGACATTTTTTTATGTCCCGCGATCACAAAATGCTCAAGATGCTGCACTGGCTAATATAGCCACAACTCTGGAATATCCAAATCGAGACGAGACAACCATCAGTATTTCCCATCGTCATGCAATTTCACCTTATGTTCGAATCAGAATAGAGGAAATTAATGAAATTAGTCCCATTCCTGAACCGTATAGTCATACTACAGGATGGATGTCACCTTTCAGGGAATACCTTCAAAATGGAACACTTCCACCTGATAGAGCTGAGAAAGAAAAAATTCTACGACCTATGGTCAATTTTACTCTTTATGATATCCTAGACCACCTAGAGAAAATTCTCTACAAATGTGGTTTTGATGGATTTCTATTCAGATGCATTGATGGTGAAGAGACAATGGCTATCATGAAAGAAGTGCATGCAGGAATCTGTGGTGCCCACCAGTCTGGACATAAGCTGTCTGATCAGATTCGAAGGCTTGGATACTTTTGGCCTTCAATGATACAAGATTGTCTTGATTTCACAAAGAAGTGTCATTCATTCCAAGTAAATTACAACTTCATTAATCAACCTCCAGATTTGCTTCATACATCTAAATACTTGTGGCCATTTTCCAGATGGGGAATGGATGTGGTGGGACCTTACCCTTCAGCTATGACCAAGCAGTTTAAGTATATTCTTACTGCTACTGATTTCTTTTACAAATGGGAAAAGGAAATACCTCTCAAGGAAGTCAGTTCTAAATGCATTGTTAGCTTCATCAAGTCTAACATCATTACCAGATTTGGTTTCCCTTATACCATATTGACGGAAAATGGCACCAAATTCTTTTCATCTGAGGTGAAGAAATTGTATCAAGAATACAACATCAAATCCAACCATTCATCTCGGTATCATGAAGCGGCCAATGGCCAGATAGAAGGTTTCAACAAGACTCTGTCAAATATACTGCAAAATATGGTGGATAAAGATAAGAAATCATGGCCTCATAAACTCTTTCATGCTTTATGGGATTATCGGACTACCACCTACACTGCAACTCGGTCAACTCCATATTCACTGGTATATGGAACGAAATCTGTCTTGCCCATTGAATTTCAATTGACTTTTCTCAGAGTAGCCATTTGTGATCAGTCATCTACAGATGAACAATCTCAAAAGCGATTGAATGAATTGGAACAGTTAGATGAGAAAAGATTGTGTACTTTTCACCACTTGGAAGTATATCAGAATCGAATAATACAAGATTTCAACAAAAAATTTCATCTTCATTGATTCACTCAGGGAGAATTGGTATTAGTTCTCAGAACTCCAATGATACCAGGAAAGAAACCTCCCAAGCTTGAGCCAAAATGGGAAGGACCTTACTCAATACATAAGGTCTACTCTAATGGATCTTATTATTTAATCTAAATGGATGGAGAACTCATCACTACTCCAAACAATGCCAGATTTTTGAAGAAGTATTTTGTATAAACACAAAATATATCATCATTGGTCCGGTATGACCTTAAACTACACCACCGTCCAGCAAGATGTTAAACTGTATCATCCACGGTCCATACATATGACCTTAAACTATTTGTATTACTTTCATCCCACACGACGTTAAAATGTGAAAAAGTTCCCTAATTCGTCCAACATGGCATTAAAATGTGTCCCCTTCATCATCCTTGCTATATGACATTAAACTATACAGCAATGGTCCATGCATATGACCCTAAACTATTTGAAAGTCCCTTTCATCCAACATGAAGTTAAACCTTATTGTTCCTTTTTTGTCCAACATGACATTAAACTATGAAAAAAAAGTCCTTAATACGTCCAACATGATGTTAAAATGTGTTCTCTTTTGTCCATACTGCATGACATTAAACTACACAGTCCTCTTTTTGTCCAACATGACATTAAACTGTGTTGTCCCCATCATATTAACTACATGATGCTAACCTGTACAGAAAGTCCTTTGATACATCCTACATGAAATTAAACTGTACTTTGTCCCTGCTACATGACACTAAACTGTGCAGCACCAATTGTCCTAACCGCAAGACTTTAAACTGCATAGTCCTTTTATATATCCTACATGACATTAAATTGTGCATTGTTAAGTTTGTTGTTACCTTTTGTTTCTCACACCGAGTATGACTCACGTGAGCTTAGAGCAAATTTCAACCATAACACCCTCTCTGGGCCGCTAACCACACATAAGTCCCAACATCATTTTTAGGTCATTGTCCCCAAGAAAAACTTGATCATTAATTCATTATTTAATTGAACTACATGGACTTTGATCCTTGCCTTCCAGGCTGGGTACGTAGGAAAACTCCCAAGGTTAAAGCCCAAAATCAATATCTTCACATCGATTCACCTCCATCTCATACGATGTTGATTCGTGAAACCGCCCCTAGAATCAATATCTTTACATTGGTTCACTTTCGTCCTTGCTATACGACGTTAAAATATACAACACTTTTGTCCAGTATGATAATAAACTATAACATTATTTGATACCCCTACCTGAGAGGGAATCATTATTTACATTGATTTTAAATCATGTTTCATTCCAAAGACTACGTGCATACATGGCAATGCCCGAATTTTTTTTCTTGGGTTAAACCATCATTGCACTAAATTCCCTTTTCACCCTTCACATGTACAAACCATGTTTGTACAGAGGGTAGTTCTAGAACAACGTGGGCTTGATTTCCATCCTTATGGGATACGTAGGAACGTTCGAGTGTCCCTCGAATCCAGCCCCAAGTCTTTGGGCCAAACCCCAAATTCCACTTTCAATCCCTTGGCTGAAAAGTCCCTGTGAAAACACACACTATGTATTTCTTATAATGGTCCAAGCTCTATGAACCTAAACTAAGATATCCAATCCTTTTTTCCCATATGACGTTAAAATGTAGTTTAAGAACCACTTATGGCTTGATTCCCATCCTTATGGGATACGTAGTGAAGTCCAACATTTCCATTCAGGACCCAGCCACAACATGATTATGGTTAGCATTGATCTGTGTATCTCTGAATACATTGGACAATACCCATCTTTATGTATCATAATCCTAACCTTAAATATTTTCAGATCTTCATAACCCTTTTCTTAACTTCTAATCACAAAAGGCATGAAATTCTGAGAGTTCTTTTGCCTGACTATGCAGCACGTGCCCTTAGGCGGCCTTGCATAAACAGTCTACATAACGGACCTATTAGCCAAAAGATGATATTATTTGACTATGCAGCCAATGCCCTTAGGTGGCCCTACATAATTCAACCCCCTAATGGGTTTGTTAAATAGTGGTAACTTCATTCTTGGGAGAAAAATCTCTTTTGTCTTTATTTGTCTTGACAATATGTAAGGATCTGAAAAAATAGCCATCCTTAAAATACTTGTACCATATCCTTTCTCATAATCTGAAAGTATTCAAGTCTATGGTTTATATTCTCCTTCCTTACATTTGAGTCAGACCTTTGTAGGAGTAATATTCATCTAGTTCATCTACAATCTTGTTTGGAAATATCTTCTCCATATTTAAGTACCTCTTTCTATACATCAAACTCTATAATTTGGAAAATTTGAATCTTCATAAACTTTCACTGGCTTTTTACCACCAAGAAAGTAAATTTCTGAGAGTTCTTTTGCCTGACTATGCAGCACGTACCCTTAGGCGGCCTTGCATAAACAGTCTACATAACAGACTTGTTATCCAAAAGATGCTATTTATTTGACTATACAGCCAATACCCTTAGGTGACCCTACATAATTCAACCCCCTAACGGGTTTGTTAAATAATGGTAACTTCATTCTTGGAAACTACTTCTTCTAATGCCTTTTAGCTCTTTTTCATATCATTCCTCAGATTCAAATATTCTTAAGTCATAGTTTACATATTTTTTCCCTCTTACTTGAGTATGGTAATTTGTTTTCAGATAAATTTTCAAGGAATTGAGTCAATTCTAATCCATTTCAGTCAAAGCTATTTCGACCTTAAACATTAGACTTTTTATCTCAGACATTCATGACTTTAAACTGCCCACAAAAGACAAAGGAACTCTGAATATAAGTCATGTTCCATCTCACTGAAAATACATTTTGTATGATTTAGGTAATATTGAGAATTAAAATATTCAAAGTTTGTAGGGTTATTTACATTAATCCTAGTAAAAATCAAACTATTCTTACTAGGCACATTGGATTAGGTAAAATTTAAAACATGTAGAAAAAGAATGAAGGTACAAATGATTGAAGATGAAAGTGTTTTTCATTGATACACAGGAGATAGAAGGACATCCACAGACTGGATTCTCTTCTCTTTTTCAAGAATTACAAGAGGCTTTCAAAATAACTATTCATTTGATTTAAGGCATCCCTAGATTCATCAGAAACCACATGGAATTCATTCATTCAACTGGATACAATAAGAGATATTTTGATACCAGCTCTTCTTGGAACAATTATAAAAGGATGTTCTTGAGTGCGGTTTGAGAAAATTTTCTGCTGATCAAACAGTGACTCCGTTTCTTTCCAAGAGACTTGGAAGATGGATACATGGATTTGAGAATGGAGCATTGGAAGTAAAGATCCATTTGGAGAGAGTACTCTTTTCAGATATTTCTCTAATTCCATGTTTGTCTTATCTCCACCAACTGGCAGTAGAAAACATTTCAGCCCATGGGTTTTCCATTTTCATATCTGCAAGGAAATGACATGGAGGAAAAATTTAAAAGTTCACACCAATTTTGTTTCTCTTAATGCACAAAATAACCAAAATAAAGGAGTAGTGGTGCAGCTTCATCTTAGGAATATAATTCTTTTCATCTGGAACATTGAATCCTTGTAGATGACCATGAACATACAGAGGTAGGTAGATGCTCTGGGTGAAATTAAGATGATATTTCTTCAAGTATTTATCAAAATCTGGGAAAGTGCTGTCACCGATATCATAGTAATCATGGCCAACAATGTTCATCATGTCATCAATTCTTTTGTTTGCCAGTTCATCAGTCGTTCCAATTCTCTTTGGAGCCATTTGATTTGCACAAGAATTGAATAATTAACTCTTAAGGTATGTTAATTTTTCATAAAATCTGTGAAGGATTTGAAGAAATTGGCTAAGTCATTAAGGCGCGCAAGTCCCATAGTTGTCGCGTAACTCTCCTTCGGTCGCGCAATTATTGGCCGTGCAAGTATCACCGCGCAAGTCCAAATACCGTAACAGAAACACGACGCAAGAAACAAGAAGTTCGAAACAGTGAAATCACTTGTGCGGATGAGCAAAAGCTGAGAGCCAAGCTGCGCGTCAAGAGCAAAAAATCTGTGAGAGCCGAGTGCTTTGTGCGGAATGAAGCCCCCTATTTATAGACGTGGCCATGACCCTGCGCGCTGTACCCTGCGTGACTAAAATCCGTACCCATGTGTGCCTGAAGCTCATTTGCGCGCCCAACCTTACATGCCCCAATTTCGTTTTGATTCTCAATTTCCTCAGAGTCAAATCCTCATTTCCTTTAGATCCAACTCTGAGGGGGGACTTTTGTTAACGCTCCTTTCGTTACAGAATCTAAAGATTGGAAAAGGGGAATATCTAATCTCAAATTGATTCAACCTTTAGACAAATATCAAAAATTGACAAAGGAATGAATAAGAAGAACATTGCACAAGGGTCGCGCAAGTTCTACAATGGTCGCGCAAGTACATTTGCGCGCCAAAATGGTCGCGCATGTACACCTGCGTGCCGAAGGGTTGTGCAAGTCACTTGCGCGCCCTAGGTGATAACCGCTCGGAGTCTTCTCTAGCCTATAAATACTCCTAGTGGGCCCCCCATTTCAGGAGGAATTTTTCCAGAATTCAGATACAGAGCTCTAAACTCCCAAGTCTCTTCTTCAGGTATTATGAACACTTATAAGGTAATTCTTTATCTAGAATGGAAGGTCTAAACAAGAGGAGTAAGTTCTAAGTGTTATAATTCACTAACACTTGCACGCCTAAGTGTTTTACCCTTAAGGGAAATGAACACACTTGCGCGCCGCCCTACTTCTTCACCATAACTTGCACGCCATCTTCTGGAAAGCCTCTAGGGATGATTCTAATGGCTTCGATCAAGAATCACCCAAATATTACTCTAAGGGATGAAAACCACGCAAATACACATGTGCCGCATATGTATACCTGCGCGACTAGGACTTGCGCACCCACGCAGTACCTGCACACCTTCCAGGACTTGCGCGCCCCTACCTTTTTGGGTGCCTTTCCTGCCCATTTCACCCCTCTTATTCCATTCCACCTCTCCTATTCAAAATTCAGTCTTCAAGACACTCTTCAAAGCCATTTATGGCATGATTTCTTGATTTGGATTCCTTATCTGAAAGGAACTCCGTGGAACATCTCTCAAAATCTAGTGATTTACACATCTTTATGTCACTAAAGATTGAGATTTTATTCATTCAACCTCATCCTTTAAGATGAGAGAATCTTTAATATGGGCCTCCTTTTCAGGAGTAAGCCCTAGTCCAAATTATCATTATTGTGGGCATCCTCTTTATGAATAAGCCCCAAGTCCTATAATCTGGGAATCCTCCTTAGAAGTAAGCCCTAGTATTAAAGTTCCCAAATATGGGCCTCCTTTTCAGGAGTAAGCCCCAAACCTTAATCTTAAATATGGGTCTCCTTTTCAGGAGTAAGCCCCAGTATCAAATATGGGCCTCCTCCTCAGGAGTAAGCCCTAGTCTTAACTTCCTTTTGATCTGGGCTTCCTTTTCAGGAGTAAAACCCAATCATAAGTCCCCTCCTAACTTGGGCATCTTTCTTAGGAGTAAGCCCCAAGATTAGAGTATCCAAATCTCCATGAAGCACATATACCTTTATGGACCCTGTTCATGGATTTCCTCCCTGAAGTAAATCTTAATCCTCATTTATTTTGGGCATTCATACACACATAAGCCCCACATAATTGCATCTTTCGTGGAGAAAATTGTTTGGTTTCACTGATACCTCTTGTTTCTCACACCGAGCATGACTCATGGGAGTTTAGAGTATAAAAGTAATCATGAAATCTTTCATGAGTCATCAATCATGCATAAACATCATACCCCCTTACTCGAACTACATGGGTTCTGATTCCTTTTCTAAAACAAAGGATACATAGGTAGCCCATCAGTGGGTACGATCCCAACTATGAAATAATCCATGTCCTCCTGAATGAAAATAAACCTAAAGTGCCCCACTGAGTGGATTTAAAACCAGTATGGTCATCATAATGACCAAGATAATTTCATGTATTTTTATGGATACCATCAACTAAGAATCTTTAACTAATACATATTATTATTCATCGATGAAGAACCTCGAATACATATAAAAGATTCTCTGAATTTCCTACATATCGATCATTGATTGTCAGACTAAAGGAAAGATCATTTTATACTTGGTAATGTAATAAGGATTCATGAACATAACTTAAATCTATAAAGAGATTCCTAGAGTAGACAATAATTCCCCTAAAAAAGGTGTGATGAGTCCGACCTCCCATCCTCTCAACCAATGCAAATTCCTAAGCCTAATCAGTCCACAACTAATGAGCGCCTACCTTTGGAAAGTAGGTCCAAATGGATATGGAATCATTAGATGTTTCCGGTTCTTTGAAGAAACCCGTTAGAAACCAATTGGAATGTTTGAACCTTCAATTAATGAGGTCATCCCCAATTCCAGAGGGAAACACATGCTAAGATTTACTATAGAGATAAAGATGTTTCTTTTTAGAAAGATTTTCAGTTTGTGTACAAGAATGAACCCTTACTTTTGATAACATATCATGAAGCTGAGAAACTAGTAAATGATGGAAATGAATGTTACCTTGCACAAATTTTTGAAAACAAAGAAAATGTTCAGATTAATGATGTTCCAGTGGTAAATGAGCATCTTGATGTTTTTTCTGATGAGTTGTCTAGTATTATACATGATCAGGAAGTTGAATTTACTGTTGACTTAGTTCCTGATTCTAATACAATTTCAAAACCCCCTTATTGAATGACTTAAGTTGTACTTTTAGAGTTAATGAATCAATTGAAGGAGTTATTAGATAAAGGTTTCATTCGACCTAGCACATCACCACGGGGTGCTCCTGTATTGTTTGTTATAAAGAAAGATGGTTCAATGAGAATTTGCATTGATTATAGAGCATTGAATAACATCGTTGTTAAGAAAAAGTATCCTTTACCTCATATCGATGATTTTTTTGATCAGCTCCTGGGAGATCAGTATTTTTCGAAGATTGACCTGAGGTCGGGGTACCATCAGTTGAAAGTAAAAGACACAGACTTTCCAAAGACCTTGTTTCGTACAAGATATGGCCATTATGAATTTGTAGTCATGCCTTTTGGGTTAACCAATACACCTGTTGTATTCATGGACCTTATGAATAGAATTTTCCATGAGTTCTTGGATAAGTTTGTGGTTGTTTTTATTGATGATATTTTTGTGTTTTCTAAAGGTAAATATGAGCATGAAAGTCATTTAAGGGTTATTTTTTAAACCTTAAAAGAAAAGAAATTGTATGGGAAATTCAAAAAGTGTGAGTTTTGGTTGCAACAAATTTCTTTCCTTGGTCACATTTTTCCTAAAGATGGTATAACTGCTGATCTTACAAAAACAATGGTTGTTGAAGAATGGATAAGACCCAAAAATATAACCGAGATTCGTAGTTTTCTTGGTTTGGTAGGATATTACCAAAGGTTTGTTAAAAATTTTCCACGGTTGTCTAGCCCATTGACTATGATAACTTAGAAGGATGTTAAGTTTATCTGGACAAAAGAATGTGATGATTGTTTTTCAGGAATTGAAAAGAAGATTGGTGAATGCTCCAGTATTGGAACTACCTTCCAGAAATGGCGAGTTTGTTATCTACAGTGATGCTTCGTTTAGAAGACTTGGTTGTGTCCTTATGCAGAATTATCAGGTAATTGATTATGCTACACGTTAGTTGAAAATTCATGAGTTAAATTACCCTACACATGATTTGGAATTAGCTGCAATTGTTTTTGCTTTAAAAATTTGGAGGCATCATTTGTATATAGTAAAGTGTGAAATATATACTGATCACAAAAGTTTAAAGTATATATTCACTCAGAAATAATTGAACATGAGGTAGAGGAGATGGATGGAATTAATCATGGATTACGATGGTACAATTTATTACCATCAGGGAAAATAAAATAAAGTGGCTAATGCTTTGAGTTGAAAAAGTAATGCTTCATTAACCATGATACGTTTGGAATGAGATCATTTGGTTTTTGATTTGATGAACTTTTTCATAGAAGTTGTTGGTGCAGGAAGTTCTTCTATTTTGTTTCAGGTGTCAGTGAGATTATCTATATCAGACAGAATTAAGCAAGCGTAGAAGAAAGACAGTAAGTTGCAAAAAAGGTAGATCTAGTTTAGAAGGGTAAGTTTCCTGAATTTAACATTGATAATGATTGTGTTTTGAGGTTTGGGAAGATATTATGCATTCCTTGTGATTCACAATTGAATAATGAGTTGTTATGTGAGGTTCATAGTTTCCCATTTTCAGTTCATCCTGGCAGTACTAAGATGTACAGAGATCTTCAGGAGTATTACTGGTGGGATGGAATGAAAAGAGATATTGCTGATTTTATTGTAAAGTGTTTGACTTGTCAGTAGGTTAAAGCAGAGCGGAAGTTACCGAATGGGATGATTTAGTATTTACTGGTGCCAGATTGGAAATGGGAAAATATATCTATGGACATCGTTTTGGGATTACCAAAGACATCACGAGGTAATAATGCAATATGGGTTATTGTTGATCGATTGACTAAATATGCTCATTTCCTTCCTATTCGAGTTACATTATCTCTAGACCAACTTTCACGGTTGTATCTTAAAGAGATAGTCAAGTTACATGGAGTTACCCTCTCCATTGTATCTGATCGTGATCCCAGGATTACTTCTAACTTTTGGAAAGGCCTTCAGAAGTTGTTGGGTACTGAATTAAATTTTAGTACAACTTTTCATTCGCAATCAGATGGGCAGTCAGAATGAAAAATTAAGACCTTGGAGGATATGTTATGTGCTTTCATGATGGATTACCAGGGAAGTTGGGACCAACATCTTTCTTTGGTTTAATTTTCTTATAATAACAATTTTCATTCTCGTATACAGATGTCTCTGTTTGAGGAATTATTTGGAAAGTGGTGCCAAACTCTAGATTTTTGGGATGAAGTAGGGGAAAGGATGTTGATAGGACCAGAATTGGTAGAAGAGATGGCAGAAAAAGTTCAGCTGATACAGAAACACATGAGAATAGCTCCGAGCAGGCAGAAAAGTTATGCGGACAACATGAGGAAGGATCTCTCTTTTGAGTTAGGTGATCATGTCTTCCTCAAAGTTTCTCCATGGAAAAGTGTGATGCATTTAGGAAAGAAAGGAAAGTTGATTCTGAGGTTCATTGGACCTTATGAAATCCTAAAGAAAGTTAGATCAGTTGCATATCGAGTGGAATTACCTCTAAGTTTTTCCCAGTTACACAATGTTTTTCATGTTTCAATGTTGAGAAAGTATATGCCAGATCCATCTCATGTTCTGAGTCTAGAGGTAGTTTAGATGGAAGAGAATCTATCTTATGAGGAACAACCGGTCCAAATTCTTGATCATAGAGAGAAAGTGTTGAGGAATAAGTTAATTCACTAGGTTAATGTTCTATGAAAGAACCATATAGTTGAATAAGCAACATGGGAATCTGAAAATGCAATAAGGGATAAATACCCCCACTTTTTCGATAAGTAAATAAATTGTGGGGACACAATTTCCTAAAGGGGAGAAGTATGTAACATCCCAAGTAAGTAAAGAATAATATATTTTCATATCTATGTCTATTTATGAATTACATAGTGTTTTATATGCTTAATGAGAATAAATCTAATCTTAAGCATAAAATACTCTAATATTTTTAAAAGATTATTTTACCGCCTTTTGATGGTGAACCATTTTAAAATCTAAATTTTTACAATTTTAGAAGTTCTATATGTCAAAATAAACTTATTATTTATAATTGGGACATTGAAATTTAATTTGGATAAATTTCTGGTATTTTTATGACAATGTTCATTTTTTTAATGAATAGTGAAAAAATGCTGCATTTTACTTCAAAATAGTTTTTTCATCTAACGTAATTATATGGTTAGATAATCTTTTAATTGGTTTTAAAGTGTAATTATAATATATTTTTTCCATTTAATCCAATGGTGGTCATTATAATTACTTTTACTTTGAAATTGTACATAAACAATTATCAATCTTTTGATAGATATTGTTTCTTAAAAACACACTATTTGTTTTGACAACGTGAATTATTTTTAAATTAATTACTACAATTTCTGTGATTGGAATTTGGTAAAATGGATTACTTATTTGGAATCAAAAGGTCCAAATTATGTAATTAAGACTTTTTTTGGACATTATGAATAGCAACGACAATAATTATCTTTAATTATCATGATTAATTACTAATCAGGTGGTTAAGGGTAATAAAATAATATCATAATAATATAAAATGACCCCAACATGTGTCAAAATCCTTTTGGATGTGTCATGTATGACTATGGGATTCCTTGAACCATATTATGGACCCCATGGAATCACTTTTTTTGGGATAGTGACCTTTTATCATATTATTTTTAAAGAAAGGAAAATATAACCAAACTATGTAACACCTAAGTAAAAAAATTTTAATTTTGTTTACATAAATGATATCTTAGACTATAAATAGTCATTGGAAATCTAAAAATATTTCCTACATCATGGTAGTTTGTTCATAATTGATAGACATTAAATAAATAAATTTATTTATGACACCATGATGATGCAGTGATTACCTCATTAATGAATGTTTTAAATAAAATGAAAAGATAATGTAAAATATAAGACTTACACTTATATGAAACCTATTGGATGGGTGGATTTCTAACCCATATCACCTTATCCTCGAAATATATCATTTTGGGACTTTTAAAAACTGAAAACCATTTTATAATGAAGTAACATTTCTAGACTTTCCAAAAGTGACCCTCCTCCCCCTTATAAAAGGCCCCCACCTCTACCCTCTTACCCACACCTCTCAAGACCTTGGCTCATCCAACCTATGCTCATATTATCTCTCCACATCCCTCTATCACTCCAAGAATCCTCACATTGGACAGAAGTCTTCCCAAAGAATCCTTTGGCTCAAATCAAAAAGAGTTACCCAATTTAGAGGTAATGTCTTCTCTCGAGTTTCTTCCTTTTATTTTCCTTATTCACTCACCAATATCTTCTTATTATTTGATCCCATAATAACACCAATATCCTCAATATACTAGGATGTTGTTATGAAAAGTATTCTAACTAAACTTACACACACCTTCGTCTAATGGTTAAAGAACATACTGTTTCTGTGGGTGGAAAATTACTACCTCACGAAACGATGATTGTTCAATATTCTTTTAACACCTTTCATGGTGGCCATTAATATGTCACTATATTTATATATGATATAAATTATGTTTATGTTTTCTTTATTCTTTTGTATTTTTTTTATATATAAACCTTTATGGTTTCCATTATGTGTGAACATGATAATTTCATTTGAGGAAGTGCGGACTGCCGCCCCCTCAAAGTGATATGACTCGTTCATAGCATATGTGGTACATATAAAGGATATGATTAATGATATTATATATGATACAATACTGTAATTATAATACTACTTTGTATTATTATGTTTTAATTATATTAAATATAAAATAGAAATGGAAGTAGCATTCATGCGTACGTACGACTAACCATCTCCATGAACGATGCATTTAATTTCTTACCTCTAAATGTTATGTACTATTATAAATACATGTATATTCTGGATATATAATATATATTATATCCAAATCATGAACATAATTCTATATATAATGAACCATTGACCACATGAACAACATGTAATTATAAGAAGTCGATTTTTGACTTAAGTACCAAATATCGACAAAACAAACATTATTAATATAAATGATTAAATAATGTTTAAAACATGGAAATGAGGGATATAAAATGAATACTAAACTTGAAAAAGGTTCTTAAGCAAGTATAAATTATCATTAGTTTATTATTTAAGAGATTAAAGAACTATTGAGTCAAGTTGGACACGAGGTAAGGGACTTCGTCTCAATCTCCTTTCATTGAGGCATATTTTGTTTTAATAAAAGACTTTATTTTATACACTGTATAATCACCTTTGAATTTTCATTTCATTCAAATGGAATATTTTTCTATGAAGAGTTTTACTAAACGAAAAAAAGTAATGTTTCTTTTAACGTATGCGGTGACAACGGCCTTTCCACTGCCGTGAGTATTATTTGATCTTTGGCTTCCTCAACAAGCCGTAATGTTTTTAAAAGAAAATAAATACCATATAATCTATTATGTATTTTGGTATTGAAAATGGTTTTTATGATGTATTTTTTATATCAATATATTTAAGTGATATATCGTGATTGAAATGTGGAAATGTTTTCTTTCCTTTATATTTGTTTTATGTCTTATGATTTTATAATGGTACTTGGACATTTGATGGGGGGTTACATGATAAACCAAATGACAGGTGGTGCCGTGAATACTAGGACAGGTGGTTACGTTATAACCTTTAATTCATTGGGTATGGAAGTCGGCCATATAGCTATCCCATTTAATGACTTGTGTGGAAGTCGACCGTATGGTTATTCCATTTAAGTATGTTTATGTTCCATGTTACCTTTATATGTTATGTGTTCTTTATATGGGTAATATTTTGGTTACAAAAGGGTAAGTAGTAATATTTTATTCAGTGAAGATTATTTACTACTTCATAAAGGTAAAAATTATTACTTATGTTAAATTATTCATGGTTTACTTGTTGTTTTGAAGAACTAATAGTTTCCTTATTTATGTATTTCTTACTGAGATTTTTATACTTATCCCAAGTTTTTAAAATGTTTTTCAAAAGACATAAAGTGGAATAGGGTCAAGGATGGGATCAAGGAAAGTCATGCTGTCTAAAACATGAAACTGGACATGAATTTTTTTTTCAAGATATTTTATTTTATGAAAAAATGGAAACAGAGTAGAAGTGTCTACTTTGTAACTCTGGAGATGTAATAGTTATGACCTAATTCTCTAAAACTCTAAACCTGAAAACATCCTCAATGTTACTTATTCATTTAATTCAAGATTAAGAAATGTATTAAGGCTGGGTATTTATATATCATGTGTTAAAAATGGTTATTAATGGTTTCACCACTAAAATAAATCAAAAAATAAAAAGAATCCCTTGGATAAAAATAATTTAAATTATATAGAAAATCCATGAATCATCTTCATTAGATTCATAACCAAAATTAATTCAATATAATATCTACTTGAAACACTACCTATGAAATTTAGAAATTGTTATAAACTACTCATGAAGGCATGAAAAAATTCAAAGTTACTTAGAATGGTTTATACAGAAAAAACTTTAAAAGATTTAATATACATGAAAATGAATATATTTTTGATAGGTTTACTTACTTTATAAACATTTTCAATGGCCAAAAATATCCCAGTAATGATATTTATATATAAAATTTATTAAAATAAAATTCAATGGGTCTTACCAATCTCTTGGGAACCAAAGGTGATGCCTATATAATAAGTGAAATATATAAAAAATATTTCTCTCTAAGAAAAAATTCACTGCCTTATGATGTATGAAATTACCATAAAGATAAAATCCAAAAAAGAAGCTAAAGAGGTCAAGAAATCAAAATATGTAAAAAAACTATTATTTTCAAAACATTAGCTATGATATCTCATATGAAAGTGAAACTGAAGTGAAAAATTTGGAAAATAAGTTGAACAAACTCTTGTAGAATAATAATGTAACTCACCACGACAAAAAGGAAAATCAAATTCATGTTTCAGAAGTGACATGCTATAAATACAAGAAAAAAGGGTCACATCAAGATGTATTTCACCATTTATAAAAAGAATTTGAAATATATAAATAATATAAATATCACCATAAAGTATTAAACTACTGTTATTAGAGACGAATCTATGGATTCAACCTCTATAACCTCATTAAGTAACTCAGGTCCTAAATTCCTCATTGAACATATCAGGGTAGGTAATGAGGTTATTTCTCCTCTTTCATATTCTTTATCCCCTTACTTTCATTCTTCCCGTTATTCTTTAGCTTCAAATCCAAAAAATATTATTAGTAATTTCTATGAATAACTCACATAAAGATAAAATGAACTGATAAAGAAATATAAACATGTTATTAATGAAAAAGGTCAAAATTTTAATGAAAAATATCTCTTTTATAAATGAAAACCAAATTTTTTGAAATTAAAAGGTCAACATAACATTAAGAATTTGAATTCCAAAGTCAAATAGCATAAAAATAATATTTATATATTCACCCAATCTAAAAATAATCTAAATACTACTTTGGGTTTTCAAAATTATATTAAAGGTAATTCTAGAATTATTTTTTCAAATTCAAATAATCTTTCCCAAAAAACAACTTTTTTAAAGAGATGTTACCAATTTTTTTTTCAAAATATTTTCAGAAATTTGGGCATCTTATTTATGTATGTAATTAAAAAACGATAGATATAGTAGAACTAAATATATACATATTTATTCTTATATTTTAATTATAATTTTTTTAAATAAACATGTTTGGGTTCAAAAATCCTTAGTAGATAATATTTTTGGACCCAAGTTTGCATGGGTACCAAAATGAACTCACAAGTGATATAATGCATGACTATGCCAATGATTTTAATTATCATATCATATGGTAGATCCATGATAAAAATGTGCTATAAAACTATTGCAATATTTGATCTATTATTACATCTTAAGATCCTTTTTAAATTAACTAATTTATGGGGTGTGTCAATTATTGATTTCTGAGATGTTTATCTCATGGGGATAGGTTTTTACATGTTTTAAATTTTATTTCTCTCTTGAACTTAATTTCTAGACACCTCCTCTCTCTCTATCTCTCCCGTTTATGTTTTCTTTTTTTTAACTGGAGAAAGTGGGTTTTAAAATTTCTTCTTTCAAAACCATTTTAATTCATTAGTGATCTTCATTAGAACTATTTTTCTTTGTATTTTTTTTTATAATTTCATTTTCATTTATTTTTGAAATTTATTTTTAAAATATTATTTTTTAAAATCATGAAAATTCACCCTTATATTTTACTTTAAATTTTATGTTGTAGTTAATTCAATTTATTTTGATTTTTTTTAATTTTTTCTTGAATATCTTATCATCTCTAAAATTTTAGGAAATTATTTTTAATTTAGATGATGTGATAATAATTAAAGGGGATATAATCTTATATATTACTATTATTTTACCTTATGTTCAATTATACTCTTAATATAGGAATCTTTACCATTCTCTATTTTCATTTTGATAATGACAAAGGTGGGTGATTTCTTGGTGTGTAATTTTATGAAAATTCTTATTATCTAAAAGGGGGAGAAAATATATAATTATTTTGGAGAAATTTTATGCCTATATTATTGATATTATTGAATATACTATTTAAATATATTGTACTTTAATATATAGAATTACTTTGAATGCATGATTCAGTATTGATTTACTCTTGATATATTGTTATATGTTATGTGTTTATGATCATAAAAAGGGGAAGATGGTTTCACCTATCTATCTATCATGACATTTTCATGAAAAAAACACAAAATTTTGTATTTAATGGTTTCATTTAGGTGATTTTAGTTTCTATGATGTAAAAAAATTATATTTTTTATAGATTTAATATAATTTTAAGTATTATATTGAAGTGTCATAGATAATTGAAATGAGGACTCTAGAGATATTTTTTATGTTATAATATACGATTTTAATAATTTAAATGAATTTTGAAGGTATAAATAATAAGGTGAAGATCTAAAAACAACACCGACTATTTGGTGTAGGGAAATGGAAAGCCAATACGAGTGGATAGAACCACCAGTTGTAGAAGGAGTCCATCAACCAGCCAGAGAAAGAGGAAAATTCTAGGAATCCTACAACAAGTGCACCAGCTATCCATTGGCTTATAGAGCCTAGCAGTTGGATTTAATATATAATAGTTTTGTTATATTTATTGGTGGTATTAGATGTTTTTATTTAGCCCATTAAGGCCCCTTCTAGATCCAAAACCCATCCATCTCCAATGAAGCCTATAATTAGATACCTTGGGTGTTTTGAACTTTATATTAAAATAATAGTGTATTGTGAAAAAAACTCTTATATTTAATCAAATACCCTTTTACATTGAATCTATAGTGTTCTTAAATATTCCTATATGGATCTAATCTTTATTTCATAATGTATCAAAGGATATCATCTCCATTACCTCTGTATCCACCTTTTGAATTTTTATCTATCCATTTTGGGAGATAAGAGACTGGATTTTGATTACATTTTCACCAATAAAATATTTATATCATTCTAACCTAAAGTTTACAACATTTTTCTTCCTACTACCGTTGAAAGGCAAGGTATACATGTTCTTACTACCGTTGAAGTAAGGGATGTTGGTTTCCTTCTAAAACCATGAAAAATAAAGGGAGAATTAGATTCTTTATTTTCATTACAATCAAGGGATTAATAATAAAAACCTCTCAACTTAATGAGAGTAAACCTAGGTGCTCACATATATATATTTACAAAATCCATTATTAAACCATGTTGGATATCTATTTTAATTTACACATTGAATCATTAATTATCAATACACACAATTTCATAAATTAAATATAACTATTTATACTATTCACACTTGCTTTATTAATAATGAAATTAACTTTATAATATATAAAAAATTTAAGAATTTAAGAATTTATTACTTTATTATTTCATAATAATTTAGTTTTGAATCTTCTATTTCTTTTTATTATTTTAATTTTTAAAGGTATCCCCCCTTTTTCTATCCTACCTCGACCAACACTCATCTCAAATCATAATGAGGAAGATGATGAATAATAACAAGCATGAAGTGGAGAGATAGGAAATGTAAATCTAAAATACCTTTCATTTGAAAAATGAACTAATATTTCATTATATTTAGGGGAAAACTAATTATCAAGAGAAGAATTAAATAATTCATTCCATAGAGGGACACATAAAACTAATAGTGGGATAAGGTATAATTTCTAGAGAGTAAGGAAAGAGTGAAGGTGAACATTAGGATTAATGGAGGAATAATATAAGAAGATGGATTGTGGAGTGGAGTTCCATTAATGATAGATAAGGTACCACATTCTTCCTTTTATACTTTATGTTTTATTATTTCAAGGGGAATTCAATCATTTTTGTTTCTGTTTCATTATTTGATGTTATTTTTTAATATCTTTGGGACTACAGTTCATTCATATAGGACATTGATTCCTTCAATCCAGTACTTATTTTTTGGAATTTTGATACATGAAAATAAACTGCAAGACTATTTTGAGCCTTTATATCCATTTTTGAATTTGAAAGAATATTTTAGGAATTAGATGAGTGAAAGTTCATAGATTAATGATAGTAAATTTTTGAATGACTTATTATTCGATACCTTTTTTTGTATCTTTTAATTAAGAGAATCATACTTTATAAGTATCACTCTTTATATTTTTTTAATTATTTTTTTGTTATATCTCTTACCCATAACCCTTATCTTAAGTTCTAAATCATATTATACTAAACACAGTCACTTAATCTTGTTAAATTATAAACCCACATTTTATCATCACTTTACCACTCTCATTTATTTATTCTTATTCATTATCAATATATTTTTCACACTTTTTTTCCTATTTCCATCATCAAATTCAGTTCTCTATTCACAATAGTTTAGATTCTAATAAGTACTTTGATTGATCGCCCTCTTTCCCTTGGGTTTGACCATAATTATCATTGTACTAGAGTACGTTGGTGATATAAATTTATATTTTGATATACATGAAGTAGAGGGTATCAAAATTTGGAACTATTTTCAGGGAAAGAATTTATTGGGTGTCTTATTTTTTAGAAAATTAAATATATAAAAAAAATAAAAAAATATTTTTTTTTCACCACTACATGCGATGGATTTTTAAATATTCCCATTATTTCAAGTCTTCTTGAGATTATTTTTTTTCAAGATTTTGAGGTTTTATCTTTGTTTATTAATATTGTTTGTGGCTATTTTTGAACTAAAAATTTATTCATGTGTAATAAATGGGCCAATACTAGTGTTGGGATCAACAAAGATAAGTATAACCTATTTTATATGAATATTATGAGAACTATGATTTGTTTCATGCCTATAATAAGCCACACTAGACTAATAAATTTAATGAAAACCAAGGAAAATATCATCCTATACCTAAAGATCAATCAGTTTTGAAATGATTGATGCAAAAAAAAAGATTTCTAAATTTGATGAATATAAAGAATCAATTGAATCATAAAATCAAATAATAAAAAATAGAGGAAAAAATGAAAAATCCAGAAAACAATTACATGATTAATGAGGAATATGAATTGAAATATTTTGATTATGCGAAAATAATGGAAGCTGAAGAAGAAATTTTTGATTAAAAAATTAATTCAATCAATGAGGAAAATAAAACCATTTTTTAGAATGGGAATAATATGAAGAGTAGAGAAGATAAGTTTATTAGTGAAAAATTATCATAGAAATAATAAATTTATAGAAAAATATTGTAACAATATATTAAATAAGCTTCAAACGTTGAAGGAAAAGAACCAACCATTGTTATAAATCTAACTAGAAATTTAAAATTATGAACATTTAATAAAATGATATCTTAGGTTGGGAAGAAACTTAAGAAAGATATTTTAAATTAAAAAACTCTTCAAACTATTTTTATAAAGATTTGGGAAATAATCTATATATTGATGTTGTGGAAACCTTTGGAAGATCATAACTAACAAGAATTCACTGACTTTGTTAATTATGAAACTTATTTTTTTCTTGATCTTCTTAGTTTCAGAACTAAAAACACAATGTTTTTGAACAATATATTAATGATAATGTAAATGAAGTGAAATTTTAAGAAATATTAATTTATAAAATCCCACTTCCTTTCCATCTAACTAGTTTTTATTCTAGATCCTTGTTAAATAAAATGGTAATAAATATTGAGAAACTTGGGGAATGATTATTATATTAGAATATATTGAATATGAATATCATATAACAACTTGAAATCTCCAAAAAATTTAAATTAAACACCCTAATTATTTTTATTTGTATGATTAAGTAATTTAAATTGAATTAGAATATTGGATTGAGAACATAGTAATTAGTCTAAGAATTAGATTTTTTTGAAAGTGTTGATTAGTGATGGTCTATTTTCAAATAAAGAAATTTTGGGTGGAAGTCATAATGTGGAAATAAATGTTTTTTTATGAATAAAAATTAATTTCAAATTTTTTAAATTCATTTATATACTGAATTAGGGGATTAAATTTTCATAAAATATGAGAGTAGCATGGAATATATATCCTTATTGATTACCAATGATTCATAAAAGTTCAAAATACTTTTGAAAAAAATATTTCTAATTATTATTTTCAAAACTCAGCAACTAGAATATTTATTTTGGAGAGTTAATAGGGTTAAAATGAGGTGGATAATGGTAAATATCCTTTAATAAACTTATAATAATTTAGTTTAGTATTTTTGGTGATTTCATTTTTAATATACTAGGAGGTTTCTTTGAGAAGTCCCTAAATGTTAAAGGGTGTTTATTGGGATTCATTTTATCTATAAGGGGAGTAGTTTATTTTCATAGAATTATAAAAACCCATAAAAAATGTGTCCTAATAAAAAAACAAAGGGGGAATACACATGTGTCTATTCTTAGATAGGAAACTATATCATCCTAATGACCTTGGATAGTTCTATAGTGGAGTTTAGATAGAAACATAAAATCTAATGATGTAGGGGAGGAAACCAATGTTTTTTTTTCTATTTTCAATAAAAACCCCTCTTAATTTTGTCTCCACCTAAAGCCCAAATCAGTTTGTCTTTTTTAAATTATAAATGCTAAGGCACTGCTGTAAAAATCTATCATTATGTAAAACCCTAACTCTTATCCAAGGTATATATCATATTAATTTCTATAGAGACACTTGTAATCCATTATATTTTTTCTAAAGGATGCAATAGAGGGGATAAAATTTGATATCGATAAGAACTAGAGGAGCCTATAGATTTTGGGTTGGTAAAATATTGATTCATTATGTGAAAATTTATGTCACACTCTGAATAATCCAAGGTAGGGCCCCGAGGTGTTCTTGGTAAAAAATTCATGGCCTAGATCCTTGATTCATTCTATGAATTCCTCCTTCATGTATTGAATTTTTTTATTGTTTTTTGGTTTGGGGGTGTTTTTATGACAAAAAGGGGTTCCGCTTTGGTAGTGGCATGTGATGGACCCCCCATTACTTGTTTTTCATCCCTTATAAGATGGATTTATTATTCATTTTCATAAAAAATCACTTATTATGAGTGGTGTTTGGGATATTTAAGTACATCTATTCTTCCACCCTAATAACATCTTTTTTTATTCAACTAACATGAATGTTATGTTGGTTTATGTGCATTTTCTCTATTTTTTTGGGAGTTTTTATGGTTTTTAATTTTACATTTTTTTATCCTAAATAAACTGATGATACTAGATAAAGGGATTAATGTGAGTATAAGTTAGATGGTTTCATAGTTTTTCCTTAATCTTTTCCATAAAATTTCGTATTCGATTGTTGGTCATGAATATTCATAAAATTATTTATCTAATAATTAATATTAATTGATATTTTATCTATTGGTTCCTTTAAGACCCTATTGGACTTAAAAAATCATGTTGGATTGGGTAGATAATTGTTGGAACCATTATAGTAATGGGCTAGGCTAGTTACTTGAGATTGACTAAACAAAATTATATGGTTTGGGACTACCCTAGAGATGAATGGATTTATTTATGGGATGTTATTTTCTTAGTTTTACCCCTAGAAATTGGTATTTCTCATGTCCTTGATAATCATGAATGAAGCTATGAATTTGGATTAAATGGTTATTTGTTTTAACGGGTTAAAGTTCATATTTGTGAAATGAACCAAAATGGTTGACCTGAATTGAATTATTAAATTATTTTATGTATTAATTTTAGAAAAATGATTTTTTGGATATAGATGGAATAAATTATGTGATTTGAATGCCTCTGAGAGATTCCTCGGATTCCTTATGAAATTTCTTGTCTTCGAATTCCATGGTTGATACTTGGATTGCATTAGGAGAATTATGTGAATGATAAAAGTGAAGGAATAATTGGATTCAATTAATTCAAATGTTTTTTAATTCTTTTATAAAACTATTAGTTTCTATTTAGATTCATTTTAAAAAATTCCATGGGGTGGATCTCAATTAGATTCATGTAATTTCCAGATTTATGAAATGCCATAGATTTATACCATAGATTCTTAGTGGATTCCATTATTAAATGTAATTGGATTATATCTATAGACTTGGATAATTTATTATTGGTATATAATGCCTCACGTGTGGGCCATGGGTTCCAATCAAATCTTTTTCTGAATGTCAAGGGTCATCCCTTGAGTTCAGACATGATGTATGATTTTCTTAGGTATTACTAGGAGGGAATTCCAATATGATCCATGTGGATTCCTCTAAGGATACATGATTATGTATTCCTAAATATTTCAACTTGTAAACAAATTGATATTTGATTTTCCATTCATTTTTAGAGATACCATTGTTGTTGGAGAATGTAGTGTCAACCTGGGTTTTCCCCTGGTTACCTAAGGCTCAAACTAGTTTTATTTATTTTTGTAGATAAATATTATTACCATCTCTTTCATTTATTTTACACCTTTATTATTTAAACATATAGACTATATTTTTAATGGAAATTATTAGTGGTGGATTATTAAGTTGTACTCAAACCCTGATTAGGAAAGCATGCCACTTGCATACCTGAGAAGATGATCCTTGGTCACATGTTATAAGTTCCGGGAAAGGCCTGATGTTGAGTATTTCTTGTATGGATAGGTTGGATAATGGTGTTTTAGAGATGGGTTATATCTCAAGACATATGGGGATATAAAAACATTGGTTCTTACTCTTTTTATTTACATTTCAGATAACTATATAATCCCAAGACTCATAATCCTTGATCCTTTATTGAAATCCATAAATTTACATTTTGGGCTTTGATGTCAATAATTTTGACCCATATTTTTCATCTAAAACTTAAAAAATAAAAAGGAAAATATATATCACTTACATACTTAAGGACCTTTAAGGTTTAGAGTTTTATAGAATTTGGAAAAAATCTTACATAAGAAATTCACATGACCTTAAATGTGAATTTCTACCACATAACCCAAATTTTATTATTTCACATTAGATTATTAAGATCATACTTGTGAAATAATTTATAGACATAAATAATTTAACCCCATTCTTTATAACCCAAGGAAAAATAATCCAGAGGAGGGAGAGCTCAAATGATCAGTAAGGGTAAACACAAGCATTAAAAATTATATATCATCAATGAGAATAATAGCGCATAAGTATATGATGACATAATAAGAGTGTGTGATCTAATGATAAAATAATTCATACCTATAAATACCAATATCATTAAACATGAAAAAAATGGCATAAGGAATTAAAAAAGAAAATAGTTATAAGAAACAATAATCACAGGACATGCATTATCAGTATCGATCAAATGAAACAACATAAACCCATAGATAAAAGATTTTGGTATCTTGGAACATCATCCAATTGAACCATTACATAACCCTTATAGAACTATTACCAAACCCTTACAAAATATAATAACCATATGACCAACTTCCAATATAATTCTTTGGAGAACACAATTTTCACTCAATACGTTAGAGTGCTATCAGGGCACAGCCAACGTATAAGCTATAACGAGTTTACCCATCACTATCTAGGAACTCCCATAATTTATAATGTACAAGAACTGAATAATTAATAAATAACAATGATAATTCATTTCACCAAACCTCATTGAAAAACCCATTAGTTTTTTAGAACATGAATAACCCTTGTAAAGGGAATGAGTTCCATAACAATATCTTTGAAACATTGTTAACTCATGGAAAAAATTTATTCGATAAAAATATATTTAAAAAATGTTTAAACTATTTAAATTAAATGTTTTACATAAAAATATCTTTGAAACATGATTAACCCATGGAAAAGAAATTGGTTCCATAATAATCTCTTTGAAATATTAGTAACCCATTTAAAAGAAATGGATTCCGTAAAAATATCTTTGAAATATGATTAATCCATATAAAATAAATGGGTTCTATAACAATATTGTTGAAATATAATTAAACTAGGGAAAATAAATGGATTCTAAAAAAATATATTTGAAATCGGATTAACCCATGGAAAATAATTGGGTTCCATAATAATATTTTTAAAACATGATTAACCCCTCGAAATGAAATGGGTTTCACAATAATATATTTGAAATATGATTAACCCATGAATGAGTACCAAAAAATGAAACTCATAATATCATTAAAATAAGTAGAATAATGTCATAACATGTTAACAATGAAATCTATACACCTCAGAAAAGAAGATATGTGTATAACACAACAAACGTCTCAATGAAGGGAAATTGTGAAAAAATAAATTACTGCTTTGGTAATATTGAAACTATGAACCACATAAAATATAAATAATAAAATGGATATGAAAAATACTTTATTATTAAATATAATAATCCTGAAATAAATTTATGAGTAGTATATACACCTTACAATATGAATAAGTGGCCAATTTGGTATGTATCACATAAAAATAAAAGTGAGACGAGAAGAACCCTTACTACTAGAGTAACTTTTGAATCATGAGATTTGTGAAATAATAAAATCAATTTAAAAATTTTAATATCATGAAATAAATGTAATTCAAGATATAAAATTTCATAGGGTAGTATATACACCACATAAAATAAATGAGTGGTGAATATGGCAGAAGTCTCATAGAAATAAAAGTGAGACTATAAATCACATTACCTTGAGTCTGATTCATCATGCTAGTACATTATCTAAAAAAATAATAAATTTATGTTATTCATATAATTAATTTATAAAATTCTAAAAGTTTATTATTAATTTTCTTTCAATTATAAATAAGTTATATATAATTACTTAATCAATTGAGTTTACATCAAATGTTTTGACCCAATTTGGATTATGTGTCAAAATCGAATTTGGTAGGTTGAGTATGGTCAAGAAGGTCATTATATAAATATATTCAGAATAATAAAAATGAAATATTTTAGATATTTATACATCATTTATATTTTTAAAATCAATCGGTAAATATTGTTATGAAAAATGAACCAACGTTATGATCATAAAGATGGTAGGTCGTACATAAAAATTAGCATCATTTCCATTTCTCAATGATCATTATGATAATAAGAAAAGTGAAATTTATTTTTAAATAATGATAATTATATCATAAATAAAATAATATTTAATTATATACCCTTATATGTTTCATTTTTTTGGTGTGGTTATGAAAAAAGAAGAATCACATCTCTTTGAGGAGGTGGTAGTCCACATGTCCACGAACGACGTTATAACTTTCTCAGTGTGAGAAATGGAAAGAATAATTTTATATATTATGTTTACAGAAATATAATTATGTCATTAATATCATCTTGACATCATGTATATCACATATTTTTATTAAACACATCCTTAATACATTCCATGTAAAGCGTGAATGAATCACATCGCTTTGAGGATACAGTAGTCTACACGTCCACAAACAACATTATAGTATTCCCACAAAATGGAATTCATGAACTTATGTGTTATATAATAATTAAAAAAGTATCAATACATATTAAATATAATATATATCACTTAAAAACAGTATGTACATCATTATTACTAAACTTTTGAGGTGGTAATGGAAGAACTAACGACATTGGTTCACGATGCGGTAGTCCGCTGTACACACGAACGATGATTGTGTATCTCATTTTATGGGTGTGTGTGTGGGTGTATGTTATACCCTTAAAATAATAAAATATTATTAAATTTTATATACTATTATTAATTAATAATTATATAAAAATAAATGAAGGGGTAGAGAATGAAAAAAAAACAAGTGCTCGTTGAAGAATGTTACCTCTTCTCTGGGTAAGTACTTTTGGTAGAATCGAAGGCCTTCATTGGTCTTATTTATTCCCATAGTGAGGCTTCTATGATGTGACTAGGAATATTGGTATGTAATTTTTCAGATTTTGGATGATAAAAAATGCTTTAGAGGTTTGAATAAGTAGGGAGAGTGAATTTTCTTTTACCGTGGAGGGGGAGTGACATTTTTGTAAATTTAAAAAGGTATACACTATTTGGAGGTATCCCATACATAATGTGGCTCCAATAATAATTTTTTATTAAATTGGACATATGTTATAAATATTTATTTAAATGGGGTTTCTGTAGGTTTATAGGTCATTAGGACCCTTAATAATAATGTTTAACCACTAAGTAAACTCATTTTTTTTACTTTAATCATTGTAGTTACTTTTAAACTATTTCTAAATAATTTTTGGTGAAAAAATATGTTTACCATACTAGAAATTATAAGATATAGTGATTTAGAATATGGGAGTCATTTTTCTAAATTCAATTCACATAGTTGGATGAAATTAATTTAAAATTTATCCTATAAACAAGATGAGAAATAAGTGTTTTAATGTAAAAATGTTCAAAAGTTTGAAATGTTTTTGTATTAAATTTCAATATAAAATTGATTCCAATAAACTAAATTTTATTAATAGATATATAATTGAGTTGTTTTTTATACTTTAAAAATAAATCCAAATATAACTTATCATTATAAATTATTTATAAGAAAAATAAGTTGTCAATTAAAATGTTGTATTTTTCACTATCCATTGAAAAATAAAACATCTTAGAAAATATCAAAAATTAACCCTAAGATAATTTTGAAATTATTATTTAAAATTGAAATTTTATTTTGTAAAATAAATTTTATAAAATTGAAAAAATTAATTTTTTAACAAGTCTTCCATTAAAAAGAGGCAAAAATACCTTTTTGAGAAATACATCTTTTAATGTTTAAAATCATATTTGTCCTTATATTATTCCTATCAAATATATTGGATGAATGTAAAAATATTTTATTGAATACATACTATATATATTTCTATAATATCATTAAATAATAATAATTAATTTAATTTATTAAGATAAAACACCTTTGGGTGCATACAAATAGTTTTTTAGAAAAAAATTACCTTTATATTCAATATTTTTTTATTTTAATTTATAATTAATTGGTAACCAATGAATTAATTTTATAAACATTTATAAACCATATTTTTATAATTTAGTTAATTTTATTCATTCCCGTCATTCCAATGGCTAGGAAATAACTATCATGTTAATATTAATAGTGTATTATTATCTGGTAAGACACGAGCTTGTTTGTAACACAATTTATAGAAGAAAATCAATGTTAAATGAAACATAAGATAAAATTTGTGTTTCATATTACTTAATATAAATTTTTCATTTCATTTTAGAAAATCTATCAAATATTTTAAATTAATTTTAAAGAATTTATTTCATAAAATCTCAAGATGTTAAATCCTACCACCCATAAAATGAATTTTTCCCTAAAAATATATTTTGGTTATCAAAGGATTGATATTTTTTAGAATAAATTTATTTAAACCCACATAAAATAAATTAAGTAATGAAAACATACTCTAAAAATGGAAATTCAGAAACATAAAGGTCCCCTAAAGTAATGAATAACTATGTTTCCATGTAGGAGAGGATTGGTGGAAAGTGAATATATGGGCATGGAAGAATAACATAAATCCAAAATAAGCATATAGAGTGATATAGATAATCTATCACTTATAAAGTGAAATATCAATAGAAAGTGAACAAACACAAAACTATAAACCAATGTTGTATGAAAATGTTATTAATATCATCCGAGATTATGGTAATAGGATAAAATTTTGTTTCAAGATCATTATCACACAGTTGAAGAATTATATTACCATATAGACTGAAATTACATGTAAATAAACTCACTTGATGAGTATAATTTAATACTCTAATAAAATTTTACCATAATATAATTGTTTTCTCCAAATAATGAGAATTCATAATGATTTTTTAATTCCCAAAGCACTAAAATCAACTTTTGAAGACCACATAACCATAAAATGGATAATCAACTTATCCCACCTAAATTTAGACATTAGAAAACCAAAATGGTTATCACATGTAAGATAATTTTGAAAATTATTAAACCTTCATATGATGCACTAATATACAAAATTCAATTATTATACCAAAAGTTCAAACTAAATTTTTCTATAAATTATAATCCTTAATAAATTTCAAACATTTCTTAACTATGTTCACAACCCAATGATTAAAAGTATTTGATCATATATTATTATAAGATAAATCAATTGTTATTTTTCAAATAATATCCCATATTTTTTCAAAATAATCATAATCTTGATCTATAAAAATGTTTTACTGACCATAACGCCGCGTAAGTTAGTGGTAGGTGCTACACCCTTGTCACCCTTAAATTATGGGTTTAAGCCCCAAAAATTTTCTATATTCAATGGGTTGTCACCAACCATATGGATTATTTATTTATTTTTTTCTTTAATCAAGAAAAATAATTCATCTTTAAATAATACTTCATACTGATCATAGGGGTTGAATAAAACATCTCCAAAAAATCTATTAATCACTTTAATATTACGTAACTTTAAATCTTAAAGGGGTGTCAAATACATTGAAATTATGATAATCATTAATATTATATACATATGATGTTATCTATAAATATTAATATAACCTACCTCGAAAAAATTATAATCTCTAATGTTATCCAAACTGACCTTTGATACCAACTATACCAGCCCAAGACCAACACTTCTAGATCCTATTATGATATCCATAACTTTACATTTATATCTTGGATGCCGATAATTGTGATCCAAACTTTTCATCTAAACCTTACAACATCAAAAGTAAAACTTCGATCACTTGAAACCTCAAAGACCTTTTAGGTTTAGAGTTTTAGAGAATTATGAAAAACTCTTGCATAAAAAATTCACATGAATTTAAATTAGATTTTCTCACACCTAATAGATATTTTTTTATTTCATATTATATCATCAAAATAATCCTTGTTAAATAATTTATATAAATAATTTTTTACACTTAATTCTCTAGAACCGAGGGGTAAAAGAAAACATAAGAAGGGTGAGCTCAAATACTCAGTAAGGGTAAAAATAATCATAAAAAATTGAATGTCATCATTGAGCATAAGAGTGAATAAGGGTATGATGACATAATCAAAGTTAATGATGAATTCATAAACTAATTCATACCCATCAATACTTGGATCATCAAACATGAATAAATCACTTAAGGATTCAACAAATAAAATAGCCATAATAATAAATAATCATGATCCATGTGACATCAATACTGATCAAATGAAACAATATAAACCCATAGGTAAATCATATTGGTGTCTTGGAAAATCATCTCATTAATCCATTACATAACCCTTACACAACCCATATAGAACCCTTAAAAATTGGAATAACTATATGACCAACATCAAATATAATTCTCTGGATAACATAATCATTACCCAATGCATTGGAGTGCTATCTATGCACAACTATCATATAAGATATAACAGGATCACCTAGTGCTATATCTTCCCACACATAATTTATAAAGTATAAGAAATGAATAATGAATAATTCACATAGGGAATTAATTTCATCACAACTCATTGAAACAACCTTTATTTTTTCAGAACATGATTAATCCATAGAAAGGAAATATGTTCCAAAATAATCTCTTTGAAACATGGATAACCCATGGAAAAGAAACCGGTTCTATAAAAATTTCTCAAAAAATTATTAAACCATGTAAAATAAATGAGTTCCATAAAAATATCATTAGAAAATGATTAACCCATGGAAAAGAAATAGGTTCCATAACAATCTCATTGAAACATGATTAACCCATATAAAGTAAATAAGTTCCCTAACAATCTCGTTGACACATTATCTACCCATATAAAATAAATGGATTCTATAACAACATATTTTAAACATAATTAACCCATGGAAGATAAATGGGTTCTAAAACAATCTCTTTGAAACATTATTAACCCCTAGAAAAGAAATGGGTTTCGTAATAATAACTTTGAAACATGATTAAGCCCAGTAAAGGAATTGGGTTCCAAAATAATATCTTTAAAAAATTATTAAACCATGAAAGAGTAAAATTTAATGAAACATATAATATTATGAAACTAATGAAATTCATGATATATAATGTCAACTATTATGTATATACAACTCATAAAATAATACAGGTGTATAACACAACAAACATCTCAACAAAGTCAAATTGTGACCAAATCAATTTCTACTTTGGTAACATTGAAACCACAAACCCCATAAAATAGAAATAATAAAATGGATATTTACAACCAAATAAAATTATTTATAATAATAATACAATACATTCATGTTAAGTATATACACAACGCAACAATAATAAGTTGTGAACATGACATGTATCTCATAAGAAACAAAAGTGAGATGAGATGAACCCTAATGCCTTAGATAACTTTAGAATCATGATATTTGTGAAATAATATAATCAATTAAAACTTTTAATATAATTAAATAAATTTAATTCATGTTATGACATGTCATAGGGTAGTATATATACCACAAAAAGTAAACAAGTGGGGAATATGGAATAAGTATCACAGAAGTAAAAGTGATACTGGAAATCCCCTTACCTTGAGTATGTTTTGTCATGAGTTTCCATTGTATTAATGAATGATAAACTTATATTAATTAATTATTTTATTTATATCCTTTTAAAATTTTATTATTAATTTATTTCACTCATAATTTAGTTATATATAATTACTTTATGAATTAATATTGTATTAGATTTTTTGACCATATTTGGCATATGTGTCAAAATCGACGTTGGTAGGTTGACCACAACCAAAGAGGTCATTATATAAATTTATAAAGAATAATAATCATGAAATATTTTTCATATATATACATCAATTACACTTTTAAAACAAATAATGAAATAATTTTATGAAAATTGACCCAACATTACAATCATGGAGATAATAGGTTGTACGTATGAATGAGTAACATTTACATTTTTCAAGGATCATTATAAAAATAAGGAAAGTAACATTTATTTTTCCAGAATGAAAATTATATCATAAATATCAAACTATATTATATATATACTTATATATATCATTATTTCAATGTGGTGATGAAAAAATAAGAACCACATCGCTTTGAGGAGGTGGTAGTCCACACGTCCATGAACGATGCTATCACCTTTTAAATGTATGAAATAGAGAGATGAAAATTATATATTATATTTATAGAAATATAATTATTTCAAGAATATAATATATATTTAATTTATATAACATATTTTTATTAAACCTATACTTCATATATTCAACATAAAGCATGAAATAATCACATCACTTTGAGGAGGTGGTAGTCAACACGTCCACAAACGATGTTATCACATTCCATAAAATAGAATTCATGAAGGTATGTGTTAGATAATAATTAACTAAGTTTAAATATATGATAAATATCATATATATAATATAAAAAATAGTATTTTCATCATTATTCTCAAACATTAGAGGTGATAATGGAAAAACAAATGACATCAGTTTGTGTGGCGGTAGTCTGTTGTACACACAAATGATGATTGCATATACCATTTGATGGAAGTGTGTGTGGATGTAGGTCATAACCTAAATATAAAATCATCTCAGTATATTTTAAATACTATTTTTATAATATAATAATGATATAAAATAATTTAATGGGTGTATAAATAATTAAAATAAAAGTGCTTGTTGAAGAACGTTACCTCTTCTTCGGGTAACTCCTTTTGGTTTGAACCAAAGGCCTTAATTAGTTTAGTTTATTAAAAAATTGAGGAATCTAGGATGAGAGTAAGGATTTAGGGAAGTAATTTAGGTATATTTTTTATGATACATAAGGATTTAGATGAGTGAAGAAGTGGAAATAGTGAATTCCCTTTTATAGTTGAAGATGAGTGGTATTCTTGTAAATACAATAAGGTAAGCACTATTTTGAGGTATCCCTTAGATAAAGTGCCTAAAATAATTAAAAAAATATTATATAAAATTGGGAATAAGATATAAATATTTCCATAAAATTGGTTTATGACAAGTTTATAGGTTATTTGGTCCCTTAATCTTAAAGTTTAACCACTAAGTAAACTCATTTTTACTTTAATCATTGTAATTAATTTTAATTTATTTCACTAATATTTTTTTTGAAAAAAACTACATTTAACATACTAGAAATTATAAATTATTCTGATTAAAAATATTTGATTAATTTTTATAAATTCAATTCAATGAATTTTTAGAAACTAATTTAAAATTAATCCCGTATATGGAACAAGAAAGCAGGTTTTCAAAGTGAAAATGTTCAAAAGTATGAAATGTTTTTGTATCAAATTTCAATGTGAAATTGATTCCAATTAACTAAATTGGGTTACTAGTTATATAAGTTAACTATTGTGACTTTAAAACCATGTATAAATATAATTTAACAATATTAACTGTTTAGATGAAAAAATAGTTTTCAATTAAAATCCAATATATTCACTATTTATTAAAAAATAAAACTTGTCAGAAACATACAAACAATTAACCATAATTTAATTTTGAAATTATTATTTCAAATAATTAGTTTCCTTTTTAAAATAAATTAAATAATAGTGACAAAAAATAACTTTAAAACAAGTACTATTAAAAGGAATCAAAATTACTTTTTTTTGAAAAATACACATTTTAATGATTAATATTTGATTTATCCTCATCTCATACCTATATAATATATTGGATAAATATGAAAATATTTTTTTCAATATATAATATACATTTTTAATTAATATCATTACAAAATATTAATTAATTTAATTTATTAAGATAAAAAAAATTTGGGTGCACAAAAATAGTTTTTTATAAAAAAATTCTTTTATATTAAATTAGTTTTTATTTTTATTTATAATTAATTTTTAACCAATGAAATAATTTTATAAACATTCATGAACCATATTTTCATTATTTAGTTAATCTTATTCATTTTATTCATTCCAATTTATAGGTGATAACTATCATGTTAAATAAAAATATTAATAGTATATTGTTTCTTGAGAAAACAATGTCTTGCATATAACACAAGTTATAGAAGAAACTTGATGTTAGGTGCAACAAAAGACAAAACTAGTATTTAGTATAACACAATATAAACTATAAATTTCATGAAACACAAGCTATCAAATAATTTAAATTAATTTTAAAGAAGATATTTCATAAAATTTTAGAATGTTCCACTAACTAAACTAAAATTAATTATTATATACATCCCTGTCTATCTATATATAGTATCATTCTGATATTGCATGGGACGTGAATTTGTATTTTTCTCATGCATTTTATTTTTTATTGATCTAATTTTATATGACGTTTACTGTATTTTCTTTGGTATTGAAAACTTTGGTAATGAGAATGTAGTCTCCCCATGGTAATCTCATAGGACCTAGCTACTAGTTATCATCCTCTAGAGTGTGGGGAGGTACACATGAGGACATCTAGTGCACCAACCAAGGGAACCAGTTTAGTGGAATCTATATCATGGTGTTTGAAAGTGGAATTAGAGCTATATTTTCTTTTTTTCTTACTATTTGGGATTAGTATAAAGGAAACTAGGATTTTTTCAAGTCTTGGTAATGATCTCATGCCTAGGAATTGAAAAGCCACATATGAGGGAAAATATATGTTTTAGATGATGAAAATTGTTATCCTTGATATTTACTTTTATGGTTGATTTATTTCCAACATAAGTGGTGCACTTTTGTGTGATTCTATTAAATTATGGAATTTTTACTCTTGGATGGTATGATAAGAGCAGGTGTGTGTCTATTCATCCATCATGCTAGACACATAATATTTATAGGTCATTTATATGTTTCCTATTATTAATAGTTTCCTAGGGTTCATATATGTTGTTGTTTTATTTTCTATTCATGGATTATAACTTCTATGGATTTATATCTTCCTATGGATTTAGATAATTGATAGGTGTTGGTTATTTAAAGTATGTAAAAAAAATTTATATGGTGATTCTGAAATACAATTGAATGGTCACATTTTACTTGGCCATGCCATGAAGTAACCCATTATAAACTTTAGGGAAATTTAAATTGGGTATTAAAGTATTGTTTTTAGTTAAATACGGTGAATGTGAGAAACTTATCTGGTATTTTCCCTTATATATTCTGAATCTCATCCTATCTAACCTAAATGGAATGTTATATATAAATAAATGATTAATGGTTAAAAAATAAAATCACGATGAAAATGAAAAATTCACAAATTGTGAATTCTTGGGAGTAATGCTATACGGATTGGTCAGTAAAAGGGGCTCGGTAAAGAACCATAGTTATAAAAATAAGGGTTGATGTTACATGTAGTTTCACTTTAAATTTGTCTTCTTAATTTTAATTTACATTGGTTTAAGTTTAATAGGGGTGACAAAATGGCTTAAAGGATTTTTTCCTTTATAAATTTCGATTTAAAATCAATATAATGGAACCTTTGGGATAAGATTTAAATGTCTAAGGTATCTAGAAAATGATAAATTCATAAATTTATCATATTTAAGATAATTGGATCAAATTAAAGGATGGACATGGTTAAATAAAATTCTAATGTTTAATTTATTAAGTGTTTTCCCACATAAAAGGTGAATGAAATCTCATTTACCCAATCCTGGGGATGTGAGACTAGATAATGGAACATAACAATGTAAACCAATGAAATCAAAAGATCCTTAAATGGATGATAAAAGAAAAAAACTTTATAATGGTGGTGTGTGGATATGAGTGGTAGGTACGACTTAAGGAATCACTTTTTTTGTGAACTTATATGGTAGATTTTTCCCTATTTACTGTAAGTTTGAGTTACAGAGTGATCATGGGTTATGATACCTTTGTGTCCTGCTTGTCTCTAGGTATATATGTGAGATACTTGAAGATGGTGGTTATATTTAGCATTTTAGGTGCTTTGTGATCTTGAAACATGTGTAGTGTTGTTACCTGAGATTTATGTAATAGTGTTTTCTAGTGATTGGGATAGGTGTAAGGACCTATTGACCCTTAGACGTGACCCTAGTTTTTAGTGAGTTAATTTTTAATGACCCTTAAAGGTGACCATGAGTGGGGTTCAACCATCCTTGTGTAAGGTTAGATTTCGGAAGAAGGGATAGATTCTTTGGATTATGGTATTAGTTCATAGGAGGTTATATCAAGTGTGTGGTTTTTGGTGCTTTAAGTGCCCCAGGTTTATTAGAGAGAAAACTATGAGTGTGATTATTTAAGATAGATGAGTTGAAATTAAGTAATCATGGTGAGCTGAATTATTAGAAGTGTGAACCTAGGAGTGGGAATATTTGACTCAAGATGATCAAGATAGGTTGTGTAACATAGAAACACTAAGATATACACTTTTTAAGTATTCCTAGTTGGAAACTAGAGCTATTGAGTTCTATTGTGAAAGGATAGATGAGATATTACTTTAACATATACTAACTGAGTGGGTATTGTCTAACTGGAATGACAGGTGGGTTTGTAGAACATAATATTAGACTTATAGATGTAATAAAAGTAATTGATTTTATGTAAATGGATATGTATAGAATGCTATAAATATCGATGGGTTGTTTTTAAAAAATATCTGGGATATGGAGTTTGGGTTGTATAAGTTATGTGAATCCTAAGGTAAGTTGATGATAAACGATAATGACTCTTGGTGGCTTTTTTTGGTGTTCATAGTGGGTGTATGCACCATTTTGGGATGTATGTGTATTTGGTCCCAATAGACCCATTGTGTTTAGGCCCTTATGAGGTGCCGATGTTTTTTGGGGGGCCAGGGACACCTTAGTTATCCCAACAATATAGAGTGATTTCATGGGTTTCTGATGGGATCATTGGATGATCTATATGTATTTATGGTGTAATGGCATGGTCAACACATATGTAGTAGGAGTTGTGACATTTTTGTGAAAATTGAGCTATGGTGTGATGATCATTTGGTTTTGTGGGACATTAAGTGACTTAGTATGATAGTTACATGATCAAGATAGTTCCTTAAATGTGACAATTTGGTTACATATGTGGTTGTGAGTTATATAAATTATAGGTAGGGACTGTGGTAGATTAGAACAGAATGTATCATGATGGTGAGAAAAGTCATGGACGTTGAGTTAGAGCCATTAGGACTGGGGGTATGGTAAATGTTGAGGGTTATTTTGTAAAGTAGTTTCATGAGGAACTGCTATGTTAATAATGTTTTAAGAGAGGCTCAAATTGAGAAATAATCTATGTAATGAGAGTGAGACTCGAGGATGTAACATATGGATAATGGTGGGTATTAGGAAGGATCCTACACAAAGTTCAATTATAGATCCCCTAGACCTACACTCCTAGATCCAGTGCCCAAAAATAACTTATAACACAATATTTGATACACATCTATGATTAAAATACCATTCTCACATTTACAATCATCAGAACTTTTACTATAGATTTTGAGATAATTATTACCAACCACAAACATATAAATATCAATTATCCTAAAAATTGTTCATTTTTCCACTATATAAGAAGTTATTTAATCTATAATTAGTATTCAATGTCTCTCATAAATCCTAAACATAGGACACCCTTCTAGGATTAGCATACATAATAATTTCTTTCATAACATGGGGAAATAGAAACATAATAATGGGTGATCTCAAAAGATTAATAAGGGTTAACATGGTAATAAAAAACAACATGAGATATGTGAGGCATAATGTGATATGAAAATTTGGATGATCATAAGTGGGAAGTATTGAATAAAGATATAGTAATATATATATATGTGTTAGATAATGATTATAACATAAGAGAATAACCTCATAGAAATGTGTTGACAACATAAACATGGTATCATAAGCATACGTCAAGGCTCCATTCCTTATTAACAAAACATTGTTGGCTAGGATAACTTCCTATACACCATAGTTCACTGGGCTAACTACCCATACGCCATGATATATCATTATATGGAAACATTACCCAATGAATTATAAGGACATATAATTATAATACCACCCATTACCCAATGAAAATGATACATATATGTTCCACAAGTTTTCAATCAACATATTTTAAAAAACCAAGAAAACAAAATGTGTTTTATATCATTTTCATGTGGTTTCCTAAGGAAGCATTCATGTTTTCATCAATTAAAATGATATGATAAACCCATAGAAAATAAATGGGTATCCCATGACATTAAGTATCATTATATTTTAATACAACTAAAAAATATGATTATTCATATGGTGTTTACTCTATATAGGAAATGGATATATGGTTTAGAAAACATTTTCCCCAATAAATATATGTATTTGAAATCATAATAAAAACACTTCAATTGAATAATTAAATATAGGTAATTCATATGATAAAATAATTGGAAGTAAATAATTCCAAAACAAGTGGATGATTAGTCAAGAAAAAAGTAGTGATAGATCATACCATAAATGTAAAAGAGAATCTCATATACTCGAAGGATAAAGTAGGTGGATGATATCATTTAAATAATACCCTTGAAAAACAAATGACATAAATGAAGAAAACTATAATATTAATTAATAAAATTTATTTGAAAATAATAATTTCATTTATCCTTTTAAATAATATTAAAAGGATGAATTTTTTAAACCATGAAAATAGTAATTTCATTTTTTTAAACTAGAAGCATAGATTGGAAGTCTCTTAGAAATGAAAAAGGAAACATAAAGATACATTCTTATAAAAACATATAAAAAAGACTCCTTCCATAAAAAACAACCCATATTAAAAACATGAAAAATATTTTATTTTAAAATAATTATAAATTTAGTAAATTTAATTTACAATAACATTAAAAAATTATTTAAGAAATAATTTTCAAAACATTTATAACATTACCTAAAAGGAAAAACTTTTTGAAAACTACCCAATTAGAAAACATTAAAGTTTTTTAAAAAACATGTATGAAACCAAAATAATAAAAAGAATAATAAAAATTAATTTTAAAATAAGTGAAGGGAAACATTAAGGCCACTTGAGGTGAATAATATTTGGGTTCCATATGATACTTTCAATAGTTAAAACATGGACATGGAATAAAAATATCCATTGGAAAGTTTAAGAGTTATTCTTATCAATATTGTGATTTTATTTGAGGAAATGTTTCATCAAAGGGTAAGATATTAATTAATAGAAGTAATATCCATTTATAAAAAATTTAATATACCATTTTAGATGATTATTTTTGGAAAAACATATGAGGTAAATCCAAATCAAGAATATATTTCATAACTCATAGGAAGAAAAACTTGAGTAGGGAAAACAATAATGAACTGAGTAGCATATCAACTAAAAATTCCAAATGATGAAGATCTTTAAAATGAACTTCAAATAAAATTAATAAAATATATTTCATGATAGAATAAAAATTTGTCAATTTATAAACCATATAAAAGTAAATTGGTGCATAAAGTAAAACATGTCTCAATGAAGGGAGTTTAAGATGAAAATATCATACCTTATTTCCACGCTTAGTATACTACACTATAAATTACCTTAAAATAAAAAAATATATTAATTATATATTTTATAACATTATTAATATATATAATCCTTTTATATAATTCCTTTATAATTATTTACTATGAATATAGTGGCTTATTATAGCATATTTTTGACATTAGATGTTGACACTTTTAATTATATCGAACATCATTTGTAATTTTAATATTGATACTTCATATTTGATATGAATTTAATAATTACTTGAATATACATGGTTATTAAATATACATATCCAATTATTATTTATAATGTTATAATTTTATCCCATGATTGTTTTAGTTACGACTCTTGAAGATGATGCAAAAGACATACTAGTTTCAATAGTTTTTCATGAACAAATATTTTATATTATCAACATGATCAGAAATTAATATTATAACTCCATAAAATATAAAACCTATTCAATAAATTATTACTAAATTTCATTAATATAACATAAAATTAATTATTTATTCAATATATAAACATTACAACATCACTCAAGTAGGCGGTAAACTGACAAAAACAAATACATGCTGTGATGATCCAATGAGTATGGAAGTGCTATTAAATAATGTTAATATAACATATAAAATAAGATTATAAATTTAATATAAATCATATATATTCATAAAATCCATTCTTATAACCATTAATTATTGGTGGTGATACGAAATAAAATTCATCATTCGTGGAGGCTGTAGTCTACATGTACACAGAATTAACGAACCTATTCTTCAATGAATGGATATAATGAAGGTATATGAAAATTAATAATTTAATAATTATAATAATGTTATTAAAAACTTATTAGTTCAATAATTATATGTATATGTCCATAAATTTTAGGTGGTTAATATAAATAATACACGTCATTCATAGATGTGATAGTCCGCATATACAAATGATTTGTGATCTCTTTCCCTAACTAATGAATGAAATGAAGGTACACAAAAAATGTGATCATTGAAGATTTTCATAAGTGATAAAAATAAAATAATTATTAATCAAACCAATATTTTATAGAATTCATAATATTTAGTTATGAAAAACAAATTTCATCACATCTTGGAGGCGATAGTCTATATATACATACAATCGATGTGTTTGTTTTTCTTAATTGATGATATGGAATAAATTAATATTTTTTTTGAAATTAATATAATTAAATGTAAATATATATGATAATAAATTAATTATATTAAAAAAATTAGGGAACATTTGGGAGATTAAAATTAAAAATAAATACTTAGAGGAGAATAATACTCACGTCAGGAACTTTCATTTTCCTTGGAATTGTCCTTTGAAATGAAGGGAATGGGATAATTAAGTATAGAAAAAGCTAATTTTTTTTGGGATAGGGTTATATTATGATAATTTGGAATATTTTAACCAATTAATTTTAAGTAAATTATATTTAAATAAGTGGTATAAGTATGACCTTTTATAAGTGAAGGAAAGGGTAGTTTTTGAAATTTACTTAATTTATTAAAATATTTATATATTCCCATGCACCATGATATCTCATGAGATGTAAAAATTACCAAATTAATTAGAGGTATATAAAATTATGGGACCACCAAACACATAATTAATATCATATATATGTGAGCCACATTTTTTCAATCCACATATCAAAAAAACTCAAGGACATAAAATAGGTTTTATATCCATTTCAAGCGGTTCCATAAGGAAAAATTTACAGTTTCATCAATAAACATGAAATGATAATCCAATGGAAAATAAATTGGAATAAAATGAATTTAAGAATAATTATAGGTAAATAAAAATAAAAAAATATGATTATACATATGTTATTTATTCCATATAGAAAATGGTTATAAGTTTTAGAAAACAATTTCTCTAATCAATCGATGTAATGTAAATCTAAGTAAATAACCTTAAATAAAGTAATATATCATAGGAAATTCATATAGTAAAATAATTAGAATTAAATCATGAATATATAATTAGATAATTAGGAAATAAAAAATTAGTGACTAATCATACCATAAATATAAAATATAATTTCATAAGATATATAGATAAATAATGGGGATGGTATCATTTGAATAATACCATTGATCAAACATACAACATAGTTGTAGAACACTTTTAGAAGAATTATGAAAATTTCTTGGAAAATAATGATTTTTATTTTCTTTTGAAAACATTTTAAAAGGAATATTTTATTAAACCCTATGAATAATAGTTTGTTTTTTGAGAAACATGAAAGCGTAGAGAGTAGTTCTCTTATAATTTAAAAAAGGTGGTGGAAATATGTATTCACACAAAAATGTGTAAAAGAGGTTCCGTCAGAAGAAAGTGACACATGTGAAAAATGCTAAAAATATTTTCATTCAAATGTTTTTAAGGGAGTTAATTTATTTGAAAATGACATTAAAAAATCCAAAAGGAATATTTTTTAGAACATTCATAACTTTACTTGAAAGGAAAACCTTTTTGAAATATATCCATGTGAAAAACATTAAAAATTCTTGAATTTTTTTTTCGAATCCCACACAATAAAAATGATAATGGAAAATTCATTTTAAAAAGGGTTATGGTAAACTTTAAGGTCACTTGAGGTGAAATATATTTGGGTTATAGTTCATAGTTTTGATGGGTAAAATATGGACATGGAGGAAACATATACATTGGAAAGTATATGAGTTATTCTTATCAACACCGTGATTTTATTTGAGGGAGAGTTTGATAAAAGTGGTGGATATAAATTAAGAGATTTAATATCACTATATAAAAAATGTAAATATACCATTTGAAAAGTGTATGTTATAAAAAATATATTTGTAATTTCAAAGTCAAGAAGATATTTCATGAATCATGAGAAAAAGGACTTGAGTTGAGAAAAAAATTATGAATTAATTAATATTTTAATAATAATAATAGTAGTTAGAAGTTCATGGAAGTGAACCTAAAATAACATTGATAAAATATATTTCATTATAACATAACAATTGGTAAACATATACACCATATAAAAGAAAATTGGTGTTAAAATTAAATTGTGTCTCAATGAAGGGTGTTTAAGATAAAGACATGTTACCTTATTTCACCAATTAGTTGATCACACTATAACATCTTGTTAAATATAAATAAATATATTAATCATATATTTTATAACTGTATTCATATATATAACCATTTTATATACTTTATTTTTAATTATTTTCTATGAATATAGTGGTTCATTATAGCTAATTTTTCACATTGGATGAAAAAACTTTTAATTGTCTTGCACGTGATTTGTAATATTAATATTTATCATTGATATTTGATACAAAGTTCATAATTACTGTATTAACTATAGTTATATAATATACATCCGACGATTATTTTGAATGTTTTACTTTTATCCCATGATATTTTTAATTACAACTCTTGAACATGATGCCTAAGACAAACTTGTTTTGACAGTTTTTAATGAACGGAGATTATATATTGTTAACATGTTTAGATATTAATATTATAACTCCATAAATTTTTAAAAAAATATATTTAATAAATTAATATTAAATTTAATTAAAGATATATAAAATTACTTAATAATTCACTCTATTAACATTACAATATCGCTCAAGTAGGTGGTAATCCCACCAAAACAAAATCACGCCGTGATGGTTGAATGAGTAATAAAATGATATTTTATAGTGTTAATATAACATTTAATGTATATTATACATGTAACATATATCATCTTAAACCATAAAATCTATTATTTGATCCATTAATTTGGAGTGGTGATTCCTGATGGAATTCATTGTTCGTAGATGTAGTATGCCACATGCACTAATAATTAACAAACTCATTCCTCAAGAAACGGAAAGAGTGACAATATATGACCATTTATTACATAATACTTATAATAATATTTTAAAAATAATATTATTTCATCAATTATACATTCATTTCCATCCATGTTAGGTAGTTAAGAGAATTAAGGCACACCGTTCAAGGAGAGAATAGTCTGTATATACGGATGATTAACGATCTCATTCCTTAATGAATGGAAGAAATGAAGAAAAAATGGTGATCATTTAATAATTTTATAAGTGACATAAAAAAATAATTATTCATCAAAAACATCCTTTATATAAACCATAAGAGGTGGTGTTGAAAAAAAATGCATTGCTTCTTGGAGGTGGTGGTCCACGCATACGCATGATCGATGCATTTATTTTTCTTAGTGGATGCTATAAAATGAGTGAATAATTTTTGTGAAATTAAAATAATGAAATTTAAGTATAAATATAATACTGAATTAATTATATTGAAAAATTTAGGCAATATTATAAAGAGGAAAATAAAAATAAAGACTAAGAGGAGAGTAATACTTACATTAAGAACATTGTTTCTTCCTTGGAATTATCCCTCAAAAATGAAGGGAATAATATAATTAAGGGTGAAATAAGGATATGGATCTTGGGGGAGGGTTCTAGGTTAAACAATGGGTTTATTTTTACCAATTACTTGAAAGTAAAGGTTGTTTAATGTAGAGGTGTGAGTGTGTCCTTTTATAAGTGAAGTAAATTATAGTTTTAAAAATCACCTTAACTTATTGAATTATTTATTTACAAAATTCAAGGTCAATGAAACCAATATTTAGAAAATATATCTTGTGGGACATGATTAGGTCTAAAATACTCCCATAAAATCAAATTTGAGTATAACTAGGAGGGATTTAAGGAATTTTGATTTTACTTCTCACCCTACCCAAGTGTACTTTTACCTAGGCCACTTTTCTTTTCACTCATGTTAAATAATTAAAATTATATCAATTAATATTGAAATTAAAAATTAATTTGAGTAATATAATCCTAGATATTATATTAATTATATAAATTTTATTTTATTTTATTATGAAATTTTAATTTTAAAACAAAGCCACTTAGTTATTAAAACTAGTTTCTTAAGATAATAATTAATGTTTTTAAACTTAAAATTTGCAAGAGAGTTAAAATTATTAATTTAAATAATTATTAGAACATATATTGATTTATTATAAATAAAATTAAGGTTATGTGACGCTAAAATAAATGATTAATCTAATGGAACTAAAGAAATTAATTAATTCAAACAGAATACTTATTTTTTTCCTTATTAAAGTAATATTTTAATTTTGTTTTGAAAATATTGTTCATGGGTATCATGATTTTAGATATTATTTTCAAACTAATAATTCTATTACATAACTTAATATTTTTTCATATAAATGGTTTTTTGACCTTCCGGTTCATTCATATATATTGAATAATTCATGAAAATTATAATTATCATAAACACAATATTTTTGACTAAAAATCGATATTCTCATAAAATGATAAAAAAATAATAATACTAAATTTTATATAATAAATTCAAAAATAAATAAAATTTTATCTAATTTTATTTATAATAATATATATATATTTTTTAATTGAAAATAAAATATATAAAGATAAAATTATTTTATTTAAAAATAAACTTCTTAAATATTTAGTGTTTTTAATATTATTTCATACCAATTTTATAATTTAATTTTTTTAATATTTGTTATATTATATTGGTATGGTATATGTTATCATAATGATATTTTGTAGATGATTAATTTAATTTACTAATGTATCATGTCCTTAATTTTAGTATATGTGATGAAATATAACTAAATCATTATTATTTAAAGGAAAATATATAAACTAAAATATGGGGATGTTATATTGATAAAAATAATGTCCTAAGGTGGGAATCTATCCTTGTGAAGTTGAGAATGTGAAACTCATTATGAGTAGTTTTAAGTAAACTTCAAAATTTCCATGTTGAATAACCTAACCCAAATGTGGATACAGTATTGTGACATTGCTTGTGTGTAAACCTTTGATTTAGATAAAGGATATAGAACACACCTATGTTTGTGTGTTTGTTGAAGAAATTTTGATGGAGTTGGTATGAGTGGTATTGAAAATATGACATGTGGAGTAATCTATAGTTATAATGAATAGGTGTGATGGTTGGGAAGATGGCTGGTAAGAAGACAAGGTTTGGGAAACTTTAGTGCTTAGGGATGACAAACCGACAAGAATAATGGGGTAAGGCCTTGTGTTTTAATAGTTTCAATAGTTAGACTATGGGTTAAGATATGACTGGGTGAGAAGTAGTCTGATGTAGGCCAGTGACATCAACCATCAATGTGTGATGTGGGTGTTTTGGGAATCCATGAATGTCACCGAATGAGGAATCATGGTGGAGTAAGATGGGATAATCAGTGTTCTAGTGTGTTATCCAGTGAGGTTTTTGACAATGGAGCTAGAGTGGTTGTAGTGTTTAGCTGACCACATCCTATGTGAGGCTTACAGTTTTGTTCATGCAATAGAATTTAAGGTTTTACATTTTGAGGGGATAATCCAGGTCATAGAGGTCATTCTTAGAGTACGCATCTAAATGATTAATATTTCTTGGGGAAGATACTTGTATTTGATGTCATTCATCACTATGTTTGTTGAACATTTTCATAATATAATGATCGGGTTGGGTCTCATGTAAGATACTTCAAAGCATTATCAGTTATTAAAAAAAATTGTGATTTCTTGAAGTATTTTTTGAGGTTATTCTTGGGGTGAACTCCAGTTTGTGTTGTGATTCAGGGGTGAAAAACTATTTCATGGCATGGTTTAGAGGGAGAACCTTTTTCATCAGTTAGTTCAAGGAGTGGAAACCCATTTTTTCACATGATTCAAGAGGTCAATCACATGATGAAACTTATTGATGTGCAATTTTAGTCATAAGTTCTATGAAATAAAATAGAAGTTGTTTATGTGGATCATGGGCATGAGAGGGGCCCATGTGTAGGGTAATTTTTCAGATATTGAACTTGAGGATGACCCACCATTTAAAGATCATCTAGTTAGTATGGTTTATCTAGTAAAAAATCCCATTAATAGTACAATTCTCTTGATGTTTGTGATGTGGAAACATGGGACATGTCTAGGTGGGAATATGGGAGTGGAATTCCAGAATGTGGTCTTGGTGGGTCGTGTTATTCACCGATGAGGTCCGATGTTGTTCAAGAAGAGTAGCTTAAGAAAGAAATTAATTATGGTTTGGGGGTTATAAAACCCCAACCCTTATCTAAGTTATGAATCCTATTAATTATATACCAGATATGTTTAATTCACTTTTTTATGAATGAGGTATCAAGATTGATTGAGAGATACCTTGGATGAAATAGGAGGAACCTGTAGTTTCTAGGGATCTGCATTAATGATTCATAGCGTGGAAATGTATATCACATTTTGAATAATTAGGGGAAGTACCATGAGGATTCCAGGATTGAAAATTTATGTCTAATTTTTTTGATTCATGTCGTGATACCCTCTTAGGGGTTTTAATGCTTTTAAGTGGGTTTTTTTGTTTGAGGGTATTTTTAAAACAAAATGGGTTTCCTCTTTGGCAGTGGCGTGTGATGGAGCCCCCATATCCTTGTCTGTACTACCTTATATAAGGTATTTCCACCTTTTTTAGAAATGGATTACCCTTCTGTTAGTGGAGTTTGGGTGGTTTATATAAGCATATTCTTATACCCTTGTCACTTATTGTTTTCTTCTATTTTAATATAGGTTCTCTTAGTTTATGAGTGTTTTCCCTATTTTTAGGAAGTTTGTCTAGTTTCTCATTTTCTACAATTTATCCCAAATCAACAGTTGATATAATATATGTATACATCTATGATCATAAGGTATGTGGTCTCATGATTTTACCATAATGTTTTCCATCATATTCCGTATTGGGTTTTGTGGTTGCACCCATTTATCAGATTCACAACCTAATAATTAAATTTATTTGAAAGTTTCCCTATTAGTGACTTGAAAATGTGTATTTACATAGTAAATCATGTTATCTTGGGTAGATATTTATTTATAACATTACAGTGATGGTTTATTCTAGTTATATAAGAATGTGTTAATGAAATTGGGTAGTTTAGGACTACCCTTGGAGATTAATGGATTTATTTTTGGTTTTTGGGTTTCCTTGGTTGATCTTTAGGAACCAAGAGTATTCATGGACATGGGAATAGTAAATTTAATTGTGAAGTTAGATCAAATAGTGATTTTTATTAAAGGGTTAAGGTTTATTATATATAAAATAAACTAATATAGCATCCATGTATTGAATTGTAAAATTGAATTATATTTGAGTTTTGGATAAATGAATTGTTTTATATTAATGGAATAGATGGTGTGATTTGAATGAATCATAGAGATTCCTCAGATTAATTATAAAATATATTAGCATGTAATTCCATGGATGATACATGGATTCCACTAGGGGAATCATGTGAATTCTAAAAGTTATGAATTACATAGATTCAATGAAGTCTAATGATATAGAAGTCCAAGATAAAAATAATGGATTCTTTTTAGATTCATTATTGAAAATTCCATGTGTCGGATCCCCCTTAGATTCAGGTAATTTCCCCATTCATCCAATAAAAAAATTTAATGACATGGATTCTTGAATTTGACCCATATTGAATGTCATATGATGATATCCCAAGATTTGAATCAAATATTATTGGTATGGAATGAATCAGGTGTGATCCTTGGGTTTTAATTGAGTCTTACTTTTAAATTTTAAGTAAGGACCCTTGAATTTGAATCAAAATGATGATTTTATGAAGTAGTCCTAAGAGGGAATACACATATGATCTATGTGGATTCTTCTAGGACCACTTGATTATGGGTTCCTCAGTGGTGAACCGAGGAACCTAATTGATATGTGACTCTCCCACTATTTTTAGAGATATCAATGAGGTCAAAGTTTGTAGTGTCAGCCTGAGTTATCTTATTAAGACCTGAGTCTTGATAGGGTTTTATTTATTTATACATATTACTGTTATTACTATCAAATTAATTTATTGAACAACTTTAGGATTTACACACACATACTGGATATGTATTATACACAATTATTGTTGGCATACCGATTTGTACTGACACTATTCTCAGGGCACAATAGAACAAGCGCAACAGAGAAAATACTCCTTAGTCATAGGTTACATGTTTATGGTAAGGCCTAATATTGATGCTTTCTTGTATGGATAGGTTAAAGCATGGGGATAGGATTTGGGCTAGAGTTTGTGAAAAATGTTTTTATACTAGGTTGTGGTACCCATAAAACCTATATTTGTAGAAGACTAATTCATGTTACAGAATCCTATGAAAGTCCACTTCCTTGAGGGGGAATATGTGATGGATCATTTTTTAGGTCCTTTGAAAAATAAATGATATTTAAAACATATTTATATTCTTTATTGAACAAAAAAAGGGAACAGAGCATTAGAACAAGATATTTTATACTATATTTTGGTGATGGGAACCCATGAATTAATTGGTGAATTCCTACATAATTTTCTTTCCAGAAAGAGATATATCCACACACTATTATCCACTAAGAGTTTTTCAGAATTGGTTAAAATTTCCCCTTAAAACTACACCAAATGTGGGAGTTGTATATTCTATCATCCCATTCAATGTGGGTAGATTATGTACTTTATCGTAATAAAGGTAGACTAGAGTTAGTTTCCCAAGATAGCCTCCTATATCAGTTTATCCTTTAATCCCCACATTATTTATTTAATACCTCTAAGATTGATACCCCTTTATTGAAGGGGAATTGAAAGTCTAGATAAACTAGACCAATAATGATAGCCTTATTGAAGGGTGTCCCAAATGAATCTTGTAAAATAATTTACATTGATCTTTTAAAAAAATTGACTGTGGTTAAACATTAAGAGTAATATTTAAAAACGTAATTTGTTTTGAATGTTTTAATTGGATTTTAAACTTAAAATATTTTTATTTAATGTTCTCTAAAATGAAACCAAAATCATTTTGAATGTTTTATTATTTAAACTAATTTTTATTATGATTTAATTATTCTAACCTTCAATTATTAAACTCACTCATACTCGAGTTGTGACTAATTGTTCTATGTGTTAATTTTTTAGTCTATTCACCCTTGAGAAAAATATATGTTTGGAATATAATTTATATAAAAAAAGAAGTTTGTTTAAATATTTTCAAAATGTTCAAATCTAAATATTTTTATAAAACTAGAAACCAATTTTTGACAAAACAACTTCTTTTTGAGAAAGACAACCATCTATCTGTCACTTGAAAGATTCTATTTGGAAAAAAACATTAAACTCACTTACTTATTAGAAATAAAAATATTTCAATTTTCAGATGAATTTAATTTAATTTAAAATTTTTCTATTGATTTCTTACTAACAATAAATGATTTATATATTAGATAATTTTATGTGTATCTTTTTGGATACATGTTTTCTGAACCATTTTATGATATTTTAATGGTTTTAATGAGAACATATTCTTCAATTCGTAATATTTTATATATTATTAAATTTGGATGGAATATATAATTCCTTTAATATTTTCTTTATAATGTGGATTTTAGGATCGTAATTGATCCTTTTTTCTTTAGTTAATTTTTCATTATTTTAATAACAAATAACATTGATTGATTTTGTGGAATTATCATTTAAATTTTATATATGAATTTTTTAATTGGTTTTTGGTACATGGAATTAATTCTTTCAAAACTCCATTTTTTATATTAAATATCAATTGTTGTAATTAAATTTTACTTCTTATTTTGAATTATTTAATTTTATAATATTTTTATGTTATTATTATTATTATTTTGGACTGATAATTTTTCACAAAGTTTTATTTTATTTTTTAGTAAATTACCTGGGTAAAGTCCATGTGAAGCCTGTGTAAAGGTCATCTTTGAAGAAATTTATAATGGTAATTTTAGGTTTACATAAATGTACCTACATGATTCTCAAGGATTATAGAAGTGTAAACACAAGCTTTTAAAAGGATATAGATGGGTAAACCACACTTCACCAAGAGATACATCAAGGTACCACTATGAATATGGGGGATACATAAAGGTCATTCCATAGTGGAGATCTGAGTCATGGTACTTCAGAAACCACATTAGGGTTACTCTAGTGATTTAGGAGGCCACATGAAGGTTATCAATAACTCATATCAAGGTACATTTGAAGTGAAAAAGACTTATGTTAGGATAATCCCAATCTAAAATTATCTTACATCAAGGTCATTCCACACTTCATTAGGCTATGTAAAGGTGATGCATTGGGAGTTTAAATTCACAACACCTCATCCCTAAATTCAAATTATTATACACATTGATCCCTTCATTCCCCAGATCATGTGGGGAACCATTCAATCAAATTTTAGGAAGAACCCAGAATTTGATGGAGAATGTTGGAGGAATAATCAAGATTAAATGGGTCAAAATATTCTTTGGGGATATCATCTCAAATCACAATGAAGAGGATGATGAATAATAACTGACACAAAGTAGAGAGATGGTAAATTCACAGTTAGAAGTCCTTTCTCATGATAAATGTAGTCATATTTATTTATATATATGGGTAAAATATTTATTGAGAGATCCATCAACTAATTCATCCCAGAGGGGGACACATAAAACTAATAGTGGGAAAAGGTCAAACTTCTTAAGAGTGAGGTAGGAGTGGAGGTAAGATATTGGATCAATGGAAGAATAAGTTAGGAAGATGGAAAATTGAGTGGAGTTCCCTCGATGAAAGAGAATGACCCATATTATTCCGTATTTACTTTAGACTATATTCTATGTATTTCTTATGATATCATATTATAATGAAAATATTAAGTGTTACTAATTCTTTCAATTGGAAATGAATCATTATTGTTTCAGGTTAATTATTTCATGTTATTTATTCATATATTCAAGACTACAATTCATTCATATTGGACCTTATTTATATTGATTTGGTTCTTATTTTTGATTGATATTTTGATATATGAAAATTAGATACAATACTATTACGATCCTTTCTATAGATTTATTAATTCAATAGATTTTTTCTAGGACTGGATGAGTGTATCTTCACATATGAACAATTATTCATTTGTGAATGATTTCTTAGTCTATAAATATTTTTGAAACTTTCTTGAAGAGCGTCATCTAACATAGGAATCACAATTCAGATTTTTCCTTAATTTCTCTTCGGAAAGACTCTTAAACATGACTCATACCTTAGGTTTTATCTAAACTTTCACTAATAACACTCAATTAATCATATTAATTTATGCACCTAGATTCGATCTTCACATTATAACTCTCTTTTATTTCTTCTTCTTAACTCTCTACAAAATTTTCACACTTTATTTTTTCTTCCCTTCAACACTATTAGTTCTCAATTATCAATAGCCTATAATCAATTAATCCATTTGATCACTAATATTCCTTCCCTTGGGTTTGACCCTACTTTTCACTATACTAGTTTGAGTAGGGGATATAAATTGATATTTTTTATCTATAATGATGGGTATCAAAATTTGGAAATATTTCTAGGGAAATATTGTGTTAGGTGTCCTAGGGTTAAAAAATCAAATAAACCTAAAAAAATAAAAAATACTACTTTTTTCACTACTGTATCCACTGAATTTTCATATGTGATTTTATTTTATTGAGTAATTGAGAATAATTTTTTTTATTACATTATTTTTAGTTTTTCATCACTCTATATTAATATTTTTTAAGCATATTTTTGAACATAAAATTAAATCCTATGTAAAGAAATGTCCAATTTCATGGATGAGATTGAAAAAAATAAACATACTATGTTTTATATGGATATTATAGAAACATTTATAGGTTGTGTGCCTATAATAATCCACACTATACATATCAACTTAAATAAAAAAAGGATATTATGAACTGGAATCCTATGATAAATTAGTTTTGAAATAACCAATACTGAAAATGTTTACTGACTTTAATGAATAAAAAGTAGCTAATGAGGCCATAGTTAAATGAATAAGAACTAGAAGAAAAAAAAGAAAATTTTTAAATGATTAATGATGAAGATTAATTGAAATGTTTTTAAGATGAAAAATAAGTGGAAACAAAAGAAAATGAGTTTCATATAATAATTAATTTGATTAATGATGAAAATATCCCTATTTTTATTGTGAATGGGAATATTTTGAAAGTAAATAATATGAAATAATTAGTGAAAAATGATCAGATAGAGAAAAAAGTTTGCATAAAAATATTACACCAATACATTAAAGAAGTTTTAAAGGTGTAAGAAAAAGAACAAAACAATGTCATAAAGCCAAAAAACCTATAAAATTAATAACTTTTAAAGATATGACAACTTGGTTTGGGAAGAAACTTGAGAAAGAGAATTAAAATTAAAAAAACTCTGAAACATATTTCTGTAAATATTTTAGAAATGAGATAGATCAAGATATTGGGGAAACATTATAAGAGAAAAACAAACTGGAATAACTAATTTTGTTAATTTTGAAACTGATTTTCGTTTTGAACTTCCCTATTTTAAAAATGAATTATATTTTTTTAACAATATCTTGAAAAAAATATTTATGAAGTGAAATATAATAAATATTAATTGATAAAATCTCACTTTATTTAAATTTCACTAATGATTACTTTACATCCCTATTTAATAATTGAAAATTATTTTTTATCAACATGGGGAACTTTTTCTTCACATGGAATCTTTGGAATATGAATTGCATAGAACTGAATTGAACCCTCATCTAAAAGTGAATTGAAACACTCTAATGATTCATATTTGGAGGAATTAGAAATGAAAATTGAACGATAATCTTGGATTGATAAAAAAATTTTGTGTATGCTTTTATTAAATTAGTGATTTATGATTTTCTATTTTTAAATAATGAAACTTTGGAACAATATCATACTATGGTAATAGATAAATTTGTTAATGAATAAATATTTATGAATCCATATTTTTAACCCATTTTTCAACTTAATAGGGAAATGAAATTTACATTAAAGATTAGAGTATCTTAGAAGAGTTATCCTTATTGATTTCTAATGATACAGAAACTACTCAAAATAATTTTAAAAAAACAATTCCATATTCTTATTGTCAAAAGTCAACCACTAACACTATTATTTTGGACAGTTCATAGAGTGAAAATTAGGTAGATAACTTTAAAGATCATTCAATACCCCTAGAAGAATTTAGTTCACTCACGTACATTCAATGAAGATTTAAATTTATCAAATATGATTTAATTACCAAACTGGAATACACTTTTATTTATACATCAAATATACATTCTAAGGCCTAGTTTTCTGTTGATGAGATTAAGGGATTCCTAAAAAAATATGGAGGGAATCTCTTATATTACACATAATGCGACACCCAAGCATAAATTATAGTTAGTGTCCATTATATATTAATAAAACTATAATAATATGAATATTTTTATCTTTCATGGAATAAAAAATATATTTTTATAGGTGAAATATCAAATTTGAACTTACTATGTCAAAATGCACCTAAAATATATTTTTGAAAATTCCTTTTAGAAATAAGATTTTATGAATAATTTAAAATTTAGTATTTAAATATTTCTACTTTAATATATAATAATGTGTTATAATGTGTGTAACTAACTATGTAAATATTATCAATTGTCCTAATTGATAGTAAAAAAGAGTAGAAATAGAAAAAATAGTTTACCATAGTTAAGGTCAAAATTGGTTTACCAAGGGGTTAATATAAAAATATAAGGGTTAAAATTTAATAATAAATTTTAAATCTAATTGGTTAGAGTTATTTCATCCTTAACATTATAAAATTATAATATGAGTCATTTTGGAGTAATTTTACTAAGAAATCATCTTAATAATATTTTAAAATTTTGAAAAATAAGAATTGTGCCGCTCACCTCAATTATAAAAGAGAACCTTCTCCCCTCATTTAATCACAACTATTGAGGAATTTAAATTGGAAAAATAAACAGAAAAAATATATATCAAACATCCTTATCCATGTTATATAGGTTCTGGTCTTCCGGAAAGACCATCCCTATGGGCTTAATAAGTGATCTAGAGGTGGTTTCTCTAAGACAAGGTAATCATTTGACACAACTCTTTCTTTTTTACATATTTTACCACATTAAATTATGTAATAAAAATTAAAATATAATAAAAATAGTATATACAATATAATTAAATATTATTATGTTGATAACATAATATTTATCCATATCCTTCTCCATCAAATGGGATACAAAACAATCGCTCATGTGTACGATGGACTACCACCTCCTGAACCGATGTAATTTGTTTTCCATCACCAACTCACATTGATAGTCATAAGGATGAAACCAATGAATATATATGATACTTATGAAATACATAGATACCTTGAATTTAATATATCATCTACTTCATTATCCTTTTTTCCATTATGAAATGATAAAATCTCTCAAGCATATGTATGACCTACTATCTCCACAAATTGATGTAATTAATTTTCCTTATCCATATATCAATATTGATTATAAAAATGTACAAAATTAATAAATATTATATTTATTAAAATAATATAATTATGTAAATTATTTAAATTAATGGAACTATATCCTTTTCACAAGAACCAAAACTTCCTGATAAAACATACATTAGAAAATGAAGTAGTCAGCACTCAAAACAATGGTAATAATGAATGACTATTAATGAATGGGTGATAAAATATTATAATAGGATGATATTGATATTATAAAAATAAAAATGGATCTTTTATAGATTAATGACATGTTTAATACTATTATACAAGAGTTTAAATCATCTTAAACTAAGTGGAATCATAAGGTAATGGATTTCGTCTCAATTTCCACTCTATTGAGGCATATTTGGTATGATTGACTACTTTGATATTATGTGGTGTATATAATAACCCTTGGATGTATTTAACATGAATACATATTAATTATTGATGATTAATTTTTTAATTCAATTTTACTCTTTCAATGAGTTACAATTTAAAAGTTACCAAAGTGGTAAGAATTTACTTTAAATTCTTATTTTTTTGGGATTTACCTAATTTTAATTAAAGGAATATTTTGACATATCTTTCATAAAATCCATATATTTTATTATTTTATGAATATTTAAGGATGTTTACATATTTTTAATCAAATTTTCCTCTCTTTATCACTTTAATCAAGAAAATCAACATTAAAAAAGAAAAGATGATCTTATTTATCTTTTTGATCATGTATATTTTTCTTCTATATACATAATTGTAAAAATTATTTTAAAAATTTATATTTTATTTACCAAAATGATTTATTAAGGACATTTTATGTTATACATGACTTTTTTACTATGTTTTAAATGAAAATTCTCAATATTTTCCAAAAGGGTCATTTTTGACTTTCCTTAAAAATAGTCAAAAGGAATATTTTTTTAGCGTTTGTAGCATTAATGGATTTTACCACCACTTTAACAATTTTATGATATTTTTTTCTTCTAAAAGTTATAAATTATTTAAAAAATATTATCATTTAATGAAACTTATTTTAATTTTAAATTTCTATTTTATTTCATTCTAAAAAAGTTGTTAATTTATTAAAAAACATATATTTCTAATTAATTTATGGTTATATTTTACCTCTTAATAATTTTGTGGTCATTAAATTCCTCTTGATACATTCAATTTATTGTGAAAAAATTTCATTAGTAATTTCATTACTATTAAATTTATATATCATTTTTATCATGTATATGTTTATTTCCTAAACCGTATACCATTTCCAATATACAGTATTTGTGGAAGTTATTTTTTTTGATTGGGGAATATTGATATTTGGTATCCTTTAATTTGAAAAAATAGTAATTGATATTACATAATGTTTTTGAATTAAATTGGTAATTCAAAATATGAGGAATTCATTAAACACAATGTAATGGGAGAGGTCTAGTTATAGATAACCCCTTGATTAATCGATAGATCTCATGAGAAAAACTAATTTGAAAAAAATATTAAATGGGTTTTTGGTGTATATCTACCCATCAATTAAACTTTCTCAACACAAGTCCTTGATAGTAAATATTGTATAATGTTTTAGGTCATGAAATAAAATATTATTCATTTCCTTAATTGGGAATTCAATTATTATTATCCATGATATTACGACATTGATATTATCCTTGGATTCAATTCATGCTCCTGTTATTTATTAAGTTGCATGTGTTTTTAGTTATCTACATTGATATATTGATTATTCCTTATTTAAAACGGATATATTCCACTGTATGTAACCCCTATTGAGAATTTGAGCTAACCCATATTTTTTCCTTCCCTGGGATATAAAGAAGAAATATTTGAATGATTTCAAGGATGAAGAATATTACTCTTATGATGTTCTCATATTTAATTTCCAATGTAAAATGTGAAGCGTATATGTATAAAGTTTATCAAGCCTAATAACCTATTATTTCCTTTAGGATGAAATATTTTATATCTATTGAAAATGTAGTAATATATAAACCGACTCTAGTTTAATGGTGTTGGGGTTGTTATAGTTGCTATTATAGAACATTTAGTAGAAGCTTTGGGAACTAGATTTAGGAAAATATAGATTAGAGAAGATAACCCTATGAAAAAAATTTGAGGATATGTTTAATTATAGAAAAATATCATAAATGTTTTGGTAAAGTAGATATCATGCCATTTTCCAAGAAATACATAATTTTATAGATAAAAAAAGTGTTTGTGGTTTCAGAATAAATGAATCTAGTGGTAATAACTCAAAAAAAGAGTTGTTAAAGAATATCGCATCCATCATTCTAGTGCACGGTGGATATGACCTTACCACAAACCTATTTTTAAAATATTTTGGGATATGTTTAAGTTAATTTAAATTTTATTTAAAAACCATTATGATATATTTAAAAATATTTTTATTATTTAATGATATTCTCAATGAAACCGTGTTTTTGATTCAGATATTAACAATGCATAAATTTTTTATTTATGTTAAGTGTCTTACCATATTTAAAATTTTATACTAAGATTTAGAATTGTTAATGATATTAGATAATATAGTATATGAAATTGTTTATAAATAGTTCCTAAAATAAATAATGGTATCAATACTCATGGACAATGCAGAAAATTTCCTGCCGATAAATCCAATACGATTAGTTTCGGAGTTGAGAAGATCATGGACATATTAGGGTAGCTAACCTAGATTATGACTAATAACCTTGTACATATGGAGAAAAATGATGTTCCATTGAAATATACACCTATATTAGAATATTTCACCCAACATAAGCCTCCATATTCTTTTAACTACAAATATATTTGTAGTTGAGAAATGGAATAAGTCCCTTGTAAAGATATTTATAGCCTTGGGATGCAATGAAAGGGAAAAGGTTATACTAAAATTGTATTGTCTTAATGTTGATGTTTATAAATGGTGGTCATTAATAACTAATAATAGAGAGGAATAATAAATAAAACATATAGAATTTAGATCTTTTAGTGTAACATTATTTGATAAATATTTACATTATGGGAGATAAACTGAAATGAAGATAGGGTTCCTCAGATTAACGAAAAAGAAAGAATAAATTGTTTTGGAGTAGGATAATACCATTATAATATTTTCTTGTTATGATACATATTATATACGTAATACAAAAAATCACGATTAATCATTTATTTGAAGATATTAAGCCATTTCTCAGAAGGGAAGTGATTTCTCAAACATTTTCATCATTAGTTGAAATAGTTTCATTTTCCATGAAGAAAGAGAAGGAATTTTATATATACTACATATTCAAGGGAAATCAAGAAACAAATAGGCTGGATGAACATAAATAAAAATGGAACACATCAAATAAGAATAATAAAATGAATAAATTTACATCAAGTGAAAACTGTGGGAGAAAACATCTTGGAAAAAGTTTAAAGAACATGGAAGCTTGTTACAAGTGTGGAGATAAGGGTAATTTGAAGAATGAATATAAGGGAAATAAAGGGAAAACAAATATCTTAATATTAAACTATAAAGTAATGGGAAATTATTCAAACCATTATGTCAAACATCATGGGAACTTACTACAGAATAGGCTAAGAGGGGAAGGCCAATATTATGTGATCACTATAGTTGAGAATGAAGTCCCTAAAGATGTGGTGGAATATACTTTAATTATATAATCAAATTTATCCAATTCTTTATCGGATTCGGGATCTTCACACTCTTTTATATCTTTCATGTTTTAAAAGAAAATTATATTTTTTTCTAGCACCTTTAGAATGGAGTTTTTAGTTAAGACTTATAGTGGAATGTTCACTACAAGAAGGATATGGAAGCCTATTCCCATCACAATAGATAAACATGACCTATTTATAGGACTTATTATTATAACCATGGTGTAATTTTAAATAATACTTGGTATGGACTGTATTTCAAAATATAATGCAAAAAAATATTATAAAGAGAAGGAAATTATGACTTGTGATGAAGATGTGGATTTCCTTATATTTATAGGGGTGACTTCAATATCTACTTTTTGTCTCAATCCACCTATAGTATCTCTTCTAAATGAGATTACTAGAGAAGAAGAGAATAAATAATCTATGAAAAAAGGTAATATTCAAATTGAGGATGTACAAATTTTATAAGAATACATTGATTTATTTCCTAAAGAATTACCTAGAAATCCATTAGATTCTGAAGTTGAGTTTTTTTAATTAATCCTTTATGAAATTCTTATATATAAGACTCCCTATAGAATAGACATTGTAAAATTAGTAGAGTTAATAAAAACTAGAGGAGTTGTGTAATAATGGATTTATACACCCTAGTGTATCACTTTGGGGATCCCCAAATATTTTCCTCATGAATAAGGATAGATATAGGATTATTTTCTTAGATTATAGGGAAAAAATACAATTATAATAAATAAAAAGTATCATCTACCTCATACTGATGACTTATTCGATCAAATTCATAGATCTCAATATTTTTTAAAGATTTACCTTCATTATAATAATTGAAAATTTCAATTAAATAATGAAGAAATTATGAAGAAAACATTTCATATGAGGTATATACATTGTGATTTTAAACAATTCCATTTGGATTGACAATTGCACCCTTTTTTGATAGATCTAATATAAAATATCAAAAATTGTCTTGATGTTTTTATGGTATTTATTGATGATATAATGATATAATCTAAAAGATATGAGGAACATGAGAATCAATTTCATATTATTCTTGAGACTCTTAGAGGAATAGAGTTATATGGTAAGTTTAGAAAATATGTATTATGGATTTAAAATGTTTTTTTCTTAGTTATATTATCTCAAAGGATGAAATCCCAATCAATCATGTGATGAATAATGTGGTAAAATAATGGAATAAACCAATGAACATAGTCAAGGTATTTAGTTTCACTATTTTGGGAGGTTATTACCAGTGTTTTTTTTGAAAACATTTCTTAATTGGAAAACCTGTTTTACAAGATTACACATTAAGGGGTTATATTTACATGAACAAGGGAAGGTAAATAATTTTTTGAAGAATTGAAGAAGATATTGGGAAATGTTATAATTTTAACTCTAACATTATGAAATGATGGATTTTTGATATATAATTATTCATCAATGAAGGGTCTTAGTTGTTTCCTTATAAAAATTGATAAGGTTATTTCCAATGCATCAAGACATTTAAAGACTTAAGAAAAAAACTATACAACCCATGATCTTGACTCAGAAGTCATAATCTTTGATCTGAATATGTGGAGTCATTATCTCAATATAAAAAGTTTTGAGATATACACAAATCATAAGAGTCTAAAATATATATTTTCATAGAAGGAGATTAACATTAGAAAAATGCGATGGCTAAAACTACTCAAGGATTATGATTTATAAATATAATACCACCAAAAAAAGGAAAATAAGGTAGAATATGCATTGAGTAGGAAGCATTGTGGTGCTTCAAACAAAATAAGTATTGAAAGAGATTTTATGATCATGAATTTAGTGAAGGTGGATATGGAAATTATTAAGAAAGGGGAAACATAACTCCTTTTTCGAATGATTATTGAGATATCTTTAATAAAAAATATAAAAGGTTCTCATCACGATGATAAGAATTATTGAAATAAAATTAAAACCACAAATGATGGTAAATTAGAAGAGTTCATATATGAATAAGAGATTCTAAATTTTGGAAAGAATCTATGTGTTCCAACTATACATGATCTAAAAATGGAAATAATAGATTATTCTTATAGCTCGAATATCTCAATATACCCTTAGAGAAATAAGATGTATATACATTTGAAGGATCATTTTTTGATTGATAATATGAAGAATATAATTAAAGATTATATTTTAAGATGTTTTTTTGTCAACATGTGAAGGCTAATAGAAAACATCAGAGAAGAGTCAGGTAAACTATGCATATTACTATGTTGAAATGGGATGACATTACACTCGATTTTTTCACTTGATTACCAAATAATCCTAGAAATAATAATCTAATATGAGTTATTGTTGACCACCTTACTAAATAAGAATATTTCCTTGCTGTATGAGATGATTTAACACTTGGGTTATTTTTATAACTATATATTAATGAATTTTAATGAATTAATGAAACACCTATTTTAATTTTGTCTGATCATGTTCCACAATTTACATCAAATATTTTGGAAAAGTGTTCTAAAGGCTGTTGATACCGAGCTTCATTTGAGAACCACTTATAAAACTCAATCTAAAGGATAGTCCTAAAGGACTACTGAAACATTAGAAGAAATTAAGAGATCATTCTCACTTGATATTCATGGTATGTGGGATGTAATACCCTTATATTATATGGTATATTTATTTTTAAATAAATTTATCCTTTTTGATATCTTGTGATACATGCAACCATAAGTCTAAATGAACTGTAATATATTATACCATTATAAACTAGCCATTAAATTGTTAGGTTTGAATAATACAAAATAAATTTTGAAAAGTATCTGGTTTATAAATGTATAAAATAAATTCACTGATTATCAATTGATTATAAATGAAAATAAAAAATAATTGGAAGTAAAAGAGTGGTTTTTTTATTTTTATGTGTATAACATGTATTATCTTAATAAATTAAATTAATCACTATTTATATATTATATATTCAATTAAAATTTAATATTTATATAATATTTTTACTATTCATGGGATAAGAATGAATCTAGTTTTTTTCTTAAAAACTATATTTTTCTCAAAAATAGGTTTTATCATGTTTTACACTTTTATTTTAAAATTAATTTCTACCATTTATATGTATTAAAATGTATTATATATTGGTAATCTAGAGGTTATTTTTTTTAAATAGATCTCTTTTTATTTCTATGTGTTATGAATAGTAACCATGGTAAATTTATCACCCTGTTAAAGGGTAAATCAAGAAAATATAGGTTAAAACAAAGTGTTATGGTCACCATTTTCCATATTAATTCTTATTGGATGAAGTTAATTCCACCATTATCACCATATTTTTGAAATTTAATTATTTAATGGAAACATTTCCATGAAAATCACCTATATAATATTTTAACCAAAGAAAAATATAAAATTTTACTCTATTACTTTTAAATATATATTATGTGTCCACATAAGGAAAAAATAACAAATAAATTAATTTAAATAACTATTTTTATCATAATGAAATTATTTTCTTGATGTAAATTTATTTCTATTTTATATAAATTATATAATTACTTTAAATTCTGATCCATCTATGACGTAGAATTTATTCAATTAATAGAAAAATAAAATAAATAATTTTGAAGATATTAAAAGTGATATAAGTGGAATGAGTTATAGTATTAAAATAATATCAAATATCCATATGAAATATTAGTTTTTAGTTAAAGGATTATATTATATTTTCAATTTTCTACTTTTGTCCTTTAATTGAAATTAATTGAATAGTGTCAAAATTGATATTAATGATAATTTATGAAAATAATATTTTACTAAAAAATTTTAAAATAATTAAACTATTTAAATATGAAAAAGGGATAATATATGGTAATAAACATAATATCTTGTCCATTTATGATCCAATATTCACATTATAATGAAAATTATAACACCTTAATAATGAAAAGGTGTTAGCATGGTTATGGTTAAAAAGGTTAACTAAGAGGTTAAACCAAAAGATACAGTTTAAAATACCAATGAATCCTATCCAAATTTCATTTTTAATGATATTTAAAACATATAATACCTTCTATTCAAATATATGTTCATTGTAGGCACTTTTTTCTTGATTATGACATTATTATATTTTAGTCTTTTAAGAATCTCCAAAAGTGGCCCTCCCCTCAATTATAAAAGGGAACCCCTCATTTATTTTATTTTCTCCACATTAAGCCATAAATATCAACAAAAAAATATAAATTTCACTTATAGACACTCTTATACAATTTTTATATTTAAGTTTCATTAGAAAAAATACCAACCCTAGGTCCCTCAATTAGATATATAAAAGAATCCTATTGAAGTAGAGGTAATTATATTTAACAAGTCCTTCAAGTTAATTTATTATTATACTTCCTATTAAAGTGTTATACCCATAATACAATAATAATTCATGTATCATAAATATAATAATATATGATTATTATTATGGGGAAACCATATTCCATCTCATTTCCATCTTATGAAAAGTGAAAACATTTCTTGTGTGTACATACCTCTTACCATCTCTATGTAGAGGTGTAATTCATATTTAACCACTATTTTAATTAGATGTTTGTATAAATGTAACTAATGAATAATTATGATATTTATGGCATAAATATTCTTATATAATGATAATATCAAATATTCTTTCTCAATCAGTTGGAAAACTATAATGGCGCTCGTGTGTATGTGTAGACTACCACCTCTTAGAAGCGATGCAATTAATTTTTCATTTAATTTTTAATTGGATGATAAAAATGATATATTTTATGAAAATATATTATATATATTATATATTATGAATCTTTAAATTTTAATTATTATTTAACATAGTTTCATTCCATCAGTTGAAATATGAAAACATCACTCATGCATACATATAGCCTACCGTCTCCAGGAATGGTTTAATTCATTTTTTCTATATCTATATTTTATGAATTATATAAATATAAAATATACATGATATTTATATCATTATTAAAATATTCAAGATTATAGAACCAAGATAAAATTATATGGACAACCACAATCAAACCAAAACATATATAATGAATGAAGCAGTTATCACCTGAAACGGTGATTTTAACCAAGAATTGTTATTAAACCGGTCATAAACGATCATAAGTAACTCATATATGGCATGATATATATGATTATTATTGTATAAAATATTTATAATAAATCCATATTTATTGTATAGAAGTTTCAAACACAAAAAAATGAACCCATACCTGAGGCAAGAATTTATTTCATAATCTCATTATCATTTGTTGATTGTTTATGTTTGATTATGTATTAGGGTAGTTATTTGATATTTCTATCTTAATTAAATATATTATCTTATCCTATGGTAATTTCTAGAAATTAAATTTTTTAATTTAAATTTTACTCTATTTAGTTACTCATTATTCTAAATTTTTTTTAATAAAAAATGAATTCATATATCTCTTCGATAAAAAATTCTTTCTCTTTATATCCATATTTTCAAAAACTATTTTTACTATTATATAAAAAATTCTTAAGTAATTTTTAACCATTATTTAATTTTTATAGAATTATTTAATCATAATATTATTATATTTTTTCGAATAGGGTACTATTTAACTTTCTACAACATTATAAAATAAAAGTTTTTTTTAACTTTTACTACGTGAACAAAATTTTCCTCTATCATGACCACTCAATACTTTGAGGATCACATTAAATTTTTTCAAGGTTCTTTTAAAATTAAATTTTTTCCTTAATATTTGAGAATTTTTCTTCAAAATGAAAAGGTTTTATTCCTCAATAAATATTCCAGTGATATTTTTAATGTATATCCATCATTTTCAACATTATTGGGTGAATATTGTGATTTAATGGGGATGTGATATTTTGATACCATTTTCTATATTATTTTGGATGGTATATTATTATTTTTATTAATTGGAGAAATTTGTATCAATTTATATGATAGTTTTTCAATACAAATATTTACATTGATTATAATTCTACCTTTTTATATGTTGAATGCATTGGACTTAGTAAGTGATGGGAAGGGCCCACTATAGCCACTTAATACATTAGTATAAATCATGATACAAACTAGTTTAAGTATTTTTCTGAATCCTTACCCATTTATGTAGTATATATTAGCACTAGTCCTTGATGGTAAGTTTTTGATTTCCAATATTATGCATTCAATCATTATGAAACTAGTTATTATTATCCATGTGATTATTTATGTTGTTATATTATCCATCGATTTAGTTCCCCTTATTATGGTATTAGTTATATGTCATCTTTTATTCTTGTTTATCTCACACATATTATTTATATTTTATTTACTTTGTATTATATTACATTGTATATATAACCTTACTAAGCATCTGATCTCACCCCTTTATTATAAATATTTTTCCTAGGATTCTGAGAAGTGTATTATGATTGATATACATGGATATAATAAAGGTAATAATGATTTTCTAAAATAAAATACAATATTTTATTTTAAGTTTTCAATTATAATGATACATTCAGGTATATATCTAGTTCACTAAGGATAATATTCTATTCGATACTTTTGGATGTAATAAATTATATATAGTTCCAATGTAATAATGTAACCATCAAATTTGGGTTACCAGGGTTGGGGTTTTTATAGTTAGTTTTAGATAAAGTTTAGTGGAAAACATGGGAACTAGATTTTGAATAACATAGATTATAAAACAAAACACTTTGATTTACTTTGAAGATAAGTCTAATTATATGATAAAATCATAAATATTTTTATACAGAAGATATTAGTTAGTTTCCCACAATTTTCTCTTCATAATGTGTTTTTTGGTTTTAGTCTATTTCTAGAACCAAGAGGAATCATGTTAACACTAAATGTGATGTACAATTCAGAGATTATGAGAAAACAAATTGGATTATGACTAAAGTTAAAAATATTAATATTATTCCCAAAAAATTATCAAAATATGTTTTTAACATCATACACATTAACTAACTCTTATATACACAAAATAAAATAATAATAAAGTTTTCTAAGGGCCTAGGTGGTAGAGACTATGGAAAAAATAAAGCTAAATTTCCTTCATGTTAGAAATGTGGAAAGAGACACCCCAGAGAATGTCTCAATGTAATGGTAAAATGTTTAATGTGTGGATAATATGGGAATATATCAATTAAATTCCAAGGAAAAAATAAGAGTTTGATGGAGGGATATTAATTTCATCATAAGATACCATTTTTTGTTTAGTGTATTATGTTTGGAGAACATAATAATTATTTATGTTGATAAAATAATTGATGGGTTATATCCTAAATCAAGGAAGGATCTATGCTATTCTAATAATGGAACTGGAATTAATGAAGTTCTTGTTCATTATAATTTGTGAATTATATTGTAAAATTATTATATAAATGATATTATGGTTATAGTAATCATGAAACATCTCAGTATTATTCAATATTATTTTTTATTTAAGTATTTGAAAGAATATATTTAATATTACTGATAACCAAGAAGGTTTATTTAGTGGTATGGTGATAATTTTTGGGGAAAATAATTAAGGGAAAGATAACCCTTAACAGATGATGGAAATTGATTAATTAGATTGGAATAGTATTGGTAACCTTGAAATTGGTTAGTCATTTGATGAATGAGTGATTTAGGTCATCTTTGATGAAAATTATTTCATTTTGGGATTTATAGAATATATATAACAGTCTCAAGAATAATAATTCTATTAATTTTTAGATGGATATTTGTTTTCATGTAGGGTTAACTTAAGAGTTATGGATATCATCATGTGTTTATAAGTTCAATGTTTTAATAAGTTAAAATGAATAGATATCACTTATAATGTTTTAAGTGATTATATTTTTTGGTTATTTGAATCCTTTTATGAGTTTTAGGAAGAATAATATATTGAGGTTTGACTAACACTTTGGTTTAGTACATGATTTGTTATATTCTATTGGATAATGGGAAATAGATAATATTAATTGTTAAAAAGAGACTCATTTACAAGGTGGTATTATCAATGATATTTATGTCCAATCTAAGGATTAAATTTCAGGTTAATATATTTGATTATTGATATTCTGGTGAGGTTCACTACATTATTATATCATCATGGTGATTAATGTTAATTATTGGATTTATTATTTGGTTTAGGTATGTGTAACCCTTAGTTGTAATATGTGGTTGAATAAAATTAAATTTAAGGAATTAAAACACCTTTTAGGTTAAAAAATTCTTTAATATTGAGGTTATTATGTTTATTTTTTATGTAGTATTATTTATTTATGGAATAATCTAAGTTGAAACCTTAATTTTATTGTATAAATTTTGAAGTAAAATATATTATCTCTTCACATTAAGGATTATAATTTTTGTGAATTATCTTATCTTTTAGTAACCATTTCTATTTTGGTTAATTCATAAATATAGGATGAATATATTTTTTCACTTTTGTGTAATATATGTCTAATTATAAGTTTATTTTAGTTATTTAGGCATAAAAAATTTATTTGAACACTCAATTTTTAGAGAGAAAGATGAGATTGTTGTGGAAATTTATTAAATGAAAAAATTATAATTTTCAAGTAAGTATATTTTCTTAATTTATCAGTCCAAGTAGTAAATAAATTTTTAAACTCTAGTTAAAGGATCTTCAAAGAAAAATGTCATCATATTACCTTCATTTCTAATGAATCGATGGTCTTTTTATCACCTCCTTGATTTATGGTTCTATGGTAATTAACTTTTTCTGGATCATTCACATTCCTGTGATCAATGATCTATATAACTCTCCATAATTATTTTGATATTATGAATTTTTCTCCATATTTTATTTTTTCCATTAATGTTCTCATATTTTGAAACCATTTTATCTAATTACCTTCATATTTACCTTTCCCTCTTTCTAAGAGGATGTTTTATTAACCCTTTTTACGATGTTGTTTTTTAAAAAAGGTATTTGAAATGTCAAACCATTATTTATAGAACAAAATTATAAATATAAAGGTTGATATTTATTTAAGGGGTAGAATATAACCCCCTAATATTTTAAAGTTATTTCATTTTAGATAAATTTTATCATTTCGATAGATAGCAAAATATGCAACCCTGAGTCTAAATAAACCATAATATAATATATCATCATAACCTAAAAATTAAATTAGAAGGTATGAATATGAATAAATAATTTTTTTGGTATATGGTTTATAAATTTATAATATAAATTCATATATTATTAGTTGATTATAAATTGAAATAAAAATAATTTTAATGTAAAATGGTGGTTTTTTCTGAAAATCTGTTTCTAAGTGTGAAAAATGTCTTATATTAATAAATTAAATTAATCACTATATTTAAATTATTTTATGGAAATATATTAATTATATACTCAATAAATGTTTTTGACATTCATCTAATATTTTTATTATGCATGAGATAATAATAAATCTAATTTTATGCATAAAACTATATTTTTCTAAAAAGCTCTTTTCATTTAGTTTTTCCCACTTATTTAAAATTTTATTTATGAAATTTTTTGGTATTAAAATTTCAAAAATGGATTCCATATTTTTAATCATGAGGTTAAAATTTGGTAAATAGAGCCCTTTTTTATTTTTAGGCATTATAAATAGTAACTGTGGTAAAATTTATTACAATAGTAAAGGGTAAATCAGGTTAATCTTGGTAAAAACTAATTATTAAGGTGAAAATTTTACATTTTAACTCTTATTGGATAAATTTAATTATACCATTGTCCCCATTAGATATAATTTTAATCATTTAATGGATACTATACTATGAAAATGACCTGTGAAATATTTAAAGGAAATAAAAATACAAAATGTCACTCTCTTTAAAAATTTATTATGTGACCACATAGGGAAAAAATAAAGTTATTAATGAATATAATTATTTGTTTTTAGAGTAATAAAATTATTATCATGATGTATATTTAATTAAAATATTTTGTAATTATATATTTACTTTAAATTCTTATGCAATGCCGACGTAGTATTTCTTTAATTAATAAAAAATAGAATAAATAATTTTAAATATATTAAAAGTGGTATAATATTAATGAGTGATAGTGTTCTAAAAATATTATATATGAGTATGAAATATTATTTTTGAGTTATAGGATTAGACTCTAGTTCCATGTTTTCATTTACTACTTTTAAGTCAAATTAAATAAATAGTGTGAAAATTAATATTAATGATATTTTATAAAAATAATATTTTATTAAATTATTTATAAATAATTAATATATTTAAAGAATATAAAGTGGATATTATATATTATAAAATATCATTATTGTTTAATTTATTATATAATAGTCACAGTATATGAAAAATTCTAACCCGTTAAAATTGAAAAAGATATTACCACCAATAAGGTTAAAATAAGTTCACTAAGGGGTTAAACCAAACAATATTTTTTAAAATACAACTTAAACCTACATAAATTTCATTTTTTTATTATATTTCTTCTTTATAGTACCTTATACAAGAATATATGTCCATTTAGAGTGATTTGGGAATGAAAATTCTATTATTAAATTTTAATTCTTTATGAAATTCCAAGAGTGTCCCTCCCATTAATTATAAATGTGCACCCCTAATTTATCATCATTACACCACTTTGAGACATTTATATAAAAAAAACATCTTATTTATATTATAAACACCTTTTATCCAGGTTCTAGCAGTTCTTATCATTCCAAAACACCTTCCCTAGGTACCGTAAGAAGAGATCTAAAGGAACTATACCGAAGAAAAGGTAATCATATTTACTAAGTCATTTAAGTTTAATTATTATTATATTTCATAATAATGTTTTTTACCCATAATAACTAATAAATAAAGTATCATAAATATACTTATATGTTATTATTATTATTTTAAAACCGTATTCCATCTTTTTTATATTATACGAAATGCAGAAAAATCTCTTGTGTGTACATATTGCTTACCATCTCCATAGAGTGGTGTAATTCATTTTTACTCACCATTTAACCATGAAGGTTATAAATATAAAACTAAAAAATATATTTTCTATTTATTACATAAATATTCTTCCTGAATAATAATATCATATCTACCTTCAAACCTTCCAATCCATTGGAAAATGATAACGTCGCTCGTGTATACATGTAGACTACCACCTCCACAAATGGATTTGATTCATTTTTATTTATATTTTTATATGCATGTAAATAAGGATGGATTTTATGAATATATATTATTTATATGATATAATAATGTTTTTATGGTTAATTATTATTTAAATTCCTTTCATTCCATCCTTTGAGAAGACGAATCATGTTTGGGATATGGGGATGATTGTGGTTATAATGATGTTTAACTTTATGTTGGTTTTATATGTTTGTTGTTTTGGTTTCTTTTGTATTGGTTCGGAGTTGTATGTTGGGAACCAGTCACCCATAAACCGGATTTAATAAAATTAAAAAATGATTTGCAGTCATCCTTTGAGAAATGAAAAAATCATTTATGCGTACATATGGCCTACCGTCTCCATGAACGTTGTCATAAATTTTTATATATCTATATTTTATGATAAATATTTATTATTTTTATATTATGAATAAAATTATGGTGATAATGTAACGATAATAAATGTATAAGGACTACAACTATCGAACCAAAACATACATCAATAATGAAGCATTCAACACCTAGAATTTTTATTTTAAGAATTGTTAAAAAACGTGTGATTAAAGATCATAAGTAAATAATATATGTTATTATATATATGAGTATGATTCTATAATATATATATATATATATATATATATCATATAGGATTTTAAAACACATACAAAGAAAGTCATACATGAGGTAATTGATTATTGAATCATCTCTTCATTATTTTAGAGTATTTATGTTTAAGTATATGATGGAGTAATTATTTGATATTTATATGTTAAAACAGATGTATTATATTATCCCATAGTAATTACATTAAATTACATGTTTTTATATATATTTTAGTCTTTGTAAGTACTCAAGAGACCAAAATAATGTTTTTATAGGAAACCATATTCATTTTTATCTTTGGTTGAAAATACTTTCTCGTCCTTGTCCATTATTTTTTAAATGTTTTAAAAAATGTTTTTACTATAATAAAATTTCTTTTTAAGGACCCATTTGTGATTAAAAAAAAAATAAAAGTAATCTTATTGTCCTTCTCCGTAAGAGGTTCATTTTTATATTTTATAAAAGTATGAAAGTAATTTTTTTTATTTATACAACATTAATTCAATTTCCAAACATCATGACCACTCAATGATTTGAAGCTTCCATCAATATTTTTAAAGGTTATTTCCAAATAAGTGTTTTTCCTTAATATTTGTAAAAAAATTTATTAAAAAATTAAAAGGATAACTTCCTCAATAAATATTAGAGTGATCTTTTTAATGTTTATTAATCAATGCCAAAATTATTTGGAGAATATTGTTATTTAATAGGGATGTTATAATTTTATACCATTATCCATATTTTTTGGATGGTTTATGATTATGATTATTTATTGGGGAAATTATTAACAATTTTTATGCCAGTTTTTCAATATTATTGTTTACATTGATTATGTTTCTCTTCTTTCATATGATGAATGAATTGGACTTAGAAAGTGATAGGAGAGGAAAACTATAGCCCCTTGATGCATTTATAAGAATCATTTGAAAAACCGGTTTATGAATTTGGCTATGTCCATACCCATTTGTGTAAGATGTCTTAGCATGAGACCCTGATTATATGTTTATGATGTTCAACATTATGAATTAAATTATTATAAAAATAGTTATTATTATCCAAATGATTATTTATATTGTTGTATTATCGAAAGATTTATTCCCCTCTTTATGGTATTATTTATATGGAATACTTTATTATTGGACACCTCATCTTTATTATTCATATATATTTTTACTTTGTGTTAGTTTCCACTATACACATTACATTATTGAGCATCTAAGCTCACCCCTTTCTTATATCTCCATTTCCTAGGATTCCAGGTAGTGTATTATTATTGAAATGTAGGTATATGATAAAGGAAAATGGTTTTATCAAATAAAATACTATGTTTTATTTTACGTTTTTAATTTTAATGTGTTATTCAAGTGTTTATCTAGTTTACCATGAATAATAAACTATTCATACTTTGGGATGTGATATACTCTATCTAATAACAATGTAATAAAGTAACCACTAACTCTAGGATACGAGGGTTATGATATTTACAAGGGATTTGTATTTATCTTTGGTAGATTTTTATTATAACAATAGCTTCCATTCAGGTGTTCAAATGGTTCTGTATGAAGAATTACAGAGAAAGAGATGTTGTACTCAAACTTGTTGGGATAAATTTGGTGAAAGGAATCTTATTGGGCAAAAATATTTTGAGGAGAAAATAAAAAAGGTAAATACTATTCCGAATCATATTAAATTAGCCGAAAGAAGAAAAAAAAGTTTTACCAACAACATAAGGAATGATTTTCAGTTTAAAGTGGGAGATCACATTTTCATGAGAGTATCTCTATAGAAGGGTGTCATAATGTTTGGTGAGAAAGGGAAACTGAGCCTTAGGTACATCAGACCCTTTAAAATTATAAAAATAATTGGATTTTTGGACTATCATTTTCCAATTCCATCTAGGCTCTTTAAAGTAAATTATGTGTTCTATACCTCATTATAAAGTAAGTATATAACAGACCAAATTCATGTGTTCACATTTGGAGAAATAAAATTGGAACATGATCTATTTGACTGTGAAGAGCCTATCCATATTCTTGAAACTAGAGAAATATTTTTGAAAATTCAAATGACACAACAGGTAAAGGTACTTTGGATATATCATAAAATATAGGATGTAATGTGTTAACCTGAGGATGTTATGAAGAAGAACTATCCTCATTTATTATGTAATATCTATAAAAATGTCAAGGATAAATTCTTTGAAGGATGTAAGAACATGACACCCAAAATTCAATTATAGGAATTGAAAATTATCTTTTAATAAAACTATAATAAAATAAACATTTTAATATTTTTTAGAATAAAAACTTTAATTTTATTGGATGAATATTGATTTTTAACTTACTAGGTCAAAATAATCCTAGAATAAAATTTTGAAATTATATCTTAGAAATAAGATTTTATGAATAATTGAAAATTTAGAATTTAAATATTTCTCTTTTTATTTATAATAAATTGTTATAGTTGGTGTAACTAACAATGTATTTATTATAAATTTTATAGTAATAATGATAAGATCATTTGGAGGTAAAAAAGATATTATTTTCATAAAAATGTTTTTAAATGAGTAATGCCTTTCCATTTTAATTAATTAAAGTAATCATTAATAATGAATGGTTTAAATTAAAAATATAGATTATATATCTATTTATTTGAATTTAAATATATATAATGATTTTCAATTTTCATATAGTTAATGTAAGATCATCTTATGATTAAAAAATTTATTTCCTAAAAAAATGTTTCCATAACATATTACAGGTTTATATTCAAATAAAATTTTACAAATCTCGATGAATTGATTTTAATAAAATGGATTCTATATTTGTAATTATAATAATTAATATTATTTAATAAGTTTAACTTAATATTTAGTCATAATGAATAGTAAAAATAGTAATACTTGGTTACCACGATTAAGGTCAAAGTGGGTTTACTGGGGGGGGGGGGGGTAATATAAAATGATAAAGGTTATGATGACCTAAACACATGATTAAACCTCATTGGTTGGATTTATTTAAACCTTAACCTTATAAAATTCTAATATGAGTCATTTTGTATCCATTTTTCTAATAAAGTGACTTAATAATATATTAAACCTTTGAAAAGTTATAAGTGTTTCAGTAACCTAATTTATAATAGGGCACCTATTACCCTCACATCCTTACAAATTATGAGATATTTTTATCAAAAAATGTAAGATCCTATATTTTTATTGGTTCATTCCATTAATTTTTATTTTTTAGTAACCTATTTGATTTGGTTGTTTTTGGTGAGACCCTTTATATCGAGATTTTTTTAGGGTGAGTTGATCGAAGGAATGAAGTATGAGGAGTGGAGCTGGAAAATTATATCATGTATGGTAGACTATTTAATGGGGAATTTTGCTATGTTATTATATTGTTCGTAGTAGCAGAGAGAACAAGGTTGTGCTGTAGGGTTTTGATGGAGGGGTGTTCGATATAGGCATAGTTACAGAGTAGAAGGTTGGATCTGGTGTAAGGAACTCATGGAAAAAATTGATGATTTTTTCATTATTGACACCCCGACAATATATAGTCTTACTATGGCATTGATATTACATAAAAATTTGGGTTTCTAATACATGGTGGTTTCTTCCATGCCTTAGAATATCCCTGATTTTATAGGATCTATAAAGTAGCTCTTATCATGGATCTTAGACATGGTTTGACCAAAAAGAGGTAGTGATGTGGTACCTTTGGCTGCACTGTAGCATAACCTATGTCAAGTAGTTTTTTGTAATGGTCTAGTGGGATTCATCATGGTCATCCTTTTTAATATCCTATCTATAAATACCCCAAGTACATCCAAACTTTTCCTGATTCATTTTTTCCCTCTAGTCCCCTATGCACCCATAGATCTTTTTAAAGTTTTTTGGACCACTTTTCCACTAGATTTATCCCCCCAACATTTGGGGATCAAACTGTGGTGACCTAAGACTTACAAAATTGGTGTTATGAGATTATAACGTAAAGGGATAGAAAGAGAAACCCAAATATATCTTGAATTTTGGGAGCATATCCACATCTTCTTCATTTGAGGTGGGAAGTATAGAAATTATCCCTTTTCTATGATTTAGTTCATTCTAGTTTGTTCAATACATATGATCACCCCGGTACACCATGTGCATGACCTAAAAAATTCAATTAATATCTTTTTTATGAGTTATGCATGTATAGACCTCCCATTGGATCTTCCCAGGTCCTTTTGTGTTGATATCAAAATAGGTGGCCACCTGATAGGTGTGTCAACCGTTGACCTTTCTTGAGGAATAGATATATTGAATACTACACCCCTTAACATGTTGAATTTTGTGAATTTTGGATTAAAAATATAATTTTTTATAACTTTTTAATTTGGTGTAAATGTTTGATATGGAATCACATAGACAAAAATTGGTTAATTGATATGATAACGACCGTAGAAGTTTAATTAACAAATGATAAATTAATGAATTGATCATAATGGATTATGAGTACTTGTGACATGATCTAATTATTATAGGGATTTTCCCAGACAAGCTGTATTTATTATAGGTTTTGGAATGTACATGATGTAATTCTTATTCGTCTTGTCCCAAAAATGTTGTAATGCTTATAAGCCTTTGTCAGTACATGATGCAATGCATATAGGGCTTGGCCTAGACATTCTATTGTTCTCCTAGTGATCTATCTAGTTATCTTATGATGATTTATGGGTATAAAATGGTAGGGTTATTGTAATGTTTGGAACGGTCCTACGATATACCTAGAGAAATCAGGCATGGTGCTGAAGCAGGTTGGGGATGACCCTGGGTGACAACCCAAAGATCGATGGTAAGTAGACTTGTTTCATATGTAGTATTAATTGATTGAAATAATATCATATTTATCAATTTATTTCATAAAATATATATCTAAGACTGTATTTGTTTATTTGTGGCAGTGTTGACCTATTTAGTTTTACTCACACAATGGATATGTCACTGTTTGTTACACATATAGATTTATTTGATGTAGGTTTCAAAAAGGGTAAGGGACCTTTCTTTTGATTGTTTCATACTTGATTGGGGGGAGATTGGAGATAAGAGTGAAATAGAGATTGAGACTGTGGAACTTAATTCTTTTATTTTATATTTCATTGTCTTTTATTTTGTGATATTTAGAACCTCATTTAATTACATGTTAGCCGGTCATTACATGTTTCTTTTTTTAAAATATTTGAGTTGTTCTTAATTTTTATATAGATTCATACTGTATATTATTTTTTACACTACATTATTATTATTATTTCCAATATTCTCCTACTTTGTTCTTAACAGTATAGTCTCTCCATAATATCCCTCAAAACCTTGCTTCTAGATGGAAAAATCTAGTGTAGGTGGAGGGATACTTGATGTCACGTTTCCAATTGGTTTAGTCACATGAGGGGTACCATGTCAGGGATGTTACAAAATGGTATTGAAGGATCAAATTTTCAAATTTTTTGCTTTACTATTTTGGAAAGGTTAAATGATGCTAGGATGTGTTGGGACTTGGTAATGATCTTGTGTATGGGAGTGGATAACACATATACAGGGATAAATCCATGTTCTCAAAGATGGGATTATTATTCATATAGTTCACTTGTTAACGTTTTGATGTTATTTCACCTTAGGTGATTCACTTGATGTGTAATATAGATTTTTATTGATATATTTACTCATTGACTAGTATGGAACAAGATGAGTTTTCATGAATCATGACAGACATATAGGGACATATTTTGACATGAATTGCTCGTGATAAGGATATATTTTCTGCATGCGACATACTTTCATATTATAACTGTAAAATAAAATCTATTGATATATTTGATATAAATGATGAAAGGAACTATTATTTTATTCCAAATTAGATGTTAAACTACATGTAAAGGTATTTTTAATTAGAAGTTATCTATTTTCACCACCTTTTTAGGTTGATATTATTGAGTTCTCTTGATATAAGGAGTGTGTTGACGATTTAGATAAAATGCCTCCACATCATGTTCAATTTGAGCATTAGAAGATTAGTAATTTTCAAAATACTAACACAGCTAACCTGAGTCTTCCTGAGACTCTAGGGAATCTGACAAAAGGAAAACGTTACGACAACTTCTTAAGGACAATGAAATCTATAGACAGGGAGACTGTTTGCACCAGAATCTCAATATATGATTCGATGAGATAGTTCTAGCTATAATATCTACCTATGTTAACTGGGGATGGAGGCCCCCAAAAAGTTGAGTTTTATATTTTTTCAATCCATATGATCTTCAATAAAATCAAGAAACCTATTGATAAGTGGGTGAATCTTGATACATATAAGATTAAAGGACATATAAATAATTGGTTGGATATCCTGGAGAATGATGGGAACCAGGAGGAGTTATCTAAGAAGTATTTTGAGGTGATGTTTCTAATCCACATCATCCCAGTGACATTGGGGATTCAAAGGATTGTGAGTTCCTTAACCAAAAATATTATGGTATATTAGTGATTGAATATATTGAATTCTTCACAAACATGAATCACTTTGCTCTATCATAGGTAGATTGTGGGGCTTCTAGGGTGAGGAATTTTCAATATGGGATTTCTTATGAGGTTAGGTCATAGGTGAATGTATTTCTTCTATATAGTTTGGAGGATGTGATGAATTAGGTTCTCATCACAGAAGGGAATTAGAAAGAGGCTCTGAATGGTGGCCCTATGGTTTTAGTAGGGAAATATGGGAAATCATAATTTGGAATTAGGAATCATAAATACAATGGTTATTATTAGGGTTGTAATGGGTAGAGTATCTTTGGAATTGGGATGTCATCTCATAATCATATCCCATCTTCATGGTTTCAATGTCAAATGGTTTTCCATGAGAACCCTCAGTATCCATACCCCAAAATAGAGTGTCACTATTTTTCTAATTTGGGTCATATTAAAGGTTTTGTGGAGGCATAATACAGAAAATTAATGGAAGGTGGTTGGAAAGAGAACCTGATTCAGAGATGGAGTCAGTTAACCCTCAGTAGACTAGTTGTTGGGGGTTCCATAGGATGTTCAGTCCTAGGAAGGGGACATGGTACCCCCACACCAGAGTGAAGAAACCATTTAGAGGTAATAAATCAGAGGAGTCAGAATGTATCCCATGTTATAGGGGTGATTCATCTTCACTCTACATAGTCCACTCAATCTATTTTGGATAAAAACCTTATAATGTGAGAGGTATGATTCTTGTATCATCAACCCTTTCCCGCGTTTTGTTTGATATAGGAGAATTACATTAATTTTTATCTACTTATCTTTCAATTTTTTGGGGTTTTTTAAAGAGTTTTGATGGTGTTATTTCCATCAACACATCATTGGGATTTCAGTTAAAAGAGATAATCTTTATAGGGAATCATCTCTTGAAATTGGTGGCTACCATTTCATTTGGGATCATTTGATGCAGGAAATGATATTCATTAATTATATTCTTGGTGTGGACTAGATAGTTTTATACCAAACTCATATCAACTATTATCAGAGGAGAGTTAACTTTGTATCTTTATAAGGGGTAATCTACATCCATAAGGAAGATTAGAATCATTAGGATTGTTGTAAAAGACTAATTCAGTGAAGATTGGACTATCTCATGGACCAGGTAACATGAATTGTCTTGGTTGATACTGAAACACAGTCAGGTACTTTTCTTCTAGTGGTTGAGCATTTTCATTATGTAATTCTTAAAGATTTATATGGAATAGAACCCATGCATGATATTAATTTCATGATCGAGTTGGTGCTGGGAAATGAACTATTTTTATTACATCCTATAGAGTAGAACCGGTAGAAATTTATGAGTTTAAATTTCCATTGTAAGACCTAGAAACAAAAAGATTCATACAGTCCCTTACTTCTCTACGAGTTTCTCCCATGTTTGTTTCAATAATTACGATGTGAAATTTTTCATATATGTGGATTATCATAGATTAAACCAAATGATGGTCATGAAGAGATATCCCCTTCCACACATTTGTGATCTATTCAATAAACTAAGATGTTATAGTATGTTCAATATGATTTAATTGGGATAAGGCTACTATCATCTTATGATGAGACTATTAGATGTTCCCTAGACTAATATTAGGAGTAGGTATGGCTTGTAAAATTTGTGGTGATGTTGTTTGGTATGATGAATATAGAAACAATATTCATGGCCTTAATGAATTAAATCCTTCATTTATTATTAGATTAGTTTGTGCTAGTTTTTTTAATGATATCTTAGTGTAATCCCACTCAAAATATATTCATTCCCAACATATTAACACCATATGGAGTATGCTGAGAGAACATCATATGTACACTAAGATATCATAATGAAACTTTTGGATTTGTTGAGTACCCTTCTTAATCCATGTCATCTCAGGGGACAAAGTGTTATTGGACCTAAATATGGTTATAACCATCATATATTTGGCGTGACACAATAATTCCTTCTATATTTTATTTTCTCAATGTTTATCATGATATTATAGGTGTTTTATGTAGGACTTCTCTTTTTTGGAAGAACTGATTTCCAGGATGACCAAGAAAGGGGTGAAGTTTGTGTGGTTATATAATTATTAGAGAGATTTCTAGAAGCTAAATAGTCGTTCGATCTCATAATCGATACTCACTTTTCCAAAAATGTACAATTATTATACCATGTACTATGATGAATCGAGAGTCACAAAAAGTGCAGTTTTGATGTAGGAGGATCATGTTATTGCTTATGGATCTTGATAGATGAGACTTTATGACAAGAATTACCATAATGATGATCTAGAGATAACGATGGATGTACACACCCTGAGTTGTTAGATACAATACTTGATGAGAGAGAGATTTGTGATGTTATCAAACAACAAGATACTCAAGTACATATTTTCTCTGTGAGACTTAAACCTTCAGCATCATAAGTGGTTCATTTATCTGCAATCCTTCGAAATTAATCTAGCATATAAACTAAGAAAATGAAATGGAATTACTGATTAATTGATCCAAAATATGTAGACATAGGTAGTGAGGGTTTCTTTTAATGACTTAGAGATGATGGCACTCTTTGCAGACATGAATGTCAATGTTCCAGAGTCATAGGGATGGATAACTCTGACGCCAACATTTTCATTCCTGTGATTCATGACTGGATCAAGACAGAGAAATTATCAAATCAAAAGGGACTATCACTAAGGAAAAATATATATAGTGCAGAGACCCCATTAGGATATCCTCTTGGTAGCTACAACATCCTTCTTTGTTAAGGACGAGTATGAGTTTCTATGAGTTTGAGTGAGGAGTTGATGAGAGAGTTTCAGGCTTCTAAATAGTAAGTGAATATTGATATAAAAAAGTAGTATTATTATCTCCATATACAATACTAATGGCCAGAAATAAAGAATTATAAGGAAGAATTTTTTAGGATATGTTTCACCTATCAGCAGGTGACATCCAAGCATCAGAGGCCCACTAGGTTGTTGTGTCAAATAACAATTCTACAGTATAAATGAGATGATTTCTTATGAATTATGTGATAGTATTACCAAGAATTACCCCCAAGAGTGATTCAATTTGGGTGATTATGGATTTACTGATGAAGGTATCCCACTCTTTACCTATAATAGAGACCTTCACCATTGATGATTTGTGTAGTCTCAACATGTGGTAAATAATTCAACTGCATGGTATTACAAGGAGAATAATTTATGATCAATATCTTTGTTTCACATCATGGTTTTTTAAGGTTACTCTTAAGTCTCTAAGATCACAGGTTCTTCTAAGTATATCATATCAAACTTAGTCTGATAACCAATTTTTGTGGATGTTTCATATTCATGAGGATATGTTGTGATCCTATTTATTGGATTGCAATTGTTATTGGTAGAAACATCTAGAACTCACAGAATCATATTATAATAAAATCATCCTAGAATTGATTCTAATGGATCCTTTTCAGGATTTTTATGAAATACCTTTTCATTTTTCTCTTTTTTGGTTGAATACAGGTGAGTCGGTGCTCATTAGAACTAGTCTTGTTTAGGAAACATCTGACCAGGTTCACTTGATCAGAAAGTGGCAGGTGAGTGTGAAGAACTAGTAGAAATATTTTGATTGATTCCATAGGTTAAATCTATAGGTTTATATTAATCATAGTATTTTCCTTCAGGTGTCACCTAAGTTGGGGAAATACTATATCAGGAAACATGGGTAGCTATCTCCCTAGTTTATTGGGTCATTTGAGATAGTGTAAACGGTCAATGTAATGGTGTACTGTTTAGACCTTCTGTAGTGATATAGGGCCATGCATGATGTGTTTCACTTGTCTTAGCTTCAAATATATCATCCCAAACCTTCTAAATTGATATAAATTGATAAAATATAGTTGGATGTTGATGCACCTTCATAGAGAATCCAATTAATATTATTGACCATAGTAAGAATAATATATAGGTGAATAAGGTACCTCTTGTGTGAGTGTAGTGGAAACATGAGAGTTTATTAGAGGGTACCTAGTATAGGTAATACGATATGCAGATACAATGGCCAAACTTGTTCACATATACCCTGAAGTGTTGCTTGTAGTATCTCGGGGATAAGCTATTATATAGTGGGGATGTAGTAAGATTCTGTATTTTTTCTTTCACATTCCATTTCGTTTAATTTTTTAAACATATTTGAGTCTTTTTTTGGTGATACCCTTTTTGTTGTGCCCTTTTTGGGGTGAGTTGATCGAAGGAAGAAACTAGTGGGAGTGGAGCTATAAAATTCTCAGTTATAGGGTAGTCTATGGCATGGAGTATTAAGATGCACCAGAGTGTTGTTTGTTGTGGAATATAGATCAAGGCTATGACATAGGTACCTAAATGAGGAGACCCTGAGATACTTAATTTTTTTTCATATTCACATATTGGAAGGGTGTATACAACATAAGGTCATCATGGGGAAAATTTTCAAGTTCTTCCAATTTTGACACTCCTATAACATAGATGTTGGTTGTGACATGGCTATTCATTGGGAATTCAGGGTGTTATTGTATGGTGTATTAGGCTACAATGTAGTATATCCCTAGGTTTATAGGATATAAGATATATCAACCAATATGGATCTTAGATATTGGTTAACCAAGGTAGGTTGTGGAATGGTACCTTGGGCTGCACCATAGTGTACCCTGTGTTAGGAAGTTCAATGGTATAGTCCAGTGGGTTATTCTGTGGTTTTCCCTTTTAATATTCTATCTATAAATACCTTGAGCCCATTTAAACTCATTCTAATTAAACTTTTTCCTCTCAACCCCTAGGGTCCTAAAGATCATTTTAGAGGATTTTGGAAATCTTTTCCACCAGATTCAACCCCCACCTTCTAGGGATCAATTCATGGTGACCCAAGCCTTCCAACCTTAGTGTTATTGGATTATAACTTAAAGGTACAGAAGTTAGATCCCAATTTTATCTTTAATGTTAGGATAATGTCTGAATCTTCTTCGTTTGAGGTGTGTGGTTGAGAACATATCCCTTTTGCAAAATTCAAGTCATTAATATATATTAAATAAATGTGATCATGAGGTATTCCATTTGTATGACCTGAAAAATTATATTAAACTATATTTGATGAGTTACACATGTACATTGATCCCATTAGATCCCTTTAGGTACTTTGGTGTTGAGACCAAAACATGAGGACACTCGATACATGTTCCAACCTTTATCATTAATTGAGACTTGATTTTATTAAACATTATTCCCCTTAACATGTTGGATTTGGTGAATGTTTTATTAAGAATATGATTTGGAAAAGATATTGAATTTTGTGTAAATTCATGATATAAAATTATATGGACTAAAATCAGGTAATTGATATGTTAAAAACCATGGAAGTTAATATAAAAAATGATAAATTGATGAATTAACAATAATGTCTAATGGGGACTTGTGACATGATTTAGTGCTTATAGGTCTTGTACCATACATGTTATAATGCTTATAGGGCATATACTAGAAATTCCACAATGCTTATAGGTCTAGGATTGGATATGATGTAATCCTTATAGGGTTTGGCCCAAATATTCTTTAATTCTAGTTGGGCCTGGCCCAAACTTGTTGTAATTCTCAAAGGGATCTTCCAAGTTCCCATATGATGATTTCTGGGTTATACCATGTAATGCTTCTGGAAATGTTTGGATTTTTTCAATGATATGCTCAGAGATATCCTTCATGGTGCCCCATAATCTTGGACTGGACCTTGGTTTCAACCAAGAGCTCATGGGTTAGTGGACTTATTTCATATGCAATATTAATTGATTAAACTAATACATAGTTTACAGATTTATTTCAAGCACTATATATCTCATAATTGATTTATTTATAAATTATGGTTTTAACCTACTAAGTTGTACATACACCCTAGATGGGCCTCTGTTGGGTACCCTAAAATATTTCATGGATTCAGGTTTGGACAAAGGAAAGAGACCTTGTTGTTGATTATTTCTTAATTGATGGGTTATAGCTTGGATATGGGAACAAAATGGCGATAATTTTCAAGAAATTGGATTTTTTTTGATATTTCTATGAATATTATTTTTTTTTCTTCAAATACTCATTTAGTTATATTTTATCCAGTCATTACATGTTTTTATTATTATCTAGATGTTGGTGTAAAACCCCATGATTTTATAGTACATTTTCTCATTAAAGTAATTCAATAGCTTGCGCTACACACAACACCAAGTTCGAGCGCACCACGACTTACCACACTAACTGTTAAAAAAGCAGTTATAAATTTTATTAACTACAATTTGAATCTAATATACTCTATATAATTTTATCATTCATATTATGTGTTTCTTATACATAGTATAAGAACAAATTCATTTTTTCAGATAAAAGAAGTATTTTTCAAAAAATGCAATTTTACAGCCTTTTAATGGAGAACCTTTTTTTAAAACCAATATTTGACATTTTTATATATTCAATTTAATTAAATTAAATTCTTATTTAGAAGCAGGATATAAAATTTTTGGTTTGGATAATTTTTTGGTATTTTTTTGATAACTTTTATATTTTGATGAATAGTAAAAAATACTATGTTTTAATTGAATTTTTTTTAATTAGAATAATTTATAGTGTTATGTTATACATTTTAATGGTTTGGAAGTATAATTATATTATATTTTTACCATTTAATCCAATTTTGGTCATTGTAATTAATTTCACTTTGAAATTATACATAAACAAGTGTCAATCTTTTAATAATTATTGTTTCTTAAAAACACGCAATTTGTTTTGACAACGGGAATTAATTTTAAATTAATTAATACAACTTCTATGTTTTTAATTTGATATAATAAACATCATTTTTGAATTCATAATATCAAATATAGATTAGGTGGAATTTTTTGTATTTTTCAGAAAAACTTCAATTTTTGATGAGTAGTAAAACCGCTTAGTAGTAGTTAAAAAACTAAAATTTTCGTTTAAATGAACTTTTACTACATCTATGAATTGAGTTTTGAAAATCTGAAATACATGGTTTTTATTAGTAAGTAAAATTTGGTTCAATAAGATAAAAATAATTTTTGGGGAATAGTATCTTTGGACTTTTATTTACTGCGGTTAAAGCTAAATAGGGTAATTTAAGGTAAAAAGAATATTACAATAATACAAAATTACCTTAAAACTTGTCTTAACATTATGGTATGAGTCATGTCCGACCATGGGCATCCTTGGGTGTATTTTAGGACCCCATGTAGAAACTTAAGAGTGATAATGACACTTTATTTTAATTAACTTAAAGTAAAGATAAAAGTGACATTAACGAATATATTTTAGCATATTAATTTGTACATTGGGTTATATAAGTCATATTTTAAACTATAAATATCAATTGGAAAGATAAAAATATTTCCTACATTTTGTATTTTTTTTATAATTTTTAGACATAAAATAAATTAAATTATTTATGACACAATAATGATTCAGTATTCACCACATTAATAAATGATTTAAATAAATAAGATTACTAATATAAAAGAAATATTCAAAACCTATCCAATTATTATTAGATGATTTTATTTAGAACATGAGTCATCTTATCTTCGAATTTTAAGAGTTTTGGACCTTTTTAAACTGAAGATAAGTTTATAATAAAATAACGTTTTCAAACATTCCAAAAGAGCCCCTCCTCTCCCTTATAAAGGGACACTACTTCTAACTCATTCCTCACACCTCTCAAGCCCCTTGTCTCGTCCAAACCATTCCCAAATAAGATCTCAAGATCCCTCTATTCCACTTAGAAGTCTTACCTTAGGCAGAAGTCACTTTAAGATGTCCATTTGGTTCAAACCAAAGGAAGTTACCCAAATTAAAGGTAATGGTTTCTCTTCACTTATTTTGTTTTATTTTACTTCTCCAACCCCTAAAATCTTTTTATTACTTTATTTTATAACAACACCAGTATGATCAATATACTTGGATGTTTTTATGAAAATTATTTGAACTACACTTACACACACCTCCATTTAATGGGTAAAGATCATATTGTTTCTTTGGATGGAAAACTAACGCCTCAGGAAATGATAATTTTTCAATTATATCCTACCACCTCTCATAGTGGCCAATTAGATAGAACTGTATTTATATATGATATATATTATATTTATGTTTTATTTATTCTTCTGTATTTTCTATTTATATCATTCTTTTATGGTTTCCATTATGGGTAAAAAGTGATAATTTCATTTGAGGAAGTGTGGACTACCGCCCCCCCAAAGTGATATGACTAATTAATGGATTATGTGGGATGTATAAAGGATGGATTTAATGATATTATATATGATATTATACTGGAATTATAATATACCTATGTATCATAATGTTTTAATTCCATTAAAATACAAAATAGAAATGAAATTAGCATTCCTGCGTACGTACGGCTTACCGTCTCCATGAACGGTGCATTTCATTTATTATCTCCAAATGTTATGTATTATTATAAATAAATATATATATATATACTGGATATATAATATATATATGATATATAAATCATTTATATCATTATGGAGATAATGGTCTTTTTACCACATAGAGAAATTGTAATTATAACAAGTTTATTTTTTACTCAAGTTCTGAACAAGGATAAAATATCCAATATGAACTCAAATAATTAACTAATTGTTATATCAAGGTAATAAGTGATATAAAAGGAATAATAAACATTAAAAAATTTTATAATCAAGTAGAAATTAACATTAGTTTATTATTCATGAAGAACAAGGAACATACAAGATAAGTCGGACTTGAGGTAAGGGGTTTCTTATCTCACTTATAATTCTGTGAGATTTCCATTGTTTGCCACTTATTGCATGTGGTGTATTGTGTACTGCCATTTGATATATATTATCATGATTCTCTTTATATTCATGGTATTCTGTGAATGATTTAATGATTATTAACTTTTGGTCATACGACTCGATTGATTACAATGTGGTAAGGGTTAATTCTATAATCTCTTCATTATCCGAGGTTATTTATATTTAATTATTTACTGGGACCTCTTTATCAACCACATCTGTGTTTTCATAAAAATGTATTTCAAAAGATTTTTACTATTTAACAGACAATGGGTTAAATTCATTTATACCCTTATTTGACCTTATATGTTTTTGAAAAAAATCTTTACCTCATTTTCCAAATAAGGCACTTTACGACGATTTCAATAAAATTAAGGTAAGAATGTTTTTTTAACTTATATGGTGGGTGTGACTATTTTCCGCCGTTATAAAATCATTGAAGCTTCCCTTAAATGATTATAAAAATAATTTCAAAATAAATTTTTTCTTTATAATTATGTGACTATTAAATTATTTCAAAATAGAAAGAGATATTTCCCTCAAATAGTTTTGATTTCATTTATGTCAACATCCTTTGATAAATGTTACACTTGTTTGAAGTTGATTTATTATGATAAAAATCATTCCTTATTGTATTTAAGGTTTTTTGATATGTTTGACTGCAGATGAGTTATTTTTATTCCATTCATGGTTTATGGTTAAAGTATTGACATTTCGTATGCTAGTTTTAATATTAATGTTTAGGTTTTATTTCAACCTCTTCTTAAGATGAATGTGTTGGACTAGTATGTTCTGGGTTGGGGACCAATAAAAGAAATCCCTCTGATTTGGGGTCCAGTTATAGAAGACCCCCTGGGTTAAAGCCTGGTTACAGTGGCTCTTCGGGTTGGAGTCCGGTTACAGAGGCTCTCCGGGTTGGAGTCCGGTTATAGAGGCTCTCCGGGTTGAAGTCTGGTTACAGATGCTCTTCGCATTGGGGTCCAGTTACAGTTATCCCCTAAGTCCTGGCCTGAGGCCTTGATATAGAAATTAAAGTCTGGAATTATGAATTCCATCATTATGATAGTGGATGTTGATATTTCATGTGATTATTTGACTACTAGAATATCCATGATAATAAGTAAGTGGAATTATTTGATTTTATATTTTCCATATTATACTTATGTTTAATTTTAAAAGGATTTTGTTTTAGTACTATACATTGACTTAAATGTTAATGCTTATTTATGAAATATTCCTCTATATTGTTATCCTTACTGAGCATCTGAGTTCACCCTTTTCTATGTTTTATTTTTCCCAGGATTCCAAGAAGTGTATTGTGATTGAGGTGTAGGGTTAAGCTAAGGGAATAATGGCATTCATAAACGATTATATATGTTGTGTTGTATGTTATAAAGTGTAATGTGACATTCATTTATGTAATCTATTTTCCAAGTCTTCAAAACCAATCGGTTCTTCGGGACATGATTCCTTGTAATCATGCCAATGTATTAAAATAATGCACCAAATATGGGTAACTCGGGTCGGGGCGTTACAATTGGAGTTATTCTTTATTTTTATATGGATGCATATTATTGAGTATTTTGTTTGAACTACTCTTTTATTATTTTTTACACTATTTTTATACTCCATTATATAGGTTATAATATCACCATAATATATTTCACACCCTCACTACTATTTGTAAGCCTCCAACATACGAGGTGGTGCACTTGAGGTCACATAGCCCACCAGATTAGCCACACGAGGGATTACCATGTTAAGGATGTTAAAAATAATCCACACAAATTATCTTCCAAATATCAATATACATGTTATATTGGTACTTTTATTCCCAAAATATCAACATTAGGGTCCTTAATAAGTGATCCAAATGAGGTCCCTCTATGATATGGTAATTATCTTAGTGAAGCTCTTTCTGTTTTATGTATTCTATTACCACCTTCTATTACATCGTAAAAATTAGGATATAATAACACCATTATATCCAATATATTGAAATGTTATTATATTGATGTGATAATATTTATATATATAATTCTTCATCAAAGGGGGAATAAAATCAACACTTGTGTGTATAGCGGACTACCGCCCCACGGACCGATGTAATTTGTTTTTGATCACTGAATCACATTGATAGTCATAATTATGGAACCAATGAACATATATGGTATATATTAAAAAATATTGATTCTATAAATTTAATATATAAAGTACTTCCATAAAATTTCACCCATTAAGAAATGATAACATCACTTGTATATTCGTACCACCTACTTTCTCCATGAAGTGATGCAATTCATTTTCAATATTCAAATCTCTATAATGTTTATAAAAAGTATCTAATAAAACAATATTGTATTTATAACATTATTATCATTGTTTAATTAATTTATCACTATCTTATTCACAATAATATGAATATTTGCGACAAAACATTCATGAGAAAATGAAGCAACTAACTCCCAAAACAATGGTAATAATGAAATATTGTTAAAAAATAAGATATAATATATTAATAAATGATTATATATGTTATTATATATATTAATATGGTTCTTATATAAATTAAAAACATGGATAAAACTATTATATATGAGTTTAAATCACGTTTAACTAAGGGTAATTGTGAGGTAAGGGATTTCATCCCAATTTCCACTCCATTGATACATATTTTATAGTACACACCTATTTACTTTTATATAGTGTATATATTTCCCCTTTTATATATTTTAATTTAATATATATTTATTCATTATGATTAATGTTTCAATTAATGTTTACTCTTTCAAGGTTTTATAATTTATAATTTACCCGAGGTGAGAATTTATTTTACAATCTCATTTTAGGGATTACTCTTATTTTCAGTGAAGGAATCATATGATATATAATTAATAAAAAATTAGTTTTTTTATTCTATGAATTTTTAATGATTGTATAAATTTTCTTCCAAATTATATTCTCATTGGATCTTGAATCAAGGAAAAAACATTTAAAATAAAAATGACGTTATTTCCTTTTTTGATTGGGTATATTTTTCTTCAAAGTCCAAATTTTTCAAAATTGTTTTTAAAAGGTTATTCTTATTAATCCAAATTATTTAATATGAAAATTTTAATTTATCATTTTATTTTTACCAGGTCTTAAATGAACTTTTATATTTTTTTCCAAAAGGATCATTTTCAACTTTCTTTAGAAAATGTCAAAATGAATGTTTTTTAACATATATGGCGTTAAAATATTTTCCCTCTAGTATAACAATTTTATGATATTTAGCTTCATATAATTTTGTTTGATGGTTTTAAAAATAGAAAAATTTACTGAAAAACTTTTTTAATGTTTTTATTTCTTTTTTCATTATTCAAAAAATATAAATTTATCATAAAATGCATATTTATGATGAATTTGTGGTCATCATTTAAATATAATTAATTTCATGGTCATTGGAATTATCTAGAAGAATTCAGTTTATTAGGATATATTTTCATTAAACATTGTATTTCTCTTAAATATCCATATTATTTATATCATGGATATGTTTATTGCCTAAAATGTATACCATTTCCACATACGATGTTTCACTATGAATGTTATTTAACCGACTACAGAAATTTTGATATTTTGTATCCATTAATAAGTATAAATATTTATTGATGATGAATATTATTTTTGTATTAAATTTATCATTAAATTTATGATAAATTCATTAGATAAAGAATAGTGGGTGAGGTCCAGTTATATATAGGCCCTCGATTCATTGACAGGTATCACGAGACAAACCAATTTTCTAAAATTATTAAATTGGTTTTTGGTGTACACCAACTCATCGATTAAACAATATTGGCTCAAGGCCTTGATGGTAAATATATCATAATATCTAAGAACATTACATACAATATTATTAATTTTCTTCATGGATAATTCAATTATTATAATCCGTGAGATTACCTCATTGATATTATTTATGGATTAATTTCATGCTCAAGTTATTGATTAAATGGAATGTGTTTTTAGCCATATACCTGTCCATAATGGTTATGGAATATTTAATAATGAATTATTCTACTATAAATAACCCTTACTAAGAGTTTTAGCTTGCTTTTATTTTGTGTCCTTTCCCCAGGTGAGGAAGAATAAATCTGTGAATGATTTTAATGGTGAAGAATGTTACATCTATTATGTTTTCATATTTTTTCCAATTTAAAATCGAAAACATGTATGTATATAGTTCTTAATGACTAATAAACTATTTGATATTTGGGATGTGATCAATTGTATTTAGTAAAAATGTAATAAATTAGTCACTAGATCTTGGTTATTGGAGTAGGGGCTGTCACACATAATCTTGATTATCATGATTCCATAATGTTGGTAGAATATGGTGATGTTCCTTTTTCTAAACTATGAGATTTATTTGAGTAGTCCCTTGATGTTAATAGGTGCTTACAAGGGATATTTGTTTTTAATTAGTGAGTATTTAGTTTTAATAGAAGTCTTAAACCCCATGAAATCCACGTCTCACTACAAAACAATGGATAATGCACATGTGGTAGTTCTTGTGCAGGAAACCACATCATCTGAGTAACTATGGTTAGTTATCTAGGGGTGTTTTGTTGGGGACTTAAAATATAGAAATTAATGGGAGGTGACTCATGTTATGAAGATATTTTTTATTACTGATTTTATTTTCAATAAAATACTCTATTCATTCTGTCTTTACCATAACCAAAACTATTTTTTTCCTATTATTAAATTATAAATACGAATTCAATATTTCAAAAAAACTATTAACAAGGCCTTGGAACATTCACTATGAGATCCTCTCACCATTTATTTTTGTTTAATATTTGTGAACACTAATTATCGGATCTAACCATTAATATACATTACTATTGTAGTAACCTAAATGGAGAGACAAAGAAGATATTTAAGTGGATCAAATAAGGGTAGTATTTTTTGAACAAAAAATATTTCTTAAACTATTGTATATTTTTAGTAGAGTATCATTCGATTTCTTTTCATTTTGATCAGTAGAAAATTTCTTAAACTATTTTATATTTTCCTACTGGTTAGTATAATTTGATTCATGTGTGTTGATATTTTTTAAAATATTATATATTCTAGAAATTATGTTTGTGTGTGTGTGGGGGGGGGGGTTCTTGATTGGATTGAATATATGATTAATATATAATAATTTTTTGGGTTTTAATATTTTTTAATTGTATAGTACTGGAAAATATTTTGAATTTGTTTTTAAATATTATTTTAGTACTCTATATTCAAACAACATTTTAAAGTATTTTTTCATGTTTAAATATTTGAAATTTTATTTTAAAAGTGGTGATACAAGATGAAAATCCTATGAAAAATTCTATTTGTTTATACAAGAGTTCTTTTATCTTTTTTTAAATAAATTTTGAAACTTCTAACGTATTTTTGTACCATTTGGAAAATCTTTTTTAAACTAAAAGTTTAAGAATGAAATTTTCTCAAAATATTGAATTTTTACTAAATATTTTCAATTAGTAACCAGATGGGTAACCTTATTTGTGATATGAACATATCTAATTATTTGATATTTTTTTTGAAATTTTGATTTTTTTTAAAATTAATGCTATCCTTTTACATGATTAAATTTTTTGATTTGAAAAAATATACATTTTCACTATTTTTTTAAATGTTTTTGTTTCTTTAAGGTCTATATAGAGTAAAATGTGGAGTTTTTAGTGTGATAAAGGTTTTTTAATTTTTTAATTTTTTTAATGTAATTCACATCAACATACCATTATTGTTTTTATAATTTATTTTTTTAGGAGATAATTCTCATCATCAGTTGATGTAAAATTTTATTGAATTTGAGGACTCATTTTTCAACATAGAGTAATTAATAATTTATTTTATCTAGTGGGATCAATTTTTTTTAAAATAATTTGCATTGATATTAAAAAAAATATTTTTTTAAAACATTTCTTGTAAAATTTATAAACATAATTTTATTAATTTTTTAATTATATTTTTAGCTCATAATATTTTTATTTAATTGTTTTATGAAATGAACTCAAAATCATTGTGAGTATTTTATTCTTTAAGATAAAACTAATGGATAAGTAAATTATATTTCATTTTAATTATTAAAATCACTCACTCACTAGACTGTCTAGTTATTTTATGTGATAATTTTGTGAGGTTGTTCACCCTAGAGGGAATGAGTAGTTTGATAGATCATTAATTTGATAAGTTATGTTTGTTTAAATAATTTTGAAGTTTTTTAATCTAATTATATTTTGTAAAAATATTTAGAACTTCAGGAAAAAGAACCATCTTTTTGAGAATTGGAATCGTCCACTCTTAAATTGAAATATTCCATGTTGTAAAACACTTTTCAAAACCACTTATTTGTTGGAAATACAAATATTTCAGTTTTATGATTAACTTTATTTCATTGAAATTGATCAATTGATTGCTTAAAAATAAGAAATGATTTAATTATTTCGGGATCTAATGTGGCTATTTTTGGATACATGTTAGATACACTATTTTTATGTTATTTTAATGGTTTTAATGAGGAAATGTTCTTTAATTAATAATATAGCCAGTCTAGGTCATTTTTGAGGAAATATGTAATTATTTGAAAATTTTCCTAAAAATGGATATTTTATGAGCCTAATTCATCGATTTTTCTTTCTTTAATTTTCATTTTTTATGAAAAAATATCATTGATTATTTTTGGTGAATTATCTTTGAAATATTATTTTTGTAAAGTTTCATAGGTTTTTGGTACTTAGAATTACGTTTTTCAAGACACTATGATTTCATATTAAATATCATTTATTGAAATAATTTTTATGTATTATTCTGAATTTAGGAATTTTTTATTATTTTAATATTGTTATATTGATTTTGGATTAATAATTTTTTAAAAAGTGTTATGTTATTTTTATGATAATTAATCGAGGTAAATGTCACGTGAAGGCCGTGTAAAGGTCATCTTTGAAGACCTATGTAATTTTCATTTTATGATCATGTAAGGGTACCTTAAGGTATCTCAAGGGAAATATAAGGGTAATCCCATGAATCTCAAATGATATGGAAGGGTAAAAAGAAATTCACAAAGTTCTATGTCAAGGTACACTGAAGATATGAGGTCTATATAAAGGTAATTACATGGATGGGATCTATAACACAACACTATAGGCATCATATTAGGGTAACTACCATGCTTCTGAAGGTTCTCCCATGGTTGAAAACAGATCACATTAGTGTGGATTCAAAGAAAAAACATACATAAGCATCATACCATTCTCCAACCAACTCTTATCATAGTCACTTTTATCTTCATACAGGAATGTAAATGTGTTTCAAGGGAAATTCAAATTCATGAATCCCTAACTCTCAAATACAATTTTACAATTTTGGGAACCCTAAATTCTCAAGATCATGTGGGATATTTATCTTTCCAAGATGAATAATAACTTGAAGCTTGTAAGAGAATCATTAAGGAATAATCAGGATCATATGGGACATAATATTCATAGGGGAGATTTAATCAAATCATAGAGAGAAATATGGTAAAATTTAATAGGAACCACATAGATAAATTGGAAATGTGAATCTTCAAGGTGTTTACTTTGAGAAATTCATTAATTTTTTGTATATTCTGGGGTAGATTTATTATCATAAGAACCATTAACTAATTCATTTTAGAGGATAACACTTAAGAATAATAGTGGGAAGATCTCAAATTTATAGAGAGAGGAGAAAGAGTGGAGGTGTGATCTCGGCTTTCAGGATGAAGAATTCAACAATATAGACAATGGATTAAAGTTCCCTTGATGATAGAGGGTGATTTTTATTTTCCCACTATTAATTTCTATTATATTTTTTGTTTTGATTGTGCAATCATTTTCACCTAAAAATACTCAATGTAACTAATTATTTGAAGGGGAATTTAATAATTTCTGTTGATGATTTATTCTTTTATATTGTTTTATCATCTCTTTAAGACTGTAGTACATTCATCTTGGGAATTATTTTCATTTTTATCATTGTTTTTTAACATTTTTACACAAGAAAATAAGCTACAAAACTATTTTGAGCCTTTATACCCATTTGTTAATTAGAGAAATTTATTTGGGGACTGAATTAGTTTAAATTTAAATATGAATCCTTATTTATTTTTGAATTAATTTTTAGTTTGTGAATATTATTTATATCTCTTTAAGAGAATCATATTTCATTGGCATCACCATTATTATTTTCTATGATTTATTTCTAACATGTATCCCTCTCCAAACCCTTAACTTAGGTTCTTATGTAGCCTTTTCTCCATGAAATCACATCATCATGTTCAATTATATACCTACAATATATATTTACATCACCACTATCTTTTATTTCTTCTTCTTCATACTGTAATTAATTTTCACAAATGTTTTCATGTTTTCATCATCAATTTTTGTTCTCTGTTCTTATTAGTTTAGAAGAAAATAATCCCTTTGACCACTCACCCTACTTCCCTTGGGGTCAACCTTTCTTTTCACTATATTTTCATGAGTAGGAAATATAAATATATTTTTCAATATCTACGATGATTGGTATCAATGAGAAATTGCATTGTGTGTTAACCCACACAATACACTAAAAATCACTATGTGTGTACATGGTGTAGAGTGACACATGTTATATAACATGTATGTGAGATTCATGTCATGTATCACATGTCATGATGTGTTCTAGGCTGGAGGTTAACAAATGATGTGTAATGATTCCATGTATTGTGTTGACTCACATGAATTTTAATAACCATATATACACAATGTAGTCCCAGTAAAATCATGTCCTATACTAACTGTTAATATGCATGTGTAATGACTTCGTTTATTGACCACATGATGCACCATGATTTCTGAATTTTCTACCTTATGTGGAGAAAAATAGATTAGATTTATTGTTACCATGTCATATAGACAGTGTCCTTGACACCTATAAATGGGTTCTTAGAGTATTCATCATGTGTTTATGGCCTATTCTTACCTTCATGGTTCTATATAAAAGCTATGAGTGAACCATTGGAATCAGAACACAAATATGAATAATAATACTAGAAAAGTATATATGAAATTTACAAAATTAATTATAAATGATTTTAAATTACATTGATGATTATCTGACACCACTTCATGGTTTTAGGGGTATACTAGAAGCATTATGTCAGTGTGTAATTTGGGTTTTTATTAGAATCAATAGATAAATACAAATAAGTAAACAAGTGAACCTCAAAATTTCATAGAAATAATCATGAAAATTTACTTTATAATTTATTTAAACTGAGAATTACCACATCCAGGATATTATTTCTTGGTCAGAATTCCACTATCACTCTCATTGCGTTAATGTTGCAATAAATAATCCAAGAGATGATTCTTATAGATGAATCCACAAGTTCTTCATTAATATATAAGTGAAATTATTTATATTTTTGTATCTAGGGAAGAATAATCAATTCGCTCAGACCATTATCTATAAATTAAAATAATTTTATATTATCCTCTCTATATGTTCTTGAGAGAAAAAAAGGATTCTATCTATGAATTAAGATAACTCTAGATGGACTCTCCCTTATTTCAACACATTTTTCTAGAAAAAATGTCATATTTTGGATACTATAGTTAAATTAATAATGATATTTTCACAAAAACACTGTCTTATTTTTTATTACAAGTTAGTCACCACTTCAAAACATAATAAAAACAACAATATTATTATATCCCATGATATCTATTTGTTATAAAATAATTTATTAAAAAACTAATTATTAATTATTTAAATTATATTAAATAGAATATAAAATTTACATCTGGTCCTTAAACTAGATAGATATCCTCCTATAAAATATTATATCCACTCAAATTGCGAGTAAATATTTAATTTAAGTATTCACATAACTTGAATAATTATATATTTTATTATATTAACTAATCTAATAAATAATTAAATATTATATACACTATCTTGTGAATAAATATGAGATAAATTTCTACTCACATATTCTAAACTTGAATATATTGTGACTGAATTTTTATGATTAACTCTTGAACAAATACTATTTCACAACATATGGAATAAATTTATTCTTAAATTAAATAAAATTTATTGAGATTTTGGATACAAATAGTGTGAAACACTCTAGTAATATTTAACAAATGAAAATAGGAGAACATACCAAATGTACAAGATCATCATCTAATAACACGTCATGAAACCAATGGAGAAAAATGTTATTATAGAAACAATAACAACATTTCTTGTTATACTACTGTGTAATATAGTCCCTTTGTTAATCGACATGTCATCATGTATGTAGCACACTTGTTTCATCAACCGATATGCTTGATTTCTATTTCATTGAATTTTTTAAATAATATAATTTATAAACTACCATGAAAATGATTTTTTTTCAGATGGTTCTATTTCAAAATGGGATAGGGATATCTTCTTTTATTAAAATAGAAGGGACAAATCCTTTATTTTTCATTCATCCAATTCCATATAACTTATGAAACACCTATTTTTTTCTTCTTATCCATGAGTATATATCATTACAATTTTCATCCATACATCAAAGTATGTGATTCATGATACACATTAATAATTACTTTATGTTTAAGGACCAATATACACATCCACATATAGGAATATCCAAGGACACATAAAACATGTGTAATTCATATCAGCGGGTCTATCCTCATGACCTCCCTTATTATAGATTACAAAGTGCTAAATTCATTAGAAAAATTTACAATGCTTATAATCCTCCAACACCTAATAGTACAACATCATATATACCTCATCATATAGATGTATATAGACTATATAATATATTTATTTAAGAATAATTTCATAATATATCTTTGTTCTCATTATATTAAGGAACTGACTATAACAATTTTATGCAAAAACAGATTCTAGGGAAAGTATTTTAATTACCCACATCATTATGAGTTAGAAACTTACCAAGGGAATTTGAGATTTTGTTTGGTGGACCATTCATTTTGAGGATTAAGGTTTGTATTGGGATATTGAGATTTTGAATATAAATAAGAGGAGTTTTTTATGGAATCATTTCCCTGGATGTAAATATGGAGTTTTGGGAGAACAATTAGAGGAAATCCAAGATATATGAGCTACAACGGTAGCCACAATCTAGCTAGTGGGCTACCACCAGCTGGAAAATGGGTTGGATAGTAGCCCAATAGGTTTTATGGGATCACTGGCATCATGATGGAGATTTTGGGTAATTGTCTTATCTTGGTATGGATCATGTGTATGAGTGTATCTAAAAAACTTTTGAGGGAATTACAAGTTACCATAGATGGGAATTTTTTTTCATTTTTTGGGATTTTAAGGTTAGGTTAATTAATGAAATGATGATAATGAGTGTTATTTATGGTTTGTGTGATTATACTCTTGAAACAGGGTAGGAGGAGAGTGTGTGATGATGAATCATATTAGTTACATAAAATTCACCTGAAATTAATGTGCTTTAATATGATTGGTTACTTTGAATATGATATTTGGGTCAATTATTAAAACTCTCTTTAGTAACTTATATAGTGTTATTATATATAATTAGATGATTTAATATAATCTAATTCATTCCTTAAATGATGTTATTTTTATTCCAATGATTAATTGTTCTTTTTACAAATTTTTATAGAAAAATATAATGTCAATATTACCTAAAAATATGTTTTCCTCTATTAATTATTATTAAAATTTCATTTTACTAAAACATGGTTCTAATAATAATTTCAAAACAAAGAAATAAAATTATTTTGATCCTATATATATTTTTGACCTTGAGTGTTGGTAGAAGATACTCAAGAGTGCACCTAGGTTATGGATATTATGATTTGGGAACATATATGATTATATGATAATATATATATTTTTTGAAATATTTTGAACTATGATATTATGGATTATGATATACTAGGGATATCTTTTACTCTTGTGATTATATACATAACACAAGAGTTTGTAAGTAAGAAAATACCCAAGATTATATGTGACAACCTTATATTATAGGATGTTTGTGGAATATCGATACATGTTGCCTACCAATAATTTTCTATTTTTATATAGAAATAAGATTTGAGGATAACCCTAGAGTGTGTAGTTGGACTGAGTATAAAATGTTTTACACACACACACCGAACACTCAAGGACTCTACTGTGGGTGTATAAACATGTGAGTATTTTTGACATATATGATATGGGATCATGGGTATGGATCTGTAATCTATGAATTTAATGTGTCAATACATTTATTCTAGTTTATAAAGTTGATTGAAATTGATATTTGACTCAAAGTATTGGTGAGTCATGTGTGTTGAAAGAATAATGAGGCTCCTACTTGTTATCAATCCGGATAAGTTAATATTCTCTAGGAAATATTAAGTGGGAGGGGTTATGTAATATCACTTCCATGTTTCACTCTAAATAGTAAATATATTGAGTCACCATGTGACCTAAATCATCACTCCCTAAATGATATAGGCTTCCAATTAGCATATAAGGTCTAGTTTCATTCCATGGGGACTCTATACTCCCATATCAGAGTGCGCAATATAAATTTGTTACTAAACAAAATCTATAAAAATAGTCAAAACATGTGAAATAAATAAACAATGAAATTGAAATAATAAAAGTAAATGCAGAATTATACAATCAAATAGAATCTTTTTCATTTCATCAGAAAATTGATGGCCCACTTAGATGATCACATATATGAAGTAAATAACAAAATAAAATATTAGTGGCTTATCTAAATTCATGATCCATACCTCATTCATTATCCACTCTATCCAAGATATCATGATTGAGCATGAAACTTTGGGACTCTATCCAACCTGAACCAATGAAAAATGAAGTCTCCTCAGGTAACCATGTACTATGGACACCTGAGATCAGTGTGAGTATAACTTAGTAGGGAACCAAAAATATAGTATCATACATTACAATTAAATTCAGAGTGTACACATGTTCTTCTATCCAATGATAAACAAAAAAATAGTGAAGAAACCTAAATAAATTACCACTAGTGATCCAAAGGTTACAAATAAATACCTGGGATCAACCCAACCTTTCTTAAGTTTTTAAGAACCCATGTCAGAATTGGTTAGAGATTCAATGGGAATTTGAATTTTCTCTGTTGGATGAGTTATTTTAAAATTCATGAATTAGAATAATGTTAGAGAATTTTTAACATCCAAATTCTATGTCTTTATATTATGTTTAATCTTTGGTCGAAGGATTTTGGGTTTAAAAGAACACCATAGATGGAGATGAGACACTGAATGCTGAAATAATCGCAGCAGTCCATTCACATCATGAATAGTTTTGGTTTCTACAGTACCGAACAGTAACTACTACAGTACTACTACAGTACCCTAGAAATTCTCCTCCACCCAGTTTTGAACCTAGGTCTCTTGGATTCCAAGCAGGAGCCCTAATCGGATTGAAAGAATGGGAGGGTATGGTAGCCGCCATTAGGACCAGGCAACGTGTAGCTTTGTATAGGGCAATGCTATCCGATCAGAAATGCATGGTGGGGAGCTAGGTGATCAATGACACATAAGCTGGGGAGGGGTAGTTCTAGTGGGTTGGGCCTACGAGTCATGTAATGGGCCTGGTATGCCTCTGGGCCTTCAGGTCATGTATTGCGGGTTAGTCGAGCTTTTTGCCTTAGACCTATGGGTCATATATGGGTTACCCTTCAACCCTTAAAAGGGGGATTATACATAATAAAATAAAAAATAAGGCCTTCAGGCCACTCGGGCATTTACATCATGAATATGATTCACAATGTGAATAGGAATCATGGGATGCATCTTGGAAGATCCTGAAAATGAAAAATAGGACTCAAGGTGACTATCTAAAGATTCATGGTGTGGCCCTTGATTCATGATGTGAGAGATTCCCAATTTCTTTTTATTTTATAATTTTAAAGGGGATCAATACCTCTTCTTTCATCAGGTATCTAGGAGAGATCATGGGAGGGTTTTTCTAACTAATATACTCTGCCATTTATATTATGTTCTTAGCGATATTGGGTGTGATTTGAAAAAATAATTTCATAATATCTTACTCTTAGATTCTTCCTCATTATTTATCCCTGATTTTCACTCAATCTAGGGATTTCTATTATAGTTCAAAATAAATATTTCATATCAAGAAGGTGAAGTCACTGGATTTCATCTTGGATTCCTTACAACCTATAGGGAGGGGATTATAAAATGAAGTTTACCTATGTTTTCCCTCTGATCTATTGAGGCCTGCCCTCATTTAATTTTCCAAAGGGGTTTTATCTAGATTAATTTTACCAAACTATGGAGTTTGATTTATTGATTAAAGATTTATTAATTTGTAAATCATGCGATGCATCTGGAGTAGAGTGCACCATGTTTCCAAATTATTGTGTGAAGGAATGACTTAGTGAGTGAACTGGAAATATGAGAAGATTAAATTTTAATTATTTAATTATAATTTCTATATCTAACTAATTATGATTTATTAGCATGATATAGGAGTTGGATCTTTGATATGAGATCAATTGATTAAGAGAGAGGCTAGACAGACATGGAGGTCCTTGGTAGATGCTTTCGACCCTTGGGGTCAAAGTGGGAAAATCCTCAGTTAGAGTTAGGTGGTCTATAAAAACCCCATTTAGTATGTTTTTATTTAGAATATATTAAATATGTGTGATTTCATAGTAATTTACTTAATGCTTCCAAATAAAATTGGTGGGCATTACCTAGATGACAATTCACATGTTTAGACCTCCCATAGAAACCTTCAGGTCCATGGCATTGATACATAGAATTAAAATCACCAAAGGGGTGTGTCAACCCTAGACACATGATTGGGTTTTGAGTGGAACAATTATATATTACCTATATTAAATGGACATTTTCAATTAAAATTTTGTTAGTTAACAAGAGAATAAAAAATGGAGATTAAAAGATATAATTTGGCATGTAATCAAGAATTATAATTAACGCTTAATATAATAATGGATATGATGATATGTTTAATGGATTTTTTATTAAATGATAAGTGAAGTGGTAATAGTTATAATTTTTAGGATAATTGATAAATAGGTATAATTTTATAGATTAATTATTAATTGATCACTAGTTATATTGACCACAATGACATAATATGTGGATTGAGGTATCTACCTGAAATAAAATTAAATAGACTAAAATCAGTTAATTAGATCGTCAATGGTTTTTGAAAAAAAAATAGAAAATGAATAGAATTAGTTCTAATTATTATTATAATTTGGAACTTTCTTTTATGTAATGTATCTGGCTATAAAAAATGATAATTTGATAAATCAAACATTATGTTTTATGATAATATTCTAGAAATGTATAGTTCTTAGCCATGAATTTTGTTTTTTATATTTTTGTGGATTGATTATGTTATGATTGATCCCTACGGGCTGGTTATAATTTGACTGTTTATGCAATCATTGTTGTCTAAGGGCTAGTTGTTGTATGTTTTTTGAGAATATTAATTGAAATGACATATACTTGTGATGAGTTTTTGAGAGCACTTTATGTGATGCTAGAGAGAAGGGTGCATGGTTACAAACCACCTGGGAGTAACTTGCACAGTTACTGGATGTTTGAGGGAGACATTCTTATAGGTCTTGTCCTGGTTATGATATAATGCGTAAATGGATTGTCCTAATTAAACTATAATGCTTATAGGTAACATACAAGTTATGCTATAATGCTTATAGGGTTTGGCATGGTTATGCTATCATTATTATAGGTCTTGAATCTGTTATTCTGTAATACTTATAGGGATTGTCCAGATCATTTTGTAATACATAAAATGATATAATCAGTCCTATTATAATGATTCATTGGTTATAACTTAGAAGGTTTACAGACATGGTTAGTATGGATCCACAATAAGATTAGGGATATCTGATATAGAGACAAATCAGGTTTCACTGGACCTGGGTTTCAACTTGGAACTCAAGGTTCAGTGTGTTTATTTTATATACAATATCGATTTTATTACAATTATACTTTTATCTATCTCTTATTTCATTCACTAAATACTCAGACTTGATTTGTTTATACACCATTGTTGGTGGCCTACTGAGTTTCAATCACACCCAAATGAGGTTTCCATTACAACAGGGTTCCTAAATAGCTCTATCAAGTTCATTATAGTCATAGGTTGGGAGGGAGACCAAGATTTTCTTTGAGCATGATTGTTCAAATGGTATCATAAAACTGAATGAGGTTCATATTGATGATGTAGTTTATTATTATATTTTTCATTTATTTTATTCTAGCATATATCTATGACCATCCCAATGGGTGGTTTGTTGTACATTCCAGTATGGATGTTTGGGTCTTTACTGCATTCCATGTATTGTTACTCAATGTTATTCATTTATGCATACTATGATTATTTATTTCCATATGTGTTGTTTCATTATTTATTTATTATTTGTGTACATTAATACATGGGATATATTCTCCCCATTGTACCATCTTACACCCCATTGCTATTCTTCAGCCCCTGGCTTATGGGTAGGCATGCCTAAGGTATTTTGGAGAACCGTTATGACCATTGGTTTTATAGTGAGTTGATGTGGGATGTTATAAAGTTGTATCAGAGTATTTATTTTCATTTTTCTTACGATTTCAGAATCTGGTAGACTAGATATTTAGGAATGTGTCAGAGCTAGCAATATATATTCTGCTTGTGCATCATGGACCCTTATACCAGTAGGATTTACTTGTTACCATGGATGGGATTGTTGTTACAATTTAATTTTTGTAGTTTTATATGATTTTCTCCTTCGGTGATGGAATTTTAGTTTTTATGTTTTGATTTTCTATTAATATCTATATCCTGTCCCATTAACAAGGGGTTAGTGAGTTGAGTTTAATTCTTAGTTTTTAGATGCAAGAGGCGTCTCATGCATCATATTAGGCATGTAGGATTCCAATGACATATAGGACAACTATTGTTTTATTTCACTAAATATAGAGGAATAGTTTCTTAATGCACCAATGAAAGATCATATGGAATTTTTTCACATCAGCACTTGGTAGAATTCTAATCAAATGGGATGACTTGTATATGGATTATTTGATGGAAGGTATTGTGAAAAAATAGTGAGATGTTTTGTGAGGTGGAATCTAATGAGTCAAAACTTGTTCATAGTAAATATAGTGACCAAATGGATCAGTGTGGAATAAATGCCTATGATTTGGGTCTACTATGGGTGAGTTTTTCTTAATTTTTGGTGTGAGTCATTGTTCTCCATGGAGTATTCTGGTGTGTGGATTATCAAAGAGTATAAGTTCCGTATTTATAAGCTATTAGTTCTCATTAAATGTTTTTTCACTATGAGACCCTAGAGATAGATGTTTTGACATGTTGTTGTTTTGTGGCACTCGGATAAGGGCATGCTTGATGCCTCAAGAATTGTCACCTTCTGAGAGGGTGACCTATGGAATAGGTTTTTAGACTGGGCTAACTTCTTAAGAATTTACTTGTAGGTATAGGTGGGAGAAACATAGGACCATAGGTTTGATGTGGACTCTAGTGGGTCAGTGTTATTTTTTACTAGAAGGTGATGCATTAAATGGGTTACCATGATGTTATAAATGTTTTGACCTAAGAAAACGACGAATAGGATGTTCCTGAGAGTTTTTTTGATGATCACATTGCATGTTGATGATCGTGGAATCAAGTGTGGTCCTATGTACATGAAAATCATGATTCCTAGTCTTATAGGCTGATCACAGTTGAGTATCATACATAGATAATGAGTAGATTCTCATGACTAGAGTAGTGAAGAGTGATAACCAAGTCCATCGAGAGGTTTGAAACATTGGATGTTAAGTATTAACACATGAAATTATATAACAATTCCATGTGGCAGGAGTTTGTGTGAGTAGTCTTGGCATGGGCAATGTTTCTAGTTTTGAAGATAATTTCCAAGGAAGATTCAAGAATGTTGAGGCTGGTGGACCATAAGGCCAGTTCAGTTTCTTATATGAGAGTTTGGTCCAAATTTTTTGATGATCAAATCATGTTATTTTGATTTGGGATTAGTGAATAGTCCTAGGAATGTGTTAAACCCTTGGGTTTTCAATGAGAATAAAATGGTTGGAATGTGTTGGAGATGAATTATTCCATTTGGGATGTGTGAGGGAGTGTCTGGAAAGTAGGAACCTATTGTTTTTTGTGAAATAAAGGTTATGTGTTCCAATTATGTTATGGTATCAGTGAATTTGGGTTATTATAAAGAATAAGTTATGTTTTCATCAATAATTATTTGTGTCATGGTAGAGGAACCCAAGCAGTGTGGTGGTGGTAGTGCTGCAATAGACTATTATTCACGACTGATTTGAAGAGATTCATGATGAATTATTGAGTTTTTTATAGTATGTTCCTATTCAAATTATATAAATAGACGTTTGTTAGATGTTTGGGGGTAGGAAGTCCTTGTACTATTATATGAGTTTGACATGTCCCTATGGTAATAGGTGAGAACGAAAATAGATGATCGTGTTATGGTAATAATCGTTGACATCTTAGTGTACCCATAATATAGATATTATCATGCCCAATGTCATTATATTATATATATTATTTTAATATAGATTTGGTTATACACCATGATACCTAAATTTTTTTATGGTTGGATGAATGGCCTCTACAGTTTTTCACTCACAAGGAAATATAAGAAAAGATGGATGGTAGGGATACCACCATAGTCGTTGGATGGTGATTATTTTTTGATAAGGTTCATTGTCTTTGTTGAATCATAAATTGGACGTGAAGGACATCAGAACACCCTGAGAGGGGAGGGGTGAATTAGGGTGTGAAATATATCTTTTAAACTGAGTGATCTTATTCCCATGTTGGTAGAAACTAGTTAAAAATATCTGACGAGAAAGTGCAGAAAACAAAAAATCACATGCAAAGTGAAGACATAATAATTTTACATGGTTAAACACTAAGGTCTATGTCGAAAGATCATACATTGAAATTTTTTTGTTCATACCAAATTCCATAAATCTTCACTAGTTGTAGAGTAAAAAAGTTTAGCATAGACACTCTATTCCAGGTGCACTGCATTTACAAGGTTTTTGGGATAACACACTACATCCCTCTGATCACTTTTTTTTGACTCCCAATTGATCACTACATTGGGAAGAATCTGAACTTTGTTTATTGGCTTGAAGGTTGCTTTAATGGGTTTTAATTAAATCATGCATCCTCGACTATGGATAGATGCTATGTTGAAGTCCTATTTTATCCTGTGGATGTAATTTACATTTCTTCGATTGTTCCTTTGAGAACTTGTACTCCACGAACTAGCCTTATTCTTATACATAATGCACTACACCATGTACTGTGAGTACTTTGTGAACCACCTCTACATACTACCTCGGCAAACCACAACCACACACTGCCTTCACAGACTGTGACTACGTACTACATTCAAAAACTGCGTCTGCATATTTCTTATTCTCTATAGACCAACTCCTCATCCACAAGCTATCTTCCACAAACCATATACCGTAAACCATGTTCCACGAACTATGTTCTACGAACCATGTTCCATGAACAATGTTCAATGAACCATCTTCTACAAACTTTTCTATACTTTAATGAATTCCTTCCGAATTTTTAATCAATGCCTCTTTTGCATGGTTGTCTTCCCATGAACTACTCTAGATTTCACTAAATTTTTCCCAAAATTTTAATCTGAGTATTGCAACACTAATTAAGTTCTTTATTCTACTTATATAAGAAAATAGATCCATATAATTCACTAATATGATATTTACTAAATCATTTATACCGCACCACCTTTACGGTATACCGTGCATCTCCCGTGGACAATTTTCACTACACGGTCCACGTACCCCCACTCTTCCTTTTGTGGTGGAAAAATTATTCTACGAACCAATACCCTTATTATTTTTTCCAATGATAGGACATACCACAAACTGAATCTTTCATGAACCTCTTTCCCTCATTTTCACCAACAAAAAGCCACCACATGAACTGTTTTCCATCCATATACTGCTAACCTTCCCATGAACCATAAGTATTCACCATGAACCATTTTTCATTCCACAAACCGTTCTCACTATTTTTTTGAAGTTATCCATTCCACATACAATATTTCATGATATGTGAACTATTATCAGAAATCCCATTCCACATACTACCTTTGCAAAAAACCTTCATTTCCCCCCAAAAAAACCCGATTTTAAGGCCCTAAAATTTTGTGAACACTGGGAAACTGCGCCACATTAAACTCCTGATTTGGGCTATACTATAAAATAAATTTCCTTTGAAAACCCCTTGATAAAACCAATATGTATTGAAAAGAAACAAAAACCATACTTCATTTCCTTCAAAGAACAACCTTAGTTCCAACAATCTTCACCTTTGGGTTTGTTGGAAATCGGCAAATAAATTCAATAAAGCACCAGATGCAATCGAAGCCTAATACATGAGAAAAACATCATCTAAAAAACTAAGTCTACATGAGAAATGCTCAGTGTATAAATTAAGAGGAGCATTAATTGGGTATTAATTTATTGGAATGATTAATGATTTCCAAGTTTAACTCTTATGGTTTCCTCATAACATTGATTTTTTCCATTCTCATTTTCTCCCTTTTGTAACTCATCATTATCCCCCATTGTAATTTTTTTTAATTTCCCTATTCTCCATCTTCATACAACCAATCTGAAAATTATTTCATTATCATTTAATTTCTTCCTTCTCCCACATTGGAAAAAAACCCAATGATTCAAATTTTGACTTGTAATGATTTAAGAACCCACCACCTAGATCGTATCTCCCCCATAAAACTGCAAAAAATCATTAAAAATATTAAAAAAATTAGAATAACTAGGGAGAGGGGAACAACCAAAACCTCCTCATCCATTGGGAGGTGGTTCGACATCAAGATTGAACTGATGTTTCTCAAACAAATGTGTTGATAATGGATTTGTCAGTATGTCCACCACTTGATCATCATTTCCAACACGATCCATCTTAATCATACCTTGTTACACTTTTCTCTTTGATGAAGTGATATCTAATTTCAATGTGATTCTTACAAGAATGATAACTATGATTATTTATATGATCAACTTCACTTTTCTTATCACAATGAATCACCATTGGTTGTTTCACCTCTTCACCAATATCAGTCAGTTGTTGCTTCATCCAAAGTAGTTGTGTGAAATACTTTATAGAATAGATATACATAGCCTTAGCAATACAAAGATATGTTCTTTCTTATTTCTTACTCAGCATGACCACACATGTCTTGCTAATGAATAATTCTCCACCACATGTGGATTTTCCATCCACCACATCTCCAACCCAGTATGCATCAAAAAAAAAAACTAATAGTTCATTATCTTTTCCTACAAAAAAGTATAATCCATAGTTTTTACTACCTAGAATGTACCTCATGATTCGTTTTACTGATTCCATATTTTCTTCGATGAGATTTCTTTGAAAGCGGTCTGCTAAGAATGTAGCAAAGAAAATATCTAGGAATTTTTTAGTTAAGTACATTAAGCTTCTCACTATTATCCTATACATGGGCGGATCTATAGAAATCCCATCCACATGATTTTCAAGTTTAGTTCCAACCGCAATCGAAGTCTACATTGGTTTGGATTCATTCATAGTGAACTTCTTCATAAAATATCTTGTATACTTTTCTAGAGAGATAAAAGTGTATTCTTTCCTATGAATAACTTTAATCCCTAAGATGTATCTAAGTACACCAATCATTGACATTTTAATTTTTGATTTCATGTGATTATAAAATTCATCCACTGATCCCTGGGCCTACTTCCACCAAATATAATATCATCTATGTGTACCAAAACCATGAACTAATCTTTTTGAGAATTATTCTCCTAAAGATTTTGATCCACTCCTCCTCATTTAAACTTGAGAATCCTTATATAAGAATCCAACTGAGAGTACCATTCTCGTGGTTCCTAATTTAGACCATAGATATCCTTCCTTAATCTGTAAAACTTCATTTCATTATTACCAAGTAGAAAACCCATAGACTGTTCAATGTAGACTTCTTCTTCAAGAACACCTTTTATAAAATAGGCCATAACATCCATTTGATAAACTCTATATCATATTTGAATCTTTGTGGAAAGAAAAGTCTGATTGAATCCAATATAGAGGTCAAATAAAATGTCACTTCAACATGACAACCTTCAATATATGAATAACCCTTACACACCAGCCGTGCTTTATTTCTGATCACATTTCTATTCTCGTAAAATTTCTTTTTGAAAATCCATTTCGTACCAAACACATTGTGGTTTTTGGTTCTCTTAACTAGATCCCATGTTTGATTCTAATCAATATGATATCACTCTTAATTCATAGATTTAACCCATGATTGATCCTTTATTGTTTCTTCAAATTAGGATGGTTCCAAAATTTATAAGAATGGATATTGTGCATTATTACTTATTCTCGTTATCTGTGTGGGAACTATCCAATCCTCAATGATGTTGTATTGATCAATTTATACTCTTTGATTTCTCCTGTGAGGTTCAGATGAATTTTCAGTTTAGCCAATAAGGTTCTCTTATGAATTCTCTATTCCTTATGGTTTTATGTTTTGAAAATCACAAACACTTTTTCTTAAGTTTCTAATTTTGTCATTCTATTATACTTACAAATTTTTTATTACGTTTACTTAGAGAATTTTCATTACGTTATACTTACAGAATTTTAATTTCATTATACTTACAGATCTGTCATTACATTGACTTACAGATTTATCATTACGATATATTTTTCATTACATTTTACTTACATATTTAACAGTACGGTGTACTTAAGATCCCGACATAGCATTTTACTTAAGTTTAAGTGATACCACTTCAGTGATTCTGGTGAATCTATGATACCATTTTTCATGATACTAAAACTGAAAAAAATGTCATATTGACGTTATGTTACCAGTACCTAAAAATAATAATACGATTTTTCATTTTCTTAAGAATCTATTTTCTTGATTATGTTAGTGTTGTTTAATATATCATTCAATTAGTATCAGATTCAATGTTTTCTTAAACAAAAAATTTATCTTAAACTAAAAATTGTTTCTTATACATAAAAATATGTCATACAATATGTTATAAACTAATATTTGTCTGTTTGATATGTGTCCAGGTCCCAAAGAAATTTAAGGAAAATATGACCATTGGAGTGGAGCCAACCATTGAAAAGTTTTTCCTATAAATATGAGTTCATTTGAACAAGATAAGTGTGGATTAATTTTATGTATTTGAAAAATCTATGAAGTGATTTCTACAGAGAGAGGCTCTTACAACTCTAAGTGCTTTGTGAGGATGTCATAAAAAACTTGTTTTGGCTTGAACAACTAGTTCAGACTTTCTTCGTGAAGACTCTAATCTTGCTGATCGTGGGATTCTGGATTTGGAAGAAAGAGGTTACGATTTCCTTCTAAGTTGAGGACTTGTGGGGATATCAAGATAGTGTAAAGACCTGTAAATTTCAAGGAAATTTTTTTCTTAATTTTCTTTGGTATTTTACGAGTATGCAGTTTCTGACGGAACCTGATTCTGAGGCCCGGTGTGCCCGGAATCAATTTCCGATGTTTAGCTCGGGTACGTTCAGTGAACGAATGAGTGGGTTTTTCTAACTTTTGAACCGGTGCTCGAAATCAAAATCTGAGGGCACTAATGAAACAGAAGCGCCCGTTTTTTCTTATGGAGAATTCCTCTGGAGTTGCGTTTTCTCGGGAGGTGATGTTAAAAATAAAGTGGTTTAATTAAAGAGTGAAATAAAATATGTGCTGCAATTTTATTTCTACTCTGTGTAATTATAACTTACGAATGGAAGTTGAGGTGAGACCCACTAAATCCTAACTCCTCTTGATAGGATATTAGTGAGGTGGGCCCCACACGAACCCCACCTTTTCAATTTCCTCAAACCTCCATTAAAGTTGGCAAACCCCCCCCATTAATTTGTATCTCCTCCACATTAAAACACATGCCAATAAAACACCTCATTAATTGGACAACGCACGTTAATTAATTCGGTGAATTCAATTTTAATTTTTAAAGGGTTGGAATGAGTAATAAAATAAGGAAAACCTTATTTTATTATTGTTGATCGATGTGTGGAGATTTTTTGAGAGGAGGGCTCAAGTCTTGGAGATCTTCTTCTTCCACGGAGAAGAACGCGAAGAACACCGACATGCTTCTCGATCTTCTTTCCGCGTCAAAGAAAGGGGGATGCCGCATCCTTCATCAGGCATGCACCGACGACATATACGGAGCCTCGTTCCGCGATGCCATCTTCCGCGACGCCATCTTCCGTGACGCCGTCTTCCGCGACGCCGTCTTCTGCGACATCGTTTTTCCGCGACGACCATCGTTCGACAACTCCTTGATGTAGGGGTTTAGTTTTGTGTTCGTGATTATTCTTTTCATTCTTCGTTAAATATTTGGGCGGCCTGTTATCATTTTAACGGGAGGAGGTCGGACCGCCTGAACACGGTCGATCCTCCTCCCCCTTTGTGGTTGTATTCGTTGCGGCTCGAACGAAGGCGGCGTGGTGCAACATCACCGCACGGGAACAAGGAGGAATGTGGAGAAGAAGTGTGGAACCATCGCGCTACGCCGTTGAGGCCAAAAGAATCCGCGACCGAAGTCAGGCCACAGTAGAGGGGCGCAGCGCCGTCGTACTGCACCGGTCGGACCAAGGCCGCAACCTTTGGCCATGGCGGAGCCACCGGCCGCCGGTGCTCAGGAGGCAGGATCGGCTCGTCCCGCGTGGGCTGTGCCAGCCGGGCCAGGCTGTGCCCTAAAGGGGCCAGACTCGGACCTATGTTGGGTCGACCCGGTTCGGGCCGACCCAGGGGTTTCTGGGCCGAGTCAGCCTGGGCCCAAAACCCCCTAAAATCGGACAGGTTCGTTCAATTGCCCATAACTTGGTCTAAAGACCTCCGAGTGACGCACCGTCAGTTGAGATGAAATCCTTGGATCGATACGGTCGTTTCAGTATATTAAACTCAAGGTTTCGGAGAACTTTGGGTCTGGCCGGGTTGGTTCGAACATGAAGCCAACCAGGCCCTCAGAGCGGAAACGCTTATAACCTGATCTCTGGACGTCTGATTGACGTACCATCAACTTTGTTGGATTTCTCTTTGTGAGACGGACCTTTTGGATTACTCCGCTCGAGGTTTGGACACAGTTGCAGTACGGTCAGGTTGTTTTTGATTTAAAAAACAACCGGGCCCCTGGAATGAAAAAGCTAATAACTCTCAGACCAGACGTCCGATTGACGCACCGTCTGTCGTGTTGAGTTCCTATCAAAGAGACGGAACATTGGGATACATCAACTCCGGACTACGTGTCAGTTGATGTATCAACCCCCCTTGGCTCGTGGAGCGGACCCTCATGGAAATGAGCATGCTGTGTTTGGGAACCCTAGAGCTGGCTGCGACTGCGACGACGATGATGATTGTACTGGGATCCTCCGTGGGTTCATCAGCGACGACGACCGTACTGAAATCCTATGTGGGTTTTGACGATGATGAAAAATGTTCTTGTATCCTATGTGGGTCCGGTAGTACGTGACTACTGTTCTTGAATCCTACGTGGGTCCGGCAGTATTTGACTCTGTACTTGTATCCTACGTGGGTCCGACAGAGTGGCTGGTCTAGTATCCTATGTGGGTCCGACAGCTTAGCAGGTCTAGTATCCTACGTGGGTCTTAGCTTAGATGAATTAGTGGCTACATCTGATCATCTCTATCACCTTATGATGAAGTATACCTGTGTGAACTGAGTCTTGACTTTCAATCAATATCTTCGATATGATTGATTTGCTTTCCTATTTGGATTGGGTTGTACTTTCCTGTGTGGATTGGGTTGTGCTTTCTTGTGTGGATTGGGTTGTACTATCCTATGTGGACGTGATCGAACTTGGGCTCGGACATTGTAGCCGAACTAGAAATTGATGAATTAGGTATATGTATGGGGATATACCTAAGTAGTTTTGGTTGTTACTTCGTGATTGTATCTTTACTTTGTGGATTCTGGGAGACCTTCGGGGGTCTCGGGGTCCCTACTGAGTAGAAAATACTCACCTCTGCATGGGCTATGCCCACACTATGTTGTGTTGGATGCAGACGACGGACATCACTGATCGTGGTCGAGGCTTGTGGAGAAAGTCAGTACCTGGAGGTGGACCACTGGGCGGGACGTACACAGAGTGGACGGCTGGACCCGAGGAGCTGAGGAGGCTATCTGTACCCACCCTTCAGGTGGGATTTCTAGTGGACGGCTCGACATTACTATTTTACTTTTCAGTTGTTGTACTTTATTTTCAGTTGTACTTTAATTTCTGTTTGGGTTTGTATTCTGGCCCACATAATATTCTGCACTTACTATTGTACCCACTTTTACTTAGTGTTTACTTCTGCTGGCTTACTATGTTGTGTTTGTTTACTTTGTAAAGGCAATACCTTACCCTTTTTATTGGGATTTACGCCTTGGTGCTAGTCACCAGCCCCTGACTTAAGGAAGACGGGCTTGGGGTAGTGACGACACGAGTCACGAGGACAGGTCATAACAAATTGGTATCAGAGGAGTATGGTTCTACCACAGAACTCAGAACTCTGATCATTATTCTATGTGAAGCAATAGTGTTAAGGGTATTGAGTGTGGTTATCAGTCCAGGGAATCCAGTGTTGGTGCGGCGGCCGATGTATCCATACACCAGGACCCTGACTTCTGATTTCTGACTCAGTGCACGAAAACATTGTTTGTGTGTTTCAAAAGTTTTCTTTGTGATTAATTTGTGTTAGCTCACCAGGTATACTGTATTGACCATGGCACACTTGTTTCTTTTCAGGATGGCCCCACGATGGCATCCAGCTATGGTTCAGAGCTTTGTACGAGACGACAGCCCACCGAGCGACGAGGCCTCGGTGTAGGGCCCTTTTACAGCAGGGGCACTAGGGGTACCTCTACCGGCCGAGCCACCGATGCCACCATCCCCAGCCGCTGAGAGTGCACGTCACCTTAGTGAACTGCATAAGTTTCAGTGTCAGATACCGCCCAGGTTCCATGGGGAGATGGACCCTCAGCCAGCCGAGGATTGGATGGAGGTTGTAGTTCGAGTTTTCAGGTTAGTAGGGACACCAGCTGACCTCATGGTGATCCTTGCAGCGAGTCTCCTACACGCGGAAGCAGGTAGATGGTAGAGCCTGATGCTCCAGGTGCACGACGAGGCATCTCTCCTTTTTTTGGACTTCGAGAGCCTCTTTTTCTCGGATTTCATCCCAACCACCCTCTGTGCGGTGCACATTCAGGAGCTACTACAGCTGTGGAAGGGCAACATGACGGAAGCCCAGTACTCGGTGAGATTTACCAATCTATCACGCTATTCCATGGACATGGTACAAGACCCATTCTTCCGGGCCTGGACTTTCGAGCAGGGACTGATGCATGAGATCAAGGTTTCGATGATCTCCCTCAGTATTCCGACGCAGGCAGGAGTACTGGAGTGAGCCCTTCTCGTAGAGAGCTTCCTTACTGAGCCTACACCAGCAGCGAGACCTACCGCAGGGAGGCACGTAGAAGAGTCTTCTACAGCTGGCAGTCGACGAATTTCACAGGGGTCCAAGTGGACCAGACCATTAGGCGAACGACCTTAGGATACTGGCTCAGAGGTGTGGGGCGCACGCAGTAGAGCCAGCCTTTCGAGGAGCAGACAGTGCTATGCATGCGGCAGGAAGGGCCACATTGCTCGTGACTGATGACCCACCGTGCAAAGGAGCAGCAGACGGTTGAGGGACCACCCAGGCAGAGGCAGAGGTTCGACCGTGGCGGTCCATAAAGAGTAGGCAGATAAGGAAGAGGAGTTGGCCGAGTAGTAGGTGGTGGGCGACGCTTTGAGGCTCCACCACCACCACCACCAGGAGGTCCACCCCGACCACATGGAGCTAGTGGGCAGAGGCAGGCTCAGCTTCAGGCAGCGGTGGCCTATGACCACGGCGCACCAAAGATGATTCGAGATACTATTTGTGTCTACTCCACCATTACTACAGTTCTTATAGACACCGGAGCGAGTCATTCATTGCCACTACCCTTGTTCGGAGCTCGGAGATTCCGATGGAGCCGTTGGCTCGATCCTTACGGCTAGAGACTCCTATGAGAGTAGAATCGAGGATTAAGCACTGGTGCCGACAGTGTGAGCTTACTCTAGGAGGTTAGAGCTTCGGCTGGGATCTTCTTGTAGCGGCGTCGAGGCCTTACGACGTCATCTTGAGAATGGATTGGTTATCTATAGTCCATGCTCAGATCGACTGTATTAGGTGCAAGGTGCGGTGTGTTCGCACCGATGGGAGCATGTTCACCTTCACCAGTGTGAAGGGAGCCTTAACAGCGTAGGATGGACTCACGCAGAAGAGAGGACAGCCGATCACTCCTCAGTTGGCTAGCCTCATCCTAGGAGCGGTTGATGTGCGGAGTCCGTGTTTTCCTGTAGTGGAAGATCATTATGCAGATGTTTTTCTTGACGATGTTCTAGGACTACCTACTTGCAGAGAGGTAGACTTCTATATTGAGTTGTACCCTGGGACAACCCCGATATCCACTCCAGCATATTGGATGGCTCCCGCTAATCTTCGAGAGATACAGGTACAGATGGAGGACTTGCAGGGCAAGGGGTTCATCTGACCCAGTGTTTCACCCTGGGCTTCCCCGATTTTTTTCACCAAGAAGGCGGACAGGAGCTTGCGACTGTGTGTCGATTATCATCGCCTGAACCAGGTGACCGTGAGGAACAAGTATCCACTACTGAGGATTTACGACCTCTTCGATCAGCTCAAGGGAGCACAGTGGTTCTCAAAGATAGACCTCAGGTCAGGCTATCATCAGCTCAGAGTTCGGGATGAGGACGTGCAGAAGATGGCCTTCAGATGTGGGTATGGCTACTATGAGTTCTTGGTTATGCCTTTCAGCATAACCAATGCACCAACAGTGTTCATGAGCCTCATGAACAGGATCTTTCATCCTTAACTCGATTGATTTTTCATGGTCTTCATCGACGTCATATTGATATACTCGACTTCTGAGGAGGAGCACGCCTACCACTTGCGGGTTGTACTGGACACACTTTGAGAGCAACAGCTTTATGGTAATTTCTCAAAGTGTCAGTTCTGGTTAGGTGAGGTCCACTTCTTGGGAAACGTCATCTCTGAGGTTGGAGTTGCGGTGGATCCTATGAAGATCGAGGCAGTGCTAGCTTGGATTCCACCCAGGAGCGTGACGGAGGTGCAGAGTTTCCTAGGTCTGGCTGGATACTACCGGAGGTTCGTGCCAGACTTCTCTAGAGTTGCGGCACCACTTTCAGCTTTAACGAAGAAGGGGAAACCCTTTGTATGGTTAGACAGATGTCATCAGAGCTTCCAGGAGCGGAGATAGAGATTGACCAGCGCACCCATCTTGAGGCTATCAGAGGAGGGAGTAGGGTACGTAGTCTACTGTGATGCATCAGGGACCGGACTCGGGTGTGTCTTGATGCAGAAGCGGGCGATGATCGCCTATGGATCATGACAGTTGAGGCAGCATGAGAAGAACTACACTACCCATGACCTGGAGTTAGCAGCAGTTGTCTTCGCTCTGAAGATGTGGCAACACTATCTGATGGGTGAGCGCTTTACAGTCTATTCTGACCACCAGAGTCTCAGGTACATCTTCTCGGAGAAGGACCTGAACCTGAGACAGCGGTTATGGCTCGAGTTTTTCCAGGACTATGACTTTGAGATGGTCTATACTTCTGGAAAGGGGAACGTAGTAGCCGATGCTCTCAGCAGGAGGATGGGAATTCATCTACTTGGGGAGGCGACATAGCTGCTAGCCGCTTTGTAGATATCCTTCATTGATAGAGATGTAGTAGCCATTCTTCAGTCACTCATAGTCACTCCTCCACTTCTTCCGTGGGTCAGAGAGGCACAGTGTGGGGACGTTGACTGTGAGACGCAGTGTGCACAGATATCCTCAGGACAGGCACCTAATATTTTCTCTATGGGAGGAGAGCATGTCGTCCTTTTCAGAGGATGTACCATGGTACCAGCTCCTTTGTAGGAGGAGGTGCTGAGGGAGTTTCACACTTCCCCTTTAGCGGTACATCCAGGAGTGGTGAAGATGTACCAGGATCTCAGACAATAGCACTTGTGGCCGGGTATGAAGAAGGTTGTAGCAGAGTTCGTTTCTCGATGCCTCACCTGCCAGCAGGTGAAGGTGGAGCACCAGGTACTAGCAGGCTTGGTACATCCCTTGGAGGTCTCAGAGTGGAAGTGGGATGGGATATCTATGGATTTCGTGACTGGACTACCACGTACTTCCAGAGGTCACGACTCCATTTGGGTGACTGTCAACCGACTCACCAAGTTGGCCCACTTCTTACCCATCAGAGAGAAGGGATCAGTGGAGAGATTGGGACGCCTCTACGTTCAGGAGATTGTACGGCTTCATGGTGTGCCTTCATCTATCGTCTCCGATCGGGATGCTCACTTTACTTTTCAGCTTTGGAAGGGGTTGTGGGAGGAATTCAGGATGCAACTACATCTGAGCACTACCATTCACCCTCAGAAGTATGTTCAGAAAGAGAGGACCATTAATACTCTCTAGGACATGCTCTGTGAATGTGTCCTTGACTTTGGTCGCATCTGGGAGGATCACCTACCCTTGGTGGAGTTTGCGTACAACAACAGCTACCACTCCACCATCAGGATGACACCATACGAAGCATTGTACGACCGACCTTGTAGATCACCTATGTACTGGACAGACCCTGGGGATTCAACACTCGTGGGACCATAGATGGTCCAGGCCACGATGGAGAAGGTCCAGGTCATCTAGGAGAGGATGAGGACAGCTCAGAGCCGACATAAGTCTTATGCTGACAGGAGGCGGAGACCACTGAAGTTTGAGGATGGCGACCACGTCTTCTTGCGGGTCTCACCTCGACGTGGATTACAGAGATTTGGTCGGGGCGACAAGTTATCTATGTGATTCATTGGACCTTTCCAGGTTCTCAGCAGGATAGGCGAGGTGGCTTATCTCCTGGCTCTACCACCTCAACTGAATCGGGTGCACGACATCTTCCACATATCTGAGCTGAGGAGGTACGTGCACGACCCGACACATATCATCAACCATAGGGAACTGAACATTTATGACATGGTGAATTTTGCAGGGATCCCGATGGAGATCGAGGATCGACAGGAGTGGGTCCTACGTGGGAGGTCGATTCCTCTAGTGCGCATCAGATGGTAGCACGAGAACCTCCAGGAGAGCACTTGGGAGCGGGAGGCTCAGATGCGTGCTCAGTATCCTCATTTGTTTCCCTAGTTTGTGATGTATCTTTAAGGGGATGTAAATATCTAAGGTGGGAGTAATGTAAAGACTAGTAAATTTCAAGGTAAATTTTTTCTTAATTTTCTTTGGTATTTTACGAGTACGCAGTTTCTGACGGAACATGATTCTGAGGCCTGGTGTGCCCGAAATGAATTTCCAAAGTTTAGCTTAGGTACGTTCAGTGAATGAATGAGAAAGTTTTTCTAACTTTTGAACCGGTTCTTATAATCAAAATCCGAGGGCACCGATGAAACTGTAGCACTGGTTTTTGCTTAAGGAGACTTCCTCTGGAGTTGCATTTGCTCGGGAGGTGATGTTTAAAATAAAGTGGTTTAATTAAAGAGTGAAATAAAATACGTGCTACAATTTTATTTCTACTCTGTGTAATTATAACCTATGAATGGAAGTTGATGAGGGACCCACTAAATCCTAACTCCTCTTGATAGAATATTAGTTATGTGGGCCCCACACTAACCCCACCGTTTCAATTTCCTCAAACCTCCCTTAAAGTTGGCAAACCCCCTATTAATTTGTATCTCCTCCACATTAAAACACATGCCAATAAAATGCCTCAGTAATTGGACAACGCACATTAATTAATTCGGTGAATTCAATTAGAATTTTGAAAAGGTTGGCATGAGTAATAAAATAAGGAAAGCCTTATTTTATTATTGTTGATCGTTGTTGGGAGAGTTTTGGATAGGAGGGCTCAATTCTTGGAGATCTTCTTCTTCCACAGAGAAGAACGTGAAGAACACCGACACGCTTCTCGATCTTATTTCCGCGTCAAAGAAAGGGGGACACCACATCCTTCATCGGGCGTGCAATGACGATGTATACGGAGCCTCGTTCCGCGGCGCCATCTTCCGTGACGCCATTTTTCCGCAACGACCATCCTTCAACAACTCCTTGAGGTAGGGATTTAGTTTTGTGTTCGTGATTATTCTTTGCGCTCTTCGTTAAATATTTGGACCACCTATTATCATTTTAACGGGAGGAGGTCAGACCGCCCGAACACGGACGATCCTCCTCCCCCTTTGTGGTTGTATTTGTTGCAGCTCGAATGAAGGTGGCACAGTGCAACGACACCGCACGGAAACAAGGAGGAACGCGACGAAGAAGCGCACCGCTGATGCGCCGCGCCGTTGAGGCCGAAAGAAGCCGCGACCAGAGTCGGACCGCAGCGGAGGGGCGCAGCGCCGTCGCGTGGCGCCGGAGGACTACAAAGAGGCTGCGGCCAGAGCGGGGCCGCGGCAGAGGGGTGAGGCACCGTCACGTGGTGCCGATCGAACCAAGGCAGGGGCCTTTGGCCGCGACGGAGCAGGGTAGGGCAGCCAAAGCCGCCGACCGCCGGTTCTCAGGAGGCAGGACCGGCTGGTCCCACGCAGCACAATGGCCGACCGTTACGGCCGGACAGATCCAGAAAACCAGGGGTTTGAACCCCCGGACAACGCAGCAGGGCGAACCCCCCCCCCCCCACAGTTCTGTCGTCCGGTTCGAAGGGGGTGGCAGTCCCCCCCCCCTTCCGCGCTCACGCGGCGCGTGGCGCCCGCACTAGGCCGACCGGTAGCGCCGGGCCGGGCCGCGCCAGCCGGGCCAGGCCGTGCCCTAAAGGGGCCGGACCCATACATGGGTCGGGTCGACCCGATTCGGGCCGACCCAGGGGGTTCTGGGCCGGGTCGGTCCGGGCCCAAAACCCCCTAAAATCGGACATGTTCGTTCAATTGCCCATAACTTGGGTTACATACTTCTGATTAACGCACCATCAGTTGAGATGCGATCCTTGGATCGGGACGGTCATTTTGGTATATTACAATCAAGGTTTCAGAGAACTTTGGGTATGGCTGGGTTGGTTCGAACATGAAACCAACCGGGCCCTCGGAGCGGAAACACTTATAACTTGAGCTCTGGACATCCGATTGACATACCGTCGACTTTGTTGGATTCCTCTTAGTGATACAGACCTTTTGGATTACTACGCTCGAGGTTTGGATGCTATTGGAGTACGGTCGGTTTGTTTTTGACTTAAAAACCAACCGGGCCCCTGGAACGAAAAAGCCAATAACTCTCAGACCATGCGTCCAATTGACGCCACGTCTGTCGTGTTGAGTTTCTATCGATGAGATGGAAATTTGAGACACATCTAATCTGGACTACGTGTTAGTTGATGTATAAAACCCCCTTGGATTGTGGAGCGGACCTTCCCGGAAATAAGCATGCTGTGTGCGGGAACCCTAGAGTGTGATGCGACTGCGACGACGATGACGACTGTACTGGGATCCTCCGTGGGTTCGGCAGCGACAACGACCGTACTGAAATCCTCCATGGGTTCGACGGTGATAACTACTGTTCTTGTATCCTATGTGGGTCCGGCAGTACATGACTACTGTTCTTGTATCCTACGTGGATCCGGTAGTATTTGACTCTGTACTTGTATCCTACATGGGTCTGACAGAGTGGCTAGTCTAGTATCCTACGTGGGTCCGACAACTTAGCTGGTCTAGTATCCTACATGGGTCCCAGCTTAGAAAAATCAATGGCTACATCTTATCATCTCTATCACCTTACGAAGAATTATACCTGTGTGAGTTGAGTCTTGACTTTCAATCAATATCTTTGATATGATTGACTTGATTTCCTATGTCTATTGGGTTGTGCATTCCTGTGTGGATTGGGTTGTGCTTTCTTGTGTGGATTGGGTTGTACTATCCTGTGTGGACGTGATCGAACTTGGGCTCGGATATTGGAGCCGAAATGGAAATTGATGACTTAGGTATATGTATGGGCATATACCTAAGTAGTTTTGGTTGTTACTTTGTGATTGTATCTTTCCTTTGTGGATTATCCTTTGAGGATTCTGGGAGACCTTTGGGGGTCTCGGGGTCCCTACTGAGTAGCGTATACTCACCCCTGCACGGGCTATGCCTGCAGTACGTTGTGTTGGATGCAGACGATGGACAACGCTGATCATGGTTGAGGCTTGTGGAGCAATTCGGTACCTGGAGGTGGACCACTAGGCGGGACGTACACAGAGCGAACGACTGGACCCGAGGAGCTGAGTAGGGTATCTGTACCCACCCTTCAGGTGGGATTTTTAGTGGACGGCTTGGTGTTGCTGTTTTACTTTTCTGTTACTGTACTTTCTTTTCAGTTGTACTTTACTTTCAGTTTGGATTTGTATTCTTGCCCACTTACTTTTCTGCACTTACTATTGTACCCAATCTTACTAATTGTTTACTTCTGATGGCTTAATCTGTGGTGTTTGTTTACTTTATAAAGGCAATGCCTTCCCCTTTTTGTTAGGATTTACGCCTTGGTGCTAGTCGCCAGCCCCTGGCCTAAGGAAGGCGGGCTTGGGGTAGTCACGACACAGCTCCCGAGGACGGGTCGTGACAGATAGATTCTGATCTTCAGATTGAGGGCTTACCTGGGATTGGGTAAGACGAACTTTATTAAAAATATAAACCAAGGAAATTTTATCCAAGATTGTTGCATACTATTCTCTTTGGGTTAGAAGAATATTATTATTACTTGTTTTCTTTATTACAAGTTATATTTATTCCACTACAATTTTAACTTCTTTAAAGTTAGAAAGTATAATATTCTTATACTTTCTAATTCCTTTACTCTTATTATATTAAAGATTCTATACGCATTAAGGTAGAATCTTTCCTTTAAGAAAATATTTCATAAGTATTTATCTTAATATAATGAAGTTTAAGAAATTGTTTCTTTAATATGGTTTATGAATATTTGTTAAACTATGTTTTCTTAATGTTAAAATATAACCTTAAGAAATAGATTCCCTTAAGGTTAAGAAACAATCCTTAAGAAAGTTTAATATCAAATTTAAAGGTTCCAAATGAATTTTTAATGTATAAAATTCACCCACTATTTTATTTTATCATCTCTTTATACATATTCGATCCTACAATTGGAATCAGATCAGGTCTCTAAAATACTTATATTCACATATAAGTTTTATTGCTCAAATTTTTTTAAACTTTTAATGAAAACATGTTTTTGGGAAAGAAATTTTCTTTTAGTATGGCAGACATTCGTGTTGGATCTCGGGACTATCTCAATCGTACTAGACCATCGATCTTAGATGGAAATTAATATGAGTACTAGAGAGATAGAATGAAGACCTTCATGATAAACACAGTTGTAGATAACTATATCATGTTAACTGGATATTATAATATTCCTGACAAGGAACATAGAACCTTCACTAATCCAGAAAAGGTGGAATACCATCTGAACTTTAAGGTACAAAATACTTGGCTTTATTCCATGAATAAAAACATTTATAGCCAAATTTCATATTTTGAAGCTGTAAATATAAGTTGGAAGAAGCTTGAAGTAAATCACTTAGGAACTTCCAAAGTCATTGAAACAAGAAGAGCCATGCTCAGAGCTAAGAATAATGGTTTTTGTTTTCCTTATAGAGAACCTATATGTTTGGTACAAAAAATATTCATGACTATGGTCATCATCTTACAATATATGGGTGAGAAAGGTTTAGATAAATAGATTCTTGTAGACCTGATTTTATACATCATGCCTAACAAATAAGAATCAAAGAGGACATCTATAGATGAGCATAAGAATGTTACTCAGATTTCTATTGATGACCTATTTGGAACTCTTCTTCATCATGAAACCAGAATGAAAAGTGATGCTGATAATATTAAGAAGAAGAATAGAAATGGAGGTGTTGCTTTTACGACTACTTCAAATCATATGAAATCCATGACTTCTTAAGGATTTACAAGATATAAATCTAAGAAGGGTTTTATTCAATATGAATATAGTGAAAGTGAATATTCATAAAAGGAGGTAGAAAATCTTGATCGGAGAATGAACAAGATTATTGGGAAGAAGAAAATTCAATATAGATACAAGAAGAAGGATGGAAAAGAAAAGAAAGATGGAGAAGTGGCACGCTATGAATGTAGAAGAACCGGTCATATTATACCTTATTGTCCCTTGTTTAGAAGAGAGATAAGAAGGACAATAATTCTAAAAGGAAAAATAAGAATATCTACAGATAAAATCATATGAAAGTATTGAAATACAATGACACTTGAAGTGCAAGGGGTGGAGACTCTTCCAATGACTCTTTAGGATATGAATCTTCTATGAAAAGGAATATTGGTCTAATAACTAAAGTTCCATTTTAAAATTTTTGTCTTATGGAAAAGTATAATAAAGGAAGTATCAAAAAGAAATGGTACATGGATAGTGTATGTTCCCAACACATGACTGGTAACAATGACTATTTCAAAAAAAAAAATTAAGACTAAAGGTAGAAAAGTATCTTTTGGAGATAACTCTCAAGGAGAAAGTTTTGGTATTGGTAACATTATTCATCTTGTTAAAGCTATTATTTAAAATGTTATTTTTATAAAAGGCCTTAAGAACTACTCCTTAACTCTAGGGGAGTTCATATTCTTGTTATTTTCCTTTCACTTTAAGGAATTTTATATATATATGAAAATCTATCTTTCCTTAAACAAAATTTACCATTCACTAAGAAAATCTATCTTTCCCTAAGAAAATTTATCTTTCTCTAAATAAATACATATTATCTTTCTTTTCAGAATTTAAATTCTTGGAATCGAAGTTCTCCGAATGGAAAACTTCCAAGAGAATTCTTATAAAACTAATAAATTCTTCAGAGTATCCTATAAGGTATATTTTCTTACTTTTAAATTTTTATTTTTATGATTTATATTGTTGGTATTTCAAAAACCTGTTTTAATGTTTTTTTCTCAATTCATTATTTACCATATGTCAAAATATAGAAATTTAAATTTTCTACAAAAATCCTATATAACTTATGAATCTAAGTTCTACAAAGTCAGAGCATTCATTTCTGAGAAAGTAAGCCAACTCAATTTCTTTGCCTGATCTATAAGAAGTGAAAAGGAAGTCAGGGCTGAATATATAAAAAATTTGGCTTCTCACGAGGAGTTTATTAAAAATAAAGATGATATAATCAAGGCTCAAGAATAAAAAATCTTGTCCTTAGAAAATAAGAACTAGGATTAAGAGATCTTTTTGAAGAAGCTTCAAGAAGAACATAAGTAAGTGAAGAAACTTAAAGCTTTGATAAATAAAATGTTGTCTGCGAAGAAGGATGGATGATTTTTTTCTTACAATACAATGTTTTATTGTAATCTAAACTTTATTTTGAAAACATTCTTAAGAAGTTTCTTGTATATCATATTTTTTTTCACACGTATGTTTCCTTAACCTTACAGGTACATCTTATACTTCTCAATTCCTTTTTGAAAATCAGAAAGGGGTATAATTTATTTAAAGGAATAATTTAATGAAGACTCCCAAGGGGGAGAATATATTAAGGGGGAGTATGGTAAGAAAGAATAATACCTCAGTAAGATGGAGTTTTTTATAAGAAGTGATGTTTATCTAAGGGGGGTATATTTTTTAAAAAAAGAAAACCAGATACTAATTATGAAGAATACGATCCTTGGGAAACATAACCTAAGGGAGAGTTAGTCGTATTTATCTTAAATATCATTCAAAGGGGGAGATAAGTTTTTCGTACTTGTTTATCAATGTCAATATATTATTCCTTAAAAAATTTGTTTGTACTTTCCAAAAAGGGGGAGATTGTTGAGTCAATAAGGTTCTCTTATGACTTCTCTATTGATTATGGTTTTATGTTTTGAAAATCACTAACACTTTTTCATAATTTTCAAATTTTTCCATTCCATTATACTTAAAAAAAATTCATTACATTTACTTACAGAATTTTCACTCCATTATACTTAAAAAATTTTCATTCCGTTATAATTACAGATCTGTCATTACTTTTAATTACATATTTTCCATTATGATATATTTTTCATTACGTTTTACTTACATATTTAACAGTATGGTGTACTTAAGATTCTGACATACCATTTTACTTATGTTTAAGTGATACTTCTTTAGTGATACGTGTGAATCTATGATACCATTTTTCATGATATCGATATCGGCAAAAATGTCATACCGACTTTATGATACCGGTACCTAAAAACAGTAATACTATTTTTCATTTTCTTAAGAATCCATTTTCTTGATAATGTTAGAGTTGTTTCATGTATCATTCAAATATTATCACATTCAAATATTTCTAATACTTAACATTTATCTTAAACTAAAAATTATTTCTTATACATAAAACAATGTCATACAATCTGTTATGAACTAACCATTGTCTGTTTGAAACATGTCCTAGTCCCTTTGAAATTTAAGGAAAATATGACTATTTTTGTGGAGCTGACCATTGAGAAGTTTTTCCTATAAATACAAGTTTACTTTAATTCTCCAAGTGTGGAAAAATTTGATGTATGTAAAAAAACTGTGAAGTGATTTTTAGAGAGAGAGGCTATTACAAATCATAGTGCTTTGTGTAGATATTGTGAACAACTTGTTCAAGCTTGAACAACTTTTTTAGACTTACTTCGTTTAGACTTCGATCGTGCTAATCATGGGCTTTCAGATATGGAAGACAGAGGTTCTTATTTCCTTCTAAATCAAGTGCATGTGGGGATAGTAAGACAAATAACGATCTTCGGATTGAGGGATTACTAGGTTTTGGGTGAGAAAAACTTTTTTGAAAGTATAAATCAGGGAACTTTTATCCATGTTTGTCGGATACCCTTCTCTTTGGGTTAAAAGATTCATATTGTTACTTGTTTTCTTTATTACAAGTTATTTTTATTCCGCTGCATTTATAACATTTTTAAAGTTAGAAAGTATAACTTTCTTATACTTTCTCATTACATTACTCTAATTATATTAAGAATTCTATATGCTTTAAGGTAGAATATTTATTTTAGGAAAATATTTCTTAAGTATTTATCTTAAGATTGTAAATTTTAAGAAAAGGTTTCTTTTATAGGGTTTGTGAATATTCTTACACTACGTTTTCTTAAAGTTAAAATCTAACCTTAAGAAATATATTCCCTTAAGGTTAAGAAAATTTCCTTAAGAAAGTTTTATATCAACTTAAAATGTTCCAAAGTAATTTTTAAATTATACAATTCACCCCCCTCTTGTATTTGAGTATCTCATTATACATATTCGATTCTATATTTTCTTTAGCCAAGGTTTCATCTTCCAATTATTCTTCTCTAATGGCCCGAAGGCCTTCATTTTTTATTGATTTTTGATAATCTACCTTTCAAGGGGTGAGGTGGAACCCTTAAAAGGCCCATAGGAATAAGTATTACATGTCCCATAGGCCTTAGAGGAATTCATTTCCTGTAGGCTTAAAAAATTACATACAACCCAGACTAACTACTTGGAACTACACCTCCCCAGCAACTTCATCGTGAAATAAGCTCTCCACCTTAGCATGGCTGTTCAACAGGCTTTCCCGTGCATGCACAGGGTGGTCCCGATGACAGGTGCCATACCCTCTCATTATTGCATTCCATTTAGCTTTTTCTATGGTGAAAGCTCATTGTTCCTCCTTGCTCCTCCTCCTTCCGATTATTCTTATGATTCAACATTATGATGTGATTCTTGAGTGTTTTTTATGCCTTCCTCTACTTATATATTTGGATTCATTCCATGTCCACATCCTTCCTTGTTTTCTATCACATAACCATACAAATTCCTTGAGGCATTTTTGGTTTCAATATCAATTATCTTCACATCCCTACATTCCTCAATGTTTATAATAAGTTTATTAAAACATTTTTAGGATTTTCTAATCATTGAATATCCAAATACTATTCCTTCATCTACAACATCACCATACTTTCCTTGATTTCCTTCTTTATTTCAAAAAAAAAAAAGAATTTACTTTCGAAAAAATGAAAATAATTAAAATATAGATTCCTTCTATGCCATAACTCATAGGGTGTCTTGGTTTCCCCCATATAAATTCTTATTTGGTTTTGAATATAAATTGCAGATTTATCATACTCTTTATAATAATAGCCAGAGATACCACTCTCAATCATCATAGTTCTAGCCATACTATTTTCTTTTCAATTTTTATGCTCAATAAATATATTTTCTTAGGGAGTTCTCATAATAACCACATCATTATATATTCCATGTAATTTTAAAACTCAATGTATGTATATTCTACTCCATTTTCATACTGAAAAACTTTGATTGTCCATCAAGTAGCATTATCTATGATTCAGTGATAAGTTTTCCTGAAATTAAACAATTGTTGTTTCTTATATGTAACCATTACACAATCCATTCTACTATAATACTCAATGAAAAGGATGAAGTGTCTTTCTCCATATGTTCTAGAAAAATTTATTAGACAAGATACATCTTTATAAATGAGATCAAGAAGATTTGATGATCTTTTATTCTTTGGATGATATGAATTGCACTCGAGAATTCCTAATATGAAAGAAACACAAGTATTCTCTTGTTCATGATTAATATTTTAGATATCCATGACAATATTTAGTTTATATTGTGTTTTCATGTCTTTTTTATTGACGTGACGCAGCCTCTAGGGCCACAACTTGTTCTATTTCATAACTATCATGTAACACATGTTCTCTTTACTATCAACCAAATATAAGTTTTCATTTGTTATGAATCCTTTCATGAGATAATTCCACATTATTCCTTTTATATTACACCCCTTTTTATTGAATTTCACTATAAGTCCTTAGTAAAAGAGTTTACTCACAATCAAAAGATTATGTCATAACCCATATACATAAAGAACTTTAGTCTTCTTCAGTTCGCCATTGGATAGTTCTGTATTTCCACTGATTTTGATCTTCAAAGAACCATCATTACTGAATATTACTTTTCCATCAACATTTTTCTTCCCATTTGTAAATAGGTATTCATTTCTTGTTATATGGGATGATCATCCACTATTAATAATCCAAGTGATATTATTCTTGGATGCTTTAAGATATACTTCTACAAGGTTGGATTTTTCAAATTTCTTCTTTTCCTTCAATGAAATATTAGTTTGAGTGATGGATAAAGATGGGTTTTTAAATTAAATTTCCATTTCAATAGGTTCATCATACTCACATTCTTCTTCTATAGGAGAGAAACTATTTTAAGAACTAGTCTGTCTGGTTGATGAGTATTGACTTCTCTCTAAGTTTTGTAAGAATTGTTCCATCTATTCCTCTGCCTAAAATTAATAGTTTTATATCCAAAGGTATAATAATGAAAAAATATCCAAATAAATGGTTTCTTATATAATAATTAGTATATGAATTTTTTATCTTTTGATGACTTCCTGTCTCTTCCACATTCAAATAACTCTTTTCCACTTCACTACATGACATGGTTTGGCCCAGACAGCTACATAATTGACATTTTCATAATAGGAAAAGTATTTTCATTTCAATTCCTCCTCATGTTAACTTACACAGGAGGATATTTTGACACTTTATCATCTCGGGAGGCTCGAGGACTATTTTCAATCCTCTTTTTAGTTTGATTTAAAAATTTATTTGTTTGGACTTTAGGTGTCTTTGTGATATGTATGCCTTCCAAATTAACTTTATTTTGGCCCATTTGACTTCCAGAAATCAATATTTCAACATAAAAACCAATTACTATGTTTCCCATGAATTAGGTTCTTTGATCATTCATAACCTTTTCAACTCCAATAGAACCATGATTAAATCTCTCTAGCAGCTCATCATTTAAGAATATTTCAAACTAAAATTTTATATTTGTTTCTTTTGTACCTGATTCACTTTTATGTTTAATCCTATGAGTAAAAACATATTATTAAAGTCTCTCAATATTTTTGGACTTCTTATCCATTCTATATTTAAGTTCATTAATGATTTTTTCTTGTTATTCAATTCTAAGCTTTAGTTCAACTATATATTATGAGCTTTCAAAAGTTGTTGAATGTTCATTTACTAAATCCTTAAGTCAATAAATTTTAGCTTCTAGTATATCAATATATTCCAATGAATCTTCCATAATTTCTTTCAAATTTTTGAGTCTCTTTCATTGATTATCAAGCTTAACAAAAATATCCTTAAGTTGAAACTTGAGATTGAAATTAGTGTTCAACTAATTATCTCTAACTTCATCTCCCAATGGTTCTGATTTTTTAATAGTATACATAATTGACACATGTGTTCCAGATTTAAATTATGGTTATTTTTACTCAAATAATTCCCTATAATCATTATATTCTTCATAGAAAAAACTTTTTCTCTGTATTTTCTTACTAGACGTGAAATCTTCCTTAAAGAAAACAAATTCTGAGGCTTCTAGTTGTCTCCAACATCACTTTCATCATCATTGAACTTTCTAGTGAATCAAGAGGCAATGTTCCCAACTCTTCCACAAATAAAATAAGCCATAGGTAACTTTCCTTGAAATTTCCGTTTTTACATCTTGAATTTATTGGAAATGAGAGAAATAATTTTTTTCCTCATTATCATCATCTATACTATATCCATGGAGTATCATGTTCATTCCTGACTTTAAATTCCATTTCCTTATTTACTTGAGTCGTTGTATATTCTGGTTTTACTCTCATCTCATATAATACTAGGATACTCAAAAAATAATCTAGAGAAAGTTTGGAAATATCCCATTCCTCTGGGGATGACACCTTTGCATTGTAAACAGGTGTAAGACTTCTCAACATTTTCTTCACTATATCTATGTATTTTATTTATCCACCAAGTCCTTGTATTACTCCAACAACATCAGTAATTTGATTGAAAAAGGTATCTTAATTTTAATTAGGATGCATCTTCAGATCATCAAACCTATCATGAAAAACATTTAGTTTTTACTCCTTCACTTTTTTGTCACCTTCATAAATATTCTCCAGTTTTTTCCACATAAACTATGATGACATACAACTCATCACATTTAGATATATTTGATCCGAAAGAGATGCAGTGAAGGAATTTCGTTCTTTGGAATCAACATCATGAATTTTATTTTCTACATTAGTTATAGACATCCCCGTTGGATAAGTGACATGTATTACTTAAGTAGTCACGAAAAGGACATACATTCTATGAGATCTAAGATAAGATCTCATCATATTTTATAAATCTGAAAGTTTCTTCCATAAAATATAGGGACACCCCTGAAATTTACTCAGTTCTTCATGGAAGAAAAGATGTAATGATTTAGAACCATCTATCTTTACACTCTGATAGCACTTGAAGGACCCCAGAACACCCTGATAGGGGATATATGAATATGGGTGTCAAATGTTTATTTTAAACTGATCCATATTATTCCCACATTAATAGGAACCTGTTAAACCTTTATGATGAGAAAGTGTACAAAACAAAAAATCACATGGAAAGAGAAGACACATCAATTTTACTCGGTTCACCGCTAAGGGATACATCAAAGGAACATGCGCCTATAGGATTTCACTTGTACCAAAGTCCATTAATCATCAATAGTTATGGAGTAATTTTTTTTAGCACATACACTCTATGCCAAGCGCACCATCATTATAAGGTTTTAGGGATAGCACACTGCGTCACTTGGATAACTTCTATTAAATCCCCCCTTCTCACTGCGTTGGGAAGAAATTAAAATTTGTTTCTCCAATTGAAAGTCATTTTAATGGGTTAGTATAAAATCATACATCCTAGATAGTAGATAGATGCTCTGTTAAAGTCATGTTATCTTCTGTGGAGGTAATTATATTTTCTGCATATAGTTCATTCACGAAATTTTACTCCCCAAACTATCCTTCTAACTATTCCTACTGCACAACACCATGTAATATGTGTGATTTTCAAACCACCTCCATGTGATGCCTCTACAAATTGCAACCACATACTGCCTTCATAAATGGCATCTGCATACTACTTTTTCTCTGTGGACCAACACAACCTCCATGAATAGTCTTCCTCAAACTGTATTTCGCAAACCTTGTACCCCAAACTAGATTTTGTGAACCATCTTTCATGAACCATTATGTGATTCACTTAATTCCCTCTAATTTTTTAATCAAAGTCTTTTTTGTGGTATTGTATTCCCACGAACCACTCTAAACTTCCCTGAATTCCTCTCAAAATTTTAATCTCAGTTTCACTGTAATAACAAAGGCATTAATGATCCACATATTGAAAAATAGAACCATATAATCTTCTAAAACTATATTTACTAAATATTGGATACTATATCACCTTTACCATGTACCGTACATCTCCCATGAACCATTTTCCCTATGCAGTCTGCGTACCACCACTCTTCCTTCATGGCGGATGAATTCTTCTATGAACTCATCTCCACTTTTTTTCCCATTTTTTTCATACCTAAAACCTTTCTTTATATCTAGGGGAAAATAAAACATAGAAAGGGTGAGCTCAAATACTCAGTAAAGGTATACATTGAGAATATAAATAAAAATAGAAAAATTTTAAAGTAAAAACATGAACATAAAGTTTAAACATAAAAATCCCGAGCAATGACATAAATTATGGAAGTACGTAAGGCATAGATCATAAAGGAATATTAATCATGATAAAATAGAATGGGGATAAAACATGGAATTGTGGAAAATAGTTAGGAACATAATATTATTTCTATAGTAACTGAGGAATTGCTGCCAAGACCATCATAGTGGACGAAGTCCATTACTGAACCAAGTTTACTTGTCATTATAGCCCTATATTACTGAATCGAATTTACATGTCATTACATCCTTGTCTATCTCATGATATATAAATATTTACCCAATTCATTGGAGGTAGATATAGGTCCCATCCATCTCATAATAAAATCATTCTTACATGTGCCATAAAACATAAAAACATTCACCATAGCATAAACCATGAAATAAAATTGGTTTTCTAAAAATCATTTCATCATAACATAACATATATAAGAAAAATAGAGATCATAGAAATAATCCATCATAAAAACAATCAAAGTAATAATAGAGATAAAAATATTACCCCATTTCATTATATATGGAAAATAATTTTGATAAAACACATGAGCTTAATTCATGTGGAAAATATCCTTTCTTCATTAAAAACATTTTATTTTCTCAAAAATGTCATGAAATATTAAAAGAAAAGAATTTAGTTGAAAATAAACTTGAAATAGTGTAGAGGAAGATTCATGGAAATAATGTTTCTTGAAATAGTAAAAATCCATTTATTCTGTATAAGTTAAAAAAATTCTCCTTGTACTTTTTCCAGAAAAGTCAAAAAGGTACCTCATATTTTAAAAAAATAAATATTCCATCCATACAATGTTGTAAGAGTAAAAATTGGGTTAAAATGAATTTAAAAATAAATGGAATAATATTAAACATTTTATGAAAATAGTTTTTGATACCATTGACATGGATGATAAATATAACCACCACAAATACTTATGTATAAGCAATCTCAGATGAAAATGAGATAGAAAATGTATCCCTTACCTTAGGTATAATTTTTTATATATGTGTATAAAACTATTGTATTTTGTGTTTAAAAATATTATTAAATTGTAATAGAACCATAATAATATTTATGATATCACATATGACTCACTTACGACATTATATTACCTGTTCAATTTTCAATTCCATGTTAAAGCAACGTTTTTGGGTAATAATCATTTCATTTATCATATGTGTTTTAACTTGTTATTATTTATTTGATTACCTAGATCATGATTTAATTACTTCAAAAATGTAAAAAACGATTTATATATATCCTATATATTCAGTATATAAATATATATATATATAATAGATAGGTAAATGAAATTGAATACACCGTTCATGGAGATGGTAGGTCGTACGTACACATGAATGTTGTTTTTGTTTCCTTATTGAATTGGATGAAAGTAAGTAAATGATATATATATATACACTCTTATAAATATAGTAGAATTATTATGTCATATATTTCATTATTATTTATTTTTTATACTTTAAAATCATTCTTTAATGGTTAACATGGAGAATGAATCTCATTGCATCGTAAAGACGGTAATCCATACACACTATAAGGCCCCAACATTAAACCTTACTTAATCTTGAGTTATTACAAGATTACACATTGATATAAAAACATTATGAAAACCATTTTCAATACCAAAACAAAAGAAAAGTAAAACATGTTATTGATTTTTCTTTTTTTAAAAAAAGGTATGGCTTATAGAGGAAGCCGAAACTCAAATAATGGTCACGGCGGCGGAGAAGTCGTTGTCGCCGCATACATACGACAAAAACATTCCCTTTTGTCGTTTAGTAAATGCTTCATATAAAAAATATTCCTTTTGAATAAACGTAAATTTCAAAGGGGTTTATACACTGTATAAAAGAAGGTTGTGTATAAAACAAAATATTCCTCAATGAAAGGAGATTGAAACGAAATCCCATACAAAGACGGTATCCTTGGATTAAGGATAAATCAATTACATAATTATGTGTGAAAAACTAATACACCAAATATAAGTGGATATTAAGTGTAAAACAATCAGAGTTTATTAACACATATTCATAGAACGCCATATTCATGGAGTACAAGCTTATCCCAAAGAATCAAAATTGGGTTAAGAAGTTCCCTTGCAAAAATTTGACAGCCTAACGACATCACTACAAAATTCAGAAAATGAGTTGATGAGAGATAAAAAGGGCATCTCATCACATGGAAATAAAACTTAAATCACTAAGGATATAGAAGGACATATCCCAACATAATGTTATGTGAATTAAAAGACATAACAAAAGAATTCTTTTAAAAAGAGGAGGGTGAAAGGTTCCCTTACCGACATGGGTATCTTTCGAAACATACACCCCGTGAAAGAAGGACAATAAAACATTGATGTAAATAATCATAAATGAAATTATATTACACAATGAGTAAAATAAGGGTCATTACATACACCACTCAAAAGAAATTGTGGCAAATGTCGCATAAATCTCACGGGAATAAAAGTGAGATGAAAAATCCCTTACAAAAACTCGGCAGCCTAACGGCGCCACTTAAAACTTCCAAAAATGGATTGATGAGATCAAATAGGGTCTCTCATCATATTAAAATAAAATTTATACCAAGAGAAATATAAAATAACATCCCCCATCATAACAAATAGGAGCTTAAAAGAAGTGACATAAAGGAGAGTACTTAAAGAGAAAGAGAGAGGTTAGATCTCTTACGAAAATTCGGCTGCCTAACAGCGCCACTCAAAACTTCCAAAATGGATTGATGAGAGAGAATAGGGTATCTCATCATATGAACATAAAAATTATAGTAAGAGTAATATAAAAGAACATACCAATCACAATAAATATTAGTTTAAAATGAATTACATAAAAGAGTGTACTTAAAAAGAAAGAGAGGAGTAGGATCCCTTACCTCGGGTCTGACTTGACTCGATCGTTCTTTAACGTCCTGAAAAATAAACTTGAGTTAATTTCTAATTTCTTAAGAACCTTTTTCAAGTTCATTATTCCATTTATATCACTTATTTCCATGTTATAAACATTATGTAATCATTTAAGTTAATAATGTTTGTTTTGTCGATATTTGGTTCTCAAGTCGAAAGTGGACTTCTTACAATTACATGTTGTTCATGTGGTCAAAGGTTCATTATATCCAGAATTATATTCATGATTTGGATATCATATATATCATATATATTCAGAATATACATGTATTTATAATATTACATAATCATTTAGAGGTAAGAAATGAAATGCACTGTTCATGGAGACGGTGAGCCGTACGTACGCATGAACGCTACTTTCATTTCTATGTCATATTAATGGAATTAAAACTAAATGAGAGGTATGTATATTTTAATTCCAGAATTATATTCATCATTTATATGTAACATAAATCATATATAATAACTTTAAATATATTTTTTATACATCCCACATATGGCGTTAACGAATCAAATCACTTTGAGGGGGCGGTAGTCCGCACTTCCTAAAATGAAATTATAGTGTTTACCCACAATGGAAACCATAAAGGTATGCCAAAAAATAAAAATACAGAAGCTTAAGTAAAACATAAACATATTATATATCATATATAAATATAGTTACATCTTAATGTCCACATTTTAAGGTGTTATATGAGTGTTGAACAATCATCGTTTCGTGTGGCAGAAATTCGCCATCCACAGCAACAGCATGTTCTTTAACCATTTGATGTAGGTGTGTGTAAGTGTAGATAGAATGATTCTTATAACAACATCCTAGTATATTTAATATACTATAGTTGTTACAAAAGAAATTAATAAAAAGAGTTTAGGGGGTTGGAGGAGCAAAAATAAAACAAAAGAACACAAGTGAAGACATTACCTTAAAATCGGGTAACTCTTTTTGATTTGAGCTCAAAGGATTCCTTGGGAAGACTTCTGCCCAAAGTGAGGCTTCTAGGAGTAATAGAGGGATGTGGATAGGAAAAATGACCAGGGGTTGGCCGAGACAAAGGCTTTAGAGGTGTGGGTAAGGTGGTAGAGGTGGGGGCCTTTTATAAGAGGAGAGGAGGGGCACTCTTGTAAAGTTACAAAATGTTACGTTATTTTCAAATGAGTTTCGGATTTTAAAGATCCCACATTGATTTATTTCGAGGATAAGGTGGTAATGGTTCTAAATATACTCATCCAATAGGTTTTTGACAAGTGTATGTTATAGTTTTAACATTATCTTTTCATTTTATTTAAATCCTTTATTAATGAGGTAATCGCTCCATCACCATGATGTCATAAATAATTTAATTTATTTAATGTCTAAAAATTATAGAAAAAATATCATGATGTAGGAAATATTTTTAGCTTTCTAATGAATATTTATAGTAAAAAATATTACTTGTATAACCCCATTTAAAAATTGTTTTAGTGAAACATCTCATGCTTGTGACATTTTTATTTTAACTTTAAATAAAAAGTTATTTATGTCATTTTCCAACCAAAGAGGCTCCATGGGGTCCCCAAGTTGACCCATGGATTGTATTGGTCGGCCATGACACATAAAATTAGGGTAGGACATGTGTCTAGGTAATTTCACATTATTAAAACATTATTTTTACCTTAAATTACACTAATTACCTCTAATTGCGATTAAGAACATAAAAGTTACTATTCACCAAAAAATTATTTTAATCCCATTGAACCACATTTTACTTCCTAATGACAACCATGTATGTCAGATTTTTTAAATTCAAAAACACAGAGGTGGAAAAGTTTCATTTAAACGAAAAATCAGTTTCTTTAACTACCACTTAGTGGTTTCACTATTCATCAAAAATTAATGTTTTTCATAAAAATACCAAAAATTCACCCTAAGCTATATTTGATATTCCGAACTCAAAAATGATGTATATTTTACAAAATTCAAAACATATAAGTTGCATTAATTAATTTAATAATTAATTCCCACTATCAAAACAAATAGCATGTTTTTATGAAACAATATTTATTAAAAGATTGACACCAGTTTAAGTCCAATTTCATATTGAAATTAATTCCAATGACCACTATTGGATTAAATGCTAAAAATATATTCTAATTTTACTTTAAAAACAATTCAAAATATAATCTAATCATATAAATAAATTATATTAAAAAGAGGTTTTGAATTAAAATACATTATTTTTCACTATTCATTAAAAAATGAACTTTATCGGAAAGATACCAAAAATTTACACAAAGTAAATTTTGATGTCTCTATTTTAAAAAAGAATTTTATTTTTTCAAATATAACACATAAAATTGTCAAAAAGTGGATTTAAAAGAGGTTCGCCATCAAAAGGCAGTTAATCGATCTTCTAAAGAACATTAGAATGTTTACGCTTAAAAATTGAATTCATTCAAATTTTCAATCCTCTAACATTTATTGTAAAAAGTAAAAATATTTGACAAACATATATAATAATTTTTTAGTTAGTTCTGTTCATTTCCGCCATTACAACGGCTAGGCGTTAACTACCATTTAAAATAATATTATTTTATTATTAGAGTGCAACGTAAGATTCCCAAGAAACTCGTTGTTGCGTATTGGGTACGCCATCGAACATAGCATCCCCTTTAAAGTAATATTAATATTTTATTCACAAATATGGATAAATATAAAAATGTCTTATTATTTATTTACCTAGGGTGTTACATCCTTCCCCCCTTTTGGGAATTGCGTCCTCGCAATTTTAAAATTGGGCTCGGAAACATCCTTGAAAGTCCCACATCGGAACAAGAGTCGGTAAAACAGTCACTTTAAAATAAAGAAAGAGAAGTACAGAGGTCACCCAAGTTAACCCATACTAGGATTCCATATAGGAAAACATGGACATGGAGGAGAAAACATAGGGTCATGTTCTGATGGAGAGTGATAGAAAACATGTTTAAGAGAAAGTTAACCACAAGAAAATCACAAACTTGTGATGGGTTAAACGGTATTCGATTCCACAGTAGGAAAAGTTAATAGACAACATTTTTGTTTTAAGTTAATTTTTATTGAGGAATTTATTCATAAGGAAACATAATTACTTATCATGTTGACTTTCAACTTTTATTAGATTTCTTACACAAACTCATATTTTCTCCAAAAGACGAGTATTTAGGAAGACTTGTTCACTATAATCAACTTCTAGAGAATCACCTAATCCACAAAAGAGAACTATATACTTCCCATGTCTTTAGACTTTAACCAAAACCAAAACCAAAATGGTTAGTACAAGATCAGATAATCCAGAAAAGGATAACCCTTTATAAAAAGAAAATCTATTCTTAATCTCCAAAATTTGTCCAACAAAACCCAAAGTTCAAAGAGGACCATTTGATAAACAATTTGTCCAGAAAATTCTTCAAAGTAAACCAAACTAATATTGAAACCCAAATATTTGAAGGATTTAGTCACATAGTCTTTCAAGGTACAAATTAACTTTTATCTCCAAATAACATCAGTTGCTCTTAAATTCTCATATTGAAAAGTAATTAACCAAATCACATATCCTCGAAGATTGGTTAATCATTTCCATAGATAACCAAAAATAAACTTACTCTTGATTCCTAAAATCATATAACTAAAAAGAATTAGTTAAACTAACTAGGGACTTCACGTAGCCCTGTGGTAGGCGATAAATACCAGTCACACTTTGGTTGTGGGTTCGATTCCCGCAGCTTTGTCCGACGCGACGGGTTGTCACACGGTCTGCGTGTTGTCCTTTTTCCAAAACTATATAATTCTTAAAACATTCCCGAAAACGAGATAAAATCATCAAAGATGTTCATAACATATTTTAACCTCAAGTTTATCTCATGCATTTCATTTTCCATCATAACATATAATAACCCATAATTACCTCAAAAGTAAGGATCATATAAACTCTAATGGTTACCTTTATAATTAGTACATGAACCTCCACATCGATTGGTCATCTCGTATATGATGCATTACAGATCATACCAAGGTTCAAGTGGTTGATCATGACTCCTTGATAGTTGTTTTATAACCACCACTAGTTTCCTCATTGAATCCCCCATTTTATCTAGTATCTTAATCTGAGAACCACCACAGTTTCCTTCAAACCTGTTGTCTCTTTGGTGCCTGCTAGATCCATCCATTCACTAAAAACAGAAATGTCAGTGTGAGTATATCAATAAAACCATCATGTACTAATGATTAAGGTAAACACTAAGATATACTTACTAATTCACTTTATCTAAAACTAGGATTCTTTCTGAAATCCTAACCATTATGGTAATGTCACTTGTGCTTAGAAAATACCCTAACCTCTAAAGTTATCTAAACCGACCTTTGATACCAACTATAAGGCCCCAGCCTTAAACCTTACTTAATCTTGAGTTATTAAAATATTACACATTGATATAAAAACATTATGAAAACCATTTTCAATACCAAAAAAGAAAAGAAAAGTAAACCATCGTATTTTTTTTAAAAAAGGTATGTCTTGTAGAGGAAGCCGAAACTCAAATAATGGTCACGACGGCAGAGAAGTCGTTGTCGCTGCATACATATGACAAAAACATTCCCTTTTGTCATTTAGTAAATGCTTCATATAAAAAAGACTACTTTTGAATAAACATAAAAGTAAAAGGGGTTTATACACCGTATAAAAGAAGGTTGTGTATAAAACAAAATATGCCTCAACGAAAGTAGATTGAGACGAAGTCCCATACAAAGATGGTATCCTTGGATTAAGGATAAATCAATTACATAATTATGTGTGAAAAACTAATACACCAAATATAAGTGGATATTAAGTGTAAAACAATCAGAGGTTATTCACACATATTCATAGAACTACATATTCAAGGAGTACAAGCTTATCCCAAAGAATCAAAATTGGGTTAAGAAGTTCCCTTGCAAAAATTTGACAGCCTAACGACATCACTACAAAATTCAGAAAATGAGTTGATGAGAGATAAAAAGGGTATCTAATCACTTGTACATAAAACTTAAATCACTAAGGATATAGAAGAACATATCCCAACATAATGTTATGTGAATTAAAAGACATAACAAAAGAAGTCTTTTAAAAAGAGGAGGGTGAAAGGTTCCCTTACCGACATGGGTATCTTTCGAAACATACACCCCGTGAAAAAGGACAATACAAAATTGATGTAAATACTCATAAATAAAATTATATTACACAATGAGTAAAATAAGGGTCAGTATATACACCACTCAAAGGAAATTGTGGCAAATGTATCATAAATATCACGGGAATAAAAGTGAGATGAAAAATCCCTTACGAAAACTCGACAGCCTAACGACGCCACTTAAAACATCCAAAAATGGATTGATGAGATCAAATAGGGTCTCTCATCATATTACAATAAAATTTACAGAAATAGGAATATAAAATAACATCCCCATCATAACAAATAGGAGCTTAAAATAAGTGACATAAAGGAGAGTACTTAAAGAGAAAGAGAGAGGTTAGATCTCTTACGAAAATTCGGCAGCCTAATGGCGCCACTAAAAACTTTCAAAATGGATTGATGAGAGAGAATAGGGTCTCTCATAATATGAACATAAAAATTACAGAAATATTAATATAAAAGAAAATCCCAATCACAATAAATATGAGCTTAAAAGGAATGACATAAAAGAGTGTACTTAAAAAGAAAGAGAGGAGTAGGATCCCTTACCTCGGGTCCGACTGGACTCGATCGTTCTTTAACGTCCTGAATAATAAACTTGAGTTAATTTCTACTTTATTAAGAATTTTTTTCAAGTTCATTATTAATTTTATATTACTTATTTCCATGTTATAAACATTATGTAATCATTTAAGTTAATAATGTTTGTTTTGTCGATATTTGGTTCTTAAGTTGAAAGTGGACTTCTTACAATTACACGTTGTTCGTGTGGTCAAAGGTTCATTATATCCAGAATGATATTCATGATTTGGATATCATATATATCATATATATCCATAATATACATGTATTTATAATATTACATAATCATTTAGAGGTAATAAATGAAATGCACCGTTCCGGGAGACGGTAAGCCGTACGTACGCATGAACGCTACTTTCATTTCTATGTCATATTAATGGAATTAAAACTAAATGAGAGGTATGTAAATTTTAATTCAATAATTATATTCATAATTTATATGTAACATAAATCATATATAATAACTTTAAATACATCCTTTATACATGCCACATATGGTGTTAACGAATCAAATCACTTTGAGGGGGCTGTAGTCCGCACTTCCTAAAATGAAATTATCGTGTTTACCCACAATGGAAAACATAATGGTATGCCACAAAAGAAAAATACATAAACTTAAGTAAAACTTAAACATATTATATATCATATATAAATATAGTGACATCTTAATGGCCACCTTTTAAGGTGTTATATGAGTGTTGAACAATCATCGTTTCGTGAGGAAGAAATTCGCCATCCACATAAACATTATGCTCTTTAACCATTTGATGTAGGTGTGTGTAAGTGTAGCTCGAATTCTTCGTATAAAAAAATCCTAGTATATTTAAGATACTGGATTTGTTACAAAATAAATGAATAAAAAGAGGTTAGGGGGTTGGAGAAGCAAAATAAAACAAAAGAACACAAGTGAAGACATTACCTTAAAATTGGGTAACTCTTTTGGATTTGAGCTCAAAGGCTTCCTTGGGAAGACTTATGCCCAAAGTGAGTATTCTAGGAGTAATATAGGGATGTGAAGAGGCAAAATGAGCGGGGTTTGGCCGATCCAAAGGCTTTAGAGGTGTGGGTAATGTGGTAGAGGTGGGGGCCTTTTATAAGAGGAGAGGAGGGGCACTCTTGTAAAGTTACAAAATGTTACTTTATTTTCAAATGATTTTCGTATTTTAAACGTCCCAAATTGATTTATTTCGAGGATAAGGTGATAAGGGTTCGAAATATACTCATCCAATAGGTTTTTGACAAGTTTAAGTTATAGTTTTAACATTATTGTTTCATTTTATTTAAATCCTTTATTAAGGAGGTTATCGCTGCATCATCATGATGTCATAAATAATTTCATTTATTTAATTTCTAAAAATTATAAAAAAAATATCATGATGTAGGAAATATTTTTATATTTCTAATGAATATTTATAGTCAAAACTATGACTTGTATAACCCCATTTAAAAATTGTTTTAGTGAAACATCTCATGCTGGTGACATTTTTATTTTAACTTTAAATAAAAGTTATTCATTTAATTCTCCAACCAAAGTGGCTCCATGGGGTCCCCAAGTTGACCCACGGATTGTCTTGGTCGGCCATGACACATCCAATGAGGGTAGGACATGTGTCTAGGTAATTTCACATTATTAAAACATTATTTTTACCTTAAATTACACTAATTACCTCTAATCGCGATTAAGAACATAAAAGTTACTATTCACCAAAAAATTATTTTAATCCCATTGAATCACATTTTACTTCCTAATGAAAACCATGTATGTCTGATTTTTTAAATTCAAAACACAGAGGTGGAAAAGTTTCATTTAAATGAAAAATTAGTTTCTTTAACTACCACTTAGTGGTTTAACTATTCATCAAAAATTGAAGTTTTTCAGAAAAATACCAAAAATTCACCCTAAGATATATTTGATATTCCAAACTCAAAAATGATGTCTATTTTACAAAATTCAAAACATATAAGTTGCATTAATTAATTTAATAACTAATTCCCGATGTCAAAACAAATAGCATGTTTTTATGAAACAATATCTATTAAAAGATTGAGACTAGTTTAAGTCCAATTTCAAAGTGAAATTAATTCCAATGACCACTATTGGATTAAATGGTAAAAATATATTCTAATTTTACTTTAAAAACAATTCAAAATATAATCTAATCATATAAATAAATTAGATTAAAAAGTGGTTTTGAATTAAAATACAACATTTTTCACTATTCATTAAAAAATGAACTTTATCGGAAAGATACCAAAAATTTAAACAAAGTAAATTTTGATGTCTCTATTCTAAAGAAGAATTTTATTTTGTCAAATATAACACATAAAATTGTCAAAAAGTGGATTTAAAAGAGGTTCTCCATAAAAAGGGGGTTAATCGACCTTCTAAAGAACATTAGAATGTTTACGCTTAAAAATTGAATTCATTCACATTTTTAATCCTCTCACATTTATTGAAAAAAGTAAAAATATTTGGAAAAAATATATAATCATTTTGTAGTTAGTTCTGTTCATTTCCGTCATTACAATGGCTAGGCGTTAACTACCATTTAAAATAATATTATTTTATTATTAGAGTGCAACGTATGATTTCCAAGAAACCTGTTGTTGCGTATTGGGTACGCCATCGAGCATAGCATCCCCTTTAAAGTAATTTTAATATTTTATTCACAAATATGGATAAATATAAAAATGTGTTATTCTTTATTTACCTGGGGTGTTACACGTACGCACGAGCGATGATATGGTTCCCAAACTTGTTGAACAATATTGACATGGATGGTGTATAATATATGATAATTAGTATCATGTTAAAATAATCATATATATTTATTATTTCCACCATTATACCCATCCAAGTAAGGTGGTGGTGAAAAAAATAGATTACACCATGGCGTGGAGACGGTAATCCGTACGTACGCGCACGCGGTGATTTTATTTTTCATAGAATGGATAGAAGGTGAAATAGGGTTGTTTCATATTTATAATAACCTATCTGTATATTATTGATACTGATGTTATTAAATTATATTTAGTCAACTAAAGAAGAGTATGTAGAAGATGAAATAAATTTGAAATAATTAGTAGAAGAGATTACCTCTTCCTTGATGTACCTCCTTTAAATTTCATCTTAGGGCACCAGAGTTGGTCTTTTGAGAAGACCAAATCCTCTAGAATGTAACTAGAGAAGTTTAGAAGAAAAATTTGAAGTTTTTGGCTGATCTTGAATGTACCAAATGGAGTTAAGAGGAGAGGGAGGTGGTTCCCTTTTATAAAAGAGGAGATTGGCACTTTCTGAAACTTTTCAAAATATTAATTCATTATAAATTAAATTTCGAATAAAAATCATCCAAAACATATTTAATTAGAATTTAAGATGATTTGGGTTAGAATACCCATCATCCAATAATTTTTTGACAAGTATTGAATATTTTTTTATCCTTATCTTTTTGGTTTTACCAATATTTTACCCTTTTTAATCTTACCGTTATATCATGTTATTTACACATTGTGGGTTAATTTAATTACCATATCTTGTCAAACGACAAAAAATGTAATTTAGGATGTATTTGGAATTATATTAACAATTTTTCAGAATATTATATTTTTATAAATTTAATATCATTTAATAAACTATTTTATGGTTTAAGTTATTAATTGTGTCAATTTTGCATACTATTCATACTTGACTTTTTTTAAAATTCATAACAACCTTATTACATCTAACCAAAGGAATTAACTCATAATAATATTTCAATTTCATCCATAAATATTTTGGATGGAATAAATATATTCAAATTAAAATTTTAATATTTATAAATTCATTTATTTAAATCTTTCATTAATGAGGTAATCAATACATCATAATTTTGTAAAAAAAATATATTTATATAATGTATAGAAATTATAAATAAAATACCATGATATAGGAAAACATTTTATCTATTCAATGAATATTTATAGACATGGGAATCTATTATATAACCTCATATTAAAAGTGATTTAGTAAAATATATATGTTTATATTATAATTATCATATAAATTAATTCTTATAAATTTTCATTTTCCAATCCAAGTGAATCCATGGGGTCCCAAAATCGTCCAAAGAATGACCATTGTCAAACATATCTCATCCAATAAGATTAGGGAATGTGTTAGGGTAGTTTAATATTATTATAATATTATTTTTTAACCTTATTTACCAGATTTAACCTTTAACCATGGTAAATAAAATAATTGCTGAAGTTACTATTCATAATGTCCAAAAATAAAAAGTACATATTTACACAATTTGAACCTTATGATTAAAAATATGGAATCAATTTTTCCAAATTCAAATCAAAGATGTTGCAGTAGTTAATTGTAAATTAATCCTGTTGTCGAAAAAAAAGGTTTTTGTTTAAAACAAAAAAAAAGATTGAAATGTTTTTACATATGAATTCAATGTAAAAATAATGAAAATGAATTAAATTGTCTTAAAATATAAAAATATATTCTATTTATACTTCAAAACCATTCCATAATATATTTTCACCATAAAAATTATTTGGGTGAAAAAAATTTGTTTTCAAATAAAATTTATCATATTTTCACGATTTATCAAACTATGAAAGTTAATAGATTAATATCAAGAATTTTTACAAAGTAAAATTTTAGGTCACACTTCCAAATAATAATTTTATCTTGTCAAATCTAACTTATAAAGTTTCTAAAACAAGATTTAAAAAAGGGTGAGCCAACAAAAGGTGGTAAAACTACATTTTTTTGAAAAAAAATTCTTTTATTTGAAAAATTGATTTAGTTCTCATATAATGTTTAAGATGAATTATAATTTTATATAAAATTCCACATGTGGTGGATACTATTCATAACAGCTATTTTATATTCAATTAAATAATAAAATTTTAATAATTTATTGTTGTTTAGTGAAACTCAGTTTCATGTACAACACAAGCTATCAAGGAAGGTAACTCTTGCGAGTAACGCAAGACAATTCAGTGTTGTGTGTAGTAGAAGATTCCTTTGGTGTTTTGTATAACATAATCCAATCATATTTCATTTATAAATTTAAGAAAATCTATCCTTTGTGTTCTATGATGTGAATTCCTTCAAAAGAACTTGAAATTGTGTGCAACACAAGCCAAGTATATTGTTGCGTATACTGTAAGTTAATATAGTGTTGCATATAGCGCAAGATAATCTTGTTGTAGCATAAAAAACAAGAATTCAAAAAAACTAAAATAATCTATCTCATAAAATCTTAGGGTGTTACATTCTGCCCCCTTAAAATGAATTTTTCCCTCGAAATTCATCGAGGTTATAAATGGTTTTCTTCCTGGAAGTTTAATTCATAAAAACCAACATCTTAAAGAGGAATTCTAAAACATCACTTTAAAAAGTAAATTTTGAAGCCTAACGGTTACCCAAAGTAATTCATCACTAGGTTTACACACAAGATAACATAATTGGGAAGTGAAAACATTGATATGGAAGAGAAATCTAACCATCAAATTCTGATGGTTAGTGATAGAGAATAAGGTTTGGAGAAAGCTAAATACAAAAAACCCAAAAACATGCAATGATTTAAGGGACCATCTGATTCATTATATCATAAGGTACTAGGATAATTTTTCTTTTCAATATCCTTTCCCTAAGGTTGAAAATATTTTCATGAGAATTAATACGTACTTGATTTCGTACAATCTCACCATTGTTCGTGCCTTGAACAATTTCCACTTCATCTCATATTTAATGAAATGAAGTCGAATTTTTCATTATTGAAGTGTTAGAAGATCATGCGATAGAATGATAGGTCATTCCAACTGTCTCTATCATAAAAATGTTAGCACAAATTATTAAATATACATAAGTCTATCTATGGTGAGATTAATCGTATATGGTACAAAAAATGGACTTATACTTCATCTATCATACCACTTAATAAAATAAAACTAACATCTATAACCAGGGAATTTCTGTAGGCCAGTGGTAGGAGATAAAGGCCTATCACACATTGGTTGTGGGTTCAATTCCCACAGCCTTGTCCGATGCGATGGGTTGTTTCCCATATTACAGGTTTTCATTTTTATAAAAAAATTACTATTATAAAATTCTAGAAATAATATAAAAAAAGTTCTATCCTTAAACAATAATATCTAATGTCTAACATAATCCATTCTAAACTTTCTACTTAACCAAAATAAATATGTCCAATATCATAGTATAATGAAAATAATTACCAGAAATTTCATATAACAATCATGTGAATACCATCGTTTATACCCCATATATCATAAGATATATCTTGTTTGTCACATTCCAAAAATTTTAATGAATTCATCATGAATTCTCTTGAGTCATTCTAATAACCATAATTACCATATATCTTTATTGAAAACATTCATGTTTCCTTATTCAAAAAATTATTGTATATATTTCATAAGTCCTAAAAAGTTATATACTTCATCTGTGACAACATAACCCACATTTCAACAAATCCTTAACCAGTTCCAAGGTAACAAATATTGTCCATCATATCTTTATAAAAATATCATTATCTCAACATTATGATCATATTAAGGGTTATTATTCCTTAATCATGTGTTTCTTAGGAATATCATATTTTCATTAAATCGCTTTTCTTATCCATTATAACTATTCAACATATTATTGAAAATACTTTGTAAAAAACATAGACTGATAACTCTTATATAATTTACCATTAATCATTCATGTATTAAAATACATAAATAATTAAATCCTTATACATTAATTATAGTCATTAAATAAATCCTTCATTGTCTTAGAAGTATATCCTTATGTTTGTGCATTGAGTTGGGTAATGCCCAAGTTTTCCACAGATGAGAATTTGAACTCCATAATAATTTGTCACTCTATGACCCTTTTCTCCAAAAATATAACATTTTTCTCTCCATTGGATGTATTCCTCAAGGTTCATTATCCCTTATTCTTTATATGTTGGAATCGTAATCTTCTTTCGTCTATGTTCCTCACCATGGGAACATGCCTAAAAGTCCATCTCCTTCTTATTCGATGACTTATTAATACATCTAAAGTTCACCTTGTTAATCATATACTATAATGAATGATTCGGAATACTCACAATATCATTCACTCTAGTCTTTACACAATTTCATTTCTCATAGTCACCAATCTATTCATCATATTCAATGTTTACCCAATTCCTTCTGGTTCCCTCCATTTACTAAAACAAAAAAAGAATAGCGTGAGAGGAAAAAATCATTCTAAGAAAAAAAAATAATCAAGGGAGAGTAATTTAAATCTCTAAAATATTATATTTAATTATATTTTATTCATTATTGTTACCATAATACCTAGGATACAACCTATAGTTATACTTAACCTTTGTTACATCCCTATAAATACCATAGAAATATCTATTGAGATCTCACTAAAGTTCTCACATCCTAGTTTCCAAAGGATGAAAAAACCTTTTCTCTAATACCAATAGTAGAGACCCAAGCATGAAGTACATAGACATTACATTTCTTTTGCAGAATACTTAATACATTACACAAACAGATTCCAAAATACCGTATTATTTTGGTGTCTTTGGAAACTCGGAACATAATCTTCTATTCATGGTGAAATATTTTCAAAATATCCCATAAAGATCTTCCACTTTTGTTTTCATACCTAAAACCTTTATTTATATCCTGGGGAAAACAAAACATAGAAAGGGTGAGCTCAAATACTCAGTAAGGGTAAACATAGATAACATAAATCAAACCGTAAAAATTTGAACGTAAAAACCTGAACCTAAAGTTTAAACATAAAAATATTGAGCAATGACATAAATCTTGGCAGTACATAGGGGATAAATCATAAAGGAACATTAATCATGATAAAAAAGCATGGGAATAAAATATGTAATTGTGGGAAAACATTAATCACGTAATATTATTTTCAAAGTACCCAAGGCATTGCTACCAGGACCATCATAGTGGATAAAGTCCATTACTGAATTGGGTTTACTTGTCGTTCCAGCCCTATATTCCTGAACTAGTTTAACCTGTCATTCTAGCCATGTCTATCTCATGATATATAAATATTTACCCAATTCATTGGAGGGAGATATAGGTCCCACACATATCATAATAAAATAATTATTACATGTGCCCAAAACATAAAAACATTCACCATAGTAAAACCCATGAAATTAAATGGGTTTCTTAAACATCATTTCATCATAAACAAACCAATATAAGATAACTGGGGATCTTAAAAATAATTCTATCATAAACACACTCAATATAATAATGGGTATAGAAATATAACCCCATGTCATCTTAGATGGAAAATAATTTTGATAAAACACTTGAGCTTAATTCTTTAAGAAAATATCCTTTCTTCTTTAAAAACATTTCCTTTCCCAAAATGACTTTCAATTTTAAAAGAAAAAAAATTAGTTGAAAATAAAATTGAAACAGGGTAGATTAAGCTTCATAGAAACAAGGAATCATGAAACCATAAAAATCCATTTATGACATATAAGTTAAAAAACATTCTCCTCGTACTTTTTCCAGAAAACTCAAAAAGGTACCTCCTATGGTAAACAAAAGAATGATTTCATCCATAATATGTAGTAAAAGTAAAAAAGGGTAAAAATGACTTTAAAAATACATGGAATAATATTAAAATTTTTATGAAAACATATTTATAAAATGTGGACATGTATTATAAATATAACCCTAGTAAATACTTACATATAAGCAACCTCAGATCAAAATGAGAATGCAAAATTAACCCTTACCTTTCGTCTGATTTCTTCTGTATGTGTCCGAAACTCATGTAGAGTGGGTTTAAATATATTATTAACTTGTAATAGAACCATAATAATATTTATGATATCATATATTATTCACTTATGACTTTATATTACCTGTTCATTTGTCAATTCCATGTTAAAGCAACGTTTTGGGTAACAATCGTTTCATTTATCGTACGTGTTTGGACTTGTTATTATTCATCTAATTACTTATATCATCATTTAATTACATATAGAATGTAAAACATGATTTATATATATAATATAATCATTATATATATATAATAGATAGATAAATGAAATGGAATACACCATTCATGGAGACGATAGGTCGTACGTACGCATGAACACTGTTTTCATTTCCTTATTGAATTAGATGGAAGTAGGTAAATGATATATATATATATATACAGTAGAATTATTATGTCATATATTATGTTATTATTTATTATATATAATTTATAATCATTCTTTAATGGTTAATATGGAGAATGAATCTTATAACGTCGTGGAGACGGTATGCCGCATGTACGCACGAGCGATCATATGGTTCCCATAGTTGTTTAATGTTTTTGATATGGATGGTTTATAATATCTTATAATTAGTATCATGTTATAATAATCACATATAGTTTTTATTTCCACCATTATACCCATTCAATTAAGGTGGTGGTGAAAAAAAGATTACACCATGGAGTGGAGACGGTAATCAGTATGTACGCATGGGCGGTGATTTCATTTTTAGTAGGACAGGTAGATGGGGAAATAAGGTTTTTTCATATTTATAAAAACATATCAGTATATGAGTGATAATAATGTTATTAATTTATAATTTAACAACTAAAGGAGAGGATATAGAAGAAGAAATAAATATAAAAGAATCGGTAGAAGAGATTACCTCTTCCTCGATGTACCTCCTTTAAATTTCTTCTTAGGGAACTAGAGTTGGTATTTTGAGAAGAAAAGAACATCTAGAATGTAACTAGAGAAGTCTATAAGAGAAATGATAAGGGTTTGTTTGAGGTTGAAGGCTCAAAATTGAGTGAAGATGAGAGCGAGGAGGTTCCCTTTTATACCAGAGGAGAGGGTCACTTTAGGAAACTTTTCAAAATATTAATTTATTATATATTAAAATTCAACTAAAATTTTTCCAAAAACGTATTTAATTACAATATAATATGATTTGGGTTTGAATTATCATTATCCAATAATAGTTTGACACGTTTTGAATATTTTTTTATCCTTATCTTTTTGGTTTTACCTATATTTTTCCCTTTTTAATCTTACCATGATATCATGTTATTTACACATTGTGGGTTAATTTAATTACCATATCATGCCAAACAACCCAAAATAAATTATTTATGACATATTTTGACATATATTAACCATTTGGATAAATCTTATATTTTTAAGAATTTAATATCATTTAATAAACTATTTTATGTTTCAAGTTATGAATTGTGTCAATTTTAGATACTATTCGTACTTGACATTTTAAAAATTTCATAAAAACCATATTACTTTGAACCAAAAGAATTAACTCATCCTTAATATTTCAATTTTATCCTCAAAATTTGTGTATAGAATCAATATATTCAAATTAAAATTTTAATTATTATAAATTCATTTATTTTAATCTTTCATTAATGAGGTAATCAATACATCATAATTGTGTAATAAATATATATATTTATATACCAGGAACACTCAGTCAGAGGAAAAACTCTGACCATTTATTAAATTAAAAGAAAAGTACATCAAGCAAGTAAAGAACACCAAAAAGACAACTACATATCATAAAAATCATCCCCATCACCATATTCATCCGCAGTAGATGATTCCCACTCCGAGCTTTCTTAGTGCCTCAGGATTTTAGCATATTTCTTTCTCATATTAAACTTTTCCAATGAGATAAACTACTTAGAAGATTGCAATTCATTTTTCAAACCAGTGACAGTCCCAGGAAAACTCTCCCACTTGGAGGATGATCTTGTAGACACTGGACATGGCAGGAAAGAATACTCTTTTTTTGGCCTTCTTCTTGGAGGAGCAGTCATACCACCTTTACTTGTAGGCAATTTATTTTGTCCACCTTGAACCACATCACTGTAAGATAGTCTGGAAGCATCAATAGAATTTTATTTGTCACTATCCAAAACGTTTTTCCACGTTCTATTGATGTGAACAGAATCAACTCCTTGGTCTCCATCAGTCCCTCCAAACAGTATACCCTTTGATACAGTCAGAAATTCACCTCCTGGTGAGTGAAATTGTATGTTATCATCAATAGGAATGAGGCATTGCAGGGGATCCTCAATTCCATGACCATCATGAGGCTCCATTCCGGATGTAGCATCATTCACGACAAGCAAATCAGAGGAAACAAGCTGAATATTAGCAGAGTCAGTCCTTTGAAGGCCATCCTCACTAGGAGCAATTTTCTCAGTCTCCATAAACTCGAACTGGTTGCTAATGGAAACATTAGCCAACTATAGGGGTCCACTACTAGTATCATATGATAAAGGCCTCTTCCAGCCACCATGATCAGCATTCAGATGATCAGAAACCTGCTTCATAGAAGGATTCAACGAAGGTTTCACCTCTTTCACAAGAGCTGCAGCCATAGTAGCCCCTCCAAGATCTTTCTGTACACCCTCATATGTCGTCGCAGGATGAAACTGGTCATCCTCTCCCATTTCCTACTATGAAGAAGCCTCATTTCCAGCCTTCTTCACAACCTTTTGAGGGAAAACATTTCCTTTATTTGCACAAAAAGAAGACCGCCCAGGCAGAGAATTCCCAGGCTGTATCACCACCAGTGATGACACCCTATCAGCATCACCAGGGCCACCATTACCCAATTTCACTGCCTGTGAATACCTGAAAAATTTCTTGCTTCGACATACCGACTCATGATGACCAAACCTACGGCAGATTGCACAAAAACTCATCCAAGACTCGAAGATGACCTCCTGCTTCTATCAGAATTCTTCCCCATCTGTGATCCATACCCAATTAACAGGTGGCCTCACAACATCTTCCTCAACACATATTCAATGAATATTTATATACAGAGATATCTATTATATAACCCCATATTAAAATCTATTTAGAAGAAGACATATGTTTAGGTTATAACTATCCTTATGTTAAATTTATTCTTATAAATTGTCATTTTCACATCCAAGTGAATCCATGGGGTCCTAAAATCAACCCAAGGATGCCTATTGTCAGAAATATATCATCAAATAGGATTAGGTCATGTGTTAGTGTAGTTTAATATTATTATAATATTATTTTGTTACCCTTATTTACCAGAATTACCCTTTAACCATGGAAAATAAAATAATTACTAAAGTTACTATTCATAATGTCCAAAAAATAAAAAGTACCTATTTACATAATTTAAACATTATGATTCCAAATATGTAATCCATTTTTCCAAATTCAAAACACAGATGTTTCAGTAATTAATTTAAAATTTACCCTGTTTTAAAAAAATCGGTTTTTGTTTAAAAAATTACAAAAGATTGAAATGTTTTTACTTATGAATTCAATGTGAAATTAATGATAATGATTTAAATTGTCATAAAATATAATAATATATTATATTTATACATTAATACTATTCAATAATATATTTTAACCATATAAATTATTTCGATGAGAAAAACTTTTTTCAATTAAAATTTAGCTTATTTTCACTATTCATTAAAATATTAATGTTATGAAAAATATATCAAGAATTTATTCAATGTAATTTTTTATGTCCAAATACAAAAGAATAAGTTTATCTTGTAAAATCTAACTTAAAAAACTTTTTGAATGTATATTTAAAATGTGTGCGCCAAAAAAGGGGGTAAAACTGCATTTTTTTGAAAAATACTTCATTTATCCGAAAAATTGATTCTGTTCTCATATAATGTGTAATATAAATTATAATGTTATATAAATTTAATTTTTTTTAATAATATTCATAAGGGATAGTTTATATTCCATTAAACAATAATATTTTAATAATATATCATTCTTTAGTGAATCTTGGTATTGCGTACAACGTAAGCTACCGAGGAAGGTCACTCTTGCATGTAATGCAATCAAATTCACTGTTGCATGTAGTACAAGATTTATTTGGTGTTTCATATCACATAATCCAAAATTATTTCATTTAAACATTGAAAAAAATCTATACTTAGTGTTGTCTGAAATGAATTCTATCAAAATAACTTGAAAGTTTTTGCAATATAAGCCAAGTATATTGCAGCGTATATTGTAAGATAATATGGTGTTTCATATAATGCGATCTAATATTGGTATAGAAAACAGCACAAGACATCAAATAAATTAAAATAATCTATCTCATAAAATCTCATGGTGTTACATTCTACCCCCCTAAAAATGAATTTCTCCCTTGAAATTCGTCGGGGTTATAAATGTTATTCTACATGAATGTTTACTTCATAGAAACCCCCATCGTAAAGAGGAATGATAAAACATCACTTTAAAAAGGAAAGTTAAAAGCATAATGGTTACCAAAAGTAACTCATCAATAGTTTTCCTAAAAGGAGAACATAGTTGGGAAGTGAAAACAGGGATAAGGAAGAGAAATCTAACCACAATGTTTTGATGGATAGTGATAGAGAATATGGTTTAGAAAAAGTTAACTACTAGAAAGCCATAAATATATGATGATTTAATGGACCATCTAATTCATCAGATCATAAGGTACAATGATAACAATTTTAGTCATCAAGATCCTTTCCCTAAAGTTGAATAATTTCTCATGAGAATAAATACTTACTTTATTTTGGTAAAATATTACCATTGTTCGTGCCTTAAACAATTTTTAATTCATCTCTTATTTAAAGAAATGAAGTCAAATTTTTCATTCTGGAAGTGTTAGCAGATCATGCGATAGAATGATAGGCCATTCCATCTATCTCTATCACAAAAAGGATAATACAAGTTATTAAATACAAAAAAATCCATTAATGGTGAGATTAATTGTATATGGTTCCAAAAAATGGACTTATACTTTATCTATCATACCGCTTAATAAAATAAAACTAATTTATACTGACCAGGGACTCTCTGTAGGCCAATGGTTGGAGATAAAGACATTTCACACTTCGGTTGTGGGTTCGATTCCCACAGCATTGTCCGATGCGATGAGTTGTTACTCATCCTGCGGGTTGTCTTTTTTCTAAAACTATACTATTATAAAATTCCATAAAAAATATAAAAAAAGTTCTAGCCTTAAAAAATAATATATTCATTCCAACTTAATCCATTCTCTCCTTTAGTCTTATCCCAAAAACGTATGTCCAATCTCATAGTACAAATAAAAAAATTACCAGAAAGCTCATATAACAAGCATGTGAATACCATCATTTATCCCCCATATATCATAATAAATATCTTATTGGTCACATTTTAATCATTTGAATGAATTCATCATGATTTATCTTGAGTCATGGTAATAACCTAAATTACCATATATCCTTATTTAAAACATATATGTTTCTTTATTCCAAAACATAGTGGATATATTCATTAAGTCCTAAAAACTTTTATACTTCATCCATGACAACAAAACCGACATTTCAACAAATCCTTAACTAGTTCCAAGGTAACTAATATCACCCAACATATCTTTATAAAAATATCATTATCTCAACATCATGATCATATTAAGAGTTATTCTTCCCTTAATCAAGTGTTTCTTAAGAATATCACCTTTTCATTAAATAAATTTTCTTATCCATTATAACTATTCAATATATTCTTTAAAATCCTTAGTGAAAAATATAAACCGATAACTCTTATATAATTCACCATTAATTATTCATAGATTAAAATACTTAAATAATTCAATCCTTCTACTTTAATGGTAGGTATAGACTATGTTCTTTATTTTATTATAAGTAGATCCTTATGTCTGGGCATTGAGTTGGTCAATTCCCATGTTTTCCGCAGATGAGACATTGAACTCCATAAAAATTCATCACTCTATGACCTTTTTTCCCACAGAGTTGACTTCTTACACTCCATTTAAGGAATTCCTCTTGTTTATTCTTCCATTCTTATTGATATGTAGGAATCTTAATCTTCTTTCATTTATTTTCCTCACTATGGGAACATTCCTGAATGTTCATATCCCTCTTATTCGATGACATTGGAATACCATTAAAGTTCACCTTGTTAATCATATACCGTGATGACTAATTTGGAATAATCAAAATATCATTCACTCTAGTCATTACAAAATTTCATTTCTCATAGTCACCAATTTTTTCATCAGATTCAATGTTTACCCAATTCCTTTTTGTTCCCTCCATTGACTAAAACACAAAAGGAATAGTGTGAGAGGCAAAAATCATACAAGAAAACAACATAATCCAGGGGGATTACTTTCAATCTCTGACATCTTAGGTTTAATTATAGGTTATTGATGATTGTTACATAAACCTAAAACTATAACCTATAGTTATACTTAACATTTTTTATATCTTTATACATACCTTATAAATATCTCTAGGGATCTCACTAAAGTTCTTTCATCCATGTTTCCAAAGGTTGACTACACCTTCTCTCTGATTCCAATAGTAGAGACCCAACATTGATGTAAATATAAATTACATTTATTTGGTATAATACTTAATTCATTACACAAACAGATGCCCAAAGACTGTATTAGTTTAATGTCTTTGGAAACTTGAAACATAATCTTCTAATCATGGTGAAAGATCTTCAACATATCACATAAAGATATTCCCCTTTTATTTTCCTACATAAAAACTTTCCTTATATCCGAGGGAAAATAAAACATATAATGGGTGAGATCAAATACTCAGTAAGGGTTAGCATTAATAACATAAATCAAACCATAAACATTTGAATGTAAAAACATGAACATAATGTTTAAACATAAAAATCTTGAGAAATGACATAAATATTGGAAGTATGTAAGGAATAGATCATAATGAAACATTAATCATGATAAAATAGATGGGGAATAAAGCATAGAATATTTTTAAACCGTTAATCACATAATATGATTTCCATATTATCTAAGGAATTGCTTCCAAGACCATCATAGTGGACGAACTCCGTTTATGAACCATGTTTACTTGTTGTTCAAGCGCTGTATTATTGAACCAGATTTACCTGTCATTCCAACCATGTATATCTCATGAGATATAAATATTTACCAAATGTATTGGAGGGATATATATGTCCCATAAATCTCATAATGAAATCATTATTACATGTTCCACAAAACATAAAAACATTTACCATATCATAACCCATGAAATAAAATGGGTTTCTTAAACATCATTTCATCATAACAAAAACCATATATGATGAATGGAGATCATAAAAATATTTCCATAATAAACAAAATAAAAGTAATAATTAGGATAAAAACATAGCCCCATTCCATCTTAGATGAAAAATTATTTTTATAAAACACATGAGCTTAATTGTTGAGGAAAATATCCTTTCTTAGTTAAAAAAATTTTATTTTCTCAAAATGTCTTGAAATTTTAAAAGAAATGAATTTAGTTTAAAATAAAATTATAATAGTATAGAGGAATATTTATGGAAATAAGGTTTCCTGAAACCTTAAAAATCCATTTATGACATTTAAGTTTAAAAACATTCTCCTCGTAATTTTTCTAGAAAAAACAAAAAGGTACCTCATATGGTAAAAAAAAGAAAGACTCCATCCATAACATGTAGTTAAAGTAAAAAATGGGTAAAAAGGTCTTTAAACATACATGGAATGATATTAAACATTTTATGAAACCATTTTTATAAAACATGGACATAGATGATAAATATTAACCCAGTAAATACTTACGTATAAGCAATCTCAGATAAAAATGAGATTGCAAAATTATCCCTAACCTTAGGTTTGATTTCTTCTGTATGTGTCCGAAACACCAATATAGTGGATTTAAACATATTATTAATTTGTAAAATAACCATAATAATATTTATTATATCATATATGATTCATTTATGATTTTATATTACCCGTTCATTTGTCATTTCCATGTTAAAGGAACGTTTTGGGTAATAATCGTTTCATTTATAATACGTGTTTGAACTTGTTATTCTTCATTTGATTACATGGATCAAAATTTACTTAAATACAGAATGTAAAACATGATTTATATATATCTTATATATTCATTTAAAAAATATATATATAATATAGATAAATGGAATGGAATACACGGTTCATGGAGACGGTAGGTCGTACGTACACATGGACGTTGTTTTCATTTCATTATTGTAATGGATGGAAGTAAGTAAATGACATATATATATAAATAAATAAATTAGAATTATTATTTCATATATTTCATTATTATTTATTATATATACTTTATTATCATTCATTAATGGTTAACATGGAGAATGAATCTCATCGCGTCGTGGAGATGGTAAGTCGTACGTACACACGAGGGATGATATGGTTCCCATAATTGTTGAATGGTATTGACATGGATGGTGTATAATATCTGAGAATTAGTATAATGTTATAATAATCATATATAGTTATTTTTTCCACCATTATACCCATCCAAGTAATGTGGTGGTGAAAAAAAAAACAGATTACACCACGGCGTGGAGATGGTAATTCGTACGTACGCACACGCGGTGATTTCATTTTTTGTAGGATGGATTATAGGTGAAATAGGGTTTTTTAATATTTATATTAACATATTAGTATATTAGTGATAATTATGTTATTAAATAATAATTGGACAACTAGAGAATAGGATGTTTAAGAAGAAATAAATTTGAAATAATCGGTAGAAGAGATTACCTCTTCCTCGACGTGAGTCCTTTAAATTTATTTTCAGAGAACTAGAGTTGGACTTTTGAGAAACAAATAACCTCTATAATGTAACTATAGAAGTTTATAAGATAAATGGGAAGGGTTTGGTCGATAATTAAGGCTAAAAAATGGAGTGAAGAGGAGAGGGAGGAGGTTCCCTTTTATAAGAGAGGAGAGGGGAAATTTAGGAAACTCTTCAAAATATTAATTTATAAAAAATTCAATTTTGACTAAAAATATTTGATATGTTTTTTAATTAGAATATAAGATGATTTTGGTTCGAATAAAAATCCTAAAATAATTGTTTGACAAGTTTTGAATATTTTTTATCCTTATCTTTTTGGTTTTACCCTTATTTCACCATTTTTGATCTTACTATGATATCATGTTATTTACACATTGTGGGTTAATTTAATTACCATATCATGTCAAACGACCCAAAAAAAGTTATTTATGACATATTTATACTTATATTAACAATTTGGACGAATATTAGATTAATAGGAATTTAATATCATTTAATAAACTATTTTATGTTTTAAGTTATGAATTGTGTTAATTTGGGATACTATTCATACTTGACTTTTTTTTTAAAATCATAACAACCTTATTAATTCAAACCAAAGAAAATAAATCATCTCTAATATGTCAATTTCATCCATAAAATTTGTCGATGACATCAAAATATTCAAATTAATCTTTTAATAATTATAAATTCATTTATTTGAATCTTTCATTAATGATGTTATCACAACATCATAATTGTGTCAGAAATAAATATATTTATATAATGTATAAAAATTATAAATAAAATACCATGATTTAGGAAATATTTTTATATTTTTTATGATTATTTATATACATAGAGATCTGCTAAAAAATCTCATATTAAAATCTATTTAGTAAAAGATATATATTTAGGTTATAATTATCGTTACATTAAATTAATTCTTATAAATTATCATTTTCACATCCATGTGAATCCATGGGATCCCAAAATCTTCCCAAGGATTTCCATTGTTGGAAATATCTCATCCAATAGGATTTGTGCATGTTTTAGGGTAGTTTAATATTACTATAACATTATTTTTTACCCTTATCTAGAAAATTTACCCTTTAACCATGGTAAATAAAATAATTATTATAGTTACTATTCATAATGTCCAAATATAAAATGTACCTATCTACACAATTTGAACATTATGATTCTAAATATGGAATTTAGTTTTCCAAATTCAAAACATAGAAATCTTAGTAATTAATTTAAAATTAATCATGTTGTCAAAAAAATGGGTTTTTGTTTAAAACATTGCAAAAGATTGAAATGTTTTTTACATATGAATTTAATATAAAATTAATGATAATGACTGAAATTTTCTTAAAATATAAAAATATATTCTCTTTATACTTAAAAACCATTCAATGATATATTTCAACCATATAAAATATTTTGATGAAAAAAATGTGTTTCTAATTAAAATTTAGTGTATTTTCACTATTCATAAAAATATGAAAGTTATTAAGTAAATTTTTATGTCACGCTTCCAAAAAAGAAGTTTATCTTGTAAAATCTAACTTATAAAAGCTTCTAAAACTATATTTAAAATGGGTGCGCCAATAGAAGGTGGTAAAACTATCTTTTTTTTTAAAAATAGTTCTTTTATCTGAAAAATTGATTTTGTTCTCATATCATGTGTAAGATGAATGATAATGTTATATAAAATTAAAAATGTGGTTAATATTATTCATAATTTATAGTTTATATCCAATTAATTGATAATATTTTAATAATATATCATTGTTTAGTGAAACTCTGTATTGCGTACAATGCAAGCTATCGAGGAAGGTCACTCTTGCATGTAACGCAAGCGAAGTTAGTGTTGTGTATAGTGAAAGCTTCCTTTGGTGTTGTATATAACATAATCCAAACATAGTTCATTTATACATTGAAAAAATTCTATAATCTGTGTTATGTGAAATGAATTCTGTCAAAATAACTTGAAATTGTGTGCAACACAAGCCAAGTATACTATTTCATATACTGCAAGTTAACACAGTATTGCGTATAGCGCAAGCTAATCTTAGTGTAGCGTACAACACAAGACATAAATGAAATTAAAATAATATATCTCATAAAATATTGGGGTGTTACACTCATAAAATAAATTTTTTTCTCCCTTCTCATTTTCTTTCCTTATGTTACTCATCATTCTCCCCCATTCTATCATTTTTTATTTTATCTATTATCCATCTTACTATAACCAACCATAAAATCATTGCATTATCATTGAATTTCTCCATTCTCCCCAATGGAAAATAAACCCAATGAATCAAATTTAGACTTATAAAGCTTTAATCACACTCCCCTAGATCGTGTCTCCCCCATATAAACCTGCAAAACATCGCCAAACATAAAAAAATAGATAAAAAACCGGGGAGTATGGAATAATTGAAACCTCCTCATCCACTGGGAGGTGGTCAAACATCGAGGTTCAACAGATCTTTCTCAAACACATGTGATGACAATGGCTTATTTAGTATGTTACCCACTTGATAATCAGTTCCAATATGATCCGTTTTAATCATGCCTTATTCCACTTTTTCCTTGATGAAGTGATATCTTATATCAATGTGCTTCATACGAGAATGATAAACATGATTCTTTGTATGAATAATTGCACTCTTTTTATCAGGTTGAATCACCATTGGCTATTTCACCTCTTCACCAATATCAATAATTTATTTATTCATCCCTGTCTATTGAGTGAAATCCTTTGTATAGGAGATATACACAGTTTCAGTAGTATTGAGATAAGTGATTTATTATTTATTACTCAACTAGAACACATATTTATATCCAATGAATAATGATCCACCACTTGTGGATTTTAAATCCACCACATCTCTAACCCAATTAGCATAAAAAAAATTCAGATAGTTCATTTTCTTTTCCTATATAAATGTATAATCCATACTTGTGAGTACCTTGAATATACCTCATGATTTATTTAACTTCTACCATATGTTCTTCCTTCGGATTTCATTGAAAGAGGACTCCTAAGCATGTTGGAATGACAATATATGGCTATATTGTAGTTAAGTACAACGATATTTTGATCATTCTCCTATACATGGTGGGATCTACAGAAGTCCCTTCCTCATCCTTTCCAAGTTTATTTCTAACCGCATTCAAAGTCGACATTGGTTTGGATTCATTAATATTTAACTTCTTCCACAAAACTGTTGCATAATTTTTTTGGGAGACAAAAGTGTTGTATTTCCTCTAAATAACATGAATCCCTAAGAAGTATGCGAGTTCCCCAAACATAGACATTTAAAATTTTGATTTCATGTGATTGGAAAATTATTCCACCAAACCATACCTACTTCCACCAAATATGATATCATCTAGGTACACCAAAACCATGAACTGATATTTCTGAGAATTATTCACATAGAGATTGTGATCCACTCCTCCTTATTTAAATTTGAGCTTACATATATAAGAATCCAGTTGAGAGTACCAAGTTCGTGGTGCCTGCTTTTGACCATAGAGAGCATTCTTTAATATGAAAACCTTTATTTCATCATTACCATGAAGAAAACACACTAGGCGTTAAATATAGACTTATTCTTCAAGAAAACCATTTAAGAAAGAGGTATTGACATCCGTTGGATAAAATTGTATTATATTTGAATCTCCATGTCTATAAAAATTTTTATTGACGCCAATCTAGCCACTGAATAAAATATCACTTCAATATCAGCACCTTCAATTTGTGAATTTCCCTTACACCCAAGTTGTGTTTTATTTTTTTCACATTTCCATTATCATAAAATTTATATTTGAAAATCCACTTTGTACCTATCTCATTTTGGTTTTCAGGTCTCTTAACTAGATCTCATGTTTGATTCTTATTAATCTTATCCAACTCATTTTTCATGGATTTAACCCATGATTCATTATTTACAGCTTATTCAAATGAGTATGGTTCCACATCTGATAGGAATGTAGATTTTTCATTATTCCTCATTATACTTATTTATTTGGTAGTTGTAAAATCCCCAATGATGTTGGATTGATCAATTTATGCTCTTCATTTTCTCTTGTGAGATTCAAATGAATTTTTGTTAACCATGCTTTCTTCTTCTGATTCTTCTTCTGAGTCAACATCATGATGTGATTCTTGAGTGTTTTGAATGCCTTCCTCTACTTCTGTATTTGGATCCATTCCATGTCCATATCTTTCCTCATATTCTACCACATCAACAGATGAATTCTTTGAGGAATTTGTGGTTTTACTTTCAAGGATCTTCACATCACTACTTTCTAAAAAATTCCCAAGACATTTATGGAACCATTTGTAGGTTTTTATATTCATTGAACATCTAAGGAAAATTATTTCATCTATAGAATAACCATACTTTATTTGATTTCATTCTTTGTTTAGGATAAATCATTTACTTCTGAAAACAAAAAAATACTTCGAAGAGGTCTTCCTTCCATAACATGACTCATAGGGTGTCTTAGTTTCCCCCATATAAATACTTGTTTGGTTTTGAATATAAAATGTATCTTGAATAGCCTCTTTCTAGTAGTGGCAAAAGATATGACTCTCAATCAGCATAGTTTTGGCCATGCCATTTGCTTATTGATTCCAGCACTCAATAACTTCATTTTTCTCTGGAGTTCTCATAGTAGCCACCTCATGTTGTATTCAAAGTTTCTACATATAATTTTCATACTCAATGGATGTATATTCTCCTCCATTGGAAGACTGAAAAACCTTTATTGTCCATCTAATATCATTCTCGGTGATTTAGTGATAGGTGTTCATACAATCAAGGATTTTCCATTTCATATGTATAACCATCACACATGCCATTCTACTATAATCATCAATGAAAAGGATGATGTACCTTTCCCTATATGTTCTATCAAACTTTATTGGACCACATACGTATATATGAAGGAGATCAAAAAGGGTTGATTCTATTTTCTTCTATGGATGATATAAACTGCACACCAACTTTCCTCACATGAAATATTCACAAGTCTTCTCCCATTCACACTTCAGATTTGGGATATTCGTTACAATATTAAGTGTAGATATCATTCCCATATCTTTTTGATTGATGTGACCCAACCTATAGTGCCATATTTACTATCTTCTTCAACTATCTTGTATGAAATTTTCTCTTTACTATCAACCTGATATAAGTTTCTATTTGTTCTACATACCTTCATGAGAGAATTACCGATTATTAATTTTATAGTAATCCCATTTTGATTGAATGTCACTATTATTCCCGATTCATTGAGTTGACTCACACTCAATAAATTATGATGTAACCCATCTTCATAAATAACTTAATTCTTATTTAGCTCTCCATTGGATAGTTTAATACTTATATTTCCTTTGATCTTCAATGAACCATAATTAATGAATCTCACTATTCCATCAACATTTTTCTTAACATTCATTAAGTTGTATGCATTTCCTATTATATTGGATGAGTATCCACTATCAATAATCCAAGTGTTTCAATTCATGGAAGCTTTCAGAGCTACTTTTGCAAGGTTTCATTTTTCAATTTTCATCTTTTCATTCCATGAAATATTAGTTTGAGTGAGGGATAATAATGAATTTTTCATGTACATAGGATCATCATACTCGCATTATTCTTCCATAAGAGGGAACCTATTTGTTAGAACAATACTGTATGGTTGATGAGTATTGACTTGTCTCTAAGTTCTATAATAATTGTTCCTACCATTCCTCTACCTAGAATCAACAACTTTATCTCCAAAGTTAGAATAATGAAAACAATATCTATAGAGACTGTTTGTTCTATAAGAACAAGGATATAAATTTCTTATCCTTTTTTTGACTTCTTAACTCTTCCTCATTCAAATATATCCTATCCTCTTCACATTATGATATGTTATGACCCAGATATACACAAAATTGACATTTCATAAGTGGAAATGTATTTTCACTTATATTCCTCCTCATGTCAACTTCCATTGGAGGATAGTTTGGTTATCTATTATCTCTGAAGACTCAAGGATAGTTTTCATTCCTCCTTCTAGTTTGATTTGAGAATTGTTTTTATTTAGACTTTATGTGTATTTGTGATATGTCCATATTTCATCTTCCTTTATTTTTTCAAATTGTACTTCCAGCATTAGATGTTTCAGCATCACAACCAATTATTATGTTTCATATGAATGATGGTCTTTGATAATTCAGAACATTTTCAACTCCATCAAAACAATTCTTAACTCTCTCTAGAAGCTCGACATCTAAGAATTTTCCAAACTGAATTTTCTTCTTTGTTTCTTTTGGACTTGATTCACATTAATGTTTAATCTTAAAAATAACATATTCTTCTTCAAGTCCCTCAACTATTTTAGGCTTATACTCTAGTAAAGATCTATGTTAATTATTGACCTTTTCCTATTATTCAATTTTGAGATTTAGTTCAACTATATCTTCTGATATTTTGATATGTTTTTGAATGTTCATTTACTACTTCCTCAAGTTGATCAATTTTAGCTTACAATATATCAAAATATTCTAAGGACTCTTCCAAAATTTCATTCCAATTTTTCATCTCTAACCTTGATAATAATGATTACCAAAAGAATTCATATGTTGTGACTTGAGACCAACATCAGTGGTCAACCAATTATCTCTAACCTCATCTTGCAATGGTTATGATTTTTCATCGGTATACATCATTGATGCATGGGTTCCAGATTTAAATTCCGGTTTTTCTAAATCACGGAATTCCATATCATCATCATCATATTCACAAACAAATACCTTTCTCTATATTTTTTATGAGACATGAAATCTCCATTTTTTAAAATCCTTTTATGAGGCTTCTGCATGTCTCCAACATCACTTTCATCATTATCAAACATTTTTGTGCATCAAGAGGCAATTTTCCCAACTCTTCTGCAATGAAAATATGTCAAAGGTAACTTACCTTCAAATTTCACTTTTATCGTGTTTAATTTCTTATAAATGAGATAAAAAATTCCCTTTTCTTCATTATCTTCATCAATAATACCTCCTAAGATTTCAGGTTTTTCCATGGATTTGAATGAAATTTCCTTGATTACTTGAGTCATTGCATCTTCTAGTTTGACTCTTATCTCATAAGCCACCAATATTCTTAGAAGATCATCTAGAGAATGTTTGGAAATATCCCTTTCCTCAATGGCTCACACCTTTCTATTGTAAAGAGATAGAAGTCTTCTCAAAATTTTCTTCACAATATCAATGTCTTTGATTTCTTCACCAATTCCTTGTATTAATCCAACAACATCAGTAATTTGATTGAAAAAGGTATCTACATTTTCATCTAGATTCATCTTTAGATCATCAAACCTATTGTTTAAAACAAGTAGTTTTTCTTCTTTCACTTTGTTTTCACCTTCATTAACATTCTCCATTTTTTCCAACATAATATTTTTTAACATAAAACTCATCACCTTGAGATATATATTTTTAGAAAGAGATGTATTGAGGGAATTTTTTCGGTTTGGCATCATGATCAAGCATTTTATTGGCTACATCAGTCATAGACAACCCTGTTGGATCAGTGGCTTATATTCCCTATGCAGTCTCAAAAAGGACTTCCATTGTATGAGATATAAGATAAGATCTCATACCGTTCTTCCAAATCGTGAAGTTTCTTCCATCAAATAGAGAAAAACCCCAAAAATTAACTCATTTATCCATGGTAGAAAAGATTCATATATTTAGAACTAGCAAAATTTATTCTCTAATACTGCTTGAAGGACTCAAGAACATCCTAAGAGAGGATGGGCGAATCAAGGTGTCAACATTTTATTTTAAACTGATGAATCATGATCCCATGTTTGTAAGAACCTATAAAACCTATCTGATGAGAAAGAACAAAAAATAAACAAAAATATTCCATGATAAGGCACAACAATAATACTTGGTTCACCACTAAGGGATACGTCCAAGGAGCATCCACCGATAGGTTGTCAGTTGTACCATAGTCCACTAATCCTAACTATATGTAGAGTACAAAAGTTTAGCAAAAAAGCTATGTGTTTGGTGAACTTCCTTTACAAAGATTTAGGGATAGCACAATACATTCCTTAGATCACTTCCATTGAATCCCCCTTTTTTATTATGTTGGGAATAATCTTAACTCAGTTTATCGACTTCAAGGCCGCTTCAATGGGTTTTCATTAAATCATTTATCCTAAACTGTAGATATATGCTCTATTAAAGTCTTATTTTCTCTTTTGGAAGTAATCCACTTTTCTGTGTAGTATTCATTCATGAACGTTTCCTCTGCGTACTATCCTTCTTCCTCTATGTACTACATTTCACTATGTACTATGATTTCTTTGTGAACCACGTCCACATAATGCCTCTACAAACCATGACTGCATACTACCCTTGCTAACCGTGTCTGTATACTACTTCTTCTTTGTGTACCAACTCCTTCTCCACGAATTGTCTTCCATAACCCTTATTTTGGGAAATTTGTTCCATGAACCATGTTCTTCAAACCATGTTCTGCGAACCATTCTGAACATCACCAAATTCCTGCCCATTTTTCAATCAATGTCTCATTTGGGAGTTTTTTTCAGTGAACCCTCTAGACTTCACCGAATTCCTCCCAAAATTTTATCTTATTGTCACGACACTAATGAAGGTATTAGTGGTCCTTATATAGGAAAATATATCCACATAATCCAGTAATTCAATATTTATATTATCTTTGATACCTCATCAGCTTTACCATGTACCGTGCATGTCCTGAGAACTATTTTTTCTACGTGGTCTGCGTTCCACTACTCTTCCTTCGCAGTAGCTGAATTATTACAAAAAATGATCTCTGTCTGTTTTTATTCAATGAGAATCCATTCTGCAAACCATCTCTTCCATTAACCTCTCCACCTCGCTTTATCCAATTACAAGCCATCCCACGAACCATTTTCTTTCCACGTACTATAAACCTTTTTGTGAACAATAAGTCTTCACCGAAATACATTTTCCTTTCCAAAAACCATTCTACAAACATGGTTTATAGTTTCGATTCCACATACCATATTTTTTGATCTGAAAACTGCTTCCAAAACTCCCATATCGCATACTTTGCAAAAAACCAACCTTTTCCAAAAACAAAATACCAATTTTGAGGCCCAAAAAATTGACAAACACTGGAAAACTATGTGACCTTAAACACCTTCAGCGGTTTTTACTATAAAATAACATAACATTGGAAACCCCTTGATCAACCTTGTGTGGATTGACAACAAACATAGACCATACTCCATTTCTATCAAAGAACTTTCCTGGTTCCAATAGGACATCCAAGGTAACATTGAGCATTCAAAATTAATTATGTATGATTTTTCTAGTCCTGTGGAAACACCAGATTTGGAATTCAGATGAAAGGTTTGATGGATTAGATGCATAGTAACAAAGATAAGGATATTAAGATGTGTTTATAAATAAATTAATGGGATGATATACTATTCATGACAAACGTTTTGGGGTGTTTCATGATTTTTGGCTTAGTTTATGGGGTGAACTAGTTTTGTTTCGTTTTTCAAGGGGTGAATCTCTATTTTTTGGCATGTTTCAGGGAAGAAACATGCATCAAATTGATTTAGGTTGTTTGTCAGGTAAAATTACAAGAAATAATCAGTAATTTAGTTCCATTTCTTGTTCATTTCATTTCTGGGTTGATATGAGTATTTTGATGTTTAGAGGGGACCTTCCGATTAGAGGTCAACATATGTGGGCCCTCTGTATGGGAAATGAAGACTCTTCTATTTAACACATAATTGAATATAGGAGATGTTACAATATTTGTTAGGTGTTTTGTCTATGTTCAAGCATGATGGGATAAAAACCATATTTCATGGGTTGTTTGACCAAGAGGGTTATTTTTTGATATGCGACCTCAATAGTGGGAAATGTCATGGGGTAAAATAATTTATGACAAGTTGTTTTATAAGGAGGGGAGAACTGTACGCTCGTGCGTCATTGGGAATGGGTGAAAAACTAAACTTTATAAACTACTTACTACTTAGTACAATGGAAAGATGGGGTCAAACCACAGGGAGGCCTGATGTTGTGTTTGGAGATCTGAAAAAAAAATAAACTAAACAAAAACACACACACAAGAACAAGCAAAAACAGTAGGTGATGGTGAAGAGGAGTGAGTGAGAATCAGTGTGTGAAGAAGTGAAGGTGAAATGGTGGGTGAAAGAGGAGTAGATATAGAAGTAAGGAAAATTGTGGTGTAAACAACCAATAAATGAGTTGGGGGAAGAAGTCCACTAACCGATTCGATATTTCTTAGCCTTGTTCATGCACTGATGTTTTAAAAATATGGATCTGACTTAAATTAACTAGCCAGAATTGTCATTTTGTTAGTTTATGATGAAATAACTCTTACAGTCCTTCGACTGTAAAAGTCATTCCGTCCAATGGTGATAAGGAGTCAGATGTCACTGGGCTCAACTTGTCAGCTGAGTTCAGTGTGTCTCTCTCATTCGAGCATAACTCACTTGTCAGAGAGTTCCTCAAATTGAAACAGTTTTCATTAAAATTCAATCATGATCTGTTTTCACTTGACCTTGTTGTTTTGAACATAAATTCATTACGAGTGAGAGAGAAATGGCATGAAATGATGTAGTGCATGAATCAGACTAAACAAACCTAATCAACCAACTTATTCCCCATGATGGAATTTATCTAGACATAAGGGTTGGTTTTAATGAAACAATCGAATAGGAAACAATGAAGTTCATGTTAAAATGAGTTGCACAAAAATATAACACAAGGAAAAAAATCATTCATTTCCCTTCTTGATCTTCTGATGTTTTAAATTCCTACTGCTCAATGGTGGATGCGATGCTGGAATGCTCTCGATGTCCTACTCTGATAATAGAGGCATGAAATACTCTGATCTCCTGCTCTCAGTATTCCAATCTTCTTGTGATAAAGGATGTTGTGTTTTCCTCTTTCTCTGCTCCCCCAGTATGGATCAAAGTCTCTCTACCTGTCTTGAGTTCCCTCTGTCGATGTCGTTCGATCAATGATGCCCCTTCCACCATCTAAATGATTTCATACCCATCACGTATGCTAATGACCCGTAGAAGTCTCTCGAATCTCACCCCAGTTGTTCCCTGGCCTCCATGTGTAGCATTCACCGTGTTGCTCCTCCTACGCTGGTCACTAGATAAGTTGATCCTAACTAAATGAAAATGATGTGCGCAACTACAAGAAGCAACCCTCCCTCTGCAAAAAAAAAAATCACGTGATTCATTTAAGAAAAAAATGAAACTATCTTTATATATACTATATATTTATATCACTACTCAAAATTAATAATAATAACAACTTATTAATATATACATATATATATATTATAAAAATAAATATATTATAATACCTAAATTAGTAGTATTATATATTTAATAACTATTTAATTAACTTATACATATATTATTATAAAATATAAAAGCTTATATTCTATTAATTATTATTCCTATTATTATTATTATATAGTATATGATATATATGTATTATAATAAATTATGTTATAAAAATAGAATAAAAAACTAAAACAAAAGAAGAAATAAAACACAAATAGGGGTGGGGGGGTCTTCGTGTCGCGCGGCGTGGATAGAGGGTAGGGGGCGACGGCGCTCAGGTGGTCCTGGTGCAGGGGGTGTGCGGCGAGATGAGCCAGTGGCTCGAATGAAACAACGGTGAGGTTGATGCGGATTAGGAAAAGAGGGGGTCTATGTGTGAGGCTGGTGTGAAGGAAGTGGTTCCATGGTGAAGAGGAGATATGGCTGGTGTGTGGTACAGGGAGAAGAAGTCGTCAGTCCATGACATGGAGTGGGAGACAGCGGTAGTCGAGTTAGGGGTGGTTTCCGCACAGTGAAGCTTGGGCGGTGCTGTATTAGAAGAAGAAGGCGGTTGGAGGAGGGATGAAGTAGGGAGGCACAAAGGCTTGGGATTGCGACGGTACATGGTATGGATTTCAGGTACTTAGATCTCTGGCTTGATTTTGGGAATCAATGTTTGATCTATGTTTGTTCTTGATGGATTCATTATTTCTGCATCTCAAATCTGCGGTTGAATTTGTTATTTTCTGTTTATTCTGCTGTGAGTTTCATTTGCTTTGATGAGGTTTCTTTCTGCCACTATTTTGAATACTTCATGTTGCTGCGTGATTACTGTGGAAAATTTTGGTACTGTTGGGTTGTTGTGTGAAGGAGAGGTGATACTTGGATGGGTGAAGTGGTGAGTGAGGAAGAGATATGGTGGGACAGTAGTGGTGAAACGGTGAGATAGGTGAAGAGATGAAACAATGGCTAGGAAGAGGAGTGTGGCAGGGGATTACGGTGATACATACACCATGATAAAATGGTGGCATGACAGTGGTGAGTGAAGCAGTGTTTGGGGGTGAAAGAAGCACAATGAGTGAAGCTCACGGTGAGACCGTGCCACCATGAACGTGATGAAACACCTGCAAAATAAACACAACAAAGAATTAAATAAACTAAAAATTGATCAACAAATTAAATTGAATAAAATAAAAAACTAAATAAATAAATAAAAGTTAAATAATTAAATTAATTGTGTTTTATTTAAATGAATGATTTTTTTGTATTAAAAATTATAAACAAACATAATTTAAAAACAAAAATACAATAACTAAAGTTGTTTGCTAACATTAATCAACCAATTAATTAAAGAATTAATAAATTAAATTAGGTAATATGAAATATTAATTGAATAAACATAAATTAATTTAATTATTAAAAGACTAAAAAACCAAAATGAGTTATTTATTTAAAATTTATATAATAAAGAATTAATTAATTAAATTAATGAATTACTAAACTAACTAGAATGAAAAATTTTAAAAATAAAAGAGTAAAAAAATAAAATTCAAATCCACAGGACTAATTTTATTTAAGAATTATATAGAAAGACAATGATGAATATTAAAAACACATGATTAAAACCAAAAAATGATTATTTTACACAGAAAATTCAAGAACAAAATAATTATCAATTATTTAAAAAAATTCAACATTTTAAAATAATAAAATAAAAAAAATCCTTAAAAAATACAAAAATGATGTGGAAAAGTGTGTGAAAACACTCCCACGTCAAACTCCCCCACACTTAAAACTTTTTTTGTCCCAAAACTAATACATGCCTTTAACTTTAAAACAGAAAGATGATTTGTGAGTTTCAGTTCAAAAAGTGCATGATTGAACTTAAACATCAAGAGGAGCAGGACCAAATAATGGGTCAGCCTATCCAAAGGTGTTCAAAAATGATGTCCCATCTAGATTCAAAAACTCACTAGAAGTCAAAAGTTTCAAAAATTCATACACTATCAAGTATGTCATTCCTCCTACTTGTACTAATTAACTATCCTAATTCACCCTCCAATTCAATTTCTAATTCAAGGAGTGTTGACAGGTTAGATGAAGTGGAACTCAAAACTTAACCAAGGGCACCTTCCATTCTCACCTTCCTCAAGGTTCTAGAAATTAAAGACCTTTAATTTCATCACTTTATTGACTCAATTAAAATAAAAACTAACCAATCCAATTGATCCCTTCTTCATATAGGTTCAAAATTCCCCTCACCTTAATGAGTTTATTTTTGACAAGGGCACTTTATTTAACTTTTTTCCTAGCCATATTCCATGTACATAGCAATGTGAATTGAACTTATTCAGTTTCAAATTGACTTTATTTATTCACATAAATGCACCTAATGCACCTTGTCTCAGATACTCACCATGGGATCCCATTTTCCCATTTTACTCTAGTTACAAAGGACTTAATTAATAATCATTCAGGTTGACTTCCTAAAGTGATTTAATAAAATTTTATAAAAATGTGAGTCCCCTGGGTTCCATTGAGAACTTCAAGTTACTCTAATTCATGATCCTCATCCCACCAAACCAATACCATCACACTCCTATTCTTTTTTCCTAAACAAAAAGGTTTATAGAGACAGTGAAAAATTCCACTCAGTAATCATTCAAGATTAACTGTTTCTTACTAAGTGTCACTCTCAACAACCAGTAAACACTTATCCACTAAACAGTATATAACTGAAGTACCACTGAACCTCCAATAACCATCATGTGATGAAATAATTTTATTTTTTTTGAAATATTTTGAACATGTTTTGAAAAAATTGACCATTTTTTTAAGCAACCTCAAACTCAGGTTCAAGAAGGGGGAATTTGAAATGACACTAGAATGAAACCTCTCCCCCACACTTAAAATCCAACATTGTCCCCAATGTTGAATTCTAAGTTGGAAGATAGTTGAATTTCAAGATTTATGGACAGTTCAAATTACATAGGATATGGAAGGGTTGTATTGAGGTTCACAAATTTGATTTTCCACACCAAAAAAAAAGAAAGAAATGGAAAATTCAAACAAATAAAAACATAAGAACCTAACCCCACCAACCATCACCAGCAAACAATTGCATTTCCTTCTGAAGATTTCTTGCTTTGAATTTTCGAGCAGACAAAAGATTTTATCAATGTACTTCAAATAGTAGCATGATGAATAGTGATGTGCAGCAGAAGCAAAATGAAATTGAAAACAGTGGGTGCAACCAGTTTTTAAAAATTAGTTCAAAATAATTTTTTCAACTCTCTAGATACTAGCAGCTAAACACCCATGTAATAAATCACAGTCATTTTTCAAAAATTAGGGTGAAGTCCCCCACACTTAGTTCACAGTGAAGATTAAGAAAGTAATTAAAAGTGAAAAAGGGAAGAACAACAGTTCCCTAAATTATTGGACCTTTAACAACGACTTTCATCAATAGATCCTCTTTAGCAGTGCTAGATTTATACCCCTAGTAATTAACCTACTTGTTCTAATAAGTAAAATAAGGTTGCATAGTTTTAAGTTCAAGATAAGTAACCCAATGGAGGAAGTATAAAGAAATGCCATCCATATGATGTAGTGGATTGCTCCCTTGGGGTTTATTGGCCAAGTTTCTGGTAGCAACAACTCTCTCTAAAACAACAACAAATCATGAAGCACCATCATTTAGGTAAGAAACTGAACTGAAGAACAAGAAGCAGAGATTACTTTATTGAAGAACAAAAATAAAAAGAAAACAACTAATAAACCATGGGTTAGTTCCCATGTAACACTGAGTTTACAGTCCTTAGTTAGACTTGAAACATCTCATTCTTCCAACAGAGAGATGGTAGCCAAGCCCTTTGGATTCCCCTCAAAGAAGTGCTTTATCCATTGACCATTGACTAAGAAAGGTCAATTATCTTCTTTAACTAATTCAACAGCTCCATTAACAAGGAATCTAACAATGGTAAAGGGTCCTGACAATTTGGACTTCATCTTTCCTGGAAATATCATCAATATTGAATTAAAAAGCAGGACCCTCTCACCAACCTTGAAATTCCTATTTTGAATGATTGAGTGAATAAAAGCTATTTTTATGTCTTGGTAAATTTCAGCATTCTTATAGGACTCTCTTCGAATCTCATCCAGTTCACTCAGATCTAGAAGTCTCTTCTCTCTAGAAGACTTAAAATCAAAGTTAAGTGCCTTCACTGCCCAATAAGATCTTTTCTGTAACTCAACAGGTAAATTACATGTTTTCCCAAAGATTAGCCTATATGGTGACATCCCTATAAGAGTCTTATAATCACTTCTGTAGGCCCAAAGGGCCTTATCCAACTTCCTTGACCAGTCCTTCCTAGAGCAAGACAGTGCTTTCTTGAAATTTTTTTTGAGCTCTCTGTTTGAAACTTCTGCTTGCCCACTGGACTGTGGGTGGTAAGTAGTTCTTGTCCAATGTGAGCACACATACTTCTCCATCAAGCCTTTGAACTTATAATTCTTTAAGTGAGTTCCATTATAAGTTATGAATTCTTGAGGCACACAAAATATGGAAAAGATGTTTCTCTGGATTAATTTCACAACACTGGTAGCTAAATTGTTAGCCAGAGCTACTGCCTTAACCCACTTGGAAACATAGTCCACAGCAACCAAAATGTACTCATTCCCATAGGAGGATGGGAATGGTCTCATGAATTCCAAGCCCCACACATCAAATATTTGGACCTCCATAATACCTTTTTGGGTTAGTTTCTATCTTCTTTTAACATTTCCTAACAATTGAAATTTTTTCACAACCAATAACCAGACTCCTAGCATCTTTAAATAGTGTTGGCCAGTAGAAACCAGCCTATAGGACCTTTTGAGCAGTCCTTTCTCCTCCATGGTGGACACCCCATGCTGATGAATGGAAGCTTTCAAGTATGGGAAAAATATCATCATAAACCACACATATTCTCAAAATCCCATCAGCACATCTCCTAAAGAGAAGAGGGTCATCCCAAAAATAATATTTCAGTTCAGAAATAAATCTCTTCCTCTGGTTGTGTGAGAGATCCTTGGGCATGATTCCAGATACCAGAAGGTTGGCATAGTCTGTGAACCAAGTAGACTGCTGCAAAGAGGCATCAAACAATTGTTCATCAAGGAAAGAAGTATTGATCTCTTTTGGTTCCTTACTTGGGGAATTGGGAAATCAGGACAAGTGATCAGCAACTACATTCTCAGCCCCTTCCTTATCCTTAATCACTAAATCAAACTCCTGTAACTGTAATTTCCACCTCATGAGTCTAGGTTTTGAGTATTTCTTATCCAGAAAGTACTTAAGGGATGGATGATCTGTGAAAATTATTATCCTTGATCCTATTAAGTACATCTTGAACTTTTCCAAAGAAAACATCACAATAGACAACTCATTTTCAGTGGTCGAATAATTCTTCTAGGCATCATCCAACATCTTGCATTAATAGTAAATAACAAGATGTTTTTTATCCTTCCTCTGTCCTAACACAGATCCTACTGCAAATTCACTAGCATCACACATAACCTCAAAGGGAAGCTGCCAGTCAAAAGCAGTTATTACAGGTGAAGTATTTATATTATCCTTGAGCAGATTAAAGGCCTATAAACATGTCTCGTCGAAGACAAAGGTTGTTTCCTTAACCATTAGAGAGAACATGGGTCTAGTAATCTTAGAAAAGTCTTTAATGAACCTCCTGTAGAACCCAACATGACCCAAAAAACTTCTGATTCCTTCAAAATTTTCAATTGGGGGAAACTTTTGTATGACATCAATTTTAGCATTATCGACCTCTAGCCCCTTTATAGAAACATTGTGTCCCAAAAAAATGCCTTTAGTGGACATGGATTGGAACTTTTCCCAGTTTAAGACTAAGTTGGTCTATTGGAACCTTTCTAAAACTCGTTCCAGATTTTTCAGAAAGTTTGCAAAGTTATTCCTCACAATAGATTAATCATCCATGAACACTTCAATTATCCTTTCAATCATGTATGAAACAAATTTCCATCATACACCTCTAAAAAGTGGAAGGAGCACCACAAAAACCAAAGGGAATCTGCTAGTAGGCAAATGTCCCAAATGGACAGGTGAAAGTGGTTTTCTCTTGGTCCGTAGGTGCAATGGAAATCTGGTTGTAACCAAAATAACCATCAAGAAAGTAGAAGAATTCATTTCCTTCCAATCTCTCTAACATTTGATCCAAAAAATGGAATTGGAAAGTGATCCTTTTTTATGGAAGCATTCAAATTTCTGTAGTCTATATAGACTCTCTATTTATTCACTGCTCTTGTCTGGATCTTCTCATTCCTTTCATTAGTGACCACTATCACTCCACTCTTTTTGGGAACCACCAGGACATGAATAACCTAGGAGCTATCAGAAATGGGAAAAATTATTCCAGCATCAAGAAACCCAGTCACTTCTTCTCTCACAAATTCTTTCATGTTTGGGTTGAGTCTTCTTTTCACTTTTACTCTAGGCTTACACTCAGGTTCCATGGGAATTTTATGCATACAGAAGGCTGTACTTATCACCTTGATATCAGCAATCGACCAGCCTATGACTGACTTGTATTTCTTCAAAACAGTAAGCAGATTTTTCTCTGGACCCACCTCCAGGTTGGATGAAATGATCACTAGAAGGGTGGAACTGTCTCCTTAAAAGGAATATATGAAATGGGTAGGAAGGGGTTTAAGTTCAAGGGTGGGTGGTGACTCGCTTGAGGGAAGACACTTTGGCCTGGGTGGCCAAATGTCTTTATGATGCCTTTTAAAGAAGGTAGTAGACACAGATTTTTCCTCAGTGCAAGAGCTTCAAAAACATATCTCCTCAAACTCATACTCCTCTCTCAGGATAAGAATGTTCTCCAAAACAAACTCATCTAGGTTCTCCAAGAATTCTCCCTCCCCTCCCTCCAATGGCCCAAAGGCCTTCATTTTTTATTGATTTTGATAATCCACCTTTCAAGGGGTGAGGTGGAACCCTTACAAGGCCCGTAGGCATAAGTATTACATTGCTCGTATTCCTTAGAGGAACTCATTGCCCGTAAGCTTCAAACATTACATACAACCCATACTAACTACTTGGAACTGCTCCTCCTTAGCATCTTCATCGTGAAATCAGCTCTCCGCCTTCGCATGGCTATTCGGCTAGCAATTCCCATGCATGCACATGCCTTTCCTAATGGCAGGAGCCATACCCTCTCATTCATGCAATCTGTTTAGCTTCTGCTATGGTGAAAGCTTCTTACTCATCCTCCTTGTAGAGCTCGTCCCTTGTAGGTTGTCTGGTTTCCATCTGCACTTAAGGTGGCCCGAAGGCCTTGAGGTGGCCCAAAGGCCTTACTGACTCGAAGGCCTAGGTGGCCCGAAGGCTTTACAGGACTCAGGGAGAAAATCAATGGCCCGAAGGCCCAAACAAGGTCATATTCCTGGATGTTACAGTGCCAAACAGTGCCTTCTACAGTTCCCTCTATAGTACCTGCTACATTACTGCACAGTTCCTGCTACAGTACTTGCTACAGTAATTCTACAGTGCCTGTTACAGTGCTTCTACAGTACCTATAAATTCAACGTCCACCTAGATTTGAACCCTGGTCGCTTGGATGCACTTATGGAGTCCTTACCAACTGGGCTAAGGCTCATGTGCACCAAGAATTCTCCCTCGTACTCATCAACACATTCTATATCTTTACTTGAGATAATCCCCATGAAAGCGGCAGTAGGGATTTCATGTTCACTATTGATTTCAGCTATCATTCTAAGAAACTCTTCTTCCTCCTTATCAACACTACTCTCAGCAACTAGCATCTCATCTTTTGTGGAAAATGGGTGGGTGGGTTCTTGGATTTTCTTAAACACATTTAATTCTTCTTTCTGTTCACCCAAATTGAAAATCAGTTTTCCCTTTGATACATCTATCACAGCTCCCACTATGGCCAGGAAGGGCCTACTGAGAATAATATGAACCTCCTGGTCACACTCAATATAAAGGATAAGAAAGTCAGTAGGCAAAAAGAGTTTTCCTACTCCCACTAACAGATCATCGACCCTACCCACTGGATGAGTAATGGACCTATCAGCAAGTTGTAACACAATAGTGATGGTTTGGGGAACTCCTAATCTCAGGTGATGAAAAAGTGACAAGGGAAACATATTAATACTAGCACCCAGATCACACAAATAGCTAAATTTACCACCCCGTTCCCCAAATTTTCAAGGGATGACAAATCTTCCTGGGTCCTGAAGCTTAGGAGGTATCCTATTCTCCAAGAATGCACTACACTCCTCAGTTAATCTATAGGTGTAAAATTCTTCCAATGTCTTTTTGTTTTAACATATTTTCTTGATTGATTTCAGATAAGATGGGATTTGAATCAATTCATCTAAGAATGGGATATCAATGTTCAACTTTTTAACCACTTTCAAAAAATTTAACAGTTTAGAATCATGAATTGGTTTCTTAATTCTTTCTGGGAAGGGGATTCTAGGGGAACAATTCCTCACAATTGGGGGCATCTTTATAGCTTATTCATCAAAATATTTATTCCCTTTATTGTCTTTATTTTTTGAGACATTTTCTTTGGGTTTTTTATTTGGGACAATAAGAAGTAGAGGGATTCCCGTGGTGCTGTCTAGTTTTCCAGATTCAGGTTCTTTCAGATTTGATGTTCCAGCTTCATCCAGTTTCTCATTTTCAGAATTTTGGGGTTCTTTACTAGGATCTTGGTGATTTTGGAGACCATTTCTAGTGGTCACAACCATGTCATTCTCTGTATGATTAGCTTCAGTGGTGCCAAGCAGTCTACCCTTTTCTCTATTACTAGAATAAACAGCCAAATTCCCCATTTGAATTTCCAAGTTCTTCATTCTAGCATCCATTTGAACTTTATCATAATCATTTTTGTTCTTTTTTTCATCAAACCTCCCAATCAATTGATGGAACTGTAGGACCATGGGACACCCTAGGAGGGGAGGGGTGAATCACGGTGTTAACTTTTTCTTTTAAAACTTGTGGATCTTGTTCCCATGTTGGTAGGAACTAGTTAAACCTGTATGATGGAAATGATCAGTAATGAAACATTCACATGCAAAGACATGAGACAACAATTTTTTACTTGGTTAACCACTAAGGGATACGTTTAATGGGCATACGCTGACAAGTTGTTGGTCGTACCAAATTCCACTAATCTTCACTAGTTATGGATTACAATTGTTTGGGAACAATCACTCTGTCCCAGGCTCACTGCCTTTACAAAGGTTCAGGGATAGCTCACTGCTTCCCTCGGGTCACTCCCGTTGACACCCCCTAGCTCACTGCCTTTGGTGAAGTCCCACTCAGTTTATAGACGTGAAGGTCTCTTCATCATTGCAAAAGAATGCATCCTCTGTTGTATGTAGATGCTTTGTTGAAGTCCAATTCTCACCATAAGACAAATCTCACTTTGCGTTGAGGGTACCGGGCGATCTTCCAGCTTTCGTGCAACTTCAAAAGGACAGATGTACTTTAACAACCCTGGCGCGCTTCTCGAAGCCCGGCATGCAAGTTTCAATCCCAGCACGCAAGTCACTTGCACGGTACAAATTCAGCACACAGGTGACACCAAACCACTTGTGCGACACTACCTCCTTCAACTCCAAACTTGCGCGATGCTGTGCCTTTAACTCCCCAACTGCCTTGATCACACAGCAAACTACCGCCACACAGACTCTACTTGCACGACCCAACAACCACTTGTGCGACTCAACCACTTGCGCGATGAGAGCTCCAAAATTATCTAAGTCTTGAACTTCGTTACGAATGAGGAGGGGGGTCCTCTATTTATAGGAAAACTGGACCCCCAACGCGGTGCCACGTGAGTTCTTCCCTTGGCGCGCAGGTTCCGGCGCACAGCTCATCCTCCCTAGCCTCTGTCACACTACTCACTTACATGACCACACCAATACTTGCACGACCTTCTTTCATTTTCCATATTTTGAAGTTATTATCTTGAAAAACAATAGGCGCACAAGTTTCCAATCCTCCTAGGCATCGGCACGGAAGTCTCTTCACGGCGCGCAGGTCACTTGAATTACCAGCCCAAAACTTCCGCGGCCCTTATCCCTTTTCCATTTTTCCATGTTCTAATATTGAAAAACCTATGGCGTGCAAGTTTCCTCTCCTTCAAGTACACGCTGCGCAAGTATCTTTACTAGAAACAATTTTCTCCATTTGTTGATTTTCAGGCCCAAAAATTTGGCAAACACTAGGAAACAGCGTCACCTTTAATACTATTGTCTTCTTGAACTGTATGATTTCTTTGCTGGTACACATTCTGAACTTCCACTGAGTATTGAAAAAAAAACACAAACCATACTCCAAATCATGCATAGAAGACCACGGTTCCAACAGGAACATGTCTCTCACCTCATCTTTTGAGTTGGATGACTCAGCCTTAGGTTGGGGTTGGGGTTGGAATTGCTGCGTAGGAGGCTGTAAGAATCTAGGAGGGCCAGTAGGTTAGAGGACTCCCTGCTCCCTCCATGACAGGTTCAGATGGTTCATATACCCCCGATTGTAGGTGTTGGAAAAAGAATCATCCCTAGGCTGCACCTAAAGTCCATAACCAGCAAATCTGACACTCTCATGAGGCTGGACATGCAAATCAAAGTTTGGACAATAGGTTTGAGAATGGGCATACATGCCACAATGTTGGAACTACTCCTTAAGGATCTAATGTGGGTTCTCATTAAAGAATCTAGTAGGTTGAGATTCATCTTGAGGAGCAGGGGCAGTTTCATCCTCACAATGGTTATCCTCCGAGAGTATTTGTGCTGAGAGATTTGAGCTAATGTGTTAAAAGATTTGTTTGAGCTCCTCAGTAGTCCTATCACTAAAGTCTCCTCCAGAAGACTAATCCACCAATGTTTGGTGGTAAGGGGTGAGACTATTGTAGAAACTGTCCATGGGGAATTGGAGTGTACATTGATGGTTTGGAAACTGCCTATGTAACCCTATAAACCTATCCTAGGCTTCATGAAATAGTTCTCCTTAATCTTGAAGGAAACCAGTAATTTTGTGCCTAATATTATATGTCAACATCCTAGGATAGAATTTCATTGTAAAATCATTATGAAATTGATCTCAGGTGACAAAGATTTATTCTTCTAACTATTGGAACCAAGACCTAGCATTACCCTTGAGGTAGAAGAGGAAAACTCTCAGTTTAAACTCTTTCTCAATGAGAACCCTAAGTGGTAGCTACTAGACACTACATTAGAAGGCTCTAATAAAGTCAAGAGAGTCTTCACTAGGCATTACATTTATGGTCGGCAGCTTACTAAGCATAGATTGCTTGATCTCGTAATTCATGGACCTAGGAGAGAGTATAATGCATGAAGGGTTACTAGACACTGAAGGTAGCAAGAACTCTCTTAAACTATGCCACTAATCTCTCTCATTCCTAGGTGGGTTCATCATTCCAAGTTGATTCAAATTCTTAGAAAGTGGATTATTCAAGTTTTTATTTCTGTTAACTTCCATTTTGAGCTTGTCTTTGTTCTTTTTCACTTCCTTGAGGTGCTTATAAATTTCAAGATTACCAGGTACTAAGTTTTCAGAAATATACATGGTTTGCATGTAGCAGGTTCACAATATTTTTTTGAATGTCAATTTTCTTTTTGCAGATTTTTTTAGTTTTTTTAGTAATTTTTTATTTTTTTATATGCGATTTTTTGTTTGGTTTTTTTAATGTTGCACCTAGCCTCCCCGGAAACAGCGCCCAAATTTTCATGCTCGCACATCATTGGGAATGGGTGACAAACTAAAATTTATAACCTACTTACTACTTATGATAGTGGCAAGACATGGTCGAACCACAGGGAGGCCTCATGTTGTATTTGGCGTTCTAAAAAAATAAACTAAAAAAACACATAGACAAGAACAAGAAAAAACAGTAGGTGATGGTGAAGAGGAGTGAGTGAGAATCAGTGTGTGAAGAAGTGAAGGTGAATTCATGAGTGAAAGGGGATTAGATAGAGCAGAAAGGGAAATTGTTGTGTAAACAACGAATAAATGAGTAGGGGAGGATGTCTACTGGCCGATTCACTATTGCTTAGCCCTGTTCATGCACTAAAGTTTTAAAAATATGGATCTGAATAAATGTAACTGGCCAGATTTTTCATCTGGTCAGTTTATGATGAAATAAATTTTACAGTCCTTCGACTATAAATGTAATTCCATCCAATGACGATAATGAGTCAGATGTCACTAGACTCAACTTGTCAGTTGAGTTAAGCCTGTCTCTCTCATTTGAGCATAACTCACTTGTCAGAGAGTTCCTCAAATTGACACAATTTTCATTAAAATTCAATCAAGATTGGTTTTCACTCGACCTTTTTGTTTTGAACATAAATCCATTCCAAGTGAGAGAGACATGCCATGAAATGATGCAGTTCATGAATCAGACTAAACAAACCTAATCAATCATCTTATTCCTCCCAAATGAATTTAAATGGACATAATGGTTGGTTTTAATGGAACAATAGAATAAGAAACAATTAAGTTCATGCTAAAATGACTTGCAGAAAATCAGAGCACAAGGAAAAGAAAATCGTTCGTCTCCCTGATTGATCTCCTGAAGTTCTAAATTCCTGCTGCTCAATGGTGGATGCGATTCTGGAATGTGCTCGACATCCTGCCCTGGGAATCGAGGTGTGAAATGCTCTGATTCGCTGCTCTCGGTATTCCAATCTTCTCATGATGAAGGATACTATGTGTTTTCTAGCTCTGCTCTCCCAGTCTGAATCAAAGCCTCACTTCCTATATCGAGTTCCCTCTATTGATGTCATTCAATAAATGATGCCCCTACTGCTATCTGAATGATTTTGTACCCTTCATGTATGCTAATGAGTCATAAAAGTCTCTGGAATCTCACCACAAATGTTCCCTGGCCTCCACGTGTAGCTTTCACTGTGCTGCTCCTCCCACCCTGGTCACTGGAGCAGTTGCTCCTAAATGTATTAAAATGATGCGCGCAACTACAAGTAGAAAACCTTCCTCTGTAAAAAAATGCACGTGAGTCAGTTACGAAAAAATGACACTATCCTTATATATATTATATATTTATATCACTACTAAAAATTAATAATAATAACAACTTATTAATATATATATTATAAATATATAAATATATATATATTATAATACCTAAATTATTAGTAATATATATTTAATAACTATTTTATTTAACTAATACATATATTATTATAATATATAAAATCTCATATTCTATTTATTATTATGCCTATTGTTATTATTATATACTATATGATATATATGTATTCTAATAAATAATTTTATCAAAATAGAATATAAAAATAAACGAAAAGAATAAATAAAACACAATGAGGGGCGGGGGGGTCTTCGTGCCACGCGGTGTGGATAGAGGGAAGGGGGGAGACAACACTTAGGTGGTCTCAATGCAATGGGTGAGTGGCGAGATGAGCCGACGACTCGTTTGGAACAACGGTGAGATTGATGCGGCTTAGGCGAAGAGGGGGTTTGTGTTTGAGGCTAGCGCAAAGAAGGAGGTTCCGTGGTGAGGAGGAGATGCGGCTGGGGTGTGGCACAGGGGGAAGAAGGTGGCAGTCCACGACTTGAAGTGGGAGACAGTGGCAATTGAGTTAGGGTTGGGTTCTGCACAGCGAAGCTTTGGCGGTACTATACTTGAAGGAGAAGGCGGTTTAAGGGGGGATGAAGCAAGGAGGCACAACATCTAGGGATTGTGACAGTACATGGTATGGATTTGGTGTATTTAGATCTCGGTCTTGATTTTGGGAATCGACGTTTGGTATATGTTTGTTCTTGATGGATTCATTGTTGCTACATCTCAAAGATGTAGTTGAATATTTAATTTGTTTCCTATTCTGTTGCGAGTTTCATTTTCTTTGATGAGGTTTCTTTCTACCATTTTTGTGAATTCTCCATGTTACTGAATTATCGCTTTGGGGAATTTTGATGATGTTGGTTTGCTGCGTGAAGGAGTGGTGACATTTGGATTGGTGATGTGGTGAGTGAGGAAGAGATACGGTGGGACAATAGTGGTGAAACGGTGAGATAGGTGAAGATATTAAATGGTGGATGGGCAGAGGAGTGTGGTAGGGTATTATAGTGAGACAGTCACCGTGATAAAATGGTGGCATGACAACAGTGAGTGAAGTGGTGTGTGGGGCTGAAGGAAGCACCATGAGTGAAGCTCACTATGAGACCGTGCCACCGTGACTGTGCCACACCACCTGCAAAATAAACATAACAAACAATTAAATAAACTAAAAATTGATTAAAAATTTAAATTGGATAAAATTAATAACTAAATAAATAAAACCTAGTTAAATAATAAAATTAATTGGGTTTTATTTAAATGAATGAATTTATTTGTATTAAAATTTATAAACAAACATAGTTTAAAAACAAAACTACAATAACTAAAGTCGCTTTCTTACATTAATCAACCAATTAATTAAATAATTAATAAAGTAAATTAGATAATAATAAATATTAATTGAATAAAATTAAATTAATTTAAGTATTAAAAGACTAAAAAACCAAAATGAGTTATTTATTTACAATTTAAATAATAAATAAATAAATAATTAAATTAATGAATTACAAGCTAACTAGAATAAAAAATTGTAAAAATAAAAGTGTAAAAAATAAAAGTCAAATCCGTAGGAATAATTTAATTTAATAATTATTTAAAAATACAATGATGAATATAAAAAACACATGATTAAAACCAAAAAATGATTATTTTAAATACCAAATTCAAAAACACAATAATTATCAATTATTTAATAAAAAAACATTTCAAAATAATAAAATAAAAAAAATCAATAAAAAATACAAAAAGGATGTGGCAAAGAGTGTTAAAACAATGCCACATCAAGAACCATGAACTTGATGATGACATAGTTGCTGAGACAATGGTGTTTTAGAAATGTATGTGTATTAGGGGAACCATATAAGGGTTTAGTAATGGTTATGATCAGTGGATCAGGCTTTAGTGAATAAATCAAATCTTGTTTGGAGTTTCACAATAGAATCTCCTTTTGTGTTTTATAATATAACACTCTGAGATGAGTTTTGATGAAAAACATACATAGGTTGGGTTTATATAGTAAATGGAATGAGGCTTTTTAGGGATGAGGAGTTTGATGGAGGGGAGATTATATAAAACCATGCTTGAACATGTTGGATATTCAATGGAAATGTGAATTTTCTCCATTGGTGGATGATTCATTTTAAAATCCATGAATTAGAATGAGGTTCTTATCAATTTAAAATCTAAACATGATGTCTTCAGATGAGGTTTATGCTTTTGTAGAAGGCCCAGGGTTTTATGACAGAACTAGATAGGAAACAAATGAGTCGGGTTTCAGAAAACATCCCCAATAGTGGATTTACATCATGAATATGATTTATTAAATGAATAGGTTTCAAGAGGTGTGGAAAGGAATAATAAAAATATGAAAAATATGGCCCAATTCCACTTACCAAAAAAAAATTGTGCGACCCTTGTGTGACACAGTGAAAATGCCATGCTACATATGTATAGTTTTTAAAGGGGCTCGACCCCTCTTCCTTCATTGGGAAACCAAGGGAGTGCATGGGTGGGTACTGTAGAATACTCCCCACCCCATTTATTAATATTTATTGTAGTTCTTTGGTGTGATTTTATGAAATTAGTGGATAAGATATACCTCTTCCTTACTTCAATGTTGTTTCTCCATCATTTTCACTAAATTCAGAAATGTTCATTTTTGGCCAAAATGACGATTTCCCTAGAGGATGGTGGAATCAAAATATTCCATATAGGATTCTTTGAAACCTCGAAAGAGGGGATTATAAGATGAATTTCTACAATATTTGTATTCTGATCCAATGAGTTTCGACTCTATTTAGATTTTACAAAGGGGCTTCCCAATATAAATTTTATCAGGCTATTGAATCAGAAGAACTGATTGGGGAATTTTCAATACACAAATTTAGTGATGAATATAGATTATAAGGAATGTTTCTTATAATTATTTTAGATTATAAAAATAACATGTGGAGTTAAATATTCTGAGATAGAATATAATTATGTAATTATAATTTCTATATTTAATTAATTATTATTTCTTATAAAGAGTTTAGTACATTGATCTTTGAGATGAGCTCAGTTGATTAAGAGAAATTATGGATGAGATTAGTGGGCCTTTAAATATGCTATAGAACATTGAACTCAACAAGAGGAAGGAATTTTTAAAATTAAGTTCTTCTATAAGAACTCCATTTAGTATATTTTGTTTTTTTATATCACATCCATTATGTGCAGTCACACCAGAATGATATACACATGGACAAATGAAATTCATCACTATTTCATAGATGATAATTATATATTTAGACCTCCCATGGACCCATATGGTATTTAGTGTTGAGGATTGGACTTGCATCCACCAAAGGGGTGTGCCATCCCTCGACACTAGGTTGGGTTGTGAGTGGAACAAACATAAATCCCCTAGATTAAATAGTTTTTTATTATGATAATTTTATTGTTTATAATGAGAATAATCAACCTAGATTAAATGTGATAATTCATCATGTAATTAAGAATTTGGATAACGACTTAATAGAAGAATGGATATGATGATATGTGTAACGGTATCTATGATTAAATGATAAATGAAGTGGTAATAGTTATAATTATCAGAACATATGATAACCTTGAATAATTTAATACATTTGTTGTTAATTGATAACTTGTTATTTTGAAAACCATGGCCTAACATATGGATTTACATAATCTCTTAGAACAGAATTGGATGGATTAAAATCAGTCAATTTTCATGTCAATGGGTTTTGGGCCAAAATGGTAAATTAATGGAATTAGTTCATGTTATTATGATAATTGGGAAATTTCCTTAACAGAATGTATCAGAATAAGATAAATTACAATTTAATGGGTAAAATATTATATATTATGATGATATTATAGATAAGTTTGGTTCTTAAACATGTGTTTTTTTCTATATTTTTTTTATATTGACTCTATTATAATTGATACCTAAGGGATGATTGTTATATGAGGGTTTATGTTATGATTGATTCTTGAGTCAAAGTTGTTATATATTTTTTGACATTATTTGATGATATGACATACACATGTGATGTGTTCTAGAGATCCATATGTGATTCCTAAGGGAAATTTTCATTTTTATGAATAGACTGAGGGTATGTTTCACAGTCAGTGTATTTTGAAGGGAGATATCCTTATAAGGATTATAATAGTTATGATGTAATGATTATAGATAATAGACCGATTATTCAATAATTCTTATAGGGATTGGCCCAGTTGTACTGTAATTTTTTTAGGGTTTGGTTTGGTTATGATGTAATGCATATAGGTCTTGGATTGGTTATACTTTAATGTTTATTTCTATTGGCCTAGTTATGTTGTCATGTATATAAGGATATTCCTAGTCTTGGTGTGATGATTAATTATTATACCCTGAAATATTTATGAACATGGTTGGCATGGTTATGTGGAATGCTCAGGGATATTCAGCATAGATCCAAAACAGGTTTGGTTGGTGGAAACCTATATCTCGAGGGTCAATGGATTTGATTTATGTACAATATCAATTTTATTAGATTAATACCCTTATCTATATCTTATTTCATGAACTATATACTCAGACTGGATTTGTTTAAACACCATTGGTGGGGTCCAATTGAGTTTTACCCACCCCCTACACATTTCTCCATTGAACTAAGGTAGCTAATCAGCTCTTACATGTTCATTAAATGCACACATTGGGTGGGGGCCTCAGACAACATGGTCAAAAAGGATAACTCTATTGGTATCTGAATAATGGATGAGGTTTGACTTGGGTATACAGTTTAGACTTATTTTCTTAATTTCTTTTATTTTATAATGTATTCATGATTGTCCTCGAGGGTAGTTTTTTTGTATGGTTCATCATGGTTGCTCATTCCTTTACCATATTCCATGTATTATTACTAGAAGTTATTCATTTATTTGTGATATGATTATTTATGGACATGGTTGAAATTTATGTGTTTATTTTCAATTTTAAAACTCTAATATAGTGTTTATAGGTTCCTAACTACCATCTTATACCCCCACCATTAGTCATAATATTTTGCACATGTGTAGGTGTGACTGAGGTCTAGTGGCGAACCAATAAGACCACTGGTTTTATTGTGAGTTGGGGCGGGATGTTATAAATATAGTGAAAAAGTGTCTATAAGAATGTCATGAAACCATGTAAACCAACTCTCCAACCAATGAATGACTTCTAAAAGCATTTCCTAGGAAATAAAATATCATTAGACTCAACAACCATAACCTTGGAGAAACTCTTGGGAATCCACCAGTACACAGATCACTAGGTGTGAAGTGAATCCATCCCAAATCATCTCATTCTTACCACTCATCAATGGGGGGGGGGTATCCCACCTAAACATATCATATATCACATTATGGGAAAGTGAATCCCTCAAATTAATCTCATATATCTAGGTATAAGTCACATATCTGAGGACTATTTCATAGGAATACCATTTTTTTATGTATATCTTGGTGGGAAGTGTGTCCCACCAGTATCATATCAATAGTATAAGGAATAATTGTTGGATCTTAGTAGAACATCCAAGGAATCCCTTATATCACAATAAATCTTTGTAGATAGTGTATCCGAACTTAAAAATCTCATATAAGAAACTAATAAGGTCCAACCATCTTCTCAACCCCATCTTATTATTTCAAGATCTACCACTCAAGTGAATGACATATCATCATCACTCACCATACCGGGATCACAAAACTAATTCATATTCTAAGGTGACACCTGTATAAAACAATACTCTTTCCCAAAGTAACACTATCTAAGGTTGTGTATTCATTGAAGCATCCTCTAGGTCACCTAAGCCACACCGTAATAGGGACACCCAATAGAGTTACATAATCCCATTATCATACTTTAGGTTAACATCATTTACTCAAAGGGCATAACATCCCTTGATGTCATTGTACGCACATCACTACCTCATTGGCCTCATAAGTTATCTTTCATCAATGTCACAAAAGGTAGATGGCCTTAAGCGCATTACCTATTCAATTTCTCATTCCTCACACACCCAACCTATCAATAAGTCCTACCTAGGGTATACTCAACCCGTACTCATATACTATATGGAATATAACACCCACACAATCCACTAATCAAATATCCAAATGGATATAAGGGGTTTTAGGATCCCATATGCCCATTCCCAAGTCTATTCATCTCAACTCATCACCCACCTATACCTGGTGTTCCCTAAGGGAACCTTTATAGATCAACATCATTCATTTAATTAATTTACGTTTTACCCCTCAGGGTTTAGGTATTATAATTTGTGGAATCATAATCAAGTCCTCAACCTTCAATGATTGAGGAATCAAGCTAGTGCATAAGGGTCCCTAATGGTCCATAACACTTTGTTCAATTTATTTAGGAATTTTATTTTAAATAAATAGCATACTAAAATTTAAAATGAAAATCACCTTCTTTGGAGAGATTTAATATCACATGAAAACTTATATAAATGAAATCAATTTCTATAGGCGTATTCTCAAGGGACCACATACCTAAATTTAGAGTTATCATCATTTTAATTAATATCCTAACCATCTTTTCCTAGGATCGTCTAGATCACAAAAATAGATCGATAACCTATCTCACACCATAACATAAAATAATTTACAATAAATTATTTATAATTAATTATTCAACTCATTTATGATAATTTATAATTATTTCAAAACTTAATTTCAATTTTTATAACACCTAAAACTTATCTAAAGATATATTATTACCAAATCCTTGAGCAACAGGGTGATTTACACTCCTAAAAATCAACTAATCCTACGATATGACATTAAATTTTATTAATTATAAAAATTATAATTAATTAAACAATCTAATTAGTTATAAAAATTATAACCAATTAAATAATTTTATTCAAATAGGAATAAATGCCTAAAAGTCACTTGGTTCTCTCACTGCACTAAAACTGTGACCAACCACACAAGAACAGTTTGTGGCATGATCCTTCCATCATCCCAAAAAAAGTTCTAATCAGTCAAAACCTAATCCTATTTAATAAAAAAGAATAAATAAATTCACCAATCAATTTACCTTTTATGAAATTGTGTGTGATGTCATGTGATCATCATATTAGGGAATCCTTTTCCCATCGCACACAAAAGCCCAATCATATTGAGATGATTCTATCATGATTCTATATGATCTTCATAAAAACCCTAAATCAGGATGCATGAAGTGATTAAAAACATATTAGAAAGTACAAATATAAAGTATGGGGAGACACACCATGATTCAACACCACGACTACATCAAATCCACCTCATTTCCATATTGGATCAAGAAATAAGAGAGGGGGTATAGACCCTCTTGTTTTTTCACACATTAGGGAGGAAGAGAGGAGGTTAAGGGGTATTAAAATTAATGGGGGGGGGGGGGGTTCATAAGATTTTAAGCCGTACTGGTATGAAAAATTACATGAATGAAGGCATATGATATTTCCCGAAAATCCTCCTAATGGGTTTGAAGGATCCTCAACATGCCTATAAAAATGGGCAATCCCTCGCCCTCCTTCGATAATTTTCATAGATGAAACACCCAATACCAAATATCAAAATTCCCAACACCATACCATAGCCCCTCCATGATTTATATTTTCCACTACACCATGCACAAAAAAATTCACTTAGTGTGGTGGGCCAACCTATGCTCCGCACCCATCTAAGGTAAAACTACTAGCACATTATCAGTTTGTTCCCCTCCTCTACTAACCATTTTGACAGAACCACCCCTATTACCATGAGGAGATCTTTGATATAGATCTCCCTGTGGTTAGCTAAAACATATAGGACAAGGGGAACATGGGGTAGATTATGTTGTGGTTGGCCTATAGGCCCCCCAAGTACCTTCCAAGACTCCCAATCCCACTCTATAGCCCCTCGTCAACACTAAAAACACATATGGGACCATACAACATTAAATATAAAAAATATTTTTGAATTATCAAAACCTAGTAAGACACAGGGTTTTAAAACCTCACACCCATATCATTTCATATTCATGAGAAGACCCAACAATCCTTAAATACAAATGGTAACCTTCTACATTTATCAATTCATTACCATATCATCACATTCTACTCTAGAATGATAAGGAATTTTCTTATATGTGACTCTAAACCAAGTTTTATTATTCATCAAAATCTAATCCATCACTTTACACCATTTTTGAATCAATAAGATGGTGCATACCCACCTCATGTTTCTTAAGAAACCATTCTGTTACTAGTACATTCATCACCTGATTCAGGGTTGTAATACTGGGAAATTTATAATATTTTTTTATGTAACTAAGTGTTATTTCATTGATATATTACTTTACACACAACACCAAATCTAAATGAACTAGGATATACTATTGAAATATTATAATTTAATGTGATGGTTATCACATTAATGTCAGATTAGTGGGTATAAATAAGAATAAATAAATAATAAAAAGTGTAATTTTTAAATAAGTATAAAATGAATTCTTTAGTTATCAATTTATATTAAAATAAAACAAAAGTAATTTTAATGTAAAGGAGATATGTTTTTTGAAAAACAATTTCTTATGCGTGAAATGTGTTTTTATCTTATTAAATTAAATTAATCAGTATTTGTGAATGATTTTAATGATATTTATATATATATTATATTGAATTTAATCTTTTAACATTCATTTAATCTTTTTTCAAGGCATGGGATAAGTATAAATCTAGTTTTATTCTTAGAACAGTATTTTTCTACGAAAAATTTTTCATTGATTTTTTCACACTTATTTTAAAATGAATTTATACCACATATATAAATTTAGACATGAATATATTATCCCATATTTGAATTTTTGGCATTCAATTTTTTTAAAATGTACTCTTTAATTTGGTCATTATGAATAGTAATGTTGGTAATTTTTTGTCATCTCAGTATGGGTAGAACATGTAAAATAAGGCTAAAACATTGAGATAAGGCTTTATAATTTCTCTAAAATTTTCATTTATCATATATAATGAGTGGAGTTATGATATTTTCATAAAACTATTAAATATATATCCATTTGGTCCCATTTTTTTGATTATGACCTTTATATTAATTTAAGATAATAATAAAAAATGTCCCTTCATTGACCTTATTACCTCTATATATTTTATCATAAGGATAAAAGAGTATAAGTTTATTTATAAATAATTATTTTAAATATTAATTAATTTTTTTATCAGACTAATTTTTTAATATTTTTTAGTGATTGATTAATTACCTTAAATACTCACGCAGTGCCGACACATCTTTTATTAAATTAATAGAAAAATAAAATAAATGATTTTAAAAATATTAAATGTAATGAAATTTTGGAGAATTATTGTGTTCCAAAAATTTAAAATATATATATATAATATATTAGTATTTTTCATAGGTTTATATTTAAATTATATAGAGGCCATATTATCTTTAAAGTAAAATTAAATAAATAGTGTCAAGAATGACATTAATGATATTTTATGATAATTTTTTTAATTAAAGTAACTAAAAATAATAAAAAACATAAAATTATATATTTATGGTGATAATGAAAAATAATATTCATCTATTTTCTATTTATGAGATAAATTTTACCGTATATGAAAAATTAAAACCTTTTAATATTAAAAAATATATTGTTGTGGTTAAGATTAAAATTGGTTAACCAAGGGGTGAAACCAAAAGATATGGTTTAAAATCACAAAAAAACAAATATAAATGTATTAGGAGTATTATGTTTTGACCTTATAATATTTTTATACAAATCTATGTACATTTTAATGAATTATTTTTGAGGATGACTTAATTATATTTTAATCTTTATTATAATTTCATTTATTTCAATTCCATCCCTTATAAAAGGATAAACATTCCGTATTTTATTTACACAACTTTGAGCCATATATATAGACCAAACCATGTATAATTATCTTATCACCATCCCTATCCACAAATTATTAGTCCCGGTCTTCGAAAAGTACCGTTCTATGGGACCATATGAAAGGATCCAAAGGAGGTATCCTAAACAAGAGGTAATCGTCTTACCCGACATCTTTAAATTTATTTATTCCTCTAAAAAACTATAAATATTTCATATTCATCATAAATTAATAAATTCAGTGTCATAAATATTATGATTTTTTTGATAATCATGAAACCACCATTATCCTCCCACTTTTCCATCAAATGGTAGGTGAACTTATAGCTCATGTATAAAAATAGACAAACACCTCCCCAAAGTGATAAAATCAATTTTCATCACTGAAATTCATGGACTAGTATTATCATGAGCTTAATATTTATAAATTATATTTATGAAACTATTATTATTTTATAGTTATAATATCATATCAATGTTCTTACCTTCTAGTCAGTTAGGAAATGTTAACGTCGCTCATGAGTAAGTTTGGACTACCACATGCATGAAGTGATGTGATTAATTTTTCATTTATGGTCTACATGTATGGTAAAATAGATATATTTAATGAAAATATATGATATAATAATGAATTGTAAATCTTTATTATTATTTATCTTTCTTTCATTCCATATTTTAAAATTTTAAAACAATGTTCATGCGTACATACGACCTAGAGTCTTTGTGAACAGTGAAATTAATTTTTCTATCTATATCCTTTATGGATGACTCTATATATATAATTATTATATATTAAATTAAAATCATGTTTAGAATTCTTGAGATTATGGGACCATGATCAAATTACATGGACCAAAACTATCAAACCAAAATTTGCATGAAAAATGTAGTAGTGAACAATAAAAACTGTGATTTCAGTAAAGAATTTTTAATAAATAGTTGTTGAAATGTTATATGTTGATCATATATGATATTATATTTATGTACATGACTCTTTTATAAAATTATAAAAAAGTTATTTTTTCATACAGGATATTATAGAACTTTCAAAGTAAGTGGAACTTGAGGTAAGTGTTTTATGTTACAATCTCATTGTTTACTGATATTTGTTTATGATAATGTTTTCAATGATAAAATTTCATGATATAACTATAAATAATATCATTAATTTTATTCTACTCAATTTATTTTTGGATAATACATGTTTTAATTTCATTTTCTCCCCTCAAGTACTCATGATACCGAATTAGTTTTTATGGAAAAATATATTTCAATTATCTTTTCAGTTAAAAATAATTTTTATTCCATGTCCATGTTTTCTAAAATTATTTATAGGAATATTTTTATTATACTATTATTTTTTAATGTCAATTATACCCATGAATAATTTTTTTTAAATGGTTAAAATGGAATATTCTTATCATTTTATAAACATGTTACTTTTGATTTTTTTACCGAAACTGCGAAAGGAATCTTTAATTTAATATACACAAAATAAAAAAATTATGCAATTATAAACACTCAATAGTTTAAATCTTCACTTAAAATTTTATATGGTTATTTTTAAAATAAATTATTTTCATTAATATATATGAAATTTTTATATTTTAAATATTTTATTTCAAAATGAAAAAGGGTAATATCATTAGAAAATATGCCTTATATATTTTAAATGTATTTTCATCTATGACCCTTTGATGCCACTTATGATTTACTAGGGATATGATCCAATGATACCATGAAATTTATTTATTTGGATGGATTATGATTATGATTATTTAAGTATGATTCTATGACATTTTTTCCACATGTTAATTATGTTATGATGTAACCTTTTTGAAATATGTTTCTTTTCCACAGTTTTTATTATGAAACTATGATGAAATGTTTATAAAACCTGTTTACACTCCACTAGTTATGATATGATGATTTATTTATGATCTTTTGGAATAAATATGTAATATTTTTTATTATCTGGAATATGGGCCTAAAAATATATATCCCTCCAATTGATTGGGTAAATAGAGTCATGTCATGAGATAATAAGGAATAGAACGAGGAGTGGAACCTGTTCATTAAAGGAATCTATCCACTATGATAGACTAGGGAGTGAATTTTAAATAAGTAAATGATAGTTTTTGGATGGAATAAAATAAATTATGATAGTAATGAAAATGATCATTGAATACAGTGAGAATGATTTTCTATGCTTATGTGTATGCCACATGCTTATGCTTTATGAAAATTTTATGCTCTCATAGCTCATAATATTTTAATGCTTTTCAATTAAAGTCTTATAAACTGCAATATTTATGACATGACTCAAGATTATGATATTTTATATGAAGAAAATTATTATATTAAAATTTTAATCTCATGTTCTCTTACCATTATTCTCATGCTGTATTTAAGTTATAATTGTTATCTCCCTATTTAAACCTTATTGAGTATCTAAGCTGACCCTTACTTATGTTTCATTTCCTAAGGTTATGAATATTGGATTTAAGTATGATATGTATAATAAGGGTGATAGATATTATAAACCCAGTGGTATATGATGTGTATATATTATTAATAAGTTTTTTATGTTTCAAAGTATCAAAACATAAAAAACCTATATGATTCTAGTGTACATTATGACAACCCTTGTCGTTATGACACATTAATTCACAATTTGTAACATAATAATACCAATAGTACATCCAAAAATGTCATGAATAATTGTGTATTTTGGAATTAGGTACATGGAATAACATCTAAAACATGGGATACAATAAAATTATTTAAAAAAACCTTATCATCTTATTATAAATCATCGGCCCTCTAAAACTACATAGGATAACCTGGGGACGTACATAAAAAATGGATGATATATAAAGAACCATAAGGTAATAAACAAATAATATCATGAATACAGTATTAAATATGAGAAAATAAGAATTTATGTGGTACATAAAAGGGGTTAGAATCATAAAAATGAACAATAAGTAATAGTATAACATGATAATATAAAGGAAACAAGGGAAATTTGGAAACCAATTTAAACATGAAATCATAAACATAAGTCAAGGATAACATCCAAGACATAATAAAATGGTGGAAAGGTAACAAAATGGATTATTTTCACTCTATAATACCATAAATTAAATATAATGAGACTAAAACATTAACTAATTCATTAGAGATCTACATGATTTTGGGTGCACCCGTCGCTTTAATATCAGGTACATGCATAAGTGTTCCATATAGATCATTCAAAATAAGATAATATTTTATCAAATTTAGTTCCAATATAATGGAATGTGGAATAAATACATTGAATTCCACAATAAAATAAGTATAGGTATTTCTAGTTGAATACACATGAGTGAAAATAGTGATGTCATTCACAATACAAAGGTTTGACATGGAAAAATTGCAGAGCCATTTCGACAGAAAAATAATTGTACTTAAACATTTATAAATAATTTAATGTGAGTAAAAGGGAATTATAATTTTTTAAAATAAAATGGATATTAAAATTAATGTGTGAAAACATATCCAAACATTAAGAATTGGAAATAAAAGTCATAAAATGAAGACTATTCTTGAATAAAGAGGGGAAGGAAAAAATCCCTTACCATGAGAGTGTGACTCAAAACTCTTGGGAGGAGTTTTTTGAGATCTTAGTGAAAAATTTGAGGGATATAAGGATATAATTAGAGATTAGGGTCATGATATATGGTTCCTTATTTAAGATTAATGGGATATTTGGTGGGTTTATATAGGAAAAGAGAGAGGAATTATTTATTATTTCCCAAACATAGGTTTTGAAATCTATATAATAATGTAATCAAAACAAAAAAACCTACAATTTTTTATTTCAAATAAGATATATTCCTTTTATTTTATAAGTCCAAGGTGTTAAATCATTAAAATATCACCCTTTGTTATGTGTAAGTGAGTCATGTTTATAAAGAAATTTTAATACCGTAAAATATAATATAGGTTTTGGAGGATTTATAAAAACATTATAAAATTTAAAAAATAACTTCAAAATAATATTTATTCTACATGGGAAAATATATATTTGTTCATGGATACACTTAATAGAATTTATTAAATCACTTTTGGGCCATTGATGTCATTATACCCACAATATATTTATACCGTATTTAATTTTTACCCAACTTAGACTGTCTCAAAAAATTATGCAAAATTAACTGTTTTATAATTTTTGACATTTATTATTCAAAAAATTGTATTTTTTTACCCAAATAATTTTCAAAATACGTGAATTTATAATTTTAAATGAATAATATATATTTATTAATAAATGTTTGTTTTTTTGGCAGTAAAAGTTTTTGAACCCCTATAAAAATTATTTTTGAGTTCATAAAATTATATTACTAACTATAATTAATAAATATTACTTAATATTAATAATTTCTGAAAATAAAATTTATTTCAAAAATTCCTTAAATCCTCAAAAGAAATGTCATAAGTGAATTACCAAAAAAAATACAATTTGTGTTTTATCAAATCCAAATAAAAATCATTTATAAAGTAACAATAATAAGAAGTAAATATTTCCATTAAGCTATTGAAAATAATGTACAAATATTCATATTACAAAGGAATTTATATATAACCCTTTATTACACTATAAATCTCCCTAATGGTATGTTTTAAGATGATTATACTTCTGTTGGATGGATCGATGTACATGGTTTGGGTCGTGATTTCAATTATCTTGAACATCTATTGTAAATGGTTTCACTTGTGATTTAGTTATTCAATATAAGAGTGATCTTGGTCAAGGTATAATATTAGTGATGCTATCTCCCTTGTATGCTCATATAAATGGGCTTCATAGGGTACAATCCTTTTAGTTTAATCCAATTCTTCTTTTGTCTACGTCAATTGGATTTATCATAACACTATATTTATACTCATCATATGAACACTATTTAATGGTTATTTTATCAATGGTTATGTGGAATAATGGTCTTTTAAATATGATTTTATATAATAAAACCATACAATTTCATGTGTTTTCTATAACCATAATTCCTAATAGGACATTTGATCGTACCACAATTCATTGTTTTATTATACCCTTATACCAATGTATTAAACTAGTTTTATATTTAAAATTACAAGTATAATAACAAATTTAACAACAATTTTAAATCAATTATTTTGTGATTAACACTGTTAAAAAGGACAATGTTACATGTTTTGATAATTACATTGTAGGTGGAGGTGATTTGGAGAACCCATGATGAAATCCAAGAAAAATGGGCCAATTACAATATGATACAAGGAGACCAGTGGACTCAAAAGAATATTTCTACTAAATTGTGGATCCAAATAGGATGAAACATTTTTTTATGGTCCAAAATGTAATGATCTACATTTCATGTGAAGGAACAGAATCCCAAGTCGTCAATTAAAAGCCCCAAATGGACTGATCTGTCCAACAGAACTAATCTACACAAGTTCAAAGCTTTTCCTCAATATTTTACCCATATCTCTTATTATATTATAAATATAGACACCATATTTGACATGGAGGTATAAATAGTTTCTGGAAACATGTTTATAGTTTTGTTAAAAGTTATTTATGACTGTTTTACTGGCCAAAACCATGGACCAAAAGGATTATCTAAATCAGGGTTCCCAAAACCACATCCCACTCTACCAATTAATTGGCACCTTAGGGACCCCATTTGTGAGTTTGACAAGGATGTAAGGTTCTTCAATTTTGGAGTCCCAAAGGGGTCTTTGCATTTTCCCTAGAAGTTCTAGATAATAAGATAAGTTCTACTTCAACATCTTCTTCTTCCTCCTCCCCTCCCATGGATTTCTAAACACATTGTGATCACCTGGGGAGGAACGTGATGTAATCCCGAGCTTCATGTTTCAATTATGTTGAATGATAATTTTAATTCCATGTTGTATATTGTATTTTTCCATCCTATATTTTTATTTAATTGAGTTATATATTGGTATTTTATACTCAAACTCAAATGATCATGTTTGGGGGTACCCATTCATGTGATGTTTCACACATCGTTCACCCCTTCTTCTTCCCCCGCACAATTATATTGTTTGTGTGGTTAATATTGTTTAATTAAACTAACATAAACAATATCATGGACAGGTAATTTCAATCCATGGTAACACATTTAAATAACATATAAATATATACAACACATCAAGTTCTTCTTTTGTTGCCTTGGTGAGTTTCAATTATGACGTCGAACATAAATCACCCAATCATCAGCGGTGTTCGGTGAATCATTGTGTGTTTTAGACTGAACCCTAGGAGGTATCCTAGAATAAACTCAGTAACAATATGTTACTAATTGTTACAAACATGGAATTAAAATATCTATACCCTTTCTCTTGAAGCAATGAAGGATGAGCATCATGAGACTTCCCTAGGTTGATCATGTTTAATTAATCTTGTTCACTTCTACTTTTTTATCACCTTTGTTTTATATTATCTTATTTAATAATTAAACCACATGTTTCAACAAATATCATTCCAATTATATTTTTATAATAAAACCCATTTTTTAAAATTAATCATCTAAGGATCCGTTGAGAGATGACCTAGGGTTGCTGTTATACTGTAGAAATTCTAGTCAAAATTAAACATCTAATTTGACGCGCTCAAAAACATGATCAAATTTTGGCACCATTTCCAGGGATCTAAGATTTTTTTTTCTTTATTTCCATTTATTTATTTATTTTAATTCTTAATTAGTACTCATTTAAGTACCACACCCCCATTTTATTGTTTTAGTTTTAGTTTTCTATTTTTATTTTTTGGTTATTTAAGTGTGCTCTTTCTATCTCTCTATCTCTCTATATATCTCTTATTATTCTTCATATCTCTTTTTATATTTCTTTAGTATAACATTATATTATCCTTTCACCCTTATTAAGTGATTTTACCCCAATTCAATCATAATAAAAACAAACTTCAAAACTTATTTACATGATCTGATCAGAAAAAGAAAAATTGCATGAATTTGACCCTGAAATTAAAAAGAAAATTCACACAAAAATAAAGGCATCTATAGAAGGTCAATATAGTAAAACCAAGGAACCTCTTGTTAAACCTTAGGTGTTCATAAAAAAAATAAAAATTGAACCCAATAAAATCCAAGAAAACATGGCTACAAATAATACAACCTTAAAATAACTAACCACCCGGAATGTAGAGTACCAACTTGCGTACATCCAATATCCCGAGGAAGCAGCCAACATTGAGATGAGATTATGAATCATCCACTTAATTCCCAAATTTGATTTACTTCCTGGTTAGGACCCTCATAAACACTTTATGGAGTATCAAATAGTTTGCTCCACCACTAAACCCCAAAATGTGTCTGAGGACTTAATTAAGTTCAGGGCCTTCCCTTTCTCACTTGATGGTGTAGCCAAAGATTGGATATACTATTTTCCTACCAAGATTAAGGGATGGAATGAACTTAAAATATTGTTTTTAGAGAAGTTATTCCCTACCCCCCAAACTGCATCAATTAAGAAAAAAATTTATGGGATTATGCAATCACAAGGATAGAACCTTCATGAATACTAGGAGAGATTCAAAAGACTTTGCTCAAGCTGCCCCAACCACTAAATTTGTGAAAAACTATTAATCCAATACTTCTATGAGAGACTTATCCCCATGGATTTTGGAATGCTTGATGATGCATTTGGTGGTGCCCTAGATGATAAAACTATTTCTGCTTTTTGTGAATTAATAGTCAACATGGATCCAAATGCACAACAATTTGGTACATGAGATATTTCACCAACCCAAGGAGTTCATGAGGTAAGAAATTAATCTCTAGAACAAAAGGTAGATAAAAATCTGGATGAGATGCATACCCTTCTAATTCAATTACCTCAAGCACAAAGTAACTCACGATCTCCTCTTGTACCATTAAATTATTGTATTTGATCTGAACATACTCATTTTTTTACCAGAGCCCACAAATGCAAGATTCCCCTGAGCCTTTTGCAATCATGTTCCCAGAGCATCCATTCCAACAAGAATTTCCCTTTAAGCATGAACAGTTCATACCAAATCCAAATCTTGGGTGGCAAGCACAAACCCTGTATCGGTGAAGAATAAACTCAATCTACCATAAGCAGAATTGGTATCAACTAGGCCAAGGTATGCAACCTTCATATCCTTCAACTTCTCAAAACAGTCATCCTCACCCTCCTAAATCTTAGCCAAGCCTTGAGAATATGGTGAAGCAAATGGCAAGCCAGAACCTAAAATTCCCACAAACCACATAGTCATCTTTTTAAGACCTACAAACTCACGTGGGGAAATTGGAAAACACCATCGGTGAGCTCAAGATGCAAGGTTCATGGAAAATACCATCCCAACCCATTTCCAATCTAAAGGACAAGGGTAATTTATGTGAAATTTCACTTTTTATTGGTAAATAAATTTCTCCTTATAATTATTCTACGCAACAGGTATGTCCTCCTCTTCAAAACACTCTTTATCTACCCATAAAAGATTCCAAGGGAAAAAATAAAAATAAAAAGGGTAATAAAATTATCATTGATGCTTCAAATGAAAATCCATTTCTCTTACTATCCCCAAAGACTCTCTAAATCTAAGAAGATTTTTGAAAATTATATTGATAAAAAAATAATGGATACATTTAAAAAGGTTTAAGTTAACATTCCTTTATTGAATGTAGTTAAACAAATCTCTCGATATGCCAAATTTATTAAAGTGCATTGCTCCCATAGGAGGAGGCTAAAGGGGAATGATAAAGTCGACTTGGGAAGGAATATCTTGACTCTTATTAAACTTGAAATTCCATCCAAATGAAAGGATCCGATCACATTCATGATTTCATGTACCTTAGGGGAGACATTTTTTTCAAATTATATGCTAGATTTAGGTGCTTCCACAAATGTAATGCCTCACTCTGTGTATAATTCCTTATAGGTTGGATAGATTCAACCAACAGGCATTGTCGTGGAACTTTCCAACCAGAGTACTATGCATCCAACATGAGTGATTGAGGATGTCCTTATAAGAGTGTAGAATATAATCTTCCCCTCTGATTTATACATTCTTGAGAAAGAAGATACCTAAACCCAAGGACATGCCCCTATCATACTTGGGAGCACATTCTTTAAAACATCAAATGAAAATCATTAATGTTCACAAAAGTACTTTGCCCATGGATTTTGGTGGAGAAGAGATATTTTTTGACATCATTGTAGCTATGAAACGCCTCGTTAAAGAGAAATCCACTATTCCGGTATATTTGATTTAAGTGCTCTCAAACGATGAACTCACACACACAATTAGCTCCTCAAACCATACTCTGATTCATTTTCATCTTCTTCACCCATATATAATTTGTGTGTTGATTCATGTTTTTAGTGTTCTGTGGGTTCTACAAAATGTAAATTTTGTGTTTTGTTTGATGAGTGTGTTCATTATGAGGTACCCCTGACCGTTGATGATTCTACAAATATCATTTCCATATATTATCTTTCCTTAAAGAATAAATATGAGCAGATAGACAGTTTCATGGACCTTAGTCCCACTAAACCCCCTCCCTAAATCCAAGAACCACTGGTGTTTGAACTTAAACCACTTCCTTCTAATTTAAGATATGCATATCTTAAGGGTATTGACCAATTTTTTCCTGACCTGACCCTACCCAGGCTCGAGCTGCAACTACCTCAAGCCCGCCTTTATAGGCCAGGGGCTGGCGACAAGCACCGAAGGCTAAAAAACTCGGGGAGGCCTTTTCCAAAGTACTTGTACACACACATGCAACCCACTCAATGGAGAAGTGCAGAGAAAAAGGAAAAGTAATGTAACAACTGGTATAAACAAACTGCAAAGGTGAATCTACCTCTAAATAGAAAAAAGTGAGTGCTGAAGGTAAACTAAAAACAAAAGGGCAAAACAGGCTCCCAACCAGAAAAGTGCCACAACCCAAAAATAGGTAAAAAAAAGTAAAACAGCTGGGAGAGTCCCACACCTGGAACCCAACTACGAAACCGCACGTGGTCCAAGCTCCCGAACTCTTATGCTCCTCTATAGTAACGAGCAACCTGTCCATCATCTACAAGGGCACACCATGTTTGGGAAAATCCCAAGTAGGGGTGAGTATAAAAATACTTAGTAGGATACCCCGAAGGCTCGAGGGAGCAACAAAGGAGGTACCGTAGAGTGAGCAGTAGATCGAACAGGGAATAGTAAAGGAGTACAATAGAGAGTATAGTAAAGAGTACATCTCAACCCAACAAGAGGAAAGAAGTAGAATCGTCCTAACACAAGGAGATAGAAACGGTGAGAAGATGATATTCCCATAGAGCCTTCTCTACCTATAACAGGAGAGTAGAATCATCCATCCATGAGAAGCTAGACATGGAAAGCACGTGGCATACCCCGCACGTCTTCACCTCTCCTGGAAGGAGAGGAACCAAAACCCAGGAAGTGGGTACTGGAACAAGGTATTTACATATCCATATGCTCAAAAAAGAAACCCAAACAATATCTTAAGGGGATCTCCATCTCATAGCTCATACCAAGAAAGTCAGTCGCCAATAATCCCAGAAGTAAACATCATTGATGCCCAGTATCCTGCATTTCTGCCTTGAATTGCAAGTCAAGTGGCTCAAATCACCGCACCTCGACACTATTCTCTTTGGGCAGTACTAACTCACCCCGTAGGATTTTAGGTCACGTCACAAGGATGTTTCTCGGTGGGGAAAGCGGCCCCCATTCTTGAGAGTTCTGCGGAAAGTAAAACCACACCTCGTCACTATCACACAGTTGAGAGGTCTTATCAAAGTCAAAGCTTTCACATCACTGACCCGTACAACCAAGGGTCCTTCTCCGATAGACATGTAGAAAATCCGCAGACTAGCCTAGTAGAAAGGGATGAGTCTGAGAGAAATCGTCAGGAAACCCACTGCCCAACCCAGTTGGAGGGTAAACTCTAAAAGGTCATCACGCAACCCACTGCCCAGCCCTGTTGGAGGGTAAACCTTAAGAGGTAATCGGGTAACCCACTTCCTATCCCAACTGGAGGGTAAACCCTAAGAGGTCATTGGGTAAACCACTACCCAACCCCACTGGAGGGTAAACCCTAAGAGGTCGTCAGGTAACCCAGCCTAGCCCCGCTGGAGGGTAAACCCTAAGAGGTCGTCGGGTAACCCACTGCCCAGCCCCACTGGAGGCTAAACCCTAATAAGTTGATAGGAAACCCACTGCCCAGCCCCACTGGAGGGTAAACCCAGAACTGCTCTGGCCAACCCTTCCATATGGTACAACACTGGCCAATGGAACACATAGTTGGTATCACACAATAACCCGACTCTGGAACAACTAACCTAGCAGAGGGTCAGCGCCCATGTAGTGTGGGTCACACTGATGCCTAGAACTTTGTATAGGGATACACATCACGGTATATTTCGGAAGGAAGATATGATATCGGTACTCGGTGAGGGAGTCTGTGCCCAGGGCCCACTGGGCTCCACACCCAACTGGAAACAACCTCCTGGGAAGAGGATCAGTGCCTGCGTAAAGTACTGGTCACACTGAATCCACAATAACCCTACCAAAGAACACGAAGGGAAGTGATACTGAAAGCCTACATGGCTAAAGGAACAGGGGAACCCAAAAAACTCCACCGATCAAACCGTTGAGAAAAGAACCAGGGGAAACCACTCAACCCTACTGGTCTAAACCATCATTAATAGAAGGACCCTCTACGTCACGAGAGGTCAAAGGTACGTAAAGTAAAACACGGTAGGCACATAGGGCCCCCACGACCTGTGGACCTATCTCATCTCCAAACCACATAAAAAAACATTCTTGGGTACAAACTAAAACATATAAATCTAGGAAAACTCATATACTCCCAGAGTATACCACATTTCCAACCCAAAGGCTATCGTGCACACAATGTCCAATGTCAATGCAAAAGGGAGAAAAACGTAAGTTCTCCAACTTGCTTCCACCATGGCCCTAACATGGCCAACCACACCTCCTCAAACATTTACTTCACTCTCACAATTGTGCTCACAATCACACGCCAAGGGTTATCTGCAAACACCGCAGGAAGAAACTCCACCCATACACCTTTCATGCCTCCATATTTAATGAGATCTCGAATGAGGCTCTACACATCCAAACGAATTGTACCATTGTAATCCTCGTGGAAAAAAACATGAGATAGACTGTCTACTCGCCTAAAACAGATATCTGACAGAAAATTTTTCCAACACTGCTTTATACCCGAACAACGTCCCATGGTCCCGAGCCTCGGTCCCGAAAACCATCGTGCGCATCGCACTATTGCGATCCCCTTGAAAAAACATGTCAAATTTACTATTTACAAGTGTGGAATGGATATCTGGAGAAAAATGATGCATTTTGTCACATCACACATGAGCAGTGCTACGTGGGACCCACATCAAAGTCCCAAAGTGAAGCCAAAAGATTGCACCGTTGCGATCCTCTCGAAAAAGCACCCAAGATTGAATATTCACTTGTCTGAAACTGAGACCTGGTGAAGAGGATATAAATCACCTCCAACACCCAAAACGACCCTCGTGGGGCCTGCTCTACCATGATGAATTAAATCAGAAGGATTGCGCCATTGCAATGCCCTCAGAACGACACCCAGAATCGATTGCTCGCCCGCCCCGAACGGACGTCCAATGAAAAAATTGTTAAACGATGCACACAACTTAAAAGATGGGATGGGAGCCCATGCCTCAACTCCGGTTTCAACACCTAATACCACCATGGAAAACGTTTCCTCAACGCCAGGGTGCCAACACCGCTAACGGCACTCAAAACGGTCTCCGGATGTGTCTGTGCCGCCCAAAATGGGAACCCCCGGAATAACATCAATCCACTTAATGGTCATGTCATTCCACCGAGGCCCCCATCTCGGGAATTAAAAACCCTCGAAACCATATCAAAATATTTGTCTCGAGCTGAGGATTTTACTACTGCAGACGGCACGCAAAACGGACACCCGTAGTGAATGTTACGGGAGTCCGGAGTCAGAGCGGACGATCCCTTGGGTTGGACCGGCCCGCGGCTCAACTGTGCGGCCCGAAAATGGACCCCCATCTACCTTGCGCCTACCGGTCCCCACGTGGATGGTCATTGTCTTGCACGGAGACCTGCCGAAGGTGGGTCTCGGTCCCCGCATGGGGTCGCGCGCCCTGAAACCTAGTCGCGCCCCCGCACCGGCGAGCTCGCCCACCTCTTGGAGCCGCCACCTGGAGCCGCCGCCACGCCCCCTAGGTCCACTGCCGCACCACCATATTGGAATTGTGCCGCAGCCACCAGAATGTGCCACTGTAGCCTGGAACGCCGCGTGCTGCCACCGTCGCCCACCGGAGCTCCCTGGAACCGCCGGAAAAAGAGGAAAACGGCCGGGAAACTTTCCAGGGACACCCCGGACGCCCCGGGACTCTGAATTTCGATCTGAAAGGATAGTCGGGGAGATAAAATTGGTCTCTACACAAATATGGGCTTCTCTCAATGAACGGAGAGAAATTTAACTCAAGAAATTTCCTTTAAAGAGGGTTGCAGGAATAAAAATGATAAAACGCAAGCCTACCTCAATGGGCGTAGCCCGACGCTTCACCAATGGTCCACAAGAGTTGCCGCATCTTGCCGGATAGGTGGAGAAGAGGGGAGGAGCTCATTGAGAGGAATCCACCGGAGAAGAATGAAGTGGAAGAGGAAGGGTGGGGTGGATGTGTTTAAATAGAAAAACAATTAAACCCCCTGCCCGTAGACCCTGTACCCGAACTTTCAGCGGGGTCGAGGTTAAGAAGCCCCTAGGGTAAGACCTACGTTCTGAATGCAATAGAGGTCTTATAATTTTAATCCGAGCCTCCGTTTATAAGTTACAAAGTATAAGTCCAAGGCTTCCAAATTACAAAAATACCATTGGTGGTGTTTTTCACAGAAGGGCCACGCCCGTGAAAGTTATACTCCTCCTAGGGTAAACGGCACGTTCCAGAATCAACGGTGCCATAAATTTTCCCATATGAGCATCCTTTTAGGATTTATTCTACTTATTTGGGGTTTCTAGTGTGAATGAACTTAAAATTTAATTTTGGCCACACCGGGGCTCAAAATCACACTCCGTCTGAACGCCCTGCTCTAGAATAACATCAAAAAATTTATAAAGTCTTTTATAGAAATAAAATATGGTTCTTAAATCATTCCCTCCTTCAATATTTTCATCCCCAAAAAGCAAAAACAGGGAACAACATAGGGTACTGAGCCCAGACCTAGCTCCCCCGTACCCCAGAAAACTCTTGCATAGTTCTGCATCACCGCAAAAAAAGGATTTGTTCCGTTCACACGAGGTCTTCCATCACCGATGAAATGCATAGGAGTACGCACACATATCCTTAGGTATGTCACACGGGAGTCATTGTGCACCCACTCCAAACATTTGGGGGTTATGGAAAAGTGGTAGACAACCTCACCATCCCTTCACATGGTCTCAAACAGCCCGAAGGCCCTTGGGGGTTGCTCACCTCCACAGTCGAACCACCAAGTCGCACACTGTGAATGGAATCACCGTTTGGACCTGGGACAATGCCTGATGATTCCCTCCTTCTGGTGAAACACCCAAGGATACCCGGTCACACAAGGTTTCATAGTCGATGTCCCACGACCAAGACTCTCTTACATGTTCAGAAAGAAAAAGATTCGATACCGTCAACTAAAGAAAAGGTTCCACGTCTTCTACTCTACTGACATAGGGTTACACCGACGCCCCACATCACCCTGGTAGCACCTCAAACAAGGAGCGGGGAGAAAATCATTTCACATACAGAGTCTAACAATTCTACTGCAAAAAGTAGAAGAGCTTTAGAGTATACCTCTTATCACCTCATGCTCTGCAAAATCGTAGACATATAAAGCTCGAGACAGTATGTGGTCCCAACTGTCAGCTCCCGGATCCTGACGTGGACCGCCTAGTGGTGATGGGAAGAACTCGTAATGTCATCCCCCACTTCCAGCTCCTCCCGCTCATCTTCTAGAATCACCTCTCTGGGCACTACTCCGATCAAGACACTACCTCTTCCATGGTGGTACACCTGCTACCTGCCCGAAGTTCTCAGCATACCTGGTTGGGCAGTCCCATGCCAAGTGACCTCGGCCATCACAAGCATAGCACCAACGCTCTCTGGGATGCCCTGGTGCCCTCTGACGCCACTGTGGTGCATGACCATGACCCTGAGTCCACTCACAGAAGGGTATCCTCGGTTTAGGCCGTGCGCTTTTCCACCACAGCGGTGCATGACCACGTCTCTGAAACCAACGGTGGGAAGGGTACCTGCGTCGAGGTTCTGTCATCCGGCGCCTACTAGCTACGGTAGACATCTCGGCTCTGTCATTCCTACTTCCACCACCAACTGTAAAACATGACAGGAAGCTCTATATCACTAGCACCTGCTCTAGCACCTCTGCATAAGTGGGGATGCACAAGGGTATGATTATGGCACAAATCTCTCTGCAAAGACCCTGCTCGAACTTCCGCACTTGGAAGTTGCTGTCATGGACCAAGTCTGGGTAAAAGCATGCACGGTCCGTGAACCTAGTCGCTTACTCAGTCACTATCATCCCTCCCTATTGAAACTGAAAGAGATCCTGGATCTGAATAGAGCATAAGCAGCAGGGGTAAAAATCCTCGTGAAACAACACCTGAAAGTCATCCCACGAAAGTGACGACACATCGAGTAACTGATTCACCAGACTCAACAAATGCCCAGTTTCTCTAGGGAAAAGGCTGGAGGCCAAAGCCACCAAAATATCTGTCAGCACCTGCTTAAGCCTGAAGAGGTGAAACACTTTCTCTATCCAAACCTTTGCTGCCTGAAGGTCGGGCTCACCACTGAACCTCAGCGGTCTCTGCCGCTGGAACTCACAGAGCATGCTCAAGCCGCGCACAAGCTCAGTCTTCTCTACTGACACTATCTGCTACTCACCAGGCGAGGGTGTTGCTACCAGCCTACTTGGAGAAAGGGACTTGCATGATGGGTCATGGACTGAGGCCTCATTGCTCAAAGGATCGTCGTCATGAACCAAAGATGGTATCCTGGCAGGCTGTCTTTGCGGAGGCATCCTGAATGTTATCAAGGAGCACCACGATCAGATGAGCATATATGTATATGAAAATAACAACAATGGGGATCTGACTCAAGAAGAATAGTCAAAGACTCAATCCGATGTGATTCACAAACCAATTTTCCCGGCAATGGGTGTCTCAACATGCTGAGTTGACAAGTGGGTTACCAAGGTCCTGGTGAATGGATAAGTCGGCTGCCGCACCATCACTGGACTCCCTGTCCTGAGAGCCACTCTCGAGACATATTGACATAGTTCCCTTAGATATCAAGCAATTCCTTTTTAGGGACATCTGAATAATGTCCCAAGGAACGAACCACCTCTGATACCACCTTTTCACTACTCGACCCAACCCGGGCTCGAGCCGCAACTACCCTAAGCCCACCTCCATAGGCCAGGGGCTGGCGACAAGCGCTGAAGGCTAAAAAACTCAAGGAGGCCTTTTTCTAAATACCTGTACACACACCCACACATCCTACTCAAAGCAAAAGTTCATATTAAAAGGAAACGTAAAGTACCAACTGCTATAAACAAACCACAAAGGTGCATCGACCTCTAAATAGTACAAAGAGAGTGCTGAAGGTAAACTAAAAAGAAAAGGAAAAAACACTTTCCCAACTAGAAAAGCGCCACAACCCAGAAATAGGTAAACAAAAGTAAAATAGTTGGGAGAGTACCACACCTGAAACCCAACTACGACACCACACACGGTCCAAGATCCCGAACTCTTAAGCTTCTCTGTAGTCATGAGCAACCTGTCCCTCATCTGCAAAGGAACACCAAGTGCGGGAAAAGTCTAAGTAGGGGATGAGTATAAAAATACTCAGTAGGATACCCCGAAGGCTCGAGGGAGAAAAAAAGGAGGTACTGAAGAGTGAGCAGTAGATCGAATAGGGAATAGTAACAGAGTACAATAGAGAGTGCAGCAAAGAGTACACCTCAACCCAACAAGAGGAATGAAGTAGACTCATCCTAACACAAGGAGCTAGAAACGGTGAGAAGATTAACTTCCTATCGAGCCTTCGCTTCCTATAGAAAGAGAGTAGACTCATCCGACCACGAGAAGCTAGACACAGAAAGCACGTGGCATAACCCACACGTCTTCACCTCTCCTGGAAGGAGAGTAACCAAAACCCAAGAAGTGGGTACTGGAAAAAGGTATATACATATCCATATGCTCAAATAAAAAACCTGAATAAGATCATAAGGGGATCTCCATCTCATAGCTCAGCCCAAGAAAGTGAGTCGCCAACAATCCTAGAAGTAAATACCATCGATGCCCAGTTTCCCACACATTTTCCCAGAACTGCAAGTCAAGGGGCTCAAATTACCGCACCTCAACACTATCCAGTTTGGGCGGTACTAACTCACCCCGCATTGTTTTAGGTCACGTAACAAGGACACGTCTCAGTGGGGAAATCACTCCTTGTTCTTGAGAGTTCTGGGGAAAGTCAAAACACCCCTCATCACTGTCACACAGTCGAGAGGTCTTCTCAAAGTCAAAGATATCACATCACTGACCCATACAACCAAGGGTCCCACTCTGGTAGTCATGGAGAAAAGCCACAGACTAGCCTAGTAGAATGGGCTGAGTCTGAGAGAAGTTTTTGGGCAACCCACTGCCCTACCCAGCTGGAGGGTAAACCTTAAGAGGTCATCGGGTAACCCACTGCCCAGCCCCACTGGAGGGTAAACCCTAAAAGGTCATCAGGTAACCCATTGCCTAGCCCAGGTGGAGGGTAAACCCTAAGAGGTCATCAGGTAACCCACTGCCCAGCCCCGCTGGAGGGTAAACCCTAAGAGGTCTTCGGGTAACCCACTGCCCAGCCCAGCTGGAGGGTAAACCCTAAGAGGTCATTGGGTAACCCACGGCCAAGACCCATTGGAGGGTAAACCCTAATAAGTCGATGGGAAACCCACTGCCCAGCCCCACTAGAGTGTAAAACCAGAACTGCTATGGCCATCCCTACTGGATGGTACAACACTGGCCAACGGAACACGGAGTGGGTATCACACAACAACCCGAATCCAGAATAACTCACCTAGCAGAGGGTCAGTGCCTGTGTAGTGTGGGTCACACCGATACCTGGAGCTCTTCCTAGGAAACACGTCACAGTAGATCGCAGAAGGAAGATATGATCTCGATACTCGGCTAGGGAGTCTGCGCCCAGGGCTCACTGGGCTCCACACCTTACTGGAAACAACCTTCTGGTTAGAGGATCAGTGCCAACCTAAAGTATTGGTCACACCGAATCCATAATAAACCTACCAGGGAATACGAAGAGACATGATACTGAAAGCCAACATGGCTAAAGGAATAGGGGAACCCAAAGAAATCTACTGATCAAACCGTCGAGAATAGAACCAGGGGAAACCACTCAACCATGCTGGTCTAAACCATCATTAATAGAAGGACCCTCTGCGTCACAAGAGGTCAAAAGTACGTATATTAGAACATGATATACACATGGGGACCCCACGACGTGTGGCCCTATCTCATCTCCAAACCATGTACACAAACACTCTCAGGTACAAACTACAACATGTACCTCTAAGAAAACCCATATACTCCCAGAGTATACCACCTTTCCATCCCAAAGGATATCATGCACATGATGTCCAACATCAACGCAAAAGGGGGAAAACGTAAGTTCTCCAACTTTCTTCCACCACGGCCCTAGCACATCCCACCACACCTATTCAAACATTTACTTCACTCTCATAGGAGTGATCACAATCACATGACAAGGGTTCTCTACAAACACCGCAGGAAGAACCTCCACCCATACACCTTTTATGCCTCCACATTTAATGAGATCTCGAATGAGGCTCCGCACATCCAAACGGATCATACCGTTGTAATCCTCATGGAAAAACACGTGAGATAGACTATCTACTCACCTCAAATGGATATCTGACGGAAAATTTGTCCAACACCAGTTTACGCCCGAACGAGGTCCCGTGGTCCCTAGCCTCGGTCCCAAAAACAATCGGGCGCATCACACCATTGCGATCCCGTCGTAAAAACACATTAAATTGACTGTTTACACGTGTGGAATGGATATCCTTATAAAAATGATGCATTTCGTCACACCGCACACTGGCGGTGCTACGTGGGACCCGCATCACAGTCCCGAAGCGCTGCCAACAGATCGTACCATTGTGATCCTCTTGAGAAAGCACCCAAGATTGACTATTAACTTGTCTGAAACGGACACCTGATGAAGAGGATAGAAATCCCCGCCAATGCCCAAAATGACCCCCGTGGGGCCCGCTCCACCGTGCTAAATTAAAGTGGACAGATTACGCCATTGCAATGCCCTTGGAAAGACAACTAGAATTGACTGCTCACACGCCCCGAACGGACATCGGATGAAAAAGTTTCTAAATGCTACTCGCAGCTTGAAAGAAGGGTCGTGGGGCCCATGAATCAACTCTAGTTTCAAAGAGTGAAACCACCCTGGAAAACTCCGCCTCGGTGCCAGGGTCCCAACGCCGCTGACGGTGATCAAAACGGACTCCGGATGTGTCCGTGCCACCCAAAACAAGAACCCTTCGAATAACGTCAATCCACTTAACGGGCGTGTCGTGCCACTGAGGCCCTCGTATCAGGAATTAAAAACCCCTGAAATCATCTCAAATGTTTCTTCTCGAGCCTAGGATTTCACTGACGTAGACGACTTGAAAAACGGACACATGTAGTGAAAGTTACAGGTGTCCGGAGTCCGAGGGGACAAACCCCTTGGGCTGGACCAGCCTGGGCCAGCACGCGGCTCAACCTCGCGGCCCGGCTGTGGACCCCCGCCCACCCTACGTTGACGGGCCCCCACGTGGCCAGATATTGTCTCACACGGAGACCCGCCGTAGGGGGGTCTCGGTCCCCGCATGGGGTCACGCGCCGCGACCTTTGGTCGCGCCCCCGCATCAGCAAGCTCGACCACCGCCTAGAGCCGCCGCCGTCGTGCCTCCTGGGTCCGCCGCTGCACCGCCATCCCGGAACCACGCCGCCACCGCCGAAACATGCCACCACCACTTGGAACACCCCACTCTATCTTCATCTCCCACCGAAGCTCCCTGGAACCGCTGGAAAAAGAGGAAAACCGCCGAGAAACTTCCCAGGGCCACCCCGGATGCCTTGGAACTCAGAATTTCGATACGAAAAGATTTCGGGAAGATAAAATCGAGATCTACACAAATATGGGCTTCAGACGATAAATGGATACCAATTCAACACAATAATTTGAATTTAAAGAGGGTTGCGAGAATTAAAACGATAAAACGAAAACCTACCTCGATGAGCATAGCCCGACGCTTCACCAATGGTCCGCCAGAGCCACCGTGCCATGGTAGAGAGGTGGAGAAGAGGGTAGAAGCTCATTGAGAGGAATATTCCAAATAATAATGAAGGGGAAGTGGTAGTGTGGGGGTGGATGTGTTTAAATAGAAAAACTCTTAAACCCTCCGCCCGTAGACCCCGTACCTGAACTTTCGGCGGGGTCGGGGTTAAGACGCCCTTAGGGTAAAACCTACATTCTGAACGTAACAACGGTCTCAAAATTTTAATCCGATCCTCTATTCAGATGTTACAAAGTACCCGCTCGGGGATTCCAAATTACAAAAACGCCCTTGGTGGCGTTTTTCACAGAAGGGCTACGCCCGTGAAAGTTATAACCCTCCTAGGGTAAAAAACATGTTACGGAATAAACGGTTCCCTCAGTTTTCCCATCCGAGCGACCTTTTAACAGTTATTCTACTTATTCGGTGTTTCTAGTGTGAACACACTTAAAATTTAATTCCGGCCACACTAGGGCTCAGAATCACACACCGTTTGAACGCCCTGCTCTAGAATAACATCAAGAATTTTCCAAAGTCTTTTATAGAAAAAAATTAGGTTCTTAAAAATTTCTTATCATTATTTCCAAAAACCTCTCTCCACACCAAGAATAAAAACTGATAAACCTTTTGAGAGAGTTTAATAAGGAAATAGTATGGACATTAGTTGATATTCTTGGGATTATCCTATCTATTTGTATGTATCATATAATTTTGGATGATGAGGCTAATCCCATAAGACAATCCAAATGCCGGTTGAATCCCATTCTACATGAATTGGTAAAATTTGAAGTTAGTAAAATACATTATATAAGGATAATTTATCTTATATCTGATATAAAATGAGTTAGCTTGGTGAAAATTATACCAAAGAAATAGGAATAACAGTTGTGTGAAATGAAAGGAATGAATTGGGTTCAACACATGAGGAAAAAAGTTGGTGAGTTTTATTGACTACCGTGTACTAAATCAATCCATGAGAAATGACCACTTTCATGTCCCTTTCATTGACCAGATGTTAGAAATATTGGCTGGTATGTCCTATTATTGTTTCCTTGATGGATATTTGGGTTATTTTCAAATCCATATAGACCCTGAGGATCAATAAAGGACAACATTTACCTATCTATTTGACACATTTTTAAACATAAGGATGCCTTTTGGTCTTTTTAATTCTCCCAGTACATTTCAGCAATGTATGTTGAGTATTTTTTAGGAATACCAAGAGAATTTCATGGAATTTTTTTATATGATTTCACAGTTTATAGAACATCATTCGATGACTTTTTGTATCACCTAGGTTCTATCTTCCATCATTTCATTGAAATAGATATTGTATTAAATTACAAGAAATACTATTTCATGGTCGAATGGGGGATAGTTCTTGGGCATGTTATTTGAAAAGAGGGAATTCAAGTGGATAAATAAAAAATTGAATTAATTTCAACCCTTCCATATCCAAAATGTGTTTGTGAGGTGCGATATTTCTTGGGTCAAGCTGGTTTTTACTGACGATTCATTAATGACTTCAGTAAGATCTCACTTCCCTTATCCCTATTATTACAAAATTATTATGAGTTTGTGTTTTATAATCATTGTGATGATGCTTTAAATTCACTAAAAAAGAGTCTTACATCTCCTCCCATCATTCAACCACCAAGGTGGGATCTCCCATTTGAGCTTATGTGTGATGCCTCTAACATTGTAGTTGGGGTAGTTTTATAAAAAATGGTTGATAAGGATCCTCCTATCATTTCACTTACCTCACATACCCTTGACCCGACCCAGGAAAACTACACAAACACTTAAAAATAACTTCTTTTTATTGTGTTTGACTTAGAGAAAATATGTTCATATCTTATCAGGTCAAAAATCATTGTCTTTTCTGATCATGCTTCCTTTTATTTCCTCCTAAAGAAACTTGATGCCAATCCCCACCTAATTCAGTGGATTCTCCTCCTCCAAGTGTTTGACCATGAGATTCGTGACAAGAGAAGAGTATAAAATGTGGTAGCTGACCACATTAGAATGATTTACCCACCATTAGACCATCATGTCGAATCACCCATCCCCGTTGGAGAATTCTTCCCTCAAGAGAACCTTTGCGAGGTTGTGGACCTTACACCAGGTATGTAGACATTGTGAATTTTCTAGAAACATCTAGGGTCTCCACTGATTTAAGAACTTCACAATCACAGTGACTTAACCATGATTCTCGGTGGTACATCTCGAATGACACATATTTTTGGAGAATTTTTGGTGACCATGTAGTTCATCAGTGTGTCCCTGACCACGAGTTCACCTCTGTTTTGACCTTCTTCCACACTTTGGTCTGTGGGGTCCACTTTGGCTTTCAATGTACAACTCAAAAGGTCCTTGAACTAGGAATTGATTGTCCAACATTGTATAGGTATACCTATAGATTTTTCAAGTCATGTATTTGTTGTAAATTCACAGGGAATATATCCTAGATAAATGAAATACCCAAACAACCCATGTTATTCAGTGAAATTTTTGATGCATGGGGAATTTAATTCATGGGGCCTTTTCCAAATTAATTTGGATTTTTTTACATATTATTTCTTGTTGAATATGTATCTAAATGGTTGGATGCAAAGGACACCAGGACCGATGATTCTAGAGTGGTTTTTGATTTTGTAAGTTCCCAAATTTTCAGTAGGTTTGGTTTACCAGGATTCATCATTAGTGATCAGGGTTCACATTTTTTCAATTGCAATAAGAAAAATTTTCTCTGCAAGTATGGGTTTGATCATAATGTCTCCACTGCATATCACTCCCAAACTAACAGACAAGCATAAATCTCAAATTGGGATGTTAAGGGAATCTTGGAAATAATGGTACAAACCAATAGGAAAGATTGTAGTTTGATCTTGGATGATGGACTTTGGGCATACCGTACATCTTTTAAAACCCCAATCAGAATGTCACAATACATGTTTTTTTTGGAAATGATTATCACCTATAGGTGTAGGTAGACCACCCTACATATTGGGATGTCAAACAATGTAATATGAATCATTCTGATACAGGTGAGCATAAGAAACAACAGATTCCAGAGCTGGAAGAAATTTGACCTGATGCATATGAGAACCCCTAGATCTATAAAGAGAAGACAAAGGATATCCAGGATAGCATGATTCATCAGAAAAAGTTTCATATTGGTGAGAGGGTTCTCATGTATAATTCAATGTTAAGCTCCACCCAGGTAATGTTCATTCCAAATGGCTTGGTCCATATACTGTTACCGGTGTTTACTCTTTTGGTGCTATAAAGGTTTTTCATGAGAATAGTGGACATAAGATTACTGTCAATGGGATGTGGCTCAAACACTTATATGAGAATTTTACAATGCATCTCATAGAGGAAATCCAACTGACATATGCCATATATGATACCACTTAGCAGGTTGTCCCTTCTCCCTACCCTTATTTACCTGTCTATTTATTTAAAATACTTTCATTGAGTACAATGTAACTTTTAAGTGTGGGGGAGGGTGACATGTCATAGTTAGGATTAAACAAAAGAATAAAAATATGTTTTCATTTTTGATTTTATTTTTCCTTATTTTGTGTTTTTAGATAAAAATTGATCTTAAAAAATATCAAAAAGAATTTTTTCATTCATGAGTCGATTGTGTGGAAAATTCAATTATTTTTAGAAAAATATTTTTCAAATTAATGTTGATATGTAATATTTTTCTAGAACTTTTCTTTTCAAATCATTCTTAGGTGTTTCATGAATTTTTAATCCCTTGCCTCATTAGCACTGAAAAATATTTTAATCCATTACTCGAGTGACATTCTAATCCCTTTATTGAATATTCTTCCTTTTAATCACTTTCTTGAGAGTATCGATTCATGTAGAGAAGCTAGAACTTATCTTTGATTCTGTTTGAAGCCATAAGATTCAAATATTCTATATTCATGATAGAGGAAATCGTTCATGGAAAATCCCTTTGTACAATTATCCTCTATTTTCGACAATATTTACATTTTATCCTTCTTAAGCCTCAGATACCATGAAATTCGTATTTTGTAGCCACATTACAAGCTTATTTATCCCTTACTAACCATCTATTGTGTATATTCTTGTTTATTTTCAACAAGTGTGGGTGAGAGGGTTTTTCCATGGGAATTATTAGGAGAGAATCATTGTTATGCGTTGATATAAAGGGTGCCTACATTTTCCTTGTGCAATGGGTTCACAAGTCATATTACATCATTGTTTTACACATGTTTTCCTATTTATCTCCAAAAAATATTTATACATTAAAAAGGTAGTTCTATACATTAAAAAAAAATAGAAAAAAGAAAAAATGGAGAAAAGAGGATGTTTACTCATTATTATTTACTACATGGTTGTGACCCATAAATATGGACAATGGGGAGAGTGAGTTGGAAGTGATACAATTTGTGAGGGGTTGTGTGTGTACATTTATTCTGAACACTTGCTGAATTTTGACATGTTTTGTACATAAGAGATCAAACACTCTTCTTCTACCTCAAATTTTAAAACATTAAATCCAACCAACCCTTGAACCTCAGAACAACCTGTTGGAAGGGCTGTGGAGCAGCACACTAGTTTCTGCTGGTAGAGAATAGAGAATCTTGGCAAGCATTTGGTAATATAAAATGAACTTTGGGAAAAAGTATAAATCCACCTTTATATTTTCCTTAAGTGAATAGGGAAATTTTTTAGGTGAGGTAGGTTGAGACATGTTGCATGGGTGAAAAAATTAAGTTGAAAAAATTTGAATGTGAGAAAAGAAAAATGATAGGAAAAATGATTCCATAAATGAGAAATGATGAATTTCATTTCAATGTAATCTTGGATGTTTTCACAGTTTTGATTTAGGAATGATATATGATTAGGATATTATACTTTTCTTTGGAGTGAAAATGATTAGGTCTAGGGGTGTGATCGTACCACGATTCACTATTCTATTTCACCCTCATACCAATGTATTAAACTAGTTTTTTGTTGAAAATTAAAAGTACAATATCAAAATTTCACTCCATTTTTTATTAAATTATTTTGTGTTTAAAACTTTTAAAAAGAACAATGTTACTTATTTTGGTAATTACATTGTTGGTGGAGGTGATTTAGAGAAACCATGATGAAATCCAAAAAAAATGGGCCAATCTGCACAGGATTGAAGCTCACAAGTGGACTCAAATTCATACTACTACTAAAAAGTGAATTAAAATGTGATGAAACTTTGTAGTCTTGTACAAATTTTAATGAGATACATTTCACGTGAAGGAACCGAAGTCCAATTCATCCATTAAATGGACCATACCGACAGATCTTCCCAACAAAACGAATCTACATAGGGTCAAAGCTTTGACTTAAAAATTTATCCATATCTCTTATTATATTCAATAACCAGACTATAAATTTGACATGGTGGTATAAATAGTTTTGGGAAAAAACTTTGTATCTTTGTCCAAAGTGATTTATGACTGTCTGACTGGACAAAACAAGGGACCAAGTGGATTATCTAAATCAGGGTGCCCAAAACCACCTCCCACTTTGCCTGGTAATTGTCACCTTAGGCACCTAATTTTAGAGTTCAGTCAGGAGGTAGTGTGCTTCCATTTTAGAGTTAAAAATGGGAATTCTCATAATCCATAGAAGTTTTTGAGTCTATGGTAATTTCTACTTCAACATATTCTTCTTCCACCCCTCCCATGGATTTCTAAATCCCTTCTGATCACCCGGGGAGAAATGTGATGTTATCCCAAGATTCATGTTTGTATTATATTGAATTACATTTTTAATTCCAGGTTGTTTATTGTTTTTCGTCATACTATATTTTTATTTAATTGAGTTATATAATTGTATGTTATACTCAAACTCAAATGATCATGTTTGGGGGTACCCATTCATGTGATGTTTCACAAACCGTTCACCCCTTCTTCTTCCCCCTCTCTATTGTAGTGTTTGGGTGGTTCATATTGTTTAATTAAACTCACCTAAACACTATAATGGCCATGTACTTTCAATTCATGGTAAAACATTGAAATAATATCTAATCAGGGATAGAATATTGAGTTATTCATGTGTTTCATTGGTGAGATTCAGTTATGAATTCGAACACAATTCACGCAATCATCGGTGATGATCAGTGAATCGCTGTGTGGTTTTGACTGAACCCTATGAGGTATCCTAGCATAAACTAAGTAACAATATGGTACTAATTGTTACAAACCTGGACTAAAATATCTATACCCTTTCTCTTGAAGCGATGAAGGATGATCATCACGAAACTTCCCTAGGTTGATCATGTTTAATTAATCTTTTTCAATTCTACTTTGTTTTATCACTTTCGTTTTGTATTATATTTCTTAATCATCAAACCACATGTTTTAAAAAATCTCATTCCCCTTCTATTTTCATAATCAAACCACTTTTTAAAAATTAATGATTTAAGGCTCAATCAAGAGACGACCTAGGGTTGCTGCTATACTGAAGAAATTCTAGTCAAAATTAAACAACTAATTTAACGTGCTCAATGAAGCGATCAACATTTAATTAAATCAAAAAGGGAATTATATTTATAAAAGTTTCAATTTTTACAATCTTAAACCCTTAATAAATTTCACCCTCAATTTATTCATTTCCCACAATAAAAAAATATAGGTAATTTTGTTTCACCACCTCATCTGGTTCCAACTTCACTTCATCAAACATATGGTATCTCTGTAGAAAATTGACTAAGTGCATTGTATAATTAAAAGGAATTTGTCTCATTTCATAGGGCTTTTTATATATGATCTAAGATCTTCATCAGGTTCTCTTTATATGAAATATCACTTTACAACTGTACCACCTCGAGATTCAATACATGTAAGGGTTTTAGTATGTACTTTCTCAAGAGTGATACATGGAACACATAATGTATTTGATATAGGTTGGGTTCAACTATCATTTTATTGTCCTCCACTCCAATGCAATCATATTACTCAAAGGGACCGATATAGCTTGGAATAATATTTCCATTATTTCCAAGTCGCATAAATTTTTTCAATATAGATATGTGGAGGAATACCTTATCTTCAACTTGAAAATCTAGTTCCCATCAATGATTGTAATCATAACTCTTCTGTTGACTCTTATCATCCCTAATGTTCTGATAAATGGTTTTGCATTTTTTCACCATTTTCTCTACCTTTTTAAAACCAAGTAGTTTTTGTTCACGAACTTCATCCAACTATAAAGGTGTTCTACACCTCTTCCCATAAAAGGCTTCATATAGGGCCTTTTGGATGCTTGAGTGAAAAATGTTACTGTATGAGAACTTGAACAGAGGAAGCTATTGATACTATTTTCATTTTAATTCCATTGAAAATTCTCTCTACATATACTCAAGTGTTTTGATAGCATTATTAGATTGACCATTGGTTTTAGGGTGATAAGCCATGATGAAGTTAAACTCGGTATTTAGAGCATATTAGATACTATTCCAAAATGTGAAGGTAAATCACGGATCATGATAATATACAATTAATTGTGGTTTTCCATTCAGACTTACCACTTCTCAAATGTTTATCCTTTAAAGTTTATCTAGTGATAATTCCTCATGAATTACAATGAAGTGAGAAGTAATTGTATCATGATTCACCAAAAACCATGTAGAATTATTTCCACTTTATGTATTTGGAAGACTATTGAAAAAGCCTAAGTTTATGTTTCATTATTTCCATGTGGGTATGTGTAATGGTTTCATAATCCCCTTGTATTTTTCATTTTATCCTTCACTTACTAAAATACAAGACATTGTGATGTATATTCTGTGATCTCCTTATTCATATTATCCCATCAATAGTGCTCTCATAGACCTAGATACCTATTTGAGATCCCTAGATGGATAGAGAAGGATGATATATGTTCATCATCTAAAAACTCCTTCTTTAACTGTGGATTTGATGATACAAAAATTCATTAACCAAATATTACTACTCCTTCATTAATTTTGATCAATTCAGATTTAATTTTTTCTTATAACTTTAACCTTATTTTGAATTTCCACACCATATCAATGATAATACTTTATCTTCATGAGAAGGGATGTTTAATAAATCATTTATGAAAGTATTGATGAAGTTCATTCCTTTATTATTTCCACATCCATCATTTTCTAGTCTAATAAGATCATATCCTTCTCAATTCTAATCAATGATGAAATTTACAAATACATTCTACCTAGTGCATCAGCCTCATTATTTTATTTCCCTAGATGATAGTATTTGGAGGAATTATAGTCCTTAATTAGATCTAAATATATTATAAGGCTTATATTCATCTCTTTATATGTGAATATATACTTGAGTATCTTATGAGATGTATATATTTCACACTTCTTCCTAAATAGTTAGTGATGCCATATTTTCAGCGCAAAGTTTATTGTTTCTTACTTCAGATCATGTGTTGGGTAGTGTTTTTCATAAAAATTCAATTACCTTGGTGAAAAGGCTATCATATTTTCATTATGCATTTGTACACAACCAAATCCCATCTTCGAAGTATTATTTTATACCACAAAATGTTTCCCACTTGTGGGTAGATTATGTATAGGTATATTGATACACATTTTTTTAACTCCTAGAAGCTCTCTTAACATTCATTATCCATAAAGATTTAACTCCCATTCATGTTATCTTGGCTAAAGGGTTTGAAAATAGTGATAAATTTTTTTCTAATTAGAGATAATACCAATCCAGTCTAAGGAAACTATGGATATCTACCACATATATAGGCATCAAATATAATTAAAGTGCCTCAATCTTTGAAGGATCCATATATATATATATCCCATTTAAATGATAATATTTACCAATAATGAGTCTTCCTTAAAAAAACTAAACTTTCTATAATTTTCATAAAGAGTCACTTTTTATAAGGCCTTTAGCATAATTCTCATATTCTTTCCAGGATCCCCATTTATTTTGGAGTATATTAGAATATCATATATAAAGAATGCTATTTTTCGAGGCAATATATAAATACTCCATTCATCATGTCCATGAATATTTATAGAGAATTAGTGAGTCTAAATTTCATTACTATGAAATCATAATTCCAATACCCAATATGAGATGCGTTCATAAGGATATCTTATTTCTTCAACCTCACATGATAATACCCCGGACAAAGATCCACCTTGGAGAAGTATTGGGATCCAAATATCTAATAAAATAAGTAATCAATCCATGTAGAATGATACTTTTTCTTTATCATGGTCTTATTGAGCTCATGATACTCAATGTAAGGGAACAATGACCTATATTTCTTCTTGATGAAGAGGACTATATCACACCATGGTAAAACACTTGGGAATATGAACCTTTTATCCATATTATCATGTTGTTGTTTCTTCAACTCCTCAAGTTCCACCAAAACTGTTCTATATTATGTCTTAGATATTGGAAAAGCCCCATGTATAAGATCGATTGAAAATTCAATCTCTTGGATATGTGGAAGACCATATAATCCTTTAGGAAACACTTCAACATATTTCCTAACAATGGGAATGAATTAACGAATAATCGTTTCCTTAGAATTAATAACTTGAGATATATATGTTTTCTCATAGGGATAAAGCTATCTTTTTTTTTATATTTTGGCGCTAATGAAGATTCATCATCCTCATTTCACTTGTAAAGAATTGTATGAAAATTCAAGATATAGAGAGTGATTTATTACTCATGGTAATTTATGATGGCTCTAAGTAAGGGAAGATAATACATACCCAGAATTGCATCAAATTACACTAAAGGGAGCATCACAAGGTTCGTTGGGACGTTCAACCCACAAATTATAATATGGTGGAGTTATATACTTCAGATGTAATAATTTCCCAATTTTTTATTTTCACTGAAAAATCTACTTCCATAATTTGTGTGGGTTTTTTAATAGTTCAACTAAACTTATGTGATATGAATAAATTCTTATAAATAGAATCAAAAAGTACATTTTCTATTCATAAATGAATTACTAGCATAACTGTCACCACATAATTTTCATGATCCACATCAGCAGTTGTAATAGAACAAGATCACCCTTGCTGCCTTTAATGTTGTTGGCATTGATTTTCTCTGACCACCCATGGATTAGTGCATTGGTTTGAAAATATTCTATGTTACTTGTAGTTGAAACAATGAATAATAGTCTGATTGTTTACTATAGTAATATTCTCTTCCATTTCGTTTGTGGATTTATCTTATCAAAAATCACTAGATAGGTTCCCTTACTTCCAACACATAAAGCATGTCCTTATCCCTATTATAAAATTTATAAGATGATTCTTTCTACACTTTTTACAAGTGGTGTGTTGAAATTTCTTAACACATTAGATTTCTCCATCACATCACCAAAATTAAAATATATTTTCTACTTCTTATCCCAATAATACCCTTGATATTTGATAATCTATATTTTAAATTGGAGTTCACATTGAAGAATTTACCCATTTCTATAAAATTCCTGGATCACTAGGGAATTTTGTTGATTATGTTTTATCCCACCAAATAAGTAGTCATATTTTAATTCAAGAGAAACAAAAAATCCATATGGACATCATATTTTTTGGATGTTTTCTTCATACATCTGATATATTCATTATCTTTTTTTCTTAATGGAAATGAAATATCTTTCCATTTTAAGTAGGTGAGTGTGTGGAAAATATTTTTCAAAAAATATTTTCCAGAATTCCTTCCACCAGATCCCTTAGATCTCTTCCTCGGGATTCATATTCATGATAAATTTCCAAAACTAATTAATTATCTTTTCAATACATATGATAAATAGCCAGTATAACCTTATCCTTATTAGAACATTTAATTATGGATAAGATATTCACAATAGAGTTAATCCACTACTCCACGTGTAATGGATCAAATGGATCATTAATCGTTAGAGTTATTTATATCATAAAGGTATCAATTACAACTTATTATTTTTTAAGGGGATTTGGGAATTTCTCCTGATTCAGGTTTCTATTAATAACCTGATTAAAATAAGAGAGTATCATCACAAATTTTGTGATTCTTTCTTCTATCAGGCTAGGAATCTCATTTGGGCAGTCACAAATTTATCTTCAGGTTGGTTGTTTACTCAGTTCATCTTATTTCTAGCCATTGGAAAGAATAAATTTAAAAATAGGGATGAGTATTTTAAAATATTAAACACATAAATGGGAAATAAATAACATTGATGGGATAATATATAAATAAAATTTATTTTCTTAACATATGAATTTATCGTCTTTAATCTATGTTATTCATGATCTATTTTCTAAAATAGACTTTTTTGAGAATTTTTAATACCTTAGTAATGGTTCATAATGAGATTGTGAATTTATCAATGTATATCCCTTGGGTGTTCCAAACTATGGTGCACATATTTTCATTCACTAGTTCTTGATTGAGGATAGCTCAATATGGTGTTTTCATGTTTTACTCATACGTACATCTATACCAGATCCACATCCACGTTTAGTACATCGATATATTTTATTGGAAACCACATAATATATACTTCTCTAAAATTTAGGTATTTTTCTTATTTTTATTATTATCCTTAAATATTTAAATATATTTTCCTAATCCTAATCCCAAAAATAAGTAAAATTTCTTATGATACTAAGTATATAAACCCTTATCCTTATTACACATTAATTCATGATTTGTTACACAAGAATACACCTAACAAAACCTATAAGATCATGAATTATAGTGTCTTTTAAAATTAGGTACATTGAATAACATCTTCAGCATATGATACAACATTATTATTGAAAAATTATTTATCAGCCTCTTAGAAATTATTGCTCCTCTAAAACTACATGTGATAACTTGGGGCGGTACATAAGAAAGGGGTGAGTTACAAATCCCAGTAAGGGAAAAAATAATAAAATAAAGAATGTATTTAATGTTATAAATTAGTAATTTTAATGGGAAATAATAGGAGTGATAATCATAAACATGAATAATAAGGCCCGATATAACATGATAATATAAAGGCAACATGGGAAATGTGGAAACAACTTTAAACATGAAGTCATAATCACATATCAAGGATAACCTCCAAGACATCGTAACATGATGGAAAATGTCCCATAAGGGATTAGGTTCACTACATAATCCCATATATGATGTCTCTTGAGGATAAAATATTACCCAATTCATTGGAGAAATATATTATTCCAAGCGCACTTACCACTTTCTTATCAAGTGCATGCATTAGTGTGCTGTATAGATCATTAAATATAGGATCATGTTTTATTCCATTTAATTAAAATATTTAGGAATTTAGAATAAATAAATTTATTTACTTATTAATATAATTATAGGAATGTATATATTAATACCATTGACTATAAATAGAGATGGTATTTATAATAAAAAGGTTTTTTGAGGAAATATCACAGAGAAATTTCAGCAGCATAACATCAGTACATAAAGAGTCATAAAATGATTTAATGAGAGTGAAAGTGGTATCTAATAATTTTTAAATAAAAATTAAATTAAAATTTATGTCTAAAAACATGTCTTGAAATTAGTAATTTTTAAAAAGAATGTATAAAATGAAGAATATTCTTGAATGAAGAGGACAAAGAAAGGATCCCTTACCATGAGAGTGTGTTTCCAAAATCTTGGGAGGAGCCTATTGAGGGATTAATGGAACCATATTAGGACTATATAGATATTAGGAAATAGTAATGTCGTGATCCAAGGTTTTTTAGTGAAGAATAATGGGATATTGGGTGGGATTATATAGGAAAATAGAGGTGAGTTTTTTATTATTACCCAAACATAGGTTTTGGACTCAATATAATAAAATGATCAAAAATAAAAACCTTCTCATTGTTTTTTACAATTTTTTCCAAAAACTAAGAGAGGTTACTTTAGTTTATATAAAAAAGGTCCTAAATCCTAAATATATTACCCTTAGTGATGTGGAAGTGAGTCCTGACTACAAAGAAATGATTTTAAAACCTTAAAATAGAACATATGGTTTTGAGTATTCATAAGGGATTTATAAAATTAATAAAATAAATTAAAAATCGCATTATTTTAAATTAAAAACATATATTTTTTTGGATAAATTTTATATCATTAATTGAATCAATTTTTTCTCATTATGATATCATAATACACACCATATATTTATACCCTATTTAATTTTTACTTAAAAATTCGGCTGTCCCAAAAAATTATGAAAAATTCATTATTAGATAATTTCAGCTTTATGATTTCAAAAATAATATTCAATTTATCTAAATAAGTTTATAAATATTTTAATTTTTTGTTTTAAAATAATAATCTACATTTATTAAGAAATAATGAGTTTTTTTGGCTATAATACTTTTCGAACCATTGTAAAAATTATTTTTGACTTCATAAAATTATATTATCAACTATAATTAAAAAATATTATTTAATAATAAGATTTTATTAAAATATAATATATCTCCAAAATTAATTAATTCATTAAAAGGAATTTTTTAATTAAAAATACAAATTACTTAAAAATACAATTTTTATTTTATCGAATCAAAATCAAAATCGTCTATAAAGTAAAAATAATTAGAAATATATATATAAACATTATTATATTGAAAATAAAATATAAGTATTCATATTACTATGGTCTTGATACATATCCCTTTATTACACTAGAAAAATCTATAAGGTAAAGGTGCGCAATGGTGAGATTTTCATGGGGTGGTTTAGTGTACATAAATTCGGTCATTATCTCAATGAGCTAGAACATCTCCCATAAATGGTTTCTCTTGTAATTTTTTTTGGATCTAATATTATTCTTTTTCAAGAGAAAATACTAGTGATACTATATCCCTTGGAATCTTTAAAGAATTTTCTTTTGAGGGTGTGATCTTTCTAGTTGAGGCAATTGCTTCTTTTTTCTATGTTATTGGATTTATCGTAACCCTATATTTATTATAGTGATATTATCACTGTTCAATGACTATTTTATCAATGGTTATAATCCTTAATTATATTGTAAATATATCAAGATATAATAAAACCACATAAGTCCATGTCATTTCTATAACTATAATATATAGTAAGTAATTTAATTCAATCATTAAGATAACTTGATTTATAAAAATATCAGGTAGTTACATGGATCGTAATGTTATCTATCAGATATTAATATAATACTATGTAATATTTATATATAAAGTGTTTTGGTAACTATATTTTATATCATATAATGGTTTTGTTAACTTTGGAAACTAAGATGAGTGAAATTTATGATAATCCAATGTATAGAAGAATGTTAGAAGTTATGGTAAAGAAGGGGGTGTGATATTCTTAAAAAACATCCCAATATGGATACAATAGCTAGAAATGGTTTTAGAGTAGATTCATCAAAGGTTAATAAATCAAAAAGAGTTAGTTTAGAATATCTCAGTCATCATTCTGGTTCATAGTGAGTGTTCCCTTACTATACACCCAGTTTGACACTTCCATGGGATATTCTTGGGTGAATTCACATTTTTCATTACGAACCATTCTAAAGGACTTGAGTAGTTGATAACCAAGGATGAACTAGGTTAAACCTATGGTGTCATATAATTAGAAGAATATGTCAGGATTTTGATATCCTATGTCTGATTTATTAGGATTAATCAATCTTATTGAATATACATGATGATCATGTTAACCATTTTGGGTTTATTAAGGGATTTAAGATAGAATTATAAAGTTGAGGTTATTACAAGTATGATCAAATATGGAAGTACCCTATTTGATCATTATTATATGAATTCAAATATAATACAAAAAGTGTTAAGGGTTATAAATTAATAACCTCAATGATTAGATATTGAATTAGTAGTGAAAACCTATAATGCTATAATGAGAACATATAAAATCCATAAATTCTTCTCTAATTAATGTTTTTGGGAATGAGATTCTTTAAAATCTAATTATTCTCCCCTAGTTTATTTTTATATTATCTTAGTCATAGATTAGTTTTTTATTATATAAAGACCACATCAATTGTTGTATAAAGGAAGTCACATTTGATATTTTGATCCAAACATTGATATTTTATTAGTTCAATAATACATATGAACAGATGATAGTTATCACATCAATTATATGGGTCATTATTCTTATTCAAAAGGGGTGATTATCTTGTATGGTTAGAGAGAAAATGAACATTGAAGATGTTCTTATTGTGTTGGAGTATGTTGATTCATTTATGGAAGAATTTACTAGCATTAAAAAAAGGTGATGTTGATTTTTCAATATAACTTATACCTAGTTCTACACAAATTTGAAGACTCCATATAGAATTTACTGAATTGAGTTGTAATAACTTAATAAGTAACACCAAGAAAATATTGACAAAGGATTTATTCATACAAGTTCATCACCTTAGCATGATCCTTTTCATTTTTTTAAGAAAAAGATGGATCAATGTGAATATGTATTGATCATTGAGAACATAAAAAATTCACTATCAAGAATAAACATCATATACCTTGTATTGATGATCTATTTGATCAACTGTACAATGCTGAATATTTTCTAATATTGGCCTTGATTCTGGATATCATTAATTAAGGGTTGATAAAGAGGATATACAGAAGATGGAATTCTTTACAAGGTATGGGAAACTACATATTTATAGTGATTCTATTTATAATTATTAATTTTCCCAATATATTCATGGATTGAGTTAACATAGTCTTTAGATATTACCTTTATCCATCTGTGGTAGTATTTATAGATTATATTCTTATATATTCAATGATTAAATAGAATCATGAATATCACTTGAGTATTTTATTGAGGAAACTATTGATAGATATTCTATGTGAAAAATTTACAATCTTTGATTTTTTTTCTACAAAAAATTTCATTTTGTGTCATATAATATCAGGTGAGGGTATATCTATAGATCTATCAAAGACATAAGTTATTTAATATTTGACCAGAATAACCACTTTGACTGAGATCCATAGTTTTCTTTGATCAGTCCGATATTATCAATTATTTGTAAATAATTACTCATGACAATTTAATTTAATAACTTAGTTTAATCATATTGTTTCCAATTTTTATTAGATATACTTTTGAAGAAAATTTGATGGAACTAGAGATATGATTTGTCAGTACAGTCATACTTACATTTCCCTAAAGTGGATAGGGTTTATGATCTATTGTAATAAATCAAATAAGGTATTGTGAAGAATTATTATTCGTAGTTATATGGTGATTGCTTATGCCTCATTCCAAGTGAAGGGTCATGAGAAAAATTACCCAACTCATGATTTGGGGTTAGTTGTGGTATTTTTTGAATTATAGATATTAAGAAATCATCTTTGTAGATAAAATAATGATATATATACTGATAAAAAATGTTAAAATATATATTCACTCAAAAAGAGATGAATATGTTCTAGATAACATGGTTGGAGTTGATTAAATATTATTAATAATCAATTTATTACCACGCTAAGAAAGATGATAAGGAGGATGATTCATTGATTCAAAAGGATCATGCTGGATTATTTATTATGAGGATCAAAAAAGAGACAATATTTATAGATTTATAAAAATTGGATCTATAAAACTTGAAGGAAGTGTAGTGATATTAAATTTCTCAAATGAGTGTTTAATTATCTATCCATGTGAGGATTAAAGTGGAATAGAAATAAGATGTATAACTACAAAATAAGGTCATATGGGTTCCTAAGTACATACTTTTTTGTGATGGGATGATAAGGTACAATAACTTTGTATATGTTCCATCCATACCATATTTGGAAAAGGATCAGCAGGATAAATCTCATAATTCAATATTATCTATTCATCCTGGAAGTACTAATATGTGTAAATATCTAAAAGAATATTTATAATATGACAACATTAAAAGAGTTATTTCAAAGTTTGTATCTTTGAGTTTATTATGTTAGTAAATTAAGGCTGATAGAAAAAAGTCTAAAGGGATGTTATAACCATTTCCCATACCAAATTGTATATGCAAAAACATAAACATAAATTTCTTGATCAGACTCCCCACAACATCTAAAGGCCATAATTCTATTTGGGTTACAATCAATCACCATAAGAAGTCAGTATACATCATTGCTATTAGATAATATTTATTCCATGATCATATTAACATAATATTTATTAAATAAGTTGAAATATTACATGGAGTACCATTATTATATTGTATCTAATAAAGATCTAAGGTTTACCTTGATGTTCAGTAAGATTCTTTAGTAGGATATGGATATAGTGTTAAGTTTTAGTAAATCCTAACACCCTCAAATAAATTTTTAGTCTAAGAGAACTATTAAATCATAGAATATATACTAAGATCTTGTTCCATGAATTTAAAATGTGGTTATAAGCAATGCCTTCCATTATTCATATTTTCTTACAATAATAAATTTCTTTCGATCATTCAGACGGCTCCTTATAAAGCACTCTATGGAAATATTTTAGAAATATAAATTTATGGGATGGTGTTGGATAAATAAATCTATTGAGTCCTGATATATTTGTGGAAATTTTAGAGATATTCAGATACATTAAACAACATATCATGTAAACTTAGAGTTGATTGAAACATTATGATGACAATCATCTGAAAAATCTGGGATTCGAAGTTGGTGAGAAGCCACTCCTGAGAATTTATCATTGGAAGAAGTTTATGAGATTCATAAATAAGTGAAATCTTATCCCCATTTATATTTTAACATTAAAGATTCTTGATTTAGTAGTTATTGTAGATTATTAGTTGTCACATCCATTGAACCTATCTCAAGTTCATAATGTGTTCCATGCATCTATCCCAGAGATGTATATACTTGATCCATCACATGTACTGAACTATAAGGTTTTACTAAAAGGGAATGAAATTTACTATAAATAAACACAGGTAGAAATCATGTATCATAGAGACAAAGATCTATGAAACATGACTACTCGTTTTTTAAAGATCTCTAGAGGAATCAGAAATTGGAAGAAGCAACTTGCGAACCTGAGGATGTGATGAAACATAGATATCCTCAATTGATTGTATTAAAGTGATGAAATTTTGATAGATAAATTCATTATTAATGTGGTTAGAGTGTAAAATCCCCAATATTTTATGATATATTTTTATATGAATAAATTTTATTTCAATGATATCTTTATTTACATGAAACATTGAGTTTAAATGAATGGTGATATCCTATTCATATATTATTATCTAATGTGATTTTTATTGCCTATCCACTAGATTGATAGGTATGAATAAAATAATATAATGATAATATTGTATGGTTTAAAAAAGTATAAAATTATATCATTGGTTATAAACTGATTATAAATGAGAATAAAAACCATTTGAAAGTCAAAGAGTTGTTTTTTTTGAATTTTTTAACATAGAAAATGTGTTTATACCATAATAAATTAAATTAATCTCTATTGGTGAATTATTTTAATTAAATTTATATATTATATGTTCAATAATATTTTTTAACATTCATATAATGTTTTTTATTTGGATGGTATAATAATAAATCCGGTTTTATGCTTAAAAATGTATTTTTCTAGAAAACGATTTCCATCACATTTTTTGTACTTATTTTAATATGAATTTCTTCCACGTATAGAACTTTAATCTTAATAAATATATCTCATATTAGGAATCATGATACTAAAATTTGGTAAATAGGTCCCTTTTTTTCAATATGAATAATTACATTGGTAAAACAATTGTCACCTCGGTAGCTGTAAAACTGGTAAAATATGGTTAATTTTTTTGATAATGCTTTATATTTTATATAACTCTTTCCTTTATCCTATTTTATGACTAGATTTTGGCATATCTATCCAATTATAGAATATGTGACCACTTGATTGTTGAGTTGAAGGTTTAATTTCAACACTTTCTAACCTTAGTTTTGATAATCACAACACTCTTCCTTAAATGCATTATTTTACTAAATTTTATACCCCTAGTTTTAGAATTTTTTTAGAAATACATTTTACTAGAAATAGAAGAACATATTTATTGAATTATGACTTTCTATAATCAGAAATACATGTATCAAAGGTAAAATTACAACATTCACCAGACAATGATTTATCCAAGTCCAGAAGTTGAAGTATAACGATTTTCATCTAATGATGTTTTATAAACAATATCACACAAACATCATTGGATGAACATAAATATACTTTCTAGTTGAACATACATAAAATATACTTTATGAATAATTCCATTCTACAAGAAAAACAATGTTTATTCCTTTGGACGAACAATGTTTATTCCATCAATTAAAAAAAGTTCTTTCTATTAGAAGGAACTATACAAAATTGAAATAATTCTATTAAGGTTACCATTAAACAAAGAAATATTGAAATTTTCATGAAATTATTGTGTTCACAAACATTCATTTCAACTAGCTCTAAAAAATGTAGAATATGACCATTGAAAAAATTACTATAAACAGATGTAACATTCAAGGAGGAAGAATTTTTTTTAACCTTATTGAACTAAATAAGCTTTGGAGAGTCTGTAATGTATTATTTTAATTGAATGATTCATTGTAACCTTTAGTGAGTTTTTACTGAAGGAAAATGATTGTGAGGATTTTTTTAAATACCTTTTGTTTATTTTTTGTTTTTTGTAGTTTTTCTTTATATGTTATTATCAAATTCTTTTATGGTTTACGAAGATAGAGATTCCAATATTTTTGATTGATGGTTCTTAGTTATAGGGAAATAGAGGTTCTTATCATCTTAGTATCAAGTACATTCTTGTTTAAGGAATACATACCTTTATGGCTGGTGAAAACTATAGATATATAAATTCACGGATATTGACTTCTTTAACTCTTATGGTTATATAATGGATATATTTTTTATAATTTTTATATAGTTTTTTAGTATTATCTCTATAAAGTATAATTTTATTTATTAGTTTATATTTACAATATATATGTTTATGTAAAGTTACATAGTATTTTTTAAAAAATATTCTCTAATTTTATAAAGTATCAGTAAAACATTCTATATTATTAATATCTTTTAAATTTGACAAAGGATTGTTCAAAATACCTTTATAAATAAGATAAGTAAATTGTATGTTTTTATTTTATCCACTATAATTTACCCACCAATTTTAGGAAACTGATTACAATTTCAATCCTATAATTATGTTTCAATGATGAAATATGATGGAGATACATAACAAAGGAAGAGGATTCAAACCATATAAGAATAAGTGTTAAATATATAAAAAGAAATTAAAAAGTTATAATGTCTAGAAGAAGGGATGTAAAAATTAAATTATGAGAACAATATGGTTTGACTTCTTGAAGAAGAGGTATGAAAACAATATATTTCTTCTATGTTAGAGAATTAATATGAATATGTTAAGAATCTCAAAGTTATTATCAAGAATCTTTTAAAGGAAAAATAAATCTACTTCTTTGAACTATTGGATGTTTATAATAACTTAATAATCATTTTTTGTTACATTTATTTTTCGATAAATGTTCTTTCTTATATTTTTTTGTTGGATGTTCTTATTTGGGTGGATATATTTTTATATAATTTTTGGATGAATAAATATTATATATATAATTTTTTTCATAGATATTTTTATTTCTCTAAAATTTTAGAAATAGTATTACCCTCCATATTTTTTTTGAAAATAAGAAAGGTGAGAAAAGTGAGAAAATAAAACATTCAAAAAAAGAATTCTGAGAGAGTTTGTTAATGAAAGGGGGATAAATAAAAAATTTGTAGAAATATAGAAATATTTTAAAAGGGTAAATTTTTGGTAAATATAAGTTAGGGGGTGTATGTATTTTAAAACTTTAGTATTTAAATTTTAAAATTGTGGTTTTTGATTTTCGAAATGGGGGAGATTGTTGAGTTGAGACTTTACATTCAACACTTTCTAACCTCAGTTTTGAAAATCAAAACACACATAATATAATTTATACCTCCCTTGGTTTAATTTTTTTGTTGGAAATCCAATTTCTTAGACATAGAATCACATTTTAATCGAATAAATTATTTCTACAATTTAACATACATGTATAAAAAAAGTGAATACAAAATTCATCCGAAGAAGATTTATTAATGTCAAAAATTAAAATTAAAATTAATTCTATATGACAAGGTGATATAAATACTTCTAAAAGAACATATTCATAAAGAGTTAGGCATTATTTATGGATGAACATCTATAAAATCTATCATATGAAGAACATCATTTTACTAGATGAATAAAGTTCATTCTATCAGATTAACAAATTTCATTATACCAGATAAAATTATATAGAATTGTTATAATGATATCAAGGAAACCACTAGATAAAGATGTTATGAACCTTTTAACAGAATAATGAGTTCGTTTGAAGTCATTGAAACCAATTCCAAAGAATTTGAATTATGATCGTTAATTGAATGCTTATAAATAGAAGTGGTATTCAAGGAGTAGGAAGCTTTTTTAAAACCAGGAGAACTAAATATACTTTTAATATTTTGTAACACATTTATATGATTTATATATTTATTATAACATTTATTTAGTTTTTAAATAAGGAATTCGACTATGGGGATTTTGTTTGAAAATTTCAAAAGTTTCTTTTGTGTTATAATTGTTGGGTCTGATCAGGTGTGATTGAAGGATTATATGCTTTAGGAAGTCAAAGATTCTGATCTTTCTAATAAAAAAATTATATTTTTAGGGAATCATAGTGCATTTTGATCTTATTATCAAGGGATTCCTTATTTAAGTAATATATTACTCTATAGTTTGGTGAAAATTTTGGTTACCTAAAGTCAAGGTTATTGACTTATTTAACTCTTAATTTTAAAGGGTGAACATCTTTCGTATAAAGTTTCTGTTAGTTTTTCTTATTCAATTTATAATGTTTAATTTAATTTTATTTAAAATCATATATTTTCACCATAAATTTTTAATTAAAGTTACAAATTATATTTTATAAAATTTTCCTTAACTTTGATTTTATAATATTTCATTTCAAAAGTTTATCTGATTGCTTTCTCATAAACTGAACAAATATTTGTGTTTATGATAAGTAAATTATTTATTTTTATTTTATAAACTATAATTCAAACCAATATTATAGTAAACTGATTAATATTTTTATCCAACATTGGTTCTATTTTTCATTGATTAATAATTTTATATTAATTTAAGAAAAGATTAAATACAAAATGTTACTCTCTTGACTTAAATAACTATAAATTTATAATTATAAGGATAAATAGAAGATAAGTTTAGATATAAAAATTTATTTGAAATGGTAATTAATTTTTTATCATATTATTCTTTTATAATTTTTAGTGATTTCATAATTACCATAAATGTCTACACAGTGCTGACACAAATTCTATTCAATAAATAAAATAATAAAAAAAATTATTAAAATTATTATAAGTAATATTTTTTTGAATTACTATGTTCCATAATTTTTTTTATAGAGATATAAAATATTATAAGTATTTAAAAGGCTTATATTTTTTTCCATCATGGTCATGTTATCATTATAATGAAATTAAACGATCGTAAAAAATGACATTAATGATATTTTCTGTAAACTAATATATTGGTAAATTATTTTAAAACCAAAAAAATTAAAAAAATAATGAAATAGGACAAGTAGGATGAGAAATGGTAAAAAATGTATCACTTTTCTATTTCTGAGAGAATTTTTATCTTATAAGTAAAATTACAACCCATTAATATTTTAAAAAACAATACCTTGGTTAAGAATTAAAATTGATTAACCAGGGGGTTAAACTAAACTATAAAGTTTAAAATGACACAAAAACCAATATAAATTCAATTTAATGTGATATTCCAACCTTATACTCATTTAATTAGAATATTTGGCTATTTAGAATAATTTTTATGGGAATTACTTAATTATATTTTAATCTTTTTAGCAATTTTCAGTGTGTCCTTTCCCTCCCTTAAAAAAGAGTCCTCTTCCTACTTTATTTACACCATTTTGATCCATATATCAGGAAAATACCATTTTCAATTCAATATCAATTACCTATACAAAAAGTAATGTTTTTGGTATTCTTCAAGTACCATTACAAGGGCCCTTAAGAAATGATCTAAAGGAGGTCTCCCGAAAAAATCAACCTAATTTATCTTTTCAATTGAAAATATTTTTTATTCCATGTCCATGTTTTCTAAAAATTCGTGCAAGAATATTTTTATTCTAATATTATTATTTAAACTCAATTTTATCCATGATTGAGTTTTTATAAAATATTTTTGATTGAACATTCTTGTCATTTTCTGAATAAGACTTTTTTTTAACTTTTTATCAAAATGTAAAGGAAATATTTTTTTAATGTACATAGAAAGAAAAAATTATCCTAAAATAATTAATGTTCAATGATTTGAATACATATTTAAATTTTTCTAATGTTATTTCCAATAAATACATTTTACTTAATATTTTGGAAATGTTTATGTTTTAATGATGTTATTTAAAATGAAAAGATTATTTTACTCAACAAATATTCAAGATATATTTTAATGTTATATCATCTAAGTTTTCACCCTTTAAAGTTACTTATTATTTATTTGAGATAAAATACAATTATTCCATCCACTTTTATTATTTGTATGTCTTTTGATTATTATGATTAAAGGATTATTCATTGAATAACTTTTATTTTTCATGGGTCAATTATATTCTGATGACACCTTTGTGAAACCTATTTCCTTTACAGGGGTTATGCTATGATTATATGATGAAATATTTATGGAACTAATTTAATTTTCATGTGTTATTCTATGATGAATGATTTATGATCTTGTGGAACACATATGTATGATTTCAATTATGTGAATTATGGGACCATAATTATATACCCCTCTAATGCATTAGATAAATATCGATATATAATTAGATAATATGGTCCGGAATGGGGAGTGAACATGGTTAAGTAAGGGAATATATCACCTATGATAGTATTGGGAGTGGACCCAATCCACTATGTTAGTCTTGGTAGAGTACCTTGACTACTAAAATATCATCCAGACAACCCCATTCTTGATTCCAATTCATGATATCTTTCCAACCCTGCATCCAAATTACAAATATGGTACTTGAAATGAAACTGGATAAAATAAGATTCATATACTCATCAAAATCCAAATACTAACTTTACCATCCAACAAATTGTCTCTTTATACCCATGATCCCATTATCATGTGGTTCATTCTACTATATACCCTGATTTATCCATTAATGCACATAATAGATCGATGTCGTCATCTTTCCCAAACCTGAGTGCTAGCATGAAACATAAACCATCACCCGTTCTCAAATCACTAGAAATGTTTTCCCCAAAACCCACCAAAATTCAACCATAACAAGGGTCTCAACCTCCAATGACCTATGGAGATCTCCCTGTGATATGGGTTTCCTTATACTTCTCCTCAATGTCAAATTAAACAAGTTTCATTCCCATGTGTGTCACTTTTTTTTACACAGGCTCATTCTGCTATGAACTTATAAAACCATCTCATCCACGGTGTCATTGCCGCAATAGAGGGACATTAACCCTTAAAAGATCAAGCAACCAAGTGCATGACTGTTACTCCAATTCCATCAGTCATAATCCCACATGTTACCATTTTTTGATTCATCTCATTTTTTTTTCAAATCAAATAGGTTTAATCACACCTAAAAACAGCTCATAGCACTTGAATCAAGCTCCCATGAGTCTCATTTCCAAAAAACTAATATCATATTTTTAAATACCGACCATGCTCACAACATGCCAATCCCATCAACCCCAAATCACCTTAAATGAGCAATTCAAAATTGTACATGTCAACTATTCCATGGTCTACCTCACAATCAACCACTAACCTGACATCTCCACTATGATAAAAGTGTCCACCCATACTCAAGAAATCTTCTATCCAACCATCAGGTATCACAATCTTAAAACCCACTAGAAACTGTTCCCAAAATCAAAAGGGTCAGGAATTCAATCGACCCTACCCATAGAAACCAGACCTAGATATAAAAATCAATCAGAGTGATTTACAACTCAAATTCTAATGGAATAACATTTCCTATACCATATAATTGATAGAGCTCCATGTTCACCGATCTCATAACCAAATGCAGTTATCCATGATAATTATTTTTAAGGAACTCACATGCTAGACTAACCCCTCACTCATGTTACACTTTCATATCACAAATCATATCATATATAATACCCATGTCAACTGGAATCTCTATCTACATCTATATGAAACAACCTACCCCACATATCCCATAATTCACACTTCAATTAGGTCATAACTAGAAAGAGACAACTCTTTGTTCCCATATCCAAATCCAAAGGAAAATCACAAAAAAAACACCCATCTCAGGGTCTCACATATCAATACCCACATATTAAACATAAAATTCCATATCATCAACCTACAGAAGAATTTATTCTTACTAATGATTTTTTGTGGGACTAACCATTCATGAATTAGGATCTCTGGATAATCCTCTCTAGGCCTCCACACATGGGAACCACCCCCTCAAGGATTACTATCTCATCCATCAGTATATGTTAATGTTGACTATATCCTACATGATCCATGTTTATTAACTATTTTCATATGGTTTGGTTAAGTATAATTACACTAAGAATATATATGGGAAAATAATAGATAGTTTTTTAGCACATTAAATAACCAAACATATTTTTTTCAGAACCAATTTAAATACCACTCACTAATGGGTTATCACTAAGGAATCAAATTCATATAACGATTTACTAAGGTTCTCTATACATACCTTACTAGAGGAAATATATAATAATCATCAAATAAAATCCCTCTGTAATTATCCACATGACCCATATCTATATAAAATATATATGGTTTAGCCGAGAATAATTCCACCAACATGTTATATAGGAAAACTCTATAAAAGTTTTCATTGACACATTAAACAACTGAACCCTCAACGCCAGTGATATCAATCACACATAGTCAGAAATAGGTTATGCGAATCATATATTCTATATATGATATATATACACCAACTTATTTCGAGATTTATACAATAAAAAACTCTATAAATCATAAATTCTATATATAAGTTTGTCATATGATGTGTAAATATAAAACTATAAAATAAAAAACCAAGAACACTAATACCATATCCTTGGTAACTTAGAATTAAAAATGGAAAAGGTGGCCATGACAAAACAGTTTTAGGACCACCATAATCTCTAAAGAATTCCAATATCACCTATATACCTTGTCCCAAAAATAGTAATAAAAATGAAATATCAGAAACCACTTATGACGTCCCCACCTTGGTTAGATCTGAATTGTAACCATACCAGGTCACCACATAACCTCATGTGCGCCTTTCTATATCTAGAAATTGTAAAATAAAATTGAGGGTATAATGTGATAACATGGGGGTGATATAACCCCATATTAGAGTTCATAATGAAAGAAAGATAACTAAAAAACACACATAACAATAATCAATGTATGGAAAAGTAATAAATAATAACAATTCTACAAAAAATGTAAATATAGATTTATACATTCAAAAAAACTCATGGTCATGACATCATACAAATGATCACCCACTAAAATAATCATATATACAAAATAAATAAAATAATTTAATACATGAGCCTCATATATATCTCCAATATGCACCTCATATTGTATCGATTCTATCTGATCTATCATTTTCGATCACGCTAGTCCAAGACTCTACCCAACCAAAACCAATGACCATTGAATTTTTCTTCAAAACCCATGTCTCATGGATGCTTGATCATGTTTTGATTATAAATTAGCAGGGAACCACAAATTCTTTCCCTGCCATAAAAACTATGTCTAGGTTATACATATTTGATATGCTCAACTTGTTAAAAAACAATAGCATGGAAGCATAAATAAATAACCACCATCAATCCTCGGGTTATAAAAATATGTCTGGGATCAATTTAAGCCTACATTGTCCAGTGTTAGATCATATCTACGGATTTCTCATTACCATTAAAACAAATATTAGGAACATATAATAATATTAAAAGAAATAACTATGAAATATGTTAGCATCATGCTCAATATACAAATCCTAGGAGCAAGACATGTGTATACACCAGTATATTGATGACTCATTATATACTGTATACCTATCTCACACATACCACTCATCGAGGGCGTGGGGGGGGGGGGGGTTCCCCTATTAATATCATATATCATATTAGGGGTAGTGTGTCCCTACATCGTATCTTATATATAGTGCAATAAAGACCGAGTCCAAGGAGCATATCTATGGAATCCCATATATATTTTTAAATCTTGTTGGGTAGTGCATCCTTCCCGAGTTATCTCATCAGTAGAAGGAACTAAAGCTAGATCCAGGGAGAACATCCATATAGTGACCTAAGTATAACATACATACTTATTATTATTATTTTTCTTAATATTCAATATAACTCCCAAATAAACATGACTGAGAACCACTAAGGCTTAGTGTACTTGGAGAATAGATACATAAGAATATTATTTAAGTAAAAGCTATATCATCTAAATAATATTTCTTAAAATACAATACCCTTCTAGACTCAACATAATTAGTACCCTTTTTCATAACATGGGGAAAAATTAAAACATAAGAAGTGGTAAGATCAGACTCTCTATAAGGGTAAAAATTGGATATATCAATCAAGGATCATATATACTCATATCATAATCATAAGGGTATATTAAAATGTGATTATAAATATAAAATAACAAAAAATTAATAGATCATAATCTTGATTTATGGATGAAAAAATTAATTTGACCCAAGAGTTGGGAATCATCAACAAATCAATAATGATTCATGAATTAAAATCATAAATATATCAAGATTTCATAAACATGTGTCACCATTATAGGCATAAAAACTATATCATATGAAAATTTTAACTACATATTCCATTATATCATTTCGAATCAAGAATCACCACCTATATCCCATATTATAGAAGATTAGGTTTGATCACATATTTCTCATATCAAAGTGGATCACAAATACCCTCTAATTTACCATAATGAATAAATAAGGTAAAATTAGTTCCAATAATTATCTCATGAGATATATGGATTTACCCAATTTATTAGAGGAATTTAATATACCCACAATTCAGTTAATGAAAACCATTCATATGTATGCCATAAGATCATAAAAAATCATCATTTTTCCAGAGCGTAACTCATGGAAAAGAAACATGTTTCATAAACATTTCATCATTACATAATCACAAGACATACACAAAAATAAAATTCCTGATATCATTAGATATTTTATCGAGTGACAATAAGAAACATCAAAGGATGTTGACATAGATGAGTAATATCTTTAAAAGTGTATTTGAATATTTATTTGAAAAGTAGGGAAAATATCCCTTTCCATTGATAATATTTATATTATAAATCCAAGAATATTGAAAAAATTACATTACTTGAAAATAACAATGGAATAATATAAATTAATTTTCAAATAATATAATGGTTTTGATGGTGGAATAATATATTTAGGTCCTATACATTAAAAGAAAATATTATTTTTTCAGTTTTGTAAAATGAAAAAAAAAACGTTGTTTAGATTTTTTTGAAAGATTATTTTTAAAGCATTGTAAATAATTTAAAATATAGTCATAATGAAAATTTTAAAACATTTAAATTATAATTAATAAAATTTATAAATCTAATTTTTATATAATGGACTTGGATGAATTGTTTTAACAAATGACAAAATAAGTCTAGATTTTATTATAAAAAAATTTCTTGATAATTTTAATTTACAGGGAGGAAAATGGTATTAATACTTGGGAATTCTTGGGATTAGTATATGATAAGAAAATAGATTGGGTTTTAACGATATGATGTATAAAATTTCTCTCATTATAAATTTAGCATAGAAAATCCCAAACCGATATGAGATTGTAGCATAAAGCCTTACCGATTTGGTAATCATTCAATCAAATTATCATGAAAGTGATAAACATATATGTATTTATTGATATATATAATTTTCCTGAGAATAATCATAAAATAAATTCATGGGTAGTATACACAAAAAAAATAATTATTGAAAATGGTATATGTCACATCTAAATAAATGTGAGATAAAGAACCCTTACCTCATGTATTGTCTTGATTATTATGATTTCAAAATTAAATTATAATAAATATATAATTATTATAAATATTTTATAGAGCCATAATCATAAATTTCAAATGATTTATTATTTACTTGCAATTTTTTAATCATTATATTAATAGTTTGTTTATGAAAATATATGTTCTAGGTAATAACTACTTTGTTCTTCAGGTGTGTTTCGGTTTGGTAGGATTAATCATTGATTTTTTATCATGGTTCCATGAAATATATAATTTTAACAATTTCATGATCATTATATGTTATAATTATTTATGATTTTATAATTTTTCAAATAAAATTTTGTTGAAAAATTAATTAAATCATTTTATAAAGGCGATAATCTGAACTTACACACAGGTGATGTTTCTATTTTTCGATGGATGGGACAAAATAAAAGTAAATAATAATTTAAACTTATATAATAATTATTATATCATAAATATCATAAATATCTTATCTATACTAAACTTGGATTCTTCCATGCTAACGTGTCAACTTCCAATCCTCTACGTCACCCTTAATTCCCTATTTCTCCCTCCAAATCCAGAAAATTAAGCCGCTTTCCATTCCATCCCCGATCGGGATTTCCCTCCGTCTCACGCTCCCCTCCCCAAATCCCCTCTCCCATCTCCACGCTCCCTGCTATCCCGTTCCTTCTCCCCTCCCCAAAGCCCTTAGGTTCCTGCTCTCCTCCCCGATTGTCCTCTCCTGCCCCCTTCCCGATTATCCCCTCCATCCTGCACCATTCCCCTCCCTGAATCCCCTCTTATTCTACCTCCAAACCTAAATGCATCTCACTGCGCTGCCTCGATTCATCGCTCCATATTAGGGTTTTGGTTCATTTATCTCTTCCATCCCATTCGTAGTGATTCTAATAGGGTTACGGCTCGACAATTACCTCCACTCCTCTGTTGTTTCGGCCTCCATGGTCGGATACATCTACCTCCTCAACTACCATGTGTGTGTTCGGCTTCTCGACCTCCTCCTTCCCATTCTCAGTATCAGCCTAATAAATCTCTTTTTCCTTCTCCGCTTCAGCCTGCTCTGCGTCCTTTGTCTCCATATCAATCGCATGCAGATCTTACACCTCCTCTGATTAAAAAGTGGCGACCATATATCGCAGTGGATTTTATTCTGCTTCAAGAAAATACTATTGGCATTGAGTCGAGGTTCTTTCAAAATCTTGGTTGTCAGCGACTCTTAATCGGGGGTCAAGGATCTCTACATCAGCTAATGGATTGGCTCGGTAACACATTTATTGGTTCTCTTTACCTCCTAAACTACCATTTACATTTTCATCATATTTCATTCATTCTAGGTTTCCTTGTTGTAAATTGTTTCTTTGAGTTTTGATTTGTTTTTCATTTTGGTGCTATTTTGGCTATGTAAATCTGTGTTCATGGAAATGTTTTGAGCTTATATATTCATAGAGGTTTGATTGTGTTTGGTGTCATGACGGAATTTCATTCTTTGCATTCGGGTTTCAGTTATGGACTCTCATAGATCTCTTCTTTCATGTAGGTATGTTTCCATAAACATGTAGTTATTTTCCAACATTCACATACATTTTTTGCAGGGTGTACTCGATTTTTTGTAGGGTGTATTTGATTTTTCCTGTAGGTATTTTTCACTAACTATGTGGTTACATTGTTTTTGTTATATTTGAGTTATGATTTTGTTCCTATTTTATCATCTTAATGACAACATAGTTCTCCCTAATTATTGTCATGATTAATGACAATGGATGTTTTTTTTCAGGAAATAAGAAATGACTGGGGTCTACTATTTCATCCTGATCACTATCCATGATTTCGTAGGCTCCTGAAGCATTGTTTTATATTTTATATTATGGACAACTATAATTTTTGATTCATTATATATACATTCTTACAGGTTATGTTCGAAACGAGCATGATTGAAATTAAGGTAACATTAAAATGGCTGAATGGTTTGTTTTTTTAAATTTTCAGGAACATTTGGGTTGTCTCAATTTGAATGGTGGGAATCATTTTCAAGAATAAAAAAGGCTGAAATTGGTTCTATTGTGTATGTTTTATATCAAAAAATGATATTTGTATTTCTAACATTCTTTATATTAATTCTTTAACTTGATTTTCAATATGTTGAATATGATTTTACAGTATATGAAGTGTCATTCACCTGGATATCTTTAAAACTATTCCATTCTTGACACACCCACAAGATGTTAACAAAAGGGTATTTGATTTGGTGGAGGGACAAGGTATGTATCTTTATACATTTTATGAAATTTTAGTCATTTTTTAAATTCATTAAACAATTAATTCTAAAATTTTATTTGTTTAAATATGATTTACATTTCTTGTTTTGATTTCCAATCTTTCTTCAGGGGAACAGTTCATGTTATATTGTTCTTCAAAGCATGAAATGAAATGAAGGTAACATTAAAATGGCTGAATGATTTGGTTTTTTTCAATTTTTAGGAACATTTTGGTTGTCTGTAATTGCATGGTGGTGAGATTTTTGAAGAATAGAAAAGGCTGAAGTTGGTTCTGTTGTGTATGTTTTATATCTAAAAATGTTTTCTATACTTCTAACCTGTTTTATATTCATTCTTTACCTTTATTTTCATTATGATGGATACTCTTTTGCAGAATATGAAGTCTCATTCACCTGGATATATTCAAAACTATTCTATTCTTGACACACCCAAAGGATGTTACTAAAAGGTTATTCGAGTTGGTGGAGGGACAAGGTATGTATCTTTATACATTTTATGAAATTGTAGTTATTTTTTAAATTCATTAAACAAATATTTCTAAAATTTTATTTGTTTAATTCTGATTTGTATTTCCTTTTTTGATTTCCAAACTTTCTTCAGGGGAACACTTAAGTTTATATTGTTCTTCAAAGCATGAGTTGAGCATAAGGCATTGAAGGAGTAAGTGCTCAGCTTATGCATATAATAACTAATGACCATCTAAATTGATTATAATTAGTGATAAAATAACATTTAATGCTTTCGTTGCTTCATCAATAGAACTGTAATTCACAATTTTTATAAGATGAACCAATTGCAGCATCAAATACATAAATTGTGAAACATTACAAAACATTTAGTATCTCCTTTGAAACTAAATTCAAAATTGTTTAGAAGATGAATGATTCAATCTAATTCTGAATAATATATATATATATATATATATGTTTCTATAAGACTGTATTCCTCTGTAATTCTTCCTGAAATAAATATCTTTAATTATTTTTTTGGGGATATTGAATGTTATAATGTTATTGAGTTATATTTCATCCCAGATGGGTCTTGCTGTTTTTGAATTTAGAATAGTTTTCATGCATATTTCATAATATGCTGAAACCAGTAGGTCATATCAGAATAAAAAGGCATTGTTTCCCAAATTCTGTTATTATTTTATATATGACAGCAGTGGTTGTATGTTTCTCTATTATTCAGGATAAAAGAGTTCTCTGGCCTAAACAATTGTATATGAAAGTGGTGGTCGAGCTCTGCCTGTCTAATCTGAAATATTACCTTCAGCATCCATCCATTTCAAACAATTTCAAGCCATTAATTTCAGCATCCATCCATTTCAAACAATTGATTTTAGGAGGACATTGGCACATAGAAATCACTTTTGGGAGAGAGTGTACTGATGACGCATCACACCATAGAGTGGGGGGTGGAACCAGTGGGTCACATGTTGGAGAGGAGGGTGGTGCTGGCGAGTTTCATGAGGGACGAAGGCTGAAGATGGAGTCTAAATGGTAAGGGAGGCCGCCGAATGGGGGAAGGGAGGCTGTTGGAAGGCCAAACAGTATTGGGTTATACTCACTGAACATGGAAGGTAGAGGATATGTCACACTTCATAGGTGAGGGAAGGGGGGAGAGGGAGAAAGGAAAAACCTATAAAATAATAGTACTTTAGCTATTTAATTGGTTTTATTTCCTTTTTTCTAAAATATTATATGCATTAAATACTATTCTAGAGTCTTCTCATTACAATTACCTTATTTGAACATGTATACTGCTCAGTTTTATGGTTTTTTATAAGATTTACATACAAAATTTACATTATACAACAGTTAAAAATTTTCTTGGCTATTATCTGGGCTAATACTAATTCCACACAAATGAATTACAGTAGTAAAAGTCATTACTATTAATTCATGCATGTATATTCTGTATTTGTAGATTGTAGGAGGACAGTGGGGGGGGGGTGTACCGATGAGGCATCACAATAGAGAGTGGAAGGATGGCACCAGTGGGTCACGTGTTAGAGAGGAGGGTGGTGCTAGCGGGTTTCATGAGGGAGGGAAGCCGAAGATGGAGTCTTAATGGGAAGGGATGCTACCAAATGGGGGAAGGGATGCCACAAAATAGGGGAACGGAGGCCGTTGGAAGGCCTACCAAGTATTGGGTTATACACACCGAACATAGAAGGTAGAGGATATGTCACACTTCATAGGGGAGGGAAGGGGGAGAGGAAAAAAGGAAAAAACCCGTAAAATTTTTGTTTTTCTGTGCGTATGTGTTTTGCATAATCTTCCCTCTTTGAAACTTCCTTTCGAATCCCTTAATGTATAACATTAATGCACCAGAAAATGGAATCGATGATAGGATGTAACACCCTTGGCTTAAGTTATTTTGACTGGTCTGTTATTTACATGGATACTGTTCATTTAGAGAAGCCTGTCATTCCTTAGGTCAGTGTTTCCATACATACTATTTCATTTATGATATGAGTGTTTTACATTCATGGTTTATTACATTCACTGTGTTTTATAATTTTTTAAAAAAATATATGTTTCAATATCCATTAGGTTAAAATCTGAATCTATTTATTTTCCAATAAACATCTCATCAACAGGTGAGTGAACATGTAACACCAATGGCTTATGATATTTTAGTGTTTTATTATGTATTTTTTTATTATAATAGGATTAATAGGTTCATATTTTTTTCTAATTTGTGCACAATGTTTTTACAAACAGTTCCATCTTTTATTTCATACAGGTACATAGATTCTGTTAATGATTAATATCATGAGTATATACAAAGTTTCTAGAGCCAATGAAAATTTCTTCTTTTCTTTGCGTACGTGTTTTGCATCATCTCCCCTCTTTGAAACTTCCTTTCCAAACCCTGTAATGTGACAGGCCAAGAGAACATGGTAGTGTACTGAAGAAAAAGAGTATGGCTGGGAAGGTGTGATCCCGAAGCAGTCCATGAATGACTTCAAGATTTTTTATGGTTTTGCATTTTTTTGTTCTTCATTTTTCCTGCATTTTTCCTACATTTTTCCTGTATTTTTGCTTCAATTTTAGGTTCTGAATCTTTTGGGAAGGGGGAGGGGAGGGGATGGTAGGGGAGGGGAGTGGGGAGGGGGCTGCAGGGGGAAAAGATTGGGCAGGGGTGAGGGGAGGGGAGGGGCTGGGGCTGGGCAGGTTGGAGGGTTGGGGAGGGGAGGGGAGGGTTATGGCAGGGGGGAGGGGGCTGTTGGGGGAAAAGGTTGGGCAGGGGGGAGGAGAGGGGAGGGGCAGGGGGCTCAGCAGGTTGTAGGGGAGGGGAGGGTAGGGGAGGAATATAGAAGGGGGGGGGGGGTGCTGGGGGAAAAGGTTGGGCAGGGGTGAGGGGAGGGGAGGAGAGGATGAGGCCAGGGGGGAGGGGGCTGCTGGGGGAAGAGGTTGGGCCGGGGGGAGGGGAGGGGAGGGGCAGGGCTGGGTTATGGCAGGGGGATGGGGCTACTGGGGGAAAATATTGGGCAGGGAGGAGGGTAGGGGAGTGGCAGGGGGCTGGGTAGGTTGGAGAGGAGGGGAGGAAGATGGCAGGGGGAGGGGGTGCTGGGGGAAAAGGTTGGGTAGGGGGAGGGGAGGGGAGGGGAGGATGAGGCCAGGAGGGAGGGGCTGCTGGGGGAATAGGTTGGGAAGGGGGGTGGGAGAGGGTGATGGGTAGGGCTGGGTTATGGCAGGGGGGAGGGGGCTAATGGGAGAAAAGGTTGGGCAGGGTGGAGGGGAAGGGAGGGGTAGGGGGCTAGGCAGGTTGGATATTTCATTCATGTCCATTTATCGGTGACATTAATACTTATTCTACATATTCAGGTTGGATATTTTATTCATGTCCATTTCATCAACAGGTGAGTGAACATGTAACACCCATGGATTAAGGTATGTCACTTTTTTATGATGTATTTTTCTATTATAAGAGGGTTAATAGGTTCATATTTTTTTTATAATTTGTTCACAATGCTTTTCTTAAAACAGGTCCATCTTTTATTCCATACAGGTACATAGATTCTGTTAATGATTACTATCATGAGTATGTATTGAGTTACTAGAGCCAATGAAGATTTCTGTTTTTCTGTGCGTATGTGTTTCGCATCATCTCCCTTATTTGAAACTTCCTTTCGAAGCCCTGAATGTAGAACATTACTCCACCGGAAAAGGGAATCGATTATAGGATGTAATACCCTTGGCATAAGTTATTTTGACTGGTCTGTTATTTACATGGATACTGTTCATTTAGAGAAGCATGTCATTCCATAGGTCAGTGCTTCCATACATACTATTTCATTTATGATATGAGTGTTTTACATTCATGGTGTTTTACATTAACTGTGTTTTATACTATTTAAAAAAAATATATGTTTCAATATACATTATGTTAAAATCTAAATCTATGGATTTGGTACTAAACATTTCAACAACAGGTGAGTGAACATGTAACACCCATGGCTTATGGTATTTCACTATTTTATTATGTATTTTTTTATTATAAGAGGGTTAATAGGTTCATATTTTTTTTCTAATTTGTTCATAATGTTTTTTTCAAACAGGTCTATCTTTTATTATATAGAGGTACGTAGATTCTGTTAATGATTACTATCATGATTATATTCAAAGTTTCTAGATCCAATGAAGATTTCTTCTTTTTTGTGTGTACGTGTGTCGCATTATCTCCCCTCTTTGAAACTTCCCTTTCCAAACCCTGTAAAGTGGCAGGCCATGGAAACATGGAAGTGTACTGAAGAAGAAGAGTATGACTGGGAAGGTGTGAGCTTGGAGCAGTCCATAAATGACTTGAGGATTTTTTTAGGTTCTGCATTTTTTTGTTCTTCATTTTTCCTTCAATTTTCCTGCATTTGTTCTGTTTTTTTGCTACATTTTTAGGTTTTGCATCATTTTTTTGGCCTCTTTTGGGAAGGGGGGAGGGGAGGGGAGGGGAGGGTAGTGGGGAGGGGGATTCTAGGGGAAAATATTTGGCAGGGGAGGTGGGGAGGGGAGGGGAAGGGGCTGGGAAAGTTGGAGGGGTGGGGAGGGGAGGGGAGGGGTATGGCAGGGGGGAGGGGGCTGCTGAGGGAAAAGGTTGGGCAGGGGGGAGGGGAGGGGAGGGGTAGGGGTGGAGGGGAGGGGAAGGGAAGGAGGCTAGGAAGGTTGGAGGGGAGGGGAGGGGAGGGGAGGAAGATGGCAGGGGGGTGCTGGGGGAAGGGTTGGGCAGGGGGAGGGGATGGGAGGGGAGGGGATGATGAGGCCATGGAAGAGGGGGATGCTTGGGGAAGAGGTTGGGAAAGGGGGAGGGGAGGGGCAGGGCTTGGTTATGGAATGGGGGAGGGGGATGCTAGGGAAAAATGTTGGGCAGGGGGGAGGGGAGGGGAGGGGTAGGGGGATGGGCAGGTTGGAGGGGATGGGAGGGAGGGAGATGGCAGGGGGAGGGGGTGCTGGGGGAAAATGTTGGGTAGGGGGCGGGGAGGGGAGGATGAGGCCAGTGGGGAGGGTCTGTGGAAGTGGTTGGGCAGGTGGGGAGGGGAGATGCATGGTTGGGTTATGGCAGGGGGGAGGGGGCTGCTGGGGAAAAGGATGGGTATGGGGGGAGGGAAGGGGAGGGGCAGGGGGCTGGGCAAGTTGCAAATTTCATTCATGTCCATTTCTCGGTGACATTAATACTTATTATGCATATTTAGGTATTCTAATGCTGTATACTTATGTATATATTCTTATGTTGTATTATTATTCTTCATATTCAGGTACTCTTATGATTTATTAGACAAGGAAGATTCCAACCAATCTTAGATTGGTGACGCAAAGATGAAATGCATTGGGAACATCATCTACTTGCTGGAAAATTACTCCATGTCTAAAAATCACTACATCTCTATTTGTGGATGACAATTTTTTTGTATTATAATGAATCCTCGACACATCTCATATTTTTTATTAGATAAACTATTCCTTAAGTAACTTCTCTTCAACTTTCTCTTTCATAGTTTGCAATATTGTTTTTCTAAATGCAGTTTATATTGAAGTCAGGTTTCCACCCTTGACTATTCCAAAGTGTTTCACATTATAATTGATGTATCTTAATTTAACATTTTATATTGATGTATTCTTAATAGATTCACTTATAATTACAAATTATTCACCACTAATTTGTGAGTAAAATACATCAAACGTTACTGTTTCTTTGCAACTAATACAAGTGGTACTCTTAAGAAGACAGATAATAAACAATTATGTTTTATAAATAGTAATCTATAGTTAATAATAAGAATTATTTTATAGTGTCGTGCATCGCATGGGCGGAGTACTAGTATTCATTAAATATATCCTTAATACCTTTTACATAAATAATCAATGGAAAAATAATCTCAACCCTTCATGGAGGTGTTATTCCACACATACGCACGAGAGACATTATCCTTTAGCAATTTCTAGGTCAGTAAGAAGGTACATAAGATATTTAAATTAAAAAAGAATAAAAATTTAATAAATATAATATACAAACATTGAATAATTCATTATAAACTACCATGAAATATGATGATATAGAATTAATAATATCCTTATGTGGAGGTCGTAGTCCACACATATGCACAAGAAATACACTCAATAACCATGGGTTAATAGAGTGTGATTTTTATTAACATATGTAGTTGGAAGATTAGAGAGATATATGATAAACCAAATGTATATGATTTTATTATTTGATTTGTTACTGTTGTTATTTGATGATACATGGGACATGTTTTCCAAACAAGGTGATATTAATAAAGACTAAAGTTGGGTGTTAAATTATGTCTTTTAAATAATTTCAATAATTCAAAACTTCATTTAATTTAAAACATATTTATTAATAGGTCCATACATATCTATTAATTAGGTTATTTAGTTGAAATTAAAACTAAAGTAAAGATAAGGAAACATAATATTTTTATAATTGTTTTGGGCTAAAAGAACATCCCTTAGAATACTACACTAACACCAGATGCATTCTTAATGATTTTATTAAAATTTATTTCCTATTGTATCTCATAAATGAGTGAATGTATTTATAATTTCATATACCAATGATTTTATCTATACTTATGATCCAATTAATGGGGACATCATAACTACGTAAAATTGGGTGAAACTTCACTTAATGGAATAAAACATATACCTGGCACTTAATTCAACAAATAAATACAAGAAGATGATATTTAAATGAAATAGATGAGCTGTAGAAATGATAACATCTTAAATACAAAATTTCCTCCAACAAATGAAAGTAAATGAATCTTAATCTAAAAAACTATTCCTCAAAGTGAAAAGGTTTTTAAGAGATCATTTGTTTTAGTAATTTTCAATAAACACAGTTATAATAGAAATTAGTCTCTAAGGTAACTCATTATTATTTCATATCATTATTTATTTCTTCTTCTATTTCTTTTAGTGGAGTGATAATATTAGTAAGAAAATAATTTAATATAAAATCATTATAGTGTGTTTCAGTAACTCTTCCTGATCTTTCCATAATACACACACACACAAATATATATATAACATAGATGATAATTATATATATCTCATTCTACATTCATTATAGAATTGAAAATAAATAAAGGTGAGGTTGGCTATATTTATTTCCATTATTTAAGCATAAACTTTGAAGACTTTACCATCAATTTTTTTTATAATAGTCATTTATCGTTAAAATAAACACCACAATTTCAATATAGATAAATTTAACTTAATTCTTAAAGATTTTTACTTAGAGTCAATCAGCATTAAATACTAAATTTAGATCCCCCAAAATTTGAATTTAAATTCTTAATCAAAATCTCAGATCACTTATGATAATATTAAATATTCATTGTAATCTCACAATAAAACATAACAAGTTGTTATGCCCGAAATGTTATATCCATTTGTTTTTAGTAATATATTCAACTACACAACAAACTGTTGTATTTTTTCTTCATATCCAGTATACTCCATAATGGATCCTCACACAAATTTTCAAAATTACAATGTCTATAATGTAATATTAAATTAATCATAATGAAGATTATATATTCCAGTCAATAACTTAATCACTATTGCATTAAACACTTTAAAATAAATTTAAATAACATAATTAGAATTTATGTATAATTTATGAATTGTTAAACTAGTGAGAGTAATCGAGATAGATCTGTAATAGATTAAAATTTAAAAATTCATATGAAATAGAGTATTGTAATGATGGTTTCATTTCACCAAATATATACTCCCATGATAATTCTCTAGATGGAATTGGAATAGGCATAACTTTGGGTCGAGACATTATATGGATACCTATATAAGTCATAAAATTGACAATCCATTTACATATATTTTACTTTTTTAGCAGCATTATTTTTCCTGTGGAATTTAGTTATGCATGTACTGATATTTTATACATTCACTAAAACTTTCATGTCACAACCATGAACTAGTTTACCAAATATTAATAAACACCTTTATTTCATTATTTTACATGTGTGATCATTTTATTCCCAAATAGTAAAACAAACTAGAGAACTAAAGGTTTATTGTCTTAGAAGACTATCTAAATATAAAATTTATATTAAAATAATCATCTTAATTTATCCACAACATATCCAATCTAAAACCCCTTATAAACGTATCACATATAATACCTATCATCATATATTGGTGAAAAAAATATTAAAATCATGAGATAAGAAATTCTCAGTAAGTTAAATTTATCAACCGTAAACATGAGATACCACATGAATAAAGGATAAATATATGATATAAAGATCAAGGAATCATAAGGAAGAATCATAAAACATGACTTACCATTAAGGATCATTTAATTGGAACATATAACCCAAAAAAGGTTATAAAAAACATAGCTTATAATCATATAAATTAAATAAAAAAACATGTAACCATAACTTAATAAAGTGGAATATCTTTAGAATATGGCTCATCATAAACATTTTTTGTATCTTGTAAATAATAAATAATTTATAGAAGTGAAACAAGAACAATAATATGATTTTTTTTGAGAAAACTCAATCATTCCTGCCCTTTCTGTTTTGAATATATTCAAGTTTGTCCACCCATAAAATTCTAAAAAAATTCGATGTATTTTAACCATTTTTTGTTTGAGTGAAAATACATGTATGTCCACGATTAATTATCTCATGAGATATAAAACATTAACCAATGCATTAGATAGTGATATAGTACATCACCCATAATCATCTATATATATGGGTTACACATAAAATATAATAATTGATTTTATCATAAATAACCAATGGGAAGAAAATGGGTTTTAGAATGCTTTCCCAAATGGTTCTGAATAAATATTTTTTTAAAAAAACTTGATCAATTTAATCAAATAACCTGATCACCCAAAATATATATTTAAAAAGTTCACACATATGGTGATTTATTAACTATTACATCATTGGAATAATTTTTTAATATCCTCTTAAAAAGACATTATATTCAAGTCAATTACCAAAATTGATTATTTTAAAGATGAAGAAATAAATTCTTGAAACATTACTTAAAAATAAACTCTAGTAAGAGACATTAAAAATAAATAAATAATTCTTTAAAAATGTGATGTATAAGGGAATAATATAAAATCATCGAAAGGGGAAAAAATTAAATATTTTAAAATTATATTGTTGAAATCCCAAATCATCAAAAGGAAAATAAAACATTTATTTTAAAATTAATTAAGAGGAATATTAGGATCATAGAAGACAAAATTTATTTTAAATTATGCTACTGAATGAAGATCCTTGGAGGGATGTAAAAACATGTATATAGGGGGGAACCATAAAAAGATATGAGAAATGTTCTAAACAAAATCACATGTTCATGAAACAATATGCTCAACAAAGAAGAATTCATAAGTGTGAAAAATTATTTAACAAAAGTAATAATATGTAAATACAACATAACATTATTATATGGTGGATTAAATAAATATTGAATGATTATAGTCCAAGAGGAGTGATTATGACCCAAGGAAATGATTGGAGTCATGAAAACCCATTACCTTAATTCTTAAATTTCATAAAATCACTTGAATATTATGTATAATATAATTAAATAATTTAAATACTTATTTAATAACATTTTTTATATATATAAAATTTTATAATAATCATTTATAATCATTTATTTCAAATATATTAGTTAGTTATCTTTCTTTTATTTTCATTATCAGATGTTATCAAGTTCAATTTTTTATTTTATAACAGTTTCATAGTGGTAGTGTATTTATGTTTATAGAGTAAAATTTCACCATTATGATATCATTATATGATTCATGATATTTTAAAATTTATAATTTTATTCTATAAGTTTTTTAGTTATCGTTCATGTAGATGAAACTAGTGATAAACAAGTTTCAGTGATTTTTTACAAATGAATGGTGGTATCCTAGTAAAATAATTTAATATTTATGACACAATTACAAAATAAAAATTAAGAGATTATATATTTATTTATATAATATATTATTATTAATTTTCTTCTCATAATTATCAATGATATTATTTTATACAATTTTTCATATAGGTGGTTAAAGCAACCAAAACCATAATATAAGTTAGTTTAATGGATGATTATGAAGTAATTTAGTAATAATATCATATTTTTAAAGGATTTATGATATTATATATGTTTTATTGAAGTTATATATTATAATTTAAGACATTTTTAATAATATTTAATTGATAAAAACTATCACATAGTATGAATAAATTTTTTCCTATTAGTATGAAAATTTTTGACGGTTGAATATACAAGGACCATTTGTTTATCATATAATTAATAAGTTGTCCATTTTCATACCATAATTTTAATAATTTAATAAATGAAATATTTATCCATTACATCTATTCTCATGACCGTTCATTTAGGTAAGTGATGAGAATTATGGAGTACACTGTTCAATGGAGGAATTATTTTTCACATACGCATGGATGATGGTTTTGTTTTCAATAGAATGAGAGAAATGTATAATATGGTTTATAACTTCCAAATATAATAATTATATAATTATCATTTTTATTTATTAAATTCCATATTATAATCATCCATGTAAGGTGGTGAAAAAACATGACACTTCATGGAGTTAGTAGTCTGCACACACACAAATATCGTTTTGTTTTTCTTAAGGGAATAATTGAAAGGTGGATAATATTTGTTTACAAAAAAAACATTTAGTATACAATAAATATTTAATTTTTAATATAATTTTCATAAAAATTATACATTAATGGGAAAGATAAAAAACAACACTAGGAAAAAATAGTACATATGTTGAGAACTTTAAGATCCACTTGGAGGATTCCTTAGAACGTAAGGATTCCTAACAAGATATTTTTCCCAAATATTTAGTAAGTGAAAATGTATTCTAGGAAAAGGGAAATGGTATAGTTTCTATAATAAATAAAAATTTATATTTTCATTGAATGGTTGGTCATATTCCCATTTTATAAGTGGTGATAATGACATTTTTCACTAATATTTCTCTTTATATACAGAGGAAACATGTTTCAAATGAAAAAATAGAAAAAAATTGAAAAAAATGGAAAACATAGGGTGGAGATAGGGTTTTAATTAGATACACCTTAACCAATAAATTAGAAACATGTTTTTAACTTATTGGGTCTTTACCCGATCTGTTAACCCTTTTAACCCTTTTTTCCTTTTACTATAGTAACTGGTTTTTACTTAGGTAATTTATTTTTTATGCCTAAAAATAAAATAGTCCTTATTAAATAAATTATAACTTATAACGTTTTTTAGGGAGAGATACATAATTTTTGTGGATTTTTAAAAAAATTAATTTTTTAAAATATTATCCATATTTATTTTAAAATTATTATTTATTTGTTTTAAATTCATATAAAAGGGGAATTAAGGATTTTTTTGAATAAAAAAGTTAGTTTAACCTAGTAATCATCATCATAATCTCTATCTCTCTTTAATTATTATTCCATTTAGTGATATATTCAACAAATATATTTATTTCATTATTCTATTCACACCAAGGAGGAACCAAATGTAAGGATAATGATTCATGGCCATATGCTCCCAATTTATACCATTGTTATTGGGATTATATTGTTCAAAACTAGTTATTCCTATTTGGGGATTGACTTTGAATTATATTATATCCATTTAAGTCTATAAACTGAATTTATTCAAAGGAATAATCATACAACCGTAATGTAGGTAGTCAATAAGTTATCCCCAAAGTCAAGTGTCATTTATATATGAAAAAATTGTTTGTTCATGATGAATTAAAATGAAATTGGTATAAAAATTAATGAAATGACAATTATTTAATTTAAAAATTAATTCACATTATTTGGTATATAAGTAGACTTGAAATCTATAGAGACTATAACTGTGGTCTCTAAGTGAAGTATACACTAAGATAATGAAATAGAAATAATAAATGTAACCTAAGGGGTGGCCTAAGTGAAACCATGATCTAAAAAAAAATATATTTTCTTGGATTATCTTTCGGAGAAGAATGTATGGTAAATAAAGTAATAAAAAGTGGTATCCCTAGGTAAAAATGGGGTTAGGACCCTGGTTAGGTGTGTTCTAACCTCTTGAAAGGATCATTAATACATTGAACCTAGAAATTGTTATATTGAGAGTGATAATAAATTTTGATTTTTTATTTCTTGGTTATCTTAAAATTCCAAATGTGATTGATATAAAAAAAATTAAATTATTGTGATAGTTAAGATGGTTTTAGGGTAGGGCTCTTTTCCCCCATTAAGTGTGATACTAATAAGATAATTATAGGGTTGGGTTCCATTCTAGTTGGGTTTGATACTATTAAAATAGTTTAGGTATGGGATGATATTCCGTTTGATAAGATACTTATATAATTGTTCTAGGGAGGTAGACCATGTTGCGACCCCAAATTTTCATACAGAAGACTTAATGAATTATGGAGATTCAGAGCCTTGGGTGGTTATAATGGTTAAAAAAGTAATTTCTCTAATAGAATGACCTTTTAATTTTTTTGATGGTTATTTTATTCTCATGATGTTATATTTACCATAGGGATGAAATTTGGTGACTTTTCAAGACATACTTATTTTTTGAAATATTTATTATTTTTTAAATAAACATTATTTATTTCTACATATAAAATGTTAGTATATCCTAATTGGATATATAGATTTATATTATTACATCTTGGTTCATTTTAGAAAAGGTAGTTATACCCATGTGAGGTATAAATTATGTTTGTTTTTTGGGTCCCATATTAGTCTGTTTATTGGGTTTTTATTTTTATTTTTATTTTTGGTTTATATTCCCCTTTCATATATTCTCTCCAATATTCACATAAGAGGAGTGAGAAAATTACACTAATTGATGCTTATATAATTAATGGATCATGAGGGAGAGGGATGAGGATCTTCATACACTACTAGAAAAAAGGCTTTTTGCGATAGTAAATTTGCGGTGGGATCCCATTTCAAATGCTTTTTTTCGAAGAGGTCCCGTCACAGATTGCCAATTGTGGAAAATGGCATCACAAATAATACCTTTTGTGACAGACAGTTTCACCGTCACAAAAAAGTTTGACAATTATTTATAAAAACCTTATTGTGATGGGCGGGCCACTTCTCAAAAATAGTTTTCCAAATATTTTTAAAAACTTTTTTGTGATGGATCATCGCAAATACTGTGAAAAAAATAAAAAAATTAAAACCTTTTGCGATGGGCCCACCAGAAATAGTTGAAAAGTAAAAAAAATAAATAAAAAAATAATATTAATAATAATATAACATTAATATAAATTAAATCAAAATATTGATATTTTTACAATAAAACTATTTGTAAAATAATAATAATAAAAATAACAAAATAATATTATTAATATTAGTAAAATAAGATGAATTATAAAATAATTAAATAATTTTAAAATAATAATATTATTAATATTAATGAAATAATAATAATATTATTAGTAATATAACAAAAACATCAGTATTCACAAATATTTAATAATATATTAATTATAAAATAAAAAATATAAAAAATAATTAAATAAATAATAAAAACTGTAATATACTAAACAACATAAAAATACACTATTTAAAAATATAAATAGTTAATATTAAAAAAATCCATTCAAATGTTTAATTATAAAATAAAAAAATATCAATAAGGTGGGGGTCGTATGGAGGAGTTGGAGGAGATGGTGGATGAAACTCCATCCCTAAACTACGAGTCAGACACTGCATGAACCCCATCTACTCATGCAACTATTAATGCTCCCATCAATGTATCTAATCCTGCATCTCCTCCTCCTGCTACTGCTACTGCTGTCATAGGAACACTTCCTACTATTGTTGCTTACACTGACACATCACCTCCTGCTCCCTACACATAGCCTCTAAAAGCTTAGATTGAGCTCACAACTGATCCTAATATTCTGTATCAGATGATGATGACTCTCCATGAGATTATCTCTTCTTGGATTCCAACATTGCAAAGGTTCCATAAAAACCCTTAGGGGTCAATCGAGAGCCGATACCAACAACTCGCCCTTTCTCGAAGGCATATCAGGTCGCCTGCATCCATGCTGCCACATCAAATCTGGGGGCACTAGTCTAACCATTGGTCTCAGATGGAATTTCACTATGTGTTTGAGAACTCATGGCCACATATGACTCCTTCAATTGTAACTTAAATTTAAAATAGTTAAAATATTATTTTTAGTAAAATTTAAGACACAAAAAGAAATTATACTGACCATAATTTGACACTGGTAAGAACCTATGATCTCTCCAGCAGCTGGATCATTGTGCATCCTTCTATAAATGTCGTACTCTATAATATCTGTCTATGAAAATTCCTATATGAATATAAAATAATCTTTTTACATTTAATGTTATATATATTTTTTTTTAAAAACCTAGTTACCATATGCTCCCTATGCTTACTAAATATACGACCACCAGCTTGATGTGTCATGTCCTATATCCCCCAATTTTTCTAACCTACTAATGATTTACTATGAAAGCATATACCCAACTAGTGTGCACATAATCATCCCAAACCTAAGATTAAATATTATTAGGTTAGTGGACGCAGAATATCTTATCAAACTCTACCACTCATACTTTCTCTATTTATTTCCTTTTCAAATTGAGAAAAAATTGAGTGCAACATGAATGCATAGCTCCCCGCCATACCTTTCAGATAGCCCCACACATGCTCTAATCAATGGGACACCACAAAACCTAAAAATAACTTATAATATCAAATTATTAATTAAATTAATTTTATAAGAAATATTATTTTTTTACATACCATCAAATACTGAAACATGCAGTGTTTTATATCAATGGGAATATAATCCCATTAAACCCATGCATCAGAAAAATAATTGTGCAATATATTTCTTCCTAGTCCAACTTCTATATACGTAAAGCTGTGAAAAAAAATAACAAATCAAATAAATATAATATAAATAAATCAATGAAAAATAACAAAAATACACAAGAAAACATACCTCTGCATGCGTGGATCGAACCCAAGATATAGACATCGCTCGGGGATAGGTTTGAGAATCATCAGTCAGGCAAGAATATGCCCCCTCTGAGTACCCCCTGATCCACCATCAGTTCGAGGGTCATATGATCCAACATCCTACTTGTCCAAAGTTAGAACAACCTCCTGCAATAGAAAATATAGATCCTCTTCCATTTTAAACATGAAATAATTTTTGTTAGAAAATAGTTGAAAACTATTTTTATATATAGATTTATATTATGTATTCTTTTAAAAAGAATTTAACTTTGTTTATGTCCTTCATCATCCTCATCTTCATATCTTTTGATGTCAATGTCTTCATCTTCCTCCTCATCACTATCAATTTCCATATTAGATTCAATTTCATCATCTCTTATCATTTCAAATTCAATTTTAATATCATAAAAATCATCGTCACAATCAACCCTTAACTATTGGGTGTCATCAATGATATTCATGTCTCTTCATAAAAAAGATAGCTTCAAAGCAGTTTCTTGAAAATTTTCAATTCCATGCACTTTAGTGGAACCACATTCACTTTCAGTAAATTGATTATCTCGAGATTTAATTCTTATTATGCTACACCATTCACCTAACTCCCTTGAATTAGAACATTAATTTTCAAAATAAATTTGATGTGCCTAATGAGGCAACAAAAATGGTTCATTTTTTGTAATAAGTCTTTTATATTTAATTTAAATGATTCTATGGATATGATGAACATGAAATCCTCTCTCATTATCCAACCACTGACATTTAAACATCATTATGTAATGTTGTCCTAGATAACACAGTTCAATGATTTCTTCCAGCATGCCATAAAAGTCAACTTCAGTTTCCCTATGATGATATCCTCTCAAGAAAACACCCCTATTCATTGTATTTTTGGTTCCCCATATACACGTGTATGAAATATAAAATCATTCTCCACATATGGATTATAAGATTTAAGAATTTTGGATTGTGGGTTACTCAATACACATAATCGATTATCAATTTTATTAGCATGTTGAGATACCGAAAAATTTGTAAAACAATTGTCACTATAACAAGTATAAAAATGAGTTTTTATGTGAAATCAAAAATAATTTCAGTTAATAGTTTTTGAAACTAGTAACAAATATTTTTGACAATGTTCTTTAAGAGTAGCTGCTATAATTTGTGGAAACTATTTCTTGATATGATTATCATATATCCTAAAAATAAAATAATATTAATTTACTATTGAAAAATTATAAAATAAGTGATAGGAGAACTCACAGTACAAATGGTGTCATTTCTTCACAGTTGAGAAAAATATATGTATGAACTCTGTGATGTTCATCATCTGAAATCCATCATTCATGAACTCTACTGAAGCTAAGTTTGGGCTGATTGAAAATGATAACTTATTGCTCATGTCATCATCAACATTTTCCTTATTATGGCTCATAAGGTTATGTTTTGAGGGATATTCATATTGGAAGTAATGAGAGAAGAAAAAAGAAATTACACCTTAAAAATAAGGTCCTACAATTGATCCTTAAACTATTGCTTTGCTACATACTTTTTCATTAATTTATGCATGAATATATAAAAGGAGTATATCCATAAAAATTGTAACAGAACTCCAGTTTTTGTTTCATGTAGAAAATGTAATATCAAATGTTTCTTTGAGTCAAAAAAACATGGTGGGAATATTTCTTCCAGTTTAAATAAAATTAAAATAACATCTTTTTGAAATTTTCTTACTACATCATAGTTTGTTGTTGATGAAAAAATGTCTTGAAAAAATATGACATGTAGGTTAGCGCATCGCAAATCATAGTGTTTAATAGACATCTTAATCCAATCAGCATAAGTATGTCCATTAAAACATGACTGTCAAGAAATTTTAATCTAGTAATATGACCATTTATGAAAAATCTACCCAAATTGGAATGATAACCATCAGGAAGTCTCAAATATGTAATCCACTGATTAAATAATAAGTGACTCTCTTTGGATAGTGTATAAGAATGTTTTTCCTTTATTAACTTCTATGATCTGATATTTTCAAACTGTTCAAGTTCCAGTCGCTTGAATATTTGGGAATGATCTAATCATGCCTTTACATTATATTTTGTCTTATATGGTGTATCCAAAACTATATGAAATGAATTATCAAAATAGTTCTTCTCAGTATACATTAAATCAGACATGTAACGAACAAATAAATTAGACCAATATGGAAAATCACAAAAATATTCAGTTTTATTCAATTTTTCTCTTTTCCAAACCCATAATTTTTTTGGTTTATTGCTAGCCAAAATGTGATGGGAGGTAATGAAGAGGAAATTTATTTTAACTCTGTACCCCAAATCATTACTCGAGGCCCATATTTTTCAATTTTTCCATTTCTGAAATGATATTTGTTTCTTAAAAAATAATGATTGGTTGGATGAAATCTGTAATGATAGTTAAGAAACAGTGTTTTTTTTTCTATTGACAAGAATACACATTTTTCTATCTCTCATACTGTACAAATATGATTTTGCACCATCTGTTCACCGCCCAAATAATATACCATATGCTAGGAAGTCACTGATTGTCCACATCAATGAAGCTTTTAGAAGGGTGTTTTATTTCACAACAACATCATATGTACTAACACCATTACTCCACAATGAATTTAACTCATCAATCAATCGTTTCAAATAAACATCAATATTCATTTCCAGATGACCTCAAATTAATAATGTCAAAAATATATATGGCTCTTTCATCAACATCAATGGAGGAAAATTTTATGGTATTATAAAGACATTCCAACTTGAAGACTGACTATTATAAGAACCAAATGGACAAAAGACATCATTAAAAAGACCCAATCATATGTTTTGGAATTATCAAGAAAAAGAAGGGTGAACTCAGTAAAAATGTTTCCATGAATCATCATTAGAGCGATGATTTAAGATTTTAATGGTTGAAATGGTAGTTTTGTGCCATGAAATCAATGATGTTGTGTTTTGAGACATAAATAAATGTTGTGATCAGGGTGTGATAGAGAAATATCTCAATTTTTTTATAGGAAAAAATCCAGACTTCCCTGGTTGATCTTCCGTATACCTTGATTTCCTCATATAGGATAACTATCCAAAGAATCATTTTCACCATAACATATATGACTTCTGATAACCAAGACACAAATTACAAAATAACCTCTTTCTCTTATATAAATTTGTAGGGAGCACATTTCCTTCAGGTAGAAATGTTTTTTAAAAAGAGAATATCCGATCAATACAACTATTTGACATTCCATGATTTGATTTATGAGCCATAAATTTATCAACTACTTCAAACTTTCTTATCATTCAACTAGGATATAAGGCATCTTTAGAGGACCTTAACAACTCATAAAAATGATATTGTACCATCTTAAAAGTTAAATCAATATCATCAAGAGTTTCAGTATTGGAATGACAGACCTACCACATCAAGTTAAAAATTTTGAAACTGTGTTGGATCTGGAACCAAATTATTAGTATCACCCCTAAAACCATGCCCACCATGTTGATACCAAAAAACAAAATCTATTCGAAAACCAAAATGCAATAAATTACCTCCAACATGGTTAAATGTGTCATACGTCTTCAGAGTAAATTTTTTACAAGGAAACTTAATTGTCCCTTTTGAAACAAATTTTTGTTTTGATAATGTAAGTGACAAGATAAATTGAACCCCCTCAATATATATAGGATTTAGATCAGAATCTTTTGGATTGCTACATTAATTTATCCAAGCACGATCATCTAATAATGACAATTATCAACTATATTGTCTGAATTTTTTTTAAAAAAATATTATATAATTATTTTTTTGTATAATTATATATAATATAAATACTATCCATAAAAGAGAAGCTAATTAAATTATATTTTATATCAATTTATACTAATTTTTATTATTTTATAGTTATTTATACTACTTCTTAATCTTTTATTCTAATGTACACTCATTTATAAAAAATTAAAATAATCACTAATTATTATTAATTACTAGTATTTATACTAATTATTGTTAATTATCAGTGGGATAATTTCCAATGGATTGGTGGTAGCTCTTTTTCCCAAAAACTCTTCCCCTTGCAACTTTATGTGACTAAAATATCTATGAAAAGTCAGCTCTAACGTTCGAATATCCATTTTCGTATGCAGGAGGATGTAGAGTAGGGTGGAATCTTTATGGTTCTCTCCATTCTCGTGCATATGAAAATTGATATTCATATATCAAAGCATACTTTTCATAGTGATTTCATTCAGAGAATATACAAGAAGATTAGTCGTCAGGCAAAAGCGTCTCTTTTTTCCGACGACTCACCTCCTCACAACTTTCTCTAACATAAATCACTATGAAAAAACATGATCCAACATACATCAAAGTATATTTTTCATTCTAATTATTGTGGGAGAATGTTTCCTAGAGCTGAGGCATCAGTCAAAAGTAATGCCACCAATCCGCTAGAAATTGTTCCATTTTATCAATGTACTCAAATTTATTGGAATTTATTAATAATTAATCTTAATTATTACTAATTAATCTTAATTGATACTAATTAATCCTAATTGTCACTAAATAATCCTAATTGTTACTAGTTGTTTCCAATTGTTTCTAATTATTACTAATTGTTACTAATTATAACTAATTGTTACTAATTGTTACTAACTGTAACAAATTATTATGAATTGTTACTAATTAATCCTAATTAATCCTAATTAATACAAATAAATCCAAATAAATCCAAATTATTATTAATTGTTACTAATTATTACTAATTATTACTAATTATTACAAATTATTACAAATTATTACATTTTTTGTAATTATTACTTATTTTTACAATTTATTACTAATAATTGATAATTATTACTAATTAGTACTAATTAATTATAATTATTACTAATTAATCCTAATTATTGTCAATTATTACTAATTATTATTAATTATTTCTAATTATAACAAATTATTACTAATTATAACTAATTATTACAAATAATTTCTAATTAATCATAATTATTACTAATTATTATTAATTATTACTAATTATTACTATTAATTAAATTTCAATACTAATTATTACTAATTACTACTAATTCTTACAGTTTATTACTAATTACTACTAATTATTTATAATTATTCCAATTTATAACTAAGTAATCCAAATTATTGATAATTGTTACAAATTATTAGAAATTATTTGTAATTATTACTAATTATTACAAATAATTAGAAATAATTACAAATAATTACAAATTATTACAAATTATTTCTTATTATTACAAATTATTTCTAATTATTACTAATTCTAACGAATTATTACTATTAATTTCTAAATATTTTTAATTATTACTAATTATTATTAATTATTTCAAATTATTAAAAATTAGTACAAATTATTAAAAATATTACTAATTATTACAAATTATTACTATCACAATTTATTACAAATTATTTCTAATCATTACAAATTATTTCCAATTATTACAAAATTTTATAAATTACCTTTAATTAATCATAATTATTACAAATTATAACTAATTATTAATAATTATTACTAGTTATTACTACTTATTATAATTTATTACTAATTATTACAAATTAATCGTAATTTTTAATAACTAATCCTAATTATTACTAATATTTACTAATTCTAATCAATTTGATATGCTCACTGACAATAATAAAGAAATTGGATCAAATGATGATCCTTTTGCACTTATCATGACTCATATTGATGCGAAAGAACCTGTAGTTGATGAAAGTGGTGCGTCTAGAAGAAGGGGTCGACACCCCCATGCTAAAGGTGGGCGCCTTCCTTACCATTGCATGAGCACCCGCTCTAGAATAGGGTAAGCTTTCTTGTTCTGTCTTTCCAATGTACTACTTGGTTCTGTTTTTTACCTTTCACTGGATGTTTTTTGGTTTCAATAAAAAGGTCTTAACACCTCAACCTTTTAAAAAAACTAATATTTACTAATTATTACAATTTATTACTAATTACTACTAATTATTGATTATTATTACAATTTATTTCACTAATTATTAAAAGTTATTATTAATTATTATAAAATATAACTAATTATAATAGATTATTACTAATTATTACAAATAATTACTAATTATTACAAATTATTACTACTTATTACTAATTATTACTAATTATTATTAATTATCACAATTTTTTACTAATTATTACATATTATTGATAATTATTACAATTTATTACACTAATTATTACAAATTATTACTAATTAATACAAATTTTTACTAATTATTACAAATTATTACTAATTATCACTAATTATTACTAATTATAAAAAATTATTACAAATTATTACAAATTATTACTAATTATTACAATTTATTATTAATTATTACAAGTTATTACTAATTATTTCTATTTATTACTATTTATTACTAATTATTACAAATTATTTCAGTTTAATACTAATTAAAACTAATAAATAATAATTAGTAGTAATTAATACTAATTACTACTAATAATTACTAATTATTACTAATTAATCCTAATTATTACTAATTAATCTTAATTATTACTAATTAGTCCAAATAATTACTAATTAATCCAAATAATTACTAATTAATCCAAATAATTACTAATTAATCCTATTAATTACTAATTATTTCAATTTATTAATAATTATTACAATTTATTACTAATTATTTCAATTTATTACTAATTATTACAATTTATTACTAATTTTTATAATTTATTACTTATTATTAAAACTTATTACAAATTATAACAATTTATAAAAATAATTATTAATTTTTTTACAATTAACACTTAGACATAATTTTTCAAAAAAAAAGAATACTGAAAAAACAAATATCTATTTTGAATTTAATTGAATTGAATCTAATTAACAAAAATTATAAATTATTTAAAATAAAAATAATTAACTAAACAACAAAAAATTAGGTAAATACCTTGAAACTGAAGCTTTTAGAGCATAAAAGCTGCGAATTATGCTCCGATTTAAAAGTTTAATGTATGAAAAATTTTAGATGAAAAGTTTTCAAAAGAGATAGAGAGAAGTTCAGAGAGGAGCAGAATGAGAGGAAAAACAGATGGGGTTATATTTATGTTAGAGTATTTGCAAAGGGCTTATTTATGACAAGACCCATCACAAATTCCCACTACCCTCATTAATTACTGAAGGTCAATTTTTTTTGTGATGGGTCCCATCGCAAATGGGTTCCTACCGACATATTATTTACGACGAGACAAGTAGCCAATCCGAAATACTAAAACTGCCGCCAGGAATTTGCAACGGGTATAAGAACCCACCGAAAATACCCCTGCCAGCGGTTTGGCATGCATTTTGCGCCAAACCATATGCAACTGGTCCTTATCCCCCCATTGCAAATATCAATTATTTGCGATGGGCCCCTGACCCATCACAAATGGCCAATTTTCCCATAGTGATCTAAGGAGGTGGATCATAGTTGGATCATGGTACAGTAGCTCTGGAGTGCGGATCATCGATATACAACCTTAAAGATTCGAAAATTCACCACAAGGTAAGGTTCATTGTTTTTTACACCCTATCCTCATTTATTTTTCATTTTAATTTTTTGTTATGAAACATTCTCTATTTCACAATGGCTAACAACCATTGAGGAGTGATTTGCATCAAAATGTGTAATTAATGCAGTTCATACAGTACTTGGATATAGAAATCCTGATAACACAACTTATAGTTCTATGAACCCATGTTATGTAGTTTTTCAGTCCCTATTAGGGAAAAAGTCTTAGGAGAAAGCTTATAATTATGAGTATCTTTTTCTGGTATTGTCTTTGTTATCAAGGAAATTTAAGAAGAAAGGGAATCACATCACTTTGTATAAGTGGACGAGGGAAGACAGGGAAGTTACAATACTTTCCATGGTAAATCTATCGATGCTTTTCGGGTGTTTATTTCACATATATCATAAGTAGTTTGGAAAACTTGTGATGCAAGATTTATGAAGGAAAGAGGGAGAAAAGTTGTTGTCTTCAGCATGGTTCATTTTGCAGAAGCAGGTGTCTAAGGTGGCACAATTTTCTTGTTCTTTCCAAATTTTGATGGTCTAAAATTGGGAGTTTTGTGAGCATTGTTAAAAGTGGATTTCCTTGAATATCTAGTCACAAAATAGAAAAAGGCATGAATTTTTCAAAGATGGGATTCATAAATTAGATTTCACAAAGACATGAAGAATGTTGATGGTGTTCTCTACGACTACAATGAGCTTTGGGAATAGAAGAGGTGAATATCTTTGCAAGCGAGCATTGCAACGATGAGGAGCATTTCGAGTGGAGAATTTTGGTGGCGCAAAGGTTTTGATGGAACACTATGTGATTACTACGATCATTGAAATATTGGAATATTTCCATAGAGCTTTGTGAAAAAGAGAGAATTTTGGCTGAAATTTCAAAGCTCTGTGAAATGGGCTTACATGGCACTGACAAGGAAAGAAAGGTTCTGATGTTATTGGGAAATGCCTATAAATAGGCCCCTACCCCCTTGAGAAGTGTAGAGATACTCAAAAAAAATCCTAGAACTCTCGAATCGTGAAGAAGATTCACAAAGGTAGTGATCTCTACAATGGTATTAAACTATACGAAAAGAAGAAGCTTCATTGTGGGCCATTGAGTGTTGTGAAAGAAGGGTACTTTTGAATGGCCAATTTGAACTCTGCAAACTAGTTATCTCTATGAACTAGTGAGCTCTACGAACTAGTGTGCATTATGAAGGATTGGAGCTTTTAGAAGGAGCTCTGTGAGTTATAGAATTGTGTACCCAAAAATAAGGGGGAAGTTCTTTCTAAGTGCATCACGGTTAGAATAGGGTATCAAAATAAGTATCATTACAATGTCTGGAAAGTTATTACTAGCTTTTGGGTAGGAAGGAGAATAATTGTTTTGAGAGATTATATTTGTGAATGTTCATTAAGAAGCACATAAACATTGTACTCCATTATTTGTGCTAAGAGGGTGCACATGAACTTGAAGATTGTTTTCCAAGTGGTTCATGAGTGTAAGGGAATATCCTACTCATTATATTCCACATAAATGAATTATTTCTATTGGATTTTATGGCACTGAATTGTTTCTATACCATACTAAGGACGTAGCTACTCTTGTTGTGTTGTGAACATTATAAATCTTTTGTTCCTGTGGATACCTGTTTTGATTATGTTCAGTAGAGAAATAAATATTTAACAAGAGGTGAAGGTTGTTTCAAAAATAAGTAAGCATAAAAGAAAAATATATCACTGATTCACCCCCTCTTAGTAATACTTGTATCCTGACTAAGAAACCTTAAGAAGATGGCGATCACATGACATATAGGCCACATCCATTCTCCATATAGGGGTTTTTGGGTACATTAATCAATGTGTAGCAAAGTACATGTGTAGAAACCCCTTGTGTGGTACATGAAATGTACAAGTAAACTCCTTTTCAGGTCACACAACACAGATTATATAGGGTACATGATATCACACCCCAAGTGGTATACACAACGTGTATAACATTGAGGAATTCCATGTATTTGAGAAAGTCATGTGGAGATGGTAATATGCACACAACTAGAGTGGGGTTCTGGGTGTACATGTTGTTGACACCATGGTACATGCTATGTACCATCCCCTTAGAGGAATTTTCTACGCTTCATTACCTTAAAAAAATATTTGAATAGGAAAATGGTCCATTTGGACTATATTTTTATCTATAACACAATGTTGGGGTCCCCATCACTATAAAGGTCCATTTTTGATACAAATCATGGATGATTGTGGATCTTTCCACCATCCCGATAAAAATAAGATCTTAGTGACAATGCAGAGAAGGGATGAGGATGGTAAACTCTTTGGTTACATCTTGACATTGAGACATGGGATTCTCACATGTATTTGGAGATTGGATTTATTTAGGAGTTTGTTGGAGGTTGTGGATCCTTAGTGGATGTAAAGTCACAAACTCTACAATCCAAACTTGTTTTGATGGGGATCTTGATATAGTAGGGTAGCCTGAGGGCCCTTGTTGATTGAAATGGGACTTGAGAAGATAAACAACCTCCAGTTTATAAAAGTGTAATTTTTGGTATAAAGGTTGGATTAGAGGATAGATAGTTAGTTGTTTTTTCCATTTCATGTTAGAATTCTTGGATAGTCATTATTATAGATGGTCGAAATTAAATCTCTCTGATGTTTCACCCCAAGTTATGACCATGATATTTGGAGAATTACCACTATGTAGTATTCCTGATGGACTTTTGACCAAATCTACAGTTCTAATGGATATGAGTACATAGTGGTTTATATGTGAGAATTAGGTGCTCCTTTTGGATAAACATGTTTTTGAGGTCTGGTTCATCACTTTCATAAATAGAGGCAGTTTTCCCCTAGATGAATGTCATAAAGTTCTTATATTCTATTTGGGTAGTTTGAGATATATTTATGAAGTGATCTATCCATGACATGGCTGATGTTGTCATTAATACTCCCTTTGAGGTTGGGGGAGACATATCCAAATTTAACATTATGCTTTCTTAAAGGCCCCTTGAGATGTTACCTAACACTTACACATAAGGAGATGATAACCTCAATGATCAATCTTTTCCTTCAATGTGGCATAGGTACCCTAATACGATGTGATATAGAGTCACATTGGTACAAACAATTGAGTATCAGAGATGATTTAGATGGTTGGAGACTTTTTTTACATTGGGTTTACTAAGTTTCTCCCCTTCAATATATAATTCTAGTGGATATGTGCTGAGTAAGCGGGGATATAATTCATGAAGGTTTTATATCACCCATTTTACCATTTTTGGGTTCTAGGACTCCCACTGGGTGATAGAGTGGTTAAGAATATGTGTGTTACAATTTTATAGGATGTGGAAGGGTACTACCCCATGGAATAATGTTCCAGTTACCCTTTTATAGGTATATTATTCTTTTGAGCATCATATCATATGGAATAGTTTCTAATATTAAATTTAATTAGACTATTAGTGATTGTCTCCATGTATGAGGGTTTTATATGTACCTTAGTGGCTAGAGGCATTTCTGGGGGAAAAATGGTACACCGATAGGGCTAGCATGTACCCATTCATGATGGGCCTGTAGTAGTGATGATTCATGTTGTGTGGATCATGGATGATGATAAAATTATATTTAATATCTTTTGAATTATACTTATTGGGGTTGTAATGGTGGTTTGGTTGGCGGGTCCCTTATGTGGAAGGATGTGGTTTGATCTCCCATTAGTTGGTTGAGCATGGAGGTGTTTCCCAACTAGAGGATGAGTAGGGTGGTGTTTTCCCCTATGGTGTGAGGTGTATATATTATGCATGAGTTGGGAGATGTACTCCCTTAATGTGTGATCTTTATAGATAGAGTCCTCGTCTCATGGGAAGATTAGGATATTTGGGTGTCTAATGATTTACCTATGGGACGATTGAGTGTTGATTGGGAAGTAATACCATAACTTTATCCCTGTTTGTATTCTCCCAATTTTTTCTTATGTTGTTAGGATATAATGTTTTATTTATATGATTTTATTTGACATATAGATTTGTTACCCTTTATTTGTTTTGAAATCATACTAGGTATTTTTATACTAACCCCTTCATGGGCTTTCTTCCCACACATATTCTATCTAATAAAATTTTGCACATGTAGATGGTGATATTGATGGGCATAGAGCTAGTGATGTTGTAGTTTCGTGGAGCTAGTAGTGTTCATAGGTGGAATTGGTCATATTGAAGTTTATGTGCAATGGTGATACCTTTTTTCAGAGTAATGTGGTGTTAGTATTTTTACATTGGGATTTTGGGGATTTTTATGTTTTTACACCACTTATATTGGCATTTATATTATACACTATTGGAATGTTTAGTAGATTTATCGATAAATATTTTATTCTAAGATTGATATGTATGTTTTATGTGGTTATTTTTTTTCAATGGTGATTTATATTTTCATCATATTATGTAGGGTATGCCCCCCCATTTTGTGATATACCTTCTTAATGCTAATCAATATCCCCATGCCTATTAGAGGCATGCTTGGGGTGGCATACTCAGTTCATCACCAATCCAAGAAGGGACTCAGTGGGATGTTTTATGTCAGATTCATATCATATATAATGATTCTAAGGATGGATTATGTTGATATGTGTCTCATTATCATGGTTTGCAACATATAGAGATACAATACCTGATGGTTCTTAGGTTTGGCTGAAAAATTAGCAAACCCATATTGGGTGTTTCAGCTAACGATTTCTACACGAGGGATGTGAAAATATATTGACTTACATGAGTGCGTAGAGAATTTGTTGCATGGTATAGTTGGTAGGTCCATCCATAATATATATCCTAGTTCATTTTTCCATTCACAGCATGACATCCAATATGGAGATATATTTCTATAATGAAAACATTGAATTCCTCGAGAAAATAAATTACAAGAGGAATGGAAAAGACCTTTTATAGATGATGGGATTAACATGATTACTCACTGATTTTTAAGATTTAGAGGAATTCGTCCATTGATATCCTAGTGGTTTAGTTCCTAATGTATTTCATTTACATTATCATATAATTGGTATAGAGATCCTATTGTTATTTAGTTCTTAGTATAGATTGAGTCGGGACTCCCTATGATATTGTATATACCAAGGTGATGGTCCCCCACATACTTTATAGAACAAACATGGGGTTTGGATATCGTGATAGGAGTATTAAAGAATTAAGTACCTCACTATTATCAGACCTTCTCGACTCCGTCTTTGTATGTGATACTTTCATTTTATATTTTCCACTTGATTAGTTGAGGGACCTCCTTTGTCATGTACCACTCATGCCAAAGGTGTGGTACTCTCTTATGATGTGTTCTAATTGACGAGGTGGGGGTTCCCTAGATTACTTATAGAGTTCAGTACTCCCCTTACTATTGTGCTATGGAAACCTAGTCAATAATATATCAATTACAATCCATATTAATATTCATTAATTATATTTCATTTATTTACATTCAATATAATAATAATAAGTAATTTCTTAGCAAAAATGAAAATTGTTTTATTCTTACTGAGTTGGGTTTCAGGCATATATTGTTTTATTTAAAATATTTATTTAAATTTTTTCAAATTATAATATTAATAATTGATATCTTTTTTTATAAAAAATTCAAAATTATCTTAGAGTTAATTTTTGGTAATATTCGTTAAAAGATGATTTTCAATGAAAAGTATAAAATACTAATTTTTATAAAAAATGTCATTTATTTTTAGGTATTTACGAAGTCACATTCTATGTTAGATCAGTTTTAAATTTTAATTAATTCCTATTTATTAATAATAATTAAATAAATGTCATTTTAATCAACATTACACAATATTTCTGTATAAATGTTTTTATACTTAAAATGCTTTTTTTCTATAAAATTATTTTTATTACATTTTGAGGTTTTATTTTTAATTACTTTTCACCACTTATATAAGATAAATTTTATAATATAGAATCCATTTTTTGGAATAATCATATATAAATTTGGAATAATTGGCCACTTTCAATTTTTGACATTGTGAACAGTAAATTTGGTAAAAAAGCTAATTACCATGGTAAGAGTTAAAATTGGTTAAAAGGGTTAAAAATAAAATGATAATGGTTAAAAATATTTAAAAACTTGTATAAATATTAATATATTAATATATTTTTACAAATTATTATTGATTATCTAAAAATTATTCATTTTGGAGCTACTTTCCTTGAGAAAAAATTAATATATTTTAATCTCTTAACAAATTCCAAGTGTGCACTCTCCCTCACTTGAAAAATAGAACCTTTGAAAATCTTATCATCACATAAAAAGAGATTTTTATCTCATAAAATAGTTTAATAAATCCATTCATAACAACTATAAACATTCCATAGAGGTTATGGTTTGATAATAATACCATCCTATGAAATGTTTAGGAAAAAACATAGGAATGTTGTCCAAAGACAAGGTATAGTTCTTAACCAAGTGTATTATTTTTTTAATTTATTATTTTACCTCTTAAAAACTATCCTAACATTATGATATAATAACATAAATATATATTCTTAAATTTTATTATATTTATGGTGTAACCCCATTTTAATATACTTATACATCTAATGTAAAGTGAAAACAACTTTCGTATATACATGCATACTACCCTATTGTGACCATTATGTATTTTAGTTTTCATCACCACATCTTATGTCTGAACATTATTATAGATAATAATGAAATAATATGTTATATATGATATAAATTTTATTATTTAATGATAAATAAATATTCTAATACTTTGTTTAATACTCAATGAAAAAAATATCGCTCATGCGTACGTGTGGACTACTACTGTGCAAACCAATGTATTTTATTTTTCATCACCAACTCACATAGATTGTATATATAGGATGATTTAGAGAAATAATATGATATTTATGGTATGATAATTATTTTGGAAAGATAAAATCATACATACTTTTATTCCCTCATGTTCATTACAAAATGAAAACATTACTCATGTGTACATGCAAACTATAACCTCCGTGATACGACATATTTCATTTTCCATGTACACAATGTATGGATGGTTATAAAAATTATTTCAATGTATAAATAATATAATATGTTTATAAATATTATTTTTATATGATTTAAGCATGAACTATTTGACCATATTAAACCTATCAATGTCGTTTTGGACACATAAACTGAACATCCTAAAAACGTCCAACGTGAACTTAATCGATAAAGATAATAAATAAAACATAGTAGTAAATAAACTAAAAGGAATAATAAACTCTAAAATGGTTATTATGAAAGTATACAATTAACATAAATTTATTATTTAGGAAAATAAATAATGTATATGATAATCTAGACTCAAGGTAAGGGATACATTAACATAAAACATTACATTAAATTTTTAAAATTAGTCTTTTAAAATATTTATTCTTCATATAAAAAATATTAAAAACAAATATGGATGTATAAATAGTTATATAATTGAAATAAAAAAAGATAATTTTATCTCCCATTTAACTTTTACTACTATAAAAAAGACCTTTAACAGCGCTGACATTTATCACCTCTAACAAAAAGCACTGATAATCCGTGACATTTATTTGTGCTTTATTATTAGTGCTGATAAAGACTACCCTTTATCAACGCTTTATTTTTATCACTAATAAAGGAGTACATTATCATAACTTTTTTATCACTGATAAATTATAACGACCCATACTTTAAATACATTGTTAATACTTCAAAATTGAAGCATACTTATTACAACATATTAGAAAACCATGAAAGGACCGTATAGGTATAGTGTCTTTAGAAACTGGGAAACACAAACAACTGGTTCATAAAGCGTCTACACTGTCTCCCATTTATTTCATCATATCTATAGTCCCTTTTGGCATATCTTACTTAATAACCTTCTTCCTGACCTGGGGAAAGAAAACATACAAAAGGGTGAGCTCAAATGCTCAGTAAGGGTAAACAAAAGAAATATCAATCACATCATATACATAAACACATAACTTTTGGAAATCTTATCCTGCAAAAGAGATCATAATTTCATAACATGGGATAAATCATGGAAGTGAAATGTAATCACAATAATCATAACTTAAAACATGAAACTTTGTGTCATACACACATAATCATAGAGAATCATTTCTTATTAGTCAAGACTCATTGACAAGACTATCTTAGTGGACAAAGTCCCTTTCTGAACCGAGTTCACTCCTCGTTTCAGTCCTGTTTCACTGAACCGGTATAACCTACCGTTCCAGCCATGTCTATATCATGAGATATAAAATCTTTACCCAATTAATTGGAGGGAGATATAGGTCACACCCATCTCATAATGATACCATTCTTATGTGTGCCACAAAATCATAAACCATACATCATAGCATAACCCATGTAATAAAAATGGGATTCTTAAACAACATGACATCATAAAACAATTCATATAAGATAAAGGAATTCATAAAAATATTTCCATCACAACATAATCAAATCCATGTAATAATAGGGATAGAAATAGAACCCTTCATTATCTTAGATGGAAAATAATTTTGATAAAACACTTGAACTCCATTCTTGAGGAAAATATCCTTTCTACTTCAAAAACACTTTTCCTTTCTTAACATGTCGTAAAATTATAAAATAAAAGAATTTGATTAAAATAAACTTGAAAACTTTTAAAGGAAGATTCTTGGAAATAATGTTTTAAAAATCCATTAATTCCGTATAAGTTAAAAAAAACATTCTTCTCGTAATTTTGTCGGAAAAGTCAAAAAAGTACCTCGTACAAAAAACGACAAAAGATTCCTTTCATATCTTTAACTAAAAACGCACCGAAGGGTAAAAAAGGATTTAAAAAATTGTAGGTGAATGGAAATAATATTAAATATTGAGGAAACATGGATGTGGATGATAAAATACACCCCAGTAAATACTAAAGTATAAACAATATTGGATAAAAATGAGATTGTGATATTTCCCTTACCTTAGGTACGTTTTGCTTCATAAGTGTCCGAACCTCCTATATAATGATTTAAATAATTTTATTGACTTATTCCAGAATCATAATTATTTTTATGATATCATATATGGTCATTTTATTTGCTTCTTAGTAGTAATATTTCATTGCTACTTGTTATTTGGGTGTTTATAACTTTTTGTTCTTATGCATGTCTTGTCGAATAAATTATTATTCTTATCTTTAGGTTATAGATACCTCATTTCCAGAATGGTATTAGTGTCATATATATCATATTCATTCATTCAATTCATTTATATAATCATTATGAAATGAAGATCATGTAGAACGAGTCGCATCACATCGTGGAGACGGTATTCCGTACGTACGCACGAGTGATGATATCGTTCCTATGATCGTGGAATTGTATTGGAGTGTATGTATACTATTTCAGAATCAGTATTACTTTATAATAGTCATATATAGTCATTATTTACACCATTATACCCATCCAAGTAAGGTGGTGGTGGAAAATAGATTACACCACGGCATGGAGACGGTATTCCGTACGTACGCACGCGCGGTGATTTCTTTTTCCGTAGGATGGATAGATGGTAAAATAGGGTTGATTCATACTTATAATAACATATCAGTATATGAGTGATACTGATGTTATTACTTCATAATGAAACAACTAAAGAAGAAGAAGTGGAAGAAGAAATAAAGATGAAAGAATCGGTAACAGACATTACCTCTTCTTTGAAGTGCTTCATTGAGACATTCTTTTAGGGAACTAAAATTGGTCTTTGAAGAAGACCATGACCTCTAGGATGTCTCTAGGGAAGTTGAGAGGAGGAATTGGCAGGGGTTGGACAATCTTGAAGGCTCAAAGTGGTGTGAGGAAGAGGGGGAGGAGGTGGCCTTTTATAAGGGAGGAGAGGGGTACCTTTTGGAAAACAAAAAATATTATTTTATTATAAAGTCAAGTTCGGTTTTAAATAGCTCCAAATTGATATATTTAGAAGCTAAGGTGGGGAGGGGTCAAAATACTCTCATCCTATAGAATTTAGACAAGTTTAGGTTCTTTTTTTAACCTTATCATTTAGATTTAACATTAAGTTAAATAAGTTTACTTTTACCGTGTCTTCTTGTGTTCTTATACTATTAGGTTAATAAACTTAATATAAGCAGCCAAAAGAACCTCAAATTGTTTATTATTAATATATATAACCTTATCTAAGTCATTTTTCCGAACCTTAGATTTTTAGGAATAAAATAACAATTACTAATATAATATTTGTTTTAAAAACTATTTTATGTCAATTTTGACACTATTTAGTAATTGATTTTTGTGAAAATCATAACAGAATTATTAGTTCTAAAAAAGTTAATTAAATCAATACTATCATGTCCTATTAACCTAGAAAATTAGTGTAATTCATAAAAAGTCTCAAATTACATTTATTTTGGTGTTTATAACATTAATTATGTCAATATTTCATTAATAAGATAATTACTGCATAATCTTTGTGTCATAAATAAATTAAATTATTTAATGTCTAAAAATTACAAATAAAATACCATTATGTAGTAAATCTTTTTATATTTCTAATGAATATTTATATTCGAATTTATCTTATGTATAACCCCATATTAAAAATTATTTACTTATTAAACTTTGATTTTAACTATTTTAACCCTTCTTTAAATAAATTAATAATAAATGTCCTAATCTAATCCAAGTGGACCTAAATGGTCATATTTTATTCCTAAGTTTGTTTTTGGCCGAATTACACTTGTCCAATAGAATTAGGAAATGTGTTAGGGTAATAATAATATCATCTTTACCCTTAATTACCCTATTTACTTTTAACTGTGGTAAAAAAGTAAAAAGTTACTATTCACCAAAAAATTATTTTCATCTCATTGAACCACATTTTACTTACTGACATCAACCGTGTCTCTCGAATTTTTGAAATTCCACTCACAGAAGCGGTAAAATTAATTTTTATGAAAAATTCAGTTTTTTAACTACCACTTAGTGGTTTCACTATTCATCAAAAATTGAAAGTTTTCAGAAAAATACCAAAATTTCACCCTAGGCTAATTTCGATATTCCGAATCCAAAAATGAAGTCCATTTTGAAAAATAAAATTTATAAAATTTCAAATAGTGGTTATTACTATTCATAACGGCTAGTTTTAATAATATTTTAATAGCATATCGTTGTTTAGTGAAACTTGGTATTGCGTACGACACAAGCTATCGAAGAAGGTCGCGATTTATTGTAAAGAAAGCCAATCAAGTGTTGTGTAGAAAAGATTCCTTTGATGATTTATATAACATAAAAGTCTTGGGTGTTACATTCTACCCCCTTAAAATGAATTTCGCCCTCGAAATTCATCACTTTGTAACAAACAGATGAGGATACCTCTCCCTCATCATATCCTCAAGCTCCCATGTATCTTCTTCTAATTGGTGGTTCCTCCATAAAACTTTCACCAATCGAGTGGTCTTGTTTCGTAGGTATTTTTCGCTACGATCCAGAATCTCTATCGGTTGTTCTTAATAAGAAAGATCTTGCTCTAGCGGTACAACTTCTGAGCTGAGTACATGTGAAGGATCAGGTATGTACTTTCTTAGGAGAGATACATGGAACACATCGTGAACTTGAGAGAGATTCGGTGGAAGCGCCAATCGGTAAGCTACCTTCCCAACACGATCCAGTATTTCGAAAGGACCGATATATCTAGGGCTCAACTTCCCCTTCTTTCCAAATCTCATAACCCTCTTCCAGGGAGATATTCGTAAGAACACTTTATCACCCACTTCAAACTCTAGGTCTTTTCTTCAGTTGTCGGCATAACTTTTCTGTCGACTCTGAGCTACTCTTATGTGTTGTTGAATAGATATGACCTTTTATGCCATTTCATCAACAAGATCAGGTCCTAATAGCTTTCTTTCCCCATCTTCATCCCAACAAGTTGGAGTCCTGCATTTCTTTCTATAGAGAGCTTCATAAGGAGCCATCTGAATACTGGAGTGAAAGCTATTATTATAAGAAAATTACACCAAAGGTAGGTGTTGATCCCAACCACCTTTGAAATACATAGAGAAAGCACTCAACATATCTTCTAGGGTTTGAATTGTTCTCTCAGACTGACCGTCTGTCTGAGGATGATAAGCAGTGCTGAAACTCAACTCTGTATCCAGAGTATGATGAAGGCTTCGCCAAGACTTCGAGGTAAATCTCAGATCCTGATCAGATATAATAGAAAGTGGTACTCCATGAAATCTTACCACTTCCTTTACATATATCCTGGCAAGCTGATCTAGAGAGAAATCCTCTCTAATAGCAATGAAGTGTGCAGACTTTGTAAGACGATCAACTATGACCCAGATAGCATTATTTCCTTTGGATGTTTTAGGAAGTCCTGTGACAAAGTCCATAGTGATGTTTTCCCATTTCCATTCAGGTATGGGTAATGGTTGTAACATCCCCCTAGACTTATGTCTCTCAGCTTTAACTTGTTGACAAACCAAGCATCAATAGACATATTCAGCAACATCTCTTTTCATGCCATCCCACCAGAAGTACTCTTTCAGGTCCCTATACATCTTCGTGCTTCCAGGATGAATAGAGAATGAAGAAATATGAGCCTCATCCAGCAGTTCCTTCTTTAATTCGGGGATGGGAGGAACACAAACCCGATTCCTGAACTTTATTATCCCATCACAATCAAGGTTGAATTCAAAAACATTTCTCACCTTCTTTTGTAACTCGACATCTTCTTTCTGTGCCTCTTTAATCTTCACATGTATAGATGGTTGAACATTCATTTGATAGAGATAAGATTTTTCCCCTTCAATTATAATTCCAAGATCCATCCTTTGTAAATCCATAAATATTGGATCTTTTGTGATCCTCATCATGGATAAACTGGCATGGTCTTGTCGACTTAATGCATCTGCCACCTTGATTGCTTTCCCAGGGTGGTAATGGATTGAGCAGTCATAATCCTTAATCAGCTCCAACCATCTTCTTTGACGCATATTCAGATCATTTTGTGTGAAAATATACTTTAAACTTTTATGATCAGTATAAATATCACACCTTTCACCATAAAGGTAATGCCTCCAAATCTTTAATGCAAAGATTACCGCAGCTAACTCCAAATCATGTGTTGGGTAATTTTGCTCATGGATTTTCAACTATCGTGAGGCTTAAGCTATCACCATATCATTTTTCATAAGAACACACCCCAATCCCTTCTTGGATGCATCACTATAGATCACAAACCATTCTCCACTACAAGGCAGTGTGAGCACAGGTGCACTGGATAACCTTCTTTTCAACTCCTTGAAATTCTCTTCACATTCCTCCATCCAGACAAACTTAACTCCTTTCCTAGTCAACTTGGTGAGTGGATTAGATAATCATGAAAAATCTTTCACAAAACGTCGATAATATCCAGCCAAACCAAGAAAAATTTGGATCTCAGTTACTGTTGTTGGTCTCGACCATCTTTCGATAACCTACGTTTTTTCTGGATCCACAGATATCCCCTCTTTTGAGATTATGTGACCCAAAAATGCAACTTTTTGAAGCCAAAATTCACACTTGGTAAATTTGGCATAAAGCTTCTCCTTTCTCAGGGTATTCAATATCATTCTCAAGTGATCTTCATGTTCTTCCTTGCTCCTTGAATAGACAAGAATATCGTCTATAAATACTACCACAAATTTATCAAGATAGTCTCTAAAGACTCTATTCATGAGATCCATGAAGATAGCAGGGGAATTAGTAAGACCAAATGGCATCACTAAAAATTCATAGTGTCCATACCTTGTACGGAAAGTCATCTTTGGTATATCCTCCATTTTGACCCTTAATTGATGATACCCTGAACGGAGATCAATCTTGGAAAAGTATTGAGCTCCGCGTAGTTGGTCAAATAAGTCATCAATGCGTGGGAGAGGATATTTGTTCTTGATAGTGATCTTGTTAAGTTATCGATAATCAATGCAGAGTCTCATTGATCCATCTTTCTTCTTAACAAATAGAACAGGTGCTCCCCAAGGTGATGCACTAGGGCGTATGAATCCCTTATCAAGATTCTCTTGGAGTTGCTTCTTCAATTCCTTCAACTCAATTGGGGCCATTCTATAAGGTGTTTTTGAAATAGGCAAACCACTCGGTACGAGTTCTATTGAAAACTCAACTTCACGATTCGGTGTAAGACCCGGTAATTCCTCCGGAAAGACATCATCAAACTCCCATACAATGGGCATATTCTTAATCATGAGTTTCTCACCAACCATTTTAGATAAATAACCTTCATTTAGTGGAATCAATACCCATAAAATGGAAGAAATTTCCACTGGAAGGTTATGTTCATCCTTGCATTGATAGAAGATCATAGATTGATCTGGAATATGAAATGTGACTTACCTTCTTTAGCAATTGATATGAGATACATATAAAGAAAGCCAATCCATGCCAATAATCACATCAAATTCCACTATAGGAAGGATCACAAGATTTGCAGGAAGCACTTTCCCACAAACTTTGATCGGAGAAGAATTATAAACTTTTGATGCGACTGTTGTGCCATTAGGTGTTGTCACAGCTAACTCAACATCTAATTGTTGAGGTAATACGGTGATACCCTTAGAAAATTCTTCAGAAATAAAAGGGTGGGTGGATCCAGAATAAAATAAAACATTTTCTACTTTAGAGTGGATGGTAAGTGTACCTTTCACCACATCGTTATCGTACTCCACATTGCTGATAGAAATTGCATGTGACCTTCCTTTGTCTTTAGCCTTAAGAGTTTGTTGATGTTGACCATCATCATCAACCCTTGGATTAGGGAATTTATTGGCATAATTCCCCATCTCCTTGCACTTGAAACATTGAAGTGTAGTAGGTTCATTCTTTGTATCCCTTCCTTTGTTTGCATCATTATACATCTTCTTCCCATCATCACAGCATTCAAATGCCCGATGACCTTCCTTCCCACATTTGAAACATTTACTTGTCCCTTTAAGACAACTCCCTCCATGTTTCTTTCCACACTTTGAGCATAAGGGAAAGCTCATCTTCTTTTCAGTGTGCTCTTTAGATTTTCCTTTGAATTCCATTTTCTTCTTCTTATCAAACCCATATGACTGATGGGTTACTCCAATCTCCATCTCGACTTTGAGAGCACATCGAACAATTTCCTCGTAGCTATTGAAGTCCCTTATGGATAACACCCTTCGAAGACTTGGTTTTAAGCCACTAAAGAATCGATCGATCTTACTCTCAGGTTGGATAATAATACCAGAAGCGTACCTTGCAAGTCTCGGAAAATTTGCTTCATAGGTACCAACAGATTCATCATCCTTTTGCTTCAGTTCAAGAAACTCTTTCTCCATCTTTGTTCGGAGAATACGAGGTAATTACTTATTGAAAAATAAGTTCTTGAACTCGTCCCATTCCATAGACTCAATTTCATCCCTTTGCCTCGTATTCTTAATAAGATTCCACCATTGATCAACATCTCCTTCCAAACGATACACTGCTAGGATGACTTTATCATGTTCAGAACATTGAAGAACTGAAAATATCTTTTCAGTAGTACTAATCCATTGTTTAGAAACTAATGGATCAGTAGACCCACTGAAAGAAGGTGGACGCTGCCTCATAGAGGATTCAACAGAATTTTGCTCCTTCCTTTGCTCGTTTGGAAGTCCTACATGATTCATAGCTTGAGAAAGTTGTGTGAGCATGGCTACAAGATTTTGCATTCCAGCTCCCATAACGTTTGGTTGCTCAGGGGGACAATCATTTCATTTCCCGTCGCATTCCACATTAAAACGGTTCCTTCGGGTTCCAGCCATTGACTAAAACCAAGAAGAATAGTGTGAGCAACACTAATTATAATAGGAAAACCAAATAATAAAGAATAAAATTTCACACTTAAGGTCTTATCCTAGGTTATTCATGGCCATTTCTAAAACACTAAGATTGTATTCTATGCTTAGATTTATCCTTAGGGTTCTTACTAAGGCTTTTACATCCTAGTTTCCAAAGGTTGACTATACCTTTCCTCTGATACCAACTATAATGACCCATACTTTGCATACATTGTTAATACTTCAAAATTGAAGCATACTTATTACAACATATAACAAAACCACGAAAGGACCGTATAGGTATAGTGTCTTTAGAAACTGGGAAACATAAACAACTGGTTCATAAAGCGTCTACACTGTCTCCCATTTATTTCATCATATCTATAGTCCCTTTTGGCATATATTACTTAATAACCTTCTTCCTGACCTAGGGAATGAAAACATACAAAAGGGTGAGCTCAAATGCTCAGTAAGGGTAAACAAAAGAAATATCAATCACATCATATACATAAACACATAACTTTTGGAAATATTATCTTCCAAAAGAGATCATAATTTCATAACATGGGATAAATCATGGCAGTGAAATGTAATCACAATAATCATAACTTAAAACATGAAACTATTTTTCATACACACATAATCATAGAGAATCATTTCTTATTAGTCAAGACTCATTTCCAAGACTATCTTAGTGGAAAATATCCCTTTTTGAATCGAGTTCACTCCTTGTTTCAGTCCTGTTTCACTGAACCAGTATATCATACCGTTCCAGCCATGTCTATCTCATTAGATATAAAATCTTTACCCAATGCATTGGAGGGTGATATAGGTCCCACCCATCTCATAATGATACCATTCTTATGTGTGCCATAAAATCATAAACCATACATCATAGCATAACCCATGTAATAAAAATGAGATTCTTAAACAACATGACATCATAAAACAATTCATATAAGATAAAAGAATTCATAAAAATATTTCCATCACAACATAATCAAATCCATGTAATAATAGGGATATAAATAGAACCCTTTATTATCTTAGATGGAAAATAATTTTGATAAAACACATGAACTCCATTCTTGAGGAAAATATCCTTTCTACTTCAAAAACACGTTTTCTTTATTAACATGTCGTACAATTATAAACTAAAAGAAGTTGATTAAAATAAACTTGAAAACTTGTAAAGGAATATTCTTGGAAATAATGTTTTAAAAATCCATTCATGCCGTATAAGTTAAAAAAACATTCTTCTCGTTCTTTTGTCGGAAAAGTAAAAAAAGTAACTCATACGAAAAATGACAAAAGATTCCTTTCATATCTTTTACTAAAAACTCACCGAAGGGTAAAATAGGATTTAAACAATTGTAGGTGAATTGAAATAATATTACATATTGAGGAAACATGGATGTGGATGATAAAATACACCCCAGTAAATACTAAAGTATAAACAATCTCGGATAAAAATGAGATTGTGATATTTCCCTTACCTTAGGTCCATTTTGCTTCATAAGTGTCCGAACCTCCGGTATAATGTTTTAAATAATTTTATTAACTTATTACAGAATCATACTTATTTTTATGATATCATATATGGTCATTTTCTTAGCTTCTTATTAGTAATATTTCATTGCTACTTGTTATTCGGGTGTTTATAACTTTTTGTTCTTATACGTGTCTTGTCGAATAAATTCTTATTATTATCTTTAGGTTATAGATACCTCATTTACAGAATGGTATTAGTGTAATATATATCATATTAATTCATTCAATTCATTTATATAATCATTATGAAATGAAGATCATGTTGAACGAGTCGCATCACATCATGGAGACGGTATTCCGTACGTACGCACGAGTGATGATATCGTTACTATGATCGTGGAATTTTATTGGAGTGTATGTATACTATTTCAGAATCAGTATTAATTTATAATAGTCATATATAGTCATTATTTACACCATTTTACCCATCCAAGTAAGGTGGTGGTGTAAAATAGATTACACCACGACGTGGAGATGGTATTCCGTACGTACGCACGCGTGGTGATTTCTTTTTCCGTAGGATGGATAAATGGTGAAATATGGTTGTTTAATACTTATAATAACATATCAGTATATGAGTGATACTGATGTTATTACTTCATAATGAAACAACTAAAGAAGAAGAAGTGGAAGAAGAAATAAAGATGAAAGAATCGGTAACGGACATTACCTCTTCTTTGAAGTGCTTCTTTGAGACCTTCTTTTAGGGCACTAAAATTGGTCTTTGAAGAAGACCAGAACCTGTAGGATGTCTCTAGGGAAGTGGAGAAGAGGAATTGGCAGGGGTTGGCCGAACTTGAAGGCTCAAAGTGGTGTGAGGAAGAGGGGGAGGAAGTGGCCTTTTATAAGGGAGGAGAGAGGTACCTTTGGGAAAACTAAAAATATTATTTTATTATAAAGTCAAGTTCGGTTTTAAATAGGTAAAAATTGATATATTTTGAAGATGAGGTGGGGATGGGTCGAAATACTCTCATCCAGTAGAATTTAGACAAGTTTAGGTTCCTATTTTAACCTTATCATTTAGATTTAACATTAAGTTAAATAAGTTTACTTTTACCGTGTCTTCTTGTGTTCTTATACTATAAGGTTAATAAACTTACTATAAGCAGCCAAACGAACCCCAAGTTGTTTATTATTAATATATATAACCTTATATAAGTCATTTGGCCGAACCTTATATTTTTAAAAATAAAATAACAATTACTAATATAATATTTGTTTTAAAAACTATTTTATATCAATTTTGAAACTATTTAGTAATTGATTTTTGTGAAAATCATAACAGAATGATTAGTTCGAAAAACATTAATTAAATCAATACTAACATGTCATATTAACCTAGAAAATTAGTGTAATTCATAAAAAGTCTCAAATTACATTTATTTTGGTGTTTATAACATTAATTATGTCAATATTTCATTAATAAGATAATTACTGCATCATCTTTGTGTCATAAATATATTAAATTATTTAATGTTTAAAAATTACAAATAAAATACCATTATGTAGGAAATCTTTTTACCTTTCTAATGAATATTTATAGTCGAATTTATCTTATGTATAACCCCATAGTAAAAATTATTTACTTATTAAACTTTGATTTTAACTATTTTAACCCTTCTTTAAATAAATTAATAATAAATGTCCTAATCTAATCCAAGTGGGCCTAAATGGTCATATTTTATTCCTAAGTTTGTTTTTGGTCGAATTACACTTGTCCCATAGAATTAGGACATGTGTTAGGGTAATAATAATATCATCTTTACCCTTAATTACCCTATTTACTTTTAACCGTGGTAAAAAAAAAGTAAAAAGTTACTATTCACCAAAAAATTATTTGCATCTCATTGAACCACATTTTACTTACTGGCATCAACCGTGTCTCTCGGATTTTTGAAATTCCACTCACAGAAGCGGTAAAATTATTTTTTATGAAAAATTCAGTTTTTTAACTACCACTTAGTGGTTTCACTATTCATCAAAAATTGAAAGTTTTCAAAAAAATACCAAAATTTCATCCTAGGCTAATTTCGATATTCCGAATCCAAAAATGAAGTCCATTTTGAAAAATAAAATTTATAAAATTTCAAAAGGTGGTTATTACTATTCATAACGGCTAGTTTTAATAATATTTTAATAGCATATCGTTGTTTAGTGAAACTCAGTATTGCGTACGATGCAAGCTATCGAGGAAGGTCACGATTTCGTGTAAAGAAAGCCAAGAAAGTGTTGTGTAGAAAATATTCCTTTGATAATTTATATAACATAAAAGTCTCGGGTGTTACATAAATGACCGAATAAAATGAAATAATTATATAAATAAAAAAAATAAAAAAGAATTTTTTTAAAAAATTAAAAATTTAAATAATAATTGATAAAAATAATAAATTGATTATACCAAATATAAATTACAAATACTAATAAAGAGTATATATTAAAGATATAGTCATATGTAATATTAAAATTATACAAATAAAAAATAAAAATAAGTAAATTTTGGAAAATATTATACAGTTTATCGATTGAATAATTATTGATAATGTTAATAAATTGTACATATTAAATATAAAGAAATATATGAATGTATATTCATATAATATATATAATAAAAAATATTTATGGCTTATATTAAATAGTAATATATTTAGTGAATAATTATTTATAATTATTAATTAATATAAATTCAAAATACTCACTAATTTCTTCGAGTAATGAATATAATTGAATGCAGTTTGATTTTTCAATTTATCATAGATCAAACATGTGTTATATTTATTTCACATATGCGTAATTAATTAATTTTTATATACAATACACACACACCCAAATATTTACGTAATTAATTAAATCATATATAAAAACATACACCTAATATTTATGTAATTTATTCAAATTATAGTATTCGTTTTAGAATTTAATTATAACATGATACATTTAATATATAATGTCCTTAATAGGTTTTTTTATTTTATTACATTGGTAGGTATTAAATCATTTTTAATGTGTTTTTTTTAGAATTTAATCATTTATTATTATTATTTGTATATTTATTTACTATGTTTTTATACTTTCAATATGTATTCATATTAATTTCTATATATGTATATATTTGTTTAATAAATTATATTTAAACAATATGAATTATTCATTTTTTCAATATTGTTAATGTGTACTCATTTTTAATTATTTAATTTCCCTCATTTTTAATATTTACAGATTTCAGAATTAATACTCATTAATAATGTTAAAAAAATATATTTTTTAAAAAAATATTATAAATAAATATATTTAAAAATGTATATATACTATATTTATATGTATAAATATATAAATATATCATTAAAAAAACAATTATGTAATTTTAAATAAATAATTAAATATATTTAGATAATTATAAAACTTATACTAATTTTTTTTAAATAATGAATATATTTAATGTATTTATACTTATGTATATAATTATTAAATATACATATATGTATAATTATATAAATATATACAATAATACAAATATTTTTTACAAAAAAGTATTTACATAATTATAAATCAATAATTATATGTTTAAATGGTTATAAAATTATAAAAAATATATTTAAAAAAGGAATATATTTAAAATATTTATATTTATATATATATTATATATATATATTTACAAAATTTTGAATTTATAATTTTAATTATAAATCTTTTATCATCACTTAAGTAATAAGCGCTGATAAAGTACATATTCAATAGTGATTTTTTATCACTGATAAAGATAGATATTTAGTAGTGCTAAAAAATTGATAATAAAGATGCCTTTTATTAGCACATATTATTTTAATGCAGATAAAAGAGATTTTTATCTGCACTTTTTTGTAAGCATTGATGAAAAAGTCAAATCTATTCCAATAACCCTAATCAATCAAAAACAAGTCGTGATACCGAACCATTCCATAGAAGCAACCGGCTGCTGATGTGCATCCTCATTGATTCCAACCTTGAATCATGGATCGAATTAAGTATTGAACAATTCCATGGATCGAACGCTTGAAGGGTTGAATGAATCCAAGTCTCGAATGAATTTTTGGTTTTTTGATATCCATACTTTCTCTCAAATGAATAAAATCTTCAATCCGAGTTATTTTATCCTCCTCCTCACCTATTTATTACTTGTTAGGTGATATCCATTTGCGTTTTTATCATCATTATTTCTTTACTACTATCATATCCCTATGGTCAAGAGTGGACACTCTTATATCTGAGACCTCCCCACCAGAGTATCTCAACAATATGAAGGATTATGAATATATTCCTACTTCCATTTAGGAGGATTGTTTGTATGTTTTTATAAAGAATAAAAAAAGAATCAATGCTATCTCCCCATTCTGATCGGTGATCATTATCCCATTTAAACAATCACTTTAGGGAAGGCCCATTTTCCTTCAAACCTTACAATATCTCATCCTGGTATTCCAATTAAAACTTCCGATTAAGTTTATAGAGATATTAAACTTGAATATTTTTTATTAAATCAAATATCTATAACTAGATAATAGATAATATCCAATCGGAAGTCTCACTAAGGGTAGCCCAATGTATGGGAGCATTCCCATATCCTAACCCATTTTAACGAGTAAAAAATATCTATAAATTTTATATTTTCATCATACAACATATCAACCCACTCATTAATAATTCTTAAAAATCACTTCATTACTTTCATCAAACATGTAATAGATGTTATGAATATTTTACTTTAATCCATCTAAATATATACCATTCTTTAACTTTTCCTTTTATTTTCCAACATCTATTATATGAAAACAATTTATCATAAGATACCCACAATATCTAAGATAATAATTACCCTTTTAACTTGTCAAAAATCATTAAATAAATCAATTTACCTTTCAAGTTATATAATCAAACAATATTTAAATGAAAGGAAATTTATTTTGTAAATAATTTAGTGTGACATCAATTATAAATTCCTATGACATTATATTATTTCTAATATAATACATTTCTAATTACTTATTCACATTATTCTATGTTTTTATAAATTTCTTATAATCCTGTATAAAACTATTTAATTTATCAAATGATCATTATATTTCATTCAATGGATGACATCCATCATCCAATTTTACTTATAAAGATTCATCTCACTTCAAAACTATTTTTGTAAGAGTGGGTCATCTCGTTTTTATCTAAAAACCCTTATATATTCCGTAATTACTATTATTTATCTCATTATGACTAAAGTTTTATAATATGTGCCAAAAAATCACCATAGAACCTATAACGGCCATGAAAATGAAATTATCTTATAATTCATACTCTTCAATTTCTTGAAAAAAAATCTTATTTTCAACCTATCTAGAGATAATTCTTGAACAAATTTATCAACTAAGAATTTTGATATGTTTTAAGCCTTTATCGTTATTTGGTATATTCTTTTCATAATTTTTTTCAATTCCATATCTTTTTTAATTGAAATTATAATTTTGATATGTTTTTAAATATTTGATATATCATTCATATTAAATATAATAATTCCTTAGGTTGTTACATCACTTGCTCAAAAAATTAGAATGAAGGTTATAAATTTCTATATATGTTGGAATAATTATTAGAAATTATTTTCAGGTATTCCTCATTTTAGGCCTACATGTATTGGTTCCACCCCTAAGAATCTCTTATTACCATCCAATTATATTCAATAACTCTTTTTTAATAAATACGTGATGACCCATTTTAATAGAGGTATGACTAGTCTTAGTTATAATATTGAAAGTATTAAATCTTGGATTTCTCCTATAAATATAAAATTACATGAGGCCCCAAAGATTCATATAACATAAAATGTTCCCACTGAGACCCCTTGAATAATAGGAATGAAGATTTACGTCCCTCAAATCTCACCATAAATATTCTAGGAGTTAATGACTAGTGTCTATGGTGTAATTATCAAAAATGGGAGGCATTTCCCCTTTTAGTGAACACAATGATGTGAAACTATCATCCTCATCAACTTCATATCCCAAAAATTTATTATTTCAATTTTTTTACTTTAGACTCATCCCCCATCTCTTTAATGTTTCTAGTAAAACCGTAAACAGTAGTTATCCCATGGATGGATCATACTTATAGTATTTGAATATTCATAGGTTCTTGTCCACAAGATATGGAGGAGGTGTTTCAAACAAAAAATACAATGATAAATGTTTGACAGATGAGCAGATGCAGATGAAAATTTTCTATATCATTCGCCATTGAATGAATTTCAAGGATAACACCTACCATGGAGGAGTAATTATTTTCTTAAATTACATTACACATTTTCTTCAATGAATACTAAAATTCATTTAAATAATAAAATTTTGGGTTCCCCTATTAGAATTATCTATAACATTTACCAATGATAATGAATATCTTAAGGGTTTTTACTTATTAATTATAGAAAATTTATATTTTATGAACCTAATATGATGGATATGATTCAAAAGTGGATACAATAATATTGTTTGACAATATAATATTAATATGGAGTTATAGAGTTAATTTTGTTTTCAATAGATCATGCATACGACCCATCTCAAATACTTTTTTACTGTTTAAATTGTTTTTATTAAAGATAAATTAGTCCCTTAAAGATGGAAGAACATTTCATTTGTCAACAAATATATTATGGCTATAAATGTTGGAGTAATTAAGAGTAAAAACTAAACATGCAAACCAATTTGGATGATACTAAAGTTTAGGGATCCTTTGATATGAATACTAGTGTAAATGATGATGAAGATCACATAGAAGAAATGATAATGGAATTTGAAGATGACCTTCGTGATTATCCAAATATATTTAAGAAGTTAAATAACTATTATATGATACCATTGTATATCGATTATACTAAATTCACAACATTTTCAATTTTATTAAAGTTACATAATTTGAAATCTGGCAATAGATGGAGTGACACCATATTTAAAGAACTACTTGGTCTCTTGAATGATATGATATCATAATAAAATGAACTACCATTTTTAACATATGATTCTATAAAAAATTCTATGTTCAGTGGGAATGATCACAAAAAAATACATGCTTGTCCAAATGGTTGAATATTATTTCATAAGGACCATGAATCACTTATAAAATACCCTATGTGTGGGGGCATATCAAAACAAGAAAAATGAATCATGTCCTTTGAAATATGTATGGTACTTTCCTATAATTCCACAATTTATATTATTGTTTGGATGTTAGGAAACTATGAGACAATTTAGATGTCATGTAGATACCAATATTAAAAATATGAACCCACATTATCTAGAAGATTCTCCTCAGTGGGAGAAAAATGATTATGAGTATCATGAATTTGTAAATGGTCCAAAAATGTTTTAACTGGGGTTATCTATAGACGAAATAAATACTCATAGTACATGGCCTATTATGTTGGTAAATTAAAGCTTTTGGTGTACAAATTAATACTCATAGTACATGGCCTTCCATATTGGAAAATTATTACTTTCCACTATGGATATGCATGATGAAAAAATACATTATGTTGCCTCTACTTATATCCATACCAAAGAAACCCAGTAATGATATTGTTGTCTATTTGAATCCATTGATGGAAGATATGAAATTGATGTGGTATAATGGTGTTACAATGTATGATTATCATAGAAGTGAAGAATTCACATTGAGGTACATGTTGTATAGAATGATAAATGACTACCCCTATTATAGAAATTTATCAGGATATAAAATTAAAGGAATTTTGGGGTGTCCCATTTGTGAAGAACGCACACACTCAGTTCAGTTGAAACATTCCTAGAACAACGTGTTTTTAAGGCATCGTAAATTTTTACCTTGATGACATAAATATTGATCTTGGATATTAGCATTGGATGGTAATATCAAACAAGGTACAACATCATCTCCAGTAATGTATGATCAACTATTTGATAAAGTAAAATATATTAAGACTATTTGTGGTAAATAATTTTTGAAAACCATTTCGAAATCAGGTTGAAAAAATTGATCAATTTTATTTGAATTACTATATTGGAATTGTTTAAGGTCATAAATTTTATTGATGTCAGGAATGTAGGAAAAATTTATGCGATAGTTTATTGACACATTACTAAATGGTTCAGAAAAAAATGAAAGATGGAATCAAGGCTAGGTTAGAATTGATTAACAAAGGGATTAGGGAATAGTTGTCATTGATTAAGGGTAATGTGAAAAATATTATTCCTCCAACAAATTCCACTCTATCCAGATAAGAAAAATTAAATTTATTAAATTTATTAATAGTATAAAATTTCTAGAGATTTATTTTTAAAATATTAATAATGTAAATAAAATTACTAATTTCAAGTTACAATGACTAAAACCACATGACTATCATGTTTTGATGAAAGATTCGATGCGTGTTGATTTACCTTTCATTCCGACTCAAAATGAGTGGCATACATTATCCAGAATATGCTTCTTTTTAAAAGACATAGGCAGTAATGTTATAGACTCAGCTATTTTTTTAATAATGAATAAGGAGGTTTCAGTCATATCATGTGAATTAGAGAATTTTTTCCCACCATCACTATTTGATATAATGGTCCACCTGATCGTTCACATGGATAGGTAGGTTAAGCTATGCAGTTCTGTCTATTTTATACCCTGTTGAATGGTATATGAATATTTTGAAATGGTATGTAAATAATAAAAGTCCACCAGAATGTTGTATTATTGAATAACATATTGTTGAAGAAGCTGTTGAATTCTATACCGATTATCTATAAGATGTCGAAAACAATGGTCTCTAAAATTCATTCAATAGAGGATTCCTTATGTGAAAGGGGATTTTTTGAAGAGATATTGTTAGAATTACCTTGATAAAGTGGGATAAATTACACCTTTACATTTTATATAATGTTAAAATTTTGATCCATACATTGATGCCCACAAAGAAATTTTTAGATACTTGAATCCATTAAGGGATGAAGGATGGATATCAAATACAAATAATCAAAAGTTTATAGGATGGGTTGGAGATCAAATTTATAAGGTGTTATCTAAAAATATGGAATCAATTTTCTGAAAGACATCAATGTCTAGATAGGGGAATGAATTAAAATGGTATATATTACACTAGTTTTGTAATCAATAGTTATACATTTTTTACAACAGAATACAATGAATACAATATAATACAAAATAGTGGTGTAACACTTGTGTCTGAAGTAATTCAAATATCTAGTTCCAAGGATAGAAATACTATTTTTTTTAATATGTCATATTTTTCCAATATCGAACAAATATATGAGTTGGGTTATACAACATCTGAAGTGTCTATTTTCCATTGTAAATTGGTTGACAATATTAGTGTAGTTAAAATTGATGAAATGGTATTCACAAAGGTGAATTTCAATGTGGAAGGGGAATAAGTATAGCCAATAAAAATGGCATCACATTAAGTACATGTACTTTATTTCTCAGATCTAGAAAACATGAATTGGTTGATTGGTTAACACCCCTAGATTTTAATTTTTTTCAAATTAATTTATATTTTCAATATATTTTTTTCTATTTCACATTACATTGGAAATAGTTAAATATAAATATATATATATTAAAAAAAATTCAAATATTACTTTCACACATGAAATAAACATGGATTTCGCTACATGCAATACCAACTTGGCTTGCACTACAAGTAACACAACCTTGATGTTTGATGCACACAACAATGAGTTTCTATGAATCATATGTATATATATATATATAATTAAATTAGATAATAATAACCTAACCATTAAACATAGCTATAGTAATATTAATAATGAATTTCTGAATATTTTTTATAATTTTTTTATATAAATAAATGATATTGATCATGAAAGATAATATTTTTTGTTAAGTCCTTTTTTGTTTAAAAACATCATTTTCTCAAATGAACTGATTCTAATAATGAAAGTAATTTTATAAAAATTTAGACATTAAATATGATAAAATAATCTTCATTTTTTAATTCAAAATGGAAAAATTATCCTAGGGTGAATTTTTGGGATTTTTTCTAAGAAACTTTAATTTTTATAAATAGTGAAAAAATGATGTTTTTTAGTTAAAAACTGCATTTTTGTATAATTATTTATTATTGATAAATGATATTATAAATATTGTTTAATATAAAATTAGATAAATATTACATATTTCAATATAATATAATTCATTATAATCAATTTCACTTTTAAACTGAATATAAAATCTTAACAAATGTTTGAAATTTTTTCATACTTTAAAACCCCATTATTTCATCCCATCTGTGGGATTAGCACTAATATTAATTTTTCCACTTCTAGGATTTGAATTTAAAAAATATAATTTAAACCATTTTATTCTATCTAATATTTATTTTTTAATAATACCAGGTTAATTTTTGATCAAAATGATTAGTAAAGGGGATTAAAATTAATGACATTAATTAAGGCTAAATCAAGATAAATTAGGGACTAAACATTAAAATTAAGGGACCAAAAACCTATAAACATGAAAAAAAACCCAATTAATTTCCATAGTTCAGAAACACACCTTACATTATTTAGTTTTTTTGGTTTTTTAATTATTTTTTTAGGTTAGAACTTGCGTACACCTAACTTTTTTCTAAAAATTCTAAGTGAGTTATTTTCCTTTCCTATAAAATGCATCCATCTCTTCCCACTCCTAAAACTTGTCAAAAAAATTATGTTCTTCCATTATATGACTATGTAGCCTCCCCAAAATACTCCCCTATAACTTGAATCCCCTATTTAGGAATAAATCATCTCAAGTATTCCTTTTGGCATATACTAAAAGGAGTTACCCTGTAAACAGGTAACATATTCTCTTAAGCTCCTTTCCTTTATTTCCATTCTTCACCGACTATACGATATTCATTACATTATTCTGTGAAAGACTAGTATAATCCATATAATATGATCTTTTTATGAAAAATGTCTTACCTATATTACACACACCTCCATCTAATGGATGTTGAACATACTGTTTCTGTGTATGACAAACTACTGCCTCAAAAAATGATGATTTTTCATTTCTTCTTTACCACCAATCATAGTGGCCATTATTATAGACAAAATATTTAAATATTTAATATATTATATTTAGTATGTATTTAATATTATATATTTGTTTCACAACACACATCTTTTTTACCTTCTATTTGTTGTTAATATGATAATCTCATTTTAAGAAGTGTGGACTACAACCCCCTCGAAGCGAAGTGATTCATTCACATAGCACATGGATTGTATTAAGGATGAGATTAGTGAAATTATATGATATTTATAATATATTAATTCTACTAGAATAATTATATATATATATACCTATGTAATTTATATACTTTCATTCAAAACGAAAATAATAAAATAGAATCAACGTTTATGCGTACATACGGTTTACCTTATCCATGAACGGTGAATTTCATTTACTTCATATTTATGATAGAAAATTTTATAATATGATTATGATAGATATAAATTATATTTATATCATTTTATATATTTCGGAATCATGATAAAATTATAATAACCAATGATATAACAAATTAAGACACATGTGAAGAACAAAGCGAATATTACTTGAAGTGAAACTTTATCATAGGGTTGTTAACAAGTAGATAATATAAGTTCATAATAAAACAATATATGTTATTATGTATAATAATATTATTCTATAAAATATTCACAATAAACTTATATGTATTATATAGGATTCTTGTATAAGTACAGAGAGAGTCAAGACACAAGGTTAGGGGATTTCATCTCACTTTTAATTTCTTTGAGATACAAGCCATGTTCACCAGTCTTTCCTTTGATGTGGTGTATGTACTAACAATGATTTAATTTTTTGTATAATATATGTAAATTTATGGTTATTCACATTCCCATGTTATGATCCTTCTTTCAAGGGGTTTATGTGTCAAAAGCTATCAAACCAGTAAAACAATTTATCTCAATTTTCCTTCTTTGAGACTCGTGTTTTGTTATGCACCAAAACACTTTTTTGGGTGAATATAATTCCATTTTACATGCCATAAAATTAATCTAAATATTTATATTATATTATATGCCTCAAGTAATTCCATTTCCTTACATGGAGAGCATTATCCCAAGATACCATGTTATAAGAGTTTATTGAGACAATATCATTGTTTTCGAGATTATTTCTATTCATGCTTCCTTCGATGAAATCGTATTATATATCTATAAAAAATATTCAGGAGTTTCCACATCCTTTTTTATTTCAAGATATAATCATGTATTGGTACCATTTTCTACTATTTCATACATAATATAGTTATGAAATTGTTTTTTGTAATGCTCGACTTTACCCTCTCATCAGATAGAAATCAATGTTTTCTAAAAAGAGTTTTCGAGAATATTATTCCATTCCCCTATAATATCTATTTGTTTACATTTTTTTCTCTTACCATTATCTTCAAGGGAATCGTCTTCTCACTTTTTTCAAAAATTCACTTCTATGTTATTTTTTACATGAAAATGGAAGGTTCTTTTCACCACATACGACATGTACATATTTACCTACCATCATTTATTCAAAGCCCCCTTTACATTGTTAAAAAGTCTAGTCTTTATAAAATGTTTTTTAAAATAAATTTTCAAAGAAAAGTGATTTCAAAATGGGTTTAAAATTATTTTATATTTTTTCATGGAAAACTATTTTCAAAATGTTTTCAAGTCATATTTACAATTTTTCAAAGTGATTTCAAAGAAATGGTTTTTCAAAATGATTTAAATATTATTTTATAAGTTTTCAAGAAACATTATTTTCCAAACATGGAATACATAAACACTGATACATAAGTGAGATAAATTATCTCCCACTAGGTTCTTATTGACTAGAACCCTTATTAGACACATCATACATAATATATATCTTTATAACATATGGAAGTAAACATCAAAAGTGGTGAGATAAAATGTTCATAAAGGGTAAAAAAGGAGAAATTTATGAATAAACATGAGCATAAGGGTATAAGAATGTGATAATGAAAATATAAGATCATACCCTGCATATCAATGATGATTGAATAATGATTAGTAGTTCATCAGACATAAAACATAATGAAATAAAGAGAATAGGTCATAAAATAATAAAATGGGAATAAGACATGGAATTTTCGAAACACATAAGAACATACTAATTTCCATAGTATACAAGGAATAATTTACATTACCATCTTAGTGGAAAAAGTCCTTTACTGAACTAAGTAACCCTCATTCTAGCCCTATATTACCGAACTGAGTGACCCTCATTCCATACCAGTATTAATAAACTGACTAACCCTCATTCCACCCCTATATTATTGAACCGATTAACCATAGTTTCATCCATATTTTATCTCATGATATATAAATCATTATTCAATGTATTGGATGGAGATATAAGACCCACCCGTCACATAATGAAATCATACATAAATGTGTCACAAGATCATGAATGAACATATCATAACCCAAGGAATAGAATGGGTATTATAAACATGTAAAAATACCACAAACTATGGAAATATATAGGTTTCATAATCATTTAATCATAAACATAACACGTGAAAAAAGAGGGTTTCAAAAGCAAATACCCCGTGAATGAGAAATGGGCATCATAAACATCATGTCGTCAAAACATAATCCATTCAGAGAAATAATAGGAATAGAAAAATTGAATAATAACACCATAAATTCATGAGTAACAATAATGGATGCTTTCTTATATGTAAAATAATTTTTAAATACATTTTAAAAACAATTCTTCGGTAAAATATCCCTTCTTCTTTGAAAAATGCTTTCTATAACATAAAAAATGTTTAAAAGTTTTTTATTTGAAAATAACTTGGAAAAATTAAAAAGGATCCTTTTAAAACAATAAATAATTTTTAGAATCCTTTATCCCTAAAAATTATCTTCAAATATCTTCAGAAATAAGGTTTGAAAACATTTATGAAGACATGTTTTTTAAATACCATAGATTTCCAACCAAAAAAAGAGATGGTAATATTTTACATAAAAACATAATTGTTAGTACCGAAGAGTGTGAAAATGATAAAAAAACATGATGATATATTGAATAAACATATGAGAAGGAAACTCATGAATCTTATTGAGAGATGGATCATATGATTTAATCAAAGGAAGCATAAACCTAGACAACCTCGAAAAGCGATGAGATTGTCTCAATAAACTCTTATAAGTTGATTACATGGGATCATACTCTTTATTTAAGAAAAGAAAATTTTATTAATATTAATATTAATATATCATTAAAATATGTATATTCATGATAAAATGTAAAATGGATGTATATACACCTCAAAAATTAGTTTAGGTACATAAAAAAACATGAGTCATAAAGAAGGAAGATTAAGACAAATTTTTTTTATCGATTTGGTAAGGTTTGAAAGTTAAAACCCATGAAATAAGAATCATTGAATGGATATGTGAATGACCATAAATAAAAGTATAGTATACATATATTTCAACAATGGTCATAAAATACACCAAAAAAAAGGAATGAGTGACGAACATAGCTTGTTTCTCACAGAAATTAAAAGTGAGATGAAAATCTCCTTAACATATGTATTGACTCTCTCTGTACATGTAAAAGATTCCTATATAATAAATTAAAGTTTATATACATATTTTATATAATAATATTATTTATATATATTACCATTATTTTATTATTTCCTTATATTACCCTCTAGTTAACAATTATATATTAAGGCTTCACTTCAGGTAATGTTCACTTTGTTCTTCACATGTGTCTTTATTTGTCATATCATTTATCCTTACACTTATATCATGATTATAGAATGTATAACATGATATAAATATCAGGTATATTAATATTATAATAATTTATAGTATAAATAAGTATGAAATGGAAGACATTGTGCATAGAGATGGTAAGACATACGTACATATGAATGTTGTTTCCGTTTTTATTGTCGTATTGAAAGAAAGTATATGAATGGAATATGTATAAATATGTATATATATATATATAATTATTCCATTATAATTTAAATATTATATAAATCATATAATTTCCATAAACCCATCCTTAATACATTCCAATTGGTGTGTCAACTAATCACATTACTTTGAGGGGGCGATAGTCCACACTTCGTCAAACTAGAATACCATATTAACACCAAATGGAAGGTAAAAATGTGTGTGTTTTAAAATGAATACAGAATCCTAAATACATAATAAATATAATATATTAAATATATAAATATAGTTTCCATCATAATGGCCACCATGATTGAAGGTAAAGGATAAATGAACAATCTTCATTTCCTGAGGCAGTAGTTCCCCGTACATAGAAATAATATGTTCAAAAACCATTAGATGGAGGTTTGTGCAAGTGTAGGTAAGAACCATTTTATAAAACAATCTTAATATATATAGGATAATGGTGTTTTCAAACAATTATATAATAAATATAATGTAGTTGGTGGAAAAATAAAATAAAATAAAGGAGTTTTAGAGAAGACGTTGCCTCTTAATCATGTAACTACTTTTGGTTTATGCCAAAAGGATTCCTTGAGAAGCATTCTGACCAAAGGGAGATTCAATGTAAAATGGAGGATTTTTGGGAGGCTAATTGGGTAGATTATGTAAAAACTAAAAAGTTTTTATAGTTGTGAAGAATGGGTAGTTATGGTGGCCTTTTATAGGGAAGGAAAAGGACTCACTATGAATTTTTTTGAAATAAGCTTGATGTGAAAATTTTATTACCTAAAAAAGTCATAAAAAACAATAAAACTCAATAATGTAATGTTTATGGATGATATAGGGACATTAAATGGATTTTTACAGGTTTCTAGGTCATTTGGGACCTTAATTTTAATGTTTAGTCCCTAATTAAGCTTTATTTGGCCTTAACTATTGTGATTAACAATATTCACTTTTACAAATCATTTTGGTTAAAAATTAAAATGAGATTATTAGAATATAAATTTTATATTGAATACAATTGTGTATGTATAATGTTTAAAATTCAATTCATAGAAGTAGAAAAATTATGATTAGTGCTAATCCTGTAGACGGGACGAAATAAAAAGGGTTTAAAGTAGAAAAAAGTACAAGAGTTTGTTAAGATTTTATATTCAGTTATAAAGTGAAATTGATTATATTAATAGATTTTATATTTATCTAATGTTACCATAAACCATATTTATAATTTTATTTATCATTAATAATTAATTAGACAAAAAGGATGTTTTTATCTAAAAATTAGTATTTTCACTATTCATAAAAATGAAGTTTCCCATAAAAATCCCAAAAAAACCACCCTAGGATAATTTCAACATTAGGAATTAATAAATGAAGTTTATTTTATCAAATTATATTTCTAAATGTTTCTAAACTTAATTTTATTAGAAGTTAATTAAAGTATGTTTATTTGAGAAAATGACATTTTTAAACACAAGACTTTACCAAAAATCATATCTTTCATTATTAAAATGTTTTATTTATATAAAAAAATTATAAACAATATTTTAAAAGTAGTTATTTGTATTCATATTACTATGTTTAACTACTAGGTTATAATTATCTTATTTAAATAATTAGAAGAATAAAGAGAGATGTTTTGTTGAAACCCAATGTTGGGTGTATCATATGTCAACTCAGTGTTGCGTGCATCATATGCCAAGTAGGTGTTGCATGTGACATAAAAAAAGTTGGTGTTTTATATAATGTATGGAAAATCAGTGTCTCATACATCATAAACCATGTTAGTGTGCCGAGAGAAATGTAATCATTGACTTAGAGTATTGCCAGATATAAATGAAAATTTAAATTTATTTGAAAAATAGGTCTATGAAAACTCTAGGTGTCAAATTCTACCCCCTTAAAATGAATTTCACCCATGAAACTTGTAACTTGGGTAAAAAAATGAGGATACTTATTCTTTATCATATCCTCATTTTCCCATATAGCTTACTCTAACTATTGATGTTTTCTCAAAACATTGACTAGGTGAGTGGTCTTGTTTCATAGAACCTTTTTGAATTGGTCCAAAATTTCAATAAGTTTATCCTTGTAAGAAAGATCATACTCTAGCGGTATGAACTCTAAGTTTAATACATTTTATGAGTTTGTTATGTAATTTCTTAAGAGAGATACACGGAACACATCATGGAATTGAGAGATATGTGGAGGAAGTGCCAAGAGAAAGGCTACTATCCTGATACAATCAAGAATTTTGAAGTGGCAGAAATACATAGGGACTAGTTTCCCATTATTCTATAATCTCTTAACATTATTCCAAGATATGATTCATAGAAATACATTTTCACTAACATCAAATTCTCGATCACACTGATGGTTATCAACATTACTTTTCTACCGTCTTTGAGATGCCTTGATATGTAGATGAACTATTCTAACCCTCTTAACTATTTATTAAGCGATATCATGTCCTAATATATTTATTTCTCCAACCTTATCTAGGAATGTTAGAGCTATACATTTCATCCTTTAAAGGGATTTATATAGTGCCATATGAATGCTTGAGTGAAAGCTATTGTTTTAAGAAAACTAAACTAGAGGAAGGTGTTTATCCCAACCACCTATGAAGTTCAGAGAACAAGATCTCAACATATACTCTAGTGTTTAAAATTTTCTTCCAGACAGACCATCTTTTTGAGAATGATAAGCTATGCTGAAACTCAATTCTGTATCAATTACCTTTGGAAGACTTCACCTGAACATTGAGATAGACCTCATATCCCAATATGATACAATGGAATGTGGTACTCGATGAAACCTTACCTATTCCTTAATTTATATCTTGCCAAGATGATCAAGAGATAAATATTCACTGATGGCGATGAAGTGTGCTGGCTTTGTAAAGGGAACAACTACCACCCATATAGAATTGAACCCTTTAGAGGTTTTGGGTAGTCTGATGAAAAAATCCATAGTGATGTTCTCCCATTTACATTTTGGTATGGGTAATGGATGCAACATCTCTTTAGATTTTTGTCTTTCATCGTTAACTTTCTGGCATAACAAACACCAAGATACAAAATCTATGATATCTATCTTCATTCCATCCAAAAATAAGTATTCTTTCAATTCCCTAAACATCTTCGTACTTATAGGATGCATAGAGAATAAAGAACTATGATAATCCTCTAAGAGAGAATTCTTAAAATATGGAAAGGAAGGGACACATACACTATTCTTGAGCCTTATCATTCCATCCAGATCAAGGTTAAAATCAGAAACATTTTTCCCTTCTTTTACAACACTTCATCTTCCTTCTATACCTCTTTAATCTTTATTTGTATAGAGGGTTGAACATTCATTTGAGAATGATAATATTTTTCCCCTTCCTTTAGGATTTGTAGATCCACCATTTAAAAATCTTGAAATATTGGATATTTTGTGACCGTCATCATAGATAAGCTAGAATGATATTTTCAACTGAAAGCACACACCACCTTGTTAGCTTTCCTAGGGTGGTAATGTATTGAGAAATCATAATCCTTTATACACTATAACCATATTCTATGGCACATTTTCTAATCCTTATTTGTGAAAATATATTTCAGACTTTTATGATCGGTATATATATCACACATTTCCCTATAAAGATAATGCCTCCATATCATTAATGCAAAAATTACCCCTTCTAACTCCAAATCGTGATTTGGGTAATTTTTCTTAGGAATATTCAACAACCCTAAGGCATAGGATATAACCATGTTATTTTTCATAAAAAGATATCCCAATCCCTTCATAGATGAATCACTATAAATTACTAACCATTCTCCACTATGGGGTAGTTTATGCACTAGTGCACTGACGAAAATTCTCTTACGTTCCTTGAAATTGTCTTCACATTCATCTATTTAGTGGAACATAACACCCTACTGAGTAACCATGGTTAGAGGGTTAAATAGTCTTGATAAAGTATCCAAAAACCATTGATAATATAAATATAATCCAAGAAATCTATGGATCTCATTCATTGTTGGTTTTCTAGGCCGTATTTCAATGGCCTTCGTCTTTGAATGATATACTGATATAGCATCTATTAAGATTATGTGACCCAAAAAATGAAATGTTTTGCAGCCAAGAATTACACTTTGCAAAGTTTTCATACAAATTATCTTTATTTAAGGTCTTCATTACAATTCTCATGTGTTCTTAATTATACTCATTTCTCTTTGAATAGATAATAATGTCATCTATAATGTCTACCATAGACATATTGAGGTATTCTCTAAAGACCCTTTTCATGAAATCCATGAAGATGCCAGGGGAATTAGTGAGACCAGAAGGTATCAATATATATGCACAGTGACTATACCATGTACGGAAAGCTATATTAGGTATATCCTCCTTAATTACCCTCAATTGATGATATCCAAAATGAAGTTCAACCTTGTAAAAGTATTGAGCTCCGCACAATTGATCAAACAAATCATCTATATGTGGAAGATGATAATTATTCTTGATTGTAATTTTGTTCAACTATTGATAATCAATTAATAGTCCCATTGATCCATCTTTATTCTTCAAAAAAAGAACCAGTGCACCCCAAGGTGACATGGTTGGAAAAGTTAATCCCTTATCAGGGTTTTCTTGATGTTGCATCGTTAATTGTAACAAATCAATCAAGGATATTCTATAAATATTTTTTAAATTGGCGTGGAACCAGGTATAAGTTCTGCCGAGAACTCAACTTCATGTTTTGGTGGAAGACTAGGAAAATCTTTTGGAAATACATCCACTAAATCCAGAACAATAGGCATATCATCGATATCAATTCTCTCTATAACAAATTTAGATATCCAACCCTTTTGAATTTGAATTAAGACTCATAAACTAGATTTAATCCCCAGAGGAAGTTCATCTTTATTTTTTACATTGATTTATGATCATAGGAAAGTTTTAAATATCAAAATTAACTTCCATTATTTGAAAATTGATGTGGGATTTATGTAGAGAAAGACAATCCATGCCTAGGCTGACATCAAATTCTACCAAAGTAATAATGACAAGATTTAAAGGAAGTAAATTTCCACAATTTTAAACCAGAGAGGAATAAAAGACTTGGTATGCCATCATCGTACCATTATGGGTTTAAAATGATAATTCCACTGATAATTGTTTTGTACGAATATTAACACCCTTATAAAATTCTTTAGATATAAAAGTGTGGGTAGATCCAAAATAAAATATAAGGAACCACATAATCATGAAAACTCACATATATGGTTTCTAACTTATGAAACATTCCTTAATCTATAACACCTTAGGTTTATCATAGGTTATTATTATTCAACTTATAAATAAATACTTAATAATGGTTCATGAAGTGTTTTTGAATTCCCAAATAATACCCCCCAGGAGTGTGAAACCAGGGGTGCAGTAAGGCCCGTTGTCGTGTACCAGATTACCCCAAGTCAATCTTGGAAAATCTTGTCGGAGTTGTTACCTCTAGGCACATCTATGCCAAATACACATCCACTTGTATTATCCAGACATGGATTTATTTCTAGGAAACTACTCACTCTATCCTTCACCAAAATTCAAGTACATTTTTCTACACTTTGAATCATCCCTATACTTATCCTTAGACATGTCCTTATGGTTATCACCAAGGTTTTCTCATCTTGGATTCCAAAATTTAACTAAACTTTTACTCTAATACCAACAATAAAGACCCTTTATTTTCAAGCATTAATATTACATAACTTTTTCTTAATACTTAAACATTATACAAATATATGCAAGAGTATCATACTAGTCTACTGCCTTTCGAAACATGGAATACATAAAAATAGATACAAAGTGAGATAAATTATTTCCCACTAGTTTCTTCTTGACTAACACCCTTCTAATACACATCAAACATAATATATATCTTCATAACCTAAGGAAGGAAACATAGAAAGGGGTGAGATAAAATGCTCAGTAAGGGTAAATAAGGGAGACATGTAACCATAAACATGAGCATATGGGTATGAGTATGTGATCATGAAAATAATATATCATGCCCTGCATATCAAATATCAAGGTATAAAGATTAGAAGTTCATGGTACATGAATCATAATGTAATAAATAGAATAAGCCTTTAAAGAATAACACATGAATAAGACATGGAATTGTAGAAACACATAAGAATATACAGATTTCAATAGTACTGAAGCTATTATTTACATGATCATCTTAGTGGAAAAGGTCCTTTACTGAACCAGGTCATTCACGTCCTGTATTACTGAACTGAGTGACCCTCATTCTAGCCCTATATTACTGAATTATGTAAACCTTGTTCTAGCCCGATATTATTGAACTGATTGACCCTCATTCCATCCCTATTTTATCTCATGAGATATAAATCATTACCTAATGCATTTAAGGGAGATATAGGTCCCACCCATCACCTAATGAAATCATACATACATGTTCCATAAGATCATAAATGAACATATCATAACCTATGAAATGAAATGTGTATCATTAAAATTTAAACATATCATAACCTTTGTATAGAGATAGGTTTCACAATCATTTCATCATAAACATCACTCATGAAAAGAAGATAGTTTCAAAGGAATATATCCCATGAAATAGAAACATGCTTCATAAACATCATGACATAAAAACATAATCCATTCAGAGAAATAATATGAATGGAGTCATTGAATAATTTTCCCATAAAGGCATGAGTAACACCAATGGATGCTATCTTTGGTGTGAAATTATTTTTAATTATATTTTAAAAATATTTCTTTAGGAAAATATCATTTATTCTTTAAAAATTTATTTTTATAACATACAAACATTTGAAAACCTTTTTATTTTAAAAAAGGTTTTGAAAAATTATAAAGGAATCTTTGAAAATAAAAAATATTTTTAAATTTTTTTTTTGAAAAAGATCACGAAGGATCTTTTGAAATCATTTTTGAAATCATTTTTGAAAACATGGGTTTTGAATAAATTATATTTTCAACCTAAGAAAGAGAATGTAAAATTTTACATAAAAACATTATATTAGTTACCAAAAAGTGTAAAAATGGTACTAACACATGAGAATATCTTGAATAAATATAGGAGAAGGAAACTAAGGAATACTCTTGAGATATGGATCATTATATTTCATTAAAGTAAGTATACACAAAAAACCCTTCAAAAGCAATGATATTTTCTCAATAAAATCTTATAACTGGGTGAATATGGATCATAATATCAATATAAGAAAATAAAATTTCTTTATTCTTAAGATATCATGGAAATAAGTATATTTATGGTAAAAAATCTAAAATGGATCTACATACACCTTAGAAAAGAGTTTAGGTGCATAAAAAACATGAGTCTCAAAGAAAGAAGATTGAGACAAAACTGTTTTCTTAATTTTGTAACTTTTGAAAGGTAAACCCCATGAAATGAGAATGAAATAATGGATATTTTAATATCCATAAATTTAATTATAAGATACATATAATTAAATAATGAGAATAACACACACCACATGAAAGGAAAGAGTGGAAAACTTATCTTGTATCTCACAAAAATTAAAAGCGAGATAAAAATCCCATTATCTTGTGTCTTGAATCTCTTTGTACTCATAAAATATTCCTATATAATAAATATAAGTTTATTATAATATTTTTAAAGAAAAATATTCTTATATATATTACCATATATTTTTTATTATCACCTTGTATTACCCTATTGTTAATGATCCTATATTAAGGCTTCACTTCAGGTAATATTCCCTTTGTTTTTCACATGTGTATTAATTTTTTATATTGTTCATCCTTATAATTATATCATTATTAAATAATGTACACAATTATATTAATATCAGGTATATTAATATTATAATAATTTATAGCATAAATATGTATGAAATGGAATACACCGTTCATATAGACGGTAAACCGTACGTACGCATGAATGTTGTTTCTATTTTTACTAACATATTGAAAGAATGTAAATAAATTACATAAGAATATATATGTATGTATATATATATATCATTATTACATTAAAATTAATATATTATATATATATCATATAATTTCACTAGGCCCATCCTTAATACATTCTTGTTAGTGTGTGAATGAATCACATCGCTTTGAGGGGGAGGTAGTCCACACATTCTCAAAAGAGATTATCATATTAACACAAAATGGAAGGTAAAAAGATGTTTGTTGTAAAAGGAATACATAATATTAAAGACATAATAAATATGATTTCAATAATAATGTACACCATGATTTGTGGGAAAGGATAATTGAACAATAATTGTTTCATGAGGCAATAGTTCTCCATACACAGAAACAATATGTTTAGAATCCATTAGATGGGGATGTGTGTTTGTTTAGATCATAATAGTTTCTTAAAAACGTCCTAGTATGTAGATTAAATTGTTATTGTCACGCAATAATTTAATAAAGATAGTGGAGGGTGTGGAGAAAGAAAATAAAGGAAATGATATTGAGAGAAGACATTACCTCTTAATCAGGAAACTCTTTTTGGTTTATGCCAAAAGGGTTCCTTGAGAATATTTCTTTGTAAAGAGTGGCATCAAAGATGAAGGTATTATTTTTGGGAGGAGTTTTTGGAATATCATGTAATAACTTAAAATGTTTTTTCAGGTGTGAGTAATGGGGAGATGTGGTGGCCTTTTATAGCGAAGGAAAATGACTCAGTTGGATTTTTTAGAAACAATTTATGTTTGCACATGTTATTACCTAAAAAATTTCATTAAAAACAAGACAAAAAAGAAGAATGAAATGTTTATGTCATAAATAATGATAGAAAATGGGTATTGAAAAATTTTATAGGTCATTTGGGACCTTAAATTTATGGTTTAGTCCCTAATTAAGCTTAATTTGGGCTTAATTGCACTAATTAATTTTAATCACTTTAACAAATCATTTTGGTCAAACATTAATAGGGTATTATTAGAATATAAATATTAGACTTACTAAAATTTCTTATGTTTTATTTGTGAAATTAATTTCACATATGTGTAAAAATTGATATTATTTTTAATCCAGTAGATGTGATGAAATAACGGGGTTTTAATGTAGGAAAAATTTTAGAAGTCTGTTAAAATTTTATATTCAGTTACAAAGTGAAATTGAATCTAATGAATTAAATTTTATTAATAGATGTAATATTTATTTAATTTTACATTAAATAAATTTATAATATCATTTATATTTAATATATAACTATAAAATAAGGTAGTTTTAACTAAAATGTAGTATTTTCACTATTCATAAAAAAATGAAGTTTCTCGGAGAAAACCCAAAAATTCACCCAAAGATAATTTCAATGTTCTGAATTCAATAATGAAATTTATTTAATCAGATTAGATTTATAAATTTTTCTAAAATTAACTTTATTATGAGGATATTAAATGATGTTTATTTTAGAAAATAATATTTTAAACATATGACTTTACCAAAAATAATATCTCTTATTATCAATAATTTTAGCAACCATGATTTTCAAACATTATAATTACATAATTTTTTCATAATACCTTAAACATTATACAAATTTATTCAAGAAGACTGTACTAGTCTTGTGTCTTTGGAAACATAAAATACATTGACATTGATAAATAAGTGAGCTACATTATCTCCCACTAGGTTCTTCATGACTAGAACCCTTCTTAGACACATCAAAAATAATACATATCTTAATAACCTAGGGAAGGAAACATAAAAATGGGTGATATGAAATTTTAAATAAGGGTAAACAAGGGACACATGTAAGTATAAACATGAACATAAGGGTATGATAATGTGATAATGAATATAAAATAGCATACTCTACATTTCAAAGATCATGGAATAAAGATTGGAAGTTCATGAGACATTAATAATAATTAAATAAGGAGAATATGCCAAGAAATAATAACATAGGGGTAAGACATGGAATTGTGGAAACACATAAGCATATATATATTTCCATAGTAGCCAAGGCATCATTGCAAAGACAATTTTAGTGGAAAAAGTCCTTTACTAAACTGGGTTACCCCCATTATGGCCCTATATTACTGAATCGAGTGACCCTCAGTCCAGCCCTGTATTAATTAACTGAGTAACCCGCAATCCAGCCCTATATTACTAAACATAGTAACCCTAATTCCATCCCTATTTTATCTCATGAGAAATAAATCTTTACCCAATTCATTGGAGGGGGATATAGGTATCACCCGTCACACAACGAAATCATATATATATGCCAGACAAGATTATAAATGAACATATCATAACCCATGAAATGTAATGGGTATGATAAACATGTAAACATATCAAAACCTATGGAACAATACATCTTTTATAATAATTTAATCATAAACATAACCTGTGAAAAGTAGTGGGATTAAAAAGCACATATCATTTGAAAGAGAAACAAGCTTCATAAACATTATTACATGAAAACATAATCCATTAAGAGAAATAATATGAATGGAAATATTAAATAATTTACCCATAAACAAATTAATAACACTAATATATCTTATATTATATTGAAAATAATTTTTTATGATCTTGAAAAAACATTTCTTACAGAAAACAACCTTTATTCTTTGAAAAATGCTTTTTATAACAAAAATATCCTCAAAAAGTGATGTGATTATCTCAATAAACTCTTATAAGTCAGTGACTAGGGATTTTACTATCCATGTAAAAAATTTAAAATTAAATTAAACTTATTATATCATGAAAATAGGTATAAACATGTTACAAAATGTAAAATAGATTTATATACACCATGAAAAAGAGTTTAGGTGCATAACTAAACATGAGTCTCAATGGAAGAAAATTGAGACAGAGCTATTTTATTGATTTGTAAAATTTTGAAAGTTAAACCATATGAATGAAGGATCATAGAAAGGATTTCTAAATACCCATAAATTTAATTATAGTATACATTTAATTAAATCATGTCCAGAACATACACCAAACAAGAGGAATGAGAGGCGAACATAGCTTGTATCTCACATAAATTAAGAGTGAGATGAAAATATCCTTAGCTTTTGTCCTGAATATCTCCATACTCATACAAGCTTCTTATATTATAAATAAAATTTTATTATAAATCTTTTTTAGAATCATATTATTATATCAATGACCATATATTCCTTTATTATGACCTTATATTTCCCGTTTGTTAATGATCCTATGTTAATGTTTCACTTCGAGTAATATTCACTTTGTTCTTGACATGAGTGAAAATTTGTTATTTAGTTTATGCTTATACTTATATATTATTGAAGAATGTATGAAATGATATAAATATCATTTATATTATTATTATTATAATTTATAACATAAATAATTATGAAATGGAATACACCGTTTATGAATATAGTAAGTCGTACGTCCACATAAACGTTGTTTATCTTTTTATTATTATATTGAAAGAAGGTATGTAACATAAATATGTATATATATTTATATATATATATATAATTATTATAATATCATTAATATATTATATATATCATATAATTTCACTAAATCCATCCTTAATACATTCTAGGTGGTTTGTGAATGAATTACATTGCTTTGATGGGGTGGTATGCCACACTTCCTCAAATGAGATTATCATATTAACACCAAATGGAAGGTAAAAAGTTGTTTGCTTTAAAAGGAATACAGAATCATAAAGAAATAATAAATACAATATATTACATATATAAATATAATTTTACATCATAATTTCCACCAATATTAGTGGTAAAGGAGAAATGGACAATCATCGTTTCGTGAGGCAATAGTTCGACGTACACAGAAATAGTATGTTCAAGATCCATTAGATGGAGATGTGTGTAAGTGTAGGTAATAAAATTTTCATAACATATTCATATTATATTGAGGAAATTATTTTTTGGTCACATAAGAATGGAATTAATAGAGTTGTGGGGGTAGAGAAAGAAAATGAAAAAATGTAGCTTCAGAGAAGATGTAACCTCTTAATCAGGGTAAATCATTTTGGTTTATAACAAAATGATTATATAAGAATATTTATAAAAATGGGAGGATTAAAGGTATAAGGGAGGATTTTTGGTAGGCCACTTGGTCAGATATTGGATGAAATTAAAAGGTTTTAGATGTTTTAGGAATGGGTTTAGGTGGTGTCCTTTTATAGAGAAGGAAAAGGACTCAATAGAAATTTTTAGAAACAAGTTAGGTGTCCACATGTTTTTACATAAAATAAGTCATAACAAACCAAAGAAATGAAATAATAGAATTTTAATGGGTAAAATATGGACATAAAATTGGTTTTGAACAATTTATAGGTCATTTGGGCCCTTAATTTTAAGGTTTAGTCTTTAATTAAGCTTAATTTGGACTTAATTGTTGTGATTAATTTTAATCACCTTTACTAATAATTTTGGTCAAATTTAACATGGAACTATTTGACAATAAATATTAGACTAAATATAATTTCCTATTTTATATTTTTGAAATTATATTCATAGAAGTGGAAAAATTAATATTAGTGTTAATCCCGTAGACGTGACGAAATAACGGGGTTTTAAAGTGGGAAATGTTCAAATGTTTGTTAAGATTTTATATTTAGTTACAAAGTGAAATTGATTATATTGAATTAGATTGTATTAATATATGTAATATTTATCTAATGTGGCCATAAATCAAATTTATAATATCATTTATCATTAATAAGTAACTAGACAAAAGGTTGTTTTTAACTAAAAAGTAGTATTTTCACTATTCATAAAAAATGCGGTTTCTTAGAAAAAACCCAAAAAAGAACCCTAGGATAATTTTGAATTTCTGAATTAAAAAACGAAGTTTATTTTTTAAAATTTGATTTTTAAATGTGTCTAAAATTAATTTTATTATAAATGCATAAAAAGATTTTTATTTGAGAAAATAATATTCTTAAACATAGAAGGAATTTACCAAAAAACATATCTTTTATTATCACTATGTTTTATTTATATAAACAAATTATAACAAATATTTTAAAAGTAATTATTACTATTCATATTGTTAGTTTTAATTTCTAGGAAATAATTATTTTAATTAAATAATTAAAATAGTAAAACACGATGTTTCGTAGAAACCCAGGGTTCTGTGTATTGTACGCCAACTCAGTGTTTCATGCATCATACTCCAAGTTAGTATTTCATTTAACATACACCATGTTGGTGTGTCATGTAACATACACCAACTCAGTGTTGCGTGGATTGTATTCCAAATTGTTATTGCATAAAAAATGAATATTTGACTTAGTGTATAACATGATATAAATGAAAATATAAATTTATTCTAAAAAATTTGTCCATAGAAACCCAGGGTGTTACATTATACTCCACTTAAAATGAATTTTGTACTCAAAGTTCATCACTCGTATAAAAACAAATGAGGATACTTGTACTTCATCATATCATCATGTTCCCATGTAGCTTCACTAACTGGTGATTTCTCCACAAAACATTGACCAGGAGAGTGGTCTTGTTTCATAGAACTTTCTCTGATCAGTATATAATTTCAACAAGTTTCTCCCCATAAGAATGTTGCTCCTCTAGTTGTATGAACTCTGAGTTCATTACATGTGAAGGTTCAGGTATGTACATCCTCAGGTGCAATACATGGAACACATCACAAACATGAGAGGGATTTAGAGGAATTTCCAATCAATAGAATACCATCCTGATACGATAAATAATTTAAAAGGAGACAATATACCATGTGATTAGTTTAACTTTATTCAAAAATCACATAACCTCTTCAAAGGTGAGATTCCTAGAAACACCATTTCACCAACTTCAAACTCTAGATCTTGCCGACAGTTATCAGCATAACTTTTTTGATAACATTGTGTTGCATTCATATGCTGTTGGATGATTCTAACCTTCTCGACCATTTCTTCAGGGATCTTAGGTCATAATAGATTTATTTTTCTGACCTCTTCCCAACATGTTGTATCTATACATTTATTCCTACAGAGGGATTCATATGGTTCCATAGCAATTCTTGAGTGAAAACTATTGTTGTATGAAAGCTCAACTAGAGGAAGGTGTTGATCCCAAATAACATTGAAATATAGAGAACAAGATCTCAAAATATCATCTATGGTTTGACTTGTTCTTTTAGAATGAATATCTACTTGAGGTTGATATGTCGTGCTGAAACTCAATTCTATATCAAGCACCTTCTGAAGAGTTTTATAAAACATTGAGGTAAACCTCAGATCCCGATATGATATAATGGAATGTTGTACTCCATGAAACCTTACCACTTATTTATTATATATCCTGGAAAACTGATCAAGAGAGAAATCATATCTGATAACAATGAAGTGTGATGACATAATATGGTGATAAACAACCACCCATATAACATTAAACCCTTTAGAGGTTTTGGGAAGTCCAATGAAAAAAAATCCCTAATGATGCTATACCATTTCCATTTTGGTATTGGTAATGGATGCAACATGCCTTTAGACTTTTTTCTTTCAGCCATAACTTAATGGAATAACAAAAACTAAGATACAAATTCTACGATATCTCTCTTCATTCCATCCCACCAGATGTATTCTTTCATGTCCCTATACATCTTCATACTTCCAGGATGAATAAATAATGAAGAACTATGAGCTTCCTCTAATGGTTCCTTCTTAAAAAATCTAATGAAAGAAACACATACACAATTTCTTTCCCTTTTCATTCCATATTGATAAAGGATAAACTAAAAAACATTTATTACCTTCTTTTACAGCTCTTCAACTTATTTCTGTGCCTCCTTAATCATCACTTAGATAAATGACTATACATTCATTTGATACAGATAATATTTTAACATTCCTTCAATATTTCTAGACCCATCCTTTGTAAATCCATAAATATTGGATATTTTTTGATCCTCATCATAGATAATATATCATGATCTTTTCAACTCAAAGCATCAGCCACCTTGTTTACTTTCCCAGGGTGGTAATGTATTGAGCAATAATAATCATTTATCAACTCTAAACATATTATTTGGAGCATGTTAAAATCTTTTTGTGTGAATATATATTTCAGAATTTTATGATTGGTACATATATCACACTTTTCCCTAAAATGATAATGCCACAATATCTTTAATGAAAACAATTATAGGTGTTAACTCCAAATCGCGAGTTGGGTAATTCTTGTCATGAATATTATACTATCACGAGTCATTGGATATAACCATGTTATTTTTTATAATAACACATCCCAATAACTTCATGGATGCATAAAAATAAATTACTAACCCTTATCAACTATGGGGTAGTGGAAGTATAGGTGAACTGACCAACCTTCTCTTCAGTTCCTTGAAATTTTCTTCACATTCATCTGTCCAGTGGAACATAACAACCTTCAGAGTTAACATTGTCAAAGTATTAGATTGTCATGAAAAATTCTCCACAATACATCGATAATATCAATATATACCAAGAAATCTACTGATATTAGTCATTATGGTTGGCCTAGTATAACTTTCAATATCCTCTGTCATTGATGGATCTATTGATATACCATATCTTAAGATTATGTGACAAAAAAATGAATCCTTTTGCAGCCAAAACTCACACTTGGTATTTATTTTACAAATTCTCCGCCCATAGTGCCTTATGTACAATTCTCATGTGATGTTCATGATCTTCCTTTCTCTTTCAATAGATAAGAATATCATCTATAAAGAATACCACAAACTGTTTGAGGTAATCTAAAAATACTGTATTCATTAAATACACAAAGATAGTAGTGAAATTATTAAGATCAAAATAAATCACTATATATTCATAGTGACCATACCTTTTATGGAATGTCATCTTAGTTATATCCTACTTCTTGACCCTAAATTGATTATATAAATAAAGGAGGTCAATATTGTAAAATTATTGAGCTTTGTGCAGTTGATCAATCAAGTCATCAATGCGGGGAAGATGATATTTGTTCTTGATTGTGATCTTGTTCAACTCCTGATAATAAATGAAGATATACATCAATCCATATTTGTTTTTCAAAAAATAACTTATGTACCCTATGTCGACACACATGGCCAAATGAATCCATTATCTAGGTTTTCCTAAAGTTGTTTATTTAATTATTGTAACTCAATCAAGGCCATTATATAAGGAGTATTTGAAATAGGTATGGAACCAAGTAAAAGTTCTATCAAGAACAAGAATTCATGTTTTGGTGGAAGACTAGGAAAATATTCTGAAAATAAATCTACAAAATACTGAACAACCTGCATAACATCAATGAGGATCTTCTCCCTTACCATTTGAGATGAACAACACTTTTGAAAGGTAATGAAGACACATAGGCTGGATGTAATCTCCAAAGTATTTTTACACTTATCGTCACATTGATGGATGGTCGTAAGAGGTTTAGAAATATCGAATGTTTCCTCTATTCCATGACAATTTGGGTGGTATTTATGAAAATAAATCCAATCCATACATAAAATGACATCTAATTCGATCAAAGGAAGAATGAGAAGATTTTTAGGAAGCACAATCCCGGAAACTTCAACCCAAGAGGGATCGTAGAATTGAGTTGTAATGATCATAAAATTAGGGGTTTGCACTCAGAATTCCACCTATAATTGTTTTACATATTTTAAAAACAACACTGGCACGGTGTATGTTACACACAACACCTACTTGGCATACGATGCATGTAACACTGAGTTGGTGTATGATACACGTAAACTATGTTTCTACGAAACATCTCTTTTTACTGTTTTAATTATGTAAATAAGTTAATCATAACATGGCCATTGAATTTAGTAATATGAATAGTGATATATACTTCTAAAATATTGTGTATAATTGTTTTATATAAATAAAACATATTTATAATAAAATATATGACTTTTTATAAACCCATTTAATGTTTAAAAATACTGTTTTCTCAAATAAATCGCATTTAATTACCTTATAAAAAAAATAATTTCAGAAACATATAGAAATTAAATTTCATAAAATAAACTTCATTTTTGAATTCATAACTTCTAAATTAGCCTAGGGTGAATATTTGGGATTTTTCTAAGAGACTTCATTTTTTGATGAATAGTGAAAAATACTACTTTTTAGTTAACAATGACATTTTTGCCTAAAATTTTATTAATGATAAATTATATAATAAATATTTTTAGGGGAATATTAGATAAATTATATGTCTATTAATAATATTTAATTCATTAAAATCAATTTCACTTTGTAACTAAATATTAAATCTGAACAAACTTTTGAACTTTTTTCTACCTTTAAAACCACATTATTTCGTCCCGTCTGCAGGATTAACACTAATCTTAATTTTTCTTATTATGTGAATTGAATTTAGAAATTATTTCATACACCATTTTATTTTGTCTAATATTTATATTCTAATAACACCATGCTAATTTTTTACCAAAATGATTAGTAAAATTGATGAAAATTAATCATAACAGGTAAGGCCAAATTAAGCTTAATTAGAGACTAAACCTTACATTTAAGGGCCCAAATGACCTTGAAATTTTTCGAAAACCCATTGAAATTCCATAGTTTGGCCATAAACCTTCCATTATTGTGTTTTTTTGGTTTTTTATGACTTTTTTATGTAAGAACATGTGCACACCTAATTTGTTTCTAAATATTTTGAGTCATCTTCCTTCCCAATAAAAGGCAACCACGTCTACCCATTCCTCACACCTCTAAAAACATTAATGTTCATCCATGATATTTCCCATTTTAATAAAAAAATAAACTCTTCTACATTGAATCCTTACTTTATGAATAAATCTTCTCAAGGAATCCTTTTATCACAAACCAAAAAGAGTTACTCTACGAAGAGGTTACATCTTCTCTCAAGCTCTTTTTCCTTTATTTCATTTATTAACCCCTTAAAATCTATTTATTCCAATATTTTGTAACAAAAACAGAATGATCAATATACTAGAATTTTTTCATTCAAATTTTATGAACTAAACTTACTAACACCTCCATCTAATGGTTGTTGAACATATTGTTTCGGTGTACAGAGAACTACAACCTCACAAAATAATGATTGTTCATTTCTCCTTTACAACCCATAATTGTGGCCATTATTATAGACATACATTTATATATTTAATTTATTATATTTATTATGTATTTAAACCTCAGTATTCCTTTTATAACACACATATTTTAACCTTCCATTTGGTGTTAATATGATAATCTCATTTGAGGAAGTGTGGACTACCACCCTCTAAAATCTATGTGATTCTTTCACACACCACCTGAAATGTATTAAGGATGGGTTAAATGAAATTATATGATATATATAATATATTAATTATATAGGAATAATGATATATATATACATATATATATATACATATGTTATTTACATAGTTTCATTCAATACGGCAATAAAAACCGAAATAATGTTCACGAGTATGTATGACTTACCATCTCCATAAAGGTGTATTCCATTTCATAATTCTTTATGAAATAAATTATTATAATATGAATATACCTAATATTTATATCATGTTATAAATTCTGGAATAATTATATAAGTATAAGGATAAAAAATATCAAAAATTAATACATATGTGAAGACAAAGAGAATATTACTCGAAGTGAAAACTTAACATAGGATCCTTAACAAGTGGGTAATATAAGGTCATAATATAAGAATATATAATAATAGATATAATAATATTATTTTGTAAAATATTTATAATAAACATATATTTATTATACATGAATCTTGTATGATTACGGAGAGCACTAAGACACAAGGTAAGGGGATTTTCATCTCACTTTTAATTTCTGTGAGACACAATCTATGTTCGCCAATCGTTCCTTTTATGTAGTGTATTTTATTCCTATGATTGAACTATATGTATATTATTCTTAAATTTAGGGGTATATCCATTCTATGATCCTTATTTTATGAGGTTTAACTTTCAAAAGGTTCCGAATCATTAAAATACTTTTCTCTCAATTGCCCATCTTTGAGACTCATGTTTTGTTAGGCACCTGAACTCTTTTTTGAGGTGTATATACATACATTTTACATTTTATATCATAAATCTACTTATTTTAATGATATATTAAGATTCATGTAATTTTATTTTTATACATGGAGAGTATGATCTGAAGTCACCATGTTATAAGAGTTAATTGAGAAAATCTCATCGCTTTTTTAGGTAGTTTATGTTTATGCTTCCATTGATGAAATATTATGATCTATATCTCAAGAATATTAATGATTTTACTACTCCTTTATTTAATAAATATTTCCTCATGTTTTAGTACTATTTTTACACTCTTTGTTACTTAAGATAATTATTTTATGTAAAATACGACCGTCACTTTCTTCAGCCAGAAATCTACTATATTAAAAAACTATGTTTTCAAAAATGTTTTCAAAAAATGATTTTAAAAGTGCCTTAAAGATAATTTTCAAGTAAAAAGAATTTTAAAAATGTTTTATTGTTTTAAAATTTTATTTTATAAGTTTTTAAATTTATTTTCAAGTAAAAAGGTTTTCAAAATCATTCTTTATATGTTTTAAAATTTTTTTACAGAAATTATTTACAAAACATTTTCAAGATTTATTTAATTGATTTCAAGTGTTTTTAAAGAAAATTGTTTTTAAAATGTTTTGAAATTTATTTTATATATTTTCTAGGGAAATGGTTTTCAAAATGATTTCTCATCTTCTTTATAATTTTTAATGTTATTTTCTATGAAAATAAATTTCAAATGATTTTACTTATTAAAAAGATGTTTTAAAACAAGAAAGGATTTTTTACTCAAGAAATGTTTTTATAGGATATTTTAAAATTCTTTTCTATATAATATTATATCTATTGATGTTACTCATACCTTCTAAAAAATAATCGAAATTCTCTATTTATATCTTTTATTTGAATGAGTTATGCTTAATTTCATGGTATTTATGAAACTCATTCCTTCATCATGGTTTATACATATGTGAAATCCATTTTTTTTCTAGTTATGATTTTGAGGATTGACTAAAAAACCTTTAAGTCTTAACATAGTTTATTATTTGTTTAGAAGTTTATGATACCCATTTCATTTCAATGGTTATGATATGTTTTGTGAAACATGTATTTATGATTTATTTACGAGGCAAGTGGGACCAATATCTCCCTTCAATGTATTGAGTAATGATTTATATATCATGAGATAATAAAGGGCTAGAATTAGGGTTTATTCAGTTATGCAATACAAGAATGGAATTAGGGTTTACTTAGTTAAGTAATAAAGGGATAGATAGAGGGTTTAATAAGTTCAGTAATACATAGCTGGAATAAGGGTTACTCAGTTCAGTAATACATGGCTAGGATGAGGGCCACTCAACTCAGTAATGCAGGCCTAGAACAAGGGTCAATCAGTTTAGTAATATAGGGTTGGATAAAGAGTTACCCAGTTCATTAAAGGACTTTTTCCACTAATATGGTCTTGGTAGGGATGCCTTTTATACTATGGAAATCATTATATACTTATGTGTTTTCAATAATTCAATATTTTATTCCTACGTTATGATTTCATGGATTATGCTTCCTATTTTATTATGATTCATTCCTTATGAACTAACAATATTTATGCCATGATATATGTTACGATCTTTGATATGCAGTGTATGATACTACATTTTCATGATCACATTCTCATACCCTTACGACCATATTTATGCTTATATGTCTCCCTTGTTTACCTTTACTGAGAATTTGATCTCACCACTTTTATGATTCTATTCTCCTAGGTTATAATGATATGTACTATGTTTAATATGTCTAAGAAGGGTGATAGTCAAGAAGAACCTAGTGGGAGATGATGTAGCTCACATATGTACCGGTGTTTATGTTTCCATGTTTCCAAAGGCACTATACCAACTACGGTCTTTGGGTGTTTGTTTGTATAATGTTTAAGTATTCCACAAATAGTTATGTAATTTCAATGTTTGTAAATATAGGGTCTCTATAGTTAGTATCAAATCAAAGGTATAGTTAATCTTTGTAAATTAGTACGAGAAACCATAGTGATATCCCTAGGTAAATTTCTATGTATATGTATAGGGATGTATCTATGGATATGTATAAGGATGAGTTAATATTTAGGAAAATGTACTAGAATTTTGGTAAAGGATATAGGGAGTGGTTTACAAGAAATTAATCCATTTCTAGATAATATAGGTGGATGTGGATCTATAACAAATGTACCTTGGGGTAACAACTCTGATAAGATGTTCCGAGCTTAACTCAGGGTAATCTGTTACATGACAACGAGCCTTACTGTACACGTGGTTTGACACTCCTAAGAGATATGCTTTGGTAATTCAAAAACTATGAACAAACAATCATGTAGGATTTAGATATAATTTATCTATGAATAAACTAGTACACAACTTTAGTTTCATAGATTATGGAAGGTTTCATGACTTATACATCCTATAAGTAATTATGTTCATGACTATGTGGTTTTCTGCTATGATAAGTAATGATCACACTATGTGCTAGTTTTAGTAAATGGAGGGAACCAGAAGAAACTTGATTAATGTTGAATTTGATGGATAATATTAGGATGAGAAATAATGTTTGGTGATCACTGGAGTGAAATTTGTCGTGATCATTCATAATCAGTTTACACAGAACATGATTAACAATGTTTACATTAACTAATTCCTGGACCCACCAAATAAGATAAATAAAGAGTTCACTAAGATTTCGGGTAATGGAGACCATGAATTAAAGATTATTAAGTTTCAATTATGTCAAGAATGTGTAAAGAATCACCTATGTGAATGACTTAGATGAACAAGAAGGTGTTATGACTATGGAAAATAAGAAGCAAACAAAAATTGGGATTCAGAGTAGGCACATTCACTAGATTAGAAGCTAATAGAATTTTTTAGAAATAGAGGGTATGGAATTGCCATCGGGACAAGCCTGTTCTTGAATGGGAAACCTAACGGAACAACCATGTGAAGGTGGAGAGCTGATATCACGATGAAGAAGATGGGAGGAGGAGTTCCAAGTATAGTCTATATATTTTTGAAGACCTACAGGTCAAGTAATCTCTGAGTCTATGGGCCTTATAAAATTTCCCATAATCCCTTGAAAGGGGGTTATAAAAAATCAATAAAAATAAGGCCTTTGGGCCATTCGGGCTAATGGAATGTAACCCTTAATATGTTCTTTATGATATAATAAAGTTGCTTGGATTAAGATATGTGGGATATGAATAAGTAAATTGGAAATTATTTGTTACCTTGGAACTAAGTAAGGACTTGTTTATAAGTGGTTTATTCTACAACTAATTAAGTTTAAAACAATTTTGGATATAAGGAGTAAATCCAATACACATTGGAATTCAGAAGCATGCATGTTTTCCAAAAGGATTTATGGAAATTCAGGTTGTTACCATGTTTGAGGAGAATACATGGTGAGGGTATTCACATGTATGAAATTTTACGACCAAGATCTACTTTTTGATATACAGGGGAATCAATGTTATGCAAATTTTTTGATTCTATAGTCTTATATTTTTACTTTTTTGGAGGTTTATAAGTTTAACCGTTCATGAATAGTTTAAGTTAAGATTCAGAGGAAGCATTTGTGTACTAATTTTTTGTTGAAAACTGTATTTAAAAGGATAATAATTTATTAAACATATTTCAAGGATGTCTATATTATTTATTATATTTGTCTGGTTTAAAAAAATGACATCATGTATGTTGGTTGACAACCAATCAATTCTGGAAAGGTCGTGGGTCTTGAACCCATGACTAAAGGAAAATAAGGGTTTCATGACAACCACAAGCCAATGCGATGTCCTGGTTAATGTATAATTATTATTTTTTAATAAATATTTTTGATGAACTAGTAGTGTTGCCTTTTATTTTTATATATTAGTGCATGTTGATTTTTAAGAGAGAAATATTTAGAGTTTTTATTCTTTTTTGGGCATTATGATCCATTAAAAGTGTATTCTAGTTATTTATTCATCAATTTTAATTTCAGGACATTCATTTCATGAGGTAATGGATGTATTATAAACTTTTAAAATAACACCCCAACAATTAAATTTTGATTATAGAAAATTACCAATAATTACTAACCATTCTAAAAGTGAAACAAAAAATTGTCGTCCTATTACCTTAAAATATTTTAAACGAATGGCTTCTAGAATCATCATAGATTTTTTAAATTGAGGCCCTCAAATTTTCTTTTGTTCATTCACTTTTCAATTATTGATGAAATTTATCACTTCCTATAAATATTTATTTTTTCCCTCCATGTCCAATCTTCACACTCAACATATGTTCTTCTATGAAGAAACATAGTTATATATTTCTTTGAGTAACAGTTATGGTTCCATATTTCCCTCTTTAAGGGAAGTTTTAATATTTATTTTTATGATGTGGGTTTCTTTGAATGAAACTTTAATGTACTAAACCTTTTAAAACATACAAAAATTTTAAGGGAGTAACTCATATTAGGGTGGTGGTAGAATGTAACACCCCGAAATTTTGATAATTATTATTTTCAAATAAATTTACCTTTTCAATATTTTTTTCATTTCACATGACACTAGAAATAATTATATATATATATATATATATATATTTACTTAAATACTAATTCAAACATTTCTTTCACACAAGAAACCAACTTGGCTTGCGCTACATGTAATACCAACTTGGCTTGCACTAGAAGCAACGCTGAGTCAATATGAAATATCTTATATATATATATATATTTATAATTAATTAAATGAGATAATTATAACTTAACCATTAAAAATAGTTATAGGAATATTAATAACTAATTTTTAAATATTTTTTATAAATTGTTTATATAAATGAATCATATTGATAATAAAAGATATGATTTTTGGTAAAGTCGATTTATGTTTTAAAACATCATTTTCTCAATTAAACCAATTATAATAATAAAATTAATTTTAGAAACATTTATAAATTTAATATTATAAAATAAACTAAATTTTGGTATTCATAATGTCAAAATTATCCTAGGGTTAATTTTTTGTATTTTTTTGAGAAACTTTATTTTTTTGATGAATAGTGAAAAGGTTTCTTTTTAGTTAAAAACCACCTTTTGTATAATTAATTATTATTTATAAATGATATTATAAATATTTTTTCAGGTATAATTAAGTAAATATTACATCTATTAATAAAATATTTTTCATTAGAATCAATTTCTCTTTGAAATTGAATATAAAATCTAACAAACTTTTAAACTTTTTTCTACTTTAAAACCCTGTTAATTGTCATGTCAATGGGATTAATAGTAATCTTAATTTTTACAATTCTATAGTTTTAATTGAAAAAATCTGACATAAACCACTATATTTAGTCTAATATTATGATTCTAATAGGACAATGTTAATTTTTGTCCAAAATAATTAGTGAAAGTGAAAAAAATTAATCACAATAGTTAAGGCCAAATTAAGCTTAATTAGGAACTAGACCATAAAATTAAGGGCCCAACCAACCTAGAAAAATGTGGAACACACATTTGATGATAATATTTGGTCCATGAAATTTCCATTATTGAGTTTTTTTTTGTTTGGTAAAACTTTTGTTAGTTAAGATCGTGTGCACACTTAACTTGTTTCAAAAAATTCCAAGTGAGTCATTTTCCGTCGCTATAAAAGGCCACCAACTCTACCCACTCCTCAAACCACTGAAATATTTTATGTTATAACATGATCTACCAAAGTAACCTCCAAAAAATCCTACCTTATAACTTTATGCCTCCATTTAGGCAGAAATATTCTCAAGGAATCCTTTTGGCACAAACCAAAAGGAGTTACCCAGCGAAGAGGTAACATTTTCTCTCCAACTCCTTTCCTTCATTTCTCTTCTTCACCCCCACCACTCTCTTTATTACATTATTGTGTAGAAAAAATATTTTCATACATATACTAGCTAGTATGTTTTTATTCAATTTTTCTGACCTACACTTACACACACCTCCGTCAAATGGTTGTTAAACATATTGTTTCTTTGTACGGTGAACTACTGCCTCACGAAATGATGATTGTTCATTTCTAAATTACCACCAATCATAGTGGACATTATGATGGAAAATATATTTATATATTTAATATAGTATATTTATTTTTTCTTTGGATTATTTATTACTTTTACAACACACAACTTTTTTAACTTCCATTTTGTGTTAATATGATGACTTTGTTTGGGGAAGTGTGGAAAACCGCCCCCTCAAAGCGACATGATTCGTTCACACGCCGCATGGAATGTATTAAAGATGGATTTAGTGAAATTATATGATATATATAATATATTAATGTTATTGGAATAATGATATATATATATATATAAATATTCATATATATATATACATATGTCATTTACATACTTTCTTTCACTACAAAAATAATAAAATTGAAATAGTGTTCATGCGTACGTATGGCTTGCCGTCACCATGAACGGTGTATTTCATTTCATTATTATTTATGCTGTAAATTATTATGATATGAATATAGTAGATATAACTTACATTTGTATCATTTTCTATATTCTGGAATCATGATATAAGTATAAGGACCAACAATATAACAAATTAAGACACATGAAAAGAACAAAGATAATATTACCTGAAGTGAAACATTAACATATGGTCGTTAACAAGTGAGTAATATAAGGTCATAAGAAAACCTTATATGGTATTTTTTAGAAGAATATAATTCTATAATATATTTATAGAAAATTTATATTTATTATACAAGAAGCTTGTATGAGTAAGGAGAGAGTCAAAATACAAGGTAAGGGGATTTCATCTCTCTTTTAATTTCAATGAGATACAAGCTATGTTCAAAAATCATTCCTTCTTTTTGTGGTGTATATACTACTTGTTATTGTGGTATATGTATCTTTTTAGTGTCCCAGATCCGGGTGTCACCCTAAAATGCCTTGAACCCGGTTGGTCACATAACTTCAAACGTATTTCCCCAAACGCAGGTGGTTGCCGACTTGCGGCAAGGGATAGTGTAAGACATTAGGGAAACTATGCCCCCATTGGCAGAGTATAAACAATAGAATATAAATGGTAAACAATAGAGGAATCACTAATACCAAAATTAAAAAAACAGAGGAAGAATGAAATTAAATCCAATAGAAGCCACAATATATATATGTTTCATTTCATATGAATTTAAGAAAAAAAGTCAAACATGTCACAATGTTGGACTGAAATACCGAACCAAATTACAAAAGAAATAAGTAAACTCCAGCAGCATATCATCCCTTGGATTTTTCATATGCTCTCTAGCTCCAACAACAATTTAGTACCTGATGAAGAAGGGAACATTCCCTTATCTATACATACAACCATATAATATTTTTGGGTCAAAAAACATGACCCAAATAGGGTGTGAGATGAATCCCAGTAGGAAACCACCAAAATAACTATGCCTAATTGTCAGTGAATATAGATATTATGTAATATGAAAAAGTAAAGCAATCAACTAGGAAATACTCAAAGGCAAACAATCCTACAATTTTCAATCACATTCATTTAATATTTTTTATTCATCCATTGAATCATATAACCCTTGGATTAGCCTTAACTTTGTATCCCCCATGTAAAGTAATGAAAACTAACGTCTTATAAGACTATATAAACAATCAAATAAGATATAATCCAAGATTTTGCTTTGGCTTGTATAACTCGTCACTATAATACAATTATCCACAAATGACCCTCTGGGAAGCTCTCATGGTCTAACCCCTCTGGTCCATCATTGCATAAATTAATTATAAATGACCATTTGGGAAGCTCTCATTGTCAATACCCTTGGGTCAAACATTATAGTAAAATGTACATAAATGAATCCTTTGGTAAGATCTCACAGTCTATTCCACCTTGGTCAAACATTCCTTAAATTAATTATAAATGACCTAATGGGTAGCTCTCACGGTATAACCCTTGGGTCATACATTCAAAATGCATATCACAGTAATTTCATATAATAAACAACTCCATCCTAACAAATTAAGTCATGGAAAACAAGGCAATCCTAGAAGGAATCCTAGACCAATCAGCTATAAACAATCAATTGGGGTAAACACACCCATGGGGTGTCCCTTAGACAAGTTATCTAACCTTAAACACAAGCAACAACCCTTTATCAATCAATCAATCACACCATAGAAATAATTAAATTGGGTTAAATTTCAAATCACGCAATACCCATATCGGGGGGTATGTGCAACATTTTAGTATTTATAATCCAAGTTCAAATAGAAAAAGGCACAAACCACTTACCTCAATGTCGCACGATCAATATAATTGAATATTAGACCTTGAATAATACTAATATAGTCTAGATCTATAAAATGATGAAAAATCATCAACCTTGAATAACTAACAAGATAGGGGGAATTAGGAATAAATACTCTAAGTGTTTTGAGAACACTCTGGTGGTATTCCAACGCACCCTACAGTGTCTCAATTAGAGGTTTGATGAATAATAAGGAGGGGTTCAATGTTTTTTGGCCATTCTTCAATGCTTCTATATGAAACATAGCTAGAAGAAGACGTTTCCAGATACGAGACACAACCCTTCTATTATTTATCAAATAAAAAGAAATATACATGGTGTGTTTATTAAAAATACACACCATGTAGTAGCCTTAACCAGCCCCCAACATTAGTGGGTCTTCTAGGTCACCAGACGACCATGTATTCAACTGTTACACGGTCAAAACGCACATGTACACGGTAAGATAGGTACATGACGTGTACTTAAAAGAACATATTTCCTCCATTTTTCCTCAAAACAACCTGAAAACAATATCCATACCTGAAAATAAGATCCAAGTTCTTACAAACTCCACCCCCTTAATGAAATTCATCCCTAAATTTCCCTTCTAATGGTGGTGAATAAGAATCTATGAAAAAATCCGGCCACTGCGATCGCACATCAGCCACCCTCTTCCAAATCTCATCTTGTACTCGCCCGTGCTACCATAACACCCATACCAGAGGAACATACCATCCATGAAGAAACTTTGTTCTATGATCCACAATCTGAATAGGGTGCTCCTTGAATGATGTATCCTCTTCCAACTCGACCTGCTCAAGTTGAAAAACACAAGAAGGTTCTGAAAAGTAACGTCGTAGATGAGAAACATGAATGAAATCCTACATATCCTTATACTAATGAGGTAACTCAAACTGATATGAAACTAGACCGAATCTCTCCAAAACCTCAAATGATCCCATGTATCTCAGTGAAGCTACCCCTATCTCCCAATCCTTCTGTGACCTAACCTCAGGGTAGCACGTAAGAAAAAATAATCTCTCAACATGTACTCCAGAGATCATCTCCATCAATCAGTATTAGATTTTTGGTGAGATTTTTCCGTATCCATCCTCTTCTGAATGAAATCCACCTACTCAGTGGTCTTCTAGACAAGACAAAGTCCCATCATTGCTGCCTCTTTTTCCTCCAACCAACATAGGGATGATCGGCATAACCTACTATAAAAACACTCAAAAGGTTCTATATGAATCGTTGTTTGAAAACTATTACTATAGGAAAACTCTAGCAGGGGTATGCGCCTTTCCCATGTTCCCCTAAAATCTAGGACACATGCTCAAAGCATGTCCTTGAAAACTTGAATCTTGCGCTCAGACTAGACATTTGTATGGGGATGGTAAGATGTACTCAATAGTACCTATGTACCCAAAGCCCTTAGTAGCCCATTCTAGACATGATAAGTAGACAGGGTGTCCCTTTTTGAAATGATAGAGTGTGAAACCCCATGAAAACGTACTATCCATCAGATGTACAACATTCCATGTTCATCAACATTGAAAGATTCCTTGATCGGATGTAAATGTGCAATCATCGTGAGAATGTCAACAACAACCCATACAATATCATTTCCTCAAGGTGAACTTGCTATACCTTTCATGAAATATATCAGGACATTATTCCGCTTCCACTTTGGAAATGGGTTGCTATTGTAATAGCCTTGTCGATCGCTGATTCTCCAACTTCACATACGGATAGGTGGAACATCTCATAATAAAACCAACTGCATCCCCTTTATGTATGGTCACCAATAATGAAAATTTAGGCCTCGATACATCTTGGTGACACTAGGTTGAACTGCCCATATAGAGGCATGCAAATCTCACAAAACACTCTTTGAACATGTCTGTTGACACCCATACACGCCCATGAAAATGCAAAACCCAATCCTTACCTACAGTCCACCCAAGAGTAGGGTCCTCACCTGACACACTCTCTTATAAGACTAGGACTTTGGAATCTGATAGCTACCTCATTCTCACTCGATATAGTAGAGTTGAGGTACCAACTATAGAAGAAATAAATATCTTCCTCTATCTGTCGTTCACCTCCAAATTCATATTAGAGAATAGATATAAGGACCCAGACTTATTATATACATAAACTTGAATTTCGTCCAGAAAAAAATTCCTTTCACATTAAGGATTTTTTCATGTTTAGAGATTTAGATAATTAAAACAATACATTGATAAAATTACACATTATTACAGAGTGAAAACAATAAAAACTGTTTCCATTTTTTTTCCACAATATAAAACATTAAAAATTAAAACAAGACACCTTGACAATTATTAAACATTTAACATGGATTCCTTCCTTGTATTACACATCAATTAACATGTGAAAATAATTTAAAAACTTTGGATGAGCACAAAAGCTCAGTAAGGGATGAAAAAGAAGGAAAGATCACATTAGTACTTGAATACACGTAATGTATGAAAACATTTTCAAAAGACATGTTTGTCACCCATATATACTTTCTTTCTATAACATGATATTTAAAAAAGATCCACTCAAAACATGAGAACATAAATATAATCTTAAAGGTATCTTGGAGTATTACTTAGATAATCTTGTAACCATTCATGGCTACCTTATAATCTGTAACCCTCACGGCTACCTTACATTGTGTAACCATCGTAGTTACACTTGGAGTAAACATACGACCGACCTCCAACATACACATACTCAATGAATTGGAGGGAAATATAGGTCCCACCATTCATCATACATAATTCCCAAGAACCAAAACAAAATCATATTGCATGAATAATTCCATAAAAACATTACTTTGGAATTTCGTAAAAACGAATTTAAAAAAAGTATTTTTAAAGAAAATACCCTTATAAATATCATAAAATTGAAGAAAAACTTAATAGAGTGGATGAAGTATGTGTATATACTGCATATAAACATAATTAAACATAATAAAAATATAACCCATCACATAAACAATTTAAATCGCACATAAATAATGAAGTAGAAGGTCAACCCAAAGAATGGAAATCAGGTTCAGAATTCCCTTACCTCGAGTCTGTCTTACTTCAAACTTGTTTAAACTTCCTGTATAATGGTTAAAAGAGAGTTATTAGTAGTTTAAATAAAAATTTTCATGTGTATAACATCTTATATTATCATTTCATTACATCATTTTACCATTTAATTGTTAGTATTTTGCTCCTTGCACTGTTTTTGGTTGAGTTCTTAACATGATTTACATGATTGGTTCATGATGGATGTTCTGGTAGATTGGAAGTGAAATTATAGAATTAGAATAGAAATATATTTAAATATTTCTAGTACCATAATTTATACCATTTATCCTTTTTATTTTTAATATTAGGATGATTCATAAGTTAAAACATTAATGATGTTTGTTTAGATCATTTTAGTGGTTCTTTGATAATAACAACCTCTTTTTGTCTTATAAATTAGAACAACGAGTTTAAAAGAATTACAGAACCATGGGTGATTCATGAAACATATATTATATCCTAGTTCAACTATATAAATTGTTTCATGACCAGACTTGAAATAATTAATGGAAATTGAAATCACATCATCCGCGATGTCGGTAATTCGACACATCATGGACAATGGTTTTAATTATTTGAATAAGTGGGAGAGGAGAAGAAAAATGATGATTAATTTTACCTGAACAAAAGAACATGAAGAATATAAATGATTCAAGAGATTTCATGTCTCTTGGATAATAAGATATGAAGAAAGAATGAGAATGGAACTCAAAATAAAAGAATAATTGAGAAACCCCTTACAAAAATTCGGCAGCCTAACGGCTACACAACATGGTTTTAGAGAATATTAAAAATAGAGGGGACAAGGGTCACCCATCCATAAATGAATCATGATGTATAGTAGATCCTATATAAGCAGGAAATAAGAAAATAGTATGGAAAATTTAAAATTATACTACATAAAAGATAACTTGAATAGAAAAAGAAGAAAATTAAGAATTTTATTACCTTGTAGAGTAACCATTAAAACATGAAGGCTGGGACCTTGGGGGGTTGAGGAAACCATGGGAGGAATATTGTGAAGGTATGGAGTCCAGATATTTGTTTATAGGGAATTTGGAATGAAGTTAATGAAGGAATGGGTTGGTATTTATAGAAAAAGTGAGGGATTATTTTAATAATTTTCAAGGGACACCTCATGAGTGGTATTTGCAAAACCATGGTCTTTCCCATGGTATTTTCCCATGGTATAATCCACTTGGGACCCCTAACATCATATTTAACTATACACAAGTCTAATAGAAACATTACATCATTATTATATCATTAATGATGTCATTAACACACTAAAACTAAAAACTGTATTTATTTTATTCACCGAAAAATCAACTGTTTTAGAAAAATTGCCAAAATTCACCCTAGAAATATATTGACATGTAGATTTCAAAAATGAAGTCCATTTTTATGAAAATAATTTTCTAAATAATTTTTATTTAATTTTAAAATAAAATCATACTTAATTCAAAATTAACAATTCTAATTCTATAAATACTTCTATATCATGATGAAAAATTAACCAAGATGTTATTATATTAAATCCTTAAGAAAATAAATTAATAATAAAATTTAATATTAATTAGGTTCATATTACTAATAATATTACTATTCATAATGGTATGTTACTATTCTCCGAAAAATCAATTTGGTTCCAATAGACTCCAAATAACATATTGAACACAATTGTAGATGTGAGTTTCGAGAAATTAAAAACATAGAAATGGAAAAGTTATGTTTTAAAGGATAGTTAAAAATATCTACTTAAAATAAAGTTCCATGCATTTCTATTAATTTTTAGAAAAACTTGGGGTGTTGCATTATCCCCACCTTTTGGAAATTGAGTCCTCGCAATTTTATTTACATGTTAAACAACTGAGGGTACTTTTCCCTCATAGCATTTTCAGACTCCCATGTTGCTTCTTCAACCATGTGGTTTCTTCACAAAACCTTTACCTGGTGGATTGCCTTATTCCGTAATACATGTTCCCTTCAATCATAAATTTGAACTGGTTTCTCTTCATAAGAAAGGTTCTCTTCCACCTGAACTACTTCTGGGATCAAGGCATGTGATGAATATGGCACATACTTTCTCAACATCGAAACATGATAAACATTGTGTATCTGGAACAAGCTTAGAGGCAAAGCTACACGATATGAAACTGTTCCAACTTTCTCTAAGATTTTAGAAGGACTGATGAACCGTGGACATAGATTAACTTTATTACCAAAATGCATCACACCTTTTCAAGGATATTTTTTAAGGAAAACTTGGTCACCTACCTTGAAAGAGATTTCTTTCCTTCTATTATCTGCATAACTTTTCTGCCTGCTCTGAGCTATCCTCATGTGCTGCTATATCATCCTCACTTTCTCAGCCACTTCTTCAACTAATTCTGGCCCCGTAAACATTCTTTCACTGACTTCATCTCAAAATGATGGAGTCCAACACACCTTCCCATATAAGGCCTCAAAATGTGTCATCTGAATACTGGAATGAAAACTATTATTATAAGAAAACTCAACTAAAGAAAGATGATGATCCCAACATCCTTGATAGTCCATTGAACAAGCTTGAATCATATCTTCCAAAGCTTGAATCGTTCGTTCTGAATTCCCATCTGATTGAGGATGAAAATCTATACTGAAATTTAACTCTGTGCCCAACGACTTCTGAATTCCCTTCCAAAATTTAGAAGTGAACCTAGGATCTTGGTCAGATAAAATGGATAGAGGAACTCCATATAACCTGACTATCACTTTGAGGTAAAATTGAGAAAGCTGATCCAATGTCATTGTATCTCGAATAGAAAGAAAATTTGTAGACTTTGTTAGCTGATTAACAATAACCCAAATCACATTGTTACCTCGAGAAGTCTATGGTAGTCCCACCACAAAGTCCATGGATACATTATCCCATTTCCTCTCTGGCACTGGAAAAGGCTGAAGCATCCCCTTCGGTAACTGCCGCACTGTTTTAACCTGTTGACATGTCAAACATTTCATGGTAAAACCAGCAATATCTTTTTTCATTCCATCCCACCAATAATACTCCTGAAGGTCTCTGTAATCTTAGTACTTCCAAGATGAACAGAAAATGGAGAACTATGAGCTTTGCACAACAAATCTTTCATTAACTGAGAATCATTAGGCCAACACAAACCTTTTCCAAATCTTAAAACACAATCTTTTTCGAGGTTAAATTCTGGAAACCTACCCATTTTAACCATTTATACCCTTTTCTGTAGCTCACGATCTTCCTTCTAGGCTTGCTTAATTCTATATGACAATGAATACTACACTGAAACCTAAAACAAAATAGTGGTATTCCCTGCACCAACAACTTCGAAACCAAAATTCATCAAATAATTAATCAAGGGATCATGTTCCAAATATAACAAGGTTAATGATGCAAGATGTTTACAACTTAAGGCATCCGCTACTTTTTTTCTTTTACAGAATGATAATTGATCGTGCAATCATAATCCTTTATCAGTTCAAGCCATCTTCTCTGCCTCATTTTTAATTCCTTATGAGTGAATATATACTTTATACTTTTATGGTCAATATATATTTGACATTTTGTTCCACATAAATGATTCCACCAAATTTTCAAAGAAAAAACCACAGCTGCCAATTCCATATCATGTGTGGGATAATTTAGCTCATGAGGTTTAAGTTGTCTCGAAGCATAGGAAAATACCTGATCATTCTGCATCAAAACACAACCAAGTCCCTTCAAATAAGCATAACTGTATATGAAAAAATGACCATTTCGGGAAGGTAAGGGCAAAACTAAAGAATTCAGCAATCTCTTCTCCAGTTCCTTAAAAAAACATCACATTCCTCTGTCCAAACAAATTTAACCCCTTTCTGTGTTAACTTTGTTATCGGTATAGATAACCATGCAAAGTTCATAACTAACCATCTGTAATAACCTATTGACCCATGAAAACTATGAATCTCTGTAAAATTTGTGGGTCTTGGCCATTCATCAACTACTTTTGTTTTTGTAGTATCAACTGTTATTCCATCCTTATTTACAATTTTCCCATGAAAAGAAATCTGTTACAACCAAAAATCACACATGATGAACTTTCTATACAGTTTCTTTTCTTTTAATGTTTGTAAAACAAACCGTAGATGTTTTTCATGCTCCTCCTTATTTTTAGAAAATACCAAAATGTCATCCATAAATACAACCACAAAAGTATCCAAGAACTCAGGAAATAATCTATTCATAAGATTCATGAATACAATAGATGCTTTAGTTAATCAAAATGGCATAACAACAAATTCATAATCATCATATCTAGTACGAAAGGTTGTTTTCGGGATGTCATCCTCCATCACATTCAGTTGATGGTATCTGGATCTCAAGTGAATCTTAGAAAAGTACTGAGATCCCTCGAGATGATAAAACAAGTCATTGATATGAGGAAAAAGATACTACTTTTTAATAGTGATGTTAGTCAAAGATCTATAATCAATGTAAAGTCTCATGGAACCATCTTTATTTTTAACAAACAAAATAGGGGCTCCCCATGGTGAAGTGCTAGGATGAATGAATCCTTTTTCAAGTAAATCCTGCAACAAAATTTTCAATTCAAGAAGTTCTATTGAAGCCATACGATTAGGGGGTTTTGAAATTGGCTTAGCATCCAGAACTAAGTCAATTGTGAATTAGACTTCTCGATCAGGTATGACACTGGGTAACTCATTAGGAAAAACATCAAGGTATTCATTTACCACTGGCACGTCATTAATTTGAATAGTTCCCTTGTTTTCAACAATATGAGGAAGATAACTTTCATTTCAATCTTTCAATAGTTTCTCAGCTTCCTGATAAGTTATCAATTGTATGGGTTCATTATTTTATACAAACTGAAACTCTTTCTGAAAAACAACTTCTTTAGCTCTACATTCAATCTTAGCATGATAATCAGAAATCCAGTCCATTCCCAGAATAAAAAAAACACAACTAAGGGTAAAAAAAGTATTGTAGGTAAAGTCATTCCACATACCACAATAGAAAGATTCTTATGATTCCTCTTTACTATAAAATTTCCCCCTAGTGTTTTAACAACAAGTTCGGGTCTCATTTTTTGAGGTGATATTTACAATTTAGCAGAAAATTTCTTAGAGATGAACGAATGTGTAGAACCCATATTAAAAAAACATTAGAAAAATCCGAGTGAACAAAAAATGTACATGACACAATTTCATTGGATGTCCTGACATCTACTGACATAGTCACAAAAGATCTCACTACACCTTTCTACTTGTATTCTGGCTTCTCTGCATCATTCAGATCTCTCTTTGGGCAGGCATTTGCATAATGACCCATCTCACCACATTTAAAACACTTTATATTCTAATTATCATGATTATTCTTAGGATCATTTTCATTTCAATCATGGGATATATGTCCAAACTTACCACATTTAAAACACTTCCCAATTTTACTAAGAAATTCCCCAGAGTGCTTCATGTCACACTTTTCACAAACTAAAAATTGGATTTTCTTACCATCAGATTTCTTTGGTTGATTCTTACCCATTTATTACCAACTCGACCTCTTCTTCTCTATGTTTACAAAATGCACATGATCATCAAAAAAATTCATCTCTACCATCTCAGCACATCGAATAAGTTTCTCATAACTATGGAATTCACGGGCGGCCAATGCACTTTGATACCTTGCCTTCAGCCCTAAGTAAAAGCGATTGATTTTGATATCAAGATCAAAAAATGAGATTTGGAGCATACCTCGCAAGTCAGGTGAATTTCTCTTCATACACAGCCACAGAATCTTCCTCTTTCTATTTCAATTCAAGGAATCGCTTATCAATTTTAAGTCGTACCACCTTAGGAAAATATTTTTCAAGGAAACGACTTTTAAATTCATCCCACTCTAAGGCATCAAAATCTTCTCTACCTATGATATTCCTTACCATAGACCACCACTGATCTACTTCCCCTTCAAAATTATAAATTTAAAGACCTACATTTTGATTTTCTGAACATCCCATAACATTGAATTTCTTTTCAAGGGCTTTGATCCATCCTTTAGCTACTACTGGGTCAGAAGATCTATTGAATGCGGGAGGAAGGTTTCTCATAAAATGTTCCACTACTTTCATGTTATGTTGTGGTACTTCTATTGGTTCTCTTGCATGGATTCCACCACCATTTTTTGTCTTTATTAGCTGATCCATTACTGTCACAAACTTCTCGGTTCCAATCCCTACCATTTCGGGCAATAGTTCCAGAATGATGTCATTCTGTTGGTGCCTCTCTTCTTCAGCATCCCTATTCCTTCTACATATAACCATTCTGAACAAAAATATATTAGATGAAGAAACATGGTAATCTTTTAAATTCATAAACATTTCAAATTAGACATAGAGTGAAAATCATTTATGGTATTCTATTTACATCACCCTAACCCCTAAAGTTATCTAAACCATCCTCTGATACCAACTATAAGGACCCGACCTTATTACATACATAAACTTGAATTTAGTCAAGAAAACACTTCTTTTCATAAAGTGGATCTTTTCAAGTTTATATAATTAGAGAATTATGACAATACATTCATAACATTACACATTATTACAGAGTTAATACCATAAAAATTGTTTCCATTTTTTCAACAATATAAAAAATTAAAACATAAAACAAGACTCCTTGAAAATTATTTCATTTTAACATGGTTTCTTTTCTTGTATTACACATCCATTAACCTGTGAAAATAATTTAAAAACATGGTATGCGCACAAAATATCATTAAGGGATGAAAAATAAGGAAAGAGCACAGTAGTCCATGAATACTCATAATGTAGGAAAACATTTTCAAAAGACATGCTTGTCACTCATATATAATTACTTTGTGTAACATGATATTTACACAAGATCCAATAAAAAACATGAGAACATAAATATAATCATAATGTTATATTGGGTTATTACTTACATAATCTTGAAACCATTCCTGGCTACCTTATAATATGTTACCCTCACAGTTTCCTTACTTTGTGTAACCATTGCAGTTACACTTGCAGTAACCATAAGGCCGACCTACAACATACACATACCAAATGAATTGGATGGAAATATAGGTCCCAAAATTCATCATAAATAATTCCCAAGAACCAAAAAATAGTCATAAAACATGAAAAATTCCACAAAAACATTACTTTAGAATTTCGTAAAACGGAATTTAAAAAGGGGATTTTTCAAGAAAAATCCCTTATAAATATCACACAATTGAAGAGAGACTTAATAGAGTGGATAGAGTATGTATATAAAATGTAAATACACATAATAAAACATAATATAAATATAACACATCACAAAAACAATTGGAATAGCACATAAATAATTAAGTAGAAGGTTAACCCAAAGAATGGAAATCAGGTTAAGAATTTCATTACCTCGGGCCTGTCTTACTTCAAACATTTTTAAACATCCTGTATAATGGATAAAATAGTGTTATTAGTAGTACAAATAAATATTTTCAGTTTTATAGCATCTTATATTATCATTTCATAACATCATTTCACCCTTTAATTGTTAGTATTTTGCTCCTTGCATTGTTTTTGGGTGAGTTCTTAACATTATTTACATGATTGGTTCATGGTGGATGTTCTTGTAGATCGGAAGTGAAATTCCAGAATTAGAATGGAAAGGTCTTTACATATTTCCATACCATAATTTATAATATTTATCATTTTTATGTTTAATATGAGGATGAATCATAAGTTAAAACATTAATGATGTTTGTTTAGATCATTTTAGTGGTTCTTTGATAATAACAACCTCATTTTGTCTTATAAATTAGAACCATGAGTAAAAAAGAATTACAGAACCATGGGTGAGTCATAAAACATATATTATAACCTGGTTCAACCATATAAATGGTTTCATGACCATACTTGAAAGAATTAATGTAAATTGAAATCACATCGTCCACGATGTCGGTAATTCGACACATCACAAAAAATGGTTTTAATTATTTGAATAAGTGGGAGAGGAGAATAACAATGATGATGAATTTTACATGAAAATGAGAAAATCCATAATATAAATGTTTCTGGAGATTTCATGCCTCTTGGATAAGAATAGATGAATAAATAATGATAAAGGAAATCAAAATAAGAGAATAATTGAGAAACCCCTTACAAAAATTCAGCAGCCTAACGGCTACACAACATGGTTTTAAAAAATTTAAATAATAGGATGGAAAAGGGTAACCCATACAGAAATAAATAATTATATATAGTAGATCAAGAATAATCTATAAATAAGATCATGGTATGTAAACTCGAATGTTATACCACATAAAAGAGAACTTGAATAAAAAACGAAGAAAATTGAGAATTTTCATACCTTGAAGAGTAACCATTAGAACTTGAAGGTTGGGACCATGGGGGATTAAGGAAACCTTTGGAGGACTATTATGAAGGTAAGGAGTCTAGATATTTGTTTAGGTGGAATTGGTAATGAATTTATTGAAGGAATGGGTTGGTATTTATAGGAAAAGTGAGGGATTATTTTAATAATTTTCAAGGGACAGCTGATGAGTGGTATTTTCAAACCCATGGGCTTGACCATGGTATTTTACCATGGTATAAGACACATGGGACACCTCAAATCTCATTTAACTATAAAAAAGTCGACTAGATACATGACATCATTATTATATCATTAATGATTTCATGAACACACTGGAACTAAAAACTGTATTTTTTAATATTCACTGAAAAATCAACTATTTCAGAAAAATGTCCAAAATTCACCCTAACCATTTATCAACATTTGTATTTCAAAAATGAAGTCCATTTTTTGAAAATATTTTTATATATATATTTTACTTAATTTTTAAATAAAATCATACATAATTCAAAAATTAACAATTCTAATTCTATAACTACTTCTATATCATGATGAAAAATTAACCAAGATGTTATTATATTAAAGCCTTAAGAAAATAAAATAATAATAAAATTTACTATTCATTAGGCTCATATTACTAATAATATTACTATTCATAAGGGTATGTTACTATTCACAAAAAAAAACAAGTTTGTTCCAATAGACTCCAAATAACATACTAAATACAATTGTAGATGGTAGTTTCTTGAACTTAAAAACATAGAAGTGGAAAAGTTATGTTTTAAAGGCTTGTTAAAAATATCTACTTAAAACAAAGTTCCATGCATTTCTATTTATTTTTAGAAAAACATGGGGTGTTATAATAGATCCATATGCTACCACACACTATTGGCCTCCTGAACTGCGTGTATCTATGTCTTCCTGCTCAAAGTATCAGCCACTATATTGACTTTCCTAGGCATGTAGGCAAGATCAATGTCAAAATACCAAAGTTACTCAACCCAACATTGTAATCTCAAATACACATCTCATTGAGCAAAGATATACCTAAGGCTTTTGTGTTCAGTGTATACCACACAATAATATCCCAAAAGATAATGTCTCCAATAGTGTAATGCATGCTCAACTACAGCTAACTAGAGATCATATGTCGGGTAATTCCCCTCATGTGGCCTCAACTGTTGAGATCCATACACCATGAATCCTCCCCCCTACATAATAAATTCTCCTAGCATGATATATAGTGTGTCACAGAAAATTATGTAACTCTTAACTGTATCTAGAAAAATCTGTATCGTTGTTGAAGTAAACCTCCCTTTTAAATCATGAAAGGCTAAATCACATGAATATATCCGCTAGTATTTCAGACCCTTCTTAGTCAGGCCCATTAGTGGTGCTGCTAAGTGTGAAAAGTCCTAAATAAAGCATATGTAGTAACCATGCCGCCCAAGAAAAATCTTCCCTTAAAAGATGTTGTTTAGTTTCTACTAGGAAAATAAAGCTCTACCATTCTCTAGGTCTACTGATACTTCTATCTCAGAGATTACATGTCCTAAGAAGTTAATATGGTCCATACAAAAGTGGAACTTTGAGATTTTAGCATATAACTGATGTTCTATCAGTGTACTCAATACGATCTCAAGATGGATGGGATGGTCATGTCGAGTGTGATAGTATACTAAGATATTGTCCATGAAGACTGCAACAAAATAATATAAGAAAATATATATGACTTGGTTCACCAGTGCCATGAAAACTGCTGACATGTTCGTGGGACTGAACAACATAACCAAATACTCATATAGACAATACCTTCTCCGAAAGGATATAATAGGTATATCTAGTGGTCTAATGTTCAACTGATGAAAAATGTATATCAAGTAAATATTTTAGGATATCTTGGATCATTGTAGCTAATCAAAGAGTTCATCAATTATCAAGAATGGATATCGGTTCTTGACCATCAACTGTTTCAACTTATGATAATCCACATAACATCTAAGGGCATTGTTCCCATTTTTTCACAAAATGATAGGAGAACCCCAAGGAGAAGTATTGTGTCAGACGAAACCCTTCACCTGAATCTCCTATAACTACTTCTTGAGATCATGTAACTCTGGTTTAGCCATCCTATATAGATGAATGAACACTAGTGCCACTCCTGGCACAATATCAATAGAGAAATTCACCTATCGCTCAAGAGGTAAACCTAAAAAGTCATCTGGAAAGACATTTTTAAATGATCCACCACTAGAGTAAAGTCCTTTTTTGAAGTACCCTGGTCATACAGATATGAACTAGCAATCTGGGATGTAATTCCTCCCAACCCATGATTCTATGGTCCATCTCTGTTTTCATGGACATCCAATTCTCTATTGTGTATAAAAGATCCTTCCTCTTGTGATATAAAACACACATTGTGGCAATAGTAGTCAATAATGGCCTAAAATTAGACCAACCAGTCTATTACAAAAATGACATTGAAACCTTTCATATCTAAGACATAGAGGTCCCATAAGAAGTGACACCCACCAACCTCAAGAGGGAACTCCTTTCATTTATGTACAGTAGCTTTCCTAATCCACAATTGAGTGTCTAGCATCACAACTTAAATAGAAGTAAAGATATAGAGCTTGAGGCTGTCCACAATGGAAAGAAATATAAAACTATGGGAGTCCCCTATATTGAAAAGAGTTGAAGATAAAATAGAGGAAAAAGAATCGTACCTCAAACCATAGAGGGTATTGGATCCTGCTCCTGCTAGGTTTTCTCCATCATAAAAGTCCGACCTATACCACGGTCCTATGACCCTGCTTGGATACCCTGAGCTAATCCTCCCTATTGTCCCTGAAAACCTGTGGTCGGGCTTCCACAACCATGACCACCTCCTCATCCTAAATGACCTGAAGAATTATGGTTCCCTGAATGATGGAAACTAGTGGCCCCACTCATGTACTTGGAGTTATAAGAGATCCCCTATCACTCACTTCTGGTGATAACACCCTACCAAGGTACTGAATATGACATATCTTGCTGCATGAGAAGCACTCAACTGGGTCTCTCGGGCACCGCGGTCTTGTGTGCCCACTCTTTCCGCACTGATACCACACCACTCGGCTACCTGAAGAAACATTGCGTGAAATATATCTGCAGTGCTTCCTGCTATTGGTCGAAGGAGTACTAACCTTGGATGTTGAACCCCTGGCTCATAGATCCAAACTCCCTCAGATTGCGCTCGATAATTAGCTCATAGTTTACTATAGGAGTAAAAAATGTTAACCTAAAAACAATCACCTGTGATTAGATGTCGTACCTAAGGCCATCTTCAAATTTTCTATCCAGTGATAGCTCGTTACCTCCCAAAACAGGTGAAAAATTAAGAATCTCCCTAAATTGATAAGAATAACATTTCACGGAAAGAGTTCCCTACTTCAAATTCATAAACTCTCCAGCTTAGATGAACCTCAATGTATCAGGGTAGAAGAAATCATAGAAGGTCATCTGAAACTCTTCCCAAGATATATCCCAATGACATCCCAGCTTGGAGATAATATATAACCATCTTAAGTTGGCATCATGTAGCATGTAAGTTGCGAGCTTCAACCACCTCTCAAGAGGTGTCTCTTGATGGTCGAAGATAGAAATCATGGCCTCCAACCATGAATCTGTAGCCCATGATCCTCCATCACTTAAAAATATGGGAGGATGATGCTGTTGAAACACTTGCATCATCTCTTCCATAGTCAGGGCATGATGTTGTGATCCTTGAGAAGTTTTCATAATCATCACAAAGCCTTAATGGGACTATGAATCAGCCCATGCTTTTGGTATAACAACTTGATCCAAGACGAGAATGATAGGAGGATATGATGGTAGTCCTTGATCTACCGTTTCTATGGGTTTGATCATTGCCCACTACCTAGAATATAACTGGAGGATGTCTTTTTGGCATGACTCTTCAAGGTTAAGTGCACACCTCAATACTAGATTAACAAAAAATGAAACTCGGAAGTGTAGGAAATTAATAGGTGATGAAAATAATTTAGTTTTTTCAAGAGGGTTACATGGCGTGTAGAACCACGACACAATGTGTTACCTTAAACCTTAACATGGGCATGTATGTATACCAAGTTGGTTGTGTAACACCTCTTACACACGACGTGTTTCTATTGAGACCCATTGTGTACTTGAATGTTCTCTCTTTCCTAGGTACATCTACATGGCTAGACTACATAGTTCTGTTGGTGTAACACTATAGTGAATACACACTCTAGATACGACATGTACAACAAAAGTACCATCCACCCATGCAGTTAGTCACATGGTCAATAACTACACAACATGTATATAAGGTACAGGACATGTAATTAATAAAAGTCATTTCTTATAGAATAGAAGAATACATGGTGTGTGTTCATAACATCACACACCGTGTGTTCTGGGTTTCCCAGATAGTAAGCCTCTTAAACTTCTATAGAACCCAAAATTTCTTAAAATTTATCCAAGGCATTCCAATTTATGATATTCAAGATCCCATAAAACCTGTGAATAAATGTTTGGAATCCTTATTCATATGAAATCCTAACATAATTCAATTAAAGATAAAACAAGATCCACCCAATTCTGATCCAAGAGGGCCCATAACACCTCAGGAACTAAATATTGGCATCCATACAAATGAACCTTTACATATACCAATACACTATCAAATAAATAAGTATTTCTATCATGAAATCTATCACAACATCATACATATCTAGAACAACATATATCCCAACATCAGAAAATCAATAATGCTATCTAAATGGAATGGAAAGAATTTATTGCATGAGATTTCTAACAAGTTCATATATGATGCATGAGACGACATACCATAATTTCATCAAGTTTTAAAAAAAACAGAATGATAATGATATCAATACTAAAGCACAAAACAAGTAAATAACCCAATGGTAAAATCAAATTAATTGTAAGAATTCCAAAACTATAAAAATAGAAATATTTGAGGTAACATGGATTTTCCCTATGCACGGGCAGCTACTCCAAATCACATCTTATAAAAAACTACATATTCATTCTTATCCATGTAAATTGGCTCTAAATAGTAAGTAAAATATGAAAATAAAGCCTTTGATACCACTTTGTAAAATCCTGGATTTGGGTTCCACCCAAAAGTTCCCCAAACCAAGTTGGTCACATAATCTAAAGTGCATTTCCCCAAATTACAAAGGCTTCCAACTAGCAGTGAGGGCTAGAATAAGATAATGGGAAACTATGAAGTCATTGGTAAAGTATACATAGTGGAATCTAAATTGTAAAAAAAATAGAAGCACAAATACCAAATAGAAATAAACAGCAGAAGAATGAAAGTAAATCTGACCTAAGACAGAATATATATATATATATATATGATTCATGGAATATGTATCTAAGATAACATCCAAACATTTCACAATGTGGGAAAGAAATATAAAACCAATGTACTAAATAAATAATTAAACTCTAGCAGTATCTCAAGCCTCAACTTGGTCTCATGCTCTCCATCTCCAATAGCAATCAAATAACTGATGAAGAAGGGGTATTTCCCTTATCTATAACAATAATAATATAACCTGTTTGGGTCCAAAATCATTACCCAAACAGGGAGTGAGTTGAATCCCAGTAGGCAAACAATAAAATATCTGTTCCTAACTTTTAGTGAATATATATAGCAGGTAATATGAAAAAGTTAAGAAATCAACTAGGAAGTATTCAAAGGTAACAAATCCTATTATTTTCAATTACATTCATTTAAATTTATTTTTCACCCATTGAATCATGAAACCATGTGATCTAAACTAATCTTTATATCCCCCATGTAATGTAACAAAAATAGACGTCTCACAAGACCATCTAAACAATCATGTAAGATAAAATCCAAGTTTGTGCTTTGGCTTGGAAAACACATTGCAATCATTCAATTATCCATAAACGACCCTCTTGGAAGCTCTCATGGACTAACCCATTCGGTCCAACATAGAATTAATTAATTATAAATCACCACCATAGAAATTTCTCTCGGTCTAAAACCTTAGGTCAAACATTCATTTAAAAAAATATTAATGACCACCTAGGTAGCTCTCACAGTCAATACCCCAGGGTCAAACATTTCAGTAAAAAATACATAAATAACCCTTTGGGAGGATATCATAGTCCAATCCCCTTTGGTCAATCATTACTTAAATTATTTATAAATGACCACCTAGGATGATCCCAGGGTGTAACCCTTGTGTCAAACATTCACATTGAATATCACATGCATTTCATATAATGAACATCTTTATCCTAACAAAACAAGGCATGGAAAATAAGGTAATGCCAGCATCCATCCTAAACCAATCATCCCTAAACAATCAATCAAGGGAAACAGATCAATGGGGTGTCCCACAGACCAGGTATCTAACCTTATGCACAAGAAAGAAACCTTTATCAAAAAATCAAACCATAGCAGGTAATAAACATGGTTAAATTCCAAATCACATAATACCCATAACATGGGTATGCATCAGTTTTTAGCATAAATAATCCCAGGAAAAACAAAAAAAGGCAGAAACCACCTACCTCAATTTCATACGATCGATATACTTGAACATATTCCCTTGAATTGGCCTAAAATGGCATAGATATTTAAAAATGTAAAAAAACACTCAACCTTGAATAACTCACAAGAGAGGAAGAATTAAGAAGAAAGGCTCTATGGGTTTTGAGAACTCACTAGTGGGATTCCAATGCACCTGATGATGTCTCAATTGGAGAACTTTCAAGTAATCAAGAGGGGTTGGGATTTTGTTGGTCCTTCCACAGTACTCCTGTATGAACCATGTCTAGAAGAAGACATTTTCAGATATGAGACGTGGCCCCACTCCAATTTATCAAATAAAACGAAAATTACACATCATGTTCATTAAATATACATTTCATGTAGTAGTATTATCTGAATCCAAACTTAAGACGGTCTTCCAGATCACCACATGATAATGTATTCGGCAGTTACACAGTCAAAACACTGCTTTACGTGACAAGATAGGTACACGGCATGTACATAGAAACAAACCACTTTCCTTCCATTTTCCTCAAAAGAACTCGAAAGCAAGATCCATACATGAAAATAAGATCCATATTCTTACAATATTGTTCATAAATTTATGGGAATTCATATTCCCATTTTATGATCATTATTTCATGGGCTTTATGTTGTAAATGTTACAAAATTATTAAAAATGTTTTTTCTCAATTTTCTTTCTTTGAGACTCATGATTTGTTATGAACTTAAAATATTTTTCGGGGTTCATATACATCCATTTTACAAGCTATATAATTAATCTCTATCTTTTTATGATATTATATGCTTCATTTATTTTTCTTTCCTTAAATTAAGAGAATGATCCAAAGATACAAAGTTATAACAATTTATTGAGACAATATCATTGATTTTCATTATTGTTTATTTTTATGCATCCATTGTTGAAATATTACGATCAATATCTCATAAAATATTAAATATTTTCCTTATTATCTATTATTTCATGATATAATAATATATTGGTACCATTTTCTACTATTTGGTACATAAGCTAATTTATAAAGTGTTTTTAGAAAAGCATGAATTTACCCTCTCTTCATTCAGAAATATATGTTTTCTAAAAAGAGTTTCCAGGAATATTATACCATTCCCCTATAATATCTAAAATACATTTTTACACTTTTTCTTTTACCAATCTCTTCAAGGGAATATTGTTGTCACTTTTCTAACAAGGCACTTTTTTATCCTTTTTACAATGTAAAATGAATGTTCTTTTGACCTCACACAACATGTATGGATTTACCCACTATCATTTCTTCAAAGATACCTTTACATTGTTCAAAAGGATAATATTGAAGATGATATTTTTAAAATAATTTTTCATGGAAAACAGTTTTTAAATTTTTTTAATCTTCTTTTATATGTTTTCATGGAAACCAATTTTCAAAATATTTCTTGCCTTGTTTTCATTTTTACAATGTTCTTTCCATGAAATTATTTTTGAAAATGTTTTCATGATTCTTATATAAGTTTTCAAGAAAAATGATTTCAAAACATTTTCAAGATAACTTTATAAGTTTCAAAAGTATGTTCAATGAAATGTTTTTAAAAAAAATCAACTACTCTTTAAAATCTTCAAATGTTTTAAAATAAAATGGTTTGAAGATTATTTTAGATGTTTTCAAGGAAAAAGGTTCTCAAACTTATTTAACGTATTCTTTATATGTTTTAGATATATTTTTTATTAAAAATATTTTCAAATGGTTTTATATATTAAAATTAATTTATCAATCAAGAAATGATCTTTTCCTCAAAAAAAACTTTTTAGAGTATATTTAAAAATTATTTTCCATCTAAGACGACATCTATTGATGTCACTCATACATTCTATGAAATAATCCAAAGGTTCCATTAAAATCAATTCTATGAATAAGTTATGATTAATGTCAAGGTATTTATGAAACCTATTTATTCTTCATGGGTTATATGTATGTGAAATCTGTTTCTCTTTTATGAGTTATTCTTTTGATGAAATGATTACAAAAACTGTAAATATTTCCCTAGATTGTGATATGTTAATATATTTATGATTCAAATTTCATTTCATGGTTAATGATATGTCTTGTGAAACTTGTATGTATGATTTAATTATGTTACGAGTTTGACCTATATCTACCTCCAATGCATTGGGTAATGATTTATATCTTATGAGATAAGACAGGGTTAGAATGATGGTTTACTTGATTCAATAATACAGGGTTGGAAAGAGGGGTTTCTTGGTTTATTAATACAAGGATTGAATAAGGGTTACAAATTTAAGTAATATAGGGATGGAATAAGGGTTACTTGGTCCAATAATAGAGTATTAGAATGTGGGTCACTCAGTTCAGTAATATAGGACTCGAACATGGGTTACTTGGTTTGGTAAAGGACCTTGTCCACTAATATGGTCCTGGATGTGGTGCCTTGGCTACTATAGAAATCAGTATATGTTTATGTGTTTTCCACGATTCCATGTATTATTCCTATATTATGCTTTCATGGATTGTGATCGCTATTTTATTATGATTCATGTCTTGTGAACTACCAATATTTATGCCATGATCTCAGTTATGATCTTTGATATGATGGTTGAAATCTTATATTTTCATGATCAAATTCTCATACCCTTAGAAAAATGTTTATGCATAAATGTCTCCCTTATGTGCCCTTACTGAGCATTTGATCTCACCCCTTTTATATTTCATTACCCCCTTGTTGTGTTGATATGTACTATGTTTGAAATGTATAATAAAGGTTCTAGTCAAGAAGAACCTAGTGGGGGATTATGTAGATCACTTATGTATCAATGTTTATGTTTCCATGATTCCAAAGGCACTATACCAACTACAGTATTTGGGTATCTATTTGTATAATGTTTAGGTATTCCGGAAAATTATGGTAATTTCAAGGATTATAAAGCAAGGTTCACAATATATTGTCCTTATGGTGACTAAAAACTTGTTAGGGGAGATGAAAAGTCAATATCGGATAACCCTTTCAATGGTATATCACAATCAGTTCATGATGGTACCAATGTAGACGATGTCTTTTATGTTGGAAGGGACCACAAATAGAGTATTTATATTATCTATAGAGGAAATAAATCCCTAAAACATTTAAAAAAAATAAATTATAGAAACCCTCAATTTTCATAAATGCACATTATATAACTTTTGTGGAAAACATAAAATAATACATAATAAAATTCCCAATGATTGTACTAGTTTAGTGACATCAGAAACCTAGAATCATAAACATAGGTACATGGGTGATCTATATTATCTCCCACTAAGTTATCCAATACAAACACCCATTTTAGGTATATCATACATAAAATATATCTTCACAACATGTGGAAGGAAACATAAAAAATGTACGAGATCAAATGCTCAGTAAGGGTAAAAAAGGGAGATATGTATGCATAAACATGAGCATAAGGGTATGAGAATTTGATAATAAAAATTTTAGATCATACCAAGAATATAAATGATCATAAACATAATTCATGGCATAAATATAGGTAGTTTATAAGACATGAATCATAAGGGCATCAAGAGCCTAGGCCATGAAATCATAATGTAAGAGTAATACATTTAATTGTGGCATACACATAAATATAGAAAATACTATATAAAGGTTACCTACCAAGACCTTCATAACATGTTAGGATTCATATTTGACCTATGTAACTGATTCGTGATAGGTATAATAACTCATGAACCCTCTTATTTTTAGGATTGTCCTTCACACCATGTAGCCTCTTACTTTTAGGCCTGCGCTACAATCCATGAACCTAATTATTTTTAGGCATCAGATACAACCCGTGCACTAGATATTTTCAGGCTCTGGATATAACCTTTACACATTCTTGTTTTTAGGCATCAGACATAACTTGTGCACTGCCTTGTTTTCAGGCATGGGATACAACCTATACACCATTTTGTTTTTTAGCTTGGGATACAACCCATGTACCTTCTTGTTTTCGAGTCTGGGCTACAACCAATTTACCCGTTGAGCTCATATACCATTTATCATTACCCAATGATTTGAGGGAAATATTGGTCCCAATCTTCACATAAAAAAATCATACATACATGTGCTAGAAGATAATAAAACCTTCATCATATCATGACCCTTAAAAAGATATGTGTTTTATAAACATACAATGATAACCCATGAGATGAAATGGGTATCATAAACAGTTAATCATATCAATATTTATGGAAAATATATAGGTCTCACAATCATTTTACCAATATATGACCTAGGAAAAGAAGTTGGATTCAAGAGCGTATAACACGTCGAGGATAAATGAGTGTCATGAACATCACACTATAAAAACATAATCCGCTCAAGGAAGAATATGAATTATTTTCTTGGATCATATCAATATAAATACTTGACTAACACCAAAGGTGTCATCATATTTGGGAAATAATTTTTAAATATATTATAAAATTTTTTTTTGAGAAAAATATCCTTTCTAATTTAAAATACTTTATTTAAAACATAAAACATTTTAAAAACAATTTTTAGGAAAATAAACATGAAAGATTATATAGGAAGCTTTGAAAAAATTTTGAAAACCTTTTTATATAAGGTATCTTTGAAAAAATATAAATATTTTTTGAAATATTTTTTTTAAAATAGCATTTTGAAAATATATTAAGGACACTTTGAAAATCACCTAAAACAGTTTTTATACATAATATTTTTTTTAAATTTATTTGTTAGAGAAATCAATAAATTAAAAAAAATATAGAATATTGAGAAATGAATTTCTTCAAAAATAACCTTGTATAATTAGAATGTAATCATCAAATATATGAAGTTCATGATGGCGGTTTTGTCCATATATGCCAAACATCCCCATCATAACCTAAAATTTTAGCAAAGTTCCTCGATCGGAAAATGACAAGAAGATTCCTTTTTAAAACCATTTTTAAAAGATAAAACATGTGTAAAAATTTACTTTAAACATCATTGGAAAATATAAAAAAGTTGGGAAACATTTTTTATAAATACAATTTTAAAAGAACTTAGATTTCCAACCGAAAATAATGATATATCCATATTTTCATAAAAATATTAATTTTTTTAAAATGGTTGAGGTGCAGTTTCATATTTATTAAAACAAAATAAAGTCTACAGTAGAGGTTAAAAAATATAACCATAAGGAACATCAAAAAATATAGAAAAAGTGTTTACCCTATTATAGAGTGGGTACTCATGTTGTGATAGGGCATTCACCCACCCTTTCCATGCAGATGTCTACCTCTTTTCCTAGTCTGTGCTTGCATCCATGCACCACCTTCATCATCTGTAGAACCTTTCTCTGCAATGGGAGTAAATGTAGAGGGATCATCATTCTTGGATCCAATTTCTTCACAATTTGTAGTGATCATATCCAAAGTGTATGAAATTATAACTTTACAAAGTACCTTATCACATAGAGATTCGATGTGTTGCATTTGAATTAGTCCTTATTTTGGTTGTAAGTCATCAGGATTATCTAGCTTCTGCATGGAAGTGGACTGATCCACCTTTTCATTACTGATAGAGGATTTCCTAGTTTCAGATTCACAATTTTTGGCCTTATCAGACTGTATAATATCTCTATCCAGTGACCTCACATTGGTGTTGGTTAGTATGGGATCAATCCGAAGGGGAGATAATTTTGGATAATAGTGAAAGGTTTTGGGTGAAAAGTCTTCTACACCCAAAACCTTTAGTAATGAGGTGTCTTTGAAATGATTTTTCACAACATGAAAAATTGAGGAAGTTGAAATCTCAGAAATGACTTGTCCTTGTGCAGGAAAAATAGGGTCTTTAGATTTTTTTGAGAATTAGAATTGAAAGATAGAACTCCAACTTCAATTTTAGTAGGGGATTATTTTTATCCTTTGCTGATTGAGATTAACCTTCTCTGATGTTGCAGTATCCAGAATAATCTTTTCCATTCCTTATTTTAGAGCATGAATATCTTTCATTACTCTATCATCAGCCATTGCTTGAGCTAAGAGTTCCTTTTCTATTTGACTATCTTCTGAGTCCAATTTTTTTAATCCTATTCCATGAATTTAACAAAAGAATCATTAAACAAGAGACTTCCTTTATATTTTCTAGTTCCTTCTGTAATATAAGTCCAAATTAATTTCTTTTATCCATCCAGATGAGGGTATAAAGAATTACATTTTTGCAAATGATAGATTTGAATTGGTAGAAGACGAGGAGTCTTTATCTCAGATTGAGGCCGCCCAGTCTGGGTTTTTTAATAGGTAGACATTAAAACAATAGGAATTAGAGGTAAACCCAGGTGTTGATTCAGAAGAACAGAACTCCCTTGAGAGGTTTTGAGTTACTCCTTTCTTTTTCATTGAGATTCATCATGTCCTTTCAACATGAATTTGGTACACTTAGTACCTGATCGAAAGTTGGATATGGAGTGTCCTATCATGCAATATATTTCACAAAACATAAGTAAATTTTCATACAAAATTATTAGAATTATTTCATCTTTATAAGAAGAGAGAAATTTTTTTTCAATAAAAGTAGATATTAAATAAACTTCAACTAAAATTCTAGAAAAATAGCCAAATGTATAATTCTTAGTGGCTTGGTCCATATGGATCGGGATGTCTATTTCATAGGTGACATCAAAGAGAATTTTTGAATGTAATGATACCCAATTTAAACAATAGAACTCAATAAAAACATGTTCAAAAGTTTCCTTAATGTCATAAATACTAAATTTTGAGCTCCATTCATTGATCCTAAGTGTTCTTGGTTTGAGTTTTACTAACCCAAATCCCCAAGAAAGACCTTTCAATTTAGAGGAAGGAAACATAAAAGGGAAGAAAACCCTCCCAGCAAGAAACATTTAAAATCACTGAAGCCCCAGATAATATAAATATGGTAAACAAGGTCAGAAATTTTTTAAGGGGGCGTTCCTTTGTATAGATAAGTATAAGAGATGAAGTAATTCTTACAGGGATCAATCCTTTATGTGATTGCACCATCCAAAGAGGATACATGAGCCATGGAGCCCTTTCGAATAATGCATTATGGGATGAAATTTTCCTTGAATATTAAAAATCTAGTAGGAATACCATAGGAAGATAAGTTACTGAATTGTTCTTCAAGATCCCAAACCTTTAATCAATAGAATCATAATCGTAAACAATCTCGATAAATAATGATATTGTATCAATAAACTATTATCATTTTTGTGAATTTAATTAATGATGGAAAAAATAACATTAAATAAAGATTAAAATATCATTAAAATAAGGATATTCATGAAATAACATGTTGGAAGGCAGTATATACACCTTATAGACAAATATAGGAGCATTACATAGCATGTGTCTCAAAGAAGGAAAATTGAGATGAGGTTTCTTTAATTATTTGGTAACTTTTTAAACATAATCCACATGAAATAAGTATCATAAAATGGATATAAAAATAACCATAAAATTATGTATCATAATAATATAATACATCCATGGGTAGTATAAATACCACACTAATGAAATGAGTGGGGAATAAGGCATGTATCTCATGAAAATAAAAAGAGAGATAAAATCCCCTTAATATAGGTCTTGAATCTCGTTGTACTCATACGAGATTCATATATAATAAATTTATCTTTATTATAATTATTTTATAGAACAAAATTATTATATATAATACCATTTATTAGTTTATTATGACTTTACATTACCTTCTTACTAACAAGTCCATGTTAAGGTTATTCTTTGGGTAAAATCCACTTTGTTTTTGGCACGTGTATTAATTTTCTATATCTTTAGTCCTTATGCTAATATCATGATTTACATAATTTAAACCATGATATAAATATCATTTATTTTTAGTATATTATTATTATAATAATATATAGTATATAGAAGTATGAAGTGCAATACACTATTCATGGAGATGATAGTCTATTCGTACCCACAAACAATGTTTCCATTTGATTGTCGTATTGAAGGAAAGAATTTAAATGACATATATGTATATATATAATTATTAAATTTTAATTATTATGTCATATATATAAAATACTTTTACTAAACCCATCCATAATACATTCCATGTAGAGTGTGAATGAATCACATTGCTTTGAGGAGGTGGGAGTCCACACATTCACAAACGATGTTATCAGGTTTACAAAAGATGGAAAGTATACAAGAACATGTAAGAAAATAAATAAAAAACAATAAAGACATTATAAATATTATATATTATATATAAATATAGTTTTCATAATAATTACCACCATGAGAGTTGTTAAATTAATAATGAACAATCATCATTCTATGAAGCAGTAGTTCGTCGTAAACAAAACAACAGAAAGTTCGTTACCCATTAGAAGGAAGTGTGTGTATGTGTAGGTAAAAAAATTAGTATAAATAATTATTAGCTTATTTAGGATAAATTTTTTATATAATAAAGGAATAAGTATTATTTAGTGAGTTGTGAAAGAAATAAAAATAAAGAGTTTGAGAAAAAATGTTACATCTTATTCGAGAAACTCCTTTTGGTTTACATGAAAGAGATTCCTTGGATGAATTTATTCTCAATTGGAGACTTATAGAATGAGGGTTAGGATTTTTAGAAGCTATTTGGGAAGATATTTTTCATGTTAATTTAGTATTATAGTTTTGAAGAAGTTTTAGGATAGGATCCCTTTTATAGTGGAGGAGGTGTGACACTCTTGTAAATTTTGGGAAAGGGAATTACACCCACATTTTTTCCACAGAATGTGGCTCCCATAATCAACCAAATTAAATAAAAGTGAGTATATTGTATAAATGTGTCCATAAAATTTACCTTTTACTAGTTTATAGGTTATTTTGGCCATTCGTATTAAGGTTTAGTCACTTATAAATCTTAATTTTACATTAATTATGGTAGTTAATTATAATTATATTCACTAATATTTTTTGTCAAAAATTATGTTTAAAATATTAGACTTTATAAATTATGATTATTCCAAATATTGAATCCATTTTTTCAAATTCCCATAACATAAGTGGCATAAATTATTTTAAATTTAATCCCATAAATGGGACAATAATGTGGGTTTTTTATAGTAAAAATGTCTAAAAATTTGCTATGTTTTTATACTCATTTCAAAGTGAAATTGACTCCAATTACCTAAATAGGATTAATTGGAAATATTATTTTACAAATAAAATTTGAATGTAATTTAAAATATTATTTCACAATATAATTAAACTATATACAAAAGTAGTTTTGAATTAAAATTTTGTATTTTTTACTATTCATAAAAAAAATTAAATTTTCCAGAAGAATCCCAAATATTCATCAAAATATAATTTTTACATTATAAATTTGAAAATAAATCGTATTATAAAAATTTAAATTTCATAAAAATGTATAAAATTAATTTCATTGTTTTTCGTAAAAGGACATGAAAAACGGTTCTTTTGAGAAAATAGTATTTCTAAAAATATAGACTTTAACAAAAATTATATTTTTCATAATCAGTATATTTTATTTATATAAAAACATAATAAAAAATATTTGAAAAATATTTATTACTATTACTATTAATACGTTTAACAGCTAGGTTATAACAATTTCATTTAAATAATTATAACAATAAAATGATGTTTCATAGAGACTTGGTGTGGTGTGTAATGTAAACCAAGTTAGTGTTGCATGTAGAACAATACAAGTTAGTTCCATGTGAAAAGAATGTTTGATTTAGTGAAATTAAATGCATCATTGAAAATTAATTCATTTGATAAAAAATCACATAAAACTAGAGGTGTTACATTCCACCCTCTTAAAATTAATTTCTACCTCAAATTGTATCTTGGTTATAAAAGGTTTAATACTTTCAAGATACTTTTATAGAAACCCACATCATAAAAAGGAATATTAAAACTTCCTTTAAACATGGAATGTTGGAAACATAATGGTTACCCAAAGAAACATATAACTAGGTTTCTACATAGGAGAACATAGGTTGTAAGCATAAACATTTATATGAAATAGAAATATAACTATCATGTTATGATGGACGGTGATAGAGAAAATTTATATGATAAATTTAACAATAATAAAGTAATAAATGATCGATGATCTAAGGGGAAATTTGATTCATAAATAATGAAGGTACTAGGACAACATTTTTAGATTCAAGATCCTTTTCGTAAAGTTGATGAATTTAAATGAAAATATGTACTTACATGTTTTCAAAACAACCTTAACATTTGTTGGGCCTTGATAAAAATTCAATTCATCTCTAATTAAAAGAAATTATAGTTAATCATATTATTCTTTAATCATTAACAGATCATGAGATCCATTATAAGTCATCCAATCTATATTCAGGTACCATCAACACAAATTGGTTAGAACAGGTTATCCAACATACATGAATCCCCATGTGGTGAGACAATACTTTAATCACACAAACATCATCCGATGTTTAACATAAGATTTTCAAAAAAATTTAACATTATAACCCTTATAAAATATGAAAATCCAAAACATTATAGAAAATTTCATGAAATCAGCATAACATTTATCCACCATATATTACTAAGTATATCTTGGTTGAAACATTCTGAACATAAAAATACATTAACCTTGTATTATCTTGGAACATTGAAATGGCCTGAACTACAATAGATCCCTATTTAATGAATACATACTTCAAAAATATAATTCACCCATTATTCATTAAATAGGATCTTATTTAAAAAAAATCTATTTGAAGCTTAGGTTCATCCTCATAAATATAAAAATAAATTTGATGAAATTAATTGAAATTTTTATTAAGAGAGATAAACAATTATTAGACTCCTATAAAGTACCAATAAATTATAAAAAAACAAGATTTTAAAATATATTTCTTTTAACTTCTACAAGAAAATACCCACTATAAAAATCCCCAATTACCATGTTTTACTTCATCCATTGTGATTACATATGATTTACATTTTTCATTTAACTTCTTAGGTTGTTTGTGATGATCCCCATTAGTATCACTTGGATTTTGTAACTTTATGAAAAATTACCCAATCTCAATACAATTCAAACACTAATGTGTGGGAGGTACATTTTTTGGAGTTTTATCATTATTTAAATTATAAAATAAATTTTTCCAATCCATTTAGCTATAAAAAACTACCTGAACATCCATTCCACACTTAAAACATTTATTAATCCGATTAATACAATTATATCCATGCATATTTCTACAATTATAGCATAATGGAAGGATCATATTATTATCTCCGTGGGTTTTATATTGTCCTTTTAACTCGATCATCCTATTCTTGTTAAAACCATGAGATTGATACATAACTTTGACCTCCATTTAAACTTTTACTACACAACTGGAAATCTATTCATAGAAACTAAATTCTCTTATGTCCAACTCCCTTTTGAGACTTGAAATTAAGCCACTGAAGAACCTATCAACCATACTTTATGGTTGGTTGATAATTGCAGAAGCATACCATTCAAGTCATGTGAAATTAACCTAGTAGATACCGACATATTCATCCTCCTTTTACATCAACTCAAGGAACTCATTTTCATTATTCATATGAAGAATATGAGGAATGTAATTATTGAACAATAAGATCTTGAACTCGTCCCAATATAGGGATTCAATTTCATCATGCTTCCTTGTATTCCTGATTAGAGTCTACCACTGGTATTCTTCACCTTCTAATAGATAAATAACCATAATGACTTTCTCATGATCCAAAAATTGGTGAATAGAGAATATATTTTTAGTGGTACTGATCCAATGTTTAGAAAAAATTGGACCATAAGTTTTGAAAAATGAAGTTGGATATTGCCTCATTATGGACACAAGAGAAATTTGTTCCTTTGTTTGTTTGGAATCTCATTATGATTCATATCTTGAGAAACCTGTGTGAGAATAACAATAAGATTTTTCATTCCATCCCCAATATCATTCATATGATTAAGAGTAAAATCATTTAATTTTCCATCTGAGTCACCATTAACATGGTTCTTTAGGGTTATAGTCATTGACTAAAACCAAAAAGTATAAAGTAAGAAACATTTTTCATTGTGAGGTACCACATATCAATGAAAAAACACTCACAATATGTCTAAATTATGATAAATTTTTAAATCAATGACACCCGAGGTTTGTCATATAATATTAATATTCGTCTTCTACTCATATATTTCATGATGGTTTGTAAAGAGTTTGTGAATTTCCAAAGCATATCTCTAGGGAGTTTCAAAATAGGTGTGCAGTAAGGACCATTATCATGTACCAAGATACACTTAGTCTAGCCTGATATACCATTTCAGAGTTGTTACCACTAGGTACATCTATTCTAGAGCCACATCCACTTGTAGTATCTAGACATGAATTTATTTTTATAAAACCACTCGCTCCATCCATTACCAAAATTCTAGTACATTTTCATAAACATTAAGTTATCCTTATAGTTATTTATATAAACATAGATAGATATGTCCTTAGAAATATTATAAGATATCACACTAACATTTTATTATCCTAGTCTACAAAGGCTTAATAAACCTTTTCACAGATACAAACTATAACAACCCTCACTTTTCATACATAGACATTACATAACTTTTGCGGATTACATCTAATAATAAACAAATAGATGCCCAAAGATCGTATTATTTTAGTTAATTTTAAAACATGGAAAAATAAACATTGGTACATGGGTGAGATACATTATCCCCCATAAGTTTTTCAAATACTATCCCTCCTCTTAGGCATATAAAACATAGAATATATCTTTATTACATATGGAAGTAAACATAAAAAGGGGTGATCTCATATGGTTAATTAGGGTAAAAAAGTGAGATATGTAAGAATATACATGGTCATAAGGGTATGTTAAAACTACCATAATATGATAGGATCATACCATACATACAAAATATCCTAAAAATAAATCATGTAATAATGATCAGTAGTTGATATGACATGAATCATAAGGGAATCAAGGGCCTAGTTTATGAAAACATAACATAATAGTTAGACATGTAATTGTTGAATACACATAAACATATAAAATTTTATGTCAACTCTACCTACACAGAACTTTATAACATGTTAGACTTGGGCTATAAATCACGTACCTACTTCAGGATTGGGATAACAACTTGTGTACCCTTTTATTTCCAGGATTGGGAAACAACCCATTTACATTCTTACTTTCAGTCTTGGGATACAACCCATGCACCTACGTATTTTCAAACCTGGGCTACAACCAGTGCACATTATTATTTTTAGGCTTGGGATAAAACCCATATAACTTCTGGTTTTTGACCATGTGTTACAACCCATGTACCTTATTTTGTTTGGGCTTATCTACAACCCATGTACCCTTTTATTTTTTGGGCATGGGATACAACCTATGTACATTTTTGTTTTTAGTCTTGGGATAAAATATATATACTCTTTGAGATCATATACCATTTATGATTACCAAATGAATTTGAGGGAGATATATGTCTCACCCATCATTTAACATAATCATACATACATTTTCCGCAGGATAATAAAACATGCAATATATCATGACCCATAAAAAGAGATGGGTTTCATAAACATCCTATAACAACCCATGAAATGAAATTTTTATCATAAAAATTTAATTATATCATTATCTATAGAATATACATAGTTCTTGTAATCATTTTATCAAATCATATGTCATGAAAATAAGTCATTTTCAAGAGCATATAATCTATGGAAATTTTTTTTGTCATATACATCATCCCATCAAAACATAAACAACTCAAGAAATAATATGAATGGATTTCTTGGATAATATCACTAAAAAGACAAGAATAGCACCCAAGGGTGTCATATTAGATGTAAAAAAATATAAAAATTTCTTTTGATAACATATTTTGATTAAAATATCCCTAATTATTTGAAAAATTATCATTAATACACAAACCTTTTAAAAGCATTTCCAATAAAAAAACATTTAAAATTATAAAATAATATTTGAAAACATTTTTAAACAAAATTTATAGAAATTTGATTTGATAAATTATTAATAATTTATGAAATATTTGAAATAAGTTTCTTTGAAATTAACGTTTTGAAAACATATAAAGAAATATTTGAAAATCACTTAAAATAATTTATGTACACAAATTAATTTGAAAAAAAAATCTTTGAAAACAACATTAAATTTTACAAATTTATAGAATATTAGGAAGAAAATTTTTATTAAAAAATAACCTTTTACAAATATAATGTTATCATCAAGGAAATGATAGTCATGATGGCAGGTAAGTTCATACATGCCAGAGATTCCCTTTGTTCCTTAAAATTTTAGAAAATTGCCTTGATCAGATAAAGATATAAAGATTCCTTTTTTAAAACCATTTTTAAATGGTAAAACATGGGTAAAAAAGTCCTTTAGACACATTAGGATAATAGTAAAACATTTTCAGAAACATTGTTTTGAAAGAATGTAGATTTTTGACCAAAAGGAAATATATTGACATATTTTCATAATTTTTTTTATTAATTATCTTATGTAACAACGAGTGTAAAATTGTACCATTATACAGGTATGAAAAGAATATACATAGGGTAGGAAACCCATGAGAGTTATTGAGAGATGGATCATAAGAATTCATCTATGGAAGCGTAATCATAAATAATCTTAATAAACGAATAAATTATGACAATAAATTGTTACCATTTTGGTAAATTTAATTCATGATGGAAAATATAGCATTAAATGAATCTTAAAATGTTATTAATAGATGAGAGGAACAGTTTGGGATATACCTAACACTAGGGGAGGGGGGGTGAATCGATTTTTGGGACTTTTAAAACCAATTACAACTTTCTATCCCTGTACCTCTTAACCTATTAGGATCTTGATTATCTTATTCTCTTTTACCAATAACATGCTATAATAGAAAGTAGTAAAAATATGAAGTGATTTTTTTACAAGGTTCACCACTCAATAAGAGTAGATACATCCTTGACATACATGGGTATGACCAGTGTCTTGATTCTCTACTATGATGTGATGTGATGTTACAGTAGAGTGGCTAGGAAAACAATCCTATATCTAGTGTGAGTCCCTATACTTTGGAGGGGGGTGGGAAACAATCCTCTTCTCTGGATTGGTGATAGACTGGTCTAACTTGTAGCCTCTAGCTTGTTCTTTATACTGCATATAGAGGTAGTCTTATTGTTTATTCAAAAGGTAGGTTTTTCTCTTGGTCTTGTTTAGTGGTCTTCACTCGATTACTTGCAAAGCAGTAGGTAAGAAATTCTTCATTATTTTCTTATCTTCTTCTGTAGTGAAACATCAACTGCACTAGACTTATACTTTATTCTTCTTAGTGAAATAACCAACTTCACTAAAACATCTTCCCTCTTCTTGTAAAGAGTCACATACACCAAAATTATTATTATGGAAATGGAGAATGGTTCACATGGCATCATCTGAATCAGTTCTTCTCTCTTGTTCATGAATGAATGTGATCATGCATGTGGCATTTAGGTTCAATCTTTTCTCCCCTTTCTTTATTCTTCTTCTTTACACACGTGAACACACTTGTTTTTTATTCTTTATTTAAGTCACTTAACATGTGAATTTGAATGCATGCATGCCTGCCTTTACTTTATCCACTTCTTTTGTGAGAACCCTAATGGGTATGAAAACACACACACAGACTCTTCACCTCTACTTTCCTTTTTCTTCCTCTTTTTCTCTTCTTCAATTTTCACTAGGTTTTGGTTCCTTTGAATCATACACATATGTGTACGTGTTGAATGTGTTCTCTTCTTCAAACCCAAATGGGTATAACCCTTCCTTTGTGAAAAATATTTCTTCAAGGCCTTAGGCTTCTTTATACAATGCACAAAGGTGCATGAAACATGTACGACCCCTTTCTTAGACTCTCCTTCTTCACCAAAACTTAAACCCATGAAAACAGTAGGATAAATATGAAAATAGAAGGGTGATCCCCTTTGGGAAGGTTGTGAGATTCACGGTTCTTCTTTGTGCATAAGGAGCATGGTTCCTTCCCTTCACAGAGTCCAATAAGGGCATGGTTGCACCAGTTTTGTACCTGTGGAAACTTCCTCATGAAACATACTGAGGGTTCTTAAAAAACCTATCGGGTGTTCATAGGTGATGCTTCTTCTCAAAGATGTTTGAGGGTGCTAGAACCTGTTGATGGCTTGTAGGATCTCTTCTTCGTGGAGCTGAAAACTCAAGGGACTCTTGGTTCCTCTTCCCGAAATAATGCATAGGAGATGCTATGTATTTTAAAACAAGAGATCATGAATATATGGGAGCATTAACCTCTCTCGGCTCAGGATCCTAATTTTATAGGTGAGTGACACATCCAATTTTGTGTTAAAAATCATCTTATCAAACATTAAGATCAAGGATTTGAATATCTAAAATATTTGGCTTCATGATTTCAAAGTCACAGGTTAAGGATAAAATGCAAGTATCAGGTGTTTCCTTTTTCCAAACGTGGGCTGCTATCTTCATGCATGGAGTCAAGATCACATGAAAAATTCTCGTGCATGAATCTCGCTCGAACCTACGTGGCCTCAGTAACTCTGTTTTCCTCGTCCCAACGCTAATCCTTGAGATATCTCATGCATGAAAGATGTAGATTGCAAGCATAGTCTCAATTTGATACAAAGATCAGATGTAGAAGTTTTCATCGTCAATGTTGACTGGGAGAAAGATCATGGTGGATCGATAGTGGCGACAACAAGAATCATGGCAGGGTTACTGTCCATGCAGTCGGAGGTTGAAGACGATGCCACAAATGTTCGATCAGCTCAAATTGATCTTGGACATCGACAATTATGATGGAAAATGTGGGATGGAGCATGCGGTCGAGATCTCACGTGATATCAGATGAGAGGCCAGGATTACCTCCACGTTTTTAAACCTAGGCCAAATCGAAATAGAGATGTGAGAGAGGTGCAATTTATCAATCAACTCCCCTCAGCCTTGGATCATAATTTTCCTATCCCCCCTCTAGTGCCTCCCCGTACTAGTTCATTGCAGGAACTCTTCTGTGCCCACCCTTTCCTACAGTGAGAGCGCTCCTAACACCCACTATGCAACCCTGTCCACGGATTGATCACCGTGTGCACACTCCTATGGCCTTATACACGGCCAACATAGGCCTCTTGTGGGTTGGCTCTACCTTGGATTCCCCATGGGTGTATTCGACCCCCTGTGGTCTCACATATGACTCATGTTGAGGACGGGTAGCTATCTCATTGGATGGCCCCAATTTTATAGTAACCCACATAATAAATACTTGGTAGAAAACCGAGTATGCACAAAAAATCATGCAATCATTAAAAACAAGCCAACCTCATTCATGGACACCTTAAAAGATAATGCAGACGCATGGACACTGCCTTGAAGTGCCAAGCTCATGCCACTCCCTTCATTTATCCTTTTACCTTTCCTTTTTGGACTATAAAATCCAAATTATACTTCAATGTTGTAGAAATTGTATCACACATGATACAAGTTCTTTAAATTTGTCAAGATTAATACTTCAATCATCTAATTTGTTACAATATAAAGAATTTTCCAAGCGTGGCAACCAATGCTATGAATCCATAATAATTATCCAGGAATCTTTACATTAGCCAATATACATTCACTTTGGAGATCCTCCTTTATTTTGACAATTAGTGACACTAGTTGAAAACAAATACAACTTATACACAAAGTGGTCCCAACAATCTCCCCTTTATATTTTATAGTCAATACCTTAAAACTTCTCCTAAAATGAATGTGTCAATGTAAAAATGAGAATATTCTCTCTTCCTTTACTTCTTTCATTTCACTTCTCTCCACCTTATTGACAAGAAATAATAAGCTCTTGGTAGAGAGGGTATCAGCCCGATCTTAAGAAATGTTCCATTAATCATTTCACTCTAAGTCTACATGAGTAATGCTATTTGTTGAAAATAAAAGAATTTTATTTAGAAAACAAAGTTTTCCATTATCCACTGAATCATGATACCTTGTGAGATTAGAACTCATGAACTTTACTTCAATGGGTTTCCACTTTCATTCCAAGCATAGGATAGTAAGTGTGATATGAAATAATCCACCTAAAACTCTTGCACTCACTTTAGAAAATGGATCAAAAAAAATTTAGGTGCAATATGTTGGATAAGTGACCTTGGAACACTTCCATTCTTCTTATATCACTGAGTAATTTTTAGTTACCCCCTTAGAAAAATAATATTTATTTTGAGTATCTAAGGATGAAAGATTGATAAATGAAATACATATACCAATGAAAAGATCTTCAGGAAATCTTCCAAGTTATTTATTTTTATACCAACTGATGTTGATACTCATTGAGATAATGACTATGAAAGCTTCTTCATGTGTCTCCCCCACAAGGTAACTCTTCTAATCACTGAATCCTAGTGTCTCCCCCCTAAGAGCTTTCATTACCTACAATTCCCTGTAATATAAGAACAAATAAAATACACAAAGATTTAAGAGAATAAGGTGGTCCATCTTGTTCCATCAATGTGAAAAACTAGACTGAGATTATTTTCTCAACCCTGATGATCCATTATTCACACATTCACAACTGATCTTCAATGCTGGCTGTGATTGTGTGGAACTTACTATTCCTCTCATCTCTTTTTGGGTGAATATTATTTCTTCAAGTGCTTTCAAATCACTAGAATCTTTTGGTGAAATATTCCTCATTTTTAGGAATTCTTGTTGGGGTGGAGTAAATTCAAATAATCTTCTAATAGTATGACCAGCCTTGTTGCACACCACACACATAACTTCTTTTTCTTCATATAAAATTATGTTTTTTCTTTTACCACAAGTCATAGAATGTGTATATTCCATCTTTCTCATTATTCCCAAATTTTATGGCCAAACCACTAATATATCATTATGGACTGAGGAATCAAGATGGGATCTTCTACATGGATTCTTCTAAGTGGTATCCTTCTCAGTAGATATTTGGGATGCCCCAACCATCACCTTTCTGGATATAGAATCCAATGACTTCCCAAATTTCCTCCTCAGAGTCTTATTGGGAGTGTTTTATTTTTCAACATTCATCTGACTGCTTCCCAATGATGTTTTATTTTTCTTATCCAGCTCATGTGATCTTCTTTTCTTATCGGCTTTGGGTACATGTTGAAATGAACATGAACCATTCATGTGACCACACTGATTGCATACGCCACAAATGTTATCTAATATTATAAATTTGTTTTCAGTATACAGATGCTTCTAGATAAGTGGATATTTCTTCTTCTTCTTGGGATTTCTCCTCCTTGATATGGGCTTTCTTTGTGCTTTTATATTCAAGGGATTATACCAACAATCCAGTGCACAATGCCCAAATATTTTACATCACCAATATTGAACAATAATCATTGACTTCTTGAGAGCTTCTTTATAAGGTTTTTGGGTCATCTTCTTGAATTTTTGTTCTTTCTGTGGGGATCTATCTTCTAAATTCATTTTTACTACGCACCCCAGTCATGGAGGTAGGTATCTCTACACTTTTCTTCATCCATACTTGTATAGAATTTTTCTTCCATCCATCACTTTTTGTAGAAGTAGTTTTAGAAACATTAGTATAAGATGGTATGGATGGTACCTTTACTTTCTAAGCTGCTTGTGATAGATCAATGAGTGAATCCATGATCTTGTTGTCACATGTTGGAGGTATTTCGATAGTATAATACTGTAGTGAGCATTGACTACTAGAAGCAATTGTTTCCTACTTTTGTAGGGACTCAATATGTGTTTTCTCAAGATTGGTCAACTCAAATTCTAATTATAAACATCCCATATTGAGGATGAATTCCTGGTCTTCAATCATAGTCATATTCTCTTAATAATCCTTCATTAATCTTTTAACTTCATCCTCGTGTATCTTTACTTTATTTTGAAACAAAGAGTCATGTTCTTTGGTTTTCTTAGAGTCTTCTTCCACATATACCTCCTTGACTTCATTTCACATTTTCAGATCATCTTCATGTGCATGTTTCTTCTCTTATTGATTCTTGATGACTCCCTCTTTGTACTCAATATCTTTGAGCCACATTGAAGAACATACTTCAAATGCATTCTTTGTCACTTCAAAGGATTCAACCTGTATGGATAGTTTTAAACATTCAACAATTTTTTTCTTGTATGGCTTTCTCCAAAACAATAGTTTCTTCTTCCAGTTGACTGATACATTCCTACACACATTTAAGTACTCCAAAAACTTGGGATGCACTTTCTTTAGGAATATAATGTAGAATCATTCTTAACCTATCAACTGATATTTTTGAGATGTGGAAGATTGATCATCACCACTTGTGAAAACATTTTCATCATGAGAATAATTTCCAAACATACTAACACATACCTCTTGATCAGTTGAGGTAGGAAGGTTTTCCATATTCTTGGTGGGAACTTTATCCACCTTCTCATAACATTCCAGGTCTGGTGTGTCTTTAATTTCATCAAGATTTGGAGACCCATATGATTCTTTCTCTTTAGAAAAGAGGGACTTCTCCTGCATATTTCTCTTCTACATATTTTTCTTATTCATCATGGTCTTGGTAGATTTAGCCTTCTACTCAGAGATAACTGAATCTTCACTGTAATTGAACATCATTGATAACTCAAGAAATCAAGTCAGGTCATAAAAATAAAATAACTTCACTATAAAGAATCCAATAGAGGTGAACCTACCTCTGATATCCATTAAGAGGACCAGTTTGGGATATACATAACACTGAGGGGGGGGGGGGGGGAATCATTATTAGGGACTTTTTAAACCAATTCCAACTTTCTATCCCTATACCTACTAACCTGTTAGGGTCTTTATTCTCTTACTCTAATTTCCCTATTTCATGAAATAATAGAAATCCTTAAAAATATGCACACAATGTTTTTATAAAGTCCAAAACTCAATAAGAGTAGATACGTCCTTGCCCTGCATAGGGATGACCAATGCATGGATTCTCCATGATAATTTGATATTATGTTACATTGGAGTGCCTATGAAAATAATCCTCTAGCCATTGTGAGTCCCTACACTTTAGAGGGGGGAAACAATCCCTTTCCCTGGACTGGTGATAGCCTAGTCAAACATGCGGCCTCTAGCTAGTTCTTTATACTTTCTATGGAGACAATATTCTTCCTTCTTCTAATGGTGGGTTCTACTCTTGGTCTTCTTTAGTGCTCTTTACTTGATTTCTTGAAAAGATTTAGGATATCAATTCTTACTTCTTTCTTTCTCTTCTTCTCTAATGTAATCCCAACTACACTAGACTTCTTCATTATTCTTCATAGTGAAACTACCAACTGCACTAAAACATCTTCTTTCTTATTGGATATAATCACATACACCAATGTGATTATTTAGGAAATGAAGATCTGGTCACTTGGAATAATCTAAATCATTTCTTCTCTCATGTTCATGAATGCATGTGATAATGCCTGTGGAATTTAGGTTAAACCTTTTATTCCCTTTATTTCTTCTTTTTTTTTATAGACGTGCACACATTTTTTTATTATTTATTTAACTCACATCATGTGTTCATGTGCATGGATTAATGCATGCATTTAATTATTTATATTCTTGTGTGAGAACCCTAATGGGTATGAAAACACACACAAGGACTCTTCTCCTCTTCTTTCCTTTTTCTTCCTTCTTTTTTCTTCTTCACATTTCACTTGGTTTGGGTGCCTTTGCATCATACACATAAGTGTAAGTGTTGAATGTGTTATATTGTTCAAACTAGAATGGGTATAACCCTACTTATGTGCAAACTCCTTCTTCCAGACCTTGGGCTTCTTCAAACAATGCACATAGGTGCATGAAACACGTACATACCCTTTCATAGACTCTCCTTCTTCACCAAAACTAGAACCCCTCCCAAAAGTAGGTTAAATATTCAAATAGGAGGGCTTTTACCTCTGGGAAGGACATGAGATTCACAGTTATTCTTCATACACAAGGAGAATGGTTATTTTCCTTCACAGAGTACAACAAGGGTGTAGTTTCACCAGTTCTGTATCCATGGGAACTTCCACCGGAAACACATCGAGGATTATTTAGAAAACCTATCGGGTGTTCGTAGGTGATGATTCATCAAAAATATGTTTTTGGGTACATAAAAATTGTAGAATGCTTATGAGATATCTTCTTTTAGGAGACAAAAACTCATGGGAATCCTGGTTTCTCTTCGCGATATGATTCACATGAGATGCTCTATTTTTTGAAAAAGGAGCTCTTGAATATGTGGGAGCAGCTGCCTCTCTCGGCCTGGGCTGCACATTTAATAGGCGAGTGATACTTCCTCTTCCATATTCAAAAACCACATATCAAACATTAAGATTTGTTCTTTTAATGCCCATGATCATTAGCAACAATATTTTGAAGTCATGGTTCAAGGATAAGACATAAGTATCGGGTGTTTCCTTCTTCCGAACGTGGGCTACAATCATCGTGCATGGAGTTAAGATCACGTGAACAATTCTTGTTAATGAATCCTTCTCACACCTATGTGGACTCAGCGACACTGTTTCCCTTGGGTGAACCTTCGTCCTCAAGATATCTCATGAATGAAAGAAATAGATTTAATACATATTCTCAGTTTGATCTGATGATCACCGAGTAGAATTTTTCATCCTTAACGTTGACCGAAATCATGATCATGGTGGATCGGCAGTTGCAATGGTGAGAAGCAGCGTCGAGATACTCTCCATGCAGTCAGAGGTTGAAGACAATGCCACGACTGTTGGATCATCTCAAATTGATCTCAGACAACCACGATTATAACTCAAGATGCTGGATGGAGCGTGCAACTAAGATCTCATGCAAGATCAGATGAGCATCCAGGAGTACCTTTACATTTTTTAAACCCATCCCACATCGAAATAGAGAAGTGAGTGAGGCGCGATTTATGAATCAACTCCCCTCATCATCAGCTGAGAATTTTCTTCCGCCCCTTTGGTGACACCCCACACCGGTTCTCTGTGGGTGGGCTTCTATGCCCACCCATGCCCTTTGTGAGCGCACTTTTAGCACCCACTATGCATCCCTAGACACAGATTGATCATTGTAAGCACCCTTCTATAGGCTTATACACAGACCGCACATGCCTCTTGTGAGATGGCTCTCCCTTGGCCTCCCCATGGGTTCATTTGACCCCCTGTGGTACCACATATGCCTCCGGTTAAGGCCAGGTATCTAGCTCGTGGGCTGCCCCCAATGTTTTACTAGGCCACATAATAAATACTTCGTTGAAAACTGAGTGTGCCCAAAAATTCATGGCCATCATTAAAAAAACCAACCTCATGCATGGAAACTTTAAAACATAATGCACATGCATGCCTACCACCTTCATGTTCCAAGCTCATGCCACTCCCTTCTTTTCTCCTTCCACCTTTCCTTTTAAGATTATAAAATACAATTTCTACTTCAATGTTGTAAAAATTGTATCACACATGATACAAGTTCGTTGAAATTATCAAGATTAGTACTTCAATCGTCTTATTTGATAAAATATGGAGAATTTCCCAAGCATGGAATCCAATGCTATGAATCCATAAAAATTCTCCAGGTATCTTCACTTTAGCCAATCTCCATTCACTTTGGAGTTCCTCCTTCATTTGGACCATTATTGACCCCAGTTGATAAAAAATACAACTTATACACAAAGTGGTTCCAAAAATAGATGGATATTAATGATATAACATTTTAAAAGGTATTTGATACACCTCATAACAAATATTGGTTCATGATATGGCATGTGTCTAAATGAAGGCAATTTGATACAGAGTTTCTTTACCGATTTGGTAACTTTTGAAACATAACCACCATGAAATAAATATCAAAAAATGGATATTTAAATACCCAAAAAATAAATATAAAATTCCTATAATACATCCAATTGCATTATAAACACCACCCAAACTAACTGTGTTGTGAATGAGGCATAATCTCATGGAAATAAAAGGTGAGATGAAATCCCCTTACTTTATGTCTTGACTCACATCGTACTCAAATGATATTCCCGTATAATAAATGTAAATTTATTATAAATATTTTAAAAAACCAAATTATTATATATAATACCATATATTATTTTATTATGAATTTAAATTAGCCTCTAATTAACATTTCCACGTCATGGTTACTCATTATGTAATATCCACTTTGTTTTTTGCATGTGTCTTAATTTCCTATATATTTAGACCTTATTCTTATATCAGGATTTCTAAAATTTAAACCATGATATAAATATAATTTATATTAATTATATTTTCATTATAATAATCTATAGTATATATATTTATAATGTTGAATAAATTGTTGATGGTTATGGTATGTCGTACATAGATTTGAACAATATTTCCGTTTTATTATTGTATTGAAAGAAAGAAAGTAGATGTCATATATGTATATATATGAATACATATAATTATTATAGTAGAGTTATTATATAATATACATAATATCATTTCACTAAAACCATCCTTAATATATTCCATGTAGTGTGTGAACGAATTACATCGCTTTGAGGAGATGGTAGTCCACACTTCTATAAATGATGTTTTCATATTTACACAAGATTGAATGTATAAAGGTATGTGTTATAAAATAATTAATGAAGCATACATACATTATAAATATCATATATATTATATATATATAAATAATATCATTCATAATTCCAACTATGAGATAAGGTAAAGGAAGAAAAAATAATCATCATTTCGTAAGGCGGTAGTTCACCGGACACATAACAGTGATTTTATTTCCCATTATATAGAGGTGTGTGTAAGTTTAGGTAAAAAATAGTATATAAAAATATATTCATATTGAGTATACTATTTTTTTATATAATCTTGAAATATTTATAATTTAATTTTTGGACAAAAAATAAAACTAAAGAGTTTGAGGAATAATGTAACCTATTATTCGAGTAACTCCTTTTAGTTTGCACCAAAGGGATTCCTTGGATGCAGTTATTCCAAAGAGTAGTATTACATGATTATGGGAGGGAGTTTAAAGATAAATTTTGGCATATCCTGTTTGATTCATAGTTTATTAAGATGTGTGAAGATGTTGGAGGAGAGTAGGCCTTTTATAGAAGAAGAGTGACACCCCTGTAAATTTTGAGAAAGGGAATTCAACCCATGTTTTCCCATGGACATTGGCTCTTATAATGGAAAAAAATCAATAAAAGGGAGTATAAAGTCTAAATATGGCCAGAAAATGGCTCTTGGAAATGTTTCTAGGTCATTTGGGCGTTTAAGATAATGGGTTAGTCTCTCATTAAGATAAATATTACCATAATCATTGTAATTAATTTTAATTAATTTCACTAATATTTTTGGAAAAAATTAAGTTTACCTTATTATAAATTATATATTTTTATGATAAAAAATATTGAAAATATTTTTTAAAATTATAAACATATAAGAGGATGAAATTAATGTAAATCCAATCCTACAGATGGGATGACAACGAATGTTTTTAAAGAAAAAATGTCTAAATAAATGGTATGTTTTTATATTCAATTTCAAAGAGAAATAGATTAAAATGGAATAAATTGAATTAATTAATAAAATTATGATATAATTAAAATTTAATACCAAATTAATATATAATTTATACTTATAAAACAATTATATTAAAAATCTGTTTTGAATTAAATTTCTATATTTTTCACTATTTATACAAAAATGGAGTTTATCAGATAAATCCAAAAATTCTCCATAATCTAATTTTGAAATTATAAATTCAAAAATGAAGTATATTTTATAATATTCAGTTCCTAAAAGTGTCAAAAATTAAATTTATTGTTTTTTATAGAAGGACATGAAAATAAATTCATTTAAGAAAATAATATTTTTAAACATATGAAGAATTTTCTAAAACATATATTTTCTATAATCAATATGTTTTCTTGATATAAATAAATTATAAAAACTCTTAAAATTATTTATTAATATTCATATTTCTATGTTTAACGGCTATGTTATAACAATCCCTTTTAAATAATTATAACAATAAAATGATGTTTCGTAGAAACTTAGTGTTTTGTGTAACATAATCCAAGTCAATGTTTCATGTAGAGAAAAATAAGTTGGGGTTTTTTGAAATGAATTTTTAACTTAGTGAAATTAAACTCATTAATGAAAATTAATTAATTTGAAAAATGGTCCATAAAAATTCAGGGTGATACAGAAAGAGTTTTCAATGAGAAGGAAAAATTTTTTTTTAATATACTATGTTTTCCCTCCTAATATTATTTTTTCTCTAATAAATTAGCATATATAAATTAAATTTTTGTATAATCATGAAGAAAATGTATTCTAAAAGTGATGATGCTTCCAATTCCATATAATAACAGTCTGTAATGAAGGAAACCCTATGGGAATATATAAAGGTAATTTCAGGATATATTTTCTCTATTTTACCAAAAAACTATATAACGAAACATTGATTTAATTTTCATTATTCCTTGAAAATAATATTTATTTTAGAGTATTTTTTTCATTTTCATTACTTTTTTACTAAAAACTTCCATATACTTGTTCTCTGGAACAACCTTTTTACCCCTATAATGTTGGAATTTTTCACTTTCCCATATTTTCCCAATACTTTATTTGTTAGAAGTGAAATGATGCAATATATTCTCAATTATAGAGGTAATAATGATTTTCTCATATTAAAATACTTTTTTATATAATTATTGTTTTATTTCATATTTATGTTCAATTAATTTTTTTAGTGCTACTAACATTATAATTTTTTTCTTACACACGAGAATTATTTTATTTGAGTTGTTGTGGTTGGTTAAAAAATTCTTATTCCCATGAGAGATTAGACTTTGAGGATAATATTGAGATAATAATAGCAAGGAAATTGGTAATGAATTTATACAACTATTATGAAAAGGTTAATTCCTACTACTTATTTAATTATTTTTTAATTTTTTTATCTATATTTTTTAGTTAATTTCTATATAAATTTTATATAATACCTATGTAATTTTTTCAAAATCTTTTGGGAAGTAATATTTTCACAATTAATTAATTTTATAAGAGTTGTATCCATCTTTAAAACCTATATGAACCAAAAAATCAACACAATTCTTCTATCTCAAAAAATTTTCACCCCTATAGTGTTGGTATTTATCACTTTCCTTCATCTTCCCTCCACTGAATTTGTAGGTAGAGCAACGAAGCTTTTTCTACTCAGTCAAATAGTTAATATTAATGTTTTTAAAATAAAATCAGCATATATATAATTAATTTATTACATTATACTGACATTTAAATTTTTATTATTACTCATATAATAATTGTTTTCTTATACAAGTTGACTGTTTTGTTTGAGTTAGGGTGGCTTGTTCGAATATTCTCATGATCCTGAGATATTGGACTTAGAGCCCGCATATAAGACAATGAAAACAACTAAATGATACAACAATATATACAACCGTCCTAAAAAGGTAAATTACTACAACTTATTGACTTAAATTTTTCATTATTTTATCTATAATTAGTATGTTAATTTCCTTTTAATTTTTATATAATACTTATTTAGGTTTTTTCCAAGATATTTTGGGAAGTCATAATTTGATTTCAAATATATAAAATAAGCTAAAAAAGATATAACAATCCCAACATCATATGTTTCCATGCTTTCCATTGTATTTCATTTTCAAACTGCCACCAATGCATATGGATCCTATGTTCTTATCCCAAAAAGGTTTTTCTGCTTTGAAAATTGAATCAATATGTAGTGTTGGATGTTCGAAAAATAAATCCAATGTGAATACTAGTAAAATTGGAAGTATAGATTTTTTTGAGAGTTTGGGATATGTAAGAACCAACTACACCTCAATCTGACACATGGTATGACCTCTATGAATAGAAGTGCTTCTTCTTATTTAAAATCGACATTAATTTTAGTAAAAATGAGAAATGACATACTCCAAACAAAGAAAACATATTTGTATTGTTTTTATACATTAATAAATCTATTCATTTGTAATTTTCAATATTTAGGAATTATACATGCCTCAATCCATTACATGATGTGCCTGTTATGACTCAAAGTGTCAATTATCTGCTTAAAATCCTTAATTTAATTAAAAAAGTGTCACTGAATTAAAACTAAGAAAAAATGATCAAATTTTCCTGATAATTTAGGAAAATGATTCATCCCTATTCGTGATTTATAGAAATTAGTGTCACGGAAAACTGATAAACGATGTAATTAATATGTCTAAAAGTGCCTGTTTCCAGTTTAAGTTAACATTTTACTATAAAAGAAAAGTGACTTAATCAAAACCATGAAAATGAATTTTTATTATTTTGGTACATTTGGAAAATGATCCCTATAAAATTTGGGAGGTGTAAGAATCATCGAAACCTCAATTTGATGCATGATGTGACTGGTATAACTCCAAGTATGTATTTTTATTTAAAATTGACATCAATTTTAGAAAAAATACTCACCTACTAAAAACCAAGAAAACATATTCATATTGTTTTTATACTTTTGAAAAATGATCGATAAGTATTTTGTGATATTTAAGAATCAACCTCACCGAAATCTGATAGATGATGTGTCTAGTATGACTCAAAGTGTTTGTTATCAGTGTTAAATTGATGTTCCCATTCATAATGTGCGACTCACTAAAAACTAAGAAAACACACATATATTATCTGGGTAATTTAGTAAAAATATTCATAAATTGTTTATGAAATGTACGAACCAATATTAGATCAAACCGAGGCACGATGTGATTTATATGCCTCAAAGTGTTTACTTCCAGTTTGAAATGAAATTTTAGTAGAAAAGTTATGTGATGCACTCAAAACTAGGCAAACACATTTATATTATTTTGATACTTTATAAAAGTGATCCATAAGTCATTTGAGATGTTTAGGAATTAGAAGCACCTAAATCCAATGAAAATTGTTACTATTATGTCCCCAAGGGTGTCTTTTTATTTAAAATTGATGTTAATTTTAGTAAAAAAACAACTTATATATTGAAAAACAATAAAATTCATTAGTATTATTTTTATACTTTACAAAAATAATCCATACGAATTTTTTGACATGCTAGAAGAAACCTCACCTTAATATTATACACGATGTGACTAATGTATCTCAATGTGTCCATTGTTAGTTGAAAAATGTCATTTTCATTCAAAAGGTTTCAATATTTGAAGACCAATAAAACACACTCAAATTATCTTTATAATATAGATCAATAGTACATAAGTCAGTTTTGATGTGTATGAATTAGTATCATGTCAAATAGATACACGATGTGACCAATATGACTCAAAGTATGTGTTTCCATTTGAAAATCAAATTTTATTAAAAAATATAAGTGACATAATAAAAAGTGATAAGATGCATTTGAATTATTTTTATAGATTATAAACATTATCCATAAGTCATTTGGGAGTTTTATAAATTATAAAACTCTCAATCTGATGCTTGGTGTGGCCGGTATGACTTCAAGTGTGTCTTTTTATTTAAAATTGACTACCTTTTTATTAAAAAAGATAAATTACCTTCTCAAATCCAAGAAAACACATTTGAATTGTTTTTATAAGTTAGTTAAATGATTCATATGTCATTTTTGATGTGTATAAATCAACCTCACCTCAATCTGATACACGATGTGACCAGTATAACTCAATGTGTCCGTTATCAGTTTAAAATCAACATTTTAAATCAAAAAGTTTCAATCACTAAAAACAAAGAAAAAATAATTATAATGTCTTGATAATTTAGTAAAAAACCCATACTTCATCTTTGATGTGTAGGAATAAGCTCCACATAAAATTGAGACATGATGTGATTTTATGACTCAAAGTGCATGTTTTTATTTTAAAATATAATTTTAGTAAAACTGACAAATGACCTACTCAAAACTGAGAAAATTGATTTATAAAATTTTTATAATTTTTTAAAATTATCCATACTTAATTTGAGACCTGTAGGAATTATCCTAACTTCAATACGGTGCAATTTGCGACCAGTGTGACTCAAAGTGTGTCTTTTTATTTAAAATTGACATTAATTTTATTAAAAAATAAAACTGACATACTCAAAACTAAGAAAACACATTAGGATTATTCAAATACATTATTAAAACTATCCATAAGTCATATCAGATGTATAATAATCAACCTCACCTCAATATGATACCCCAATGTTCTTGGTATGACTCAAAGTGTCCGTTGTTAGCTTAAAATTGAAATTTTTGTTCAAAAAGTGTCACTCTCTAAAAAAGATGAATATGCATTTGAATTGTCTTAATAATTTTAGAAAATGATTCATACGTAATTTTTTATGTTTATGAATTGGTATCATATAAAATTGAGACACAATTTGACTGGCATGAATCAAAGTGTGCGTTTTCAGTTTAAAATGACATTTTAGTAAAAAAGACATGTGATGTACTCAAAATGAGAAAAAACAATCAGATTGTTTTGATACATTAGTAAAAATATTCACAAGTCCATTGTGATGTTTAGGAATTAGATTCACTATAAAATGATTCCTGATTTTTATGGTATGACTCAAAGTTATAGTTAGTAGTATAAAATCATCATTTTAGTTCAAAAAGCGTCACTCACTACAAGTCAAGAAAACACACTCATATTTATTGATAGTTTAGTACATTGATTCATGAGTCATTAATGACATGTAGGAATAAATTTGACATAAAATAAATAGATGATGTGACCAATATGCCTCAAAGTGTGTGTTTCTAGTTTAAAATGACATTTTAGTAAAAAAGATAAATGATGTACAAAAAACTACGCAAACACATTTTGATTATTTTTTTACTTTATAACAATGATCCATATGTCACTTGGGATGTGTAGGAATAATCCTCACAAAAATAAAATGAATGTTGTGACTGATATGATTCCATGTATTTATTTTTATTTTATAAGAGTAATATTTTTAAACCATGCATCACATCCCCAACAGAAAGCAGACGAGCCTAGATTATTTTATCATCATTCAATATACTATTAATTAATTAATTTCCTTATCATTTTTGTCTTATAAATTTTTGGGATACTTTTCACAGATATAATTCATTAAGATGAATAAGAAATGGCATGACAAGTAAGAATCAAGGATAACTCAATCTCATACACAATATTCCTAGTATGACTCAAATTTTAGATTAAAATTAACACATTCTTATAATTAATTTCCTTATATTATTATAAACATAATAATTATTTTATTATACATGTATATTATTTTTAGTGGTTAGTATTAAAAGTGAAAGGAACATTGATGTTTTTGAATGTATTTAATAATTTTTACTTATGTAGTTTTATAAACCAATGTTTGAAATTTCTATAATATATTGTTTTATTTCTTATATTTGTGTTTTAAATTTAATATCATTTAAATTTAATATTGGTACGTGATTGTCCTGATTTTTTGGTGTTTTTGGTTTTACAATGTCCGGTTATAGCACAATGTGCTGGTGCTATAATGTATTATTACAACATACTATAACATACCCCTTTATCTATGATTTTAGAAGTGCTGATAAGGGGGTCCTCTATCAGTGCTTTTAGAAGCGTTGATAAAGGGGTACTTTATTAGTGCCAAATAACGGAGCTAATAAATGTTATCCTTTTTCAACAATTTTTTTAGCACAAATAAATGACATCTTTTCGTTGATTTTTTGCCCAAATAAAAGACTAGGGTTTTAAATCTCGGTCATGTAGTCAGTGCTTCTCTAGCACTGATAAGGCCATTTTTAGTGCTGTTAAAATCCTATTTTGTAGTAGAATTTATTTCAAATATATTCAAAAGGAATAATGTTATATGTTTTATACATAAACTTTTTTCATTAATTAATCAATATAAAATAGAATGTTCTATTTTAACAAATATTTCTTGAATTCTTTTTCCCACCATTATGCCAATTATTTTTTAATTTGATTACATTGAAATACTCTATGGTTTCTCAAACAAAACACTTTTCCCTTTGTTATTTGAATGTTTATTTTTATTCCAAAAAATATATTTTAAAAGAAAATGGTATTTTGATATCTTAATTTTTTTCATGTGGGTTCATGTAACACCGCAAGTTTCCACATTACACTTCTCTTTGAATAATACAATAGCTTGCGTTGTACGCAACTTCGAGTTCCAGCACACCACGACCAATCAAACTAGCCATTTAAAAAGTAACAATGAATAGTAATACCCACTTTTTGAAATTTTATAAATTTTATTTTCCCTATTGGAGTTCATTTTGGGATTTGGAATATCAAAATTAGCTTTGGGTGAATTTTTTGTATTTCTCTGAAAATGTTCAATTTTTGATGAATAGTGAAAAATGTTGTGTTATTGTTTAAAAAAAACATTTTATTTAAATAATTATTTTTAAATTTAAATTTATTTTAAAGTCAAAATAGATTCTCAATACCTATATTAATCCAATGTAATTCATTTGAGTCATTTTATAATAAGATTAGATATATAAAATGTTATTGAATTTTTTAACGTCTTTACACACCTTCTAGGAACATTTAGAAATTTTCATAAAACGTAATTTTACCAATTTTGTAAATTGAATTTAAAAAATACAAGAGAAAAAATTGACAACTATAAGTAAAATGTGGTTCAATATGATGAAAATAATTTTTGGTGAATAGTAACTTTTAAATTTTATTTACCACAGTTAAAAGTAAATAGAGTAATTGAAGGTAAAAATGATATTAGAATTATCCTAAAACATGTCCTATTTCTATTGGATAAATTTATTTGGACCAAAATCAACCGTAGGACAAAAATAGGATAATTTTTAATCCACATGGATTAGATTAGTACATTTATTATATTTTATTTAAAGAAGAGTTAAAAGTGATAAATTCAAATTTTAATAACTAATCCATTTTTAATATAGGGTTATACATAAGATAAATTAGACTATAAATATTAATTAGAAATATAAAAACATTTCCAATATCATGGTATTTTATTAATAATTTTTGGATATTAAATAATTAAATTTATTTATGACACAATTATGATGCAATAATTACCTTATTAATGAAAGATTAAAATAAATGATATTATAAATATAAAAATTAAGGTAAATTGAATATTTTTATTCCATACACATCTTTCTAGGTTTATATTACATGTTAGTGTTGATTAAATGTAATTTGTTTTTGAAGAAATCAGATTTTTAAGACTTTCACAAAAACCAAATACTAAATAGAGTCAAAATTGACATAATTGAATTATAAAAAAACTATTTTATTAAATGATATAATATTCCTAATAATCTATGGTTTGGCCAAAGAAAATAAATAATGTTATATATTTCATTAATTAACCACTTGAGTTTCTCTTTGTAAGTTATTGTAAATTTATTAACCATATTGTGTAAGAATAAAAGATGACGTGATAAAAGTTAAAATATTTAACTAAGAGTAAAATCTAAAAGATAAGGTTAATATGATTACCTAAACATGTCTAAAACCTATTGGTTGAGAGTATTTCGACCCATAACCCCCTTATCCTCCAAATAAATCCATTTTAAGCCATTAAAAAATGAAAATGATTTTATAATAAATTAATATTTCAATCTTTTCCTAAGACGACCCTCACCTCTCTTATTAAAGGGTACTTCCCTTTATCTTAATTTCACACATCTAAATCCATTTTGATGAACCAAAACATGATAAAATATTTTCTATACTACCCTCACATTACCCTATAGGACTTACTTTGATCATAAAACCAACCTAAGGAGGCCTTTTGTTCAAATCAAAAGGAAGCACTCAAAGAAGAGGTAATTATTTCATCACCTCTTTTAGTGTTCTTTTCCTCTTCAACTCCATATTTATTTGTTGTTTCCATAATTAAATAATAAATCCATTATCTTATACATACTGTGATGTTATTATAAATATGTTAGAACCATATTTATTATTCTATCCATCCTATTAATGAAAAAGTCACCATACGTGTGTACGTACGACTTACGGTCTCCACGTCGTGGTGTAGTTTGTTATTCAACACTTCATTATATGGATGGGTATAATAAAGTGTATAACTAATGTAAATAATAAATATATCATTTTAGTGACTCTGTATATATAATATACCATCTAATTACACCAGATTTCACCACTAATATAATGATATTGTCGCTCATGCATATGTACGATTTACTGTCTCCATGACCTGATGAGATTTAATTCCACAACTTAACCATTCAAGAATAATATCCATTTGATGATTAAAAATAAATTTTAAGAACTTAGTATCATTATGTATATGAATCAAATATATCCTATCAAAAAAAAACACGACTTACATAAAAAAACATATAAAGAAAAATGAATTAGTTAACACCCAAAATGATGATACTACTGAAATATTATTAACAAAGAATCATAATAAGATCATATATGATATCATATTTATGTAAGTGGTTCTTTTATAATTTAATAAAAATTAGTTAACCATTATACATGAGGTTAACGTACCCTCGACTAAGTAAAAGTACATGGTAATGGTGAATTTCACAATCTCTTTATTATTTGAGTTTGTTAATACGCGAGTATCTACTTGGACCTCTTTATCATCCAAATCCATGTTTCATAAAAATGTATTTCAAAAAAAATTACTATTTACTATAATATGGGTTAATGTCATTTATACACTTTTTTAAATTTTTATAAATTTTTTTGAAATGAATCTTTGTCTCTTGTTCCAAACAAAGTACTTTATGACCTTTTTGACAAATTAAAGAATGAATGTTTTTAAACTTATATGGTAGGTGTGGCTATCTTCAGCCGTTATAACACCTTCTAAGCTTCCCTTACAAGCTTATAAGAATGTTTTGAAAATAATTTTTTCCTTTTATAATTACATGACTTTTAAATTATTTCAAAATAGAATGATAAATTTATATCAAATAGTTTTCATTTCATCTATGTCAACATCCTTTATTGGATTTAACACTTGTTAGAAGTTGATTTATCATGACACAATATTCTATATTTTTTTGAAGGTTTTGTTATATGGTTGAATGTGGATGTGCTATTTTTATACCATTTATAGTTTATGGTTAAAGTATTAACATTTCGTATGCTAGTTTTAATATGTATGTTTATGTTATGTTTCAACCTTTTCGTATGAGGAATGCATTGGATGTAGTAAGTGATGGGTGGGTCCTACTATTGCCCCTCAATGCATCGGCAGGTCTAATGAGACAAATTATTGTATTGGAATAAGGCCTTGAAAAATGTTTTATTTGTACTCTTGGCACGAGGCCTTGAATGTGTGGTTATGATTTCTGACATTATGAATTCCATAGTTATGAGATTAGCTATTGATATTACATGTGATTATTCAACCAGTAGAATATCCATGTAAATAAGTAAATTCCATTATTTAATTTATATTTGTCATATTATGATAAATTTTATGTTGAAAAGGCTTGTGTTTTAGTCTTATACATTTCCTTAAATGTTTATGCTTATTTATGATAGTTTTTCTCTATATTGTTATCCTTAATGAGCATCTAAGATCACCCATTTCAGAAAATTTATTTTTTCCAGGATATGAAGAAGTATACTATGATTGACCTATACAAATAGGATATTGGATATGAGTGTGTTCAAATGGGAAACAATGTTGTTGTTTTTCCATTTCATAATGTAACATAAAACTTATGTATATATCTATTAATTCTAAGGATACTAATCTAATCGATCTTTCAGGACATGATGTATTGTGATCCTACCAATGTTATGTAACAATGTACTAAATCTGGGAAACTGGGGTTGGGGCCTTACAATTTGTATAAAAGGTAGTTTAGTACACACCTTGGAAAATAGATTTTTAAAAACTCTGATTAGAGAACAATAACCTAAGATAAACTTAGAGGATTAGTATAAAAAAACTTCCTACATTTTGGTAATGTAGAGATTTTGTGAATTTTAAAAAAAATACATCCCTGTCTGGATATGAGAAGGTAGAGGTGGCTCTATCACATATGTTTCTAGGGGTAAAACCTAAAATCACATCTTTGATCTAGACTCGAACGGGAACTGGTGCACGACAACGAGCCTTGTTGTACTCTTGGGTAGGACAGTCCCAGGGGATATGCTTAGGATAATTCATATTTTCTTTACAAACCATTATGAAGGATTTATGAGTAAATAATTCCCCAATGAATTTTTTTCATGATTAAGGATTATATGCATAAACAATTCAATTTATGTTAAATATTTTATAAGTTTGGAATTATCCATTGTGATTCATAAACTCATCTAGTGTATGCGATTATTTAGAAATGGCGTCTAGTGGAAGGAATTGATACTTTATCAACGCACCTAACCCATGCATGGAATTCCCTCCTACTCAAGATAATTATAGTGGAGTTGGTGATACAACTAATATTGAATAGCTTATAACCATAATGGGAAAACTCACTCAAGTTATGAATAAAAACCTAGCCCATATGAAGCACCCAGATCCACAACACAGAGGATCAATTTTAAACCGCTTCACGAGGAAAAAACCACCAACATTCAGTGGGACTACAAATCCATTGGTATATGATCAATGGATAAGTTCCTTAGAGAAAATATTTCATGATTTGGGGAGTAGCGAAAGGGAAAAAGGTGTCATGGTAGTTTATCACCTCACAAGAGATTCAAATCAATGGTGGTCATTAATTCAAAACAAAAAGGAGTATGAAGAAGTATCATATATGGAATGAAGGAGTTTAAAGAATTTTTTTAGAAAAATACTTTCCTCATGAGAATTGAGTAGACATGGTAAGGCAATTTCTAAGTCTAAGGAAAAAGGAGTATGAGAATGTCTCGAGTATGAGGCTCACATTACAAGGTTATCAAGGCATGATTTAGATTATTTAATTAACCCAAGAAATAGGATTGATCAATTATTTTATGGGTTAAAACAATTTCTCTATCGAGCATTAGTCTCACAATCCTTCTCATCATATGAATATATAGTCTCATGTGTATCATGACAGAAAAAAAATCTCTATGTATTATGCCTTTAAAGTGAAGCAAGAGAAGAAGAGATCTGTTGAACACTATAAAAAATGAAATAATGGGAATAAGGGAAAATATTACTTTCTACCTTGTAGTAAATGTGGGAAGAAACACCCTGGTACTTTCCTGAAGAGGATGGGAGCTTGTTACAAGTGTAGAGAAAATGCCACCAAGATCGAGATTGCAAGGGAAGAAAAGAGGCTGCAAATGTTGAATACTATAATTGTAGAGAAATGGGGAATTATGAAAATGAATATCCTAAGCCCCAAGGAAACTTACCTCAGAAAAAGCCAAGGGAACAAGTCCAGCTTATGAGATCACTACAACTGAGGATGAAGCTCTTAATGATATGGTGGTAGGTACTTTAATCATTTCCTCAAATTTAGCCAATGCATTATTTTATTCTCAATCATCCCTTTATTTCATATCTTCCCAGTTTTCCAAGAAAATTAGATATTTAAAATTTTATTTAACAAATGATTTTTCAGTCAAAACTCATAAGGGATGTATCATTACAATAAGGTTTTGTGAACCAATTTCAGTTATGGAATATAAATGTGCTTTATCTTCTGATCTCATCATTGTACCAATGATTTAATTTGATATAATACTCAGTATGGATTGGATTTCAGACCATGATGTGAAAATTTATTTTAAGAAGAAGAAGGTTACAATTTTTTATGATGATAAGGAATCCATTATCTTTAGAGAAGAAAAATTAGCATTTGATTCTCATCTAAATCTACCCCCAGTAGTTCTACTGAATTTAATTATTGGGGAGAAAGAGAGAGAAATAACTATTGGTGAGGAAATGAATGTTCAAATAGAGGATGTAATTCTTGTGCAAGAATATGTTGATGTGTTTGTAGTGTATTTACCTAGAAATATTTCAGAATGGGTAATTGATTTTTCCTTTGACTTAATTCACGATTCAAGGATCATATTAAAGACCCCTTATTGAATGAAAGATATGTAATTATTGGAACTAAAGAAAAAAATAGAGGAATATTTTAAGGATTTATTCACCCTAGTGTTTATTTATGGGTTTCCCCTATTATTTTTGTTAAGAAAAAAAAGATGAATCTATGAGGTTGTGCATTAACTATAGAGAGATAAATGCTATAATAATAAAGAACATGTATCCCATACCTCACATTGATGACTTATTTGATCAACTGTATGGAGATAGATATTTTTCAAATATTGGCCTTTGATTTGGATATCATCAGCTATGTGTGAAGAAGGATGACATTCTAAAGATAGCATTTCGAACCAGGTATGGGAATTACGAGTTTATAGTAATGCCTTTTGGACTGACTAATGCACCCTACATTATCATGGTTCTAATGAATAGAGTTTTCAAGGAATATCTTGAGGACTTTGTTGTGGTATTTATTGATGATATCTTGATATACTCCAAATTCTATGAAGATCCCAAAAATCACTGGTCCACTATTCTGAAAACTATTAGAATAAATGAATTTTATGGGATGTTTATGTTGGATCGGATTACACCAAATATACACAAGAGGGGGGTTAATTGTGAATTTTCAAAAATCTTTACGAGATTGTGTTATGCCTTTTAACTTTAATAAGATAAAATGATGCAGAGAAAATTTAAATAGCAGGAACACAAGATGTATAGTAGTTCAGGGAACAGAAGGCCCCTAGTCCACTCCACCAACACTCTCCTCCATGAGCTTGGTGATTTTAAATATCTGGTCCTCGTTTCAACATACCAGTTCACAACTGAGTATAGGCAGTTGACAGGTTTACAATCTAAGGAAAAACAAAGACTTCTGGTTCACTTATTGAACTTACACAGCTTAGTATGAGAATCCGATCACTCAAGAATATAGAAGAAAGATTTCCATATTCTGAAAATACTTTTCAGAAGTTCTTCACAATTGAAACAACATACAATTGACAGTAGGTAGATCGTCTCCTTCAGAAATAATAATCTTCACATAAGAGACATTCTAAGTCGATCTCGTTGCAGTAAATATATAAAAAAATAGTCACAAATTTATCAGAGAAATATCCACAATAGATCTTCGATATATAAAAAATGAATCTTCTATCGTGTTCTTTCCTCTTTAACAAACAGAGCTTTGACGCTCCTTTTGAAAACAACAGATCGGTATGTTTCCATAGTCTCTGTTTTCCTTTTTTTTTCAGAATAATCAAAAGATCACACATGATCAATAATAGTCGATGTAGTTTCAAAAAGCCCATATAAATAAAATAACGATAAGAACTTATCTAGTAAAATTAGATCCACAAAAGTCTCCTTTTTACGCGCGATATTCAAACATTTGAATTTACATAGTAATCGTAACATCCCTGAAGACACGCCATAAAAAGATCATTTTAATTCCATCAAAACATTGATAAAACGGTTTTAAATCAGTCAAAATCACACTTTAAAAATAGCTTTAAAATTGGCTTGAAATCCGCCTAATAATCAGTGTAATAACCGTTGCATAAAAATATCGAATTTAAATTCTCTGACGCCAAATGTAAGGTTGAGTTGAACTGTATGCATCCTCTAAACGTAAGGTTGATGATGTAGTCTTCAAATTTAAGGTTCACAATGTAAGTTTGACAATGTAAAGTTGACAATGTAAACTTGGCAACCAACATAAGGTTCATTCCAAACGTAGGGTTTTTCATCCATACTTTTCTCTTTAACTTTCAAACGTACGATAAAAGATCCATAATTTTACTTGATCCATACTTTTCCAAGAACGTATGGTTTTTTACAAAAGTAAGGTTGATAAACCATACTTTTGAGAAATAAATGTAACGTTTAATATTTATGTACGGTTCTCCTTCCATACTTTTCTGATATCCCAAACATAGGGGTCCTTCCTAGAATAGGGTTCTTCTTCCATACTTTGCTAATAACGTATGGTTGATTAACCATACTTTTTCCTTATCTCAAAAAGTATAAACATTTTTCATCCTTACACTACGTTTATCCACGTAGAGTATGGACAATGTTTCCAGACCACACTCATGTAGATTACAAATAAGTAATGCATGAACAGTGTTTCTAGAACATGCTATATACGAATACTTTAGTAATAAATCCCCGTTATTTCAAGAGTAAAATAAAATGATAAATTCCTGCAAAATACTTAACAAATAAAATCATTAGAAAATAATTAAGGGTATTTGTGAGCATCAAAATTGTCATAAAGAGATAGATTATTAATATAAACTCCCCCTTTAAATAAAAATATTATGTATTGATGAAAACAACACTTTCTCAACAATCCCCCCTTTTTATGATCACAAAACCCATAAAATAATTAATGAAATTAACTTAACTTAAAATTAAATAAATATAGTTTTGAAATTTAAAAAAGATATGTTTTGAATTTGGAAAAGATAAATATCACCCTTTAATTTATCCATGTTTTAATTTCTTCCCCAATAAAATGAATTACTCCCCCAAACGAAAAGTTTTTTCTATTTATCCAAATTTCTCCACCTTTTTGTGATATCAAAAAGAATGATAGAATATGGAATAGAACACAGATTATTGTAGCATTGAAAATAAGTAAATGCTATTATTAACTGTTTAGTAATAATTCAATCTGGATTACTGGAATATCAAAATAATAATAGTAAAACATGTAAATATAATGAAATTCATTTTCATTAAATGTAAAAAAAATAATAAATACAGGAATCATGTTTTTGGAAGTTGACGGGTAGGGTTTAATTTCTCTAAACTGTAGACTTGATTTTTGCTAACTGTTCTCTCAACTTTTTCATTAATCCATCACCAAGCTGAATTAGAAGATCTCTAGCCTCTTGAGTCATATGAATATATTCAATGCGATTGATTCTGAAAAACTCATGAAGACATTATTCTTTCTTCATAAACAAAGATAGCTTCTCTATGAATTTATCTAAGATAGAGCGGATTCCTGGCTCACTGAATGTCAACTGATCAACCAAGAATTTTTGATTATCTAATAGAACAGATAATGGAGCACTATTTTACTGAAGATCTTTCAACATGTCATTCATGTTGCTCATTGCAGCCATGATAGATTGAAATCTTCTAATTAAATCAGGTGAAGTACCTAATCCACTAGCAGTACTATTCCCAACTGATGCAAATTGTGTCTCCAAAAACAACTTAAGATATGAGAAATATGATTTCATAACCATTTCAGATTTCAATTTGGAAACAACATTTAGCATATACTCTTTAAAAAATTTCAACTTCTTGCCTTGAAACATAACTCTCCTTATGATTTTGAAATATCAACTATTCTGATGCTAAGGTGCTTCTCAAAGAATCATTCTCACACTGTAGTTGAGATAACTTTTTGTACAACTATTCAACATCCCTATTCCTTGAATCAGAAGCACCCTATTCTTGATTCACAATCTCAGGCTATATGTGATATAGTAGTACTAAAGGTAATGATTCAACATCAGATTTTTCTTTCTCCTTTTCTTGAGTATATTGGTCCATAGATTTTTTTCTCAAAGTCATTTTCAAACTCTTCCATAGAAAAATCCTCTTGAAGAACATCTGTGTGAGATTCAGAGGCATGCTCATCACGAACATCTATAATTTGTTCTTACAATGAAATATCTAAAATGTTATCCTCTGGGGTTTCCTGAGGTCTGGCCACTTCCTCACCAGGCTCTTCCTCCTTTTCTTGTTGAAGTAAAACGACAACATCAGTTACAACCTATTGTTCTGATCTTTCAACTACAATTCTTTCAGGATCAGGATCTGTAACAGTAACATTCTATTCTTGAGGTTGTTCAACAACTTTTTATCTCACAAAGTTATAAGAGAGTAAATATCTTATAGTTAAGTCAGGGGAAGTAAGTTCCTCAATCACAGGTCTTCTACTCTGAGTCTGAAGTCCCTCCTGACTTCTTTCTTCCTTAGTTTCTTCCACTTCAAATCTGATCCTCCTTATTGCAGTGCTAACTTTCGATTTAGATTGTCCCTCCTTGGACTTTGCAAATTGATCTTGATCACTCTCTGATTCATCATCTGCTCCTACTAGAAATTTTTTTCCTTTGATAGTACAACAAAAATATCCAATCTTTCTTAATGTTCCAGCATTAAACACATTACTGTGATGACAGCGTACTCTGGAATCCACCAGTCTCACCATGTCCATCGTAAACAACATCTTGGAGATGAATCAACCAAAAGGATAAAAGTTCATTTGGGTATCACTCTGACAACAATATCATAGGTATCTAACCATATACCTAGGAAAATTGAGTTTAATATCACTTACCAAATGATACATTATATACATATCGGGATATAATATCTTTTCCATTTCAGACATCCTCGGTGCAATTCGTGTTTTCAAAAATTTGACCAAAATTTTCTGATCAGGATCCAAATACTTGATAAACAATTTCCTTACAGTCTTAATACTAAAGAGAAACGACATTATATCCTCTAATTTATGCACCGAATCTCCAATATTTTTCTAATCGAAAAGAAAAGCTCCCTCATGAGGGTAGTTGAGAATCTGACAAATTTCTACTGACGAGATTGATAAATCCCTTTCCTTTATCTTACCCATCATACTGTCCTCAATATCTCCAAGACTAAACTTTACAGATTTGAAGAAGTATCGAAGATCTACCTCATACAGAAATTCCGTATTCCCAATGTTGAAAGTCTGTTCGAGATTCTGAAACAACAGTGCTTGTTTCAATAAGAGATTTGTCTGATATAGCCATTCGAGATCAATCGCCTTACCCGATAAGATTTTTCTTCCTTCTGAACATTTTTTCTTCGCACTGCTAGTTTCGGATTCATTGGCTCTTTTATTCTTTTCCATATTTGCGAGAATCTCTTAGGGTTTGAAGATTAGGGTTTCAGAGGTTCGAAGATTACGGATGATGAGCATAGGTGCAGTTTGCAGGTTCGAAAAGGTTTTGGTAGAAATGAAACAGTTTTGAAGTCGAAAGGATTTCTAACAAACTTGATTCCCATGTTTTTAATAATCATTACATATTTTTCAAAATAAATAAAATAGATTACACAGGGTAGAGAAACTTATTCTGTTTGAAAAACAAAATAGCTAAATTATTTTAAGCAGAATTAAAATAAAGAACTACTATAGTAAAATAAAATTTTATTTAAAATAAAATAAACCTTTCTCCACCTTAATAAAATCAAACCATGCAGTGGGAAGTGGTTTAGTAAAAGTATCAGCAAATTGAATTTCAGTAATTACAAATTCCAAAGATATATCATTTTTAAGAACACGATCTCTTAGAAAATGATGTCTGATATCAATATGCTTGGTTCTAGAATGATTAATAGGATTTTTTGAAATATTTATAGCACTAGTATTATCACATAAAATAGGTGTATTATTAAAATTTAGTTCAAAGTCCATAAGAGTGTTTTTCATCCACAACACTTGTGCACAGCAACTGCCAGCAGAAACATACTCTGCCTCAGCTGTTGACAGGGAAATAGAATGTTGTTTCTTACTTGACCATGACACTAAGGATTTTCCTAAAAAGTGGAATGTTCCTGAAGTGTTTTTCCTATCTAATCTAAAACTCCCAAAGTCTGTATCTAAATATGAAATCAAATTAAAATCAGAAGTTTTGGGATAAAGAAGAGATTGAAAAATAGTTCCTTTTAAATATAAAAAAATTCTTTTAACAATAGTTAAATGAGATTCTTTAGGATTTGATTGAAATATTGCACAAAGACATACTGAATACATTATATCTGTCCTGCAAGCAGCAAGATATAATAAAATACCAATCATACCTCTATATAACTTGTTGTCAACTGATTTTCCAGTTTCATCCAAGTCAAGTTTTATATTAGTGCACATAGGAGTTGTATATGTCTTGCTGTTTTCAAGTCCAAATTTATTCAATAAATCAGTTATGTATTTTCTTTGATTCAAAACATTTCCAAAATCTTTTTGATAAATTTGAAGTCCTAAAAAGAAATTTAGTTCTCCCATCACACTCATTTCAAATTCTTTTTGCATTAACTTTTAAAACTCATGACAAAGAGTTTTATTAGTTGATCCAAAAACTACATCATCAACATAAATGTGAACTAATAAAATATTAGAATTCACAGTTTTGATAAACAGTGTTGGATCTGCCATTCGAATAGAAAAATAATTTTTAAAAGAAAAGAGCTTAATCTTACATACCAAGCTCTAGGTTCTTGTTTAAGTCCATATAGAGATTTAGTATGTTTAAAAACAGAATCTAGTTTTTGAGAATTTTCAAAACCAGGAGGTTGCTCAACATAAACTTCCTCCATTAAATAACCATTTAGAAAAGCAGACTTAACATCCATCTGAAACAATTTAAATTTCATATGAGATGTATAGTCTAAGAGGATTATAATGGATTCTAGTCTAGCTACAAGTGCAAAGGCCTCATCATAATATGTACCTTCTTCCTAATTAAATCTTTTATCTATAACTCTAACTTTATTTATAGTTATTATTCCCTGATTATCTTGTTTATTTCTAAAGACCCATTTGGTTCCTATCACTGGATAGTTCTGTGGTCTTTCAACTAATTCCCAAACTCCATTTCTTTTGAACTGGTTTAATTTTTCTTGCATTGATATCATCAAGCTTTCATCATCTAAAGCTTCTTCTATAGTCTTGGGTTCTAATTAGGATAGAAAGGCAGAGAATTCTATAAGATTTCTTACATTTCTTCTAGTTTTTATTCCTGTATCTAAGTCACCTATTATAGTTTCTAAAGGGCGACTCTTTAGGGTTCTAGTATTTCTAGGCAACACACTAATAGGTTCTTCAGTATCATGTTCTTCTGAACTGGAATGAATTTCATTTATATCTTTTTCAAAATCATTTTTCAGGTTCTCAAGCCTCATGATATCATTAGAGTTAGATTCATCCACTTGATCTATCCTTTTTTCAAAGGGATCAGATTCCTAAAATATCACATGAATTGATTCTTCAACAATCCTTGACTTCTTATTATAGATTCTATAAGATTTGGAGGTAGCTGAATATCCTAAGAAGATTCCTTCATCATATTTTGGATCGAACTTACGAAGATTATCCTTGTTGTTCAAGATGTAAACCATGCATCCAAAAACATTAAATTAGTTATATTTAGGTTTTCTGTTATTCCAAAGTTCATAGGGTGTCTTTTTTAAAAGATTTCTAATTAAAACTCTACTCATTATATAGCAGGTTGTGCTTACAGATTCTGCCCAAAAGTAGGTAGGAAGGCTGTATTCATTTAGAAAAGTCCTAGCCATTTCCTGAATAGTCATATTTCTTCATCCAACAATTCACATTTGTTGAGGTATTCTAGGTGCAGAGAGGGTGTGTTTAATACCCATATTTGAGTATAAGGAATTAAATTTCTGATTCTCAAATTCTGCACCATGATCACTTCTTAATGAAATTATTTTAAAAACTTTTTCATTTTGAACAGCTTTACAAAAACTTTCAAATAAAGTAAAAGATTCATTTTTAAATTTCAAAAAGAAAATCCATGTAAATCTAGAATAGTCATAAACTAAAACAAATACATATAATTTACCCACAAATCTTGCTAATATTGAATATCCAACCAAATCTATATGGATAAGTTCTAGAGGTTTAGATGTACCAATTTTTTTAACAGATTTGAAGGATGATTTGTGTTGCTTGCCAAGTTGACACACATCACATAATCTATCACTTTCAAATTTGAGACTAGGCAAATCAGAAACTAAATGCTTCTTAGATAACTTATTTAAAACATATACATTACAATGTCCAAGTCTCCTATACAGGATCCAAGATTCACTCATTTTATCAGTTAAGAAATTTACATGTTGTTTACAAAAGGAATTTAAATCCAGGGTATACACATTATCAGTTCTTAGTGCTCTAAATTTAAACAATTTATTTTTGAAAATAGAACATCAATTGTTAGAAAAATCAACAGCATAACCATCATCACATATTTGAGAGATACTTAACAGATAGTATTTCAATCCTTGTACATAAAGTACTTTATTAATTGAGGCATCTTCTGGATCTCTAACTGTTCCAATACCAATGATTTTTCCTTTGGAATTGTCACCAAAAGTGAAAAGTCCACCATCTTTTTCAGTGAGTGTAGATAAATTCAATGAGTTTCCACTCATATTTCTTGAGCAGCCACTATCTATATAACATATGTCATTTTTTATCTTGTGATCTACTCCCTACAAAGATATTTACACAGATTGCTTTGGTATCTATATTTTGTTGGGTCTAGTGGTGTTAACTAGCAAGGATCTGGGAATCCAGACTTTTGTTTCTTTTCTAATTTCACATGAGTCAAATAAATCATTTGATACAAAATATTTCTTAATGCCACTTATTCGGGGTTGTCATAAGAAACAGTTTTTAGAAATATGTCCCCTTATTCCATAGTAATTACAATTTAATATTTTTTCACTTGGAATAAAATATTTTTTGTATAGCTTGGGTTTTTCACCTTTACTGCCAATTCCAAATATTTCATTTTTAATGAAATTTTTTCTCAAAGATTTCATTTAAAGTATTTTCTCCTTTAGTAAAAACAGGGGCTGCAGTTTTATAAGTTTCTACTACAGTTTTCAGTGATTTTATCCTTGATTCATAATCTGTATTGTTAGAATTAATTGAATAAATTTTTTCAGTTAACTCTTTATATTGTTTCGGCATTGTATCACTTTCATCAGAAACAGCCTTATGAACATTCTGTAAAGGCTTATGCTTCTTAAATAGAGATTCATATTTTTCTTCAAGCATATTGTAGTAGGCTACAAGTTTTTCATTAGAGTAATTAGATTCAGAACTAGAATTAGAAGAGTAGTAAAATTGTACCTCATCTGTTTCTACCATAAAACACATGTTGGATTTTAGATTTTCTTCCTAATTCTCTGAGTCTGATTAACAATTACTACTGGACTCTTCAGATACACTCTATGTAGATTTCATGGCTTTCTTGTTCTTATGCTTATAGTCATTTATTTTGAAAAATTTCTTTCACTTATCTTCTTTTAGCTGACGACTTTTAGGTCTGATATTCCCCATTTTCTTGCATTCATAGAATCTGACTTCCTTGTCATCCTTTTTGAAGGATTTTCTGAAGACCTTCTTCTTTCTATAGAATATTGTGAATCTTCGGGCTAGCTGATCCAATTACACATCAGAATTATATAAATCAGAAATCTCTAACTTCTCTTTTATTTTTTTCTTTATCTTTCTATTTTTACTCTGTGATTATGATTTCAAGGCAGTATCATCTCTTTTGATAGGAACTTTATGTTCATTAGCTTCATATTCCATCTCAGCTTCGTACATCATTAATGTTCCAATCAGTTCTCTCATGGTTAAATCATTGACAGGTGTCGAATGTCTGATTACTATAGATATTCCATTCCATTTTGTAGGAATTACTCTGAATACTTTTAAATCTTGATCAGCTTGTTTAATGGGATCTCCAAAGACAATTATGTTATTGACAATCTTAGTCAATCGTCCATTCATTTGAGTAATACTCTCATATTCAACCATTCTGAATGTATCAAATTTAAGCTTAGCATTTTCATATCTCATTTCCCTGATATTATTAGTTCCTTCGTAAGCAACAACAATAGTTTTCCACATTTCATATGCTGTTGGGAATTGAGATACTCTTTTAAACACATCAAGTCCTAGACCACATATAATTTCATTCATTGCCTTTGAGTTCATGTCATAATCTACTTTAGTAGTTTCACTCCATGTTTCAGGTTTTTTTGGTATTTCATATGGAGTCAGGATCTTGGACTATACTCTCTATCCAAGGTTTTTCAGATATATATTCATTCATGACTTCCAGCATCCATAGTTTTTCCCATTGAAGTATAGTGATTTGACCATATACATTCCCTCTCCTGTATCAGTTATCTTGCTCTGTGTATAGTCACTTTCAACTTGTTAAATCTTTGTCAAAAAGATCAGTCTCTGATACCAATTGTTGGATCGGATTACACCAATTTTACACAGGAGGGGGTGAATTATGACTTTTCAAAAATTATTACGAGATTTTGTTATTCCTTTTTCCATTAATCAGATAAAATTATGCAGCGGAAATTTAAATAGCAGAAACACAATATGTATAGTGGTTCAGGGAACAGAAGGCCCCTAGTCCACTCCACCAACACTCTACTGCATGAGCTTGGTGATTTTCACTATCTGGTCCTCGTTTCAACAGACTGGTTCACAAATGAGTACAGGCAGTTGACATCTTTACAATCCAAGGAAAAACAAACCCTTCTAGTTCACTTACAGAACCTACATAGCTTAGTAGGAGAAGTTGATCACTCAAGAATAGAAAAAAATGATTTTCGTATTCTGAAAATACTTTTCAGATGTTCTTCACAATTGCAACAACATGCAATTGATAGTAGGTAGAGAATTGCCTTCAGAAATAATAATCTTCACATAAGAGACATTCTGAGTCAATCCCGTTGTAGTAAATATATAAAAAAATAATTCACAACTTTAGTAGAGACAGATCCACATTATATCTTCAATATAGAACAGATGAATCTTCTATCATGTCACTTCCTCTTTAACAAATATAGCTTTGATGTTTCTTTTGAAAACAGTAGATCGGTATGTTTCAGTAGTCTCTATTTTCCTTTTTTTTAGAATAATCAAAAGATCACACATGATTAATAATAATCGATGTAGTTTCAAAAAGGCCATAAAAATAAAAGAACGATAAGAACTTCGCTTGTAAAATTTGATCCACAAAAGTTGCATTTTTTACTCATGATATTCAAACATTTGAATTTACAGAGTAGTCGTAACTTCCCTGAAGACTCGACATAAAAATCTCCTTTTAATTCGATTGAAAACATTCATAAGATGATTTTTAATTAGTCAAAATCATACTTTAAAATCAACTTTAAATCTGGCTTGAAATCCACCTAATAATCATCGTACTGACTATTGCATAAAAATATCAACTTTAAATTCTCCGACGCTAAACGTAAGGTTGAGTTGAAATGTATGCATCCTCTGAATGTAAGGATGATGATGTATTCTTCAATCATAATGTTCACAATGTAAGGTTGACAGCGTAAAGTTGAAAATGTAAACTTGACAACAAATGTAAGGTTCATTCCTAACGTAGGGTTGGTCATCCATACCTTTCTCTTCAAATTTCAAACGTACGATAAAAGATCCATACTTTTCCAAGAACGTATGGTTGTTTACAAAAGTAAGGTTGATGAACCATTCATTCAAGAAATAAACATAACGTTTAATATTTACGTACAATTCTCCTTCCATACTTTTCTGATATCCCAAACGTAGGGTTCCTTCCTAACATAGGGTTCTTCTTCCATACTTTTCCGATAAAGTATGTTTGATTAACCATAATTTTTCCTTTTCTCAAAAAGTATACATACTTTTTATCCATACACTATGTTTATCCATGTAGAGTATGAACAGTGTTTCTAGAACATGCTCAAGCAGATTCCGAATAAGTAGCGCATGAACAGTGTTTCCAGAACATGCTAGATATGAATACTGAAGTAATAAATTCCCTTTATTTTAAGAGTAAAATAAAATGATAAATTCCTGTAAAATAATTAACAAATAAAATCATTAGAAAATAATTAAGGGTATTTGTGAGCATCAAAATTGTCATAATGATATAGAGTGTTAATATAAACTCCCCCTTTAAATAACAATATTATGTATTGTTGAAGACAACACTTTCTCAACAGTTTGTAAGTGTGATTTCTAGATTTAGGATATTATTTTCTTCTCTATATTATATCTAAGGATGAAATCTCTATTGATCCTTAAAATACAAAGGCAATCCAAGAGTGTCCAGCACTGACACGTATAACTCTGGTACACTTAACAGGTTATTATCAGCATTTCGTACAGAATTTTGCATGATTGGATAACCCATTAACCAAGATCACTCGTGAAGGGGTTAAATTTGTTTGGACAAATTAATGTAAAGAATTTTTTGAAGAATTGAAAAAAAAATTAGCCAATGCTCCTATTTTGACTCTACCATCAAGGAATGATGGGTTTGTTCTTTATAGTGATATATCAAAGAAAGCACTCGGTTGTGTCCTTATGAATAATGATAAAGTTATTTCCTATGCATTATAGTAGCTAAAAATTCATGAACAATACTACCCCAATTATGATCTTGAGTTACCAGTTGTAATATTTTCTTTGAAGATATGAAGACACTATATATATGGTGAGAAATGTGAGATATATACCAATCACAAGAGTTTGAATAATATTTTCTCATAGAAATAACTCAACATGAGGAAAAGGAGATGGATTGAACTACTCAGGGATGATGACTGTACTATACACTACCACCTAGGGAAGGTAAATAAGGTGAAAGATGCTTTCAGAAAAAAGGATCATAGAGTTCTAAACAAGATAAGAGTTGAAAGGGATCCTATGTTCATGGATCTAGTAAAGATGTATATGGTAATAATCATGGAAGGTGAAACGTCGATACTTTTTCAAATGGTTTCCAATCCATCTTTACTGGAATGGATAAAAAATTCTCAAATTGTTGATGAAGAGTTTTAAAAGAAAATTAAATCTATGAATGATAACAGATTGATTTAATTTGTATATGATGATGGAATTTTGAAATTTGGAAAGAGAATTTGTGTTCCTGATATACCTGATCTAAAAATGGAATTGTTGGATGATGCCCATAGCTCCAATTTCTCTATACACCCTTGTTGGACCAATATGTATAGAGATTTAAAGGAACATTTTTGGTGGGACAACATGAATAGGGAGATTGCTGATTATGTGTCAAGATGAATGGTTTGTCAATAGGTGAAAGATGGAAGGCAACATCCTAGAGAATTCGTGCAACCTCTTCCCATACCAGATTGAAAATGGGATGATATTACAATTGACTTTGTCTTGGGGATACCAAAGACTCTTAGAAGGAATGATGAAATAAGGGTCATTGTTGATCATATTACAAATTCATCACATTTTTGTGCTATAAGAGAATATTTACCACTTGAATGTTCAGAAAGACTATATATTAAATATGTTGTAAGACTTCATGGTGTACCCATATTGATTGATTCTGATCATGATCCCTATTTTAAATGAAGATTATGTAGAAGTCTTCAAAAAGTCCTAGATACTGAACTTTGTTTGAGCACTGCGTACCACCCTTAAACTGATGGATAATCATAACAGACTATTCAAACCTTAGAATACTTGTTGAGATATTTCTCACTTGACTTTCAAGGTATGTGGGATCAGTATTTACCTCTGGTAGAAATTTCCAGGAATAATAGCTTCCATTTATGTATTTATATGGCACCATATAAAGCATTATATGAAAATAGATGTCGCACACCAACATGTTAGGATGATATTGGTGAATGAAAACTCGTAGGCCCAGAACTTTTTGTGGAAATAGTGGAAAATGTGAAGATTATCAAAACCCACTTCAAAGTAGTTCAAAGTTAAAAAAAGAGCTATGTTGATAACTAAAAGAAGGATTTGGAATTTCAAGTAGAAGATCATGTTCTCTTGAAGGTATATCCATGGAAGGGTGTTATACGATTCGTTAAAAAGGGTAAATTCTGTCCCAGGTACATCAGACCTATCAAAATTCTAGAATTAATTTGAGTTATAAATTATCATTTTGAAATTCCACAATGTCTCTCTGAAGTTTATGATGTGTTCCGTGTTTCACTATTGAGAAAATACATGCCTGACCAAACGCTTGTACTCAACAATGAAAAATAGAACTAGAAATAGATCTGTCTTATTGTGAAGAGGCAATCAGGATTTTTGATATTTTTATGAAAACTTTCATTCATTCATGATTAATGAAAACACTGTGTTATTGTTTAAAACTAAATTTTTATTTAAATAATTATTTTAAATTTAAATTTATTTTTAAGTAAAAATAGATACATAATACATATATTAATTATATTTAATTCAATGGAGTCATTTTATAATAATATTAGATATATAAAATTTTATTGAATTTTGTAATGTATTTTACCCACCTTCTTGGCACAATTTGAAAATTTGAATAAAATGCAATTTTACCACTTCTCTGAATTAAATTTCAAAAATCCTAGAGACACGGTAGATTTCGGTATGTAAAATGTGGTTCAATTGGATGAAAATAATGTTTGTAGAATAATAACTTTTGAATTTTTTTTACCACGGTTAAAAGTAAATAAAGTAATTAATGGTAAAAATGATATGATATTTACCCTAACACATGCCCTAATTCTATTGGATATGTGTATTTTGACCAAAATAAACCTTATAAAAAACATATGATCCTTTTTTATCCACTTTTATTAGATTAGGAAATTTATTATATTTTATTTAAAGAAGAGTTAAAAGTGATGAATTCAAATTTGAATAACTAAATAATTTTTAATATATGGTTATAAATAAGATAAATTCAAAAATAAAGAATCATTATAAATATAAAAAGATTTTCTATATCATGGTATTTTATTTATAATTTTTATAAATCAAATAATTAAATTTATTTATGACACAACGATGAAGCAATAATTACCTAATTAATGAAAGATTAACATAATTGATAATATAAATATTAAAATAAATGTAAATTGAAACTTTTGATGCCATTGAGTAATTTTTTAGGTTAATATGACATGTTAGTTTTCATTTAATGTATTTTTTATTGAATAAATCATATTTTTACGACTCTCCCAAAAACCAAATACTAAATAGTGTCAAAATTTTCATAAATGAGTTTTTAAAATAAATACTATTTTATTAAATGATATAATATTAATAAAAATATATGGTTCAGACAGAGGACATAAATAATTTTATATAAGCCATTAATGAACCATTTGAATTTCTCTTGGCAGTTTATAGTATATTTATTAACTATATAGTGTAAGAATTCAAGAAGACATGGTAAAAGTTAAACTATTTAACTAAGAGTTAAATCTAAAATATAAGGTTAATATGGTGACCTAAACTTTTCTAGAACCTATTTTTTGAGTTTTTTTCGACCAATAACTACCTTATCCTAGAAATAAATCTATTTAGAGCCTTTAGAAACCAAAAATTATTTTATAATAAAAAAATATTTCAAACATTTTCTAAAGTGACCCTCACCTCTCTTATAAAAGGGTACTTCCCCTTCCCTTAATTTCACACATCCAAAGCCATTTGTCTTGGCCAAACCCTGCTCAAATATCCTCCCAACTACCCACATTTCAACCTAGAGGCATTAATTTTATTATAAAGTCAACCTACGGATCCCTTTTGTTCAAATCAAAAGGAAGCACCCGAAGAAGAGGTTATTATTTCTTCACCTCTTTCAGTGTTCTTTTCTTATTCCACTTCCTCTTTACTTGATGTTTCCATAATAAAATAATAATTAAATTACCTTCTACATATCATGATGTTATTATAAATAAGGTACAACCATATACATTATTCTATATATCCTATGAATGAAAAAGTCACCATACGCGCGTACGTACAACTTTCGGTCTCCAAGTTGTGGTGTAGTTTGTTATTCAACCCTTCATTATTTGAATGGGTATAATAATGTGCATAACTGATTTAAAAAATAAATATAACTTGTAAATTATTCTATATATATATAACATACCATCCAATTACATAATATTTCACCACTAATATAATGATATTATCGCTCGTGCGTACGTACGAATTCCCGTCTCCACGACGTGATGGGATTTCATTCCCCATCATAACCAATCAAGAATAATTTCCATTTTATGATTAAAAATAATGTTTAAGAACATAATATAATTCTGGATATTAATCAAATACATTCTATCCATAAAAAACATGACTTACATAACAAAAACTTGTAAAGGAAAATGAATCAGTTAACATCTGAAACAATGATACTACTAAAATATTATTCAGAATGAAATATTATAGGATCATATGTGATATCATATTTATGTATGTGGTTATTGTATAATTTAATAACAATGATTTAACTATTATAAAGGAGTTTAACATACCCTTGACCAAGAAAATGTACAAGTTAAGGGATATTTTCACAATCTTTTATTATCCGTAGTTGTTTATATGTGAGTATCTACTGGGACCTCTTTATCATCCAAATCTATGTTTCATAAAAATGTATTTCAATTTTTTTTAATATTTACTAGAATATGGGTTAATTTTATTTATACCATTGTTTTAATTTTTATAAAATGGTTTGAAATGAATCATTCCATCCCTTTCTAAACAAGGTACTTTATAACCTTTTAGACAGACTAAGGAAAGAATTTTTTAACTTATACAGAGGGTGAAACTATTTTCTACCATTATAACACCTTCGAATATTCCCTTAAAATATTATAAGAATATTTTAAAAATAAATATTTTCTTTTATAATTACACGACTTTTAAATTAATTCAAAACAGAAAGAGGTATTTGTCTCAAATAGTTTTGATTTCATCTATGTCAATATCCTTTGTTGGATTTTATGCTTGTTTGAAGTTGATTTGTTATGATACAATATTACATATTTTATTGAAGGTTTTTTTGATATTGTTGACTATTAATGTGCTATTTGTTTTACCATTCATGGTTTATGGTTAAGATATCACCATTATTTATGAAAAATTTATACGAATGTTTATGTTATGTTTCAACCTTTTCATATAAAGAATGCATTGGATGTAGTAAGTGACGGGCATAGACCATTATAGCCCCTTGATGCATCAGTATGTCTCATGAGACAAATTAGTGCCTTGGAACAAGGCCTTGACAGAAGTTTTATTTTCATTCTTGGGACGAGGCCTTGAATATGTGGTTATGATGTCTGTCATTATGAATTTCATCATTATGAAATTAGCTATTGATATTACATGTGATTATTCGACTAGTAGAATATCCATCTAAATAAGTAAATGGAATTATTTTGTTTATATTTGTCCTATTATTTTGATGTTTATGTTTAAAAGGCTTGTGTTTTAGTCTTATACATTTACTTAAATTTTTATGATTATTTATGATAGTTTCTGCTATATTGTTAACCTTACTGAAAATCTGAGATCGCCCCTTTCTTATGTTTTTTTTTTCAAAGGATGAAAGAATTATATTTTGATTGACCAATAGTAGTAGGCTATAAGATATGAGTGTGTTCAAAGAGGATATAATGTTCTTTTTTTCATTTCATAATGTAATGTAAAACTTATGTATGTATCTAGTACCTCCAAGTCTAATAAACTAATCGGTCTTTCAATACATAACCTATTGGTATCATTCCAATGTTATGTAATAATTCACTGACTATGGGTAACTAGGGTCAATGTGTTACAGTTCAAACACGTTTTTCAAGGTATTCATCGTGAAATAGTGAATAATTAAATTTTTTTCCTTCATGATAAAATACTTGATAATTATATTAAATTATGGGTGATACTAACAAAACATAGAGGATGGTTGATCTTGAATCATATTCTATAATGATTGATCCTAAATTATATATCTAATGAATCAGGTAATGTTAATTATCCTTAATATAAAAAAGGTGAGATAACCATGGAGGATTCTACTATGTGTTTTACTAAGCTCTAATTTTTTCTGACATAATTAAAAATGGGTTATGAATTTAGTTCTCTAATAAATTTACAAGGTTTCCTATATTACTGAAATAGGTCTTAATGTGTTTCTTTGAGTAAAAATGTTTTTCAACATGTATATATGATTTATTTTATATTCTAAGTGAATAATAAGAAAAATAAATAATTTTTAATTATTTAATGTTTTCCATTGGACTAATAGATTACTTTCCATTATACCCCTTACTGTTATATTTGTTCTAATAACATGATTTAAATTTTTTCTCAAATATTTTAAGGATGAGTAGGAATAATATAGAATTAAATTTGAAATCCAAGAATATTTTTCCTAAAAATAATACACATTTCCTTTAAAAGTCTTACATTGTATGAAAAATGGATATTGAGTATAAATTTCTACTTTGAAATATATGGAGTTGTTATGTAAAGGTTATGATATAATTCTATAAAACTATAAACCTAAAAAGGACTTCAATAATTAATAATGTGAATTCCATTATAAAAATTCATGATTTTTCATTGTTTTACGGATGGTCCCTTATAGTTGGTATGAAAGTAAATTTTTAGGTAAATTTTGGGGTTATGAAAATATTAATATAATACCTTGTAAATTTTCAAATTTATGGTTATGTTGACATGATATTGAATTTAATTATTACCAGGTTTATTGATCTAATATACTCATTTTTATAATGTATTTTAGAAGAGGAAATTTTGAAGCTGAAGTGGTAATGTATTAGGTGGAAAAAATAATTCCATGTCAGAAGTCTGACAGTATTATAATTAGAACTAATGAGTTTTTTATAGTGATAAATATATTGGAGAAGTATATATATCATGGTGGGATCCATATCAAAGAGGAGCCATATTTTTAATAGATTAAAATATCTACTTTAGAGAATTTTATAAATTGACACCATAAAGGATTAGTGGAACTTCAAATATAGTGGTAGCCAAAGGAAGGATCAATGATATGAAAAATATATCCAAATTCATGGGATATTTAAAAAATCAAAATACAACTCTTAAAAATTATTATTTGAAGGCAAAGCTGATTGGTGGTGGTAATTAAATAAGTAAAATAAAGAGAGATATAAGATCATGATTTTATGGAATGATATATATTTAATAATATTAGTCTATAAAAATACATTCCTAAATTTTTTTACTTTAAATGGAGAAAACATTATGGGAATTAGGAATAAATTAAGAGGACTTAGAAACCGCTTATGAAAAAAACATTACTCGATTTTCTAAGAACCCAAAAAATTATATTCAGGAACATGATAATAAAAATAAATTATTTTAATTAGGATTTAATCCAAGTTTATCAATATATTTGGCCCATAGAAATTTAAAAGTTATGATAATGTTTTTTATTGTGTTGAGAATGTTGAGACGGATTCTGGACGCACTTATGTGCCTCATGATGAAATTATTAATTAGTGGACTAGGTGGATAGTAATGGGGATGTTTTCAACTAATAAATATGGACATAATCCCCCAACATGTTCTTATTATGGTAAAATAAATTTTTGGTAATGTTTTAAAGGAACTAGAAAGTGTTACTAGTGTGATAGGTTTGGTAATATGGCCCATGACTATATAGAAAATAGTTCTGATAAATCCATGAATGGGGTCAAGAATAGCCAACCCATGGTGATATGTTTTAATTATATTGATTTTGGGGAATTATGATAACATGTGACTAAACTTATTTACATAGAGTGTAAATTTTAACAAAATATGTTTTCCATACAGGGAAATTGAGCATAAATTTGAAAATTTTCTTTCAGATACTTATAAGGGGTAAAAAGTGCATTATCACATATAATATTATCTATAATTATTTATCATCCCACTTCATTGGTCCTAGAATATGGTTTTACCATAATATAAGAGTATGTTGTAATTATGAGTCATTTTAATTTTCTTGGAACAGTTAATATTTAATTTTTAATAAATTAAATATTAATTTATTCTCACATATTCATTCAGTGATACCTTTTGAAAAAAGATTCTGATTGAGTTTTTGTCTCTTCTATTGAGACTATAATAGTGTTTTTTATATACATAAGCCATAAAATCATTTCAATGATAGAGGTAGGTCTTGGAAACCCTTTTTGTTTTCCTTTATTTTATTTTCTAAAATTTATTTTTCTTCAATTATTTATTCTCCTCCCATTATCTTCTCATGTAAGCCAACCTATGGGATTCACCATCACATTAATGAGAGATAATACTGATAGGGATATAGGAGGATATAGTTATAGGATGAGTGTCTCCACTATGAAACTCATGAGGATCCAGATCATCATGAAATGGGTGCAGAGGATTTGAATGGGAAAAGATTTGGTGGATTCATACCAAAGGTCGGACATTTTTTATTCCATAAATCCTTATACATATTATGATTTATTGTTTTAAATAATTATTATTAATTCATAGGACCACTTGAGTTTTGATCTATAACTAATGGGGATAAAAACAATGTTTTTGTCCATTCAAAAGGGTTTTCTGATTGGAAATCATGACCAAATGGTGTGTAGTACAGGAACACAAATCCTTTGTTCTTCCCATATATGGAACATGAATTATTTGAAGCACTCAAAATATAGTATCAATAAAAATTATGTACTATTTCTTGGATATATATCCAATTACTTATCCAAACATCTCATATAGGGGAACCTGGCCTTTTAGAGTACACAACTAGATACCATGTGGGTTGCACAACATGTAGAAGTACTTGAAAAGGACAAGGCACATGGACATGCCATGTGAGGTACATGTAAAGGTAACACATATAGGGAACACACCATTTACATTTTATACATCAAGTTTACATGGGTTTTTCATTCCATGTCTCACTAAAGTACACATACATGTGGATCCTTTGTGTACATGTTGTGTACTTGGGGGTACACACTGTGTACTTTTTCCTTACTACCCTTTGTAGGTTTTTACAAGTTTTTACACCCATAATAAAGAATTAGACACTTTATTAATCCATTTTTGTCATTTTACCACATATATTAGAATGGAAGAACCCTTTGGGTGTTTTGAGATATCCAAAAAAGAGTTTTGGGGAAAATGATCCATAATGGGAGAGTTCTTCCCCTTGTATAATTTCTATGATATCAAAGTAAGACCTAGGATGATACCCGCCTGAGGGTCATATTAAAGTGTTAGTTTACATTGAATGTGTACAAAAATTTATTCATTTTTATATATTTTGGTATATCCCTTGGTTAGGAGGGTAGAGATGTGTGTTGATGAGACAAATTATTTGGGTGTTTGGACCAACCAAAAGTGATCCCTTGATCTTTGACAGGACATGATCCATCTATCTCGATCAATATTTTGGTGGGATTTATTATGTGGATGTATCCCTTTTAATATGTTTCATTTCTCACCCATGAGGGTGTGAGATATTAGATATAGGGTTATAGGATGCATTTACCCTAAGATCCTTGAGTATGAACGAGGATCTCATGTAGGATGCATCTTCTTACTTTTACTCTTCTTGTAGATATCGTGTAGGGTACATCCATTATATTACTCTTTTAAGGTTTTTATGTGGGATTAATCTTCTTTCATAATACTTACAAGGATCCCCAGAGGTATGAATTTTCTTTCATGCCGACTTATAGGATCCTGAGTAGGATTCCTCTTATATGCTTTGACCTTGGGGACCCAGTGGGTGCCCTATTGTTTGACTGACTCGAGCTAGTGAATTTCTAGTTTGGGTAGATTTGTTGGTGTTTTTCACCATAAAATATATAACAAATTTGTGTGCATAATAGGTTATTTTAATATATGTTAGTTTTGGGGTTTGGACACCCTCACTATTTATTTACACATTCCAATGGTTACCCGTGATGAATATATTTTTCTATATGTTCTATCTGGTGCTCAGTCCATGAGACCAGATATAATACGATGATATGGTTTAGATACTCATATTTTATCCCTCTGATCTGAACATTGACCCTTCTTGTGTTTCTAGGAGTTTTTTGAGATGCCCCGACTTATTTCCTGGGATTCATTTCATGAACCATATTGATTAGGGATGCTTGGATATGCTTCCAAAGATATATAATTTTCCTATCATTTTTTATTAACACTTAAAGGAACTAGTTATGGTTTTTATACACGATTCTCCACATCCACTTGTTCTAGGATTTTTGATATAGAGTATTACATCAATATTGGGTTGTTGGACATGATGTTTCATGCCCCCTTTTTAGGATGTTAGACATGGAATTACACATCATTATTGGGTTATTGGACATGAGGTTTTATACCCCTTGATTAGAATGTTGGATATGAGTCTTCACATGATTATTTGTGTTTTTTGGTCATGGAATTATGTATCATTGTATGATGGTCTAGGCTAAGGCCTCATATTTAAACACGAGACCCTTATGATGTTATGCATGTATGCCATGGTTTCATGCCTTGGCTCATGGATAGTACTATATATATATATATTATGCATAATATATATATATATAAACACATATGCATATATATACATATCTGGACACATATTAGGATGAATTTTGGCATTTGATGGAGCATGTATTATCTATCGGGATCACAAACCAAAGTAATAATTGTGGATTTATTTTATTTATATATTCCAATTGTGTCTTATCTGGGATAAGTTGATTTCATGAGCATGAAATTATGATATTCTATTATTGTTTCATCATTGGGGGTGACCTACTATGTTTTTTCTCAACACCTATGTGATCACCTCGATATGTGTACAAAACATCTGTTTACATCCAAGGTGAGCACATATGATCGATGGATAGGGCTGAGGAACATGGCTGCATGATGGAGTATATCCACTCATGTGGATTCCGATGATCTGGTTAGAGAATCTAGATAGTATCTTAGATACTGGGCATGTGGTTCGACTATGAGTTAATAGTAGATCCGTATATATTATTTCTATTTCATTTATTTAATACTATTTATTTTTGGCCTAATGGATAACCATTGATGTATATATTACATGGTCATTCAAGAATTTACCACATTTCATTTTATTATTACAATTTTTTTATATTTAATGCTTATGTACTCTATTTATTTACATCCATGACTGATGATTTCATATTATAGTTGGTTTTTTATTATGGTATGGGGGAATAGTCTTCACACAGACCCACCCTAGGCCCTCACTGCTAGTCTTAATCTTCTGGTGTATAGGGAGGAATGTTTGAGGCCTTGTGGTAAACTATCTTGGGGGAACTAGTTTAGTGGTATCCAAGTTAGGATGTTACAAATAGGCATTAGATAAACTCCTTTCATATTGATTTACCATTTGTTACATGGTAGAAAAGATTATATGGAATGTTTTAGAACCTATGATGGATATCATACTAGTTCATCGAGAATAACAGTTGCATTAAAAATTCCTAGTTTCCATGTATATGAGATTTCTTTTTTGATATACAATATTACAATTTTATACAATTTTCTCTTTGTGTGACACACAATTCATGTGGAGTTTTTAATTTATTATGAATTTATGGATTTCGGGCATTTGGTGAATGGAAAGTGATTGATTTTGAATCCAAGTCATCAAAGGCAGGAAGAGTATCATGCATCATCTTTGGAACATATGTTTGACATGTCATAGGCTAAATAGTGTGTGATTATCATTGATGACAATGGCCAATTATTTAAATTATCAATAGATACATTAATGGCGTTTTCTTATATAGGTTCATGGTAGAATTATACTCAATTAGGAAAACTTCTATATATATTTCCTTCTGATAGTAGAATATGTGGATATATGGTGAGATATTTGATGGTGAGGTTGATGACTTAGTTCTCATGAATATGAGGTGCAATGATTCTTGTATGTCAATATATCACGTGACGCGTTTTAGTAGACCCCCTTTTGGGCATATCTTTTTAAGGTACAAATAAATAATGGTTATTAAAAACCTATATGGAGTTCTCCCATTTTATTTCATTATGGTTATCTTGTCAGATCCTATAGTGTGATTTCGATGGGTACCTGAACATTTATAGTGAATGAGGATTTTGAGGGGGTATTACAATATAAAAATTCTTGATGATTGTTAGTTATTTATCTTTATTAGATGCTTATCATGAACCTCTAGTAATAATTTCCTTATGAGGATGATTAAAACAGATTAGGTCTTGGTTTGATGATTCTATCCAGGTGATTCCATTAGATCCCTTTATGTAAATTATTAGTTATTGATGGGTTTCACTTAAAAGGGATTTTAATTACAACATAAATGGTGTTTTCCTATATAAATTGGGAATTGAAAACCAATATAATTGACACCATTTTTATTGGTCGTTACCATCAGAGATCAATGTTATCCTAACCTACCATAGAGGTGGTTACAGGCATGTCATATTTCTTTCATTAATATGCGTGTGTAGATACCGCTACCTAAGATATAAAATTATAGAGAGGTTGAACTTTGGGATAAGTGGTTAGACCTAGTGTCCCTGGTATGATATGTGATCTATTTTGATCTATGGGAGGCCAATATGGACTTATTTATAACACATAAACTTGTAGGTAATACTTTATTTGGATTGAGGGAATCTTTTGAGAGGGGTTGTCCCATGTTTATAAATTCCTTTTTAGACAATGATCTATGTTGTAAAATCATTTTGAGACTAATGCAAGGTATGTGTTTCAATTTTCTATTATAGACATTATTATGCCTTGAGTTTATAATAAATCACCAAGGGTTATTGTGTATCAGGGATGGATTCAATGGGAAGAACAATTTTGGTGCTAGACCCTATTGACTTTTAGTTGTGAATTTGATGATTTAATTTAAGAAAATGTCACTATGTGATGGGAGGTCATGGAATAAATCATCGAATAAGTGAGGTGATCATTTTAAAGATGATATCCAAGGTAGATTCTAGTTTAATAAGACTGATGTGATGTGTAGCATGATCAAATTTTCCTTAGTATTGTATATATAATGAGATAATGAGTCAGGTTGTAATGGTACGTGTCTATTGTGTATGGTATCATTTAAAATTGTAAATTGGTGAATAACCATGTGTTATATAAGGAAAAGGTATGAAACTAAGTCCTATAGGAATGGATTCCTGGGAGTTGTGATAAAATTATACGCTTCCCTCTATGGAAGAGGAGACATCGAGAATAAACATTTCACCATGAGATAGTTGACATTTGGTTAGACCTGAACACACGTTGTTGAGAGAAATGGTGTGAGGAATTGGATAAATGAAATTGTATATTATTTTATGTGAATGTTTATCAATGAGATCTATACATTTTTATCAATGGAATCTTAGTATATTCTTATTCTAGTGGTGATCATCCCAAATATCATGATATTGTCATAGTTATGCTAAGAGAGGACCGACTATACATTAAGATAAATAAATGTATTTTAAATTTTGGATGGATGAACTCAATGTGATTTGTTCTCAATGGTAGGTATAAGGTTAAACATATGGTAGGGATTTCACCATTGAATAGTGGAGGGTGCTGACCCTCATTATGTCTTAAATTCAATATGCTCATGGAAGTTGTTTTCAGGAAGTGGGCATGGGTGATACTTAGATGTTGTAAGTTGAATCTCGAGAATGAGTAGTTTCTATTCACATAATCCAATATGTCCAATGATGGATATATGGTTATACTATTAACTTAAATCTTGGTTGTGATTATCATAAGGGTACTCCTTTGGTGGGGACTATTATATCGGTCATGGTTGAATGTTCTCATTATTTGGGAGAGTTGTTAATGCTATGAGAGTAGACATTAGACAGTTAAGATAGCGTAGTTGTGATGATTATTAGGGTGTGATCATGGTTTCTATTTAGCTAAAAAGGCTTCTTAAGGATGATAAGGTTTATGTTTGGTATCCTGTACCAAACCATGTTTTTCAGTCACGATTTTTTTAGAAATTTTAATTTTTTTCTTTCAGATGTAGATAAGGTTATAAAATGGACATTTTATCATTTCTTATGATCTCATATAATTAACAACCACTCTATTAGACCAATAATAGGGTGTTTACCCTTGAATTAGAGATTTTTTTAGTTTTTATCCATTCAAATTTTCATGAAATAATTAACTATTAAAAGTTAATTAATTAGATATCAATTTATTCAAATGCATCTGTTTAGTGATATGTTTTGAATGGAGCATTAGATTGATATTATTTATCAATAATTTAGTCTAGAATGGGTGATTTTTCTTGGGAAAGGAATATACTCGTTTCAGGCATTATGGTGAGGCAAAAACCCTCACTTTCTTTTTTGTCTTCTTTTTTCCCTTTTTTCCTTATCTTCATTCTTATCCTCAATTTTGTTTATTTTGTACAACCCCTAAGGGATTACCCATAATGAAATAGAGAGATAAAAGTTTGACCAAGATCGGAATAGATAGGGAGGTGAAGAGAGGTTCCTCTATAGAGATCTTGAGGATTCAAGTCGTCATATGATAATTGCAGATCATGGAAATCCGAGAAGCTTTGGTGGATTTCGCACAAAGATTGGAAATTTTTTAGTTTATGTCATAAATCTCGGTATATTTTATAATTCCTAGTTTTAGATCCCTATTATGACATCTTAAGACCCATTTATGGTTGATATATACCTATTATGGTGAAAAATTGAGTTTGAGCTTTCTGTAAGTGTTTCTCATTCAAAATCCCCATCCTAGGTCATGTAATTTACAAACACACATCTTGTCTTCCTATCATTCATGGAATATGAATTTTTAGAAACACATGCCATGTATTGGGAGTACATTGTTTTGTGTTTGTTCTTGGCCATGTAGACTAGTACTTGACTAGACATCTCATGTAGGGGTACATGGTGATATAGAGTACACGACCAGATGTCGTGTGGGTTGAACACCGTGTCGATGTACATGACAAGGCCAAGACACATGTCCATACCATGTGAGGTACATGAGAAGGTACACCATGTTTTATATACCCCATTTATAGGTTATAATTGTTGTGTACATGGGTTTTACATGCAATGTGTAGTTTAATTACATGCCAAGGTAGATCCATGAGGGTACAAATCATGTACTTGGGGTGCACACCGTGCACTTCTTCCTTAATACCCTTTTAGGGGTTTTCATTTTATTACACCCCAAAGTCATAATTGGAGACATGTGTATTCTGTTTTGAAAATTTTTAAATGTATATCATGATGTTAAAACCCTTGGTATCATTTTGGGAATCATAAAAGGTGTTTTGGGGTGAGATAGTGATAATGGATAGGTTCTTCCTCACAAAAATTATTTTTGTGATATCCAGAGTGAGAATTGGGATGAGACCAACCTGAATGTCATATTTAATAGTTAATAGACTTGGAATTGGTTCTCTATGGTTATCATTCAATCTACCTTGAGATAGTCGATAGTCAGTTGGATTGAGATGCGGATTAACAAGACTAATTGGTTGGGATTTCAAACCATCCTAGGGTGATACCTTAATCTGATATGGGCCATGATCCATCACCCTATATTGATGAAATTATAATTTTTCATGTAAGGAAATCTCCCTTTAAGGATGTTCCCTTATGGTATATGAGGCTGTGAGATGTTAGGGACATAGTTTTGGGATGCGTTTTCCACGAGATCCTTAAGTGTTATTAAGGATCCTATGTTTGATGACTCTAATTATTTTTAATATTTTTGAGGATACCATATAGGATACTTACACTCCCACTATCTTATGAGGATCCTGTGTGGGATGCCTCTACTTCCTTACTATTTTTGATGATCCCTAGAGGGATGTTTATTTTATTCAGTTGACTTAGATGATCCAGAGTAGGATTATTATTATGGGCTTTGACCTATGGGATACAGTGGGTTCACAAGTGCTTAACCCACCCTGAGTTATCAAATTATGGTTTTAGGTAGACATTGTTGTGGGTGTCACCTTAAAACTCATTCTGAATATGTGATCTTGCGAGGTTGTTGCAATAGTGGTGGGTTTAGGGTTTTACCACCCTCTCTATTTATTTACACATTCACATGGTTACCCATGATGTAGTTATGTTGATAGACATGATACTTGGTGATTGATACATGGGACCTTATATGATATGATTCTATGGTTGGGATTCCTATATTCACTTCCTATAATTCGACCATTGAGATTTATTGTTTGTCCATTACTTTTCCCGAATTCCCAAAAATATTTATTAGGATATAGCTTCTAAGACATGTTGATTAGATATTCCTGGATATGTTTATTGGGATCTGTCATTTGGAACTATATGTTTTATTATCACTAAGAGGCCTTGGTGAGGGTTTTTTTGACTTGATTCTTCAAACCCCCTTGGTCTAGATTTTTAAAATCGTGCTTCACATTCTTATAGGGTTGTTGGAAATAATGCTTCATAGACCTAGAACAGGATGTTGGACATGTATTTCAACATCATTATTAGGTTATTGGACATGATGTTTTAGGAACCTTTATTAATATTTTAGGCATGAGGCTTAGAATAATTGTTTAGGATTATTGGGAATGGTGTTCTATATCCCCGTTTGAAGGATTGGGTAGAGGGCCCTTATCAAAACATGATATCCTTATGATGTTATTCATGTATTCCTTAGTCTCATTCCATAAGTATTGTCTAGTTATAAACACAAACACACAGATATATATATATATATATATATAAATATATATATACATACATATCTGGAAACATATTTAGAGTCATTTTAGTGTTCGTTAAAGTAGGTATCATTGATCAGGATCACTGACCCAAGGATCGACTTTGTATTTAGTTTATTTATTAGTTATATTTCTATATTGTCTAGGATGAGAATATTTAATTATCATTTAGTTATGAAAATAAATTATATGTTATCCGTTGGGGGTGGCCTATTGAGATTTATTTCTCACCCCTTTTGTGTAAAACATGATGTGCATTCAGAACTTGTGTCTAATTTTTTGTTGAGCACAAATGTTTGATGGATACGGATAAGGCCTAGGGCCTCATGATCGAGAAGAAACGCTCATGTGAATTCTTATGATCATACTGAATCATCATGCAATTGTATTGGAGATTCGGTATGTGGTTTAGCATGTAATTATCCTTAGTTCCATGTACATTCATTTCCATTTATAATTTGTACACATGTTTGTGTGATTAGACTAGTGGGTGATCAGTGAGATATATATGATGTGGCCATGAATTCCTTTACCTTATTTAATTTTATTATTATATAATTTTTAATATTTAAAACTTACATAATCTATTTATTTTCTTCCATGCATGATTATTGGTTATTTCCACTCATTTATTACTCTAATATGCAAGTATAGTCTTCCCAATGACACACCCTAGGCCCTCCCTAATATTCAGAAGCCTCTTGTGTATGGGGAGGCATAATTTAGGCCTTGTGGAAAACATTATTAATGAACTTGTATAGTAGAATTTGTGTTGGGATGCTATATAAAACATTAATATTAGAAGAAAAAAGGTGTGTACAATCATTTTATCCTACTATAGTTGATGTTGAACCATTTAATTAGGTGGTAAAAGGAATGTTACCTATTTATGAAAATTATTAGTAAGCCCTGTTTACCTCTCAATATTAAAATTCCTTAATTTTTAGAAAATTCTAAAATAAAATTGGAATTACACCTTAAAAAACAACATATAACTTTTGATGGAATCTCCTAGTGAATGTATTAATGAAAAAAATATTTCTAGAAATCTTCTTACTCTTTTTAGTAGGAATATCATTCCTACACATCTGGTTTATCTACCCATAGTAGAGTTTTATATTATTCCTAGTATATATTGGATTTCCATTTATATTCTATGTTATATTTAAGAACTATGAAATTTATATTCAATGATTTCATAAATTTGATAACATATAAAAAAACTAAGAAATTTATTAATGGTTGTATTGAAAGATATATATATCATGTTATTTAAAAAGAATGGTTTTTAGATTAGTGATGTGTCAGCTATAAATTAATATATAGATGTATTTCTTAATAATTTCCCTGTTACTATTCCTAATTGGGAGGTTGAATTTACTATAAAGATAATGCCTAATGCTAATCCAATTTCAGTACCACCTTATTGATAGGATAAATTATACCTTCTTGAGTTGAAAAACAACTTATAGGAGTGTCTTGATAAAGGTTTAATTCACCATAGAACTTCACCACGGGGTTCTCCTATTTTATTTGTTGAAGGTAAAGAGGGTACAATGAGAATATTCATTGATTATAAATCCTTCAATAAAAAAATATTAAAAAAATTATAATTTTCGTCATATCGATGGATCTTTTATCAGATCTAGAGAGAAAAATATTTTAAAAAAATTAAACGTAGGTCATAATACCATCAGTTGAGTTGAATGAGGAATGTAAACCAAAAATCATGTATTCAATTAGATATGAGAATTATAAGTTTGTGGATTCTCTTTGTGTTTCCAAATTCACTAATACTATTCATGGATAATATGAATAACATTTTCCATGACTAGTTAGATAAGTTATTTGTTTTCTTTATTGATGATATAATGGTATATTATAAAATTCAAGATGATCACGAAAGAAACCTAAGGACTATTTTTTATACCAATAATTAAATGAAGTTATATAGAAAAATTCAATATATGTGAATTTTGGTTGAAAAAATAATTCATTCCTTGTGAATATTTTTTTTATTGAAATAAATATTGATCCTGAGGAAATTAACGGGTTCAAGAATGGACATGACCTAAAAATTTTATAGTGATTCATTGTTTGTTTGGATTAGTGGGATATTATTGGTGATTTGTTGGAGACATTTCTTAATTATCTTTCCCACTAACAATGTTAACTCAAAAAGAACATTAATACATTTGGATAAAAGAGTGTGATGCATGTTTCTATGAAATAAAAAGAATATTGTTGAATGATCTTATCTGGGATCAAACATATATTAATGGTTACCTTTTTATCTATAGTGATGCTTCTATGATGATACTTAGTTATTTCTTGATGTAAAATGATTAGGTAATTTCGTATTCTTCATGTCAATTAAAAATTTTGGAGATAAATTATCTTATACAAGATTTAGAACTAGATAATATGGGTTTTTTTATTTAGAAACATGGAGACATCATTTATATGATTTAAAATTTATAATATATACTATTTATAAACGTTTTTAGTATATATTCACTCAAAAATAATTAAATATGAGGACAATAAGATGACAGAAACTAATAAAAGATTATTATTTCATGATTCACTATAATCTAGGAAAGGAAAATAGAGTATTTCATTCATTGAGTCAAAAAATATATTGCATCTCTAACAATGATACATTTTGGAATGTGATCATTTAATTAATGATTTAATGAATACTGGGATTAAAATTTTACATTAAATAAATTCATCTATTATTTTTTCTGGTGTTAGTTAGTCATCATTTTCCCAAATAATTTAAAAACATCCAAATGAAGACTGTGATTTGAAAGAAAGTGTAGAAAAATAAAAAACAGTAAGATGTATAAATTTAACTTAGGTAAGGACAATGTTTTGAGTTTTTGAAAATGTTTTGTGTGACAACTATCTCCCAATTCAAAAAGAAATTACTAGGTGGGTCTCATAAATCTAATTTTTTGATTATCACTATATTACTAACATGTATATATAACACTGAGAGTATTAATATTCAGATGTAATGAATTTTTTTTTACCAAGAAATTATCTACTCTCTAATACATTAAAGCCTAATGAAAACTACTAAAAATTAGAATATATATCTAGGGATTTCATGGTGGTACTCATAGATACATCTTAAGGTAGTAATTTGGGTTAGTTAATCATTGTTCAATTAACTAATTCTTCAAATTCATTTCTTATTCTAGATATAATTTATTTAGATCATATTTATTGAATATATCCTAATGAGATAGTTGGGTTATATAGAGTTTCTATCCCTATTTTATCCTAATGTGGGCTTAGTTTTACTTTTATTTTTTAGAAAATCCTTAATAATTTGTTGAGTACTAAAATAAATTTTAGTAGAACATTTCATCCTTATTATGATTACTAATTTGAGTAAATGATTTTGAATTTAAAATAAATTATATAGTTTTTATTAATTTATTACCATAGAATTTGGGGTTGACATATTTTATTAGTGATTTTTCTTATAATAACTGTTTTCATTCCAGTATAAACATGACACTTTTTGAGTAATTTTATGGAAAGTAGTGTCAATGTCCAATTTATTGGGATAAATTAGTTGAAAGTATGTTTTTGAGATTAGTGTTGATAGATGATATGGTTTAAAAGGAAAATACTATTTAACTTCACATGATTACAACTCTAAGTATCAAAAAGAGTTATAAATATAACCATAGAAAATATCTTTCATTTGAGGTTGGCAATCATAGTTTTCTTAAAGTACCTCCATTGAAAAGTGATATGAATTTTGGAAAATAGTTATAGTTAATTCTATGGTTCATTAGACCATATTAAATTATAGAGTAATTTAATTAGTTTATTATATATTTTATTTTCCTCTATGTTTATCTCAGGTATTTTCCTTATCACATATTTTAATATTAATGACATATGTTCTAGATATACCTCATATTTTAATACCTAAAGTAGTATTGATGGAAGAAAATATTTCATATGAGGAATACTCAGTTCATATTATCGATTATAGAGAATAGGTTTTGCAGAATAATATGAATCATCAAGTAAAGGTTTTATGAAAAAATTATATGGTCGAATAAATAACATTGGAGACCAAAAATTCTATAAAGAAAAAATATCCACACATGTTAAAGTAATGCATAAAAACTGCAAGTAATTAATTTCCAAAAAGGGAGAGGAATGTTAAAAACCAGGTAATAATAGATAAATTTTGATCCTTATTAATATTAAGTAATTACATTTCATAAAGCTATATTTATTATAAGAATAATATGTAACTTCTTAATCCAAAAGAAAATAGTTTTATTTTTTCTAAATTATGCTTCATGAATTATACAATTTTATTTAAAATATTAACAAATTAATCATATAATTTTATTTTAATAAAATGATATCATTATAGAAATAAAAATGTAAAAATTATATGAGGGTTAATTTTTCTAAATTTATGAAAACTTTTTTTTTGTGAATAGTAGATAATACTAATTTTTAGGGAAAAAATTCTTTTTTTTTCAGGTATTTTAAAATCCACTTTCCATTTTAGATAGTTTTTAAAATATCATTAGTTAAATTTTATTTAACATAACAATATAAATGTTATTTTAATCAAAATTAAACTTGATTTTTTTATAAAACATTTTTATAGTAAGAAATGAATATTTTTGGAAAACTGTTATTTGTCACTTTTTAGGGGTTTTATTTTAAATTAATAATATAAACTTATGGAAGTTGAATATGATAAAATTGAGAAAATATTTGGAATGATCATTTGAAAATTGGGTATATGAGGTCACTTTCAATTTTTCCATCATGAATAGTAACTTAAAAAAACTAATTTCCACTATAACATTTAAAATCAGTTAAAAGGGATGAAATTAAAATTATAAGGGTTAAAATGACTAAAAAGATGTTATAAATTTTATTTGATGAAAATATTTCGACACTATCTTATCTTTTTTTCTAAAATGAGTCATTTTGGAGCCACTTGGCTATAGTAAGACATATATTTTAACCTTTTTATAAATTTTAATTGAGGCCTCCCAATCACTTATACAAAAGATCCTCTTATTCTCTTTTCTACATAGTTCAATATCCTTTTATATTTTCCTATCCCAATCCAAATCCATTATTATCATCAATACAGACATCATAGAGGTCTTATTTTAATCAAAACACCATCATAAGACGACATTAGTTATAAAAATAAAGAGGTTGTCTGAAAAAGTGATATAGATCTTAATAGAACATTTTATTTTTACTTTTTATTTAAACTAATAAAAAATTATCCAAATATTTGTGATATAATAACATCAATATATCCCATAAAATAAAAATTTATTATGTTTATTTTATACACCTTTTTCATTTACAAATAATTCTAATGGAAAATTAAAACAGCATTCATGTGTAAGTGCAGGCTACCTCTTCACAAAAAAAATGTATTTAATTTTTCATCACTGTCAATTTTGGTTGGTCATAATGAATGAGAAAAATGAGATAATATTATATATATGAAATAATTGTTTTCTATAATGAATAATTAATATTGTAATTATTTATTTACAATTAAATGAAAAAAATATTACTCGTGCTTATGTACCGACTAAAGCCTCATGAACCAATGTATTTTATTTTTCATAACCTCTTAACATGTATTTTATAAATAATTCGATTAAAATAATTAATATTATATTTATTATATAATAATTATTATGAAAATTTAAATGATATTTACCTTATTTCCCTCATATTCATTGAAAGAATGAAAATTTTACTCTTGTGTACGTATAGACCACCACCAGCATAACACAACACATTTCAATTTTCATGTCCACTATATATGGAATGTTCTATAAAATATTATATTTAAATTATTTTTTCAAAATTAGATTCATTAGATAATACTACTGAGACCTATTTTACGATAGTCATCCTACAAAATTCATTTTGGACATATAATCCAAACGTCCTCAAAAAACACAACAAGAACATCATTGATTAAGTAATTAAATATAATATGGTAATAAATAAAATAAAAGGATTGATAAAATTGAAAAATCGTAATTAAGGATGTAAATAATAAACATTATTTTATTATTTTGTAATGTAAAGAACATACATGATAGTTTAGAATCAAGGTAATGGATATTTTAACTTAAAACATTATTTTAAAATTTTAAAATATTTCTTCTTCATAAAAAAAATATGAAAAAAACTATAGATGTAAATATCAATATATAAAATAATTTGAAAGGGAATTTTATATCTACTTTGATGTTCATAAAAATGTTTTTAAAATCAATATTTTGACATATTTAATATGGAACTTTCTGACATTATTTACCAAATACAAAAGGAATGTTATATTTTAACCTATATCGATTGAACACATTTTCTTGTAGTCATGACCATTATTTTTTATTTGGATAAAATTTAAATATTACAAGTTTTTTCAAATAAAAAAATTTCCCATTTATTCTATGAATTTTTATTTCTTATTTCCAAAAATGGGTTTTAAAAGGAAGTGATATTTCGATATCCAAAAGTGTTTTTCATAGGAGTTGAAAAGAAAATTTCAAGGTATTTATAATAAAAAGATGAATGATTATTTTTTTTGTTCATGATATAGCACTTTTAAATTATATATAATGAAATTTGAGTATAATATAACTTATATTTCACTTGATCCTAATAAAAAATATATGAGATGTTATTCTGATATAGCTCTCCAATGAATTGGGTAATGTTTCTTGTATTGAAAGTCAAGATGGGGTGAGATAACTAGGGTTGTTTCTCATATGGATTTAACTAGGATTTATTTATATATCATAATATTTAAGAATGGTTAGGAATATAATACTCTAATATAAATAAAGGGGTTTTTATTTTCATTCTATGTGTTTAAAATGATTTCTTTAAGGGAAAAGTACTTTTACATGTGGAAATGATTTATTTTATGTTCTCAAAGAATAATGTTAAAATGTAAAAATTTAATTGGTTTCATTTTCATTATCCAAGTAATTGATTTATTTAATTTATATCCCAACTAATAACTTTTTTCTCATATCATGTTTTAAAATTTTATTAATAGGGTTTAAGAAAGAATATAAACAAAGAAGATTCCAAGTTAAATGTCTCAAATATTTTTCATGAATAGAAAAATTTTTACATTTCAAAAGATTTATATTATATAAAAATGTATACTAAGTGTAAGTGTCCATTTTTAGTGTTTGTTTTTTTATTTAAGATTTATGAAATAATTCTCTAAATCTATAAAACTAAAGCGGTGATAGGGAAGTCAATAAACTAAATTCTTTTATATAAAAAAAATTATGTAGCCTTTTAAAGTTGGGTATTTATATGTGAGTTATTTTTTGTGAAGGTTCCTACTCAAGGATTAATTACCCATTTTTTACCAATAAATTTCCATATATGGGGAATGAGTCCCCACTACAGTTAGTTATAGAGGTCATCATGGTGATAATTCATCAGTAGTAAGGTCCATTACTCCCTCGACCAGTTTATATACACTTGACAAGGTGAGTATATTGCCACTTTCTTAACATGTCGTTATTCTATATCCTTTAAATGATTTAAAACATTAAATTTAATAAATAATAATATTCCAAGGACTGATAGGTTCAGTGTCTTCCGAGACTTTGTAAAAAATAATATTATTTTAAAAAAATCATGATCATTTTTCCTTAAGGGAACCATACTAGTTTATATTAAAGACATATCAATTGAAATATTCATCCTCAAAATATAGAGAATGAAAATATAATAAAGGAGTGAGATAAAATGCTCATTAAGGGATGAATAAATATTTCATCATGGATGAGTTAATAAGAATAAGTGACCAAAATGATCATAAGGAAAATATCATAACATCATAATTGATAATCATAATATATATTTGGACATAATTTTACATGGTCAAATAACTTAAATCCAAAAAAAATAAACAAGGAATAATAATAGATATAACTTTTATATGAATCATTTAAAATAAACCTTGAATAAAGAGAGTATAATATCACAATGAATAACATCCTTTAACTATGGAAAACACATTATCTTAGGGAAAAGTTACATTGAAGAGTCACAACATTAGTTCCCTTGATTAAGAGAATCTAAAATGTACGTGTGAGTACCTATGTCTTGTGATATTAATTCTTAAACAATTTATTGGAGGGGGATATAGGACCTCATCTGTCATCCATCCAAACATACATGCGCATTTGAAAATAATTCACTTTTCAAATCATAAATAACCCATTGAAATAAAAAGGGGTTCATAAGAAAATATAATTTGAAACCACAAACTTTTCATAAAGAACCCATAGAAGTAACGTGGATTTTTATAACATCAAAATGGTGTAAAATAACATCATGATCTTACTAATTTGATACCAAAAGATTGATCACGAAAAATAATCACATAATAAAAGGAAAATATAATGTGAAACATGAAACATAATTATATTTGAGGCATATCATTTTCAAGATAGAGTGGAAACATGAAAACAAAATAATTTAAATAATTTATTTGAAAACATTTTGTATTGATCAATGTAAAATCCATATTTACAATTCTCTTTTCAAGAAGTCCCATTTGTTTTAATTAAATAATTATTAAAAGAAAAACCATTCAAGGAAATTTATTTGGATAAAAAATTATTATAATTAGAAATAAATGAGACAAAATCATTCAAAATGGAATGCCTTGGAATAATGACATTCAATAAAAAAATTTGTAACTCAAAGAAAAGAGGTTAGGTTACCAAGTCACTTACCCTTACCCATAATTTAGATGGAAGTGATTTAAAATAATATATCATAAATTTGAAAATCCTAATTACATATTTTATAACATTATTCATATAAATTTCCAAATATAATTTCATTCATAACAATTTTCATTATGTAGTTGACTATTATAATCACTTTTCAGCATCAGGTGTAAATAATATTGACAGTTTTTACGAGGTTTGTTAAAGAAGTCTCAATCTTTGTTATTAAACAAAATTTAATAATTTTGAAACCATTAAATGTACTATAATTTTTTTATAAATACTTATAATGTTAAAATTCCATCACATGTGGGTTTTGTTTGTGTTTAGTGAATATGGAATTTGTGATTAAACAGCTTCGGGTTATTTACCGACATCGATGGAATAACTTATAAGAAATTTATTTTTTAACCCTAGTGAAATATATTCTGGATATATATTAATTATATATATATTATATACAGATAAAATATGAAATAAAACTAGGAATTAATGTGTTAGTGATAAACATAATGCATTTTTCTATGGAGGCGGTGGTCTACATGTATGTGTGGATGATGAATTCTTTCATTGATAGGGGGAATAAATAAGGCACATGGTTTATAATTTTAAGAACATAAATATGAAAAATATATCATAAACATTTATTTAATTCCATTTTTTTTCTATCTAGGTAAGGTGGTGAAGGAAAAAAAACACTTCTTCATGGTTGTGGTTGTTTGCACGTATGTACGATTCATCATTTCATTTATTTTAAAGGAAAATGGAAATGTGGTCAATTCTTGTACCATAATTATAATGAAACACATGTATAAAAATAAAATTTATATTATCATTTTAATATTTTGTAATTTAATTTGTGGTATAATAATTTTATATAAATAAATAATAATGAGAAAGGATCTGTTTGAAATTTATACGTCAATATATTGTTTATCTTCTATGAAAAGGGGGATAAACCTTTGACGGATAGACTTTTGTGAAGTTCGAAACCTATTTCAATTGTAATTAATCTTTATTATATTTATTTGAAGAGTTTAATATAAAATAATAGGGTTTTTGTGTGAGAGGAAGTGAGGAGAGGAGTGTATCTTTTAAAAGTGAAAAAGAAATAACATTTTAGTAAATACCAAAAACCATTCAAGAATGGGAAGCCAATCGAAATGAAAGTACATAGAGAAATTGGGAATGAATGGAAATAGTATGGATAATGTTGATAAAGACCTCAATAAACCATTCACACACATTTTTTAAACATGTTTGTGTTCATTACGTCTTGATTAAACCAATTTTACCCCTTGTTATTTATACCGAGGTAACTAGTTTTTACTAAATAATTTAACCTTTATGATTGTAAATAAAATGGTTATTTTAAATAATTTAGACATAATAATTATGTATTTTCATATTAATTTTACTATATTATTTTCTAATAACCATAAAAAGTTATTTAAAAACACTTAATGTATAATCTCTTGAAAACATTTTTTTGAAAAATATAACTTATGATCTGAAAACTAAAATATGGTTTTTAATATTAAAACCGACAATTGTAAAACTAAAAAGAAACTTATAAAATAAATATTTGGTCTTAAAAATTGTTTTCTTTGATCTATAATTCATTTTTATATAATAATAATTTACATATAACTCATGTTATTTGTAAAAATCTAAATTTTCAATATTCACCTAAAAATAAATCATTTAGAAAAATAAAAACATTTATTTTGAAGTTAATATTTTGAATGATAACATGAAAAATGAATTAAAATTTTCCAAATTCAAAACAAAAAAATTTATAAATTTAACTTTAAAATAAAATCAAAAAATATTGTAAAAAATAACTTTTTATAAGAAATCAAAATTTCAGTATATTAGATATTCATAAAAAATAAGTGTGAATAAAAAATTTAAAATACATGAAAAAATATCCATTTAAAAAATATTTTATAATAATAAAAAATATTTTTTATTAGATACTTTTCCACACTCATTTATGAGACACTAAAGGGAAATTTGATTCATAAGTTGGTTATAAATGTTTCTACCCACTTATTCAACAGCTACAAAAAATTGGCCAATATCTATTTTGGTAAAAAAAATGTGGTGTATTAGGGTGTTGTGTTACATGTGGATAAAGCTACAAACCATAGTATTTATATAATGGGGACATTTTTTTTAAAACTTATGTCATTATAGTTGTGGTCCCAAACCATTGTTAAGTTATTGGTAGAATTTTGGCTAGTGCAAGAAGTTTAATGGTTATATAATAGTTGAATGTAAAACTATAGGGGGATCGATTTATAGGGTTTGGTTTAGAATATTGGTCTCTTTAATATAAGGAAGTATGAGTATGATAATTTGGGTTCAATGATTTTGATACATGAATTAATGGGATGTTCTTCCTCATTTATGTGAGGCATCCTCTATATAGGGATTTTGTCTCTCGATTAGTATACACATGATGAATGATAATAACCAGAAAAAATGTATCATTGTGTGGGATTTGGATGTATTTGACCTAGTGTCACTAGATCTGGAATGATATTTAATTTGTGGCTTTTTTTACTTGGTGCTCATGCTCATTAGACCTAAAGTGACCTATTATCTCTTGGTATCATTGATGAACCTTATCCGAAGATATTTTTAGAGTTTTTAAACAAAATCATTAGGACTTGTGACTCATTATATAGGTGACCATATTCTCTTATTTCTTTTACTGAGGTGAGTCAACTATAGTAGAGCTATTTTCTCAGGAACTCATTATAGTGGGGTGAGGGCTAATGATTATTTCATTAGTGGAAAATGATCATCTTTAGTTTGATTTTGGGAGGATCAATATCCTTGTAATGTATTTAATGACTGATTAGAAATATCATGGTCCACTGTCATTAGAATGTGAGACCTAATCGATGAGTTAGGGTAACCCCTAAATAATCAGCAACCATTTCAATAAAAAAAAATTTATCTTGGAATATTTTTTTGTAGATGTTTAAGAGGATTAGTATTGTAGTTTTAGGGAATAGTATAATCCTTTTCCAATGGATTTTAATTTAATTGATATCATATAACTAGACACTTAGCTTATGGAAATTTTCTTCTTCATATGTTTCAATGAAACTGAACGAGATGTTGATTTATTCTCTAGACATGAATTTTCTTGAGGATAGAGATATATTCATATATCAATGTGAGTTCTTTATATTTGGTCTTAGGTATTAACTAACATAGTGATGGGAAAGATAATGTTAATTTGGCTATTATGTGTATTTGATTGACCAATAGACATTCATCTCATCCATGTGGTCACTATTTTTGTTTGGTGAGTATTTTAGTGGGATATTTCTTATTATATTTCATGATGTGTGATGAGGTATAATGCTAAAAATGATTATGGTTGTTGAGTTAAATTTTGTTTCAAATGTGGACCCTATATTCCAAAGTGACAGATGAGTTCATTAGTAGTGGATGATAACCTGACTGTGGTTAGTGGTGCATGATTTTTTATTTATTTTTATTGGAAAAAATAATGAGGTGATCAGTGATATCATTGTTCCCCCAGTTGGAAGAAATTACTGTATGCACTTTTTTCAGCTGATGATGTAGAATGGTAGCTGGCCCATGTAGGGTGGTATAGTGATATTTTTATGATATATGATAGAAATTTTCTATATTGTTAGAATTTATCGGCATTAAAATAAATTTAATATACCTTTTTAAATGTGGGAATCATGATTCCCCCATGGGAAATTCCTTGGTAGATGGACCATATTTGATTGATACTGATGGCCATTGGTAACATTTTATGCTGACAATGATGGGAGTACCACTGTTAGAGGAAATGAATTTGGGTGGAAAGTATTGATGATATTCATGAAATAAGTTTAATAATGGTTTCGAGAGCATCCCCTATACTGGGTTGAGTCTATTTGGAATTCATTAATGAATGAGAATATCATATACAATATCACCAATATTCATGAAAAATAAGGTATTTATTCATGAGAGGGTTTCATCCTAGGTCATTACAGATCTATGAACATTTAGAGGCTAGTGGATATCATTTATGGGTGTGTTATCTTCCTGCATAATAGTGGTTTTGGGGATTCCGTTATAGATACTTAGGGATATATTCATATTGGGGATGAAAAGCCTCCATTGTGGGAAGGATCTTATAAGCCTGGTTTTTTCATGTGGAAGACACAGTTCATTTTGTAGATTTGGAGCCCTAAGATCATATGAGGGATACAATGTGAATTTATATAAGAGAATAAATTTGAAAAAAGTTTATGATTATTTGATTGTTCTCATGATGAGATGTTTACTATTCAGATAATATTTTATGAAATTCAGAGCTTAATGTAGTTTTCTAGGATATATAATATTTATTAAATAAATATAATTTATTTCAACAAGATCAAAAATATATAGCTCATAAATATAGATTCAGATAGAAATTCTAAATTTCCATTTGATTCTAGAATATATAGTTTAACTCATGTGAGGTATAAAGTTTTTTTGGGCTTCTGGTCCTTAGTTGAGTCATTTATTGGGTCTTCATTTTAATTTATTTTTTATTTTTTATTCCCCGATACTATTATATCCATCCATTTCTTGATAATAAGGAAATAATTCTTCTTGTTTAAACTGCTAGACTAAAGAGAGATAGAGGGAGGTGGAGGGGGATCTTCATCAAAGGAGGCTGATTAGAGTCAGATCAAGGTGTTATAGCACAGGAGCATGGATCGTCGATATGTGACCTTGAAACTTTAGTGATGAATTACGAGGTAGGGATTATTATTTTTATTTTCACTTCACTAACTTTTCTCTTTTCTTTTCATTTTTAATAATAAATTCAGGCTACTATGGGATATATAATGTCCATTTAGGGGTGATTTGAAATGATTCTGGTGATTCATGTACATTATGGGGTACCTACATATAGAAATCTTGATCACATGATGGGTAATTATATGAAAATACATAGTGTAGTTTTTTGGTGTTTATTTGGATATAATATGGTGATCACATGGTATGTTGGCTACATCCACATTCTATTTAGGTTTTTTGGGTACATGAATAATGGTTTGGCCAAGTACGTGACTATATAACCCATGTGAGGTACACGACATGTAGAATTATATGCTATATCGGATCCCACAAAATTAATTGGGTAGAGTACATGACTCATTACACTATGTATATTACATCCCATGTATGCCTTTGATTTATATTTTACATTTGGAAAATACTCATTGAGATTGGAAGAGGATACACCCATCACACGGTATTGTGTGTAAATTCCATGTGCACCATAGTACATGACATATACCTTACACTCATCAGGATTTTTGCATGAATTATTTACATAGATATGGATTTGGAAAAATAATTAGTCCATTCCATGTATCTTTCCACATAGAATGTGATAGTGGGTTTCTCAACACTATCATAGGTATATAGAAACGATATTTGAGTATGGATGTTAATCTTAACCCTATGAAATGATGATGGTATACAAGTGATGATACTGAGTAGGTACAAGAATGGTGAACCCATTAGTAGTATTCTTAGTGATCCTTTCACCAGTCTAATTATTTTGATGGATATGAGGTGAGAGTAGCATGAATGAGAGATTTGGGCACTCCCTTAGTCCTAACATGATTCAATGTTTATCTTGACCCATTTCATTGTTGGAGGATGTTCTATCTCAATGGAATGGGGTGTGGGTCCTGTATATTGTGTGATTTCATTAGTGATATATTCATGTTGTGAGGTATCAATTATGTTCGTGATGCTAGATTTATGACTCCAAAAAACTTTTTAGGGAGTTGGATACCCATCCAGTATGATGGTTTCTTAGAAGGCCCAAGAGGTGTGGTAATACCCTTAAATATATGTATATGATACTCTTATTCATCAATCTTCACTATTGGTACATAATGGGTTTCTTGACATGGTTTGGTATAGTGTCACTATAGTGGTAACAACTAAGTAATGTGTTTGGATTAGATGAAAGGGGACTTGTTGTAAAAATGGTGCATCCATTTTCTCCTCTTTAATACATCACTTTAGTGGAGATGGAATGAGTGGATGTGGATACACCTCAAAAGTGGATGATCTTCATATTTTGGGTATGTGTGGGTGGTAATGGTCTATTTGGGTAAAAGAATTGTTGGAGAGATGTGTGTTCCCTTTTTTTGGATTGGGTAGGTAACTACCCCTTGGAACAAGGTGTGAGTTACCCATTTTAGGGGTAATTATCCCATTGAGTTTCATATCATATGCTTAGGCGTATTTTTCCATTTTGTGATCATCATATTTTTTATGATCTATAAGTGTTATGTGTTTATATGGTCCTTTAGTTTTTAGAGGAACTGTTATGGAAGGAACGGTACATCAACATGGATGACATGTCACCCTATGTGATGGGAGAGAACTAGTAATGATGTATAAAATTTAGCTCACGGATGACGTGACTATTAAGTTTGAGATATTCAAAATTTTATCTCCTAGATTTTAAATGGTCATTTGGGTGCTGGTTCCCTCATATGCATAACTTTGGTTTGATATCTTATGACTCAATTGATAAGGGATGTGTTTGTCTTTGAGGAATATGTTCATAAAGAGGTTTTCCCACAAGGCATGAGGTGTATTTTCAAGGATGATTAGGGAAGCGTAGTCCTTATGACCCGAACCACCAGGGACCTCTTGGCTATAAGATGTTAGATATGGTAATACTACAAGCCTGAATCCATAGGTCAGGGGATAATGACAATCACTAAGAAGCCATATCTAAAATGGGAGACCTTTTCGTATTTCACATGTATGAACAAACACATCTCCAAGCCCATACAATGATGAAATGTAAAATAAATGATAATTATTAATACATACATATATAATTCCAAAATAAAATTATAATATAATGTATGGGAAATCATAAAAAGGTTCCAAATACAAGCCCAAAAACATTGGAAAATAAAGTACGACCTACTCAGAATGAGGGGATTATTTTCAATGTAACATTGTTATACACCGCGATATGTATATTCCAATGTAAGATCTACATAGTCCAAGTTCTCTAATTACACCCTGAAAAGGTCATTCACCTTTATAATACAAAACATGTGTTGGTAGATCCCGCACAAGGGTGAGTATAATAATACCTAATAAGACACCCCAGAAATACCAAATAAAATGAATCAAGATTAGTTAGTCGATGAAACAAAAGTATGTTAAAAATGATATGATACATAAATATAACCAAAGATATGTCAGATATACTCATAAATGACTATGATTTGCAAGAGGTCACAACCACTTCCATCCATAGATCTCCTGTGAGGTATCAAGGTAACACTCATCTAGGTGATTACACACCATGAGCCCTTCTATACATGATGAAACTCAACCATGTTATATCACTCGTTAGGTATCACTATGTTTATGGTCAATCCCTTATATCCCAAATTTCACTCTTATTTAGGAGGAATTTCTTGTGGGTCTATACTACCACTGATGACACTCATCCTAGATGTAACACTCATATGGGAGGAACCACTCCTTGAACTATACTTCCAATGATGATAGAAATCATAGAGTTCATTCCCATATGGTCTATCTTGGAAGAATAATATAGGAAACCAAGAGGGTTCACCCAAGATACACACTCAATTAGACTAATTCCCCATTGGAAAAAGAAGGATCACTCTCATACTCTCAATGGGATAAGATCATGATACACAAATAGGGGGTCAATGCCCAGGGAACACCAGGGGACACCAGAACATAAAAGAAACACCCCCATAGCTATGGTATCAATGATTATATAATTGTCGATCAAACAAATTATTCATACCCTAACTAGGTAAATACTGAAGGAATATGAGGATCACAATACAAAAAATAGGGTTCAATGCCTTGGGTTCATTAGGGGGACACCAAACACTTCCGGAAACATCCTCTTATATAGGGGATCAATAGTTGTGAATGTTTTCATCATGACATCACCCTTCTTAGGGAAAGAAGGAAGTATATGAGGACCACTCTGGGCCTCTCAAAGGGAAACAAGCTTCAAGACACTAAGGGATCTGTCAAAATTGAATGGGAAAAATATATATAGAATAAGGGAGATCCTCTACACTATACAGAACATCAAGAAGTTGTGTAGGGGTTACCATTTATGATGATAATATGATGATTCACTGAACCATCGTAGTAATAAATCCAGGGAACACAATTAACTTATACTTATTATGCATCACTAAAAGAAGTTTCCAACTTAAGTCACTTCCTATCATTTCTCAAAAGACAATATATAGGTAACCACCACATTATATACAAAAAAAACTCATGATAGGCTGATTGCAGTAAAAAATCAATGTTTATCCTAAAGTGTGATGAGAACACAATGCTTATCATAGGTCCATCGGGATAAAACATCAATCCAGCAAAATTTTCTTCAAAATTTAAATTAATAGATAAATATATCACACCATTTTGATCCTTTTAGAAAAATAATTGCATAAGATATTCACATGCCCAAATCAGATATCTGGTGAAAAAAATATTTCGATGTAACACATACGTACATCACTTCGTGGGATCGATCCATGAGTCGAAATTAAACACGCGATATTTTTCTCAAAATTTCTATCTCAGTATCATAGTTTTGATTTCCTAGATGGTTCATCATTATGACATCCTATGAAGAAGTTACATAATATACTATATTCCATAATAATAATAATAATAATAATAACAATAATATAATATAATTATCGGGTGCATCTTGGTTTTTTTCCACAAGTTATAAAAAGGTATAGAATATTCTTTATGAATAGGGAATCTAGAAACTTGGATCATGATGCCATAGACGGATCACCAATATGACTTCACATAAAAAAGTTACCAACAATTAATGATTTAATAATAATAATAATAATATTTTATATAATTTTTTAAACCTTATTTCAATGGAATTGGTGCATGAACAAGATTTCCCCTTCTCTCATGCCCATCATGCACCATTTATTTCATTTTCATATAATCCATTTTAAATTTTTATTATTATAAAAATTATTTCCTATTTTTTGGGTGATGTCAAGCCATACTCCCAACTCCCCTTCAAGCCTGAGCAGCTTGCACACCTAGGTAGAAATCCCTTTTAATTTTTTTAACCCCATTTTTATAGTATTATTATCATTAATAATAATATCATATTTCAAATCCCCTTATAGAGATTTATATCACACGTACAAGGATATAGAAAACCCTCTATCTCTTTATTATTATAATTATAATTATTATTAATAAAAATAAAATTACTTTTGTTAATAAAAATAATAATAACACACAGTAGACTCCATTATCATTGTTGGATAGATTCTAGCCACTCGATTCTTAGAAACATCCATAATTTCCCCTCTTGGATTATCCACTAAATCCAACTTACAAGCCAAAGATACCCGATATAAATTTGGGTTCCCTTCAACACCACTATACCATACCCGTATCTATAAAATAAAAATCCAAACTCATGACAGTGAATGTTATGCTAAATAATGAAAGCTCAATTATAATTATTCTTAGATATTATTGAATCACCATTAAATTGATTACCGATAGAAAATGAAGATAAGTGAGAGAGAAAGGGACATAAAATGTGATAATCATATTTATCTGATGTTCCCTCGGCCAATTATTGATAGGTGCATATTCATGGGTCATAAAAAGGAATAAAAAATAAATAATTGATTTAAAAAAATAAAATTATTGAATTGGATTAAGCAAAGGGCTGATAATCCTAGATCAAGTAAATAAGATTTGAGTCAATTCTCAATATTTTAATCAAAATGGGGAAATACACAACTTAAGAGACCTACCATGACTTGGATTAATCACTTATGAAGAGAAATCACATGTTGGGTTCATTGATGAGATCAACAAGTTGGGTTGATGTAGGTGATCCTTACGGTACTCTGATTGTCGATCCATGATCCAATTTCCCACCAACATTCCTCCACATTTTCCTCTCAATTCTCATGTTTATAGGGAAAACCCTATGAATTCATTATAATAACGTTTTTTAAAGGAAAAACTTGGTCACTTAATCATCATAGTAAATAATTTCATTTAATGTAATTAATTAATTTATTTGTTCCCTGGATGACATTAAAAAAAATTCCCAATTCTAATAGGGAATATGTTTCACCTAGGGTAAAAACCCTGTTGTGAAATCAATGGTTGTATTAGATATCTTAACAAGACTCCTTTTAGGAGTTGTTATACTCTTTTAGTAAAATTACATGCATGGGATATAAAATATATTTAATATTTTTTAAAAATTATGTTCGGGATCAATAGTATAACAACCCTGCTCTTTATTACAGATTTTAACATGAATTGTTACAAAAATTTTCACATTAGTCAACTCTAAGGATCGAAAGGTCTAGTTTATCGTGAAATTAGGAACATTTAATAACAACTTAAAAGAGAAAATACAATATCTTTATTGAAAACTTCATCTACATGACCAACTAATTCCTTCGTACTTAACACTACATGGGATTACCTGAGGACATACATAAGAATGCGGTGAGCTATGAAGACCAATTAGGTATTAAAAAGTTCATAACATGAAGAATAAAATACATGTTAGGAAATAGGAATATCAATGGATCATAAGAGAATCATGAACATAAAGGCAAGATTTAGCATGATTATCATAACATGGAAATGTGGCAATAACATAAAACATAGTATTAGCATGAGAAAAGGCTCATTGAACATGGATTAGAATGAGTAAACCTTTATTTCACACGAATTATAATTATTAAACCCTCATTTAATAAGGCATATCATGATGTTAAACGTTACCCAATTCATTGGTGCGCTATCAAGGTGTACCCTTCATCAACATTTCATTTCATGGATAAGTGTGCCACATGAATCATGTAACATGGAATCATTAAAAATCATATGTTATTCCACGATAAATTAATGAGGAATACATACTTGTTTTAGCAATAAATATGTATATAGGCATAAAGGTTAATACCCATTATAGATAAATGGGTATGGTATTCACTAGCCGATGATTTTGGCTTGGAAAATCATGGTGCAATTTCAACAGCATAACATTATATCATGGAAAATCATAAGCTTGGTTGATGAAAGATAAATTGGTCTCTAATAATTTATACAAAAAATATAAAGTAATAAGATCATGTAATATAATATTCCAACATGTGAAATTGTGTTTTGATTCACAATAAGGGAGAAATACATGAATGGAAATAAGAAGAGAGAAATCCATTAAAGAATTTTGGAATGCTAACTAGTGTACATGGATAGAATTAATGAGAGATAAATTGGTATATTATCATTGAAACATAAATAGGGATGTATTTGGGAGGTGTGAAATCATACAACAAAATTTTTAATTTAAAATAAAAGGGCATAACATCATGACAAAACATGGTAAAAAATGAAAAAGGAGGGAACCCTTACTTGAGTGTGTGACTTGAAAAGCTTGAAGAGGGAATTATTGAGAGATTTGGGATCCTTGGGAGGATTTTAGAGATGTGAGGTCAGATTTTAGATGTTCTCGGAGGATTTTTAGTGAATAGAATTTCGAGTTTGGGTGGGTTTATATAAGAAATGAGAGGGGAATTCTTTTATATTTCACATACTTATGTTTTCGAACCTATATAATTAAATTATCAAAACCAAAAAACTTAACATGGGTTTTTCCCATGGTTTTTCCAAATAGGAGTTGAAAAAATTAATTTATAAGTCAAATGTCAGAAAATATTAAAATATTATCCTTGTTTTTATAGAGGCGAGTCACATTATTAAAGAAATGAATTTAAAATCATAAAGTATATTATACATATTAGAGGATTAACTAAGGCTTTATAAAATAAGTAAAAAAAATCTAAAATCATATATTTTAATGGGAAAAAACGTATTTGTCTCATAATATGAATTATAGTATTTATTACATAATTTTGGTATCATTATGATGTCATAAAATACATATTTTATTCATATGGTATTTAATTATTTCCAAAAAATTCAAATGTCTCAAGAAATTATGAAATATTCACAATTGGATAATTTTGAAATATTTATTCAAAAAATAATATTCATTTTATCCAAATAATTTTCTATATATTTTAATTTTTACTTTTAATACGAAAACTGACATTTATTGAAAATTCACGAGTTTTGAAAGAAACTATTTTCAAACATTAATAAAAATTACATTTTACGTCATAAAAATTATATACCCATTTATTAATCATAAAATTAATTTTATAATAATATTTTATTAAAAAATTATTTATTTTAAAATTCATTTATTACTTAAAATATTTTTTTAAAACATTTTTTGTTTTATCGTATGAAAAATATAAATGTTATCAAACTAATTACCTAATCATATAAAGATAAGGAACTGATATAATAATTATTTATACGAATTTTTTTATACTATTATTAATAAGATCATATTTTAATATGATGTATATATTTCTCAAAAGTACCATTTTTACCTGAAAATACAATTTATCAATTTTTTCACTTTTTAAGAAAGACAATTTTCATAAAGGAATTGATGGAATAAGAATTTTATTTATAAAAATGGATTAAAAATAATTAAATAATACCTTATTACATAACCCCTTATAACATCCATGGAATATCTAAGGGTAAGGAGTGTTATGGTGACAGACTCCTAGGGTGGCTCAGATAACATCGCCCAGGTGGTAATCTTTATAAACTTGAACTTATCCTGTATGTGATTCCGTTAAAGCTTAATGTGTTGAATCTTGGCTTGGTATTTCTCATGAGTGAAGCCTAGTGATTCTACCTAGTTTCCAAGATCTTAAAAAATGAGTTTCGTACGACCTGAGTCTACTGGATGAGGCCATCCTCTCCTCTTTCTGTGTAAAAAGGAAACTTTTTAAAAACCATAAACTTATATCTGTTGTGTAACCACTAATAAACTTCTATATTATCAATGGCAATGATACTTAATGGTCATTTAAACCTAATAATAATAATAAAATAGTGCATGTTTTTTATATAAGACACTAAAAGAAAGGGAATATTATTAATAAATGATCAGGTCGTCACAACATTCCCCCCTTCAGAAGTTTCACCCACAAAATTTCCTTTTCCCACACTAAAACAAATGAGAGTAACTCTTCTTAATCACTTCCCCTGGTTCCCACATTGCTTCTTGAAACTTGTTGTTTCTTCTCAGCACTTTGAAGAGGGGGAACTGTCTTATTTCATAGAACTTTTTCCCTACGATCTATGACCTTCACCAGATTCTCTTCCTAGGATAGTTGATTCTCCAATTTTACCACCTCTCGATTGAGTATATGTGATGGGTCAGGTATGTACTTCTTCAAGAGTGATAAATGGAATACATCATGTACATGAGATAGGTTAAGTGGGATTTCTTGTTGATATGACACTACTCCAATGCAATCAAGGATATCAAAAGGGAAAATATACCTTGGACTAAGCTTTTCTTTCTTCCCAAATCTCATAACTCTTTTCCATGGTGTTATATAGAGTAATAACATGTATCTAATATCAAACACTAGGTCTCATCGACAATTATCATGATAGATCTTCTTTCAACTCTGAGTAGCTTTAATGTTCTTTTGTATGGTATTACCTTTCCACCATTTCATCGATAATTTTTTGACCATGACATTTTCTCTCCCTAACTTCAACCCAACATGCTAGTGATCTACACATCTTCCAATAAAAGGCTTCATAAGGATCCATTTGGATGCTTGACTGGAAATTGTTGTTGTAGGAGAACTAAACAAGAGGAATATATTAATCTCATCTTCCTTTGAAGTCCTTTGATCATTCTATCAGCATGTCCTCATGTGTTTGTATAGTATTCCCAGATAGTCCATTAGTTTGAGGATGATAAGTCGTACTTAAGTTTATCTTTTTATTCAGAGCATGTTGGATAATCTTCCAGAACATAGAGGTGAATCTTGGATCTTGATTGGATACAATCGATAGCGGTACTCCATGTAGCCTTACCACTTCTCGGATTTATATCCGTGTGAGTTGACCCAATGAGAAATCCTACAAAATTTCAATGAAGTGTATAGTATTTTTAAAATGATCCCCAACAACTAAGATAGACTCTTTTCCATTGGAGGTATTAAAAATCCTGGTATCAAAGTCCATGGTGATGTTATCCCATTTCCATGTTGGTATGGGTAATAGTTTCATCATCCCCATAGACTTCTTCCTCTTGGAATTCACATGATGACATACTAGGAACTTTAATGTATACTCAATTATCTCTTTCTTCATGCTATCCCTCTAATAATAATCTTATAGATCTTGAAACATCTTTGTGTTTCCTGGGTGAATGGAGAAATTCTAACCATGAGGATCATATAAAAGTTATTTCTTTGAAATCGAATTTGATAGAACACATACTCTTGATCCAAATATCACAATTCATTCTTCATTAACATTGAACTGTATGGATTTCCCTATTCTAATAATTTCCACTTTATTCTTAATTCCCATATATTCCTTTTGATCATCCATTATCCTTTCTAAAAGAGACTATTGATAAATCATTTGTGAAAGGATTGATGATGTTCCCTTATTTATGATTCCCATGTCTATCTTTATCAAATCTGAAAATATTGGATCATTATAAGTACTCATAAATGAAAGAGTTTCTAGATCATTTCTTCTTAGAGCGTATGCTATATTATTCTCTTTCACCATAGGGTACTGAGTTGAGAAGTCATAGTCTTTGATCAACCCTAACCACATTCATTAGTGCATATTCAAATCTTTTTATGTGAATATATATTTTCAGAATTTATGATCTATATATATTTCACATTTTCCCCAAAGAGGTAATGTTGCCAAATTTACAAAGAGAAGATCACTACATCCAACTCCAGATCATGTTTTTGGATAGTTATTCTCCAGAAATATCAAATTCCTTAAAGCATTGGAAAGGACTTTTTTATTTTTCATCAACACACATCCTAGGACCTTCTTTGAAGAATCACTGAATAACACAAAAGGTTCTCCACTTATGGGTAATGTGAGCATAGTCACAGTGATAAGACTCATTTTCAACTCCTTGAATCTCTCTTCGCATTCATCATTCCAAAAAAAACATGACTCCCTTATGACTTATATTGGTAAGAGGGTTTGAAAATCATTAGAAAATTCTAAAAAATTGGCGATAATATCCTACTAACCCTAGGAAGATATGGATATCTTTCACAGATGTTGGCCACAACCATCCCTCAATTTAATTTTTCATAGAGGGATCCATGTATATCCCATTTCTTGTAATGATATGACCCAATAATGGGACATCTTTCATCCAAAACTCACAATTTTTGTACCTTGCATAGAGCTTCTCCTTTTTCAAGGTCTCTAGTATAGTAATTAAATACTCGTCATGCTCTTCCTTGGTTTTAGAGTATATTATAATATCATCTATAAAGTCTACAAATTTTTTTTTTGAGGTAATATATAAAGACTATATTCATCAAGTCTACGAATATTGATAGAGAATTAGCAAATCTGAAAGGAAATAAAATAAATTCATAGTGCTCATACCTTTTACGAAAACCAGTCTTGGGAATATCCTCATTCTTCACCCTTACATGGTAACATCTCGACCTCATATTCACATTGGAGAAGTATTGTGCTCCATGTAGCTCATTAAACAATTCATCATTTCATGGAAAATGATACTTGTTCATTATCATGATTTTTTAGATCATGATAATCAAGGAAAAGGTGCATTGACCCGTCCTTCTTCTTGACAAAGAGGAATGGTGCACCCCATGGTAAAGAGAATGGGTGTATAAACCCTTTATCTAGATTCTACAATAGTTGTTCTCTATATCTTCAAACTCCACAATAGCCATACTATATGATTTATTAGATGTTGGAAATTCCCCAAGTATAATATCAATCAAGAATTTAACATCTCTTCTATGAGGAAGAATAAACAATTCCCTGGGAAACACATCAGTGAATTCCCTCACAATAGGCATGTATTCGATGATGGTTCCTTCCATATACTCAAGCATCTGATAATGATATGCATCCTCATAGGGAAGTAATATCCACACAAGAGATGAGTGCTAAATTAGATTCATCATCATTCTTTCACTTGTATAGAATCTGGGGTCAATTTTCCATATAGACTGTGATTTCCCTCTCACAGAAATTTATTTTTTCTCTATATTGGGAAAGCCAGTCCATGCCATGAATTGACTTAAATTCTACCAGAGGGAGTATGATGAGGTTCTCTTGGATGTTCAATCCAAATATTTTGATAGGGGACGATTTATATTCACTGGATGAAAAACTTTCCCCATTTTCCATTCTCACTGACATCTCTACTTCCATGATTTGTGGTGGTGTTTGGATTGTTCTGTTAAACTTTTGGGATATAAAATAATGCATAGAACCTGAATGAAAATTTATGTTCTATATTGATGAATGAATAAATATAATACTTCTCACCACTTCATTTTCAGGATTCACTTCAACTATAGTGATGGAAAAATCTTTCCCTTGCTACCTTGGAGGTTGTTGGTTGCCTCCGAAAATCCTTATTTTAGAACACTGGTTCAAAAAGTTCCACGTTTCTATGCTATTATAGTAATGACCAATGCATTGATGGTCAAATAGATAATTAATCTCCTCGATTGTAGAAGAAAGTTTTTTAATGGAAATTAATGACGAGGTTCCCTTCTCTTCCACACCTATATCATTTCCTCATCCCCTTCTGGCCATTTCTAGGGGGATTCTTTTTTCACCTTTGGCAAGTGGGGTGCTGGAATTTCTTTGCACCATTAGATTTATCAATAAAACCTCCAAAACTAAAGTCCACTATTCTTTCTTATCCCCATGATACCTATGAGATTCAATGATCTCTATTTCGACTTTGATGGCACATAATACAATTTCCACATATCTATCAATGTCACAGATTTCTAGGGATTCTTGTAGGATAGGTTTTAGCCCACCAAAGAAGAGGTCAACTTGCATTCAGGGGTAATGAAGAAATCGAAGGTGTATCATGAAATCCTTGTGATGTTTTCATAATACACTCTGATTGATTATTCATCATTTTTATTAATTGAAAGGAAGTCCCTTTCCATCTTACCTCAGAGGGTTCAAGGAAAATATTTATCTAAAAACTTTATCTAGAAATCCTTCATTTCCAACGCCATGATTTCTTCCTTAGGCTTTGTAATTTTGATCAATTTACACCATTGATTAGCTTCACCCTCCATATGATAGGAATCCAAAATAACCGTCTCTTATTCGAAACATTTATGTATGGATAAGATCTTATTAATTGAGTTGATCAATTGTTTGGCGATTAGGGGGTCAGATGATCCATTGATAGTAGGAGTCCATTGTCTCATGAAACCCTCAATTTTTGATTTTTCATTATTGGGAGGGGGGGATTGGATATTCCACTTAAACCATGATTCAATTCAAAAAATGCATCAACTGATAGAGTATCGTGACAATGATTGTGATTCCCACTCCCATTGGATTGGGAATCTAATTAGAACAGTCATCACATTGATCTTCGCATCAGTGGTCATCTCGAGTCCACCTATTACCAGCCATTGTCTAGAATAAAAGGATAATTAAGAGTAAGTATTTTAAACTATTAAAAACATAAATTTAATCCAATTACAAACAAGGATAACTAATAAATTACATTGATTTCCTTGACATATGAATTAATAGGCTTCAATGTAAGTTATCCACGATCTGATTCCATATATATATTCATAGGGGATTTTTTAATTCCTTTAATAATGGTTCATAATATGATTATGAATTTACCAAAACATATGCAATGGGAGTGTTGATCTAAGAGTGCGTAAAGGACTATTGTCATGCACTAGTTCCCATTCGAGTCTAACTCAAAGCGGTGTTTTTGGGTTTTTCCCCTAGATATATCTGTGCCAGATCCACCTATACTTGTTTATATCCAGACAAAGATTTATTTTATTGATAAACCACATAATCTATAATCACCAAAATATAGGGATGTTTTTTATACTAAGTATTATCCTTATTTCTTTCACTAAGGATTTCAAATCCTAATCCCAAAAATAACAAAACCTATCCTTTAATACCAACTATAACAACCTTGCTCTTTATTACTTATTTTTATACGATTTATTAATATAATTCACTTAAGACAACTCCTAGGATCGATATTTCTAGTGTCTTGGGAAATTATGAACATTACATAACAACTTAAAATATAAGATACAACATCTTTATACAAAAATTCATTTACATGACCAACTCATTCCTTCGTACATAACACTGCATGTGATAACATGAGGTTATACATAAGAGAGGGGTGAGATATGAAGCCCATTAATGGATTAAATAAAGAATAACATGAATAATACAATACGTGTTATAAAATAGGTATATCAATGGATCATAATAAAAATATTAACATAAAGGCAAGATATAACACGATTATCAAAACATGGAAATGTGGAAACAACATAAAATATGGTATAATCATGAGTCAAGGATTATTGAAAATGAATTATCAAGAGAAAAAACTAATTTCACATGAATTATAATGAGTTAAACCTCATTTTACTTGTTGTATCATGATAATAAACATTACCCAATTCATTAGAGCGCTATCAGGGCGCACCCTTCATAAACATTTCATTTCATGTATAATTGTGCCATATAGATCATATAACATGTAATCATATAAAATAATAAGTTATTACATGATTAAGTAATTTTGAATACATGCATTTAAGTATTATTCCATAATTATATGTGTATAAAGGTGAATACCCTTTATATAAAAATTGGTATGATATTCACTACATGGTGATTTTGTCATTGAAAATCATGGTCCAATTTCAGTTACATAACATCACTTTCAAGAAATTAATAAGTTGGGTTGATGAGGGAGAATATAGAGACCCAAATCTTGACGTACATGGACATTACATTACTTTTTCTAAATACTTAATACATAACAAAAACAAACACCAAAGGACCGTAATAGTTTAGTGTCTTTGGAAACTTGGAATATAATCTTCTAATCACGGTGAAAGATCTTCATCATCTCCCATAAATATATTCCCATTATTTTCATACCTAAAACCTTTATTTATATCCTGGGGAAAAGAAAACGTAAAAAGGGTGAGCTCAAATGCTCAGTAAGGGTAAACATGGAGAATATAAAACAACCCATAAACATTTGAACGTAAAAACATGAACATGACATAAATCTTAGCAGTACATAAGGCATAGATCATAAAGGAACATCAATCATAATAAAATATCATGGGAATAAAACATGTAATTGTGGAAAAAAATTAATAACATGATATTATTTCCATAGTATCCAAGGCATTGCTGCCAAGACCATCTTGGTGGACAAAGTCCCTTTCTGAATCGAGTTCACTCCTCGTTCCAGTCTTGTATCACGGAACCAGATTAACTTACCATTCCAGCCATGTTTATCTCATGAGATATAAATCTTTACCCAATGAATTGGAGAGAGATATAGGTCCCACCCATCTCATAATGAAATCATTCTTACTTTTTCCACAAAATAAACATAAAACATTCATCATAACCCAATGAATAAAATGGGTTTCATAAACATCATACCATCATCACATAATCCATATAAAACAAATGGATGTCATTTATTAATAAGAAAAATAAAATCATGTAAATAATAGAGACATTATACTTTAAAAATAAACATGCTAAATAATGTCATCTTAGATGGAAAATAGTTTTGATAAAACACTTGAAATGAATGCTTGAGGAAAATATCATTTCTTCTAAAAAATAATTTTCTTTTCAAAAAATGCCACATATTTTTAAAAGAAATGGATTTTATTGAAAATAAACATGAAAACTTGTATAATAAGCTTCATGAAAGTTATGAAACTATAAAAATCCGTTCATTCCATATAATTTAAAAAACATCCTCCTATTACTTTTGTTGGAAATGTCAAAAAGTACCATGTACAGTAAACAAAAGAAAGATTCCTTCCATAACACAAAGTAAAAGTCAAAAATGGGTAAAAATGACTTTAAAAATACATGGATGAATAGTAAACACTTTATGAAAAACATTTTATGGACCTGGATGAAAAATATAACCACAGTAAATACATACATATAAGCAATCTCGGATAAAAATGAGATTACAAAATTATCCCTTACCTTAGGTCCAATTTCATCTGTACGTGTCTGAAACTCTTGTATAGTGGGTTTAAACATATTATTAACTTGTAAAAGATCTATGATAATATTTATGATATCATATATTATTCACTTATTACTTTATATTACCCGTTCTTTTGTCAATTACATGTTAAAGCAGCGTTTTGGGTAAAATATTTTCATTTATCATACGTGTTTGGACTTGTTGTTATTGATATTATTATTAACTATATCTTTATTTAATTAATTAAAGAATTTAAAACATGATTTATATATAATATATATTCAGTATATATATATAATAAATATATAAATGAAATGAAACACATTGTTCATGGAGACGGTAGGTCGTACGTACACATGAACGATGTTTTCCTTTCCTTATTGACTTGAATGGAAGTAAGTAGATGACATATATATATATACATAAATCCAGTAGCTTCATTATTTCATATATTTCATTATTATTCATTATATATACTTTATAATTATTCTTGAATGGTTAACATAGAGAATGAATCTCATCGCGTCGTGGAGGCGGTAATCCGTACGTACGCCCGAGCGATTATATAGTTCCCATAATTATTGAATGGAATTGGAGTTGATGATATAATATCTTAGAATCATTATGATATCATAATAACCATCTATAGTTATTATTTACACCATTATACCCATCCAGGTAAGGTGGTGGTGGAAAAACAGATTACATCACAGCGTGGAGACGGTATTCCGTACGTACACACGCACAGTGATTTCGTTTTCTGTAGGATGGATAGAAGGTGAAATGGGGTTTTCTCATATTTATAATAACATATAAGTATATTAGTGATACTGATGTTATTACTTTATAATGAAAAAATTAAATAAGAATAAGTTTAAGAAGAAAGAAACTTGAAATAATTGGTAGAAGAGATTACTTCTTCTTCGACGCACCTCTTTTAAGCTTCCACTTAAGGCACTAGAGTTGGTCCTTTGAGGAGAAAAGAACCTCTATAATGATTCTAGGGAAGTTTATAATGGAAATTTTCAGGTTTTGGCTGAGCTTGAAGGCTCAAAATTTTGTAAAGAGAAGAGGGATGAGGTGCCTTTTTATAAGGGAGGAGAGGGTCACTTTCGGAAAAGACATAAAATATTATTTTATAATAAAGTCATATTCAGTTTATAATGGCTCCAAAGTGACTTATCTCGAAGATAAAGTGGTTATGGGTCGAAATATTCTCATCACATAGGTTTTATACAAGTTTATGTTACTATTTTAACCTTATCATTTAGATTTAACTCTAAATTAAATAATTTAACTTTTACCATGTCTTCTTGTTTTCATACACTATATGATTAATAAAGTTACTATAACAAGCCAAAAGAACCCCAAGTGGTTCATTATTAATATATATAACCTTATATAAGTAATGTTTCCGAATTATAGATTTTTAGTAATATAATAACAATTAATAATATAATATTTATTTTAAAAACTATTTAATGGTAATTTTGACACTATTTGGTAATTGATTTTTGTGGAAATTATAACAGAATGATTAGTTCCAAAAAAGTTAAATTAATCAATACAAACATGTCATATTAACCTAAAAATTAGTTTAATTTATAAAAAGTCTCAAATTACATTTATTTGGGTATTTATAACATCAATTATGTTAATATTTCATTAATAAGGTAATTAATGCATCATCATTGTGTCATAAATAAATTAATCTATTTAATGTCTAAAAATTAAAAAAAATAACATTATGTAGGAAATCCTTTTATATTTATAATTAATATTTATAGTCGAATTTATCTTATGTATAACCCTATATTAAAAATGTTTTAGTTATTAAACATTTATTTTAACTATTTTAACTCTTCTTTAAATAAAATAATAATAAATACCTTAATCTAATCCATATGGACCTAAAGGGTAATATTTTATTCCTAAGGCTTTTTTTGGTCGAATTACACTTATCCAATAGAATTATGATATGTGTTGGGGTAATAATAATATCATTTTTAGCCTTAATTTCCCTATTTACTTTTAACCGTGGTAAATAAAAGTAAAAAGTTACTATTCCCAGAAAATTATTTTTATCTTATTGAACCACATGTTACTGCTTGATATTAATCATGTCTCTCAGAGTTTCTAAATTCAACTCACAGAAGTGGTAAAATTAAGTTTTATGTAAAATTGCAAATGCTCCTAAGAGGTGGGTAAAAGACGGTGAAAAGATCAATATAATTTTTATATATCTAAAATTATTATAAAATGAATCCAATGGATTACATTGAACTTATATAGGTATTATGTATCAATTTTGACATAAAATAAATTTAAATAAAATAAATAATCTTTTAAATAAAAAGTCGGTTTTTAAATAGTAACCCAGTTTTTTCACTATTCATCAAAATTTGAAATTTCTCAGAAAAATACCAAAAATTTACCCTAGGCTAATTTTGATATTCCAAATCCAAAAATGAAGTCCATTTTGAATGATAAAATTTCTAAAAAGTGGGTATTACTATTCATTATGGCTAGTTCATAATAATATTATAATAATATATCATTTAGTGAAACTTAGTATTGCGTACAACACACGCTATCGAGGAAGGTTGCTCTGGCGTGCAACACAGGCCTAGAATAGTGTTTGCGTATACTGTAAGCTAATATGGTGTTTTTTATAGCGTAAGATAATCTTGGTGTAGCGTACAACACAAGACATCAATGTAATTAAAATTAATATTTCTCCTAAAATCTTGGGGTGTTACATTCTACCCCCCTTAAAATGAATTTCACCCTCAAAATTCTTCAGGGTTATAAATGGTTTACTACTTGAATCTTTCTTTCATAAAAACCCACATTGTAAAAAGGAATACTAAAACATCATTTTAAAAAGGAAAGTTAGAATCATAATGGTCACCCAAAGTAACTCAGCACTGGGTTTCCACATAGGACAACATAGGTGAAAATATGGATATGGAAGAGAAATCTAACCATCATGTTCTGATGGAGAGTGGTAGAGAACATGGCTTTGAAAAATACACCAATCACAAAGCCATAAATTTGTGATGATTTAAGGTACCATCTAATTCATCGGGTATGAGGGTACTAGGACAACATTTTTAGTTCTCAATATCATTTCCCTAATGTTGAAGAATTGTTGAATTAAAAGAAATATTTACATGATTTTGGTAAAATCTCACCGTTGTTCGTACCTTGAACAATCTCCACTTCATCTCTTAAAGAGATGAAGTTGAATTTGTCATTCGTGAAGTGTTAGCAGATCATGCAATAAAATGATAGGTCATTCCATCTGTCTCAAACAAAAGGTTATCAAAAGTTATTAAATATACATAAGTCCATGTATAGTGAGATTAATCGTATATGGTTCCAAAAATGGATATATACTTCACATATAATGCCACTTAATAAATTAAAACTAATTTCTACTAACCAGGGACTTCCTGTAGGCCAGTGGTAGGAAATAAAGGCTTGTCGCCCTTCAGTTGTGGGTTTTATTCCCACATCCTTGTCCGACGTGATGGGTTGTCGCCCATCCTATGGGTTGTCCTTTTTCTAAAACTATACTATTATAACATAACAAAAAGTTCTAGCCTTAAAAAATACACTCTAATGTCTAACTTAATCTATTCCAATATTTAGGTTTATCCAAAATAATTCTCTCCAATCTCATAGTATAAATAAAATGATTACTAGAATTGTCATCTACCAAGCATTGAATACAATCATTTATCGCCCGTATATCATAATATATATATATCTTGTTGGTCAAATTCCAAACATGTGAATTTCTTAATCATGTATTCTCTTGAAACATGAGTACCCATTGAACCTTATTGAAAACATGTATGTTGTCAAAAGTTATCTCTTTCCACATACCAAAATCCCAAAACACTATATACTCAAACCATGATATCACTTTTTCCTTATACCAGTCATGAGCTAATTAATACTATCAAACATTTCATTATCTCTTTATCCCTTCATTATGCACATATCATCTTCTTTCCAAAAATATCTGAATAACCTTTCATGTTTACCAGTACCATTTAACATATACTTTCAAATACTTTAGGAAAAACAATAGTGTAACAATCCTTAGATGATTCTTTATTCGATAGTACTATTAAATTACCTATACAACATAACTCTTGATAAACATACAATAATTCCACTACCTTCTTAAAACATTTAATGAGCTTCATCATTTTATTCCTCAACACTTCTTTCATCTCATATATCATTTTTAGTGTCTTCATCATCATCAACATAAATACTACCCATACAACCATATTGATTGTCTTCATGAAATTTTCCCTTAGATCATTGGTTTTCATAATACCCGTACATTCCACATTTAAAACATTTAACCGTTATTTATGTCTTAGCAATACCATTAACCTTGTCCATGGTGTTAACTAAACGTTTTCCTTTACAATTACTGGCTTTGTGTCCTTATTTTCCACACCCAAATAATCTTTCAGTTCCTTTGAAACATTCTCCCTGATCCCTCTTCCCACATGATTTACATGAGGGAAATTGAGACTTCTTTCCTCTGTGATCATCATGAAACTCCATCTTTCTCTTATTAGCTAAGTCAGGAAACTTTCCAAAGTTGAGATTATTGATCATATTATGAGATTTCTAATTAGTCATAATAATGATGTTTGGACTTCTAAATTCCGTTTTATTTGGTTTCCCATGAAGAATATCATTTCATTGTCCATCATATCCTCCATTATCGTGAATCTTCCTGTTTCCAACCATTTTCTAAAACCCAAAAATAATATTGTGAGAGGAAAAAATAAAAATAAAGGGGGAGTACCTTCAATATCTAACATCTTAGGATTAATTTTAATATCATTACCGTAACTCTAAGACTATAACGTATAATTATACTTAACCTTAGGGACATCCCTAGACATACCATAGAAATATCATTAGGGATCTCACTAAAGTTTTCGCATCCTATTTTCCAAAGGTTAACTAAACCTTTCCTATGATACCAACTATAGAGACACAAAGATTGAAATACATGGAAATTACATTACTTTTGTGGAATACTTAATACATAACAAAAAAAACACCGAAGGACAATAATAGTTTAGTGTCTTTGGAAACTCGGAATATAATCTTCTAATGATAGTGAAAGATCTTCAACATCTCCCATAAAGATATCCCCCTTTTGATTTCTTACCTAAAAACTTTCATTATATCCTGGGGAAAAGAAAACATAAAAAGGGTGAGATTAAATTCTCAGTAAGGGTAAACATGGAGAACATAAAACAACCCATAAACATTTGTACGTAAAAACTTGAACATGACATAAATATTAGCAGTACATAAGGCATAGATCATAAAGGAACATCAATCATGATAAAATTGCATGGGAACAAAACATGTAATTGTGTAAGACCATTAACCAGATGATATGATTTCCATAGTAGCCAAGGCATTGCGTCCAAGACCATCTTAGTGGAAAAAGTCCCTTTCTAAATCGAGTTCACTCCTCGTTCCAGTCCTGTATCACTGAACGAGATTAACTTACCATTCTAGCAATGTTTATCTCATGAGATATAAATATTTACCCTATAAATTTGAGGTAGATATAGGTTCCACCCATCTAATAATGAAATCATTCTTACTTGTGCCACAAAATAAACATAAAATATTCATCATAACCCAAAGAATAAAATGGGTTTCATAAACATCATCCCATCATCACATAATCCATATAAAACAAATGTATGTCACTTATTCATAAGAAAAATAAAACCATGTAAATAATATAGACATTATTCTTGAAATATAAACATGATAAATAATTTCATCTTAGATTGAAAATACTTTTGACATAACAATTAAAATGAATTCTTGAGGAAAATATCCTTTCTTCTTCAAAATAATTTTTTTTCACAAAATTCTACACAATTTTAGATGAAAATTATTTTATTGAAAATAACCATGAAAACTTGTAGAATAGGATTCATTAAAATTAGGTGTTATAAAATTGTAAAAATCCATTCATTACATATAAGTTAAAAAAACATTCTCCTCACACTTTTTTCGGAAAAGTAAAAAAGTACCACATATGGTAAACAATAGAAAGATTCCTTCTATAACATAATGTAAAAGTCAAAGAGGGATAAAAATGACTTTAAAAATACATGGAATAATATTAAACACTTTATTAAAAACATTTTATGGACATGGATGAAAAATATAACCCCAGTAAATACTTACGTATAAGCAATCTCAGATAAAAATGAGATTGCAAAATTATCCCTTACCTTAGGGCTAATTTCATCCGTACGTGTCCGAAACTCTTGTATAGTGGGTTTAAACATATTATTAACTTTTAATATAACCATAATAATATTTATTATCTCATATATGATTCACTTATGACTTTATATTACCCATTCTTTTGTCAATTTCATGTTAAAGCAGCGTTTTGGGTTAAATCATTTCATTTATCGTACATGTTTGGACTTGTTGTTCTTGATATTATTGTTACTTATATCATGATTTACATACTTCCATAATGTAAAACATGATTTATATATCATATATATTCATTATATATATATATAATAGATAGATAAATTAAATGAAACACACCGTTCATGGAGACGGTAGGTCGTACGTACGCATGAACGCTGTTTTCCTTTCCTTATTAACTTGAATGGAAGTAAGTAGATGACATATATATATATACATAAATCTATTAGCTTAATTATGTCATATATTACATTATTATTCATTATATATACTTAATAATCATTCTTGAATGGTTAACATGGAGAATGAATCTCATCGCGTCGTGGAGATGGTAATCCGTACGTACGCACGAGCGATGATATCATTCCCATAATTATTGAATGGAATTGGAGTGGATGATATAATATCTCAGAATGAGTATGATGTTATCATAACCATATATAGTTATTATTTACACCATTATACCCATCCAAGTAAGGTGGTGGTGGAAAAACAGATTACACCACGGCGTGGAGACGGTATTTCGTACGTATGCATGCGCGGTGATTTCATTTTCCCTAGGATGGATAGATAGTGAAATGGGTTTGTTTCATATTTATAATAAAATATCAGTATATTATTGATACTGATGTTATTACTTTATAATTAAACAACTAAATAATAAGAAGTTGAAGAAGAATGAAACATGAAAGAATCGGTAGAAGAGATTACCTCTTCTTCGACGCACCTCTTTTAAACTTCCACTAAAAGCACTAGAGTTGGAATTTTGAGGAAACCAAAACCTCTATAATGTTTCTATGGATGTTGAGAAGGGAAATGGGCAGGGGTTGACCGAGTTTGAAGGCCCCAAATTGTGTAATGAGAAGAGGGAGGAGGTGCCCTTTTATAATGGAGGAGAGGAGCACTTTAGGAAAAAATTTAAAATATTATTTTATAATAAAGTCATATTCGGTAAATAATGGCTCCAAAGAGACTTATTTAGAAGATAAAGTGGGTATGGGTCGATATAATTTCAACCAACAGGTGTTAGACAAGTTTAGGTTATTATTTTAACCTTATCATTTAGATTTAACTCTAAGTTAAATAATTTAACTTTTACCGTGTCTTCTTGTTCTCATACACTATATGGTTAATAAAATTTACTATAAAAAGCCAAATGAACCCCAAGTGGTTCATTATTAATATATATATATAACCTTATATAATTTATTTAGATGAACTGTAGATTTTTAGGAATAGAATAAAAATTAATAATATAATATTTGTTTTAAAAACTATTTTATGTCAATTTTGAAACTATTTGGTAATTTATTTTTTTAAAAATAATAACAGCATGATTAGTTCAAAAATAGTTAATTGAATAAATACAAACATGAAATATTAACCTAAAAATTATTGTAATTTTTAAAAAGTCTCAAATTACATTTATTTGGGTATTTATAACATCAATTATGTTAATATTTCATTAATAAAGTAATTACTACATCATCATTGTGTCATAAACAAATTAAATTATATAATGTCTAAAACTTATAAATAAAATACCATTATGTAGGATATCTTTTTATCTGTCTAATAAATATTTATAGTCAAATTTATCTTATGTATAACCCTATATTAAAAATGTTTTCATTTTTAAACTTTGATTTTTTACTATTTTTTCTATTCTTTAAATAAAATAATAATAAATATCCTAATCTAATCCAAGTGGACCTAAAGGGTAATATTTTATTCCTAAGGTTGTTTTTGGTCATATTAAACTTATCCAATAGAATTAGTACATGTGTTAGGGTAATAATAATATCATTTTTACCCTTAATTACCCTATTTACTTTTAACCGTGGTAAATAAAAGTAAAAAGTTACTATTCACCAAAAATTATTTTTATCTTATTGATCCGCATTTTACTACTTGATATTAATTGTGCCTCTTGGAATTTTGAAATTCAACTAACAGAAGCTGTAAAATTAAGTTTTATATACAATTTCAAATGATCCTAGAAGGTGGGTAAAAGACAGTGAAAAGTTCAATAAAATTTTTATGTATCTAAAATTATTATAAAATGACTTCAATGAATTACATTGAAATTATATAGGTATTATGTATCAATTTTGACCTAAAATAAATTTTAATAAAATAAATACTTATCTAAATAAAAAGTCGGTTCGTAAATAGTAATCTAGTGTATTCACTATTCATCAAAAATTGAATTTTTTTAGAAAAAATACCAAAAATTCACCCTAGGATAATTTTCATATTCCGAATCCAAAAATTAAGTCCATTTTGAAAGATAAAATTTATAAAATTTCAAAAAGTGGGTATTACTATTCAAAACAGCTAGTTCATAATAATATTATAATAATATCTCATTTAGTGAAACTCGGTATTGTGTACAACACACACTATCAAGGAAGGTTGCTATGGTGTGAAACACCATCATAGAATAGTTTTTGTGTATACAGTAATCTAATACGGTGTTACGTATACCACAAGATAATCTTGGTGTAGCGTAAAACTAAGACATCAAAGTAATTAAAAAGAATATTTCTCATAAACTCTTAGGGTGTTATAGAGAAATGGGTCTCTCAAAATTTATTAATTAAATAAAATGTAAGGGGATAATGGAACATAATATCCCAAAATGTGAAATGTAATTTAGATTCATAATATTGGAGAAATACTTGAATGTAAATAAGATGAGAGAAATCCCTTATGGAATTTCTGCATGGTAAAGGCTGTACACGAAAGGAATTAATGAGAAAAAAGTGGTATATCATCATTAAAACATATGGAGTAAAGTATGGTGGAGGTGTTAAATCATACAACCACATTTTTAATTGAAAATAAAAGGGTAAAACACCATGAAGAAACTTGGATAAAAATGAAAAGGAAGGAATCCCTTACTTGAGTATGACTTCAAAATCTTGAAAAGGGGATTCATGCGAGATTGGGGAACCTTGGGAGGATTCTAGAGAGGGTATGGGAGATTATGGACATTCTTCATGGATTTTGAGTGAAGAGAAGTGTGATATTGGGTGGGTTAATATAGGAAATTAGAGGGGAATTCTTTAATATTTCACAAACCTATGTTTTGGAACCTATATAATTATGTTCTCAAAACCACAATCCTTACCATGGGTTTTCCCATGGTTTTTTCCAAATATGAGGGGAAAAATTAATTTATATGTCCAATGGCCTAACATTCAAAAATATTAGCCTTGATTATGTGGAGGTGAGTCACATTATTAATGAAATGAATTTAAAATCATAATGTATATTATACATTTTAGAGGATTCACTAAGGCTTTATAAATTAAGTAAAAAAATATTAAATAAAATTATTTTAATGGTGAAATATATATTGGGCCTAGAATACCCATTATAGTATTTATTACATCAATTTGGGCTCATTATGATGTCATAAAACACATATTTTATTTATACCGTATTTAATTTTTACCCAAAATTTTTACTATCTCAGAAAATTATGAAAAATTCACCGTTGTATAATTTTGACATCCTAATTCCTAAAATAATATTCATTTTAACAAAATAATTTTCTAAATATGTTAATTTTTACTTTTTAAATGAAAATTGACATTTATTGAAAATTCACTATTTTTGACAAAAAATAGTTTTCAAACATTAATAAAAATTAAATTTGACTACATAAAATTTATATACTCATTTATTATTCTTAAAATTTAATTGATAATAATATTTTATTAAAAAATTTATTATTTCAAAAATTCATTAATTCCTTAAAATAAATTCTTTAAAAATACTTTTTCTATGTTATCGTATAAAAAATATAACTCTTATCAAAATGATTACATAATCATTTATAGATAAGAAAATTATACAATCATCATTTTTAATTACTTTTTTGATAATATTATTAATCAAAAAATAGTTTAATATAGTGTATTTATTTCTCCAAAGTATAATTTTTACCCAAAAAAGTTAATTTATCAAATTTGTCACTTTTTAAGAAAGACTATTTTTTATAAAGGAATTGTTGGAATAAGAAATTTATTTATAAAAAGGGATTACATAATAAGTAATTGATAACTTATTAAATAACAAATTATAACACTCGTGTAAGACCAAAGGGTAAGGTGTACGATGGTGACAGACTCTTGTGGCGGCTTAGATAACATCACCTGGGTGGTAATCTATGTTAACATGAACTTCTCTGGTAAGTGATTATGTTCAAGCTTAACATGTTGAATCTAAAATTGGGATTGGTGAATAGTGAAGCCTAGTGATGCTACCTCCTTTACAAGATCCAAAAAATGGGATTCATACAGCCCGAGTCTATAGTATGAGGTCGTCCTCTACTTTACCTGTGTCAAAAGGATTCTTTTTTAAAACCTTCAATTTATATCAGTCATGTGACCAATGTTCAACAACTATATTATCAATAGAAATGATACTTAACTTTTCTTTGAAACAAAAAAATATTTCTCTTGATTTCAATAAGACATTATAGGAAAGATAATTTTATTCATAAATGATCAGGTCATTACAACCAAGCCACAAAATCATGTGTCGTCTCAGTGCATGGATTTGAAAAATATTTCTATAAATATTCTAAATTCATACATTTCAAAAAATAGTTTCTAAAATATTTCCCTCTCCATGTAATCTCGTCCTTGAAAATCCCAAACTAAACAAAATTTTGGGGATATTCGGCTCTCAACTAGGTCTCACACTCCCATGAGCTCCCCTAAAGACTTCCTATATCCACTCCTGAATCGTACCATCAAGTAAGAATCACTATCCAGAATTATTAGGAAGGGACTTACACAATGTTAGACTAATACTTATAGGAAAATGTGACCTGATATATCCACTGATCTCCATTGTTCATCACCCTTATAAAGGTGAGATAATAAGAGTTTTTCTTGACAAATTAATACAAATCCATTTGATTCCCAACAATTTCCAATAGATACTACTACATCCTCACATCCACCAGTTATTCTCCATAAGGAATAAAAACTCCAAATCACCTCTTCCCCATCTTTACTAGTGTCACCATCCATCTGTGATCAATGATTATGTGCTCCCAAACATTCAAAAAAATCTATCAAGGACATATTTAGTGGGTATCTAATCCCTAAACATCTCACCATCAACATCCAGGAGTTGTACCTCCCTAGCTCTCTAAAGAAGTGGATGGGTAATAAATTTCCACTGAAGGTAAACTAAACCATACTCAGATGTATTTATTTCTCTAACATGGACATTTATCACACATGGATGTCATCAAATAAAGATACCATGAATTTATCCATGAGGAGTTAAGGATATGGTCCATAAGACTCATTATTTTGTTATGGTGTAAAACCTACTTATGGGAAAAAACATAAACTCAAAATATCCACAGTGTCTTTTGAAATCCACTTATAGTTTATATTGTACCAATAATATAGCTGGTTATAACTTGTATGAAGATCAAATATTGAGAACCACTTTGTGAAAAAATTCTGGTCGAAAAACTCAATTATTATTGGGAGTGGATGCACTTCCACGTGTAACCTAGTTGAAATGACCCCAATCCAGACCCAACATTAGTCAATCATTCTCCTATCAAGTGAACAACACTTTTATGCCTAGGTGAACACAATGGGACTTACAAAACTGACATCTATGACAACTCCTAACTGCAACTTCATCTTATGAATCTCAAAGGGTTCCATCTAATTTGAAATAACAAAAATCAAGGGTGATCTTTCGTGATAATACGTACAAAATAAATATTCATAGTGAGGAGATAAACTTGGAATGTACCTAAGAAATTAATCCTTAGACTCCACCACCACTATAAGAAAACATAAGATCATAGATTCCACTACTCCAAATGTGTCACCTTCCAACTGATAACAAGTCAATCGTAACCAGCTACACATGAGCACATCCTGATCTGTATGGGACCACTTATTATTATAGAGGAAATTTTGTCCCAATAATCCAATGATATAACCAAACTCATTGGTGGAATGAAACTAAGAATGGATAGATGGGAACTGGTGCATATATAGGAAAAAATTATAGGGTATCCCTACTAGTATGAAGAGATTCTACATGAGGCTCTATGTATATCGTCTCCTAGAGTTAGGTCACACTATTTTTAAAAGTATGTAATCATTGATCCTCACTATAGGGTACTTAAACATAAATGTTGAGAAAATTCATCCAATAGTACCGGTAGCTATTTGAAAAAGGGATATGCTCAGCGACAAGTGACTCTTGACTCAATGTGAAATATTTAGCTGGGTTACTGAGAAAACACATTGTACCTCGAACCACACATGAATCCTCCACAAGATCCTACTTATTGGAAAAAATAATTTCCACTTCTAGCTAGTTTACCAAAAAGAATCACTTTCTTCAACACCACAACAGAACAAAAGGACCTAAAGTACATAGGTCAAAGGTACTCCTCAACCAGACCTCAAAACTACTGGCTTTGGGCAGAATTGACTCACTTGTGTAGTTTTGGGTCACATCATAAGAATGTGACTTGGTGGGGGAATTGTACCTCTTCCTCGAATGTCCAAAGTCATGTAAAAAATCACTAACACATGGATCCATAGACATCCCACATCTCTTTTGAAAAAAATAAAAAAATTAGAAAAAAGAGTGGTTCATAACTGTGTATAATAGTACTAAAAAAAGTAGAAGGAAAATATATAATACCATGAAACAATCCAATACCCTCCGTGAAATGAATCCCCAATTCATGTAGTTATCTAAGATTCTGAACAGTAGATTCCCAATTGTGGAGTAGTCAACCAGGTGGGGGTGGTGGTGGTATCCAACCAAAGCACCTATCACAACCTCTTACTCCCCCATCTCCTCCATTATGTCTACAGTCTTGTAAACCTCCTTTCACTATTTTCTACCTCTGTATAGGAGGTCCATCGACCACCTCTATGACTATAACATGATAGGTAGAGAAATATTGCATGCGATGACCACAACCATCATAATAATAGAAACAATCATTCCTCTGTGGATTGATGTATCCACGATGTCATTGCAAATGACAACGCCTCTTGCGATGATAGCTTTGTCGCACCACTACTGTCGGTGGGTTTTTCTAACCCCACACCCTACCCATCTATTACCTAAAAATTTCATGATACATTCTCAAACCCTACACATCACCACCCTTAATTGAAAGAGCAATCCTTGACTTAGTCTGGCAGGTTGCATCCACATCAACCACTAGAAGTGGGTTTAAGAACTGATCAATAGTAAAAAGTTCCACCTGCTGACCATCCTGAAGAAATAAATCCTAATGGATAAGCCCCTATGGGGATGAATCACAACCCATAGGGTAATACATTAAACTATACTATGTAAACATCACTGTATATCATCATAGAAATATATTGAGAAAGAAAAGGAGTACAATGGTTATTGATTATTCCATGTGAGCTAAGTTAAAAAGGACTTGTAAACCATAACCCATTCCTATATGATGCATGAACCAATATTTTCCATACAAATAGTTCTTACATGTACTGAGTTATTAAGAAGCTTATTATTTTTCTATTTAATGGATACATCAGCCTACACATTAACCATAGAGTCCCTCTCCTAAAATTGTAACTCACAATATTTTAACACTGTTTCCCTAGTCCGCAAACAAAACCTCTCATCTAGAAGAAAACTCAAAAACACTTTTCATAGGATGGAATCCAACTATGATACTAATTTTCTTGACCTAAATCACTATTTTCCACTTGGATAGTGGAAAGTTAAGCCAAAACTACCCCAATCCCACCTACATTGGTCCGGGACTGGTGACAACCACTGAGATGGAATATCTAAAATGGGAACCCTTTTCCTAATGTACCTATATATACGCTCAAAATTCCAAGCCAAAAAATGAGTAAAAGTAATAAAACTTATAAAAATTCATGAATACATCTATAATCACATAATTAGAAAAAAAAAGTATAAGAAAGAATAAATATGGGGAAAATACAAGACCATCCAAATTTGGAAAATAATGTTTGGCATGTCCAGAAGAAGGGTACTGCTATCAATGAAACATCAGTATGCACCTCAGTCTTTCTAACCGAAGATAAGTACCACATACTACTAGTTAACCAAGGACTCTATGATAAGTTTTTTCATTTCCATAATATATAACATGTACAAAAATATCCAATGCAGCGGTGAGTACAACATACCCATTATAACACCCTAGAAACACCAAAAATAAATAATAAATAATAGTTATCTAATGAAAAATATATATTTAAAACAATATACGAGACATGAAAATAACCAAGGGTATCCTAGATATACTCATAAATAACTCCGAGTAATAAAATCTCCTCTAAAAAGTTTATCCATAGATCCATGATGAGGTTTCAAGATAACACTCGACCAAGTGAACTCACTCCAGAATCCCTTCCACCCCTAATGGAATTCAACCAAGAGATTTCAATCATCATTTATATATAATTATATGGCCCATCCCATCCATCACATAGGTCATACCAGTTTAAGAGGAATTTATTCTTAATTTATACTTCCACTAATGTCACTCATCCCATTGGTCATAATTGTCGAGGTTGAACTTTTCCTAGAGATATACTGGCATTGACGAAACTCATACCAGAGGTCATTCTTTTTAGGTTTATCTAAGAAGAGTCCTATATGAAATTTTGAGGGTTTATCTAATATATATACATTATATAACTAGTAAACCATCAGAGAAATAAATATTTCTCAAGTCCTCTCAGAGGGATCATATCATGAAAAAGAATATAGGGGTTAATACCTAGGTATTACTAGGGGGACACTAGACCATACTAGAAAATTCCTACTAGACAGGGGATTGATTCATCCTTATGTGTTGGTCACAATAATTCCCCACACCTTACTAATAGGTATCACAATGAAAACTGAGGATCATGATATGTAGAGAGGGTTTCAACATGGAGGGTTCACTGGGTGGGGGAATCAAACTCTACCAGAAACATAATCCTAGATAGGGGATCGACACCCATGTAATTTTGTTCATGCTAACACCCTCTATAGGGAAAACATGAAGGATATAGGGATCACTCTGGGAATATTTGAGGGATATATACTCCATGTTGCTGAGGGATATATCAAATAATATTGACAAACCTCACTCAAGAATAAGGGAACTAGACCACACTATACCGATCATCAAGAATCTACTGAGGGGTCACCCTCTATGATGAGAACCAAATACTACACTGAATCCTTATAGGAATAGATTAGGGTAACACACTAAAATGATGATTATTAAGAGTCATTAAATGATTTTTCCTCATTACATAACCTCCCATCATATCTCAAAATCCACTATGACGTTTACCATCATGTTTTATATGGAAAAAAACTCAGTATAGGCTCCTCGTGGGAAAAAAATCCAAATTTGTCCAAAATATTAATGAGAAAAAGAGGCTTATAATTGGCCCATCAGGCTAAAAAATAAATTTAATTACATTCTATTAGAAACATCAATGAAAAGAAAAACAGATCACAACATTGCAATATTCATTGGAAAACAATCGGGATTGGCTTTTTCACTTGACCATATCAGAAAACATGTAAATAAAACAAATTTTTTTTCATAATACGTACATGTATTGATTCATTGGACAAATCTATGTGTCTAAATATAAAACCTTATACTCATATCTAAACATACGTCTCAATATAAGTGTGATGATTCTGTAGACAGTTCTCCATTCTGACACTGTATGAACAAGTTACATAAAATAATAGATTCCATAACAAAAATTATTATTATTATTACTATTATTATTATTATTATTATTATTTTCCACCGTATGAAGCTAATCAATGATTAAGAAATATATATCCAACATTTTTCTTTAATTGTGTTTCTCAATAAAAGGATTGTGATTCCAAATTTGGATCATCAATCTAACACCACACAAATAGTTATGACTGATTCATGATTTGATAATAAATAATAATAATAATAATTTAATTTTTTTTATTTAAAACCTTATTTAAAATGGAGAGGGGCAGACACAATCTCTCCATTATCTCATACACAAACTGCCCCATTTATTTCCCTTTCATTTATTCCCTTTACACTATTATTATTATAAAAACTATTCAATGTTTTAAGGGGAAATCCTAGCCATGATACGCCTCCCGTTCACACATGAGTAACATGAACATTCAAGGAGAAATCCATTTTAAATTTTTTTCACCCCACTTTTTTTCATTATAATATAATTATCATTAATAATGATAAAATAATTCAACTCTCCATTCCCACACTCGATCTCACTCATATAATTGCACAGACTTCAGTCTTTCTATTTATTATTATTATTATTATTAGTTATAGAATTTTATTATTATTAAAAATATTAATAACATACACCTTATTCTATCATCACTAGTGGCTGGATTCCGGGCACCCGATTCTCAGAAATGTAAGTCGCTACTCCTCTAGATAGATCCGCTTAATCTATATCAATAACCACCATACCTGGTCCAAATTCGATTTCCCATCATAAACTATATACACCTCCATCGCATCCCTAAAATCTGGATTTGATCTCATGGCCATGATCCACTACACATAATAATGGATTCACAGTGATCAATATAGATGGATATCGTCTGATCACCGATAAATCAATTACTGATGATGAACACCGAGAACAGAGGGAGAAAGAGGCATAGAAAAAAGGTGATAATAATCATTTTCTGAAGTGATCCCGAAAAAAAGTAAAAATTTTCAGAATCATGGGTGATTAAAAATATAAATAAATAAATAAATTTTTTTTATAAATAAATTTATTGAATGAGCTCCTAAAAAGGGAAGATAACATCATATCAATAAATGAAAATATGATCCCATACTCAATATTTTAATAAAAAAGTAGAAGTCCACAATTTATGAGAGTTATGTCATTTTGGATCAATAGATTACAAATAATGATCACAAATCATAGATATTGATGAGATCCATAATCTACCTTGTCATTGGAAATTCTTATGGTACTCCGATCATTTATCAATGGTCCAAATTCCCACCAATGTCCCCCCATGATCTCCTCTCAAATCTTATGGTTATGAGGCCAAAAAGTATGAATATTTCATAAAAATGTATATATAGATGAAAAACTAGTTTGGTGTTTATGAATAATAAATAAATAAATTTAATAAATTTATTTCATTATTTTCTCCCATGATGACTTTTAACCAAATCCCCAACGTCGCTAAATATTATGTCGCACTTTGGTTAAACCCTTAATTTTTAACTCAATGGTGGAATCAAATTTCTAATATGAGACTCTATTTTAAAAGTATTCTACTTTATCAGGAAAAAATTGTGCATGAGATATAAAATATATTTATTATTTTTATAAAATTATTACCAGTACCATTGGGCCTGGGAATCGCACGCCATCTCTGCGTCTGGCTTCGAAAATATTCCAAGAAATATCCCAAAGTCATACAAGGAAGAAGAAATATTTTTACAATATTATCATGATATTTGAGGTATAATATTATATTATTTTTATGATGGAATGAGTACGCTATTTAGGTATCTAATGGTTATCTGCAACAACGGAATTGGGTTTACCCAGCGCTAAGGATTTAACAATGCTAGGTAGAAGCGCTATAAAAGGTCCCCTTTATCAACACTAAAAAAGAGATTATAAATAGGGTATTTAAATATAAAAAATAACTATTAAAGGGTTCCATTATTAGATCTTTTTTAAACATTCTGATAATGACCCACCCTTTATCAGTACTTGTAAAATTGCGCTCAAAAGGGGGGTGTTATTAGCATTTTTAGAGGCGCTGATAAAGCACCCCATCTATCAATGCTTTTTTAGTAGCATTGAAATGGGTATAATTCAAAAAAAAAATATTTAATTAAAAATAATATATTAATATATTTATATTTAAATAAATATAATATATATTTTTTAAAATATATTTTAGAAGAGATAAAGAGGCATTGAAAATTAATATATATATGATATTTAGTGATAATGAATTATAAAATAATTTTAAAAATATTACCAATTAATAATTTTCTTATTATTATCGATTAATAGTCATTAAATATCAATTTGAAAATAAAAAAATGAAAAAAATAAAAAAAATATCAAAAATAAGTTTGAAACGTAACCTGAAATTCAAATGATGATAACTTTTGATCTGATTGTCTGTTTGATCTTTAACACATATCAAATTGAATCCTGAGACAAGATCTACTCTGTTAGAGTTATATGTAGTCATTTATCACCTTTTTATGCTAATAATGTCCCATAAGTTCTAAAAAACTGAGGTTTTAGTTGGGGTACCCAAATTTTTTAACTTTCAATGGATTTTCAGCCTTGTTTAAGGAGGTCTTATTTCAATTTTTTGGTGGAGTCCAAATTTATTCCCAGGGTTTACATTAATATTGATATTATGGATTTTAAATTTTATCATTTTTCACAGCTTAATTTTATTTATAATTAAATATATGCATATTTTATTATATTTTATTACAATAAATCACTCATATAAATACATATATCAACATATGTTTTTTAAAATGTGTATTCTAATATATATAAATCAATACATATTATAAAAATTGTATTTAAAACAAAATGTCACCATTTTTTACGTTATAAACCTATATTTAAAATGTTTATATATACGTATATGTGTGTATTAATAAACACACACACACAAAATGATATGTATATATATATTTACTATAATAGTATACATAAATGAATTTAATATATTGTATTTTTAAATAAATCTAAGTATATACTTATCAGACCCACACATACATTGTATAAATTTATTTAAAATTAATTAATATAAATATATAAAATATATATATGTAAATATATATATATATATATATATCATTAAATAGAAAAAAATGTGGAGTGGTAAATGTGTTCCATGTTCTAAGGATTGTTGTAGGGTATGAATCCAGGCGGGGACACATGAGGCTGGAAATTCAAAAAGTGCCGATGAAAGGGATCATGGGGTGAAATGTTCTGATAAAGGTGGTTGGAGTTATATTTAAGGTGTTATAGAAGCATTGATAAAGGTCTTATGCAGGCTCATGGACATCTGAAATTTTTTTTACCTCCATTAACAGTGTTTACTTTATTAGTGCCAAAAGAACACTGTTAAAGCCCCCCTTTTAACAGTGCTAAAAAATCACTACTAAAAGTCCCTTTAAAGTCATTTAAAAACACTATTAAAGGGGGTCTTTAACAGTTCTTTGTTTATTAGTACTTTTATAGAACTAATAAAGGCATATTCTAATGTTGTTAAAGACATCTTTTGTAGTATTGTTTCTCGTGGGTATGATTGAGAGTTTATTAGGAATTGAATATAAAAAATCTTTCAGGATTATGTTTTTATTTTTATTATTATATTGAGTAGTTGTAAGATTTTTCCCTTATATGTGAGCCAACATGTAGCCCAAGTCCCTTTTATTTTTATGAAGTTCTTCGAGGTAATTATATACTCACTACTATATGGTAATTTTGTACACAGTTGTATCTGTTAATATGGAACCCAATACAATGGAGATATTGATCGGTGTATAGATAGTTGAGTAGGATTATACTGGATTTAGTAGGATTCATAGTTAGTATTGATCATATTAAAGTGGGCATGACAAAGTGATTCACATTTTTCATAGTCTCCCAAGGTTGGTATTTTAATTTCAAGTTTTTGGGCCCAATATACAACATCTTATATTTTCATTTATATTGTACACCCCTGGAATGTTTAACATATATTTTCATTCATTTTTCTTCTTAGTTAGATATGTATCTCCTAAATATTTATAGATATTTTATTGAATGGGGAGTTATATCTACTACATATTATATAGGGTAGGGCCTTTGAATGTGTATTATTCCTTCTTGGTGCTAGTCACCGGCCCCCTTTCCTATTAATGTTTGGATTATAGTGGCCCACATGGACCATCATTTGGCTAGAAGAGGACCTAGTGGGTTGGTTTGTGTCACACTATTTCCCATGGGCGATGAGATATAATGTAATTGAATGAAGGGTTACTTTCCCCATTGATTGTTGACGTGGATGATGATATGGTTACAAAGAGGTTCACCATTCACCCTCATGGTTATGAAATATTTTAAGATAAAATCAACACCGACCAAAGTAGTTATGGTTATACCTAGTTGTCAAGATAGAAGACAAGGATTAGTGAAAATTTATTTTGTTAATCTCAATTATTTATTCTTATACATCAGAAAGCACTCTTAGTTGATAAGATATATTTAGTGACATCATCAGTGGGGATATACTAGGTTATATTGAAACCTTTATCGAGTTACCATTGGTACCTAAGAAGACTTCATGTTTTCATGTTAGGATAAGGGAAATAATCTTTTTCTATATTTTCAATATAGTTATCCTGGTTCATTCAGGGGGGGGGGGTAGAACCCAAATATGATGCAAAAATAGTTTCTTTTGGGGTTTCAAATTTGTTCAATTTTTTTAATTTTTGGGACATTGATGTATATGGTTTTCCAATAAGTTATCCTGATTTTGTCCTCATGTTTTCTTAAAATTTACAATTTTCTACATTGTTATAACATGTGTTGATACTTTTTTTACTTGCATTGTCTAGTATAGTTGATTATCCAAGTGATATGGTTAAATATTTCTATGTTAAATCCACATTAATTTCTATTTACCCAATCTAGGGTGTACAGTCTCACCACATTTTTTATCAGATCTTTGTTACTAGTCACCAACCTCTATCAAAAAGGGAGGTTTTCCTGAGGTCATATTATGAATTGGTTATGATAATATAGAGTAAAATGGGTTGTGATATTAATCCTTGTTACTCTAACCATGAAAATGAACTATTCATGAATAATTAGGTATTCTATTCATAGATGTGGCTTGGTGAATATTTAGCCAAATGACGTAACCAAAACATGAAAACCATTGGAAATATAAATTTTTTAATTTTAAAAAAATTCACTTTAAATGAATAAGGCTCATTTAACCCTATTTTCCTGTATCATGCATATAGATATTTATCAACTTGGGCTCCATCCTTTCCTTTTCTTCTTATTATAAAACTCTGTCAAAGTGAAGATATTCCTTCAAGTAGGTTTCTTATAATGACTTAAACTATTCTTCTTATTCCTCATTATTATTCAATTATATTTTTCAAATTAAGCTATTAAATATTATGGATTCCCTATTTTATAAAATATATTTAAGGTTTTCATATTGAAGGTGTTATAATTATCTTTTAAGGTCTCAAACTCTTCACTCTTTTAGGAATAATATCTCTTGACATCGATTTTTTCTCTTTTTAGTAGGTGGATCTATATATATATTTTTTTTATTAAAACCATGAATGTTTGAATGTTTCAATTAAAGTTTTGAGTAATAAAAAAGTTATTAATGAAACATATTATGATGATAAAATAGTTATATTTTTGTTTCTCATTGTTTTAATTGAATGTAGTGATTGATTTCATAAAAGTGTATAAATTCAATCTAAATATAAAAGATAAAGACATGGTATTTATGAAAATTTCATATATGATTTATAGTAAACAAATTGTAGGATTTTTTTGTAAATGAATAATTATGATTTAGAAAGATAATATATGAGGTTTTTAGTAATTTTTTCAAATGATAAATTTGTGTTTGACCACTTCAATCTGAATTTATTATGTAATCTATATTCAATTTTTTTGACTCATTTGATTATTTTATAAGGTTTTAGATGGAATATAATAGAAATAATTTATTTTTTTCTATCATATTATAGATTTTTTTTATTAATGGAATTTATTTATAATGGTTTAATATATACCCTTGATGACATGTCCTAATGACTTATTTATAATAGTGTAGGATTATATTGTGATATGAATGAAAAATGAACATGTATTATTAAGAATGTTATTATTTCATGGTTTTATGTGTAAAAAATGTATGGATTTTTATGTGGTTATATTTATGTTTTAATGAATTATTGATCATTTTATATTGATGTTAAGTTTTTATGTTTTACCTTATGTTCAATATGTTTTATTCCATAAGCTTCAAATATTCATTCTATGGAGTTTTCATGTCATATTTTATAGTGGAAGTTATATTTTTATTTATTTATAAGCATTATAAAACATTAATTATTTATTTCATTATTACATGTTTTTATCCCACTAAAATTGAGAACACTCTTTGGACCTTGTTTGGTGATAGCTTGGGTATTGGGATAGGGTAGCTTGAGTTGGTGAATTACAAATTTCGTTATCTAAATTTCTTAATTAACCTAAAAAACATTTTTGTTTTAGGAATATTATATTTTATGATTTTTTATAATGATTTTTTATGTATCACCTTATTGTGAATCTTGATCCTTGACTTTGTTAAAATTTATCTTACTCTCAGCATATCCATTATAGATATGATCCCTTTATATAAATACCCTATGTCTTGGGACAATTACATTTCTATAAAATGTGTTAGATACAAAACATCCATTTTATTAATTTAGTATAATTTATAAAGATACATTCTTTGTCTCTTAAAGATATTTTATTATTGGATTAGCCGTACCAAATATTAAAATCCCTATATTTACAATATGATAGCTTGGAATTCATCTCATGCTAAAAATCATATGAGTTATCATTTTTCACCTTGTTTAGCATTCAATGTTATGTGTGTATGCTTATATTTTAAATTCATATTCCTATATGGATTATAAATGAATTTATTGAATCATTATAAATCATACAAAAATATTTGGTATGTTATACCACAATCCTTAAGATAAATTTTGATTTTTTGGTAAATATATTCCACACATCTATATGATTATATCTTCTTTATATTCAAAAAAATTTGATTCTCATATTTATTTTTTCATTCATGAAATTAATTAAAGTAATATGAATTTTATCTCATAATGTATATATAAAAACATATTTATTGTTGTGTTCATTAAATATGATGAAAAATTTGAGTCCACCTATAGATTCTACTTTAAATAGTTCACATATACTAGTGTGATATAATTCAATTAGTTTTTTCGACTTATTCACGTATGATATTTAAATATTCCTTATAACTTTTTATCATGTAAAAATGATATAAATACTTGGGTTTTAACTCAAATGAGACTAAATATATTTCTTGATATGCCTTTTTCAAATATTTTTTTGTTTACATGACTAAGTCAAGAAAACTATTATAGGGTGTAATACGGGTCATGTAATTTTTTATTCATCACTGATTGTTTACATTGTACTTATTTATTCGAGTATATATTAATAATCCATTATTAAATTGTTTAATTAAATAAATTAAAACCATTTGTTTATAAACATGACACTATACAGTTTTATTAATGTAATTCAGATAAAAACAATTATATAATACAATAATCAATCAACTATGAAATATGATATGCTAATAATATTTAGCTAGTGTTTGATAAAAATTCCCTTGATCACTAAGGTTTAGATAATGAGTTAAATATCCCTCATGTGTTTCTAATAGGCATAACTTTTTCTATATAACCATTCGTTATAATGTGATATATCAATTACCACAATAGATAAAAAGGAGAATTTTTTTAGTGATGGGCATTGATCCCTCATGGAAAAAATGGTGAGGCATTGATGTAGAGTTGAAAATATATTGAATAGAGGAGTGAAAGGGAGATACATCATGTATTAGATCTTGGAACCGGTTCAAACCACTAGGTTAATGTTAGGGTGGATTTTGGGATACCAGTTCCAACTCTTCTCAAGGATCATGAAATGGGTTCATTTATATCCTATGTTATTTCTATGCATCACACCATGACACCAAAAAGTCTCTCCATAAACCATAAAATCGAGTCATTCATTGAGCAAGGGAGAGATATATATGCTCATATATATATTTATAACATATGTAACACTCACCATACACGAACAATTTTCTAATTATGGGTACTGTGACCAAGGGGAAACCAAATCATGAGGTAGTAAGACAAACTAGAAAATATTTTGTACGAAAGTATTTTGGTTCAATGAAAAAAATATTAGAACCAATATTATTTTTTTATAATCTTTAGTGGAATATAAGTCATACATAAGATAACTATAGAGAGTATATGAATTAAATTTAGTGATATTAAAAGATTTTAGTATATTATGTTTATAGGAAATCTATGTTTTCCCTATCCTACCTGTAATGATGAGGAGTTTAGAAAAATTATGAAATTCATGGAGTTAGTTAGAAGAAATTAAATGTTAATTTTGGTGGAAAGGGATGAAATTTTTCCTATTCAAGGTGGATTCAAACTAGGAAGGGTATAATTTATACTAGTATAGTGAATCACACTATCTAGGAAAGTTGCTTTCTATTTAGGTCAGTTTATTATAATTGGTAATTATTCTAGTTACAGGTGTTACACTAGTTAGGAGTTTACAACTGGTTATGAACCACAAATGTGTACCAATGTGAATGAAAAACCATGAAATAGAGAAGTGTGAAGGTCTACATGTAGGGTATAGATTTTACTTTAAATATCAGATAATCTTATCATTATGAGAGAGGAATAATATTTAGAGAATTTTTTATAATTTTCCATTCACATAAGGCTCACATGAGATAACATACCTAATAAAAATAATTTTTGAAATTTATAAATAAGCTAAGATACTAGAGACATGGGACCAGAGTGAAGAATGTTTTGGAAACATGAGTTCAGTGACTAATGTTTCCCGAAGATTTATCATAAAACAATACATGGGTAAACAGAGTTGAGTGAATTCATGTGAAATTCTCGTTGAATGAATCATACCTAAGTGAACTATAATTTTGGAAAATACACCTGAGTAATGGAAAATACTTAATAGAACATACCAGAGTGAAAGGATATTACAAATAAAAGGAACATTGGTGAAGATATTTAGAGAGATTATACTAGAGATACAAATATAAAATAGTTACATGAGTGCAAAATATTATATCAATCATGTTGAAAATCACCCAAAGCATTCTTACTGGTATAGAAGAAAACATATTGTTGATAAACTGAGGAGACTACCATACAAAGTAGTAGGAAAATGAGGAGTTAGATGATGTGTTATAAAAGAATCATTATGTTAGTCCCTGAACAAAATTATAAAGGAAGTGATCTATGCCTGGAGTAATTTTAGACCAAAAAATGTACCAAAAAATCTAGTGAACCATAGTTATTTCTAGATTGACCAAAAATCATTGATGTATGCTCACAATATTATCCCTTAGTAGTAAACTGTGTAATATTATTGTGTAATGTTTTTTTATAAATTTTTTCATGGTGGTTATATAATTGAAAAAGATAGGTATAACTAGTTGTTATCAATATGTGAACAAGATCCAACACTTCATGATAAAAATTCCAACTAGGATTCACCACTCATCTCACCGGGTGTCACATGTTGCACTAAGTGTTATCAAATCCAAGGTTACAAGAATTAAATCTTTATGTTAATGATCAATTTAGACAACATAATGAATTATAGAGGGATTTTTCTATTTTATGTAATTAATTATCATATTTTGGTAAAAAAAAAATAAGATATTACACCTATGATATCTTAGACTAGATGTTTTATCTGCTATTATTCATTGGAAACATGTTAGCGATGTATCCGATCTATCCATCACTAAGGTGGGAAGAATACAATTTATCTTGATGATAGAGCTCAAAATTCTCTACCCATATATTTGTAAAATAAAATTTACAAGAAAGTGATGTGATATAGTATCACCAAGTATATTTGGAATAAATTAGATAATATTTATGAGTGTGATAACAAAGATATGTATCATAGAATTTAAGGTCTACATGATAAATTTTATGATATTAAAATGTACCCAGATTAATATTTAATTTTATTTTTCAACTATATCATTGAGTTTTTAATGTCTATTATAGGTCTTGGGTAAGTGATAAAAGATGTTTATATTATAAATAAGATCATAACGAGACTACCACCACTTTATAATTCAAAGGTGTATACTCTTGAATAGAGGATCATAAAAGAATATTCATTGGATGATATGAAAATTAATTTAGTTGCACAATTATTTCATATTAATCCAAAAGAAAGTCTAATTCAATCAAATAAGAAGATATAATTTAAATCTATGGGAATTTTTGACATATTTAATGGTAGTCACAATGAAGGGGATGTAGATGAGGAATTTATTTTTCTTGTGTCTCTAAAATTAATGAGAGAGAAGGGTAAATGTGATGGAATCATAAAATTATCCCTCTATTAATGAGATAAAGTTATGAATATTGAAGGATGTTTTCCACTAATATTTTATGACGAAGAAAGTGAATAAGAGGTCATATAGAATCTCCATAAGATAATCCCTCTAAAAAGAGTCTTTATGTATATAAATTAATCCGAAATAAAATTTTAGTGGTTGATATATGTGAGTAAATTAGAAGTTGATAATGAAGATTATATATAATAAGTATAAATAAAATTTAAGTTAGATGGTGATAATATTATGAAAGATACTATTTATATAGAGGAATATGAAAGGGAATCTGAAAAATATTTAGAAGCTATTTTTTATCTTATGTTAGAACATGTTAGTGATCTTGAAGATAATAAAATCGAAAGAAATAGATGTCATATAAATAGGGTATTATTAAAGGTATACTTTTAATATGTCTATTAGATTCAAAATGGTACTGACCAACTATAAAAAGGTTTTAATGATCAATCATCTAGTTAATGAGACTCAAAAGAAAGAGAAGGTTATAAACCAAATATCCATGGACATTCTTTGATGATTTATGACATCATTTCCTAATTTATGGAGTGAAAAAAGTGTGTTGAATTATTTGAAGAATAAGTGGTTACATATGGAAATAAATCGAAATCAAAAATATATTCAATATATTTAACAGGAAAGGAAAAATTTGGAATGCTTTCTGATGAATTATTTCTGGAAGGAGATATCTGAGGAATAAAATATGTTGAAAAAAATATTGAACAAATAAATACATAGGTTAATGGGTAAATGTTCAGTGACGGTGATTATAATACATCAATAGAAAGAAAAGATTAATTTCAGAAAAAATGTAAACAAAATTTTGGTAATTATAGTTATAACATTAAGAGACTAAAATAATTAATAATTATTGATCTAATCAAAAGAAATTAAAGGATATGATACAACCTAAATCATACAGGGTTAGTCAATAACCAATATTTAATTTAAATTCAAATAAAATTTTGAAAAATGAATGTAAATGAATATTTTCTCTTATGAAGTGTCAATGTTTTTCTTATCTTGGTCACATTATGTCTTATAGTGAAGAGGTGGAGAGATATTTTAAGAGAAAACCCCAAAAATACAATAATGAATAATAATATCCTATATATAGTCATATATAATAAATTTAATATATATATATATATCATTAATTATTATAATTTGGGGCATAAGTATTTCGATTGTAGACAATGAAGAAATAATAATAACACCCAAAAATAGTTAAAGGCAAACAAATTCAAGGGAAACTAACTTGATTTTATTGGGATATAGATAATATTTGGTGTAAGAGAATGATAAGTTTTACAACAATACCTTTTTGAAAAGAAAAAATTGAGGAAATATTATTCCTCGCCTCATTTAGGAATCTCATAGAGAGTTAATAAAAATATTGATAAGGTTATTCCTATGAAGATCACTTTAAAAGTAACAATGAAAAATAAACCGTAGATACTCGATGGATTGTGTTATTACCACATGTATGTAAATAATAATCTCCCTAAAACATGATGGGAAGAGTTGATGGAACTGTGAATTTTTTAAATTAAGAAGCATTGAATATCAAAAGAAGTGGCAGTGCTTGGTTAGAGGGTGGTAATATGAAGAAGACTAAAGTACTCTTTATTGGTGGATTTAAAAAAAACTCTTGAGTTTGAGTAAACTCCATGACTCAGAACTTGTGATTATGTTTAATCAATATATGTGTATAATAAAAGGACATATTGAGAAATATCTCTTGAAATATTGGATGTAAAATAATGATCTTTACTATATGGATAGTAATGAATACAATTTAATTTTAATAGCTTATGATGATAAAATCTTATTCCACCCAAGGATAGGACACATTAACTAATAGAGTAGAGAGAAAATATCTATGATAAATGATGCAAAATATATTCCAAATCTAATGTGAGATCTAGAAAATATTTTTGATGAGTATTTGATGAAGGATAATCCAAAATGCACACTAGAAAAAAAAAGGAAATGGAATCCAAAATCATTGATTTGGTTCACATAAACGTATGTGGTCTAATGAATCAAATAATCACTCATGGGGAAATGAAATTTATCATATTTTTATGATTATAGTATATTTTATTGTGTCATGTTCATGTATATGAAGAGAAAATTCATGGAGTTCATGAAGTGGAGTCAATTGAGAGTTGAAAATGACACTAGATGCATCATCAAAATCTTAGGATCTAATAATAAAATAGAGTACACATCTATTGATGTGTAAAAATTACATCAGGAGGCACAAATTTAAGAATGTGGTATACTAATTAATAAATTATAAAAACATGATTTTGAATGATAGAATAGGATAGTGGACAATATGGATAAGACACTTCTCATCATGAGTGGTGTCACTTTCCACTAATGGAAGGAGGAACCTCTGGTTTTATAGTAAACTCAAAACTGAGTGGAGCTAGAAATATATGAGGAGATAATACCTTATTAAATTTTTCATGGAAGAAAATCCACTCTGTGAAATATTGGTTTCATCAGAACAAAACTAATTTAGAATAAAGAGAGAAATTAAGGAATGTATAGTGTTATAATTGATAAAGAAGTATTTCTATGTTTCTCGATGAGGAGTGAGACCTAAAAATGAAACAATAAGAATATAAATAAAATTGTGGAGAGTAATATTATAAAATTCATTAAATATAATGATACAAGAATTAGAGAAGCTCAAAATAAGAATAATTATGTGATGAAGATGGAGAAGTTAGTAAAAATATTAATGTTTTATGAATTTCCAATATAATAAAGATTCCAAATATGAATAAGAGGAGGTTGAAATATTAAATATGTTAAATATACACCTTAGATAAAAAAACGTATAATGCATGTTTATGAATCCAGTATAGTTTTATATAGAGGTGCACTAAAAAATGAAATTCTATAAAAGTAGAACTTACTACTCTATTATCGATGGTGAAATGAATATTCATTATATAGGTAGTGAGAGATGAATCATGTGTTAGATCCATAAATGAAAATATGGATCAAATATAAGAAATCCCACTCGGTAACTGATGAAGTATCCAACACATCATAATATGATAAGAATGAAGTGGATATTTAAAAACAATTTTTTTGATCATGGAAATGTGGCTTTAAATAAGTATGGTTTCATATGAAAAGGATATGAACAAATTATTGGTATTGATGGTAACGAAACATTTTCACTAGTGGCTAAACTTGAAACTATCAAAATCTTTTTAGTGATGGTGATTGAAATGGGATTCTGGATTTATCATAGGGATGTTCAAATAGTATTCATAAATGGTATTTTCAAAATTGAGGTCAGTATAGAATATCATGTAGGAATCTAAATTGGAAAAGATAAAACCAATGTATATAAATTAAAGAACTCTATATACAGTTTAATTCTTCCACTATGAGCATGGTATTCTCGACTATAGTCGTATATCAAGAATATAGGGTATATCCCAAGGACTAGTTAGTTTCTAGTAGTGGGGAGGGGGGGATTAGTGGTACACTATTTTTATGAATTTTTTTCAATCTAATTGTACTCTTTAACTTTTTAATATTTTCAATCCATCTAATGATATTGCATACCATCAACTCATGTACAACAGTGATTAAAGAGAGAGAAAGACACTATATATACAGGGTTCAACTGAAAGGCCTACTCCATTACATAATAGTCACCCACCTAATAAGGATTCTCTAATATAATATCTTTATCAATTATAGTCGATATAGAGTGTATAAGTGTCTGATTAATTATACCCCCAATCACATATCTTTTGAAATAGCTTGTTAAAATTCTAATTAGTGGATAATATATTTCTGTCTTCTTATCCTTCCCATAAACTAAATCTTCTCCCATTATTAGGTATACAGCCAAACTACATTCTACTATCTATTATTGGTTATAAACCCCAATCATAATTCCCTTAAATTTGATGTAAATACACAAATATGACCAGAATTACCAACACCACTCTAGAATAATCTTCCTCTATAAGAGTATAGGATCTGGTGAACTCTTTTACATTTCATTAATATATTCATTAGCTTATCAAAATGGGATTTTTTTCCTTTAAACTCCTTCAAAATATTATGTGATCCATTTCCTCAAAAATTTTAGTATTCAGGGATGAAATTATTCTTCTTAAGAAAATGATCTTCTATAAGTAGACTCGATCTATCTATTTGATAGTGGAAGGTATTAGGCTCTACAAATTATTCGTTAAAAAAATATTCTTCAATATTTCAACCATGTCGATGGTGTATCAATTATCCTCACACTCCATCCCCACTACCTACACAATTTATAGTCACAAAATATTATATGAATAGTTATTTCCCATTAAAACATGGAAAATTCAACCATTATTATGTAGTTCCGAGATCTGGATGGATCATTGATAGAGGAGGTGGTAAATTAGTGATCACTTTTTTTGATTTATTTCCTTCTAACCCAACTTCTAGAACAGTTCAATGTTATAAAACCAATAAATGTCTCTTAAAATATTCCACAAGTATAGTTGTAGTGAATTAGTGAGAGGTACACAATATTTACATGTATTGTCATAAAGGTATACCCCTTTACATGTTTTTTAACACCACAACAAAGATTCTCTATTATTTTCATAACATTTTATAACTTGGTAGACACCCTAGTTATAATTATTTAGAAACCTATTAGAAAACCCAATTTTACTCCTTCCATGATTGTTTAGACACCCCAATTACAATCCTCTAGTTACTAGTTATACACTCTCGTATGAAGCTCATTATTTTGTCTTTATACAGTAAAAAAAGATCTTCTTTAGATAATATTTCTCCACAAGAATGTTGGATCACATTTACTTAGGTTCTTCTTCATGATCTTCAATATTTTATTGAACATATATGTTGGTCTTGAAACTATCTCTAGATCATGAGTTGTCTAGTTCTCTTTTGTTTTTGAATACTAATCAATTATTATCTATTTATTTTCTAATGTCTTGATGTTAAATCCTTTACTCTCTTTTAAAATATGATATATCCACTCTCATAATTCTAATAAGGTTTATGGATATTTCTCTAAATAATATTCATTAAACTAGAAAATCAATATTCATATAATACTGTAGGAATATATATTCCTACTATATAATAAATAATTCCACACTATTTATATACGTACAAAAATAGTTATATATAGTTCAATTTAAATTATAGAAGTTTAAAATAATTTATTGAACAATTTATTCTTTATAACTGCATATAATTTCTAGTAATTATTTATCTTATAATTTGAGAAAATGAATCCCAAAATATATCATCATTTAAAATATTATTAAATACTCACATTTCTGGGGTATTCTACCTTTAATTTCATCACGTTTTTTTTCAATAACCACAACCTTATTTAACTCCCCAAATCACCCAATTGTCTTGTTTCTTCACTCAACTCATTTGTCAAGTGTAGCTATTTTATTTTGTCATGTCGAAATTTATAAATATGTCAAATTTGGAAGCTAATCCTTGATTACTTGCATCTTTAAACATCATGAAACCTATCCTTCTTAAATAACTATGTCATGTATTAATATTAATTCAATATTCATTTTTTCTTATTTAAACATATGCGACATTTTTTCAATTATTCATAACATCTGAAAAATCATATTCCAAGAAAAAATGTGTCATATTAATGCATGGATGATTGTACGAATATCTCACACTCCATGAACTCAACTCAGCTGGTAAAAAATTGGCATGTACCTAGAAATTAACATAAAACCATTAATGTAATAATTCATTCCTATCTCGACTTCTTGATCTCTCTCACGATCTTTAGGAGGATCTCGATGATCATGTGAATACATGTGTAAAACTCTTAAATTCATGTAAGAATGTTTCATGAATATATAATTTCTTTTATGATCTCAATGTTAACCTTAACTCTTATATTTTTCGTGAGTTTCACAATGTTTGATAAGAACGAATTATAGTTGATCTTTAGACATGCAAATAATCACATAAGATTATCCATCATGGAAGATCCATGTTCACTGAAGATCCATTCTTATTTTATCACTGTATGAAAATAAGATCCATGAATTATCCATCCTGACATAATATTCTCTATTCATGTATGATTTGAATAGAAGGTCCTCAAACTCATATAATATTTCATTCATATAGAAGGACCTTATTGAAGTAGCAGTGTTCATATGGATGAAAAACACATATAAGAGATCCATCACATTACTTATGAAAGAACCTCATGTTCATGTATTATTTTTATTCACAACTCATATAGTTGGTCAAGTAATCATGTCATCATAATGTCAACCATAAGTAGTGTGTCGACTCCACATACACTCACACACCCCTCACACCATTGTGCCGCCCCATATAGTGGATTTACCTACTTCTGTGTGCATACTATTTTCATTTATTTTGTATCTTTTGTTCTAATATTTTCTTTAACTCCTCTATTTGGTCATTTATTATAGTTCTCATGTGGTTGGTCATATCTCACACATATGTTGTGGAGCTGGACCCTTGACGTGAGTGGGGATAGAATATTTTTTATTAAAATATTTATAAAAAGAGTTAGTAAAATATTTACCAAATTGTAAGTCTATATCAATTAAAATCATGAAAAAATATAATAATTTTTCATAGAATTCTCAATAAATCAAATTCTTTAATCATATCCTTTAATTGTGCTCACCTAATCAATATATATTTACATATTAACAAAAAATTAAACACTTGGGATAAAAAATCTCCACCTTTTTCTTATCACCAATATTTTTTCCAATATCAATACACATATTTAATATCATATGCGAACTTATTTCATTATCCCCCTTATTGAAAATAAATTTTTAACGAATTTTAAAGTGGTATTTCCTTCTTATTCTCTTCACAAATTCGCATACTCTTCTCACTTAATAGAGGCTTATATAAATTTCTTGATACAATAAGAATTCTATAAGAATTTATTATCAATGGGAATTTAATTAATCAACTCCAAATATACAAAAGCAAACTCAATGTGGTAAACATGATTATAACCAAGATGATTAATATTTTCTATAAAATACTATTTATATAATATCTTATTTAGAAACTCTTTCAAAATATTATTAGAAACATATTTTACATTAGAACCAAAAAATCCTATACAGACTTAAAAAAAGAATCAGAATGTTCTTGTACAAGATGAATAACTTCCCCTAAGTCTCATGCTTTCACACACCAAAACCATCCACCACATAATCTTCTGAATTTATTGAAATATAAGAAGGATAGAAAGTGTTATTATAAAACCTGAATCTTTATATTCTCTAAGATATAAAAAAATTATATATTTACTAGAAAAAAAAGAGAACTTCCTTAATATTTTTCTACAACTAAAATGTTTCAGTAATATTATTTTGATCATAGGGAATTTTATTTAGAAGAACTCCATATGATAAATAATCATTATTTATTTCCTTGAAGTGAATGTTTCAATAACATCCTATAATTTCTAACATGTTACTTATAAAAACATATAATAGTAGGGAATAATGAGGGAGTTTTTGTTCTTTTTTAAGCTTCAATCAGGCATAAGGATTTTCCTCAAACTAACCCTATTAATGAAGTTATTCTCATCACTTTTATTTTGTTTTGATTGAATATATCAATGATTTAATTGAATTTACTTCACTTTAGATGTTCAAGAAACCTAATTGTCTTAAACCCTCTTAATTCTCCTTATAATTCATTATTGGGTCGGTAGAATAATTATATCATCATTTGAGTCATACCAAAATATCTCACATCTTTATCATTTGTCTTTAATATTTATGTAACCTATTATGGATGTCCCATCATATACTTTCACCTCAACTTATGAATCCACTTTATTTAATTTAAAGTCAATATTGTATAACTTCCTTACCATATCTAACTAATTTAGTCATATTATCAAGCACTCTTTCCTTAATGTGTTATTACACTTCTCATTTATATTACTGAAATCATTAAATTTATATGAAATTTAATTATCTCCCATCATCTTTTGATAATTAATCACTCTCTCAACATATGTAATCTGTCCAATTACTTTTTTATACATACCCTATCTTGGTGACCCTCCAATCCACATATTCTATAAACCTCCTCAATATATTTGAATCAATTTTATGTGCATCAATTTACTATGTATCCTATTATAACTTTCCTTCCCTGTGTACGAATCTTAATTTTATCACAAAATACCCCCATTTATTCTTGAATATTTCGTAAAAATGAAATTTTTAACGATGATTTTTTTTACAATCATTCCATACCACTAGAAAAAAAACATTGAACCGAGATCATATAAGTTGATTTTAGTTCTTTATACATTCATAGTGATGTTGTATTTTGAATTATTTTCATTATTTTTTCATAGGGAAAATTGTTTTCTTAGTTTAACCAATTCCTCTGATGGAAAAGATTGTCCCTCATCATCATTATTTTTCTAAAATGGTATATGTTTTTTTCTATACCTAAATTCTTAGATATAACATATCCATCATAAGAAAAAGTAGCAAGTTTTACCAGATAGTTAGAACCCTTTATCTCATTATATTAAGAATTTTCTCAATTAAATTACTCTTATGTGTTGAAAGTTTCTCTATCCTTGTTCAAATTTGGTTTTAATGTGAAACATATAGATTTTGTTTCAAAAAAAATAATCACCTTTTTCATCTATATTTTCTTCAAGATCACAAACCATATTATTATTCTTAGCATACAAAAATTTATCCTTCCTAATCTCATCAATACAAGATATCTCTTTCTTACTATCTCTTAATTTTATTTAACATCATTATTTTTCTACTTAAGTAATTTTTTATTGTCATTCTGTAGAAATGTAATCCCACCAATACATTCTTCCAACTCATGGTTCATTTTCCATTCCAGGTTCTATTCTTTATTCACCATCATCATCATTTATCGATGAATAAAAAAAATTCAACCATAGAAAATAAATTGAAGTCACCATTAGAAGATCTTCTTGATGATGAATCATATTTCCCATAATTACTCATAAAACCCATTTTCTTGACGCTAGAATTTTGATTCTTCTTCTTATAATTTTTTAGTTTTCAAAGCTTCTCATTATTCTCATCATATTTAGATTCTTATAATATCATATTTGGAAAATATTATGAGAATGGTCCAAAACAGTCCTAATTACATAAATTAGTAATTTATTTCTTTTCCATTATACTTTCTTTCATAACCTTTTTAAATAATATTATAAAAATCTTTGAAATCTTATTAACCTTACATATCTTCTAAATAACTGGATTCAACAACTTATTCTTCTATAACAATGTTTTCTTATTATTGGAAAGGATATATAAACTTTTTAGTTTTTGTTGAAATATGGATTTTTTTCTTCTCATTAGAAATGATTATATTCTGTCACTCATAATGTCTCAAATCCAATATTTATTACCGAGTGGTTATTTTTGAATCAAATCAATCCAAAAAATTCCATATATTTTTTTTGAATGATATAATCTTCTAGATTCTCCAAAAAACCCAAAATGCTTCTAAAAATATCATTGAACCATATAAAGTTGTCCACAATGGCCTCATCATCAACCGTCCTTATATCTTAAAATTGGATCCACTAGACTTGTATCTTGGCTTCTTTGAATCTTATATTATATTCATTACTTATTTTACTTTTTTCCTAGATTTCATTTTTTAAGACCCATTATCTTAGTATATATTATTTCAAATATATCTATTAAAATGAAATTTTGATTTTTTTTATATTACCCCATATTAATATTATCATATTGAGTCACCACTAAACCTTAATAAATGGGTTGAAACTAGAATGCAACTATGTATCCCACCTCTTTGATGAGTGATATAAGATTGGGTAGCATCATAATCATAGAACTATAGATAATTTTACACATCAAATGTGGGAACACCTCAAATGTTGACTGAGAAAAAATTTTATATCTCTATAAATTCTTCTTGGATCTTTCAAGGGAACCATCCTTTGATACCAATTAAATATCCTAGATCCGAGTGGATCACCAAGAATGGGAGGAATAAGTTAGTGATATATTTTTAATTTTTAGAGTTATTTAATTTTAATTCAACCTCTTGAACCAATTAAACCTATCAATCCACTCAATTTTGTCTCAAATTTTTTCTTTATGTTCAGTATCTTGGAAATAGAGAGAAAACATAATATTTACAAGTTTCAACACAAAATACCTCACCATTACAAGCTGGTTAGACATCCAAATATAGGTTATACAATATTGAAATAATCGGTTATAAGTAGTTAGAAACTTGTGTTAAAATTCTTCTGAAATCAGTTTAACAGTATAATTTCACTCCTTCTGTAATTTTTTGAAACCCCAATAACAAGACACCAATATGTTATTATAAAACTCATAAAGAATATCATTCTTTATAGTTTAACTAGTGATTTAAATTTCTTATTCTTTAGATAGTGTTTTACCAAATAAAATTGAATCACATTTACATATTTACTTGTTCATGATATTTGATGGTTGATTTAATAGATATGTTGGTCTTGAAATGATCTTCAAATATTGTGTGATCTGGTTCTCTATAGTATTTGAATACTCAATAATTTTTATATCCTTATTATATAATTCAAAACTTCACCTCCTTTTTTATTTTTAATAGTCTAATTTATCCGCTATCGAAGGTCACACAAAGTGCATTATGGAGTCTCTTAGAAATATTCTCAAGGATCAATCATCACTATTATTCAAATCATACTTGAATACATTTTCTCTAGTATATATATCTAATATAAATTGTTTAAATCCATAATAAAATTGTTATAAATTTTTGAATTTAAATTCACAAATATTCAGATTTGTTCTCACAATATTTCTTCTTCATAACTATGTATAATTTCAAGAGTTTATTTTTCTTTTAATTTGATAAAATAAATCTCAAAATATATTCTCATTTAATCTCATCTTAAATCCAAAAAAAAAATTGGGTATTCCACCATTATTTTCTTCACACAGATTTCAATAATCACATCTTTATTTAACTCCTTTAAGATCTTAGGTTCATTTTTATTCACATTTTTTGTTTATAAACTATATATCCTTTATTTTCTCATGTATTAAAATATATATGCATCAATAATGGAAGGTCATCTATGCATGAATTCATCAATAAACATAACATGACTTCTCATTAATCCATGATTGTGACTTGTATTAATATTAATGTATGCATAGAATCATCTTATTCTAAGTCATGAAGCCTTTTATCTATCTTCCCCAACATTATGAAAAGAATATTCCATACCTAGTTTCATAATATTCATACATGGATATTTACATGAATATCAAAAAATATAGGAACTCATATCGATGGGTTGAAACTCAGTATATACATAGATGCCAACTTATAAGAATTCAAGTGAAATATCATGTTTTTTTAACATCATGAACACTATCATGATCATCTGAAGGATAGAAATGGTCATCGGAAGAAACAATATAAACTATTAGATTCATAAAAGAATTGGAATGAATTTAGAATATCTGATATGAGTTCAAATCTACCCTCAACTTCTGTCTTTTTCTATAATTTCACAATGTTTGAAACAAGTGACTTTTAGTTGATCCTCAGAAACATAGATACGCATCGAATATCATCCATAATAGAATATCCCAATTCCTGGAAGATCCATGAATTGTTAATCATTGTATGCATTGAAGATCCGGGAATTTTCCATCCTCATAAAGATTTTAAATTCAATGAAGATATTTACAATGGTTCCCCTAAATCATGCAAGATTTCATCCATATGGAAGAACCAAATAGAAGTAAAAATGATTATAGATAATAAAAATAATCATGGGAGACCCATTATCTTCCCAATAGGAGAACCTCATATTCATATAAAATTTTCATTCACAATATACTGTTAATCATATAACCATTGAATTAGTGCTTCCAACATGAGAAGTGGGTTCGCTCAACATACACACATAAACCCATCACACCATTATGTTTCCCTATACAATAGCTTCAACCACTCTTTTGAACATTATATACCTACTTGTGTAGTCTATGTTTGTTTCTTCTAGAATTGGGGATGACCTCGTTGATTGAAGGTTTAAACATTCCAATCGGTTTCTAACGGGTTTGTTCGTATAACAAGAAACATCCAATGATTCCATATCCATTTGGACCTACTTTACAAAGGTAGGCTCTCATTAGTTGTGGACTGATGAAGTTTAGGAATTTGCATTGGTTGAGAGGATGAGAGGTCGGACTCATCACACCTTTTTGAGGGGAAGTATTGTCTAATCCGGGACTCTCTTTATAGATTTAAGTTATGTTTGTGAATCCTTTTTATATTACCAAGTATAAAATGATCTTTCCTTTAGATCTGACAATCAATGATTGAAATGTTGGAAATTTAGAGAATCTTTTATTTGTATTCGAGGTTCTTCATCGATAGAGAATCATCTATATTTATTAGAGATTCTTAGTCAATGGTATCCTTCAGTACATAAAAGTCTCTTGGTCATTATGATGACCATACTGGTTTTAAAGCCACTCAGTGGGGAACTTGAAGTTTATTGTCATTCAGAAGGACATGGATTATTTCAGAGTTGGGATCACACCCGCTGATGGGCTACCTACGTATCATTTGTTTTGGAAAAGGAATCAGAACCCACTTAGTTTGAGTAAGGGTGTATGATGTTTATGCATGATTGATGGCTCAAAGAAAGATTTCATGATTTCTTTTACACTCTAAGCTCACGTGAGTCATTCTCGGTTTGAGAAACACAAGGTATTGGTGAAACCATACAATTGTGCCAGGAAAGATGCAATGACGGGGGGCTTATGTATGTAAGACTGCCTAAAATAGATGAGGATTAAGATTTACTTCAAGGAATAAATCCATGAATAGGGTACATAAAGGTCTATGAGATTCATGGAGATTTGTATACTCTAATCTTGGGGCTTACTCCTAAGGAAGATTCCCAAGTTAGCAGGGGACTTATGATTGGGTTTTAGTCCTGAGAAAGAAGCCCATATCAAAAGGAATTATGACTGGTCAAGAGACATTAATAATAGGGATTACTCATGAGAAGGAGGCCCAGGTTAAAGGGATTTGAAAATTAAGGGACTTGGGGCTTACTCCTGAGGAGGATGCCCAAATTTGAGGATTTATGACTGGGGCTTATTCCTGCAAAGGAGGCCCAGGTTAAGAGGACTTTGGGATTACTCCTAAGGAGGATGCCCAAATTTGAGGAATTATGACTGGGGCATATTCCTAAAAAAGAGGCCCAAGTTAGGAGGACTTGGGGCTTACTCCTAAGGAGGATTCCCAAATTGGAAAAATTATGACTGGGGCTTATTCCTGAAAAGGACGCCCAGGTTAAGAGGACTTGGGGATTACTCCTAAGTAGGATGCCCAAATTTGAGTAATTATGACTGGGGCTTATTCCTGAAAAGGAGGCCCATGTTAAGAGGACTTGGGGCTTACTCCTAAGGAGGATGCCCAAATTAATGAGGATTTGGATTGTGGATTACTTTTGAAAAAGAGGCACAGGTTAATGGATTCTCTCATCTTAAAGGATGAGGTTGAATGAATGAACTCTCAAACTTTAGTGACATAAAGATGTGAAAATCTCTATGTTTTGAGAGATGTTCCATGGGACTCCTTCCAGATAAGTAATTAAATCAAGAAAACATTCCATAAATGGATTTGCAGAGTGTTTTGAAGACTGAATCTTGAATAGGAAAGGTGAAATGGAATAAGAGAGGTGAAATGGGCAGGAAGGGCACCCAAAAAGAGAAGGGCATCCAAGTCTTGGGAGGCGTGCAAGTACTGCATGGGCGCGCAAGTCCTGGTCATGTAGGTATACCTGCGCGGCACATGGGTACTTGTGCGACTGTGAACCAGTAGGGTAATACTTGGGAAATCCTTCATTAAAGCCTTTAGAATAATCCCGAGGTACATACAGAATAGTGGCGCTAAAATTTTAATGAATAGGTAAGGAGGTGCACAAGTGTGTCCATTTCCCTTAAGGGTAAAACACATAGGCGCGCAAGTGTTAGTGAATTATAACACTTATTCCTTATTCCTATTGTTTAGACTTCTCATTATAGGTAAAAAATTACCTTAGAAGTGTTTGGAAGACTTGAAGAAGAGACTTGGGTGTTCAGAGCTCTGTATCTGAATTCTGGAAAAAATCCTCCCCAAAATGGGGGGCCCACCAGTTGTATTTATAGGCTGGAGAGGACCCCAAGTGGTTTTCAAAGAGGGTGCGCAAGTCACTTGTGTGACCATTAGGCGGCGCGCAAGTATACATGCGCGACGGTGAGGGAACTTGTGCGGTGCTTGTTCATTTGAAGCCTTGTTCATACCTTTGTTGATTTTTGATGTTTTTCTTCAAGGGCTGAATAAATTTGTTCTAAGTAATTTCCCTATCCATTCCTTTAGAAAATGTGACCAAAAGGAACGCCAAAATAATTCCCCCCTCAGAGATGGATCCAGAGAGAAAAGAGGATTTGACTCTGAGGAAAAAGAAGAAAACCAAGGAATATGCGGCAAATGAGGAAGTCCACACTAAATGCTTTATCAGTAGTGGTAATCCCTTCGAATAATCCTGAATTTGAAACCATGAAAAAGATTTCTCATTTTCCTTGGGATTGCAGGGGATTCTTCAATTTCCCCTCTGAGGCAAAGGATTGATCTTCCTTTAAGGACCACAGAGGGTGCTGTAGACCAAACGCAAATTCAGGTTGACTTGGCTGCTTCTGAAAAAGAGCCAACATATATTCCCAGTACTGCTCCTACTGCTATTACACATAGAGAAGAACCTGCACCAAAATCATTGGCAGCCATAGCAACTGAATTTGCCATCCTTCCTGGAGAAGTTGTCCATGGTCAGGGGCTGCAGAATGAGGGTCGCCAAGAGGACACATCAAATGCTTCCATTGGTGAGACTAACCAGGATTCTGAAATATCATTGGACGAAATGATGAATCGTGGCATGTATTTCGAAGTATTTTATGATCATTCTAGGTTATGATGTGATTTAGAAGACCTTGGGCGTGAGTGTTATCCTTCACCTAGTAAATTTTCGTATAATTTACACTTCTAATCATGACTGAAAATAATATGCAGTTCCATCCATAGAAGCTGCTGAACTGCCAATGCCAGAAGAGGGTGTGGACATTGATGTCAAACCTACCATGGAAGACACATTATCTCAAGTGGAGCTAAACCTAGTAAACCCTCCTGAGACCCATCTTGAAGATCCTGTTGAAACTGGGAAAGATGGGGAGGAGTCTTCTCAAGCTACTGATCTACTGTTAGGTAATGATTGTACTAAGTTTTCAAGATAGAAAACCAACTTTCATTATTCTATGAAACTAACCATACTTTTAATTGATCAAACAGAGATATAAACTTCAATGGCTAGAACTGGAGGTGAAGTCTCATCCTCCACCCAAACAACAGTAGAAGGTGAAGTAACCAGGGTCAGGGGGGAAGGAACAGAACATGGCACTTCCTTAAGTGCATTAATCCCAAATTACATGCCCCATGTGATGATGATGTCGAATTAGACCTGGAGGTTCTTAAGGCGCTCAGCTTTTCACGACACAAGGCATGGAACAACATATGGAAAATCATATCTGAAGTTCCTCTTGAAGAGCTGCCATCAAAGATTTTCCAATTGTTGTCCCAATTCGTCATTCTAGGACTTGGAAGTTTTGGATACCAAGAGATCCATAACGTGGTGAAACAAGTCACCTTCAGGAGGGAGAAGGAGAAAAAGTGTCGCAAAGATCTAACCAGGGTGAAACTGTCAGTCAACATCGGCGAATTTGAGGCTGTAGTATCCCGAGATGAGGATGACTATGCTGCCAAGATGAAAGAGCTGAAGCATAAGATCAATGATAAAGTCGTCCAGCAGATGCACCTTCAGCAATAGTTATACAATGTTACTAGGGAACTTGACCAACATAATAAATTACTGGAGGGAGCTCAAACGAATGGTATGAAGGCCATCATGGATGCCAATAAAGCACTCCATCAGGCTGAAAAAAGTGAAGTTGGTCGTGTGCATGAGCTTCAAGTAGCTGCTGATGAAGCTCGGGATGATGTTCATCAAATGAAGACTTATGTTGACAACCTCTTGTAATTTCCTGGAAAAGGGAAGAGACTCCAATCTGTGGATGTCTTTCTAATTCTTGTGCATCAATGGAGAAAATGCTTTCATCTTAAATCACTTGTGCACGTATTTTCCTACCTGCTTTAAATTTTACCTAAGCCAATGGGCTTAGTAAGCATATTTTGGTTTTTACTAGGATTAATAAATAAACATATAAACATTGAATCTTTTAATTACTCAATATTATCTAAATCATACAAAATGTATGTTTAGTGAGTTGGAACTTTACTTTGATTCAGAGTTCCCTTGTCTTTTGTGGGAAGTTTAAAGTCATGCACTTCAGACATAAAGAGGCTAATGTTTAAGGTCAAAATAGATTTGACCGAATGAATTATAATTGACTCAATTCCTTGAAAACATATCTGAAAATATTTTACCACATTGAAGTATGAGAGAAAATATGTAAACTAAGTCTTAAGAAAAATTTGGATCTGAGGAATGATATGAAAAAGAGCTAAAAAGTCATTAGAAGAATTAATTACTAAGAATGAAGTTACCATTATTTAACAAACCCGTTAGGGGGTTGAATTCTGCAGGGCCACTTAAGGGCATTGGCTGCATAGTCAAATAAATAGCATCTTTTGTCTGACTGGTCCGTTATGTAGACTACTCATGCAAGGCCGCCTAGGGGCACGTGCTGTATAGTCAGGCAGAAGAACTCTCATAAATTTACTTTTCTACTTCTAAGAATACAGTGAAAGTTTATGGGGATTCAACTTTTCCAAAGTATAGAGTTTACTGTATAGAGAGAGGTACTTGAATATGGAGAAGATATTTCCAAATATGTTTGTCTAAGAATTGGATGAATGTTACTCCTACGAAGGTCTGACCCAAACGTAAGGAAGGAAAATATAAACCATAGGCTTGAATACTTTTAGATCATGAAAAAGAACATGAAGTAAATATGTTAAGGATAACTATTTTTTGCAGATCCTTACATATATTTTTTTTAATAAGACAAATAAAGAAAAAAGAGGATTTCTTCCCAAGAATGAAGTTACCAGTATCTGACAAACCCGTTAGGGGGTTGAATTATTCCGGTCCGCCTAAGGGCATTGGCTGCATAGTCAATAATAGCATCATTTGGTTCACACGTCTGTTATGTAAACTATTTATGCAAGGCCGCCTAAGGGCACGTGTTGCATGGTCAAGAAAAAGAATCCTCAGAAATTGGACATTTTGTGACCAGAAGTCAAGAAAAGGGTTATGAAGATCTAGAAGTATTCAATATTAGGATTATGACACAGAAAGATGGGTATTTTCCAATGTATGCAGAGATACACAGATCAATGATAACCATAATCATGTTGTGGTTGGATCCTTAATTGAAATGATGGACTTCACTACGTATCCCATAAGGATGGGAATAAAGCCAAACGTAGTTATTAAACTATAGTTTAACGTCGTGCGGGATGAAAATATAGGAGATATTAGTTTAGGGTCATAGAGCTTGGACCATTTATAAGAAATACATAGTATGTGTTTTCATGGGTACTTCTCAGCCAATGGACTGAAAGTGGAATTTGGGGTTAGGCCCAAAAGACTTGGGGCTGGATTCGAGGGACACTCGAACGTTCCTACGTATCCCATAAGGATAGGAATCAATCCCACATTGTTCTAGAAATACCTTTTGTACAAATTTGGTTCATACATGTGAAGGGTGAAAGGGGACTTTAGTGCAATGATGGATTAACCCAAGATAAAAGGTTTGGGCATTCCCATGTATGCACGTAGTTTTTTTGAATGAAACTTGATTGAAAAATCAATTTAAATAATGATTCCCTCTCAGGTGAGGGTATCAAAGAATATTGTAGTTTATTGTCATACAGGAAATAAAATGTTGTACAGTTTAACGTTATATAGAAAGTATGAAAGTGAACCAATGTAAAGATATTGATTCTGGGGATGGTTTCACGAATCAACATTGTAAGAGATGGAGGTTTATCGATGTGAAGAGATTGGTTTTGGTCATGAACCTTGGGAGGTTGCCTACATACCCAGCCAAGAAGGCAAGGATCAAATTCCACGTAGTTCAATTAAATAATGAATTAATGATCAAGTTGTTCTTGGGGACAACGACCTAAAAAATGATGTTGGGACTTACGCGTGGTTAGCGGCCCAGAGAGGGTATTATGGTTGAAATTTTCTCTAAGCTCACGTGAGTTATACTCAGTGTGAGAAACAAGAGGTAACAACAACCTTAACGATGCACAGTTTAATGTCATGTAGGACATATGAAGGGACTATGTAGTTTAAAGTCTTTCAGTTAGGACTATTGGTGCTACACAGTTTAATGTCATGTAGCAGGGACAAAGTATAGTTTAATGTCATGTAGGACATATTAAAAGAATTTTGTACAGTTTAGCATCATGTAGCTAGGACAAAAGGCGGACTGTGCAGTTTAATGTCATGTAGCAGGGATAAAGTACAGTTTAATATCATGTAGGACATATTAAAGGACTTTTGTACAGTTTATCATCATGTAGCTAGGAAAAAAGGGGGACTATGCAGTTTAATGTCATGCAGTGAGGACAAAATATTACACCATTTAACGTCATGTTGGACGTATTAGGGACATTTTTCGCAGTTTAAAGTCATGTTGGATGAAAAAGGGATGATACAGTTTAGCGTCATGTTGGACGAAAGTGAAAATAGTTTTAGGTCATATGTATAGACCATCGTTGTATAGTTTAACGTCATATAGCAAAGACAATGAAGGGGACACAGTTTAACGTCATGTTGGATGAATTAGGGAACTTTTTCATAGTTCAACGTCATGTGGGATGAAATAAATGAAAATTGTTTAGAGTCATATGTGTGGACTGTGGATGATGAAGTTTAACGTCCTGCTGAACGTAAGCGACTTGCTAATAGTTTAGAGTCATATGCATGGACCGTTGATTATGTAGTTTAACGTCTTGCAGGACATAAGGGACTTCTGTACAGTTTAGTGTCATGTAGTTAGGACGTCACAGTTTAACGTCGTGTGGGACTAAAGTAATAAAAATAGTTTATGGTCATATGTATGGACTGTGCATGATGTATTTTGTGTTTATACAAAATACTTCTTCAGAAGTATGGCATTGGTTGGAGTAGTGATGAGTTCTCCATCCAGTGAGATTAATGAATAAGCTCCATTGGAATAGACCTTATGTATTGAATAAGGTCCTTCCCATTTTGGCTCAAGCTTGGGAGGTTTCTTTCCTGGTATCATTGGAGTTCTGAGAACTAATACCAATTCTCCCGGAACTAATGAACGAAGATGAACTTTTTTGTTGAAAGATCGTGCTATTTGATTCTAATAGACTTCCAAGTGGTGCAGAGTGCACAATCTTTTCTCATCTAACCGTTCCAATTCATCCAATACCTTTTGAGATTGTTCATCTGTAGATGATTGATCACAAATGGCTACTCTAAGCGAAGGTAATTGAACTTCAATGGGTAAGACTGCTTCCGTTCCATATACCAGTGAATATGGAGTTTTCTATGTTGCAGTACGGGTGGTGGTCCGATAAACCCATAAAGCATGAAAGAGTTTATCAGGCCATGAATTCTTATCTTTATCCACCATCTTTTGTAGTATATTTGAAAGAGTCTTGTTGAAGTATTCTATATGGAAATTGGCCGTTGCATGATACCAAGATGAATGATTGGATTTGATGTTGTATTCTTGATACAAATTCTTCACCTCGTATGAACAGAAGTTGGTGCCATTGTCCGTCAATATGGTATGAGGGAAACCAAATCTGGTAATGATGTTAGACATGAAGAAGCTAACAATGCTTTTAGAACTAACTTCTTTGATAGGTATTTCCTCATCCCATTTGGAAAAGAAGTCAGCAGCAGTAAGAATATTCTTAAACTGCTTGGCCGTAGCTGATGGGTAAGGTCCCACCACATCCATTCCCCATGTGGAAAATGGCCATGAGTATTTAGCTGTATGAAGAAACTCTAGAGGTTGATGAATTAAGTTGGAATTTATTTGGCATGAATGACACTTCTTTGTGAAATCAAAACAATCTTGTATCATTGAAGGCCAAAAGTATCCAAGCCTTCGAATCTGATCAGACAGTCTTTGTCCAGACTGGTGGGCACCACAGACTCCTGCATGCACTTCGTTCATGACAGCCACTGTCTCTCCACCATGAATGCATCTGAAGAGAACTCCATCAAAACCACACTTGTAGAGAATTTTATCTAGGTGATCTGGGCCATAATAAAGAGTAAAGTTGAGCACACATCACTGGATATTTTCTTTCCGGGCTCTATCAGGTGGAAGTATTCCATTTTGAAGGTATTCCCTGATAGGTTCCATCCATCCCATAGTGTGACCATATGGTTCAGAGATGGGAATAATTTCATTGATTTCCTTTGTTATGGCTCAAACATAAGGTGAAATTGTACAACGGTGGGCAATACTGATGGTTGTCTTGTCCTGATTTCGATCTTCCAAAGTTGTGGCTATATTAGCTAGTGCATCATCTTGGGAATTTTGTGATCTTGGGAAAAAAGAAAATTTCAGTTCCGAAGGAAACTCCACCATTAAGTCTCTGACGTAATCATACAAAGGTATTAGTTCTTCTTTTCTGATTGCATAATCCCCATTGACTTGTTTGATTACCAAGTCTGAATCACCTTTCCATTTTAAGTGATTCACTTGTGCTTGAAGCGCCAACTCCAATCCTACAATGAGAGTTTGGTATTCCACTTCATTATTTGTACCACCATCCCACAATAAGAAGGAATAAGGCAACACTACCTTTTCTGTAGAAATGAGTACAATCCCTAAGACAACTTTGTTGAATTTAGGATTTTCCATTTTCCTCCCTGTTGGACTTCTGGAAGCACCATCAAAGTACATTTCCCATGTTTGAAGACATTCTTGAATAAAAAATATCTCTTCATCCAGGAGTTCAATATATGAAGATGTGTCTTCCACTGAGGGGCGTTCAGCAAGGAAATCATTCAGAGCTTGGCCCTTTATTTGCTTTTGAGACACATACTGAATGTCGAACTGCGGAAAAATAACTGCCCAGCTTTCTAGATGTCCTGTAAGCATTGGACAACTAAGTATTAATTTGAGCGGGTTATTGCGTGATACCAATTGGACCTCGTGATGTTGTAGGTAGTGTCTCAATTTTTGAACTGCAAAGATTAATGCTAGGCAGCACTTCTCAATATTTGAGAATCGGGTTTCTGCTTCAAGCATAGTCCGACAGAGATAGTAGAGGCTGTTTTCATTCCCATCATCATTCTTCTGAGCAAGAAAGGCACCCAATGATCTCTCTAGAGCTGTCACATATAGGATAAGTGGTCTTCCTTCAACAGGTGGCATATGTACTGGTGGACTCAAGAGATATTTCTTGATAATATCGAATACTTCTTGACATTCTTCATTCCACTAGTAAGTAACTCCCTTCTTCATAAATTTGGTGAGGGTAATCTTTTTTCCTACCAAATTGGCGATGAAACGCCGAGTATAGGCTAGGTGTCCTTGAAATCCTCTCAATTCTTTTAAATTTCGAGGATGTGACATACCAAGGATTGACATTGTCTTCTCAGGATCGACATAAATACCATGATGGCGAACAACATAGCCGAGAAATTTTCCTGAGGTTACCCTAAAAGTACATTTAAGGGGTTCATTTTCAAATTATGTTGTTGAAACTTGTGGAATATGACTTCCAAATCAGCAAAGTGATTAGAAAGTTGTGTGTATTTGACTACCAAATCATCCATATAACATTCAACAAACTTTCCCAGAAAGGGTTTGAAGATACGATGCATGGCACATTGATATGTTGTGCCCACATTCTTTAAGAAAAAGGGCATTACCCGATAACAAAACACACCCTGAGGGGCTCTTGGGGCTATAGATTCCTCACCTTCTGAAGCCATTTGGATTTGATTATATCCAAAATATCCATCCATGAAGGAAAGTGCTTCATAGCCAATTGTTGCATCAATCAAAAGTTCTATAATCAGAACTGGAAAATCATCCTTAGGATAATGCCGATTAAGATCTCTGAAATCAATGCATACTCTAATTTTCCCATTCATCTTTTTCACTGGGACAATATTAGCCAACCAATTGGGATATTGAACTTCTCTGACGAAATTATCTTTGATGATCTTATCCACTTTAACTTCAATTTTGGAATCATAGGTTGGGTGTGTTCTTCTAGTGGCTTGTTTGAATCCTCGATGTTCTTTTGGTAAACCCAAATGATGAGTAGCAACATCAGGATCAAGACCATGCATATCTATATAGTTCCAAGAAAATATTTCTCTATTATTATTTCAAAAGGAAATATACATCTCTTTTTTTTCAAGATTTAGGGCCGCACTGATTAAAGTGGGGCGTGTATCTTCTTTTGTACCCAGATTTATTTCTCTGAGTTCATCCACGGTGGTAGAGATACCCTCTTCAAATGCTGGAGGAGAATCTCTGAGATCTTCCACTTCTTCTTCAACATATGTTACTTCTTCTATTTCTACTTGCATAGTAGATGATGAAGCATAATTTCCATGATGAGAAGAGATGTAAAAATTTGAACATCTTGAAGAAGATGCTTCCATTTCCAACTCGCTTAATGATGAAGGGTCTTCTTTGGGTAATAAAGTGGGGATGATGGATTGAGAATCAGCATCGTTATTTACCTCTGGAATTGTTATAACTTTCCCTAGCCTGACTGGCGAAGTATAAACTTGCTGGATTTCAGAAGATGAAATGAAGACATCTCTATTTGATCTTTCATCATTTCTTAGTGGATCACCAATTTATCGCATGTTGTATGGCTCGATTGTCGTAATTGACATTATGGATCTTTCCATAAGAGTATTTTGATTTGGGTCTATCCTGTCAATTTGAATGATAGGCAACACATAATCTGTACTCACATGTGCTAATGGGTTTACTGGAATCATTTCCAAACCATACAGAGTATTAACTTTCGTAATCTCCTTTGTTGTAGATTCCTCCTTTCCCTTCATGTGGTATAATTCAGCCTCAATGTATTGAGATTCACATGTCTTGAATGGGGATTTAACACCATACACTGTCCTAATTTGACCATCGAAACAATATTTGAGACATTGATGGTATGACGAAGGGATAGCCGCATGCCAATGTCGCCAGGGTCTTCCAAGCAAGATGTTGAAGGCTGATTCTTGATCAAAAACCATGAAATCTTAATTGGACACAAGATCTCCAAAATGAGTTTTGAGTGTAATCTCAACTAGTGGTTCTTGTTCATTTTTATCATATCCTTGTAACATCAAAGTAGAAGGAGATAAATCAGATTCTGTGAGGCCCAATCAACAAAGTGTACGAATGGGCATGAGGTTGACTCCTGAACAATTATCAATGAAAACTCTTCGGATGTCTATTCCATTGACCTTTAAAGATAAGTATAAAGGTCTAATATGTCCATGCACAACATCATCTTCATCTTCATCAGTAAAAGATATTACTGTAAGGAATTATACAGGATTATTCTCTACATGGTAGACTTCAGCTGCAACAATTTCAGTCTCAAACTCCTGAGGACTTGACAAAGCATCGATGAGTGCCTCCTGAAGATCCTTTGATAAATTCAAGGAATCTAGAATTGATAACTTGAATGGTACTTGGGCCAGGTGTTTCAATATATCATACTTTTGATCCAAAGGCCTCCATTTCCCAACAGTAACATGTGGTTTAGAAGGTGATTTGGAAGTTGATGCTTTGTAATTTGATGCATCTTGTACTGGGATAGGAGTTGGTAATACTCCTGACTTTGGAAGATTAGACCGATTAGTTCTATTTACTTGCTAAGAGGAAGAAGATGGAACCTTCAACCGATCTTCCAGAATAATTGTGCTAGGGCTGAGTCTGCCTTGTGTGGAAGAAGTTTCTTGTTCTTGTTGAGATCATTGAAGGGATCTGCAACGTGTTTCTACCGCATACACAGTTCTAGCAGGGGTTGAATTAGAATAGTGGCCTCTAAAATATCCACTTCTTCCCCTATATCGTGAGCCTCTACAACTTCCTCTGATTCCTTTTTTTGATATAGGGGTTTTGGGCTTATCAAAATTGAAACTACGACTGGCATATGGATCTGTTAATTGAATCATATTAACAGAACCAAAAATAAACTCCTCATCCGATGAAGACTCTGTCTGATTATCCTGTTTAGGTTATGTTGTTTGATGGGGTGGTGGCCGTGAATTTGAAGTAGATGGCATGAAGTATGCCAGAGTCAAAGACAACTTAGTCTTTGACACATACTCATCTTCATCTTATTTTTTTTCTTTCTTTGAATCATACAGTTTCATTGAGGATTTTCCCTCTGATGAAGAGGGTCTTGCTGCGGCATTCATGGCAGAAGGCACAATTGGTTTCTTCAATTGCGTTCGAAAAATAGCATGAGTTCGATGGATCATCTTTCTAACCATCCAATCATCATATTTTTGTGCATTTGTGATTTTAACTTCTTTTCATTCTCCTTCCTTCTCTGAAACTTTAGCAGTAACACATGCTACCTGAGCTGAAGAACCTTTTAATTTGACTTGTCCCGAGTCGACCATCTTTTGCAGGAGCTCATTGAAGAAAAACCACTCCTGGATGGGATTCCCCAACATTTGATGAAAGGGGAAATAATTGGGATGGAATCAATATCCTTCCTTGTTTGACCTTTTGGGCCTTGGCAACTGAACCAAATTATTTTCCAGAGACGAAATTAAGTAACCAGGAACTTGTTCATTTCATAAAGAGTGTGTTTTTTTCTTCAGATCCTCAAATGGTTTTCTTATTTGGTCCCTTTGATCATCCTGACGAAACGACCATTGTGGTTAGCGCTCAGGAGGTGGAGACCTTCGAGAAGATGAAGGTTTTGAAGTAGAATCAGGTACATGTTCTTGTTTAAGAATTACTGTAATAGTCTCCACATTACCCATTCTCTTTCCTGGAGCTGATGGAATTATACTAGCCTTATCCTTAGTCTTTATAAGAGAATATTCAATCTATTGAGCGATTGAATTAAGGTCTCGATACCCTCCTGTATATTTCACAGGGATCAACGATGTGTGTAATTCGTTACACAGATTTTCCACACATATTCGCAATAGTTCTTCCTGAGGGAGTGCTAAGCTTAGGGAATATGTTAATCCCTTCCAGCGAGCAATGAAATATGAGACTCTTTCATTTTCCCTTTGCTTACAGTTTGTAAGATCAAAAACTATTGTCTTTGGAAACGTTGAGTTGAACTGAAGAAGGAATTTTTGGCGAAGATATTCCCACCCAGTAATTGACCGAGATTGCAAGCTTGTGTACCAAACAAAAGCTGGTCTTTGTAGGGTTCGCACGAAGCATCTGAGTTTCACTGCTTCTTGCTATTCCAAAGTCCCCATCATAGGATTGCAACAAGACATGTAATGCATCAAATGTTGTTCAGGATCGCCTGATCCATTGAAAATAGGGAATACATGGTTCCCAAAACATGATGGGGGAAGGATGTAATCTACCCATTCAGGGTAAGCTCCCTTTTCTAGTTGAACCTGCACACGTTTCCCCTCCATTGTCTCTAACCGAGCTGTTAATGACTCAATGGTAGTTATTAACTTTTTAGAAACATATGGTTGAACTTGGACTTGGGCAGGTGCAATGACTGGAGCTGGTACAGATGTGTTGGCTGGTACTGCAATTGATAGTAGCACTTCCAATTGTTGTTTCACATGACCCGTAGGATTAGACCTATGAGGGTGTACTAATATAGCAGGATATTCTTTATCCATCTCATTAAATGAAAAAAACTCCCTTGGATGACTGACTCTAGCACTCTTAGGAGGTAGACTACCTTGAAGTAATTCTGTATTCATCCTCCTCAATTCCTTCATTTCCTCCTCCTATTGTGCAAATCTCTACTCTAGTGAGAGCGATTGGCCTTATCCAAAGTAAGGATATGTAACTTTATTCTTTCCTTTCCCCTTGTTAGCTCCCTTTTGGAGGGGGGGAAGTGGGTTACTTGAAGGATTACCTAGATTCTGGGTAATCCTTTGATTTCGTGTACGAACACCTTCTTTATTTGTGTCTGTGCGTACAACTTCTGGAGTAGGAAATTCTTCATCTGAGTCCCCTGAGTGAGGCTCATATTCTAGAGGATCATAAAAAATGGCATTAATGACATTAATTTATGCATAATGCAGCATATCCCTTCTATCATCATTTTTGTGATATTATCTTCTTCCATGCCCCTGATGAGACATTACCTTTTGTTGATTTGATCCCTCATAAACTTCTTGGTGAACTGTAATTTGGAGAGAATCTCCTGATAATTTGGATCTTCGTTCCTCTTGTGGCTTCTTCCCCAATCAAGAGAAGACCAACTTTCGCTGAGGAGGGGATTGATGATTTGAAGAAGTCCACAGTCTGGTGGATTGGGGCTGTTCATGCTGCCTTTCCTCAACTCCTTGAATCCTATTTGTTGATTCTGAGGGTTGGGTTAAAAGAGTCCCTAGTCTGGAAAGCTGGGGTGGCTCTTGACATGCTATGTCTGAGACTTTCTTAAAATCTCTCCTGATCTTGCGGACCTTAGTCCGGAATTAGCTGGATGCATCAATTGATATCCACTTTTATCACCCTGTTCAAAAGACTGTTGGATGATTTATGACACTTCTGTCACTTGATGATGTGCTTGCTCCATACGAGAGGCCTGTTCAATATTCTCATTTTCTTGATGCAGGAGTAATTTAAAAACTTTTTCTTTCTATTATTTATTTTGAGAAGAACTAGTTGAGTATTGTTCTTGGGAAAGATTTTGATTACAAACAAAACCCATTGACTGTGGCTGGCCACCGGCAATAACATTGCATGAGACCATTTTCAATGGGCTTTGCTGACTGGAGAGTGCAGTGAAATGTTGTGCTCCATGAACACCCCATCCCCTAACATGAATATCATATGGGCATTGGCAATTAACTGGTGCAATCTTCTTAGTGTGCAAAGGCAATAACGTTGAAGGTATCTCTGCAGCTTTTCAGCCTTCAGATATCGAGAGACTGATAGAGATGCCAAATAAATCTGACTTTGTATCCCTTCTATTATCTTAACATGATTTTCATATTAATCATTAGATAATATTTTCTTTTTCAACTGACAAAGAGTTTTCCATATGTTGAGACGAATATCATGAATTTCTTCTTCCATCAATATCTCTGGAATGTCATACTGAGTGCCATCCAGAGGAAAAAACATGACTGGCACTTCACCATTTCCCAGTTGTTTTCTCATGTTCAGCATTTCCTCATTATCATTCAATGAAGATTCTTCTACCTGATTTGACCAGAGCTGTTGTTTCCTTATTTCTTTGTCAGATTCAACAAGATTGGTAGAGAAATCACTTATCAAACTAGAAGATGCATGACTTAGGGGTGGTTTGGAGAATGACCTACACCCTGGGCTATCTTCTTGTTGAAAAGGGATTTCACCGACTAGAGATGAAGCATCATACATGACTGGTTTCTCATTTTCAAATGCCTCAATATAAGAGGGATTTCTCCGCACTACATTGTACTCTGGAGAATTTTTCGGGCAATGTGCATCACTACTACGGAGAGGACATTTGCAGCGAAATTCATCATCATGGGGAGGACCACCATGATGGGTTACAACAAAATATAATATCTCTTGCTCCTTGGTGTTCTGGCCACACAGAGGGTTATTGTGGCTCAAATCTGAAGATGAAACTTCAAGATCGACCGAACTGTCATGAAGCAAGATTTCATGAGGAAGTGTCTGTTGAAGACCTTCTGAATTAATGTTCCCACTTTTGGGAAATGAGGGAGTAGAATCTTGGATTCCAACAGATAATTGTCTGAGGGCTTCAAGAACTCTAGCATCAAGAAAGGCCTTGTTAAAGACTAGATCTTGATCTCTTGAATGTACTGGGTGGGTCTTCTTCTTATACTCCTTCTTACTCTCCTTGTAAACCACTTGTTGATGAAAGTGTCTACTCTGAGCAGGTGTATGTGCCTGATCAGAAGAGATGGCCAGGTTAGGCTGACGGTCTCTACTCAAATCTGGTGTATGTTTCTGACTTGGTTGTCCATATTATATGGGGGAGTATGCCCCACAACCCTCTTGGACTGGAACAGATGTTTGTGTCTGTTCCAAAGTGAACTGTTGATGTGTCACTCCAATGGTAGGGATATATTTATGTATCTTTACTTGAGATGCTGCTAAAACTATTATAATTTCCTGGCAGGTATCTAGAATATGAGCAGGGATTTGCTTCTTCTCTTTCACCATTGACAGAATGTGCTTGGTGACTTCAGCTGCTGGAACGAGGATATATGTCCATTCCGTGCTTTGAGTAGGTATGTGTGCCTACTCTTGTCCTCCTTTTCCTATTATTAAATCCTGATAGTACTCAAGTGTGGGGACAAAGAGTTTAGTCTACCTCTTATTTTTCGCTGGAGATTTCTGACTAACTTCTCTGAGTACTACCAAGCGAGACTGTTGGTAGGATTGATCAATACTAGAAAGTGTATGTGCCTGCTGATTGCAGTTCGCCGAATGTGGTTGATGAGATCCATCATATGTAGTCAGATGAGCCTGTTGACTAGCTGATGACGTATAAATAGGTGTATGTTCCTGCCTATAGTATTCCACCGAAATTGCCTGGCGAGATTGGCGTGATGCTGCCAGATGAGTCTGCTAGGAAACAGAATTAAAACAGACGAGTGTATGTTCCCGCTTGTTTCTTTCCACCAGGTTAGGTTGGTGGACTTCTCCAAAGATGGAAAAGATGAGAACCTGCTCACTGTTGACCGGATTTCTCCTCTGGCGATTCGTCTTTCCGTCTTGGGTTCGAGGAACCTGAGCCGAATGCCTGGAGTCAATACCCTCATCAGGTTGAGGGCACACTGCCGCACGATTGTGGCGGTGATTGTTGATGGGATCCCTCGAGAAGGACTTCAGGTTCCTTGAATTAAGGCCCTGAGAGACCTGATCATTCACCTCCCCAGAATATGGGAGTGAATGGTGATTGTGTTCTGGGGATAACGACCCGAAACGGTTGGAGACGGTGGTTAGAACCGCCTGCTACTTGATCGCTGGTCATCGTTGTCCGGACAACCAAGTTGAATTATTGACTTGGAGGGCTTTTCGAGTAGCCACTAGAGTCAGAATAGTACCGTTTTGACGGTACTCCTTAACCAGTGCATTTGATACCCAGCGTTGAAGACGCTGAGTAGGTGATGTCGTCCTCAGAGCGGACGATGATCCGGCAGGAGTAGCAGCGGTGGCATTCACAGCAGAGGTTTTCACGGTAGACATATTCACAGATGTGAACTTAAGAGAAGCCATTCTGGAAATGCAGAAGATTTTGGAAAAAGAGTTCCTATTTGATATAACAGACTTAATCAAGATAAGTCCGGCCACTACATCTTTTGGATGAGAAAATATGTCATTGATATCTTTATTGGCCCTCTCATTGAGTTTAAATAGGGGCCTAACAAATAAGCAAAGCATAATTTTAACTTGGTTAAGGATTCACTTCAGGTTCACCATTTTTTGTTTGCTCTGGAATTGGGGATGACCTCATTGATTGAAGGTTCAAACATTCCAATCGGTTTCTAATGGGTTTGTTCGTAGAACCGGAAACATCCAATGATTCCATATCCATTTGGACCTACTTTCCAAAGGTATACACTCATTTGTTGTGGACTGATGAAGCTTAGGAATTTGCATTGGTCAGGAGGATGGGAGTTCGAACTCATCACACCTTTTTAAGGGGAATTATTGTCTACTCCAGGAATCTATTTATAGATTTATGTTATGTTCGTGAATCCTTATTATATTACCAAGTATAAAATGAGCTTTCTTTTAGATCTGAAAATCAATGATTGATATGTATGAAATTTAGAGAATCTTTTATATGTATTTGAGGTTATTCATCGATAGATAATCACTTATATTTATTAGAGATTCTTAGTCAATGGTATCCTTTAGTATATAAAAGTCTCTTGGTCATTATGATGACCATACTGGTTTTAAAGCCACTCCGTGGGGCACTTGAAGTTTATTGTCATTCAAAAGGACATGGATTATTTCAGAGTTGGGATCGCACCCGCTGATGGGCTACCTACGTATCCTTTCTTTTGGAAAAGGAATCAGAACCCACATAGTTCGAGTAAGGGTGTATGATGTTTATGCATGATTGATGGCTCAAAGAAAGATTTCATGATTACTTTTACACTCTAAGCTCACGTGAGTCATGCTCGGTGTGAGAAACAAGAGGTATTGGTGAAACCAGACAATTGTGCCACGAAATATGCAATGATGTGGGGCTTATGTATGTATAACTTCCCAAAATAAATGAGTATTAATATTTACTTCAAGGAAGAAATCCATGAACATGGTCCATAAAGGTCTATGTTCTTCATGGAGATTTGGATACTCTAATCTTGGGGCTTACTCCTAAGGAAGATTCCCAAGTTAGGAGGGGACTTATGATTGGGTTTTAGTCCTGAGAACGAATCCCAGATCAAAAGAAATTATGACTGGTTAAGAGAAATTAAGACTGGGGCTTACTCCTGAGAAGGAGGCCCAGGTTAAAGGGATTTGAAAATTAAGGTACTTGGGGCTTACTACTATGGAGGATGCACAAATTTGAGGAATTATGACTCGGGATTATTCCTGAAAAAGGAGGCCCAGGTTAAGAGGACTAAGGTCTTACTCCTAAGGAGGATTCCAAAATTTGAGGAATTATGAATGGGGTTTATTCTTGAAAAGGAGGCCCATGTTAAGAGGACTTGGGGCTTACTCCTAAAGAAGATGCCCAAATTTGAGAAATTATGACTGGGGATTATTCCTGAAAAGGTGGCCTAGGTTAAGAGGACTTGGGGCTTACTCCTAAGGAGGATTCCCAAATTTGAGGAATTATGATTGGGGCTTATTCCTAAAAGGGAGGCCCACGTTAAGAGAACTTGGGGCTTACTCCTAAGGAGGATGCCCAAATTAATGAGGATTTGAACTAGGGGTTACTCCTAAAAAGGAGAACCAGGTTAAGGGATTCTCTCATCTTAAAGGATGAGTTTGAATGAATGAACTCTCTAACTTAATGACATAAATATGTGAAAATCACTATGTTTTGGGAGATGTTCCACAGATCTCCTTTCAGATAAGGAATTCAATCAAGAAAACATGCCATAAATGGCTTTGAAGAGTGACTTGAAGACTGAATCTTGAATAGGAAAGGTGAAATGGCATAAGAGAGGTGAAATGGGCAGGAAGAGCACCCAAAAAGAGAAGGGCGCACAAGTCCTAGGAGGTGCGCTGGTACTGCGTGGGCGCGCAAGTCCTAGTCGCGCAGGTATACCTGCGCGGCACATGGGTACTTGCGTGACTGTGAACCATTAGGGTAATACTTGGGCGATCATTCATTAAAGCCTTTAGAATTATCCCGAGGTACTTCTAGAATAGTGGTGCACAAGTATGTCCATTTCCCTTAAGGGTAGAACACATAGGCATGCAAGTGTTAGTGAATTCTAACAATTAGTCATTATTTCTCTTGTTTATACTTACCATTATAGGTATATAATTACCTTAGAAGTGTTCGGAAGACTTGAAGAAGAGACTTGGGCGTTCAGAGCTCTGTATCTGAATTCTGGAAAAATTACTCCCCAAAATGGGGGGCCCACCAGGGGTATTTATAGGCTGGAGAGGACCCCAAGTGGTTTTCAAAGAGGGCGTGCAAGTCACTTGCATGACCATTAGGCAGTGTACAGGTATACTTTCATGACGATGAGGGAACTTGCGCAGTGCATGTGCATTTGAAGCCTTGTTCATACCTTTGTCGATTTTTGATGTTTTCTTCAAAGGCTGAATCAATTTGTGCTAAGTCATTTCCCTTTCCATTCCTTTAGACAATGTGACCAAAATGAGCGTCAACAATCTTGTACAACTATTTTCCCTACTACATTGAGCTGGTCAAGCGAGTTACCTCCCATGTATTTGGGCAGAACTCTTATATGTGTTGTCGAGTTGATCACTTGAATTTAAAGAGTCTTGCATCTTTTTTTAATAAAATATTAAAACAATATTTAGTAAAATATATACCAAAGTGTAAGGCCATATAAAATAAATTCATGAAAAAATAAATTTTTTTCATGCCCTTCTCAATATATCAAATTCTTTAATCATCTCCATGACTAATTCTCACATACTCAACACATATTGACTTTTTGAAAGAAAAATGAGATATATGTGAAAAACATTTAGTAGGTTTGATCATATAATTCAAATATTTTTGTTAAAATAGTTTTTTTTAAATACCATGATATTATTGGGGTAATCCTCTCATTTGATCTTCTAAAATTAAATCTCCCGAAGACTCATGATTATTTATTTTAGCAATATGCTAATATTGAAATATCAAATTCTCTACAAGTATCATAGTATTTTAATAATTTCACAATATTTTCATCAATTAATGTATGAATATATTTATGCATGGAATACTTTGTTGCATCTCATACTATGATGTGGAACTCATAAGTGGATTGAAAAATCACCCCAACCTTTGAAACACCCAAAATATTTCACTATGGCATTTCCCTCATTATTTATTCTATTTTGTAACATGTATATGATACCAACAATTCCAATAATACATCTATAAGGCATGTTTATCTTTTTACTAGAAAAGTGAAAACATGTATATCTCACTGGATTAACCATGAGAATTTCTACCTAAAAAACATTGATTGTTCCGATCAAATGCATGTTCAAAATCTTTAATTGATTGTACCTTTCTTAGTATGATATCTACATAGATTATGTCTATATAGCACAAATTATTTTTTCATAAACCCACTTCATTTTTATGAAAATTCACTTTATTTTTACACAATATCACTTCATTTTAATTTATAAAAATTTTATACTCATAAAACATCAGTATGATGTTTATACAGTTTTACATATAAGACTTCTCAAATAATATTAGCTCCTATTTAACTTATATTAAGGCTTTATGAACCAACTAAAAACTCTTCTAATATTTTTTAAATAGTGTATCTATATCCAGTGACTCTTCCGATCAGTTTTATTTAATATCAAAACATAGTCATCACATTTAATGTTTTCACTTTTTTATAAAACATCTCTAATATATATATTAATGTTATATCCTCTAACAGTTAAGTTATTTGATGAGTCATCAAGCATGAAGTCCCATTCCAACCCCTGAATCCATAATATTTCTCAAGAATCGTCACATCCACCACAAAAAATAAATATACTCACAGATCACAAATTAAATTCTAACGTTGTCATAACCAATGGAATTCAAAAGAGAAAATTTTGATAACAATATATTTATGAAGAAATCTATGGAAGACTATTTCATGGTTCTTATTTAGATGTATGATAACATATATTTCAGAATAATGATGAAATTGGATGGGGATGTTTTCTAATCTCATGATGTTCTGCTTTAAATTTCCATGATTGGTGGAATCATATACTTTTTAGGGTGATAGTTGGGTTTTAATGAAAAATAAACTTTTATACATTGATCAAAGTACATGAGAGAGTTATTTATGTTTATTGATATGCACGAATCCAAATCAATTCCAACTTCTATAATGGTAGGAACTAATCATGGGAGGTATGAGGATGGTGAATCTCTAAAACCTTTATTATATAGAAGTATCATTGAAAACATTAAATTGTTGACTATAATTTTTCAAGATATTATTTTTATAACATGTTTGGGGGACTGTTTTAAAAGTAATCCCAAATAGAAGGATATCATAGTAGTAATATTATTTATGTGTTACATTAAAGTTACTATAATTTTTTTTATTTCTCTTTAATTATATAAATGATCAGGAGTATTCAAAATTTGTTGATACAAATTGAGTTGGTGATGTGGTTTACCAAAAGGTGACATGCAGTAGTTCATTCTTCATTAGAAGTAAATGTATAGGCTGGTTGAGTAAAACACATGAAAGAGAATTGATGATAATGAAAAAGAAATAAATATTCTAGTAACTATGGAATGTATTCAACTTATATGTATTAAATAATAGTTGTTGGAAATTGACAAGGATTTAATGTATAATGTTGTGATATTTTTTTATAACAATAATGATATTGATCTGACAAGAAATCTCAAACAACACAATTATACAAAACATATAAAGATTAGATATCACTTCATTAAAGAGTGGGTAGAATAAATAATAATCAAAATATATCATATTGTATCTTCTCTTCAAGTGGTATAAATAATGAATAATATATTGGACACTACATTATTCGAGAACCATTAGTTTATCCTTGGTGTTCAACAATCTATCTTATCATGAAGAGGTTAATATACTCCATTGTACTCATTTGGATCTAATTATTTTAATTGTTTTTTTCAGGTTTTATTGGTTATTTCTATTTGAGTTTATTATTAATGTGAAAGAATGACTATAAATTTCAATGGGGAAATTAAAAGGAATACTATTGTGATATTCAATGACAAAGGGGGATACAAAACTAGTGTTCCTATATATTTTCTAAAAAGTGGTTTTAGCAAAGGATCCTCTCATTTAAGTGGAGTTTTTCATATGAATGTCAGGGGGTATATATTCCATTTCGTGTGATTTCAATAATCTTAATGATATATGATGTTACGAAATTATAGATTTCATGATTCATGGAATAATATATTAAATATTTATTTCCTACATTAATATTTTTTCTATAGATTAAGCATGATGGATTAGTAATTCAATTCTCCTTTTGAGTTTGTTCTATTTATTTGTGAATTATATTTTCACCTTGGATTTCCTATTAACTCAAAGGGTGAGAATTTTGGAACCATGGATATATGTGATAAAGGTTACTAAAAAAATCATACTTAAGATAATTTTGGAAAGTATAGGATCTAAATTCATAGAATGAAATGATAGTGGATGTTTTTTTGGTAACAATCCACATTATAACAATTATATGTAGATATATGAGGATTTTAGTGAATTTTTGAAAGTTTTGAAGTCAATTAGAAGATGTTTGAAGTTTATTTTGTTATAAATGGAGAATTTTTCATCACTCGGGGATAATTCATGCTATCCATGGCATAATTTTCACTAGCCTATTGATTTAAACTAGTCATGAAAATTTTAAACTATTCACAAAGCTTTAAAATATTTAGGAAACACACTAGTCTGGTGTTGATTTTTTTATTAACATCATTTTAGTTAAGAGATTCTCCCTGGTCAGGCATTGTGGATGTGGAGTTTCACATATGAAATGCCCTTAAAATTAGTAACATGAATTCTTAAGAGAAGTATTAAGATTTTACTATAAATGTTTTCTAATACCATCATTAGAAGTGAGGATATAATATTTTTAAAATCTTTCAACACTATCTTTATAGAAGGATTACTTGAGAATATATACCTAAGCAAAGGAAGTTGCATTAAATGGACTTGAATGATGTTATTGGAGGAAAGGGAGTAAAATTGAGGATGTTTTGTGAACATAGGCTATGTGATGGGAGTTCATCCAAGAAAGACCAGTGAACTATAATTGGAAATACAAAATTCATCAAATTACATGATTGAGTGTAGTTTTGTAGAGCATAATTGGGAAAACTATACTTTGGTGAAATACACTTGATTGAAGGAGGATACTTGGGTGGACATGCCTAAGTAAAGAAACATACCATAGATATAGTACTTGGGTGACGAGACCTAGGTGAATTTTAATAGAGTGTAGAATAAGGAGGAGTTCTATCATGCATCATATTATAGATTTCACAATTAAAAAACCCAATATAGTAATATTCATATATAAGTGGCCTTCATGTTCATCAAGTGTAGAGTCTACCAACTGATGCAGTGAGAAAGGGATGAGTCAATGCAATTTTTTCAAGGGTGACATTACTCAATTCTCTAAACTAAATTATAATTTTATTGATCCTAGAATTGAGTGATCATGGATAAAAAATGGGATCCACCAAACTAGTGAAGAAATGTGGATTTTGGAATGTTTGACACATCGTAAACATTTGATAGTTGGATTAGACCATAGTGGCGAACCAAGTAATAATTATTTTTCCTTTTTTATTTCTACATTTTTTGTAGTGTATATGAGGTTAATGATGATAGGTTACATTATTTCTTATCGATACAGGAACAATATCAAACAAATCATATGAAAAAGATTACAACAAGATTCTCCCTCACCTCTTAGCGTATATCGAGTTTAAATAATTAATACAACATATATTACTCCTACAAAATCATTATGATATAATAAATCTATATAATTAAAGTTAAATCATTTTATATTATGTATTTGAGTAAAAATTTGTGAGTTACAAGTTCTATATAATACCCAAGACCCTAAAATGGACATATTACATTAATTTTTGAGTGTACTAAAAGAGAAAACATTCTTTTACTTCATGATTACATCATTGAAATTCATTTTACAATAGTATTTATTTCTATATGGAACACATGAAGTCTCTGGATAAATTCTTTTCCTATTAATATATTTGGATTCTTAAGAGGATGTTTCATAGGTACATTGGAAATTTATCTAATCATTGACCTATTCATCATAAGAATGATATTTAATTATTAATTTCTTTATTATCTTATTGAATCATATAATTTTTATAAAAAGAATATTATTCACATTGTACAATTTATCTTTTTTAATAGAACTATATAACATGGGTGGTAAGGATAAAATAATCTGAATGTGTGTATAACTTTTTCTTTTTTGAATATTAGTAACTCTAATAATTATATGGACTCGACCATATTGGAAATATTACAGACCAAATAGATCACATATTATAACCTTCACATGAATATGGTATGAAAATATCAATTATTTCATTCCTTAATTTATATTGGAAATTTTCGTAGAGATTTGACAACATGGTGTATCCATCAATTCATATCTATTGTGATTGAAGCTTGATAGATACTGATGAATATATGATGTGATAAATATCATATCTATCATCCATTTTTCATTTATAGGATTAATTTTAAATATCATTTCCTTTCATAACATTATCATCAGGTATAGAGGAATGAAGCATAAAATCTTTCTTCACATAGTGTAACAATATGAACAAGAAATTGTGCCATTCCAAAAAAAATCATGTCAACGAAGAAATTTTATTGACTAGAATTGATCATAATGATAATTACCATACTATTTTACTTTCTATTTTTTATAATAAAATTAATGATCATATTATTACTTTATCTTAATTGTCAATTTTAGGAAATATTATTCGTTAATCATTTATGTATCTTATTTTTTTATCAAATTTCAGAATATTATATAATTGGATTTAAAATATCTAGTCACTTAAGTATTCTAGTGGGAAAGGATCCATATTGATCATATCATAAAAAGGATTATAACCATTATATATATCTCTATATTATTTAGGTAGAATTTACAAGTACAATAACATTAACTCACATACCCTTTATTTTTTGAGTTAAAACCTAAATCCATAAATCCTATACTTTTATTTTATCAATGATTGCCTTCAAATTTCACCAAGTTGACTTTCACTTTACTCTTAATGTCAAATTGGTCAAATTTACTCAACACAATAATTTTGAACTACATGATAATTATAATATTCTCTAACTATAGTTAGATAATTATATTGTTTTATGGTATAATTTTAAATGAAGTTATGGATGATTGTTAATGATATAATATTATATATATATGTTTTTATTTTGACATAAGAAATCCTGTTTAATCTAAGTATTCTTGATTACTGTTATGTACTAGCACTGAAATAAAAAATGAATGACATATAATAAAATAAACTTAAAAATAATTTATCCTTATATAGTAAATCATATTAATTTTTATAATACATGAAATTACACTAATAAAATTAACTTGTCATTGATAGAAATAAAATCTCTGAACAGATCATGAGATTTTGAATTTCTATTTGTCCCACTGAAGGTAAATTCACATAGGTGGTGGGGTGAATAATTTAATGTGAATTTTATTCAAAATACGCTTACAGATGATCTTTCCTCAATATTATCTTTAACACCACTCTTCCTCACAATAAATATAATGTGAAAAAAAAGTAAATATTGAAAAAGAAATGTTAACATAGTTCACTCGCACTATAATAGATCAATGAATTACACAATAATGATGTTCCAATGTACAAAATACACTACTAAAATTTATTTTTTCATTACAATTTAGCATGTATAATCTAACCCTCTAGTTTGTAACCATCATAATGTAGATAACTTACTTCTCTTAACTATTTATAAAAATCATATCTCCTCCATAAAAAAATATCATGAAATTCATAAACCAATAATGTGATTAAAAGTATGATGGTGTATTATTTATCTCCTCCTTCATCCATATGATGAAACTCTTTGATATTCTAGTGAGATGAAACCAAAAAAAATTGATTTTAGTGATGTTTTTTAGTCTTGTTTTCAAAAAAACAGATAAAATTTAATGATGTTATTTAGTAATGTTTAAAAAATATAGTTAATTTAAAATATATAAATGTTTGATAAAAACATCAATAATTTATCCATGTTTTCTGAAAACATGGGAAAAGTAGTGATGATTTCTGAAAAACATTTTGAAATTTGGGACATTTTTAGAAAATGGGGCTATATTAGCGACCTTTTCGGAAAATGATTGTAAATTAGAGATGTTTTTATGAAAATGTGGCCAATTCTATGACGTTTTTATAAAATTCGGATAAATTAGCATTGTTTTTCTTTGAAACAAGGACATTTTAAATTCAGCAATGTTTTTAGAAGACATGGCTTTTTTAGTGACATTTTTACCACAGTTTTAAAACATTGATAATCATATATAAGTATAATTATATTAATTTCATTTGTATATATAAATAGAATTTTATTATTATATATATATCTATATAATTTATATATATAATTATATTCATATAAGAAGAAATCAATATATATTTATATATCATAATATTTATATATAAATAAACACACACACACACACATATATATATATAAACACAGACACATATTTAAACATATATATATATAATAACACACACATAATCATACACACACACACACACACACACACTCACACAAATATATATAAACACACAAAAAGAAACATAAATAAAAAGATATGTATATATACATATATTTATATATAACAACACTAATATATTTTAAATTTAGTCATGGTTCTAAGAAATCGTGGATAATTAAATAAATATATATATATATATATAATTCTAATTCTATTAATATACATATTTATAAAAATAAAAAATTTTAATTATAAATATATATATGTATACATAGACATATATATTTACAAAGACACAAAAATATATATATATAAACATATAAACACACCTGTATATATAAACATATATATAAATATATCTATATACATATAATATATATATATATACATATAATATATATATATATAATATAAACACACACATATATATTATTATATGTATATTAATATATAAATTCATATATATAATATGTTAATTATATATATAACATAAACACACACACACACACACATATATATTAATATATGTATATTGATATATGTATATTAATATATAAAGTTATATATATAATATTATTTTTTAAATATATAAATATATTAATATATGTCTATAAATCTAGTATAATATAATTATATAAAGAAACATTGTCTAGATTTGTTTGTTTATTCTTTCAGTTGGAGTCCTCCAGGCATGGAGTTCGAATTCTATGGGGTGGTAATTTTCACCAATGTGTAAGGGTTGAGGTGTGCTTGTGTATAATTATAGTGGATGGGATGGTGCATGCATGATGGAGTCGAATAAGTGGCATTGTGTAGAGGGGATATGAAAATATCAGGGAGAATATGAGGGGGCTCTAAGCAAGAAGAGTTGAGGGGAAAATATTAAAAAAAAAATTGTTTAAATTATGAATTAAAAATAGAATCATTTGTAAAAAACATGTGTATTTAATAAATAATTTAGAAAAGTTTCTAAAAAACATCATGAAATGAGTTTTCTTTAATTAGTAATGTATATAAATATTGCTAATTGACAATGTCTTAAAATGTGGATAATTTATGATGTTTTAAAACATCATTAATTGTCAATGTTTATAAACATTGCTAATTAGAGAAATTTATTAACTTCACTAATTAGTGACACCTTGTTTACCAACATTGGGAAATGAATTTGTGATATTTTGAAACATTTCTAATTGAAAAAAAATCATTAATTTTTATTTTTATTTTATTTTGACCTTTTAGATTCACCCTTTTATTCTCTCTTTTTTTATTTCCAACACATATTTGGAATTCCAATAAACAGTACATGCCAACAATCTAACAAAAGTATTTTTTACTTCTAAATCAACCAATTTCTATTAAAGAACATGGGATTAGACTAAATAATACTTCATTGGTTAATAAGCAAGAAAATGTCATTGATCAAATTATACTTTTGTTTTAAAAAATAGTTCTAATACATCTTAAATTCAATCAATAACCTCAAATGGTCCCACTTAGAATGGTGTTAAAATTACTTGTTTCCAAGGTCATTAGTGTCCTATCAATAATGAAACTCTAAAAGATACCAGACCTCAAAGAGAAAAATGCATCAGTCATGTCTGATGGAAAGTGTAATAATTTTACTATGTTTGAATTTTCATTAATATATTACATACTAAATTAATTCAATCTATCATCTCTCACACAAAATAGTTCAATATGAGGCATCTCTCTACCTTTATCCCAATAAAATGGTGATTGACACAGTATTCTATAAAAAATTTCAAAAGTATCATTATGGACTCTTTCTTTATGATTAAAAATATATATAAAATCCATGGAAGAAATTTGATACTCACATGATCTATTGAAATCCAATATATAGGCTATGTGCATGTCCGATAATGTATATATGGTCTATTTTGATGGCATGTATGTAGAGAGATCATATGGCATAATTGTAACACCTGAATGTTTTTATAAAATATTTTCCTTAAATAATTCTTCAGTATCTTCCATTGCACGCAATTGTGAGATTAAACAATCCTTGAGTTTTCATTAGTATAAAATGGAAATTATAACCTAGCCATTAATTTATTGGGAATAAATATAACAAATTTAGGGAATTTTATGGTGAATTATTTGACTACCAATTATTTATGAAAAATCTAAACCAATTAAATATAAAACAAATATTTGTATTTTTCTATTTTGAAATTTATTTAATTATAATTATTAAACGAAATTAAGGAAATATATATGTTATATATTTTATATTCATACAACAAATATTTGTTCTATATGATATGAATAAACCATATTTATGTGTAAAACTATATTTTTCAAAAAGTGAATTTTACCTCTTTTTAATGGAGAACCCATTTAAAAAAAATTCACACTTTAATAATTTTTATATCCAAACATAAACTTATTATTTAGAAGAGGGATATAGAAATTTACTTTGGATTAATTTCTGATATTTTTCTGATAACTTTCAACTTTTGATGAATAGTATAAATATGTTAATTCTTAATTGAAAAAACCCTATTCATTGAAATAATTTATATGATTAAATTATATTACTTAATAATTGTAAATTATAAATATATTATATATTTATTATTTTATTTAATTTAGGTAATTTTCATTAATTTAAAATTTAATTTAGATGTAAAAACATTTCAATCTTTTGAAATGTTTTAACTTTTAATACCCATTTTATCATTCTAAGAATGAGATTAATTTTAAATTAATTACTGTGAAATATATATATTTATAATTTAAAAAATTGGATTCCATATTTTTAATAAGTTGGCCCAAATTATATAAATATATTTCTTTTATTTTTTGGCATTATGAATAGTAACTTCGGTAATTTTTTTTAATACGGTAAAAGGGTAAATCGGGTAATTAATGGTAAAAATAATATTATAAAACTACCATAATAGTTTTCCTAATATCACTTGATTAGTTTTTTTTTCAAAATAAACAGTACTTTTATCTAAATGGTATATTTTGGAAGCTACTTGGATGATATTAGGACATTTAATTTGGTTTATTTAAAGAGAAGTTAAATATGTCTTACTAAAATTTTAATAACAATATAATTTTTAATATAAGATTATATGGAAGATAAATTTGACTATAAATACTCATTTTAAAGTTAATTTTTTTATTTATTGTGGTAAATTATTGGATATATTTGGGAAATAAATAATTACCTTGAAAGGGTTATATATTGACGCTGCAGGAATTATTGAATTGATGAAAATTCAATAAAATAATTTGTATTAAAATGATAATAAACATTGAAAGGCAAAAAAACTTGAAAAAAATCTTATTTTTAGATTATATCTCAACCATAGTAATTCAAGGTTCGAGTTATGGACCATTTAAATCCATAGGGAAATAATTATGTCACTTATAATATTTTATTCAAAGTGATGTTAAAGTTATCACATTCATGTTTTAATAAATAGAGCATTTTTATGTATGCTTTTTTAGAAGATATATTTGAATATAAGTATTCTTATGAAAATTAGCAGATTTATCTTAGTCAAAGTATTATATTTTTAATTTTTATCCAACAGATAATTATATTAAATAATTATAGAAAACTAATGTAATAATTATTTTATTAATAGAGATAATAAATAAATGTGATTAAAATATTAAAATAAATATAATTTGGAATAATTAATATATCTAATTAATTTTATATATTACATTAAACTCTTAATAATATACTGAAATATTTGGTTTGAAGTTAACTTGTGTTCTTTATATTTTTAATAATCAATGAATCAAATAATGTCAGAATTGACACTATTGATTGTTTATGAAAACAATGTATGATTAAATTATTTAAAAATCATTATTTTTTAAAATAGTATAGAATTACTTTTATGTGATCTAAAATTTTCTAAATTATTCATCTATTTTCTAATTTACATCAAGAAATTAAATATGGAAGCCTTTTAATATGGAAATATTTGTTTACGTAGTTAAATATCAAATAGAATAGGTAAGTGTTAATTAAAATGATAAGGTTTACATTGATAGAAAAACATTACTAAAATTTTTTGGTTGATGATATTAAAAATTTATATCTTATAATATTAAAAAATATGACATTTTTATTTTTTTTAAGGTGGTTTTATTTTATTGTAAATTAATATTTTTGGATATTCCAAAAGTGAATGTCACCTCAATTATAAAAGTTCACATACTCCCTCACTTATTCACTTCACTTTGAGCCTTCATGATCAGACATACACTAACCATTTTTGTTATCAAATTCTATAGTCACATTCTAGAGGTTATGGGCTTCACTAGAGATCAACTACAGTGCTTTAAGAGTTGATATAGAGGGAGAATGTCGAAGAAGTGGTAATCTTCTCTACTGATTCTTTCCAACTTATTTCTTATTGTACTTCCTCGTCATGAGTTTTTCCATTATAAAGTAATAACTAATGTATAGAATATATACTTATATTTTATTATTATTATGTAACAACCAAATTCCACATTCTATCAATCATATGAAAAGATAAATTACCATTGGTGCGTACATATAGATTACCATCTCCACGCTGTGGTGTAATCTATTTTTCATCACCACGTTACTTGGATGAGTATAATGAAGGAAATAATAACTATATATGATAATTATAACATGATATGGATTATAAAATAGAAATATACAATCCATGTTCATTCCATTTGAAAATTATGGGAATGGTTTCGTCGCTCGTGCGTACGTATGACCTACCATCTCCAAGATGAAATTCAATTCATTCTACCTGATATCCATCAAAGAATGACTATATTAATGTATAGAATGAATAAATATGATATATATTATGTTAATATAATTTTTTAAATGATATAACTATAACCTGAGAATGAGAACCATAACTTATTCGACAAAACAATCATAAGAAAATGAAGTAGTTAATACCCAAAAAACTAGAAAGAATGAAATGCTATTAACAAATGGTTGATAATATCATCACATATGATATCATAAAAATGAATTTGATTCTAGAATAAGTTAATTAAATTATTTGAATCATTATATAGGATTTTATAATATATATAAATTATATCATACCTATGGTAAGGGATAATTTCACAATCTCATTATTATCTGAGATTGTTTATACGTAAGTATTTACTGGGGTATATTTATCATCCATGTCCTTGTTTCCTAAATATGTATTGTAAAATATTATTTTTGTTCTTATATTATTGTTTAAAGTTAACTTTAACCATTGGTTAATTTCTAATAAATCATATGAAGTGAATCTTTTATCAATTTCGATACGAGGTACTTTTTGACTTTTCTGGAAAAAGTACAATAAACATGTTTTCTTATAAGTCATATGACGTTAATGGATTTTTATGTTTTCATAACACCTTATTTACATAAATCAAACTTTATAATATTCATCTTTATTTTCAAAATAAATTAATTATCTTTTAAAACATCATGGAATTTTGAGAAAAGAAAACAATTTTTAAGAAGAAAGGATATTTTTCTCAAGAATTAATTTCTAGTGTTATATCAAAATTATTTTCCATATAAGATGGAATTATTTAATATGGTTATTTTTTAAGTATAATTTCCTTATTATTCCAATTATTTTATTTTGATTATTATGGAATGTTATTTTTTAAATCCATTTGTTTTACACGTATTATGTTATGATGGAATGATGTTTAAGAGACCCATTTTATTCTTTGGGTTTTGCTATGATGAGTGATTTATGTTTTTGTGGAACACATATGAATGAATTCATTATGAGATAGGTGTGACCTATATATTATTAAAATTAATGGGTTAAATATTTATATCTCATAAGTTATACATCGATAGAATGGGAAATTATCCTGGTTTAGTAATACTGGACTAAAACAGGAAGTAACCCTGGTTTAGTAATATAGAGTTGGAACAAGGAGTGAATTCAGTTTAGTAATGGAATTTTTATTTTATGATGGTCTTGGAAATGATAATTGACTAATATTAAATTATTTTCTATTCTTATGTGTATTCCACAAATTTCATGTCTTATGTTAAGACTTTTGGGAATTTGTTCCTTGATTATTTATGGATTTTATGTTTTATACCATGACAAGATACCATGGTCTTTAATATACAGGATAATATTTTTAAATGATCTGATCTTATATATTATTATTATCATATTATGGGTATCTCCTTTTTTACCCTTATGGATCATATGATCTTACCCTTTATTATGTTTCTTTTTTTTCATAGGTTATGAAGCAGGGTATTAAGTAAGATATGTCAAAATAGGGTGTAGTTATGAAGGAATAAGCAGGAGACAATGTAGATGTCATATGAACCATTTGTTTATGTTTCCCAGTTTCTAAAGACAATAAAACTATATAGTTTTGGTGTTGTTTTATTATATTTTTTTAATTAATATTCTCCAATTTTGAAGTAATATATTTGTTTGTAAAATATGGGTTGTTATAGTCGGTATCAAAGAAAAGTTATAGTTATACTTTTGAAATAATGATGGGAAAACTTGGTAATAACCCTAAGGATATTTCAAAGTATAGGATATAATAATAGTGTTTTATAAATGATCATGAATAACCAAGGATTAAACCTAAAGTGTCCTAAATTGAAATTATATTCTTGATTATGTGGTTTTCCCATTATGATTACCATTACTCACACTATTCTTTTTTGTTTTAGTAAATTTCTATAACCCAAAGAACAACATTAATGGTGAATGCGGAAGGAAATGAAATGTTTTTCCTTATGAGAAACCAATTTTTATGGTATCTATAATCCAAGGTCTTGTCACTATTCTCACACAAAATTCTCATGCTATGAATCATCATAGACTTCCAAATGATATAAGGAGGGAACAACATTATGTTGAGTCCTTTATAAGGAATCCTCCACCTTCTTTCAAGGGTTCTTTTTTATCCTCTATTTGATAAACAATGGATTAGTACTACCAAAAAGATATTTTCAGTTTTCTAATGTTTAAATAATGATAAATTAATCTAGACAGTCAATAATTTGGAAGTTTAAGCTGATCAATGGTAAACTCTTATCAAGAATACAAGGTAAAGTGATGAAATTGACTCTGTGGAATGGGATGAGTTCAAGTACTTATTATTCATTAGGTAATTTCCTCATATTATTCAAACAAATATATAAAAGGAGTTCCTTGATCTTAAAAAAATGATGAATAATCCTTTGGTACATATGAGGAAAATATCACAATACTTTCAAGGTATGATTTAGAATTAGTATCCATCCTAAGAGTAAAATTGATCAATTCATTAGTGGCATAAAACCAAGTCTATGAAGGGTATTTTCCATGTGGGGATTCAATAACTATAAGAAATGTTTTTGATGTGCTCTAAATGATGAGATCTATATTGGAGTAACCCATTAGCCCTATGGGTTTGATAAGATTGGAAAAATGGAATTTTGGGGAAAATCTAAATACCACACTTAAAAGAAGACGAGTTTTCCCTTATGCTCAAAGTGTGGAATGAAACTTAGAGGAAATTTAATTAATGGTACTAAAAAATGTTTTATCTATGGGAGATAAGGTTATTATGAAATTGAATGATGAAGTGATGGGAAGAATTTGTTTAATGATTTGAATAGAAAAAAGGTACATATAATAAACCCCCCACACTTCAATTCTACATGTGAAATGAAAGGGGGAATTATTCCAACCAATTCCCTAGTCCAGTGGTTATCGATGATGATTGGCGTCAGCAAAATCTTAAGGCCAAAGACAGGGAAAGTCACATGTGATCTCTATCAATGATGTGGAGTACGATAATGAAGTGGTGAATGGTACACTTACCATCCAATCTAATGAAGAAAATGTTTTATTTGATCCTAGATCCACCCACTCTTTTATTTATGAATAATTTTCTAAGGCTATCACCATATTAACTCAACAAATAGATGGTATGTCAGCTATGAATGAACCTAATGGAAAAATAGTCAAATTAAAAGATTAAAATTCTTCTTGAGTTGAATTTTGTGGGAAAGTGCTTCCTAAAATTCCTATGATCCTTCCAATAGTGGAATTTGTTGTGACTTTTATCATATATTGGGTTTCTCTATATGAATCTCATATTAATTTCCAAGAAAGTGAATTCACATTTCATATTACGGTTCAATATATGATCATCTATCGATGAAAGGATGAATATGCCTATCCAGTGGAAATTTATTCTATACTTTTGGTATTTGTTCTTATAAATGAAGGCTATCTCTCTCAAATGGTTAGAGAGAAACTCAACATTAAGAAAAAACTGATTGTATGAGAGCTTATGGATGTCTTTCAAGAAAAATTTCTTGGTCTTCCACTGAATCGTGAAGTTGAGTTTTCAATAGAACTCATACCTGGAGTTATGCCTACAAAGACACTGTATAGAATGAACCCTATTGAGTTTCTAGAATAAAAGAATAAACTCTAAGAGAATATTGAATAGGGATTCATATTACCTAGTGCGTCACCTTTGGGTAAACTTGTTCTATTTGTTTAGAAGAAAGATGGACCAATGAGACTCTACATTGATTATCGAGAACTTATAAATATTACAATCAAGAACAAATACCCTCTTCCTCACATTGATGACTTATTAAAACAATTAAAAGGAGATAAATACTTTTCAATGATTGTTCTTTATTTAGGATATCATTAGTTAAGGGTAATGAAGGAGGATATACCAAAGTCGATATTCCATACAAGGCATAGACACTATAAATTTATAGTGATTCTTTTTTGTCTTACTAATTCACCTATTATATTCATGAATCGAATTAATAGATTCTTTAGAGACTGTCTTGATAAGTTTTTTGTAGTCTTTATAAATGATAATCATGTATATTTTATGATTAAATAATAACATTAATATCACCTTATAATTGTATTGAATACCCTACGAAAGGAGAATCCTTATGGAAAATTTACCATGTGTGAATATTGGATTCAGAAATATTCATTTTTGGGCCACATAATCTCAAGAGAGGGGATATTTATTGATCCATCAAAAATAAAAGTTACTGAACATTTCCCTAGACCAACAATGGTAAGTGAGATCCAAAGTATTCTAGGTTTGTGTAGATATTATTGATGTTTTGTGAAATATTTTTCCCGAATATCTAACCCCCTCACCATGTTGACTTGGAGATGTGCTAAGTTTGTACGAACAGAAGAATTTGAAGAGAATTTCAAAGATCTAAAAAAACGTTATCCAGTGCACCTGTGATCACAATACCTTTTATTGGATAAAGGGTTATTATCTATAGTGATGCATCAAAGAAGAGATGGTGATATATTATCATGAAAAATGACACGGTGATAGCTTATGCCACACAATAATTGAAAATCCATCAAAAGAATTACCAAAAACCTAATTTGGAGTTAGATGGGGTAATATTTGTATTAAAGACATGGAGGAATTATCTTTATGGTTAAAGGTGTGATATTTATACTAATTATAAAATTTTAATTTATTTTTTCACAAAAAATGATCTGAATATGAGACACGAGATATTGTTGTAGTTTATTAAAGATGAATACTGATTGATACATTACCACCTTTGGAATGAAAATATGGTGGTAGATTCTTGGAGTCAAAAGAACCACGCTAGCCTATCTATGTTGAGGATCACCAAAGACCTAATATTTATGGATTTTCGAAGGTTAAATCATGAAATTTAAATAGAGGAGGAGTAATATTATCTTTCTCAAATGAATATTCAACCATCAATACAAGTGATGATTAAGAAGGCACATAGGGAATATGTATATGTATAAAAGAGGGTGATAATTTTTCTTAAATTGAACCTTGATTATGATGGAATAATAAGGTTCCAGAACTGTGTTTGTATTACTCCCATACCATAATTAATTGATTTGTTTGTTGAGGCAATATATCTTCATTATCTATTTATCTTGGAATCACAAAGTTGTATAGGTATCAGAAAGAGTATTTCTGGTGGGATGGAATTAAAATATATATTTTTGAATATGTATCTTAGAGATTGGTTTTTCATCATGATATAGATGATAGATAAAAGAATAATGGGATGTTACAACTATAAAATATACCATAATTTAATTGTGAAAACATAAGTACATACTTTAAATGGGAAAACATCACTATAGACTTTTGTTCGGACTTACCAAAAAATCTAAAGGCCATAATGCTATATGGATTATAATTGATAAATTTCGAATTCGTCACACTTAATTCCTATTAAAGAGGATTTATCTCTTGATCATCATGCTAGGATATATGTAAAGGAAGTGGTAAGATTTATTGGAGTACCAATTTCTATTTTACCTGATCAATTTTCAAGGTTAACCTCGATGATCAAGTGAGTTATTCATCAGCATATGGATATAAAGTTATGATTCATCACTTCTTATCATCCCCAGATAGATGGATTGTCTAATAAAACAATTAAAACTCTATAAGTCATGTTGAGAGATTACCCTATGAATTTCATTGTTAATTGGGATCAATACCAACATTGGGTATAATTTTCTTACAATAATAGGTTTCACTATAGTATTTTGGTGTCTCTTTATGAAACCCTTTATGTAATGAAGTTCAGAAATCCAACTTTCTAAGATGAAGATGTGGAAAGATAACTATTAGGACATGATACTGATAATAAAATTGTAGATAAGGGCAGATCTTTTCAAAATTACATAAGAGTAGCTCAGAGTCGACAAAAATTTTATGGTGACAACCAATGAAAAGTCCTATAGTTTAAAGTGGGTGAAAAAATGTTTTTGTGAATATCTCCCTGGAAGAGCGTAATGATATTTGGAAAGAAGGTAAAGCTGAGCCCTTGGTATACTTGTCCTTTTCAAATTAATGATCATGTTGGGAAGGTAGATTATAGATCTATGATTCTAACGAATTTCTCTCAGGTTCATAATGTGTTCCATGTATCTCTCCTGAGAAATCACATACCTGATCCTTCATATGTACTAAACTCAAAAGTCATACTATTGGAGTAAGATATTTATTTTTAAGAACAACTTATAGCTATTTTGGATTGTAGCGAGAAAGTTCAATGAAACAAGAACACTCATTTGGTTAAAAGTTTATGGCGGAACCACCAAATTTAGAATGCTATGTGGGAACTATAGGATGTGATGAGGCAGATCTATCCTCATCTATTTGTATCCAAGTGATGAATTTTGAGGGAGAAATCTAGTTTAATGGGAGTAGAATGTAACACTAGGATGTTTTTATGTAATATTTTTAAAATAATTTTACAATAGCTTGCATTGAATGAAATCGTGAGTTTAAACAAACCATGATATTCCATTATTATAAAATGACCGTTATACCCATGTCATTAATTTAGCACGAATAAATACAACTAAATTATGAAAATATATGGTGAATTCTTTGACTACAAACTATTTATGAAAAATATAATACAATAAAATGTAAAGGAAATATTTTTATTTTTTTATTAAGAAATTAAGTGAATTGCATTTAATAAATGAAATTAATAAAATATATATGTTATACATTTAATGAAGTATTTTTATTAATCCAATAGATATTTTATGTAACATCCCAAGTAAATAGAGTATAATACATTTTCATAATTATTAACATTTGTTAATTAAATATTAATTTTACATAAAATATGTTTCTATGTTCGATGGCGTACCCAATACGCAAGAACGAGTTTCTTTGAAATCTTATGTTGTACACAAGGTTGAGTCATACTAAAAAAAATAATACAATATTATTATTTTAAATAGTAGTTGACGCCTAGCCATTGTAATGGTAGGAATGCATAGAAATAACTAAAATATTATTGTACATGTTTGTTAAATTTTATTATATTTATCCAATAAAATTTAGAGGCTTAAAATGTAAATTAATCTAATTTTAAGCATAAATACTGTAATATTCTTTAAAAGGTCGATTTACCTCCTTTTAATGAAGAACCCTCTTTAAATATAGTTTTGGTCACTTTTTTATGTTCTATTTGAAAAAATAAAAATCTTATTTAGAATCGAGATATAAAAATTTACATTGGGTAAATTTTTGGAATTTTTCTTATAAAATACATTTTTTAATGAATGGTTGATAATACTATATTTTAAGTCAAAAATGACTTTTAATATAATTTATTTATATGGTTATATTATCTTTTTAATTGGTTTTAATGTGTTATTAGAATATATTTTTACCATTTAATCCAATTTTGGTCATTGGAAGTAATTTCACTTTGAAATTAGACATAAACAAGTGTAAATCTTTTGATGATTATTGTTTCTTAAAAACACACTTTTTGTTTTGACATTGGGAATTAAATTGAAATTAATTAATGTTACCTCTATGCTTTGAATTTGGTAAAATAGAAATAGTTTTTAAATTTGGAATACCAAATATATCTTAGGCATTTTTTTATTTTTTTGAAATACATCAACTTTTGGTGAATAGTGAAAACACTGAGTAGTAGTTAAAAAGCTGACTTTTTCATTTAAATGAATATTTACCACTTCTGTGAATTGAATTTCAAAAATCTGACATACATGGTTGTTATTAATAATTAAAATTTGGTTCAATAAGATGAAAATATTTTTTTTGTGAATAGTAACTTTTGACTTTTATTTACCGCGGATAAAGGTAAATAAGGTAATTAAAAGTAAAAAATATATTATAATAATATAAAATTACCTTAAAACTTGTCTTATACTTATTGGATGGGTAATGGAAAACCAAGGAAATCCTTGGGTGAGACTTTTGGCATTTTAAAGCCACTTGGGTAAGATAATGATATTAATAACATTTTATTTAAAGTAAAAATAAAAATATCATAAACTTGTATTTTTTGCTAAAACAATTTTAATGTGGGGTTATATAATTGACATATTTGACAATAACTATTCATTTGAAATCTAAAATTATTTCGTACATTATGGATTTTTTTATAATTTTTAGACATCCAATAAATTAAATTATTTATCACACCATAATGATGCAGTGTTTACCTCATTAATAAATAATTTAAATAAATAAGATTATAAAGATTAAAATAAAATCTAAAACCTATAAAATTCTTATTGGATGATTTTATTTCGAAAATAAGTCATCTTATCTATGAATTTAATGATTTTTGGAACTTTTTGAAACCCAATATAATTTTATAATAAAATAATTGTTTCAGACATTCCTAAAAAGTCCCTCCTCCCCCTTATAAAAGGACACCACTTCTAACTCATTACTCACACCTCTCAAGCCCCTTAGCTCGTCCAAAATCTGCCAAAATAAGCTCCATGCGTCCCTCTATTCCTCCTAAAAGCCTTACCTTAGGCAGAAGGTACGCCAAGTAAACCTTTTGGTTCAAACCAAAGGGAGATATCCGATTTAAAGGTAATGTCTTCTTTTATGTTCTTTTCTTTTATTTTTTCTTCCCCAACACCCTAAACTCTATTTATTAATTTATTTTATAACTACAATAGTATCCTAAATATAGTGGGTTATTTTTAGGATAATGATTCGAACTACACTTACACACACCTCCATCTAATGGGTAAAAAACATACTGTTTCTATGTACAACGAACCACTGCCTCACGAAACGATGATTGTTCATATATCTCCAACCACCTCTCATGGTGGCCATTGTGATGGAATTGTATTTATATATGATATAAATTATTTTTATGTTTTCATTATGATTTATTATTTTTTATTTAAATCATACCTCTATGGTTTCCATAATGGGTAAACGTGATAATTTCATTTGAGAAAGTGCGGACTACCGCCCCCTCAAAGTGATATCACTCGTTCATACCTTATGTGGGACATATAAAGGATAGAGTAAATGAAATTATATATGATATTATATTGGAATTATAATATAACATTGTATAATTATGTTTTCATTCCATTAAAATAAAAAATAGAAATGAAAGTAGCATTCATGCGTACGTACAACTTATCGTCTCCATGAACGGTGCACTTCATTTCTTATATCCAAATATTATGTACTATTATAAATACATATATATATATATATTGGATATATATGATATATATGATATCTAAATCATGAATATTATTCTTGAGATAATGTAATTTTGACAACATGAACAATTTATAATTATAACAAATTTATTTTTAACTCAAGTTCCGAACATCGACAAAATGTCCGATGTGAACTGAAATAATAAACTAATTATTATAGAAAGGTAATAAGTGATATAAAAGTAATAATAAACATAAAAAAGTTACTTGAGAAAGTATAAATTAAATTATGTTTAATATTCAGGAAATTAAAGAATGAAGGGGTCAAGTCGGACACAAAGTAAGGGACTTCGTCTCAATATCATTTCATTGAGGCATATTTTGTTTTATACAAGAAATTATTTTATAGGATGTATAAAAACCTTTAACATTTCATTTCAATCAAATAGAATCTTTTTCTATGAGGAATTATACTAAACAAAAAAAGAGTGTTTCTTTTAACGTAAGTGGTGACAATGACATTTTCTGCAGCTGTGAGTATTATTTGATTTTTGGCTTCCTTAACAAGCTGTAATGTTATTAAAAGGAAAATAAATACCATGTACGCTATTACATATTTTGGTATTGAAAATGGTTTTGATAATGTATTTGTTATTTAAATATATTTTAATGATTTATTATGATTTAAATGTGGAAATGTTATCTTTCCTTTATATTTGTTTTATGTGTATAAATATGTTATGGTTTTTGGGCACTATTATGTATACAGGTGGTTCTATGATAAATCTAGGGCGGGTGAGCCTGAGATAGCTCTCCAATGCACTGGGTAACGTGATAGAGGTAAACGTGAATGTTTCTACTAAGATATTTAGGGAATATGATGTGATGGGTATTACAAATGTAAATCCCTATGTGGATGTGAAAGCTACAATGTAAGTATGTTATTTATGCCACAGGTTACCTTTATGATTTGTGTTTACTATGTAATTATTATGATTTCATTACATATGTTAAAAAGATTATGTTCTGTATGTATTGACAAACAAATGTTTTCTTTCTTTGTTTTATAACCCTTAATATGCTTTTAATGCCCATCCTTTGCATTGAAATGTTTTTTCACAAGACTTAAAGATAATAGGGTCAAGGATGGGATCAAGGAAAAGTCATGTTGTCTAAAACATGGGACTAGACATGACTTTTTTTTTAAGATTTTTTATTTTATTAAAAAAATTGAAACTGAGTAGAAGTTCCTACCTTGTAATTTTTGAGATGTAATTTAATAGTTAGGGATAATTATTTAAAACTCTAAACCTGAAAAGAACCTCAATGGGAATTATTCATTTAATTCAAGATTATGTAATGTTTAAGGTTGGGTCCTTATATTTGGTATCAGAGTTTAGTTTAGATAACATTAGAAGTTGTCATATTGTTAAATTAATGTCCATATATTAATTTATGTTAAGATTAAGTGATATAGTATTTATAGATTACCATGTTTCTTCACCTAATATATTTTCGTTTTTAGAACTGTTTTATATAGAGGAAGCCTGGAAGTTATAATGGGACGACATCAGGAGGATGACAACCTTCCAAATCAGTAACCTGAGATGGTTGGAATTGAATCAAAATAGTATGTTATAGTGATGGCATAGTTAACTCAGGCTATATATTTTGGTGGTATCCATGAACGAGATTAGCTAGATCAATCGCAAAGGAACATGTCAGTAGTGGAGCATTTTATGAGGCAATATCCTCCATCTTTCAGAGGATCATCTGACCCTGTGCTAGCTGAAGGGTGGATTAAATCACTGGAGAAGATTTTTGATGTCATGGGGTGTTTAAAACATCATAAGGTTAGTCTCATTATTAACTGTTTTGAAGGAGAATTTGTTCAGTGGTGGTTGATAGTGAAAAATATCAGGGATAGTGAGGAGATTGATGCTCTTGATTAGGATGAATTCAAAGGTGTGTTTCTTGAGTAATTTTTTCTTAAATTGGTTCTTCTTAGGATGGAAAAAAAATTCCTAGAATTGAGGCAGGAGAATGACTTAGTGGCTGCTTATGAAGAAAAATTCACACGACTAGAAAGTTATGCTCTAAATTTCATATGATATCATGATAGTAAAGTCAACCATTTTTACTCAGGATTAAAGCAAAGGTGTCTAAGGTAATTAGCTTCTCATGAGTTAAAAAGTTATGAAAAACTTGTTCGATGTGAGAAGAAGGTGGAAATGGAGTTTTTTGATGATAATGTCTTCTTTGAAAAACAACAGAATAAGAGTTCAAGGTGGCAGATGAAATGGAAGAACACTTCAAAAAAATTCTGATGGTTTGAAACTTAAGTTTATAGTTTGTGAAAAATGTGGTAAAAAGCATGCTGGGGTATGTCTTTTGAATTATGGTATGTGCTTCTGATGTGGTAAAATGGGACACAAAGCTCGTAATTACACTGAAATATATCAGGGTAATGGTAAGACAAAATCTGTTTTACAATCAGTAAAATGTATTAAGTACAATGAAGTGGGTCATTATGCAAATGAGTGTCCAACGAAGAACTCAACTGAGGTAAAGAAGTCATACTACAAGAAGAATGGGGTGGTGAAATCCTTTTCAACTACTTTAGCAGATGTTGGTCCATCGAATGAAGTATTATCATCTAAACTGTTTGTTTTTTTAGATTATACCATGGTGTTCTTTGATTTAGGGTCTACACATTATTTCATTTATGTGAAGATTTCTAGTAAACTGGAAATTCCATATCAAGATATGAATCATGAACTTATGGTAAAAACACCTGGAGGAAATGTTGACACAAAAAGAAATTATAAGAAACTTCATGTCCTTGTGTGCAGAAATAATCTACCTACAAACCTTAGAGTTTTTCCTCTAGTAGAGTTTTATTTTATTTTGGGCATGGATTGGATTTCTGTTTATCATGTTATGATTGACTGTAGAGCTAAATAGGTTTATTTTCAGAAATAATTTCAGTTTGTGTACAAGAATTAACCTTTTATTTTGATGACATATCAGAAAGCTGAGAAACTAGTAAAAGATGGAAATGAATGTTACCTTGCATATATTGTTGAAAATGAAGGAACTATCCAGATTAATGATGTTCCAGTTTTAAATGAGTATCTTGATGTTTTTATTGATGATTTTCATGTTATAATACCTGATAGAGAAGTTGAATTTATTGTTGACTTAGTTCTTGATGCTAAGCCAATTTAAAAACTCCCTTATCGAATGGCTCAAATTGAACATTTAGATTTTAAGAAGCAATTACAGGAGTTCTTAGATAAAGGTTTTATTCGACCTAGCACATCACCATCGGGTGATCTTGTCTTACACTACCAAAATTTCGGCCATTACCAACCACCAATGACGGTTTCTAATGGTCTATAGTGACCACTCAGTGACCACCAATGGTAGTCACTTTAGGCCCGTCGTAGTAGGCCTATTACGACCGCCATTGGTGGTCGCTAAAGGAGGCCAAAAATCGAACCAACAGCGACCGCCAGGCGGTCACTAACCTATTGCTTGGCTGAACAATATCAACCCCCACTGGCGGTCGTTGTACTGATCATCGACTGAGAATCAGTGACCACCAGTGTCGGTTGTTGTTCTAATGCTCGGCTGAGCTATAGCGACCGCCAATAGCGGTCGCTATCCCTAAGAAATTTTTTTTAAAAAAAAATTTCACAGCACCCAATCAACAAAAACAAGGTAAAAATCATAAAAAAAACAAATTTCAAACAGCATAAACATCAAGATCGTTATAAAAATTAAATTATAGATGTGATTCAATGATCCAAATCCATTTCAATCTTCTTCTTTAATAAACCTACAATAAGATACAAAAAAACAACAAAACAAAACAAATGTAAATTAAACATATTTATTCAGTTAATATATATAATAAAATTAAATGTGACATCAAATTATGGGTGCTATAATAATTTTAAACCCCAAATTTAAAAAATGTTATCATTCCTGGATTATTTTTTTCTTGTTTTGGATTCTTTGATTTAGCATATAGAAGTGTTTTGTGGTCTAAAAAGGAATGCTCTCTATGCACACCGCGTGAAACTGTTCAAAATAGCATATTTGGTCATACCACGCACATCGCATGTCCGATTGATGTGCCGCCTCCTCCTACATGTTACGAATATTATTCATATTATTTTTGTGTGATTTCAAGTCATTCTGAGTATGTTAGTTATAAATTCGACTGTTACACGTTGTTTTGGCATTTTATGACTCCGAAAATGCATTTTAAGTCACTGTGGTCAAATGTCACCTCAGATTAATGTTTTTTCTACCTGACCATTTCACAATTCACACCACGGTTGTTGTCGTATGATTTCATGGCATTCGGAGGTCATTCAGCTAGTTTTGACCACCCAATGCGCCCTTTTAGAGCACATTGAACTGTTCAAAATAGCATATTCGGTCGTACCGCACACACCGCACATCTGATTAACATTTTGTCCCCTCTTACATATCAAGAATACTATTCATATTGTTTTCAAGTGATTTTAAGTCATTATGAGAACGTTTGCTCTGAATTCACCTGTTACACGTCGTTTTGGCATTTTATGACACCAGAAATGCGTTTCCGGTCACCGTGGTCAAACGACATCTCCGATTGATGTGCCATCTACCTGAAAATTTCACAATTCACACCACAGTTCTTTTAGTATGATTTCATGGCATTTCGAGGTCGTTTGGCTGGTTTTGACCACCCAATGCGCCCTTTTAGAGCGCGTCGAACGGTTCAAAACAACTTATTCGGTCATACCACACATACTGCACGTCCGATCGATGTGTCTTCTCCTCATACATGTCACAAATATTATTACTATTGTTTTCATGTGATTTGAAATCATTCTGAGCATGTTTGTTTTGAATTCGACTGTTACACACCGTTATGGCATTTTATGACCCTGAAAATGCATTTCCAGTCACCACGGTCAAACGACTCCTCCAATTTATGTGCCTTCTACCCGAACATTTCACTATTCACACCATGGTTCTTATCATAAGATTTCATGGCATTTGGAGGTCATTCGACTAGTTTTGATCACCCAACGCATCCTTTTAGAGCGCGCCGAACTGTTCAAAACATCATATATGGTCGTACCCCACACACTGCATGTCTGATTGATGTTTTTTCACCTTTTAAATTTCACGAATACCATTCCTATTGTTTTCGTGTGATTTCAAGTCATTCTAAGCACGCTTTCTCTGAATTCGTCTATTACAAGTCGTTTCGGTGTTTTATGACCATGGAAATGCATTTCTGGTCACCGTGGTCAAACAAAACCTCCGATTGACATGCCGTCTGCCCGACCATTTCAAAATTCACACTACGGTTGTTTTTGTATGATTTCATGTCATTCCGAGGTTGTTTCGATGCTTTTGACAACACAACGCGCCCTTTTAGAGCGCGCTAAACGGTTCAAAACATCATATTCAGTCGTACCGCATGTCTGATTGATTTTTTTTCTCCTCCTACATGTCAAAAATATTATTCCTATTGCTTTCGTGTGATTTCTAGTAATTCTGAGCAGGTTTGCTCTGAATTCGACCGTTACACACTATTTTGATGTTTTATGACTCCAGAAATGCGTTTTTGGTCACCACAGTCAAACGACACCTCCGATTGATGTGATGTCTACCCGTACATTTCATATTTCACACCACGGTTGTTATAGTATGATTTTATGGAATTTAGAGGGCATTCGACTGGTTTTGACCACCCAACATGCCCTTTTAGAGCACGTCGAACTGTTCAAAACAACATATTCGGTCGTACCGTGCACACAGCATGTCTAATTGACGTGTTGTCTCCTCATACATGTAACGAATATTATTCATATTGTTTTTGTGTGATTTAAAATCATTATGAGAACGTTTTCTTTGTATTTGACCATTACACGCTGTTTTGGCGTTTTATGACTCTGGAAATGCGTTTCCGGTCACCGCTGTCAAACAGCAACTTCGATTGACGTGTCGTCTGCCCGACCATTTCACAATTCCCACCACGGTTGTTGTCACATGATTTCATGGCATTCTGAGGTCATTCAGATATCTTCTACCACCCAACGTGGTTTTTTAGAGCGCGTCGAAGTGTTCAAAACAACATATTCGGTCGTACCGCGCACAACGCACATCTGATTGACGTGTCGTCTCCTCCTACGTGTCTAGAATACTATTCCAAATTTTTTCACCTCCAATTGATGTGCCTTATACTTGACCATTTCACAATTCACACCATAGTTTTTGTCGTATGATTTCATGGCATTTCGATGTCGTTTAGCTGGTTTTTACCACCCAACGCGCCCTTTTAGAGCGCACCGAACTGTTCAAAATAGCATATTCAGTCGTACCGTGCATACCACATGTCTGATTGACATGTAGTCTCCTCCTATGTGTCACGAATATTATTCCTATTGTTTTTGTGTGATTTTAAGTCATTCTGATCACATTTTCTCTGAATTCGACCGTTACACGTCGTTTTGGCGTTTTTTGACCCCAGAAATGCGTTTTCGGCCACTGTAGTCAAAAAACACCTCCGATTGACATTCAGTATGCCCGACCATTTCAAAATTCACAAAAAAGTTGTTTTTTTATGATTTCATAGAATTCCGAGGACGTTCTACTGGTTTTGACCACCAAATGCGTTTTTTAGAGTGCGTCGAACTGTTCAAAACAGTATATTTGGTCATACCACACACACCACACATCTGATTGATGTGTAGTCTCCTCTTACATGTAAATAATACTTTTTCTATTGTTTTCGTGTGATTTAAAGTCATTATGAGCACATTTTCTCTAAATTGGACGGTTACATGTTGTTTTGGCATTTTATGACCCCAAAAATGTATTTTAGGTCACAGCGGTCAAAAGACACCTTCGATTGATGTGTCGTCTACCCAACCATTTCAAAATTCACACCACTGTTGTTGTTGTATGATTTCATGGCATTCTGAGGTCATTTGGCTGGTTTTGACAACACAACGCACCCTTTTAGAGCGCGTCGAACTGTTCAAAACAGCATATTCGGTCGTACCGCGCACACCGCACGTCCGATTGACATTCTGTCTCCTCTTACATGTCTCAAATATTATTCTGATTTTCTTCATGTGATTTCAAGTCATTATGAGCATGTTTTCTCTAAATTGTACCGTTACACGCCGTTTTGGCATTTTATGACCCCAGAAATGCATTTTTGTTCACCACAGTAAAACGACACCTCTGATTGACATGTTTTCAACCCGACCATTTCACAACTAACAAAACAGTTGTTTTTGTATGATTTAATGGAATTCTGATGTCGTTCATCTGGTTTTGACCACCCAACACACTCATTTAGAGCGCGCTGAACTGTTCAAAACAGCATAATCGATCATACCGTGCACACCGCACATCCGATTGATGTGTTGTATCCTCCTACATGTCACGAATACTATTACTATTTTTTTGTGTGATTTATAGTCATTCTGAGTACGTTTTCTCTAAATTTGACCATTACACATCGTTTTGGTGTTTTATGACCCCGAAAATGCGTTTCGGGTCACAACGGTCAAACGACACCTCTGATTGATGTGGCATCGACATGACCATTTCAAAATTCACACCACTATTATTATCTTATGATTGGATGGAATTCTAAGGTCATTTGGCTGGTTTTGACAACACAACACGCCCTTTTAGAGCGCACTGAACTGTTCAAAACAACATATTCAGTCATACCACGCACACCGCACGTCCAATTGACGTGTCGTCTCCTCCTACATGTCACAAATATTATTCTGATTGTTTTCATGTGATTTCAAGTCACTCTTAGAACGTTTTCACTGAATTTGACTGTTACATGCCGTTTTGGCGTTTTATGACCCCAAAAATGCTTTTCCAGTCACCATGGTCATACGACACCTCTGATTGACGTTTCATTTTCCCGACCATTTTACAATTCGCACAACAGTTGTTTTCGAATGATTTTATGGAATTTTGAGGTCGTTCAGATGGTTTGGACCACCCAATGTGCCCTTTTAGAGCGTGTCGAACTGTTCAAAACAGAATATTCGGTCATACCGCACACACCGCACATCTGATTGACGTGTCATCTCCTCCTACATGTCACGAATAATATTCATATTGTTTTCATGTGATTTCAAGTCATTCTGAGCACGTTTTCCTTGAATTTGATCATTACATGCTATTTTGATGTGTTTAAAATGCGTGAGTGGGGTGATCAAAACTGGCTGAATGACCTCATAATGCCCAGAAATCATATAACAATAAAGGGTGGGTGAATTGTGAAATGTTCGGGTACACGACACATCAATCAGAAGTTTTGTTTGACCGCAGTGACCAGAAGCATACAATTCATTCCATTAATGGCCAAAAATGCGTTTAAATGTCAAATGCATACCGAACGACATCAGCATGACTTGAAAACCTAATAAAACACCATAATTTTTATTATTTGTGTGTACAAATAGATAACATGTCATTTGACTATGCGGTTTTCACGACACGACTGAATATGCATTTCTTAGGTGTTTGTCACGCTTGAAATGCGTGCGTGGGGGGGTGTAGTGGGGGGGGGGGGCTATCCGGGGAGGGGCTGTTGTTCGGGGTGGGGGCATTGTTCGGGGGTGGGGGTGGGATGTCTGGTAGTGGGGGGCCTAATGACTAATTGGCATAATGGACAATTGTCCTAACAACGTAACGATCAATTACCCTAATGGCCTAAAGGTTGATTTTCCTAATGACCCAATGTCAAATTATCCCATTTACCAATTCACCTAATGACCTAATGCCCTAATAGAATAGTGGCCTAAAAACAATAGGAATAATGGCATATTGTCTACTTGTAGAATTTGAATAATTGCATAATGGCCATTTGGCCTACAACCAATTGGCAACTTTACCAACTGGCCAATTTCCCTAATGTCCTAACAGCCTAATGAAAAATTTCCCTAATGAACTAATGGTCAATTGTCCAAATGAATTCTGGGGTTCGAGGGGGGGGGGCTGTCCGAGGTGGGCCACGTGCCTAAAAATAGTGAACCTAAGCTCAGTCACCAAAAAGAAGTTCAATGGTTTCTATTAGGAATCGCATGGCTTTTTCAAAACTACTCACAAAACATGAAATTGAATACATTAAAGAATAAAATGAACTAAAAATATCCAAATCATTAATAAGTTTCATGCTTACTTCTCAATTTGTGCAAAAAAACATTGTATAAGACCAAAGCACACATGATACTGCCAAATCTCAAAAAATCTCACTAGGAACCCAACCTAAACATCAATAACAACCCGACCAATAAAAAAAGAAACACACTTCGTGAATATGATGCGTCAAGCTTGGTCTTGACTGCTACCTCTATCTGCTGGTCCATGGTCCTATAAAAAATAATAATTAGATTTTCATAACAAGAAATAATAGAAATAAAATAAATAAATACAGTATAAACCTGCGTCGTATGATCCCCTGCACCATCACCTGGACGCACATATTCTCTCAGTGCTATAACCCCAGCGATCAATTGCGCATTTACATCCTTAGAAGCGCGAAGACATGCCTCGAAATATGACAACTATTGTGTCATATGAGCAATAGAAGGACCGAAAACCGCAGCGTGTGATACTACAGAATGAGGAATCCCTGTTCCATAGGTCAAACTATATCCATGCTCGTCCCGGCCAATATTGCAATGAAAGATCTCATCCCTTCGCATGGGAAGCTATCGCTGGTCCTCTAGCATCTGTACTAACTCAGATTCAAATTGAGCCTATGAAATGTTTATATATATATATATGTTATTATATAGATTTATGTAAGTATTGGTACTCAGTAAAAGCACTTTCTATAATTGCTACTGCCTCTGGATCATTTCGATCACGAGTCCTCATCCACACCGACATTTTATCAGTCGGTGCACCTTTCTCCTATAACTATATATTAGTATAATATAAACACAAAACCATATTAATAAATTAATTAAAAAATCAATAATAAATACCTCATGTCGAATCTGAGACACGTTATGAGTCCCGAGCCTGTGAGGTCGTCCCTGCAACGCTCGATTCTCAGAATGGCATGCTAACACCTCCTACATTAAATTAATTCAAATTTCAAACAAATTACACATTCTTGAAAATATATATACCAAAATAAATTTATAAACCACAACACCCTCAGTAGACTAATATGAAACTCTGTCACACAACTGAGTCCAGAGGACACCTCTCAGAACTTTTTCCAGAATGTCTGGGGCACCCACATTTGGTACCCAGTGGTCCCTCTTGACTTTGCCTTTATAATATTTCCAAATCATAAAACATTTTCTCATACACATGGGCCGAAACTCATCAGTGCATACCTTCAAATTTTTCTATTAATGAAAAAAATCACATATGTTAGTATTGTTTATACATAGGAAAGAAAGTAAAATGGTCTTATTACCTGAACCTCCCTCCAATGACGATCTAATGTGTCATGAGGGATAGAAGCCCAGTCACATGTGGTCATTGGAAATCAATGTGGTCACATATTATATGACTCAGCTGATGAATAAATGCAAGGGTAGTCAATCCCATAGGTTGAAATAGATTATCAAAGTAAACATCAAACGTCGTGTCAGAATTCGATGATAAAATTCCATGACCAAAGCCTCTCTTGTGAGAGGAAGAAGCAGTCGAGTCTGATCCTATTGAAAACAATTTTAAATATAATTTGACAGATGTTATAAATATATATATATATATATATATGTGTGTGTGTGTGTGTGTGTGTGTGTTTTTGTGTGTGTTTATCAATTACATAAAAAATAGACACAATGACATTCAAACATACCTCAACCCTGAGACGTAGATGAATCAAATGGATGATGTGGATCTGTAGCCTCTTCCTTTGACATGCCTACAGTCATAGAAAACATTATTAAGGGGACAATCCAAAGTGTCGAAATGATAAATTGGATTGTTTTAAAAAAATCAAACATGTACAGTTGTTAATCAAACAATAAGAGGTTAAATAATTAGTTGTTAATTGATTTTTAAAAATCAGAAAATTAACAAAACAGATATACAAATTATATACAAAACCAATCAATGCATAGCCAAATTTTAGAATTTATTAATAAAAATTCAAGTAGCACATGAACCAAATGAAGAATACCTCAATGGGAAGATACACTGAGAATAACATGAATATAACAAAAGAGAAATCACCCTAAATATTTATAAATGAATAAAATTACAAAAGTGGGGATTAAAACCTGTGAGGATTTATAAAATGGTTATATAATTTATGATATCATAGGACATTCAATACTGAATAACAGGAAAACAATTATACCATTCATTAAGCATGAAAATCGACTGTTTCTCCTTCAATGACCAATCTGAGCTAATAAATATCTTCTTCACGTTGAACTACGGTATGTTGATCAAGCTGTTGGGAAAAAAATAGAATAGTCTTGACTTCATCTTGTTCAAATAAAAACACTCCTCGCCAGGACTTTTTTCACAACAACATGCCAACTGGGATTCGATGGAAAAGTAATGAAGAATACTTTTTCTTCTTGTGATGTCAAAATTAAAGGTTCATTATCAACTAGTTCATTTATGTATAACATATAGTTAAAATTCACCAATGAAAACTAATATTGATCGACTTTACATCCATGCACTGGATCATCCCAATTACACTTTATCAATATGTACTTCAACCCGTGTGTGTATACAGCTTCAATGATGTCTATCAATTGACCATAGTAATAACCAGAATCAATGAATGGACAATCAGTGCCATTTTTTTGTGTTGCTCTTTTTTTGTCAACATATTTAATACGAAATCGAAAACTATTAGCATCTATAGCTTTATAACAAAGAGTCGTTATAGATGGACCCTGAGCTAGTTGAATAAATTCTTTAGTTAGTATGGGGTCACCTAACTCCCTCAACTTATTAACATACATAATTCATAGAATTAAATAATGATTTGTGCAGAAAAAATTAGTATAATACTTCACTCATAATTTGAATCAATTTATATGTATATAATCTTTGAACCAATAATGAAATGATGCAGAATGAGATTGTGGAATTTGATCCTCCGTCGCACGATACATATCTTATTTCATCTCATTATTGTGTTTCCGACAAATGATTCACCGATGTTTAAATGATCAACTTATGCAAACAAAGCATATTAAATTTAAACAATAAAAGTGATAAGACACTTAATGCATTAATGGTGCAACTGATGAAGTATTGAACAAGATATATCGATGTGCTTGTATCCACTCGATGTTGTCCATATCAAATATGGTTCTTTCTCCAACTATACCATCATGAATCTGAGAGGGCTTATCTAATTTTGTTTCAACAACCGTAAGATATTCTACACAAAAAGTAGTACACTGATCCATAAAATAACCATTGGCTATAGATTCCTCCGGATAAGATCTGTTGCATACAAATCGTTTGAATGTACTCAAATACCGCTCAAAAGGATACATCCACCTGAATTGCACTGGACCAGTAACCATTACTTCATCAGTGAGGTGCACTGTCAAGTAGACCATAACATTGAAAAATGATGGGGGAAATAGTTTCTAAAAGTGAAAAAGCATAAGTATAATGCGATTCTACAAACTTTTTAAATCACTCATTCATTGATTTCTTAAACAAAGTTGTCTGAAAAATTACCCATCTCAATCAACAGATGAAAAACATTGGGGGATAAACAATCAAAAATTGCGATTGGAATCAACTGCTGAAGTAGTATGGGATTTTCAAGAATTTTAAACCATTGCAATGTCCTACTCATCATATTCACACACTTTAAAATGTTAGAAGAGTTACTATCAGGCACCTTAATCATATTCAAAATGGAAAGAAATGTCTCTTTCTCTATTGTAGTCATCGTATACTAAGTAGCAGACATATTTTCTTTGTTTCCCTTAGCTAATTGTAAATGCAACAGTTTCCTTAAACCCATTTATTCCAAATCATGATGTTCATTAACATGGTCCTTTGATTTTCCACTGACACCTAACATGGTCCACAATATGTTATCAAAAAAAATTCTCAAAGTTCATGACATCCAAATTATGTCTTAGCATGTTAGTTTTTCAATACAGAAGACTAAAAAATACATTTCTTTTCCCAATTGCGACTGCGCTGCCTACCCCAGCACGAATATTATGTAATGAATAAGCCACAAAATCCTGAATTTCATATACCATGAAGATGATTTCTTCCTCAATCTGTGATAACATTTCAACTACTATCATGATCTTTGGTGCTGGGCTAAACTCTCTAGAACCATCAAATGCCACTCTATCCTTTCTAAACCTGTGCTAGGGGGGGAGAAAACATATGTGACCCATGTATGCCCATTTTTTGGAATGTTTAAGCAATATAGATTTTATAATTTTATTGAAACATGGGAAAGAAAATTTCCCTTTCGTACTCCAGCCTGATAAATTTGTATAAGCCGGGAAGTGCTTGATTTTCCACAATAAAGAAGCCAACAGTTTGAACATTTCATTCGTTTTACAGTCATAAGTCATTACACCATCGCCCCAAAATTCATTTAAATCATCAATCAATGGATGAAGGAAATCATCAATCTTATCCCCTAGACATCTAGGTCCATCAATAAGAGTGGAAAGTAATATAAATTTTATCTTCATATAAATCCACAGAGGATGATTATATTGAACCAACACCACGGGCCGTGTGTTATGAGTTTCACCAACCATATACTTGAATAGATTGAAACCATCTGCCTCCAACCCCAATCAGACATTATGAACATCTTTAGCCAAATCGGGATGTCTCTTATAAAAATCCTTCCATGCATGAGAGTCTGTCGGGTGGGTTAACATATCACTTTGATGAATTCTTTCTACATGCCATCTCATGAAATTACAAAACATTAGATGACATAAAAATACTTTCAACCTCGGTTTAAGGGTAAAGTAACGCATTTTATTTACGGCAATCGGTTTCCCCTATATCGCAATCTAACATTGATGAGTCTAATTTCCCCTGTTCTCTTTCCACCAGGAAGTGCCACAAAATGTACAAATATCCAAATGGGCAGATTCTTTTTTAAACAACATACATCTGTTTTCACAAGCATCTATGGTCTCATATGTAAAACCTAAGTTCTCTGTCAACTTAAGATCATGGTAATATGACTCGGGAATCTTAGCATCGAAAGGAAGAACCTTTTTCAATAACACCAACAACATGTTGAATGATGTGTCTAACCACAGATTCAATGTCTTCAAATGAAAAAAATCCATGACAAATGAAAATTTATCGTAATAAGTACATCAGTGATATAATTCTATTTTTGCATCATCAAGTGCTTCATTAAACCTCCTCGAATCATGATCTTCACTAGAGAAAAGATTTATCTCACCAATCTCATGGTTCTAGATGTCAATGCCTTTAGGATCCAACCCACTTACCATTTCAGTAAGCATTTCATGCATTGAATCATTCATCCTTGTATCAACATCCATCTGAAATGCATTCGTATTTGGACAACGAACATATTCTTCCCCATGATGAGTCCAACTCTTATAATTTTTCATAAATCCATTAAATAATTGGTGATCCCTCATAGTCTATCATTTAAATTGATATATGTTAGCACATATTCTACATGGACTACTAATATAGTCCATTTCAAATCATCGGTTGAAGTCAATAAACTGCATAATGCCATTGAAATATTCCATAGAAGTTCGATTTCGATGATCAATCCAACTCTTATCCATAATAATATATGTATAACAAACATTTACACAATACTTATTACATGCATTTTTCAAATAAAATATATTTAAAATAAATACTAATTAATTTCTTGTGGACCATTGATAAAATAATCAAATTATATCTCTAAATAATAAACAAGAGAATAGAAAATGGAATGTAAGTGAAATCACATGCCATGTCATACCCGATTGTGCTTACAACCTGGAAGGGAGGGGAGCCGAAGGCGGTGTTGTGGGGGAGGGGAGAGGCAGCAGAGGGGAACCAGACCCAAATGCAGTGCGGCGAGGGAGGGGATGGGTGGCGGTGGTGGAGTTGAGCCGAAGGAGAGGAGGCGGTGAGGTGGATATGGTGCTGTGGGGGTGGGACGACGAGGGAGGGGACAAAGGATATTAGGGAGCTGGAGTGGACAGTCAGCAATGGCGAGGGGATGAGCAGCGGCTGTGCGGGGATGGAGGGGACCAGGCGGCGACAATGCCGCATGAGATGGGGTGGAGAGGGGACAGGAGGCGACTATGCGGTGAGGGAGGGGGAAGAAGAGGTAGGGGATGGGGGATGTAAGAGAGCCAGAGAGGAGGGCGGAGAACGGACGGGGGATGGGTAGTGAAGGGGTGGAGGGTCGAGGGTCGAGGGCCGAGGGCAGAGGGCCGAGGGGCGGAGGGTAGAGGGGGCGGAGACTGAAGGCCAGAGGATGGAGGGAGGAGAGCAGAGGGTGGAGGGTGGATTGGGCAGTGGGCGGAGGGGGTAGGGGGGGCGGAGGGCAGAGGGCGGAGGTAAGAGGCCGGAGGGTGGAGGCCGGAGGGTGGAAGGAGGAAAGGTCAGAGGGGGTGGAGGGTGGAGGGAGGAGGTCAGCGAGGGGATGGGAAACGTGGGGTGGATGGTGGTGAGGGGATGGGTGGTGACGGTGGAGGATAGAGGGTGATGGGGGACAAGCGGTGGGATGCAGGTACGGTTTTGCGAGAGGAGGGGGTGGGGGAACTGAAGGTTTTCTTAAGGCCAACAACCGCGCGACCGCCAAAGTCGGTCACTTGTGTCAGGGGGCTCCAAATCCCATTTCTCTAGTAGTGTTATTTGTTAACAAGAAATATTGTTCATTGAGAATATGAATTTATTATACATAATTGAATAACATCACTATTAAAAAAATGTATCCATTGCCTCATGTCGATGCTTTTTTTATTAGCTCAAGGGAGATCAGTATTTTTTGATGATTTATTTGAGGTTGGGGTATCATTAGTTGAATGAAAAGGAAGTAGGCATTCTAAAGACCATGTTTCCTACTAGATATAGCCATTATGAATTTTTAGTTATGCCTTTTGGGTTAACCAATGAACATATTATATTCATGGATCTTATGAATAGAATTTATTTTTGAGTTCTTGGATAAGTTTCTAGTTGTGTTCATTGATGATATTTTGGTTTATTCAAAATTTAAAGAGAAACATGAAAGTCATTTAAGGGTTATCTTGAAAACCTTAAATGAAAAAAAACTGTTTGGGAAATTCAGGAACTGTGAGTTTTGGTTACAAAAAATTTCCTTTCTTTGTCAAATTGTTTATTGATAATGATAAAACAAAAGTTGTTTAATAATGGAATATACCCAAAAATATAACCGAGATCCATAGTTTTCTTGGTTTATAAAGTTAATACCAGAGGTTTGTTGAGAATTTTGCATAGTTATCTAGTCCAATGACTAAGTTTACTCGAAAAGGTGTTATTTTTATTTGGGAGAAATAATTTGATGATTTTTTTGAGTAATTGAATAGAAGATTGGTGAATGATATTATTTTGGAATTACCTTCCAGAGATGTTGAATTTTTTATCATCAGTGATGCTTCGTTAAAAGCACTTGGTTGAATCTTTATGGATAATGATCAGGTAATTTCTTAATCTCCATGTCAGTTGAAACCTCACGAGTAAAATTATCCTACACATGATTTGGAATTAGTTTTTGATGTTTTTTCATTAATAATTTGGCGGAGTCATCTGTATGGAGTAAAATATGAAATATATACTGACCATAAAAGTTTAAAGTATATATTCACTCAGAAAGAATTGAACATGATATAGAGGATATGGATAGAATTTATCAAGGATTATGATTGCACAATCCTTTACCTTCTAAGAAAGGAAAATATAAGTGGTTGATGCTTTGAGTTGAAAATGAAATTCTATATTAACCATGCTACGTTTAGAATGACATCCTTTGGTTTTTGATTTGATAAACTTTGGCATAGAAGTTGTTGGTGCAGAAAATATCTCTGTTTTGTTTCAGGTGTTAGTGAAATAATCTCTATCAGACAGAATTAAACAAGTACAGAAGAAAGATAGTGAGTTGAAAAAAAGGTAGAGTTGGTTTACAAGGGTTAGGTGCCTGATTTTATCATTGATAATGATTGTATTTTGAAATTTGGGAATAGATTATGCATTCCTTGAGATTCAAAGTTGAAGAATGAGTTGTTATGAGAATCTCCTAGTTCTCCGTTTTTAGTTCATCTTGGAATTACTAAGATGTAAAGAGATCTTTGGTAGTATTACAGGTGGGAGGGAATGAAAATAGATATTGTTGACATTATTGTGAGGTGTTTGACTTGTCAGTAGGTTAAATAAGAGAAGCAGTTATCGAAAGGGATGCATCAGTCTTTACTGGTGCTAGAGTTGAAATGAGAAAATATATCCATGTACATCATTTTGGGATTACGAAATTCATATTGAGGTAATAATACAATCTGGGCTATTATTGATCGGTTGACTAAATCTTCTCATTTCCTACCTATTCCAGACACATTGTCTCAATATCAACTTTCTCTGTAGTATGTTAAAGAGATAGTTAGGGTTCATGGAGTTCCCCTCTCTATTGTATCTGATCATGATCCCAGGTTTTCTTTTAACTTTTGTAAAGTCCTTCAGAATTCATTGGATAATGAATTAAATTTTAATACATCTTTTCATCCTCAATTAGATGGGAAGTCAGAACAAACAATTTAGACATTAGAGGATATGATGCGTGCTCGTTCATTGGATTTCCATGGAATTTGGGGCAAATATCTTTATTTGGTTTAATTTTTATATAATAACACTTTTCATTCCATTATATAGATGGCTCCATTTGAGGCCTTATATGGGAAGTCGTGTCGAATGTCAGATTTTTTGGGATGAAGTAAGAGAAAGGAATTTTATGGGACCAGAGATGGCTGAAGAGATGGAAGAAAAGGATCAGTTGATTTAGAAGCACATGAGAATAGCTCAGAGAATGCAAAAATTTTATACAGATAACCAGAGGTAGGATCTTTCTTTTGAGGTAAGTGATCATGTCTTTCTCAATGTTTCTCAATTGAAAAGTGTGATGCATTTTGGTAAAAAGGGAAAGTTGAGTATGAGGTTCATTAGACATTATGAAATCTGGGAGAAAGTTGGATCAATTGCATACAGAGTGGTTTGACCTCCAAATTTATCCCAAGTACATAATTTTTTTCATGTTTCAATGTTGAGAAAGTATATTCCATATCTATCTCATGTTTTGAGCCATGAGATAGTTCAATTGGAAGATAATCTCTCTTGTGAGGAACTACCAGTCCAGATTCTTGACTGAAGAGAGCAAGTGTTGTGGAATAAGGTAATTCACCATGTAATGGTTTTGTGGAAAAAAACATATGGTTGAAGAGGCAACATGGTAATCTCAAAATGCTAGGATAGATAAATACACCCACTTATTTGATAAGTGAATAAAAATGTCGAGGACACAATTTCCAAATGGGGAGGGGGAGGATGTAACATCCCAAGTAAATATATAATAATACATTTTCATAATTATTAATATTTGTGAATTAAATATTAATTTTACTTTAAATGGGTTTCTATGTTCGATGGTGTACCCAATACGCAACAACGAGTTTCTTTGAAATCTTACAATGCACACAAGGTAGAGTCATACTAAAAAAAATATTATATTATTATTTTAAATGGTAGTTAACGCCTAGTCATTGTAATGGTATGAATAAAAATAACTAACTAAAATATGATTATATATGTTTGTTAAATGTTTGTAAATTTATCCAATAAAATCTAGATGCTTAAAATGTGAATTTCTCTAATATTAAGCATTAATACTCAAATATTTTTTTAAAGGTTGATTTACCACCTTTTAATGGAAAACCCTCTTTAAATGTAGTTTTGGAAACTTTTATATGTTCTATTTAGAAAACTAAAAATTCTTATTTAGAATCGGGACATCATAATTTATTTTGGGTAAATATTTTGTATTTTTCTGATAAAATTCATTTTTTAATGAATATTGAAAAATACTATATTTTAATTCCAAACTGCCTTTTAATCTAATATATTTATATGGTTATTTTATCTTTTAAATTGGTTTTAAAGTTTAATTGGATTATATTTTTACCATTTAATCCAATTTTTTTCATTGCATGTAATTTCACTTTGAAATTGGACATAAATAAGTGTCTATCTTTTGATAGTTATTATTTCTTAAAAACACACTTTTTTGTTTTGACAACGGGAATTAATTTTAAATTAATTAATGAAAATTATATGTATTGAATTTGGTAAAATAGACATTGTTTTTGAATTTGGAATATCAAATATTGATTCGATTGAATTTTTGGTATTTTTCTGAAAAACATAAATTTCTGATGAATTGTGAAAACACTGAGTAATAGTTAAAAAGATGAGTTTTTAATTTAAATGATATTTTACAACTTCTATGAATTTAATTTAAAAAATTAGAAATAAATTGTTATTATTATTAATTTTAATGTGGTTTAATAAGATGAAAATAATTTTTGGTGAATAGTAACTTTTGAACTTTTTTTACAGTTGTTAAAGATAAATAGGGTAATTCAATGTAAAAATAATATTATAATAATATAAAATTACCTTAAAAATTATCCTACCCTTATTGGATGAGTAATTGATGACCAATAAAATCCTTGGGTGCGTCTTTTTCCCTTTTAAAGCCACATGGGTAAGATAATGATATTAATAACTTTTTATTTAAAGTAAAAATAAAAAATATAATAAACACGTGTTGTTTTTATTAAACAATTTTAACATTGGGTTATATAATTGATATATTTGAATATAAATATTAATTAGAAATATAAAAATATTTCCTACATTATGGTATTTTTTTTAAATTTTAGACATCAAATAAATTAAATTATTTATGACACAATAATGATGCAGTGTTTACCTCATTAATAAATGATATAAATAAAAAAGATTATAAAGATTAAAATAATATAAAAAACCTATACAATTCAGAGAGGATGATTTTATTTTGAACATGAGTCATCTTATCTTCGACATTAATGTTTTTTGGATCTTTTGAAACCAAAGATAAGCCTTAACATAGGAAGAAGGCACTTCAGGTAAACCTTTTGGTTCTAACAAAAGGGAGATAACTGATTTAAAGGTAATGTATTATTTTAAGTTCTTTCCAGTTTTTACTTCTCAAAATACATAAACTCTTTTTAATCATTCCATTTATAACAACACCAATATCATAAATATAGTAGGTTTTTCTATCAGAAGGATTTGAACTACACTTACACAAACCTTTATCTAATTGGTAAGGAACATACTATTTTTGTGGACGACGAACTACTGCCTCACGAAATGATGATTGTTCAAATATCTACAACCGCCTCTCATGGTGGCCATTATGATGGCACTATATTTTTATATGTTATATATTATGTTAGTTTTTTCTTTATTCTATAGTATTTTTCATTTATATCATACCTTTATGGTTTCCATAATGGGTAAATACGATAATTTCATTTGAGGAAGTGTCGGCTACCGCCCCCTCAAAGTGATATGACTCGTTCAAGCCTTATGTGGGATGTATAAAGGATAAATTTAAGGAAATAATATATCATATTATACTGTATTTATAATATACCTAGGTAGAATTATGTTTTCATTACATTAAAATATGAAATAGAAATGAAAGTAGCATTCATGCGTACGTATGGATTACCATCTCCATGAACGGTGCATTTAATTTATTATCTCCAAATGTAATGTACTATTATAAATACAAATATATAATATATATATATATATATATATATTTGATATTTTTGATATCTAAATTGTGAATATAATCTTGGAGATATTGGAATTTCGACCACATTAACAATTTATAATTATAACAAATTCATTTTTAACTCAAGTTCTGAACATACAAAATGTCGGATATGAACTCAAATAATTAACTAATTTTTATATAAAGGTAATAAGTTTTATAAAAGGAATAATAAACTTGAAAAAGATTCTTTATCATGTAGAATTCAACTTAAGTTTTTTTATATGAAATTAATGAACGAAGGGGTGAAGTTGGACACGAGGTAAGGGACTTTTCTCAATATCCTTTCATTGAGGCATATCTTGTTTTATACATGACATATTTGTATACGCAATATCAACACCATTGAAATTTCATTTAATTCAAAGGAAATCTGTTTCTATGAGGCTTTTTACTAAACATAAAAAATTGCTTTTAACGTAAGTGGTGACAACGACCTTTTCTGCCGCCGCGAGTATTATTTGATCTTTTGGATTCCTTAACAATCTTTTAGGTTTTTAAAAGGAAAATAAATACCATATACTCTGTTACATATTTTGGTATTTAAAATTGTTTTGATAATGGATTTTTTATGTCAATATATTTAAATGATATATTGTAATTGAAATGTGGAAATGTTATCTTTCCTTTATAATTGTTTTATGTGTTGTGAATATGTTATGGTTCTTGGGCATTTTTATGTATACGGGTGGTTCTGTGATAAAATTAGGGAGGGTGAGCAAGAGATAGATCTGTAATGCATTGGGAAATGTGATAGAGGTAAACATGAATGTTTCTCCTAAGAGATTTAGCGAATATATAATGATGGGTATTCCAAATGTAACTCCCTACATAGATGTGAAAGCAACAATGTATGTATGTTATGTATGCCACAAGTTAAATTTATGATTTTTGTTTACTATGTAAATATAATTATTTCTTGAGTAATGTTAAAGAGCTTATGTTATGTATGTATTAATGAACTAATGTTTTCTTTCTTGGTTTTATATCCCTTACTGAGATTTTTATGCTCATCCCTTGTTTTGAAATGTTTTTCACAGGACATAAAGATGAATAGGGTCAAGGATGGGATCAAGTAAAAGTCATGTTTTCTAAAACATTGCACTATACATGACTCTTTTTTAAGAGTTTTTATTTTATAAAAAAAATTGAAACTGAGTAGAAGTGTCTACCTTGTAATTTTTGAGATGTAATGTAATAGTTATGGCCTAATTCTCTAAAACTCTAAGCCTTCAAATATCCTCAATGTGAATTATTCATTTAATTTAAGATTATGTAATGTTTAAGTCTCTATCCTTATATTTTAGTCATATCATATAAATAAACCTTATTTAATGTATTCCACCATATATGTTTCAATAGGGTAATTTTAACGCCCTTTAATGGTGAGGACACCTTAAATTAACATTTTGTTATATTAATAATTTCAAAATGACAACATAATCTTCTTATTTGGAAGAAAGATATAAAAATTTATTTTGGATGAATTTTTTATATTTTTCTTATAACATTCAAGTTTTGGTGACTATTAAAAATATACTAAATCTAAACTGAAAAAACATTTTTCATAAAAATAATTTATAGTGATAAAATATATTACTTAATGGTTCTAAAGAATAAATATATTATATTTTTATCATTTAATATAATTTTTTTCATTTATTGTAATATTACATTGAATATAGAAATAAATTTTTTTAATCTTTTGTAATGTTTTTACTTTTAAGAGTTTTTTTCTCATTCCGATAATGATATTAATTTTAAATTAATTAATAAAAATTTTGTGTTTTGGATTTTGAAAAATGGATTCAATATTTAGAGTAATTAGGGTTAAATTTTGTGATTATATTTCTTTTATTTTTGGGCATTATGAATAGTAACTTCAGTAATTTTTATTAATATTGTAAAATGGTAAATTAGTGAATTATGAGTAAAAATAATATTATAAAATTACACTAAAACTTTGCCTAATATCATTATATGAATGTGTCTCGACATGAACCACCCCTTGGTGGAAATTATATCCTTTGGAAGCCAATTGGAAGAGATTAGGACATTTAATTTGTTTTATTCAAAGAGGAATTAAATATGTCTAACTCAAATTTTAATAACTATATAATTTTTAATATATGGTTATATAGAAGATAAATTATTATTTAAATACTAATTTTAAATATAATTTATTTTTATTTATCATGGTATTGTATTTTTAATTTTTGGGAAATAAATAATTACCTAAAAAGGATTATACATTAATGATGCATGTATTATTTAATTGATGAAAAATCAACAAAATAAATTTTATTTAAATGATAATAACCAATAAAAGACAATAAAACGTGACCAAATATTATTGTTTGGGTATATATAAACTATAAGAATCCAATGGTTGAGTTATTTACCATTTGGATCTATATGGAAAAGATTATGACACTTTTAATATTTTATTTAAAGTGATCGTAAAGTTTTCAGAATAATATTTTAATAAATATATCATTTTTAATATATGATTTTCCAGAATATATATTCTACTATAAGTATTATTATTAAATATATAGGATTTATCTTCATCGTAGTATATTATTTTTACTTTTTATTCAACATTCAGTATATTAAATAATTACACAAAATTGATATAGCAATTATATTATAAATGGAGATGACAAATAAATGTGATTTAGAATATTAAAATAAATACAATTTTTCATAAATAATATAAAAAATGAATATTTAAAGATATCCTTTACCTTTTAGGATTCTAAAAAAAAATTTGTTCTAAGTTAACTTATTATATTTATATTTTTAATAATCAGTGTATCAAATTGTGTCAAAAGTGACCCTATTGATTGTTTATCGAAAATAATATATTAAAAACATATTAAAAAAATATTTTTTAAAAATAAATAATAATAATAATAATATGTTCTAAAATTTTATAATGTATTCATTTATGCTCTACATTATGTCAAATAAAAAAAGTTTCCACCCTTTTAATATTAAAATATTTATTACCTTAGTTAAAAATTAAATAGAATAAGTGTTAATTAAAATGATAAGGTTAAAATTGATATAAAAACATGACTGAAATTTATTTTTTGAAGATATTACAACCTTATATATTCTCATATATGAAAAAAATTTCGTTTCATAGGTTTTTTGGATGTGTTTTTATTTTATTTTAAATTAATACTTTTGGAGATTCCAAAAGTGTCCCTCGCCTCAATTTTAAAACGACACATCCTCCCTCACTTATTCACTTTACATTGAGCCTTAATTCTTAGCCCTACCCTACCCATTTTAATTATATACTTCCATAATAACATAATATAGGTTTTTCCATTCTCCAAAATCCAACTCTAGTGTTATAAGATGACACCTAGATGGAGTACGTCGTAGAAGATGTAATCTTCTCTACCGATTCATTCAAACTTATTTCTTTTTATACATACTATTCATGAGTTGTTTCCATTATAAAGTTATAAATAAAGTATCACTTATATACTAAGATTTTATTTTGTTTATAGAAAATCCATATTCTATATTCTATCCATCCTATGAAAAATTAAATCACAACACATGCACACATGCAACTTATCGTCTTCACATAGTGGTGTAATACGTTTTTCATAACCACTGTACATGGATGGCTATAATGATATAAATAATAACTATATATGATTAATATTACATTATATGGATTATTAAAAAATATACATCATCCAATTCTATACCATTTCATAATTACGTTAATGATATCATTGCTCGTGCGTACATACAACCTATCATCTCCCCAATGTGATACAATTCATTCTACACGATATCCATTAAAGAATGATTATATAAGTATATAAAATTAATAAATATGATATATATTATATCAGTATCATTTTTAAAATGATATAAATATAACCCAAGAAGGAGAACTAGAACCTATTTGACAAAACAAGTATAAGAAAATGATGTAGTTAATACTCAAAAAATGAGTAATAATGAAATTTTGTTAAGAAACGAATGATTATATGATCATATATGATATCATTAAAATTACTATGATTCAATAGTTAGTTAATAATTTTTTTTAAATCATTTTATATGAGGTTCAGATACATATAAATGATATCACACCTAAGAAAATGTATAATTTCTCACTCTCATTATTATCCAAGATTATTTATACATAAGTATTTAATATGGTATATATATAATCTGTGTCCATATTTCCATAATATACATTATAAAATATTATTTATATTTTTCTATTTTTCTAAATTTAATTTTACCCATTAGTGAATCTTTAATAAAAAGTGTGAATTAAATCATTTGTCATTTTCGATATGAGGTACTTTTTTACTTATTCGGAAAACGTACAAGAAGAATGTTTTATTTGAACTTATATGAAATTAATGGATTTCTAGGTTTCCATAAAACCTTATTTTCAAGAACATTCCTTTAAAATATTTCAATTTTATTTTCAAATAAATATTTTTCTTCTAAAATTTTGTGGCATTTTCTGAAAAGAAAACAATTTTCAAGAAGAAAGGATATTTTTCTCAAGAATTAATTTAAAATGTTCTATCAAAATTATTTTTCATCTAATATGGAATCATTTAATATGGTAATGTTTCAAGTATATTATTTATATTATTCCTATGTTTTTATTGTTTTTATTATTGAATTATATTAATTAAGTCCATTGGTTTTACATGGATTATTTCATGATGGCATGATGTTTATGAAACCCATTTTTTTCTTTAGGGTATGCTATGATGAATGATTTATTTTTTTGTGGAACACATAAGAATTATTTAATTGTGTTATGTGTGGTACCTATATCTAACACAAATTAATTTGGTAAATATTTTTGTCTCATGAGGTATACATGGCTGGAACGAAAAATGATCTCATTTCAATAATACAGGGATGGAATAGAATGTAAATCTGGTTCAGTAATACAGGGCTATAAGAAGGAGTGAACTCGGTTCATTAATGGACTTCATCCCCTATGATGGTAATGGAAGTGATATTTTAATAATATTAAATAATTTTCTATGCTTATATAAATTCTAAAAAGCCCATGTCTCGTGTTATTACATTTTGGAATATGTTCATTGATTCTTTATGAACTTTTATGATTTATCCCATGTCATGATATTAGGATCTTTCTTATGTAGGATATGATTTTAAAATGTTACGATATTATGTATTATCATTATTATATGATTGAAATATCCCTTTTTTACCCTTACTGATAATCTGAAGCCACCCTTTCTTATTTTTATTTTCCTCAAGTTATGAAGAAGGTTATTAAGTAAGATATGTAAAAAGGCGGTATAGTATTGAAGGAATGAGAGTGGGATAATGTATATGTATTATGAACAAGTTTTTTATGTTTACATGATTCTAAATAAACTAATAATATTGGTTTCTAGCGTGGGTTTGTTATGTTTTGTAATGAATATTATTCAATTTTAAAGTAATAACTATATTTGTAATGTATGAGCCCTTATAATAATCATAATTAAATAAATTCCCATAAACTTTTGTAATAATCTATATAAAATCAATGAAAATTTAGGATACCTATCTGTATCCAGTCTATTGAGGTACTATATAAAGTCTCATTACTTTCTTTTCATACAACATACCAATTTCATTAACTATTAGTAACTCTCAAGTAGTTTAGAAATTATTTTATTTCATAAGTTGTCCCAAAATATCTAATATAGATTCACTCTATCATTGTGACCTAGGTAGGACAAATAATAAATAAATGAATATATTTTTAGGAATCCATTTAGTTAAAATAACAGTTTTCAAAATCCCATAGGTCAATATAACTCAACATTTACTTTGTGATAAGTCAAACATTGAGATATAAATCCTACTATCCATTTCATTATTCCTACCCACCAAAACATCCATATAATTTCATTATACATTTTTTTAACTATGGGATGAAATTTATATCTTGATTTATAAAATTATTCATAATTAATTTTTAAAAAATAATTCCATCTACAAATATATTCCTAAAACAACGTTGAGATTTAACTAATAGACACCCATAAACAACCATCTCCCCACTATTTATAGAATCAATAAACATCCTACTATCACCATTAAATATTTTCCCTCTTTATACTACATGTGGAGAGGAGATAACAATGTGATATAATACCATATATTCTCCCTCCACTTGATTCTAAAAAATTATTCATACTATCCAACTAATCTGTTTCCAATGTATTTTTTATTATTTCATTATTCAAGTCTTTCTACTTAAGGTACCTGTTACCTCATTAACCATACATGGTGCATAAGATAAAAAAATGATAAAATATACATCAAACATTTTAAAAATATATAAGAGAATATATACATAAACCTTTTTATGATTATAATACATAATGAAATTATCACCAGATAGGGAATGAATAACACATTTTAAGGCCTATGATATTATCACTAGAATAAATTCATGAAGTGGATATTTCTTCAAATTTGGATATAATTATCTTAATCCATACACAACCATATTTTATCCTTGTATAAGTACACATTCTAAACCACCTCCAAATGTATCACAATAAACTAAATAACCCTTACATGATTCAAGTAAAATCAATATTGGAGAAAAATTCAACATTCTCATCATATCATCAGTTACTCTTTTCAAAATATCTCTCTAGTTAAACATAAAATCATTCCATTTCAATGTTATATTTAGTGATTATAGCGTCAATAAATATAAAATAAAGATTCTTTAGCACTCAAACAATCCAATAAAACTATATATCTGAAAAAATGTTGATCCACTCATGATACATTACTACTTTAACTTTATACATGAAAAAAAAACCTTCTCAAAGATCAAATTCCCTAAAAATTAACATACTAAATCTAGAAATAATATTTGTATGGATTCACATACTACCTATTAATATTAATTGTCTCAATAATTATTCGCAAATGTATTTTAATGTCTTTATTCATTCTAGAGTAAATTGAGATACAGTCTATAAAAACCAAAATGAATGTGAGATGATATTTTTGAAATGAAAAATTCTTTAAGGCTTGAAAACTTAAATAGAATTTATAACTCTAAATGAAATTACAAAGAACATATAATGTTTTTTTATATTCTTGAAGGAAATATTTGGAATCTACTTCTCTTTCACCCATAATTGTGATATTCGAGTCTCAAATAAATCATTGAAAACCTTATGAATAATTTAAATTGATGAAATAAATCATTATTTCAAGGAAAATTATACTTAATTTTATTTTCTTTACTTGATTTAGATTTTATAGTCGATTCATAATTACAAAATATCTTGAAACACTTTATAAAATAATATTGCTTCCCTCATAGGTGAAAAAATTGGTCAAAGAACCACATTTAATTATAAAAATTCCAACTGATTCATTAGTTCTTATAGATTTTTTAGGTACTATGTTGTATAAAAGAAATTATATCATACTTGTTCAAAGAAAATTTATAATAAGTTACTATATGTATCTCTATAGTGGTATCTCAATCCTAAACAAACACATCAAATAAATCTTCCACTCCCACTAGTAAATAAAGTTGATCTCTTAATTATACCAGCTAAATGAATAACCTAGTTATCTAGAATATTTATGATATAAGGTGTTGAATAACATGTATTTTTCCTCTCATGGATATCCCACACTTATATAAAAGTGAGGATAGTTCCATTGGGTGAATTAAAATATTCTTATTGCAACCAAACTTCATGTTTTGGATCTATTTTTAGTTTATGGTGGATTTATTAAGAGTGAGATATTGTTACATCCAATAGGTTTTGTGGAGTAATAAATTTTACATGTGATAAAGATATAAATAATAAATAGTGTTGACATTGAATGATATATATCACTTATATATGGGATTGGATCAAAATGGATTAGTAGTGAATATGGATTAAAATATAGTCTATTTTAGATTATTATGCAAGTATAAGAATGTAAAAACCATAAATATAGAAAATTAGAGTTAGTGTATACTTTATTACATTGGAATAGGATACAAGGGATCTCATCCCAAAGGACCAACCCATTTAGTAGCTTTAAATAATGAGATATACACATATTTTTCATTTTATAATAGAAATAAAATATAAAACATAATAAAAGAAAATGTTATAACCCTTGAAAAACATTCAATGATTTCTTCTTCATATCACGGGGAAGGGAAAAAATAAGGGTGAGCTGAAATTCACATTAAGGATTAAGTATAATGGAAGATTTTGTGAGTAAACAATACATAATAAATATGGAAATGTAAATATAAAAAACACATTACATTTAATCAATAACATTACAATGAAGAATAAAATGATAGGAATAAATAATGAAATAATAATCCCATATAAATAATCACATGAGATTCAAACGTATACATGGATAACACAATTATTCAAATTATCATATGTAAAACAATAACAATGTTTATAATGATAGAATTCATAATGTTAGATATCTTAAATTACCATTAAGGCCTTATACCAAGGTAGTTTGAACTATGAGTATTTGTACACCAAAACCAAATTTAATAATTTTGGATAACCAATTGGTCTTATGAGACCTACTATTGCATAAAAGGGATATATAATTCAAGATCCCACCCATAATAACATGTGTAATTCATTTCTCATATATTAAATGATGAATTTATTTCCAAAGAAATATTCCTCATCAATCAATATATTTATTTATTAAATAATACATAATATAAATATTTTCACATTCAATCTATTAAATTTTATATTCAGAAACCGTATGTAGAAATGGAATATGATTCAAGTGATAATAATTTCCTTGAAAAAATGAATACAGATATTTAATTAAAATAAAAGGTCCAATAATCATAATAAATTGAATTATTCAAGAGAAATTTATTGATAAAAAATTTAATAACTTATAAAAGATGACCATTATTTCCCCAAAAAAGTATATTTTGTAATAAAATCAATTATTTTAAAGAATACATGAAATTTGTTGTAAAAGTTTTAAAATATTTTTTTTGAAAATATTTTTATTTTTAAATAATTGAAATCTTATAGAATCATATAATGACCATAAAATTGTTTTGTTATCATGAATGTTTGTTAGTTCCATACACGTTAAAAGAAAAAAAATCCTTTTTACATTTAATAATGAAATTCATAAATGAATATTTTAGAAAACATTAGAAATATTCCTTTAAAACATTTTAAAATTTTCAATATAACTAAAAATTTCCTTAATCAATAATTAGACTAATAAAAATAACTTCTATAAAAAATTTGAAAAAAATTTGAAAATGGAATAAAAAAACATCCAATCAAAAATACAAATAAGATCAAATCTTCTGTTAAATATTTATTTTATTGATTCATGTTCCAAAGAGAGAAAAATCGAAGAGAACATGGAAACTACGTATATATACAATGTATAGGAAATTATATGAGTTTATGAAGGTTATACTATAATATTTCATCAAGGAAAATATTGGAAATCCCAAAAAATGAGATTGTAAAATAAATTATTACACCTATAAAACATTCAAATTATAACCCCATGAAAGAGTAACTTTATTTTAATAATTATTAATAATGAATAAATATATATTCATGTTTAATAAATGATATTGGAACTATATAGGTTATATAAAATTAAATAGGTGAATAATTAAAAATATATATCAATGGAGTGGAAATTGAGAAGAAATACCTTACAATTATCATAATGTTGAACTAATAATTAACCAATGAAGTGATTCTGTGTATAAAATTTAAATAAAAAAACTATTTTAAATACAACATAATATAATAAGAGTTAATTTCACATAAAATCATGGAATAAAATTGTCAATGAATTATTAGTATAATCCAATGAATCATAATTTACTTAAGAAACATCTTACCTCGTGTTCTCCCTTAGTTGAACATGCTTTAACCTTATTTATAAATATTTTAAACATGTTATTAATTTATACCATAAGAATAATAATTTTATAGTATCATATATTATCCAATTATATCATCTTATCATGTTTTCATTAATATTGAATTATTATTAATATTGTTCCATGTGTTAATTTTTTAATCTCTCACGGATAATTTTTATAGAAGTTTGGTCCTTGATTTTTTTTATGGTTCCACAATCTCCAGAATTTTTAAAATTATATAAATATAATATATTATAATTAAATATATTCTATTAAAATCCATGTAAAATTTAAATAAAAATGTATTACATCCCTTCATGGAGGAGGTAATCCATATGTACGCACAAACGACGTTATCATTTTCCAATAGATTGGAAGGTAAGAAAGAAGATATGATATTATAATTATAGAAGAATAATTATTTCAAAAATATTATATATATATATATATATATATATATATATAATTTTTCAATATTTAAAACCATCCATGTAAAATGTCTATAAAAAATGAATAACACTGATATGTGGAAATAGTAAGCCATACGTACAAACAGACAATGTTTTTTATTAACATAAGATGAAAAATAAGTAGAATTCAGTTTTCCCATGATAATAATAACATCTAAATATATTTATTATAATATATTAATTATTTTATAATAGGTATGATAGATTCAAATGAAGTGGGAGAAGATAGAAATTTTTAATTATTTGTTAATTACAATTACATCTTCCATGGTAGTCTTCTTTTTGATATCCCCTTAAGGGACATAGGGTAGGAATTTTGGAAATTAAAAATCTTAAATAACATGGATAATGTTTTTAGTTGAGAAATGGATATGGTTTGGTTGATTAAGGGTTTTGTTGATGTAGGGTTCTCAATGTGGGGTAGTGAAATGAGAGAATGGGTGTGCTTTTACAAGTGAGGGGAGGGGTACTCTTGGTTTCCGGAAGTATTAAATTAATATAAATTAATTTTCATGAAAAAATATCAGAATTGATATAATTACAATTTAATATTATTATTAGTATAAAAAATATCATAAAATAATATTTTGAGTTGTTTTAGTTATCTTTTCACCCTTATCTCTTATTTTTAACACCCCATGTTATCCCTTTTGACAATTACCTCATTAATAAAGTTTTATACCCTTTAAGGGACACAGATGTTACCATAAAATGATAAATGAGACTTAAATGCTGAAATATTTTAATTTTAGATGATATATAATCCCACTTTTCCAAGTTCAATATTTATATGATTTTTAAATAATTTAATAAAATATTATTTTCATAAAATATGATTAATGTCATTTTGACACTATTTATTTAATAAGAATTTAAAAAGGTATATAAAAAGAAATAATTTGAATCTAATTCTTTAAAAGATCACAGATATGTTATAATTATATATAATATTCCTCGGAATGAATTTTCCTTAAAAATATTACATTAAATGATTTTAAAATCATTTATTTTATTTTTCTTTTAATTTGATAAATATAGTGTAAATGTCATGAAAGATTTTTTTTCCAATTATTCAATCACTAAAAATTACGAATTAATCATAAAGATAAAAATAAATTATTTATATTGTAAATAATATTTTATATTCATTCATAAGTTATTTTCATCCTTATATGAACATATAAAATAATTTAAAAGCAAGAGAGTGTCGTCTTGGAATTCTCGTTATTTAAAATAATATTAATGTCATTACCATGGTCAAATGGCAGCTAAATGACATATATTAAAATTTGGGATCTATATAACACAATTTTTCTAATATAATTAATTAAAAAAAGTTTTGTGTTGATTTTTAATTCCTTATCACATTATTTTTAACTATAATTACCTAATTTATCCTTTTAGAAGGTGATAAATTTTACCACATATACTATTTGTAATGCCAAGAAATAATAGGCTCCAATTTACCAAATTTTTAAATATTGATTCAAAATATAGAATCTATTTTAAAATATTAATTTTTTTTAAGTTTCAAAATATAATTTAAGATAAAAATGTAAAATCCAACAAAAATAGTTTTTTATGAATAAATCCACTTTAAATATAAAAATGTTTTTATACCAAATCTGAACATAGAATATATTACATTTATCATAATTATATTAATAATAATAGAATTTAAATAACTATATATTGAAACCATTTTCATATAAAATTAAAATTTCTAAATTATTAAAGAAAAAAATACAACTTTTAATAAAAATAGAAATTTTCACTATTCATAAGAAAATAAAACTTTTCAAAACAAAATCTCAAAACGTTATAATATAATAATTTTGAAATTATGATTAAAAAATGATTTCATTTTTATAAAATAAAATATCTAAAAGGTATGTAAGTTAATTAAAAATGTTTTCTCACAATAATCAATACAATCTATTTTTTAAGAAAACACATTTTACGAATAAAATATGTTTACAACAAATTAAGTACTTATTTACTAAGAACTAATGAATAATTTTTTATTTATTGAGTAATTTATATATATATATATATCATGATTTATTTAATCATATTAATTCTCTAAATTACTATGGATAGGTTATAGTGGTCATATAATAATGATTCATAGTTCATTTGTGCTCAGTGTTGCATGTTGTGTATGCTATAGAGCATAGTTTTCTTTTTAAAATATCAGGTTGTTATAATGAAACATGAGAATGGTTTAATAATATTAGAGAAGTAAATATTATTTTTGTTGATAGAGAATTAAATCATGCCATGGTGGTTGTAATTCCACACCTTTGTACAGTTAAAATAGGGAAGTACATCATGATATAAGTTGTTTTGGTGATCATACTACAAAGTTAAATTTATATAAATCCTTATTAGAAATAGAATGTATCTCAATTCCATATTTTTGTCTCTATTGAGAGGAAAATAAAGAGTTATATATTATAATATATGATATGTGATCATGGGTTTCAGGGATAAAGTAAAATATGGAGTTGAGTTTCACCATATCAAAATACAAATCATGGTGTTGCTATGAATATATGAAGTAGGTGAAATGGTATATTTTTCATAGACCAATTTGTATTATATGATTTGGTGCTTTAAAAAAATATATATACCATTGGGAGCCATGAAATGGACATTATAATAGTTTATTTCTTCATGATTTATTAATTGAACTAGGGAGTTATATTTTCGTTATGTCATAGTTAATGTTGTAGTGTGTATGATGTTTTTTAAAAATAACTATGAAAAAGTAGGTTAAACATAAATGATTTCATAGTATTATGTGTTTTTATGAATTATAGTGTATGAAATGTTCATGATATATATATTCCCTTGAAATTTTTTATATGAAGTTAACTAAAGTGTTGAAATTACTATAGATTTTAAGAGATCATATTTTGACTTCCATGGTCTGTGGAATAAATTTGATGACTTAACATGACCATGGTTTGGTGGATGTACAACGTGACACAATACACATAATTTTATAAGATTAAAAAAATGGTTGATTTCAAATTAATTGAAACTTATAGAGATTTTAATGGATATATTACCTTAATATATTTAGAGAACATATAAAGAATCATTTATAGGTTAATACTGGTTTTTTACTAGAGGAAAATCATTGAGTCTTTAGAAACAATCATGGATATGGTTTTAAAAAATAAAAATAAGGTGGTATTTTAAAAGATAGTCAAATTAATAACAGGGAATATTTTATAAAATTTTACTATGGTGGAACTTTAGCCATTATGGAGTATTGAACATGGATGAACATTGATTATAAGGTAATTTTTTCATATTATAATAAGAAAGAGAAAATTTTAGTTTTAATTTATGGTTATGTCATTTACCAATATTTTTTGGTTAATTATGGAATGTGATGGAGATTTTTTGGAATTGGATTAATGTGTGATCACAGAGAGTTAATTTTTCTAAGTTTAATTTTAAATGGAATATGTGTGATATTTCATATATTAAATGCATGATAAGAAATTTTTTGAGATATTATTAGAGGATCCATGTATGAAAAAAGGAATATTGGACCAAGATTTGTTTGACCATAAAAATAATAGATATTGAAGAAAAATCTACATCATTTTGGATATGACACTCAGAATGGTGAAATGATGTAAATTTACACCATGATTCTATGTCTAGATAGTGAACATGTTTCATTTATTTCCAAACTATAGTAGGAATAATAAATCGGTGATATCATATAATATACATGACATATCCAATTCTTTGAGATAGAAGGAGATAATCATTCATGAAAGATCATTGAGAGGTCCACAAAAGTTTAAATACAAAGAATCAGATAGATACTGAAATATATAATTAGATTACCAAAGAATTATTTTAATCTATATTCTTGATATAGGTAGAAAATTATTCTTTTAAGATCATGTTAATGACACAAATTCAACACTCTTAACAAAGATTTAAACACACCCATCTTGGACAGTGAGGAGTAGTAAGGTAGTTGTCATTCGTGAATTAAAAAAATAAAATATTTATGTGATAGTATCAATTTATTCATATTGATATAAGAGATACCAACAAATATATAAACTCATCCATCCTTCCATGGAGCTATTCTTAATAATGGAATAAATGGAAGTTATCATTTTTTGGGATGTGAGATTTACCTCAATTTTTTGTAAGAGAGTTTGACATTTCAAGCAAGTGGTAATAACCCAAAACAAGTGTCTATTGAATGAGTTTGTATTAGTATATTTTCTATACTAATTCATCATTATGTTTATTCTCATTGGACACAACCATTTATATGAGAATAAAATAAAATCCCTATGTTTTTGTGTTGTTTACTTTATATATATGCTTAAAATATTTGGTTTTGAAGTATATGAGGGATAAATTGATTGGAGTGAGTTACTTATAATAATATAACATGATCTGATATTGGGTATGGGTTATAGAATAAAATTGTTCAACACCCATATTCAATCCCCTCTTATTGTGTCATGGGTCTCAAATAAAAACATGGTGATCCTGATTAGTCATATTAGAGCCACATGTTCCACTTAAGGATTTTATTACATGAATTTAATTATTACATAAAATAAAAATAATGAATATGATTTTCCATTATTTTATGGGTTTAATTACCAAATATGGAATAATTGAAAGTGGTAACATCTAAAATCTCTTAGGATCGATGTTTTCTATATTGTGTGGATACATGGCTACTTTTAATTTCCCATGGCAAGGTACTATGAAACCTTAGGTACAATTCCCCATATTATAGAGGGCACTGAATGGTGGTGAGGGCCTAATACATATAATGGGTGTACTATACCATTAAATAAACATAAGAAAATAAAATAATACAACTAAATAATATCCATCAAATACATTAAAGAATACAAAATAAATAAACAACCATGGCATAACAAATTTATTACAGCATAAAATCATCAAACATATGATCTCCCACTAGGATGATAAAATATAAATAATAAATGAATGGAAAATAATAAACATAGTCTATACTTGTATCCTAATCCGCACCTTATCCTTGTCTCCAATACCTGTGGAGCCACCCCATCTCTACCCAATACACTACTTCCCCTTCGAGCTAAAAGTTGACAAAATGACTTCTCACGCACTAAGGTGCCTGTGTTGGTTGTGATCATATAAATCAGTAGGGTATCTCAAAATATCCATAATACATGATATCATACATGTGTGTATACATGAAGAAAGTAAATAAATAAATAAAAATGATCTTGAAGTCATTATGTGGTAACTAGTTCACCATCACACACATTGATGTACACCTATCCATTAAGCCACCTTATGCTAACCATGCCATCATTGTGGATGAATAAAAATTCTTCGACACCATGCTGGAATCTATTCACCACTTCATCTGATCAAAATATTAACCCTACCCATACCCAATGTCTCATGGTAAGGTGTATCATTTAATCCCAACCTCGACCAAAATGTGTAGGGTAGGGTCCTGCATCTTAGTCACATACTCACATTTTTCACTCAAGGATGTCATTATAATACCTTGTAATTGAATATGAGCCCATTAATATCTTGAAAACAACCTTATTTCTCAAGTAAGGGTCTATAATCTACATCTCAAATCACAATATATTTGGACCAGTACCACTAACTTGTGGGTGGTCACACATTCCATCCACCATCCTCACACTTTGGGCAAGGTGACAACCAAACCACTACCACTCCTAGGGTGGGTCTCACATGAACCAGTGGACAAATACCCTATCAGTTAGGCTGTTCCTTTTTTATACCCTCTTTCATAGAGAAATGATATAAATATCATACACCACCCTATCACATAGAGAATGGTGTATCTTGTCATCCACTACCCTCCAACTAAGGATGAGGTCCGAACATGAACACTACCCACTTACTTAGGGTAGAAAGCAATCCATACCCCCACCTCTATAACTTAGAATGAGGGGGAAAGAATATGTACATATGAAATTAAAAAAATAGGCCCATATTTCACCACACAAGCTTACCACAATTTTAGTAGGGAACTATTCACTCATGACCTAGTTGCTCATCACAATCATCAGTATCGGCTCACAACGATCACCTCATGGTGACCTTAGATCCCACAAGCTCAATCATAAACTAACCTCAATAGGATGGGTCGAATTACATTCCAAAACCCCATTACTATCTTAATACTGAGACCATTATAACTTCACATGAACCTCAATAAGGTAACATATCACATCTCTAAAGGAATATCTTTTAACAAATAACCCATAGGAAAACTGTCTCTCTTTAACTTTTCATGTCCTTGAGGACCCATCATGCTCATCACACACAACTGGAATATCTTCCAATATTAGGTGGGAGTTCCCAAACACTCTTGAGATGTATTAATATATATAACATTGTCTATCAGACCAAAATCTATCATGAATATCTAATTACTCTAGAAATCCAACCTAGGCTATCCTACATCCCAAATTTCACATTGAAAGAAACCCAAGGCCTCACATCAGCTTAACCAATACTCTCTCACTATGGTGCATTATTCTCTTTTTCATCCTAAACATTTATAAATAAAATTAGCCTTGAAATTTTAATTAAATATATTATTATGTATTATGGTTATAGAAAACACATGAACTTATTTGTTTCTATTATACCCCATCAGATTTAAAAGACTTTTAAGCTTCATTACAATTGATAATATAGTCATTTAATAGTGATCACATGATTTTTATAAATATATATTATTATAAAAATACTATTGACATTGAAAATGGAATTGATTCTCTCTACCAGTAGGATCATACCAAATTAATCCAATATATCATACATTCTGAGAGATATTTATTCACTAGAATTTTCTCCTGTAAAATTCCAAGATGAAATCTATCAACTTAAATATGAATGAAATGGTTTATTGGAGAAGTTAAATCTCATCAAGATCACATCCCAAACCATGTCTGTTGAACCACCCCATGAAAGTCTCACCATCTGTAACCTAATCCTTCGGGAATTTTTTGGTGTATTAAAGGGATATATATCAAGACAATGATAATTTGAATATTTATAATTTTTTTTCAATAGAATAATGTTCATATTTTCTTCTTATAATTATTTTATAAATGATTTCAATTTTTATACAATCAAACAAAAATTGTATTTTTAATTAGTATTCAATTTCTATTAAGGAATTTATTTTGATTAATTAAATGTTTTTTGAAATAAATAAAATTTTAATAAAATTTTATTATAATTATTTTTTTAAATATAAATTATCATATAATTATATGAAGTCAAATAGAATTATTATAAGGTTTTGAAAACTTTTATTGTAAAAAACCCATAATTTATCAGTAAATGTTGATTCTTATTTTAAAAGTGAAAATATAAATATTTTGAATTTTTTTTTGATAAAATTAACATTATTTTTTCGAATCATAACTTCAAAAGTATCCAATGTGAATTTTTTATAGTTTTCTAAGCATTGAATATTTGGGTAAAAATTAAATACCATATAAATATATAGTGTGTTTTATGACATCTTAATGAACCAAAAGTGATGTAATAAATATTAAAAAGGGTATCCATGATCAAATATATTATTTACCTTTAAAATAAAAATATTTTATGTTTATTTGATTAATTTTAAAAAGCCTTTATAAATCCCCAAAAACCATTAATGTAATTTATTGTTTTAAAATAATTTCTTTAAGAGTATCACTCCTAAAAGTTAATTTTTTATTATGAAAACACTTTTAGGGAAAATTGAGAAACCCAATGTTCACTCTAGTAATACACAAAAATAATACAATATCTTGTTGAAAGATATCATGAGCCTTCCGAAGGCATTCTCCCTACATAATTTCCAAGAAAGGGGTGGTACCTATAAGTCTGGTTCATCTGTTAATAGATCTTAAAAGTGTGTTTCTAGATTATCCCAAGACATCAGGTACTCATATATGTTTATCTTCCCTACATTGAATCCTTTGATCAGTATAAGATCATGCTTGTCGATCCATTCATCGTGTTCAATATTAGTGTCCATGTGTATCAATCTACCCATCAACTTCTCTGCTTCCTCTTTTATGGACATAATCTTAGGAACATTCTCCTTTAATACTTCTCATGAATTCAAAAGAAGTTCCATAACTTTCTCAGGTTCTGTAGTAACCTCCTGCTACTGTACAAATGACATGACCATAGTATCTTCAACCTCCTCCTCTAACCACACGTCCTCAGAATGCAGTGGATACCTCTAGTAAGGTCCCCAACCTGCAACTCTTCTGCATCCCCTTGTGAAACTACCAAGTATTCCTAGAGATCATTCCCAATTATAAACTATTTGACTTCACATTATTACCAAGGATATTCATTATCTGTATCATTTTTTCTATCACTCACTACCTAGAGCTCCAGTATCTTAGTTTTACCAGCATTTTTAGCTGACTGAGTCTCCATTGGTATATGAAGTCATGAGTAGTATTTATGACCCTTGGTTTTTTTTCATCTTGTTTTCAATTAAGCTCCTTGGATCCCTATTATCTTTAATTCATCTCTTTCTCCAAGGGTTGTGAAGTCCCTTACCATAATATCCCATTACATTATCATCATAAGTTTCTTTTTCAGACTCTGCTCTGGAGAGTCCATTGGTGATGCCCTCTGCATGACCATCTTCACCAAGGAAATCAAAGTGATTATAAAAGTTAAGAAAATATAGGGTACTTCTTGGTCAGGACCCATGTTTATCATTCAAATTTCTATCAGATTATTTTCATGGTTCTACCTAGTTTTGGGAATCCATAGAGCTTCCCTCACCAGTCAGTTATAACACTCCTTCGGCATTGATACCACTACCTGCTCACACAGCCAGTGTATAAGTTCCATGACTAGAATTCAAAGACCCATCCACAGTAACCAAAACACATTCCACTAAGCTCAAGGAGTCTTGATCAACAACCTGGGGAGATCCTTGATCATATCTCAAGCATTTGAAAATATCTTCCACCTTCTGGTTGTCCTATATTCTCTTATCCTGTTACTTCTCTGCCTTAGGTTGGTCCTTAGATGCCCCTAGTACTGATGTCTCAATCAGACCATCACCAGATCTAGCTACCAAACTATTATCCATTCATCTAGAACTTATATTTATCTAAAATTTGTGCCTATAAAACATTCTATAATGACCTATATTCTTTCACATAGAGAAATAATCATACAATTACTTGAAAATGATAGGTGGTTTACAACAGAATTATTCCCCAACTATTAGCCATACAAAATAACTGGCCTTCTAGACACATCCACTACCACACATATTTCGGGAGACAACAGATGGAATATTGAACTGGCTCTACTATAGAGTCACATATATCATCCAACAATGTTTCCTAACATGTTCAATTTTGAAGGATTTTGAAACTGTCATGGAATATCACCTAGACTAACTCATATTGCCATTGTTGGGAGATCACACTACATATAAAAGTTAAAGGATTGCCTAAATATAAAGAAATAGGATCCATTGCATATGAAAGAAGAACTTAAACAACGCCTTGGTCAAATTTTCCTCCGTTGAAAACTGAATAATGATATATTTGTTGTCATGTATGACTGCTGTCTCACCAACCTATAAACCGCAGAATCCAAAAACATACCTTTCGAAAACATCCACCAAAGAATATCACTATTTGAAACGCGCAATCAAGTTTATATATAGAAGATATTAAGCTTCATGATATTTAGTTAATGATATTATAATATTAGGGAATCCATTTAATAGATTTATAACTTTTGGGTTGAGCTGAATCTGGGTAAAGGGAGGAAGGAGATCGAGGTTGGATAAGGGGAAAAATGAGCACGATAGATCAAATGGCAGTGACAAGGGTCCCTCTCTAGAATCCTTCCAATGTTCCCCAATCTCTCAATAACCTCCTCTCATGTATTTGGAGTCACACTTTGAAGGAAATGTATCTTTCCTTTCTACTCTTTATTCAAGTATATTCCTTATATTATACCATTTATTTCCAATTTATAATTTTTGGATATGTTCTTATATATCTATATTATTTCCATTATGATAACTAAATTATTAAAGGCCCATTTCAATCTCATTTACCCCTTCCATGGACATTTATATACCTCATTATGCTTTCTAAATTTCACTGTGAGTTTGCATGCCAAAAAATTGTGTAGTGAAAAACCATAATCAATTCCTATAAATCGATTTCACCATTATTCACATATAATTATTTTATTTTATAATTTCATTTATGTTTTCCTCACTCCATAATTTTGGAATAAAATATGATATTAAATAATTCAATTTTTTCTAATCAATGTGGCACACATAAGCATGAGAATGAAACAAAATTGGTGAGTGTGTCTAGAAATATATAGTGCTCCAATGAATTGGGTAATCATTTAGTCTCATGAGACATCATTCAAGGGATTAGGTAGTGAACCTAATCCATAAAGGGACATTTTACACCATTATTTATTAGTGGGTTATTCTTGACCTCTTTTTATGATGTAATGTTTTATGTTGTTTCCACATTTACGATGTCCCCTTTATGATTATCATGTTATATCATTCCCCATTGTTCATATTTATGGTTCTAATTTCTTTTATGACCCATTTATATACCTTTTGTCTATGATTTATTACTTTCTTCATGTTATGCCATGTTAATTCCCTTAACGGCCTTTATATATCAACCATTTCTTATGTATCTCCCCAGTTTAACCCATGGAGTTTTAAGTATGATCATGTTAAATATATTTTCAATAAATATGATGTATTTATTATTTTCAATTTTTTATATAATTGACCTAACTCTTAAAGACGCAAGACTTCTCAATCATTGGAGTTTTTATTTCTAATATTAGGTAATAAATAATGAATTATTATGTATTAAAGATATTGGTTTTTTTAGTTGTCATCAAAGGAATGTTTAGTTATTTTTAGGATTAGGATTACAAAATACAAGATAATGTCTTAAGGATATGACTAAGTATAAAAAAATATCCCTAAATTTTGGTAAGTATAGAGTAAGTTGTTTATCCTGAAAATACAATCATGTCTAGATAGTACAAGTGGATGTAGCTAGGGCCCAAATGTACATATGGATAAAAATAAAAAACACATTTTTGACCTATAATCTAATAAGAACTGGTGCATGAAAACAAGACTTGTTGAACACCTGGTTTGAAACTCCCAAGGTATATGATTTGGTAAATTCCTAAACTCATTAAGAACCATTATTAAAAGGAAAAAATTAAAAATAATAATATATGTTAGGAAATAGATTATGGATAACATAGATTGATTCCTACAAATTCATAAGATAAGGAAATAAATGTTATTTATAAGTTATCAGTTTAACATCATTAGATTCCCCATTTTGTGTTTAATAGATTAAAAATACTCATCTATAATTTTCCCTTTATTATATCCAATAGCTTGAAATAAAAGTAATCAGGTAAACATCCAATTTGAAGGGAAATTTAATGATTTCCACAACGAGATGCTAAAATAGATGGTAGCAGGAATCATTATCTTTGTGATGATACTCTTAGTTAAATTAGGTTATGAATAGAATCCATAATCAGAAAGACTTCCCAAACCACCATAAAAAGGAAAAATCTTCAATTGAGACATTTATGCAATAAAGGCCTCCAACTTTCAATTAATCATCTGATCCCTTAACAATGGAACAATGGATCAACTCAATTGAGAATATCTTCTTCATCATTAAATGTTATATGTAAGATAAGGCTCTGAGAAATGATAATCATATGAAGGGATAATCTGAATAGTGGGGTAAATTGATCAAGAATATGAAGCCTGAGGAAGAGATTGAGTCATTGGGGTAGAAGGAATTTTATAAAATGTTTTTTGATATATATTTTCCTCAAACTCTTCAAATTAAAAGGGTAAGAGATTTACATTCCTTAAGAAAAAATATGAAGAATCTATCCGATCTTATGAGTAAAACTTCACATGACTTGCATGATATGACTATGGATTTATTATTGACCAAAAATCCAAGTTCGACCACTCTTTGGGGGGATAAAACTAAGTCTATAATAATCTCTAGAGATCCATGACATTGATAGTTGGGAGTAAATTTTCTGATTTTACCTCAATTAATAATGGAGATATGTGAATCTAAAGTGTAGCATGGGGATAAGGAGTGAAAATATTAGTTTAATTCTAGTATTATAATGGATAAATATAACAGTGCTATGAAAATTTTAAAATCCCACTTGTCAAAAGTGTGGAAAGAAGAATCCTAGAAATTGACTAAGGGGAAAGAGGAAATTATTTTTGTGTGGGAATAAAGGTATCCTAGATAGCTATTTATGATGGGAGAAACCCACTAATGTGATAGAGTAAATGAATGACCCAATCAAACCATAGAACATTTGTCGTTGTTTAACCTAAAAGGAACCATGGATCTCTGCCAACCAATTTACTAAGCCAAGGATTTTGAGGATAACAATCAACCACAAAGGTAGCAAGGGAAAGTTGTTTCCCTTAATACCATCGAGGTGGATCTAGACAATGAAGTGGTGACACGAACAGTAGTTATTTATTCAATAATAGAGAATATACTTTTTGATTCTAGTTATATGAATTCATTAATATCACAAGAATTTAGTAGAAGTATTCAAAAACCACCATAATTAATTGAAGTAGAGTTTTCAATGAAAATAAGAAGTAGATAATTTATTTCATCCCAAGTATATAACTCCTCCCCAGTCCAAATTTGTGGGTTGAACTTCTCAGTGAACCTTTTAATTCTCCCTTTGGTGGAATTTGATGAAATTATGGGTATGAATTAGATTTACTTATTTAGAGACAATATATATTCCCAAGAGAAGTAAAAGACTCTCTGTATTGTGAATTTTCCCCCAATTCAATACAAGTTAAAGGAGGAGGATAAATCTTATTTAGTACCAACACATCACGAATGAATATTATTTCCATATAAGAAAGAGTATCTCACTTAAATGATAGTCTAAGGAAAATATCATCCTTGAATATATGACTATTGTGAGGCAACACACAAATGTGTTTCCTGATGAGTTTTATGGTTTTCCTCCATAATGAGATGTATAATTTTCAATCAAGCATATACCTGGGGCATTACCATTATCCAAGAATCAGAATGCCCATTTTGGAACCTGAGATGATAAAGAAATTACTAAAAGAGAATTTAGATTAATGGTTCCTATACCCAAGTGCTTAATAAATGAGTAAACCATTCTTCTTCTTCAAGAAAATAATGGGTCAATGAATCATTGCACTGATTATCATTACCTCAACAAGAGAACGATAAATAATAATTATTCTATAAAATTGATTGATAACTTGTTTGATCACCTATGTTGATAAAATAAATCTCCATGGCGAATCTTCAGTTGTGAGATTAAAATCATAGTGTGAAGAAAGGGGTTATCCCTAAGACTTATTTTCATACAAGGAACGGGCACAATGTGTTCATAATAATGCCATTAAGACTCACTAACAATACCAAAATATTCATGGACATTATGAATATATTCTATAGGAATTTCCTAGACAAATTTGTGGTAGAATTTTTATATGATATTATTATATACCCAAAAAATCAAGGAGTATCATCTTGTAACTATGCTAAATACCTTACGAAAGGAGAACCTGTATTGCATGAATAGAAAATCTATGTTATGGTGGAAGGAATTATCATTCTATAGGGAATATTATGAAAAGTAATAGGATATATATAAAATTTCAAGTACGTAAGCAATTAATGGATGGAAAAGGATAATATATATTATAGATATCCATCGTTTACTTGGATTATCTGGGTAATATCATCAATTTGGATAAATTTACAAAATTTTTCAAAACTTATAACTAAGTTATTCAAAATGGTGTCAAGTTTTCTTAGAATTATGAATGTTAATATAGGGTCAATGTGTTGAAAATGAGGCCTATCACTACACCTGTAATCACAATACCCACAAGTAGAGATATTTTCATGGTATTTATTTATTCATAGAAGAAGGTATGAGATTGTGTCACCAAAAAAATGAAAAAAGTGATAGACTATGCTATAAGGTAGTTGAATGTTACCAAAAATAACTTCCCAATACCTGACCTAGAGTTTGTTGTAGTGATATTCATTTTGAAAATTTGGAAACGTTATCCCTTTGGCGAGAGGTGTGAAATATACACTGATCATAAAAGCCTCAAGTTTATATCCACACCGAATGAGATGAAAACCCACCAATGAAGATGATTAGAGTTGATCAAAGTCTATGAATACTCAATTCACTACCATCTAAGAAAGGAGAATGAAGTGGAAGATACTCTATGTAGAAAGGATCCAAATATTCTATCATTTATGATAGTTGAGAAGGACTTAATATTATTAGTCTTGAAGGATATGTATGCGGGAATCATAATGGAAGGAACATGATCAATCATTTCACAAATGATTCCTCAACCGTCTATTTTAGAAAAGATAAATGATGCTAAATAAGAATAAGTGGGAATTCAAAAAAAATTGAAAATGATGAGAAAGGGTAAATAGTTAGAGTTAAATATTAATGAAGAATGAGTTGTGATATTTGGGTCTTGACTATTTCTGCCATCAAATTCAAAGTTAAGTAAAGAGATGTTGGATGATGCACAGTGATCAACCTTATCCATCAATCCATGAATTAAAAAGATGTATCAAGATCTTAGATATCACTCTTGATGAGAGAATATATATAATTATATTGGATAATATATATAAATATGTCTTGTATATCAGACATTGAAGGTGAAAAGATATAAGCAAAAGTTGAAGACGCAACCATTACCCATACCTACAAGAAAATGGATAAATATTACCATAGATATTATAAATGGCATTCCAAATAAATTAAGAGGAAACAATTCTATATGGGTTTTGTTGGATAATTTTACAAATAATTATCACTTCATTAAAATTTAAGGGGATTTATCACTTGATCATCTTGAAAGGATATACATTAGATAAGTGGTGAGGCGGCATGGAACACCACTATTGTTTGTATCTTGTTGAGATACAATGTTTTTCTATAAGTTCTAGAAGTGTCTCCAAAATGATTTAAATACTTATTTAAAATCAATAGTTGAATATGACCCTCAAACTGATGGTCATTCTAAGGAGGAAATCCACACACTTTAAGAAAAGTTGATAGCATGCTTAATTAACTTCAAATGAGGATGGTTTCAAAATATTTCTCTAATCAAGTTCCAATACAACAACAGTTTCAAATAAAGTACCTAAATGGACCCCTATAATTTAATTTATGGGAAGTGGTGAAAAAACCTTTTTTTGGGATGATTTTGGGTGAAAAAATTGTTAGGTCCAAAAATGGTTGAAGAAATGGTGTAAAAGGTTATGACCATTCAGCATCACATCATGGATGATTAGAGTCGATAGAAGAGATATGATGATAATATTTTACCAGAACTAGATTTTGATTTTATAGGAATGGTATTACTACACATATCACTATGGATGAAATTCAAGTGATTCTGGAAAAGGGAAAGATTAATCCAAGATAAATCGGTCCCTTTTTGATATTTGGTCGCATTTGAGAGGTGGAATATCCACTATCACTCCCACATAACATATATCAAGTACATGTGTATTCCATGTATCCCACTTGATAGAGTACATACCAAACCCCTCATATGTACTCAATCTAGTTGTGGTATTGTTGGATAATGATGTTTCATATAAGGAGTTACTAGTGAAGATCTTATATCATGGAGATAATGTTTTATGGAATAATACCATGTACCAAGTCAATGTGCTATAGAAAAACAAAAATTTTGAAGAAGTGATGTGGGAACCCATGTAATTGATGAAATATAATTACCCTCATATACTTTAGTGTGAGATAAGATAATTTTAAGGGAGAAATTTATAAATGGGGGAAAATTTAAGGACCCAAACATTTATAAATTAAATTCCCCTTGAAATTTAAATTAAAATTATTATTTTGTATTATTGTTATATAAAAAACATTAACTTATTTGGTTTTATTATATCCAATTCAATTTAAAAAGCTATTATTCCTTTTCACCATTGATAATGTATTCATTCAATAGTGATCACAGGATTAGCGTAAATACCAGGTTTTATAAATACAATTTACACAAAAAAGGAAGTGATGACTTCAACTAGAAGTATTATACCTTATGTATCCCATTTATCATAGATTATAAGGGAGATTGCATCACTTTTATTTTCCCCTAACTAATCCCAAGATGAGGTCTAACAACATAAGCATGACTGAAAACATTTATAGGGGATATACAATCTATTCGAGATCACAACCCAAACCATGTATGCTAAACCACCCCATGAAATTATCATTGTCGCACACCTTATCCTTATGGTGTTTTCTAGTGTATTAAAGGGATATGTATCAAGAGAAAAATAATATGAATATTTATAATTTATTTTAAATAGAATAATGTCTTTATTTTCTTTTAATCATTACTTTAAAAATTATTTTTACATAAATACAATAAAACACAAATTCTATTTTAAATTATTATTCAATTTCAATAAGACTTTCATTTTTATGAATTAATTTATTTTTGAAATAAAAAATATTTTATCTAAATATTATTATCAAATATTTTTTATTATATATAAATGTTAATTTAATTTTTATGAAGTGAAATTAAATTTTTTAAGGGTCCGAAAATGTTATTGTTAAAAACCCACCATTTCTCAATAAATGTCGATTCATATTTTAAATGTAAAAATAAACATTTTTTTAAAATTATTTTGATAAAATTAATATTATTTTAGTAATCAAAATGTCAAAATTATCCAATAATAAATTTTTCTTACTTTATAGAGACAATCAAAATTTTGAGTAAAAATTAAATACCGTATAAATAGAATGTGTGTATTATGAAATCATAATGATAAAATAGTTATGTAATAAATATTATAAAGTGTATCCAAAACAGAATATAGGTTTTAAATTTAAAATAATTTTATTTTATGTTTATTTGATTAATTTCATAAAGCTTTTATGAATTCTCCAAAACCATTAATGTATTTTATGGTTTTAAAATCATTTCATTAATAGTGTGACTCACGTACACATCAACAAGGGAAATGGTTTATTATGACAGGCCCTTAGAATGATAAAATAATAAAAAAACACTCTATTGATAGAAATTAGGGGAAAACCCATAGTAAGGGTTGTGTTTTTATGTAATTTTGTATATAGAGTCTAGAACCTATGTTTAAGTAATTATAATGAATTCCCCACTCATTTCCTATATAAACTCACCCAGGATCCCATTTCTATTCACACATATTCTTACTCTACCCTTCCCCTATTCATAATCCTCCAAATGTCCCTAAATCTCTAAAGAAGCTCCTCCTAAGTATTTGGAGTCACACTCTCAAGGTAAGGGTTCTTTCCTCTCTACCCTTCATCCAAGTATCTTCATAATCTTATGCCATTTTCTCCAATTCCAAACATTGGAATATGTTATTATATCTCCACCATATTTAACTTATGACTAATAAATGTTATATACCCCTTACACTCTAATCAATCACTTTGATGATGAATTATATGCCCTGTTAGGCTGTCAAAATTTCAATGTGATTTTCCATGCCAAACAAATGTGTAGTGAATAACCATACCCAATTATTATCAAGGGTGTTCACCTTTATGCACCTATAATTCTTTTATTGGGGAATTAAAATTATTTATTACACACTGTATAATCATAAAATAAAATATTATGATAAATGATTCAATTCTTATGATATACATCGCACAATTAAGCATGAGAATGAAATGAAAGTGATGTATACTCTTAGAATTATATAGCACTCCGATACATTGGGTAATGATTTAGTCCCATGCAATTTCATTAAAGGTGTCACGACACCCTCCCTACAATGTGTACCCCTATTGGGAAGGCAATGTGATAAGGGAGATAATGACCCTCGAGTCCCACCTCCAGTAGGCCTCGGGTTCGCAACTAGCACTACAGGTATAGTAAACACACAAATGGGAGGAATTACCCTATAATATAACACATGTAGAGGAGAGAGATGTGATAGAAACTAACCAAATCCAACTAAAAAAGGAAATATAAAATAAATCCCAAGTACACATATGTAATGTCATAAAAAACTACTACAACTAAAATAGGGAAACTACAAGTACCCAAAAGGATGTAAAAACAATAGTAACCATGAAGACTGAACAGCTCCTGCAACCCCAAGCTAGTAGAAACCAGCTGGATCTCCAACCTCCTCCAAGTGACTTGAAAAAATTGTTTTTATAGACATAGGGTGATTAAAACAGTATACTCAGTAGGATCCTCCCTGAAGCCTCTCGTGGAAAAGTAAGGAAAGCATACTAAAGCACAGTGAACAACAAGTGAAACTAACTCGTCACATAAACATGTATACTATTTTACCAGCCTCACCATGACTACTCTAACCAAGTCACGCATACAAAAGTATATATTATAATAATTTATATCAAGGGCACCCTGCTACTACTTCCCCACTGGTTTTCCGCTTTTCCCTAATGTCTCACGTCCTAAGCATCTCTCTACAAAAAGGTTTGCCTGCAGACACCTTCATCAAAGCACCACAACATGCTCCCTGTGCAAAAAAATCACCACATCCACACACGAAAGTAACCAGGTAGTGTCTGGGAGCCACCACATCTCGCATAGCATGTATCATATATCAAGAATTATACCTCAAGCCATTACAACACACACTCCGAGTAAAAATCCTGAAGTCTTCAGAGCCTATACATGTTACACTTATAGTAGTCAATAGAAAACTATATCCAGAATATTTGTGTGTGAATAACCGCAAGTCATTACAAACCTCTACAAACATATATGGGGAAAACTAACCATTGTTACTACCATACAAGTAACTACCAAGACAAGAGAGCGGGGCCAAAGGGGGTCGTCAACCATCCATCCTACCACCAAAATGTTGGGGAAAACACACCCCCCAGGGCTTAGAATCCTTAGGGTTTTAGTTTCCCTAACTGGTAGGGAAGAGTAGCATATAGATACACAAAAAATAGAGAATATACTATAGCTCACAACCACACTATGGGAATAATATATTCTTAAACTCCACTGCAGCTAATGTCTCTCGGACTCCAGACTTCCACTTCTAAGACTATGTATCCTATAATCACACCACCATTTAAAGAGATTTATCACTTTACTTCATTCCATTTTTATCAGTTTCACTTTATGTTAATTAATTTCTTAAACATTAATTAACCATCAATAAATTCGACATTATATTTCATTATTATCACACCCAAAGTTCATTGTTCCTTTAAATTGCAACCTCAGCATTACGCCTGAACATGCTCTAACCCCATGGGTTAACATCATTTATTCTATCATTTATTTACAACATTACTTTCTCATATTCCCAGGCATTCTATAAAAACATTCTAAGATAATAAACATAATTGGATCAACATGGTATGTAGATGAACTACCCATCGATTCTTTCCCACCTATAGCAAGAGCATAGAAACATCCTCTCTCAAGAATCTAAACACATAAATCATGTGTCATACCCCAAGTATCTTCGCCCCTTTTGGAAGATGGGTAAGCAAAACAAGATTCCTTGAGTAGTGGGGAATGTAAAGAAGACTAAAAACCAATAAGAATCAGCAAGCATCCATACATTCACATCCAGCCCGTTTCATCATCCCTGGTGTCCTCCCTGACACCCAGTTGAATAAATGGATGCATCTCGCATCTCTAGGCGTCAACTGCTTCCATAACCAGAAGGCCTCCCTACCCCCACATATCACAACAACTATCCAGGCTCACATCACAACACAAGCAGCAAGAAAACTACATCATATCAATTGGGATCTTGGCCCTCAAACAATCAATATGATAACTCAAAACCCTAAAAAAAATTATCTTTTATCAAACAACCAATACATTAATCCATCTTGGATTAACTGATTTATTATTCATAGCTTCCAAATTCCGGAAACCTAACTAGTAAGATATCACAAATAATTAAACATTCTTACTGCACCAATTTTACTAAAATAAAATTAAAACAAGAAGAACCAGATCCATTTACAAGCCTCTTTATCTTATGCCAAGAAATTATCGATTAATTATTGCATTACATTCTTTACGAATTTCCATTAAGAATGAAAAGCTAAACAAAGCAAGCATACATATCACACAATCTATCAAATCAAGAGGAAATAAATACTATCGATATCAATTTATTTATCCAGTTCAAATATTTATTATGTAAATTCCATTGTGATCCAGTGGGATAGAACACGCTAATTATACAATTGTGCGTAAAAGAAAAGATAAGCAACGAATCCCCTACCTCAAACAGTTCTTGACGTTCTTTATATAATAATGACGCATGCAACGGGTTACGATCTCCTCCCCCGTGACAAATGTATCCACCCGAGGATATAGAGACACCACCACACTGGTCAGCACCCATGAAAAGTTCAATAGGAACATAGAGATAAAATTTCATAAAATTTCATGGGGAAACAGAAGAAGATGAACCCAAAATATTGACAATATATTATACCTTATGTTGATGATTGATCAATACTACTTGGTTGCATCAAAACAAAGTGGATCCAATCCAATGACGAATGTTTGATTGTGAAACTCCTAAGGGATGGAATGAAAGGTTAGAGCGTCTCACAATTGAGAACAATAAGGAAGAACTATAGAGGAAGATATATAATCCCTTTAGAATATTTAACAGAGTAGTGGCTTAAGATATGTGTTGGCACCAAAATTTAGAATCAAGAGAAGGCCCCAAGATGGCCCCACAGACTGCCTCATGAAGCCCCTTCATGGAGACCCCCCAGCACCATGGCTGTTGAGAAGCAAAGAAGGCAGGACGCTCCGCAAACACACTTGAGGTTTGCGAGCCAGCTGTGAAGCAAGGGAGGCAGGACGCTCTGCGAATTACTTTGACGTTTGTGACGCTGCCACGAAGCAACATAGGCATGACACTCCGCGACCCCAGTTGATGTTCACGAGCCCACCATGAAGCCACCCGACCCCTCTTTGTGCCGCTTGAGCTCCGCTTCGCAGCGCCTCTTTCCTATATATACCGGGCTCCCCCTGAGCCCAACGGGATGGACAATCCGACCTTCGGCTTCTTATCTCCTGAATCGCGAAAATCTCTTACGTTTGGTTAACCATGATCTATGCGAGGTACTGCTGCTTCGTGAAGTACCTCCCCATTGTCTCGTTTTGATCCTCTCTTCTAAGAGGGATGCCTTTCGCAAAGCCTAAGGGCTTTCATGAAGGAAGGGAATCCCCAAGGGGACCCGGGTCATCGCGTAACATTTAGGATTCACGAAACACCCTTCATGTACACATTGTCCACATGCTAAGGCAGGATCCCTATACTTTTCGAAGCACATCACTTCCCGACACCTTGATTTGTGAGGCACCTTTGCTTCATGAGGCTGTGCTCTGCGAATGCCCTTCCACTCCACGAAGCACCTCCAATTTTCACCTCTGTCCAATGCTAAGGCCAAGGCACCCCACATTGTGAAGAACACCCCTTCGCAAGTTCCCTTCACCATGAATAGTGACAGAGTTACAGAAGACCCCTTCCTATGGACCCCTCTTGTTGGAAAATATTTTCCTATGCGACCCTCCAGGTTTGTACAGTGTGACATCAAAGTCCCCTGGATGATACCGCATGTTGCGTTGCTTCTCCTAATGCTTCTTCACATAGGCACACTAATGGATATTTCTTCTTCATATAGACATCTTAACAAGGACCCCTCGATGGTTCGCTCCGTGACACCCCCTCAGTACAACATTGCAAGTGCCTTCCCTCCCACAATGATTAGAGGGTACTGATTATGTATGTACTAGGGGTACATAGCAGACACACCTCATCCAAGCTTCATGATGTTAAACTACCAAGCACATTCATCCTCAACACATGACATTAAATAGTGACCTAGCCCCGCACCTCATACACAGTGACCCCCCACCTTGGGCATTCTCCACACCCCCTACTCTCCACATGGGACGATATCCACCTTCTTGGAGTGGTGTTTGTCCACAGGGAAGAGAATCCACCTTGGTGTAAGCCCCTAGCTTTTCTTGTCGAAGGAATCACCCCCGCTCCTCCTCACTTCCAATGTGCCAAGGCCAGCAAAAAGTGTGATAGGGAATGTGGATCCTCCTTTCATCAGTCCCAAACCCCTCTCTCGCTGTACCTTTTCTCCATCGGGCCTCCATACTAGAGTAAGTCCCAATCGCTCTCTCCCTGGGCCTCTCCACGCATAAGCCCCACTCCACATCCCATGGACGTACCTTTAGCGACGTGATAGTCAGGTCTCTGCTGCCTCTTGTTTCTCACACCGAGCACGACTCACGTTGGCTTCGAGAAAGCATTGACCATGAAACCACCCCCATCCCACAAGACATTAAACTGTATTACCGAACTATATGAACTTTGATCCATGTCAAGACATGGTACGTAGGAAGCCTCCACGAGGTTCAAGCCCAACAGCCATTGGCCCTGACCATCTCTGTGTCGGTGTGCCAAGCCCCATAACCATACATTGGGTAGCCTATAGTGTAAGTCCTACACCATACTGAACTACATGGTCTTTGATCCATGTCAAGGCATGGTACATAGGAAGCCTCACAAGGTTCAATCCCATCACCCATCGGGCCCCGGTTCATCTTCACGCCGGTTTTCCGACATACACCATCATGAAATACGTGGTATTTGATCCATGTCAAGTCATGGTACATAGAAATCCTCCATGAGGTTCAATCCCACCATCCAACTAGACCAAGGTCCATCTTCACATCGGTTATCCGACAAACACCATCCTGAACTACGTGGATTTTGATCCATGTCACAGCATGGTACGTAGGAAGCCTCACGAGGTTCAAGCCCATCACCCATTAGACCAAGGTCCTTATTCACGTCGGTTCACTGACACACCCATCTCTTGAACTACAATGAATTTCATCCATGTCAAGGAATGGTACGTAGGAAGCCTCCATGAGGTTCAATCCCACCACCCGGTTGTTCTGACCCCCTTCACGTTGGTTCGCCCCCGTCCCGCATGACATTAAACTGTATGGCCGAACTATGGGGACTTTAATCCATGACAAGTCATGGTACGTAGGAAGCCTCCATGAGGTTCAAGCCCAATACCATCGTACATCCTGATTTTTACCCGGGCCTCAACATCCCGGTGAGATCATGCCACCTCATTCTCCTCCACAGCATTCAGGGAGCCGCCCAAGTGCCGGCCCCAATATCGGTGTTCCCTCTAGGGGGTTCCTCAATCTGATCCACTCTAATTAGAGTTCTGATCAGTCTGATCCGTCCCCACTGGATGTTAAACTCGCAACATACCCTGTGTTAAACATGGGAAGCTGAGGAAAACCTCAGAAACATGCTTGTGGAATATAATTCCCTACATTAAATGTGGGATTCCTCGATATTCCATGCCTCAAGAAGCCCTATAATAAGGGATAGGTGAAAGACACACCAATCCCCAGCGTCCAAAAATGCCAGTGATGACCAGTGTGACTACTCCCCTAACTGAAGGTTGCTGCCCTGACCGGACCCCTTAGAATTTCCTAACAGAAGCAGCATATTAACTGGCATCCATGAAGATATGGCGTCGCGAAGAGTTTCATGAAAAATGTATTAAATCTATGAGGGATACCCCGACTAGGTGATGAGTTCCGAGGAGGAATCCATTGAAGGAAGAACAGACATCCCGTCATCCCATTTCGATCAAGGAGAAAACATCCATGAATAAGGAATGGATGCTGCCTACCTTTGGAAAGCAGGAATGCGGGGTAACCAAAGAGGTGCCTATTGTACTCATGTAGACGGACGTGCGCGCCCCAACGAAAGCGTCGGAAACAGAAATGGTGAACCCGACATGAATTTATTCTCCTCAATATGGAGATTGGTAATGCTCTGGGAATCCATGGATTGACGTGTCACTGGATCTAGCCATTCGGCGTTGGGTCCCGCCAAGAAAATAGCAGGCCTAGCATGAAATTCACCAGAAGTTGGGGCAGTAAAACATTGGGCATTCCGTTTACGTCGTTGTCAGCATGGATCCCTCTTACTAGCCACAGAAGATGGAATGGCGTTGGGGAACAGTTTTTCGATTTCTTTTCAGCACTGACGAGTTGACCTCCCTGCTTCTTAGGAATTAGGTTGCTGCCATGGGAACGTGATCACTTCCCACCCTCCTACGCAAGGTCAGAAGCAACACCAGCACAACCACTCTGTGTAGATCCACTACTACCGCAATTACATCTTCTTCCACAACCGTGGGGTGCCCACACCCCATCTCCCCATCAGAAGTCAACCAATAAAGGGTGATTAACGACCTTGTACGTCATTACGAGGAGGAGGGAATAATCCCAACCTGGGATATGGCCTTCCTGGATATGGAGGTGTCTAGGACCCGCCATCAACGCTACCCCCAAGGGCTACGCAGGGAGCTGCTGCTCCCCACCCCAACATTCAATCGTTTAGGGAGCCTGTCCCTAGAGCTCTTTGACGACTCCCTGCCTTACACTGATGAGGTGGGTGAAATCCGGCCCAGCCCTATTAGATTCCCAATCCAAGGGCTCCCAGCAAGGGCCCCCACCTGGCCTTGTCATCATCACCTCCTGGCCTTTCCAGAGGAGTAGGTAAGATATGCACCTACACCAATAGCACCTGCTTGCCTGACCCGACACTAGCGTCAGGTACAAGGTGAGGATGCCCGCCAAGGGGCATCAACGTCGACGGCTACTGTGGCCCGAGCCACTGCCAATGCATATCATTAAGTCCCTGCACACACTGAGTAGGGGAGCTCCTACGCCTAACCGGGATTGAGGCCCCAACTACCCCATGGGTTGGCTGGGTCTACTCTCCTGGTCACAAGAACGAGCAGGGGGCGTCGTGAGCCAACCCGCATCAATGCCACCCCGTACAAAGGTCCTCCCTGTACCACCACCATTGTGAGCATGGATCTTCCATGCTTTGAGGCTCGACATGGAGGTCTTCCTCGTGACACCCCCAATCCAAATGAGGGTCTGCCCCGCGGTTCGGTCTCTCTCCAACGTGGGGATCCTCCATACGTTCTCTCCGCAGCTGGCGAAGGTCCTCCTCGCCCCGACAACCAGACGGGTGAAGGCTAGCCTCGCTCCACCCACACCTAGCATGGAGGTCCTCCCCATGCTCCAACCGGTTCCAATGGAGGTTTTACCCGGTCAGGTGATGTTCATGGAGGTCCTCCCCATGTCCCCTTCGACTTTTGCCCCAGCGCTCCTCGTGCCCCAGCTTTCTCAAGTGGAAACCCTCTTCGCCTTGACACCAGCGCGACTGAAGGACCACATGTCAGGAATCAACCCTATCCCGAAGATCCACCTAGGGGCAGGAAGGAGGGTCTCCACCGCCATAAGAAGAATCCTAGGAAGGCTCGGACGGTGGTCAAACTGGTCCGCTTCTAAGAATCTGAAGTGGAGTGTGACTCAGCTCAGGAACCCTCCCCTCCCTCATCCGAGTCAAGGGTTAGGGCAGGGACAAGGAACATCGGCCTAGTACTTCTAGAATGTGAGGTCCACAAGATTCCTGCCTCCCTCTGTAGGTTTATCCAGGGGAGGAAAATCTGGTGACCCCGTAGGTTACGGTCGTGCAATCACCACCATTATCACCGGAAGTTATTTCTACCTCCACAAGAGATCACGAAGAGCTATTCTGGGGACCAATGGCAAGCGATCAGCAACAAGACCCACCACCAGCTACCCTAGACCCTGAGCCAAGAATGATAGCTGTCAGCCCGTCCTATCATGACATAACGACTAGGTAACTATACTATTTGGAGGACAACCCAAGAATCGACATCCAGTCAACCCGTTCTCTGTATTCTCCATCGGCCAACCTGACGTCCCAGTGGTCTGCCTTAGTACCACTATCAGTTCCTCAACCACCCCCAGTTGGCAAGTGGGGAAATCAAGGGATAGGCCCTGAAATTGAGCCGAGGAGCTTCTAGATCATCCTTACAGCAAACCGCTTCCTTGAGGAGTTCTGGCCCGTATCAGCCCAAGATTTCTGTATACCCGAGTCCCTCACCCTATAAGAAGTTGAGTGTCTTCACTACACCCTCTGGGCGATGCATTTTAGTCTCCTTCATCAGCACGTGGTATATCCAAAGGGCAAAGCACATTTTGAGGACATCTGCGAGTAGTGTCGTCTAGTCAATCTGGCAGCACTCCCACTGGCCCAGCACCCTGAGTCACAAGGCCGTCGTGAGGCCCTTTAGCAGCAATTCATTCAGTTTATTAAGGTACTCCATAAAATCATCAGGGAAGCAACCCCCCGTGTGCAAGTCTGTGGCTGGGGGAAGTATGCTGCCTCCTCTTCAGCCCTATCCAACGGCAACCCGACTCGCTATGCGATATTGAGGACATTCCCCTGTGAAGGGTCACGGTCCACATGGCTGACATAGTGGACAAGGGGTATGAGCTTGAGTTTCTCAATGGATACTTACCCCCTGAGGGTTTGAAACCACTGTTGGGCCCATCGAGGAGGATTACTCGTTAGTAGAGGAACCTTCTATCCCTCCCAATGCCTACCGAGTCGTTAGTACTTAGCCGGAATGTCAGTAAGGACAAAGAGCCTGTCAAATATGTCAAACAATCTGACCCATCCACCTCAGTGCAGAAGATGGAAGAGGACCCCAATAAGGCCGCATTGCACCAGCAACTTGCTGAGAAAAATAGCTTAGTCGATGAACTTCTGACTGAACGGGCCGTAGAGAGAAGACATGACTATGGTGATCCTAGGCCAGGGCAAGAACAACTCCCCCAAACGAGATTCCTCTGAGAAACCCTGATCACGTCGCTTCCACTGATAGGGCTGAAGCTGGAATTCACAGAAAGAGGGCATGGTATGTCTCACCAAACTCTCTTGAACAGCAAGGAAATCCGGGGAATCTTGTCCGGGTTCCCCCAACTGCCCCACAGGCCATTCCCCTAGTCACTCCATTAGCCGCTTAACCCATCTACTGTGTCGAAGAGCATGACAACACACTCATAGTAAGGTATCCCCATCAAGATACGGTCCCCCGCCCAGATGATCCTATGGCGGCACTCATAGCCTACCTCGAGGCATTGGAAATGCAGAAGGTGGAAATCCCACCGGATGGCAAACCATACCCGGCATGGGTGGATGACATGTTGACACCTACGAGTTTTGGGAATCCCACCTTCTCCCCCTTTAATAGGATGGGGGACCCGCTGCAGCACCTGGACCACTTCAATTCAAAGTGTGGGCCAATGTTGGGGACTCCAGCGCAGTAGGAGGCCGCCAAGCTCCACTGTTTCGTTCAGACACTGGAGGGGCCGACATTCGTTTGGTACATCCAACTCCCCGTCGGATCTGAGACCAGTTGGGGGGACCATCGCAGGTAGCTCCTCTACTAGTTCTACTCTACAACCTGTAAGACCGGTATCACAGACCTCTTTAAATGCAAACAAAGGCCTGATGAGCAAGTCATAGACTTCATCGCCCAGTGGAAGGGGCTCACATACTCCCTTTACATGCCACTGACTCAAGAGAAATTACTGATGATGTGTGTAGGGAACAAAAAAACGGAACTATTTCTCTCCCTGATCACTCATAACTATCCAGTGGCAGCAGGTCCCAAGCCGTAGATCCCAAAAGTACAACAACTGGATGGCCCGTAAAGTGGTTTCTCGCACCCATGGCATCATTCGGGCATGCCTGAATTAGCCGAAGCCTTCAGAAGTTGCGACCACCACCTCTGCATCATCATCTCATCCGGCCTCTTCCGAGAAGAGAAAGCATCGGCAGTGCAAGAAGAAGCAATGTGCCCCGCTGATGCCATCGTTGTCCCGCACTCTTGGTGACTTCATTCCCCCTGAGATGGGGATCCCTCTCAGAATCTGCCCAGTGGTGGATGATTCTTCAAATGACAGTTAAGGGTATACTTTGGATAACACCGTCGAGTTGGTAAACCCCTATATTACTCCCGACAAGGGGGAACGCCAGGAGAACCTCCCCAATTTCCCCAGCTAAGGCCAATGTCAGTGGAGCCAAGGCTACATGGGTTATCAAGGTTCACCAGTTGAAACCTCTATCCAGAACATGCATGCCACTGAGACCAGACAGCATGCCTGGTGTAGAGCTCAACACTCGCAACATCTTCATCTGGTGTCGTCAGGTCCGCCTCCACCACCGTTTGTGCTACTGGATCAGGAAGAGCCACTTCGGCCATACCGCGACCAGCTTTGCCTCGCTATAGGTCGACTTCAGATGCCTGGACCTCATCCAGCAACTACTCTTCAGGATTCGACTAGTGAGCAGTGGGATATTCCAAGGACCAGCCAATCAACGTTCTAGCCGATAGGACCCACCGTGACTCTAGTCATAGAGTGACCTCTTGTAAGAAGAAGTTCGCACTTGTCACAGAAGTATGATGTTCTTAAGCACCTTGTCAGAATACCAGCAAGGCTTTCCATCCTTGAATCCCTCCGCCTGTTGTTAGATATGCTTGAGGCCCTCGCTGAGGCTTTAAGGAGCCCCCTCTAGTTTGAGATGGAGGTAGCAGTTGCAGAAGCCTTTCATGCCGAAGCAGTTGAGACTGTCGAATGTTAGTCGATAATTTTGTTCTCCAGAGAGGATGAAGGCTATCCCATATATGGGCACATTTTCCCGCTGTACATCACAGGCTAAATAAATGACATTGAGGTTCGCTGCTATCTCATTGACACCGGCTCCGGGATCAACCTTATCCCGACATGGACGCTTTGGAAGATAGGGTTTCCAATGATGACCTGACTCCCTCTGATATAAGGATCCAGGGATATGGCAGGTTAGAGAAGACCCCGGTTGACAAGATCCGTTTGAAGACCCAGTTCGGTGGCCTGGTTTCCAGTACTAAATTTTTGGTCATCTCCCAGGACACCGTGTATAATGCATTGATGGGAAGGCCATGACTCCACCTACATCTGGCAGTCCCCTCATCATATCACCAGTGCCTCAAGTACTCCTTTAATGGTCAAGTAGGCGTACTCCAAGGTGATGCATCTCTTTTCACCTCTTGTGAAGCCCATTATCTAGACGCTGACTATTACAAGAGCAAGGATAAGCAGGTTTTAGCAAGTGAGGTTGAACCCGCCCCGGTCACCAGTAACCCTTGGGCGGGTCTGGATGATGCCTATATCTTCCCAATCCATCGATTAGAGGCCACAACCCCCGACATGGGGAAATTCTTTGTTGTTTTGGTTACAAGAGAAAGGCATATTCCCAAGTCTAAGAGACAATGGGAAATCACCTCAATCTCTTATAAAAACTAGGCTCAGGTGATCTCAGAACCTCCTACCCCTGTACGGTATCGAGACGTCTGCCCCATGGCAACGACAGTACGTCATATATATCTGTTTTGTCGGGCTGGGATTTACCAGCTCCATCCGACATGCCACTATTGAATTGATATCATCAAGTGGTCCCCCCCTGGGATGAAGTCCATATGGGGTTGGATCAACGGACTTCATCGCCATGGTCTCAGCGGCACATGAATCCGCTGATGCACTTTCCACTGCTGTCTAGGTAGGTACCAGCCTCTCGTCAGGTTCCTTTAACCAAGGGGAAGCCTCAACTACTGGTAATCCGTTCCCTGTAAACGAAGAAGAGGATTTGGAATACATTCCCCTGCCATTGAAGAAGGCATCTCTACCACGGTCGATGAAGTGGTACAGGTGAACCTTGGTAGAGAGTCCGATCTGAGACCCATATTGATTAGTGCCGCCATGTCCCTTAAGGAGCAGCAACGGTGTGTGGACTTCCATAAACAGCACCGTGACGTGTTTTCCAAGAGTTACAATGAGATGCCAGGACTAGAACCTCAGGTATCCATCCACCGTCTCGGTCTCCCGAAAAAACATCGCGGGTTCAAGCAGCCTCCAAGAAAAATGAACCCTTCCCATGGTGCCATGGTCGAGGCCAATGTTGACAGGATCATTAAATCCAAATTTGTCAAGGAGGTACAGTACCGCATTTGGCTAGCCAACATTGTGCCAGTCAAGAATAAAAATGGAAAAATCAGAGTCTGTATCAACTTTCGATATCTCAAATGTCATTGTCGGAAGGATGATTTTCCCCTTCCGGTGACAGAATTGTTGATCGATGATATGGATAGATTCCAAGCCCTCCGCTTCATGGATGGTTACATTGTATATAATTAGATATGGATGGTCCCCGAGGATGAAGAGTCCATAGCTTTCAAGGTTCCCCAAGGTACTTTCTGTTACCAAGTTATGCCCTTCAGCTTGAAGAATGCAGGTTCCACCTATCAGCGGGCCATGCATCACATATTCAAGCCAATCCTTAGAACATTGGTGGAATGCTATATGGATGATCTAGTGGTCAAATCTCACTAGCGCCAGGACCATGTCAAGGACCTTGATAAAGTGTTTGGTTTTCTCCATTCCCACCACTTTAAGATAAACCCATGGAAGTGTGCCTTCAGGGTCACTTCTGGGAAGCTTCTTGGATTTGTTTTCAGGTACCGAGGCATCGATATTGACCCAGAGAAGATTAGGGAAATCAGCCAGATGCCTCCCTCGAGGAATATTCAGGAGCTTCAAGGTTTTCAAGGCCACTTTTCCTACATACGCCGATTCATTGAAAATCTAGCTGGCATATTTAATCCCTTTTCTTGGATCATGAAGAAGGGAACTGCCTATGAATGGGACAAAGAGTTCCAGGCTGCCTTTGAAGAAAATCAAGCAAGATTTTCTCCATCCTCCGGTCTTGATGCCACTCATGTCTAGTAGGCTTCCAATCCTATAAATCACTACCCTAGACCAATATCTCATCAAACTTCTTTCACAGAAGAACAACGAGGGGACAAAGAACAGTCTCGTCTACCTCAGCTGTATGCTTCTCGATATGGAGACCAGATACTCCCCCATAGAGAAGAGCTTCCTTACAATCTTATTCTCCTTGAAGAAGTTGCGACATTACCTGCAGCACGATGAGGTACAGCTGGTCTCCTGGGTAGACCGGCTAAAGTATATTATGATTCGCCCCATGTTGACCAGCCATCTAGCATGGTGGGAGGTAATCCTCCAGCAGTTTGACTTAGGTTCATGCCTCAAAAGGCCATAAAGGGGCAGGCATTGGCAGGATTTCTAGCTTCGCATCCAGCCTACACATAGCAGTTGCTGGACAAGGATTTTCCTGATGAGGCAATCCTCTCAGTCGATCAAGTCATCCCATGTTGGCAGATGCACTTTGACGGTGCCTCCCGGATTCCCACTGGTTGGAGGCTCAATGATCCTTGGCTCAACAGAGTGGGAATAGGTATAGACTTCATTAACCTAGCATAATACATCTTTCCATACTCATTCCTGTTGTCAGAAGGCTGCACCAACAACGAGGAAGATTATTAGGCCCTCATTACTGGTCTCGAGCTGGCCCTTGAGATCGACGTGCCCTATTTTCATGTGAAAGGGGATTCCAAGCTAGTCATAAAGAAAGTAAACTATGGATATGTTGTCAGAAAGCCAGATGTCACACCATTTTTCGAGCACACCCTCCATTTAATGGCCCAGTCCCCTTCTCTACCAGATTTTACCCATGTTCCTCGGTCACAGAACGGTCGAGTAGATGCTTTGGCCGGCTTCACTTCATCACTTGCAGAGCTCGAGCAGAATGATCTTATTATACATGTGGCCACCGAAGAGTCATTTCTCCCATCACCCCAGAGGATGATGACGGCATGTGAGTAAGTCATCTTACTACCTGATCCTCCACATTAGGAGCCCCAAGTTCTTCAGATGTAGTGGTTGAAATGACTCCCGAATGGAGAGCCCCTTTTGTCGAGTATCTCTAAAATGGTTTCCTCCTAGCTGATCGAGACGAGCATGAGAAAATCCAACACCTCATGTTGTAGTTTACCCTCCAGAGGTGTCCCAGTCTTGAAAAAATCCTCTATAAGTATGGTTTTGATTGTGTTCTCCTCCATTTTATTCAAGGAGTCGAGATTCTAGAGGTCATAAAAGAGGTTCATTCCTGTTCCTATGGTGCCCACCTGGCTGGGATGAAGTTGTCCCATCAGATCCGGAGGCAGGGGTACTTCAGGACCTCTATGATCCATGACTGTATTGAGTTTTCCACTAGATGGAACGCGTTCAAAGTGAATTCTATGTTCCTGCATCAGCCAACATAACCTCTCCACTCCACCAAGTACTCTTGGACATTTACGGTGTGGGGACTTGATGTCGTGGGACCATATCAACCAGTGAAATCTCACCAATGCAGGTTCGTCCTGACCGCCACAGATTTATTTTCCAATAGGGCAGAGGCAATTCCACTCAAGGAAGTCAAGACCCGTTCCATCGTTGACTTTGAGAGCTCCAATATCATCCACCGGTTTGGAGTTCCTCACGTCGTCCTCAGTGATAACGACACCAACTTCCGAGCAGCCGAGCTGAAAAATTGTACTCCATGTACAATATTCATTCGAACCATACCTCTCGCTATCACATGCAGTCAAATGGACAGATCGAGGCATTCAACAAAAGCCTCTCTAAAATGTTTCAAAAATTGGTTGGCTAGAACAAGAAGATCTGGCCGGACAAGCTCCACAATGCTCTCTGGGCTTATCGGAAGATGACTCGTAACTCCACCCATGTGACCCCTTATTCCCAAGAGTATGGGGCTGAGGTCGTCCTACCCATCAAGATCTATATTCCTTCATTACGCACTACGGTCTATGACCAGTAGGCGACGTATTGAGTGGTCGAAATCTTTCTAGCTGAATTTGAAGCACTTGACGAGAATATGATTTGTTCCCTACACAATTTGGAAAGGCATCAGAATAAGATGGCCCGAGCCTTCAATAAAAAGGTTCGAATCCACTCCTTTCTGCAAGGAGACCTGGTATTGACCCTTGGAGCGCCAATGATCCCTGGCAGGAAACCACCCAAGTTGGATCCCAAATGGGAAGGACCTTACATAGTCCACAGAGTTTACCCCAATGGAGGATACTCCATGGTAACCATGGGTGGTAAGTGTATAACTCCTCCCACCAATTCCAAGTTCCTCAAGAAATACATTGCTTGAGACGAATGGTCCAACATGACCTTAAACTGGGTGGTCTATCACGACCTTAAACTGGTTGGTCCGGTACGACCTTAAACTAGATGGTCCCGCATGACCCTAAACTGCATGATGGTCCTACATGACCTTAAACTGTCTAGTCCTCCATGAATTTAAACTGCGCATCATCCAACATTAAGATAAACTACATTTCTAGAACTATTTGTGGCTTGATTCCCATCCACATGGGATATGTAGTAATACTCATACGCCTCATTTTGAGCCCAACCCCAAACTCTTCTATTCGACTATCCCCCCTAGGTATAACTTTCTCGAAGTATCCTCGCATGATATGGTGTAGGCTTCCCTATCCCCACTCATAAAAGTATTATATTGGTCGCACCATGTGACCAATCTCATTCTTCTATCCTCCCACTTCTTCACCGCATGACGTTAAACTACATGGCCATCAATAACTACGTATGGCTTGATTCCCATCCTCAAGGGATACGTAGGAATGATCGGGAATTTTGTCTGTTGTTCCAGCCCTAATACTAGAATCCTTCCCCTGGGTCAAGATGTATGGAGAGGGTGCACCTTTTCCCAAATTAATGTCGAGAAAACCTCGATCCGGCCATACTTACCGCTTCCTGGAGATGTTCACCTCTTTGAGAGTTGGGTACAGCTATGCTTCACCCACTCCTTGACTAGGATTCCACCACCTTCCCCATCTGAAAGGGCCCTGAATGGTATGGATGCTAGGCCTAAGGGCTCTCTCTTATCACTTCGGTCCAATGCCCACAAGGATGTCGAGAAACAAGCCGATACAAGCCCCTTATGTCAAATATGGTCAGCGGTCGATGCACATTTGTTGCTCCTGAATGGTCACTATAGGGATGTTGTGTTTCAAAAATTGTCAACAGCTATCCTGGATCGTTAGGACCACCCCAAGATGTCCCAAACATTGAGTGTAGTGGTTCATTCTTCCATGTTGTGTCTCCAAGCTATGAAATCCCTCCGGGCGGTGCCAACTATCATGCCCCTTGGCCTTCTCGGGCCCCCAGCCCAGGTTCTCTCTTATGGGATTGTGTGGAGTGGTGTGTGATTATGTTCTCATTCATATCAGATTTCTCATAGTGCCATACATATCCCCAGATGAGATACCTTATCCTCTAATCTTCCTCAATGCATAATGTTAAATTGCAAGCTGGTCAGGCCTCCCTGACCGAGGCCCAGCCTCAGGCCCCAAGGCCTTCTCGGGCCCCTAGCCCTCATCCTAACTACAAGATGTTAAACTGAAATCTTGTCAGGACTCCTTGACTGAGGCCCAGCCTTATGCCCCTTGGCCTTCTCGGTCCCCCAAACCTCTTCCTCACTGCAAGATGTTAAACTGCAAGTTGGTCAGGCCTCCCTGACCGAGGCCTAGCCTCAGGCCCCTTGGCCTTCTCAGGCCCCTGACCCTCGTCCTCACTACACAATGTTAAACTGAAAGCCGGTTAGGCATCCCTAACCGAGGCATAACCTCAGGCCCCTTGGTCTTCTCGGGCCCCCGGCGCTCATGCCTACTATAAGAAATTAAATTTCATGTTGGTCAGGCCTTCCTGACCGAGGCCCAACCTCAGGCCCCTTGGCATTTTCAGGCCCTGGGCTAGGTTCTCTCTTATGGGAATGTATGGTGTGATACGGGATCATGTCCTCATTCACGTAGGGTTATTATTTGTTCCGTACACCCCACTCATTGGGTTATCTTACCCCTGGGTACCATTCAGAACTACGTGTGGCTTGATTCCAATCCTTATGGGATACATAGGACCACCCGAATGTCTAGACTTCGGGTCCAACCCCATCTCCAAGAGATCTCCATTTCACCTTGGCCACTTGGCCTACCCTTCTCCGAAGAGGAGAGTATATGGAACATCATGGGATTATGTCCTCATTCATGTTATGTTTTTAACAACCACTCTGTGTACCTCTCCCTTCGGAATGCCTCCATCGACCCTTTTCGGCGGTTCACCAATGTGCCTAAGGGTACTCTATTTTAGTACCTGGAATGTCAGGCTCTGCTCAGACATGATTCCACCCACTTTTATGGCATTTTTTCCCCTTCATTAGGGCATGAATCACCTCTCACACCCAACAGGACCCCCAAAGAAAATGGCATGGATAACACGCCTAAGGGATTTCCTACCGTCACGAACCAATGCCCTCGAGGGATTCAGACAACAAATTGATAGAAATCCCGCATTACGAATATGGTTAGTGGTGGATGATCATTTTTTGTCCCCACCAGGCTAATTTGATATGGATACTGTGTTTCGAACATAGTAAACAGTTATCCTCCATTACCACACCAACCCCATTAAGCCCGAAATGTCAGTTACATGATTCAAATCTTTCTCCACCTTCTCATGTCCAAGTACAGTGTCAAAACTCTTGGTACTCTTCCTCAATGTGCATCCACATGTTAGGAGGACCAAATAAACAATAGGGGCATCATTCAGGGCTCCGCACCGATTTCCCTTTGGCAAGAATTCCAGGTATTGCAAAAGACATCCACCTTCCTTGTTTCCCACACCGATTTTAACTCACATGGGCTTAGGGATTGGGTTGAGTTCTGCACTTACTTGGATGGTTTTCACCCCATCCATGGTCCGAGATCTAAGACCATAAACTATGATCTCCTATAGAACTACGTACGACTTGATTCTCATCCTTATGGGATATGTAGGACCACTCGGACACCTCATTTTCAAGTTGAACTCTGTTGGGATCTAGTTTCTCCTGCCCATTTCCCTTTTACCTCTTGGACCAAGGTTCCCCTCTCAGAATTGTTGATGGTGTAATATGGTATCATTTACCTATTCACATTGGGAATGTTCTATTGCACCGTACCCATTCCCCGCCTAACATCGTCTCTGCTACGTCTGCACTGCATGACGATAAAATGCATGCCTGGTCCCATCACATGACCCTAAACTATGATATTATCATCCTGGCCACATGACAAAAAACTGCACTACATCATGATGACCACATCATAGAGGAAATCACGTTGGGTATTGGTCATTCGCCATACCATTTTTCAATTCCTACTACGACTTGATTCTTGTGGCGATGCCAAGGCCTACTACCCTAGGAATGTCACTTCAAAAAAAAACACTCACCTTAAAGTACAAACAATATTTATCAAATACCACTTCTCTGGGTGCGAGGGCCACACCCGCACACCCCTTTTATCCCTAGAAATTGTACCTTACCGTGCCACTTCCAGAACTACATGCAGCTTGATCCTCATCCTCATGGGGTACGTAGAAACGCATGTGCGCTTCACCTCAGGCCCAGCTCAACTCTCGTTTTTGGTCCCTCGACCTAAAACCTCTCCAAGGAACATGTGGTGGTCGGAACCCCTGGTTCCCATTCATGTCGGGTATTTGTAGTCACCCCACCATGTGCCTCCATTGTTTCCTACCATCTTGGTCCGAGTTCTACAACCCTAAACTAATATCTCCCTATGGGAAGGGATTCGACTCCCTTTATCTATTACGTCTTGTTTCCGTGTTCAGAGAAATCTTTAAAAGGAGCCCAGAGTTCGGAATTTTCATGGGTACTATCCCCTTGTTCCATGTCCAAGATTCATGAGCTATCTATTTGGATCCTCATCCTCTTCCACATCTGAAGGGACACCCTAATGTCCTAGTCCCATGCTGCATCGGCTCACCTACTGTCCAGGGCCAATGCCCTTAAAGATCTTTGATGAAATTTTCAAGAGGCCTCATGTTTCAAACATGGTCAACGATCAACCTTCATCTCTATGTCCCCATTCCAGGATAATGTGATGTGGATGCTGCGTTTCCACCATGGTCAACAGTCATCCTCCATCATCATTCCACCATCATTGTGGTCTAGATTTTGAGAGTCATGATTCACAAATTTCCACATCCTCATGTTCAAGTGGAATTACGACATACTCGACTTTATCTCTTCACGCATTTAGGTGCGCTTCATGGGTGGGCTAGCATCATTGGGCTGGTATTCACCGAGCGTCTCTTCGTCTAAGCATGTCCTTTACTGTGTTTGGAATGTCCCAACACTAATTCTTGTTTCCCACATTGATAACGACTCACGTGGGCTTAGTAGTTTTGGTAGGATGTGTGTCGGCGCGCCCAAGATTCTCATCATCTTGTAGGACATTAAACTGTGCTCTCAGAACAACATATGGCTTGATTCCCATCCTCATTGGGTACGTAGGAATGCCTGACCACTCTTCTTCGGGCCTAGCCTAATTCTAACTCTTGGTCCCTCGACCTAAAGAGTTTTCTCTGGGGATACATGGTGTGATTTGGACTCCAAGTCCTCATTCACGTCGGTTTCATAGCTACCACACTACATACTCCCTGGGATCTTCCCTTTCACTCCACGTCCTATCATATGATGTTAAACTACAGGAGTCCATATGTCCTCAACGCATGACACTAAACTGTGGTTCTACCCTAAACAAGTTCAGGATGCCCCATGTTAGTCATGGGATGCACCAGAGCCTCTACCAAAGAGTATTTCACCTGTCAATGTTGCTCTATGATTACATTGTGCCTTCAGAACTATGTACTGCTTGATTCCCATCCTCATGGGATAAGTAGGGACACCCTGGTTTTTTGCCTCAGGTCCAGCTCCGAGAATCATAAGTCATGTTCATCCCCATTTCTGGCCCCTAGCCTGACCCCTTTTCGGGGACTGTGGAACTGAAATGTTTCCTCGAAAAAGTTCTGGATGCCCCATGATGGCACTGGGAAGTGATAGCCCCCCTCTCCAGAGAGGCCCTGTCTAAGAGAAGGAATGATCCATGATCAAAATGATGTGCCCATCCAATGAGCTTCCTACACGGTGGTGTAATTTCAAGAGTGTTGGATTCTGTTCGAACAAACACTCACTCCACATTCCACACATTGTGTGCCCCTTATTTGGACCATCATCCTATTTCATTTTTGGAGGAACCCCCTAATATTATGGATGCTCGGCCTATGGCATGCCTACTTTACTAGGCCAACGTTCCGAAAGACTAATGGATGGAATTTGCGATAGGTCCCATGTTTCAAACATGGTCAACATTCGACCCTCATTTTCTATCCCCACTCTAGGCTAATACAATAAGAATACTGTGTTTTGAATGTCTTCAACCATTTTCTTTATTGTCACGCCCCCCCCCCCCAAATGTTCCAAATCACAGGTATCGTGATTCACACTTCCAATTTCCATTTATTCGGATCGATTTCATCACACCTGGCATTACACCGTTCATGTACAAGAGCACGTGAGGAAAACAGTAATTCAGTTGTTTTGAGAACTTCATTCTACAGCGAGGCCTCTCCCATTTCCCAGAAATTTGGACCAGTTTTCCAAACACCGAATGCCCGAATCTTGGTTTGCAATCCTACGTTTTGATGGGGCGATGAGGTAGCCATCCCTTGTTTCTCACATCAGGATTTACCCAGGTGAGCTTAGGGAATGGTCGTTGGACGCTCCGCGAACATAATAAGGGTGTAATAAACCAACGTATACAACGAAACTAGTGCATGCTATGAAATTCAAACAATCAAAGAAAAAAAGTACGTTTAAAGGGTTTGTAATCATTACAGTACCCGGGGTTGACTCCCCTCATGGACAGATTGACCTCATCAAAGGAATATTGCAGCTCTTCCACCCTCTGGCTTGTGGCATCCAAAAGATGCTGCCAATTATTCACCTCTCGCTCCTCCTCAGCGGTGAGAGGGTGCAATTCGTTGGCCGCAATCTGGGCCCACTCCACATCAGCCCGGATGGCGATAATCTCTCTAGAAGCTCGCCTGAGGCCCTATTCAGCTTCTACTAACTAGTCCTTCAGTCATGATATTAGCTCAGATTGCACATTGATGGAGGTCAAGTGCTCGTCCGCCCGGTTTTGCAGCCACTGGACCTCGTCTTCAGCCTTCTGGGCCTCTTGATGATCTCCACTTTCCTCTGCTGCCAACCCACACCAAGGCCATAGTAATACTCATGAATATTTTCCTCGATAAGATCTCAGATTTGCATGTGAAGACATCGGGCATCCATTCCCCCAGTGCACAGTTCGCGCAGTCGTGAGCGAATTCTGTCAATCTTATTCAACCATACCGCTTGGGGGGTGTCATTGATGAAGTGCGTGATCAGATTCCACAATCAGTGACAGATTATTTTGATTTCCTCCTCATCAAAGGTCATCTCATCCCAGTCGGAACGATTGGAGGGCTTGTATACAGGGAATGCAACCAAAAACTCCTCGACCGGGTCCATGTCTGGCGTCGGATCGAGCGTGGAGGGGCCTGAATTGTCTGGTTGATCCTCATCATTGGATCCCACCTCGATGATCTTAGGTGCAATCTCACTGGCACCCCTGTCGGTGATCAAGAGTGCTGCGGTTTGGTCAGGCTACATTTTCAGCTCCACGACCATCAACATACCCCTCGGAAGGGTGCTACAAGACGCCCTGACCAACTTCACCGCAGCAGCCCAGGCCAATTGAAGGACTATACACACCACGAAGGGGACATGAATACAAATTAATGTGGTTAGGGGATGGTAGGGGATGACAGTTGTGAATGCAGTAGAGAAGACTTGCAGAGGCCAAATCCCTGGTCTCACTCTTGGGATGATGTCGTCAGAACCCCGAGACGTGACCCCTCGTATAGGGTTGGCAGGTCGGGAGATTCCAGGGGAGTCGCCTCGACTGTCCCAGCCCTTCCAGATGCGGTGGTTGATGTAGCCACGGGTGCGGATCCTGAAGGTCCCACATCGGTGCTCGTTGAGGGGAGAGAATGAGGCCTATTCACAAGGTCCTCCTGCATAGTACAAACACAGATAAAGAATCAAGAGTAACCTAAGGGCACGATCTGAAGAAAGAACTTGTGATTTTACCTCTAGAGCCTCTGCGAAATCTTCGAGATCTGAGGACTGGCCATTGAATTCTCCCTCCTCCAGCGGACTCTCTCTACCAGCCTCCTCTCCCTAGGAGGACTCGTCTAATTTTTCTGTTGGGGGAAAGCGCTCGCTCAGATCAGCAGATGACAGTTGCGGAGGGACCGTGTTATCCAATAGCACCCTAACATGGTATGTCATCGAGTGCGAGGCACCCTGGGAATGGATGAAGTCCTCCAGCCCGGCTTTGTATTGCTCTGCCTCTACCTGGGATACTGCATAGTCGGCTCTAATAGGGCCAATCCTTGGCAAGTCCATCCCGAGGCGATTGAGGTGCTACCATAACTCAGATGGTCCGAGGAATTGCCAGTTGACCTCCCAGATGTGCCATGCCTATGAGAAGACAACATTTTTCAGCATGTCAATGTGGTGCATCCATTTCCCCAGGGCCTGAGTGGAAACCTTGTGAAACCCTCTCAGTGGCCGCACCTCTAGATGACTCTCTTCTATTGGGACCATCGGCTCTGTTGTCGCTGCCGGACCCATTACCGCTACTCCCTCCTAAACTGGTGTAGGCATCGCTGCTATAGCAGCCAAACCACTACGGGATGCATGTGTCACCTTCCGGCCTCGGCCCCAAGGTTGGGGAAGCTCACCCTCACCTACCAGGATGGTTGGCCACTTCAGCATCTCCCCTGGGCAGGCCGCCTCCCATCTGTGGGCATATTCTTTTATCATCCCATAGACGGCGGTCGGCGGAGGCAATACATTCCACATATTTATGTCTTCCCATTTGAACATGAGACACATCTGCCTCATTACACATAGTTTCTCCTCATACTGCACCCTTAGGTAGACCTACAGGGTCATCCGCTGCCGGCACCAGAATTTCCTAGCGGACTGGTGTGGGGTTTACGGCTCACAGAGGCGCTCGCGATCCACCTTGGCCACCAGGACTCCACATCGAAAGTCCAGGAGGTAGGCTTGGTGCTCTTCCATTCCCTGGACATCATCCTTGAAGGCCCCCGTTGGCAGCGGGAATGGATGGAAATTGAATTCCTCCACCCTCCACACACGGTTTAGAACTAATGGTGCGGTCAGCTTGGTCGGAAAGCTCCCCATGGAGTTCAAGATCGAGGAATGAAAGTTCGACCCAAGAGGAGAGATGGGGTTCATATACTCTTAGATCCCCCTAATATGCTCCTCCATCGACCTGTACAGGAGGTGGAATGGCCCGCATACCCTCTGCGGCCTTTTCCCCTTGCTGATGTGCCACAACATCTGGTATAACTTAGAGATCACGGGGATCCCTAGGTTGAACTGCCCTCCTGTTGCCAAAGTGGATTCCATGACGAAAGTTCTTGGTCACACTCCCATGGTTGTATCACTCACCGGCAGGATCCAAACACTGATAAGGGCTGTAGTGAATGCCACCAGCCTGACTATTGGTCGTTGTTCAGTGATGGCACTAAACCCCTAGGTCTTCCACTGGCTATCCTCCAACAGCCACCAGTATGGGTTTTTCTTACTCCGAGCACCATTCAGGAAAGTGCGAGGTCGTGCCCTGAAATGCCTTATTTATGGGACGTTCAAGAACTTCTTGAACCAATGCGTGAAGTGGAAATCCCTCACCGCCTCCTTATCCTCCCTGGGCACGAGCTCCATCAATGCAATTACTAGACACGAAATCTGCTCCGGATCCTCCCACGCACCCATGGCCGGGAGGAGTTAGTCTTATATCACCCCCCAGTATCAGGACCCCAGAGATATGATGCACGTCCCATAAGCTAATGCTGACCTCCGCATGATACAGGTGAAAGGTATTGGTCCACGGTGACCACCGGCTCAGTAGATTCGACATCAAATTCTTTGGCTGGTAGATATGGAAATGGGAATCCCAGGCTTCCTCATAGAGCCCCACTCTTCTCAGCTCCACTCTAAACTCCTCTCACAAACCACCTACCCAGTAGGGCCAAGCCCAATCGTCAGTGAAGTTGCCGCCCTGGCGCAGGTCCCATTCCTTAGACCACCCCTTCTTCGGGTTCCCCAGCGCTGCCTTGGGGATGATTTGATACAAGGAAGGGGAGGTCTATGGCTACAATGACCTCCCATCAGAATTGTTCAGATGATTATATAGTAAGTCGGTGAAGACAGGAATGAAATCTTCTCGGTCATGACCATCGGATTCCCTGATCCATCAGTGGTGACACGACGTGCTCTGGAACCAGTAAGCTGGCTCATCCCTTCCTGCTGTAGGGATGAAGATGTCATCCCTCTACCTGAAGCCATACAAATGAAACCTCCTGCACAATGAATAGTTCTTATGGCTCTCTGACAGCATCTCCACTAAATAACTATGGTCCGAGTGGCTCTAAACTAGCTCTCCTAGCCCCAAGTTGTTCGTCATTGCATCCCTCTAGGCGGCATCCACAAGGACCCCCCGGGTAGCTTCTTGATGGACCCTTCGGTTCTGGAACATGGACATTTGGTTGCCTAATTCGTAATGGTTTTTCAGAAAGAGCATTCGTGAATGCCGCTCACAAAGACTGTTTGTGGGGTGCTACCTTGATGTTTAAAACTGGAACGGGGAGTGAAAATGCGAAGTCGAGGACTCACTGCACGCCGCGAAGACCCGATTCGCAAAGATCAATTGTGGAGTACACAGAGCTTCATGAATCGAGAGTGAAATAAGACAAGATTGCAGAGAAATGAAAGGAAAAAATAGATGGTAGGACCCCTATTTATAGGTGATGACCCTTTGAGCTTTGCAGTGCGTCCAGCCCACGTGGAGCTTTGCCGCGTGCCTAACCCACACATCCCCTGTCTGCCTTGCGATCTCTCCCCGTGAATCCGCACCGTTAATGACCGAGGATTTTGGAGATTTCTCTCAGACTTCGACCCTTGATCTCTCCTCAGCTCCAAGTATGTGGGGGAATTTGTTGGCGCCAAAATTTGAAATGAAGAGAGGTCCCCAAGGTAGCCCAACAGACTACCTCATGAATCCCCTTTGTGGAGTCCCCCCAACACCACGGCCGTCGCGAAACAATTAAGGCGGGACACTCCGTGAATGCACCTTATGTTCATAAGCCCGCCACGAATCAAGGGAGGCGGGATGCTCTGAGAATGACTTTGACGTTCGCGACACCACCACGAAGCAACGCAAGCGGGATGCTCCACGACCGCAGTTGACATTCGCGAGCTCGCCGCAAAGCCACATGACCCCTCTTCGCACCGATTGAGCTCCGCTCTGCGGTGCCTCTTGCCTATAAATACCGGGATCCCCCTGAGCCCAATGGGACGGGCAATACGACCTTTCAGCTTCTCATCTCCCAAATCATGAAGCACTCTTCCGCTCGGTGAACCATGAGCTATGTGAGGTACTTCTACTTCGTGAAGTGCCTCCCCATTATCTTGTTTTGATCCCCTCTTCCAAGAGAGATGCCTTTCACGAAGCCTAAGGGATTTCGAGAAGGAAAGGGATCCCCAAGGGGACCCGGGTCATTGCAGAGAGTTTATGATTCAGGAAACACCATTCATGTACACATGGTTGATATACTAAGGCAGGATCACTGTACTTCGCGAAGCACATCCCCTCCCGACACCTTGCTTCATGAGGCACCTTTGCTCTGGGAGGCTGTGCTCCGCGAATGCCCTTCCACATCGTGAACCACCTCCCATTTTCACATCTTCCCATGCTAAGGACAAGGTACCCCACTTCATGAAGCCCACCCCTTTGTAAGTTCCCTCCGCCATGCGGAGCGACAGAGTTCCACAAGGTCCCTGCCTATGGACCCCTATTCTGGGAAAATCCTTTTCCCGTGCGACCCTCCAGGTTTGCATGGTGTGACTTCAAAGTCCCCTAAAAAATACCACCCATTGTGTGGCTTTCCCTAATTCTTCTTCGCATAGGCACGCTAATGGCTGTTGCTTTTTCGCATATCCACACTAACATGTACCCCTCGATGGTTCGCTCCGCAACACCCCCTCAGTATGGCGTTTCCAGTTCCTTTCCTCCCACAAGGAGCAGAGGGTACCGGTTATGTATGTCCAAGGGGTGTGGAGAAAACCTACCTCATTCGAGCTACAGGACGTTAAATTTCCAAGCACTATCTTCCTCAACACATGACGTTAAACTGTGACCTGGCCCCATGCCTCATACGCAGGGACCCCCCTTCCTTGGGAATTATTCTCGCCCCCTGGTCTCCACAAGGGATGATATTCTCCTTCTTGGAGTGTAGTTTATCCGTGGGTAAGGGCAGCCACCATGGTGTAAGCCCCTAGATTTTCTTGTCGGAGGTAGTACCCACGCTCCTCCTCGGTTCCTTTGTGCCAAGGCCAGCGGAGGGCGTGATATGGAATGGGGCTCCTCCTTTCTTTGGTCCCAAACCCCTCTCCCACTGCGCTTTGTTTCCATCGGGCCTCTATCCTTGAGTAAGTCCCAATCTCTCTCTCCCTCAGCCGCTCCACACATAATCCCAACTCCACATCCCATAGACTCACCTTTCGTGATGTGATCGTCGGGTCTCTACTGCCTCTTGTTTCTCACACTGAGCACGACTCATGTGGGCTTAGAGTAAGCATTTACCATGACACCACCCCCATCCCACATGACATTAAACTGTATTCCTGAACTACGTGGCCATTGATCCATGTTAAGGCATGGTATGTAGGAAGCCTCCACGAGGTTCAATCCCAACAACCATTGTCCATGACCATCTCTGCATCGATGTGCCAAGCCCCATAACCACCCTTTGGGCAGCCTAGAGTGTAAGTCCCACATCATCCTGAACTATGTGGTCTTTGATCTATATCAAGTCATGGTACGTAGGAAGCCTCGCGAGGTTCAAGACCATCACCCATCGGTCCCCTGGTCTATCTTCACATCGGTTCGCCAACACACACCATCTGGAACTACGAGGTCTTTGATCCATGTCAAGGCATGGTACGTAGGAAGCCTCCCTGAGGTTCAAGCCCGCCATTCACCTAGACCAAGGTCCATCTTCACATCGGTTCTCCGACACACACCATTCTGAACTACGTGGTCTTTGATCCATGTCAAGGCATGGTATGTAGGAAGCCTAAAGAGGTTCAAGCCCATCACCCATTGGACCAAGGTCCTTATTTACATCAGTTCGCCGACACACCCATCTCCCAAACTACGAGGACTTTGATCCATGTCAAGGCATGGTACATAGGAAGCCTCAATGAGGTTCAATCCCACCACAAAGTTTTTCCGACCCCCTTCACATCGGTTTTACCCTGTCCCACATGATGTTAAAGTGTATGGCCGAACTACGGGGACTTTGATCCATGTCAAGGCATGGTACGTAGGAAGCCTCCATGAGGTTCAATCCCAAAACTATCGTCCATCCTAATTCTTAACCAGGCCGCCACATCCTGGTGAGATCATGCCACCTCATTCTCCTCCACAGAATTCGGGGAGCCTCCCACGTGTTGGCCCCAATATTGTTGTTCCCTCCCGGGGGTTCCTCAATCTGATCCACTCTAATCAGTGTTCTGATCAGTCTGATCTGTCCCTTATGGACATTAAAATCGCGGCATACCCTATGTTAAAGATGGGATGATGAGGAAAACCTCAGATACATGCCTATGGCATATAATTCCCCATGATTGATGTGGTATTACTTGGGCTTCTGTGCCCTTGAGAAGCCCAACAATAAGGGACAGAATAAAGACACACCAATCCCCAGCATCCAGGCATGCCATTGATGCCCAGTTTGACTACTCCCATAACCGATGGTTATTGCCCTGAACACACCCCTTGGAATGTCCTGACAGAAGCAGCGTAATTAACTAGTTTCCATGAAGATATAACGCCAGGAAGAGTTTCAAGAACAACGTATTAAATCTATGAGGGAGACCCAGACTAGGTGACGAGTTCCGAGGAGGAATCCACGGAAGGAAGAACCGACATCCTATCATCCCATTTCGATCAAGGAGAAAACATCACTAAACAAGGAACGGATGCCACCCGCCTTTGGAAAGCAGGAATGCGGGGTAACAAAAGTCGTGCCTATTGTACTCAAGCAGATAGACGCGCGAGCCCCAGAGAAAGCATTAGAAACAATATGATAGATTTTATGTTAAGAGAAGATCCCATTAAACCACACGGTTTGTCCATGTAAAAGAATCCTGATCCCTAGGGAAAAATTAATAAAGGATTTATGGCCTTTGAATCAGCCTTAGAGTCCTTAAAACGAGGCTTTAAATGCATTATACTTTAAAGGGGAGAAACTATAGGAAGCTAGAAACACTGTTCATGAACTCAAAATTAGGCAAAATAAATAGAGGTTGTAGTTGGAACCTCACCATTCTAAAAACACTATACACCCTACCACTGTGGAAACATTGTACACCCCACCGTTCTAGAAACACTGTACACCCTACTATTCTAGAAACACTGTAAAAAATACCATTCAAGAAACACTATACACCCTACCTCTCTAGAAACACTTTGCACCCTACTGTTATGGAAAAACTACAAACCCAACCATTCTGGAAGCACTATACACCCTAGCTTTCTAGAAACATTGTACACCCTATAATTCTAGAAATACTGTTCATGAACTCAAAATTTGTCAAAGGAAAGATAGGTTTCTATTGGACCTCACCGTTGGCACTGTTCATATAAGCCTACCAATGACACTGTTCACATAAGGTTACTGTTACACTATTCACATAAGGTTACCATTGGATTGTTCAAATAAGCCTACTAATTACATTGTTCACAAAAGGCTATCATTGCACTGTTCACCTAAGGTTACCGTTTCACTATTCACAGAAGGTTACCGTTTCCCAGTTCACACAAGCTTACTGATGACATTGTTCAAATAAGGATACCGTTCTACTATTCATATAAGGCAACCGTTGTTCTGTTCACATAAGCCAACATATTACATTTTTCACATAAGGCTACCATTGCACTATTCACCTAAGGTTAGCGCTGCACTGTTCACCTAAGGTAACTATTGAACTATTCACATAAGCCTACTGATGACACTGTTCACATAAGGCTACTATTGCACTGTTAACCTAAAGTCACCATTGCACTATTTACATAAGGTTACCATTTCACTATTCACATAAGTCTACTGATGACACTGTTCACATAAGGCTACTATTTCACTATTCACCTAGGGTTCCCATTGCACTGTTCACCTAAGGCTACCAATGACATTGTTTACCTAAGGCTACCAATGCACTGTTCACATAACTATAAATTTGGAAATGTGTTGGGGATAAGTCACCTTGACCTCCCAGAACACCTCAGACACTAGATTTTTACAAATGAATAGACTAGAGAAGTCTGGCCCATTAAATCAGATACCACTCAAAACATTCTCATCCTCAATATTTCAAAACCAACCTAAAAGGGAACATAAAAATAGTACAAACAACCACCCATCAAGATACCTCTCAATAGAGAGCAAGCCACAAGAAAAAACCAAATAAATACATCTCATAAACACTAAAAGTCTATAACCACAAAAGGGGACATCGTTACATTAAAAGAGTTAAACATCAAACAACTCTAGGTATTGAGAACGTATCTGTGACTCACATTCCCAGGCACTCTCCTCCATGACACCATGTCGCCACATGACATGAACAAATGGGACAGAATTCCCACAAAATACCTTCTCTTTGCAGTATTGGATCATCATAGGTTGATCCTCAATGGTTGCATCATCATCAACATCGATGTCTCCCCAATCGATGAAGTGAGAGTCATCATTAAGATAAAAAATGAGCTGTGATACATAAAAAACCTCATGTGTCTATCTCATCAGTGGGGGAAGTGCTACTCGATACACTACAACTCCAACACGAGCTTATACCTCAAAAGGCCCAACAAACCGGGGTGAAAGCTTACTCCCACAACCAAACCTTCACTTCGCATGATGGGGAGTCACCTTCAGAAACATGTGATCACCTTCATCAAACTCTACGGGTATCCTAATTTGATCGACATATGATTTCTGATGATCATGTGCTATCTGCATCCTCTCACAAATCACATGAACCATCTCTGTTGTATTCTGCACTAGTTCCGGTCTGAGAATTTATGACTCTCTGACCCCTGTCCAACACAACAGAGAACTATATGGATGGCCATACAAGGCTTAAAATGGTGCCAAACCAATGGTGGAGTGAAAACTATTGTTGTAAGAGAACTCTCCCGAGGGTATGTTCCTCATCCACGAACCTCCAAGATCCCTTACACAAGTGTGTAACATGTCTTCATGATTCTGGATGGTTCACGCTTTCTGACCATCCCTATGAGGATGAAAAGTAGTGATAAGACATAGCTAAGAGCCAAAATCATGCTGGAGACCTCTCCACACCCTATAGGTAAAATGAGGATCTCGATTAGAAATGATCGTCCTAGGGACTTCATGAAGTCTCGCCACTTCCTATAGATATTGTCTTGAAAAAACATCCATTGAGCTCGACTCCTTGATCGCTATGAAGTGGGAAGATTTTTTAAACATCCCACTACCTCCCAAATAGATACATGTCTTCCTAGATCTCAAGTTAAACCACTAACAAAGTCCATTGAGATGTCCTGCCACTTCCATTGAGGAACATCTAATAGCTGGAGCAGACCACCCGGAACATGGTGTTCAACCTTCACCACCTGGCAAACCAAACATCGAGATACACACTCTACAACTGCATGCTTTAACCCAAGCCACCAAAACTGACTCCTCAAGGCTCGGTAAATGTTTTTCACGCCAGGATGCACCCCTAAAGGTGAAATATGGAACTCTCTAAGAAAAAAACACATTTCCAAAGGAACAAAAATCCTTCCATGATACAACACTTGGTGTTGTTCATCCTTAGTCCAACCCTCAGGGGCCTCGCCACAAACAACTCGGTCTCTCCAGACCTCCACCTCAAGATCGCCCAACTAGGACTCTTCCACCTACTTCACTAGAGATGAATACACCGTCATATGAAAAAGACATCCTATGCCCCCAAATTCTCCCATATCAACACGTAATGTTGAAACTTCATCCATTACTCACCATGAGTCACCAGATTCATGCACTACATCACTACGTGAATTCAAATTCAACGCTTCAGAAACAAAATTCCCCTTTCCAGGTGTAGCAATATTTTGAATCTGTATTCCTGTAATTACTCCATCCACCGACACTATCGCAAGTTCAAGTCACGTTGGGAGAAAACATACCTCAAACTCTTATGATGGGTGAAAACCACAAAGTGCTCACTAATGAAGTAATATGTCCACAACATCAGAGAAAACACGAAGGATACCAACTAAAGATCATGGGTGAAATAGTTACATTTATGGGGATGAAACTACCAAAACCCATAAGAAAAAATTGATCTCTGCAACATCAGAACACACCCTAACCCCATATGCGAAGCATCACTGAAAACATCAACCTGAACTCCCTCTGCTAGAGAAAAATGAACGGAAGGACTTACTAAATTCTACATTAGATACTTGAATGCTGACTAATACTGATAAATCCATATTAATGCTTGATCCTTCCATGTCAATGTTGTAAGAGGAGTCTCTAGTCTAGATAAATTGGCTACGAACCTCATGATGTAGCCTGCGAGACCAAAGACACTTCACACCTCTGACACTGTCTTGGGGGATGCCCAAGACACAACTGCTTCTCTCTTAGATGGATCAACAACTACTCCCTATTGGGACATGAAATTACCCAATAAACATACTTCTTGATCCCAAAACTCAAACTTTCACAACTTCCCAAATGTTGATGAAGAACTCCCAAAATAGTGTGTAGATGCTCTGCATGCTCCTCCTCGGTCGTGGATTACATAAGTATGTTGTCAAAAAAACCACTATAAACTTGTCCAGGAACTCATGGAACGTAGTGTTCATCAATCCCATGAATACAGCTTGAGCATTTGACACACTGAATGAAATTTTAATTAACACATAATTCCCATGACGACAGTGGAAAGCAGTCTTCAGGATATCCTCACCCTTCACACGCATCTGATGATATCCTGACCAAAAATTGATCTTTGAGAATCAACTTGCACCCATAAGTTGATCGAATAAATCATAAATCAATGGAGTATGATAGAGAGTATTCACTGTCGATTTTTTTAGGAGATGATGATCAACACACAACCACAAACTATCATCAGCCTTTTTCATAAACAAAACTGGTGCACCCCACGGTGACACACTCGGCCAAACAAAACCACACTGCAATAGACCATCAAGATGTATACGTACCTCCCATACATCAGAAGGTTCCATCCTATATGGATACATAGATATAGTAGACACTCTTGGTTGTAGATCGATCCCAAACTTGATCTATCGTCGAGGGGGTAATGCTACAACCTCTTCTGGAAAGACAAAACGGTATTATTCTAAGACCATAGGAAATGCCAACTACTGAACCTCAGAAGAACTCAGCATCAGTTCATCCATTATGGATGATAAGGATGGAACATGCCTCTGGCCCATCCGAGGGTCTCACTCACCAATGAACACAACTGGCTCTCTATCCGCATCGAAAAACACAACCTACCTCTCCATGAAATCCACGATATCTTGCACCGAATACAACCAATTCATACTGAGGATGACATCATATTGTTGTATTTGTAAACATAGGAAATCTCTCCAAGAGTGGTGATGATCTAACACAAGCTCATAGTCTATACAAACTTCAAACACGTCATCTTGACCTCCAACTGGCGTAGTCAACACCATGGGCACTGGAAGCCTCTCTACCTCAAGTCCCAAACCATGGAAAAGGGTAGGTGATATAGAGGAGTGTGTCACTCTCGAATCAAACAAGGCATACACCAAGCTAGAGAACAATCAAAGGGTACCATGAACGACCTCTGCCTCGCCTGGCATTGGCAATGCTAAAGCATGAAGCAGCCCACGACCACCTCCATGGACCCTTTGACCCAGATGATGACCACACACATGACCATGATATTCTCTCTAAGGATGGGGGGCATCACAGGGAAATAATCATACCACACCATCTACCCAATTTTGATTTAAAGCTGGGGCAACCAGCTGCTACAACCTCGGTTGGAACCGCCTCAATGGAAGAACCTGAAGTGGAACACCTAGTGCATGATGTCTACTCTGAATGGTTGGGAACTCTCACTGCTGATGACCTTGACCACCACAAGAAAAAATAATCACCTGATCCCTTGGCATAGGCTTGAGATCTACTGCCCCTGGAGAAGTGAGATGCTGAGGGCATGGACCTACTACCGGCCGAATGGAAACTCCTCTACCCCGAAAACCGAGAACCCCAGATCATAGCTCTACTTCATGAGGAATCATGAAGACTCCCTTTTCATGCGATCCGGTTCTAGCTAATGTCCTCATGACGACCTTTCCCCTTTCCAACACCTCATGAAATGTCTTCAGCATAAAAGGGGTGACCTAGCACTAGATCTATGGATGCAAATCCTCTAGGAATTGCCTCACTCAGGCTTCCTCATCTAGTACTAGGTCCGAATCATATCGTATAAGGTTCCTAAAACAGATTTCAAACTCTCGCACACTAAAGCTCCCATGTTGAAGGGTAAGAAGCTCCTGGTGAATAGAAACCTTCACAGTCAAGGAAAGAAACTCAACTCTAAATATGTCTCGAAACTCCTCCCATGAGATTGCTGACCCCTCACAATCCCTGACAAACAAGAAAAACTGCTTCCTCAATACTCTACAAAGCATCATCACAACCAAGGAAACCTAGTTCTATTTCTGATAACTGATCGAACTGAAGCCTATCTCAACCTCCTCCAACTAGTCTTCTATGACTACATCTAAAATGGCACCCTCATACTTCTGCAGACTCTGGTGTTGAAACTCTTAGGGTGTCCTCCTCCAAGTGGCATCACCTTCAACCTCTACACTACAACGACATGTTGGCACAACCTTCCAGACATCTTCTATGTGATCCTGATGAGGACGTCGACCTGGGGGCATAACTATAAAATAACAAATAGTTAGAGATCCTAAACATAGAATATGGAAGACTCATCATTAATTAATTAATAATTTTTTATTCATTTAAGATTAACGTATCCCAAGGTCTACCCATTCAAACATAGGAACAATGAAAAATGATGCATGATCCTTTCCTAGGTCTCTACCCTGCAACTAATATCACCTCGTTTAGTAGCCATTGTAATCTTAAGGGTCCATACATCAGATCATAGGGGTTCTAAACACCAATGTCTCAGCCGGTCTTTAGTGTTTACATCACTTTCAAAACATGACTGACATTGTTGCCATGCCAACCCATGTAACCTCACCTGTGCCTAACTCCAAACACCATCTTATCCCTCAACCTACCTCTGATACCACTCTGTCATGACCCCCTCCCCCAAAAAGTGTACCCCTCATAGGCCAGTAATGTGAGAAGGGAGATAATGACCCCCGAGTCTTGCCTCCAGTAGGACTTGGGTTGGCTACTAGCACCGAGGGTATAGTAAACACACAAATGAGAGGAATTACCCTCAAAGATTACACATACGAAAGAGAGAGATAAGATAGAGACCGACCAAATCCAACTCAAAAAGAAATATAAAAGAAATCCCAAGTACACATATGTAATGTCATGAAAAACTACTACAAATGAAAGGAGAAAACTGAAAGTACCCAAGAGAAACTAAAAATAGATACAACCACGAAGCTTGAACTTCTCCTGTAACCCCAAGCTAGTAGAAACAAGATTGTTCTCCAACCTTCTCTAAGTGAACTAAAAAACGGTTTATATAGAAATAGGGTGAGTATAAAAGTATACTCAGTAGGATCCTCCCTGAAACATATCATGAAAAAGTAAAGAAAGCATGCTAAAGTATAGTGAACAACAAGTGAAAATAACTTGTCACCTAAATAAGTATACTAAGTTCCCAGCCTCACCATGGCTACTCTCACCAAGTAACACATACAAGAGTATATAAAATAATAATGAATATCGAGGGTACCCTGATACTACTTCCCCACTGGTTTTCCACTTTGCCCCAACGTCACATGTCCTAAGAATTTGACTCCAAAAAGGATTTCCCACAGACACCTGGGCGAATCAACACAATATGCACCACATGCAACAAAACCACCACGTCCACACAATAAAGTAACAAGGTAGTTTCTGGGATCCACCACAGCTCGCATAACATGTATCATATGTCAGGAATTATACCTCAAGCCATTAAAATCCACACACCAAGTAAGAATCCTCAAGGCGTCACAACCTATACACGTTACGCCTATAGTAGTCCATTGATAACTATATCCAAAATACATGTGTGTGAATAACCACAATCCATTACATCCCTCTAGACACATATATGTGGAAAACTAACCTATGTGTCTACCAACACAAGTAACTACCAAGAGAAGAGAGTGGGTCCAAAGGGGGTAGTCAGCCATCTATCCTACCACTGAAATGTTGGGGAAATCACCTCTCCAGGGTTCAGAATCCCTGGGGTGTCAGTTTTCCTAACTCACAGGGTGGAGTAGCATATAGAAACACAAAACTTATAGAATATTTTATAGCTCACAACCACACTATGGGAATAACCTAGTCTTAGAATCCACTGCATCTAACATCTCTTGGACTCCCGGCTGTCACTTCAAATACTAGGTATCCTATAAGCACACAACCATTTAAAGAGCTTTATCACATTTCTTCATTCCCTTTTTATTAGTTTCACTTTATGTTAATTAATTCGTTAATCATTAATTAACCGCCAATAAATTCAACATTATATTTCATTATCATCACACCCAAAGTTCACTGTTCCATTAAATTGAAACCTCATCATTGTTCCCCAGCAAGCTCCAACCCCATGGGTTGACATAATTTATTCAATCATTTATTTACACAACTACTTTTTCATATTCCTAAGAATTATAGAAAAACATTCTAAGATACAAAACACAAGGGTCTCAACACAGTGAGTAGATGAACTACCTATCATGTCTTTGTCACCTATAGAAAGATCAGAGACCCATCCTCCCTCAGGAAGCTAAACATAGAAAGAACGTGGCATACCCTATGCGTCTTCACCCCTTTTGGAAGGAGAGTAAGCAAAACTAGCTTCCTTGAGCAGTGGGGAATGTAAAAAAGATAAAAAAACAAATAATAATCAACAAGCATCCAAAAATTCACATCCAACCCATTTCATCATTCCAGGTGTCCTCCCCGACACCCACATCCATAAACTGATGCATCTTGCCACTATATGCTTTAACTGTTGCCACAACCAGTAGGGCTCTTTACCCCCACATATCGCAACATCCATCGATGATCTCATCACAACACAAGATGTAGGAAAAAAACATCATATAAATTGGGATCTTGGCCCTTAAACAAGAAATGGTGTAACTCAAAACCCTAAAAAAATTATCTTTTATCAAACATCCAATTCTTTAAACCATATTGAATTAACCGATTTATTATTCTTATGTTCCAAATTATAGAAACCTGACCAGTAAGCTATCAAAAATAATTAAACATTCTTACTGAACTAATTTGATTAACTTAAATTTACCAAAAAAATAACCAGATTTATTTATATGCCTCTTTATCATTAGTGAAATAATTATCGATTAATTACAACTTCACGTCCTATAACAATTTCAATCAAGAAAGAAAATCCAAACAAAGAAAGTATAGATATCACACAATCTAGAAAAACAAGAGGCAATAATATAGGATCGATATCAATTTATTTATCTGGTTCAAATATTTATTATGTCAGTTCCATTGTGATCTAGTGGGATAAAACATACTAACTATACAGTTGCACGTAAAAGAAAAGAGAAGCAACAAATCCTCTAAATCAAACGTTTCTTGACATTCTTTATATAAGAATGATCCATATAATGGGTTACGATCTCCTCCTTCCATGACAACTGTATCCACCCAAAGATGTAGAGACACCACCACACCAATCAACACCAAAGAAAAGTCCATTAGGAACATGGTGATATCATTCCATAAAAGGGTGAGGGGAAACAAAAGGAGATAAACAAAAAATAATTACAATAGATCATACCTTATATCGAATATTGATCGATATTTTTGTGTTGCATCAAAACAGAGTGGAACTAATCCAAGTAGGAAAGTTTGATTTTGAAACTCCTACGGGATGGAATGATAGGTTAGAGTGTCTCACAACCTAGAACAATGTGGAAGAACTAGGGAGGAAGATATATCATCATTTTAGAATATTTAACGGAGTAGTGGTTTAAGATACGTTGTATTTTCCATTAAAAGAGGATCACATTAAACCACACAATTTGACCTAGTAAAAGCATCCCGAGCCTTAGGGAAAAATTAATATAGGAGTTGTGGACATTGAATTGGCCTTAAAGTCCTTAAAACAAGGCATTAAATACATTTTACATTAAAGGAAATGTCAAAAGGGACAAATTGTAGGAAGCTGGAAACACTGTTCATGAACTCACAATTTGGAAAAGGAAATAGAGGTTGCAGTTGGAACCTCACCGTTCAGAAGACACTGTATACCCAACCATTCTGGAGACACTATACACCCTACCATTCTGAAAACACTGTACACCCTACTATTCTGGAAACACTGTACACCTTACCATTCTGGAAACACTGTTCATGAACTCATAATTTGTGAAAGGAAAGAGGTCACCATTGTAACCTCAATGTTCTGGAAACACTGTTCATGAACTCAAAATTTGGAAAAGGAAAGAGTGGTTATCGTTAGACCTCTCCATTGGCACTATTCACATAAGCCTCCCGATGACACTGTTCACATAAGGTTACTGTTGCACTGTTCACAAAAGGTTACCGTTGCACTGTTCACATAAGCCTACCGATTATACTATTCACATAGGGCAACCGTTGCACTATTCCCCTAAGGTTACCATTGCACTGTTCATAGAAGGTTACCGTTGTAGTGTTTACATAAGCCTACCAATGATACTGTTCACATCAGGCTACCATTGCATTGTTCACCTAAGGTTATTGTTACACTGTTCATATAAGCCTACTGATGACACTATTCTCATATGGCTTCTGATGCACTATTCACCTAAGGTTACCATTACACTCTTCATCTAAGGTTATCATTGCATTGTTCACATAAGCCTACTGATGACAGTTTTCACATAAGGATACCGTTAAACTATCCACCTAAGGTTACCATTTCACTGTTCACAGAAGGTTACTACTGCACTGTTTACATAAGCCTACCGATGAAGCAGTTCACATAAGGATATCATTGCACTATTCACCTATGGTTACCATTGCACTATTCACCTAAGGCTACTGATGACACTGTTTACCTAAGGATACCAATTCACTATTCATAGAACGACAAATTTGAAAAAATGATGGGGATAAGTCACCTTGACCTCCTGGAACACCTCAAACACCATATTTTCACAATGGAATGGACCCAAGACGTCCTGGCCATTACAAAAGTGATTAGGTAGTAAACCTAATCAATTATTCGAATTATTTAACCTTAATTTATTGGTGGGATATCCATGAAATATGTCTGTGATGAAACATTTTATGTTGTTACAAGATTTTCTTTGTTAACTTTATGATTATCATTTGATGTCATGCTTCATTGACCATGTCTGTGATTCTAACTAATTTTATGCCCCATTTATATTCTTATAGTATAAAATGTATTAATTTATTCATGTTATTAAAAGTTTATTATATTACTTTACTTTATAGCTGACCATTTCCTTATGTATCTCCCAAGGACATACCATACAATTTTAAGTATCAGTATGTTAAAGTTGTTTTCAATAAAGATGAATCATTTCATTATTTTATGTTGTTATGTAATGTAACTAATTCCTAAATATATTATATTTCTTGATATTCAATGTTTTATTATGTGTAATATTATGTAATAAATCATTAATTAATGTGTAATAAATAGAAGGGTTATCATAGTCGTTGGGTGATCCCAAACTAATTAAGTGATGAAGAGCACTTATTACAACCATAGAAGACCCAAATACATCTAATCATGATACATAGGTAACTCTTGATTTATAATTTCTATACATAAATATATTTAGTATGATTTCATTCACACCAATCTATAGAAAACATATAGTTTTTGTATTGAAGGATTCAATTACCTCTACAAAAGAGTCACCATTATCATTGAGGTCCATTGATCCTCGCCCAAGCCTATACATTCTCTTGAAAACCAATCATATAAAATAAAAAATTAATCTTTATTTATAAAAATTTTAATTTAATAATTTAATTAAAATTATGTTGGTATATTCACTGAAAAAAACACAAAGAATCTCCACATCACCAAAACACGGACAGAATACCCATGAATGGTCCATGACACATACCTAAAACAACCTAAGTAAATAACCCTATCAAATGACACCCATTCAACCATTAATTCCATCTAACTTCACCAAAAATATTATATAAATTAAGGAAGTTACTTAATTCAATTAAAATGGTGAAGTATTTCATTTGTTCATCGCCATGGGATAGACACTCAGTAATCTATACCAAAGATCCATTGTCTATGGCTGGTTCCACCATACTTTGGTGTAATCAACACCGAAAACCAATTTGATATGAACTAAATTATAATATGAAAAGGGGAATATAATAATGAAATATGATATGAATTATATGGCTTTAAATCACAATAAAAACACAATTAAATAAACCTAATACTTTGGGAATAAAAGAAGGTGATGAATGAGGTGAGAGCCAATTAAAATGGCCCTCCCATTTTTACATAAAAATATAAAATTGAAGGGTGATGATTAGGAAAATCATAGTCATATTACATAAAAACTTTCATGGGGAATTATAGAATATACCCTATAATGGTGGCATATATCAACTTGTAGGGGGAATACTATAGTGTAATTCCCACAACCTAGAATTTGGATTTGGTGTGGAGCATGGATCGATGGTGAATCCCGCCTCAGGAGGGAAGCTCAAGTACCTTATTCTTGAGGGGGTCCATGTAAATTTATATTAAGGGAAAAGAGGAAAACACAAAAAATAACCCCAAAGCACCCCCACCCCCTCGCCCCCGCCCCCGCCCCTACCCCCGCCCCTAGGTTTGGGAGCTATAGAGGCCTAAAATAGTGAAGACTGATGGCATCCCATCTGATCAAGTTGACCCCCTCGGGTTTCAAGCTATCCCTAGTATAAGGTACAGTGGTCTCACCCTCCTGGTTATGGAATAGTTGACCTAAATGGGTGGCTTGATGGTTCATCCTCCCCAGAGACCTCCTTGATGCATCTAAAGAGTTGTGGTGTTACCCTTACCCAATCAAACCATCATGGAACATACCTTCATTTTTATTCTATGGCCTCCTTGGAAATATTCAACCACACCATGGTTCCCTTCACTACATTATAGTTCATGTTATATAACTAATATTTCAGCTATAGGTCCACCTTGTTCCTTCCCCAATGATCTCCTGAGCACATGAACCATAAATCAGGCCTCACTCTCAACCCAAAAAACATCACTTTTAGATGTTACAATTATAAAATATATAATTTGAATCCAAATTAGCTAAAATAACCTTACTCCATATCAAAATTTTAAATTTCCTTTTACTTTCAGAAATGGTAATAACATGGGTCCTTAAAAACTCTTCACCATACTCGTTCTCATCCTCAAGAAGCTTCAATAGTTCCTAAAACATATTTACTAACATCTAAAAGTCATTAGTTCACCAAGAATCATCACATTACGTCTCTTAATGATGAAAATTCTTTTCATACTCAACTCTAAATGTTAGAGTGAAGTATTCTTAAAAATCTAATCTTCTCACTCATCACCAATTCCAACATTAACATATTTCATAACCACACTTATCTATTACGACATAACAAAATATTTATAACTGATTTATCCTGAGGCTGATAATGGTCCCATCCTTAGTGATTTACTCACAACACCAAACTGTTAATCATAGTGCTCCCCACCATAGGAATCTATTTTATATTAGGAAATTTTGACTTCCAGAAGTCCAGAAATATGATTAGTGTATTTTCTATCTTAATAAAACTAGTTTAATGCAACAAACCCACAAGTACTCCCTGAACAAACTCTCCCAAAACACTCAGCCTCAGCTACCAATACACTATATCACCACCCAATCATGATGAATTAAATTTCATAAATATCATAAGAAAATATAAATTCTCACATTGAATTATTAACCCAAATATATATGTAATTATTTTGTTAGATCACCAACCAAACATCCCCATATAGCATGATATCATTCTAAGCACTTGAACACCATTTATATGAATCATTATCATACCATTAAAACACTATGATGATCATATTTTTAAATCTGGACCCTATAAAGAATCACATTAATGTTCTAAATATGGTATTTACCAATGAAAAATATTACGTTATATCTTTCCACACACCAACATCCCAGTTTCACTTTTATTGTCCACCAACCTGTCCCTTTTCACCCACAAACCATCTGATGATAAGGTCATTCGATTGTGGCCAATATAATTATTACAACTATAAGAGTATCTTTATCATCACCCCAATAAACCAAATCAGATATTTGTATCTCATTCCTCATCCATTACTAAATTCAATGACTTGATGTGGCTATCATGCTCATAACTGAGCACTAGAAAAGAATACCAACCTCCACCCATTCCCAAATTACTTGAAATTTTATACACAATGATATTTATAACTCACCCATAATGAGGTTCACACCCTCATATGTCATATGGTGAACCGCCCACCATACAGATTCACTTACACCTCTCCTCAACATTTAACACAATTAGGTCCCTACATCGCAAGTGTGTTGCTCATCCTGATCCATTATCACCCATCATATCAACCCGAAACATCATCAATTCTCAAAGTGAAATTGGGATACCATTCCCACAAGAATCTCATCAAATCCTCCAATCCTAAACTCATACAAAAATATTCAAAAATTCACAAATCAATGCTCACAACACATATCTAGTTCACTTCTACTATCATGATACATGATTGTTTTGAAAATCTACATTAATACTCACCCCTCCTCTAATGATACATTGTACCTAAAATACACATCTCATTGGTTATTATATGGGATCTGACATGGTATCACGTAAACTAAATGACTTCGCACTCCAATTAAACCTAATCACATCATTAGAATCATTCTCTAATGAGTCATTCTGGACCAAACCAAGGCTCACATGCCTAACCCAATCATCTTGATGAAATATATGTTAGATCATGATATAATACCATGACATCTCACTCATTAAATGGATAAAAACTTGATGACCCACACCATAAGATTTATTTCAATATCATGAACACAAACCCACACTCCCACCATGACATCGAAATCATATCTAGATTTTGTAGGGATATGTATCCTATTTAATATGACCTCTTAAATCATCCATGATACTAATCATAACTCATTTCACATATCTTTACTCAACCATATCAAGGTAATCCATGTGACCACCTAGTTAACATAAATATAAACCACTAAGGATCTATATGGTAAATCACAATATATAATTCTTTTCACATTTAAGAATGAAAACACACATGTTCAAAATAGACCATGCCCTTCCTTAGATGAAATCTTAGGAATTCAAAGCCTATGATGACCCAATACGGTTCAATATAAATCCCATACAAAAAATGATTGTATAACCATCTCTTTATAAATTCCTACATTTGGGCCGACATGACCTTCCATAAAATGGATGTACCATGGTTTATTTTATTAGAATTACACTAAAATTTTATATGGGAAAACTTCATAAGGGTTGTTGTCGACCATTTAAAGAACCAAACCTCTCATCATTAGAGAAATATATCACACAAAAGAACACACATTTCATTTGATTCCTATATTGAAAATATGATTCATGTACGCTTACTCTTTCTAATATTTCACGTTCAAAAACTATAAATCATGAAAACTGGTAAAAACATCATATTTAACTAAAATATCAATTGCAATAATGAAAAAAAAAATTATAAATCTTGTACCCCTGGAAACCAGAACATCAAAATTGAAAGTTGTTCATGATACACTAGTATGTGATTCAAAATTAGATCCAATACATTCATAGAACACTTTTATTCCATCTTCCCAAATATTAATAGAAAATAAAACACTCTAATACCACTTTCTAACACCTATACCTATGGGACACTTTGTATTGTTCGAGTTGAGGTGCTACATGAACACATGATCTCTTCCCCATATACCTAATAGTTAAAATTAGTGGAAAAGAACTAAAGCATAGAATTAAGAGTCTATTATCTCAAAATAGAGTGAAAGAATTGTGTAATATAACTAAAAAATATCAATTTGATTGATTATAATATATAGAATCAATAAAAAACCATGCTAAAATAAATGTAATGTGACATAGAAGCATTAAAAAACTAATCACCGCATGGGACAACCAAATGTACAAAATAAAAATGAAATAAAATGAATATAGGATCTAAATTCTTCATCAAGACCTACCCCATCCCCATTTTTTGATACACATCAAGCTTCCACAACTTTATCCATTACACATCTTCTTCTCTAACCTAAAAGAATACGTGATGTTTATTTATGTTCCTTGGATCATATGAAGGGTGTTGGAATATAACTTAGTAGGGTCTCATCAGAAACCCCAAATGTTTATTCCATATATGTGTTTATGCATGGGAAATAAAATTCACCAATAAAAATGATCTTTGATACTTTATTTTCTAATGACGACACCATGAAATCCTATGAGGTACAGAAACCATTCAAGACACTATGTTCTAACCAGGACTCCATGGTTACTGAATATACCTACGGTATTTCTATGATAAAATATATTTATCACATAATATCATTGAACATATAACCCATCCTATACTCGATGAATCAGGGTAATGTATATCACTAAATCCCAATCAATACACTAATATACATGCTAGAATCTGGTGTCAAAGTATTATACTCAACTTCTCACATTATGTGTTCCTACTAACACCTTCTCACAAAAGATAATTACATCTATTTTATTACTACTACTTTATCTATCATGGTATGTTCTACTATACATGTATCAAATACCATCATCTCCAAACAAGGCCTTATCACTCAGGGTTAGTAACATATTCCATCCAGCAAAATCTAACTATTGAAGGGGTCATATGCTAAGTTCTACTATCTCTGAGGGAAGGAATCACATGCATAGGTGGACCAATACCCTCTCACTCAAGGAAGTCTCTATCAATACCAACTCACTCAAGACATGTCTATATATCTTATAATCTACCCTCTCACTCAAGGTAGGATATTTCATGTCATCTAACACCCTATCACTCATGATAAGGTAATAACCAAACAACTACCCACTCACTCTAGGAGAGGTCTAATCCATGTCTCCCTACCCTCTCACATTGTGTGAGGGTATCAATTATCACACACATGAAATAAAAAATAGGGATTGACAACATTATCACACATTCACCACATCATTAGAAGGGAACTAGTCACTAATGACCTAGCCTCTCACCAAAATCATCAAAATATACTTAAATACATCAGCTCAGAGTGACCTTATAGCATGCGGGCTCTACCTGATCCCGATCTCAAAATACAGGGTCTAATTCCCATCCAAAACCCACTTGCATACCAATTCCATTCCCTTGATCGCATCCCATGATCCTTACCTAGATGTAACTAAAATATCCAAAGGTAGATTTATCAACCATTCATCTGGATAAAAACCCAATCAATCACACATTCCAAGTCTCAAAGGACGCAACCTGATTGTCACATGTAGAAATACAAACATACTAAGACTATAATTCAACATTAAATGGGATTTTATAGTTACTTTCAAGAAATAAGATTATATTATTGATGATCATTGGACCCTGGGCCTCTCATGATTTACCACTGACTCTATTAACACAACCTAGGCAATACCATATCACCAATCACACCCCAAGAACAACCCATAGACTATCTTCTACTAAACTAAAACTATATATTCTATTTGACACAATATTTATGAAATACCAATTTACCTAAGTGAAAAAAGACAACTTATTCCATGTGAAAGAGGCATAACAAAATTTTATCTCTTTCCATTGGGTGATCTTGGTCCCTAACAACTCTTACATAACCCATGTTATATGAATTCATATACATGAGTGCATAAAAATATATATTATTATTTATTAAAGGGGCTTCATACCTCCATAAAGGAGTTAACATCCTTCTCGAGCTCCATCTGGCCTCACCTAATCTCATACAGACTCTGAATCATGTATCTCAAACTAGAAAGTAAAAATAAATATTTATTTACTTTTATCCAAAGATTAATATTGGACTAAAAATCATTGTAAATTAGTTAATATTAATAACCTTGAACAAATACTTGTGTTTTGTCTATAACATATCTTAGACACCACTTAGGGGAAAATCCATATCACCTAGAACTCAGTCAACCAATAATTTTATCTAATTCCACAAAAAAAATTTGGACTATGACTTACCTCAATAAAAATAGTCAAAGATGAAATGTGTTCATCACCATGGGATTTCCTCCCACCAATACACACAAAAAACCCATTTTTCATGTCTAATTACTCCATGATTTCTTTGAATCAGAATTGAACCCCTAGTCAGTGACACCTAAATTTGAGGTGAAAAAGTGTAAAATAAGAATAGAGGAAGATATAGAATATCATTCCTATAATAAAATTTAAAATGTATCCCATATCACCCATATCCATAAAGGATTAACGAGTAGTAATAATGCAGAGATTTTTAGACAAAATGGCTCATCGAACATGTCAATCCCTGCTAAAATAAAAGGGGTTTACTAGTAAATTATTTGTCTTCCGCCACTAAATTAAATATTAGGGGACCATATTATAGTAACCCCATGTATTTGTGAAAATTTTCCCCAACTAAGGTTTTGTTTGTAGTGTAACCCAAGTATCTACATCACAATACTCCACCCCAACTTTTGGTTATAGCACATAGCAATGTTCTAGGGAATGAAACACCTTTGGAGGGTATCCCAAGGGTATTACTCCTGAGGTATGACTATGTAATAACCTCTAGGTTTTGTAGTAGATCTTCATCGTAGGGCCACAATATGGAATGGACATACTGGATATAGTGCAACAAATGTGGGGGGGGGGGGCAGCCCAATAGTCATTCATATTGGGGGGCTCCATAGTAAAACCCTTGGGTTAAGGAATAACCATTCCCATGAATAACTCTGGGATAGTGACCTTCATTATAGAGACCCATGATTTTAATTCATAAATATTACATCATATTATATGATTATTCATTTCATAAAATTATGATCCATTGAAAAACCATATTTGTTTAGTGTATTTGGATATTTGGATACTTAAAAAATTGGTTTATAAAATCCCTATATTATATTCAACTTATTTCATAACAAGTGTACCCATTATTAGACACATCATACATATAATTGTTTTTATATCATTTAGAAAATAAATAATAATAAAGGTTGAGATCAGATGTTGATTAAGGGTAAAATAAGGATATATAAATTTGTCTATAAACATAACATGATGATAAGGGTATGCTAAAATGATCTTAACATTTGAAAACCATACCCCACATATTATAGATCATAATCTTGAGTCATGGAATAAATATTGGCAGTTCATAATACATGATTCATAAAGGAATCAATGAACATGATCCATTAGTGCATTACATGGCATGAGACACTCTCATAAAAGAGTGGAAAAAAGTATGGAATAATTAAAATCACAAAAATAATATTCCAATTTTAACCACAAAGAAATTTATAACATGTCAATATTCATCTAATTTCCTATCTACCAGTTTCAGGATTTGGATAACCTCACATGTACCCTCTTTAAGGCTTGGAGAAACCATATGTGTACCCTATTTCTAGCTTTGGATAACATCATGTTTACCCTATGATCATATATAAAATTTATCATTACCCTATTCATTTTATGTATATATAATTTATAGGACACCAAACATATAATCAAAAATAAATTCATATGTATTCCACAAGATTATAAAAACATTCAACATAATGTAACCCATGGAATAGAAAATCAGTTTCATCAATAATTCATCATCATAACCATAAACCACACAAATAATGAATAAATAAAGCATCATTGAAATATATTCCTAATAAAACATATATAACATCAAAAGATTTTATCATAGATTTATAATTTTTTTAAAATACCATAAGAAAATTTATCGAGGAAGGAACCCTTTCAATTTATAAATGTTATATAAAATTATAAGTATTTCCCAAATAATAAGGAAAATTTTATATCTAAAAATAACCTTAATGAGTTTTAAAGTAAGATTAAAATAATTGAAAATATATGGTTTTTATAAATTCTATTTTGGTCATGTTTTCTAGAACGAATATTATTTTCACATTTTTGTTAAAAATTCAGAAGTAAATTGTTTGGAAAACAAAAAATATTCATTATACACTATTTTTTTTATTAATTCTATAATGGGTAAAAATAATTTAAACAAATAATATAATAATATAAAATAAATTTAAATCATTTTTATAAAATAAGGATATGCATGAAAAATGATTTTTAAACTAAAGAGAAAAATAATGTATTTTTTACTTAAAAACAATCACTCAGTATGTTGAGTATATAAATTAAGGAATATTAAGTAAAACATGAATTATTTATAAATTACGATATTTAATTTAAATTAATAGGATTATTTAGATATAGGTTATAAAATCTCATCATCATAAACATGATTATAAACAATCCCGATAAACAATGAGATTGTAACATAAATCTCATACATCATGTTTAAAATAATTAAAAAGTACTCTGACCTCCAATATATTAGATTTTCATTTATTATAATTATTTAATAGAATCATTTTAATAATTATAATATCATATATGACCCCTTTATAACATTTCAACACACAATGATTAATAATTCCTTATTAAAATCATCATTTCTTGGTGTTAAATGTTTCATTTTTATGGGAATTTCAATTCATTAGTTATATTCCTTATACTTTGATCTTTTTTCCATTATCTAGATAATTTTAATAATGTTATAAATATATTATATATTCATTATATATATAGTGATCAATTAAGGATAGATATAGAAAAATTAATTATACCATTCATGGAGATGGTGGGACACATATATGAATGCACGCTGATTTCACTTTTCTACAAATGGAAAGAAAGAAATATAGAAAAAATTAATCTTAAAATAATCATAATCATATAATATGTATCGTAAAAATTCCTTAGATTGATCTTTATTACCATCCATGTAAAGAAGAATCACAAAACAACTCGCATCCCTTTGTAGAGGTGGTAGTCCACTAGTACGCCCAAGCAACTCCATTATTTTACAATGGATTGGAAGGTAACAAGGTAGATACGGTATTATAATTTTATAATAAAAATTATTTCATAAAGAAATTATAAAAATTAAATCCATTATAATACCATCCATTAAATATGGTGATGGAAAGTGAATTGTATATCTACATGGGGGCGGTGGTCCACACATACACATGAGGGATACCTTCTCCTTCCATTTGATGGAATAGAAGGTAGATATTGTTGGTTATATAATCATAATAACATTAAATTATATTTAGGATAATTAGTTGTTTTATTTTAATATTAATAACATAGATTAATAGGAGGTATATGAATAATGAAATTGAAATATTCTTGGTATGATTATTCACTCTTTTTTGGTAAGCCTCATTTAGAAACATTTTAAAGACCTTAGAATGGGTTTTAAAGAATACTAAAACATATATGTCATAGAAATGGATATTTATAATATAAATTTGTAGGTTTTCATTGAGATATATATCTCAATGTGTTTTAAATAAGGGAAATGATGGGTGGCCTTTTATAAGTGGGGAAGAGGACACATATGGAATTTCCAACAAGAATAAAATATTATAAAGTAATTATCATGAAAAATTCTTCCAAATGTACTTATATTTAAATAAAATTATTATAAGGTCTAAATAAAATTGTAAAATGAAATTTAAATAGGTTTATGTGTCATTTTAAACCTTATCTTTTAGTTTAACCCGTTCACTAATCAATTTTCACTTTAAGTGGCGCAATGAATGTTTCAATATTAACGGGTTATAATATTAAATATAAGTTAAAAATAAGATCATAAATTGATAAGTCATGAAATGTTGCTCCATTTTTAATCCTATGTGTCCTATTAAATGATTTTTATGATTTTTAAATAATTTAATAAAGTATTATTTATCATAAAATATCATTAATGTCATTTTTTGACTACATTAATCTAATTTGAATTTAAAAACAATAATATAGTAATTTAATTTAAATATAAATCTTTAAAACAACCATAATGAGTTATATTAATCTATAAAATTATTATTATAGTATTACTCACCCAATAAATATTACCTTTAGGCTTTCTTAAAAACATTTACATGATTTTTCTGTTTCTTGTATAAGTATTCTGTCAATGTTTTATATGCATTTAATGTAATTTTTTCATCAATAAAAACTAAAAATAAAATTCCTTGAAAAAGAATTAATTAATATTTAATATAATCATTTAAAAATATTTTATTCTTTTTATCCCCATTGAAAAATTTATGGGTTATTAAATTCAAAAGTGAGATTTTGGAATTTTATTTACTTAAAATAACATAAATTTAATTATCAACGGAAAATGTAAAAAACATTCCATATATTATAATTAGGGGTGAAAATCAGTTAATTAATTCAATCGAATGAAATAAAGTAATGTTGTAGGTTGATTTTGAGAACTTACATCATGATTTTAACCCAGTTTTCCCATTTTACCCTTATCATGGCGAAAAATATAAAATTTCAGCCTCATGATTCCAAATTAGGTATCCGTCATTCATGATTAAATATCTAAAAGATTTAGAAATCAATTTCAATATAAAGGTGTAAATTTTTTTAAAAATGTGTTTTTATAAAATGCATTTTTAAGCATAAAAATAAATAACCTAATATCATTAATATTACTGATTCAAATGGAATTAATTATATTATTATAATTAAAATATATAATATTTAACTTTAAGACAAAATCTAAAATACAATGGGATTTTTAAATTACATTAACCATAAGAAAAAATGAGAATATCTGAAAAATTATTATTTTTCTATATTCAATAAAAGGACATTCATTATATAAAAATTCAAAAAAAAATCCCTAGGTTGATTTTGATATACCAATTTCAAAAATAAAGTATATTTTCTCAAATAAAAGTTATAATAGTGTTTTTTTATTTTCTCAACAAAATAAATAAAAACAAATTTTGAGGAAATATGTATTTTTGAAGCATATAATGATTTTACGCAAATTTTAGTTATTATTTATTAGTTTATTTTATTTATCTGACACATTTAAAAAAACTTTTCTTAAGAAGTGGTTATTAATATCTATTACCCTAACATAACAACTAAGTTATTACATTATAATACATTATGGTACATTTAGACTCATATTTTCATGAATTTCAATATTTGGATGAAATTATATTTATTTGATGAGATGAAAAAATAAAATATCAAGGGGTAACATTATACCACCATAAAATTAATTCCACACTCACAATTATGTCACTATAAAATAATAAATAGAGGATATGTCATTTTCATCACATTCTCATGTTCCAAAGTAGCTTCTTTAAAATTCTGATTCCACTAGAGAACTTTTATTGGGTGAGTAGTCTTGTTACAGAACACTTTATCTAAATGATCCAATATTTATATCAGTTTTTCATCATAAGAAAGATCATGATCTGGTGGTGCAAACTATAAGTTAAGTACATGCTATAGATAAGGTATGTACTTCTGAAACATACATTCATGGAAAATGTCATACCCTTGAATGGATCAATGGAAGGGAGAAGTGATAAGATGCAATCCCTACTCGATCAAGAATATCAATGGAGCCAATATATATAAGGATAAAATTTCCTTTCATTATAAATATCCAAATTTTAATGATTTTATAATTTATAATTGAAATTTTCTTTTTAAATGAGTAAACTCCTTATTGAGAAATGATTTTATTGAGAACACATACACTAATATGGTTATTTTGGACTATTATATAGTCTATTATATTTAAAATACCATTAATAATCATAACCATTGATAAAGTTGGTTGGAGTGACTAACATAAGAGGAGGATAATTGAGTTTCAAATTATAATTTCATTCAAAAAATATTAAAACATTGTTTCCCAATTTTAATAAAAAACCCACTTAAATTTGATCTTTCAAATATTATATAATAAGAAGGATTTAAGCATAGTTAAAATAATTTTTGAAATCAATTTAAAATTTTAAAACTAAATTAATTGATCAAAATATTTATATAAAATATGAGACTAACTAACAATGAAATGTTTTTTTAGATTTTAAGAACATATACAATTTTATCTATGAAATATAGAAAAAAAACTAATAAAATACGTATTGGTAAATATGGGTATCAGTCTTAGGAGAATACGTAATCCCCTCAAATTACTAATCACATTCTTTGAAGCCCTCTATTATAAAAATAAATAGTTCAAAAACTTGGACTAGGTTTTGTAATAAAAAACACACAAGTATTTCCAAGAAAATGAATCCTCTTACACAGTACAATGAGGGAAAAAAATAGTACCAGGACACACATGATATCTTCCAAAGTTATTCATGGGAATATAGTAAAGAATTTTGAGAGAATACATCAAGAAAACTCTAGTTTAATAATAAGAGATAGTTTTTTCATTAGGTGTTTTGGAGGTGGAAAAAGGAATGGATTTCCCTTGATGGTTTGATTGAGGGTTATTTTATGACCTCACCCAATCATGTGAATTGGGTTTTCCATTCATTACATATTCCCTATAAAATACCAATAGTTCCCTTTTCCATAGTTGAGTATGGACCTGCTTTCCAAAGGACACAAGTCATCCTGGTTTCCAGTCCCATCAACTCTTAAGGACTCACACTGGTTGAGAGTATGGGTGGTCAGGATCATCGCACCCTTTGGGGTGAAATTATTGCCTCATACCGGACTCTCTTATAGATTTAAGATATGTTCATGAATCTATTGCTAATCCTAATATAAACCTAGTTACACTAACGAAATGACTTTGTGTTAATTCTCTTTCATATGTAAAATAAATGGATCTCTTTAGTGAATCCATCTATATTTATCCGATGTTCCCACAATTTTCATGTAACATGTGGTTGCGTATATGCTAAAGTTGTATAACTGAGTGATTTATAATATGCCTCTATGTAAGGAGATGTTAATATTCTGAGGAGAGGATTTAGCCATTATGCAGAAGCCTATATATTCTGGTTATGTCACGAATCAAAACCCATTTAGTTCATTTTTATATTTGGGCCTGGCCCCAAAGAATATACCCTTTTATAATAGGTTTACATACCATTTCATTAGTTAATGTATATTCATGATTCACAATGTGGTTTCCATTGTGTCCCCCATAATCCCACTTGAGCTATGCTCAGTTTGAGAAAAAAATGGGGATGTAGATGATCAGCCTCATGGAGTTTAGATGTGGAGATTAAGTATTGGAACAATTATTGTAGTGTTCGGTATATATCTTGTGCATTGATAAGGCATCCTATGTATCCTGAGTGTGGCATGAATTAGAGTCGTAGTAGTTTAAGTTACATTAGGGCTTACACATGGAGGCTTCCCTATACCACTGTTATGGGTTATAGTTCAGATATCAGGATCATTGGGATTTCCTAAGCCCATGTGATCCATGATCATTGTGGGAAACAAGGGATAAAAAGTAATTAATGACATTGCTTTGAGTAAGGGCCTTAGATACTGGGATTTTCTAGGATGAATAATGTGGAGCTCAAACCTTGATGGTAGGTTGCCTATGTATCCAGAATATTATAGTAATTAGAATCATTATAGTTCCCATATGTTGGGGCTTACACATAGAGACTGCCCTGGTGTCATGACCTTCTTGCCTGGATGGTGTCACATGACCCAGTTAAAATTTCATAGGATCCATCATGTGAACGAGATTGACATGTATAGAGGGTGTTTCAAGAGCCAGTGTGGAATATTCCAAGAGGTGTCACATTTCTTGGAAGACACCTCTAGGATACATCATGATACATCACCAACATGTCTGAAGTATTCATGAGTCTCAGATTACATGCATTTGGAATTCTGCTAGGGATTGGTTATCATGTATAGGTTCTTTTGTGAGACTTGTCTCACATGAGCGGGCACTTTTATATGAGGAAGGACATGTGTCTGAGAAAAATCACAAGTATTGTGTGATGGACCCAATGGGTCTTCAGGATCCATGTGGTGTCTGCTGGAGTGTTGTGTGACTTGTTCTGACATGTATGAGGTATTCCACATGTCATGGGTGGCATACCAAAGGAGTGTCGTAATATCTATACAACATGTCTTGGTACTTTCTCATATCATTTCATGACACATTTGAAGCACATAGGGAGAAGCGATCATGGGTTTCACTTAAGGCCATCAGTTTTGACCTTGGTCCTTACCCTTACATCGTGGATGCCTTAATTTTGTTTAGTGTCGTCTTGTCTTAAGCCTTCTGTGATCTAGTGGATTAGTGGGATGTTCTTCGCATAACCCACAAGATGTCCTTCTCGTGATCTATATATGATCACGTGAAGTGATTTATACCTATCTCATGACTACTCCAACTACCCATCAATATATTACATGATGGAAAGATGGTCAGTCATGTGATTAGTTTCTCAGAGAAGTCTATCGATGCTGAGAGTCGAATCTTATAGAGTTTGGTCATCACAAATCCCACCTACATATTAGTCCCATTTTTTCATGAGGTTTTGGGTGATTTATAGGCCTCTCCACCCTGTATAATCATTGGTTCGTGTGGCGTAATAGGTGTGAGTCCAGGCTAGAGCAGGTAGAGGGTCCTGGCACCACATGATTTCACGAGTCTCTACCATGGATCACATCAGGTGAATCACTTAATTTTCAGTGATTGAGAATCTATTCCTTTATAATTCCATCCATATTTATTTTCTATGGATTTTTGATTTTTTCAGTAACTCTATAATGAAAAACTATGCGACCTGAGGGAGATCATTCAGTTGTCTGGGGGGACTTCGCAAGAGAAGTCATGTTTGTTAAAGAGGGCTCTATAGGAATAGCCATGAGTGATTTCCCATGAATGGGGCCTTCATGTGACCTTGAAATGGTTAAATTATCACAAGTCTCTTAGAGGATTCATGAATATTAGATCACCCACTTATTCATTTCTTTCATATGGAAAACAATTCCCATATTTAGATATTTCTTCTTTTGTGATTTTGTTGAAGCTTATTTGGCGTGCATCAACAAATCCCCCCCCCCCCAAGAGAAACATCTGAGGGGATGGGGAGGGGGATGAGGTTTTGAGGAAAAACAATTCTCAACAAGTACTAGGGGAGAGTGATCTATCTCTTTCCAAAGCAGATAGGCTTGGTGAGTATAGACTAAATCACTATCGTGCTTTAGTTTAGGGTTTTTAGCTTAGACCTACTATTGCTTTAGTTTAAGGTCTTTTAGCTCATAACTAATATAGCTTTAGTTTAAGATCATTTATCTTATAAATAATATTTAATTTGTTTATGTTATTTTAGATCAGACCTAATATTAATTTAGTTTATGTTATTTTTACTCAGACATAATATTTCTTTTGTTTAAGGTCTTTTATCTTGGACAACATGTCTCTTTAGTTTAAGGTCTTTTAGCTTGGACTATACGTTTCTTTAGTTTAAGGTATTTTAGCTCATAACATATGTTTCTTTAGTTTTGATCCTTTTATCTTGGACCATATATTTCTTTAGTTTAATGTCTTTTAGCTCAGACCATCTGTATCTTTAGTTTAAGGTTCTTCAGCTCAGACTATCTATTGCTTTTGTTTATGTTGTTTTATATTGGAATATATGTTTCTTTAGTTTAAGGTCTTTTAGCTTAGACCATCTATTTCTTTTGTTTAAGGTATTTTATCTAGGACCATTTGTTTATTTAGTTTATGGTCTTTTAGCTAAGACAATATGTTGTTTAGTTTAAGTTCTTTTAGATTATACCATTTATTGCTTTATTTTAAGGTCTTTTAGCTTAGACCATCTATTGCTTTAGACTATGGTCTTTTAGTTCGTAAAATATATTGATTTAGTTTAACATATTTTATCTTGGAACATATAATAATTTTATATAGTGAAGACATTCAGGAATGACCCAAAACGCTCTATGGTTTTGGATTCTACTATAGTGTTTCTAAGGCTTATGAGGATCAGAATTCCATTTTAATAGAGTGACACATTTGGTTGACTTCCATTGTCACATTTTCATGATCCCTGAGCATGTTTGCATAGTCAAAAAAATATTCCTTAAAGCTGGTTATCATTTCCAAGGGATATGGAATATTTATAGTGGAAATATTGATGATGTTGGAATACTAGGGATATTGAGAACAACAATATAGTTGGATTATGGATTATGTAAATCATAACCCGAAAGTTTGAGTTCATGTGTATGATGTGGTGTAGACCTACTGGGTATGTCCCATGACATTATGAAATTCCAGGTTCCACCTCAGTGTTCAAAAGGCTCACAGGGATTGAATATCCTTTATGGAATGGGGAAGATTCATTTAGTTTGTTGGTAAAGGCCCTTATGAATCAGTAGCATGGCCAAGAAAAGATAATCTCAAATTATTTCTGATGGGTATGAAAGACTTGAGAAGACTCAAACATTTGTATGACGATGTTTTTTATGGATGTAAGGCTATCCATGAAAGGTTCTATCACCATTGGAAAACTTAGCTCTTAAATGCAAAGATCATTCTCTACAATCTATGGTTTTGAATCATGATATATTCACTATAAAAGGCTATGAAATGAAGTGTTTCAGTCCATATATTAGAAATCATATGAAACACAGTGATATAATGTTGAGGATATTGATTCCTCTTGGATATTTTCATATAGGGACTGTAAATCATGATATAGAGAACTCTAAGCCAAATAATAGTATGGGATAGTCATATAGGGAGCGGTTCAGACTCACTGGGGAATTGAGTGTTCCTGTGATGATGTCAAGGCTCAAAGAAATTGGAAAGCCCAATTTTAGAGTGACACATTTGGTTAATGGATATTGAAACATATAAAGGATCCTTGTTCATGCATGAATAGCCAAGAAAAGGGTCATGGAAGACAGATATCCTTTCCAAGGGCCATGAAAGATTATGAGTAATCTAGTAACCCCAATTCCTGAAGTGAGGTTTACAAAAGATATAAAATATAGGGAGTATTTGAGTTCCATAAAGGATTTATCATTTCCTAGAGATCATATTCTCATGGTGAGGTGATGTGAAAAATATTTCAAAAAATTATTTCCTAGACCTGTGGGTCCAACGAACTTAGCCTGGATTTACTAGGGTTATTGAACCTTTGATATTTCCTCCATTTCTGTTTCTACCCAAATTTTTTACTAATATTTGTGTATGATGAGTTTATCAAGAGGAGATATGACTTGATATCAGGTCTCCCTTTGTGGGTTTTCATCCTGATAAGTTTTTTACTCTTTTATTGGATGTTTAAGGTTACTCAATTTAGAACTGTATGTGCTAGAGTTTAAGGTCATCCAACTTTTACCAAATCACAGATAGTTTAGGACATGACTTTGATGGAACTTACATGGAGTATGTGATAGAAGAGTCAAATTAAAATACCCAGGGTTAAGATCACTCTAACATAATCTCAAGAATGGAAGGGAAATGGAATAAACCACTACTCAAGTTTCTCAGGTCAAGAGTAATGATATGGGAAAATCATTAAAAGAGTGGTTTAGAAAAAAATGGGGTATTGAGTGAGTACTCGATGATGTCAGGGATAATGAGAATGGAAAATTTATTTTTAGATTAACACATCGGTTGATGTCCATAGGCGTATATGCAGGAGCCATGGCCATGATTACATAGTCAATCAAAGGGTCCTTGAAGCTGGGTACCCCTTCTAAGGGACATGGAAGGTTGATGGAGGCCTAAGACACTCAAGGACGGTATATAGAATTGAGGTGATCTTAAAGGATTATGGAAGAACCCCATACTCTGGTTGAAAATGGTATGTCTCTTGTGTCCCTTTGAGGAGGAGTGAAAAATAGGAGATGGTATACATTTTTTATTGTCATGTAGTGGGCACATGTTTGAATCCATGTAGTTTAACATCATGTGGTGAGGACATCATGTTTTTAGTTTAAATTCATACAGTATAGACATACTGTTATGCAGTTTAACATCATGTATTAAGGACATGCTTCCATGCAGTTTAACATCATTCGGTAAGGATGTATGAGTAGACGTGAAACATGGTAATGTTATAGCTGGGCATAAATAATAGAACATCGGTGTCACTAAATATCCCATGAAAATGAAAATAAAGTATCTTGTATTTTTGCTTGGTTGTCCATTTTAATATCATGTGCTAAGGATTAACTCCATCTAGATTAACATAATGTTGTTATTATGGGATCTTCCACACATTTGAACATCATGCAGGGAGGATGATGCATGATAGATTAATTTTGTGTTTTAGGGATATTTGTGGGTAGTTTTGGGTCACGTGGACTGAACTATAAGGTGGAGTTCCTACCATGGGGGTGCATATCATGGTTTCATGATGCAATATGACATGAATGAGGACCAAATAGGTCTCAACCACACTACGTAACTTTCTAGGAAGACTCAAACCCAAGGTCCCACAGGGGTTATGGTTATGGATAAGTCTAAAGATGAAACTTCTGGGCATCACTATGTATCTCATGAAGATGAGAATCAATCCACACACAGTTTTGGAAAAGTAAATACTTTACACTGGTCTAACCAATACATGGAGGTAATAATTATTTCCATTAACATTTGTTGCTAGACCTAGGATTAGAGATCTATGCATCATTACAAATCATGTATAGACAATAATCCATCTACACATAGTTGTGGAAGTTCCATGAAATTTAACTTAAAGCGGTTAGGAAGATGGTGAATTTATGTGAATTTGTGGGTACATCATGGTCAAGCCCAAGGTTAGAATCTTAGGTGTCACAATGTATCTTATAGGCATGAGAATCAATCCACATGTAGTTCTTAGAGGATCATGTAGTTTAATGTCATGTGGCATGGACATCGACCATACAGTTTAATGGAAAATGGCAATGAATCATGGTAATCCTTTTATGGCCTTTCATTTAGGACCATAATGGATCTATTATGCACCCTCATGCCTTGATTGTGAGGGTAAGTCTCTTCCATGAATATTATTCTCACATGAGATATAATCGAGTGAAAAACATGGTGCAGAACAAGTTTCCCTACAGTATAGAGACAACAGAGGGGTATAAAAAGGGAATAATATATGATAAAGAGGATAGAACAAGATGTAAGATCATGGTGTACCTATGTATATCATTGAAAATGAGAATAAATCCAAACGTAGTTCTTAGGGAACCATGTGGGTTAACATCATATGACATGGTCAACGAGTTAACTGATGTGAAGGGAACGAGGAGTTATATATCTGTGCAGTTTTACGTTTTGCGGTAAGGACATTGTGAGTGAAGTTTGATATCTTGCGGTAAGGTTGAATTCTGTATAGTTTAATGTCATGTGGTTTGGATGAACTCTATAGAGTTTAACATCATGTGGTCATGATGGATAACAAGGATTACTCTGATGTTGATTCGCATTTGTTGGTAGCTGTACAAAATATTTCTTGAAAAAATATAGCATTGGTGGGTGGTGTGACACATTCCTCGTCCCTAGTGGCTAGAGAATAGGCTCCATTTTCATAGAACTTATGTATGATGCAAGGTCCTTTCCAACTGGGTTCCAATTTTGGGGGCTTCTTCATTGATATCATTGGAATTCTGAGGTCCAATACTAGTCCTCCTTGGAGAAATTAATGGAGGAAAACCTTTTTATTTAATGCTCATGCTATCCAATTTTTGTGGACCTCAAGGTAGTATGAAAATGGTTATACAGAGTGAAGGAAGCTAAAATTCTATGGGTAACACTACCATGATCTGGTACACCAGTGATTATGTTGTTTCTTTTGTAGAAGTATGTGTGGTGGTATGGTATACCCATAAAGTATAGAGGTGTTTCTCCATATAATACATATTATCCTTGTTCACCATATTGTGGATTATATTCGATAAAGTCTTATTGAAGGCTTATATCCATCTGTTTCCACTACATGTTAGCAGGACGAGTGACTGGTCTCGATGTTATACTCTTGGTATAGATTCCTCAGATCTTTGGAATAGAAGTTCATACCATTTTCTGTCACTATTATGTGAGGGACTCCGAACCTGGTGATGATGTGGTATTTCAGGAAGTTGATTATATTCCTCATCTTGACTTCATTGAGGGGTATTTCTTTAGCTGACATGGAAAATAAGACAGTAACTATAAATATGTACTTGAACAACTTGGTTGAATCTAGGGGATATGTCCCCACAACATCTATCCACCATATGAATAATGGCTTGGAATATTTAGTTTCATGTAGAAATTCCAGGGGCTGATGGATGATGTTTGCATGAATCTGACACGCATGGAATTTATTGGTGAATTCTACGCAGTCTTGTATAATGGTCTTCCAGTAATATCTGAACCTTTTGATTTTATGGGAGAGCCTGGTTCCAGATTTATAAGCACCACAGTAGCCTATGTGGACTTATTCCATGATGTAAGTAGATTCTCCATCTATTATGCACCTGAAGATAATTCCATGAAAGCCACGTTTTTATATAAATTTTTTCTCATTTGGGAACTCTTGCAAGGTAAATTTTGATTCCTGATGCCAGATCTATTCCCTTACAGGATGATTAATTAGGAGAGTCCCATTTCTAAGATATCCAATTATAGGCTCCATCCATCTAGGGGTGGTCACTAGTTCACCATTCACTAGGGCGGTGTTGACTATATTGATCTCATTCATGTCACATAGGATAATCAATAAGAGTATTATTTGATGTGTGATATAGAAGGATACATCCTAATGATAAGGGTCAGCAAGGATGGTGGTTGCATTAGACAGCACATTAGTGTGGACATTCAATGATCAAGGAACATAATTTAGTGTGATATCAAAGAGGAATTATTCCATAAATCCCATCACATAACTAATAACATGGTCTAGTTATTATTTTATAATATAATATTCTCCATGTGTCTACTTTATCACTAGATTTGAGTATCCTTTTATATTTAGGTAGGCTATGTTCAGCTGTAGGGATAGTTCCAATCTATAGTGAGGTATTGATATTCAACCTCATTAATTTTGAAGCATTTGGATAGTGAGAAAGAGTATAGAAAAAACATTTTATAGTGAAGAAAATATAATTCATAGACCAACTCGATTATGCTTCATGTTTTCTATTCTTGTGCCAATAAGACTCTGAGAGGCCCCATCAAAGTACATATCCCATATCTGGGGAGTCTCATTTGTATAAAAGACCCCTTCATCTGGGATCTCAGTGTATTCTGATGTATTTTATAGGATAGGATGTTCCATGAGGAAATATTCCAGGACCTAGCCCGCAAGTGACATATGTGATATGGATTGAATGTCATGTTTTTTTAAGAATCACTACCCATCATGCCAAGAATCCATTCGACATGGGAAATCCAAGGATGTACTTGAGCAGGTCAATCCAAGAGACTAGGTTGACCTTGTGGTGATGCATGTAATGACTCAGATTTTTCACATCAAAGATTAGTGAAAGGAAGTTATTTTCAACATCAATATATCTGGCCTAAGTGCCTATCATGGTTCAACTAAGGTAGTAGAGACTACTCTCTATTCTTGAATCATTTTCTAAGTGATGAGGGAACTTAACAACAATTCTATAGTGGCACCATATAAGATGATTGGTATCCCTTCCACTAAAGGCATTAAAACATGTGGGTACAGTAATTACTGCTTGAGGCTTCTAATGGATTTTTGACAATCATTTTCCCATTTGAAGGTGACTCCCTTATTTATTGACCTCATGAAGGGGAGATATTTTCAGCCAGGCTGACTATGAATCATTGAATATAGGTGATGTTCCCTTGGATTACCCTAAGTTCTTTCATATTTCTAGTGGAGAAATTTTTTAGATAATTCTATTCTTTTTTAGGTATACCTCAATGCCACAGTGGCATACCACAAAGATAATGAACTTTTGTAATGTTAACCCAAAAGCACACTTTAGTGGATTTATCTTTAGACTGTGTTGTTACAACTTGTTAAAGATTGACCAGAGATCCATAAAGTGATCACATCACCAACATGATTTTATGACCCGATGATTGAAATAACACTCGAAAATCCTTCCCAAGAATGGATTAAAAATAAGATTCATGGAACATTGATATGTACCTATGACATTATTTAATCAAAATGGGATGACTTGATAGCAGATAATTCCCTAAAGAACTCTGAAATTGGGGAATTATTCATCCTCAGGGGCCATTTAGATCTGGTGGAACCCTGAGTACCCATCCTTGAAGGAAATGTCTTGGAAGAAAGAAGTTACATCGATCAAGATTTCTATGATTATCAATGGGAAGTCATCCTTCAGGTAATTCCGATTAAGATATCTTAATTCAATGTAGACCATAATAATCGCATTCAACTTTTTAATGGGGACTATGTTGGAATGCTATCTAATATATTTCGCTTCTCCGACAAAGTTGGATTTGATCAATTTGTCAACTTCCACTTCTACATTAGTTGTATGAGAGGGTTGTATTCTCATGACTGCCTTCTTAAATCATTGATTCTCATCGGGGAGGCCACTATAGTGCATAACCACATCGGGTTCTAGTCTGGGCATTTCAGTATTGTTCCAGGAAAACACATATCAATTCTTTGGTATAAATTCAATGTACTTCTCTTGCTTGTTGGGGGAATTATAGCACTAAATAGAGTAGACAATGGATCTTCCTCCATCTATAGGATTATATCGATGATCTCACTAATGGGGATGGAAACACCTTCCATTAATTCTGGATTGGCGTTCCTGATATCTTCCTCATCTTCCTCCATTTATGAGTCTATGGACACATCTTTTGGTGAGGATGGAAACCTGGGGGCCTCTCCATAACTATAAGGGTGATGGAGGCCATGACAAGAAGCATCATTATTCCTTTCCATCTAAGTTACTGTAGATAGAATCCATATTTGATTGTAGTTGAGGACATGAATGTCTTGGAACTCCATAATTGAATCCCTTATTCAGAAAATGTTTATAGGGAGAACATAATAATCTTAAATTATGCTCTAGGGTTTTTTGGGGGAATCCCCTATGTCATTGTGAGATTCTACCATTATATCATCACACCACATTAGTTTCTTACCTCCCTTTTTATAGAAATCTGATTTGACATATATGGATCTTTCTTTCTCGAAGAGGAAGTCGTCACCATGCAGCATGTTGACCATTACATTTATGGGATTTTGACGACACTTCCAAGTTGATATGAATCCAAGCCCTCACCAGCAGGAAATTATATGCAGTGACTTGCTGGATAATCTTGAACTAGATATCAGATGTGAGCTACCCAAATTGGGTATCAAGCTTGATATTCCTGAGGGGATTTTTCTAATGACCATCATACCCTTATATGGCTATTTTTTAGGCAATAAATTTCATTCACCATAACCCAAACATAATTTAGTTCAAGAAGGAATTATATTGATCCCATATCCATTATCGATCAACACCCTTTAGAAATTCAAATTATTAAGTTTTCCCAAAACATATTAGGGTCTGGAATTCCATTGGATGACATCTTCCTTATCATGACTGGTGAATGAGATGGTGACATGAAATCCTAAGGACATAGTCTCCACTCGATAGACATCAGCTGTAGTGAATTCCATCTCAATTTTTGGGGGCTCCAGAGGGCTTCAAAAAATGAATCCCTGAGTTATTTTGAATGATGAAGTGCATCAAGGATTGAGATCTTTGATGGAACCATAACTACATGTTATAGAAAATAAAACTTTTGCACCAGAGGCCATTGTTTCCTATCATGGGGTTACCCATGGGCATGCATCGCAGGGGCTGGAGCATGCTATCTATGGGATGAATCATCTTAGTTACATGGAATTGGAGCTTTTGCAGAGGTTGAAGGGGTATCTTTTACCAGTGTGGTAGGTATCAATAGCATCCCAATTTCCAGGGTTGATTGGATTGAACCCCAACTAGGTGGTCATGTAATACAATAAGATTCAAGATACTTCTAGAGGGATCTGACGAACCTCCTTGCCTCCTTTGAGCTTGAGCAAGTGCATACCCTCATGTATCAGCTACATATATGTCCTCCATGGGGACATGAACAAAATATTATGTCTTACCACATCTATTTTATCCCTTATATCCTCATCTTTAGTGCATGTGTCATCCCATTCCTCAGTCATATATGTGAAATCCATATTAGGGGGCCAACTCATAATCAAAGAAGGAGTTTGTCATGTGTTTTGTGTTGGAAGAACCAAATATGAATTCTTATTCTAATGAGGATTCCATTTCATGGGGCTATTCCCATGTTGTGGATGTTGTAGGGAAGAAATCATCTAGAGTTATGGATTTATTTGGAGAATAATATCTTTTTCTTCAACTGCCTCATCCTACATCTGGAGGTCATTCCAACCATTGGGAGGTATATCTATCTCTTCATTATTGGGTGTAGTAGCTATTTCGAGTTTGTGTAATTGAACCTTCAGAGTTCCATGATCCAGATCAACTGTTTTATAAAAAAATCTAGTTATATAACCTTCACACCCTCTTAAACAGAACTTTCTATCAACCATCCTCCTCTTATAATCATACGATGGTTATGCATGACACCTTCTATATGGAATTGTATGACGTCACTTGTCCAGAGTCGACCATGCCTTTAAGGACATCATTGAAGATGACGAAATTCTAGATATTATGACCCAAAATTATATGGAAAGGGTAGTAATTATAATAGTCAGTGAGGTTGAATTCATTGGGCCTCTTGGGATATGGAATTTTGAGCTGGACATCATTCATGGATTCAATGAAATAACTGTGTAAATTTTCATTTCAGAGGGAGTATAAATTATTAATCAATTCCTAAAATCATGGTTGAACCTTATTTCTTTGTGCTTATGGATGAGGATGATTATGTGGGTTTTTACACTTTATAGGAGGTGATTGGAAGTTCAGATATTGAATGGGTGCTTGGATAAGCACTATTACAATCATGAGAGTGAAAACGACTTCTTATGCTCCTCTTGGCTTCTTCCACTATGTTGTGGGCATGATTCAAGACTTGGATCGGGTCCACTGAATAGTATCTTTAAGATGTTTCATTGTTTCAATGAACTCTCAGAACCCACCAGGATACTTCAAGAGAATTTTTTGCATTTGAAACTCATCCCCAGTATTTTCAACACATACTTCTAGTAGTTTCTCTTGGGAGATAAAGATACTATGTGAATATCTTAAACCTTTCTACCTTGATACAGAACCAGATGCCCTCTCATTCTCATGATGAATGAAATTCATTAGGTTGATGATCATTTTCTTCCTCATTTTTGAACTAGACTAATAATGGAATAGATGACAAAGGTCTTCCCTTCTATAAACAGATCCTACTTGATGAATGTTGTACCCAAAAATGGATTGCCCTGTTAGTTTCTATACGAAGCACCTTAGATTTTTTGCCTCCTATTGATCTCAAGGTCCCACAATTGACTCACATTGGGATATGAATTACGTGAGATGTTTTTCAAGATCAACTATACCATCAAAGATAGAAAAGGTGGGATTTCTGAAGTTTGGTAGAGGTGGAGTAACATCCACCCATTCAGGATAGGGCTTCCTTTTAGGATGTCTAGGTTCCCATCGCCCTTCCAGGGATTCCATTAAAGTTTCCATGGATTCAATGGTGGTATGTAACTCTAAGGGAATTGAAATCTGAGGAAAATACTATCCACAGGGAGCAGGTGGGGCTGATGAGGTGATCCCAGATTAATCTCCCATTGATCCTCGATTTTTATCATGACTAAAGGGTTACCCTAGTGTAGAGAGGTTGTTCCCGCAATATAGGGAAGTCCTGGTAATTTTTTTATTCCTTATTTATGTAGATTACATATCTAGATATGACTCCAACTGATATTAAAATACATATCTTTCTGATTAATAGGATATGGATGAAAGAATATTTACCTTTGGCTGAAGATGATAACCAGTGGGAATGTTTCCCCTAAGTATCTTCATATTGAGTAGTCCAAGGGATCGTACTTCACTATCTTATTTTGATTACTATTATTTTGAGGATGGAAACTAGGATTTGGTCCCATATTTTCATTTATATTCTCTAATATTCCTCTTAGAGGCAGTATCTTGTTATTCAGCGGTGCAAAATTTTGGAGCCTTCTTTGCTTTCGGGTGTGTGTAACCTTATTTAGTGCATCTAAATCACCGTCCTCCTAGGGAATGTTTTCTCGATTGAGGCCCTCAACATCTGCACCCTGTTCAATGTATTTTATTTAAAATGTGACGACATTAATAGAGGAATATCAAGCAATGGTGTATATTCCATTTAATTCGACATAATAATCTGATTCTCCACAACATTCATCGAGGTTTTTATTTGAACCCTTGGCCTTTTTAGACTATTTTGGCATGCAAGCATGGGGGGGGTCTGACTGCCTCCACCATACATTCCTCTCCTCTTAGTTTATGAGTGGATATTTTTAGGGAGTTTCTGGTTTCGATTGCTGAGGGGCCCTAATCAGTAATGATTTTTTTTCTTTGGGAGGGACATGTAGGATGTCAACCATTGATTTCTTCCTCCCAACCTATAGAATATTGATTCCCTCTATGGTGTTGATGATGTTGAAAATTCCCCCATCCTTATCATGAGGGGGTCATTTTTATACTTTATTGGTATCGATTGGTCTTGTTGTCGAGGATCAAATTAATTTGGTTAGGGAGTTGATGATTCTTGGGATATACATAATGTTTTAAATACCCCAAACCCAGTGGTATGGGAAATCATTGGAATCACCAAAGATGTCTCTAGCCTTGTTTTAGGGGAAAATATTCCTAGTGATTATAATTGAGATATAAATTCACCCTACCTATTGGGATGGGGTTCTCCTATGGTGACTGAAGGTGTGCCTAGAATCCTTTTGGGAATTGATGACCTGAGGGGTGGAGGTGGCAGTGGATATTATCCTAGCCTAGGGGGCCGAGTCTGCTCTTGGACCACCACTATGGTATCTGATATTACTATCTTTATGATGTGGCATTATTGTGCTTGTGTATGTTGTCTCGGCACTGTTGAAGCAGTGGCATTGAATTAGTGATCAACTAGACCATGCATTACATTGTCCCATGATTTTACCAGAGGCAATAAAATTCCATGATTCAATATCTAAATGGATTCATTTTTATAAGGGAGAGGTAGAGTGTAGTGATCTATACTATTCCCATCCTTGAATGTGGATTCCTGACATGGGTTTGAAGATATTCTACTAAAGAGTTACAATGCAATGGCGGAAATCATGTGGAATATTTTCACTATTATTTTCTAGTTTCGTATCGTAAGACATGGAGATAGCAGCAAATTCTAGCTTAAAATAATTTACCTTGATTGTATGAAAGTTACACTCATATCCTGGGAAAGGTAGAAACCTATCCTTTATTCATTGATGAGTATTTCATATATTCGGGCATAGATAAGTTGTTAAATCCTTTTTATATTGTCTGGGATCTCATAGATGGAAGTAATAGGGTATTGAACATGATGGTGAGGTTCTTTATGGAAGAGTCTCTTCATATATCAATGTCGGCCTCCTCCTGATCAAACATACACCCCTCTATCTGGTCACACCTCTATCTGGTGAAACCATAGAATATGGATCTTATGGTCTCCTACTGACAGGAATGGAGTGTTGTTGAAAGTTAGTGGGGAACCATATACAATTGACCCCAGTGTCTCAAGTACCTCTATGTATGAAGGTTTAATGTTTTTGTTAACCTATCTATATGGATATGCCTTGAAAAAGGATTATTTCCTTACACATGAGAGATATTTCCATGGGGAGTTTGACTACAGTGGATGTTACGAGTAAATTCCTTATGATCCATCGCTACACTACCATGAGGATGAATATGTTGGTAATGAACCCCTTGTGATACCTATTCAATAGAAGAGATGATAGACCCTTACGGTGTTGAGAATGTGTCTCGAACAACATCAAGGACATTGGAATTGAGCAAATTAAGAATATGATCCATGTTCCAAGTCATGGTCAAAATATTTCAACATACCATTTTTAGTTTCATAGGGGTACAAGACTGTTATTTGATTGTTTCCAGAACTTTTATATAACTTCCGGGTGTTGTGGGGGTATGTTACCACTATTGAGAAACAATTATAATATGAGGATAATATGTCTCATTATTGATAGGGATATGAGCCTATTTTGATGTATGTTTCACACTCATATGGTGATCCTCAGTCAAGAAAAGAGTATGATTCTGATCTTGAGCCTTTGGGATATGCCACTAGTCATTCTTGGAAAGAGTATGAGTCTACCTCAGTGTCTGTGCCGCTCTCACCTTGTGGTACATAGTTGGAGCTGGATTATGATCCCATTATGAATATGTTGTCCCTACGAGAATATGTTGATGGACCTCTAGAATGTGAGAAGGGATATAAGCCTCATCCTATATTTACTTGGAATGATGTTGTTTTATTTGTTCATTAGTGAAATTAAGAATAGGATCCTTGCTTCTGTGATATTATAGAGCTATATTGGCAAATTCACTAAAAGGAATATGAGCTTTTCGTGAGGCTTCTCCCACTCTTTCTTGGTTATCCTTGGCCAAAATGTGGATATATGCCCGATCATGGATCTTTGGAGTATGCCAATATGGGTTTTCGACAGGTATTCCCCTTATCTCAATGCATGTTCCACTCTCACCTAGTTTTCTTCTATTGGAACATGAGTATGGGCCTGGTCTGATTCCTCTCCCTTCATCAAATATGTTGATAATCCACCCGTGTGGGAGAAAGTATTCATGTTTTCTCTGATTCAACCATCTGATCGTGTTGATAAGAGTGTTGAGTTGTCTTGTCTATAGAGATAGGTTTATATTCATGTCCCATTATTTGTAATAGTTCTTAAATATGATTATGGATCTCTTTAGATGTTGCTAAAATATATTGGCATTTTAGCAAGGTGTGTGCAGGGATATAGACATTCACATTTATGTCTCCATTATCTATTGAAATATATCTTAGATCTAATTAAGGATATTCACCCACCACTACCCTCCTTGTGTAATTGGGGTATCCCAATGAGCTTCATGCATGGGGGTAGGAGTATGATCCTCCCCTATGATTGTTATGGGAATATGTCCAAAAACATGTTCAAAGAAAGTAGGGGTATGAAAAAGATTATTGGTCCCTTCAAGCATTTTCAAGTAAGAATTTTCGTTAAGAGCAGTGATATGATCCCTCTCCTGGATGGTTATGGGAATATTCGCACAGATTTTTTCTAAGTTAGGAGGAATATGATCCTACTTACTAGTTTCTATCATAGTATACCGACACGAATCATTGACACAAGAGGGAATATGATACCTCTTTTCAATTTCAATTTCCCTCCTCCTCAGATGAGACTTCCATGGAGCCTGTGCATGGGAATCTGAGGCAGATGTATATCGGATGGTTCTCCATATAGATGACTGATGGGTACCAGTGAGATGATTCTAATGACAATGGTTAATAGGTTCCCTCCCCGGTTGCACTTGAATCTGATTGGAGCCATATTGAGCTTCCTGGTCCACCTTCATCAGGTATGAAATGTGGTGGTTATCATTCTCTGAGAATATTCTTCTGAAGTTTTTAGTCATATTGATGGGGGATACTGGCTTAGAAATAGCCCTTTTTGGGAAATGAGGGCTCATCGGTTGTCATGCATGAAGGTTCTCACGAGCATCTTCTATGGTCGAGATCGTACCATGTTGGTGGTACTCTCTAATAGTTGTATTCTCTAACTTTTTTTTGAAGATGTTTGGAATAGGATATTTCATTTTGACCTGTGGGGGTCGCAACAGCTGATGAGGTACCAAAATTAATGCTTGAAGATGTAGACATTCTCTAGAGTTGGGATGTTGTAATCATGAAGACAACAAGTAACAAGGTTACCAATCAGTGATATTTATCTGGCATAAATATACAGAATCAGATATTCATGGTTAATATAATTATCCTATATTCCCATTCAAGCCATCCTGATCACGTGGACTTATCAGTGTGAGGATGGACTTATAAGAGTCCTAGTTTATACTGGCCTTAAATTTTTTTTTGTATATATGTTTTTCAAAATAAGAATGACTGAGATATTCACATCCATTAGATAATTTTTTTTCATATAGGGGGAAAGAAACATGTATTGATGGATTGTAACAAATTATCTGTTTTATAGAGACTCAGATCAGGTTCACCATGTTTTTTTTTCAGGTTTCTTGGATGGGGAACATGGAATGGTATTTACCTTGATGGTTTGATTGAGGGGTAATTTATGTGATCACTAAATCATGTGAATTGGTTTTTATATTTGTTCCATATTCATTAGAAACTCATAATTACTCCCTTATCCATAGATGCATATGGACTTACTTTTCAAAGGATGGTGGTCATCTGGGTTTTCAGGCCCAGTGAATCTTAAGGACTCACATTAGTCGAGAGGATGCGATGTCAAGCTCATCACACCCTTTTGGGGGAAATTATTTCTTACTCAGAGACTCTCTTATAGATTTAAGATATATTGGTGAATCTCTTCCTTATCCTGTTATGATAAGGGTTACCCTAAAAAAACAACCATTGGTTAATTCTCTTTCATATGTAAAATAAGATGATCTTTTTATTGAATCTATCTATATGTATCTGAGGTTCTCCATAATTTTCCAGTAACAGGTGGCTTCTTATATGTTGAAGAAGTATAATATAATGCTTTAGAATATTCTTCCATGTAAAGAGAAGGATAATATTATAAGGAGGGTATTGGGAAGTATTGTAGTGCCCTACATATCCTGGTTATGTAGGAATCAAAACCTACATAGTTTTCTCACTTCCCTAGGACTGGTTTCAAATCATATAACCTTATATAAAGGGAGTCCATACCTTTTCCTTGGTTAATGGATATTCATGATGCTCAATGAGGTGTTCATTTTATCTCCCCTAAGCCCATATGAGCTATGATTGGTCTGATAAATAATTGGGTAATAGATTATTAGCCTCATTGTGTTTAGATATGATGATTGGGTATTAGAATAGTCTTTTGGGTGTTCGTTATAGTGGTTGGGACTTGAGAAGGCATCCTATGTATCCTGAGTATAGAATGAATCATAATCATCATGGTTTAGGTTATATCGGGGCTTACACACTAAGGTTGAAATGTACCACTATGATGGTTTATAGTGCATATGCCATGATCATTGCGTTCCCCTAAGCCCATGTGAGGCAAGGTTGTTGTTAGACACATGGGATTACAAGTAATCAAAGTCATTGCATTGAGTTTAGACTTGGATACTATGATTGACCTCGATGATTAATATGGATCTTGAACCTCAATGGGAGGTATCCAATGCATCCGAGATATGGATTGAATCATATTCTTCATAGTTCCCTTATGTTTAGTCTAACACAATGAGGTCTCCCTGAAGGCAAGGCCTTCTTGTCTGGAAGTTGTCGCATGACCCAATTGGGAAATCCTGAGATCCCTCACATGACCTCTCTTGACATGTATAGAGGGTGTCGCAAGAGTCGATGTGGCATAGTCTGAGAGGTGTCGTGTGGCTTTTCTAACACCTCTGGGAGATATCACGAGACTTGACCGACATGTTTGGAGTATTCGTGAGTCTTGGATGACTTTTTAATGGAGTACCATGCGGGATTGATTATCATGTCTAGGATATTTCGTGAGACTTGTATGACATGATATGTCATCATTATATGATCCATGATATGTGTCCTAGGAATATATAAAGTCTTAGTTGATAGACTTAAGGGGTCTGGAAGATCAATGTTGTGCCTGTGGGAGAGTCGTGTTACTAATTCTGACATATCTGAAGTATTCCCTATGTCCCAGGTGGTGTGTCGATAGAGTGTAATGAGATATGGAGAATATTTCATTGAACTTTCATGTGTCTTTTGATGACACACACGAATCACAAAGGGTAAGTGGGCACATATTTCACATAAGACTTCCACCTTTGACCTCGGTTTTTACCGTTACATCACAGATGCCTTGGTTTTATTCAGTTTCATATTCTCTTAATAATTACATGATCTAGTGGGCTTAAAGGGTGTTCTTCGCATAACCCACCAGAGATATTTTGAATGATCTTTGGATGATCACGTTAATTTTTTTATACCTAGAACATGACTACTCTATTAGCCAGTCGGTTTATTTCCTGATGGAATGTTGTACAATTTCATGATCAGTTGCTCCAAAAAGTCCATAGTATTTGAGAGTCGAATCTTGTATAGTCTAGGTGTCATGAAATCCACCCGCATTGTCCTCCCATTTTTCTATGATGTTGTGGAGGATATATAGGATTCACCACCCCAGATACTCACTGGTTTTTGTGGTTTATCTGGCATTAGTCTAGGCTAGAGCCGATGGAGGGTCATGCCGCCACATGGTTTCACAAGTCTCTATCATGGATTTCTTTGAGTGTGTCACCTGATTCTAGTGATCAAAAGTCTCTTAATTTATAAATTCATCCTTCTTTATTTTTGAAGGATTCTGGTTGGTTTTCAGTAACTGTCCAATGACAAACCATGTGTCCTGGGGGAACTCATGCGATTGTCTAGGGGCCATAACAAGAGTTGACATGTTTGTTGAAGAGGGATCTACAAGACTAGTTGTGAATGATGTGAAATGTATAGGGGCATCAAGTTACCTAAAAATGATCATGTCATCATGATTCTCTCAGAGGCTTCATGAATCATTGCCAATCCACTTCTTCTATTCTTTCATGGGGAAAGTAATACCAATATTCATGTATTTTTTCCATTGTGATTTTACAGATTAGGATTTGGCAGGCATCAATAATAGTGTATTAAGATAGATAGAGTAAATCATCACACTACTCATAATTAAATATTATAATTGAAAGGGAAAGAGATAGATGGATATAATATCTAATTTATCTTGATCTATAATGTTTCTTGAGTTGTTGATCTTATCTTTGGTTGGAGCTCGAACAAGATTCTTGGTATGTGTAGAAAAGCAGATTATTGTAGAAGGTGTTCTAGTATAAATTGTCTATTATTCTTTGTGTAAAATCTAATTTTCTCAGTTGTGAATCATTATATTTTTTTATAAATTAATGAATCTCTTTAATGATATATTAATAATACATATTCATTAGAGAATACAGATCTTTTATTAAATGAAATAAATCATCAAATTAATGTATCAAAAACTCACTATTAGAGATATAGAAACCCACACTATTAAGTAAGACGTGGTATGATTTCTCTACATTATGTATGTTCAGCTGAGAACATAAAAAATTTTCATTTTTATCTAATTCAGCAAGGTGGCATGGTCATTTTATCACCCTATGCAGTCATCTCATTTGAACATATAGTCAGCTCAACTCTTCATGCGGCCAGTTGATACCTTTTTGGGTTAATCTTGTTTTTCAAGTGTTCACTACATTAGAATAATACTATCTGTATATCACTAGGAACACTTATTCCTAACTTGGCATGGTAACATGATTTATTCATTCAGGTTAGGATGTTTTCTTCTTGCGGCAAGGTGACTTGCTTCTGGCGGTAAGATGATTTGATTCTTGTGGTAAGGTCAAGGCTTAGATTGATTTCATTCATCTGTATCACGGCAAGAAATTTTTCATCATACTGTAAGGTGAAACACAACATGTGGTAAGGTTATATGGACACCTGACCTTCACATGGTAAGGATTCCCATTAGGATCTACACATAGCAATTTTATCAATTTTTTATACAAAACTATTTTCTTAAAAAAAATATAATTATCATTAATAACAACATAAACATGATTTGAGATCATTAAAATATGTTTATTCTAGTATAAAAAATATATAATATATCCATTTTATATTGACCCTTTATGATTTTTATAATAAAAGTTACAATAATTTCCAATTGACACAGACAGAAGAAGTGATGGCCTCTACGAGTATGATCGTACCCTATGAAGCCCATTTATCAGAGGTTTATTAGGAGATAGATTCAAAAATATTTTCACATGACAAATGTAACACCCCAAGATTTCATAGTATGTTATTTCTTCAAAATAATTCAATAACTTGCACTACACGCAACACCGAGTTCAATCACACCATGACTTACAAAAAAAAATCCATTCAAAAGAGGTTATGAATAGTATTATCTAAATTTTAAACTTTATATAATCCTTATAATTTTAGAATCCATATTATGAGTTTCTTAGATATAATGCAAGAACAAATTCATTTTCAGTATTGCACTTTTATCAACTTTTAATAGTGAACCCTTTTTAAATACAATATTTTAAAATTTTTGACTAAATGGGGACATCAAAAAAAATTTAAAATGAAACATCCCAAGCTTCCACGGTACGCTTTCCTTTGAATAATACAGTAGCGTGTGTTGTACGCAAACTTCGAGTTTTAACACACACCACAATCGATCAAACTAGCCGTTATGAATAGTAATACCTAATTTTTGAAATTATATATATTTTATATTTCAAAATGGACTTCATTTTTGGATTCGGAATATCGAATTTAGCCTAAGGTGAAATTTTGGTACATTTCGGATAACTTTCATATTTTGATGAATAGTGAAAATTACTAAATTTTAATTAAAAACAACTTTTTTAATCGAAATAATTAATAGTGATAAATTATGAATTTGAGTGGTTTTAAAGTATATTTAGAATATATTTTTACAATTTAATATAATGTTGGTCATTAGACAAAAGTTTACAGTTAAACCGAACATAAACAAGTGTCAATCTTTTGATAGTTATTATCTCTTAAAAACACGCTTTTTGTTTTGACAACGGGAATTAATTTTAAATTAATTTCTGCCACTTCTGTGTTTTGAATTTAGAAAAATGGATTCCATATTTGGAATCAGGATGTTCAAATTGTGTAAATAGGTAACTTTTATTTTTAGATATTTTGAATAATTACTGCGGTAAATATTTTATTTACTATGGTTAAGGGTAAATCCGGTAAATAAGGGTTAATAAAATAATATTATAATAATACTAAATTACCCTAAAACGTGTCTTAACCCTATTTGTTGATACATGGTCGACCATGGGAATCTTTGGGTCTATTTTGGGACCCCATGGATCCACTTGTAAGTGATAATGACACATTATATTAATAAAGTTAAAATAAAAAAAAATGGCATAAGCTTACATCGTTTAGAAGAACAATTTTTACATAGGGTTATATATGTTGGAATTTCAATTATAAATATTCATTAGAAAGCTAAAAAGATTTCCTACATAATGATAGTTTATTTATAATTTTTAGACATTAAATAATTTATTTTATTTATGACACAATGATGATGCAGTAATTACTATAATAGTGAAAAATTAAAATAAGTGATATTATAAATAACCAAATAAATATAATATGATACTTTTAATGAATTAAACGAATTTTCTAGGATAATATGATATATTAGGATTGATTTAATTGACTTTGTTCGAAGTAATCAATCTGTTATGATTTTCACAAAAATCAACTAATGAATAGTGTCAAAATTGACATAAAAGAGTTCTTAAAACAAATATTATATTATTAATTGATATTAAATTCCTAAAAATCTACGGTTCGTCCAAGAGACTTATATCATGATATGTTAATCATTAATGGACCACTTGGGGGTCGCTTGGATGTATATGGTATGTTTATTAACCATATAATATAAAAATACAAAGAGACATTGTAAAAGTGAAACTAATTAACTTAGAGTTAATACTTAAAGATAAGGTTAATATAAGTACCCAAACCTGTCTAAATTCTATTGGATGAGTTGTTTTCGACCCATCCCCACCTCAACCTTTGAATAGTCAACTTTGGAGCCATTAGAAACCGAATATGAATTTATTATAAATTAATATTTCTAGCTTTTCCAAAGGTGCCCCTCACCCCTCTTATAAAAGGGCACTCCTCCTTCTCATTTCTACACACCTCTCAAGCCACTTGGCTCGTCCAAACTCTGCCCAACTAAGCTCCCCACAACCCTATCCTCCTCCTTGAAGCTTCCCCTTAGACAGAAAGCATTTCAAGAAGTCCTTTGGTTCCAACCAAAGTGAGTTACCTAAATTAAAGGGAGTTAACCTACCCCAACCAAGGAAAAGTACAAGGTAAGGGTTTATTTCACAATCTCTTCATTATCCGAGGTTGTTTTATCATCCACATCCATGTTTCTTAAAAATGTATTTCAAAACATTTTTACTATTTACAAGAATATGGGTTAAAGTCATTTATACCATTGTTTGACTTTTTATAAGAGGTTTATAAAGGAATCTTTCAGTCGTTTTCAAAACAAGGTCCTTTTTAACCTTTTCGACAGAATTGAGGTAAGAATGTTTTTTTTAACTTATACGGCGGGTGCGGTTATTTTACGCCGTTATAAAATCATCAAAGCTTTCCTTACAAGATTACAAGAATATTTTCAAGAAAATGTTTTATTTTATATGGCTCTTAAATGATTTCAAAAATAGAAAGAGATATTTCTCTAAAAAGTGTTTTGATTTCATCTATGTCAACATCCTTTAATGGATTTTACGCTTATTTGAAGTTGATTTATTATAATAAAAAACTTCTATATTGTATTGAAGGTTTTGTGATATGTTTGACTGTGGATGTGCTATTTTATACCATTCATAGTTTATGGTGAAACTATTGACATTTCGTATGCTAGTTTTAATCCGAATGTTTATGTTATATTTCAAACATTTCTTCAGATGAATGTGCTAAACAAGTATGTTCCGGGTTGGGGACCGGTAAAAGTAAGCCCTCCAGGTTGGGGACTGGTTAAAGTAAGCCCTCCAGGTTAGGGACTGGTAAAAGTATGCCCTCCGGGTTGGTGTCCGGTTATTAGAGGCACTCCGGGTTGGTGTCCGGTTATTAGAGGCACTCCGGGTTGGTGTCCGGTTATTAGAGGCACTCCGGGTTGGTGTCCGGTTATTAGAGGCACTCCGGGTTGGGTTCCGGTTAGAAGTAACCCCTAGGTCTTGGGATGAGGCCTAGACAAAGAAATTAACGTTTAGCATTATGCATTCCAACATTATGAAAGTGGTTATTGATATTGCATGTGATTATTCGATTAGTAGAATATCCATGTGAATAAGTAAATGGAATTATTTCATTTTACTTTTTCCATACTATGTTGAAGTTCAATTTTAAAAGGCTTTTGTTTTAGTAATTCATTGCCTTAAATGTTTATGATTATTTTGAATGTTCCGCTATATTGTTATCCTTACTGGGCATTTGAGCTCACCCCTTTTCTATGTTTTATTTTTCCCAGGTAGTGAAGAAGTAAATTATGAATGACTTGCAGGGATATTATGAGGGGTTAATAGTGTGGATATGAAGACTTTGTTGTTGTAGTAGTTTTTCACTTTGAAATGTAATGTAAAACTTTATGATTATATCTAGTGTTTCCAAGGCTACTAAACCAATCGGTCTTTCGAGATTTGATCTTTCTTGTGATCATGCCAATGTTACGAAGTAATGCACCGACTCTGGGTAGCTGGGGTCGGGGCGTTACAGTTGGTATCAGAGGAAGTTTAGTACAAACCTTGGAAGCTAGATTTAGATAAACTCTGATTAGAGCACGTAGACCTAAGATGAAATTTGAGGATTAGTATAGAAGAACTTCCTAGAATTTTGGTATTGTAGAGATTTTGTGAGTTTTCCGAGCAATACATCCCTGTCTGGATACGAGCAGGTAGAGGCGGCTCTGGAACAGATGTACCTAGGGGTAAAACCCGAAAACACCGCTTTGAGCTAGACTCGAACGGGAACTGGTGCACGACAACGGGCCTTGCTGCACTCTTGGTTACGACACTCCCGGGGGATATGCTTAGGATAATTCTCATTTTCTTTACAAACCATTATGAAGGGTTTATGAGTATATACATCCTCAAAGGAGACATTTTTATGGATTATATCCATAAATAGTTCAATTTATGTTAAGTGTTTTATAAGTATGGGATTATGTATTTTGATTCATAAACTGATCTAGTGTATTCCATTGTTTAGAAATGACGCCCAGTAGAAGGAATGAGAACTCCAGAAATGCACATGATCCAAAGAGAAGGAAGGATCATATATTTCATGGTCTTAAGCTAGAATTGATTAGAGAAATAGTCTCCCATGTATTATCATCATATGAAGAAATAATATCATGTGTTGATAAGATAAGTAAAGAGTTTACTGAGTCCTATGGCTTTGAAGGGAAGCAAGAGAAGAAAAGGATGGAAGAGAGAAAGATGGATAAAGGGAAGAGGGAAAAAAAATAATTTTCCCATATGTGGTAACTGTGGAAAGAAACACCCTGGAACTTGCCTGAAAGGAATGGGAGTTTGTTATAAGTGTGGAGGAAAAGGGCACAAAGTACGTGACTGCAAGGGTAAGAAAATGGTTTCAAATGTACAATGCTTCATTTGCAAGGAGTTTGGACACTACGCGAACCTATGTCCCAGTCATCAGACTATGCCGCAAATGATGCTATTGGATAATAATCAAGTTATGATACTACCACAGATGAAGAGGAATAATTAGAGTTATTATGTTGATTATATCAATTGAGTGTTGTATCAACAATGTACTTGTTATAATAATTATGGAGTATATAAGGATTGTACTGCAGTACTATTTCATTAAGGACTTGAGATGGTGTGGAACAAAGAAAAGTGACTTAGTAGCAGGTTAAATTTTTGGAAAATATATGGTTAAGAGATTGATAAACCATAATATAGTTCTAATACCGAAGTAGTGATTTTAGAATAATACATGATTGTTTTGGATAAATTATTTTGGATATTCTTGACTACCTTGAAGCTGATTAATGATTTGTATATTCCATCATTGTTGGGGTTTAAAACATTTTTGGATTAATGAAGTATATCCATCATTCTATATGGAATAAGGGAGTATGAATGTAATCAATAAGGAATATGGTAATTCAGGATGTTTCAGTATATTAAAAGAATACATGATGAAGGTATTCATATTCTATTATGGGGTAAAAAGGATCTACATTATGTTTGACTTCCTTATAAATGTTGGACTGTGAGTTTGGACAGAAGTATTTTGGATAGTTCTAGTTTGGATTATTTTGGATTTCCATAAAAGGACAACCGGGAGGTCGGGCGACAACCCGTCGCGTCCGGCAAGGCTGCGAGACTTGAACCCGCAACCGAAGGGCGACAAGGGTGTATCACCTACCACTGGCACAAGAGATGTCCTGGATTAAATAATGTTGTTTTTTTTAAAAGATCTGGTAGATGAATTATAAATTAGTTTATTGTGGAACCCTATACGAATAGTGTAAATAGAATTTTTTACATTCTATTATCTTTTAGAGTGAAAGATGAGTTTGTGGTAGAAATTTATTAAAGGATAAAACTATAATTATAAAGTAAGTATATCTCCTTATGATCTTATCCAATATCATAAATAAATTCCTCAACATTAATAAAAGGAACTTAGAACAAAAATGTTGTCCTAGATGGTACCTTAAATCATCACTAATTTATGGCTTTGGGATTGTTGGCCTTTTCATAGCCATGTTCTCTACCACTCTCCATCAGATAATTGATGGTTAGATTTCTCCTCCATATCTATATTTTCCTACATGGAACCCTAGTATGTGTTATTTTCGGTAATCTTCATACTTTCCACTCTTTATTTTAAATATAGGCCTCATTAATTCATTTTTCGATGTGGGATTTCAACTAAGATATTTTGAAATGTCAAAAATGTGTTATCCCAATACCCTATGTTTTGTTGAACCGATGGTATTTCAAATAATCATAAATTGATGAGTTTAAGGACCTCAATTTTATACTTGTTTGTGATTGATGACCTCAATCACTACCTATAAATATTTACGTTTTTCCTCCAATTATATTTCCACCAATGTTCTCCTAATCGAGATCATAATTTGGTGGTGACACTTTCATTTCTCTTTTCCTCATATTAAGACTAAATTTTAGTAACCCTATTTCCGATGTGGGTTTTCCCACAAATATATTTTCTATTTTCAACCTTTTATTTTCGAAGAATAATTTCAAATTGCGAGGACGCAATTTATTGAAGGAGGGGAGAATGTAACACCCCAAGATTTCATAGTATGTTATTTCTTCAAAATAATTCAATAACTTTCACTACACGCAACACCGAGTTCAATCACACCATGACTTACAAAAAAAAAGCCATTCAAAAGAGGTTATGAATAGTATTATCTAAATTTTAAACTTTATATAATCCTTATAATTTTAGAATCCATATTATTAGTTTCTTAGATATAATGCAAGAACAAATTCATTTTCAGTATTGCACTTTTATCAACTTTTAATAGTGAACCCTTTTTAAATACAATATTTTAAACTTTTTGACTAAATGGGGACATCAAAAAAAATTTAAAATGAAACATCCCAAGCTTCCACGGTACGCTTTCCTTTGAATAATACAGTAGCGTGTGTTGTACGCAAACTTCGAGTTTTAACACACACCACAATCGATCAAACTAGCCGTTATGAATAGTAATACCTAATTTTTGAAATTATATATATTTTATATTTCAAAATGTACTTCATTTTTGGATTCGGAATATCGAATTTAGCCTAAGGTGAAATTTTGGTACATTTCGGATAACTTTCATATTTTGATGAATAGTGAAAATTACTAAATTTTAATTAAAAACAACTTTTTTAATCGAAATAATTAATAGTGATAAATTATGAATTTGAGTGGTTTTAAAGTATATTTAGAATATATTTTTACAATTTAATATAATGTTGGTCATTAGACAAAATTTTACAGTTAAACCGAACATAAACAAGTGTCAATCTTTTGATAGTTATTATCTCTTAAAAACACGCTTTTTGTTTTGACAACGGGAATTAATTTTAAATTAATTTCTGCCACTTCTGTGTTTTGAATTTAGAAAAATGGATTCCATATTTGGAATCAGGATGTTCAAATTGTGTAAATAGGTAACTTTTATTTTTAGATATTTTGAATAATTACTGCGGTAAATATTTTATTTACTATGGTTAAGGGTAAATCCGGTAAATAAGGGTTAATAAAATAATATTATAATAATACTAAATTACCCTAAAACGTGTCTTAACCCTATTTGTTGATACATGGTCGACCATGGGAATCTTTGGGTCTATTTTGGGACCCCATGGATCCACTTGTAAGTGATAATGACACATTATATTAATAAAGTTAAAATAAAAAAAATGGCATAAGCTTACATCTTTTAGAAGAACAATTTTTACATAGGGTTATACATGTTGGAATTTCAATTATAAATATTCATTAGAAAGCTAAAAAGATTTCCTACATAATGATAGTTTATTTATAATTTTTAGACATTAAATAATTTATTTTATTTATGACACAATGATGATGCAGTAATTACTATAATAGTGAAGAATTAAAATAAGTGATATTATAAATACCCAAATAAATATAATATGAAACTTTTAATGAATTAAACTAATTTTCTAGGATAATACGATATATTAGGATTGATTTAATTGAATTTGTTCGAAGTAATCAATCTGTTATGAGTTTCACAAAAATCAACTAATGAATAGTGTCAAAATTGACATAAAAGAGTTCTTAAAACAAATATTATATTATTAATTGATATTAAATTCCTAAAAATCTAAGGTTCGTCCAAGAGACTTATATCATGATATGTTAATCATAAATGGACCACTTGGGGGTCGCTTGGAAGTATATGGTAAGTTTATTAACCATATAATATAAAAATACAAAGAGACATTGTAAAAGTGAAACTAATTAACTTAGAGTTAATACTTAAAGATAAGGTTAATATAAGTACCCAAACCTGTCTAAATTCTATTGGATGAGTTGTTTTCGACCCATCCCCACCTCAACCTTTGAATAGTCAACTTTGGAGCCATTAGAAACCGAATATGAATTTATTATAAATTAATATTTCTGGCTTTTCCAAAGGTGCCCCTCACCCCTCTTATAAAAGGGCACTCTTCCTTCTCATTTCTACACACCTCTCAAGCCACTTGGCTCGTCCAAACTCTGCCCAACTAAGCTCCCCACAACCCTATCCTCCTCCTTGAAGCTTCCCCTTAGACAGAAAGCATTTCAAGAAGTCCTTTGGTTCCAACCAAAGTGAGTTACCTAAATTAAAGGGAGTTAACCTACCCCAACCAAGGAAAAGTACAAGGTAAGGGTTTATTTCACAATCTCTTCATTATCCGAGGTTGTTTTATCATCCACATCCAAGTTTCTTAAAAATGTATTTCAAAACATTTTTACTATTTACAAGAATATGGGTTAAAGTCATTTATACCATTGTTTGACTTTTTATAAGAGGTTTATAAAGGAATCTTTCCGTCGTTTTCAAAACAAGGTCCTTTTTAACCTTTTCGACAGAATTGAGGTAAGAATGTTTTTTTTAACTTATACGGCGGGTGCGGTTATTTTACGCCGTTATAAAATCATCAAAGCATTCCTTACAAGATTACAAGAATATTTTCAAGAAAATGTTTTATTTTATATGGCTCTTAAATGATTTCAAAAATAGAAAGAGATATTTCTCTAAAAAGTGTTTTGATTTCATCTATGTCAACATCCTTTAATGGATTTTACGCTTATTTGAAGTTGATTTATTATAATAAAAAACTTCTATATTGTATTGAAGGTTTTGTGATATGTTTGACTGTGGATGTGCTATTTTATACCATTCATAGTTTATGGTGAAACTATTGACATTTCGTATGCTAGTTTTAATCCGAATGTTTATGTTATATTTCAAACTTTTCTTCAGATGAATGTGCTAAACAAGTATGTTCCGGGTTGGGGACCGGTAAAAGTAAGCCCTCCAGGTTGGGGACTGGTTAAAGTAAGCCCTCCAGGTTAGGGACTGGTAAAAGTATGCCCTCCGGGTTGGTGTCCGGTTATTAGAGGCACTCCGGGTTGGTGTCCGGTTATTAGAGGCACTCCGGGTTGGTGTCCGGTTATTAGAGGCACTCCGGGTTGGTGTCCGGTTATTAGAGGCACTCCGGGTTGGGTTCCGGTTAGAAGTAACCCCTAGGTCTTGGGATGAGGCCTAGACAAAGAAATTAACGTTTAGCATTATGCATTCCAACATTATGAAAGTGGTTATTGATATTGCATGTGATTATTCGATTAGTAGAATATCCATGTGAATAAGTAAATGGAATTATTTCATTTTACTTTTTCCACACTATGTTGAAGTTCAATTTTAAAAGGCTTTTGTTTTAGTAATTCATTGCCTTAAATGTTTATGATTATTTTGAATGTTCCGCTATATTGTTATCCTTACTGGGCATTTGAGCTCACCCCTTTTCTATGTTTTATTTTTCCCAGGTAGTGAAGAAGTAAATTATGAATGACTTGCAGGGATATTATGAGGGGTTAATAGTGTGGATATGAAGACTTTTTTGTTGTAGTAGTTTTTCACTTTGAAATGTAATGTAAAACTTTATGATTATATCTAGTGTTTCCAAGGCTACTAAACCAATCGGTCTTTCGAGATTTGATCTTTCTTGTGATCATGCCAATGTTACGAAGTAATGCATCGACTCTGGGTAGCTGGGGTCGGGGCGTTACAACAAATCCCAAAAAAAATATTCAACAATTAATGAACAATATAATCTATTAATTTGAGATGTTCAAGCTCATCAGGATCATGACCCAAACCATGTTCATTGAACCACCCCTAGAAAATATCACTATCACACACCTTAACCGTAGGTAATTCAGTGGTTTAATATAATAGTTATGAATGTAGATCCTAATAGTATGACTTTTTATATTTTATTTCAATATAATAATGATTATATTTTTTCAATTTTTATTATTACTTTTAAAAATTTAAGAAAAAGAGTTTGATAAAAAATTGATTTAGATATGATGAAACAAAAATTTTATTTCTTGGAAATATAGTTCTAATCAAGTAAATGTTTTAGATGAATTAAATAAATTTTGTAATAAAATATATTTTCATAAAATATTATTCTTAATAAATAATATTTTTTAACAAAAATTATTAAATAATTTACAAATTCAAATGTAATTTTTAAAAGTGTTATAAAAATTTTATTGTAAAAAACAATAATTTTTCAATAAATGGGGATTTTTTATTATAAAATATAAAATTTAATATTTATATAATTATTTAAATAAAATAAATTTTCTATTTAATTAATCTCACTAAAATTATTAATTGGTAATTTTTCATTATTATCAGAGATAGTTTGATTTTTGGGTAAAAATTAAATAGAGTATAAATATAATGTAAGTATTATGACAACATAAAAGACCAAAAGTGATGTAATGTTCACCATAAATGGAATACCTGAAAAATAAATACTATTTTACATATTAAATAATGTGTTTTTATATTTTTTTATAAATTTTTTAAACCCAAAATGAGTCCTAGAAAACCTATATTATATATTAAAGTTTTAAATTCAATTCATTATAAACATGACTCACATACACATCGCCCAGGGTATTATGTAAATGATATATGTTATTTAAACTATTATATAATTATATCCCATCCCCTTTTGAAAAAAAATGGGAAAAACCATGGGATGGATTGTGGTTGGGATTAATTAATCATATATATTGTAAACCCTAACTTTATAAATTAATAAAGAACCCCCTAACTTTTTCAATGAAACCACGTACGAATTCCCATTCACATTAACTAAAAAACAACAGATCCTGAATTTACACTACCCTTACCTCTAAATATCCTTCCTAGGGATCCCCATGCTCTTAATATGCTCCTACAATGATTTTAGACGCACCCTCTCAAGGTATGAGATACTCTCGTCCTCTTTATTCAAACACCATATTTACATTATTACTTTTGATTTCCCATTTTTTCATGTTGAGATACGTTGTTAAACATCCCTACTACCATCATTATGATTTAAAAGATATTATATATTTCTTTCACTCTAATTAAACCCTACCATGAACCTATATGTATCCCCCCATTATGTTTATGAAATTATAATATGATTTTCCTGGCCAAAAATTTGTGTATTGATACCCATCCCCATTTCTACTCAGGGATATTCAACTAGATGTACCTATACTTAATTTAATTGGTAATTCCATTTATTTAACTCCCGCATCATATGAATGGGATTAAAATTTATTAAATAATTCATTATGTTTTATGATATATGTGGAACACTTATCCATATATATGTTATGAAGGTGACATGTGGATGCGTAATTATATATCCCTCTAATGCATTTGGTAATGTTTTTATCTGATGATATTCCATGTATAGTGCAAGGGATGTGATCTCGAACACACTATGTTTCCAAATTCTTATTGTTCCTTGATGTTATCATTGTATATCATGATTATATGTTCATGTTTATGATTCCTTTCCATTTTATGTCTCATTTATATTTTATTGAATTGCGTTTATTTATATCATTATTTAATGGTTCTATTATTACTTTACAAGGCTTTATAGATTTCCCATTTCTTATGTACATCCCTAGTTTATCCTATTCAATTTTAAATGATCAAGGGAATATAATGGTTTGTTATGGAGTTATAGATTATGTCCTTATATTTCCATTTCATTTTTTTATGATATGTAGATAAGTACCCAATTACAATAGTTCTTAGAATCTTTTTGGGTTTTATTACATGTATATATATGAAATAAATTATCAAATAAAGTGTATTAAGGATATGGGTTGTCCTGGTTGGTATATGAGTAGAGTCTAGTTATTTTTTGGTATTAAGATTAGAAAAATCAAGTGAAAGCCTTAATTATAAGACTAAACATAGGAAAACATCCTTGAATTTTGGTAAAGTATAGGGTAAGTGGTTTCTAATAAAATGCATCAATGTATTGATATAGAAAGTGGTTATGGATTTGAAACAATTGTACCTAGGGTTAATAACCCTAAAAATTTAACATTGATATGGACTCAATAATCACCTAGTGTACAAAAAAGGGTTTTACTACACACATAGTATGACATTCCCTATGGATATTATTTTGTAATTTTACAAGATGATTAAAATTTTTATTAAGGGTACAAAGAATTCCATATGACTTTATATTGAGAAATAGATCATGGATAACTTATATTGAATCCTAGACATTCATATTTGAAGGAATATATTTCATTTATGTGTTATCCCTTAAATTTATATAGTTTTCCTTTTATGTGTTTTGTAGTTTGAAATTTCTCATTCTTTAGTCTATTTGAGATAAAGTAAATGATTATAACTAAAATAAAATAGGGAATAGTAGTCCTAACATCCAATAAAGAAACTCATATATCCTATGTGAATATGATTATATGAATTCCTTCATATCAAGAATGTTTTCTAGATCGATTCAAAAATCATGAGAAAACAAGGAAGTAAAGTTATCGCTAAAAATAAAAAAATGCACAGTTATTGATTCAAAAGTATATAAATCCTTCCATTTTATATTTTTTTGTATGAATTTAAACATTGAAATTATGATGTTCCCTTTAAGGAAATTTTATTCTATTCTAGGAATGAATTTTATTTCTTGGTATATATCTAATGGAATTTTTTGAGAGAAGGCAATCACCCTCTGTATTGAAAATTTTTGTCCAATTCTATATAGATGCAAAGAGAAGGATGAAACTCCTTTGGTATCATTATCTCAATCAAGGATATTGTTAACTTATGATAAATAATATATAGTTAAAATTCTTGATGATAATTAAGATGTCATACTTGATGGCATTCCAATTATAATTAAATTTTATGATTTATTCTGAAATAATTTCCTAGGCATCCTCCTAGCCAAGAGGTTTACTTAACTATTTAACATATACCCAGATATTTCCCAATATCTATGAATCCATAAATAATGTTCATTACTTAACTTGAGGTGCTAAGGAAGAAATTATAGGAGATATTGGATTAATGGTTTATATGACCAAGTTCTTCACCATTTGGTGAACCTGTCCTCTTTATCATAAATAATTATGGGTCAATGAATATCTACATTTTTTTTGTAAGATCAGAAATATCTTGATAAAGAATATGTATCCTCTTAAATATATTTATGACTTGTTTAATGAGATTTGTTAAGAAAAATACTTCTCCAAGGTGGATCTTAAGTTGGGATATTATCATGTAAAGAAGAAGGATATACCCAAGGATAATTTTCATACAAGGTATGAGAACTATGAGTTCATAGTGATTCCATTTGGACTTATAAATGCTCCCTAAATCATTAAGAACTTGATTAATATAGTATTTTGGAATTACCATGACAAATTTGTTGTAGCATTTTTAGACGATATTCTTATCTCCTCAAAAATCATGGTGAAACATGATGAGCATTTGAACTCAAAAGATTAAATTTTTTGAAATAAAAAATTATCTTTTAGTACATGAAATGAGTGTTCTAGACGAATAAAGTAAATTTCATTTGAAATTTCATCACTAGAAAAGGGATATCAGTGGGTCATTCAAAAACTAAAGAAACTGAAAGATGTCCCTGACCAACATCTATGACCAAATTCCATAGTTTCCTTGGAATGGGTGAGTTCTATGAATGATTTGGGAGAAAAAACTCATGTTTTTTAATCCCAATATCTAAGATAACTCAGAAGTGAGTCATGATTATCTTGAATAATGAATGCGATGAGATATTTAATGATTTTAAGAAGATGATAATCACCACACATGTTATCACATTACCCTCATGTGGGGAAGGATGTGTGATATACAGAGATGTGTCCAAAAAATTATTAGGGTGTGTATTAATGAAAAATTTAAAAGTGATATCCTATTACTCCCATAAATTAGTTATCCATGAATATAAATACCTAACAAATGATCTAGAATTGGCTACATTGATCTTCATATTGATGAATTGGTGACATAATCTTAATGGAGAAAAGTTTGAAATATATTTAGATCATAAAATCATCATGTACATATCCACAAAAAGGAGATTAATATGACTTAATAAAGTAGTAAAAAGATGATATTGGATTGTGATTTTCCAATCCATTTCTATCCTTATAAGGAAAACAATGTAGAAATTATATGAGTATAAAGGATACTACATCCATATTCATGATGAGGATTAAAAGGGATCCAATATTCTGAAGCATTCAAAAAATTAATATGATAATTATAAAATTATCATCATCATACAATGCTGAAATAAATACTAAAACCTCTATTATTGAAAGGATTATGGGGGATTAGAAGGATGATAAGGTGCTATCCAAAAAGGTAGTGAATATTCCAAAGTTAAACTTTTCTAAAGATGTAGTTATAAGGTATTCAACCCAAATATGTTAACCATAAAAACAAGATTTTTAGATGGAACATATAGATGACGAACATAGATCAACCTTATCCATTAGTTAAGGAATCACTAAAATATATAGATATTTGAAGCAAAAATTATGATGGTATAACATGATGAAGGATATTGTAGAGTTTGTGTCATAATTATTGATATTCCAAAAATTCAATGATGAATGATAGGTGTCTAAGGGTATGATGAAATGATTTTCCATACTAGTAAGGAAATAAGAAAACATACCCATGTATTTTTTATAAGAAACCCAAGGATACCTAAAGACAATAACACTATCTGAGTGGTAATCGATCACATTACCTAGTCAGTGTATTTCATTTCAATCAAGGAATATTTATTTATTGACCAACAAGACAAAATATATATAAAAGAGTAGTGGTAAGATTGTATGGAGTGACGATATAAATTTTATATAATAAATATATGAATTTTATTGTGATTTTATATATAATACTTTTGAATTAATTAGATACAGATACAATTTTGGGTACTTCTAATCACCCTCAGATTGATGTCTAGTCTAAGAATTCCATTCAATATCTGGAGGATGTGATGAGATCATATTAAATAGATTTATAAGGTTTTTGGGATCATAACCATACCATATTATAGTTCTCATATAAAAAATTTCATTCTGAAAATCAAATGGAACCTCATTTGGCACTGTATGGGAAAATGTCTCGAACTCCAACATGATTGGATAAAGTTGTAGAGAGGAATCTAACAGGACAAGATTTGTTAAAGAGATGAAATAAAAGGCTTAAATCATTCAATGACATATGGAATAGGTCCAAAGTTAATTCAATTCATACAATCATAAATTTGATCTTGAGTTTGAGGTCAGAGATAATATTTTCCTTTGTATATTGAAGTGGAAGAAGGTTAGTGGTTTGGGACAAAGGGAATGATTAGTCCTAGAAACATCATAACATTTGAGATCCTTGATCTTATTAGAGCTGTGTACTATTTAATTACACTACTACATAACCTATATCATGTACATTATGTTTTACATCTAGATCTCTTGAGGATATACATTCTAGACACCTCATATGTTTTGAATCCGGATTTTGTACTGTTTGAGAATGATCTTTCATAGAAGGAGCATCCGGTGAAGATCTTATCTCATAGGGACAAAGTTATATAAAACAAGAAAACTCAACTTTTCAAAGTGTTGTGGAGGAACCAAAAGTTTTATTAAGTAACATAGTAACTAGAAGAGGCGATGAAACAAAATTACCCCCAAAGTATTATTTTATGAAAGGAAAATGCTTAGGGAGAAATTTAAAATGGAGGGAGTAATGTAATGAACCAAAAAATTATAAATGAAATTTCCTTTTTAAATGAGTAAATTCCCTATTAATCAATGAGGTTATAGAAATGTCTGCATTAATTTGGTCATTTTGGAGCATTATATAGTCTTTTATATTTTAAAAACTGTTATGAATTGTGAATATTGAAAAAATCTTTATTGTAACATGACCATTAATATTATTATATTAAGGGTTATTCTAAAGTCCAATTTGAACATATACATGAAGAACTGGCCTCAAAAATATGGATATTACCCTATGAATACCATTTATTATAGCTTATGAGGTAGATAAAATCACTTTTATTTTTCCTTAACCCAGCCCAAGATGATTTTCAACAACCAATGTGACACATTGAAAATCTAAAGTAAGAACCTTGTATTCGATATTTTGTATGAAATGAAACACCTAGAATGTAAGATATCACAATATCTGGATTTATTATCATATATTTAATATTTAAAATATATTATATATATTTCAATTCATGAAACACTGAGTTACCATGCATTTCATGCAAGAGGGAACTTCTTCGATGGCTTGCGTCATATGCAATACCGAATTTTATCGAACAATAATATAGTGTTTAATATTATAAGATATAGACTAGATTTTATGAATACTATTGACTAACTTATTAAAATTTATGTTTTATATAATTATAAATTTTATTAATGAGTTACAAATTAATGAGAATTGAAAATAAGAACAAATTGGATATAAAACAAATATTATTATTTTTATGACTCTATAAGAGTTTTATCCTAATAAATGTAATTAATTAAAATTAGCTACATATTATTATCAAATACACAAATTTTATATTCAGTAAAAAAATTTGGATATTCATCCACTTGTTTTGATAGGCATAAGATTATAACAATCTCTATTTTTCACATAAAAACCAATATTTTTATAAAGGAAATTTGACCACATTTTAATAGACAATTGTTGTTCAATACCCATTTTGACACTTTAATTGATTTATTATGTCAAAATAAACATAATATTTTAAATCAAACATAATAATTTGGTAATTATGAATTTTTTGTTTTTCCATGAAGTTTCATTTTTTAATATTTAGTGAAAAATAATGAAATTTAATTGGAAATTACTTTTTCATGTAATTTATTTATAATGTTAAATTACACTTTTAACTGCTTTTAAAGTATAATTAGACAATATTTTTATTAGTTAATCCAATTTAAGTAATTTTAATCAATTTTACTTTGAAGTTGATGATAAAAACCTAGCAACCTTTCAAATGTTTTTTTCATAAAAAACGTGCATTGTCATCCCCCCTATGAGATGAATTTTACATTAATTTTGTCCACTTATATGATTATAACATTGAAAAATTGATTCATTATTTGAAATCCGAAATATTTATAATTTCCAATAATAGAAACTTTTTTTGATCGAAAATATTATTTAAAGTGATTAAAATTAATTACAATGATTATGAGAAAATTAAACTTAATAAAGGACTAAATCTTAAACTAAAGGCCCAAAATGACCTATAAACTTGTCCAAAAAAATATTTTATTGACATATGTAGACCTTATCCTCTCTTTTCACGAATTTGTACCATTATTGAAGCAACTTTAAATGCTAAAAACGTGCATGTAATTTCTTTGTAAAAATATTACAAGAGTGCCACCCCTCCACTATAAAAGTCAACCACTTCTCCCCATTACTCACACCTCTTAAACTACTTCGGTTTGGCCCAGATCTACCCAAATAGATTACCAAAATCCATAACATATACCTTGAATACTATATTTGGGAATAATGTCTTCCAAGGAATCCCTTTTGTATAAACCAAAAGGAGTTACCGATTTTTAAGGTAATGGTTTCCATCGATCAGTTTTCTATAAATTACGTCTACACCACCTAAATTAATATACATGAATGTTATTATAATAAAACTAGTATCCTTAATATTCTAGGGTATTTTATACTAAATTTTTTCGTACACTAAAAAACAATTCTATATAAGGGTTAAAAAATATATTGATTCTGTGTACGGTGAACTACTACCTGACAAAATAATAATTGTTCATTTTTCCATTAACACCTCTCAGGGAGGAAATTATTATTGAAATTTTATTATATATTATATATATGATATTTATTATTTTTTAATACTTATTTAAACCTTTTATTACAAATACCTTTTATACTTTCCATTTTACGTTAATATGATAACATTTTTTGAGAAAGTGTGGACTACTTCCCCCTCAAAGCAATGTGGTTCATTCACACTATACATGGAAAATATAAAAAATGGTATATATAAAAAATTGCTCAAAAAAATATGATATTAATTATATAATTTCCTTTCATGAAATATAATATCTATATATATCATTTTCTTTATTACCATTCCACACACTTAAAAAGTGATAATGTTGTTCAGGGACGTGTAGACTATTGCCTCCCCAACATGATGTGATTCCTTTAAAATTTGAATAATTATATATATAAGTATATGTGATTTAAAAAAAATATTTAAAATATAATTATCATTATAGAAATATATTAAGTTACTTAACTTCTTTCCATAACGATCATTGAAAAATAAGAACGTTACTCATGCGTACGTACAACATATTGTCTCAATGATTGTAACATTGATTCTTTTTTCATAACTGTATGTAATAATTTTTTCTGAAAGTATAATTGATATAAAAATATGGTAATTATGTTATTATTATTATTCTGGAGATTATATATAGTGATCTTTTTTACCATTGTTTACTTACCTAAGTTGTTTTTGACACATAAACCGTATCTTGTCAAAACACCCGATGTTTAATTAATTGTTTAAGTAGTTGTATAAAACATAGAAAATTGAGAAATATAATAAATGATAAAAATAAAAATGTTTCTCAAGAAAATATAAAATTAACATAAGTTTATTAACAAATAATTTAAAGTATATTCCCTTGAAAGGAAACATATGGTAAGTAATTTTCATCTCAATTTTTTACATCTATGAGATTAACATCATGTTCATCACTTACATATTTTTTGTGGTGTATCTACTTCCCATTTTAAATAGATTTTATATAGAACTCCTCTATATCTATGGTATTGAAAACCTTTTTTAAATATGATTCATTCTTAAATATAATGATTTAAAATTTTTCAAAGTGGTATAAGACACTTTGGGATGTTTAAAGATTATTTTACTCAACAATAACTTTAGTGATATTTCAATGGTATTTCCATTAGATTAAATTATATAATTTTTTTAAATAAATCCTTTAATTTTATTATAAAATGGTCATTCATTAACATTTTTAGGTATTAATACCATTAGTCTACACTTTGGTACCAAAAATGTTTTTTTAGAAAACCCAAATTTATTCATTTCCTAGTTGGAGAACCTATTTTCTTCTAAAAATCATGTTTTATAAAAATGTTTTCAAAAATGTTTTTAAAATTATTTTTTAAATATTGTTTTTCCTATTTTGGTCCTTTACTATTGTTTTTAATGTAATATTCATATGTCTTTTCGAACAAGCTATTTTTCTTACATTTTTACCACACAAAAGGAATGTTCTTATTATCTTGTATGACATGTACATATTTTACCACAATCATTCCATTGAATATTAATTTTCATGATAAGAAGGATAATTTTTATAGAAATGTTTTTAAATTTGATTTTCAAAGAAAATGTATTTCAACAAAAAATCAAAACAAAGGTATATTTTCTAAAAGAATTCTTTTGAAAGATATTTTTATAGTATTTATATTCATCATAAAAAAACCCTTTATTTTTTACTCCTTATGGGATTTGTTATATTGATACCATACTTATTATCACTTTTGATGGTTTATTATTGATTTTACCATGGATAGTATAGACATTCACTCCATTGAATCATTTTTTATTCTCTTAGAAATATTCAATCTCCTATGATCATTGAATGTCACCTTATTATCTATATCATCAACCATGGATGTTAATATTTCCTAAATAGTATACAATTATTTGTATGGTGTCTATATTGAATGTTATTTTAGTTTCTGGGGAAATATTGATAATTTTTTTTCTTTATTCGATACGTTTATTTGATAAGGAATATTATTTATTTGGATTAATCAATATGATGAATGTTTTGGACCGGTACAACATGGGTGGGGCCCAATTATAGAAAGAAAATTGGTGCATTAGTAGTATCATGGAATAATTCATTTGGGTAGCAGCCATAGATGGGTTTTTACCTGATATTTTATAAATAGTCTTTTGAAATTTATTGGTGGTAAAGGTACCATGTACCTAGGCAACATGGCGTCCAATAATCAAGAATTTCTCTAATTTTGTTTTTGTAATTATTCATCCATGATATTTTATATTAACATATCTATATATACATTTGATTTTCAATTATTTAGATAACATTTGTTTTAGTTTCATACCTTACTATATTTATTTTAATTTATATTGTAATTTGAAAGGAATGTGTTTTGAGTTATTACATTTTTAAATTTTTCACACACTTCCATTCAGTTTATTGATTACATGGAATGTGTGTTATGTTATTTACCATTGTATATTGACTATTCTAATTGATTCTTTATTTCATTCCCTATATTTTTCCATTAAAAATCATTTGATATCACCCTTATTCTGTTTCTTTCCGGAGGAATCCAAGAAGAATAATATGAATGATATGAAAGGATTCACTAGATGGAATAATGTTACCCTCAATGTTAGTTTTTTAGAAATAAGAAAAAAATTATGTTGTAATTATTGTATTATTTTGTAATAAAAGACTCATTTATGTTTGTGGTTTACCAAGACGACTAAACTCATCAGTAATTTTAGATTTGATTCCATGTAATCATGACATGATAATTTACATGAGACATCGGTTCTGAGATATCTGGGGTCGGGGTGTTACAATAGGTTTTAGAGGAAGTTTAGTAGAAATCACAGGAACTAGATTTAGGAATAAGTAGGTTATAGAACCTAACCCTAAGGAAGAAATTGAGGATAAGTATAGAATAAATTACAAAAAAATTCTGGATGTAGAGATTATGTGGGACTCCTTAGAAATACATCCATGTATGGATACTATAAGTAGACATGATTCTGGAATAGATGTACATAGGAGTATTAACTCAAACAAGGTCTTCCAAGCCTTACATGAGGTAACATGGTACATGAAAACATGCCTTACTACGCACCTGGTTTGATAATCCTGAGGTATTTTCTTAAGATAATTTACATTTTCTTTAAAAACCGTCATGACATATTTGGATATATAATAAGTAACCTAGGTTATATCAAAGTTGTTTTGGATTTAAGATATGGTGTCATGATTTAGAAATCACACAATTGATTTTATAGAAGAACCCTAAACCAAGGAAGGACCTTGTAGATGGGGTTTAGATTAGTGGGAAGCAAAAAAGAATTATACATAAAAAATGGGGGTTCAAAATACATTGGGTGTAGGTACTGTAGCATCACTGTATCTATACTATAGAACCGATGACACAATAGCAATGGAAGAAACTATTGCAGGAACTATAGTGGTGGTGATATTGTAGCAGGATGGGTATTGTTGCTGTACTATTTATAGTGGGGCTTTTGGGCCAAAAAATGTGTCTTTAAGGCCATGTATTGGGCTTTCATACCCACTGGGCCTATGGGCCATGTAATGGGTCTCCTCTACCCATAAGAAATAGGTCTGTTATTTCAATAAAAATGAGGCTTCGACCCCAAACTTAAAAAAAGGGAAGACCTTTTTGGAAACAAATGGATGAAGTATTTACATATTAGTGTGGTATTGAAAACATTTTTTCAATGTATATTTTTTGATTGACATTATTTCAAGGAATTACATCATATTTATTTTTGAAATTATATTAATATTGTTTTATAAAAGGAAAAAATGTAATCTGGGTGAGAACTAACCAAATCCAGCAAGGTCATGGGTCTTGAACCCATGACTGGTGGATGATAAGGGTTTCATACTAACCACCAAACCATGCAATTTACTTATTAATTTTTCTTAATTTTTAGCTAAAAAATTGATAAAATAACATTAATGATGAACCAGTAGTATCAATTTTTAGGATTAGAGATTAATCTATGAAAAATATTGTTTTTGGAAGATATTTAGGGACATTTAGTTATACTTGGTACTCATTTATAGGACTTATGATCCGTCAAAATTTTATTTTAGTGCTTCAGACCTAAAAATCATTTTTTAATTAATTTTTAGTAGTAATGTAATGAATTCTAAATTTCTCAAAGAACAACCAAAAGTTATGAATGTTCATATGAAAATTTAACATATCAAGTATGAATATTTCCTTAGATTCTGAGGTAGTAAAATAATTTCCCAACATTTAGAAAATGACATCAAAATAAAATGTTGTCCTAATACCTTAATATCTATTGAACTGATGGTCTCTTAAATCATAATTTTTTATGGATTTTAGTCCCTCAACATTCCATTTATCATTCAATTCTTTGTGATTTATTACCTCACTTGATACCTATAAATATTTATGATTTCAATCCATGTAAATATTTCTACTTTCCACTGATGTTCTCTTAGTTACGTGGTTGTCTATGTGACCATTGTATGTTCTATTCTCTCTTTTATAGAGGATGAATTATGAACCATTCACATAATGTGGGATTTCAAATATAGGATGTATCAAACAATATATCACCATGATTTAGTTTAAATTACAAGGACACAATTTAAATAATGTGGTGAGAATGTGATACCCCAAAAATCAAAAGTAAGAACCTTGTATTCGATAACGTGTATGGAATGTGACAACAAGTATGTAAGGAAATATAATATCTAGATAAATTATAACATATTTTATTTTTAAAATAGATTCTCTATATTTCAATGAATTCAACACCAAGTTATATTACATTACATGCAAGAGCGACCTTCTTCAATGTCTTGCATCACATGCACGTTCGAGTTTTACTGAACAATAATATGTTGTTAAAATATTATTATTTAATATAATATGATATAAATATTCCATTATGAATAATATTAACTAGGTTATGAAAATGTATGGTTTATATAAATATAAAATTAATTAATGGGTAAAAAATTAATAATAAATGAATATAATAACCAATTAGATATAAAAAGAATTATTATTATTATTATTATGCTTTCAATGTAGTTTTATCTTGATAAATAAAATTGTTTCCGATGCTTTCTATGGGGAGCGCACGTCCATTTATTAGAGGATGACGACTTTGTTTGTTTCCCTGCATTCACACTTTCAAAAGGTGGGATACATCTATTCCTTATTCAGGGACGTTTGCTCCTTTATTGAAATGGGATGATGGGATGTATGTTCTTCCTTTTGTGGATTCCTCCTCAGAACTATTCACCTAGTCTAGGTATCCCTTAAAGATTAAGTAATGGTTCATGAATCTCATTCACAGTGCCATATATTTGTGGACACTGGTTAATTACACTACTTCCAGGAAATTCCATGGGGTATTGACATGGTATCATCCTTCAGTCAGAGTAGATGAAAACATCAGGAATGTCGAGGAATCTCTGGGTTCATGGATATTGAGTAACCTATCTTCTTCCTTATAAGAGGGAATATAAAGGGAACATAACCTGATGCATCCCATGTTAGTCATGGGGTATCTTATGTCGGAGGCATGTCTCTGAGTTTTTCCTCAGCTTTTGATGTTTAACATGGGGTATGTCACGAGTTTAACGTCTTGCGGAGATAGTTACGCTAAAGGCATGTCTTCTAAGGTTTTCCTCAGGTATCTCATGTTTAACACAAAGTAGGCCACAAGTTTAACATATTTTAGAGACAGAATGAGGGTGATTAGAATGTCCCATAGAGACGGATCAGATTGGTACATCCATGGGAGGGAACACCTGGAAAGTTTACCGGGTGGATGTATTAGAGAACTCAATAAGAGCAGACCGAAGATGGTGTGTCCCATAAAGGAAAGATGTCACCTCGTGAAGGCTGATCAGAACACCACTAAGGGTGGATCAGGGAGTGTACACCCCAGAATGGGGGAACACCAAGCATTACCATTGGCCGGGATTGAGCCTCATGGAGGATTCCTACATACCCTATGCAGACGACATGGATCAAAACCCACGTAGTTAGAAGGGGTGATGAATCAGGGTGTACAGAAATCATGACAATCTGGATACATGCTCGAGCATATGCATGTAAAGTGGCCAATGTACTACTAGGAGAAGGAAGGGGGTGGATGACATGATCCCACTAGGATGTGGCGGCCCATGTGAGAATCAAGATGGATAATGGATAGTTTAATGAAGTAGATGGGGAATGATATGGGACCATTGTGAAGGTGACGGTAATGTTGGGATTGAACCTCCAAGAGACTTCCTACGTATCCTCATGGTATGGAATCAAAGTCCAAGTAGTTCGATGGGACGATGGAACACCTGAGGAGGTGGCCCATGAGAATGGACGCATGGATGGAACCCAGAGGAAGTGGAACCTCCGGGTTGGGGCATGACCGTCCCGAGACACATAGGATCAAGGGATATACCTGGATGTGACATAATGGATGGGATTGAACCTTATGGTGGATTCTTAAGTATCCCCATTGTACGAAATCAAATTCCACATAGTTTATCTGAAGATGGATTACTATCGATTTGGGACATCAACAGATTACCGTGTATTGGGGGCATAACAGCTTACTGCTGGATTGGGTCAGAACGACTTACCACTGGATGGGGTCACATGGATTACCACTAGATGGGGTCACAACGGCTTACCACTAGATGTCGTAACAATGGATTACCACTATATGGTGGATGTAGATTAACATCATGTAAGAAAAAAAGGGGAAGACAGTTTAACATCATGGGGATGAAGGTGGTCTGACGTAAAGGGGGTCGGAACCAATGGTTGTTGGTCTTGAACCACAGGAGGCTTCCTAAATACCTTGTCTTGTCAAGGATCAAATTCCATGTAGTTCAATATATGTGGGAACTAATATGAAGATGAACAAAACCAATGGATTAGGGTCTTGAACCTCAGAGAGGTTTTCTACGTACCTTGCCTTGGCAAGGATCAAAGTCCCAGTAGTTCATGATGGAGTATGAGGCTTACACTCTAGGCTACCTAGAGAAGATGTCATGGTCGATGCTTACTCTAAGACCATGTGAGTCGTGATCAGTTTGAGAAACAAAAGGCATCAAAGACCTGGAGATCATGGTGAAAAGGTGCGTCCATGAAGGGTGGTGAATGGGGTTTATACGAGGAAGCTGCATGGGTGCTGCTATGGAGTGAAAACAGTGAATGGGGCATACGCAAGGATGCATCACAGGTGCTTCTATAGAGCGGAAATGGTGAATGAGACTTATTCAAGGAATCTTCCTGGGTTGTGCTATGGAGAGGGAATGGTGAATGGTGATTATGCAAGGAAGATGCCCGAGTTCCGCTATGTAGTGGAAATAGATGGTGCTTATGCAAGGAAGCATCCTGGGTGACGCTATGGAGCATCAATGGTGAATGGGGCTTATGCAAGGAAGTTGGCTGAGTGTTTCTATGGAGCAGAAATGGTAAATGGGGATTATGCAAGGATGCTTCCCGGGTGTTTCTATAGAGTGGAAATGGATGGGGCTTACGCAAGGAAGTAGCACAGGTGCCACTATGGAGAAACAATTGTGAATGGAGCATATGCAAGGAAGCTACCCATAATGCCTTCCTCATGTCTAGCCATGAGGGCATCCCAACTCACTAGTGGGTTGAGGCATATAATAAGGGTCTACACTTATGTGCTAGTGCACAAGAGGGATAACTCCAAGGGGGATTGGAATCAATTCGAACAAAGGGAGATGAAAAGTGTGAATCACACACATGACATTCAAAACACAACGAGGGTGGCGTGGTGATGGAGGATAACTTTTAACCATGTTTGAAACTTATCATCCATATCACGTTAGCCTAAAATGGGTACAAACAAATTACAGACAACTTATGACTGTGTCCAAAACCCAGGACCTGACTCGAAGTGTTGTACAAAGTCTTACGGGGTGTTGGCCCAAGATGGTAGGTGAGACAATGCAGCATGGTACCAGGCCGTTAGGGGGACACTTCAGACATGGATGAGGATGAATATCTGAATGAAAGACACACAAAGCATGAGGTGGTGTGATGGAATGTTTAAACAGATTCCAATGCTCTTGAAGTTATGCCACTCTGATCATGACATAATGCATCTTCTATGTGGCACATAAGGCATCTCTTATTTGGAACAATAAGAATCATATTATTGAATGATAGGGCTAGCTATAGTTTAAAGTCATGTAGAGAGGATGGTTGGCTTCGTATGCTTTGGTCATAAGGCATCTCTTGTTTAGAGCAAGAGGCAACCTATGCTTGAAACATAGGGAGAACTACAGTTTATAGTCATGTAGGAAGGACTATTGGAATCTCATGCTTGGATAATAAGGCATCTCTTTTTTTGAGTAAAGGGAATCCTATTTTTATAATATAGGGTGTACTATATTTTATATTCATATAGATAGGACTATTGGCATTTAATTCTTGGAGCATAAGGTATCTCTTGTTTGAAGCAAGAGGTATCCTATGTTTGGGAGATAAGGATCACTACAATTTATAGTCATGTAGAGAGGACTATTAGAATCTCATGCTTGGAGCATAAGGAATCTCTTGTTTGGATCAAGAGACATCCTATGATTGACACATAGGGTGTACTATAGTTTATAGTCATATAGATAGGACTATTGGTATCTTATGCTTGGAGCATAAGGCATCTCTTGTTTAGAGAAAGAGGTATCCTATGTTTGGAACATAGTGTGCACTACAATGTAAGTCATGTAGAGAGTACTATTGGAATCTCATGCTTGGAGCATAAGGAATCTATTGTTTTGAGTAAGAGGTATCCTATGTTTGGACCATAGGTTGGATTATAGTTTATAGTCATATAGATAAAACTATTTCCATCTAATTCTTGGAGCATACAACATCTCTTGTTTTAAGTAAGAAGCATCCTATGTTTGGAACATAGGGAGAACTACAATTTATATTCATGTATAGAGGACTATTAGCATCTCATTCTTGAATCATAAGGCATCTCTTGTTTAGAGCAAGAGATATACTATTTTTTTCCAAGGAGAGTACAACAGTTTATAGTCATGTAGATAAGACTATTGTCATCTCATGCTTGGTGCATAAGGCATCTATTGTTATGAGCAATAGGCATCCTATGTTTGGAACATAGAGAGAACTATAGTTTATAGTCATGTAAAGAGAACTATTTGCATCTCATTCTTGGAGAATAAGGCATCTCTTGTTTAGCGCAAGATGCATCCTATGTTTGTAACATTGGGAGTACTACATTTTATAGTCATCTAGAGGGGACTATTGGCATCACATGATTGGAGCATAAGGAATCTTTTGTTTTAATCAAGAGGTGTCCTATGTTTTGAAAATAGGGATCACTAAAGTTTGTAGTCATGTAGAGATGACTATTGACATATTATGCTTGGAGTATAACGCCTATGTTGTTGGGAGAAAGAGGAATCCTATGTTTTTCACATGGGGAGCACTATGGTTTATAGTCATGTGGATTTGACTATTGGCATCTCATGCTTAGAGCATAAGGCATCTCTTTTTTGGAGAAAGAGTCATCCTATGTTTGGAACTTAGGGAGAACTACAGTTTATAGTCATGTAGAGAGGACTATTCACATCTTATACTTGGAGCATAAGGCATATCTTATTTGGAGCAAGAGTCATCCTATGTTTTTCCCATGGGGAGCACTACAATTTTAGTTATGTAGAGAGGACTATTGGCATCTCATGGTTGGAGCATAAGGAATCACTTGTTTGGAGAAAGAGTAATCCTATGTTTGTAACATAAGGAGAACTATAGTTTATAGTCATGTATAGAGGACTATTGGAATCTCATGCTTAGAGCATAAGGCATATCTTGTTTTGAGTAAGAGGCATCCTATGTTTGGCACATAGGGTGGACTAAAAGTTATTGTCATTTAGACAAGACTATTGGCATTTTATGCGTGGAGCATAAGGAATCACATTTTTGAAGCAAGAGTCATCCTATGTTTGGAACATAGGGAGAACTATTGTTTATTTTCATGATGAGAGGACTATTGGCATCTCATGCTTTGAGCATAAGGCATCTCTTGTTTGGAGGAAGTGGAATCCTATGTTTTGAACATAAGAAGCACTACAGTTTATAGTCATGTAGAGAGGACTATTGGCTTCTCATTCTTAGAGCATAAGACATCTATTGTTTGGAGCAAGCGGCATCCCATGTTTGGAACATAGGTTGGACTAATGTTTATAGTCATGTAGAAAGAAATATTGGCATCTTATGCTTGGAGCATAAGGCATATCTTGTTTGGAGCAAGAGGCATCCTATGTTTGGAACATCGGGAGAACTACAGTTTATAGTCATGTAGAGAGGACTATTGGCATCTCATTCTAGGAGAATAAGTCATCTCTTTTTTAGAGCAAGAGGTATCCAATGTTTGGAGCATGGGGAGGAATATCGTTTATAGTCATGTAGAGAGGACTATTGGCATCTCATGCTTGGAGCATAATGCATATTTTGTTTGGAGAAAGACGCATCCTCTGTTTGGAACATAGGGAGGAATATAGTTTATAGTCATATAGAGAGGACTATTTTCATCTTATGCTTCAAGCATAAGGAATCTCTTTATTGGAGAAAAAGGAATCCTATGTTTGGAACATAGGGAGCACTACAGTTTATAGTCCTTTAGAGAGGACTATTGGCCTCTCATTCTTGGAGGATAAGGCATCTCTTATTTGGAGAAAGATGCATCCTATGTTTGGAACATATGGTGGACTATAGTTTATAGTTATATAGATATTACTATTGTCTTCTCATGCTTGGAGCATAAGTCATATCTTGTTTGGAGCAAGAGGCATCCTATGTTTGGAACATAGGGAGCACAACATGTTCTAGTCATGTATAGAGGACTATTGGTATCTCATGCTTGGATCATAAGGCATCTCTTGTTTGGAGCAAGAGACATCCTATGTTTGGAACATAAGGTGTACTACAGTATATAGTCAAATAGATAGTACTATTAGCATAATATTCTTAGATCATAAGGAATCTCTTGTTTGGTGCAAGAGGCATCCTCTATTTGGAACATAGGGATCTCTATAGTTTATAGTCATGTAGAGAGGACTATTGGCATCTCATGCTTGAAGCTTAAGAAATCTCTTATTTGGGGAAATAGGCATCCTATGTTTGGAACATAGGGAGAACTACATTTTATAGTCTTGTAGATAGGTCTATTGGAATCACATGCTTGGAGCGTAAGGCATATTTTTTTTAGAGCAAGAGGCATCCTGTGTTAGGAAAATAGGGAACACTACAGTTTATAGTCATTTAGAGAGGAGTATTGGCATCTTATGCTTGGAGCATAAGTCATCTATTGTTTGGAGCAAGATTAATCCTCTGTTTGTCACATAGGGAGTAATACAGTTTATAGTAATATAGATAGGACTATTGGCACATCATGCTTGGAGAATAAGGCGTAACTTTTTTAGAGCAAGAGACATCCTTTTTTTTGGAACATAGGGAGCACTACTGTTTATAATCATGTAGAGAGGACTATTGGCATCTCATGTTTGGAGTATAACGCATCACTAGTTTGGAGAAAGTGGCATCCTATGTTTGGATCATAGGGAGAACTATAGTCTATTGTCATCCAGAGAGGACTATTGGCATCTCATGCTAGTAGCATAAGCCATCTATTATTTGGAGCAAGTGGCATCCTATTTTAGGAACATAGCGAACACTACAATTTATTGTCATGTAGAGGGGACTATTGGAATCTTATGCTTCGAGCATTAGGGATCACTTTTTTGGAGAAAGATGCATCCTATGTTTTTCACATGGGGAGCACTACAGTTTATATTCATGTAGAGAGGACTATTGGCATCTCATTCTTAGAGCATAAGGCATCTCTTTTTTAGAGCAGGAGCCATCTTATGTTTGGTACATATGGATCACTACAGTTTATAGTCATGTAGAGAGGACTATTGGAATCTCTTCCTTGGAGTATAAGCCATATCTTGTTTGAAGAAAAAGGTATCCTATGATTGAAACATAGGATGTACTATAGTTTATAGTCATATAGATAAGCCTATTGGAATCTCTTTCTTGGAGCATAAGGCATCTCTTGTTTGAAGCAAGAGGCATCCTAGGTTTAGAACATAGAGAGAACTACAGTTTATAGTCATGTTGAGAGGACTATTGGAATCTCATGATTTGAGCATAAGGCATCTCTTGTTTGGAGAAAGAGACATCCTATGTTTGGAACAGATGGTGTACTACAGTTTATAGTCATATAGATATAACTATTTGAATCTTATGCTTGGAGCATAAGGCATATCATGTTTGGAGCAAGAGGCATCCTATGTTTGGAACATAGGGAGCACTACAATTTATAGTCATGTAGAGAGGACTATTGGCATCTCATGAATGGAGCATAAGGCATCTCTTGTTTGGGTCAAGAGGAATCCTATGTTTGGAATATAGGAATCACTACCATTGATAGTCATGTATATATGGCTATTGGAATCTCATTCTTGGAGCATTAAGCGTCTGTTGTTTAGAGAAAGAGGCATCCTATGTTTGGAACATAGGGATCACTACAGTTTAATGTCGGGTAGAAAGGGCTATTGGCATATTATGTTTAGAGCATAAGGCATCTGCTTTCTGGAGCAAGATACGTCCTATGTTTGTCACTTGGGGAGGACTATAGTCTTTATTCATGTATATATGACTATTGGAATCTCATTCATGGAGCATAAGACATCTCTTGTTTGGAGCAAGAGGAATCCTTTGTTTGGAACATAGGGAGCACTGAAGTTTATAGTAATGTAGAGAGGACTATTGGTATATCATGCTTTGATCATAAAAAATCTCTTGTTTGGAGAAAGATGCATCCTATGTTTGGAACATAGGGAGCACTTCATTTTATAGTCATGTTGAGATGACTATTGGAATCTCATGCTTGGAGCATGAGGCATCTCTTGTTTGGAGCATGAGTAATCCAATATTTGGAACATAGGGAGCACTACAATTTATAGTCATGTATATAAGACTATTGTCATATTATGCTTTGAGAATATGGAATCTATTGTTTCGAGCAAGAGGAATCCTATGTTTGTCACATGGGGAGAACTACAGTTTATAGTCAGGTAGACATGACTATTAGCATCTCATGATTGGAGCATTAGGCATCTCTTGTTTGGAGGAAGTGGAATCATATGTTTGGAACATAGGGAGTACTACTGTTTATAGTCATTTATAGAGGACTATAGACATATCATGCTTGGAGTATAAGACATCTGTTGTTTGGAGCAAGAGGCATCCTATGTTTGGCACGTAGGGTGGACTACAGTTTATAGTCATGTATATAGGACTATTGGCCTCTTATACTTGGAGTATAAGGCATCTCTTGTTTTGATCAAGAGGTGTCCTATGTTTGGAAAATAGGGAGAAATGCATTTTATAGTCATGTAGAGAGGCTTATTGGAACTTCATGCTTCTAGCATAAGGCATCTCTTGTTTGGATCAAGAGGCATCCTATGTTTGGAACATAGGTAGCACTACAGTTTATAGTCATGTAGAGAGGACTATTGTAATCTCATTCTTGGAGCATAAGTCACCTCTTGTTTGGAGAAAAAGGCATCCTATGTTTGGAATATAGGGTGGACTACAGTTTATTGTCATGTTGATAGGACTATTGGTATCTCATGCTTGGAGCATAAGGCATCTCTTGTTTGGAGAAAGATGCATCCTATGATTGGAAAATAGGGTGAACTATAGTTTATATTCATGTAGATAGGACTATTGGAATCTCATTCTTGGAGCATAAGGCATCTCTTGTTTGGAGAAAGATGCAATCTATGTTTAGAACATAGGGATCACTACAGTTTATAGTAATGTAGTGAAGACTATTGGTATCTCATGCTTGGAGCATAAGGCATCTCTTTTTTAGAGTAAGAGGCATCCTATGTTCGGAATATAGGGACCACTATAGATTATATTCATGAGGAGGGAACTATTGGAATATTATTCTTGGTGCATAAGGAATCTCTTGTTTGGATAAAAAGGCATTGTATGTTTGTCACATGGGGAGACCACAATTTAGAGTCATGTAGATAGGACTGTTGGCATCTCTTGATTGGAGCATAAGGAATCTCTTGTTTTGAGAAAAAGGCATCCTTTGTTTGGAACATAGGGAGCACTATAGTTTATATTTATGTAGAGTGGACTATTGTCATCTCATGCTTGTAACATATGGCATCTCCTGTTTGGGGAAAGAGGCATCCTATGTTTGGAACATAGGGAGAACTAAATTTTATAGTCATGTAGAGATGACTACTAGAAGCTCATGCTTGGAGTATAAGGAATATCTTGTTTGGACCAAGTGGCATCCTATGTTTGGAAAATTGCGAGCTCTATAGTTTATACTCATGTATAGAAGACTATTGGAATCTTATGCTTAGAGCATAAGGCATCTCTTGTTAGGAAGAAGAGGCATCATATGTTTTTCACATGGGGAGGACTACAGTTTATAGTCATGTCGAGAGGACTATTGGCATATCATTGTTGGAGCATAAGGAATCTTGTGTTTGGGGAAAGAGGAATCCTTTGTTTGTAACATAGGGTGGACTACAATTTATAGTCATGTAGATCAGAATATTGGCATCTTATGCTTGGAGCATAATCCATCACATTTTGGAGCAAGAGGCATCCTATGTTTGTAACATACGGAGAACAACAGTTTATAGATATGTAGAGAAGATTATTGGAATCTCATGCATGGAACATAAGGCATCTCTTGTTTGGATCAAGAGGCATCCTATGTTTGGAACATAGGGATCTCTACAGTTTATATTCATGTAGAGAGGACTATTGGCATCTCATTCTTGGAGCATAAGGCATCTATTGTTTGGTGTAAGAGGCATTATATGTTTGTCACATAGGGAGCACTACAGTTTATAGTCTTGCAGATTGGATTATTGGCATCTCATGCTTAGAGGATATGGAATATCTTGTTCAGAGCAAGAAGCATCCTATGTTTGGAACATAGGGTGCACTACATTTTATTGTAATGTAGAGAGGATTATTGGCATCTTATACTTGGATCATAAGTCATCTCTATTTTAGAGAAAGAGGAATCCTATGTTTGGCACATAGGGTGGTCTACAATTTATAGTTATGTAGATAGGACGGTTTACATCGTATGCTTGGTGTATAAGGCATCTCTTGTTTAGAGAAAGATGCATCCTATATTTCTCACATAGGGAGCACTACAATTTATAGTCATGTAAAGAGGACTATTTTCATCTCGTTCTTGGAGAATTAGGCATCTCTTGACTGGAGCAAGAGGAATCCTATGTTTGGAAAATAGATATCACTACAGTTTATAATCATGTAGAGAGGGCTATTTGCATATTATGCTTGAGGCATAAAGCATCTCTTTTTTAGAGCAAGAGGCATCCTACGTTTGTCACATAGGGAGCACTTCAGTTTATAGTCATATAGAGAGGACTATTTTCATCTCATACTTGTAGCATAAGGCATATATTGTATGGAGAAAGAGGAATCCTATGTTTGGGACATAGGGAACACTACAGTTTATAGACATGTAGAGAGGACTATTGGCATCTTATGCTTGGAGCATAATACATCTCTTGTTTGTAGAAAGATGCATCCTATGTTTGTCACATGGGGAGCTCTACAGATTATAGTCATGTATATAGGACTATTGGCATCTCATACTTGGAGCATAAGTCATCTCTTATTTGGAGCAAGAGGGATTCTATGTTTGTCACATAGGGAGGACTATAGTTTATAGTAATGTGGATAGGACTTTTGGATTCTCATGCCTAGATAATAAGGCATCTATTGTTTGGAGAAATAGTCATCGTATGTTTGTTAGATGGGGATGACTACAATTTATAGTCATGTAAAGAGGACTATTGGAATCTCATTCTTGGAGCATAAGGCATCTTTTGTTTGGAGTGAGAAGCATCCTATTCTTGGAACATAGGGAGCACTATGGTTTGTAGTCATGTATAGAGAACTATTGGCATCTCATGCTTGGAGCACATGACATATCTTGTTTGGAGAAAGAATCATCCTATGTTTGGAACATAGGGAGCACTACAGTTTACAGTCATGTAAAGAGAACTATTGGCATCTTAGGCCTGAAGCATAAGGCATCTCTTTTTTGGAGAAAAATGCATCCTATGTTTTTCACAAGGGGAGACTGCAATTTATATTCATGTAGATAGGACTATTGGCATCTCATGCTTGGAGCATAAGGCATCTCGTTTTTGGGGAAAGATGAATCCTATGTCTGTCACATGGGGAGTACTACAGTTTATAGTCATGTAGATAGGATTATTGGAATCTCATACTAGGAGCATAATGAATCTATTGTTTAGAGAAAGAGTCGTCCTATGTTTGGAACATAGGGGAACTATAGTTTATAGTCATTAGAGACGACTATTGGCATCTCATGCTTGGAGCATAATGCATCTCTTGTTTGGAGAAAGGGGAACCCTATGCTTGGAACATTGGGGGCACTAAAGTTTACAGTCATATATATAGTACTATTGGCTTCTCATGCTTATAGCATAAGGCATATCGTTTTGGAGTAAGAGTCATCTAATGTTTCGAACATAGTGTGGACTACAGTTTATAGTCATGTAGATAAGACTATAGGCATCTTATTCTTAGTGCACAAGGCATCTTTTGTTTAGAGCATGTGGCATCATTTGTTTGTCACATAGGGAGTAGTACTATTTATAGTCATGTAGAGAGGACTATTGTTATCTCATGATTGGATCATAGGGAATCTCTTGTTTGGAACTAGAGGAATCCTATGATTGTAACATATGTAGAACTACAATTTATAGTCATGTATAGAGGACTATTGGCATCTCATGCTTGGAGCATAAGGCATCTATTGTTTGGAGAAAAAGGCATCCTATGTTAGGCACATAGGCTGTACTAGAGTTTATAGTCATATAGAGAGGACTATTGGGATCTCAGGCTTGGAGCATAAGGCATCTCTTTTTTGGAGAAAAAATGTATCCTATGTTTGGAACATAGGGAGCGATACTGTTTATAGTAATGTAGTGAGGACTATTGGAATATCATTCTTGGAGTATAAGGCATCTCTTGTTTGTATTAAAAGGCATCCTTTGTTTGGAACATAATGAGAAATACAGTTTAAAGGTATGTAGAGAGGACAATTGGAATCTTATTCTTGGAGAAAAAGGCTTCTCTTTTTTAGAGCAAAAAGAATCCTATGTTTATCACCTGGGGAGACTATTGTTTATAGTTATGTTGATAGGACTGTTGGAATCTCTTTCTTGCAGCATAAGGCATATATTGTTTTGAGCAAGAGGCATCCTATGTTTGTAACGTAGGGAACACTGCAGTTTATAGTCATGTGGAGAGGACTATTGGAATCTCATTCTTGGAGCATAATACATCTCTTGTTTAGAGAAAGAGGCATACTATGTTTGAAACATAGGGAGCACTACAGTTTATATACATGTAGATAGGGCTATTAACATATTATTCTAGGAGCATAAGGCATATCTTGTTTGGAGTAAGAGTCATCCTATGTTTGTAACATAGTGAGAACAATAGTTTATTGTTATTTAGAGTGGACTATTTGCATATCAGGCTTGGAGCATAAGGCATCTCTTGTTTGGGGAAAGAGGCATCGTATATTTGAAACATAGGGAGAACTACAGTTTATAGTCATGTAGAGAGGAATATTGGCATCTACTGGTTGGAGAATAAGGAATCTCTTGTTTGGAGCAAGATGCATCCTATGTTTGGAGAATAGGGAGAACTGTAGTTTATAGTCATGAAGAGAGGACTATTGGAATCTCTTGATTAGATCATAGGGATTCTCTTGTTTGGAGCAAGAGGCATCCAATGTCTGGAACATAGGGAGCACTATTTTTTATAGTTATGTAGAGAGGACTATTGGCATCTCATGCTTGGAGACTAAGGAATATCTTGTCTGGAGGAAGTGGCATCCTATGTTTGTCACATGGGGAGCATTACCGTTTATAGTCATGTAGAGAGGACTATTGGCATCTCATGCTTGGAGCATAAGGCATCCCTTGTTTGGAGAAAAATTCATCCTTTGTTTGGAACATAGGGAGCACTACAGTTCATAGTCATGTAGAGAGCACTATTGGAATCTCATGCTTGGAGAATAAGGAATCTGTTGTTTGGAGCAAGAGGCATCCTATGTTTGGCACATAGGGTGGACTGTAGAGTATAGTCATGTAGATAGGAATCTTTCCATCTTTTTCTTGGATCATAAGGCATGTCTTGTTTGGAGAAAGAGGCATCCTATGTTTCGAACATAGGGAGCACTATAGTTTGTATTCATGTAGAGAGGACTATTTGCCTCTCATGATCAGAGCATAAGGCTTATCTTGTTTGGGGCAAGAGTCATCCTATGTTTGGAACATAGGGAGAACTAAAATTTATAGTCATGTATATAGGACTATTGGAATATCATTCTTGGAGCAAAAGACATCTCTTGTATGGGGAAAGTGGCATCCTATGTTTGTCACATGGGGAGCACTACAGTTTATAGTCATGTAGAGAGGAATATTGACATCTAATTCTTAAAGCATAAGGTGTCTCTTGTTTGGAGAAAGAGGCATCCTATGTTTGGAACATAGGGATCACTATATTTTATAGTCATGTAGATAGGACTATTGGCATCTCATGCTTGGAGTATGAGTAGTCTCTTGTTTGGAGCAAGAGGCATCCTATGTTTGGTATAGAGTGTGGACTACCGTTTATAGTCATGTAGATAACACTATTAGCATCTTATTCTTAGAGAAAGAGGCTTCCTATGTCTGGAACATATGGTGACTACAGTTTATGTTCATGTAGATATGACTATTGGCTTCTTATGTTTGGAGTATAATGCATCTCTTGTTTGGAGAAAGAGGCATCCTATGTTTTGAACATAGGGAGCACTACATTTTATGTTCTGTTGATGCTCCTTTCCATCACAGAGTCCAAATTAATGGAAAAGTGGGAAACCTTATTCACAACGAGGGTCCCCCTTTGAAGAAAATCAAAAAAAATGACGAAGGCATGGACTAGGAGCCCATTTAGAGTGAGGCGTTCAAGTAACATGCACGCCGCACAAGGCACTTGTGCGCTACTTTTGGGTCGCGTAGATACTTGTGCGCCCTAATTGATTTTTTCCCAAGGTGCATGGTGCCCTATAAATATCCCATGTGGGTCCCCATTTCTATGAAGTATTTTTCCAGAAGTCAAATTCAATCTCTAGTCACCCAAGTCTTCAACTCAAATCTTACGAATGCTTCTAAGGTAACTTTTTACCTATAATAGAAGACTTGATGGAGTATAATAAGGACTAAGTTTTTAGAATTCATCAACACTTGCACACCTAAGTGTCCAAACCTCCTTTAAAATGGAAACACGTGCACACCGCCCTACCCTTTGGATGAAACTTGCGCGCCACCCTTGTGGAAACATCTTAGGATAATACTTAAGGCATGCGTTAAGTCTTTCCCAAGTATTACCCTATAGATACTTTGTCGCCCAGGTGAGCCCATGCCGCGTAAGAACACTCTGTGTGGCCATGAATTGCACACCAACATCATTTGTGTGCCTCTCTACCATTCACCTATCCTCTTCAAGATATTAGCCCTCGAACCCCTTTTAAAATCCATTTATGGCATGGATCCTTTGTTGGCTTCCATATCTGAAAAGATTTCTGTGAGAACCTCTCTCAAAACCTCCTGACTTACACTATGGTTAGATCAAGATATTAGCCCTCGAACCACTTTTCAAATCCATTTATGGAATGGTTCCTTTCTTGGATTCCTTGTCTCAAAACAATTCTGTGAGAACCTCTCTCAAAACCTCGTGACTTACACTAAGATTAAATGTTTCCTCCATATAACCTCATCCTTTAAGATGATAAGATCCTTTAATTTGGGAATCCTCTTCAGTAGTAAGCCCCAAGTTCTATTAAACCGGGCCACCTTCTCAAGAGTAATCCCCAGTCAAATTTTCCTTTAACATTGGGCCTCCTCCTCAAGAGTAAGCCCCAAGTTATAAGTCCCATTTTAATTTGGGAATCCTATTTAGGAGTAAGCCCCAATATTAATTTTTTTTATTTTGGCCTCCTTGGGAATAATCCCCAATTATAATCCCCTTTTAATTTGGGTGTCCTTATTAGGAGTAAGCTCTGGGTTAAAACTCCAAATCTCCATAATGTACAAATACCTTTATGGACCCCGCTCTTGGGCTTCATTCCTGAAGTATGTCCTGGTCTTCATCTACTTGGGCAGTCATACATACGTAAGCCCCACATCATTTCTTGTGACTGCATCTTTTGTGTCACAATCTTTAGATTTTCTGATACCTCTAGTTTCTCACACCGAGCAAGACTTACATGAGATTATAGTGTAAAATTAATCACGACATCTCTTTTTGAGCTGTTAACCATCCATAATCCCCATATTTCTTCACCCGAACTATGTGGACTTTGATCTCTACCTTAAAAGTAGAGTACATAGGAAGCCTTTAAAGGTTCAATCCCATTATTCATTAATTATTTTCTATCCCATATGACGTTAAACTATATCCTTATTATCAATCTACAAGGGTTCTGATTCCTTTTTAACAAGGATACATAGGTATCCCATCTGTGGGTACGATCCCAACTCTGAAATAATCCCTATCCTTATGAATGACAATAAACTTCAAGTGCCCCACTGAGTGGCTTCAAAAACAGTATGGTCATCATAATGACTAAGATATTTCTATATAATGTATTGAAGGATATCATTGACTAAAAATATCTAATACATAAGGATGATTATCCATTTATGAAGAACCTCAAATAAATACTAAGGATTCTCTAAATCCCATACATATTAATCATCGATTACCAAATCTATAGAAAAACTCATTTTCATGCTTGGTGAATTAATAAGGATTTGTGAACATAACATAAATCTATTAGAGAGTCTCTAAGTAGGAAATAATTCCCCCCCAAATGGTGTGATGAGCCTGACCTCCCATCCTCTCGACCAATGAAAATTATTAAGCCTCATCAGTCTATAAATAATGAGCTCCTACCTTTGGAAGGTGGGTCCAAATGGATATAGAATCATTGGGTGTTTCTGGTTCTACGAATAAAACCTTTAGGAACCGATTGGAAAGTTTGAACCTTAAGCAAACAAGGTCATCCCCATTTCTAGATGAAACAAAAAATGGTGAACCCGACGTGAATCCTTAACCAAGTTAAATGATGTTTTACTTATTTGTTAGGCCCCTATTAAACTCAATATGAGTACCAACAAAGCAATCAATAACATCTGTGATCATCCCAAAGATGTAGTCTGGCCAGACTTATCTTGATTATGTCTGCTATATAAAACAGGCATTGTTTCTCAAAATATCTCAACAACACAAAATGGATTTTTTATGGTTCACACCTGGGAATGCCTCGACCGCTAATCATGTAGGATCCTCGTCTACTCTGAGAAAGAAATCACCTAATCAGCGTCTTCAAAACTGGGTCTCAAATTCATTGGTGTGGGAATACCATCAATACGGCACCATCCTAACTCTGGAGGCCACTCGACAAGCCCTCCCAGTTAACAACTCGCCCTGGTTGTCCGGACAGCGACGACTAGTGGTCAAGAAGTAGGTGGTGCCAACCACCATCTCCAATCGTTTTCTGTCTTTATCCCCGAAACGCAACATCCAGTCCCTCCCATATTATATGGAGGTGAATCAAGAGGTCACTAAAGGCATCAGTTCAGGAATACATGAGTCCTTCCTGAGGACTCCCACCAACAATCGCCACTAGACTAGTGTGGTAGTGCACCCTCAACATGATGGGGGTATCTTCTCTAGGCGTTCAGCTCAGGTTCCTCAAACCCAAGCATATAAGAAGAACCATCAAAGTTAAAATTCAGCCAACTGGGAGCAGGTTATTACCTCTGCACCCTCCAAAGAAGTCCATCAACCTAACTTGATGACAATCAATGAATGAGCATATACACTCATCCATCCAAATTTCACTACCCAATAGACTCATCTGGAAGTAACACACCAATCCTGCCAGGAAATTCTGCCATAGTACTATAGGCTGGCACATACACCTGTTTATAAATCATCATCCAGTCAGCAGGATCATCTGACTGCATCCAAAGAAGCCCGCCAACCAAATTTGGTGACAACCTATAAACATGCACATACACCTGCTTACACTCATCAATTCTTCCAGTAGTCTCTTCTACAAGTATTGAAGGAATTTTATCAATCATATTCATTGGATAACAATCAATAGGCATAAACACCTTCAATTCATAAAGCTAACCAACAGTCTCGTTTGGTAGCACCTAGAGATGTCAATTGGATTGTTCCAATGATAACCAGGAGGCAGACACAACTTTATTCCCCCACACGTGAGTACTATCAAAATTCACTGCCAAGAAAAAGAGGACATGAGTAGGAACACACACCTACTACAAACACTGAATGGACGTATATTCTCATTCTGGCAGCTGAAGTCACCAAGCTCATTCGGACAATGGTGCAAGAGTATAAGCAAATCCCTTCCCATATTCTGGATACCTCTCAGAATATTATAACATCTTCAGCAACACCACAGGGAAAGAAACATAGATCTATCCCAATTAGTGGAGTGACTCATCAACATGTCACTCCAGAGTAGATACACACCTCTGTTCCAATCCAGGAGGGTCGTGGGGCATACTTTCCCATGTCATATGGACAATCAAGTCGGGCACATACACCCAATTTAAATGGAGATAGTCAGCCTAACCTGACCAATTATTTTGATTAGGCACATACACCTTCCCATAATAACCACTTTTTTCAACAAGTTGTTTCCAAAATGTGTAATAAGGCATCCAGAGAAAAGACCCATCCAACATAGTTAAAAAATAAATATCCAATCTGAAATAAGGCATTTCTCAATGCTGGAGTTTTTAAAGCCCTCGGACAATTATCTGTTGCATCTCAAGATTCTACTCTTTCATTTCCAAATTCTAGAAATAACAACAAGAATTCTAAGGGTCTTTATTAGACACTTCCTTATCAAGGCTTGCTTAATGAAAATTCAGTCAATCTCGAAGAATCATCTTCCGATAAGATCCATGATAACCCTCAATGTGTCCAAAATACCAAGGAGAAAAAGGTTTCATCTTTTTCTATAACAAACCATTATGGTCCTCCCCACGATGGTGGATTTATCTGTGAAAGTCCTCTCCGTAGTAGTAATTCACATTGCCTGGAAAATTATTAAATGGAAAATGTAGTAATGAGATATCCATCTTATCTTGAAGCACTTGAAAATTCAAATCCACTCATGTCTGATGCCTTACCACTAGCAGGTGAAATACTTTCTCAATCAGAATATAGCCCGGTCTGTAGGTCATTCTCCAAACCACCCCTATGTTGTTCATCTTCTAATTTGATAAATGAATTATCTACCAATATTATTGAATCTGATGAAGAAACAAAGAAGAACCATCTTTGGTCCAATCAGGTAGAATAATCTTTATCAAATGACAAAGAGGAAGTGCTAAATATGAGAAAACAATTGGAAAAAGGTGAAGTACCAGTCACGTTTTGGCCTTTGGCTGACTCTCAGTATGATATTCCCTAAACGTTGACATAAGATTGTATTCACGATATTCGTCTCAACATATGGAAAACATTTTTTCACTTAAAAGAGAAAATATTATCTTATGATGAATATAAAAATCATGTTAAGGTTATAGAAGTGTTGCAACAATAAATTGACTTGGCATCTCTCTCAGTTTCCTGACATCCAAAGGATGAAAAGCAGCATAGATCCCTTCAGCGTACATGCCTTGGCGCATTAAAAAGGTTGCACCAGTTAATTTTCAATGCCCCATCTGGTATTCAAATTAGGGGATGGGGTGTTCATGGACCATTGTATTTAACTATGCTATCTAGTCAAAAAAGCCCTCCAAGAGTGGTCTCGTGCAATGTTATTGCCCATGGCTGGCCACATCTAACTGGTTTTGTCTATAATACAAAAATTGATAAGAACATGCCTCAACTAGTTCTTCCCAAAGTCAAGTATATAAAGAAAACGTTGTAGAATTACTCTTGCATCAAGATAATGAGAATATCAAATAGGCTTATCATTTAGAGCATGCGCATCATCAGGTGACATAGGTGTCAGAAATAATCCAACAGTCATCTGAGCCAGGTGATTTGAGTGGATGTCGGATGATGCATCCGGCCAATTTCTGGACTAAAATCCTAAAAATTTGGGGATATTTTAAGAAAGTTTCAGATGCAGATGCTTAGGAGAAACCTCAGCTTTCCAGGATGGGGACTCTTTTAATCCAACCCTTGGGATCAACAGGCAAGATTCGAGGAGTTGGGTAGAAAAAATAAGAATATCCCCAATCCACTAGATTGGGGACTTTTTCAAATTCCCAATCTCTTCCTTAGTGAAATTTATTCTTCTCTAGATTAGGGAAGAAGCCACAAGAGGAACACAAGTCTGAATTATCAGGAAATTCCCTCCAAATTACGGTTCATCAAGAAGTTCCTGAGGGATGAACCAAACAAAAGGCAATGTCTCATAAAGGACATGGAAAAAGATAGTATCACAGAAACGCTAACAGAAGTGCTACAATGTGTTATGCATCAATTAATGTCATCAATGTCGTTGTCATTGATCCCCTAGAACATTAGGTTCACTCAGAGGAATCAGATGAAGAAGTTTCTGTTCAAGAGGTTGTATACGCAGAAAAAAATGAAGAAGGTGTGCGTACCCAAAATCAAAGGCTTACCCAAAATCTAGGTATGCTATCAAATATACACCCCCCCCCCTCTCTTAAAGGCATAAAACAAGGGGAAAGGAAAAAAGTCAGGTTACATTCCACCCTAACTTTTTAGAAGGCCAATAATTCCCATTAGAGGAAAGATTTGCACATTAAGAAGAAGAAATTAAAGAGTTAAGTATGTTAAATGTAGAACTACTTCAAGGTAGTCTTCCTCCTAATCATGCTGGAGTTAATAAATCAAGAGAATTTGTTATAGCCATTGGGATGGATCAAGAATATTCCTATTTATAAGTATACCCTCACAGGTCCAATCCTTTAGGTCATACGCGACAGAAACTGGAAATACTACCATTAGTGGCAGTACCGGTCACCACACCCGTCCAAACTCCAGTTGTTGCACCTGCTCAGGTCCAAGATCAACCAGATATTTCTCAAACATTAATAACTACAATTGAGTCATTAACAACTCAGTTGGAATCTATGGAAGGATGACTTGAAAAAGTTCAACCAAAAAAGAGAGCATACCCTGAATGGGTGGATGCAATTCCTCCCCCATCAAATTTTGTGAATACCACATTCCCAATTTTTAATGCTTCGAGAGAACCAGAACTACACATAACACATTTTGTTTCTTGTTTTGATCCTATGATGGGAACTCCTCAATAACAAGAAGAAATTAAGCTCAGGTGTTTTGTGTAGTCATTACAAGGACCTGCTTTTGTCTGGTATACAAGTTTGTAATCTCTGTTAATTACTGGGTGGGAAGATCTCCGTCAAAAATTCCTTCTCAATTTAGCTCGACATTAACAAAGACAACAGTTTTTTATCTTACCAATTGTAAAAAAAGGTAAAATGAAAGCGTTTTGGATTTCATTGCTCGCTGAAAGGGATTAACATATTCCTTAAGTTTAGCACTCCCTAAAGAAGAGTTTCTGCCAATATGTGTGGAAAATCTGCGTGATGAATTGCGCATACCATTGATCCCTGTGAAATAGATAGGAGGGTTTTGACACCTTACTTCAATCGCTCATAAAATAGAAGATTCACTTATACAGACTAAGGCTAAAACTCCTGTAATTCCATTAGTTACAAGAAGGAGAATAGGAAAGGCAGAAGCTTCTATAGTTACACTTAAACAAGCACCTGTACCTACTTCCACTTCAAAACCTTCATCATATTGAAGGGATTTACCTTCTGAGCATCAATAAAAATGGCCACCTAGTCAAGATGATCAAATAGATCAAAAGAGGAAAAATATTGAGAATTTAAAGAACAAAGTTTACTCTTTCCAGAATGAAAAAGTTCCTGGTTACTTCATCTCGGCTCTGGAAAATAATATGGTTCAGTTACCAAGGAACAAAAGGCCGAACAAGGAAGGAGATGAAGACATCACCAACTATTACATGTTTCATCAGATGTTGTGGCATCCCATTCCAGAGTGTTTTTTCTTTGAAGACCTCCTACAAAAGATGGTGGACTCAGGACAAGTAAAATGGAAAGGTTCTTCAGCCCGGGAAGCATGTGTTACTACTACTCATCCAGAGGAAGAAGGAATGTGGCACGAAGTCAAAAGTAAAAATGCACAGAAATATGATTATTGAATGGTCAGAAAAATAATCAACCGAACTCATGCAATTTTACGAACGCAATTGAATCAACCAGTTGCATTATCTACTATTTCTTCCATAATAAATCCCCCTTCATGAGAAGGAAAATCCTCAATGAAGCGACATAATTTGAAGAATGAAGAGAAGCCAGAATAAGACGAGCTCATGTCAAAGCCCAAGTTGTCTTCGAATCTGGAAGATTTTATGCCATCTACTTCAAAAGCACAGGCAACGCCCCACCAAACAGCACAGCCTGAACTGGTTCATCAAGCATAATCTTCATCAGATAAAGAATTGATCCTTGGTTCTGTTAACATGATTCATTTAACGAATCACTATGCCAATGATAGTTTCGATCATGATGAGCCTAAGTTCCATGTATCTAAAAAAAGAATTATAGGAAGAGACAGAGGTCTATGATACAAGGGTAGACGTGGATATTCCAGAAGCCACTATTTTAATCCTACTCATACCAGAACTGTGTATGCGGTAGAAACTTGTGGAAAATCCCTTCAGCGGGCTCAAAAGGAACCAGAATGTTCTTCCACTCATGTAAGATTCATTCCTTACACAGTGATTTTTTAGGACCAGTTAGAGGTTACACCTTATTCCTCTCATCAAATAGATTGACCTAGTCGGTCTAATCTACTGAAGCAAGGAGTGTTTCCAATTCCTGCCCTGATATGAGATGCATCTACTACCAAAGCATCCACATCCAAGGATCCTAAAAAACCACATTTTCCTAATGGGAAACACAGACCTTTGGACAAAAAGTATGATGTCTTGAAACATCTGGCCCAAGTATCGGCCATGTTATCAATTCTGGATGCCTTGAATCTATCAAAAGATCTTTGGGAGGCTCTTGTTGAGGCGTTTTTAAGTCCTCAAGAATTAGAAACTGAAATTGATGTGGTTTAGGTCTACCATATAGAGAATGATCCTGCTAAATGCCATGCGGTGATATCTTTTCCAGATGAAGATGAAGATGATGTTGTACATAGACATATCAGACCATTAAATCTATCTGGAAACGTCAATGAAATAGACATATGACGAGCTTTCATTGATAATGGATCAGGACTCAACACCATTCCAATTCGTACACTTTGTCGACTAGGCCTCACTGAATCTGATTTATATCTTTTTACTTTGATGTTTCAAGGATATGATAATAATGAACAAGAACCTCTGGGTGAAATAACACTCAGAATTCAGTTTGGAGACCTTGTGTCTAATTCAGATTTCATTGTTGTTCGTCTAGACACCGCCTTCAACATTTTGCATGGAAGAGTATGGAAACATAAACGTGTGTTTGTAACTTCACCATACAATCAATGTCTCAAATATTACTTAAATGGTCAGATTTGGACATTTTATGGTGACACGGCCCCATTCAAAATGTGTGAATCTCAAAAAAATTGAGGCAGATTTTTATCACAAGGAGGGAAAGGAAAAATCTACGGCAAATGGGGTCACCAGAATTAGCTCTCCAAATGGTTTGGAAAAGATTCCAGTAAAACCATTCATACATTTGAGTACATATTATGTGTTGACTATCAGTCAAATTTATAGGATAGACCTTAATCCAAACACTCTTATGGAAATTCCATAATGTCAATAACAAAAATCAAGCCAGACAACATGGCAGAAATTGTTGATTCTCCAAACAGTGATGATAACTTAAATGGAGATGTATTCATTTCATCCAATGAAATACAACAATCCTATGCTTCATCAACCAGACCATAAGAATTTATAGCAATACCAAATGAAAAAAATGATGTCGATTCTCTATCCATCATCTTCTCCCTATCTCCCCTGGAAGACCCTTCATCGTCAATAGGGTAAGAAATGGTAGCCTCTTATTCAAGATGTTAAAATTTTAATTTCTTCCATGACCATGAAAATTTTGTTTTGTCATCTACTATGCAAGTAGAAAGAGAATTAGTATCACATATTGAAGAAGAAGAGGAAGATATCAGGGATGCTCCTCCAGCATTTGAAGAGGGTATCTCTACCAATGTGGATGAACTCAGAGAAATAAATCGGGTTACCAATGAAGATCCACACCCCGCTTTAATTAGTGAATCTATGACTCTTGAAGACCAATAAATTTATACTTCATTTCTAAAGAAAAATTGAGATTCATTTTATTAGAATTATACAGAAATTCCAGGTCTTGATCCTGATGTTGCCACTCATCATTTGGGTTTTCCAGAAAAACATCGAGGATTCAAGCAAGCTACATGAAGAACACACCAACTTATTCCTCCAAAATTGAAGCTGAAGTTGATATTATTATCAAGGATAACTTCATTAGAGAAGTTCAATATCCCAAATGGATGGTTAATATTGTCCCATGTGAAAAAGAACAATGGAAAAATTAGAGTTTTCATTGACTTCAGAGATCTTAATCGGCATTCTCCCAAGGATGATTTTTCAGTTCTGATCACAGAACTCTTAATTGATGCAACAACTGGCTATGAGGCTCTTTCCTTCATGGATGGTTACTTTGGATAAAATCAAATATGAATGGACCAAGAATATGATGAGTCTACAGCCTTCATAGCTCCTCAAGGTGTGTTTTTCTATCAGGTAATTCCCTTTAGCCTGAATAATGCTGGTGCAACATATCAACGTGACATGCACCATATATTCAAACCCTTTTTAGGGAAATTTTTTGAATATTTTGTGGATGATTTGGTGGTTAAATCTAGAAAACATTCTGATCACTTGTTCGATCTAGAAATCATATTCAACAAACATCAACAACTCAATTTGAATATGAACCCCTTGAAATGTGCTTTTGGGGTATCCTCAAGAAAATTTCTCGGATTTGTTATATGCCATTGTGGTATCGAAGTTGACCCTGAGAAGAAAAAATCAATCCTTAACATGTCGCATCCTAGAAATTTTATGAAATTAATAGGTCATCATGGACATTTGGCCTATATTTAGTGTTTCATTGCCAATTTGGAAGGCAAGTGTTTACCCTTCACCAGATTAATGAAGAAGGGAGTCACCTACCAGTCTACTAAATAATATCAAGAAGCATTCGATATCCTCAAGAAATATCTCTCGAGTCCACAGGTATTAATGCCACCTGTTAAAGGAAGACCACTTATTCTCTATGTGAAAGCTTTAGATCGATCATTGGGTGCCTTCATTTCCCAAAATAATGATTCTAGGAATGAAAACAACCTTTACTATCTTAGTCGGACTATGCTTGTGGCAGAAAATGATATTTAAGTATTGAAAAGTGCTGCCTAGCATTAATCTTTGTATTTCAGAAATTGAGACACAACCTACAACATCATGAGGTCCTATTGGTATCTCACAATAACCTGCTCAAAATTATACTTAGTCACCATAATTCTTATAGGACATCTGGAAAGGTGGGCAATTATTTTTCAGCAGTTGGATATCCAGTATGTGTCTCAAAAGGAAATAAAAGGCCATGCTCTAGCCAATTTTCTTGCTGAACACCTATCTGTAGAAGATACATCTTTAAATATTGAATTTCATGATGAGGACGTATTCTCTATTCAAGATAATCCTAAAACATGGGAAATTTACTTTGATGGTGCCTCCATAAGTCCAAAAAGGAAGAAAATGGAAGATCCTAAATTCAAAAAAGTGGGGTTTGGAATCGTGCTTATTTCCCCAGAAAAGGTAGTGATACCCTATTCCTTCTTATTGTTGGAAGTCGGTACAAACAATGAAGAAAAATATCAAGCTCTCATTGCAGGCTTGGAATTGGCGCTTTAGTCACTGGTGAATCCCTTGAAGGTCCAAGGTGATTCATATTTGTTAATAAAACTAATCAATGAGGATTATACAATCAGAAAGGAAGAGTTAATCCCTTTGTGTGATTACATTAGAGAGTTAATGATGGAATTTCCCTCTGAACTGACATTTTCTTATATCTTGCGATCACAAAATTCCCAAGATGATGCACTGGCTAATGTAGCCACAGCCCTAGAAGATCCAAATCGGGATGAAACAATCATTAGTATTGCCCATCATCGTATAGTTTCACCTTATGTTCAAATCCAAACAGATGAAATCATTGAAATTAGTCCCATTTCTGAACCATATGGTCATACTACCAGATGGATGACACCTATCAATGAGTACCTTCAAAATGGAACACTCCCACCTGATAGAGTCGGGAAAGAACAAGTCCGGCGACGCATGGTCAATTTTATTCTTTTTAATAGACAATATCACCAAAAAATTCTCTACAAGTAGGGTTTTGATGGAATTATCTTCAGATGTATTGATGGTGAAGAGAAAATGGATGTCATTAATGAAGTACATGAAAGAGTTTATGGTGGCCACCAGTATGGACATAGACATTCTAGTGAAATTCGAAGGCTTGGATACTCCTGGCCTTCAATGATGCAAGATTGTGTTTATTTCACTATGAAGTGTCATTATTTCCAAGTATGTTCCAACATCATTCATCAACCCCCAGAGTTGCTTCATATGGATAAATACTCATGTCCGTTTGCTACATGGGGAATGAATGTTGTAGGACCTTATCCTCCGGCTACAACTAAGCAGTTTAAGTATATTCTTACTACTACTGACTTCTTTTCCAAATGGGTAGAGGTAATACCTCTAAAAGTAGTTAGTACTAAAAGCATTGTTATATTTGTCAAGTCCAACATCATTACCAGATTTGGTGTTCCTCATACCATATTGACAGATAATGGCGCCAACATTTGTTCATCAGACATAAGAAAATTGTATCAAGAATAAAATATAAGATCTAACCATTCATATCAGTATCATGCAATGGCCAATGGTCAAGTAGAGGCTTTCAATAAGATTATTTCAAACAAACTTCAAAAGATGGTGGATAAAGATAATAATTCTTGTCCTGATAAACTTTTTCATGCTCTATGGGGTTATCATACTACCACTCTCACTACTACACGATCAACTCCATATTCATTGGTGTATGGAACGGAAGAAGTCTTGCTTATTGAAGTCCAATTACCTTCTCTTAGAGTCGTCATTTGTGATAAGTTATCTACAGATGAAAAATCTCAAAAGTGATTGGATGAATCGGAATGACTAGATAAAATAATATTGTGCACACTACACCATTTATAAGTCTATCAGAATCGAATAGCATGATGTTTTAATAAAAAAATTCATCTTTGTTCATTCATTCATGGAGAATTGGTATTGGTCCTCATAACCCCAATGATACTGGGAAAGAAGCCTCCAAATCTTGAGCCAAAGTGGGAAGGACCTTACTCAATACATAAGGTCTATTATGATGGAGGTTATTCTTTAATCTCAATGGACGAAGAACTCATTACAACTCCAACCAATGAAAGATTCTTGAAGAAGTATTTTGTGTATCACAAATACAAAAAACTTTCCTTGTTGTAGGACATTAAACTGCATAGCCCCTCTATCGTCCAACATGACCTTAAAATGTGTCCCCTCTATCATCCAACATGAAGTCAAACTGTGCATCGTCTAAGCTGTAGGACGTTAAACTACTAAGCACCCAATGTCCGTGACACATGACATTAAACTATGATCTCCGCATGGAAATTTTTATTTTAAACTTTATTGCCATGCGTGCCTTGGGCCGCTAACCACTCTTAAGTCCCAACATCATCTTCTGGTCATTGTCCTCAAGCACACCCCAATCGCTGAATCCCTCTCAATTGAACTACGCAGACATTGATACTTGCCTCCTAGGATGGGTATGTTGAAAACCTCTTGAGGTTCAAGCCCAAAAACACTTTCTTCACATTGATTCACCTCCATCCCATACGATGTTGATTCGTGAAGCCCCCATCAACCATCTTATTCACATCAGTTCAATTTCATCCTACATGACGTTATACTGTGTACGTCCCATCGTCCTAGCTATATGACGTTAAACTATATAGTCCCCCATTTTCATTGTTGCAAGACATTAAACTGCATAGCAGTGGTCCATGCATATGACCTTAAAATATTTTCACTTTTTTCCTGTGTGAAAAATAAACTACAAAAATCCCTGATACCCTAACTCGAGAGGAATCATCTTTGAAATGGTCTCCAACCATGTCATATTTCAAGAACTATGTATGTCTTGATTCTCATCTTTATGAGATACATAGTGACACCCAAGTTTTTAATCTTGGGTCTAGCCATAATTGCAATAAAGTCCTCTTTACCCTTCATATGTACGAACCAAATCTGTACAAAGTGTATTTCAAGAGCTACATGCAGCTTGATTCCCCTATTCATGGGATATGTAAGAATGCTTGAGCATTCATCGAGTCTTTCCCCTAGCCTTTGAGCATAACCCCAAAATCCACTTTCGGTCCCTTGGCTGAAAATCCCCCCAGGAGTGCATGGTGTGCTATGGAACACCCTGGTCTTTATTCACATTAGGTTTATAACAAATGCAAGATGTGTCTCCCTCACTATGATCCAAGCTCTACGACCCTAAACTAAGATCTTCCATTATCTAGTCCTTCATGACGTTAAACTGTATTTCGAAGACTAGATGTGGCTTGATTCTCATTCTAATGAGATACGTTGTGACATCCAAAATCTCAATTTAGGACCCAGCCACAACATTATATAAATAATATTCATGGTCAGTATTGGTCTATGTATTTCTTTTATACAATGGACAATTCCAATTTTTTTATATTCCTAACCTTAAATACTTCCAAGTCTCTATAACCCTTTTCTTGACTTATGGTCACAAAATGTCTGATACCTGAGAGTTCTTTTGTCTGATTATGCAGCATGTTCCCTTAGGTGGCCTTGCATAAGTTATCTACATAAAAAAACTGTCAGCCAAAAAATACTACTATTTGACTATGCAGCTTATGCCCGAGTTGGCCCTACATAATTCAGCCCCCATAACAGGTTTGTCAAGTAGTGGTAACTTCAATATTAGGAGAAGCCACTTTTGTCCCTATTGGTCTTAATGGAAATATTTAGGGATCTGGAAAAAAAATTGCCATCCTTAACATATTTGTTCTATACTCTTTTTCATGATCTGAAAGTATTAAAGTCTGTGGTTTACATTTTCCTCCATCTTCATATGTTCATAGAAATATGAAATGACCATGGACCTCTTGACCATATGTCGTATAATGTTTCTATCTCTGGTTGTGGTCATATAATTTAAAACCAGAGATACCTTTTTTCTAATTTTTGGGGACATACCTTCATAAAAGTCGCATTCGTTCAATTATTTGACAATTCTGATTGAAAATATCATCTCCATATTCATGTACCTTTCTACATAAATCAGGCTCTATACTTTGGAAAATTTGAATCTCCATAAAACTTTCTTCGTATTTTAGCAATATAAAGTCAAGTTTCTAAGAGTTCTTTTGCCCGACTATGTAGCATGTGCCCTTAGGTGGCCATGCATAAGTTGTCTACATAACAGACCTATCATCCAAAAGATACTACTATTTGACTATGCACCTTATGCCCCAGTTAGCCCTACATAATTCATCCCCCATAACGGGTTTGTCATGTAGTGGTAACTTCATTCTTAGAAAAGACTTCCTCTAATTCTTTTTAGATATTTTCCCATATCATTCCACAAATTAAAAATTTCTCAAGTCACAGTTTACAATCCCCCCCCCTCCATACATGAATATGGTAATTTGTTTCTAAACAAATTATCAAGAATTGTGTCAATATCATCCATTCAGTCAAAGCTATTCAACCTTAAATATTAGCCTTTTTATATTGCAACATACATGACTTTAAACTGCCAATAACAAAAGACATGGTACTTATTAAATTGGGAAACTATAAGGGGTACTCTGAACAAAAATTGAGTCCCAGCTCGCTAAATATACATTTTTTATGATTTAGGAAACATTGAGCAATTAAAAGATGCAATGTTTGTGGGGTTGTTTATATAACCCTAGTAAAAATCAAACTACATTTACTAGGCCCATTAGATTAGGTTTAAATAAGTGTAATTATCAAGAAAATGAAGGTATAGATGATTGAAGATGAACTGTTTTTCATTTTTGAACAAGATTAGAAGAACATCCATAGACTGGAGTCTCTTCTCTATTTTCAAAAATTACAGAAGACTTCCAACATGACTTATAATTTGTTTCACAGCATCCCATGCTTTATCAGTAGCCACTTGAAGTTCATCTACTCGACCAGCTTCACTCTCTTCATCTCGATGAAGTTATTATTTGGAATATTTGATGGATTTTATACAATCTGCTTGGACTTCTTCCAACGAATTTTGAAGTTGTTCAAGTACCCCAGTAACATCATCTAGCTCTTGCTGAAGGCATAACTATTGGAAAATCTTCTCCTTGATATTTTTCTTCAGCTCCTTCAGATTTACAACATGATCAGCCTCTGCTCGGGACACGACATCCTGAAGGTCACTAATATTGGTCAGCAATCTAGCTCTGATCAGGTCTTGATGACACCATTGCTCTTCCTCCCTCCTTCGAATGACTTGTTTCACTGCAACATGGATCTCTTGATATCCAAAACCACCAAGTCCCATCATGATAAACTGAGATGAAGGTCTTGGAATTTTCAAAGGAAGCTCTTCAAGAGGCACCTCATATATTATCTTCCATATATTTTTTCATACCTTACGATGTGAGAATTGGAGCACCTTTTGCACCCCCGGGTCTGATTCAACATCGCTATCATAGGGAGGAACATTGTTTGGGATTAATTCACTTAAGGAAGTTCCTTGTTCTGCACATTTCCTGACCCTGGATGCTTCACCATATGATACTATTTGGGCTGAGGCTGAGGCCTCACCACTATATCTAGCCATTGAAGTTGACAACCTTGTTTGGTAAATTGAAAGTATGGTTAGTTTTAAAGGATGGTAAAAATTGATTGATTGTATTGTAGGTTAAGTAAGATAAAAATATCATCATCTTTTACCTAACAATAGATCAGCAACTTGTGAAGACTCCTCCCAATCTTTCCTAGCATCAGCAGGATTTTCAGGATTGGATTCAGGAGGGTCTGTCGTGTTAAGTTCCGCCTGAGCGAGTGTTTCTACAATAATAGGGTTGACATCAATATCTCCACCACTTTCAAGCATTGTTGGTTCAGAATATTCTTTTGATAGAACTTTAAATTTTTCAAACAAAACATGGTTAGATGTGTAACTATGAAATGATTAACAGAACAAATGATGAAACTCACATCCAGTTGATTCTATAACTGGATCTCAAAAATCTTCTAAATCAGGTGGTAAATTAACATGTTCTAAAATTTTATCAAATGGAATGCCAAGTTTCATCATTTTATCCAATGATGTACTAGATCCTAGGTTACTCTCACCAGTGGTAGCACTCGACAAGTTTTCTTTGTGACTTTCATCTAGCAATCTCTGACCCTAGATAGCATCTTCAAAGACAGTTGTGGGGTCATCTTCGGTGGTTTCCAAATGTTCTGGTGCATGTGTTAAACCTAAAACATCATAGAATGGAAGTCATTTTTTATCTCATTTGAGGTTCTATGATGTATTGATAATTTACCAGAAGTCTTTTCTCTCTTGACATTAGAAATAGGAGCGGTGTTGGGAATAGACACCAGATCATCTGCTCTCAGTATTTCTTCAGGAACATCCATTTCAGCAGGAACTTTTGGCCATTCTACAGCACCCTCTGTTGTACTCTGAGGATGGTCCATCCTTTCCCTTAAAAGGGAAATTGATGAAGCCCATCCAATCTAAAGATGTTTGAGCACTTTTTTCATAAGTTAAGATTCGTGACTACCAGAAAGACTTACCATTATTGATGAAATTTTTGGATGTGGTCTTCTTTCATTGATGCCTTTGCTTCTTGGACTTTTTTGGGTGGTCTGGCGTCATCATCTCAGAAAATAGGTATCAAATACAATAATTCCCTTTCTAACTCCTCATCCATGGATTGATGGCCTCGAGATACTTCGCCTGGATCATGAGGAGATTCAGTGGCTCCAATAGCGGTGCCACCAGAGAAATACCGCGACGAGGGGATATTAGTGGTTCTTTCCTTTGAAAGCTGTAGGATGAAGAATATTATTTCCTTTAATAATAAATCTTTGGCTAAATTAAAATTTCAATGAAAATAGAAATATTATATAATGGAAACTTACATCTTCAGGAGCTACGTAATCACGCCACTCCTCGTATAATGAAGGATCAATCCCCTCAGCGGTACCATGGTCCATCATTTCCTTCACTCGCTTGGTGATAGGAACTGACTCATCAGTGGAATATATGAGCATTTTCAGCTCTTTTATGTAAGCCCTCACTTCATTGGGGTTTCCTCAAAGAATATGTCAGAGGAAGCCTGGAGATTCCCTACTCTAAGGATATGTATCCCTTCTCATAAGTCTATCCAGGTGGTTTCAGCATCACAATATTTACTCCACCATGTTCGAACATCCTCTGGTCATAAATATTTAGAATGTGAACCAGATGGCCATGAAGAGGGTCCTGAAATCCAGGACTTCAACTTCTTCCCAGCTCCTGCAATCATAGATAAAGGATAAGAAAATTAAACTTTTTTCCATTCTAAATAATAAAGACTAAATTTTATCAACGATGTAACTCACCAGAAATCGATGCAGTAGGTCTCTTGACTCTGGAAGGTGGATTATATCTGGCATGAGGCCTCTTTGACACATTTTGAGCCTCATCATACCCATCCAGGGAATCTGATGAATCAGCTGCGGGTGAGGAAGAGTCACATTCCAAATGAAGAGCTTCCTTCCTAATGGTTCTCTTCTTTATCCCCACCCAAGAGACTGGCTTATTTATTACCCCTTTAGGGTATGATGCTACCCAGCTCTTAGCATATCATATAGTCAATCAGCTTGCCGCTTCAACAGATGGTAGATCAAATACCGCCCCAGTCATCTCCATAGATGTCAGCAACCATAATTGACGAGAAACCATTGGATGCTGATCTAACCTGACATGAACTGGAGGGGATAAAATAATTTTCTGCAGACAATTGAATTGATGTGAAAATCTGTATGGAGCATAGGCCTCACATATAATCTCTCTATCAATCCTTGTGGCCAGTGTACCATCTCTACATGCCAGCATATATGCCCTAAACTCCAGGCTGGTTGTTCCATTATCAACAAATCTCCCTATTGGCGGATTTCCATAAGGAAATAAGTGAAACTCCTTGAATATGCTCATCCTTACTTTGATATCATAAGCATTGAGCTATAAAGGAGAAATTCCAGAAAAGGCCTGAACAGACGGACGAAAAGGACTTCTAGGAACCTGTACCCCACATTGTACAACATATGTCCTGAAGTGGGGAGCGATCCATCCCCATAAAACATGGAATGGTCCCACTATTCTTAGAGGAGACTTACCCATATAAACATGAAGTAAGCTCCTATAAATATTTTCCAAAACTGGGGTGGCCAACCCAATCATCATTCTTTCAGCCAGCTTTGCTGCAACGACAATGGTCCCCGTCCTCACGCCTTTTTTCGAATCCCTGACTGGTAAAAGGTAAACACTGAGCCACAAGGCCAAAAATCATGTCGGAAGGGTCTTCACTGGAATTTTTTGGTTCACTTCATTCCCCCACTTATCAAACTCTCCTACTTCCAGAGTTGGCCAAAATGTTCCTGGAGCACCCCCTCTTTTTTGCTCTAGGGAAACTAGTAGGACGAGTGCAGTAAGGTCCCTTCCCTCTCTTCTCAATCAAGAAACATGTCCATACACTCCTCTGAATGAATATCTTTTCTGGAGTGGGTTTTCGTGGTGGTGGTATTCTTAAGCTTGTAGAAAACATTCATTAACTCTCAACCCAAAGCTGAAGTATTCTCCGAATCATTCCACATCACCTTGGGGGGGATGAATTCATCATACATATCTCCCAAAATTGGAGATCCTGAAATCTTGTAGACATCCCACAAAATGATGCCTACTTATCCATGAGTTAGATGGAAAGAATCCATTTCTCGGCTTCAGCGGCTGATTAACTTTGGCACAAAATCATCATTCCTATAGACATATATCTACCCAGCCCAGACAGCTTCATATATTACAGCTCCCTTCAGATCATCGATAAACTCTGCACAGGTTTGTCGCACCCAATATGCCCACATCCAAGTCGGCTTTACACCTCCTCCAGGACAGAAATCCCAACTCTTCTTCCATCCCTTAGATTGGTCCATCTGATAATTTTGTAAAATAAAGGGATAGAAATGTGGCTGCATATCAGGTGCGTGAGGCTTCAGATCTGAAGTACATAGGCTTTGAGGCATTATGTATTCCTTCTCCATTGTCCCAACATTGACAAATGATCCTGCAAGTGAGACATTTGTTGAAGAAAAGTTAGTGTAGGTCTGAAACCAAGAATGAGAGATATAATTCTTTGCCTCTGGAACGTTGACTCCTCACAGATGACCATGGCTAAACAAGGGAAAGTAGATGATATGTGAGAAATTGACATGATATTTCTTCAATTAATTATCCAAATATGGGAGAGTTCTATCATAGATAACTTAATAATCATTGTCGATGATGTTTATCATGTCATCTATTCTCTTCCTGGCCAACTCATTAGCTGATCCAATTATTTTGGGAGCCATTGAATCAGCACAAAGTTCAAACAATCAACATTTAAGTAAGTTTGTTTTGTGAAAGTTTGATGAAGGAAATAAAAAAATGGAAAAGTCATTAAGGCATGCAAGTGAAACAGGTCACGCAAGTTTTGCCACCCTAGTCTTGGCGCGCAAGTCAAATACCTTCTGCAGAAGCACGACACAATCTAGAAGGGTGATTTTTCAAAGACAGATGCACCTTTCACGATAAGAGATCAATTTTATGAAAGCTGAATAAGTTTTCATGGGAATAAGACTATATATATAGGCGATCCAGACCACCTGTGCGCCATACTTTCATGCCCTAGCATCTGCACGCCGATCTTGCATGCCACAGACCCATGATTTCTCCGGCTTTACCTCAGAGCCAAATCCTCTTTCCTTTTTGGATCCAACTCTGATGGGGGACATTTTTTAACACTCTTTACCTTCACTGAGTCCAATGGAATGGAAAAGGGGAATACCTTACGCACAAAGAGGGTCACCCTTTGAAGAAAATCAAAAACAATTGATGAAGTAATGAACTAGGAACCCATTTAGAGTTAGGCGTGCAAGTAACTTGCGTGCCATGGAAGGCACTTGCGCTCCACTTATGGGTCGTGTAACTACTTGCGTGCCCTATTTTATTTTTCTCCCAAGCTGCGTGGTGGCCTATAAATTGCCCTTGTGGGCCCCCATTTCCAGGAAAGATATTTTCAGAAGTCAAATTCAAGCTCTGGTCACCCAAGTCTTCAACTCAACTCCTCCAAAAGCTTCTAAGGAAACTTTTTACCATGAATGGAAGACTTGGAATAGTAGAATAAGGCCTAAGTGTTTATAATTCATCAAAAATTGCATGCCTAAGTGTCCATCACTCCTTAAAAATGGAAAAACTTGCATGTTTCTCTACCCTTTGGATGAAACTTGCACACTGCCCTTTTTGAAACAACTTAGGATAATACTAAATGCTTGAGTTAAGTCTCACCCAAGTATTACCCTACAGATCCTTCATCGCCCAGGTGAACCCATGCCATGCAAGTACACTTGTGTAGCCAAGACTTCCATAGTAACTTCATTTGTGTGCCTCTCCCCTATTTACCTCTCATCTTCAAGATATTATCCCTCGAACCCCTTTTCAAAGCCCTTTATGGCGTGGTTCCTTTGTTGGATTCATTATCTAAAAGGAATTCTGTGAGAAAATCACTCAAAACCTCGTGAATTACACTACGCTTAGACGTTTCCTCCATATAACCTCATCCTTTAAGATGAGATGATCCATTAATTTGGGAATCCTCTTCAAGAGTAAGCTCTATGTTCCCTTAACCTGGGCGTCCTTCTCAGGAGTAATCCCCAGTCAAAATTTCCTTTAACGTTGGGCCATCTTCTCATGAGTAATCCCCAAGTTATAAGCCCCCTTTTAATTTGGAATCCTTATCAAGAGTAAGTCTTGATCTTAATTTCTTTTGATTTGGGACTTTTTCTTAGGAATAAGCCCCAATAATATTTCCCTTTTAATTTGGGCCTCTTTCTCAAGAGTAAGCTCCGGGATAAACTCCAAATCTTCATAAAGTAAAAATACCTTTATAGACCTTTCTCTTGGGCTTCTTTCCTGAAGTAAGTCATGGTCTTCATCTACTTGGGCAGTCATACATACGTAAGCCCCATATCATTTCTTGTGACTGCATCTTTTGTGGCACAATAATCAGGTTTATAGATACCTCTTGTTTCTCACACCGAGCATGACTCACGTGATCTTAGAGTGTAAGATTAATCATGCCATCATTTTTTGGTCTGTTAACCATCCATTAGCCCCATATTTCTTCACTCAAACTAAGTGTACTTTGATCTCTGACTTAAAAGTAGAGTACGTAGGAAGCCATTCCAAGGTTCCATCCCAACATTCATTAATTATTTTTTGTCCCATATGACGTTAAACTATATCCTTCTTATCAAACTATGTGCGTTCTGATTCATTTTTAATGAGGATACGCAGGTATCCCATCTGCGGGTATGATCCCAACTCTGAAATAATCCTTGCCTTTTTGAATGACAATAAACTTCAAGTTCCCCACTGAGTGGCTTTAAAACTAGAATGGTCATCATAATGACCAAGATATTTCTATATAATTTATTGGAGGATATCATTGACCAAGAATCTCTAATACATACGGATGATTCTCCATCGATGAAGAACCTCAAATACATATAAAGGATTCTCTAAACCCCATACATATTAATCATAGATTGCCAAATCTAAAGGAAAACACATTTTCATGCTTGGTGAATTAATAAGGATTCTTGAACATAACTTAAATCTATAAGAGAGTCTCATAGTAGGCAATAATTCCCCCTATAAAGGTGTGATGATCCTGACCTCCCATCCTCTCCACCAATATAAATTCTTAAGCCTCGTCGGTCTAAAACTAATGAGCACATAACTTTGGAAATTAGGTCCAAAAGGATATAGAATCATTGGGTGTTTCTGGTTCTATGAATAAACCCATTAGGAACTGATTGGAAAGTTTTAACCTTAATCAAACAAGGTCATCCCAATTTCCAGATGAAGCATATTCATGTAAAGAGGACTATTGGCATCTCATGATTGGATCATAGGGCATCTTTTGTTTAGATCATGAGGCATCCTATGTTTGAAACATAGAGAGCACTACAGTTTATATTCATTTTGAGAGGACTATGGGCATCTTATTCTTGGAGGATAAGGAATCTCTTTGTTTGGAGAAAAATGCATTTTATGTTTGTCACATGGAGAGACTACAGTTTATAGTCGTGTAGATTGGACTATTGGAATCTCATTCTTGGAGCATAAGGAATCTCTTATTTGGAGAAAAAGGCATCCTATGTTTGGAATATAGGGAGCACTACAGTTTATATTCATGTATAAAGGACTATTGGGATATCATTCTTGGAGCATAAGGCATCTCATGTTTGGATCAAGAGGAATCCTATATTTGGAACAGAAGGAGAACTAAAGTTTATAGTCATGCAGAGTGGTCTATTTACATATTATTCTTGGAGCATAAGGCATGTCTTGTTTTTAGTAAGAGGAATCCTATGTTTGGAACATAGGGAGCACTACAGTTTAATATCATGTGTAGAGGACTATTGGCATCTCATGCTTGGAGCATAAGGCATCTCCAATTTGGGGAAAGTGGCATCATATGTTGGGAACATAGGAAGCACTACAATTTATAGTCATGTAGATACGAATATTGGCATCTCATGAATGGAGAATAAGGAATCTCTTTTTTGGAGAAAGAGGCATCCTATTTTTGGCACATAAGGTGAACTAGAGTATATAGTCATGTATATAGGACTATTGGAATCTTATTCTTGGAGCATAAGGCATATCTTGTTTGGAGGAAGAGGCATCCTATTTTTGTCACATAGGGAGCACTACAGTTTATAGTCATGTAGAGAGGAAAATTGGCATCTCATTCATAGAGCATTAGGAATCTCTTGTTTGGAGAAAGAGGCATCCTATGTTTGGAACATAGGGAGCACTATAGTTTATAGTCATGTAGAGAGGACTATTGGAATCTAATGCTTGGAGAATAAGGAGTCTCTTTTTTGGAGAAGGAGACATTCTATGTTTGACACTTAGGGAGCACTACATTTTATAGTCATGTGGGGAAAACAATTGGCATCTCATGCTTGGAGCACATGGAATATCTTGTTTGGATCAAGAGGCATCCTATGTTTGGAACATAGGGAGAACTACTGTTTATAGTCATGTAGAGTGAACTATTGGCATCTTATTCATAGAGCACAAGGAATATCTTTTTTGGATCACGAGACATCCTATGTTTGTCACATGGAGAGCACTACAATTTATAGTCATGTAGAGAGGACTATTGTCATATCATGCTTAGAGCATAAGGAATCTCTGGTTTGGATCAAGAGGCATCCTATTTTTGGCCACATAAGGTGGACTACAATTTATAGTCAAGTAGATAAGACTATTGGCATCTCATGCTTGTAGCATAAGGCATCCCTTGTTTGGGGCATGAGGCATCCTATGTTTGGAAAGTAGAGTGACTACAGTTTATAGTCATGAATATAAGACTATTGGCATCCTATGCTTGCAGAATGAGTCATCTTTTGTTCGGATAAATTGGAATCCTATGTTTGGAACATATAGAGCACTACTTTTTATAGTCTTGTCGAGAGGACTATTGGAATCTCATGCTTAAAGCATAAGGCGTCTCTTTTTTGGAGCAAGAGGAATCCAATGTTTGGAACATAGGGAGCACTACAGTTTATAGTAATGTAGAGTGGTCTATTGGAATCTCATGCTTGGAGCATAAGGCATATCTTGTTTAGAGAAAGAGGTATCCTATGTTTGTTACATGGGGTGCACTACTATTTATAGTCATGTAGAGAGGACTATTGGCATCACATGCTTGAAGCATAAGGCATCTCTTGTTTGGAGAAAGAGGCATCCTCTGTTTGGATCATCGGGAGCACTATAGTTTATAGTCATGTAGAGAGGACTATTGGCATCTCATGCATGGAGGATTAATTATCTTTTTTTTGGAGCAAGATGCATCTTATGTTTGGAACATAGGGTGGATTATAGCTTATAGTCATGTAGATAGGACTATTGGCATCTTATGCTTGGAGCATAAGGGATCTCTTGTTTGGATCAAGTGGCATCCTATGTTTGGAACATAGTGAGCACTACAGTTTATAGTCATGTAGAGAGGAATTTTCGAGTCTCATGCTTAGAGCATAAGGCATATCTTTTTTTGGGGAAAGAGGTATCCTATTTTTGGAACATAGGGATCACTACAGTTTTTAGTCATGTAGATAGGACTCGTGGCATCTCATGCTTGGAGCATAATGCATCTTTTATTTGGGGCATGAGGAATCCTATTTGTGTCCCATAAGGAGAATTATAGTTTATAGTCATGTAGAGATCACTATTGGAATCTTATGCTTGGAGCATAAGGAATCTCTTGTTTGGAGAAAAAGGAATCCTGTTTTTGTCACATGGGGAGCACTACTGTTTATAGTCTTGTAGATAGAACTATTGGAATCTAATGCTTGGATCATAAGGCATCTCTTTTTTGGAGCAAGAGTCATCCTATGTTTGGAACACATGGAGCACTATAGTTTATAGTAACGTATAGAGGACTTGTGGCATCTCATGCTAGGAGCACAAGGGGTCTCTTTTTTGGAGAAAGAGGCTTCCTATGATTGGAACATAGGGTGGACTACAATTTATAGTCATGTGTATAAGACTATTGGAATCTTATGCTTGGAGAATAAGGTATATCTTGTTTATAGCAAGAGGCATCCTATGTTTTGAACATAGGGAGAACTACATTTTATAGTAATTTAGAGAGGAATATTGGCATCTCATGCTTGGAGCATAAGGCATCTCTTGTTTTGAGAAAGTGGCATCCTATGTTTGGAACATAGGGAGCACTATAGTTTATAGTCATGTAGAGAGGAATATTGGCATATAATGCTGGGATCATAATGCATATCTTTTTTGGAGCAAGAGGCATCCTGGTTTGGAGCATAGGGAGGACTATAGTTTATAGTCATGTAGATAGGAATATTGACATCTTTTTCTTAGAGCATAAGGCATATCTTGTTTGGAGAAAGATTCATCCTGTGTTTGTAAAATAGGGAGCACTATAGTTTATAGTCAAGTATAGCGGACTATTGGCATATCATACTTAGAGCATAAGGCATCACTTATTAGGAGAAAGAGGCATCGTATGTTTGGAAAATTGGGAGAACTATAGTTTTCAGTCATGTGGATAGGTCTATTGGAATCTCATGCTTGGAGAATAAGGCATCTCCTTTTTAGAGAAAATGGAATCCTATGTTTGGAACATAAGGATCACTGTAGTTTATAGTCATGTAGAGAGGACTATTGGCATCTGATGCTTGGAGCATAAGGCATATCTCATTTGGAGCAAGAGGCATCCTATGTTTGGAACATTGGGAGCACTACAGTTTATAGTCATGTAGAGAGGACTATTGGCATCTTATGCTTGGATCATAAGGAATCTATTGTTTTAAGAAAGAGGCATCCTATGTTTAGAAAATAGGATGAACTACAGATTATGGTCATGTAGATAGGACTATAGGAATCTCATTCTTGGAGTATAAGGCATCTCTTATTGAGAGAAAGAGGTATCCAATTTTTTCCTCGTAGGGTGGACTACAGTTTATAGTCATGTGGATAGGACTATTGGAATATTATGCTTGGAGCATAAGGAATTTATTGTCTGTAGATTGAAGAATCCTATATTTGGAACATTGGGAGCACTATAGTTTATAGTAATGTAGAGATGACTATAAGCATCTCATGCTTGGTGCATAAGGCATCTCCTGTTTGTAGCAAGAGGCTTCATATGTATGGAACAAAGGGAGCACTACAGTTTATAGTCATGTAGATTGGTCTATTGGCATCTCATGACTAGAGCATAATGCATCTCATGTTTATAGCAAGAGGCATCCAATGTTTGGAACATAAGGTTGACTACATTTTATAGTCATGTAGATATGACTATTGGCATCTTATGCTTGGAGCACAAGGCATCTCTTGTTAGGAGCCAGAGGTATCCTATGTTTGGAACATAGGGAGCACTACAGTTTATAGTCATGTAGAGAGGACTATTGGCATCTCATGCTTAGAGCATAAGGCATCTCTTGTTTGGAGAAAGAGGTTTCCTATATTTGGAACATAGGGAGCACTATAGTTTATATTCATGTAGAGAGGACTATTGGAATCTCATGCTTGGAGAATTAGGCATATCTTGTTTTGAGCAAGAGGCATCCTATGATTGGTACATAGGGTGGACTATAGTTTATAGTCATGTAGATATGACTATTGGCATCTTATGCTTGGAGAATAAGGAATCTCTTTTTTAGAGCAAGGGGCATCCTATGTTTTTTACATAGGGAGAACAATAGTTTATAGTCATCTACAGAGGACTATCAAAATATCATGCATTGAGCATATGGAATCTCTTGTTTGGAGATAGAGGCATCCTATGTTTGGAACATAGGGAGCACTACAATTTATAGTCATGTAAAGAGGACTATTGGGATCTCATGCTTGCAGCATAAGGCATATATTTTTTAGAGAATGATGCATCCTATGTTTGGCATGTAGGGTGTACTATAATTTATAGTCATATAGATAGAACTATTGGAATCTCATTTTTAGAGCATAATGCATTCTTCTTTAGAGCCAGTTGCATCCTATGATTGGAATATAAGAAGAACTACAGTTAATAGTCTTGTAAAGAGGATTATTGGAATAACATTCTTGGAGCTTAAGGCATCTCTTTTTTGGAGCAGGAGACATCTTATGTTTAGCACGTAGGCTGAACTACAGTTTATAGTCATATAGATAGGACTATTGGAATCTTATTCTTGGAGCACAAAGCATATCTTTTTTTAGAGAAAGAGGCATCCTATGTTTGGAACATAGGGATGACTACAGTTTATAGTCATGTAGAGGGGTCTATTGGAATCTCGTGTTTGGGGAATAAAGCATATCTTGTTTGGGGAAAGAGTCATCCTATGTTTGGAACATAGGGAGAACTATAGTTTATAGTAATTTAGATAGGACTATTGGCATCTCATGCTTGGAGCATAAGGCATCTCTTGTTTCGAGCAAGAGGAATCCTATGTTTGGAACATAGGGAGCACTACAGTTTATAGTCATGTAGAGAGGACTATTGTCATCTCATGCTTGGAGCATAATGCATCTATTGTTTAGAGGAAGAGGAATCCTATGTTTGTCACATGGGGATCACTAAAGTTTATAGTCATGTAGAGAGGACCATTGGCATCTCATTCGTAGAGAAAAAGGCCTCTGTTGTTTTGAGCAAGAGGCATCATTTTCTTGGAACATAGGGAGCACTACAGTTTATTCTCATGTATAGAGGTCTGTTGGTATCACATGCTAGAATCATAAGGAATCTCTAGTTTGGAGCAAGAGGCATCCTATGTTTGTAACATAGGGAGCACTAAAGTTTATAGTCTTACATAGAGGAATATTATCATCTCATTATTGGGGCATAAGGCATCTCTTTTTTGGATCAAGAGACATCCAATTTTTGGAACATAGGGAACACTACAGTTTATAGTCTTGTAAAGAGGACTATTGGCATCATATGCTTAGAGCATAAGGCATATCTTGTTTTCAGGAGTAGGAATCCTACATTTGTCACATGGGAAGCACTATAGTTTATAGTATTGTAGAGAGGACTAATTTCATCTCATGATAGGAGCATAAGGCAACTCTTTTTTGGAGCAAGAGGAATCATATGCCTGGAACATAGGGAGCACTACAGTTTATAGTCATGTAGAGGGGACTATTGGAATCTCATGCTTAGACCATAAGGAATATCTTATTTGGGGCAAGTGGCATCCAATGTTTGGAACATAGGGATCACTATAGTTTATAGTCATGTAGATAGGACTATTGGCATGTCATGTTTGGAGCATAAGGCATCTCTGGTTTGGGTCAAGATGCATCCTATGTTTGTCACATGGGGAGTACAACTATTTATAGTCATGTAGATTGGACTATTGGCATCTTATGCTTGTAGCATAAGGAATCGCTTGTTTGGATCAAGAGGCATCCTATGTTTGGAACATAGGGAGCACTATAGTTTATAGTATTGTAGAGAGGATTATTTGCATATCTTGCTTGGAGTGTAAGGCATCTCTTGTTTGGAGCAAGAGTCACCCTATATTTGGAACATAGGTATCACTACAGTTTATACTCATGTGAAGATGACTATTGGAATAATATGCTTAAAGCATAAGGAAGCTATTGTTTAAAGAAAAAGGTATCCCATGTTTGCCACATGGAGAGACTAAATTTTATAGTCATGTAGATAGGACTATTGGAATCTCATGATTGGAGCCTATGGCATATCTTGTTTGGAGAAAGAGGCATGCAATGTTTGGAAAATAGGGTGAAATACATTTTATAGTCATGTAGAGTGGACTATTGGCATCTGATGCTTGGAGCATAAGAAATCTCTTTTTTGGAGAAAGATGCATCCTATGTTTGGAACATAGGGAGAACTACAGTTTATAGTCATGTAGAGAGGACTATTAGAATCTCATTCTTGGAGCATAAGGCATATCCTGTTTGGAGAAATAGTCATCTTTTGTTTGGAACATAGGGAGCACTACAGTTTATAGTCATGTAGAGAGGACTATTAGAATCTTATGCTTTGAGAATATGGAATCTATTGTTTGGAGCAAGAGGCATCCAATGTTTGTCACATGGGGAGCAATAAAGTTTATATTTATGTAGAGAGTAATATTGGAATCTTATTCTTGGAGTATAAGGCATCTCTTTATTAGAGCAAGAGGCGTCCTATGTTGGGAACATGGGGTGGAAAATAGTTTTAGTCATGTTGATAGGACTATTGGAATCAGATGCTTGGAGCATAAGGCATATCTTGTTTGGAGAAAAAGGAATCCCATGTTTGTCACATAGGGAGAGCTATAGTTTATAGTCATGTAGGGGGGACTATTGGAATCTCTTGCTTGGAGCATAAGGCATCACTTTTTGGGAGTAATATGCATCCTATGTTTGGAACATTGGGAGCACTGCAATTTATAGTAATGTATAGAGGACTATTGGAATATCATTCATGGAGAATAAGGCATATCTTGTTTGGAGAAAGAGGCATCCTATGTTTGGAACATAGGGAGCACTACATTTTATAGTCATATAGAGAGAACCATTGGTATCTTATGAGTGGACCATAAGGAATATCTTGTTTGAAGCAAGACCCATACTACGTTTTTCACATGGGGAGCACTATATTTTATAGTCATGTAGAGAGAAATATTGGAATCTCATTCTTGGATCACAAGGCATATCTTTTTTGGAGCAAGAGGCATCCAATGTTTGGAACATAGGGTGGACTACAATTTATAGTCATGTAGATAGGACTGTTGGCATCTTACCCTTGGAGCATAAGGCATCTCTTGTTTAGTTCAAGAGGCATCCTATGTTTTTCAAATAGGTAGCACTATAGATTATTTTCATGTAGAGAGGAATATTGGAATCTCATGCTTGGAGCATAAGGCATCTCTTTTTTGGAGCAAAAGTCATCCTATGTTTGGAACATAGGGATCACTACAATTTATAGTCATGTAGAGAGGACTATTGGTATCTCATGCTTGGAGCATAAGGCATGTCTTGTTTGGAGAAAGAGGAATCTTATGTTTGAAACATAGGGAGAACTACAGTTTATAGTCATGTAGAGAGGACTATTGTTATCTCATACTTGGAGCATAAGGCATATCTTGTTTCGAGAAAGAGGCTTCAATTGTTTGGAGCAAGAGTCATCCTTTATTTGTCACATGGGGAGAACTACAGTTTATATTCATGTAGAGAGGATTATTGGCATCTCATGCTTGGAGAATAAGGCATATCTTTTTGGGAGAAAGAGGTATCCTATGTTTGGAACATGGGGTGGGCTACAGTATATTTTCATGTAGATAAGACTATAGGAATCTCATTCTTGGAGCATAAGGCATCTCTTGTTTATAGAAAGAGGCATCCTATGTTTGGAACATAGGGTGAATACTATTTTTAGTAATGTAGATAGGACTATTGGAATCTTATGATGGGAGAATAAGGCATCTCTTATTTGGAGAAAGAGGCATCCAACATTTGGATCATAGGGAGCACAACAGTTTATAGTCATATAGAGAGGACTATTGGCATCTCATTATTAGAGCATAAGGCATCTATTGTTTAGAGCAATAGGCATCCTATGTTTGGAACATAGGTAGCACTAAAATTTATACTCATGTAAAGAGGACTATTGGCACCTTATTCTTGGAGACTAAGGCATATATTGTTTGGAGAAAAAGGCATCCTATGTTTTTCAGATACGAAGACTACGGTTTATAGTCATGTTGATAGGAATTTTGGCATCTCATTATTGGAGCATAAGGCATATCTTGTTTGGGGAATAGGGCATACTATGTTTTGAAAATAGGGAGCACTAAAGTTTATAGTCATGTAGAGAGGACTATTAGCATCTCATTCTTGGATCATAAGACATCTCTTGTTTGGAGAAACATGACTCCTATGTTTGGAACATTTAGAGCACTACAGTTTATAGTCATATAGAGAGGATTATTGGAATATCATGCTTGGAGAATAAGGTATATTTTTTTGGATTAAGAGGCATCCTATGTTTGGAACATAAGGAGAACTGTAACTTATAGTCATGTAGAGAGGACTATTTGCATCTTCTTCTTGGAGCTTAAGGCATCTCTTGTTTGGAGCAGGAGGCATCCTATGTTTGTCACATGTGGAGCACTATAGTCTATAATCATGTAGAGAGGATTGTTGGCATCTCATGCTTGGAGCATAAGTAATATCTTTATTGGAGTAAGAGGAATGCTATTCTTGGAACATATGGTGGACTACAGTTTATAGTCTTGTAGATAGGACTATTGAAAGCTTATGCTTGGAACATAATTCTTCTATTGTTTAGAGCAAGAGTCATCCAATATTTTTCACATAAGGGGAACTATAGATTATAGTCATGTATAGAGGACTATTGGAATCTCATTCTTCGATCATTAGGCATCTCTTGTTTAGAGAAAGAGGCATCCAATGTTTAGAACATATGGAGAACTAGAGTTTATAGTCATTTAGAGAGGACTATTGACAACTCATGCTTGGAGAATACGGTATCTCTTGTATGGAGAAAGAGGCATCCTAGGTTGGGCACATATGGATCACTACATTTTATAGTCATGAATAGAGGACTATTGGCATCCCTTTCTTGGAGCATAAGCAATATCTTGTTTAGATCAAGAGGAATCTTATGTTTTGAACAAAGGGAGAAATACAGTTTATAGTCATGTAGAGAGGACTATTGTCATCTCAAGCTTGGAGCATAAGGCATATATTGTTTGGAGCAAGAGGAATCCTATGTTTGTCACATGGGGAGAACAACAGTTAATAGTCTTGTAGAGAGGATTATTGGCATCTCATGATTGGAGTATATGTCATCTCTTGTTTGGAGTAAGAGGCATCCTATTTTTGGAACATAGGGTGGAATACAGTTTATAGTCATGTATATAGGACTATTGGAATCTCATGCTTGGAGAATAAGGAATATCTTGTTTGGAACAAGAGGTATCCTATGTCTGGTACATAGGGTGACTATAGTGTATAGTCATGTAGAGAGGACTATTGGAATTTTATTCTTGGAGGATATATCATCTCTTGATTGGAGTAAGAGGAATCATATGTTTGGAACATAGGGTGGACTAGAGTATATAGTCATGTAAATAAAACAATTGGCATCTTATGCTTAGAGCATAAGGCATCTCATTTTTGGAGAAAGAGGCATCTTATGTTTGTCACAAAGGGATAACTACAGTATATAGTCATGTAGAGAAGACTATTGGAATCTCATACTTGGAGCATAAGGAATCTCTTATATCAAGCAAGAGGCACCCTATGTTTGGAACATAGGAAGCACTGTAGTTTATAGTAATGGATAGATGACTATTGGAATCTCATGCTTAGAGCATAAGGCATCTCTTGTTTGGAGAAAAAGGCATCCTATGTTTGGAAAATAGGGAGCACTAATGTTTATAATCATGTAGAGAGGACTATTGGCATCTCATGCTTGGAGCATAACGAATCTCTTGTTTGGAGCAAGTGGCATCCTATGTTTGGAAAATATGGTGGACTACAGTTTATCCTCATATAGATAGGACTATTGTCATCTCATGCTTGGAGCATAAGGAATATCTAGTTTGGAGCAAGAGGTATACTATGTTTGGAACATAGGGTGACTATAGTTTATAGTCATATATAGAGGAAAATTGTCATCTTATGTATGGTGTATAAGGAATCTGTTAATTGGAGAAAGAGGCATTATATGTTTGGAATATTGAGTGGACTATAGTTTATAGTCATGTAGATAAGACGATTGGCATCTGATGCTTGGAGCATAAGGCATCTCTTGTTTGGATCAAGAGGAAACCTATGTTTATCACATACGAAGCACTACAGTTTATAGTCATGTAGAGAGGACTATTGGAATCTCATTCTTGGAGCATAAGGAATCTCTTGTTTAAAGCAAGAGGCACCCTATGATTGGAACATAGGGAGAACTTTAGTTTATAGTCTTGTAGCGAGGACTATTGTAATCTCATGCATGGAGCATAAGGAATCTCGTGTTAAGAGTAAGAGGCATCCTATGTTTGGAATGAAGAGAGCACTACAGTTTATAGTCACGTAGATAGGACTATTGGCATCTCATGCTTGTAGCATAAGAAATATCTTGTTTTGAGAAAGAGGCATCCTATGTTTGGAAAATAGGGTGGACTACTGTTTATAGTCATGTAGATAAGACTATTGGCATCTTATGGTTGGAGCATATGGAATCTCTTGTTTGGAGCAAGATGCATCCTCTGTTTGGAATATATGGAGAACTACAGTTTATAGTCATGTAGAGAGAACTATTGGAATCTAATGCTTAGAGCATAAGTCATATCTTGCTAGGAGCAAGGGGCTTCCTTTGTCTGGAACATAGGGAGCACTACAATTTATAGTCTTGTAGATAGGTCTATTGGAATCTCATGCTGGGAGCATAAGGCATCTCTTTTTTGGAGCAAGAGGCATCCAATGTTTTTCACATAGGGTGGACAATAGTTTATAGTTATGTAGAGAGGTCTATTGGCATCTCATGCTTGGATCATAAGGCATATATTGTTTGGATCAAAATGCATCGTATGTTTGGAACATAGGGAGAACTACAGTTTATATTCAGGTAGAGATGACTATTGGAATATCATGCTTGGAGAATAAGGAATATCTTGTTTAGAGAAAGTGGCATACTATGTTTTGAACATAGGGAGCACTATAGCTTATAGTCACATAGAGATGAGTATTGACATCCAATGTTTGGATCATAAGGCATCTCTTGTTTGGAACAAGAGGCATCCTATGTTTGTCACATGGGAGAACTATAGTTTATATTCATATAGAGAGGACTATTGTCATCTCATGCTTGGAGCATAAGGAATCTCTTGTTTGGAGAAAAAGGCACCCAATTTTTGGCTCATAGGGTGGACTACAATTTATAGTCAGGTAGAAAGGACTATTGGAATCTTATTCTTGGAGCATAAGGCATATATTGTTTGGAGAAAGAGGCATCCTATGTTTGTCACATAGGGAGGAATACAATTTATAGTCAGGTAGAGAGGACTATTGGTATCTCATTCTCGGAGAATAAGGAATCTTCTTTTTGGAGCAAGAGGCATCCTATGTTTGGAACATAAGGATAACTACAGTTTATAGTCATGTAGAAGGGACTATTGGCGTCTCATGATTGGAGCATAAGACATTTCTTTTTGGAGGAAAAGGAATCCTATGTTTGGAACATAGGGAGCACTACAGTTTATAGTCATGGGGATAGGACTATTGCCATCTCATGCTTCGAGCATAAGGTATATCTTTTTTAGAGCAAGAGTCATCCTATGTTTGGAATATAGGAAGCACTACAATTTATAGTCATTTAGAGAGGACTGTTGGCATCTTATTCTTGGAGCATGAGGCATCTATTTTTTGGAGCAAGAGACATCCTATGTTTCTCACATAGGGAGAACTATAGTTTATAGTCATGTTTAGAGGAATATTGTAATCTCAATCTTGGAGTATAAGGAATCTCTTTTTTGGAGCCAGAGGCATCCTATCTTTGGAACATAGGGTGGACTATAGTTTATAGTCATGTAGATAGGACTATTGGCATCTATTTCTTGTAGCATAAGGCATCAATTGTTTAGGGAAAGAGGCATCTTATGTCTGGAAAATATGGTGACTATAGTTTATAGTCATATAGATAGGACTATTGGCATCTTATGCTTAGATAATAAGGCATCTCTTTTTTGGATAAATAGAAATCCTATATTTCGAACCAAGGGAGTAATACTATTTATTGTCATGTTGAGAGGATTATTGGCATCTCATGCTTGGAGCATAAGGCATCTCTTGTTTGGATCAGGAGTTGTCCTATGTTTGGAACATAGGGAGCACTAATGTTTATAGTCATGTAGAGAGGACTATTGGAATCTCATGCTTGGAGCATAAAGAATCTCTTGTTTGGAGTAAGAGGTATCATATGTTTGTTACATGGGGAGCACTAGTGTTTATAGTTATGTAGATAAGACTATTGGAATCTTATTCTTGGAGCATAAGGCATCTCTTTTTTGGATCAAGAGGCATCCAATGTTTGTCACAAGGGAGTACTACAGTTTATAGTCATATAGAGAGGACTATTGGAATGTAATTCTTGGAGCATAAGGAATATTTTGTTTGGATCAAGAGGTATACTATGTTTGAAACATAGGGTGGAATACATTTTATAGTTATATAGATAGGATTGTTGGCTTCTTATTCTTGGAGCACAAGTTATCTCTTGTTTGGAGCAAGAGGCATCCTATTTTTGTCACATAGGGAGCACAACAGTTTATAGACATGTAGAGAGGAATATTTTCATCTCATTCTTGGAGCATAAGGAATCTCTTGTTTGGAGCAATAGGAATCCTATTTGGGAACATAGGTATAACAACAATTTATAGTCATGTAGAGAGAACTATTGGCATCTTATGCTTGGAGCATAAGGCATCTCTTGTTTGGAGTAAGAGGAATCTTACGTTTGGCACATAGGGGGAACTAAAGTTTATAGTCATGTAGAGAGGACAATTTCCATCTCATGCGTGGAGAATAAGGCATATCTTGTTTGGAGCAAGAGGAATCCTATGCTTGGGACATAGGGAGCACTATAGTTTATTGTAATGTAGATAGGACTATTGGCATCTTATGATTAGAGCATAAGGCATCTCTTTTTTGGAGCAATAGGCACCCTATGTTTGTCACATAGGGAGCACTATCGCTTATAATCATTTAGAGACGATTATTGGCATCACATGCTTGGATCATAAGGAATATCTTATTTAGAGCAAGTGGGATCCTATGTTTGGCACATATGGTGGACTATAGTTTATATTCATGTAGATGGGACTATTGGATTCTCATGCTTGGAGAATAAGGCATCTCTTGTTTGGAGAAAGAGGCATCATGTGTTTGGCACATATGGTTAATACAGATTATAGTCATGTATATAAGACTATTGGCATCTTATTGTTGGAGCATAAGGCATCTCTTGCTTGGAGCAAGAGGCGTCCTATTCTTGGAACATACGGAGCACTACAGTTTATAGTCATGTAGAGAGGACTATTAGTATCTCATGCTTGGAGAATAAGGCATCTTGTGTTTGGAGAAATAGGCATCCTATGTTTCGTGCATAGGGATCACTACAATTTGTAGTCATGAAAAGAGGACTATTGGCATCTTATGCTTGGAGCATAAGTCATCTCAGTTTTGGAGCAAAAGTCATCCTATGTTTGTCACATGGGGAGACTATAGTGTATAGTCATGTAGATAAGACTATTGGCATATTATTCTTGGAGCATAAGTCATCTCTTTTTTGGGGCAAGAGGCATCATATGCTTGACCCATGGGGAGTACTATAGTTTATAGTCATGTAAATAGGACTATTGGCATCTCATACTTGGAGCATAAGACATCTCTTGTTTGGAGCAAGAGGCATCCTTTGTTTGGAACATAGGGAGCACTATAGTTTATAGTCATTAAAGAGGACTATTGGCATCTCATTATTGGAGCATAAGGCATCTCTTGTTTCGATCAAGAGGCACCCTGTGATTGGTACATAGGGGGCACTGCATTTTATTTTCATGTAGAGAGGACTATTGGCATCTCATGCTTGGAGCATAAGGCATATCTTCCTTGGAGCAAGAGACATCCAATTTCTGCCACATAGGGTGGACTATAGTTTATAGTCATGTAGATAAGACTATAGGAATCTTATGCTTAGGGAATAAGGCATTTGTTGTTTGTAGCAAGAGTAATCCTTTGTTTATCACATAGGGGGCACTACAGTTTATATTCATGTAGAGAGGACTATTGGAATTACATGCATGGAGCATAAGGAATATCTTATTTGGAGTAAAAGTCATCCTATGTTTAGAACATAGGGAGCACTAAAATTTATAGTCATGTGGAGAGGACTACTGGAGTCTCATGCTTGGAGCATAAGGCATCTCCTGTTTGGAGAAAGAGGCATCCTATGATTGGCACATAGGGTGACTACAGTTTATAGTCCTGTAAATAGGACTATTGGCATCTTATGCTCGGAGCATAAGGCATATCTTGTTTAGAGAAAGAGGAATCCTCTGTTTGGAACATAGGGATCACTAATGTCTACAGTCATGTAGAGAGGACTATTGACATCTCATGATTGGAGCATAAGGTATATTTTGATTAGAGAAAAGAGCATCCTATGTTTGGAACATAGGGAGAATTACATTTTATAGTCATGTAGAGAGGCCTATTGGAATCTTATTCTTAGAGCATAAAGAATCCCCTATTTGGAGAAAAAGGTATCCTATGTTTGTCACATGGGGAGACTACAGTTTATAGTCGTGTAGATAGGGAAATTGGAATCTCATTCTTGGAGCATAAGTTATCTCTTGTTTGGAGCAAGAGGCATCCTAGGTTTGGAACGTCGGTAGAACTATAGTTTATAGTCATGTATAGAGGACTATTGGAATCTCACTCATGGAGCATAAGGCATCTCTTTTTTGGAGCAAGAGGCATCCTATGTTTGGAACATTTGAAGCACTACAGTTTATAGTCAAGTAGAGAGGGCTATTGACATGTTATGCTTGGAGCATAAGGCATCCCTTTTTTGAGTAAGAGGCATCCTATGTTTGGAACATAGGGAGAACTATAGTTTATTTTCTTGTATAGAAGACTATTAGCTTCCCATGCTTAGAGAAAAATTCATCTTTTGTTTGGATAAAGAGGCATCCAATGTTTGGAACATATGGAGCAATATAGTTTATAGTAATGTTGAGATTACTATTAGCATCTTATGCTTGCAGAATAAGTAATCTCTTTTTTTGGAGAAAGCGATATTCTATGTTTGGAACAAAGGGAGCACTAAATTTTATATTCATGTGGAGAGGAATATCGGAATCTCATTCTTGGAGAATAAGTCAAATGTTGTTTGGAGAAATAGGCATCCTATGTTTGCAACACAGGGAGCACTACCGTTTATAGTCATGTAGAGAGGACTATTGGCATCTTATTCTTGGAGTATAAGGAATCTATATTTTGGAGAAAGAGACATCCTATGTTTGTCACATGGTGAGCACTACAGTTTATAGTCTTATAGAGAGGACTATTTTCATCTCATTATTTGAGCATAAGGGGTAACTTTTTTGGAGTAAGAGGCATCATATATTAGGCACATAGGGTGGACTGCAGTTTATAGTCATGTAGATATGACTATTGGCATTTAATTATTGTAGCATATGTCATCTCATGTTTGGGGAAATAGGCATCCTATGTTTGGAACATAGGGTGACTATAGTTTATAGTCATTTAGATAGGACTATTGGATTCTTATGATTGGAGAATAAGGCATCTCTTGTTTGGATAAATAGGAATCCTGTGTTTGGAACATATAGAGCACTATTGTTTATAGTCTTATCGAGAGGACAATTGGTATCTCATGTTTGAAGCATAAGGTATCTCTATTTTGGAGTAAGAGTCATTCAATGTTTGGAACATAGGGAGTATTAATGTTTATAGTCATGTAGAGAGGACTATTGGAATCTCATGCTTGGAGCATAAGGAATATCTTAATTGGAGCAAGAGGTATCCTATGTTTTTTACATGGGGCACACTACTGTTTATAGTCATGTAGAGAGTATTATTGGCTTCTCATGCTGGAATCGCAAGGAATCTCTTGTTTGGAGCAAGATTCATCTTCTATTTGGAACATTGGGAGAACTATAGTTTATATTCATGTAGAGAGGACTATTGGAATCTCATGATTTGAGCATAAGTCATCTCTTGTTCGGAGCAAGAGGCATCCTATGTTTGGCACATAGGGTGTACTACACTGTATAGTCAGGTTGATAGGACTATTGGTATCTTAGTCTTGGAGAATAAGGCATCTCATATTTGGATCAAGTGGCATCCTATGTTTGGAACATAGGGATAACTACAGTTTATAGTCATGTAGAGAGGAATATTGGCATCTCATGCTCAGAGCATAAGGCATCTTTTATTTGGGGCAAGAGGTATCCTATGTTTGGAACATAGGGAGAACTATAGTATATAGTTATGTTGATAGGACTATTAGCATCTCATGCTTGGAGCATAATGCATCTATTGTTTGGGGAAATAGGCATCCTATGTTTTTCACATGGAGATCATTAATGTTTATAGTCATATAGAGAGGACTATTGGCATCTTATACTTACAGCATAAGGAATCTCTTGTTTGGAGAAAGAGACATCCTATGTTTGTCACATGGGGAGCACTACAGTTTATAGTCTTATAGATAAGACTATTGGAATCTCCTTATTGGAGAATTAGGCGTATCTTTTTTGGAGCAAGAGGCATCCTATGTTTGGAACATAGGGATCACTACAGTTTATTGTAACATATATAGGACTACTGGCATCTCATGCTTGGATTATAAGGCATCTCTTGTTTGGAGTAAGAGGAAACCTGTGTTGGAACATAGGTAGCACTAAATTTTATATTCATGTAGAGAGGACTATTGGCATATAATTCTTGGAGCATAAGAAATCACTTTTTTGGATCAAGAGTAATCCTCTGTTTGGAACATAGGGAGCACAATAGTTTATATTCATGTAGAGAGACTATTGGAATCGCATGCTTGGAGCATAAAGCATATCTTGTTTGGAGAAAAGGCATCTTATATTTGTAACATAGGGAGCACTACAATTTATATTCATGTAGAAAGAACTACTGACATCTCATGCTTGGAGCATAAGGCATCTCGTGTTTGGAGAAAGAGGCATCCTATGATTGGAACATAGGGTGGACTACAATTTATAGTCATGTAGATAGGACTATTGGCATCTTGTTCTTGGAGAATAAGACATATTTTGTTTGGAGGATGAGGAATCCTATGTTTGGAACATAGGGAGCACTACAGTTTATAGTCATGTAGAGAGGACTATTTTCATCTCAGGCTTGGAGCATAAGGCATCTCTAGTTTGGAGCAAGTGGCATCCATTGTTTGGAACATAGGGAGCACTACATTTTATAGTCATGTAGAGAGTACTATTGTCATATAATGTATAGATCATAACGCATATCTTGTTTGGAGCAGGAGTCATCCTATGTTTGGCACATATGGTGGAATACAGTTTATAGTCATGTAGATAGGATTATTCGAATCTTATGCTTAGAACATAAGGAATCTTTTGTTTAGAGAAAGAGGAATCCTATGTTTGTCACATAGGGAGAACAACAGTTTATAGTCATTGTTGATGCTCCGTTTTGTCACAGAGTCTAAGGAATGACAAAGGGGAGTACCTCAAGAAACGAAAAAAAAGAAGAGGAGAGAGGGGAGAAGCATCAAATGTTGCAAAGGCATTAAGGTGCACAAGTCACCTGCACTCCAGCCTTGGGCACTCATGTTACATGTGCACCAGATGTGAGGCACGCCGGTCACATGCATGCCAGATGTAAGGCGCTCAAGTCATGTGCGCGCCCACATTTAAATTTCACTCTAATCTCAGGAGGCCTATAAATAACCCATGTGGGTCCCCCATTTCAGGGAGGAATTTTCTAAAATTCAGATTCAAGCTCTGGTCACCCACGTTTTTTTCTGGAATCTTCCGAACACTTATCAGGTAATTAATTACATAGAATGGAAGACCTAAAGAGGAATAATAAGTCTTAAGTGTTAGAACTCATCAACACTTGAGCGCCTAAGTGTCCAGCCCTTAAGGGAAATGAATACACTTGCGCACCACCTTTCCCTCTAAATGGAACTTGCGTGCCATCCTTCTAAAATCCTCTAGGGATGATACTAAGGGCTTGAGTTCAAAATCTCCCATTTATTACCCTATATATTATTTGTCACTCAATGTGACTCATGTTGCACAAGTCTACTTGCGCGACCGAGACTTGCACGCCAGAATAGTACTTGCGTGCCTCCTTCCTAGTCACCTCTTTTCCTTAAATACAACTCTCCTCTTCAAGACATAGACTTAAAAACCCTCTTCAAATCCATTTATGGAATGGTTCCTTTGTTTGCGTCCTTATCTGAAAGGAAATCTATGAGAACCTTTCCCAAAACCTCGTGACTTACAGGCTTCATGTCACAATGGTTTGAGGTTTCTTATATAACCTCATACTCTGAGATGACAGGATCCTTTAACATGTGCCTCCTTCTCATGAGTAATCCCCAGTCATTAATTCCATTAACCTGGGCCTCATTCTCATGAGTAAGCCCCGGTCATTAACTCCCTCCACCTGGACCTCCATCTCAGGAGTATGCCCCAAGTTACATGTTTCCTTAACCTGTGCCTCCTTCTCAAGAGTAAGACCTAGTCATAATTTCTTTGGATTTGAGATTCCTTCTTAATAATTAAACCCAATCACAAGTCCCTATTAATTTGGGATTCCTTTTTAAGATTAATTTCTCGGTTAAAACTCCAAATCTCCATAAAGTAAAAATACCTTTATGGACCCTTCTCTTGGGCTTTTTTCCTAAGTCTTGGTCTTCATCTACTTGGGTAGTCATACATACATAAGCCCCACATAATTTCTCATCATTGCATCTTTCATGGAACCATCTCCAATTTTACTGATACCTCTTGTTTCTCACACCGAGCATGACTCACGTAAGTTTATAGTGTGAAATTAATCACGACATCGCTTTTTGAACTATTAACCATGCATAAACACCATATTTATTTATTTGAACTTCGTGGACTTCGATCACTGCCTTAAAAGTATAGTACGTAAGAATAAACTCTAAGGTTCAAGCCCATCATTAATTAATTTTTTCTATCCCATATAACGTTAAACTATATCCTTCTTATCGAACTACATGGGTTCTGATTCATTTTTTTCAAGGATATATTGGTAGCCCATTTGTGGGTAAGATCCCAATTCTGAAATATCTCTACCTTTCTGAAGGACAGTAAACATCAAGTGCCCCACTGAGTGGCTTTAAAACTAGTATGGTCATTATAATTACCAATAGATTTCTATATAATGTATTGAAGGATACCATTGACTAAGGATCTCTAATACAAATGGATGATTCTTTATCAATTAAGAAACTCAAATACATATAAAAGAATATCTAAATTCCATACATATTAATAATTGATTGCTAAATATAAAGGAAAATTCATTTTCATACTTGGAGAATTAAAAAGTATTCATGAACATAACTTAAATCTATAAGAGAGTCTCAGAGTAGGTAATAATTCCCCCCAAAAAGGTGTGATGTGCCTGAACTTCCATCCTCTCGACCAATGCACTTTCTTGAGCCTCATCGGTCCACAACTAATGATCACCTACCTTTGGAAAGTAGGTATAAATGGATATAAAATCATTGGATAGTTTGGTTCTACAAATAAACCCGTTTGAAACCGATTGGAAAGTTGGAACCTTAAACAAACAAGGTCATCCCTATTTCCAAAAGAAACAAAAAATGGTGAACCAGACGTGAATCCTTAACCAAGTTAAAATGATGTTTTACTTTTTTGTTAAGCCCCTATTAAACTCAATATGAGGGCCAACAAAGCAATCAATAACATGTGTGCTCATCCAAAAGATGTATTTTGGCCAGCATTATCTTCATCATGTCTACTATATTAAACATGCACTTTTTCCAAGATATCTCTGAAACACATAATTGCTTCTTTAAAGTTCATACCTGTGAATGCCTTGGCCGTTATTCCTGCTGGATCCTCATCCGCTCTGAGGATGACAACACCTACTCAGAATCTTCAATGATGGGTCTCAAATGTGTTGGTGAGGGAATACCATCAGCACGGTACCATCCTGACACCGGAGGCCACTCGACAAGCCCTCCAAGTTAACAACTCACCCTGGTTGTCCGGACAATGACAACCAGTGGTCAAGAAGCAGGCGGTGCTAACCACCATCTCCAACCATTTAAGGTCATTATACCCAGAACGCGACAACAAGTCCCTCCCATATTACATGGAGGTGAATGAAGAGGTCACTCAAGGCCTTAGTTCAAGAAGACATGATTCCTTTCCAAGGACTCCCATCAACAATCACCACCAAACTCATGTGGTTGTGCTCCCTCAACATGATGAGGGTATCACCTCTAGGCGTTCGACTCGGTTTCCTTAGACCTGAGAATGCCAGACGAACCATCAGTGGTGAAATTCGGCCAACAGGGAGTAGGTTTTTACCTCTTCCCACTCCGAAGAAGTTCATCAACCTAACTTGATGGCAAGAAATGAGCGGGCACACACACTCGTCTATTCTAATCCCACTTTCCAGCAGACTCATCTGGCAGCAACCCGCCAATCCCATCAGCCAATTCCAATGGAGTACTATAGGCAGACACATACACCTGTTTATAATTCATCAGCCAGTCAGCAGGCTCATCTAACTATATCCAAAGAAGCTCACCAACCAAATGTGGTGACCAACTGTAAGCAGGAACATAAACCTGTTTACAATCAACAATTCTGTCAGCAGTCTCTTCTGCCAGTATTGAATGAAATCTATCAACCATACTTGGCGGGGAATATCCAACAGGCACATACACCTACCAATGTTCATCAAGTTTGTCAACAGTCTCATTTGGTAGCACCCAGAGAAGTCAGTTGGAAAGCTCTGATGACAAATTTGGAGCAGACTCAACCCTCTGCCCCTACGAATAAGTACTGTCAATATCCATTGACAGGAAAAGGAGGAAAAGAGCAGGCACATACACCTACTCTAGACACAGAATGGATGTATATTCTCATTCCGGCATTTGAAGTCACGAAGCACATTCTGACAATGGTGAAAGAGAATAAGAAATTCCCTGCCCATATTCTAGATACTTGTCAGAATATTATAACAACTTCAGCAACATCACAGGGAAAGAAACAAAAATATATCCCTATCAGTGGAGTGACTCATTAACATGTCACCCCAGAGCAGATACACACCTCTATTCTAGTCCATGAGGGTCGTGGAGAATACTACCCCATGTCATACGAACAATCAAGTCGGGCACATACACCCAATTTAAACGGAGATAATCAGCCTAAGCTGACCATTTATACTGAGCAGGCACATACACCTGCCCATAATAACCACCTTCATCAACAAGTGGTTTCCAAAGTGAGTAAGAAGGCCTCCAATAAAAAGACCCATCCAACACAGTTATTATATCAAGATCCAATCTATAATAAGGCATTGTTCAATGATGGAGTTTTTGAAGCCCTCAGACAATTCTCTAGTAAAGATCAAGATTATACTCTCTCATTTACAAATTCCGAATGTAACAAAAATAATTCCAAAGGTCTTCATTAGACACTTTCTCATAAAGTCTTGTTTCATGACAATTCAGTCAATCTTGAAGTATCTTTAGATGAGAGCCATGATAACTCTCTCCGTGGCCAGAAGACTAAGGAGAAAAAAGTTTTATCTTTTGTTGTAACCCTCTATTGTGGTCCTCCCCATGATGATGAATTTAGCAATGAAAGTCCTCTCCACAGTAATGATTCGCATTTCTTGGAAAATTCTTTAATTGGAAATGTAGTAATGGGAAATCCTTCTTATCTTGAGGAACTTGAAAATGCGAAGCTAGTCATTTCTGATGCTTTCCCGCTAGCAGGTGAAATACTTTCTCAATCAAAAGATAGCTTGAGGTGTAGGTCATTCTTTGAACCACCCCTAGGTCATTCATCTTCTAATTTGACAAATGAATTCTCTACCAATCTTGTTGAATCTGATGAAGCAACAGAGAAGAACCAACTTTTGTCCAATCGGGTAGAAGAATCTTCATCAAATGACGAAGAGGAAGTGCTGAATATGAGAAAACAACCGGAGAAAGGTGAAATACCAGTCATGTTTTAGCCTTTGGCTGACTCTCAGTGTGATATTCAAGAAACATTGATAGAATATTATATTCACGATATTCGTCTCAACATATGGAAAAATAAGTGTCACTTAAAATAGAGAATATTATCTTACGATTAATATCAAAATCATGTCTAGATAATTGAAGGGTTGCAACGCCAAATTGACTTGGCATATCTCTCAGTTTCCTGACATCCAATAGTTGAAAAGCAAAAGAGAACCCTTCAGCATGCATGCCTTGGCGTGTTAAAAAGGTTGCACCAGATAATTACCAATGCGCCATCTTGTATTCATATCAGGGGATGGGGTGTTCATGGAGAATTGCATTTAACTGTGCTCTCCAGTCAACAAAGCCATCCAAATGTGTTCTCATGCAATGTTATTTCCCATGGATGTCCATATCTAACTGGTTTTGTGTGTAATCAATGGCCTGCTCAAGAACAGGCCTCAACTAGTTCTTCCAAAAGTCAGGAATATAAAGAACAGTTGTTGAATTAATATTGCATTAAGAAAATGAGAATATCAAACAGGTTTCTCGTTTGGATCATGCGCATAATCAAGTGAAAGAGGTGTCATAAATATTCCAATGGTCATCTGAGCTAGCTGATTTGAGTGGATGTAGGATGATGCATCCGACCAATTTATGGACTAAAATCTGGAAAATCAGGAGTGCTTTTAAGAATGTTTCATATGTAGCAGATCAATATACACCTAAGATTTCCAGGATGGGGACACTTTTAACCCAACCCTCAGAATCAACAGACAAGATTTGAGGTGTTGATCAGGAAATATAGGAACAGCCCCAGTCCACTAGACTGGGAACTTTTTCAAATTCTCAATCTCTTCCTCAGTGAAAGTGAGTCTTCTCTCGATTAGGGAAGAAGCCACAAGATGAACGCATAGCTGAATTATCAAGAAATTCCCTTCAAATTACGATTCATCAAAAAGTTCCTAAGTGATCGACTAAACAAAAGGCAATGTCTCATAAAGGACCTGGAAGAAGAAAATATCATAGAAAATCTGATAGAAGGGATGCAATGCATTATGCATCGATAAATTTCATCAATGTCGTTGTAAATGATCCCCCAGAACATGTGGATCACTCAGAGGAATCAGATGAAGAAGTTCATGTTCAAGAGGCTATACACACCGAAACAAATGAAGAAGGTGTGTGTACCCAAAATCAAAGTCTTACCCAGAATCTAGGTATTCCATCAAATAACCAACATCCCCCTCTGCGAAAGGCATCCAACAAGGGGAAAGGAAAGAGTCAGGTTACATTCCACCCTACCTCTAGAGAATGACAATCACTCTCATTAGAGGAAAGGGTTACACAAAAAGAGGAATAAATGAAGGAGTTGAGTAGGATAAATGCAGAACTACTTCAAGGTAGTCTTCCTCCTAATTTTTCTAGAGTTAATAAATCAAGTAAATTTGTTTCATCTACTAGGATAGATGAAGAATATCCCTCTTTACAAGTACACCCTCACAGGTCTAATCCTATGGGTCATATGTGATAGTAACCAGCAAGACTACCATCAGTGATAGTACTGGTTTCCACACCCGTCCAAACTCCAGTTCTTGCACCTGCTCAGGTCCAAGCTCAACCAGATGTTTCTCAAAATTTAATTGTAACACCCGAGACTTTTATAAGAAATATTTTGTTTTTATGTTATATAAATCATCAAAGGAATCTTTCACTACACACAACAATATCTTGGCTTGCTTTACACGCAATTGCGGCCTTCCTCGATAGCTTACGTTATACACAATACCGAGTTTCCCTAAACAACGATATGCTATTAAAATATTATTCAAACTAGCCGTTATGAATAGTAATGACCAAATTTTGAAATTTTTGAAATTTTATTTTTCAAAATGGACTTCATTTTTGGATTCGTAATATCGAAATTAGCCTAGGGTGAAATTTTGGTATTTTTCTGAAAACTTTCAATTTTTGATGAATAGTGAAAACACTGGGTTACTATTTAAAAACCGAATTTTTATTTAAATAATTAATTATTTTATTTAAATTTATTTTAGGTCAGAATTGATACATAATACCTATATAATTTCAATGCAATTCATTGGAGTAATTTTATAATAATTTTAGATATATAAGAAGTTTATTGAACTTTTGACCATCTTTTACCCACCTCCTAGGAGAATTTGCAAATTTACATAAAACTTAATTTTACCGATTTTTTGAATGGAATTTCAAAAATCCAAGAGACACGGTTGATTTCAGTAAGTAAAATGTGGTTCAATGAGATGAAAATAATTTTTGTTGAATAGTATCATTTTATTTTTACTTACCACGGTTAAAAGTAAATAAGGTAATTAAGTGTAAAAATGATATTATTATTACCCTAACACATGTCCTAATTCTATTGGATAAGTGTAATTCGACCAAAAACAACCTTAGGAATAAAATATGACCACTTAGGCCCACATGGATTAGATTAGGACATTTATTATTAATTTATTTAAAGAAGGGTTCAAATAGTTAAAATCAAAGTTTAATAAGTAAATCATTTTTAATATAGGGTTATACATAAAATAAATTCGACTATAAATATTAATTAGAAAGATAAAACGATTTCCTTCATAATGGTGTTTTATTTATAATTTTTACACATTAAATATTTTAATTTATTTATGACACAATGATGATGCATTAATTATCTTATTAATGAAATATTGACATAATTGATGTTATAATTACCCAAATAAATGTAATTTGAGACTTTTTATGAATTCCACTAATTTTCTAGGTTAATATGACATGTAGTATTGATTTAGTTAACTTTTTTCGAACTAATCATTCTGTTAGGATTTTCACAAAAATAAACTACCAAATAGTGTCAAAATTGACATAAAATAGTTTTTAAAACAAATATTATATTATTAATTGTTATTTTATTCATAAAAATCTAAGATTCTGCCAAATGACTAATATAAGGTTATATATTTTAATAATAAACAACTTGGGGTTCGTTTGTATTGTTATAGTAATTTTATTAACCTTATAGTGTAAGAAAACAAGAAGACACGGTAAAAGAAAAATTATTTAACTTAAAGTTAAATCTAAACGATAAGATTAAAATAGAAACCTAAACTTGTCTAAATTCTATTGGATGAAAGGATTTAGACCCATACCCACATTAACTTCGAAATAACTCAATTTGAAGCTATTAAAAACCGAATATGACTTTATAATAAAATAATATGTTTAGTTATTCCAAAGGTGCCCCTCTCCTCCCTTATAAAAGGAAACCTCCTCCCTCTCTTACTCACACTACATTGAGCCTTCATTCTCAGACAAACCCTACCAAATTCTCTTATCCACTTCCTTATAAAAGTCCTAGAGGTCCTGGTCTTCTTCAAAGACAAATTTTAGTGCCTTAAGAGAAAGTTTAAAAGAGGCACTTCGAGAAAGAGGCAATACCTTCTACCATTTTCTTCAAGTTCCATTCTTCTTATACTCCCTCTTATTTAGTTGTTTCATTATGAAGTAATAACATTAGTATCCATCATATACTGATATTTTATTATAAATATTAAACAACCCTATTTCACCTTCTATCCATCCTAAGGAAAACAAAATCACCGCGCGTGCATACGTACGGAATACCGTCTCCACGCTATGGTGTAATCTATTATCCACCACCACCTTACTTGGATGGGTATAATGGTGTAAATAATGATTATATATGATTATTGTAAAGTTATATTGATTATGAAATATTATACATACACTTAAATACAATTCCATGATCTTGGGAATGATATCATCGCTCGTGCGTACGTACGGACTACTGTCTCCATGACGCGATGAGATTCATTCTCAATGATTAACCCTTCATGAATGATTATAAAGTATATATAATAAGTAATCATGAAATATATGACATAATAATGATACCGGATTTATTTATATATATATATATGTATGTCATCTACTTAATTCAATACAATTAAATAAGGAAACGAAAACAGCATTCATGTGTACGTACGACCTACCGTCTCCATGAACGGTGCATTTCTTTCCTGTTATCGATCTATAATATATATGTATATGATGAATATATATTATAAAAAAATCATGTTTTACATTCTGGAATTATGTAAATCAGGATATAAGTAATAATATCAAGAACGACAAGTCGAAACACATACGATAAATGAAATGATTTTACCCAAAACGCTACTTTTACCTGGAATTTACCAAAGAAAGGGTAATATAAGGTCATAAGTGAAACATATATGATATCATAACAATGAATATGATTATGTAATAAGTCAATGAAATTATTTAAATCATTATACAAGAGGTTCGGATCCATACGAATCATATCAGACCTAAGGTAAGGGATAATTTTACAAATCTTATTTTTATCCGAGATTGCATATTCGTAAGTCTTTACTGGAGTTATATTTATCATCCATGTCCAAGTTTTATAAAAATGTTTTCATGTATGTTTAAAGTCCTTTTTACCCTTTTTTGAGTTTTACCACGTGTTATGGAAGGAATATTTCTTTTGTTTACCATACAAGGAACTTTTTGACTTTTCCAACAAAAGTACGAGGAGAATGTTATTTTTAACTTATATGGCGTGAACGGATTTTTACGGTTTCATAATGACTCATTTTCATGAAGCTTACTCTACAATATTGCATGATTATTTTCAACAAAACCCTTTTCTTTTAAAATTTCTTGACGTTTTGTGAAAAGAAAATTATTTTGAAGAAGAAAGGATATTTTCCTCAAGAATTCATTTCAAGTGTTTTTATGAAAACTATTTTCCATCTAAAATTAAATTATTTAATATGTTTAAATTTCATGTATAATGTCTCCATTATTTACATGGTTTGATTCTTCTTTTTATGAAAAGATATCCATTTTTTATATGGATTATGTTATGATGGAATGATGTTTAAGAATCTCATTCTATTACATGGGTTATGCTATGATGTATGATTTATGATTTTGTGGAACATGAAAGAATGATTTCATTATGAGATGGATGGGAACTATATCTCCCTCCAATTCATTGGGTAAAGATTTATATCTCATGAGATATACATGGCTGGAACGGTAAGTTAATCCGGTTCAGTATTACAGGACTGAAACGAGGAGTGAACTTGATTCAGAAAGGGACTTTGTCCACTAAGATGGTCTTGGCAGCAATGCCTTGGCTACTATGGAAATCATAACATGTGCTGAATAGTTGACACAATTACATGTTTTATTCCTATTATATTTTATCATGGTTGATGTTCCATTATGATATATGCCTTACGTACTTCTATGATTTATGTCTTTTCTCAATATTTTGATGTTTAAGTTTAATGTTCAAGTTTTTTCTTATGTTTATGGATTGTTTTACATTCTCTATGTTTGGCCTTACTGAGAATTTGAGCTCACCATTTTGTATGTTTTCTTTCCCCAGGTCAGTAAGAAGGTTATTAAGTATGATATTCCAAAAGGGACTCTAGATATGATGAAATAAATGGGAGACAATGTAGATGCATTATGAACCAGTTGTTTATGTTTCCCAGTTTCTAAAGACACTATACCTATACGGTCCTTTCATGGTTTTGTTATATGTTTTAATAAGTGTAATTAAATTTTGAAGTAATAACCATATATGTAAAGCATGGGTCATTATAGTTGGTATCAGAGGAAAGGTATAGTCAACCTTTGGAAACTAGGATGTGAAAGCCTTAGTAAAGACCCTAAGGATAAGTCTAAGCATAGAACATGATCTTAGTGTTTTAAAAATGGCCATGAACAACCTATTATAAGACCTTAAGTGTGAAATTTTATTCTTGATTATTTGTTTTTTCTATTATAATTAGTCTTGATCACACTATTCTTCTTGGTTTTAGTCAATGGCTGGAACCCGAAGGAACCGTGTTAATGCGGAATATGATGGGAAATGCAATGATTGTCCCCCTGAGCAACCAAACGTTATGGGAGCTGGAATGTAAAATCTTGTAGCCATGATCACACAACTTTCTCAAGATATGAATCATTTAGGACTTCCAAATGAGCAAAGGAAGGAGCAACATTCTGTTGAATCCTTCATGAGGCAGCGTCCACCTTCATTCAACGGGTCTTCTGATCCATTAGTGGCTGAACAATGGATCAGTACCACTGAAAAGATATTTTCAGTTCTTCAATGTTCAGAACATGATAAAGCCATCTTAGTAGTGTATCATTTGGAAGGAGATGCTGATCAATGGTGGAATCTTATCAAGAATATGATGGAAAGAGATGAAATTGAGTCCATGGAATGGGATGAGTTCAAGAACTTATTTTTCAATAAGTACATCCCTCATATTCATTGATCGAAGATGGAGGAGTTTCTTGAACTAATGAAAAAGGATGATGAATCTGTTGGTACCTATGAAGCAAATTTTACAAGACATGCAAGGTACACTACTGGTATTATTATCCAACCTGAGAGTAAGATCGATCGATTCTTTAGTTTCTTAAAACCAAGTCTTTGAAGGGCGTTAGCCATAAGGGACTTCAATAGTTACGAGGAAATCGTTCGATGTGATCTCATGGTTGAGATTGAGATTTGAGTAACCCATCGGTCATATGGGTTTGATAAGAAGAGGAAAATGGAATTCAAATGAAAATATAATGACCACACTAAAAAAAGATGAGTTTTCCCTTATGCTCAAAGTGTGGAAAGAAACATGGAGGAAATTGTCTTAAGGGGACAAGAAAATGTTATAAGTGTGGAAAATAAGGTCATCGGGAAATTGAATGTCAAAATAATGGGAAGAAGATGTAGAATGATGCAAAAAAAGGAAGGGATACACAGAATGAACCTACTACACTTAAATTTTTTAAGTGCAAGAAGATGGAGAATTATGCCAATCAATACCCAAATCCAAGGGATGATGATGATGATCGACGTCAACAAACTCTTTAGGCCAAAGAAAAAGGAAAGTCACATGCAATTACTATCAGCGATGTGGAGTACGACAACGAAGTGATGAGAGGTACACTTACCATCCACTCTAAAGTAGCAAGTGTTTTATTTGATTCTGGATCCACCCACTCTTTTATTTCTAAAGAATTTTCTAAGGGTATCGTCGTATTACCTCAACAATTAGATGTTGAGTTAGTTGTGACAACCCCTAATGGCACAATAGTCGCATCAAAAGTTTATAATTCTTCTCCGATTGAAGTTTCTGGGAAATTGCTTCCTGTAAATCTTGTGATCCTTTGTATAGTGGAATTTGATGTGATTCTTGTCATGGATTGGACTTCTCTATATGGAGATCATATCAATTTCCAAAGAAGGGAATTCACATTTCATATTTCAGATCAATCTATGATCATCTATCGATGCAAGGATGAACATAAACTTCGAGTGGAAATTTCTTCCATCTTATGGGTCTTGATTCCACTAAATGAGGGTTATTTATCTCAAATGGTTGGTGAGAAACTCACGATTAAGAATATGACCATTGTACGAAAGTTTTATGATGTCTTTCCAGTGGAATTTTCAGGTCTTCCACCAAATCGTGAAGTTGAGTTTTTAATAGAACTCGTACCGGGTGCATTGCCTATTTCAAAGACACCTTATAGAATGGCCCCAATTGAGTTGCAGGAATTGAAGAAGAAACTCCAAGAGAATCTTGATAATGGATTCATACACCCTAGTGCGTCACCTTGGGGAGAACCTGTTCTGTTTGTTAAGAAGATATATGGATCAATGAGACTCTGCATTGATTATCGAGAACTTTACAAGATCACTATCGAGAACAAATATCCTCTCTCGCGCATTGATGACTTATTTGACCAACTACGCGGAGCTCAATTCTTTTCCAAGATTGATTTTCGTTCTGGGTATCATCAATTAAGAGTCAAAATGGAGGATATACCAAAGATGACTTTCTGTACAAGGTATGGACACTATGAATTTATAGTGATTCCATTTGGTCTTACTAATGCCCTTTATATCTTCATGGATCTAATGAATATAGTCTTTAGAGACTATCTTGATCAGTTTGTGGTAGTCTTTATAGACGATATTCTTGTCTATTAAAAGAGCAAGGAAGAACATGAAGATCACATGATAATTATATTGAAGACCTTGAGAAAGGAGAAGCTTTATGACAAATTTACCAAGTGTGAATTTTGGCTTAAAAAAGTTGCATTTTTGGGTCACATAATCTCAAAAGGGGGGATATATGTGGATCCAGCAAAAATAGAGGTTATTGAAAGATGGTCGAGACTGACAACAATAACCGAGATCCGAATTTTTCTTGGTTTGTCTGGATATTATCGACGTTTTGTGAAATATTTTCACGATTATATAATCCAATCACTAGGTTGACTCAAAAAGGAGTTATGTTCGTGTGGACGGAGTAATGTGAAGAGAATTTCATGGAGTTGAAAAGAAGGTTATCCAGTGCACTTGTACTCATACTTCCTTGTAGTGGAGAAAGGTTTGTGATATACAGTGATGCATCCAAGAAGGGGCTGGGGTGTGTTCTTATGCAAAATGATATGGTGATAGCTTATGCATCATGACAGTTGAAAATACCTGAGCAAAATTACCCAACTCATGATTTGGAGTTAGCTGCAGTAATCTTGGCATTAAAGATTTGGAAGCATTACCTTTATGGTGAAAGGTGGGACATTTATACTGATCATAAAAATTTAATGTATATTTTCACACAAAAGGAGCTGAATATGTTCCAAAGAATATGGTTGGAGCTTATTAAATATTACGAGTGCTCAATTCATTACCAACCTGGGAAAAAAAACAAGGTGGCAGATGCATTAAGTCGACCAGACCATGCTATCTTATCCATTATGAGGATCACAAAAGATCCAATATTTATGGATTTACAAAGGATGGATCATGGAATTATAATGAAAGGGGAAAAATCGTATCTTTATCAAATGAATGTTCAACCATATATACATGTGATGATTAAAGAGGCACAACAAGAAGATGTAGAGTTACAAAAGAAGGTGAGAATGTTCCTGAATTCAACCTTGATTGTGATGGGATAATAATGTTCAAGAATCGGGTTTGTGTTCCTCCCATCGCCGAATTAAAGAAGGAGCTGCTGGATGAGGCTCATAGTTCTTAATTCTCTATTCATCTTGGAAGCACGAAGATGTATAGAGACCTGAAAGAGTACTTCTGGTGGGATGGCATGAAAAGATATGTTGCTGAATATGTCTCTCGATGCTTGGTTTGTCAGCAAGTTAAAGCTAAGAGATAGAAGTCTAAGGGGATGTTACAACCATTACCCATACCCGAATGGAAATGGGAAAACATCACTATGGAGTTTTTCACCAGACATCCTAAAACATCCAATGGAAATAATTCTATCTGGGTCATAGTTGATCATCTTTCAAAGTCTGCACAATTCATTGCTATTAGAGAAGATTTCTCTCTGGATCCTCTTGCCATGATATATGTAAAGGAAGTGGTAAGATTTAATGGAGTACCACTTTCTATTATATTTGATCAGGATCTAAGTTTTACCTCAATGTTATGGCGAAGTCGTCAGTATACTCTAGATACAGAGTTGAGTTTCAACACTGCTTATCATCCTCAGACAAACGGTCAGTCTGAGAGGAAAATTCAAACTCTAGAATATATGTTGAGAGCTTTGTATATGGATTTTAAAGGTGGTTGGGATCAACACCTACCTTTGGTGTAATTTTATTATAATAATATCTTTCACTCCAGTATTCAAATGGCTCATTATGAAGCTCTCTTTGGAAATAAATGAAGGACTCCCACTTGCTGGGATGAAGTTGGGGAAATAAAGCTATTAGGACCTGATCTTGTTGATGAAATGGCAGAAAAGATCCAATCTATTCAACAACACTTAAGAGCAGCTCAGAGTCGACAAAAAAGTTATGCCGAAAATCGAAGAAAAGACCTAGAGTTTTAAGTGGGTGATAAAGTGTTCTTATGAATATCTCCTTGGAATGGAGTAATGTGATTTGGAAAAAAGGGAAAGCTGAGCCCTAGGTATATCAGTTCTTTTAGAAATACTAGATCATGTTGGGAAGGTAGCTTACCGATTGACGCTTCCACCGAATCTCTCCCAAGTTCACGATGTGTTCCATGTATCTCTCCTGAGAAAGTACATACCTGATCCTTCACATGTACTCAGCTCAGATTTTGTACCACTAGAACAAGATCTTTCTTATGAAGAACAGCCGATAGAGATTCTTGATCATAGCGAAAAAGTCCTACGGAACAAGACCACTCTCTTGGTGAAAGTTTTATGGAGGAACCACCAATTAGAGTAAGCTACATGGTATCTTGAGGATATGATGAGGGAGAGGTATCCTCATATGTTTGTTACAAAGTGACAAATTTCGAGGGCAAAATTCATTTTAAGGGGGGTAGAATGTAACACCCGAGACTTTAATAAGAAATATGTTGTTTTTATGATATATAAATAATCAAAGAGATATTTCACTACACACATCACTAGCTTGGATTTCTTTACAGGCAATTGTGGCCTTCCTCGATAGCTTGCATTGTATATAATACCGAGTTTCCCTAAACAACGATATGCTATTAAAATATGATTAAAACTAGCCGTTTTTAATAGTAATAACCCCTTTTTGAATTTTTTGAAATTTTACTTTTCAAAATGGACTTCATTTTTGGATTCGTAATATCAAAATTAGCCTAGGGTGAAATTTTGGTATTTTTCTGAAAACTTTCAATTTTTGATGAATAGTGAAAACACTGGGTTAGTATTTAAAAACAGACTTTTTATTTAAATAATTCTTTATTTTATTTAAATTGATTTTAGGTCAAAATTGATACATAATACCAATATAAGTTCAATGAAATTAATTGGAGTCATTTTATAATAATTTTAGATATATAAAAATTTTATTGAACTTTTGACCGTCTTTTACCCACCTCCTAGGAGAATTTGAAAATTTACATAAAACATAATTTTACCACTTTTATTAATGGAATTTAAAAAATACAAGAGACACGGTTGATGTCAGTAAGTAAAATGTGCTTCAATGAGATGAAAATAATTTTTGGTGAATAGTAACTTTTTACTTTTATTTACCACGGTTAAAAGTAAATAGGGTAATTAAGTGAAAAAATGATATTATTATTACCTTAACACATGTCCTAATTCTATTGGATAAGTTTAATTCGACTAAAAACAACCTTAGGAATTAAATATGACCACTTAGGCCCACATGGATTAGATTAGGACATTTATTATTAATTTATTTAAAGAAGGGTTAAAATAGTTAAAATCAAAGTTTAATAAGTAAAGCATTTTTAATACAGGGTTACCCATAAGATAAGTTCTACTATAAATATTCATTAGATAGATAAAAATCCTTCCTACATAATGGTATTTTATTTATAATTTTTAGACATTAAATAATTTAATTTACTTATGACACAATGATGATGCAGTAATTATCTTATTAATGAAATATTGACATAATTGAAGTTATAATTACCCAAATAAATGTAATTTGAGACTTTATATAAATTACACTAATTTTCTAGGTTAATATGACATGTTTTTATTCATTTATCTAACTTTGTTCTAACTAATAACTCTGTTAGGATTTTTAAAAAAATAAATTACCAAATACTCTCAAAATTGACATAAAATAGTTTTTAAAAAAAATATTATATTATTAATTGTTATTTTATTCATAAAAATATGAGGTTCGGAAAAATGACTAATATATTGTTATATATATTAATAATAAACATCTTGGGGTTCGTTTGTCTTTTTATAGTAAGTTTATTAACCTTATAGTGTAAGAAAACAAGAAAACACGGTAAAAGAAAAATTATTTAACTGAAAGTTAAATCTAAATGATAAGGTTAAAATAGAAACCTAAACTTGTCTAAATTCTATTGGATGAGATTATTTAGACCCATACCCACCTTAGCTTAGACATAACTCAATTTGGAGTTATTAAACACCGAATATGACTTTATAATAAAATAATATGTTTAGTTATTCCAAAGGTGCCCCTCTCCTCCCTTATAAAAGGGCACCTCCTCCCTCTCTTACTCACACCACGTTGAGCCTTCATTCTCGGCAAAACCCTGAAAAATTATCTTATCCACTTCCCTAGAAACATCATAGAGGTCTTGGTCTTCTTCAAAGACCAATTTTAGTGCCCTAAGAGAAATTTTAAAGGAGGCACTTCGAGAAAGAGGTAATACCTTCTACCGTTTTCTTCAAGTTCCATTCTTCTTCTACTCCCTCTTATTTAGTTGCTTCATTATGAAGTAATAACATAAGTATACCTAATATACTTATATGTTATTATAAATATGAAAAAACCCTATTTCACCTTCTATCCATCCTAAGGAAAACAAAATCACCGCGTGTGCGTACGTACGGAATACCGTCTCCACGCCGTGGTGTAATCTATTATCCACAACCACCTTACTTGGATGGGTATAATGGTGTAAATAATGATTATATATGATTATTTTAAAGTTATATTAATTCTTAAATATTATAAATACACTTAAATACAATTCCATGATCATGGGAATGATATCATCGCTCATGCGTACGTACGGACTACCGTCTCCACGATGCGATGAAATTGATTCTCAATGATTAACCATTCATGAATGATTATAAAGTATATATAATAAGTAATCATTAAATATATGACATAATAATGATACTGGATTTATGTATATATATATGTATGTCATCTACTTAATTCCATTGAATTCAATAAGGAAACGAAAACAGCATTCATGTGTACGTACGGCCTACCGTCTCCATGAACGGTGAATTTCATTCCTTTTATCGATCTATAATGTATATGTATATGATGAATATATATTATATATAAATCATATTTTACATTCTGGAATTATGTAAATCAGGATATAAGTAATAATATCAAGAACGACAAGTCGAAATACATACAATAAATGAAATGATTTTACCCAAAACGCTGCTTTTGCATGGAATTTACAAAAGAACAGGTAATATAAGGTCATAAGTGAAACATATATGATATCATAAAAATGAATATGATTATGTAATAAGTCAATGACATTATTTAAATCATTATACAGGAGGTTCAGATCCATACAAAGCATATCGGACCTAAGGTAAGGGATAATTTTACAAATCTCATTTTTATCCGAGATTGCTTATTCGTAAGTCTTTACTGGGGTTATATTTATCATCCATGTCCAAGTTTTATAAAAATGTTTTCATGTATTTTTAAAGTCCTTTTTACCCTTTTTTTACTTTTACCACGTGTTATGGAAGGAATCTTTCTTTTGTTTACCATACAAAGAACTTTTTGACTTTTCCGACAAAAGTACGAGGAGAATGTTATTTTTAACTTATACGGCGTGAACGGATTTTTACGGTTTCATAACGCCTCATTTTCATCAAGATTACTCTACAATATTGCATGATTATTTTCTACAAAACCCTTTTCTTATAAAATTTCATGACATTTTGTGAAAATAAAATGATTTTGAAGAAGAAAGGATATTTTCCTCAAGAATTAATTTCAAGTGTTTTTATCAAAATTTTTTTCCATCTAAAATGACATTATTTAATATGTTTTTGATTCATTTATAATGTCTCCATTATTTACATGGTTTTATTCTTCTTATGATGAAAAGATATCCATTTTTTATATGGATTATGTTATGATGGAATCATGCTTAAGAATCTCATTCTATTACAGGGGTTATGCTATGATGTATGATTTATGATTTTGTGGCACACGAATGAATGATTTCATTATGAGATGGGTGGGACCTATATCTCCCTCCAATGCATTGGGTAAAGATTTATATCTCATGAGATAAACATGGCTGGAATGGTAAGTTAATCTGGTTCAGTTTTACAGGACTGAAACAAGGAGTGAACTCGATTTAGAAAGGGACATTGTCCACTAAGATGGTCTTGGCAGCAATGTCATGGCTACTATGGAAATCATAACACGTGCTGAATGGTTTCCATAATTACATATTTTATTCCTATTATATTTTATCATGGTTTATGTTCCATTATGATATATTCCTTACGTACTTCCATGATTTATGGATTTTCTCAAGATTTCGATTTTTAAATTTCATGTTCAAGTTTTTTCTTATGTTTATGGATTGTTTTACCTTCTCTATGTTTTTCCTTACTGAGCATTTGAGCTCACCATTTTGTATGTTTTCTTTCCCCAGGTCAGGAAGAAGGTTATTATGTAGGATATGCCAAAAGGGACTCTAGATGTGATGAAATAAATGGGAGACAATGTACATGCTTTATGAACCAGTTGTTTATGTTTCCTAGTTTCTAAAGACACTATACCTATACGGTCCTTTCATGGTTTTGTTATATGTTGTAATAAGTTTACTTCAATTTTGAAGTAATAACCATATATGTAAATTATGGGTCGTTATAGTTGGTATCAGAGGAAAGGTATAGTCAACCTTTGGAAACTAGGATGTGAAAGCCTTAGTAAAAACCATCAGGATAAGTCTAAGCATGGAAAATGATCTTAGTGTTTTAAAAATGTCCATGAACAGCCTATTATAAGACCTTATGTGTGAAATTTTATTCTTGATTATTTGTTTTTCCTATTATAATTAGTGTTTCTCACACTATTATTCTTGGTTTTAGTCAATGGCTGGAACCCGAAGGAACCGTGTTAATGCGGAATGCGACGGGCAATGCAATGATTGTCCCCCTGAGCAACCAAACGTTATGGGAGCTAGAATGAAAAATCATGTAGCCATGTTCACACAACTTTCTCAAGATATGAATCATGTAGGACTTCCAAACGAGAAAAGGAAGGAGAAACATTCTGTTGAATCCTTCATGAGGCAGTGCCCACCTTCATTCAATGGGTCTTCTGATCCATTAGTGGCTGAACAATGGATTAGTACCACTGAAAAGATATTTCCAGTTCTTCAATGTTCTGAACATGATAAAACCATCTTAGTAGTGTATCGTTTGGAAGGAGATGCTGATCAATGGTGGAATCTTATCAAGAATATGAGGGAAAGAGATGAAATTGAGTCCATGGAATGGGACGAGTTCAAGAAATTATTTTTCAATAAGTACTTCCCTCATATTCTTCGAACAAAGATGGAGAAAGAGTTTCTTGAACTAAAGAAAAAGGATGATGAACTTGTTGGTACCTATGAAGCAAATTTTACAAGACTTGCAAGGTACGCTTCTGGTATTATTATCCAACCAGAGATTAAGATCGATCGATTCTTTAGTTTCTTAAAACCAAGTCTTCGAAGGGAGTTATCCATAAGGGACTTCAATAGTTATGAGGAAATCGTTCGATCTGCACTCGAGGTTGAGATTGAGATTGGAGTAACCCATCTGTCATATGGGTTTGATGAGAAGAGGAAAATGGAATTCAAAGGAAAATCTAAAGACCACACTGAAAAGAAGATGCGTTTTCCCTTATGCTCAAAGTGTGGAAAGAAACATGGAGGAAATTGTCTTAAGAGGACAAGAAAATGTTATAATTGTGGAAAAGAAGGTCATCAACCAATTGAATGTAGAAATAATTGGAAGAAGATTTCTAATGATGCAAAAAAAAGGAAGGGATACACAGAATTAACCTACTACACATCAATGTTTTAAGTGCAAGGAGATGTGGCATTATGCCAATCAATGCCCAAATCCAAGGGTTGATGATGATGATCGACGTCAACAAACTCTTAAGGACAAAGACAAAGGAAAGTCACATGCAATTACTATCGGTGATGTGGAGTACGACAACGAAGTGGTGAAAGGTATACTTACCATCCACTCTAAAGTAGAAAATGTTTTATTTGATTCTATATCCACCCACTCTTTTATTTCTGAAGAATTTTATAAGGATATTGCCGTATTACCTCAACAATTAGATGTTGAGTTAGCTGTGACAACCCATAATGACACAACAGTCGCATCAAAAGTTTATAATTCTTCTCCATTTGAGGTTTGTGGGAAATTGCTTCCTGAAAATCTTGTGATCCTTCCTATAGTGGAATTTGATGTGATTCTTGGCATGGATTGGATTTCTCTATATGGAGCTCATATCAATTTCCAAAGAAGGGAAGTTTCATTTCATATTCCAGATCAATCTATGATCATCTATCAATGCAAGGATGAACATAACCTTCCTATGGAAATTTCTTCCATCTTATGGGTCTCGATTCCACTAAATGAGGGTTATTTATCTCAAATGGTTGGTGAGAAAAATACCATTAAGAATATTCCCATTGCACGAGAGTTTGATGATGTCTTTCCGGAGGAATTTCCAGGTCTTCCACCAAATCATGAAGTTGAGTTTTCAATAGAACTCGTACAGGGTGATTTTCCTATTTCAAATACACCTTATAGAATGACCCCAATTGAGTTGCAGGAATTGAAGAAGAAACTCCAAGAGAATCTTGATAAGGGATTCATACGCCCTAGTGTTTCACCTTGGGGAGCACCTATTCTATTTGTTAAGAAGAAAGATGCATCAATGAGACTCTGCATTGATTATCAAGAACATAAAAATATCACTATCAAGAACAAATATCCTCTCTCGCGCATTGATGGCTTATTTTACTAACTACATGGAGGTCAATACTTTTCCAAGATTGATCTTCGTTCTGGGTATCATCAATTAAGGGTCAAAAGGGAGGATATACCAAAGACGACTTTCCATACAAGGTATGGACACTATGAATTTATAGTGATTCCATTTGGTCTTACTAATGCCCCTGCTATCTTCATGGATATGATGAATAGAGTCTTTAGAGACTATCTTGATTAGTTTGTGGTAGTCTTTATAGATGATATTCTTGTCTATTCAAAGAGAAAGGAAGAACATGAAGATCACTTTAGAATTATATTAAAGACCTTGAGAAAGGAGAAGCTTTATGCCAAATTTACCAAGTGTGAAATTTGGCTTCAAAAAGTTGCATTTTTGGGTCACATAATCTCAAAAGAGGGGATATATGTGGATCCAGCAAAAAACAGAGGTTATTGAAAGATCGTCGAGACCAACAACAGAAACCGAGATCTGAATTTTTCTTGGTGTGGATGGATATTATCGACGTTTTGTGAAAGATTTTTCACTATTATCTAATCCACTCACCGAGTTGACTCGAAAAGGAGTTAAGTTCGTGTGGACGGAGGAATGTGAAGAGAATTTCAAGGAGTTGAAAAGAAGGTTATCCAGTGCACATGTACTCACACTTCCTTGTAGTGGAGAAAGGTTTGTGATCTATAGTGATGCATCCAAGAAGGGGCTGGGGTGTGTTCTTATGAAAAATGATATGGTGATAGCTTATGCCTCACGACAGTTGAAAATCCATGAGCAAAATTTCTCAACTCATGATTTGGAGTTAGTAGGGGTAATCTTTGCATTAAATATTTGGAGGGATTACCTTTATGGTTAAAGGTGTGACATTTATATATATCATAAAAGTTTAAAGTATATTTTCACAAAAAAGGAGCTGAATATGTGCCAAAGAAGATGGTTGGAGCTGATTAAGGATTACGAGTGCTCAATTCATTACCACCCTGGGAAAGCAAACAAGGTGGCAGATTCATTAAGTCGACAAGACCATGCTAGCTTATCCATGATGAGGATCATAAAAGATCCAATATTTATGGATTTACAACGGATGGATCATGGAATTATAATGAAAGGGGAAAATTGTATCTTTCTCAAATTAATGTTCAACCTTATATACATGTGAAGATTAAAGAGGAACAGAAAGAAGATGTAGAGTTACTAAAGAAGGTGAGAAATGTTCCTGAATTCAACCTTGATTGTGATGGGATAATAATGTTCAGGAATTGGGTTTGTGTTCCTCCCATCACCGAATTAAAGAAGGAGTTGCTAGATGAGGCTCATAGTTCTTCATTCTCTATTCATCCTGGAAGCACGAAGATGTATAGGGACCTGAAAGAGTACTTCTGGTGGGATGGCATGAAAAGAGATATTGCTGAATATGTCTCTCAATGCTTGTTTTGTCACCAAGTTAAAGCTGAGAGACAGAAGTCTTGGGGATGTTACAACCATTACCCAAACCCGAATGGAAATAAGAAAACATCACTATGGACTTTGTCACCGGACTTCCTAAAACATCCAAAGGCAATAATGCTATCTGGGTCATAGTTGATCATCTTACAAAGTTTGTACACTTCATTGCTATTAGAGATGATTTCTCTCTGGATCAGCTTGCCAGGATATATGTAAAGGAAGTGGTAAAATTGCATGAAGTACCACTTTATATTATATCTGATCGGGATCCGAGGATTACCTCAAAGTTCTGGTGAAGTCTTCAGCATACTCTAGATACAGAGTTGAGTTTCAGCACTTCTTATCATCCTCAGACAAACGGTCAGTCTGAGTGGACAATTCAAACTCTAGAAGATATGTTGAGAGCTTTCTCTATGGATTTCAAAGGTGGTTGGGATCAACACCTACCTTCGGTGGAATTTTCTTATAGTAATATCTTTCACTCCAGTATTCAGATGGATCTTTATAAAGCTCTCTTTGGAAAGAAATTCAAGTCTCCAACTTGCTGGGATGAAGTTGGGGAAAGAAAGATATTAGGACCTAATCTTGTTGATGAAATGACAGAAAAGATCCGATCTATTAAACAACACATAAGAGCATCTCAGAGTCGACAAAAAAGTTATACCAACAACCGATGAAAATACCTAGAGTTTGAAGTGGGTGATAAAGTGTTCTTACGAATATCTCCTTGGAAGTGTGTAATGTGATTTGGAAAAAAGGGAAAGCTGATCCCTAGGTATATCGGTCCTTTCGAAATACTAGATCGTGTTGGGAAGATAGATTACCGATTAGTGCTTCCATCGAATCTCTCCCAAGATCACGGTGTGTTCCATGTATCTCTCCTGAGAATGTACATACCTGATCCTTCACATGTACTTAGCTCAGAAGTTTTACCACTGGAACAAGATCTTTCTTATGAAGAACAGCCGATAGAGATTCTTGATCGTAGTGAAAAAGTCCTACGGAACAAGACCACTCTATTGGTGAAAGTTTTATGGAGGAACCACCAATTAGAGTAATCTAAATGGGATCTTGAGGATATGATGAGGGAGAGGTATCCTCATATGTTTGTTACAAAGTGACGAATTTCAAGGGAGTAATTCATTTTAAGGGGGGTAGAATGTAACACCTGATACTTTTATAAGAAATATTTTGTTTTTATGTTATATAAATTATCAAAGGGATATTTCACTACACACAACACTAGCTTGGCTTTCATTACACGCAATTGCAGCCTTCCTCGATAGCTTGCATTGTACGCAATACCGAGTTTCCCTAAACAACGATATGCTATTAAAATATTATTAAAACTAGCCGTTATGAATAGTAATAACCACTTTTTGAAATTTTTGAAATTTTATTTTTCAAAATGGACTTCATTTTTGGATTCGTAATATCAAAATTAGCCTAGGGTGAAATTTTGGTATTTTTCTGAAAACTTTAAATTTTTGATGAATAGTGAAAACACTGGGTTACTATTTAAAAACCGACTTTTTATTTAAATAATTATTTATTTTATTTAAATTTATTTTAGGTAAAAATTGATACATAATACCTATATAAGTTCAATGCAATTCATTGGAGTCATTTTATAATAATTTTAGATATATAAAAGTTTATTGAACTTTTGACCGTCTTTTACCCACCTCATAGGAGAATTTGCAAATTTACATAAAACATAATCTTACCACTTTTGTGAATGGAATTTCAAAAATCCAAGAGACACGGTTGATTTCAGTAAGTAAAATGTGGTTCAAAGAGATGAAAATAATTTTTGGTGAATAGTAACTTTTTACTTTTATTTACCGCGGTTAAAAGTAAATAGGGTAATTAAGGGTAAAAATGATATTATTATTACCATAACACATGTGCTAATTTTATTGGATAAGTGTAATTAGACCAAAAACAACCTTAGTAATAAAATATGACCACTTAGGCCCACATGGATTATATTAGGACATTTATTATTAATTTATTTAAAGAAGGGTTAAAATAGTAAAAATCAAAGTTTAATAAGTAAATCATTTTTAATATAGGGTTATAAATAAGATAAATTCGACTATAAATATTCATTAGAAAACTAAAAAGATTTACTAAATAATGGTGTATTATTTATCATTTTTAGACATTAAATAATTTAATTTATTTATGACAAAATGATGATGAAGTAATTATCTTATTAATGAAATATTGACATAATTGATGTTATAATTACCCAAATAAATGTTATTTGAGACTTTTTATGAATTACACTAATTTTCGAGGTTAATATGACATGTTAGTATTTATTTAGTTAACTGTTTTAGAACTAATAATTCTTTTAGGATTTTCATAAAAATACATTACCAAATAGTGTCAAAATTGACATAAAATAGTTTTTAAAACAAATATTATATTATTCATTGTTATTTTATTCATAAAAATCTAAGTTTTGGAAACATGACTAAGATAAGGTTATATATATTAATAATAAACATATTGGGGTTAGTTTGTCATGTTATAGTAAGTTTATTATCCTTATAGTGTAAGAAAACAAGAAGACACGATAAAAGAAAAATTATTTAACTTAAAGTTAAATCTAAATGATAAGGTTAAAATAGAAACCTAAACTTGTCTAAATTCTATTGGATGATAGGATTTCGACCCATACCCACCTTATATTCTAAATAACTCAATTTTTAGCTATTAAAAACCAAATATGACTTTATAATAAAATAATATTTTTAGTTATTTCAAAGGTGCCCCTCTCATCCCTTATAAAAGGGCTCCTCCTCCCTCTCTTACTCACACCAATTTGAGCCTTCATGCTTGGCCAACCACTGAAATATTCTCTTCTCCACTTCCATAGAAATATCCTAGAGGTCCTGTTATTATTCAAAGACCAATTTTAGTGCCCTAAGAGAAAGTGTAAAGGAGGCACTTTGAGAAAGAGGTAATACTTTCTACCGTTTTCTTCAAGTTCCATTCTTATTCTACTCCCTCTTCTTTAGTTGTTTAATTATGAAGTAATAACATAAGTATACCTCATATACTGATATGTTATTATAAATATGAAACAAACCTATTTCACCTTCTATCCATCCTAAGGAAAACAAAATCACCACGCGTGCGTACGTACGGAATACTGTCTCCACGCCGTGGTGTAACCTATTATCCACCACCACCTTACTTGGATGGGTATAATGGTATAAATAATTATTATATATTATTATTGTAAAGTGATATTGATTCTTAAATATTATACATACACTTCAATACAATTCCATGATCATGGTAATGATATCATCGCTCATGCGTACGTACAGACTACCGTCTCCACGACGCGATGAGATTCATTCTCAATTATTAACCATTCATGAGTGATTATAATGTATATATAATAAGTAATAATGAAATATATGACATAATAATGATACTAGATTTATGTATATATATATGTATTTCATCTACTTAATTCCATTCAATTCAATAAGGAAAATGAAAACAGCATTCATGCGTACGTATGACCTACCGTCTCCATGAACGGTGCATTTCTTTCCTTTTATCAATCTATAATATATACGTATATGATGAATATATATTAGATATAAATCATGTTTTACATTATGAAATTATATAAATCAGGATATAAGTAATAATATCAAGAACTACTAGTCGAAACACATACGATAAATGAAATGATTTTACCCAAAACACTGCTTTTACATGGAATTTACAAAAGAACGGGTAATATAAGGTCATAAGTGAAACATATATGATATCATAACAATGAATATGATTATTTAATAAGTCAATGACATTATTTAAATTATTATACAGGAGTTTAGGATCCATACGATGCATATCAGACCTAAGGTAAGGGATAATTTTACAAATCTCATTTTTATCCGAGATTGCTTATTCGTAAGTATTTATTGGGGTTATATTTATCATCCATGTACAAGTTTTATAAAAATGTTTTCATGTATGTTTAAAGTCCTTTTTACCCTTTTTTTTACCATGTGTTACGGAAGGAATCTTTCTTTTGTTTACCATACAAGGAACTTTTTGACTTTTCTGACAAAAGTATGAGGAGAATGTTATTTTTAACTTATATGGCGTGAACGGATTTTTACGGTTTCATAACGCCTCATTTTCATGAAGATTAATCTACAAGATGGCATGATTATTTTCAACAAAACCTTTTTCTTCTAAAATTGCATGACATTTTGTGAAAAGAAAATTATTTTGAAGAACAAAGGATATTTTCCTCAAGAATTCATTTCAAGTGTTTTTATCAAAACTATTTTCCATATAAAATGACATTATTTAATATGTTTATGTTTCAAGTATAATTTCTCCATTATTTACATGGTTTGATTCTTCTTATGATGAAAACATATCCATTTTTTTATATGGATTATGTTATGATGACATAATGTTTAAGAATCTCATTCTATTACTTGGGTTATGCTATGATGTATGATTTATGATTTTGTGGCACACGAAAGAATGATTTCATTATGAGATTGGTGGGACCTATATCTCCCTCCAATGCATTGGGTAAAGATTTATATCTCATGAGATAGACATGGCAGGAATGGTAAGTTAATCTGGTTCAGTATTACAGGACTGAAATGAGTAGTGAACTCAATCCAGAAAGGGACTTTGTCCACTAAGATGGTATTGGCAGCAATGCCTTGGCTACTATGGAAATCATAACATGTGTTGAATGGTTTCAACAATTACATGTTTTATTCCTATTATATTTTATCATGGTTCATGTTCCATTATGATATATGCCTTACGTACTTCCATGATTTATGTCTTTGCTCAAGATTTTGATGTTTAAATTTCATGTTCATGTTATTGCTTATGTTTATAGATTGTTTTACGTTCTCTATGTTTGGCCTTACTGAGCATTTGAGCTCACCCTTTTGTATGTTTTCTTTCCCCAGGTCTGGAAGAATGTTATTAAATAGGATATGCCAAAAGGGACTCTAGATATGATGAAATAAATTGGAGACAATGTTGATGCTTTATGAACCAGTTGTTTATGTTTCCCAGTTTCTAAAGACACTATACCTATACGGTCCTTTCATGGTTTGATATATGTTGTAATAAGTGTACATCAATTTTGAATTCATAACCATATATGTAAAGTATGGGTTATTATAGTCGGTATTAGAGGAAAGGTATAGTCAACCTTTGGAAACTAGGATGTGAAAGCCTTAGTAAAAACCCTAAGGATAAGTCTAAGCATAGAACATGGTCTTAGTGTTTTAAAAATGGCCATGAACAACCTATGGTAAGACCTTAAGTGTGAAATTTTATTCTTGATTATTTGTTTATCCTATTATAATTAGTGTTGCTCACACTATTATTCTTGGTTTTAGTCAATGGCTGGAACCCAAAGGAATCGTGTTAATGCGGAATGTGACGGGCAATGCAATGATTGTCCCCCTGAGCAACCAAACGTTATTGGAGCTGGAATGAAAAATCTTGTAGCCATGATCACACAACTTTATCAAGCTATGAATCATGCAGGACTTCCAAATGAGCAATGGAAGGAGTAAAATTCTGTTGAATCCTTCAAGAAGCAGCGTCCACATTTATTCAACGGGTCTTCTGATCCATTAGTGGCTGAACAATGGATCAGTACCACTGAAAAGATATTTTCTGTTCTTCAATGTTCTGAACATGATAAAGTCATCTTAGCAGTGTATAGTTTGGAAGGATATGCTGATCAATGGTGGAATCTTATCAAGAATACGAGGCAAGAGATGAAATTGAGTCCATGGAATAGGACGAGTTCAAGAACATATTTTTCAATAAGTACTTCCCTCATATTCTTCGAAAAAAGATGGAGATGGAGTTTCTTGAACTAAAGAAAAAGGATGATGAATCTGTTAGTACCTATGAAACAAATTTTACAAGACGTGCAAGGTACGCTTCTGGTATTATTATCCAACCTAAGAGTAAGATCGATCGATTCTTTAATGGATTAAAACCAAGTCTTCGAAGGGTGTTAGCCATAAGGGACTTCAATAGTTACGAGGAAATTGTTCGATGTGCTCTCAAGGTTGAGATTGAGATTGGAGTAACCCATCAGTCATATGGGTTTGATAAGAAGAGGAAAATGGAATTAAAAGGAAAATATAAAGACCACACTGAACATAAGATGAGTTTTCCCTTATGCTCAAAGTGTGGAAAAAACATGGAGGAAATTGTCTTAAGGGGACAAGAAATTGTTTTAAGTGTGGAAAAGAAGTTCATCGGGCAATTGAATATCGAAATAATGGGAAGAAGATGTCTAATGATGCAAAAAAAGGAAGGGATACACAGAATGAACCTACTACACTTCAATGTTTTAAGTGCAAGGAGATGGGGCATTAGGCCAATCAATTCCCAAATCCAAGGGTTGATGATGATGATCGACGTCAACAAACTCTTAAGGCCAAAGACAAAGGAAAGTCACATGCAATTACTTTCGGCGATGTGTAGTACGACAACGAAGTGGTGAGAGGTACACTTACCATCCACTCTAAAGTAGAAAATGTTTTATTTGATTCTATATCCACACATTCTTTTATTTCTAACGAATTTCCTAAGGGTATCGTCGTATTACCTCAACAATTAGATGTTGAGTTAGCTGTGACAACCCCTAATGGCACAACAGTCGCATCAAAAGTTTATAATTCTTCTCTGATTGAAGTTTGTGGGAAATTGCATCCTAAAAATCTTGTGATCCTTCCAATAGTGGGATCTGATGTGATTCATGGCATGGATTGGCTTTCTCTATATGGATCTCATATCAATTGCCAAAGAAGGGAAGTCACATTTCATATTCCATATCAATCTATGATAATCTATCGATGCAAGGATGAACATAACCTTCCAATGGAAATTTCTTCCATATTATGGGTCTTGATTCCACTTAATGAGGGTTATTTATCTCAAATGGTTGGTGATAAACTCACGATTAAGAATATTCCCATTGTACGAGAGTCTGACGATGTCTTTCCGGAGGAATTGTCGGGTCATCCACCAAATCGTGAAGTTGAGTTTTCAATAGAACTCGTACCGGGTGCTTTGCCTATTTCATAGAAACATTATAGAATGGCCCTAATTGAGTTGCAGGAATTGAAGAAGCAACTCCAAGAGAATCTTGATAAGGGATTCATACGCCCTAGTGTGTCACCTTGGGGAGCACCTATTCTTTTTGTTAAGAAGAAAGATGGATCAATGATACTCTGTATTGATTATCAAGAACTTAACATGATCACTATCAAGAACAAATATCCTCTCCTGTGCATTGATGACTTATTTGACCAACTACGCGGAGCTCAATACTTTTCCAAGATTGATCTCCATTCTGGGTAACATCAATTAAGGGTCAAAAGGGAGGATATACCAAAGATGACTTTTTGTACAGGGTATGGACACTATGAATTTATAGTGATGCCATTTGGTCTTACTAATGCCCGTGCTATCCTCATAGATCTGATTAATAGAGTCTTTAGAGACTATCTTGATCAGTTTGTGGTAGTCTTTGTAGACGATATTCTTGTCTATTCAAAGAGAAAGGAAGAACACGAAGATCACTTGAGAATTATATTGAAGACCTTGAGAAAGGAGAAGCTTTATGTCAAATTTACCAAGTGTGAATTTTGGATTAAAAAATTTTCATTTTTGGGTCACATAATCTCAAAAGAGGGGATATATGTGGATCCAGCAAAAATAGAGGTTATTGAAGGATGTTCGAGACCAACAACAGTAACCAAGATCCGAATTTTTCTTGGATTGGTAGGATATTATCGACATTTTGTGAAATATTTTTCACGATTATCTAATCCACTCACCGGGTTGACTTGAAAAAGAGTTATGTTCGTGTGGACGGAGGAATGTGAAGAGAATTTGAAGGAGTTGAAAAGAAGTTTATCCAGTGCACCTGTACTCACATTTCCTTGTAGTGGAGAAAGGTTTGTGATCTACAGTGATGCATCCAAGAAGGGGCTGGCGTGTGTTCTTATGAAAAATGATATGGTGATAGCTTATGCCTCACGACTGTAGAAAATCCATGAGCAAAATTACCCAACTCATGATTTGGAGTTAGCTGCGGTAATCTTTGCATTAAAGATTTGGAGGCATTACCTTTATGGTGAAAGGTGTGACATTTATACTGATCATAAAAGTTTAAATTATATTTTCACACAAATGGAGATGAATATGTTCCAAAGAAGATGGTTGGAGCTGATTAAGGATTACGAGTGCTCAATTCATTACCACCCTGGGAAAGCAAATAAGGTGGAAGATGCATTCAGTCGACAAGACCATGCTAGCTTATCCATGATGAGGATCACAAAAGATCCAATATTTATGGATTTACAAAGGATGGATCATGGAATTATAATGAAAGGGGAAAAATCGTATCTTTATCAAATGAATGTTCAACCATATATACATGTGAAGATTAAAGAGGCACAGAAAGAAGATGTAGAGTTACAAAAGAAGGTGAGAAATGTTCCTGAATTCAACCTTGATTGTGATGAGATAATAATGTTCAGGAATCGGTTTTTTGTTCCTCCCATCGCCGAATTAAAGAAGGATCTGCTGGATGAGGCTCATAGTTCATCATTATCTATTCATCCTGGAAGCACGAATATGTATAGGGACCTGAAAGAGTACTTCTGGTGGGATGGCATGAAAAGAGATGTTGTTGAATATGTCTCTCGATGCTTGGTTTGTCAGCAAGTTAAAGCTGAGAGACAGAAGTATAAGGGGATGTTACAACCATTACCCATACCCAAATGGAAATGGGAAAACATCACTATAGACTTTGTCACCAGACTTCCTAAAACATCCAAAGGCAACAATTCTATCTGGGTCATTGTTGATCATCTTACAAAATCTGCACACTTCATTGCTTTTAGAGAAGATTTCTCTCTGGATCAGCTTTCCAGGATATATGTAAAGGAAGTGGTAAGATTTTATGGAGAACCACTTTCTATTATATCTGATCGGGATCCGAGGATTACCTCAATTTTCGGGCGAAGTCTTTAGCATACTCTAGATACAGAGTTGAGTTTTAGCACTGCTTATCATCCTCAGATAAATGGTCAGTCTGAGAGGAAAATTCAAACTCTAGAAGATATGTTTAGAGCTTTCTCTATGGATTTAAAAGTCGGTTGGGATAAACACCTACCTTTGGTGAAGTTTTATTATAATAATAGCTTTCACTCCAGTATACAGATGGGTCTTTATGAAGCTCTCTTTGGAAAAAAATGCAGGACTCCAACCTGCTGGGATAAAGTTGGGGAAAGAAAGCTATTTGGACCTGATCTTGTTGATGAAATGGCAGAAAAGATCTAATCTATTCAACAACACATAAGAGAATCTCAGAGTCAAAAAAAAAGTTATGCCGAAAACCGAAGAAAAGACCTAGAGTTTGAAGTGGGTTATAAAGTGTTCTTACGAATATCTCCTTGGAAGAGAGTAATGTGATTTGGAAAGAAGGGAAAGCTGAGCCCTAGGTATATCGGTCCTTTAGAAATACTAGATCGTGTTGGGAAGGTAGCTTACCGATTGGCGCTTCCACCGAATCTCTCCCAAGTTCACGGTGTGTTCCATGTATCTCTCCTGAGAAATTAAATACCTGATCCTTCACATGTACTCAGCTCAGAAGTTGTACCATTGGAACAAGATCTTTCTTATGAAGAACAACCGATAGAGATTCTGGATCGTAGCGAAAAAGTCCTATGGAACAAGACCACTCGCTTGGAGAAAGATATATGGAGGAACCACCAATTAGAGTAAGCTACATGGGAGCTTGAGGATATGATGAGGGAGAGGTATCCTCATCTGTTTGTTACAAAGTGACGAATTTCAAGGGCGAAATTCATTTTAAGGGGGGTAGAATGTAACACCCGTGACTTTTATAAGAAATATTTTTTTTATGTTATATAAATCATCAAAGGGATATTTCACTACACACAAAACAAGCTTGGCTTGCTTTACATGCAATTGCGGCCTTCCTCAATAGCTTGTGTTGTACGCAATACCGAGTTTCCCTAAACAACGATATGCTATTAAAATATTATTAAAACTAGCCGTTATGAATAGTAATAACCACTTTTTGAAATTTTTGAAATTTTATTTTTCAAAATGGACTTCATTTTTGGATTTGGAATATCGAAATTATCCTAGGGTCAAATTTTGGTATTTTTCTGAAAACTTTCAATTTTTGATGAATAGTGAAAACACTGGGTTACTAATTAAAAACCGACTTTTTATTTAAATAATTATTTATTTTATTTAAATTTATTTTAGGTCAAAATTGATACATATTACCTATATAAGTTCAATTCAATTAATTGGAGTCATTTTATAATAATTTTAGATATATAAGAATTTTATTGAACTTTTGACCGTCTTTTACCCACCTCCTAGGAGAATTTTCAAATTTACATAAAACATAATTTTACCACTTTTGTGAATGGAATTTCAAAAATCCGAGAGGCACAGTTGATGTTAGTAAGTAAAATGTGGTTCAATGAGATGAAAATAATTTTTTGTGAATAGTAACTTTTTACTTTTATTTACCATGGTTAAAAGTAAATAGGGTAATTAAGGGTAAAAATGATATTATTATTACCCTAAAACATGTCTTAATTCTATTGGATAAGTGTAATTCGACCAAAAACAACCTTAGTAATAAAATATGACCACTTAGGCCCACATGGATTAGATTAGGACATTTATTATTAATTTATTTAAAGAAGGGTTAAAATAGTTAAAATCAAAGTTTAATAAGTAAATCATTTTTAATATAGGGTTATACATAAGATAAATTCAACTATAAATATTCATTAGAAAGATAAAAAGAGTTCCTACATAATGGTGTTTTATTTATAATTTTTAGACATTAAATAATTTAATTTATATATGAAACAATGATAATGCAGTAATTATCTTATTAATGAAATATTGACATAATTGATGTTATAATTACCCAAATAAATTTAATTTGAGAATTTTTATGAATTACACTAATTTTCTAGCTTATTATGAAATGTTATTACTGATTTAGTTAACTTTTTTCGAACTAATCATTCTGTTAGGATTTTCACAAAAATAAATTACCAAATAGTGTCAAAATTGACATAAAATAATTTTTAAAACAAATATTATATTATTAATTTTTATTTTATTCATAAAAATATAAGGTTAGGCTAAATGAATAATATAAGGTTATATATATTAATAATAAACAACTTGGGGTCTGTTTGTCTTGTTATAGTAAGTTTATTAACCTTATAATGTAAGAAAACAAGAAAACACGGTAAAAGAAAAATTATTTAACTTAAAGTTAAATATAAATGATAAGGTTAAAATAGAAACCTAAACTTGTCTAAATTCTATTGGATGAGAGGATTTCGACCCATACCCACCTTATCTTTGAAATAACTCAATTTGGAGCTATTAAAACCCGAATATGATTTTATAATAAAATAATATTTTTTGTTATTCCAAAGGTGCCCCTCTCCTCCCTTATAAAAGGGCACCTCCTCCCTCTCTTACTAACACCACTTTGAGCCTTCATTCTCGGCCAAACCATTCCAAATTCTCTTCCCCACTTCCCTAGAAACATCCTAGAGGTCCTGGTCTTCTTCAAATACAAATTTTAGTGCCCTAAGAGAAAGTTTAAAGGAGGCACTTCGAGAAAGAGGTAATACCTTCTACCGTTTTCTTCAAGTTCCATTCTTCTTCGACTCCCTCTTCTATAGTTGTTTCATTATGAAGTAATAACATCAGTATCCCTCATATACTGATATGTTATTATAAATATGAAACAACCCTATTTCACCTTCTATCCATCCTAAGGAAAACAAAATCACCGCGCGTGCGTACGTACAGAATATCGTCTCCATGCCGTGGTGTAATCTATTATCCACCACCACCTTACTTGGATGGGTATAATGGTGTAAATAATTATTATATATGATTATTGTAAAGTGATATTTATTCTGAAATATTATACATACACTTCAATACAATTACATGATCATGGGAATGATATCATCGCTCGTGCGTACGTACGGACTACCGTCTCCACGACGCGATGAGATTCATTCTCAATGATTAACCATTAATGAATGATTATAAAGTATATATAATAAGTAATCAGGAAATATATGACATAATAATGATAATGGATTTATTTATATATATATGTATGTCATCTACTTAATTCCATTCAATTCAAAGAAACTAAACTATTACGTTCCTTGTGTGTCTGTTTTTGTTATGCACTAAGTATTCTGAAAAAGTAATGTAATGTCCATGTACGTCAAGCTTCGGGTCTCTATATTAATGAATAACATTGAGTCATTAATAGCTCGGTTGGAAGCTATGTAAGGAAAGAATTCACCAGTTCAACCGGAGAATATATCTTACCCTGAATGGGTGGATGCAATTCCTCCCCCATCAAATTTTGCAAGTACCACATTCCCAATTTTTAAGGGTTTGGGAGATCCAAAAAAACACTTAACACATTTTGTTTCTCGTTGTGGTCCTATGATGGGAACTACTGAACAAAAAAAAGAAGTTAAGCTCAGGTGTTTTGTACAGTAATTACAAGGACCTACTTTTGTCTGTTATACAAGTTTACAATCTCTATCAATTACTAGGTGGGAAGATCTCTGTCAAAAATTTCTTCTTCAATTCAGCTCAACGTTGCCAAAAATGACAATTTTTTATCTTACCAATTATATGAAAAGGGAAAATGAAAGTGTTTCAGATTTCATTGCTCACTGAAAGGGATTAACATATTCTTTAAGTTTAGCACTCCCTCAAGAAAAATTGTTTCTAATCTGTGTTCCAAATTTGCGTGATGAATTACGCACACTGTTTATCCCTATGAAATACACAGGAGGGTTTAGAGACCTTACTTCAATAACTCAGCAGATAGAAGATTCTCTTACAAATACTAAGGCTAAAACTCATGTAATTCCATCAGTTATAGGAAGGAGAGTAAAGAAAGTAGAGACAGCTATAGTTACACTTAAACAAGACTCTGTACATAATTCCACTTCAAAACTGTCATCGTATCGAAGGGCTCCACCTCCTGAGTGTCAACAAAAATGGTTGCCTCGTCTAGATGATCAAAGAGATCAAAGGTGGAAACAGTTTGAGGATTTTTAGAATAAAGTTTATTATTTCCGGAATGAAAAAGTTCCTAGTTAGCTTATCTCAACTCTGGAAAACAATCTAGTTCAGTTTCCAAAGCCCAAAAGGCTGAACAAGGAAGGAGATGAAGATCTGGCTAACTATTGCCTATTTCATCAAATGTTGGGGCATCCCATTTAGGAGTGTTTTGTCTTCAAAGACCTTCTGAAAATGATTATGGAATCTGGAAAAGAAAAATTGAAAGAATCTTTATCCCAGGTAGCATGTGTTACTGCTACTGATCCAAAGGAAGATGGAAAATGGCACAATGTCAAAAGTAAAAATGCACAGAATTATGAAGATTGGATGGTCAGAAAAATGATCAACCGAACTCATTCCATTTTATGAACACAATTGAATCAACCAATTCTGGCTTCTTCTATGAATGCCACAGTAAAACCCCCTTCATCAGAAGGAAAATCCTCAAAGAAGTGACGTAATTTAAAGAAAGAAGAGCAGTAAGAAGAATATGAGCTCGTTTCAAAGATTAAGTTGTCTTTGACTCTGGAAGATTTTATGCCATATGTTTCAAGAGAACAAGCATCGCCCCACCAAATGGCACATCCTGAACTGGTTAATCAGGCAAAATCTTCATCCGATGAAAAATTGATCTTTGGTTTTGTTAACATGATTCATTTAACAGATCTTTATGCCAATGACAGTTTTGATTATGATGAGCCTAAGTTCCCTATATCTAATAGAGTAATTAGAAGAATAGATAGAGGTCTAGGATACAGGGGGAGACATGGATATTCTATAAGCCACTATTTTAATCATACCCCTTCTAGAACTGTATATGCATCAGAAACTCATGGAAAAGCCCTTCAGCAGGATCAAGAGGAATAAGAAATTTATTCCACACATGGAAGATTAGGTCCTGACACAGTTATTTTGGAAGACCGGTTAGAGGTCACCCCTTCTTCCTCTCAGTATATAGATAGACATAGTCGGTCTAATCTACCGAATCCAGGAGTATTTCCAACTCCTACCCTGATACTAGATGCATCTACTTCCAAAACATCAACTTCCAAGGAACCTGCAAAACCACATTTTCATGATGGGAGACGTAGTCCTTTGGACGAAAAGTATGATATCTTGAAACATTTGGCCCATGTACTGGCCATGTTATCAATTCTGGATGCCTTGAATCTGTCAAAAGATCTTCGGGAGGCGCTTATTGAGGCTTTGTCAAGTCTTGAAGAATTCAAAACTGAAATTGATGTGGCTGAGGTCTACCATATAGGTAATGATCCTGCAGAATTCCATACAATGATATCATTTAAAGATAAACATGAAGATGATTTTGTAGATGGACATATCAGACCTTTGTATCTATCTAGCATTGTCAATGATATAGACATCTGAAGAGATTTCATTGATAATGGATTAGGAGTCAATCTCATTCCTATTCGTACACATCGTCGATTGGGCCTCACCGAATCTGATTTATCTCTTTCTAATTTTTTGTTACAAGGATATGATAGGAATGAACAAGAACCTCTTGGCGAGATGACACTCAAAATTCATTTTGGATATCTTGTGTCTAATTCAGATTTCATAGTTGTTCGTCGGGATATAGCATTAAACATTTTCCTTGGAAGACCTTGGATACATCAACATGCGGCTGTACCCTTGTCGCACCATCAGTGTCTCAAATATTATTTCAATGATCAAATTGGTACATTGTATGGTGACAAGGCCAAATTAAAAACATGTGAATCTCAATACATTGAGGAATAATTTTATCACATGGAGGGAAAGGAAAAATCGACGGCAAAGAAGGTCTCCAAAATTAATTCTCCATATGGTTTGGAAAATATTCCAGTAAACCCATTCTTATATGTGAGTATAGATTATGTGTTTCCTATCAGTCAAATTGATAGGATATACCTAAATCCAAACAATCTTATGGAAACTTCCATAATGTCAATTACGGAAATCAAGCCGGAAAAAATGAGAGATATTGTTGATTCACCAAGCAATGATGAAATCTGAGATAGAGATGACATCATTTCATCCACTGAAATCCAACAATTCTATACTTCACCAACCAGGGCAGAAGAAGTTATAGCAATACCAGAGCAAAACAATGATGTTGATTCTCAATACATCACCTCCACTCTATCACCCTAGGAAGACCCCTCATCATTAATAGGGTCAGAAATGGCAGCCTCTTCTCCAAGATGTTCAAATTTTAACTTCTCCCTTGACCATGGAAATTCATCTTTGTCATCTAATATGCATGTAGAAATAGAAGAAGTAACACATATTGTAGAAGAATAACATGAATATATTAGGGATTCTTATACATTTTTTGAAGAGGGTATCTCTAACACTGTGGATGAACTCAGAGAAATAAATCTGGGTACAAAAGAAGATCCACCCCCACTTTAATTACTGTGGCCATGACTATTGAAGAGAAATAAATGTATACTTCATTTTTAAAGCAAAATCTAGATGTATTTTCTTGGAATTATACAAGAATTACATTTCTTGATCTTGATGTTGCCACTCATAATTTGGGTTTTCCAGAAGAACATCGAGGATTCAATCAAGTTTCAAGAAGAACACACCCAAATTATGCCTCCAAAATTGAAGCTGAAGTTGATAAGATTATCAAGGATAACTTCATTAGAGAAGTTCAATATCCCAAATGGCTGGAAAATATTGTCCCTATGAAAAATAATAATGGACAAATTAGAGTTTTCATTGACTTAAGAGATCTTAATTGGCATTTTCCTAAGGATTATTTTCTAGTTCCAATCACAGAACTCTTAATTGATGCAACAGCTGGCTACAAAGCTCTTTCCTTCATAGATGGTTACTCTAGGTACAATCAAATATGATTGGCCCCAGAAGATGAATATTCTACAGCCTTCAAAGCTACTCAAGGTGTGTTTTTCTATCGGGTAATGCCCTTTGTCCTGAATAATGTAGGTGCAATGCATCAAAGTGCCATAAACCATATCATCAAACCCTTTTTAGGGAAATTTGTTTAATGTTATGTGGATTATTTAGTAGTTAAATCTAGAAAACGTCCTGATCACTTGGCATATCTGGAAGTCATATTCAACAAACTTTGACAACATAATTTGAATATGAACCCATTGAAATGTGCTTTCAAGGTAACCTTAGGAAAATTTCTCGTCCTTGTTATATGGCATCGTGGTATCAAAGTTGATCCCGAGAATAAAAAATAAATCCTTAATATGACACCTCCTAGAAATTTGAAATAATTAAGAGGACTTCAAGGACACTTGGCATAAATTCGGTGTTTCGTTGCCAATTTAGAAGGCAAGTGTTTATCCTTCACCAGATTAATGAAGAAGAGTCACCTACCAATGGACTGAAGAATATAAAAATGAATTTGATACACTCCAGAAATATCTCTTGAGTCCACTGGTATTAATTCCAAATATTGAAGGAAGACCACTTATTCTTTATGTGATAACTTTAGAGCGGTCATTGGGTGCCTTCCTCACCCAAACAAATGATGCTAGGAATGAAAACGGCCTTTACTATCTCAGTCGGACTATTCTTGAGGCAGAAACTTGATATTCAAGTATTTAAAAGTGTTTCCTAGAATTAATCTTTGCAGTTTAGAAATTGAGACACTACCTGCAACATCATGAGGTCTAATTGGTATCTCGCAATAACCCACTCAAATTTATCCTTAGTCGTCCAATTCATACAGGACGTCTGGCAAGGTGGGCATTTATTTTGCAACAGTTTGATATCGAGTACGTGTCTCAAAAGGCAATAAACGGCTAAGCTCTGGCTGATTTCCTTACTGAACACCCATCTGTAGAAGATACATCTTTAAATATTGAACTTCCTGATGATAAAGTCTTATCTATTCAAAATAATCCTCAAAAATGGAAAATTTACTTTGATGGTGCCTCCAAAAGTCCAAGAGGGAAGAAAATGAAAGATCCTAAATTCAAGAAATTTCGGTTAAGAATCGTGATTATTTCCTCATAAAAGGAAGTGATAACCTATTCCTTATTATTGTTGTATAGAGGTACAAACAATGAATCAGAATATCAAGCTCTCATCATAGGCTTTGAATTGGCGCTTCAGGAACAGGTGAATCACTTGAAGGATAAAGCTGATTCAGATTTGATAATCAAACAAATCAATGGGGATTATTCCATCAGATATGAAGGGTTAATCCCTTTGTGTGATTAAGTTAGAGAATTAATGGTGTAATTTTCTTCGAAACCAACATTTTCTTATGTCCCATGATCACAAAATGCCCAAGCTGATGCACTGGCTAATGTAGCCAAAACCATGGTAGATCCAAATCGGGATGAAACAACCATCAGTATTTCCCACCATCATGTAGTTTCACCTTTTTTTCAAATCAAAAAAGAGAAAATTTATAAAATTAGTCCCATTTCTGAACTATATGGTCATACTATAGGATGGATGACACCTATCAGGGACAACCTTCAAAATGGAACACGGCCACCTAATAGAGCCGACAAAGAACAAGTCTGGAGACATGTGGTCGATTTTACTCATTACGATAGACCAAATCACCAATAATTCTCTACAGGCAAGGTTTTGATGGAATTCTCTTCAGATTTATTGATGGTGAAGAAATAATGATTATCATGAATGAAGTACATGCGGGAGTTCGTGGTTCCAACCAGTCTGGACATAGACTTTCTGGTAAAATTCAAAGATTTGGATACTTATGGCCTTTAATGATGAAAGATTGTTTTGATTTCACTATGAAGTGCCATTTTTTCCATGTATGTTCCAACTTTATTCATCAACCCCCAGAGTTGCTTCATACATCTAAATACTCATGGCCATGTGCCACATGGGGAATGGATGTAGTAGGACCTTATCCTCCAGCTACATCTAAGTAGTTTAAGTATATTGTTAATGCTACTAACTTCTTTTACAAATGGGAAGAGGCAATACCTCTCAATGAAATTAATTCTAAAGGCATTGTTAGCTTCATCAAGTCTAACATCATTACCATATTTGGGTTCCCTCATACCATATTGATGGACAATGGCACCAACTTCTATTCATCTTAGGTGAGAAAGTTGTATCAAGAATACAACATCAAATCCAACCATTCATCTTAGTATCATGCAGTGGCCAATTGCCAAATAGAGGCCTTCAATAATACTCTTTCAAACATACTGTACAAGATAGTGGATAAAGATAAGAAATCATGGCCTTATAAACATTTTCATTCTTTATGGGATTATCAGACCACCACCCGCACTACTACGCGGTCAACTCCATATTCATTGGTATATGGAATAGTAGAAGTATTTCCCATTGAGGTTCAATTATATTCACCCATAGTATCCATTTGTGATCATTTATCTATAGATGAACAATCTCAAAAGTGATTGGATGAATTGTAATGACTAGATTAAAAAATATTGTGCACCCTGCACCATTTGGAAGTCTATCAGAATTGGATAGCACGAGATTTCAATAAAAAAGTTCATTTTCATTCATTCAATCAAAGAGAATTGTTATTGGTCCACAAAACTCCAATGATACTGGGAATGAAGCCTCCAAAGCTTGAGCTAAAGTGGAAAGGAAGTTACTCAATACATAAGTTCTACTCCAATGGAGGTTATTATTTAATCTCAATGGATGGAGAACTCATTACAACTCCAACCAATGCAAGATTCATGAAGAAGTTTTTTTTGTAAAACAAATACACCTATTGTCCTAGCTACATGATGATAAAATGTTTTGCGCTAGTATATAAATATGACCTTAAACTATTTTTGTCCTTACTGCAGGACATTAAACTGCATAGTCCCTCGTTCGTCCAAAATGACGTTAAATTGTGTCCCCTTTTTTGTCCCCACATAACGTTAAACTATGCATCATCTTGAATGACGTTAATCTATAAACAATCTATTATAAGTCGTACATGATTTTTAACTGTACATGTTCGTCATACATGTTGTTTAAAATGTGAAAAAAATCCCTTAATACGTCTTACATGACATTAAACTATGCACTTTTCCTGCAAGACGTTAAATTGTACAACAATAGGTCCTAGCTACATGACGCTAAACTGTGAATCGTTGGGTTGTTACTAACTCTTGTTTCACACACCGAGCACGACTCACGTGATCTTAGAGTAATATTCAACCATAACAGCTTCTCTGGTATGCTAACCACACTTAAGCCCCAACATCATCTTTGAGTCACTGTCCTCAAGTACACCCTGATCGTCAAAATGCATTCTCAATCGAACTATGCGGACTTTGATCCTTGAATTCTAGGTTGGGTACATAGGTAACCTCCCGAGGTTCAAGCCCAAAACCAATATCTTCAAGTTGTTTCACCTCCATCACATATGATGTTGATCCGTAAACCTCCCTCCCACAAAACCAATATCATCACATTGGTTCACCATCTTCCTATGTGACGTTAAACTATGTAAGTCCCTTTAGTCCCTACTACATGACATTAAACTGTGCAGCACCATCGTCCTTTCTATTTGATGTTAAACTATACAGTCCCCCAGTGTCCTCACTGCGAGACATTAAACTGCATAGCCGTATGTCCTAGTTGTATGATGCTAAACTGTGCAGCACCGGTCCATGCATATAACCTTAAACTATTCACACTTCTTTCCTGTATGACAATAAACTACAATATTTTTTGACACTGTCACCTGAGAGGGAATAATTATTCACATTAACCCCCAATCATGTCATATTCCACGGAAGATGTGGATACATGGCAATTCCCAAACCATTAATATTAGGTCAAACCATCATTGCACTAAAGTCCCCTTTCACACTTCACATGTAAAAACCAAATCTATATAGAGGGAATTTCAAGAACTACGTATGGCTTGATTCCAATCCTTATGGGATACGTAGGAACGTTCGAGCATCCCTCGAATCCAGCCCCAAGTCTTTGGGCCTAACCACAACCTCCACTTTCAGTCCCTTGGCTGAAAAGTCCTCATGTGAGCATATGAATGTGGTATGAAAACCCCGAACTTTATTCACATCAGGTTTATAACAAACACACAATGTGTCTCCCTCAATATGGGCCGAGCTCTATGACCCTAAACTATGATCTCTTATGCTCTCCTCCCACATGATGTTAAACTATATTTCAAGAACTACGTATGGCTTGATTCTCATCCTAATGAGATATATAGTGAAGTCCAGCTTCTTAATTCGGGACCTAGCCACAACATGATTATGGTTAGAATTGGTCTATGTGTCTCCTTCATGCATTGGACAATACCCATTTTCATATTTTATACTCTTATCCTTATGTACTTCGAGATCTCCATACCCCTTTTCTTGACTTTTGGTCACAAAATGTCTGAATACTCGGGAATTCTTTTGCCTAACCATGCAGTTTGTGCCCCTAGGTGGCCTTTCATAAATAGTCTACATAATGGACCTGTCAGCCAAAAGATGCTATTATTTGACTATGCAGCCAATGCCCGTAGGTGGCCCTATATAATTCAACCCCCTAACGGGTTTTTCAAATAGTGGTAACTTCATTCTTGGGGGAAAACCTATTTGGTCCTTATTGGTCTTAACCACGATATATATGGATCCACAAAAACAACCATCCTTAATATATTTGTCCCATACTCTTTTTCATGATCTGAAATTATTCAAGTTTATGGTTTATATTTCCTTTCCCTACATTTGGGTCAGACCTTCGCAAGAGTGACATTCATCTAATTCTTTAACAATCTTGATTTGGAATATCCTCTCCATATTAAAGTACCTTTCTCCATATAGAAGACTCCATGCTTTAGGAAATTTGAATCTCCATAATCTTTCATTGGATTTTATCAATAGAAAATTAAAATTTATGAGATTTATTTTTCCTGACTATGCAGCACGTGCCCCTAGGTGGCCTTACATAAGTAGTCTACATAACGGACCTATCAACCAAAAGATGTTATTATTTGACTAAGCAGCCAATTCCCTTTAGTTCCCCTGCACAATTCAACCCCCTAACGGGTTTTTCAAATAGAGGTAACTTCATTCTTAGGAAATACTTCCTCTAATTCCTTTTATCCCTTTTTTCATATCATCCCTCGGATTCAAAATTTCTTAAGTCATAGTTTACATGTTTTCCCCCATACTTGAAAGTGGTAATACGTTTTCAAACATATTATCTAGGAATTGAGTCAATTTTAATCCATTAGGTCAAAGATATTTGACCTTAACCATTAGCCTTTTTATGTCCAACATGCATAAATTTAAACTGCCAACAAGAGACAAGGTATTCATTAAATTGGGAACCTGTCAAAGGAACTCTGAAAAAAAGTCAAAATCCTTACTAGAGAAGCGCGAAATAAAGAAGAGCGATCGACTGAGAAAAGAACACACTTGCGTGAAAAAGGATCAAAATAATTGGAAGTAGGATGGTTTGCATGAAGTGAAGCCCATATATATAGGAGATCCCCCAACCTGCACACCACAACCTATGTGCTAAAACCTACGCGCCTAAAACCTGTGCACCACTGAAACCTGGTTTCTAGTTTTCTTCAGAGTCAAATCTTCTTTCCTTTTTCAGATCCAACACTGAGGGGGTACTTTTGTTAACGCTCCATTTCATCACAGAGTCTAAGGAATGACAAAGGGGAGTACCTCAAGAAAAGAAAAACAAAAAGAATAATAGAGAGGGGAGAAGTATCAAATGTCGCAAAGGCATTAAGGCACACAAGTCACTTGCGCCCCAGCCTTGGGCGCTCATGTTAATTGCACTCCAGATGTGAGGCACGCATGCCACTTGTGCGCCAGATGTAAGGCGTGCATGTCATGTGTGCACCCACATTTAAATTTCTCCCTAATCTCAGGAGGCCTATAAATATCCCTTGTGGGCCCCCAATTTCATGGAGGAATTTTCTAAAACTCAGATTCATGATCTGGTCACCCAAGTCTTTGTCTTATATCTTCTGAATACTTATAAGGTAATTACTTACCTATAATGGATGATATAAATAGGAAGAATAATGCTTATGTTTTAGAACTCATCAACACTTGCATGCCTAATTGTCTAGCCCTTAAGGGAAATGAATACACTTGCAAGCCGCCTTACCCTATCAAGGGAACATGCGTACCATCCTTCTGAAATCCTCTAGGGAAGATACTAAGGGATTGAGTTCAAAATCTCCCAAGTATTACCCTATAGATTATTCGTCGCTCAAGGTGACTCATGTTGCGCAAGTCTACTTGCACAACCAAGACTTGCACGCCAGAACAGTACTTGCGCACCTCCTTCCTAGTCACCTCTTTTCCTCAAATCCACCAATCCTCTTAAAGACATAGCCTTCAAAACCTTCTTCAAAGGAATTTATGGCATGGTTCCTTTGTTGGAATCATTATTTGAAAGGAAATCTATGAGAACATCTCCCAAAACCTCATGAATGACAAGCTTTATGTCACCACGGTTATAGGTTTTTTATATAACCTCATCCTTTGAGATGAGAAGATCCTTTAACATGGGCCTCTTTCTCAGGAGTAAGCCCCAATCATTAAATCCCTTAACCTAGGCCTATTTCTCAGGAGTAAGCCCTAGTGATTAATTTCCAAAACCTGGGCCTCCATCTTAGGAGTAATCCCCAGTCTTAATTTCTATAGATTTGGGCTTCTTTCTTAGGAATAAAACCCAGTCATAAGTCCCTCTTAATTTGGGATTCCTTTTTAGGAGTAAGTCCCGAGTTAAAACTCCAAATCTCTATAAAGTAAAAATACTTTTATGAACCCTGATCATGGGCTTCTTTCCTAAGTTCTCGTCTTCATCTACATGGGCAGTCATACATATGTAATCCCCACATCATTTCTCATGACTGTATATTTCATGGCACCATCATCAAGTTTATTAATACCTCTTGTTTCTCACACCGAACATGACTCACGTTAGCTTATAGTGTGAAATTAATCACGACATCTCTTTTTTGACTATTAACCAGGCCTAATCCCTATATTTATTTATCCAAACTATGTTGTCTTTGATCTTTTCCTTAAAAGTAGAGTATGTAGGAAGACTTTCTAATGTTCAAGCCCATCATTCATTAATTCTTTTCCATCCCATATGACGTTAAACTATATACTTATTATCGATATACATGGATTTTGATTCCTGTTTAACAAGGATACGTAGGAATCCCATCTATGGGTATGATCCCAATTCTAAAATAATCTTTGTCTTTATGAAGGAAAATAAACATCAAGTGCCCCACTGAGTGGATTTAAAACTAGTATGGTCATCATAATGACCAAGGTATTTCTATATAATGTATTAAGGATACCATTTTCTAAGTGTCTCTAATACACATGGATGATTATTTATCAATAAAGATCCTTAAATACATATAAATTATTCTCTAAATTCCATAAATATCAGTCATTGATTTCTAAATCTAAATGAAAACTCATTTTCATACTTGGTCAATTAATAAAGATTAGTGAACATAACTTAAATCTATAAGAGAGTCCTAGAGTAGGTAATAATTCCCCCCCCCCCAAAATGTGTGATGAGCCTGACCTCCCATCCTATCGACCAATGCAAATTCTTAAGCCTCATCGGTAAACAACTAATGAGCACCTACCTTTGGAAAGTAGGTCCAAATGGATATAGACTCATTGGATGTATCCGGTTCTACGAATAAACCCGTTAGAAACCGATTGGAAAGTTGGAACCTTAAATAAAAAAGGCCATCCACATTTCCCGAAGAAACAGTCATGTAGAGAGGACAAATGGAATCTCATGCTTGGAGCATAAGGAATATATTATTTGGAGCAAGAGGCATCCTATATTTGGAACATAGGGAGCACTATAATTTACAGTCATGTAGAGAGGACAATTGGAATCTAATGCTCGGAGTATAAGGCATCTCTTTTTTGGAGCAAGTGTCATCCTATGTTTTTCACATCTGGAGCACTATAGTTTATAGTCATGTAGAGAAGACTATTGGAAACACATTCTTGGAGCATTAGGCATATCTTGTTTGGAGAAATGGGCATCCTATGTTTAGAACATAGGGAGCACTACAGTTTGTAGTCATGTAGAGAGGACTATTGGCATCTTATACTTGGATCATAAGGCATCTCTGGTTTTGATCAAGTGGCATACTATGTTTGGATAATAGGGAGCACTACAATTTATAGTCATGTAGAGAGGACTATTGGCATCTCATGCTTGGAGCAGAAGGCATCTCTTGTTTGGAGCAAGAGGCATCCTATGTTTTCCACAAAGGGTGGAGTATAGTTTATAGTCCTGTAGATAGGACTATTGAAATCTTATTCATGGAGTATAAGGCATCTCTTGTTTGGAGAAAGAGGCATCCTTTGTTTGGAACATAGGGAGCACTACAGTTTATAGTCATGTAGAGAGGACTATTGGCATCTCAAGCTTGGAGCATAAGGCATCTAGATTTTATAGCAAGAGGCATCCTATGTTTCGATCATAGGGATCACTACAATTTATTATCATGTAGAGAGTACTATTGGCATCAAATGATTGGAGCATAAGGAATATCTTTTTTAGAGCAATAGGCATCCTATTTTTGGAACATAAGGTGGACTACAGTTTATAGTCATATAGATATAACTATTTGCATCTAATGCTTGGAGCATAAGGCATGTCTTGTTTGGAGCCAGAGGCATCCTAGGTTTGGAACATAGGAGCACAACAGTTTATAGTCATGTAGAGAGGACTATTGACATCTCATTCTTATAGCATAAGGCATATCTTTTATGGAGAAAGAGGCATCCTATATTTGGAACATAGGGATAACTACACTTTATAGTCATGAAGAGAGGACTATTGGAATATCATGCATGGAGCATTAGGCATATATTTTTTGGATCAAGAGGCATCCTATGATTTGAACATTGGGTGGACTACAGTTTATAGTCATTTAGATAGGACTATTGGAATCTTATTCTTGGAGCATAAGGCATATCTTGTTTGGAGAAAGAGGTATCCTATGTTAGTCACATAGGGAGCACTACAGTTTATAGTCATGTAGAGAGGACTATTGGAATCTCATGCTTGAAGCATAAGGCATCTCTTTTTTGGAGCAAGAGGCATCCTATGTTTGGAACATAGGGAGAACAACAATTTATAGTCATGTAGAGAGGACTATTGGAATCTCATGCTTGGAGCACAAGGAATCTCTTGTTTGGAGAAAGAGGCATCCTATGTTTGGGATGTAGGGTGTACTATAATTTATAGTCATATAGATAGGACTATTGTCATGTCATTATTTGAGCATAAGTCATTCCTTTTTGGAGCAAGTGGCGTCCAATGTTTGGAACATAGAGAGAACTACAGTTAATAATCATGTAGAGAGTACTATTGGCATATCATGATTGGAGAATAAGGCATCTCTTTTCTGGAGAAAGACACATCCTATGTTTGGCATGTAGGGTCAACTACAGTTTATAGTAATGTACATAGGACTATCGGCATCTTATTCTTGGAGTATAAGGCATCTCTTGTTTGTAGCAAGAGGCATCCATTGTCGGGATCATAGGGAGAACTATAGTTTATAGTCGTGTAAAGAGGACTATTGGAATATCATGATTGGAGAATAAAGCATCTCTTGTTTGGGGGAAAGAGGCATCCTATGTTTGGAAAATAGAGAGAACTATAGTTTATAGGAATGTCGATTTTACTATTGGCATCTCATGCTTAGAGCATATGGCATCTCTTGTTTCAAGAATGAGGAATCCTATGTTTGGAACATAGGAAGCACTACAGTTTACAGTCATGTAGAGAGGACTATTGTCATCTCATTCTTGGAGGATAAGGCATCTATTGTTTGGAGCAAGAGGCATCCTATGTTTGTCACATGGGGAGGACTACAGTTTATAGACATGTAGAGAGGACTATTGGCATATCAATCGTAGAGCATAAAGCATCTCTTGTTTGGAGCAAGAGGCATCCTAGGTTTGGAACATAGGGAGAACTACAGTTTATTGTCATGTAGAGAAGACTATTGGCCACCCATGCTTGGAGTATAAGGAATCTCTTGTTTGGAGCAAGAGGCATCCTATGTTTGTAACATAGAGAGCACTACAGTTTATAGTCATGTATAGAGGATTATTATCATCTCATTCTTGTAGAGAAAGGCATCTCTTATTTATATATAAAGGCATCCAATGTTTGGAATAACAGGAACACTACAGTTTACAGTCATGTAAAGAGGACTAGTAGAATCTCTTGCTTGAAGCATAAGGCATCTCTTGTTTGGAGCAAGAGGAATCCTACGTTTGTCACATGGAAAGCACTATAGTTTATAGGCATGTAGAGAGTACTAATTGCATCTCATGCTTGTATAATAAGGCATCTGTTTTTTGGATCAAGTGGCATCCTATGTTTTGAACATAGGGAGCACTATAGTTTATAGTCATGTAGAGAGGAATATTGGCTTCTCATGCATGGAGTATAAGGAAAATCTTGTTTGGGGTAAGTGTCATCTTATGTTGGGAACATAGGGAGCACTATAGTTTATAGTCATGTAGATAGTACTATTGGCATCTCATGCTTGGAGCATAAGGAATATCTAGTTTGGGGAAAGATGCATCCTATGTTTGTGACATGGAGAGAACTATAGATTATAGTCATGTAGATTGGACTATTGGAATCTTTTTCTTGTTGCATAATGCATCTATTGTTTCTATCAAGAGACATCCTATGTTTGGAACATAGGGAGCACTACAGTTTATAGTCATGTAGATAGTATTATTGGCATCTCATGCTTGGAGCATAAGGCATCTTTTGTTTGGAACTAGAGGCATCCTATGTCTGGTATAAAGGGTGGACTAAAGTTTATAGTCTTTTATAAAAGACTATGGGCATCTCATGCTTTGAGAATAAGGCATATATTGTTTGGAGCAAGAGGCATCCTATGTTTGGAATATAGGGTGACTAATATTTATAGTAATGTAGATAAGACTATTGGCACGTTATGCTTGTAGCATAAGGCATCTCTGGTTTGGAGAAAGAGTCATCCTATGTTTGGAACATAGAGAGCACTACAGTTTATAATCATGTAGAGAGGACTATTGGCATCTCATGTTGGGAGAATAAGGAATATATTATTTAGAGAAAGAGGAATATTATGTTTGGAACATAGGGAGAAGTACTATTTATACTCATGTGAAGTAGACTATTGGAATATTATGCTCGGAGCATAAGGTGTCTCTTGTTAGGAGTAAAAGGCATCCTCTATTTTTCCAATGGGGAGACTAAAGTTTATAGTAATGTAGATAGGAATATTATCATCTCATGCTTGGAGAACATGGAATCTCTTATTTGGAGAAATAGGAATCCAATGTTTCGAAAATAAATTGCACTACAGTTTATAGTCATGTAGAGAGGACTATTGGCATCTGATGCTTGAAGCATAAGGCATCTATTTTTTTGGAGAAAGAGGCATCCTATGTTTGGAACATATGGAGTGCTACAGTTTATAGTCATATAGAGAAGAATATTTTAATCTTATTCTTGGAGCATAAGGAATATCTTGTTTGGAGTAAGAGGCATCCTATGTTTGGAACATAGGGAGAACTACTGTTTATAGTCATGCAGAGAGGACTATTGACATCTTATGCTTGGAGCATAAGACATCTCTTGTTTGCAGAAAAAGGCATCCTATGTTTGTCACATGGGGAGAACTAAATTTTATAGTCATGTAGAGAGTACTATTTTCATCTTATGCTTGGATTATAAGGCATCTCTTGAGTGTAGCAAGAGTCATCCTATATTTGGAACATAGGGTGGACAAAAATTTATAGTCATGTAGATAGAACTATTGGCATCTGATGCTTAGAGCATAAGGAATCTTTTCTTTGGAGAAAGAGGCATCCTATATTTGTCACATAGGGATCACTACAATTTATATTCATGTAGAGAGGACTATTGGCATCTCATTCTTGGAGTATAAGGTGTCACTTTTTTGGAGCAAGAGGATTCATATATTTGGAACATAGGGAGCACTGCATTTTATATTCATGTAGAGAGGACTATTGGAATCTCATTCTAAGAGCATAAGGAATATCTTTTTTGGAGCAAGAGGCATCCTATATTTGGAAAATAGGTATCACTACAGTTTATAGTCATGTATAGAGAACTATTGGAATATTTTGAGCGGAGTATAAGGAATCTCTTGTTTGAATCAAGAGGAATCGTACGTTTGTCACATGGGGATCACTACAGATTATAGTCATGTAGAAAGAACTATTGGAATATCATGCTTGGAGCATAAGGCACCATTTTTTTTGGAGAAAGAGACATCCTATGTTTGGCACATAGGGTGGAATACAATTTATAGTCATGTAGATAGTACTATTGGCATCTTATACTTTGAGCATAAGTCATCTCTTGTTTGGAGCAAGAGGCATCCTATGTTTGTCACATAGGGAGCACTAAAGATTATAGTCAGGTAGAGAGGACTATTGGAATCTCATGCTTAGAGCATAAGGCATCTATGGTTTGGAGAAAGAGGCATCCTATGTTTGGAACATAGGGAGCACTACAGTTTATAGTCATGTATAGAGGACTAATGGCATCTCATTCTTGGAACATAAGGCATCTCTTGTTTGGAGCAAGAGGAATCCTATGCTTTTCACATAGGGAGAACTACAGTTTATAGTCATGTAGAGGAGACAATTGGCATCTCATGCTTGGAGAAAAAGTCATATCGTGATTGGAGAAAGTGGCATCCAATGTTTGGAACATAGGTAGCACTAATGTTTATAGTCAAGTAGAGAGGACTATTGGCATTTTATGCTTGGAGAAAAAGGCATCTATTGTTGGGAGAAAGATTCATCCAATGTTTGTCACATGGGGGGAACTACAGTTTATAGTCCTCTAGAGAGGATTATTTGCATCTAATGATTGGAGAATAAGGCATCTCTCGTTTGGAGAAATAGGAATCCTATATTTGGCACATAGGGTGGACTACAGTTTGTAGTCTTGTAGAGAGGACTATAGTCATTTCATACACGGAGCATAAGGCATCTATTGTTTGGAGCAAGAGGCATCCTATGTTTCACACATAGGGTGACTACTATTTATTGTAATGTAGATATGACTATTGGAATCTTATTCTTGGATAATAAGTCATCTCTTATTTTTAGAAATAGGCATCCTATGTTTGGAACATAGGGAGAACAACAGTTTATAGTCATTTAGAGAGAACTATTGGTATCTCATGCTTAGAGCATAAGGAATCTATTGTTTAGAGAAAGAGGCATCCTATGTCTGGAATATAGGGAGCACTACAAGTTATACTCATGTAAAGAAGACTTTTGGAATCTTATGCTTGGAGTATAAGGCTTCTCCTGTTTAGAGAAAAAAGAATCATATTTTTGTCACATTGGTAAAATACATTTTATAGTCATGTAGATAGGACTATTGGAATTTCATGTTGGGAGCATATGACATCTCTTGTTCGGAGAAAGAGGCTACTTATGTTATGAAAATAGGGAGCACTACAATTTATAGTCATGTAGAGAGGACTATTGGCATATCATGCTTGAAGCATGAGGCATGTATTTTTTTGAATCAAGAGCCATCCTATGTATGGAACATAGGGAGAAATACTGTTTATAGTCATATAGAGAGGATTATTGGAATATCATGCTTTGAGGATAAGACATTTTTTTGGAGTAAGTGGCATCATTTGTTTGGAATATAGGGAGCACTACAGTTTATAGTCATGTAGAGAGGACTATTGGCATATTCTTCTTGGAGAATAAGGCATCACTTGTTTAGAGCAAGATGCATTCTATGTTTGTCACATGGGGAGCACTATAGTTTATAGTTATGTAGAGAGGACTATTGGAATCTGATGCTTGGAGAATAAGGAATCTCCTGATTGGAGCAAGAGGCATCCTATGTTTGGAACATAGGGTGGACTAGAGTTTATAGTCATGTTGATAGGACTATTATCATCTTATTATTGGATCATAAGTCATCTCTTGTTTGGTGAAAAAGTTATCCAATATTTTTCACATGTGGATCCCTACAGATTATAGTCATGTAGAGAGGACTATTGGCATCTCATTCTTGGAGAATAAGGCATATCTTTTTTGAAGCAAGAGGCATCCTATGTTTGGAACATTGGGAGCACTACAGTTTATAGTCATGTAGAGAGGACTATTGGAATCTCATGCTTGGATCATAAGGAATCTCTTGTTTGGAGAAATATACATCCTATGTTGGGAACATAGAGAACACTACAGATTATATCCATGAAGAGAGGACTATTGGCAACTCATTCGTGGAGATTAAGGCATATCTAGTTTGGACAAAGAGGCATCCTATGTTTGGAACATATGGAGAACTATAGTTTATAGTCATGTGGAGAGGACTATTGGAATCTCATGCTTGGAGTATAAGGAATCTATGGTTTGGAGTAAGATGCATCCTATATTTGTCACATGGGGAGAAATATAGTTAATAGTCATGTAGAGAGAATTATTAGCATCTCATGATTGGAGCATAAGGAATATCTTGTTTGGAGAAAGAGGCATCCTATTTTTGGCACATAGGTTGGACTACATTTTATAGTTATGTAGATAGGACAATTGGCATCTCATGATTGGAGCATGAGGCATATCTTTTTTTCAACTAGAGGCATCCTACGTTTGGCACATTGGGTGACTCCTATTTATATTCATGTAGAGAGGACTGTTGGCATCTTATTCTTGGATCATAAATCATATCTTGATTGATGAAAGAGGCATCCTATGTTTGGAGAATAGGGTGGACTACAGTTTATAGTAATGTAAATAGGACTATTGGCATCTTATGCTTAAAGCATAAGGAATATCTTGTTTGGAGAAAGTGTCATCCTATGTTTGTCACATAGGGAGCACTATAGTTTATAGTCATGAAGAGATTACTATTGGCATCTCATGATTGGAGCATAAGGTGTCTCTTGTTTCAAGCAAGTGGCAACCTATGTTTGGTACATAAGAAGCACTACAGTTTATAGTCATGTAGAGATGACTATTGGCATCTCATGCTTAAAGAATAAGGCATATCTTGTTTGGACCAAGAGGAATCATATGTTTGGCACATAGGGAGCACAACCGTTTAAAGTCATGTAGAGGGGACTATTGGAATCTCATTCTTGGATCATAAGAGATATCTTTTTTGGAGAAAGAGGCATCCATTGGTTGGAGCATAGGAAGCACTACAGTTTATAGTCAAGTAGAGAAGACTATTGTTATCTGATTCTTGGAGCATAAGGCATCTCTTGTTTGGAGTAGGAGGCATCCTATGTTTGTCACATGTGGATAACTATAGTTTATAGTCATGTAGAGAGGATATTTGGCATATCATTCTTGGAGCATAAGGCATCTCTTGTTTAAAGTAAGAGGTATCCTATTTTTGGAACATAGTGGGAACTAAAGTTTATAGTCATGTAGAGATGACTATTTTCATCTCATTATTGGGGCATAAGTTATCTCTTGTTTTGATCAAGATTCATCCTATGATTGGAACATATGAATCACTATAGTTTATATTTACATAGAGAGGACTATTGGCATCTTATGATTAGAGCATAAGTTATCTCTTGTTTGGAGCAAGTGGAATCCTAGGATTGTCACAAGGGGAGAACTGCAGTTTATAGTCATGTAGAGGGGACTATCGGCATATCATGCATGGAGCATAAGGAATCTCTTGTTTAGATCAAGAGTCATCATATGTTTGGAACATATCTTGGACTATTTTTTATAGTCTTGTAGATAGGACTATTGGAATCATATGCTTGGATCATAAGGAATCTCTTGTTTGGAGCAAGAGTCATCCTATGTTTGGAACACAGGGAGCACTACATTATATAGTCGTGTAGAGTGGACTATTGGCATCTCATGCTTGGAGCATAAGGAATATCTTATTTTGAGCAAGAGGCACCCTATGTTTCAAATATAGGGAGCACTGATGTTTATAGTCATGTAGAGAGTACTATTGGAATATCATGATTAGAGCATAAGGAATATCTTGTTTAGAGAAAGAGGTATCCTATATTTGGCACATAGGGTGGACTATTGGTTTTAGTCATGTAGATATGACTATTGGCATCTTATACTTGGAGCATAAGGCATATATTGTTTTGAGCAAGACGTGTCCTATGTTTGAAACATAGGGAGAACTACAGTTTATAGTCATGTAGATAAGACTATTAGCATCTCATGCTTGGATCATAAGGCATATCTTGTTTGGAGCAAGATGCATCATATGTTTGGAACATAGTGAGAACTATAGTTTATAGTCATGTAGAGTGGACTATTGGCATCTCATGCTTGGAGCATTACGAATATATTGTTTGGGGAAAGAGGCATCCTATGATTGGCACATTAGGTAGACAAAAATTTACAGTCATGTAGATATGCCTATTGGCATATTATTCTTAGAGCATAAGGAATCTCTTTTTTGGAGGAAGAGGCATCCTAGGTTTGTCACATAGGGAGCACTACAGTTTATAGTCATGTAGAGAGGACTATTGGATTCTCATTCTTGAAGCATAATCCATCTTTTTTTGGAGCAAGAGGAATCCTATGTTTGGATAATAGGGATCACTACAATTTATATTCATGTAGAGATGACTATTGACATCTCATGCTTAGAGCATAAGGCATCTCTTGTTTGGAGCAAGAGGCATCCTATGTTTGGCACATAGAGTGGACTACAATTTATTGTCATGCAGATAGGAATATTGGAATTTTATTCTTAGAGAATAAGGCATCTCATGTTTGGAGCAAGAGGCATCCTATATTTGTCACATAGGGAGCACTAGAGTTTATAGTAATGTATAGAGGACTATTGGAATCTCATGCTTGGAGCATATGTCATATCTTGTTTGGAGCAAGATGCATCCTATGTTTGGAACATATGGAGAACTATAGTTTATAGTCATGTATATGGAACTATTGATATCTCATTCTTGGAGCATAAGGAATCTCTTGTTTGGAGTAAGAGGCATCCTATGTTTGGCACATAGGGAGGACTACAGTTTATACTCATGTAGAGAGGACTATTGGTATCTCATTCTTAGAGAATAAGGCATATCTTTTTGGATGAAAAAGGAATCCTATGTTTGGAACATAGTGAGAACTAAAGTTTATAGTCATGTAGAGAGGACTATTGGCATCTTATTCTTGGAGCATAAGACATCTCTTGTTTGGAGCAAGAGGCATTCTATATTGGTCACATGGGGAGCACCACAGTTTAAAGTCATGTGAAGAGGACTACTGGCATCTCATGCTTGGAGCAGAAGGAATCTCTTGTTTGGAGCAAGAGGCATCCTATGTTTGGCACATAGGGTGGACTACAGTTTATAGTCATATAGATAGGACTATTGGCATCTTATACTTGGAGCATAAGGAATCTGCTTTTTGGAGCAAGTGGCATCCAATGTTTGAAACATAGGGAGCACTATGGTTTATAGGCATGTAGAGAGGGCTATTGGCATCTCATTCTTGGAGCATAAGTCATCTCTGGTTTGGGGCAAGAGGCATACTATGTTTGGAACATAGGGAGCACTATAGTTTATAGTCATGTAGAGAGGACTATTGGCATCTCATGCTTGGAGCATAATGCATATCTTGTTTGGAGCAAGAGGAATCCTATGTCTCGCACATAGGGTGCACTACAGTTTATAGTCATGTAGATATGGATATTGGCATCTTATTCTTGGAGAATAAGGCATCTCTTGTTTGGAGCAAGAGGCATCCTATGTTTGGACCATAGGGAGCACTACATTTTATAGTCATATATAAAGGACAATTGGCATCTCATGGTTGGAGCACAAGAGGTCTCTTGTTTGGAGAAATAGGCATCCTATGTTTGGAAAATAGGGAGAACTATATTTTATAGTCATATAGAGAGGACTATATGCATATCATGATTTGACCATTAGCCATATGTTTTTTGGAGAAAGACGTATCCTATGATTGGTACATAGGGTGGACTACAGTTTATAGTCATGTAGATATGACTATTGGCATCTTATGCTTGTAGCATAAGGAATCTATTATTTTGGATAAAGAGGCATCCTATGTTTGGAACATAGGGAGCACTACAGTTTATAGTCATGTAGAGAGGACTATTGGCATCGCATGCTTGAAGCATAAGGAATATCTTGTTTGGAGCAAGAGGCATCCTATGTTTAGAACATAGTGAGCACTACAGTTTATAGTCAGGTTGAGTGGACTATTGGTGTATAATTCTTGGAGCATTGGAATATCTTGTTTGGAGCAAGATGCATCCTATGATTGTCACATAGGGTGGACTACAGTTTACAGTCATGTTGATATGACTATTGGCATCTTATTCTTCGAGAATAAGGCATATCTTATTTGGAGAAAGAGGCATCCTATGTCTGTCACATATAGAGAACTACATTTTATAGTCATGTAGAGAGGACTATTGGTATCTCATGTTTGGAGCATAAGGAATGTCTTGTTTTGAGGAAAAGGCATCCTATATTGGTCACATGGGGACCACTATAGTTTATAGTCATGTAGAGAGGACTATTGGCATCTTATGTATGGAGCATAAGGCATCTCTAGTTTGGGGCAAGAGGCATCCTATATTTGTCACATGGGGAGCACTATAGTTTATAGTCACGTAGAGGGGACTATTGGCATCTCATGCTTGGAGAATAAGGCATCTCTTGTTTGGAGAAAGAGTAATCAAATGTTTGGCACATAGGGTGGAATACCGTTTATAGTCATGCAGATAAGAATATTGGAATCTTATTATTGGAGCATAAGGAATCTATTGTTTGGACCAAGAGCATCCTATGTTTGTCACATGTGGAGCAATACAGTTTATAGTTATGTAGATAGGACTATTGGCATCTCGTTCTTGGAGCATAAGGCATCTCTGGATTAGAGAAAGAGGCATCCTATGTTTGGAACATATAGTGTACTACAGTTTATTGTCATGTAGATAGGACTCTTGGAATCTTTTTCTTGAAGCATATGTCATCTCTTGTTCGGAGCAAGTGGAATCCTATTTTTGTCACATATGGAGAACTATAGTTTATAGTCATGTAGAGAGGACTATTGGAATATAATGCTTGAAACATAAAGAATCTCTTGTTTGTATAAAGAGGCATCCTATGTTTGGAACATAGGGAGAACTAGAGTTTATAGTCATGTAGAGAGGGCTATTGGAATCTCATGCTTGGAATATAAGGAATCACTTGTTTGGAGAATGAGGCATCCTATGTTGGGAACATAGGGAGAACTACAGTTTATAGTCATGTAGAGAGAACTATTGGCATCTCATTCTTGAAGCATAAGGAATATCTTGTTTGGACAAGGAGGCATCCTATGTTTGGAACATAGGGAGCACTACAATTTATAGTCATATAGAGAGGACTATTAGCATCTCATACTTGGAGCATAAGGCATCTCTTGTTTGGGGAAAGGGGCATCCTATATTTTTCACATGGGGAGCACTACAGTTTATAGTCATGTAGAGGGGACTATTGGCATCTCATTCTTGGAGAATAAGGCGTCTCTTGTTTGGAGAAAGTGGCATCCTATGTTTGGAACATAGGGTGGACTACAGTTTATAGTCATGTAGATAAGACTATTCGCATCTCATGCTTGGAGAATAAGGCATATCTTGTTTGGAAAAAGAGGCATCCTATGTTTGGTACATAAGGTGACTACAATTTACAGTCATGTAGAGAGGACAATTGGTATCTTATGCTTAGAGTATAAGGAATCTCTTGATTGGAGCAAGGGGCATCCTATGATTGGAACATTGGGTGGACTACAGTTTATAGTCATGTAGATATGACTATTGGCCTCTTATGCTTGGATCATAATGAATCTCTTGTTTGGAGCAAGAGGTACCCTATGCTTGCCACATAAGGAGCACTACAGTTTATAGTCTTGTAGAGAGGACTATTGGCATCTCATGCTTGTAGCATAAGACATCTCTTGTTTAAAGAAAGAGGCACCCTATGTTTGAACATAGGGATCACTACAGTTTATAGTCATGTAGAGAGAACTATTGGCATCTCATGCTTGGATCATAAGGCATATCTTGTTTGGAGCAAGAGGCATCCAAAGTTTGGAAAATAGGGAGCACTATAGTTTATAGTCATGTGGAGAGGACTATTAGAATCTCATTCTTGGAGCATAAGGCATATCTTTTTGGAAAATAGGGAGATCTACAGTTTATAGTCATGGAGAGAGGACTATTGTCATCTGATTCTTGGAGCATAAGTCATCTCTTGTTTTGAACAAGAGGCATTCTATGTTTGACACATGGGGAGCACTACGTTTTATCATCATATAGAGAGGACTATTGGCATCTCATTCTTAGAGCATAAGAAATATCTTATTTGGATCAAGAGGCATACAATGTTTGGAACATAGGGAGCACTACATTTTATAGTCATGTAGAGTGGACTATTGGCATCTCATGCTTGGAGCATAAGGAATCTCTTGTTTTGAGCAAGAGTCATCCTATACTTTGAACACAGGGAGCAATATAGTTTATTGTCTTGTAGAGAGGAATATTGGCATCTTATGCTTGGAGAATAAAGAATCTACTATTTGGAGTAAGATGCATCCTATGTTTGTCACATGAGGACCACTACAGTTTATAGTCTTGTAGAGAAGACTATTGGAATCTCATTCATAGAGCATAAGGCATATCTATATTGGAGAAAGAGTCATCCTGTGTTTTTCACATGTGGAGCACTACAGTTTATAGTCATGTAGAGAGGACTAATGGCATCTCATGCTTGGAGCATAAGATATCTCTTCCATGGAGAAAGAGGCATCCTATGATTGGAACATAAGGTGGACTACAATTAATTGTCATGTAAATAAGACTATTGGCATCTTATGCTTGCAACATAAGGCATCTATTTTTTGCAGCAAGAGGAATCATTTGTTTTTCACATGGGGAGCACTACATTTTATAGTCATATAGAGAGGACTATTGACGTCTCATGCTTGGAGCACAAGGAATCACTTGTTTGGAACAAGAAGCATTCTATGTTTGGCACATAGGGTGGACTACAGTTTATTGTCATGTAGATATGACTATTGGGATCTTATGGTTGGAGAATAAGGCATCTATTATATAGAGAAAGAGGGATTCTATGTTTGTCACATGGGGATCACTACAATTTATAGTCATTTAGAGGGGGATATTGGCATCTTATGCATGGAGAATAAGTCATATCTTGTTTTGAGAAAGATTCATCCTATGTTTTTCACATGGGAAGCATTATAGATTATAGTCATGTAGAGAGGACTATTGGAATCTCATGATTGGAGAATAATACATCTCTTGTTTAGAGTAAGAGACATTCTATGTTTGGCACAAAGGGTGGACTATAGTTTGTAGTCATGTAGAGAGGTCTATTGGCATATCATGCTTGGAGAATAAGGCATATCTTGTTTGGAGCAAGAGGCATCCTATGTTTTTCACATAGGGTGGACTACAGTTTATAGTCATATAGATAGGACTATTGGAATTTTATGCTTGGAGCATAAGGAATCTCTTGTTTGGAGCAATAGACATCCTATGTTTGGAACATAGGGAGCACTACAGTTTATAGTCATTTATAGATGACTATTAGAATCTCATGCTTGGATCATATAGAATCTCTTGATTGAAGCAAGTTACATCCTATGTTTGGAACATAGGGAGCACTACAGTTTATAGTCATTTAGAGAGGACTATTGGCATCTCATGCTGTGAGCATAAGGCATCTCTTATTTGGAGCAAGAGGCATCCTATGTTTGGCACATAGGGTGGAATAAAGTTTATTGTCAAGTAGATAGGACTATTGGAATCATATTTTTGGATCATAAGGCATCTCTTGTTTGGAGCAAGAGGAATCCTATGTTTATCACATAGGGAGCACTAAAATTTATATTCATGTAGAGGGGAAAATTGGAATCTCATTCTTGGAGCATAAAGCATCTATTTTTTTGAGCAAGTGGAATCCTATGTTTTTCACATGGGGAGAACTACAGTTTATAGTCATATAGAGAGGACTATTGGAATCTCATGCTTGGATCATAAGGAATCTCCTGTTTGGAGAAAGATGCATCATATGTTTTGTCACATGGGGAGCACTGTAGTTTATAGTCATGTAGAGATGACTATTGGAATCTCATGACTAGATCATAAGGAATCTGTTGTTTAGAGAAAGTAGCATTATATGTTTGGCACAAAGGGTGGACTAAAATTTATAGTCATGTAGATAGGACTACTGGCATCTTATGTTTGGATCATAAGGCATCTCAGGTTTGGAGCAAGAGGCTTCCTATGTTTGGAACATGGGAAACACTACAGTTAATAGTCATGTTGAGAGAACTATTGGTATCTCATGCTTGGAGCATAAGGCATATCTTTTTTGTAGCAAGAGGCATCCTATAATTTCCAAATGATGAGCACTGCAGTTTATTGTCATGTGGAGAGGACTATTGACATCTCATCATTGGAGCTTAAAGAATCTCTTGTTTAGAGAAAGAGGAATTCTATGTTTGAAACATATGGTGGACTACATTTTATAGTAATGTAGATAGGACTATTGTAATCTTATGTTTGGAGCATAAGGCATCTCTTTTTTGGATTAAGAGGCATATTATGTTTGTCACATAGGGATCTCTACAGTTTATAGTCATGTAAAGATGACTATTGGCATCTCATGCTTGGAGCATAAGCCATCTCTTGTTTGGATCTAGAGGAATACTATGTTTGGAACATAGGTAGCGCTATATTTTATAGTCATATAGAGAGTACTATTGGAATATCATGCTTGGATCACAAGGAATCACTCATTTGGATCAAGAGTAATCCTATGATTGGAACATAGTGAGCACTACAGTGTATAGTCCTGTAGAGAGGACTATTGGCATCTCATGCTTGGAACATAAGGCATATCATGTTTAGAGCAAGAGGAATCATGTGTTTGGAACAGATAAAACACAATTTTATTTAATATTTTATTGATAATAAATGATATAATTTCCTCACATTATGCTAAATATAATCAATTATGAAATATTTGGGGTTAGATCATTCATTTGTAAATTTGATGAAAAATCCAGTTTTACCCTTTAAAATTTCAATGTAGTATTTCAGACATAAATATTTATATGTAAAATATTTTGACTTAAAATATTGTTAATGTGATCCTGAATTAATGGAATACAAATTCTATTTAGGACATTAGATCTGGATCATGCATTTTGGAGGAGTAAATAGGCCATGAAGACAAAGTTGGACAGAACCATCCAGATTGGACATTACTTCACCATTTGGGCCGTATCTTCTTCATCTGGGCTTGGATTGAGCCCAAATATTTAGGGAATCTTGGAGACATAATTTGAAACAAATAATTACTCTATAAGGCTGGCTAATTCACGTGTTGTAGAGGTAAAAAGTATGGTGAAACGTGGAATAAAATATTTGGTGGAGTTTTCATTTCACACTTAAAAAAGTTATGTAAGCCTAGCCTTCAAAAAATCTATTTAAAGGGAATTTTAACTCTTTGGGAAGGCTGGTTGAGGATTTGGATGGGTTTTATGAAAGGGTGTGTCTTGGAAGCCCCTTACATCTCTTGGAAGAAGTAAGGCTTTGTGCAAACATCTCTTCCAAAAAGGCTCTCATCTCCCACCTCCTCTTTGTATTTTTTTCTTTCATGTTTGTATCATGAATTTTTCTTCAATTAATCTTATGTTTTATTCCCTTTTATTCTTCTCTTAATCTTCCTAACTAGTTTGGAATTAATATTGGAGACGAGATTTAGTTCTACCCTTCCTATCATTTGCTCATGCAAAACGTCTCCAGGATGACCACACCGCCCATGGAAGAGTAGTTTTCTTTATGATCGATATATCTTCTACTCTCTTCATTTAATTATTTTGAATTAGTGAGATAATTTAATTAAATTTATATGATCCGTGAATTGTGGTTTTAAATTATACGAAACTAAACATGTAATTGAACAATTGACACAAAAGCACGCGATGTTGAGATTTTGTGTAAATTGTGAGAGCGTGAACTTAATCGGTAATACAAGACCACGCATGATAATATTATAGAGTTAAAATGTATTACCTAAACACAATTCATCCACATTTACAAAATGTATATGTGCTCTAATTAACCACTGAACATATGCTAACTTTATATCAATAATCAAAGTAGGGTGCTGCGATTGCGTGTTCCAAAGAAAACTTAGGGTTTAAGTAAATAATCATTGTGGTTAAGTTAACTCTCATAGGGTTTGAGGGTTAACAAATTAGAGGATCATAATTAAGTGGATATTTATTTAAATGATAATTTAGTAAATTAAGAGGTATAGTTAGATTGATTACACCATTTAAAATATTTTCTAAAAAAACATCTTTTTTTGTTGTGTCTCTTTAATCAAACTTCATTTCAAAATTAAAAACAAAAAAAATGAAATCTTCTTCAAGAAAATTTCTTCAAGTTTTATAAATGATAAAAAACCCTTATCCATTCAAGTAGTGTTTTAATTATATTATATTTTATTTTTATAATATCTTTAAGAAGTTGTTTTAATTTACTTCCTCCTTTGAGAAACATCCTTGGTCAGCCACTCTGCTGCACCTATGTACCCCAAAAACCACTAATCATTTGAGGGATCCCATGATAGAGCCTTTCAAATTGGCCCCATTTCTGGGGATGTAAGTGATTATTTAAATCAATTAGAGGTGTTTATTTTATTTTACATTTTATTCTCTTCCTCTCTTCTTTCTTCCTTCTTTATCCAATCTGAATTTTTATTTTCTTCTTCTTTTATTTTCTTCTATTTCTTTTAGGAACATCAAATAAAACTTCTAATTTTTATTTTTCTTTGGTCCACATTCATTTTTTTTATTTGATTTATGACATGAAATAATCCCGAAGATCTCGTAGATCCTGACCCTGAGATTGAATAGAGCCTTAGTGCTCAAATCAGACATTCTCAGTCTCCGGGATGTTTCAACAATCAAATAGTTGGAGAATTTCTCCACTCTAAGAACATTGAAATTGGAAACACTTAAAATTACAACATAAAACAAGATCCAATGGCTGAAAATAATGGAAATAAACTTAATAGAACTATTTGATAATTGGCAGCACCGAATATTAACTATCAACCGAATTGTATTGCATTCCCGAATCTCGAATCAAACATTGAACTGAAATTTGGGTTAGTCCATCTTCATCCAATGTTTCATGGATTATCTGTAGAGGATCCAAAAAAACATTTTAAAGAATTTAATGTGGTTTTGTCAACCCTTAAACCAAGAAATGTTTCTGAATATCAAATAAAACTAAGAGCATTCCCATTGTCACTTGATGGAGTTGCGAAAGACTAGATGTATTATTTACAACCTGAAGATGTAACCTATAGGAACGATTTAAAACAACTTTTATTGTAGACATTTTTTCTACATTCAAGGACCACATCCATTAAAAAAGAGATATTAGGGATCAAGAAATCTCAAGGGGAGTCAATGTATTAGTACTGAGAATGATTCAAGAAGTTGTGCGCAAGATGCCCACATCACCAAATCAGTGAGAAACTCCTCATCCAATACTTCTACGAAGGAATCACACCTATGTAGAGGATAATGGTGGATGCTAAATCTAGAAGAGAAATACTGGAAAAGACACCAGTATCTTCACGTGCGTTAATTGACAAAATTTCCCAAAACTCCCAACAATTTGGTGATTGAGGTACACCATATGTTAGGGGAGTACATCAGGTAAGTCCATATTCCCTTGAATGTCATTTGATTGATACTAAGTTAGAAGAATGTACAACTATGGTGAGTAAGATTACATTGGCACAAAATACATCCCAACCCCCTCCTTCAAGGCCTTGTGGCATTTTCATTGAGAGAAGCCACCCAACTGACTGTTTCCCACAACTAAAAGAGATAAAGGATTGTGCATCAGTATTCCCAGGAAGACCGTATCAGTAAAAACTATAGACATACCCCCAGAAGAAGTTTTATTCATTTACTTAAACCTACAAACACGGGTGGAAGGATCATCCATACATGAGGTATGGCTCTAGACAACAACAAAGTCCCCCTTTTCAACAAAACTTTCAGTAGCCTCCGCCTTACCAGCAGGGTTTCCAACAACCCCAAAGGATATTTGTAGCCCAATCATCAACAAAACAGCAACAAGGGAACCCCCAACCAAAGGTTGATTCTAAAACTAATGACCTTTTGAAGAAAATTGTTCTTAATCAACAGAATGAGCTAAAGATTCAAGGTTCAGAGCTGAGGGAGTTGAAGACTCAAATGACCCAGATTGCCACTTCCCTCCATGAACTGGTAAGTAAAAATTCTGGAAATCTAACATCCCAACCAACACCAAATACAAAGGGGAATGTCAGTGCCATCACATTGAGATGTGGGAAGCAAACAACTGATATATCTGCAACTACTGTTCCACCTGGATTCACCTCATATCTGGAGAAGCTGAATTCTATACCAACTGATGAGAAATCCAAGGATAAATATAAAGGTGAGAAAAATATTGATGATTTTCCTCCTAAACCCCTTCAATTTCCAAATAGAGTTGTACAAACCTATAATATGGATGAATAGGTTATTTAAAGAGATGTTTTGGATACATTCAAGCATGTGGAGATCAACATCCCTTTACTTGAGGCCATCAAACAAATCCCAAGGTATGTGAAATTCTTAAAAGAACATTGTACCAATCGAAGATGGCTAAAGGGAAATGAGTGGATCAATCTTGGAAGGAATGTTTCCCTACTCGTTACACCAACTATAGCAATGCCGACAATGTGAAAGGATCCAAGGACATTCACCATACATTTCACCATAAGGGAGTTTCACTTTTTTGATGCACTTTGTGATTTGGGAGCTTCCGTAAATGTGATGCCTCACTCTATATTCTCTTCTTTACAGGTTGGTGATCTGAAGCTGATGATATTAGTGATGTAGTCTGAAAATAGAGCTACAATATATCAAGTGGTAGTCCTTGAGGAAGTACTTGTCCAGGTAGGAGACAAGATCTTCCCAGCAGATTTCTATGTCCTTAACATGGAGGATGATCAGGTAAGTTCTCATGCTCCCATTATATTAGGTAGACCATTCCTCAAAACAAAAAAAAAACTATCATAAATGTCAATGAGGTTACACTTTAAATGTAATTTTGGGATGATGTTGTGATATTTAATGTTATGTATTCCATGAAGTACCCCTCAAAAGATCATTTTACATTTTTTATCTCGCATTTTGAACCACCAGATAAAAACCCCATGGAATTTCATTGTTATATTCTTAGAGAGATTATGAGTATTGGTTATAGTTTGATGTCTAAGAGTACTTCCACACATATTTCTATTGCACAAGACTCTATTATATTTGATTTTGAAATGGAATCATATTCTGATTTTGACCATGTGAACTCTGATTATGACATGGCTGTTGAGTATGCTGATGGATTTGATTCTTTATTCTCTTATTTTGATGATGTATATTCTGATACTGATGCTCTTTGTGCACATATTTCAGTTCCTTCTATTTCTTCATCCATTAAACACCCCCTACACTGAAAATCAAGCAATTTCCACCAAATCTGAAATAATCATACTTGTTGAGTGGTGAGAAATTACCTGTTATCATTGCTAACAACCTCCATTCTGAACATGAAGAAGAACTTTCAAAGATTTTTAGGGATAAGATTAGGGAAATTAGGTGGACCTTGGCTAACATATTAGGTATTATCCCATCCATTGTTATGCTTAGGATTACTTTGGAGGATGAGGCTAAAACGGTGAGGCAGACACAAAGGAGAATCAATACAAACCTTCTGAAGGTCATTAAAAAAGAGGTTGAAAAATTGCTCGAGGTAGGTATAATCTATCCCATTTAAGATTCCCAGTGGGTGAGTCCTATTCAGGTTGTGCCTAAGAAAAGTGGTGTTACTATTGTTAATAATGAGAAATATGAGTTAGTTTCAATGAGGTTACAAAATAGTTGGCGTGTGTGTATTGATTATAGGATACTAAACAATTCTACTCACAAAGACCATTTCTCCCACCCATTTATTGATCAAATTCTTGAGAGACTAGCAGGGAAAACACACTATTGATTCATGGATGGATTTTTTTGGATATTTTTAGGTTCCAATTGCTCCGGAGGGTCAAGATAAGACAACATTCACATATCCATTCGGTACTATTGGTACCTTCTAGAGATGCATGGTGAGTATTTTTTTCTAATTTCATTGATACATGCATGGAGGTATATATAGATGATTTTACAGTGTATGGATCTTCATTTGATTAATGTCTAAGTATTAAGGGAAAGGTATTGAATGGTTGTATTGAGAAGAATCTGGTCTTGAACTTTGAAAAGTGTCATTTCATGGTAGAGTAAGGAGTTTTCTTAGGGCATGTTGTGTCAAAACATGGGATAGAGGTTGATAGATCTATGGTTGATATTATTTCATCCCTACCATATCCTACATATGTGCGTGATTCTAGATCTTTCCTATGGAATTCAGGATTATATCGGCACTTCATCAAAGATTTTTGTAAGTTTTTTCTTCCTATGTCACGATTACTACAAAAGGATTCTGATTTTGTGTTTGATGATTCTTATAGGACTTCCTTTGATGAGATAAATAAGTGTCTTACCACTCCACCAATCATACAACCCCCACATAGGAATTTCTTTTTGTGCTTATGTGTGACGCCTCCAACATCGCAGTTGGAGTTTCCAAATCTCAGAGGGTGGAAGGACGTTCACATGTGATTCCCTATGTGTCGAGGACACTTGATTCAGCCTGATAAAAATACACAACCACATAAAAGGGGTTTCTTACTGTCATATTTGCTTTAGATAAATTACGTTCATATTTATTTGGATCTAAAGTAGTTGTTTTTTCCAACCATGCAACTTTGTGATACCTCTTAAAGAAGCCAGATGCAAATCCCAGACTTATCCGATGGATTCTCCTTTTTCACGAATTTGATATTGAGATAAAGGACAATAAGGGGTTATAAAACCTAGTGTTGGACCACATGAGTAGGATTACTCACACACTAGAGGATTAAACCTTGGATCTGGTACCACTTTGGGACACTTTTTTTGATGAGCATCTTTATTCCATCTTAGGTACGCATCCTTGGTATGTAGATTTAGTTAACTACCTTGTTGCCTCTAAAATATCTACAAATTTATAGAAACATCAAGTCCAAAAATTAATTAGTGAGTCAAGATTTTATGTTTTGGATGATCCATACTTATGGAGCATGTGTAGTGACCATGTTATTAGGAGGTGTGTTCCTAATCATGAGTTTGAGTCTATTTTACATTTTTGACATTCACTTGATTCTGGTGGACTATTTGGACTTCAACGGATAACTATGTAGGTTTTAGAATCTGGATTATATTAGAATAGATTATTCCATGATTCTCATGTGTATTGTAATTCATGATCATGTTTTCAACACATGAGAAACATTTCTAGGAGACATGAGATGCCCCAACAACCCATATTATTCTGTGAGATTTTCTATGTGTGGGGCATTGATTTTGTGGGTCCTTTTCCTAGTTCAGTTGGGTTTTTTTATATTTTGGTTGTTGTTGATTATGTGAGTAAATGGGTGGAGGCTAAGGCCACCGGGACTTATGATTATCATGTTGTAGTGGACTTTGTCAAGACACAGATTTTTTGTAGGTTTGGAGTACCAAAGGCCATCATCAGTGACCAAGGGACACACTTCTACAATAGGAATTTTGATTCCCTCCTTTGAAAGTATGGGGTGACAGAAAAAACATCAAAACCATACCACCCCCAAAAAAATGGGCAGGTTGAGGTTTAAAATAGTGAGTTGATTTTTTTTGGAGAAAACGGTGCAAACAAATAGGAAGGATTGGATCAAGCACTTGGATGATGCATTGTGGGCTTATAGGACAACATATAAGACACCCATTGGTATGTCACTATTTTGGATTGTTTTTGGGAAATCGTGTCATCTCCCTATGGAAGTTGAGCATTGGGATTATTGGGCTATAAAGAAATGCAACATGGATTTGGCCGAAGATGGAATCCAAAGGAAGTTGCAAATACAAGATATTGAGGAGATTCAATTTTCTTCATTTGATAACTAAAGGCTCTAGAAGGAATAATAAAAATAAGATCATGATAGAATGATCCAACAAAGGTAGTTTCATGTTGTATAGAAAGTCCTTCTCTATAGTTCATGACTGAAGTTGATGCATGGTATGTTGCGTTCCAGATGTATTGGTCATTATGTTGTGACTAATGTTTTTCTTTATGGTGTAGTGGAGATCACACAAGAGGATACCGGGAGGATCTTTACAGTCAATGGGAAACATTTGAAGAAATACATAGAGGGACTTCCTACTGATGTAGTGGATTTCATCACACTGCTTGACCCCATCATCACTTGAGCGTAGCAGGCTGTTCCTAATCCTTTCAATTTTTTAATAATTTTCCTATTTAAAATTATCCATTTCACGTGCATATATCATCTCAAGGGTTAAAAATGAGGACAATTTAATATTTTAAGTGTGGGGGAGGGAACCTTTTGGTTTAGTAATTTAAATTGTTTTTCTTTTTTTCAGTGATTTAAAAAAACCAAAAAAAAAATTATGTGTTTTTTAACTTTTGTGTGTGTTTTTTAAACTTTTAAGCAGAAATGATTCTCATCACCATTTTTAAACTCATTTTAATAATTTAAACAATTTATCCCTTGAAACCGAGCTTAAATGAATGCTGAAAATGACTTTGTTTCAAGTTCAAATATTTAGTGATTTCATGAAAAGTACACTGAATTTTGAATCCCATGACACATCTCACTGTCTTTATATTTGAAATCACTTTCCTATGAGGATTATGAACAATTATTTTCATATTATTTACATTTACCTCACTTCTTGAGAGAACAAAATCATGCGTGATTTAACCAGAATTTGATTTATTCCTATCAAAATTTGAGTGTTTGAGGTACTTATGTTTAAATTATTGAGGTGTTTGTTTGGTATTAAATCCCCTGTTTCAAAGTATGTTTTATTTTATAATGGCCTACCTTGAACAATTAATCTTTTTATCATTTATAATCCATGAACAACATATTAGTTTAGCCACATTACAAGCCAATTTTCCCTATCCAACCAAAACATTAAGTGATATTGCATAATCTAGTTGAACATAAGTGTGGGGGAAGCTATATTGTGTTATGATACCACATTCTATGATAATTTGGGTGGAAAATTAAATTCTAAAGAGATGTGTTTACTGCTGAAGAAAATCATTATATTGAAAGATGTGCCTTTTTGGAGCATTCATGATAAGTGAATTTATGCCTTTCATGGAGCTTCTAATAGTGGAAGAAAGTTGTGCCTATATGAAGTTTCAAGAAAATCATGTTTGAGAAGATTGAAATTTTTGATGTTGAAATGATGAATGGTTTAAACTTTCCATTAATTTTCATGATGATGGATGTGAATTGATACTATGGGGATTGAAGAGGAGAAAATATTTAAGTGAAAATTAGATTAATGCAATTTTTCTTCAAAAAGAGTTAAGCCCTCATTTTTTAGCCTCAGAATTTTTTCACATCTATATCCTACCAACCAAAATTCACAGAAAAACCATGAAAAGTACTCATGATAAAATTATTTCCTTGACTCTTATCGCGTGGAAATGAAGGAATTTTTCAAACCTATGGTGACCCTTGTATGACTTTGGATGAGAAAGACATTGCTAAAAAATGACATTTGTATGATAAGAGAAAATTCAATTAAGGAAAGTGTTTTATGCCTGAGAGGATAAATAATTTGGAAATATATTGAATGATATAAATGTAGAAATTGAAATAATGGTTTTTTATGAGGCATGATATCTTTTGTTTCTTTGTGTGGAATTTTTGGATCTCAAGGATATGTGTCTTAAAATTTGTTTGGATTTGATATTGAAGTTTACTTGATATGAGGTTTTTTCCCAAGAGTGAAAAAGGGTAAGTATGGGGGAGTTGATATAACAAAAGTTTATTGAATATTTTATTGATAATAAATGATATAATTTCCTCACATTATGCCAAATATGATCAATTATGAAATATTTTGAATTAGATCATTCATTAGAAAATTTGATGAAAATTCCAGTTTTACTCTTTTAAAATTCATTGTAGTATTTTGAGAATAAATATTGTTATGTGAAATATTTTGACTTAAAATTTTGTAACAATGTTTCTGTCTTAATGGGATACAAATTCAATTTAGGACATGTGAGCTGGATTGTGCATTTGAGGGGAGTAAATGGGCCATGAAGACAAATCTGGACAGAACCATCTAGATTGGATATTACTTCACCATGTTGGCCGTATCATCTTCATCTGAGCTTGGATTGAGCCCAAATCTTGACGGACGATCTGGGACATAATTAGGAACACTTTATCCTTTTATAAGGCAGGACAATTTAAGCATTTTAGAGGTAAACTATGCGTGCAACTTTGAATAAAATACATGGCCGAGTTTTCATTTCACACTTAAAAAAGTTATGTAACTATAGACCTCAAAAACCCTATTTTAAGAGGGATTTCACTCTTTGGGAAGGCTGGTCGAGGCTTTGGGAAGGTGTGGCCGAAAGTTTGTCCCTTGGGAGCCCCTCACAACTCTTGGAAGATGTATGTATTTGTGCAAACATCTCTTATAAAAAAGATCTTGTCTCCCACCTCCTCTTTGTATTTATATTATTTCATGTTTGTTTATTGAATTTTTATTCAATTAATCTTTTGTGTTCTTACCTTTTATTCTTATATTAATCTTAATAATTTTTTTGGAATCAATATTGGAGAAGAGATTTGGTTCTACCCTTTCAATCCTTTGCTCATGCAAAACATCTCCACGATGACCACACTGCCCATGGAAGAGTTGTTTTCTTAGTGATCGATCTATCTTCTACCCTATTCATTTAATTATTTTGAATCATTGAGATACTATAATTCACATTATATAATACATGAATTGTGTTTTTAAATTATAAGAAACTAAGAAATCAATTGAAAAATTGACCCAAAAACACGCGAGGTCGAGATTTTGTGTAAATTGTGATTGCGCGAACATAATCAGTAGTATAAGACCACACAGGATAAGTATGTAAAGTTCAAATATAATCCCTAAACACAATTAATACTTATTTATAGAATTTATATGTGCTCTAATTAACCACTGACCATATGCTAACCTTATAACAACAATCAATGCAGGGTGTTGCAATTGCATATTCCGAAGCTAGCCTAGGGTTTATGTAAATAATCATTGTGGTTAAGTTAAATCTCATAGAGTTCGAGGGTTAACATATTATAGGATCATAATTAAGTAGATATTGATTTAAATTATAATTATTAACAGGTAAATTAAGAGGTATATTTAGATCGATTACACATTTTAAAATATTTTCTAAGAAAAAATCATTTTTTTGCGTCTTTTTAATCAAACATCATTTCAAAATTAAATACAAAAAATGAAATCTTATTCCAGAAAACTTCTTCATGTTTTATAAAAAATAAAAAACCCCCATCCTTTCAGGTAGTGATTTAATACTAGTCTATTTTACATTTATAATACCCTTAAAAAGTTGTTTTAATTTACTTCCTCCATTGTGAAACAAACTTGGTTAGCCACTATGATGCACCTAAGTACCCCAAAAACCTCTAATAATTTGAGGGTGCCCATGACAGTGCCTTTCAAGAACATAGGGAGAACTAAAATTTATAGTCATGTATAGAGGACTATTGGCATCTTATTTTTGGAGTATAAGAGTTCTCTTGTTTGGAGAAAGATGCATCCTATGTTTGTCACATGGGGAGCACTAAAATTTTAGTCATGTAGAGAGGAATATTAGAATCACATTCATCGAGCATAAGGTATCTCTTATTTAGAGCAAAAGGCATCTTATGTTTTGAACATTGGGTGGACAACATTTTATAGTCATGTAGATAAAACTATTGGCATCTTATGTTTGGAGCCTAAGACATATCTTGTTTGGAGCAATATGCATCCTATGTTTGTAACATAGGGAGCACAATAGATTAAAGTCATGTAGGGAGGACTATTTGCATCTCATTATTGGATCATAAGGAATCTCTTGTTTGGAGTAAGACACTTCCTATGTTTGAAACACAGGGAGCACTATAATTTATAGTCATGTAGAGAGAACTATTGGTATCTCATGCTTAGAGCAAAAGGCGTCTCTTGTTTGGAGCAAGAGGCATACTATGATTGGCATATTGGGTGGACTACAGTTTATAGTCATGTAGATAAGACTATTAGCGTCTTATGCTTAGAGCATAAGGAATCTCTTTTTTAGAGCAAGAGGCATCCTATGTTTGGAACATAGGGAGCACTACAGTTTATTGTCATGTAGAGAGGACTATTGGCATCTCATGCATGGAGCATACAACATATATTATATGGAGAAAGTGGCATCTGATGTTTGGAAAATAAGAAGCACTATAGTTTATAGTTATGTAGAGAGAACTATTGGCATCTCATGCTTAGAGCATAAGGAAAATCTTGTTTGGAGTAAGAGGCATCCTATGTTTGGCACATATGGTGGACTACCATTTATAGTCATGTAGATAAGACTATTGTCATCTTATGCTTGGAACATAAGGCATTTCCTGTTCAGAGCAAGATGCATCCTATGTTTGAATCATTGGGAGCACTACAGTTTATAGTCATGTAGAAAAGACTATTGGCATCTCATTCTTTGAGCATAAGGCATCTGTTGTTTGTATCAAGAAGCATCCTATGTTTGGAACATAGGGAGCACTACATTTTATAGTCATGTCGAGAGGACTATTGGCATCTCATGCTTGGAGCATAATAAATATCTTATTTGGATTAAGAGGCATCCTATGTTTGAATCATAGGGTGGACTATAGTTTATATTCATGTTGATAAGACTAATGGAATCTTATTCATGGAGAATAATACACCCCTTGTTTGGAGCAAGAGGCATCCAATGTTTGTCACATAGGTAGAACTAAATTTTATATTTATGTAGAGAGGACTATTGGCATCTCAGGCTTGGAGAATAAGGAATATCTTGTTTGGAGAAATATGCACCATTTGTTTGGAACATAGGGAGCACAATAGTTTATTGTCATGTAGGGAGGACTATTGGAATCTCATGCTTGGACCATAAGGAATCTCTTGTTTGGAGTAAAAGGCATCATATGTTTGGAACATAGGAAGCACTGCAATTTATAGAAATATAGAGAGGACTATTGGCATCTCATGCTTGAAGCATAAGGCATATTTTGTTTGGAGTAAGAGGCATCCTATGTATGGAACATTGGGGGTACTACAATTTATAGTCATGTAGAGAAGTCTATTGGCATCTTATGCTTGGAGCATAAGACATCTCTTGTTTGGAGTAGGATGAATCCTATATTTGTCACATGGGGATAACTATAGTTTATAGTCATGTAGAGAGAACTATTGGCATCTCAATCTTGGAGAATAAGGAATCTATTATTTGGAGCAAAAGTCATCCTATGTTTGGAACATATGGTGGACTACAGTTTATATTCATGTAGATTAGACTATGGTCATATCATTCTTAGAGAATAAGACATCTTTTGTTTGGATCCAGAGGCATCCTATGTTTGGCACATAGGGTGACTACAGTTTATAGTCATGAAGATAATACTATTGGCATATTATGAATGGAGAATAAGGCATCACTTGTTTGGAGGGAGAGTCATACTATGTTTGGAACATAGGGATAACTATAGTTTATAGTCATGTAGAGAGGTTTATTATCATCTCATGGTTGGATCATAAGGAATCTCTTTTTTGGATAAAGAGGCATCCTATGTTTGGAACATAGGGAGCACTACAGTTTATATTCATGTTGGAAGGACTATTGGCATCTTATGCTTGGAGCATAATACATCTTTTGTTAGGATCAAGAGTCATCCTATGTTTCTCACATGGGGAGACAACAGTTTATAGTCATGTCGATTGGACTATTATAATCTCATGCTTGGAGAATAAGGAATCTCTTATTTGGAGCAAGATGCATCCTATGTTTGGAACATAGGTAGAACTACAGTTTATAGTCCTGTTGAGAGGACTATTGGAATCTCATTCTTGAGCATAAGGCATCTTTTGTTTGGAGCAAGAGGCATCCTATATTTGGAACATATGGAGCACTACAGTTTATAGTCATATAGAGAGGACTTTTGGAATCTCATTGTTGGAGAATAAGGAATATCTGGTTTGGATTAAGAGGCATCCTATGATTGGAACATAGGGAGAACTACAGTTTATATTCATGTAGAGAGAACTATTGGCATATTATTCTTGGAGTATAAGGAATATCTTGTTTGGAGCAAGAGGCATCCTATGTTTTTCACATGGGAAGCACTACAGTTTATAGATATGTAGAGAGGACTATTATAATCTCATGCTTGGAGTATAAGGAATATCTTGTTTGGAGAAAGAGGCATCCTATGTTTGGTACATAGGGTGGACTACAGTTTATTGTCATGTAGATAAAACTTTTGGCATCTTATTTTAGGAGCATAAGGCATCTCTTGTTTGAATCAAGAGGCATCCTATGTTTGTCACATAGGGAGCACTGTAGTTTATAGTCGTGTAGAGTGGACTATTGTAATCTCATGTTCGGAGAATAAGGCATCTATTTTTTAGGGAAATAGGCATAATATGTTTGTAACATAAGGAGAACTACAAAATATAGTCATGTTGAGAGGACTATTGACATCTTAGGCTTGAAGCATAAGGCATCTCTTTTTTGTAGCAAGGGGCATCATATGTTTGTCACATAGGGAGCACTAAAATTTATAGTCACTTAGAGAAAACGATTCGTATCTCATACTTGGAGAACAAGGCATATCTTGTTTGGATCAAGATGCATCCTATATTTGTAACATAAAGAGCACTAAATTTTATAGTCATGTAGAGAGGACTATTGGAATCTTATTCTTGGAACATAAGGCATATCTTGTTTGGAGCAATAGGTGTACTATGTTTGTCACATGGGGAGAACTAAACTTTATAGTCATGTAGAGAGGATTATTGGCATCTCATGCTTGGTGCATAAGGCATCTCTAGTTTGGATCAAGTGACATCCTATGTTTGGAACATAGAGTGGAGTATAGTTTATAGTCATGTAGATACGACTATGGGCATATCATGTTTGGAGCATAAGGCTTCTCTTGTTTAGAGATAGAGTAATCATATGTTTGGCGCATAGGGTGACTACTATTTATAGTCATGTAGATAAGACTATTGGCATATTATGCTTGGAGCTAGGAAAATATTGTTTGGAGAATGAGGCATTCTATGTTTGGAATATAGGGAGCACTACAGTTTAAAGTCATGTAGAGGGGGCTATTATCATCTCATGTATAGAGCATAAGGAATATATTGTTTGGAGCGAGAGGCATCCTATATTTGGAACATTGGGAGAAATAAAATTTATACTCATTTAAATAGGACTATTGACATCTTATGCTTGGGGAATAAGGTGTCTCTTGTTTGGATAAAAAGGAATCCTATGTTTGTCACATGGAAAAATAGAGTTTATAGTAATGTAGATATGACTATTGGCATATCATGCTTAAAACATAAGGCATATTTTTTTTGGAGCAAGAGGCATCCTTTGTTTGGAAAATAGGGAGCACTACAATTTATAGTCATGTAGAGAGGGAAATTGGCATCTCATGCTTGTAGAATAAGGCATCTCTTGTTTGGAGCAAGAGGCATCCTATGTTTAGAACATAGGGAGCACTACAGTTTATAGTCATTTATAGAGGGCTATTGGAATCTCATGCTTGGATCATAAGGAATATCTTATTTGGGGAAAGAGGCATCCTATTTTTGGAACATATGGAGCACTACAGTTTGTAATCATGTAGAGAGGAATATTGGAATCTTATGCTTCGAGAAAAAGGCATCACTTTGTTGGAGCCTGAGGCATCCTATGTTTGTCACATGGGGAGAAGTACAGTTTATAGTCATGTAGAAAGGACTATTGGTAACTCATTCTTGGAGAATAAGCCATATCTTGATTGGATCAAGATGCATCTTACGTTTGGAACATAATGTGGACTACAGTTTATAGTAATGTAGACATTACTATTGGCATCTTATGCTTGGAGCATAAGGAATCTCTTTTTTAGAGAAAGGGGAATCCTATCTATGTCACATAGGGAGTTCGATAGATTATAGTCATGTAGATATGAGTATTGGCATCTCATACTTGGAGCATAAGGCATCTCTTGTTTGGATCAAGTGGCATCTTATGTTTGAAACATAAGAAGCACTACAGTTTATAGTCATGTAGAGAGGTCTATTGGCATCTCCTTGATGGAGCATAAGGCATCTCTTATTTTGAGAAATAGGAATCCTATGTTTGGTACATAGAGAGCACAGTAGTTTATAGTCATGTAGAGAGGACTACTGGAATCTCATGCATGGAGCATAAGGCATATCTTGTTTGGAGAAAGATGCATCCTATGTTTGGAACATAGGGAGCACTACAGTTTATAATCATGTAGAGAGTACAATTGGCCGCTCATGCTTGGGGCTTAATGAATATCTTTTTTGGATCAAGAGGCATCCTATATTTGGCACATGTGGAGCTCTACAGTTTATAGTTATGTAGAGAGAACTATTGGCATCTCATGCTTGGAGTATAAGGAATCTCAGGTTTAGAGAAAGAGTCATCCTATGTTTGGCACATAAGGTGGACTATAGTTTATAGTCAAGTAGATTGGACTATTGGCATCTCATGCTTTGAGCATAAGGCATATCTTGTTTGGAGGAAGAGGCATCCTATGCTTGGTATATAGGATGACTATAGTTTATTGTCATGTAGAGAGGACTATTGGAATCTTATGGTTAGAGCATAATGCAACTATTGATTTGATCAAGAGTCATCCTATGTTTTTAACATAGGGGGGAATACAATTTACAGTCATATAGATAGGACTATTGGCATTTTATTCATGGAGCATAAGGAATCTCTTGTTCGGAGCAAAAGGAATCCTATGTCTGTCACATAGGTACCACTATAGTTTATAGTTGTGTATAGAGGACTATTGGAATATCTTGTTTGGAGTATAAGGAATCTCTTTTTTGGACCAAGAGGCATCCTATGACTGGAACATAGGGATCACTACAATTGATAGTCATGTAGAAAGTACTATTGTAATCTCATGCTAGGAGCATAAGGCATCTCTTGTTTGGAGAAACCGGCATCCTATATCTGGCTCATAGAGAGCACTGCAGTTTATTGTCATGTAGAGAAGAATATTGAAATATCATGATTGGAGAATAAATAATATTTTGTTTGGAGTAAGAGGCAGCCTACGTATGGAACATAGGGAGCACTACAGTTTATAGTCATTTAGAGAGGACTATTGTCATCTGATTTTTGGAGCATAAGGCATCACTTATTTGGAGCAAGAGGCATCCTATGTTTGAAACATTGGGATCCCTATAGTTTATAGTCATGTAGAGAGGAATATTGGTATCTCATGATTGGAGCATAAGGCATCTCTTGTTTGGCACAAGAGGCATCCTATGTTTGGAACATAGGGAGCACTACAGTTTATAGTCATGTAGAGAGGACAATTGGCATCTCATGCTTGGAGCATAAGGCATCCTTTGTTTGGAGCGAGAGGCATCCTATGTTTGGAACATATGGAGAACTACTGTTTATATTCACAGAGAGAGGACTATTGGCATATTATGCTTGGAGCATAAGGCAACTATTTTTTAGAGAAAGAGGCCTCATATGTTTGTCACATAGGAAGAACTATAGTTTATAGACATGTAGAGAAGACTACTGGCATCTCATGATTGGATCATAAGGCATCTCTTGTTTGGAGAAAGTGGCATCCTTTGTTTTTCACATGGGGAGCACTATAGTTTATAGTCATATAGAGAGGACCATTGGCACCTCCTGCTTAGAGCATATGATATCTCCTTTTTGAAGCAAGGGGCATCCCTTGTTTGTCACATAGGGTGAACTAAAGTTTATAGTCATGTAGATAGAACTATTGGCATATTATTCTTGGAGTATAAGACATCTATTTTTTGGAGCAAGAGGCATCCTATGATTGTCACATGGGTAGCAATACATTTTATAGTCAGGTAGAGAGGACTATTGGATTCTCATTCTTGGAGAATAAGGTATATCCTTTTGGAGTAAGAGGCATCCCTTGTTTGGAATATAGGTTAGAATAGAGTTTATAGTCATGTATATAGGACGATTGGCATCGTATGAATGGAGCATAAGGCATCTATTGTTTGGAGTAAGTGGCATCCTATGTTTGTCACAAGGGGATAACTACAATTTATAGTCATGTAGAGAGGACTATTGGAATCTCATGCTTGGAGCATAAGGCATCTCTTGTTTAGAGAAAGAGGAATCATATGTTTTTCACATGGGGAGCACTACAGTTTATAGTCACATATAGAGGACTATTGGTATCACATGCTAGGAGCATAAGGCATCTCTTTTTTGGAGCAGGAGGCATCATATGTTTGGCACAGAAGTTAGACTACAGTTTTAATTCATGTAGATAATACTATTGGCATCTTATGCTTGGAGCATAAGGAATCTTCTGTTTGGAGCAAGATGCATCCTATGTTTGGAACATATGGAGCACTACATTTTATATTCATGTAGAGAGGAATATTGGCATCTCATAATTGGAGCATAAGGCATCTCTTGTTTGGAGTAAGAGGCATCCTATGTTTGTCACATGGGGAGCACTACAATTTATAGTCATGTGGATAGGACTATTGACATCTCATTATTTGAGAATAAGGTATCTCATGATTGGAGAAATAAGCATCCAATGTTTGGAACATAGGGTGGACTACAATTTACAGTCATGTAGATAGGACTATTGGAATCTTATTCTTGGAGTATAAGGCATCTCTTTTTTAGAGTAAGAGGCATCCTATGTTTGTCCCATAGGGATCCCTACGTAGTATAGTCATGTAGAGAGGACTATTGGAATCTCATGCTTGGAGCATAAGGAACATCTTGTTTGGAGCAAGAGGCATCTTATGTTTGGGACATTGGGAGTACTACAGTTTATAGTCATGTAGAGAGAAATATTGGGAGCTCATGCTTGGAGCATAACGAATCTCTTGTTTGGAGCCATATGAATCCTTTGTTTGTCACATAGGGAGCACTATAGTTTATAGTCATGTAGATAGGACTATTGGCATCTCATGTTTGTAGAGTAAGGCATATCTTGTATGGAGAAAGAGGCATCCTATGTTTGAAACATAGGGAGCACTATAGTTTATAGTCATGTAGAGATGGATATTGGCATCTCATTCTTGGAGCATAGGGCATCTCTTGTTTGGAGCAAGAGGCATCCTATGTTTTTCACATGGGGAGCACTAGAGTTTATAGTCATGTAGAGAGTTCTATTGGCATCTCATTCTTGGAGCATAAGGCATCTCTTGTTTGGAGTAAGAGGCATCCAATGTTTGGCACATAGGATGGTCTACAGTTTATAGTCACGTAGATAGGATTATTGGCATCTCATGCTTAGATCATAAGTAATCTTGTGTTTGGAGCAAGAGGCAACCTATGTTTGGAACATAGGGTGTCTACAGATTATAGACATGTATAGAGGACTATTTGCATCTTATGCATGGAGCATAAGGTATCTCTTTATTGGATTAAGAGGCATCATATTTTTGGAACATAGGGTGGACTATAGTTTATAATCATGTAGATAGGACTATTGGCATCTTATTCTTATAGCATAAGGCATCTCTTGTTTGGATCAAGAGGCATCCTCTATTTGTAAGATAGGGAGAACTACAGTTTATAGTCATGTAGAGAGGACTATTGTCATCTCATGATTTGAGCATATGACATCTCTTGTTTTTAGTAAGAGGTATCCAATGTTTGGAACATAAGAAGCAATAAAATTTATAGTCATGTAGAGAGGACTATTGGAATCTCATGCTAGGAGCATAAGGCATATCGTATTTGGAGCAAGTGGAATCCTATATTTGGAACATAGGGGGAACTATAGTTTATAGTTATGTAGAGAGAACTATTGGCATATTATGGTTGGAGTATAAGGCATCTCTTGTTTTGAGCAAGAGGAATTATATATTTTTTACATGGGGACGACTAAAGTTTATATTCATGTATTTATGACTATTGAATCTCTTTCTTAGAGCATAAGGAATCTATTGTTTGGAGAAATAGGAATCCTATGTTTGGCATATAGGGATAACTACAATTTATACTCATGTAAAGACGACTATTGGCATCTTATTCTTCGAGCATAAGGAATTTTTTGGGGAAAAATGCATCCTATGTTTGTCACATGGGGAGTCTACATTTTACAGTCATGTAGATCATACTATTGGCATCCCATTCTTGGATCATAAGGCATCTCTTGTTTGGAGCAATAGGCATCATATGTTTGGAAAATAGGGAGCACTACAGTTTATAGTCAGGTAGAGAGGACTATTAGCATCTCATGCTTGGAGAATAAGTCATCTCTTGTGTGTACCAAGAGGCATCCTATGTTTGTAACATAGGTGGCACTACAGTTTATAGTCATATAGAGAGGACTATTGGAATCTCGTGCTTGGAGTGTAAGGCATATCTTCTTTGGTGTAAGAGGCATCCTATGTTTGTAACATAGAGAGCACTATAGTTTATAGTCATGTAGAGAGGACTATTGGCATATTATTCTTGGAGAATAAGGCATATTTTGTTTGGAAAAAGAGTTATCTTATGTTTGTCACATGGGGACCACTACAGTTTATAGTCATGTAGAGAGGATTATTGGCATCTCATGCTTGGAGCATAAGGCATCTCATTATTTGAGAAAGAGGCATCCAATGTTTGGAACATATGGTGGACTACAGTTTATAGTCATGTAGATATGACTATTGGCATCTTATGCTTGGAGCATATGGAATATCTTTTTTGGAGCAAGAGGCATCCTATGTTTGTCACATAGGGAGCACTACAGTTTATAGTCATGTAGAGAGGACTATTGGTATCTTGATGCACTGCTATGCATAAGGCATTTACACTTAGTTTAATATCTATAAAATGGGTTTTGTGGATGGTTTTGCATGAATTTTACATTTCGGATGTACCTTGTTCTTTGTTTTTCGATCACCAAATGATAAAGTGTGTAGTCTATGAATTTTGGAGATTTAGAAGAGAATAAGAGGCTTATGGACCCTTTTCCGTTGACTATTCGGGAATGGTTTCACCCAGATCAAGGACTAGACATAAAGAATAAGCGAATTCATGAATTTCATTGAAAGAGGCAACCCAAACGGTCGACACACAGATATCCAAACTATGTGCAAACCGTGCGGGAGAAGATACCATTTATAGTACCCTTCGCACAGTTTGCGCACGACTGGCCCAAATCGTGCTAGCCATCTAGGAAAACTGTGTGGCTCAAGGATTTGAGATAGTAGCATCCACATGGTTGGTGCGCGGTCTACCAAACCATGTTCCCAAACCCTGCGGACCACTATAACCTTCTCTTTTTTGATTTTTCACTTTTCAACGACTCCTTGACATGGGGTTCCCTTTTCAACCTGCTTTTGGAAAACTGAAAAAAGGTTTTCTCTGACCAAGAAGACTTTATGGAGTGAGCCGGGACAAGGGGGTATTGGGGGAAAGAAGAATAATGAGGCTGGAAACTAAGCTTGGAGGGGGGAAGGAAGGTTTTTAGGCACTGGTTCTTGTAGTTTTGTTGTAATTCAGATTCTTTTATTTTCAGCTGTAATGAACTCTCAGATGAATCTTAGTAAGTTTCTTATCCTTTTCATTATGAGTAGCTAAACCCCCCCTCTGTTGAGGTTGGGGAAAATGTGGGTCTGTTAGAAGAAATTTCTATATTATTGTGTTTGTTCATTGTCTCTTGCCTAATTCTCCTAGCTTTCATTTCTTATTTCGCTGGAAACCCCATATCAAACCAAGAATTGAGTTTCCAGGGATCTTTGAGAGAATTACAACAAGGATATCCATGACCATTGGATATACTTGTCATTTCTAGAGGGCGGTTCCTAAATTAAGAGTCATTAGAAATCAATTTCTAGTCCAAGGGATTGATTCCTATCGACTTGATCAGATGTCACCGGACCAAGGGAGTTCTGACACAAATAAAACCCATAAATATGGGTAATTATGAACAACACAACACAATAGAGAATATGTTTTAACCTCCCAAATGAATGTCCATCCCCAACACATTTTTATTAAAATCCAAAATCCATTTTTTTGTATTTTTTAGTTTTCATGTTTAATTCTCAGTGAATTAGAAAAGCGAATGTCCAGCCCCAACACATTTTTATTAAAATTCAAAATCCCATTATATGTAATTTTCAGTTTTCATATTTAATTCACAGTGAATTAGAAAAGTACAAGTAGTTAGTTATCTTTTGAGATCTGTACCATGAAACAACCAATCATATTTAAATTCAACATCTTCACTTAATTGATTTCAAATCAATAGAAATAAAATGCCAATACTACTTCCCTATGTATCAAACCCGTACTTTCACACTATACTAGTTACAAGTTAGGGAAATTAATTTGGTGCTGAAAATAATACATTGGGAAAATGACGACCAAATACAGGCACCATTTCTGGGGATGCGAGTGTCTTTTTTTTTAAATTGAATTTGATTAATTGAGTGAAAAAAATCTAAAAAAAATCAATTCGTAATCTCATTTATGTTTATCATTATTTTTTCCCTTTTACACTTGGTGTGTTGTTTTTTATGCAGGCCTATAGGTATATGAGTGGCCAAGTCACTCGTTCTCAGATTGCTGAGTCATCGGAGTTACACCCGATAGATCCAGAAATCGAAAGTACATTTTCCAGGAGAAGTTGTGCACTTATGGGTTATCACAATGCAAATGACCCATTGGCGCAACAGGAGGAAGAACCGGAGGATGTTCAAAGAGTTTGGTAGGAATTTGTTATTTATGTAAATCCACCACTGGCTGGCAAGTAAGTTGAGCATCTGAATCAACCAGGGGATTAATGTGTAATACCTGCTGAGGAACCAACAAAGGAAACCTGCTCAATTTGTACCGGTGTTCGGGCAGCCACAGCCGAGGCAATATATTCCACGGGAGCATCCTTGGTTTTTGCCTTAGAACCAGTAGGCTTATTTTACTCAGGAAAAAAAACATTTCATTCCCCAAGAACCTCACGAACTGATGCCGCCACACCGTACTCTTATGGGATATGGATTACCCTCCATTTAGGGATCAAACACTGGTATAGTAAGACCACCTGTGAAGGCCCATAATTTTGATATCAAGCCGGAAATAATGCGATTAATTCAAAATGTAGTTCATTTTGGTGGATTGCTGATTGAAGACCCCAATGCTCACCTCTCCATCATTTTAGAGATATGTGACACTTGCCGGTATCACGAAGTGTCAAAGGATGCAATATGCCTTAGGATGTTTCCCTTCTCATTAAGGGATAAGAAAAAGGACTGGATCAAGGGGCTAACTCAGATATCTATTCTTACCTGGGAGGAAATGGCACAACAATTTTTATCGAAATACTTCCCTCCCTCAATGATGGTCAACTTAAGGAATGAAATTCATAACTTCTAACAAAATGACTCGAAATCTTTTTATGAGTCATGGGAACAGTTTAAGGAGATGCTGAGGAAATTCCCACACCACGGACTGCAATTATGGATGCATGTACGGTCATTCTATGGTGGTCTGATAACTAATAAAAAGTTCATGGTTGATGTAGCTGCTGGGGGGACAGTCATGAGGAAGTCCTCAAATGATCTTTTTGAATTGTTGGAAGACATGTCAGCCAATAGTTTTCAGTGGCATTCTGAGCGGGGAACACAGAAAAGGGTCATGCATTATATTGATGCCACCATCATGCGTGCGGCTCAACTCGATGCCATCTCAATGAAGATCAATGCGTTGAATTTAAAACATTCATCTCAAGTTCAAGCTGTCAGTCCACCAGCGTGTAGTGATTGTAGTGACAACCATGCTATGGGCGACTGCCCATGGGTAAGTGCGGGAGACTCTACCATTGAGGTAAATTATGTTGCATGGAACAGAGCACCCAACAACAACCCTCAATACCAAAAACATGGGTGGAAAGAGAATCAAAATACCGGCCAGGGGAAGCAATAAAAAAATCCTCATCTTTGACAACAAACAAAATCTAGTTACGGGCAACAAAAGTTTCAGACTCTATATCTGAGGTAGCAACATGGAAACCAATTTCTGCAAGGAGCATATCAGTAGCAAGTGTATAAAAACTCTCGTCCTTCTCAACCACTGTGACATCCACCTACCCAAAAAGTATCCCAACATCCTCATCAGGAACCTCCATCAATATTGGAGGAAGTGACGTCTAATTTTTTAAATACTGCTGAAAAACAATTTCAAAACTAGGAGGTGTCAATTAGAATCCTCGAGAACTAGATTGGGTAGCTTTCCAATCAGCTTTCTCATAGACAGCCCAGTACACTACCAGGAAACACTAGGAAAAATCCATGGGATGAGGCTAATGCTGTTATTCTATGCAGCGGGGAGGAGCTGACACCGAAGGTAACTATCATTCAGGGTGATACAACATCATAGAAGTCCACACTCTCTTCAGGTGGAGAAGTTGCAGCTGAGGAAAATTCCCAGAAACATGAGATGGATAAAGAACTAGAAGTCCCACATGATAAGGGCCAAGAATTGATTAAAGCATATAAACCTCCCTTGCCATTTCCAGCAAGGATGAAACAAAAAAATCTAGACCAACAATTTTCCAAGTTCAAGGAAGTCTTCTGGAAGCTTCATATCAACATACCCTTTATAGAGGCATTAACTCAAATTCCCACCTACACAAAGTTCATGAAAGAGATCCTTTCAAATAAAAGGAATATGGAATACTTGGGCACCATTTTCCTGACCGTGGAATGCTCGGTGGTGGTCCAACATACTCTCCCTCCTAATCTCCATGATCCAAGAAGTTTTACTATCCCATGCACTATTAGACCCTGTGAGTTTGGAAAAGACCTTTGTGATTTGGGGGGTGAGTGTTTATTTAATTCCCTTCATTTTATTCAAGAAGTTAGGGCTAAACGATCTCACCCCAAACTGAGTGGAACTCTAACTAGTTGATCATTCTATTAAATACCCCAGGGGGCTGTCAGAGGATGTGTTGGTTAAATTGGGGACGTTAATTGTACAAGCGGATTTCATTAGCCTCGACCTAGAAGAAGGCCGAGAGGCATCCTTAATTCTTGGAAGACACTTTATGGATACCAAGAAGGTGTTAATTGATGTGCACCAAGGTGAGATGATCTTTCACGTTGGTGTTTAGAAGGTTTCCTACAATGTTCTGAAGGCGGCGAAACATGTTTCACTAATGGAGCAATAGGATTGTTGTGCTTTAACATCAACGGCTGAGTGCATAGGCCTAGATAAATATTATATGAAATATTATTCATTCAGCAATGAACCCATTCTAGAGGATGACCAGCATGAATAAAACCAAGAGGAATTAAGATGTATTGTAGGCCAAGGCGACCATTACTGGCAAAGGGTGATTGTTCCCTATTTATTAGAGCGATCCGAGGTTGATCCAATTGTACCTTCCATTCTCAAGGCTCCCCTACTCGAGTTGAAACCCCTCCCCTACTTGTTGAAATATGGCTATTTGGGAGGGGAACATACATTGCATGTGATCCTAAATTCCTCACTCTCAGGAGATCAAGAGGAGGCTCTTCTCTAAGTCCATTGAAGGCGGAAACATGCAATTGGCTGGACGATCACTGACCTTAAGGGTATAATCCCCATGGTCTGCACCCACAAGGTACTTATGGTGGAAGGGGAAAAAGCATCTAACCAACCACAAGGAAGATAGAACCCCCCATGAAAGAAGTTTTCAAGAAGGATGTGATTAAATTACTTAATGTTGGGATTATATACCCCATCACCGACAGCCTGTGAGTGAGTCCTCTTCAGGTGGTGCCTAAAAAGGGGGGCATCATAGTAGTAACCAATGAAATGAACAATCTCATCCCAACCCAGATAGTTATGGGATGGTTAGTTTGTGTCAATTACAGAATATTGAATGATGAAACAAGGAAAGATTATTTCCATCTTCCATTCATGGATCAAATGCTGGAAAGATTGGTGGGGCATGAATTTTACTGTTTATTATACGGTTATTTTGGATATAACCAAATCTCTCTCGCCCTGAAGGATCAAGAAATGAGTACCTTTACGTGTCCTTATGAAACCTTCGATTACCGTCGAGTGTCATTAGAGATGTAAAATGTTCCAAAAACCTTTCAGAGGTTCATGTTATCTGTATTCAAGGATATGGTGGAGCAGATTCTGGTGGTTTTCATGGATGACATATCGATATATGGGAAGTCATTCAATACTTTCTTGATGAATTTAGAGCTAGATCTTGAGTGATGTGAGCATACCAATCTGGTTCTCAATTAGGAGAAGTGCCATTTTATGGTACAACACAGCATCATGTTAGGCCATAGGATCTCAATGAAATGAATTCAGGTGGATCTGGCTAAAATAGATGTTATCACATAGCTTCCCATTCCCACATCAGTCCGAGTGATTCGTAGCTTTTTGGGGCATGTGGGTTTTTATCGAAGATTCGTCTGCGACTTCTCCATGATCGCTCATCCCTTAACCAATATACTATCTAAGGATTCAGTTTTTGAGTTTGATGATAAATGTATCACTACCTTCCAAATTCTAAAGAAAAAATTGGTCACCGCCATCACCATGATTGCTCCTAATTGGGAGGTTTAGTATGAAATTATGTGCAATGCGGGAAGCTATATTGTAGGGGAAGTGCATGGAAAATGGTTGGATCATATTTTCAGACCGATCTTGTAACAAACCAAAGTATTTCAATGGAAAATTCCCTTCTTATATTTATGTCATAAAAACACAAAATAATGAACTACTAAGTGATAAGTGACCTTTAAACATAATTTTGTCACCCCTATGTTTGGAATTTTAAAAATCCGACATACACAGTTGTGTTCAATATAGTTTTTGGAGTCTAATGAAATAAAAATATTTTTTGGTGAATAGTAACCTACCCTTATGAATAGTAATATGACCCTTATAGTAGATAATATTAACATTACCTATGAATAATAAAATAAAATTTAGACATCATAGAAAGTGATAATTTGACCTTAGTAAACGTTTTTGGTATTTTATAAGTCAAAATAATTAATTATAATTAATTAAATAATTTAAAAGAATATTTATTTCCCTGAAATGTATTAATAAAGTATTGATCAATGTCTAATAGTTTTTAGATAATTTTATAAGACCCTACATAATTTTTGAAAGAACTACAAAATCACTTTTAATTTTAAAAACTGTTTTTTAAGTAAATTATGATTTTAATTAAACATTAAATTAATAATATTTAAAAAATTATTTTTGAAAAAATTGACATCATTTTTGGATTCTACACGTCGAAAAAATTTTGGGGCAAATTTTTGGGTTTTTTCGGAAATACTTCAATTTTTGGGTGAATAGTAAAAAATACAGTTTTTCGCATAATCAGTGTACACTAAATTGCATCATTAATGATGTAATCATGACATAAACATTCTAGAGAATTAGTTTCGGCAAAATTATTTTAAATTTCATAAATTGTTCCTTGAAATACAATAAATCTAATTCTCTATCCTAAAAAGAACTTTCCAAAGCCTATAGTCAAAAGGTGATTTCTTAAAGTGTCTTTTTCTCTTTCTTTCACTTTCCTTTTAATAAATTAATGAATTCTAATTATAAAGAAGCTTTAAAGCCTAAAAAGAATTATATTATATTGATATATGATTTAGTATGTCAAAAAACTACTATTACAAGTCTAACTCTTGATATATTATTTTATTTAATATTTTATGCCAAAAACACCTCCCTCGTCATGTATAAATAAGCCCTCCCCATCCTCCTGCCAAACCACACCTCTCAAGCTTCAAGAATTGTCTAATCTCTGCCCAATAATCTCCCCTATCCCCTTCCCCACGTCCAAGAGATTCTGGTCTCATCAAAAGACCAAGCTTAGGCCCTTAATGAGGTTCTCAAGTGAAGGATTCAAGAGGTAATTTCCCTCCCTCTTCTCCTTTAATTTCCTTTCAAGTTCAAGTTCCTTTCTTGATCTCTCCCCACCTATCTTCATACAAATTGTTTTGTAACTCCAGAATTATACATATAATGTAATATTATTATTCTAATGGTATATTATATCACCTCACACCCTTTCCCTCTTCCTTTTATTTTATTAAAGAGAACGTTGTTCATGAGGTGTTAAATTTTTCACCTTCAAAAATGACATGTTCTCTTCTTCCATTTCTACCTTCAATATGGTCATGAAACCATTTTTATAGTTGAACCAGAATATTTTATATGTATTATGTTCTATTTTATGTTATGTAAATAACCTATGGCCATATTACTAATTGAAAAGTTAAAACGAGTTCGTTGTGATCCAAAAACCGCTCAAATTAACCCAAATAATCTTCTTTTAATTCTTATCTAATGATTCGTCCACATGGATCTAATATAACTCATTATAAAATCATTAATGCTTATGTAATATCATTAATAACTTGTAATATTAGTTCTATATGTTTACCCATGATCTACCCAAACATCAATTTAAGAATACAAGTGGACCACTCAAGAAAACCATGAAAACGAACATCCCTGATCAATGTTTTTAAACTCTATAAGTCATCCAAAGGAACATAATATGAAATAATGAAACCATAATGAACCCTATTAATGTATAAAAGGTTATTTAATTTCTAATTAATGAATATAATGTCATTATATAGGACATTAAAGAGAAGGAGTCATTCGAGTACAAGGTAATGGGAAATCTCGAACCCAATTTTCTTCCTTCGGGTTCTCCCTCTTTCACTCCATTTTTGATATGGTTACTCCTCAAAGATAATTTTTTCATCATTTACTTTACCTTTCTGGGATATACATGTTTGTCACTGGTTTTTATGTCCATCGAAAAGTTTTCCAAAAGAACTATTCTTTCAAGATCTCACCTTTTACCTCTCATTCAAGGTTGATGGTCTTGTATCAAGTATATTGTTCCCTCTTTCTTTTGGGAACCCAAAGATTATGAATGTGTTATTATGAGATGAAACCCATTCCATTACATGGGTTATTTATGTACATGTTTGATATGTGTTCTATGTGGAAAGCATGATAATGATAATGTTATGATGTGACGGGTGCGCCCGGAATTATATAGCGCAATATGAATGTTTAAATGTGACGGGTGTGCCCGATATTATATAACGCTCCAATTCATTGGGTAAAGTGATTAATATCATGAGTAAATGTGAAATTATTTGTGAACAATATGCTAGATTTGTTCACAATTATGTGTGGTATTTAACCACTAAGACATGATGTTTTATTTTTATGCACTGCCACATTTCAAGTTTATTATTTATGCTCCTCTCGCGTTCATGATCATTTGCCTATGTCATGATTATGATCACCCCATGATATATTGTTCTTATCTATCCTATTACTAGGCTTATAGCTCACACCTTTTGATTTATATCCTCAGGTGGCTACATGTACTAAGTAGAGGACAAGTTCCAATAAGAAGCTAGAGAAGATGAAATTAAATAAATGTTTTTGGTTGATGTTGTATTTGTTATGTGTGGTCCTAGTTTACCCAAGACACTAAACCTTTGGATCCTCTATGTGTAATATTATTATGTTGTTTATCTTTGAAATGATGTAATAGTAATGAAAGAAAAGGCTAGGTCGCTACAGTTGGTATCAGATTAAAGGTTTAGTTAATTTGGGAATTAAGATTAGTAAACCCTAGAGAGAACCTCTAGCATATAAATAAATACAAATATGAACACAAGAATATTTACCTAGGGATCCATATGCTATGTTTGCGGAATAATTGTTTAAATGAATAAGTTATTCCTGACTTGTTTAATTATGTTTTGTTCTATCCTTTTCTATTTTAGAAAATGGTGGGAACTAGGAGAAATCAGGACAACAACTCTTGCGAGGGACAACGCAACGATTTCCCGAACGACATCCCCAATGATTTTGGAGGTGGAGTTCAAAAGTTCATGGTGATGCTTACCCAATTATCTCGGGTTATGAATAATAACCATAATAATGGGGAACGTCCTCCTTCACCAAAGAGGGAGCAACTAGCTATCGAATGTTTTATGTGGCAATGACCACTAACGTTTTGTGGATCTTCTGATCCACTAGTTATGGAACAGTGGGTCAACTCCAGAGAGAAGATCTTTTCTGTTCTTCACTGTTCTGAGACGGAGAAGGTGACTCAAGAAGTTTATCGTCTAGATGGAGAAGCTGATCAATTGTGGGCTTTGATTAAGAACTCCAAGCCAAGGGAGGAAATTGAAGAGATGGAATGGGAAGACTTTAAGATAATGTTTCTTAATAAGTACTTCCCACGAACTCTTCACACGAATATGGAGATAGAATTCATAGAGCTCAAGCAAAAAGAAGGAGAATCTTTCATAACCAATGAATCAAATTTCACTAGGCTCGCAAGGTAAGATTCGGGTTTTGTTATCAACAATGATAGAAAAATTGAAAAATTCTTTAGTGGATTAAAACCACATGTTTGAAAGGCTCTTGAAATTCGAGACTTTGAGAGTTATGAAGAAGTTGTTCGGTGTGCTCTCAAAGTGGAGATGGAGTTTGGAGAATGGTCCCATGGCTATGGTGATAATAAAATAAAGATGGAGTTTCAAGCTGGTGGATCTAGTGACAAAGGTGGGAAGAAAAATCAACGACCCACATGCCAAAAATGTGGGAAGTTGCACCATGGGAACTACCTCAAAGGTACGAGTAAATGCTTTAAGTGTGGGAAATAAGGACACCAAGCTCAAGAGTGTCTAAAAGACATAAAAAGGAAGGATAATATAGCCGATGAAAGGAGGGAACCACTCGTGGTTCAATGCTACAACTGTAGGGAGCTAGGGCACTATTCAAACCAGTGCACTAAACCTCGAGCTCTCGAGGGTAATCAGCGCCAATAACCACCAAAGACAAAGGAACAAGGGAAGTCTTATGCCATCACTACTGCAGAGGTGGAACATGATAATGAAGTCGTACAAGGTACACTTTCTATTCACTAAAGAATGGAAAAAGTCTTATTTGATTCTGGTTCTACGAATTCCTTTATATCATGAAAGTTTGCTAGAACTATAGAATTAAAGCCCCAAAACCTTGAAGTAGAGATATCTTTAAAAACACCAAGTGATGAAATCATTGCAACCCAAGTGTTTGACTCCTCTCCTGTTGAAGTATGTGGGAATATTCTTCCGGAAAATCTCGTAATACTTCCCTTGGTGGAATTAGATGCTACAATTGGAATGGATTGGCTCTCGTTATATAGAGCACATATCAACTGTCGGGAAAAGGAAAAATATTTTCATATTCTGAACCATCCCATTCTCCTCTCCAAATGCAAGTAAGATCATGAGTATCCTTTGAAAAATCCTTCAATGGTGTGGGTGTTGATTCCCTATGAAGAAGCATACCTCGCCCAAATGGTTGAGTGGAAGGAAAGTGCCAACCTTGAGGACATGCCCATTTTGAGGGAATACAATGATGTATTTCCCGAAGAGTTACCCAGAATTCCCCCGGATTGTGAGGTAGAGTTCTCAATTGAACTCATACCTGGAGCTACTCCTATCTCAAAGTTCCCCTATAGGATGGCTCCTATCGAACTGGAGGAGTTAAAGAAGAAGCTGCAAGAGCATCTAGACAATGGGTTCATATGCCCTAGTGCATCACCTTGGGGTGAGCCAGTGCTCTTTGTAAAGAAGAAGGATGGAACCATCTGGCTGTGTATCAATTATTGGGAACTCAACAAGATTACCATAAAGAACAAGTATCCTCTCCCAAGGATTGATGACTTTTTCGACCAGTTAAGAGGAGCTCAATACTTCTCAATGGTGGATCTTCATTCAGGATATCATCAGGTAAAGGTGAAGAGGGAATATATTCAGAAGACTGCCTTCCATTCAAGGTATGGGCACTATGAGTTTTTGGTGATGCCCTTCGGACCTACTAATTCCACTGAAATCTTCATGGATTTGATGAATAGGGTCTTTAGACATTACCTCGACAAATTTGTGGTAGTGTTTATCAATGATATTCTCATATACTCCAAGAGAAAAGAGGAACATGAAGAATATATAAGACTTGTGTTGGCGACATTGATAAAGGATAAGTTGTATGCCAAGTTCAGCAAGTGTGACTTTTGGATGAATCAAGTCACGTTCTTGGGACATGTGATCACAAGCTAGGGAATTTATGTAGACACTTCAAATACAAAGGCGATTGAGGAATGGCCCAGGCCCTCTAATGTCACATAAATCCGTAGTTTTCTTGGATTAGCTGGGTACTATCAACGTTTTGTGAGAAACTTCTCACAATTGTCAAGCTCGCTAACTAAGTTAACAAGGAAAGGGGTAAGTATGTATAGACGGAAGAATGTGAGGGATGCTTCAAGGAGCTAAAGAGAAGGCTGATCACTTCACCTGTACTCACACTAACAAAAAGTGGAGAATGTTTTGTGATATACAGTGATGCATCAAAGAAAGGCTTGGGTTGTGTACTCATGAAAAATGATAATGTGATAGCCTATGCCTCATGACAGTTGAAGATCCATGAGCAGAACTACCCAACGCATGATCTAGATCTGGAAGCTGTGATTTTTGCCTTGAAAATCTGGCGGCACTACCTCTATGGCGAGAAGTGTGACATATACACCGACCACAAGAGCCTAAAGTATATATTCACACAAAAGGAGCTCAACATGCGTCAAAGGAGATGGTTAGAGCTAATCAAGGATTACGATTTATCTATTCACTATCATCCTGGAAAGGCGAACAAGGTAGTTGATGCTCTAAGTAGAAAAGAACCTGCTACTCTATCCATGTTAAGGATTGAGAAAGACCCTATCTTCTTGGATTTGAAAAGGATGGATTTGGAAATCAGAAGGGCAGGGGATACATCCTACCTTGCCCAAATGATTGCGTAACCATCCATCCAAGAGAAGATTAAGGAAGCACAAAGGGATGATGTGGAGATACAAAAGAGGGTGAATGCAGAAAAGGAAGGGAAGCTGCAAGAGTTCCATATCGACGATGATGGTGTGATTCGGTTTGGAACATGTCTTTGGGTGCCTTCATCACCCAGGATAAAGAAGGAGCTATTGGATAATGCACATAGCTTAACTTTCTCTATCCATCCTGGAAGTACCAAGATGTATCGTGATCTCCGAGAGCACTTCTGGTGGGATAACATGAAGAAATAAATTGCGGAATATATATCAAGGTGCTTGGTATGTCAGCAAGTTAAATCTGAGTGACAAAAGTCCAAAGGAATGATGCAGCCATTTACTATACCCATGTTGAAATGGGAAAATGTTACTATGGACTTTGTCACGGGTCTCCCGAAGATGTCAAAGGGAAATAATGTGATATGGGTTGTGGTTGATTGACCACCAAGACTGCCCATTTTATCACTATTCGGGAAGACCTGTCACTTGAACAACTTGAAAGGACATATGTGAAGGAAGTGGTGATATTGCACGGTGTTCCACTCTCGATTGTCTCTGACCGTGATCCAAGGTTCACATCTAAATTCTAGAGGAGCCTTAAATATGCTTTGAGTACTGAATTAAATTTCAGCACGGCCTATCACCCCCAAACTGATGGCCAGTCTGAAAGGACTATTCAGACGCTTGAAGGTATGCGAAGAGCCTTCTCTCTTGAATTCAAAGGTGGTTGGGATCATTATCTCCCATTGGTTGAGTTCTCATACAACAATAGCTTCCACTCGAGTATTTAGGTGGATCCGTATGAAGCTCTTTATGGGAAGCGATGTAGAACTCCAACCTGTTGTGATGAAGTTGGAGAACGAAATCTACTTGGTCCCGATCTTGTTCAAGAGATGACAGAGAAGGTTTAAGTCATCCAGAAACACATCAAAGCTGCTCAAAGTTGGCAAAAGAGCTATGCTAATAACTGTCGAAGGGACTTGGAGTTGGACGTTGGAGATAAAGTCATCCTTCGAATATATCCATGGAAGAGAGTCATGAGATTTGGGAAGAAAGGGAAGCTAAGCCCAAGGTACATTGGCCCCTTTGAGATCCTTGACCGTATAGGAGCCGTGGCCTATCGCCTAGAACTTACACCGAATATTTCTCAAGTTCATGATGTGTTTCATGTATCACTACTGAGGAAGTACATACCAGACCCCTCACATGTACTAAACTCAGAGGTGGTACAACTGGAAGATGATCTCTCCAATGAGGAGCAGCCGGTAAAAATTTTGGACCGCAGTGATAAGGTTCTAAGAAACAAGACAACCCACCTTGTCAAAGTGTTGTGGAGGAACCATAAGTTTTAGGAAGAAACTTGGGAACCAGAAGAGGCAATGAAGAAGAAGTACCCTCACCTGTTTTTGTAAAGTGAAATTTCAGGGGCGAAATTTCTTAAGGGGGGAAGAATGTAATGACCCATAGTATTTCAATGTAAAATTACCTTCTTATATTTATGTCATAAAAACACAAAATAATGAACTACTAAGTGATAAGTGACCTTTAAACATAATTTTTTCACCCCTATGTTTGGAATTTCAAAAATCCGTCATACACAGTTGTGTTCAAGATAGTTTTTGGAGTCTAATGAAACAAAAATAATTTTTGGTGAATAGTAACCTACCCTTATGAATAATAACCTACCCATATGAATAGTAATATGACCCTTATAGTAAATAAGAGTAACATTACCTATGAATAATAAAATAAAATTTAGACATTATAAAAAGTGATAATTTGACCTTAGTAAACGTTTTTGGTATTTTATAAGTCAAAATAATTAATTATAATTAATTAATTAATTTAAAAGAATATTTATTTCCCTGAAATGTATTAATAAATTATTTAATCAATGTCTAATAGTTTTTAGATAATTTTATAAGACCCTACGTAATTTTTTAAAGAACTACAAAATTAGTTTTACTTTTAAAAACTATTTTTTTAAGTAAATTATGATTTTAATTAAACTTTAAATTAATAATCATTAGGAAATTAATTTTGAAAAACGGATATCATTTTTGGATTCTACACGTCGAAAAATGGTAGGGGTAAATTTTTGGGTTTTTTTAGAAATACTTCAATTTTCGGGTGAATAGTAAAAATATAGTTTTTCGCATAATCGGTGTACACTAAATTGCATCATTAATGATGCAATGAAGACATAAACATTCTAGAGCATTATTTTCAGCCAAATTATTTTATATTTCATAAATTGTTCCTTGAAAAACAATAAATCCAATTCTCAAACCTAAAAAGAACTTTCCAAAGCCTAAAGTCAAAAGGTGATTTCTTAAAGTGTCTTTTTCTCTTTCTTCCACATTCCTTTTAATAAATTAATGAATTCGAATTATAAAAAAGAGTTAAAGCCTAAAACGAATTATATTATATTTATATATGATTTAGGATGTCAAAAAACTACTATTACAAGTCTAACTCTTGATATATTCTTTTATTTAATATTTTATGCCAAAAACACCTCCCTCCTCATGTATAAATAAGCCCTCCCCATCCTCTTGCCAAACCACACCTCTCAAGCTTCAATCATTGTCTAAGCTCTTCCCAACCATCTCCCCTATCCCCCTTACCCACGTCCAAGAGCTTCTGGTCTCATCAAAAGACCAAACTTAGGCCCTTAAGAAGGTTCTCAAGTGAAGGATTCAAGAGGTAATTTCCCTCCCTCTTCTCCTTTAATTTTCTTTAATGTTCATGATCCTTTCTTGATATCTCCCCACCTATCTTCATCCAAATTGTTTTTTAACTCCAGAATTATACATATACTGTAATCTTATGATTCTAATGGTATATTATATCACCCCACACCCTTTCCCTCTACCTTTTATTTTATTAAAAAGAATGTTGTTCATGAGGTGTTAAATTTATCACCTTCAAAAAAACGACATGTTCTCTTCTTCCATTTATACCTTCAATCTGGTTATAAACCCATTTTTATGGTTGAACCAGAATATTTTATATGTATTATGTTCTATTTTATGTTCTTTAAATAACCTATGGCCATATTACTAAGTGAAAAGTTAAAATGAGTTCGTTATGATCCAAAAACCGTTCAAATTAACCCAAATAATCTTCATTTAATTCGTATCTAATGATTCGTCTGCATGGATCTAATATAACTCATTATAAAATCATTCAAGATTCTTTAATATCATTAATAACATATAATATCAGTTCTGTATGTTTACGCATGATCTACCCAAACATCAATTTAAGAATACAAGTGGGAACCGCTCAAGAAAACCATGAAAATGAACATCCCCAATCAATGCTTTTAATCTCTATAAGTCATCCAAAGGAACATAATATGAAATAATGAAACCAGAATGAATCCTATTAATGTATAAAAGGTTATGGAATTTCTAATTAATTAATATAATGTCATTATACAGGACATTAAAGAGAAGGAGGCATTCGAGTACAAGGTAAAGGGAAATCTCGAACCCAATTTTCTTCCATCGAGTTCTCCCTCTTTCACTCCATTTTTGATATGGTTACTCCTAAAAGATCATTTTTTTCATCATTTACTTTACTTTTATAGGATATACATGTTTGTCACTGGTTTTTATGTCCATCAAAATGTTTTCCCAAAGAACTCTTCTTTCAAGATCTCACCTTTTACCTCTCATTCAAGGTTGATGGTTCTTGTATCAAGTATGTCGTTCCCTCTTTCTTTTGGGAACCCAAAGATTATGAATGTGTTATTATGAGATGAAACCCATTCCATTCCATGGGTTATTTATGTACATGTTTTATATGTGTTCTATGTGGAAATCATGATAATGATAATGTTATGATGTAATGGGTGCGCCCAGAATTATATAGCGCAAAATGAATGTTTTAATGTGACAGGTGTGCCGGAATTATATAGTGCTCCAATTCATTGGGTAAAGTGATGAGTATCATGAATAAATGTGAAATGATGTGTGAACAAGATGATAGATTTTTTCACAATTATGTGTGGTAGTTTACCACTAAGACATGATGTTTCATTTTTATGCACTGCCACATTTCAGGTTTAGTATTTATGATCCTCTCATGTTCATGATATTTTGCCTATGTCATGATTATACTCACCCCATGATATATTTCCCTTATCTATCCTCTTACTGGGCTTCTAGATCACCCCTTTTTATGTATATCCTCAGGTGGCTACATGTACTAAGGAGAGGACAAGTGCCAATAAGAATCTATAGAAGATGAAATTAAATAAGTCTTTATTGTTGATGTGGTATTTGTTATATGTGGTCCTAGTTATCACAAGACACTAAAACCTTTGGATCCTCTATGTGTAATACTATTATGTTGTTTATCTTTGAAATTGTGTAATATTAATGAATGAAAAGTCCGTGTCTCTACAGATCTATTATGCCAACTGGGCATTAGATGAAGCGCAGCTGAATTACAGCACCACAGAGAAAGAAATGCTGGTTGTGGTTTTTGCATTTGACAAATTCTGCACCTACATGGTTCTTTCTAAAGTTTTGTTATACACAGACCATTCCCCACTAAAGTATTTGTTGAACAAGAAGGATGCCAAAATTCGACTTATCTGTTGGGTGGTACTCATCCATATGTTTGATTTGGAAATTAAAGAGTAAAAGGGCGGTGAGAATGTGGTGGCTGATCATCTCTCCCAGCTGGAACTACCGCACATAGAAAGAGAAGAAGACTGGGAGGTCAAGGAAGGCTTCCCCGATGAGAAGCTATCTTCCATTGGCATACCACCTCAGTCATGGTTCACCAAACTTTCAAATTACTTAGCCACACAAGTTTTCCACCCAGACTTATCATTTCAGTAGAGGAAGCATTTTTTGTCAGAGGTAAAGAGGTATTTCTAGGAAGATCCCCTACTCTTCTGCTCATGTGGTGATGGGGTAATCTGTCATTGCATACCGGATGAGGAGATCCAAAGTATTTTGAAATTATGTCTCTTCTCTTCAGTAGGAGGACATCATGGGCCTGATCGAACAGTAGCATAGGTTTTACAATCAGGATTTTTTTTACCGTCCATGCATAAGGACACTAATCATTTGGTCTCCTGTTGTTATCAATGCAAGAGTATGGGCAATTTGGGCCATCGTGCCGAGATGCCACAACACCCAATACTTGAGGATTAAGTTTTTGATGTATGGGGAATTGACTTTATGGGTATGTTTCCCACATCCTTTGGGCACACGTACATTCTAGTATGTGTTGATTACATTTCCAAGTGGGTAGAAGCAGCATCAATGACACATAATACATCTAAGGTTGTTGTCAATTTTCTAAAGAAAAATGTTTTCAGTCGGTTTGGGACCCCGTGGGTGTTGATTAACGTCCATGGTACACATTTTGGCAAAACTCTCATGATAAAAGTGCTCTTAAAATATGGGGTCAAGTATAACCAAGGGACACCTTACCACCCTCAATCCAGTGGTCTGGTGGAGGAGTCAGACCAAGTGTTAAAGAAAATATTGGAGAAAATGGTAGGCACATCATGAAAGGATTAGTCCAAGAAATTAGATGATGTTTTATGGGCCTACCAGACAGCTTTCAAAACACCATTGGGTATGTCACATTTCTGGTTGATCTATGGGAAACCCTTCCATTTTCTGGTGGAGATGGAGAAAAAGTCTTATTGGGCTTTCAAGGCCCTGAATTATGATCTCAAGGCTGCGGAAGAAAAGAGGAAATTCTAGTTAACCGAGCTTAATGAGATAAGGTGGGTGGCCTATGAGAATGAGAAACTTTATAAGGAGAAGACAAAGGAGGTCCATGACCACATGATCTCCCGGAAATCCTTCTAGCCAGGTTATAAAGTCTTACTTTTTAATTATCGTTTGAAATTTTTTCTAGTAAGTTGATGTCCCATTGGTCAGGACCCTTTATGGTTATTACTATTTTCCACCATGGAGCGGTGGAAGTGGCTGGCACAGATGGTAAAATGTTCAAGGTTAATGGGAAGTGCCTGAAGCCTTACTTTAGCATAAAAGACATGGTGAGAACCATTTACACCATGCAATTGGGGTAGCTCAAGGCCCAAGTATTTCCAACTTGAGACTTTAAACGTAGTACTGACCGGGAGGTAACCCGACATTTTGAAAAAATCTCTGTTCCAATAATTTCTCTATTTGAGTGTAACTAGGACTGCATGATAGTGTGTTTTTCTATTCTTGTGTGTTATTTTGTGGAAGTCTCACTACAAGTTAGGGTATCATATTGAATTTCATTAATTAAAGTCATACACTTCTTATGGAAAATCTCAAATTATTTTATCTCATTCTAGGGGAGTGAAATATTTTAATTCAAAGGGTGTGTTTATGGTTCAAAAAAGGGAAATTTTCAAAATTTTATCACACAGAACCAACCACACGGTTGGCACATGTTTTTCAAACCATGCACAAACCGTGCTCGTTAGACTCCCCCAGATAGAACCAAGCGCATAGCTGGTACACGGTTATCCAAACTGTGCATAGCCCATGCGCCCCGAACCACTAACTCTAGTATCTTCTGCACGGTTGGTGCATGGTTTACCAAACCATGTGCCCTAAACCATGTGGCCACATAAAAACAAAAATTTCACAAAACACCAACCCCCCTCTCTTCCCATTAGTTAACCTCCCCTACTCCACCTGTTTTATTTCTCATCTCCTACTCCTCCTTCCTCCAGCCAGGTTCTTATTCCCTCTCTACCTCCAACGTATTATTCCCCTCGTCTTATTCTTATTCTTCTTCTTATTATTATTCTTCTTCTTCTTTCTTCTTTCTCTTTATTTTTCTTTTTTTCTTCCCTTTCTTTCCCTAGGGTTTGTCCGAATTTTTCCCCTTTTATTGTTTTCCATTCTGATTATTCTTCTTTTTTTTGTGGCCATCCATTCCCCTTATCTTTTGTTTTGCCATTTTTTCATCATCACACAAATGTGAACCAATGATTTCCCAATGAACACATGTTTTCAAAACCATTATTTCCACATTTTGGATTTTCCTTAGGAATATGTATAGTTTTTCAATTTAGAATTTTCAATTTCTATCCATACTTGTAGTGACTGTATGATTTTATTGTATGTGTTTTATTCTTCAAGTGCCAAAAACCCAACCCTAACCTATCAAGTCTACCTCCAAGAGAGCCTGTGGCTCTAGCTCAAGCTCCACCCATGGCCCGCAGGTTATGATCACTAAGAAAGAAGAACTCTTGTGCTAATGCCCCCTTTTGAACCATGACATCAGTCCCCATCATGATTTTACCTAAGAAAATCATTCCTCCTTAGGCATTACTAATGATCTGTACATGCATATTACCCGGGGCAATCTCACCCAAGACTTAGAGGTCCACCAGCCTGTTCATAAATAGATTGTCTTAGAATTTGGGGAATGTTTTCATTGCCGCGAGTGATACAATGATGATTAGCATGGATTTAAAATCAAATATTCCGATGATGTCACATTCCGCTTGATGAACCAGTGGCACAACCTAAAGCTGAGTGAGTTCGCCACCTCCATTAGCCTGTATGACAGTGACTACATGTAGAGTGATGCTTATTTTCTGGCACCATTTGAGTGGGACCTGACCCCGACCAAGATTTTCTAGTCCACCATTTTCATGGGGGGACCATACGTACCAAAGACTACCAAAGTCTCCAAGTTATTTAACCCCATCCACTGATTCCTTCAACGAATTATTACCACCTGCTTTACAGCCTGGTCGGATTGTAACACCCGAGATTTTTATGAGTAATATTTTATTTTTATGTTATATTTATATCATCAAAGGAATATTTCACTACACACTAGCTTGACTTACTTTACACACAATCGCGACCTTCCTCGATAGCTTGCGTTGTACGTAATACCGAGTTTCACTAAACAACGATATGCTATTAAAATATTATTAAAACTAGCCGTTATGAATAGTAATAACCACTTTATGAAATTTTATAAATTTTATTTTTCAAAATGGACTTCATTTTTGGATTTGGAATACCGAAATTAGCCTAGGGTGAAATTTTGGTATTTTTCTGAAAACTTTCAATTTTTGATGAATAGTGAAACCACTAAGTGGTAGGTTAAAAACTGAATTTTGCATAAAACTTAATTTTACCGCTTCTGTGAATGGAATTTTGAAAATCCGACAGACATAGTTGATATCAGTAAGTAAAATGTGGTTCAGTGAGATAAAAATAATTTTTTGGTGAATAGTAACTTTTTACTTTTTTACCGCGGTTAATAGTAAATAGGGCAACTAAGGGTAAATATGATATTACTATTACCCTAACACATGTCCTAATTCTATTGGATAAGTGTAATTCGACAAAAAAACAACCTTATGAATATAATATGACCATTTAGGTCCACTTGGATTAGATTATGACATTTAATATTATTTTATTTAATGAATAGTTAAAATAGTTAAAATCAATGTTTAATAACTAAAACATTTTTAATATGGGGTTATACATAATATAAATTCAACTATAAATATTCATTAAAAAGATAAAAATATTTCCTACATAATGATATTTTATTTATAATTTTTAGACTTTAAATAAATTAATTTATTTATGACACAACGATGATGCAGTAATTACCCTTTTAAGGAAATGTTAACATAATTGATGTTATAAATGCTCAAATAAATGTAATTTGAGACTTTTTATGAATTCCACTAATTTTCTAGGTTACTATGATATATTAGTGTTGATTTAATCAACTTGGTTCGAACATATAATTCTGTTATGACTTTCACAAAAACCATATATCAAATAGTGTCAAAATTGACACAAAATGGTTTTTAAATCAAATATTATATTATTAATTGTTATTTTATTCCTAAAAATCTAAGGTTCAGCGAAATGACTTAGATAAGGATATATATATTAATAATAAACAACTTGGGGTTCGTTTGGCATATTATAGTAAGTTTATTAACCATATAGTGTAAGAAAACAAAAAGTCACGGTAAAAGTTAAATTATTTAACTTAGAGTTAAATCTAATTGATAAGGTTAACATAATAACCTAAACTTGTCTAAATACTATTGGTTGATAGGATTTCGACCCATCCCCACTTTACCTTCGAAATAAGACCCTTTGGAACCATTATAAACCGATTTGGACTTTAATATAAAATAATATTTTGAGATATTCCTAAGGTGCCCCTCTCCTCCCTTATAAAAGGGCACCTCCTCCCCCTCCTCCTCACGCCAATTTGAGCACTCAAGCTCGGCCAACCCCTGCCAAAATCCCTTCTCCACTTCCATAGAATAATCCTAGAGGTCTTGGTCTTCTTCAAAGACAAATCTTAGTTCCCTAAGTGGAGGATTCAAAGAGGCGTTTCAAAGAAGAGGTAATATCCATTACCGATCTTTTCAATTTCTTTCTTCTTCAAGTTCTTCTTATTTAGTTGTTTCATGATAAAGTAATAACATCAGTATTAATTACATACTGATATGTTATTATAAATATGAAACAACCCTAATTCACCTTCTATCCATCCTACGGAAAAATGAAATCACCGCACGTGCGTACGTACGGAATACCGTCTCCACGCCGTGGTGTAATCTATTTTCCACCATCACCTTACAAGGATGGGTATAATGGTGTAATGAGTAACTATATATGATTATTATAAAGTTCTATTTATACTGAAATAGTATAAATACACTTAAATACAATTCCACGATCATGGGAACAATATTATCGCTCGTGCGTACGTACGGAATACCGTCTCCACGATGTGATGTGACTCGTTCTACATGATCATCATTACATAGTAATTATATAAATGGATTGAATGAATAAATATGATATATGTTACACTAATACCATTATGGATATAAGTTATCTATAACCTTAAAAGAAGAATAAGAATTTATTCGGCAAAACATGCATAAGAACAAAAGGCAATAAAGACCCGAGTAACAAGTAACAATGAAATATTACTAATTAGAAGCTAAGAATATGACCATATATGATATCATATCAATATGTATGATTCTGGAATAAGTCAATAACATTATTTAAACCATTATACAGGAGCATCAGACACATATAAAGCAAATCGGACCTAAGGTAAGGGAAATATCACAATCTCATTTTTATCTGAGATTGTTTATACTTTAGTATTTACTGGGGTGTATTTTATCATCCACATCCATGTTTCCTCAATATGTAATATTATTTACATCCACCTAAAATTGTTTAAAACCTATTTTACCCTTCGGTGAGTTTTTAGTAAAAGATATGAAAGTAATCTTTTGTCGTTTTTCGTACGAGGTACTTTTTGACTTTTCCGACAAAAGTACGAAGAATGTTTTTTTTAACTTATACGGCATGAATGGATTTTTAAAATATTATTTCCAAGAAGCTTCCTTTACAAGTTTTCAAGTTTATTTTTAATCAAATTCTTTTAGTTTGTAATTGTACGACATGTTAAGAAAGGAAAAGTGTTTTTGAAGCAGAAAGGATATTTTCCTCAAGAATGGAGTTCAAGTTTTTAATCAAAATTATTTTCCATCTAAGATAATAAAGGGTTCTGTTTTCATCCCTATTATTACATTTATTTGATTAAGTTGTGATGGAATTATTTTTATGAATTCCTTGATCTTATATGAATTGTTTTATGATGTCATGATGTTTAAGATTCCCATTTTTATTACATGGGTTATGCTATGATGTATGGTTTATGATTTTGTGGCACACATAAGAATGGTATCATTATGAGATGGGTGGGACCTATATCTCCCTCCAATGTATTGGGTAAATATTAATATCTCATGAGATAGACATGGCTGGAACGGAAGGTTATTTCGGTTCAGTGATACAAGACTGAAACGAGGAGTGAACTCGGTTCAGAAATGGACTTTGTCCACTAAGATAGTCTTGGAAATGAGTCATGACTAACAAGAAATGATTTTCCATGATTATGTGTGTATGCCACAGTGTTTAAAGTTTTATGTTATGATTATGGGGATCTCATTTTCACTTCTATGATTTATTCCATGTTAATATATTATGATCTCTTTTGCAGGTTATGATTTTCAAAAAGATATGATATGATTTTTATTTCCTTTATTTGCCCTTGCTGAGCATCTGAGCTCACCCTTTTTTGTATGTTTTCTTTTCCCCAGGTCAGGAAGATGGATATTAAGTAGAATATGCTAAAAGGGACCCTAGATACGATGAAATAAATGGGAGACACCGTAGAAGATTTATGAACCAGTTGTTTATGTTTCCCAATTTATAAAGACACTATACCTATACAGTGCTTTGTGGTTTTGTCGTATGTTGTAATAAGTGTGCTTCAATTTTGAAGTATTAACAATGTATGTAAAGTATGGGTTGTTATAGTTGGTATCAGAGGAAAGGTATAGTCAACCTTTGGAAACTAGGATGTGGAAGCCTTAGTAAGAACCCTAAGGATAAGTCTAAGCATAGAACCCAATCTTAGTGTTTTAGAAATGGCCATGAATAACCTAGGATACGACCTTAAGCATGAAAATTTTATTCTTGAATTATGTGGTTTTCCTATTATAATTAATGTTTCTCACACTATTCTTCTTGGTTTTAGTCAATGGCATCTCAAGCTATGAATCATGCAGGACTTCCAAACGAGCAAAGGAAGGAGAAACATTCTATTGAATCCTTCATGAGGCAGCGTCCACCTTCTTTCAGCGGGTCTACTGATCCATTAGTTGCTGAACAATGAATTAGTACTACTGAAAAGATATTTTCAGTTCTTCAATGTTCTAAACATGATAAAGTCATCCTAGCAGTGTATCATTTGGAAGGATATTCTGATCAATGGTGGAATCTTATTAAGAATATGAGGCAAAGGGATGAAATTGAGTCCATGGAATGGGACGAGTTCAAGAACTTATTTTTCAATAAGTACTTCGCTCGTATTCTCCGAACAAAGATGGAGAAAGAGTTTCTTGAACTGAAGCAAAGGGATGATGAATCTGTTGGTACCTATGAATCAAATTTTACAAGACTTGCAAGGTACGCTTCTGGTATTATTATCCAAACTGAGAGTAAGGTCGATCGATTCTTTAGTGGCTTAAAACCAAGTCTTCGAAGGGAGTTATCCATAAGGGACTTCAATAGCTACGATGAAATCGTTCGATGTGCTCTCAAAGTCGAGATAGAGATTGGAGTAACCCATCAGTCATATGGGTTTGATAAGAAGAGGAAAATGGAATTCAAAGGAAAATCTAAAGAGCACACTGAAAAGAAGATGAGCTTTCCCTTATGCTCAAAGTGTGGAAAGAAACATGGAGGGAGTTGTCTTAAAGGGACAAGTAAATGTTTCAAATGTGGAAAGGAAGGTCATCGGGCATTTGAATGCCGCGATAATGGGAAGAAGATGTCTAATGATGCAAACAAAGGAAGGGATACACAGAATGATCCTACTACACTTCAATGTTTCAAGTGCAAGGAGATGGGGCATTATGCCAATCAATGCCCAAATCCAAGGGTTGATGATGATGGTCGACGTCAACAAACTCTTAAGGCTAAAGACAAAGGAAAGTCACATGCAATTTCTATCAGCGATGTGGAGTACAATAACGAAGTAGTGAAAGGTACACTTACCATCCACTCTAAAGTAGCAAATGTTTTATTTGATTCTGGATCCACCCACTCTTTTATTTCTGAAGAATTTTCCAAGGGTATCACCGTATTACCTCAACAATTAGATGTTGAGTTAGTTGTGACAACACCTAATGGCACATCAATCGCATCAATAGTTTATAATTCTTCTCTAATTGACGTTTGTGGGAAAGTGCTTCCTGCAAATCTTGTGATCCTTCCTTTAGTGGAATTCGATGTGATTCTTGGCATGGATTGGATTTCTTTATACGGAGCTCATATCAATTTCCAAAGAAGGGAAGTCACATTTCATATTACAGATCAATCTATGATCATCTATCAATGCAAGGATGAACATAACCTTCCAGTGGAAATTTATTCCATTTTATGGGTATTGATTCAACTAAACGAAGGTTATTTATCTCAAATGGTTGGTGAGAAACTCGCGGTTAAGAATATTCCCATCGTACGGGAGTTTGATGATGTCTTTCCGGCGGAATGACCGGGTCTTCCACCAAATCGTGAAGTTGAGTTTTCAATAGAACTCGTAACAGGTGCATTGCCTATTTCAAAGACACCTTATAGAATGGCCCCAATTGAGTTGCAGGAATTGAAGAAGAAAATCCAAGAGAATCTTGATAAGGGATTCATACGCCCTAGTGCGTCACCTTGGGGAGCACCTGTTCTATTTGTTAAGAAGAAAGATGGATCAATGAGACTCTGCATTGATTATCAAGAACTTAACAAGATCATTATCAAGAACAAATATCCTCTCCCACGCATTGATGACTTATTTGAAAAACTACATGGAGCTCAATACTTTTCCAAGATTGATCTTCGTTCAGGGTATCATCAATTAAGGGTCAAAAGGGAGGATATACCAAAGACGGCTTTCCGTACAGGGTATGGACACTATGAATTTATAGAGATTCCATTTGGTCTTACTAATGCCCCTGCTATCTTCATGGATCTAATGAATAGAGTCTTTAGAGACTATCTTGATCAATTTGTGGTAGTCTTTATAGACGATATTCTTGTCTATTCAAAGAGCAAGGAAGAGCATGAAGATCACTTCAAAATTATATTGAAGACCCTAAGAAAGGAGAAGCTTTATGCCAAATTTACCAAGTGTGAATTTTGGCTTCAAAAAGTTTCATTTTTGGGTCACATAATCTCAAAAGAGGGGATATCTGTGGATCCAGCAAAAACAGAGGTTATCGAAAGATGGTCGAGACCAACAACAGTAACTGAGATCCGAAGTTTTCTTGGTTTGGCTGGATATTATCGACGTTTTGTAAATGCTTTTTCATGATTATCTAACCCACTCACCAATTTGACTCTGAAAGGAGTTAAGTTTGTTTGGATAGAGGAATGTGAAGAGAATTTCAAGGAGTTGAAAAGAAGGTTATCCAGTGCACCTGTGCTCGCACTGCCTTGTAGTGGAGAAAGGTTTTTGATCTACAGTGATGCATCCAAGAAGGGATTGGGGTGTGTTCTTATGAAAAATGATATGGTGATAGCTTATTCCTCACGACAGTTGAAAATCCATGAGCAAAATTACCCAACACATGATTTGGAGTTAGTTGTGGTAATCTTTGCATTAAATATTTGGAGTCATTACCTTTATGGTGAAAGGTGTGATATTTATACTGATCATAAATGTTTAAAGTATATTTTCACGCAAAAGGAGCTGAATATGCGTCAAAGAAAATAGTTGGAGCTGATTAAGGATTACGACTGCTCAATCCATTACCACCCTGGGAAAGCAAACAAGGTGGAAGATGCATTAAGTCGACAAGACCATGCTAGTTTATCCATGATGAGGATCACAAAAGATCCAATTTTTATGGATTTACAAAGGATGGATCTTGGAATTATAATGGAAGGGGAAAAATCTTATCTTTCTCAAACGAATGTTCAACCATCTATACATGTGAAGATTTAAGAGGCACAGAAAGAAGATGTCGGGTTACAAAAGAAGGTGAGAAATGTTCCTGAGTTCAACCTTGATTGTGATGGGATAATAAAGTTCAGGAATCGGGTTTGTGTTCCTCCCATCCCCGAGTTAAAGAAGTAGCTACTGGATGAGGCTCATAGTTCTTCATTCTCTATTCATCCTGGAAGCACGAAGATGTATAGGGACCTGAAAGAGTACTTCTGGTGGGATGGCATGAAAAGAGATGTTGCTGAATATGTCTCTTAATGCTTGGTTTGTCAACAAGTTAAAACTGAGAGACAGAAGTCTAAGGGGATGTTACAACCATTACCCATACCCGAATGGAAATGGGAAAACATCACTATGGACTTTGTCACAGGACTTCCTAAAATATCCAAAGGCAATAATGCTATATGGGTCATAGTTGATCATCTTACAAAGTCTGCACACTTCATTGCTATTAAAGAGGATTTCTCTCTAGATCAGCTTGCCAGGATATATGTAAAGGAAGTGGTAAGATTGCATGGAGTACCACTTTCTATTATATCTGATCGGGATCCGAGATTTACCTCGACGTTCTGGCGAAGTCTTCAGCATACTCTGGATACAGAGTTGAGTTTCAGCACTGCTTATCATCTTCAGACAGATGGTCAGTCTGAGAGAACAATTCAAACCCTAGAAGATATGTTGAGAGCGTGCTCTATGGATTTCAAAGGAGGTTGGGATCAACCCCTACCTTTGGTGGAATTTTCTTATAATAATAGCTTTCACTCCAGTATTCAGATGGCTCCTTATGAAGCTCTCTATGGAAAGAAATGCAGGACTCCAACTTGTTGGGATGAAGTTGGGGAAAGAAAGCTATTAGGACCTGATCTCATTGATGAAATGGAAGAAAAGGTCAGATCTATTCAACAAAACATAAGAGCATCTCAGATTCGACAGAAAAGTTATTCCGACAACCGAAGAAAAGACCTAGAGTTTGAAGTGGGTGATAAAGTTTTCTTACGAATATCTCCCTGGAAGAGGGTTATGAGATTTGGAAAGAAGGGGAAGTTGATCCCTAGATATATCGGTCCTTTCGAAATACTGGATCGTGTTGGAAAGGTATCTTACCGATTGACGCTTCCACCAAATCTCTCTCAAGTTCATGATGTGTTCCATGTATCTCTCCTGAGAAAGTACATACCTGATCCTTCACATGTTCTCAGCTCAGAAGTTGTACCGTTTGAGCAAGATCTTTCTTACGAAGAACAACCGATAGAGATTCTGGATCGTAGCGAAAAAGTCCTACGAAACAAGACCACTCGATTGGTGAAAGTTTTATGGAGGAACCACCAACTTGAAGAAGCTACATGGGATCTTGAGGATATGATGAGGGAGAAGTATCCTCATCTGTTTGTTACAAAGTGACGAATTTCGAGGGAGAATTTCTTTTTAAGGGGGGTAAAATGTAACACTCGAGTTTTTTATGAGTAATATTTTGGTTTTATGTTATATATATATCATCAAAGTAATCTTTAACTACACACTAGCTTGACTTACTTTACACTCAATCACGACCTTCCTCGATAGCTTGCGTTGTACGCAATACCGAGTTTCACTAAACAACGATATGCTATTAAAATACCATTAAAACTAACTGTTATGAATAGTAATAACCACTTTATGAAATTTTATAAATTTTATTTTTCAAAATGGACTTCATTTTTGGATTCGGAATACTGAAATTAGCCTAGGGTGAAATTTTGGTATTTTTCTGAAAACTTTCAATTTTTGATGAATAGTGAAACCACTAAGTGGTAGGTTAAAAACTGAATTTTGCATAAAACTTAATTTTACCGCTTCTGTGAATGGAATTTCGAAAATCTGACAGACACGGTTGATATCAGTAAGTAAAATGTGGTTTAGTGAGATAAAAATAATTTTTTAGTGAATAGTAACTTTTTACTTTTTTACCGCGGTTAATAGTAAATAGGGTAACTAAGGGTAAATATGATATTACTATTACCCTAACACATGTCCTAATTCTATTGGATAAGTGTAATTCGACCAAAAACATCCTTATGAATATAATATGACCATTTAGGTCCACTTGAATTAGATTATGACATTTAATATTATTTTATTTAATGAATAGTTAAAATAGTTAAAATCAAAGTTTAATAACTAAAACATTTTTAATATGGGGTTATAAATAAGATAAATTCGACTATAAATATTCATTAGAAAGATAAAAATATTTCCTACATAATGATATTTTATTTATAATTTTTAGACTTTAAATAAATTAATTTATTTATGACACAACGATGATGCAGTAATTACCCTTTCAAAGAAATGTTAACATAATTGATGTTATAAATGATCAAATAAATGTAATTTGAGACTTTTTATGAATTCCACTAATTTTATAGGATAATATGATATATTAGTGTTGATTTAATAAACTTGGTTCGAACATATAATTCTTTTATGACTTTAACAAAAATCATATATCAAATAGTGTCAAAATTGACACAAAATGGTTTTTAAATCAAATATTATATTATTAATTGTTATTTTATTCCTAAAAATCTAAGGTTCGGCCAAATGACTTAGATAAGGATATATATATTAATAATAAACAACTTGGGGTTCGTTTGGCATGTTATAGTAAGTGTATTAACTATATAGTGTAAGAAAACAAAAAGTCACGGTAAAAGTTAAATTATTTAACTTAGAGTTAAATCTAATTGATAAGGTTAAAATAATAACCTAAACTTGTCTAAATCCTATTGGTTGATAGGATTTAGACCCATCCCCACTTTACCATCGAAATAATACCCTTTGGAACCATTATAAACCGATTTTGACTTTAATATAAAATAATATTTTGAGATATTCCTAAGGTGCCCCTCTCCTCCCTTATAAAAGGGCACCTCCTCCCCCTCCTCCTCACACCAATTTGAGCACTCAAGCTCGGCCAACCCCTGAAAAAATCCCTTCTCCACTTCCCTAGAATAATCCTAGAGGTCCTGGTCGTCTTCAAAGACCAATCTTAGTTCCCTAAGTGGAGGATTCAAAGAGGCGTTTCAAAGAAGAGGTAATATCCATTACCGATCTTTTCAATTTATTTCTTCTTCAACTTCTTCTTCTTTAGTTGTTTCATGATAAAGTAATAACATAAGTATTACTTAAATACTGATATGTTATTATAAATATGAAACAACCCTAATTCACCTTCTATCCATCCTACGGAAAAATGAAATCACCGCGCGTGCGTACGTACGGAATACCGTCTCCACGCCGTGGTGTAATCTATTTTCCACCATCACCTTACAAGGATGGGTATAATGGTGTAATGAGTAACTATATATGATTATTATAAAGTTATATTGATACTGAAATAGTATAAATACACTTAAATACAATTCCACGATCATGGGAACAATATCATCGCTCGTGCGTACGTACGGAATACCGTCTCCACGATGTGATGCGACTCGTTCTACATGATCATCATTACATAGTAATTATATAAATGAATTGAATTAATAAATATGATATATGTTACACTAATACCATTCTGGATATAAGGTATCTATAACCTTAAAAGAATAATAAGAATTTATTCGGCAAAACACACATAAGAACAAAAAGCAATAAAGACCCGAGTAACAAGTAACAATGAAATATTACTAATAAGAATCTAATAATATGACCATATATGATATCATATCAATATGTATGATTCTGGAATAAGTCAATAACATTATTTAAACCATTATACAGGAGCTTCGGACACGTACAAAGCAAATCGTACCTAAGGTAAGAGAAATATCACAATCTCATTTTTATCCGAGATTGTTTATACTTTAGTATTTACTGGGGTGTATTTTATCATCCACATCCATGTTTCCTCAATATGTAATATTATTTCCATCCACTGAAAATTGTTTAAAACCTATTTTACCCTTCGGTGAGTTTTTAGTAAAAGATATCAAAGGAATCTTTTTTCGTTTTTCGTACGAGGTACTTTTTGACTTTTCCGACAAAAGTACGAAGAATGTTTTTTTTAACTTATACGGCATGAATGGATTTTTAAAATATTATTTCCAAGAAGATTACTTTACAAGTTTTCAAGTTTATTTTTAATCAACTTCTTTTAGTTTGTAATTGTACGACATGTTAATAAAGGAAAAGTGTTTTTGAAGCAGAAAGGATATTTTTCTCAAGAATGGAGTTCAAGTGTTTTATCAAAATTATTTTCCATCTAAGATAATAAAGGGTTCTGTTTTCATCCCTATTATTACATTTATTTGATTATGTTGTGATGGAATTATTTTTATGAATTCCTTGATCTTATATGAATTTTTTTATGATGTCATGATGTTTAAGATTCCCATTTTTATTACATGGGTTATGCTATGATGTATGGTTTATGATTTTGTGTCACACATAAGAATGGTATCATTATGAGATGGGTGGGACCTATATCTCCTTCCGATACATTGGGTAAAGATTTATATCTCATGAGATAGACATGGTTGGAACAGAAGGTTATTTCGGTTCAGTGATACAGGACTGAAACGAGGAGTGAACTCGGTTCAGAAATGGACTTTTTCCACTAAGATAGTCTTGGCAATGAGTCATGACTAACAAGAAATGATTTTCCATGATTATGTGTGCATGCCACAAAGTTTCAAGTTTTATGTTATGATTATGGGGATCTCATTTTCACTTCTATTATTTATTCCATGTTAAGATATTATGATCTCTTTTGAAGGTTATGATTTTCAAAAAGATATGATATGATTTTTATTTCCTTTATTTGCCCTTGCTGATCATCTGAGCTCACCCTTTTTTGTATGTTTTCTTTTCTTCAGGTCAGGAAGATGGATATTAAATAGAATATGCTAAAAGGGACCCTAGATATGATGAAATAAATGGGAGACATTGTAGAAGATTTATGAACCAATTGTTTATGTTTCCCAGTTTCTAAGGACACTATACCTATACGGTCCTTTGTGGTTTTGTCGTATATTGTAATAAGTGTGCTTTAATTTTGATGTATTAACAATGTATGTAAAGTATGGGTCGTTATACGGATAACGAAGGAATAGTGAGAACTCAGGACCTATTAATTTTCAACTACATGGTGATGGGCACCGATTTCAAACTCACGTACCTCTTCACGCAGTATTTGAAGCTAATTTTTTCCAATAAAAAGTGAGATGTTTTTGGTGGACCCTTTATTACTCTCTTGGAAGATCGACTACACCTTGAGTTTGGTGCGGAAAAATTTGTGGAACTACTGGCATCACCCTTCTTTGATATCACTCTTGTCCACCAGATGTGGATGCTGGAGCCAGACGTTGTCTGATTACAATTGTGGGGTGTTCTCGGGGCCGCACTAGCTGCACCTCCACCAGCAGGCCCGGCTGTAGAGGAGCACCCTGCCAGGCCTGATATTTCCCACCCTTCCATATCCCAGGGGACCCCTGATTCTCCTACTACCCCCTATTATCCATCGATTCCCCCACCATTTTACTTTCCCTATCCATCCTACCCTGACCTATAGGGAACATCATATACTGACCTAGACCTCTTCTAGAAGTGTCAGTTGGAACAGTACTCTATGTTCAACTGGAAAATTGAGCAAACATGCATGGAGGTGGAAGGAATTAGCTTGGCTGACCTTCAACCTCCCACACTATATGAAGTTGTGCCCCACCATCCTCCCTCCTACTATATGTCACGAGCCGGTGCCTCGACAGGTGATCCCTCTACCACCTCTACGCCTGCTGATACCGTGGACCTACCTCAGCCTACCGCTGATCCGACTTGGGACGCCACCACTTGAGCATTCTTTTTCAATCCATCTTCTCCCTAACGGGCATTCCTTGAATGCTTTGCTACTTCTTTATTTTTCTATTCCCTTTTCCATGTCTTGTACCTTATTTTATGGTGTGATGTTTTGAATTCTTGGTGTGATTGTGTGTTGTTCTTTTCGTTCCCCGGTGTTAGTAATATTTTTTTCCGACTTCACTTGTATGGTTCATTTGTATCGCCAGTAGGAATTTTCATCTGTTCTATGCTAGCCACCGTTCCACTCATCAGGATCTCGTAAACTACCTAATTTCACCACTTGACTAACATTCATGGGAGTTTTTCACTTTTTCAATGTTTTTTGTTCTTCATTTTTTCCTTCCATTTTCATGCATCCTTACCCACCCTTATCTACTTTATTACATTCACGGGGGACCTGGCTCAGTTTTAAGTTATGGAGAGGGTGCCCTTAATTGGAACCCCATTTTGATTGATTTTTTGCCCAAGTACTTGGGGCAACATGTTTTCTTAGGTGTGTCTAAAGGGTTGTAATGGATGTCACGGGTTTATATCATTTAGCTAAAAATGAATTGTGAAAATTATCTCTGAAAATGGATCATATGTCAGGATTCCAAAATATAGTTTTTGATGTGAATAAACATTGTAATACTTGAAAAGGTGCATTTATCCATTCATTTAGAAAAATAGTTTGTTTAAAAATGATTTTTTTGATGGAGTAATTAAAATTGAGGAACCCCTTAAAGTGGAAGTCAAATTGTGCATAAAGAGAGGTGAGGTTTTGGGAATTGTTATTGCCGCACTAGGGGCTATTACACGGTCTTAATTTCATGAACTCTTGACTTGCTCAAACATTTTCATCTTGTGTTGACATGATCATATTGGGTCAGATTTTATGAGAGTATCTCATCGCAATAAAAAATTAAAAATATTTTGAGGTATGCAAAGGCATGCCCAATAATTTTGATGACCTGTAATAATGCTCCAAATAATGCACCTTAATGAGGGTGTGTGACCTATAAAAGTGATAGTCCACAAATTGGAGACAATGAAACCTGGGATTAACTAATTTGAGTGTATAATGAGATGAAAATGGAGGTAAGCACTTTCTTTGAAGGAAAAATGGAAGACTCAGTTTTAAGAAATTTTTTTTGGAATGAATGGTTGACTACATTGGATTAAGTATACTTTGTTGTCTAACTTCATAGACTTGGGAATCCATGAAGTGTGACTGCTATAATTTGTAACGGTAATTAGTTCAAAGTTCATATTCATCTAACTGGTATAATCTGTGATATTTCTACCTACCTCTTTGGTAACTCTTTGGACATGACAGTCTATTCCTTTTTTTGAGGACAAACAATCAATTACGTGTGGAGGAGTTGGATACACTACAGTGCATAAGGAATTTCCACTTAGTTTGATATCAATAAAATAGTTTTTGTGGATGGGTTTTCATGAATTTCAAAATTTTGAGGTACCTTGTTCTTTGTTTTTTGGTCAAGAAAGGATAAAGCATGGAGTCTATGAATTTTGGGGATTCAGAAGGGAATTGGAGGCTTATGGATCCTTTTTCATTGAATATGCTGGAATGGAGTCACTCGGGTCATGCACTAGACATGAAGGATGAGCGAATTCCGGAATTTCAATGACAGAGGTAACCCACACGGTCGACTCACGGTTATCCAAACTATGTGCAAACTTTGTGGGAGAAGATACCATTAACAGTACCCTCTACACAGTTGGCGCACGACCTGCCCAAACTATGCGGACCATATAGTAAAACCGTGCGACTCAAGGATTTGAGATTATATCATCCACACAGTTGGCGCAAGGTCTACCAAACCATGTGCCCAAACCATGTGGACCACTGTATCCTTCTCCATTTTTCCTTTTCACATTTAACCCACTCCTTGACCTAGGGTTTCCTTTTCCACCTTCTTTCGGAAAACTGAAAAAAGGCATTTTCTGACCAAGAATACTTTTTGGAGTGATCTGAAACAGGGGTGGATTGGGGGAATGAATAAGAAGGATGCTGGAAACTAAGCTTGGAGGTGGAAGGAAGGTTTTTCGGCACTAGTTCTTGTAGTTTTGTTGTACTTCAAATTCAATTATTTTCTGTTTTAAGGATCTCTCTGATTAATCTTAGTAATTTTCTTATCCTTTTCATTATGAGTAGCTAAACCACCCTATGTTGGGTTTGGGGATAAGGTGGGTTTTTATAACCAATTTTTCTATTATTGTGTTTGTTCATTGTCTCTCACATAATTTCCCCAACTTCAATTTCTTATTTCACTAGAAACCCCCTATCAGACCAAGAATAAAGTTTCTATGGATATTTGGGAGAATTAGGACAAGGATATCCATGACCATTGGATATACTTGTCATTTCTAGATGGAAGTTCTTAAATTAAGATTCAGTAGAAATCAATTTCCAGACCAAGGGATTGATTCCTACCAACCTGATTGGAACACACCAGGCCAAGGGATTTCTGACACAAATGAAACCCATAAATGAGGGTTATTATAAAAAACACAACACAATAGGGAATAAGGTTTAACGTCCAACATGAATATCTAGCCCTGACACATTTTCTTTAAAACCCAAAATCCAGTTTTAAGTAATTCTCAGTTTTCAAGTTCAATTCGTATTGAATTAGAAAAGTCCAAGTAAATAGTTATCTTTTGAGATACATACCATGAACCAACCAATAATATTTAAATTAATCATCCTCACTTAAGTGATTTAAAATCAAGAGAAATAAAATTCCAATATTTCTTCGTTGTAGTTCGACCTCGTACGTGCACACTATACTAGTTACAAATTTGGGAAATTAACTTGGTGTTGAAAATAATACTTCAGTAAAATGACTGACCACATCTCATGCTTGGAGAATAAGGCATCTATTGTATGGATAAAGATGAATCCTATATTTGGAACATAGGTAGAACTATATTTTATAGTCATGTAGAGAGTACTATTGGCATCTCATGCTTGGAGCATAAGGAATCTATTTTTTAGAGCAAGAGGAATCCAATGTTTGGAACATAGGGAGAACTATGGTTTTTACTCATGTAAAGAGGACTATTGGAATCTTATGCTTGGAGAATAATGCATCTATTGGTTGGATAAAAATGCATCCTATGTTTTTCATATGGGGTGACTATAGTTTATAGTAATGTAGATAGGACTATTGGCATCTCATGCTTGGAGCATACGGTATCTCTTGTTTGGAGCAAGAGGCATCCTACATTTGGAAAATAGGGAGAACTATAGTTTATAGTCATGTAGAGAGGACTATATCCATATCATGCTTGGAGCATAAGGAATATCTTGTTTGGAGAAAGAGGAATCCTATGTTTGGAACATAGAAAACACTATAGTTTATAGTCATGTAGAGAGGAATATTGGAATCCCATGATTGGAGCATAAGGAATATCATGTTTGAAGCAAGAGGAATCCTTTTTTTGGAACATAGGGAGCACTGTAGTTTATTTTCATGTAGAATGGACTATGGGAATCTTATGCTTGGAGCATAATGCATATTTTGTTTGGAGAAAGAGACATCCAATGTTTTTCGCATGGGGAGCACTGTAGTTTATAGTCATGTAGAGAGGACTACGGGCATCTCATGGTTGGAGCACAAGGCATATATTTATTGGAGAAAAAGGAATCCTATGTTTGGAAGATCTGGTGGACTACCGTTTATAGTCATGTAGATATTACTATTGGCATCTTATGCTTGGAGCATAATGAATCTCTTGTTTGGAGAAAGAGGCATCCTATGTTTTTCACATAGGGATCACTACAGTTTATCATCATGTAGAGAGGACTATTGGCATCTCATGCTTGGAGCATACAACATATCTTATTGGGAGCAAGAGATATCCTATGATTGGAATATTTGGAGCACTACAGTTTATATTCATGTAGAGAGAACTATTGGCATCTCATTCTTAGTGCATAAGGAATCTCTTTTTTGGAGCAAGAGGCAGCCTATGATTGGCACATAAGAGCACTATAGTTTATAGCCATATAGAGAGGACTATTGGCATCTAATTCTTGGAGCATAAGGAATACCTTGTTTGGAGCAATCAACATCTTATATTTGGAACATAGGGAGAACTACAGTTTATAGGCACATAGAGAGGACTATTGGAATCTCATGCTTGGAGAATAAGGAATATTTTGTTTGGAGCACAAGGCATCCTATGTTTTTCGCATTGAGAACACTACAGTTTATAGTCATGTAAAGACAACTATTGGCATCTCATGCTCGGAGCATAATGCAGCTCTTGTTTAAAGCAATAGGCATCCGATGTTCGGCATAGAGGGTGGAATACATTTTATAGTCATGTAGATTTGACTATTGGAATCTCATGATTATATCATAATTAATCTCTTGTTTAGAGCAAAAGTCGTCCTAAGTTTGGCACATAGGGTGAATAAAGTTAATAGTCATGTAGAGAGGACTATTGGAATCTTATGCTTGGAGCATAAGGCATCTCTTGATTAGAGAAAGAGGCATCCTATGTTTGGAACATAGGTTGGACTATAGTTTATAGTTAAGTAGATAGAACTATTGGCATATTATGCTTGGACCAAAAGGTATATCTTGTTTTGAGAAAGAGGCATCCTATGTTTGTCACATAGGTAGCACTATAGATTATTGTCATGTAGATATGACTATTGGCATCTCATGCTTGAAGAAAAAGGCATCTCTTTTTTGGAGCAAAGAAGAATCCTATTATTAGAACATATGGAGCACTACTGTTTATAGTCATGTAGAGAGGACTACTGACATCTCATACTTGGAGCATAAGGCATCTCTTGTTTGCTGCAAGAGGCATTCTATGTTTGTCACACAGGGAGCTCTACAGTTTATAGTAATGTAGAGAAGAATATTGGAAACTCATACCTGGAGCATAAGGCATATAATTTTTCTAGCAAGAGGCATCCAATTTTTGGAACATAGGGATCACTACAGTTTATAGTCATGTAGAGATGACTACTGTCATCTGATTCTTTGAGAATATAACATCTCTAGTTTGGAGCATAATAAATCCTATGTTTTTCACATGGGGATAACTACATTTTATAGTCGTTTAGAGAGGACTATTAGCATCTCATGCTTGGACCATAAGGAATATTATATTTGGAGAAAGAGTCATCATCTGTTTGGCACATAGGGAGCACCATATAGTTTATAGTCACGTAGAGAGGACTATTTATATCCCATGTTTGGAGCATAAGGAATCACTTGTTTAGAGAAAGAGGAATCTTATGTTTGGAATATAGGGAGCACTACAGTTTATAGTCACGTAGAGAGGAATATTGGCATATTATTCTTAGATCATAAGGCATCTGTTGTTTCGATAAAAAGGCATCCTATGTTTGTCACAAGGGGATCACTATAGTTTATAGTCATGTATAGAGGACTATTGGCATCTCATGATTGGAGAATAAGGCATCTCTTGTTTGGAGCAAGTCACGTCCTATGTTTGTCACATGGGGAGCACTACATTTTATAGTCATGTAGAGAGGACTATTGGCATCTCATGCTTGGAGCATATGTCATCTCTTGTTGGGAGCAAGAGGCATCCTATTTTTGGCACATTGTGTGGAATAAAGTTTATAGTCATGTAGATAGGACTTTTGGCATCTTATGATTGGACCATAAGACATCTATTGTTTGGAGAAATAGGCGTCTTATAACCCGAATGGCCTGAAGGCATTCATTTTTTATTGATTTTTGATATCCCCCATTTCAAGGGATGAGGGGGAACCCTTGCATGGCCCATAGTCTCAGAGATTACCTGGCCTGTAGGCTTAGGAGATTACATGACCCGAAGGTCATAGGAAATTCAACCAGACTATCTATAAGGAACTGCCCCTCCCAAGTATGGGAATCAGGATATTAGCTCTCCACCTTCGCATGGTCGTCTGGCTAGGCTTCCCATGAAAGCACAGGCTGGTCCAGATGGCATAGCCATACCCTCTCTTTCTGAAAAATCTAATTTTCTCTGCTATGTTGAGTGCAGCTTCTCTGAATCGTCTTATAGGACTCCTCCTTTTTTGTAGTGTGTCTAGGGAAACTGTATGTGGCTTAAAAGCCATGAGGTGGACCGAAATACCTACTAACATGAAGTCCTGTGTGTCCCTAAATCCTTAAGGACTTCATGCCCAAATTGTTTTCCTAAGGTGACTAGTTCTAGCTGCTACAATACCGAACAATACATACTACAATAACTACTACAGTGTCTGCTACAGAACCGTAGAGTGTACAGCTCTACACAGTACCTGGACTGTGTGTAGTTCTCCTATAGTACAATACAGTGTACAGTACTGCTACAATGCCTTCTACAATACCTGATACATTATTGTTATGGTATATGGAAATATGAGCAAGAGGCGTCCTATGTTTTTTACATGGGGATCACTACATTTTATATTCATGTAGAGAAGACAATTGGCATCCCATGCTTGGATCATAAGGGATATCTTGTTTGGAGAATTTGGAATCTGATGTTTGTCACATAGGGTGGACTATAGTTTATAGTCATGTAGATATGACTATTGGCATCTTATACTTGGAGCATAAGGTATCGATTGTTTTGAGCAAGAGGCATCCTATGATTTTCACATGATGAGATCTAAATTTTATAGTCATGTAGGGAGTACTATTGGAATCTCATTCTTAGAGCATAAGGCATCTCTTGTTTGGAGAAAGAGGAATCCTATGTTTGTCACATGGGGGGAACTGCATTTTATAGTAATGTAGAGAGCACTATTGGCATCGCATGCTTAAAGTAGAAGGAAACTTTTGTTTGGATCAAGAGGCATCCTATGTTTGGAACATATGGTGGACTACAATTTATAGTCATGTAGATATGAATATAGGCATCTTATGCTTGGAGCATAAGACATCTCTTGTTTTGAGTAAGAGGCAACCTTTGTTTCGAACGTAGTGAGAACTATAGTTTATATTCATGTAGAGATGAATATTGGAATCTCATTCTTGGAGCATAAGGAATATCTTGTTTAGAGTAAGAGGCATCCAATGTTTTTTACATGGGGAGCACTACATTTTATAGTAATGTGTAGAGGACTATAGACATCTCATTCTTAGAGCATAAGGCATCTGTTGTTTGGAGAAAGAGGCATCCTATGTTTGGAACATAGGGAGAACTATAGTTTATAGTCATGTAGATTGGACTATTGGAGTCTTATTCTTGGAGAATAAGGCTTCTCTTGTCTGGAGTAAGAGGCATCTAGTGTTTTTCACATAGGGATCACTACAGTATATAGTCATGTTGAGAGGACTATTGGAATCTCATGCTGGAAGCATAAGGCATCTCTTGTTTGGATCAAGAGTAATCCTATGTTTGGAACATAGGGAGCACGACAATTTATAGTCATGTATAGAGGACTATTGGTATCTAATTCTTGGAGCATAAGGCATATCTTGTTTGGAGAAAGAGGTATCCTATGTTTGGCACATAGGGAGAACTACAATTTATAGTCCTGTAGACAGGACTGTTGGCATCCCATGCTTGGAGCATAAGGCAGTGTTGTTTGGGGAAAGAGGCATCCTAGGTTTGGAACATAAGGAGCACTATAGTTTATAGTATTATAGAGAGGTATATTGGAATCTTCTTCTTGGAGCATAAGGAATATTTTCTTTGGAGCAAGATGCATCCTATTTTGTCACATTGGGATCACTACAGTTTACAATCATGTAGAGAGGACTATTGGCATCTCATGCTTGGAGCATACTGCATCTCCTGTTTGGAGCAAGAGGCATCCTATGTTTGGCACATAGGATGGACTACTGATTATAGTCATGTATATAGAACTATTTGCATCTTAATCTTGGAGGATAAGGAATCTCTTGTTTGGAACAAGAGGCATCCAATGTTTGGAACATACGGAGCACTAGAGTTTATAGTCATGTATAGAGGACTATTGGAATCTCATGCATGGAGCATATGAAATATCCTATTTAGAGTAAGTGGCATCATATGTTTTGAACATAGGGAGCACTATAGTTTATATTAATGCAGAGAGGACTATTGGTATCTCATGATTGGAACATAAGGCATCTTCTATTTGGAGAATGGGTAAACCTATATTTGGAACATAGGAAGCACTACCGTTTATAGTCATGTAGAGAGGACTATTGGCATATCTTGCTTATAGCATAAGGAATATCTTGTTTGGAGAAAGAGGCATCCTATGTTTTTCACATAGGGTGTACTACAATGTATAGTCATATAGACAAGATTATTGGCATATTATGCTTGGAGAAAAAGGCATCTCTTGTTTGGGGAAAGAGGCATCCTATGTTTGTCACATGGGGAGTACTATAGTTTATAGTCATATAGATAGGACTATTATGCAAAAGGTGCCTAGAAATGGATAGTTTTGGGACTTATGAAAGGGCTTCCTTTTATAGATCAACCTAGTATAGAAGCCAGGTGATGGGTTGTGGATGAGTTACTAGAGAAATGGTTCTACTAAAGGTACATGGGGGGATTGATGACGAAAATCTCAACTCACGACATGGAAAATAGACCAAGAGAAATATACTGACTCAAGGTGGTCCATGGTGTTTGGAAGACTGTATCAAATCATGGTTTCCCATAGGTGGATGGTGGCTGCACATAATGGCACAATGGAGATTGTTGACGTCCCAACTTGAAAATTTCACGGTCCAACTCTCCGTTTTTCATGGGGGTCAGTAATGGTTGTGAAGGGACTGGCCCGGATGGGCTGGACCGCTGCCTAGCACTGAACCCGAGGGGGGGGGTGTGAGGGTGAAACCACCACGGTATGGACTAGCAGGTGCAGGACTTGGAACTATTGGGTGTAAGATAGGATTCTCATAGGATGTGTTGCACGCATGAAGGAAGGATTGCACGTAATAGGGAAGACCCACGCACAATAGGGCAGGAGTGCACGCAATATGGGAGATGTGCGCACAATAGGGGGATATGCATGCAATAGGGAAATAATTGTGCACAATAGGTGAGGTAGGCAAGCAAAAGGGTATCTTTGTGCGTAATAGGGAATTTGTGCGTAATAGTTGGTCGTGCGTGCAATAAGAAGGAATTGCGCGCAAAAGGGGAGGAATTGCAAGAAATAAGGGAGGTGTGCACACAATTGGATAGGTGAAACACTGGTGCATAAAACATTGATCACCATGGCACTGTTGCATGGAAAAATTATTCTTTGCATGTAAAATTGGGCATGTTGGCCCCTTTACGCGCATAAGTGATGTTTTTCATGCAAGATGGGGGGGTTTAACGCACATGCGCAGAAAAAGAGGACTTATGTGCATTAGAGCGACAAATGGCCTTTGAGAGCCCTTTGGAGAAAAGGGGGTGCACTTGTATTTATAGGTGAAACCTAGGGAGGTGGTGCGCATAAAATTCCACACGTGCTAGTGGTTTTCCCCGTAATGCGGTGCGTGTAAAATTCTGCGTGTGTAAGTGGTTTTTCATGTGACCTACTGTGGGTGCGTGCACAAAGGGGAATTTGACGTCACATTTGGTGCATAATAGGTTTGCAAGTTGGGTTTCGTGGAAAATTACTTTATTACGTGAAATATTATGTTCTTGCATGCAATATTTCCTTTTTTCGCTCAAGATTCGATTTTTACGTGCAAGATTCCCTTTTTTACATGCAAATCCATACTTTGACCAAAAACCATCTGGATGGCCATTTCCAATAGCCCGACTTTGAACAGCCATAACATCAGATCCGTAACTTCATTTGGGCTCCACGACCAGTCAAATCGAAGCTTGCGGAATGAGCTATGCTCCTGGGTCATATTTGGAAGCATTCAATGAATTAAATGGACTCGTTTTCCAGTGCCAACAATAATTAATTATAGTTATCTACTTATTTTAATGAAATATAAATGTTATATATTAAAAAAAAATTTTGTATATTCATCCATTAGGTTTTATAGGCATAAGATAATAAAAAACACCATTTTACACATAAAAACCTATATTTTTTTAAATGAAATTTTACCACATGTTAATGGAGAACCCATTAAAGATGAATTTTGAAACATTAATTGATTTAATATGTCAAAATAAAATTCATTTTTGAAATTAGAACATAAAAATAAGGTTAGGATTTTTTTTTTGTTTTTTCCATGAAGATTCACTTTTTTAATGAATAGTAAAAAGTACTGAAATTTAATTAAAAAATGATTTTTATATAATTTATTAATATGGTTAAATTATAATTTTAATTAGTTTTAAAGTATAATTAGATAATATTTTTATATATTAATACAATATAGGTCATTGGAATCTATTTTACTTTGAAATTGACTATAAAAACATAGCAAGCTTTCAGGTGTTTTTACTTTAAAAACCGGCATTGTTGTCTCGCCTGCGGATGAATTTTAAATTAGTTTATTCCACTTATGTAATTGGAATTTGGAAAAATAAATTACATATTTTGAATAATTACAATTAATAATTTAAAATTAGGCCAAATTTGTTTTGGACCAAAAATATTAGTAGAAGTGATAAAAATTAATTACAACAATTAAGGGAAAATTAAACTAAATAAAGGACTAAAAAATTAACTTATGGAATGAAACAACCTATAATCTTGTCCAAAAGCAATTATATTACCATATTTATACCATATAATATCTTTTAGGTAACTTGGACTATCATTTGATCCACATGTAATGTAAAAAATGTGCATGGAATTTGTTTGTGAAAATATTACAATAATGACACTCCTCCTCCATTATAAAAGGCCACCAATTCCCCCATTATACAAAACTCTCAAAACACATATATTCAGCCATTATATTCTAAAATATATTCAGAAAATACATACCCTATACCTTTAATCATCCCTTTTGGAATAAATACTTCCACGTATTCCCATTTGTATAAACCAAAAGTAGTTACTCGATTTTTAAGGTAAATATTTCGAATGATCACTTTTCTTTCAATTAATTATAAGACACCTAATATATTATTATTAAATTTTAATACAACATAAATAGTATAATAAATATACTAGTATGTTTTTATACTAAGGTTTAGGCCTAAAATTACACACAATTCCATCTAATTGGTAATTAACATACTATTTCTATATAAGATAAACTGCTGCCTTATGGAACAATGATTGTTCCTTTTTCCCTTAACACCTCCTGTGTTGGAAATTATGATGGAAAATATGTTTATATATGGTATATATGATATTAATTAATTATTTATACTTATTTAATCATTTTATTACACATTCCACTAATACTTTTCATTTTACATTAATACGATAACATCGTTTGAGGAAGTGTGGACTACCGCCCATACAAAGTGATGTGATTCATTCACACTATAAAGGGAACATATAAACTATGTTTGTATTTTAAAAAATGTTACATAATAAAACAATATATGATATTAGTTACATAATTAAATTTCTAGAAATATAATATATATATATATATATGATTTTCGTTATTTTCACACACTTAAAAACTGATAACATAATTCGTTGACATGTGGACTACCACAACATCAACACGATGTGATTTCTTCTACATCACAAGAATTATATGTATGTATATATTAATAAATAAATATTTATTTATGATATATTAATCGTTCTAAAATTATTTGGTGTTACTTATCTTCTTTCAATAACGATCACTGAAAAATAAGAACGTTACTTATGCATACGGATGACCTACTGTATCCATGCTTGTAACGTGGATTCATTTTTCATAACCAAATGTAATGATTGTTTTTAAAGTATAATTTGTGTATAAATAAAATAATTATTCCATGTTTATTATTTTTTAGATGTTATATAATGACCTCTTTGACAGTAGTTGACCTACCAAAGTTTTTTTTGACACATAAACCTAATTTTGTCACAACAGCTAATGTAAACATAATTGTTTTTGTAGTTTTATAAAACATAGTAAAAATACAAATAAAAGTAATTATAAAAATTAAAAGTTTCTCTAGATGGTATAAAATTAACATGAGTTTATTATATAATAAGTTAAATGATGTTCCCCCAAAGGGAAATACAAGGTAAAGTATTCTCATCTTACTTTTTACATCCATGAGATAACTGTCATGTTCACCACTTACATATTTTTTTCTGGTGTATCTACTAAAAAATTTTATATATTATATCAGGAATTATTTTATCTTCATGGTATTGAAATCATTCATTTAATATTATTAATTCATGAGGTTTATCATTTAAAATGATTCAGTGTGTTATAGGACACTTTGGAATGTTTACAGATTATTTTCATCAACAATAAATTTAATGATATTTCAATGTTATTTACATTAAAGGAAATTATATGACCATTGGTCAATAAATCCTATAATATTATTCTCCTTTGGCCATTCATGTTTCTTTTTTCTATTTTTAGTTCCATTCTCTACTCTTTGGTACTCAAAATGTTTTGGAAATTTGTTTTTCAGAAAAGCCGACTTTATTCCTCTCTTAGTCAGAGAACCCATTTTATACTAAAAACCATATTTTATTAAATATTTTCAAATATGTTTTGAAAATTATTTGATATGTAAATTTTTAACAATTTTATCTTTTACCAATGTTTTCAATGGAATATTTTTGTCACTTTCTGATCATGGAATTTTTCTTACATTTTACACTGAAAAAATGTTCTTTTTACCTTGTAAAACATGTACAGATTTACCATCCATAATTCCATTGAAGATTACATAGCATGATTAAAATATTAATCTCTAAAGTAAAAAATTTATAAAATTGATTTTGAATTAAAAGGGTTTTCAAAAAAAAAATTCCAAACCAAAGTGTATTTTCCTTAAGATGGCTTTTAAAATATATTTTAATAGTATTTATATTAATCAACAAAAACAAGCCTTTATTTTTTACTCCACATTGGATTTTTTGTGTTTATATCATCCTTATTCTTCATCTGGATGATTTATTATTGATTTGGACAAGGATAATATTTACATTCACTTCCTAAAACCATTTTGACTAATGTTAAAATATTAAACATCTAATGATCATTGAATGTACCCTAATTATCCATATAATCTATCATAGATATTACTATTTAAAAAACTATATATCATTTTACATGTAATTTATAATTTGAAATGTTATTTTAATATTTGGGGAAATATTGATAATTCAATATTCTTTATTCAATATAGTTATTTGATAAGACTTATTATTTATTTTAATTATTCAATATGAGGTATGTATTTGAATTGTATAACATGGGTGGGTCCTGATTATAGATAGCCTGTCAATGCATTAGTAGTCTCATGGGAAGAGTCATTTGGCTAGCCTCCTTAGATGAGGTTTTGACCGATATTTTTTAAACCCTCTTGAGAAAGGTCCTGACCACAAGGGTACCATGTACTCATTTCCCCCTTTTAGTTTATGTTATTATTAATCCATGAGAATTTTCATTGAAATATCTATAGATACATTTCATTTTCAGTTATTTATATGGAATGGGTTTTAGTGTCTTACCTTTCAATTTTTTTCATTGTCTAGTAATTTGAATTCCATGTATTTTTCGCAATTACCCTTCCATATTATTTATGCACTTCCATTCATTTTGTTGATTACATGTCTTGTGTGTTTAGTTATTTACCATTCCAAATTTACTATTCTCATTGATTCCTTATTTCTTTCATTATATTTTTCCCTTAATGAGCATCTGAGCTCACATATATTATGTTTCTTTCCACATGAATCTAATAATCATACTATGAAAGATATAAAAGGATTCACTATATTGAATAATGTTACCCTCAAATTTATTAATTTAGGAAGAAGAAAACAATTATGTTGTAATTAATGTATTAGTTTCCAATAAAGGACTCAATTATGTATCTTGTTTAACAATACTACTAAACTCTTTAGTCCTTTAGGATTCAATTCCTTGTAATCATTCCAATTTAATTGATAGAAGACACCCGATTTGGGATATCTGGGTTTATAGTGCTACAACTAAACCATGATAGAAACCATTTATCAGAGAATTTCACGCTCAACAAGATCATAGTGCAAAACTTGTTCACCATACCACCATAATAAAATCTCATCGTCACACACCTTACCCTTAGGTAATTCAATAGTGTAATAAAGGTATATGTATCTAGACCCTAACATTATTATTATTATTTTTAATTTCCAAAAAATAATGATTATATATATTTCTTTTTATTATTAATTTTTAAGATATTAGATAATGTGTTTGACAAAAATTATATTTTCATATGATGAAAGAAATTTTATTTTTGGGAAATATATAGTTTAATTCAAGTCATTATTTTTGATTAATTCATGAATTTTTGGCATAAATGATATTTATAATAAAGTATTGTTATAAATAAATAATTTTCAGAAAATACAAATGATAAAATGATTTAATGAAGTGAAATGAAAATTTTATAAGGGTCAAAAAACTATTATTTTAAACAAACCAAGTATTTTTCAACAAATAGGTATTTTTTATTTTAAATTGTTTATTTCTATTTTTAGAGAATAATTTGGATAAAATAACTATTATATTAAAAATCTACAAATATAAATTATCCAATTTTTAATTTTGCATAAATTTCAGAGAAAACTGAATTTATTGGTCAAAATAAATGTGGTATAAATATATAGTGTGTATTAAGAAATCTTAAAACACCAAATGTGAGGTAATAATTACTAAAAAGTGTATCCATAATAGAAATTATTTTTTCAATTTAAAATGATGTGTTTTTAGTATTATTGGAGAAATTTTTCAAACCCTAAATGAATCCTTCAAAACCTGTATTATATTTTATGGTTCTAAAATCAATTATTTAAAACACAAGTCACTTACACATCACCAAGGGTATTAGTTAAATGAGTTAGGTTCCTAGACATATTAAATAATCAAATTAACTCCTCTTTGGTAGAAACCATGGGAAACAACAATGGGATGGTTTTCTGTTTGGATTAATTTATCATATAGATTCCAAAACCAATGTTTATAAATTAATAAGGAATTCACCAAACTTTTTATATATAGGAAAACCCAACCTCCCATTACTATTATCTCAAAACCATTGGAACATGAAGTTACTCTTTAATTTCCTCTATATATCCATCCCAAAATTACTAAAATATCTTAAGAAGATGCTCTCATAATTTTAAATAAACCCTCTCAAGGTAGAGGATCCTCCAATTATTCTCTTTATTCAGGAACATTATTTATATTATGCCCTTTGATTTCCCATATTTCATGTTGGGATATCTTATTACACATAAATATTATACTACTTGTTATTTTAAGTTATTATAGACTCTTTTATCTTCAATTAAACCCTCTCATGAACTTTTATCTTCCCCTTGTTTGTGCTTCCAAAATTATTATGAGATTTTAAATTCAAAACATTCGTGTAGTGACTAACCATACAAATTTTTACTCATGGGTATTCACCTAGATGTAACATTAATTCATTTATTAGGCACTTATATATACTTGTTCGAAACTCATTAATCATGTGACGTAGGGTGAATAAATAAATCCTTATGTTGTATGGTCTATATGGAACACTTATTCATGTACATGTTATGAATGCGATAGGAGGGTCTAGAGTTATATAGAACTCCAATTAATTGGTTAATATATTTATCTCATTATATTGAATGTATGGTTCATGAGTGGTTATCCTAAGAACATTATGTTATGACCTCTTGGTTATTTTCATTAACTTATTCCTATGATGTAATGTCTCATATTTACCATGTATAATTTTCAAATATTATATAGGATTATTACAAGACTAGGCTTTGAGATAGTTTGTGATTTCAAGGAAAAGATTCCCCAAAATAAATTTTGGAAATAAATTAAACATTAAAATAGCACATGCAAGTGGTTTCCCTGAAAAAAGTAGAATAAATTTTAAACGAGACATCTGATCTGAAATCTGAGGGCACTGTTGTATTCGGAGCAGCGACTTTACATTTGGATAGACCTAATATTAACTGATGTGGGTTAGTAGCAGATGTTAGTTTTCAGATATTTTAAAACAAATAAAAATAAATTAAATTTTTTGTTATTTTAATAGTTTCCATAATGTAGCGATGTGTTAATTGGTTTGAAATGACCAGAAACATAGGGTTAGGCTCATAACCTTAGAAACATTCCCCAGAATCCTCTCAAAATTTGAAGAGGATCCATCCAAGATATTTCTAGATAAACGATGATGAACGATGTAACATGGATTGTTGCGTAGTAAGATCAAATATTCCCTGATGATTGATCTCCCACTTCATCGATGATCGAGTTAGGGTTTGTCATTTCAATTCTATTTTCCCCATTCTTAGATTCAAATGAATAATGTGGATCCAAACATGAACAGGTTGAACTGAGGATCATTGTTCTTATGGGAGGTTCTTTTATCGGGTTTATTTTAGGTAATTAATCCATATATGGTTGATTTATCATTGATTTTCTCTATTTTATCCATATAATGGGAAATTATCAATGCCACGGTGAAAGAAGTTAGTCGTTCATTCCTCAATTAGTTATTTGGATTTTTTATCCCCTTATTGACCCCACGTTATTCATGTCTTCACTGGGTTATGAATAACGACTCATTGCGCGTCTGTTTCACAATGCAATGACCCCAAATTGGAGATCTAACATCATGATGACCTAGTGAAGGTGTGACAATGATAGAGGTGGATGAATCAACATGTTTTTGGAGAAATATTCTTTTGATAATTCTTTATGTGGATAATAAAAATAGGTTTTCAGGGCCGATAGAACAAACGAAACCTACTGATTCGGTGTTTCCATGGCAGGGACACTCTAGGGCATCAATTTTTAGGCGATCAGATAGTTGGATCAATGATTGGAGAATCGATTGAGGCACACCATCGATGAACTGGGTTTCTAGAAAATCATGACTAAAATAGTGTGTATTTCGGACTACATGGCTTGTTGGGCACTTTGAGTGGCTGCTAAGGTTTCCAGAGACCGAAATTGATGACACATCATGTGACAAGTGTCACATGGCATGTTGGTCATTATGTAGGACTCAACATGTATCTCGGATAATACATGGACATACGGTGGAGTACATGACATGTACTCCACCACATGTCCATACTAGACTGTTACACGAGTTACCCAGTGTATTGATACACAAGTTGGCAGACATGGGTGGAAGTCATGTATGAGCACATGACCAGTGTACACCGAGTGACCACTATATGGTAGGACATGGCATGTTACTCCTCTACACTCCATGTATATAATTTTTACATGACATATTTTTCTGACTAGGGTCATTGCACACTAGCAGTACCCAGTGTCAAGAGACACAGTGTGTGACTCTTCTACATGCTGTGTAATTTCTTGTTCATGGATTGATCTCCTTGTCTACAGTTATTTTGAAAATTTTTATTGGGTTATTTCCCATTTGGAGTTCCCCTAAAGGCCAAATATCTTTTTAATCCATAAGAGTATGATACCTTCAGCATGATTTTCTGGAAAGATTCAGAATCCCTCCAAGAGGCCCAAAGCGAGATCCTATACCTATTATTGACACTAGGTAGAGTCAGGTATCGACATGACCAATAATATAAGACACTAATCCTCTATAAAGTAGGTGAATACAGACGAGTCGTGGTATACTCCATTTCCCTTGTAGTGATCCTCATCTATGTATCATGAACTTTCCCAACATAAGAGTGAGTTATCCTGAAATGAGTGCATCTTTTATCTCTTCAGATCTATCTATGCATCTTTCTGTCTTTTGACACATCCCAACAAATGTATATCTCAGACGAATGTAATCAGAGATACCAGACTCATTGATTGAGTTCTCCCGAATGAGTGGTTTGTGTAATGTATGAAATGAATCCACATGGTGGGTATACGGTTGTTGTGACGTACCTATAGACTACATGTAAGGGTTTCAAGTATATATAGATATGTTTCTCTTGTTATATTTTCTGTAGACATATATTGTATAGATATGACTATACCATAACTTTGTTTATTTATTTGTGGTTTTTAGGGTCATCTACTGATTATTGTTTTACTCACCCTTTCACGGGCTTTTCCCGCACGTGTCATGTATTCTGTAGTCGAGAATTATTTGGGCGATGTCCAGGGCGGACCAGGACCAGGTCTAGCTTTGTGAGCTTCTCTATAGGCCGAGGTGTTCCTAGGACTATGAGCAGCAGTAACCTTATATATTTCTTACTTACAGGTTTTACTTTTTAGTTTTCAGACGCTTTCTTTTGGTGGGCTTGTATTTTGGCCAAGTTTACCTTCTATACACCATATTCCATAATACTCTATTGGTTGGATTTAGTTGTATGCATTCATTTTGTTCCTTAGTGGTTTTTACATTTCAACATTTTTGTTCTTGGAGATTTGATCACGTGTACATGTACATAGGCAATGCCTCCCATGTAAGTGATATGCCTAATTGGTTATAGTCACCAGCCCCAATCCTATTTGAGGTGGTCATGTGGAGTTGTGGCATGGGCCCCATTGGGATAGGTCCTAACAGAGTGGTATCAGAGGTGGTTGGTTCTATTTTTCAAATGAGGGTAAGTGAGATTGGTTTGGGGCATCAGTGTTAAGTGTTTCTAACTCGGATTTCAGGCTAGGGACTCCAATGTTGGTGCGGGCAACCAACATATCCATAAAATAGGACATTGATAAAAGGATTTTCGACTCAGTACATGGGAACACTAGTTGTAGGGAGACAAAATAATGATACATGCATCATATAGTAATGGGTTTTTTTCCTCTTCCTTTTGTGTCAGCTATCTTGATATACTCTTTGACCATGGTACATCTTTTTTCCTTACAAGATGCCTCGGTGATGAATATCCTCTAGCAAACAGTGAATAAATCACAAGGATGACCCCCTTAGTGAAGAGGCTTCAATTCAAGGACTAGTTCCCTAGGAGTTACCTCTTGGTGGTGCCCCAGCTATACCACCACCAGTGGAGCAGCACGTGGTCCCTCCAGTACTGACAGACGATGTCCACTGGATGAGTGTGTTCCATGAAGTTCATATACATAGTCCGATTAGGTTCCAAGGCTTTCCCGAACCTCAGGTGGATGAGTACTAACTTGAGGTGGTGAGGAGAGTGTTTCGTCTAGTGAGGACACCAGTGGACCAGATGTTGATCCTAGGAGTGAGCCTTCTTCAAGGCCTCATAAGAGGATGGTGGAGTCAGACCACACAGACTCATGATGAGGAAACTCTTTTGTGGATGGAGTTTGAGAACCTCTTTAGGGAGGATTTCTTTGAGATTATGCTGATATTAGTGCATATCCAATATCTTCTTCATCTCCAACAAGGAAATTTAGTGATGTCTGACTATTTATCGAGATTCCCCATCCTCACCTGGTATTCGATGCATATGGTCAAGGATTAGTACATCAGAGTTCAGAACATTGATAAAGGTCTATGATGGTACATCTGAGGTAGTGTCATGCCTATATACATTTTGACTTATGTAGGATTTCTCATGTGAACTTTGGAGGTTGAGAGATTCTTGGTTGAGCAGTGACAGCTAGTGGAAATCAGCAGTAGGTAGATTGGTGTAGATACCTTGACAGCAAGGATCTGATGTTAGGAACATGGATCTGGACATGGGAGATTTCATGGGAGGAACCAAGATTGGGTATCTATGGTCTAGGGCTCTCAGGATGGATCTATTCAACCTATAATGAGGTGATTCTACTAGTGAGAAGGCAAGGGACATCTCGCTATGGATTTTCCAACCCATCGAACTGATGACAGGGATGTGATGGATGGAGCACTAAGGAAAAGGCAGAGAGTGGAGGAGGTAGAGCTGCTAGGCGGAAGACATGGTAGAGGAGTACAGAGAGCGGTAGGAGGTGGAGTATACTTTGATCTACTACCACCACCATACCCAGGAGGTCCGCACAAGGCTCAAGGAGCTTGGGGATACGGATGGGGGCATCTACATGTGATCGAGGCGTATGACCTAGGGACTCTAGGGATGATCCGAGGTAAAATATATGAATTTTCTACCTTACCTATCATACATTTATACACAGGTTCCAGTCATTCTTTCCTTCCCACATGTCTTGTAAAAAACCTTGAGATTCTGGTAGAGTAGTTGACTTGAACATTACGCTTGGAGATACCTACGAAAGGAGACTCGATGATCACACATCTTTTCTGAAAGTGTGATCTTACCCTTATAGTTGAGAGTTTCACTTGGAACCTCCTTTTAGAAGTATCAAGGCCTTAATATGTCATTATAATTATGGATTAGTTATCTTTATTCCATTCCCATATAGACTACATTAGGTGAAGACTGCGGTGTGTCCGTAGAGTTAGAATGAGGTTTTCCTTTATTAGTGAAAATGAAACCTAGGAAGCACAGAATGGGATCATGATTAGGAGGGTGAAGCAAAGCACTCGTGATTCAGATAGACTTAACCTCAGATCCGAAGATGTTTTGAGCTTCCAATTTTTTGTAGTAGTGTTAGAGTACGAGGATGTCTTTCGACAAGATGTTCTAAGATTACCTCCCCACATGGAGATCAAATTTTTTATCGACTTACAACTTAGTAAAACACTGATATCCTCACCAAAATATCGAATGTCTCTCGTAGATCTTTGAGATATGAGGGTACTACTGGAATATTTTCAAAGGAAGGGCTTCATAAGACCCAGTGGTTCACCCTGGGCTGCCCCAGTTTTGTTTACAAAGAAGGCAGATGGGAGTTTGAGGTTCTGTGTGGATTACTGGTGCCTAAAATAGGTAACTGTAAAGAAAAAGTATATACTGCCATAGATAGACTACCAATTCAATCATCTAATAGGGGAACAGTGGTTCTTGAAAGTTGACCTTCGATAGGGTTACCACTATTTACAAGTACGAGAAAAGGATATACCGATGTCAACTTTCAGAGGCCGCTAAGTCACTATGAGTACTTGTTCTTGACTTCCGGCATGAAAAATGCCTCTGTAGTGTTCATGGGACTTATGAATCAGATCATCCATCCATACATAGACTGGTTCATAGTAGTATTTATCAATGAAATTCTTGTCTACTCAGTGTCATAGGAGGAGCACGTGATACACCTGTAGATGATTCTAAATGAAGTCTGAGAGCACCAGCATTATGGGAGACTCTTGAAGTGATAGTTCTAGATATAGGAGGTCCACTTTTTGGGACATGTTATCCCCTCATATGAAGTAGCAGTGGACCGAGCCAAAGTCGAGGTGGTGTTATCATGGGGCCATATCAATGTTTGATAGAGGTGGAGATCTTCCTTGGGTTGGCATGATACTACCAGAGCTTTATCCACGATTTATGCTAGATATTAGCATTGATGAGAGCCTTGAACTCTAAGGGGAATCCATTTGTATGGATGGAGAAGTTTCAGTTGGATTTCCAGTAGTTGATGTAGAGTTTGACAAGTGCAACGATCTTGAGATTACTAGAAGAGGGTGTTGTGTATGTTGTTTTCTATGATACATCAGGGAATAGGCTTGTCCCTATCCGGATTTAGTGATAGGAAGTGATTTCTTATGGTTCATTACAACTGAGGAAGCATGAGTAGAAATACGTGACCCATGACCTTGAGTTAGCAGTGGTAGTCTCCACATTGAATATGTGGTGAAACTACATGATGGGTGAACGATTTATTTTCTACTATGACCAAAAGATCCTGAATTATATCTTTTCGAAAAAGGATCTAAATATGAGGTAGAGGTAATAGATGGAGTTCTTATTGTATTATGACTTTAATATCATCTAAACTCTAGGGAAGGGGAATGTTGTAGCAGATTCAATCATTCATAGGGTGAGTTCACAGCTGCTGAGCGAGGTGTTGGAGCAGTTGGCCTCATTACAGTTATCCGTCATGGAAAGAGATGATGCAGATTAACTCTAGTCGATGGTTGTCACCCCTCCAAAAATATGGAGCGTCATGGAGGAACAACTAGGGAATGTTTAATGAGAAATTAAGTGCTCAATTATCCATAGGACAAGATCATGATGGATATTCTCAAGGTGGGAAGCATGTCTCCCTTTTCATAGGATACACAGTTATGCCAGTGGCATTACGAGAGGAGGTTATAAAGGAGTTTCAAACACCCCTTGGTGATACATCCTCTAGGGTAAAAATGTACCCGGACCTACGATATCATTTCTACTAGAAATATATGAAGAAGGAAGTAGCAGAGTTTTTTCCTCGATGGCTTATGTCCCAACAGGTGAAGGATGAGCACTAGGTGCCAGCGGGGTTATCTCACCCCTAGAAGCGCCAGAGTGGAAGTGGGATGGAATAACTATGTAATCCATGAGTGAATTACCATGAACATCTAGGGGAAATGATTTCATCTAGGTGATCATTTATTGACTCATCAAGACATCCCAATTCATAGATATCAGGGAGTAGATATCTGTAGAGATCTTGGGAAGCCTCTATGTGTAGGAGAGAGTTCGGATTCATGGAGTCCCTTATATGATTATCTCATATCATGATGATTGTTTCACATCCTGGTTTTGGAAGGAATTAATAGAGGTTTTTTGGACCAAACTACCCATTCACACAACATTCCATCCCCAGGCAAATTGTCATTCAGAGAGAACAATTTAGGTTCTAGAGGATATGTTGCAGGTCTATTTCTTGGATTTTGTTTGCGGTTGGGAGGACCACCTACCACTAGTGGAGATTACATACAACAATAGAAACCACTCCACCATGGATATGCCTTCATTTGAGGATTTATATGGGCGACCATGCTGGCCAACACTTTGCTATATTGGCCTCAAAGAGTTAGTACTCATGGATTCAGAGATGGTATGAGCTACTACGGAGAAGGTTCAGATCTACCAAATGTGGATGATGACTGTACAAACCTTCCAGAAGTGTTATGCTGGAAAACTATGGAGACCTCTGGAGTTCGAGGAGGGAGACCATGTCTTCCTTTGGGTCTCACCTCGTCAAGGTTTGTAGGGATTTGGCCGGGGTGGAAAGTTGTCTCTCAGGTTGATCGGTCCATTTTAGATACTGTGTAGAGTTGGCATACAACCTAGATCTATTTACAAATTTGAAACAAGTACACAATGTCTTCCATGTGTTGTATTTGAGGAGGTACATACATGACCCATCACACGTTAATGACTGGGGTGAGCAATATATCGAGGATGGAGTGAGCTTTACAGACTACCCAGTGGAGATCAATAATCAAAAGGATATGATCCTTTATGACTGATTGATTCCTTTGGTTAATGTTCAGTAATAGCATGGGAACCATTTTGAGAGAACATGGAAGAAAGAGGCTCATATGAATTTTTAGTACCCACATCTGTTTGATTAGCCTTTTGTTTTAGCTTTTAGGTGAACTAAAATCCATAAGGGTGGGAATATGTAATGTATTAAATTTTCTGTTTATTTTTTAAATATTTTATGGAATTATTACAATACCAGTCTTTGCGATAGTGTGCGATTCAGAGGCTGAGAGTTCCTGAAATAAATTTTTGAAATAAATTAAACTTTTAAATAGGGTATGTGAGTGTTCTTAATAAAAAAAGTGGAATAAATATTAAACAGGGGACCAGATCAGAAATTTCAAGGGACCATTGTGTAAAGGGAAACAACTTTACCTTAGGCGATACCTAACATTGACCGATGTAGGTCGACATCATACGTTAGTTTCCATACGTTTTAATGGAAATTAAAATAAAATAATAAATTATTTTATTTTAAACATTACCATAATGTAGTGACACATTAATTGGTTTTAAATGACTAGGAGCCCAAATATAGGCTCATAACCCTTGAAAAGTTCCCTATAATCCTTAGGAACATTGGAGAGGAGCTACCACCAAGAATTCTTAATGACCAATGATGAATGAAGACATGTGGATCTTTTCACAACAAGATCAAGTCCCGATCGATGACCAATATCCCACTTCATCGATGATCAAGGTAGGGTGTGTTATTTTAATTCTTCTTACCCCTTTCATGGATTCAGATAATGAATGTAGATCAACCCACAAATAGTTAGACTCACAGATCATCATTTTTATAATAAGATCTTTTATCTAGTTAATTTTTTTCAATTAATACATTTTTTGGTTTGATTTATATTTGATTCTCTCTCTTTTATCCTTCTTATGGGAGTAGATCAATTCCATGACAAATTATGGTGGATTTTCATTCCTCAATTTTTTATTTTCATTTCATCTCCCCTTTTGACCCCATGTTCTTCGCTCTTTTCATGAGGTTATGATAAATATATCGTTTCACATCCATTTCGCAACAAAATGATCCCACATTGGAGATCCAACACCATGAAGACCCAGAGGAGGTGCGATGATGATTCTGGCAGATGAATCTGCATTGTTCTGTTGAAACATTCCTTCAATCATTCTTCTCAAGGATAATTGAAAAATGTTTTTGAGGTTGATAAAACACTTGAAACCAAGTGGTTATTTGTTACCATGGTTGGGATACTCTAGATACTCAATTTTGAGGTGATTAGACAACCATATCAAAGATTTGAGATTCACCCTAGTTGCACTAGTGAAGAACTGGGTTTTTAGAAAATTTCGTCAAACACAACATGTAGTTTAGACAACACAGTGTGTGGGCACAGGGGAGTGGTGTCTAGCGTTTTGGGAAACCGAAAGTGATGAAACGACATGTGATAGATGTCACAAAGCATGTGGGTACTTAGATGGGAATCCACGTGTATCTCAGACAACACACGATCATAGGGTAGAGCACATGGGATTTACTCCACCACACGGCCAAACGAGACCATTACATAGGTTACCTCGTGTACTGGTACACTAGTTGGCAGACACGTGTTAAATCCATGTATGGGAACACAAACATCGTACATGGAGAGACCCCAAAATGGTAGGACATGGCATGTTACTCTTCTACACACTGTGTATATCTTTTACACATGACATGTTCTTCTGACTTGGGCCATTACACATAGGTTGTACCTGAATTCAAGAGACACGATATGTGACTCTTCTACACAACTTTTATTTTTTGTACAAGTATGGATCTCCTTGTCCACCAATACTTGGAATTATTTCTTTTGGGTTAGTGCCCCCATTTCATTATCATAAAGGTCAAGTATCATTTACATCCATAGGAGTATGATACATTCAACCAGACTTCTTGGATAGAGTCAGAATCCCAATGAGAGGCCCAGAGCGAGATCCTCTACCCATTCTTAGCCCTAGGTAGAGTTAGGTATCGATGGAACAATCCTATAGGACACTAATACTTTAGCTTGAATATGAATATGGATGAGTTGTGGTATAACACAAGGCCCTAGCAGTGATCTTCATCCATGTATCATGATCCATTCCCACTCCAGAGTGAGTTCTCCCAAAATTATTGCATATGTTCTCTCTTTAGATATATCAGTGCATCAATATACCTCGTAACACTTCCTGGTGAACATACACATTAGATAAAAATAATCAGAGATACTAGAATCATGGAGTGAGTTCTCCCAGATGAGTGCTTTGTGTAATCTTCGAACAGAATCCCTAGCGTGTGTATGTGATCATTATGACTTACCTCTAGACAATGAGTCTGGGGTTCAAGTATATCTGGGTATGTTTCTCTTTTCATATATTCTGTATACATATATTGTGTAGATCTGACTGTACCTTTACATTTTGTATTGCCTTTGGATTTCAGGGTCCTGTACGAGTATTGTTATACTCACCCCTACACAGGGTTTTCCCGCATATGTCATGTCTTATGCAGATGAGCGGGCTTTTGATACAGTATAGGGAAGACTTGGACTGTACTGAGCATTGTGAGGTTCTATAAAGGGCTAGGTGTTCCTACAACAATAAGAATCAGTCCTAGTACCTATTTCTTTCTTACAGGTTGGACTTTGTAGTTGACATATTCTTTCTTTTGGTGGGCTTGAATTCTGGCCCAGTTTACTTTCCGCACTTTACTTTTCATTGTACCTTGTTGGTTGGATTTAGTCATATGCATAAATTTTGTTATATAGTAGCTTTTAACTTTTAGAATTTTTGGTATTGGAGATATGTGCATGCTTATAGTTACATAGGTAATTCCTCCCATGTTAGTGATATGCCTACTCGGTGCTAGTCACCATCCCCTCACCTATTGGAGGCAGTATTGGGGAGTCGTGTCATGGGCCCCATTGGGACATGTTGTGACATATGATGTCTTGTTTTTTTTTCAAATTCTTATGTTTCATTCATTTTATCATTGTATATCATTCTAAAAATATCGTGTTTATTATTCTCATCCATTTTTGTCTCATCGATATGACTACTAAATCACATTTATTAATATCATAATATTACGCTTTGATTATTACATTACTGGGAATTATAGGTCACCCATTTCTTATGTACTTACCCAAGTTATCATGTCTAGTTTTAGAAGATAATGGAAATTTTAGGTTATGTTACGGAGTTTTAGTTTATGTTTTTATATTTTTATTTCATGTAGTTACACTATATACCAAATTACCCAAATACACATGGCCACATGACCTTATAAGGTTTTATTAACTATATATATATGTAATAAGTCATGAAATAATGTATATTAAAGATATCGGTTTTCATAATAACCTCTTACATGGAGAAATTTTCCAGAAAATATTCTCACCAATATCAAATTAATGGTTTCTATAGTGATTTTCAGAATAATTTTTATCTCATCTTTCAGTTTCCATGATGTTGTTCTGAATGGATATAACTTTATCTACCATTAACTAAGCTAAACCAGGTCCTGATAACTTTCTTTATCCAACTTCATCTCACCACATTGGAGTTCTACTCTTTTTCAAAAGAGGGACTCATTAGGAGTCTTATAAATTATTGAGTGGAAGCTATTGTTTTGGGAAAACACTACTAGAAGATGGTATTGATCCCAACTGCATTTGGAATCCATTGAACAAGACCTCAATATATCCTATAGGGTTTGAATGGTTATATCAAACTAAAAATATGCATGAGTAAGATATGTTGTACTGAAAGGCAACTCTACATCTGGAGCCTTATAATGACATTTCCCGAACATCAAGGACAACCTCATATCCTAATTCGATATAATACAATGTGGTAGTCTATGAAACCTTAACAATTATATGATTTATATCATTGAAATATGATTAAGAGGGAATGATTCTCTAATAATAATTAAGTGTTCTATCTTTATAAGGTGATTTACTACAACCTAAATAATGATATGACCTTTAGAGGTTTTGGGGAGTCTAGTGGAAAAATACATGGTAATGTTTTCTCATTTATAATCAGATATGGGTAATTTTTGTAACATACTATTATAATTTTATATATGATTTATATCATTCTGACATATCAATCCACTAGATATATAGTCTACAATATCTCACTTAATGTTATCACACCAAAAATAATATTTCGAATCTCTATACATCTTTGTTCTTACATGATGAATTGATAATGGTAAAGAGTAATAATTATCTAATAGATTCTTATTAATTTATTTTATTCATAGGACCCATACACGGTTCCTAAACCTTATCATTTCATAACAATTAAGGTTGAACTCAGGATCATTACCCTCTTTCCTTTTCATCTCCACATATTTCTTCTAAACATATTTATATTCACTTGTATTAATGGTTGAACCATCATTTAATAATGATAAAATTTCTTCCTTTTTTTCATGATATCCAAATATACCATTTTTAAATATATAAATACTAGATTCTATGTGATCCTCATTCTTGGTAATCAAGAATTATCCTTTCTACTCAAAGCCTCAGTCATAATGCTCACTTTCCATGGGTTGTAATGTATTGAGAAATTATAACCATTAATCAAATAAAACAATATTTTCTAGAACATATTAATATATTTTTGATTTAAAATATACATTAAACATTTATGATTAGAATATATGTCACACTTTTCTTCATAAAGATAATTCCTCCAAAAATTTAATGAAAAAATTAACAGAGTTAACTACAAATCATTAGTTGTGAATTTCTCTCATGAACAGTCAATTGCTTTGTGGAAAAAACTATCATTGTATCATTGAATATGAGGACACATCCTGATACACTATATAATTCATATCTATAGATCATAAACCCCTATCCACTGTAGGGAAGTTTATGAATGTGTGATTGAAATAATCATCTCTTGAGTTCCATGATTTTTTTTTCACATTCATCATTCCAAAGGAACCTTTCTCCCTTCTTAGTTAACTTGGAAATGAATTAGAAAACATTAGTAAATTCTCCAAAAATATTTTCTAATATCGATCCAAACCCTGAAAACTAGAGATATCATTCACAGTTGTTGGTATGGAAAATTTTTCAATAAATCCAGCCATTGATGGATCCATATATATACTAACTCTTGATATTATATTACCAAAAAATGAATATTTTTATATCCAAAATTCACATAGTAAAATTTTTTCATCAAAATTATCCTTCTTAAGGGTATTTAGTACAATCATCATGCGATCTTCATACTCTTACTTTATCTTTGAATATATAATATTATCTCTTATAAGGACTACCACAAACTGATCAAGGTAATCTCTAAAGACTATATTCATAAAATTCATTTAGATAGAAGGGGTTTAGTAAGACCCCATGGAATCACAATAATTTCATAATATCTATACCTTTTAGGGAAGGATTTCTTTTATATTTATTCTCCTTTTAACACTCAACTGATATGATCCATATTGAAGATCAATAATAAAAAAACATTTAGCTTCTCACAATTGATAAAAAAATATCAATATTAAAAGATAATATTTATTCATGATTATAGACTTTTTGTGTTCCTAAAAACTATTTATGTGTCACATTGATCCATATTTACTCTTAAAAAATGATAGGTGAACCCCAAGGCGATTCACATGGCCCAATGGATCCCTTTTCATGATTCTCCTAGAGTTTCTTCTTTAATTACTATAACTCAATTGGGTCCATTATATATGGAGTTTTAAAATAGGTGTATCACTAGGTTTGGTTTCTATTGAAAACATAAAATCATTATTTGGAGGAATGATATTAAATTATTTAATAAAAATATCACAATATCCCATATAATAGGCACATATTCAGTGTTGAGATTCTCCCCAACAATATGAGATAATGTCCCCTTTTTAATAGAAATAAAGAACCATATAGTGGATGTAATTTCCATTATAATTTCATATTTATCATCTCACTGATAAATAATCATGTGTTGGTTTGGAATATCATGCCTAAATTACCTTATTGGATAATTGATTTGGTATTTAAATAATGAAATCCAACCATTGCCTAAGATAACATAAAATTCAACTAGAGGGGGAATAATTTTTGTATGAATAACTCTCCAAAAATTATTAATCATAGAAGAATAATATACTTGAGATATGATCATCACACTATTAAGGGTATTTACTAATATTTCAATATCCAATCATTGAGTTTATGTTGGGATTCTATTAAAAAAATACTTAGATATAATCATGTGGGTATATCTAGAATAAAATAAGATAATATTATTACTATAGTGGTTGATATGTGTGCATTTAACCGCTCCATTATTGTACCACAGTTAAAAATAATGATGTAATGAGATTTCAATTTATCACTAGGATTAAGAGTTTCATGATTCTGGTCATCATCATTGTCCATTGTATTTGAACACTAGTTACAATAATTTTCATAATAATTTCATTTTAAAAATCAGATTGTGGATGATGTATTTTTTGTATTTTTTCTCCACATTAGCTGAATTATTCTAAAAAATAAAACATTTATTTCTCCATTGATCTTTCCTTCCACACAAAGAGCATTTAATAGTCCCCCAAGGTCAATTTACTCAATGTCTCCTTCCACACTTTGAGAATAATGGAGGGCTCATATTATTCTTTCTAAGTAATTTAATATTATAATTTTCTTTCATTTCCACCAATATTTTCTTATAAAACCCGTGATATTTATGGATAACATCAGTATACATATCCACCTTGATAAAAAATATAATGATTTCTTCATAGCTATTGAAGTACCTTCTAGATAACTCCATCTAGGGAATACATTTTAGGCCACTATAGAATCAATCAATCATACATTCTGGTTAGATGATAATCCCAAAAGTTTACCTCACAAGTCTGGTAAAATTTTCCTCATATGTACTAATGGATTTATCATCCATTTTCTTTATCTCATGGAAGTAATTATCTATATTTTTATAATAAATATAAGGAAATTAATTATTGAAAAATAATCTGCTAATCTAATACCAACATATAGAGTAAATTTATTTGAGTTTTCTCTTATTCTTTATAAGAGTCCACCCTTGATCTATGAAACCTTCCAAATGATAGATAGCTAAAATATATTTTTTAAATTAAGAACACTAGATGATGGAAAATATATTTTCAGTGGTACTGATCCATTTATCACTACTAGAATATTAGTAGACCAACTAAAATATGGTGGATATTTCCTCGAGAAGTAATTAAATGAATTTTCTACCATCCTTTTCACACTTGGAAGTTCAGAATGACTCATAGATTGAGAAATTTTCATAAGCACAGAAATATGATTTTTCACTCTAGATCCTATAACATTTGGTTTTTCAAGTGTAAAATTATTGAATTGACCATCAAATTTAGTAGTAAAAGTGTTATTCTATATTCCAGCCATTTAATAAAACCAAAAACATAGAATGAGTGACAATAATCATAGTGGAAACCAATATAATCATGAAAAATAATTTTTAGTGTGTCTAAATCAAGACACCATTGAAAGGTGATGTCATGGGAGCCCTCAAATGATTAACGGGGTTTTGGGGTACGTGGGTGCAGCAGAGTGGCTGACCAAGGTCGTATCTGAAAAGAGGAAGTAAATTAAAATAATTTTTTAAAGGTATTATAAAAATAAAATATAAGAGAATAAAAAAACTAATTGAATGGATGGGGTTTTTTATCTTTTATAAAACCAGAAGAAGTTTTCTAGAAGAAGATAACATTTTTATTTATTTTTGAAATGAATTTTGATTAAAAAGGCGCAATAAGAAGATGATTTTTAGAAAAAAAATTAAAAGGTGTAATCGATCTAACTCTACCTCTTATAGAAATTATTTATAATTATTATTTAAATTAACATTCGCTTAATTATGATCCCTTAATTTGTTAAATCCTTAACCCTATGAGAATTAAATTTACCACAAAGATGAAGTGAATTTAACCCTAGGCTAACTTCAGAACATGCTATCGAAACACCTTACTTTGATTGATGTTCTATGGTTATATTATCGTCAGTGGTAAATTGAGGCACATTCATTCTCTATAAATTAGAATTAATTGAGTTTAGGGATTATATTTAAACACTAAAAATTGATCCTAAATGGTTTTGTATTATCGATTATGTTCACGCTTTCACAATTTACATAAAATATCATCCTCATGTATTTTTCTATTAATGGTTGGATTTCTTGATTAGTTTCAATTAAATTAAAAACTCAATTAATTGATCATATTATGTGAATTAAATTATATCATTTATTCTAAATAAATAAATTAATATGGATAGTGGATTATCAATTACTAAAAAACTACTCTTCCATGGCTGGTGTAGTCATCGTAGAAACGTTATGTAAGTGGAAAGCTTTAGAAAGGGTAGAAGCCAATATTGTTTCTACTCTTGAATTCCAGAACCAATATGAATATTAGTAGAAAAATAAAATTGAAAATAATAGAATAATATGAAGAGAAACTAAGAGTTTATTGAAAGCACATCTACATTACCACAAAGAAGACGAAAAGAAGAGCATTTTGGAGGAGATCATAGCTTTGTTTCCTTCCTCCTCCAATAGTGAATTTAAATGGTGTAAAACCACTTATCCTCTGCTCACAATCTCCAAATTCACTTCCCAACCCCTCCAAAAGTGAAGAAAAATAATTTATATGTTGGAGGCCATGATTAATGTGGTTTCAAGTGTGATTGAGGAATCTAGGCCAAATATTTTAATCACACTTGCACTGCCCATTTGACCTCCAAAATGCATAAAAAAGCTATTCTTACAGAATAAATATTTGTGGATAATATATTTTTCCATATCCTCTCAAAATTGGGTCCCAATACAAGCTCATATGAAGAAGTCATAACCCCAATACATAAACAATATATAATCTGGTGGGTCCAGCCTACATTCAGATTCATGGTCCATTTAGTCCAATCAAATGTACATTTTAGCCCCAATGTCTTGAACACAAGTTCTAACCCATTAGGTCAAGAAAATAGTTATAAAATTTCACTTTAAAATAATAAATATTAAAATATTTATCTTTGAAATACTACAGTGCACTACAAAGGGTAAAACTAAAATTTCAATAAAATTTTCAAATGAATGATATAAACCCAATTATTTTATAAATAAACATATTTTACACAATTTGAGGAACTTTTATCATTTATTATCAATAAAATATTCCATCAAAATTTGTTTTTTCAACTCCCCCACACTTACCCTTTTGTACCCATGGGAAAAACCTAATATCATGTATTCAAAAAATTTGTGACAAGATATGAATATTCATATTTTTCAATCCACAGTGAAAATATAGGCATAGTGAGAATTCCATAAAAAGTAAATATTAATAAATTCCAAATTCATTGTCTCAAAAATTGCGTCAAAAAAAATCCAGTGAGATTCATAACACTAACCATAGAGAAACAAGTCATGGGTCCACCATGAAACTAATTCTCTACGTGTGTGTGACCACCATTACAAGTTTTTCTCCCCACCCTTTATCTAGTATATTCAGGTAAATAAGAACATTTATTCTTAACATATTCTATTCCACCAAAACTTTTCAACATCCTTTGCAATAAAATTCTAAAACCCACTCATTTAAGTATTCATAGAAGTCAAACGATGAGATCCTGACCTAAAAATCTTCATATGTGGTACATTTATTCACTCCCCTCTTTATTGATTGTTTTTTTACTTTTTTATTTATGTTGAATTTTTTTAGAGGGCATAAAATAGTCCGATCTTAGGTTCAAAGGCATAGGTCAATCAGGCACAATGATGTAAATGATCAGAACAGAAATGAACATATGGAAATACTATGTTATAAGATAAAAAGAATTACTTACCCTAAATATACATTCAAATGGGTAAGAGAAACTCACAAGTCATGATTTTGTGAAAAATTGTGTGGAGAAATCAATGAAACCATTTACCATGAACAAATATCACAAATAATGATGTCAAAATCTAAAAGTTTTTATAATGATACAACAATTCATATAATCGATGACTTCAATTTTTATAAAAGTCAACCCTTGATGATGAAATCTTACTCATGCTTATATTTCCACCAATGAATTTTGAAAACATTCATTTTCCATATATTTCACATGATAATGTTATATGGTATTTTTTTTCTTTTTATTGATTATTTTGTTTTTGAAAATTTTAACCGAAAACAAAATAAGAAATACACATAAAACACACAAATGAAAATCGTAAACATCTACCCAAAAATGATGTACCCTCCATCACACATAAAATATTGCATAGTCCTCAATGTGATCCTATGAGATGATATATGAAAATAAAATCTATAATTTTAAATAGTAGAAATAATATAAAAGTTAAAGGGTTAGAAACAACCTGACATGCTCAAGTGATGATGGGGTCATGAAGTGTGGTGAAATCCACAACATCAGTTGAAATCCTCTCAATGTATTTCTTCAAACATTTCCTATTGACTGTAAATCTCCATCCGGTGTCCTCTTGTTTGATCTCCACTACACCATAAGGAAAAATATTAGATACAATATAAGCACTTAACCACATAGAACACAACTTACAAGGAATCATCTTCAGCCGTGAACTATAGAGCAAGACTTTCTTTCTAACATTAAATTATATTTTCTAGATCATTTTTTCATGAGATGATTTTGATCATTCCTTGTAGAGCCTTGAGTTATCATGTAAAGTTAATCAAATATCCTCAAGCTCTTGAATTTTCATCTTCTACTGAATCTCAACTTGGGCCAAATCCATGTTGCATTTCCTTATAGCCCAATAATCTCAATGCTCAACATCCACAGGGAGATGAAACAATTTCCTAAAAAAAATCTAAAATCAGTAAATACCAATGGGTGTCTTTTATGATATCCTATAATACCATAGCGCATCATCCAAGTGCTTTCTCCAATCCTTCCTATTTAGCTGCACAATTTTCTCTGAATTTTGTTTCAACTCATGATTTGAAACCTCATCCTAACCATTTATTGAGGGGGGTGGTATGGTGTTGGTGTTTTTTGTGTCACCCCATACATCCAAAGTAGGTAAGCCAAATTCCGATTGAAATAGTGTGTCCCTTGGTCACTGAATAAGGCCATCATTACTCCAAACCATCAAAAAATCTTTTCTTTGACCAAGTCTGCAACAACATGAGAATCATTAGTCTTTGTGGCCTTAGCCTCCAACCATTTTCTTACATAATAAATTTCAACCAAAATATAATAGAAAACAAATAGACTAGGAAAATGACCCATAAATTTAATGCCCCATACATAAAAAATCTCACCGAATAGTATGGGTTGTTGGGGAATCTCATGTCTTCTAGAAATTTTCCCAGTGTGTTGGCAATGAGAGCATGACTTACAAACCATATGGGCATCATGGAATACGCTAGGCCAATATTAACCAGTGTCTATGTTATTCTTAGCTTTCTGTTGGGTTCCAAAGTGTCCACCACAAGCAGGTGTATGATAGAATTTCAGAACAAACTCAAACTCATGTCATTAACACACATCCTAATAACTTGATCAATACTCATGCACCAAAGGTAGGGGTCATCCCACACAAAAAACTAGACTCACTCTTTCATTTTTGGACATGGTGTTTCTTAAAATTTATAGGGATTTAAGCGTAAAAAGGTAGTTAACTAAATCAGTATACCAAGGATGCGTACCTGAGTTGGAATAAAGAAGCTCATTGGGGAAAGTGTCCCGAAGTGGTACCTGGTCCAAGTTGTCATCCTCTAGTGTGTGTGTAAGCCTACTCATGTGGTCTACCACCATATTTTCTGACCCCTTCTTGTACTTTATCTCAATATAAAATTCCTAAAGAAAGAGAATCCATCAGTTTATCTAGGGATTTGCATCCGGCTTCTTCAATAGGTACCTCACTGCTACATAGTCAGAAAAAAGAACTACTTTTGAGCCCAATAAATATGAACAGAATTTATTTAATGAAAATATGACATCCAGAAACTTATTTTCTATGGTTGGGTAGTTTTATTGGTCTGAATCCAGTGTCCTCAATGCATAGGAAATCACATGTGAACGTCCCTCCACCATCTGAAATAAGACAACCCCAACTGCAAAGTTGGAGGCATCAAACATAAGCTCAAAAGGAAGCCCTCATTGTTGAGGCTGTATGATAGGTGGAGTGGTCAGATGCTATTTTAGCTCATCAAAGTAATTTATAAAAGAAACATCAAACAAAAAATTAGGATCCTTTTGATGTAATCATGACATTGGAAGAGCAGTCTTACTAAAATCATTGATGAAGGGACAATAAAATCCATCATTCCCTAGAAAATATCTATCATCATGCACACATGAAGGATAGGGTAAGGATGAAATAATATCTACCATAGATCTATCAACCTCTATCCCATGATTTGACACTACATGCCCTAATACAATACCATGCTCTACCATAAAATGAAACTTTTCAAAGTTTAAGACTATATTATTCTCAATAAAACGATTCAACACCTTTCCCAAACAAGAGATACAATCATCAAATGAAGATCCATACACTATAAAATAATCCATGAATACCTCTATGAAGGTCTCAGTAAAATTATAAAAAATACTCACCATGTATCTTTAGAAGGAACTTGGGGCATCGAAATGTCCAAATGGCATCCTACGGTAGGAAAATGTGACGAAGGGATAGGTGAATGTACTTTTATCATGATCCTACAGAGTAATAGGAACCTAAAAATATCAAGAAAATTCATCTATGAAAAAAACAATGTGTCTTCCCATCTGGTCTCTCAAGCATCAGATCAATAAGTGGAAGGGGAAATGGTCATTGTGAGTAGATTGATTTAGTTTCTTATAATCAATACACACACGCCAACTGTTTTTTTACCCTCATTAGAATTAACACATCTTTATAATTTTTAATAACAATAACACCACTTTTCGTAGGCACAACCAGAATAGGACTCATCCACTAGGAATATGAAATGGTATAGATTATTCCTACCTTAAGCAATTTTTTAGCCCTTTTTTTAAAAACATCCAAAAGGGTTGGATTGAGTCTTCTTTGTGGCTGCCTAACCGGTTTTGCCTCATCCTCCAAAAGAATACTATGCATGAAAATGGAGGGACTAATACCTAATATGTCAGCCAAGGTCCACCCTATTTCCCTAATGTTATCCCTCAAAAGATGAAAAATATTTTCATCAAGTTAAAAAGAAATATTATTAGAAATTATAACCAGTAATCTCTCTCCACATAACAAGTATGAGTATTTGAGATTAGGGGTAAATGGCTTGATTTCCAATGAAGGTAGGTGATGTACGGATAGAGAAATTGACTGAACTAAAATATGTGCACAAAAGCATCAGTATCAGAGCATACATCATCAAAATCAGAGAATAAAGCATCAAATCCATCATCATACTCAATATCCATGTCATAATCAGAGTTATCAAGATCAAAATGAAAATATGAGTCCATTTGAAAATCAAATCAAATAGAGACTTTTTCATTATAAATGGGGGTGGAAGTGCTCTTAAACATCAAACTAGAACCAATACTCATGATAACCCTAAGAATAGGAGAATCAAATTACATGGGGTTTTTATTTGGTGGTTCAAAATGGGAGATAACAAATATAGAATATTCCTCTGTGGGGTGCATCATGGAGACCATAATATTAAATATCACTACTTCATCCCCAAACTCTAGGGAAAGTGTACCATCATTGACATTTAGAATAGTTTTTCCAGTTTTGAGGAAGGGTATACCTATGATAATGGTGGAATGAGAACTTTCATGATCTTCATCCATCTTAAGCACGTTAAAATCTAATGGAATGATAGTGTCACTTACCTAGACATATACATCCCCAAAGACTGCCGTTGGATATTCTATAGCTCTATTCTCCAACTATACCACTACTATCATCAGTTTCAACTCACTATCCTATAAAGAAGAGAATACAGAGTGAACCGAAGCTCCTAAATCACAAAAAGCGTTATAAAATTTTAAATCCCATATGGTGCATGGGATGGTGAATTTCCCTGGATCCTTGCACTTTGTTGGCATTGATAAAGTTGGTGTAATGAGTGCTGACACATTCTTTCCATGATTTTTCCTCTCATCTTCCTTCATCCATCTTCTATTAGTACAGAGTTCCTTTATGAGTTTCTCATACCTTGGTATTTTCATGATTTATTTAAGTAGAGGGATGTTGATCTCCACACGCTTGAATGTATCCAAAAATTCATTTTTTTGCATAGCCTGTTCAGCCATGTTCTTGGTTTGTATTACCATTTTTGGAAAGGAAAGGGTTTTATGAAGAACATAATTAATATTTTTCATACCTTTATCTTTCTCCTTGGGATTCCCATTAATTGGTTTTGAATGGGCATTTTCTAGACTTCAGGTGAATACTGATGGAATGATAGGTGTAGATATATCAGTTTTTTTCTTCCCACTTCTCAATGTGATGGCACTGAAATTCCCCATGGGATTTGGAGATTGTTGGGAAGAATGATTTTTGGAGTTCATACTTTCCAGTTCATGGAGGGAAATGGAAATCTAGCGCATTTGTGTCTTAAACTCCCTCAAATATGAACCACGACTCTTCAAATAATTCTTTTGATTAAGAAAAATTTGTTTCAAACAGTCATCAATATTAGAATATACCTTGGGTGGTGGGTTCCCTTGTTGTTGGTTTGTTGTTTTTTGGGATTCAAATCTCTTTTGGGGTTGTTGGAAACCCTAATGTTAAGGTGGTGGCTATTGGAACTTTTTTTGAAAAGGGGGTCTTTATTGTTATCCAGGGCCATATCTCATTTCTGATTGATCCTTCCACCCATGGTTGTATGTGGGAGAAAAGGAATCAAACTTCCTTTGGAGATATGGTGGTTGTTGCTGCTGATATGGTCTTCCAGGAATGATAGCTGCACAATCTTCTATTTCTTGTAGTTAAGGGGAAACAGTCAGTTGGGTGGTCTATTTCAGAGAAAATGCCACATGGCCTCATAGGAGTGGGTTGGGATGTTTTTTGACCCAAAGTAATTTGCCTCACCAAATTGGTCAATTCTTCTAATATTTTTTCAATTAAATGACTATCAAGAGAATAATAACTTAACTGATGTACTCCCCTAAGATGAGTTGTACATCAATCTATAAATTGTTGGGAGTTTTGGGCCATCATTTCAATTAATGCATGTGCAAATTATGGTGCCATGTCCACCAATGCTGCTGCAGATGCGGAATCCACCATGATTCTCACCAAAGGTGTGAGTACTTAATAGAAGAATTGGATGAGGAGTTTCTCACTGATTTGGTGATGTGACAGCTTGCACAAAACTTCTTGAATCGATCCCAGTACTCATACATTGACCCCCTTGGGCTTGATTGATCCCTGATACCTCCTTTAAAATGGATGCGGTCCTTGATTATGGAAAACTTCTCTACACTAAAAGAGGTTTTAAATAATTACAACAAGTTACATCTTCAGGTAGTATATAATACATCCATTATTTTATATCTCCATCAAGTGAGAATGAGAATACTCTTAGTTTGATTTGATCTTCAGAAAAATATCTTGGTTTTAAGGTTGAGAAAACCAAATTAAATTCTTTAATGTGGTTATTGGGATCCACAATAGAGAGGCCTAGAAATTTTGGAAGTAGGTGAATTAACGTAGATTTCAGGTTAATGTCGGATTCGAGATTTGGGTATACAATGGAACTTGGTTAATAAATAATATCCACTAAATCCAATTATTGAATGGTTTTATTAAGTTTGTTTCCATTATTTTCAGACATTTTTTCTTGTTTTATGGTTTAATTTTAATTGCTTCAAATTTCAATGTTCCAATATTGGAGTAATTCTCCAACTGTTTGAATGTTGAAACTTCCCATAGACTGAGAATGTCCGATTCGAGCTATAAGGTTGCATTCAATCTCAGGATGAAGATCTAAAATATTGTCGGGATTATATCATGTCATAAATCAAAAAATGAAAATAAGAAAAGTGGACCATAATAAAATAAAAATGTTAATTTTGAGTTTATGGTCAAAAAAGAAGAAGATGAAAATAATTAGAGGAAGAAAAAATTCATATTGGGTAAGGAAGGAATAAATAGGAGAAGAGAATAAAATAAATACCTATAATTGGTTGAAATAATTACTTAACTCCCTAGAAATGGTGAAAATTTGAAAGGCGCTGTCATGGGTACTCTCAAATGATTAATGGTTTTTTGGGGTACTTGGGTGCAACAATCTGGCGGACCAAGGGCTTATCTCAAAAGAGGAAGTATGTTAAAACAACTTCTTAAAGGTACTATAAAAATAAAATAAAATAGAATAAAAACAATACATAAATTTATGTGGGGTTGTTTATCATTTATAAAACTAGAGAAGGTTTAGTGGAAGAAGATTTCATTTTTTGTTTTTCATTTTGAAATGATGTTCGATTAAAAATATGCAATAAGAAGATGTTTTTTCAATAATAATCCAGGGTTTTTCCTTTTAAAAAAAATAATTAACTTTACCACAATGATGTAGTGAATTTTACCCTAGGCTATCTTCAGAACAAGAAATCGCAACACCTTACATTGATTGATGTTATAAGGTTAGATTATCGTAATTAGTAAAATAAGGCACATTTACACTCTGGAAATTAGAACTAATTTAGTTTAGGTATTATATTGAACTCTAAAAATTGATCCCATATTGTTTTGTATTAACAATTATGTTCACAATCTCACAATTTACACAAAATCTCATCCTCATGTCTTTTTGTGTTAATTTTCAAATTGCTTACATTGATTCAATTAAAATAAAAACTAAATTTATTGATCATATTAAGTAAATTAAATTATATCAGTTATTTAAAATAAATGAATGAATAAGGATAGAGGTCGATCGATTACTAAAAAAACTACTCTTCCAAGGGTGGTGTAGTCATCGTAGAAAAGTTATGCAAGTGCAATGGTTTTGAAAGGGTATAACACAATCTTGTTTCTACTCTTGAATTCTAAACCCAAGAGGAAGAATAAGAGAATAAAATTTAAAATAATAAAAGTATTTGAAGAGAAACTAAGTGTTTATTGAAAGCACAAAAACATTACAATAAAGAATAGGAAAAGAAGGGCATTTTGGAGGAGATCCTAGCTTGGTAGCTTCCCTCCCCCAATTGTGAATTTAAATGGTGTAGAACCACTTATCCTATACTCCCAATATTCTAATGCACGTACAACCCCTAAAAATGATAAAAATACTAATTTATAGAGTGGAGGGAGGCTAGGTTTAAATAGGTTTCAAGTGTGAATGGGGAATATTGGTGAAATATTTTAATTCATATTACACCGCCCATTTTTCCTCCAATACGCGTGAGACAACTATTTTTTCAGAATAATTATTTGTGAATAATTTGGTCGGGGATCACCTCTCAATATTTGGGCCCAATCCAAGTGAGGATGAATAATTTATCGCTAAAATACAAAACCAATATCCAATCAAAAGGGTCTAACCCACATTTGACTTCATGGTCTATTTAGTCCAACCATATGTACATTTTAGCTCCAATGTCCTGAAATAACATTGTATCTCATTAGGTTAGGAACAAACTTACAAAATTTAAAATTCAAATAATATATATTAAAAAATTTATCTTTGAAATACTATCGTTCACTATAAAGGGTAAAATTGGAATTTCTGTTAAATTTTCAAATGAATGATCTAATCCCAAATATATTATGAATAAACTTATTTTAAACAATGTAACGATATTTTATCATTTATTATCAATAAATATTCAATACAAATGTGTTTTATCAACTCCCCCACACTTACCCTTTTGCACTCCTGGGAAAAACCTCATATCATGTATTGGAAAAAATTGTGACAAGATATGCATATTCATATTTCTCAATACATAGTGAAAATATAGGAAGAGTAAAAATCCCATAAAGAGTCAATATCAATAAATTTTATAGTCATTGTCTCATAAATTTTGTCAAAACAAAATTCAGTGAGATTCACAACACTAATCATAGCGAAACAAGTCATGGGTCTACCATGCCATTAATTTTCCATGTGTGTGTGTGACAACAATTCCTATGTTTTCTCTCCACCCTTTATCTAGTATATTCTGGTCAATAAAAACATTTCATCCAACCTGGTTCTATTCCACCGAACCTGTTCAACATCCTTTACAATAAATTTCAAAACCCTCTCATTTAAGCATTCCCAAAAGTCAAACCATGAGCTCCCAACCTAAATATCCTTATATGATGTACATTTCTTCATTCACCTCTTTGGTGGTTGTTTTTTTTTAATTTTGTATTTTTTTTGAATTTTTTAGGGGGAATACAATAGTCAGATACTAGGTGCACACACATAGACAAATCAGGTACAGTTATGGAAATGATCGGAAGAGAAATGAACATATGGAATGACCATGTTATATGCTAAAAATAATTATTTACCCTAAATATACATTAAATTGGGTAATAGAAATAGACAAGTCACAATTGTGTAAAAAATTGTGTGGAGAAATCATTGACACAATTTACCATGAACAAATATCACAAATAATGATGTAATAATCTAAAAGGATTTATAAATACTCAACCATTCATATAATTGATGACTTAAATTTTTATAAAAGTAATACCTTGATGATGAAATCTTATTCATTCTTATATTTCTACCAATGAATTTTTTAAAACATTCATTTTCCATATTTTCTACATGAGAATGTTACAAGATATATTAGTTTTTTTTATTGATTTTATTTTGTTTTTTGAGTTTTGTTTGTTGTTTTATTTTTGTAAATTTTAACCCAAAACTTATTATAAAATACACATAAAACACAAAAATTAAAATCCTAAATATCTACCCCATAATGTTGTCCCCTCCCCTGCACATAAATGTTTTTCATTGTCCTCAATGTGAACCTATGAGATGATATATGCACATGAAATGTATAATTTTAAATATGACAAATAATATAAAAGTGGAAGGGTTAGGAACAAATTGATATGCTCAACTGATGATGGGGTCATGCTATGTGATGAAATCCACTACATCGGTTGGAATCCCTTTGATGTATTTCTTCAAAATTTGCTCGTTGACTATAAAGATCCTTCCAGTGTACTCTTCTGCAATCTCCACTGCACCATAATAAAAAACATTAGATACAATATATGGTCCTAACCACATGGAACACAACTTACCAGGCATCAGATTCAGTCATGAACTATAGAGAAATAATTTCTATCCAACTTGAAATTCTCTTTTCTGGACCATTTTGTCATGAACTTCTTTTGATCTTTCCATATAGAGCCTTGATTTCTCATATGAAGATAATTGAATCTCCTCAAGCTCTTGAATTTGTAGCTTCCACTGAATTAAAACTCGGGCCAAATTCATGTTTCATTTCATTATAGCCCAATAAGCCTGATGCTCAACATCCATGGGGAGATGACATGCTTTCCCAAAAAAATTCAAAATGGGGACATACAATGGGTATCTTGTATGCTGTCTTATAAGCCCATAGTGCATCATCTAAGTGCTTGCTCCAATTCTTCCTATTTGGCTGCACAGTTTTCTCCAAAATTTGATTCAAATAACGATTTAAAACCTCATCCTGACCATTTGTTTGGGGGTGGTATGGTGTTGATGATTTCTATGTCACCACATACTTCCGAATCAAGAAATCCAAATTTAGTTTGAAGAAGAATGTCCCTTGGTCACTGATGATGGCCTTCGGTATTCCAAACCTGTAATTTTTTTTTCTTTGATGAATTCCACAATAACATGAGAATTATTAGTCCTGGTTTCCTTAGCCTCCACCATTTTCTCACATAATAAATGGAAAAAAATATAAAGGAAACCAAATGAACAAGGAAAAGTACCCATAAAATAAGTTTCCCATACATTAAAAATATCATAGAATAGTATAGGTTGTTGGGGAATCTCATGTCTCTTAGACATGTTTCCAATGTGTTGGCAATGAGAGCATGACTTAAAAAAATCATGGGCATCATGGAATAAGCTAGGCCAATCTAATACAAAGCCTAATACGTTACTAGCCATCTGTTGGGGTCCAACGTGTCCACCACTAGAAAGTGTATGATAGAATTGAAGAACAGACTCAAACTAATGATTAGGAACACACCTCTTAATATCTTGATCACAAAACATGCGCCAGAGGTAGGGGGCATCCCACACATAAAACCTTGACTCACTCTTTAATATTTGGGCTTGATGTTTCTTTAAATTTATAGGGATATCAAAGGAAACAAAGTAGTTAACTAAATCAGCATACCAAGGATGCGTATCTGAGATGGAATACCGATGCTCATCGGGGATAGTGCCCGAAAGTGGTACTTGGTCCATGTTATCATCCTCTAGTGTGTGAGTAAGCCTACTCATGTGGTCCACCACCATGTTTTTTGACCCCTTTTTATCCTATATCTAAATATCAAATTCTTTAAGAAGGAGAATCAATCAGATAAGCCTGGGCTTTGCATTTGACTTATTCAATAGGTACCTCTGAGATGCATTGTAAAATGAACTACTTTAGAGCCCAATAAATTTGAACAGAAGTTATCTAAACCAAATATAATGGAAAGAAACTCCTTTTTTATGGTTGTGTAGTTTGATTGGTTTGAATCCAATGTCCTCGATGCATAGACAATCACATGTGAACATCCCTTCACCCTCTGAGATAAGATTACTCCAACTATGAATTTGGAGGCATCACACATAAGCTCAAAAGGATGCTCCCACTGTGGAGGCTGTATGATTAGTGGACTGGTCAGATGCCATTTCATCTAATCAAAGGAATTCATTCATTAAACATGAAACACAAAATCAAAATCCTTTTGAAGTAATCATGACATTGGAAGAGAAATCTTACTAAAATCTTTGATGAAGCGCTGATAAAATCTTGCATGCCCTAGAAAGGATCTAACATCATGCACACATGAAGGATAGGGTAAGGATAAAATAAAATCTACCTTAGATCTAGCAACATATATCCCATGTTTTGACACTACATGACCTAATATAATTCCATTAGCTACCATAAAATGACACTTTTCAATGTTCAAGACCAGATTTGTTTCAATACAATGATTCAACACCTTTCCTGAACTAGAGATACAATAATCAAATAATGACCCTACACTGTAAAATCATCCATGAATACATCAAAGAAGGCATCAACAAAATCATAAAATATACTCAACCTACTTCTCTAGAGGGTACCTAGGGCATTGTAAAGTCCAACTGGAATCCTCTGGTAGAAAAATATGCCAAAGAGACATGTGGATGTAGTTTTATCATGATCTTCTGGAGCAATAGGATCCTAAAAATATCTGGAAAATCCATCCAAGAAACAATAATGTGTCCTCCCAACTTTTCTCTCAATCATTTGATCAATGAATGGAAGGGGGGAACAGTCCTCACAAGTAGATTGAATTAGTTTTCTGTAATCAATACACACACACCAACTGTTTTGCACCCTAGAATTAACTCATCTTTCTCATTTTTAATAACAGTAACACCAATTTTCTTAGGCACAACCTGAATAGGACTCACCGACTGGGAATCTAAAATACGATAGATTATACTTGCCTCAAGAAATTTTTAATCTTCTTTTTTAAAAACATCCAGAAGGGTTGGATTGAGTCTCCTTTGTGGCTGCCTAACCAATTTAGCCCCATCCTCAAAAATCATCTTATGCATGAAATTGGAGGGGATAATACTTGATATGTTAGCCAAGGTCCACCCAATTTCACTGATATTCTCCCCCAAACGATTGAAAATCTTTTATTCATGTTCAAAAGGTAGATTATTAGCAATTATAACTGGTAATCTCTCTCCACATATCATGTATGTGTATTTGAGATTAGGTGGAAATGGATTGAGTTCCAATGAAGGTGGGTGATGTATAGTTGGAGAAATTTAAGGAACTAAAATATGTTCACAAAGAGCATCAGTATCAGAATATAAATCCTGAAAATCAGAGAATAAGGCATCAAATCCATCAGTATAGTCAATATCCATTCCATAATCTGATTTCTCACGATCAAAATCAGAATATGAATATATCTCAAAATCAAATATAATATATTATTTTTTTTATTATAAATGGGTGTGTAACTACTTTTAGACATAAAAATAGAACCTATATTCATGATCTCCCAAAGAACAGGAAAATTAAATTCCATGGGGTTTTGATTTGGTTGTCAAAATGGGAGATAAAAATTGTAGAATGGTCCTCTAAGGGGTAATTTATGGATTCCATAATATTAAATATCACATATTCATCCCCAAACTCCATGTAAAACGTACCCTCAATGACATTTATGATAGTTTTTTCAGTTTTGAGGAAGGGACTACCTAAGATAATGGGTTCATGAGAACTTACCTGATCGTCCTCCATGTTAAGAACATAGAAATATGGTGGAAATGTCTTATCTCTTACCTTGACAAGTACATCCTCAAGGACTCCAGCTGGATATGTTGTAGCTCTATTAGCCAACTATCTCACAACTCTCATCAGTTTCAACTCACCAACATGTAAAGAAGAGAATACAGAGTGAGGCCTTAAATTGATGGAACCTCCTAAATCAAAAAGAGCATCTGATTAGTGTAACTCCCATATGGTGGATGGGATGGTGAATGTTACTGGATCCTTCCACTTTTTTGGCATTTATAGAGATGGTGTAATGAGTGCTGACACATTCTTTACAAGATTTATCCTCTCATTTCCATTGATCCCTCTTCTATTGGTACAACATTCCTTTAAGAATTTCACATACCATCAGATTTTCTTGATGGCTTCCAGTAGATGGTTGTTGATCTCCACATGCTTGAATGTATCCAAAACATCTTTTTTATCTACTCCTCCACCATCTTCTGGGTTTATACGACCCTATTTGGAATGGGAAGGGGTTTAGGAGTAACATCATTAATCTTTTTCTTACCTTTATCTTTCTCCTTGTCTTGCTCATTATCTGGTTTTGAATGGAGCTTTTCTTGAGTTGAGGTGAATCTTAGGGGAATGATAGGTGAAGAAATGTCTATTTTTTCTTCCCACTTCTTAATGTGAGGGAATTGACATTCCCCTTGGGATTTTCAGTAGGTTGGAAAGGAAGGATTCTGAAGTTCTTACTTATCCGTTCATGGAGGGCAGTGGAAATCTATCTCATTTGTGTCTTCAACTCCCTCAGCTCCGACCCATGACTATTCAGTTTATTCTATTGATTAAGAATATTTTTCTTCAAAAGGTCAGCCGTATTAGAATGTAACTTGAGTGAGGGATTACATTGTTGTTTGCTTGTTGATGCTTGGGCTTCAAATATTCTTTGGAGTTGTTGGAAACCCTACTAGTAAGGCTAAGACTGCAGGAAGATTTGTTGAAAAGGGAACCTTTGTTGTTGTCTAGGGCCATAACTCATGTTTGATTGATCCTTCCATCTTAGATTATATGTTGGAGAAAATAAATCAATCATATTTTGGTTATATGGTTATTGTTGTTGCTGATATGGACTCTCAGAAAACACTTGAAAGGCACGGCCGATTGTCGCCTATCGACCGGTCAAAGTTCTGGTGCTCTGCTAATGTGTATAGCAGCACTCGGGTCGAATCCTCGGAGATGGTACTTCGTAATAGTCGATTGTTTTTAGTTGATTGTATTTTGATTGGGGGGTTTGTTTGCAGAGCTTAATTGAAATGTTTAATGATTAATGTTTAATTTAACAAGTTGATAAATATTGGGGTGAGTTCATCATTGGGGAGTTAAGCATGTGATATCCTTGAGCCTTACTTTGTATTACATTAAATTAACACTCATGTCATAAGTTGATGTTGATTGGAATTCCTAAGTGTGAAGGATTTAATACAAGCCTTAACATAACTTAGGGTTCTAATCTCAATCAAAACTTATTTATGGTAGTGTATTTATGGTTCCAATAATCCATGGAAACCACTCGTTAAACAAAACATATCATTAATCCATGACATATTGAGTTTAACATACACAATATTAATTTAAAGAATACTCATCGAGCAAAACTCTCAATCACTTAATATCCCCGAATTATAACTCACCCCAATGAGAGATTTACTCACCCATTTGGATGTTTAATATTCTGGTTAAAATAATTATGATGATAAATTAATAATAGAAGGAAAAGAAAGGGATTAGAAAAGAGTGGTACGTTGACACACACACACGAACGATGATGATAATTAAAAACGGATTTTCGATTGAATGAGGAAGAAAAAGAAGGGAAGGGGATTCAACTGAATTTGAACTATTTTAAGAACAGAAATATTAAACTACAGAAGGTGGATGATAATAAGAGATATTGAAGAAGTAACTTGCATTAAAACAGAATTACAAAGAAAGAGAATTACAAAATTACAAAAATGAAGAACACAAAAGTAAGTGAAATCAAAGAGAGGAGGAAAGGTCTCTCAAGTGAAAAATTGAGTATGTAAGGTCCTCCCAAGCCATTGGCAAAGCTTTGGTCGTGCCAATATGATCTCTTATCTTCTGAAATGCCAACCCCTCTCAAGGAGAAAAGGGGAGAGTATTTATAGCCCAAGGAGTGGACTGTTTGCATTCCCAATCTGTCCCTCCACTTTCATCGCCAATTTGGAAATACAGACAGCCGAATCTTCAAATATCTCCTTCTTCAAAGTTGTAGACAATAATGTTGGCAGACTACTCACAAAAGTTTGAGTCATTTGGACGTAAGGATAAAAAGTTATGGCCGGTTTCATAACCAAACTTAAACTGTCCATTTCAATCCAGACTTTTTGAAGTCCATAATGTGAAAGGGTTTTTGAATATTAATATGCCTTAATATCCGAATGGTTTCTTCAACAATGTCGGCCGCCTATAGCTCCTCTTTCACACTGAAAAATCTCAGCTCCCTTGGATGCTTAAATCAGGATATATGTCATGAATACTATAATTATTTTAATTCTCGTCCAGATTGGTGGGCTGGACTTCAAATATTTATTTGGGCCCCTTGTACTTAGATTTGGTACTTGAAATTTTTATCCAAGATGCAATGTAGTGTCCCCCGAATTATGGTGGAGAGTTAATGTTTTTGGACTTCTGTATTGATCCCAGTAAATCAATCGTCACGGCTGGTCCAGTTTGTTCACAGATTCTTTGGTCTTGTTTGTGAGGACCATATGACCCTTCAAATGGCATAATTGGATCATGGTTCCTCATAATGAAATGTTGTATATTGAAAGGATAATCCTACAAAACAATAACCACACAATTTGGATCAGTATAGTGATAGTTATAAGTAAAACATTAAACTGACTCAATTTGACTACTTCTAAAAATGCTCAAATATTATACTTAATATTAAAACATTAATATTTCACACAAATTATGCACATTTCATATAAAATAAGTAAAGGGAGAATATAATAAGTCATGAAAATATTAATTACATCAACTCCCCCACACTTAGATTTGCGCGTGTCCTCATGTGCAACAAATATAAAAACATGACAGAATCATTTTCACTCACCAACAAATATTAAAATTTTGTTTTCTCCAATCAGGAGAGGTTTAGAATATTTCACTCATCCATTTTGAATTCCATCACAAATTTGGTTCACAATAATGCATCAAAAACAATTCATTTTTTCATGCTCAAGGTTTGAATTAGAAAATGTAGGCACTCAAAACTTACTCCTCTCAAGATGATAAAAATGTATTTTAGGAGGTTCACTCATTCACCAACAAAAAGTGAAAATCAAGAGTTTGTAAGAGCTCTCAGCTTCCATTCCCAAATATAATGTGTACAAGAATCAAGAGGTCTTTTAAGGGGTTTTTCAGTGGCTATGGGACGGTAGGTATATAATGTCCAAAGGAAAAGAGGGGTTAAAAACACCAACATGGAAAAATCAATGCACATTTTTTTTGAAATTTGTTTTGAAAGGAAATAGAAACACATATTTACAAGGGCATGAATGTGTGATGAATGAAAAGTGAGGGAGATAGAAAATGGAATAGGGTGAGATAATGGAATATGTACAACATGGAAGACTTCCAATAATGACACAATACAAAGTAAGGCTCAAGGATATCAAGGTTCCGGTGCTCTGCTAATGTGTATAGCAGCACTCGGGTCGAATCCTCGGCGATGGTACTTCGTAATAGTCGATTGTTTTTTGTTGACTGTATTTTGATTGGGGGGGTTTGTTTGCAGAGCTTAATTGAAATGTTTAATGAATGATGTTTAATTTAACAATTTGATAAAGATTGGGGTGAGTTCATCATTAGGTTAGTTAAGCTTGTGATATCCTTGAGCTTTGCTTTATATTGCATTTAAATTAACACCCATGACACAAGATGATGTTGATTAGAATTCCTAAGTGTTAAGGCTTTAATCCAAGCCTTAAATTAACTTAGGGTTCTAATCTTGATCAAATATTGTTTATGGTAGTGTATTTATGGTTCCAAAAATCCATGGAAACCACACGTTAAACAAATCAAGTCATTAATCCATGACATGCTAAGTCCAACATACACAATGTTAATTCAATGAATACTCATCGAGCAAAAGCTCTCAATCGCTTAACATACCTAAATTAAAACTCACCCCAATGAGAAATTTACTCAGCCATTATGATGTTTATTAATCTGGTAATATATGTTTATGGTGATGAATTATAAAGAGAAGAAAAAGAAAGGGACAAGATAAGAGTAAGGTGCCGAACACACACACGAAATATTTTGAGAATCAAAAATGGAATTTCGATTGAATGAGGAAGAAAGATAAGGTACTGTAATTTAAAATGATTCAAATTATTTTAAGACCATGAATATTATACTATAGAAGGTGGAGGAGAATAAGAGATATTGAAGAAGAAACTTTCATTAAAACAGAATTACAAAATAAAGGACTTACAAAATTACAAAAATGAAGAACACAAAAGTAAGTGAAAACAAAGAGAGGAGGAAAGGTCTCTCAAGTGAAAACATGAGTATGTAAGGTCCTCCCAAGCCTTTGGAAAAGCTTTGGTCGTGACAATATGATCTCCTCTCTTCTGAAATGCCAACCCCTCTCAAGGAGATAAGGGGAGAGTATTTATAGCCCAAGGAGTGGACTGTTTGCATTCCCAATCTGTCCCTCCACTTGCATCGCCAATTTGGCTATACAGACAGCCGAATCGTCAAATATCCCCTTCTTAAAAGTCGTATCAAATAATTTTTTCCGACTACTATCAAAATTTGGAGTCATTTGGACGTAATTATAAAAATTTATAGGTGGTTGAATAAAAAAACTTAAACTGTCCATTTCAATCCATTCTTTTTGAAGTCCATAATGTGAAATGGTTTTTGAATATTAATATTCCTTCAAATCCGAATGGTTTCTTCAACAAAGTAGGCCACCTATATCCCCTCTTTCACACTGAAAAATCTCAGCTCTCTTGGATGCTTACATCAAGAGATATGTCACGCATACTATACTGATTTTAATTCTCGGACAGAATGGTGGGCTGGACTTCAAAGCATATGTTGGGCCCCTTTTAATTGGATTAGGGCCTTGAAATTTTTATCCAAGATGACATGTAGTGTCCCCAGAATTATGGTGGAGAGTTAAGGTTCTTTGACTTCTGGATTGAACCCAGTAAATCAATCTTCAAGGCTTGTTCAGTTTGTTCACAGATTCTTTGGTCTTGTTTGTGAGGACCATATGACCCTTCAAATGGTAGAATTGGATCATGGTGCCTTCTAATGAAATGTTGTATATTGAAAGGAGAATCCTAAAAAATAAGAACCACACAATTTGGATCAGTATATTGATAGTTATAATTAAAACATTAAACTGACTCAATTTGACTACTTCTAAAAATGCTCAAATATTATACTTAATATTAAAACATTAATATTTCACACAAATTATGCACATTTTATATAAAATAAGTAAAGGGGGAATATAATAAGTCATGAAAATATTAATAACACCAACTCCCCCACACTTATATTTGTCCGTGTCCTCATGTGCAACAAATATAAAAACATGACAAAACCATTTTCACTCACCAACAAATATTAAAATTTTGTTTTCTCCAATTAGGGGAGGTTTAGACTATTTCACTCATCCATATTGAATTCCATCACAAATTTGGTTCACAATAATGCATCAGAAACAATTCATTTTTTCATGTTCAAGGTTTGAATTGGAAAATGTAGGCACTCAAAACTTACTCATCTCAAGATGATAAAAATGTATTTTAAGAGGTTCACTCATTCACCAACAAAAAGTGAAAATCGAGAGTTTGTAAGAGCTCTCAGCTTCCATTCCCAAATCTAATGTGTACAAGAATCAAGAGGTATTTTAAGGGGTTTTTCATTGGCTATGGGATGATAGGTATATAATTTCCAAAGGAAAAGAGGGGTTAAAAACACCAACATGGAAAAATCAATGCACATTTTTTGAAATTTGATTTGAAAAGAAATAAAAACACATATTTACAAGGGAATGAATGTGTGATGAATGAAAAGTGAGGGAGATAGAAAATGGAATAGGGTGAAATGATGGAATATGTACAACATGGAAGACTTCCAATAATGACACAATACAAGATGATTCAAGTGTTCTCTTTTTTTTTCTTTTTTTTCTCTTTTTTTCGAAAGTTGTGCTTGAAACAAGTCTCATAGTCATCTCCCAACCCATGTTTGATCTTCTCATGGAACTAATTTTAGTAGTTATAACACGATCAATGGTTGATGATGAATGATTTTTGACCCACCCAAGACACAACCCATTCCTTTTTTTTCATTTTTTTTAATATAATTTTTTTCATTTTTTTGAACACTTTTCAATGACTTTTGTACAAATGAAAATTACACATATACACCCCAAATCTCAAAGAATTACAACCTCTCCCCCACACTTGAATGGATGCTTTCCCTCAAGCATATGATGACACATTGAAAATCAATGAAAGTACGCCCAAAAATGAAGTCCATTCCCCCCACACTTAAATTTCAATAAATTGTACAATGAAAATACATGAAGATGTTGGCTGGGACAAGGTATTAGGCTTGTAATGTGGCTATCAAAAGAAAGGTTTTCATAGGCTCAATGGGGCTTTCAAAAGTACGATCAATGTAAGGGTAACGGTAGGCTATTTGGCTATTCTGATTCTCATGTGGCTTAGAAAATGCCTCTATCATATTAATGCACACAAAAGATGGAAATTCATCTCGAAGGTCCACAAACTCAAGACTCACAATCAGTGGTGAAGAAACACAATGAAAAAGATGTCCATAGATGACCTTGGCATGAAGGCTAATGTTATTCCGCACGGTAGGGGGGAATCATTTTCCACCAAAAATTGTTCATTCAAAATGTTTGTTATTGACACAAAATTGTTTACCCAAGTTTGAGATAAAAATTCAATATATTGGAGTTTAAAACAAGCCTTCGGACTCCCCAAAATGGTTGGACAAAATTTCAATATTGGATGATGAGTAATTATGACACCCCTTTTTTTGTTAATTTTCATTTTTTTTAAATATTTTTAAATTTTTTTATTTTTAATGAAACATCCACACAAAAGAGAAAATAGAAAAAAAACGTTTGTGGAAGAATGTTGTAAAAAAATGAGAGGGAGAGAGGAAGAAGAAAAAATAGAGAGAATAAGAGAGGGAAGAGAGATTGAGGAGAGAGAGTTAAAGGGAAAGAGGTGCCCCCTGGTTTGGATTTGGCGGGTCTCCATCCAATGGTGGTTCTATTGAAGTGGATGGGGTTTCGATGGAAGTCGACGTGGTTCCTGGATTGTGAGACCTCTCATGGTGATGCTTTAACCGATGTCCGTTAAATGTGAATGTCCTTTTGGAAGAGGGGTCTTGGACTTGCACTGCACCAAATGGGTAAACGTTAGTAATAATAAAAGGTCCATCCCAACGAGAATTCAGCTTACCTGGGTGAAGTCGAAATCGAGAATTGAAGAGCATTACCTTTTCACCTTCATAAAATACCTTTCGAAGAATGTTCTTGTCATGGAGTGACTTTGCCTTTTCTTTATAGAGAATGGAGTTCTCATTCGAGTCGAAGCTCCTCCAATTCAGTCAACTGCAACAATCTTTCTTCACCAGATTTTTCACACTCAAAATTACAAATTTTGACAGCCCAAAATGACTTATGTTGGATTTCAACTGGTAAATGACAGGCTTTACCAAAAACTAGCCTAAATGGAGACATCCCAATGGGTGTCTTATAGGCTGTTCGATAGGCCCAAAGTGCTTCACCAAGTCTATCGGGCCAGTCTTTTCTTGTGGGCTTAACAATTCTTTCAAGCACTCTTTTCACTTCTCTATTAGAAAGTTCAACCATTCCATTTGTTTGAGGGTGATATGCAGTGGATGTTTTATGTACAACCCCATTCTTTTTCAAAAGTGACTCCATGGTTCTATTACAGAAATGAGTTCCTAATTCACTTATCAAAGCACATGGTGTTCCGAATCGATGGAAGATATGGGTTTTGAGGAACTCACTCACAGTTTGAGCATCATCTTTCCTAGTGGGTTTGGCCTCGACCCACCTAGAAACATAGTCAACAGCAAGGAGAATGTAGGATATTCCATTGGAAGGGGAAAATGTCCCATGAAATCGATGCCCCAAACATCGAAAGGCTCACAGAAGAATAATGGCTATTGAGGCATTTCGTTTCTTTTGGAAATTGTGCCAAACTTTTGGCAAGTGGGACATGATTGACAGAACTCGTGTGAGTCCTTGAAGAGTGAAGGCCAAAAGAATCCAGAATCTAGGACCTTTCGAGAAGTCCTTTGTGGTCCAAAGTGGCCACCTCCAGGCATTGAGTGGCAGAATTCCAAGATGGAGGATTGTTTAGTTTCATCAACACATCTCCTAATTACCATGTTAGCCCCGGTTTTCCAAAGTTTATTATCTTCCCAAAAATAATGCTTTGAATCACTTTTCATCTTTTCTTTTTGTTCTTCTGAAAAATATTCAGGGAAAACACCGGAAACCAAGTAATTGACAATTGGGGCATACCATGGTAACTTTGGAGTGAGAGAGGAGAGGTGTTCAGTTGGAAATTCAGGATCAATTATTTCAAAATGAGAAGAATTAGAAATTCTACTCAGGTGGTCAGCCACAAGGTTTTCTTTTCTAGGTTTATCTTTTATCATAAGGTCAAACTCATGGATCATTAAAATCCATCTTATTAGCCTTGGTTTGGAATCACTTTTCTTAAGTAAGAACTTTAATGCTGAGTGGTCCGTGAAGATGATGATTTTGGCACCTAAGAGATAGGGCCGGAATTTATCCAAGGCAAAAACCACAGCTAAAAGTTCTTTTTCAATCACAGTGTAGTGTGATTGAGTTTCATCCAATGTTTTTTGAGGCATAAAAGATGACATGAGGAATGTTTTCTCTTCTTTGACCAAGAACAGCCCCAATGGCCCTATCAGAAGCATCACACATCAATTCAAAAGGTAAGGACCAATATGGGGGTTGGATTATTGGAGCAGATGTGAGAGAAGATTTGAGTTCAATGAAGGCTCTCTTGCAAGCCTCATCAAAATTGAATGTGACATCATTTTGAAGTAAACGAGTGAGTAGGAGGGAAATCTTGCTGAAGTTCTGAATGAATCGTCGATAGAAACCGGCATGACCAAGGAAGGACCGAATGTCTCGAACTGATTTGGGTTCACGAAGTGATTGGATCACCTCAATTTTGGCTGCATCAACTTAGATACCCTCTTGAGAAATTATGTGCCCTAGAACAATCCCATTTGAAACCATGAAGTGACATTTTTCAAAATTCAGCACAAGGTTGCACTTGACACACTTTTGAAGGAACAAAGAGAGTGAATGTAAGCAAGATTCAAATGAATTGCCATAAATGGTAAAGTCATCCATGAAGACCTCCATGCAATTCTCAATGAATTCAGAAAAGATACTCATCATACACCGCTGGAATGTTGGAGGAGCATTACAAAGGCCAAAAGGCATTCGCCTATAGGAATAGGTTCCAAAGGGGCAAGTGAATGTGGTCTTTTCTTGGTCTTGAGGTGTGATTGGAATTTGGAAGTAGCCGGTGTAACCATCAAGAAAGCAATAGTGTGACTTTCCGGCCAATCTCTCAAGCATTTGGTCAAGGAAAGGAAGTGGGTAGTGATCTTTTCATGTTTCAGTATTCAATTTACGATAATCGATGCACACACGCCATTTGTTTTTCACTCGAGTTGTAACTACTTCTCCATGTTCATTTGTGACAACTGTTATCCCTCCCTTCTTAGGAACGACTTGAATTGGACTAACCCATTCACTATCAGAAATTGGGTAGATAATACCAGCTTGAAGAAGCTTGGTAATCTCTTCCCTAACTACCTCAAGTATGAGTGGATTGAGTCTTCTTTGAGGTTGCCTAATTGGTTTCGATGATTCCTCTAGATGGATGTGATGCATGCAAAGGGCAGGGTTGATTCCTGGAATATCCTCTAGGGTCCAACCTAAGGCATTTTTGTTTTCCTCTAACACTTGAACAAGTTTGGACTCCTCAGTTTCAGAAAGTGAAGCATAGATAATGACAGGGTAGGAGGGATCATGGAAAAGGAATGCATACTTGAGGTGTGAAGGAAGTGGTTTTAGATCAATTTCAGCCTTGATTTGAGAGCTAGATAAGTTTGGTGCAGGAGAAGGGATTCCAGATGGGTTTGGATCATTTTCCTCAACACTTTCCAAAGTGGAGCAGTAGAGATCAGAGTTGATGTGGGATTCAAGAGAGTTTTCAAGTTCCTCTAGATTGATGGAGTCTATGAATGAGAGGTCCACATCAACTTCACCATTTATGACTTTGTTAATCATGGTGCAGATTTCACAAGATCCTTTATCATTAGAACATGAAGAACATGGTGGATTGGGGTTCGATTGAATTTTAGAAGTGTCCTCAAAAGCATGGATTGAGAATGCTAAGTGATCCTGAGATGGGTATCACATGGCTTGGAAAATGTTGAACTTGACCAGTTGGTCACCGAATTCCATGGATAAGATGCCTGAATGGACATCAATCTTGGTTCTCGCAGTCATGAGGAATGGTCTTCCTAGAATTAGGGGAGATCGAGAAGAGGCCGTCTCACCTTCCATGTCAAGGACATAGAAATCAACTGGGAAGATAAGATCATTGACCCGAACAAGAACATCCTCAATTATCCCCTCAGGACTGGCAGTGCTTCGATTGGCTAATTGAATGACAATACCCGTTGGGTGCAAGGGACCTAAACCAAGGTTGGAGAATATGGATTTGGGCATGACATTAATTGAGGCTCCTAGGTCTATGAGTGCATTATCAAATTTGGAACTCCCTATTTGACATGGAACCGTGATGGTCCCTGGATCTTTGTACTTCATGGGAATGGACTGTTGGGTTGAAACATTTTCAATGTTCTTAAGTTGCCTCTTATGTGTGTACAATTCCTTAAGAAACTTGGCATACTTAGTTATTTGTTTGATGGCATCTAAGAGGGGGATGTTCACTTCAACACGTCTAAACATGTAAAGCATTTCAAGATCAGGTTCAAAGGACTTCTTAGGCTTGGAGATGGCTTGAGGAAAAGGAATTGGGTTCCTTAGAGGAATGGAAGGAGGTGAAGGAGTGGATTCAAGTTCCTTTTCCAGCTTTTTGTTCTTTTCATTTTCTAGATCAACATCTAAAGGGGAGGTAGAGGAATCAACATGGGGCATAAAAATTTGCTTTCCCGATCTAAGTGCAATTGCACTTACATTACCCTTAGGGTTGGGTAATGGTTGAGCTGGGAGTTGGGATGAATTGGATGGTTGTTGCTGGCTAAGGTGGGATGCAAGTTGACCTATTTGGGTTTCAATGTTCTTGAGGCTAGAACGGGTGAATGAAGCAAGATCCTCTATAGCACTTTCCCATGGTTGTTTAGAAGAAGAGGCTTGTCCCAAATTGGGTTGGCCTTGATTTTGGTTTTTGGGAAAGCGATTGTATTGGGTGGGGAATTGGGAAGGCTCGTTAGGATAGTGGAATCCAGGAGGAGGATTGTTCCTTTGGGGTTGAGGAACAAAAGGATAAGGTTGATGGATGTTACCACCACTTTGACCATATTGAAACTAGTTTGGATTTTGATGAGGGAACTGAGGAGGATGAGAAATGGGATTACCATACCTCAGAGGTGGGTTAAAGGTAGAAGAGAAGGGCTCAGAGTGGGGTTGGTCGAAGTTTCTAAAAAACTGACCTGATTGTTGAGGGTTGAAGTTTCGCTGAGCATATGCCGCATTGAGCTCCATTGGACTAGATGAATCAGATGGATCATCTTGAAGTTGTGGACATGTGTCAGTCGGATGAGATGGAGAGTTGCAGATTCCACAATTCTTGATAGGTCCAGGGAATAGTGACTGTGGAGAAGATGAGGTTGGGGATTTGGTAGCCACCGCTAGTTGACGGACTAGACCTGAAAGTTCACTCATCCACTCAGTCATCTTGTTGGGCTCTATGGATTGATTCTCTTGGGCTTGTTTCACTTGATCATGTGCTTGAGTATAGAATTGTTGCGTGTTTGCATCCATGTTACTTATGAGATCTCTTGCAGCTGCAGGAGTTTTGTCAACAAGAGCACCGCCACTTGCGGCATCAATGAGAGTTTGCTCCATAGCCAATAACCCCTCATAGAAGTATTGGATCAGGAGTTGGTCAGGGATTTGATGGTGTGGAAAAGTTTCCACAAGCTTTTTGAACCTCTCCCAATACTCATGGAGTGATTCATTAGGGAATTGACGGATGCCGCTTATTTCCTTTCGGATAGAAGCTGTTCGGGAAGCGGGAAAGAACTTCTCAAGGAAAAGTGTCTTCATGTCAACCCATGAGTTTATAGAACCAGGTGGGAGGTAGTAGAGCCAAGACTTGGCAGAATCCTCTAGGGAAAAGGGGAAATCTCTAAGCTTGATTTGTTCTTCAGAAACCCCTTGAGGCTTCATGGTAGAGCATACTACTTGGAACTCTTTAAGGTGAAGATGTGGATCCTCACCGGCTAGACTGTGAAAATGAGGGAGAAGATGAATCAAACCCGATTTGAGTTCGAAGTCAGCTTCAATGTTTTGATATTGAATACCAAGAGGTTGGTAATTCATATCAGGGGAAGCGAGTTCTTTTAGGGTTTGTTCCCCCGGATTGGCCATTTCAATTTCAACTAGTTGGATGAGGACTGGTTCTTGAATTATTTGAGTATCTCTTATGTTCCTCCTAAGTTGGCGAAGTGTTCGCTCAATTTCAGGGTCAAAAAAATCCGAGGGATTGTTTGGAAGGCTACGGGGCATTCAGAGAGATTTTGGATGAAAGAGGAAGACGGGTTTTTCTTTGTATTTTTTCAGTTTATGATTTTTATGAGAAGACGGGTTTTTCTTTGTGTTTTTTTCAAAAAAAAATTTAATTTTTTTTTGTGTTTTCTTGAAAATAACCAGAAACTAATGACTACTTAAAGCATCATCCCCAGAAACGGCGCCATTTGAAACGCACGGCCGATTGTCTCCTATCGACCGGTCAAAGTTCCGGTGCTCTGCTAATGTATATAGCAGCACTCGGGTCGAATCCTCGGTGATGGTACTTCGTAATAGTCGATTGTTTTTAGTTGATTGTATTTTGATTGGGGGGTTTGTTTGCAGAGCATAATTGAAATGTTTAATGAATGGTGTTTAATTTAACAAGTTGATAAAGATTGGGGTGAGTTCATCATTGGGGAGTTAAGCATGTGATATCCTTGAGCCTTACTTTGTATTGCATTAAATTAACACCCATGTCATAAGTTGATGTTGATTAGAATTCCTAAGTGTGAAGGCTTTAATCCAAGCCTTAACTTAACTTAGGGATCTAATATCAATCAAAACTTAATTATGGTAGTGTATTTATGGTTCCAATAATCCATGGAAACCACTCGTTAAACAAAACATATCATTAATCCATGACATATTGAGTTTAACATACACAATATTAATTTAAAGAATACTCATCGAGCAAAACTCTCAATCACTTCATATCCCCGAATTATAACTCAACCCAATGAGAGATTTACTCACCCATTTGGATGTTTAATATTCTGGTTAAAATAATTATGATGATAAATTAAGAATAGAAGGAAAAGAAAGGGATTAGAAAATAGTGGTACGTTGACACACACACACGAACGATGATGATAATTAAAAACGGATTTTCGATTGAATGAGGAAGCAAAATAAGAGAAGGGGATTCAACTGAATTTAAAATATTTTAAGAACATAAAGATTAAACTACAGAAGGTGGATGAGAATAAGAGATATTGAAGAAGTAACTTGCATTAAAACAGAACTACAAAGAAAGAGAATTACAAAATTACAAAAATGAAGAACACAAAAGTAAGTGAAAACAAAGAGAGGAGGAAAGGTATCTCAAGTGAAAACTTGAGTATGGAAGGTCCTCCCAAGCCTTTGTCAAAGCCTTGGTCGTGCCAATATGATCTCCTCTCTTCTGAAATGCCAACCCCTCTCAAAGAGAGAAGGGGAGAGTATTTATAGCCCAAGGAGTGGACTGTTTGCATTCCCAATCTGTCCCTCCACCTGCATCGCCAATTTGGCTATTCCGACAGCCGAATATTTAAATATCCCCTTCTTCAAAGTTGTAGAAAATAATGTTGGCCGACTACTGTCAAAATATGGAGGCATTTGGACAAGTGGATCCAAAGTTATGTCGGTTTTAATAAACAAAGGTAAACTGTCCATTTCAATCCAGTCTTTTTGAAGTCCATAATTCGAAAGGGTTTTTGAATATTAAGATGCCTTCAAATACGAATGGTTTCTTCAACAAAGTCTTCCACCTATATCTTCTCTTTCACACTGCAAACGCTCAGCTCAATTTGATGCTTACATCAGGAGATATGTCATGCATACTAAACTGATTTTAATTATCGTCCAGAATGGTGGGCTGGACTTAAAATATTTATTTGGGCCCCTTGTACTTGGATTTGGGCCTTGAAAGTTTTATCCAAGATGAAATGTAGTGTCCCCATAATTATGGTGGAGATTTAATGTTTTTGGACTTCTGGATTGAGCCCAGTAAATAAATCTTCAAGGCTGGTCCAGTTTGTTCACAGATTCTTTGGTCTTGTTTGTGAGGACCATAGGACCCTTCAAATGGAAGAATGGGATCATCGTTCCTTCTACTGAAATGTGTTATATTGAAAGTAGAATCCTACAAAACAAGAACCACACAATTTGAATCAGTATAGTGATAGTTATAATTAAAACATTAAACTGACTCAATTTGACAACTTCTAAAAATGCTCAAATATTATACTTAATATTAAAACATTAATATTTCACACAAATTATGCACATTTCATATAAAACAAGTAAAGGGGGAATATAATAAATCATGAAAATATTAATAACATAAACTCCCCCACACTTAGATTTGCGCGTGTCCTCATGTGCAACAAATATAAAAACATGACACAATCATTTTCACTCACCAACAAATATTAAAATTTTGTTTTCTCCAATCAGGGGAGGTTTAGACTATTTCACTCATCCATATTGAATTCCATCACAGATTTGGTTCACAATAATGCATCAGAAACAATTCATTTTTTCATGTTCAAGGTTTGAATTGGAAAATGTAGGCACTCAAAACTTACTTATCTCAAGATGATAAAAATGTATTTTAGGAGGTTCACTCATTCACCAACAAAAAGTGAAAATCAAGAGTTTGTAAGAGCTCTCAACTTCCACTCCCAAATCTAATGTGTACAAGAATAAAGAGGTCTTTTAATGGGTTTTTCAGTGGCTATGGGACGGTAGGTATATAATGTCCAAAGGAAAAGAGGGGTTAAAAACACCAACATGGAAAAATCAATGCACATTTTTTTTGAAATTTGATTGGAAAGAAAATAGAAACACATATTTACAAGGGCATGAATGTGTGATGAATGAAATGTGAGGGAGATAGAAAATGGAATAGGGTGAGATGATGGAATATGTACAACATGGAAGACTTCCAATAATGACACAATACAAGATGATTCAAGTGTTCTTTTTTTTTCTTTTTTTTTCTTTTTTTTCGAAAGTTGTGCTTGAAAAAAGTCTCACAGTCATCTCCCAACCCATGTTTGATCTTCTCATGGAACTAATTTTAGTAGTTATAACACGATCAAAGGTTGATTATGAATGATTTTTGACCCACCCAAGACACAACCCATTCCTTTTTTCTCATTTTTTTAATATAATTTTTTTCATTTTTTTTGAACATTTTTCAATGACTTTTGTACAAATGAAAATTACACATATACACCCCAAAGCTCACAGAATTACAACCTCTCCTCCACACTAGAATGTATTCTTGTCCTCAAGCATATGATGACACATTGGAAATCAATGAAAGTACGCCCAAAAATGAAGTCCATTCCCCCCACACTTAAATTTCAATAAATTGTACAATGAAAATACATGAAGATGTTGGGTGGGAAAAGGTATTAGGCTTGTAATGTGTCTATCAAAATAAAGGTTTTCATAGGCTCAAAGGGGCTTTCAAAAGTTGGATCAATGTAAGGGTAACAGGAGGCTATTTGGCTATTCTGATTCTCATGTGGCTTAGAAAATGCCTCTATCATATTAATGCACACAAAAGATGGAAATTCAGCTCGAAGGTCCACAAACTCAAGACTCACAATCAGTGGTGAAGACACAAAATGAAAAAGATGGCCATAGATGACCTTGGCATGAAGGCTAATGTTATTACTCACGGTAGGGGAAAATCATTTTCCAAATCAAAAATTGAGCATTCAAAATGTGTTGGTTGTTGACACAAAATTGTTTACCCAAGTTTAAGATAAAAATTCAATATATTTGAGTTTAAAACAAGCCTTTTGACTCCCCAAATTGGTTGGAAATAATTTCAATATTGGATGATGAGTAATTATGACACCCCTTTTTTTTTGTTAATTTTCATTTTTTTTAATTAATTTTTTTTTATTTTTTTTATTTTTAATGACACATCCACACAAAAGAGAAAATAGAAAAAAGGTTGTGGAAGAATTTTGTAAAACAAATGAGAGGGAGAGAAGAAGAAGAAGAAATAGAGAGAAGAAGAGAGGGAAGAGAGATTAAGGAGAGAGAGAGTTAAAAGGGAAAGAGGTGCCCCCTGGTTTGGATTTGGCGGGTCTCCATCCAGTGGTGGTTCTATTGAAGTGGTTGGGGTTTCGATGGAAGTCGACGTGGTTCCTGGATTGTGAGACCTCTCATGGTGATGCTTTAACCGATGTCCATTTACCGTGAATGTTCTTTTTGAAGAAGGGTCTTGGACTTGCACTACACCAAATGGGTAAACGTTAGTAATAACAAAAGGACCTTCCCAACGAGAATTAAGCTTACTTGGGTGAAGTCGAAATCGAGAATTGAAGAGCATTACCTTTTCACCTTCATGAAATACCTTTCGAAGAATGTTCTTGTCATGGAGTGACTTTGCCTTTTCTTTGTAGAGAATGGAGTTCTCATACGAATCTAGTCGAAGCTCCTCCAATTCAGTCAACAGCAACAATCTTTCTTCACCAGATTTTTCACAATCAAAATTACATGTTTTGACAGCCCAAAATGACTTATGTTGGATTCTAACTGGTAAATGACAGGCTTTACCAAAGAATAGCCTAAATGGAGACATCCCAATGGGTGTCTTATAGGCTGTTCGATAGGCCCAAAGTGCTTCACCAAGTCTATCGGGCCAGTCTTTTCTTGTGGGCTTAACAATTCTTTCAAGCACTCTTTTCACTTCTCTATTAGAAAGTTCAGCCATTCCATTTGTTTGAGGGTGATATGCAGTGGATGTTTTATGTACAACCCCATTCTTTTTCAAAAGTGACTCCATGGTTCTATTACAGAAATGAGTTCCTAAGTCACTTATCAAAGCACGTGGTGTTCCGAATCGATGGAAGATATGGGTTTTGAGGAACTCACTCACAGTTTAATCTTCTGTGAGCTCTTCGATGTTTGGGGTGCGTTCATCATTGGGGAGTTAATCATGTGATATCCTTGAGCCTTACTTTGTATTGCATTAAATTAACACCCATGTCATAAGTTGATGTTGATTGGAATTCCTAAGTGTGAAGGCTTTAATCCAAGAGTTAACATAACTTAGGGTTCTAATCTCAATCAAAACTTATTTATGGTAGTGTATTTATGGTTCCAATAATCCATGGAAACCACTCGTTAAACAAAACATATCATTAATCTATGACATATTGAGTTTAACATACAGAATATTAATTTAAAGAATACTCATCGAGCAAAACTCTCAATCACTTAATATCCCCGAATTATAACTCACCCCAATGAGAGATTTACTCAGCCATTTGGATGTTTAATATTCTGGTTAAAATAATTATGATGATAAATTAAGAATAGAAGGAAAATAAAGGGATTTGAAAAGAGTGGTACGTTGACATACACACACGAACGATGATGATAATTAAAAACGGATTTTCGATTGAATGAGGAAGCAAAAGAAGGGAAGGGGATTCAACTGAATTTAAACTATTTTAAGAACATAAATATTAAACTACAGAAGGTGGATGAGAATAAGAGATATTGAAGAAGTAACTTGCATTAAAACAGAATTACAAAGAAAGAGAATTACAAAATTACAAAAATGAAGAACACAAAAGTAAGTGAAAACAAAGAGAGGAGGAAAGGTCTCTCAAGTAAAAACATGAGTATGTCAGGTCCTCCCAATCCTTTGGAAAAGCTTTGGTCGTGCCAATATGATCTCCTCTCTTCTGAAATGCCAACCCCTCTCAAAGAGAGAAGGGGAGAGTATTTATAGCCCATGGAGTGGACTGTTTTCATTCCCAATCTGTCCCTCCACTTTAATCGCCAATTTGGAAATCCAGACAGCCGAATCTTCAAATATCTCCTTCTTCAAAGTTTTCTAAAATAATGTTGGCCGACTACTCAAAACATTTGGAGTCATTTGGACGTAAGGATAAAAAGTTATGGCCGGTTGAATAACCAAACTTAAACTGTCCATTTCAATCCAGTCTTTTTGAAGTCCATAATGTGAAAGGGTTTTTGAATATTAAGATGCCTTCAAATCCGAATGGTTTCTTCAACAAAGTCGGCCGCTTATATCTCCGCTTTCACACTGAAACATTTCAGCTCTCTTGGATGCTTAAATCAGGAGATATGTCATGAATACTATACTGATTTTAATTCTCGTCCAGAATGGTGGGCTGGACTTCAAAGATTTATTTGGGCCCCTTGTACTTGGATTTGGTCCTTGAAATTTTTATCCGAGATGCAATGTAGTGTCCTCCGAATTATGGTGAAGAGTTAATGTTTTTGGACTTCTGTATTGATCCCAGTAAATCAATCTTCATGGCTGGTCCAGTTTGTTCACAGATTCATTGGTCTTGTTTGTGAGGACCATATGACCCTTCAAATGGCAGAATTGGATCATTGTTCCTTATAATGAAATGTTGTATACTGAAAGGATAATCCTACAAAACAAGAACCATGCAATTTGGATCCGTATAGTGATAGTTATAATTAAAACATTAAACTGACTCAATTTGACTACTTCTAAAAATGCTCAAATATTATACTTAATATTAAAACATTAATATTTCACACAAATTATGCACATTTAATATAAAATAAGTAATAGGGGAATATAATAAGTCATGAAAATATTAATAACATCAACACTACTACAAAATCTTCTGTTTCTTGTAATTGGGTGAAACAGTCAGTTGGGTAGTCTATTTTAGATCAAATGCCACATGGCCTCCTAGGAGTGGATTGAGATGTTTTTTTTATCCAAATAAGTATGCCTCACCATAGTGGTGAATTATTCCAACATGGTATCAATTAAATGATTCTCAAGATAAGGAATTACCAGATGTACTCCCCTGATATGTGGTGTACCTCGATCACCAAATTATTGGGAGTCTTGGTCCCTCTTGTCAATTAATGAACATACAGCTACTGGTGTCTTGTCCACCAATGCTCCTCCAGCCGCAACATCCACCAAGCCTTTGAGGGGTACTTTATGGAGTCCATAATATTAAATATCACATATTCATCACCAAAATCCATTGAATATGTACCCTCATTGACATTTATGATACTTTTTGTAGTTTTTAAAAAGGCTCTACCTAAGATAATGGGATCCTGAGAACTTACCTAAATGTCCTCCATGTTAATAATAGAGAAATATGCTGGAAAGATCATGTTTCTTACCCAAACAAGTATATACTCAAGGACTCCCACTGGATATTTTGTAGCTCTATTCACCAACTACACCAAAACTCTCATCAGTTTCAACTCAACAACATGTAAAGAAGAGAATACAGAGTGAGGCATAAAATTTATCGATGCTCCTAAATCACAAAGAGGATCAGATTAGTGTAACTCCCATATGGTGCATGGGATGGTGAATATCCCTAGATCCTTGCACTTTGATAGAATTTCTAGAGTTAGTGTACTGAGTGCTGACACATTTTTTCCAAGTTTTATCCTCTCATTTCCATTGATCCCACTACGATTGGTACAATGTTACTTTAAGAATTTGGAATACCTTGGTATTTTCTTGATGGATTTAGGTAGAGGGATATTGATCTCCACGTTATTGAATGTATCCAAAACATATTTTTTTATCTATCTTCAACCATATTCTTGGATTTTAAAACCCTATTTGGAATGTGAAGGGGTTTAGGAGGAACATCATTAATGTTTTTCGTACCTTTATCATTCTCTTTGGGTTTCTGATCAGCAGGCTTTGAATGTGGCTTTTCTGGAGTTGAGGTGAATCCCAGTGGAATGATAAGTGCAGATATATCCGGTTTTTTCATCCTACTTCTTAATGTGAGGGCACTGAAATTCCCCTTGGGATTGGCAGCAGGTTGGTAAGGAAGAATTCAATAGTTCTTACTTATAAGTTCATAGAGGGCAGTGGCATTCTAGCTCATTTGTTTCTTCAACCCCCTCAGCTCTGAATGATGAATCTTTAGCTCATACTATTGATTAAGAAAAATTTGATTCAAAAGGTATTCCATATTAGAATCTACCTTGTGTGGTGGATTAACTTGTTGATGGCTTGTTGATTCTGGGGCTTCAAATATCCTTTGGGGTTGTTGGAAACCCTGCTAGTAAGGCGGAGGCTGCTGGAAGTTTTATTGAAAAGCGGACCTTTGTTGTTTTCCAGGGCCATACCTCATGTTTGATTGATCCTTCCACCCTTGGTTGTATGTTGGAACTAAGGAATAAATCATATTTTGGGGATATGGTAGTTTTTGCTGCTAATATGGACTCTTAAAAAACACTACTTCATAATCATTTATTTCTTCTAATTGGAAAAAACCATCAGTTGGGTGGTCTGTTTTAGAGAAAATGCAACATGGCCTCATAGGAGTGGGTTGGGATGTTTTTTTGAGACAAATAATTCCACCTCACCATAGTGTGAAATTCACCCAATTTGGTATCAATTAAAGGAATCTCAAGAGAAGGACTTACCCGATGTAGTCCACTGACATGTGTTGTACATCGATCACCGAATTGTTGTGAGTTTTGGGCCATCTTGTCAATTAATGCATGTGAAACTACTAGTGTCTTGTCCTCTAATGCTCCTCCAACTGCGACATCCACCATGCTTCTCCCCATAGGTGTGATTCCTTCATAGAAGTACTAGGTAATGATGAAATAGTATCTACCTTAGATCCATCAACCTCTATCCCAGGTTTTGACACTACATTCCCCAAAAAAATTCGATGATCAATTCTAAAATGAGACTTTTCAAAGTTCAAGACTAGATTCTTCTCAATACAAAGAATCTACACCTTTCTCTGATGAGAGATACAATCATCAAACGGAGACTCATACAATGTAAAATCATCCATGAATACCTCAATGCAGGTCTTATTGAAATCATAAAAAATACTGAACATGCATCTCTAGAATGAACCATAGGCATTGAAAAGTTGAAATGGAATGCTCTGGTAAGAAAATGTGCTGAAGGGACAGGTGAATGTAATTTTATTTTGATCCTCCAGAGCAATAAGAACATGAAGATATCCAAAAAATCCATTGAAGAAACAACAATGTTTTTCCCTGTTAGTCTCTCATGCATCTGATCTATAAATGGAAGGGGGAAATGGTCTTTGAGAGCAGATTGATTTAGTTTCCTATAATCAATACACACACACCAACTATTTTGTACCCTCATTAGAATTAACTCATCTTTCTCATTTTTAATAATAGTAACACAACTTATCATAGGCACAACCTAAATAGGAATCACCCAATAGGAATCTAAAAAGGGATAGATTATACCCACCTTGAACAATTTTTTAACCTCTTTTTTAACAACTTCCAAAAGGTTTGAAGTTATTCTCCTTTGTGAATACCTAACCAGTTTATCCCCATCCCCCAAAATAATCCTATGCATGCAAATATATGGGCTAATACCTGATAATTCAGAAAGGTCTACACGATTTCCTTGATGTTTTCCCTCAAAAGATTCAAAAGTTTTTCTTCGTGTTCAAAGAGAAGATTATTAGAAATTATAATAGTAAATATCTCTCCACATAGCAAGTATGAGTATTAGAGATTAGGTGGGAATGGATTGAGTTCTAAAGAAGGGAGTGATGTACAGATGGAGAAATTGAGGAACTAAAATATGTGCACAAAGAGCATATATATCAAAATATAAATCATCAAAATCAGGGAATAAAACATCAAATCAATCATCATACTCATTAGCCATGTCATATAAAGGGTTTACATGATCAAAATCAGAATATGAATCCATTTCAAAATCAAATCTAATAGAGACTTTTTCATTAGAAATGGTTGTGGAAGTGCTCTTATACATCAAACTAGAACCAATACTCATGATCTCCCTAAGAACTGGACAATAAAATTCCAAGGGGTTTTAATTTTGTGGTTCAAAATGTGAGATAAAAAATATAGAATGGTCCTCTGATGGGAACTTCATATAGTCAATAATAATAAATATCAAAAAATCATCCCCAAACACCATGGAAAGTGTACCCTCATTGGCATTTATGATATTTTTTTAGTTTTGAGGAAGGGTATACCTAAGATAATGGGATCATGAAAACTTACTTGTTCGTCCTCAATGATAATGACGCATAAATCTGCTAGAAATATTATCTATGTTACCTAGAAAAGTATGTCTTCAAGGACTCCCGCTGGATATGATGTATCTCTATTCACCACTAGACCACCACTATCATTGGTTTCAACTCACCAACCAGTAGAGAAAATAATAAAGAGCGAGACATTACATTAATGAAAGCGTCTAAATAACAAAGAGAATCAGAAAAGAGTAACTCCCAATGGTTCATTGGATGGTGAATGTACATAGATCCTTGAACATTGTTGGCATTGATACAATTGGTGTAATGATTACTGACACATTCCATTCAAGATATATCCTCTCATTTCCCTAGAGCCCTCTTTGATTGGTACAAATATCCATTAAGAATTTCACATACCTTGGGTTTTTCAGGATGGCTTCAAGTAGAGGGATGTGGATCTCCACACACTTGAATGTATCAAAATTTCTTTTTTCATCTCCTCTTCATCCATCTTCTTGGTTAGTACAAAACTGTTTGGAAAGGGAAGGGGTTTAGGAGGAACATAATTAATATTTTTCTTACATTTATCATTCTCCTTGGGTTGTTCATCAACTTGATTTCAGTGGGGATTTTCAGGAGTTGAGGTGTATCCTGGTGGAATGATTGGTGTAGATATATCAGTTTTTGTATCCCACTTCTCAATGTGATGGAATTGACATTCCCCTTGGGATTTGGTGTAGGTTAGGATGGTAGATTTCCAGATATCTTACTTACCATTTTATAGAGGGCTGTGAAAATCTGGCTCATTTGTGTCTTCAACTACTTCAGCTCTGAACCATGAATCTTCAACTCATTCTGTTGATTTAGAATAGTTTTCATCAAAAGGTCATCAGTATTAGAATATACCTTGGGTGGGGGATTCCCTTGTTGATGGATTATTGATGCTTTGGATTCAAATCTCTTTTGGGGTTGTTGGAAACCCTACTAGTAAGATGGATACTACAGTATGTTTTGTTGAAAAGGGGGCCTTCATTATTGTCCAGGTCCATACCTCATACCTGATTGATCCTTCAACCCTTGGTCACATGTTGAAGCAAATGAATCAAACTTATTTTCAGGATATGGTTGTTGTTGCTACTGATATGGTCTCCCAGGAAACATAGATGCAAAATCTTCTGTTTCTTTTAGTTAGGGGAAACAGTCACTTTGGTGGTCTGTTTAAGGGAAAATGACACATGGACTCATAGGAGTGGGTTGGGATATTTGTTTTGAGCCAAAGCAATCTACCTTACCATAGTGGTCAATTCTTACAACTTCATATCAATTAAATTAATCTCAAGAGGATGAATTACCATATATACTCCCCTAACTTATGGTGTACCTCGATCTCCAAATTGTTGGGTGTTTTGGGCCTTGTTGTCAATTAATTCATGTGCAACTACTGGTGTCATGTCCACCAATGTTCATCTAGATGCGGCATCCACCATATTACTCTCCATAGGTGCGATTCCTTCATAAAAGTAATGGATGAGGAGTACCTCACTGATTTGGTGATGTAGGATGCTTGAAAATAACTTCTTGAATCTCTCCCTGTACTCATATATTGACTCACATTGCTCTTTCTTGATCCACAAGATCTCCTTTCGAATAGATTTGGTTCTTTATACTGGAAAAAATCTCAGTAAGAAAAGACGTTCCAAATCGTTCCAACAAGTTACATCTTGAGGTTGTAAATAATTCACACAATCATTTGGAACTCCATCAAGTGAGAATTGTAATGATCTATGTTTGATTTTTTCATCATAAACATTTAATTATTTTAAGGTTGCACAAACCATATTAAATTATTTAAGGTGTTTATTGGGATCATCACTAGAGAGGCCATGAAATTTTGGAAGAAGGTGAATTAACCCAGATTTCATTTCAAAGTCTGATTCGAGATTTGGGTATGCAATGCAATTTGGTTGATAATTAATATCAGGTGTAGCCAATTCTCGAATGGTTCTATTATGTTCATTTCCATTTTTTCAGCCGTTGGTTCTTGTTTTAAGGATTAATTTTAATTGCTTCCAATTTCAATGTTCTAAGATTGGATGAATTCTCTAACTGGGTGAATGTTGATACTTCCCATAAACCGAGAATGTTTGATTCGATCCCTAAGGTTGTGTTCAATCTCAAGGTCAACATCTAAAATATCCTCAAGATTTGTTCGTGTCAAAAATAAAATAAAAATGAAATGAAGAAAAGTGTTCCATAGTAAAATGAAATGTGAATTTTGATTTGATGGTCAAAAAAAGAAGAAGAAAATTACAGCAGAAGAAAATATTTAGATTGGGTAAAGAAGGAAGAAAGAAGAGAAGAATAAAATGAAATTTAAAATAAAATAAATACCTCTAATTTTCTGAAATAATTACTTAACTCCCTGAAAATAGAACCAATATGAAAGGTGCTATCATGGGAACCCTCAAATCATTAATGGTTTTTTGGGGTACTTGGGTTTACCGGTGTGGCTGACCAAGGTTGTATCTCAATGGAGGAAGTAAATTAAAACATCTTCCTAAATGTATTATAAAAATAAAATAAAAGAGAGAAAAAAAACTACATGAAATAATTCGGTGTTGTTTATCATTTATAAAACTAGAAAAAGTTTTCTGGACGAATATTCCATTTTTTTGTTTTTAATTTTGAAATGAAGTTCGATTAAAAAGTCACAACAAGAATATGTTTTTTAGAAAATGTTTTAAAAGGCGTAATTGATCTAACTCTACAACTTCAATCAATTATTTATCATTATAATTTAAATTAACATTCACTTAATTATTATCCCTTAATTTGTTAAATCCTAAACCCTTTGATAATTAACTTTACCACAAAGATGAAGTAAATTTAACCCAAGGCTAACTTTAGAACATGTAATCATTGCACCCTAATTTGATTGATGTTTTAAGGTTACCTTATTGTTAATGGAAAATTTAGACACATTTACTCCCTAGAAATTATAATTAATTTATTTTATGGATTATATTTGAACACTTCAAATTGACCCAGTATGGTTTTGTATTATCAATTCAGTTTGCACTATCACAATTTAAACAAAATATCTTCCTCGCATGTTTTTGTGTTAATTGTTCAATTTCTTAATTAGTTTCAATTAAATTAATAACTAATATAATTTATTATATTATATGAATTAAATTATATCATTAATTCAAAATAAATGAACAAATAAGGATATAGGTCTATCAATTACAAAAAAAAACTACTCCACCATGGGCGGTGTAGTCATCATTAAAACATTATGCGAATGCAATGGTTTAGAAAGGGTATAACCCAATCTTGTTTGGAATCTTGAATTCTAGACCCAAGAAGAATATTAATAGAATAGGAAAATTGAAAATAACATATGAAGTTGAAGAGAAACTAAGAGTTTATTGAAAACACAACAACATTACAACCAAGAAGAGGAAAAGAAGAGCATTTGGGAGGAGATTCCAGATTGGTAGCTTCCCTCCTCCAATTGTGAATTTAAATGGTGTAGAACTACTTCTCCTATGCTCACAATATCTAAATTCACATCCCAAACCCTCCAAATTAGAGAAATACTAATATTTAGAGTGGAGGGGAGGCTAGGTTTAATAAATATTCAAGTGTGAATGGGGAATCTCAGCCAAATAGTTTAATCCAAATTACACCGCCCATTGACCTCAAAACGTGTGAACCAACAGTTCTTCCAAAATAAGTATTTGTTCATAATTTCGTTGGAGAGATCCTCTCAAAATTTGGGCTCGATCGAAGCTTAGATGATGACATTATGGCCCAAATATAGAACTAATATCCAATCTAGCAGGTCCAGCCAACATTTTACTTCATGGCCCGTCTAGTGAAACCAAATGTACATTTTACCTCCAATGTCCTAAAGAAAAGTTGTAGCCCTTTATGTCAGAAAAACATTTACAAAATTTCAATTTCAAATAATTAATATTAAAATATGTATCTTTGAAATACTACAGTGTACTATAATGCATAAAACTAGAATTTCCCTCAAATTTTCAAATGAATGATCTAATCCCAAAAATTTTATAAATAAACATATTTAACACAATGTGAGGAAATTTCATCATTTATTATCATTAAAAATGTATTTTATCAACCATATTTTCAATCTATTACACTTTAGGTTTAACCTAGTTCATCCATGATTGCCATCTATTTAAATCCATTATAATGGATTGTAAAGAAAATTTGAGTTATCAAAAGCATATCCCTCAGGAATGTCAAAACATGTTTACATTTAGGGAACATTCACTATGAACAAAACTAATGGAGTATATATACTCGAACAACTCATTTTGTGGTTATTACCAAAATATATATATTTTTCAATACAACATAAAATTTTATTATCCAATAATGGATATTTTTATTGAAAAAACACACTCTATTATTTACCATACATATGAAATTCTCTTATACATAGGATAATAATTATATTTGTCACTAAAAATTTATCATCCTTGTTTACAAAGGTTACTAATCTTTTATATGAAAAAAACTATAGTGACCCATATTTTTCATAGATAAATAATAAATATTATTATATTAATATTCATTACATAACATTATAATCCACACCACAACTATAACGGTTTACAATACATAGAAACCCAGGTACATAAAAAATTATTCATAAAAGATATAAATCATATATCACTTATTCCTTCACAACTAGAAGCCTTCATAGTCACATCATCCTTAAAAAGTTTCTTCATATCTAGGGGAAAATAAAACACAATAAAGGGTGATCTCAGATTCTCAGTAAGGTTGACCAATGGAGATATAAATGACAAACTAAACATAAAACGAGGATAAAGTTATGAGAACATGAGACTAACATTTTAAAACCATACCTTTCATATCATTGTATTAATCTTCATTCATGGAATAAAGAATGAAAATTCATATGAAATGAATCATATTGTAATGAAAACATAATCCATGAAATCATTAAATAATCAATAGTTCATTAAATAAGAGAGTGAAAAATGTTTGGAATAATCATAATAATTGAAATACTATATCAATGATACCAAGAAAAAAATTTATAACACGTTTTGGTTTGGTTAATAGTAATTGTACTGGTTTTAGTCATAGGATAACCACATGTGTTACCATTATGATATTGGGAAAACCTATCTTGTACACTATTTCTAGATTAGGAGAAAAACTCTTGTAAAATTTGTGATTATAAAGCATCAAGAATTTCCAAATTAATTTTAGGTAAATATAATTTTTGGCTCACCCATTACAAAAAACAAATCCCTTTATGTGAATCCTATAAGATCATAAAAACATTCATTATTACATAACCTATGGAAAGGAATATGGGTTTCATTGATATTTCATAATGATAACAATAAAATGTATAATGAAGGAATAAATATAGAATCATTGGATCATATACCTAGTAAATCATAAGTAATATCAAATGATATTATCATATTTTAAAATTTTATTTAAAATATCACAGAATTATTTATTATGGAAAATACCATTTGTATTTTCAAATCACATATTAAAATAAAAAACATCCAAAATATAATGGAAAAGATATTCCTAGAAAATCACCACCAATAAATCAAGCGAAAGCTTCAAATCATTTAGTTTTCCTAACATTGTGAATTTTTTTCATCATGTGTACATTAAAATATAGATTGATTTAATATTTTCAATAAAAATTGAAAATTACCAAATTTAGAAAATGTAAGAATATAATTTTAAACGAATGTTTAATAATTAAATAATGGATAAGAATAAATTTAAAAATCATATAATAATAAAAAAATTGATTTGTTTTATAATACATGGATATGAAAAAAAAAACTTTTGACCCAAGAGAAAAATAAAGTCATTTTTGTTTAAAAATATTCTTCCAGTATCTTAAATACATAATGTAAGAAAAATAAAATAAAATCATGTATTATAAAGATGTAATCATATAATAAGAAAATTCATGGTATTCTTGTTAGATAGGTCAAAAAATGTAATCATCATAAACTTCATTATAAACTATCTTGATAAACATTGAGATTATATCATAAATCGCTTACCAAAAGTTCAATTTTTTTCAAAAGCATTATAAATTCATATATAATAAAGTTAAATTTATTATAATTATATAAATGAATCATTTAACTTTATAAAATATCAAAATGATTCATTTATAACATTTCTGCTCCCATTTATTAATAATTCATTATTACAATCACCATTTTCGGGTGTTATGTATTTTATTTTGTATTGGAATTTCAATTATTTACTTTTAGTCCTTATAAAATGATCACAGTTCCATAATCTAAAGAATTTCATTCATGATAGAAATATTATATATATATATTCATTATATATATTTATAGAGTCATCTATAAATTATAGAGATATATAAATTAACTACACCATTCAAGGAGATAGTAGGTCACACGTATGCATGAACAAAGATTTCAATTTTTGATGAATGGAGTAAAATAAAATTTATATAATTATTATTATATAATATAAATAAATTAAAAATATCAATTTTACCATTGACTTAATTGGGAATGGAAAAACGAGGCTCCACACTTTTTGGAGTTGGTAGTACACAAGTAAACATGAGTGAAATTATTATTTTCTAATGGATTAGAAGGTAAAAAGGTAGATATGATATTATAATCACATAAGAATTACTATGTCATTAGTATAATGTATAAAAATTTGACCCACATTAATAACCATACCTGAAATATTGTTATAGAAAATTAAATGTATCTCTACATGGGGGTGGTAGTACCCATGTACACAAGAGCGATAGTTTCACCCCTATTGGCTAGAATTTATGGAGGATATTGGTGGATACATAATCATAAGAAAATTTCTATATATTTAGTGTTCTATGATATTATTTTATTATTATTACCATGGATTTAGATGATCTTTAAGAATAACTAAATTGAATGTGGTCGGGTTAGATGATTACCTCTTCTTCAGCAGGACATATATAGATCATTTCTATAGGACAATTCAAATGGTATTTTATGAAGAATGTAACCTAAAATTAATAAATTTTGAGTTCATGAATATAATTGGACAGTTTTTGGTTGAGATATATGTCTAATAGTTGTGTAAAGAATCGAAATTATGGGTGTTCTTTTATATGTGGGAGAGAAAACACACTTGTAATTTCTCAAAGGAATATAAAATAATTACATTGTTCTAATGAAATATTATTTCAAATGGACATATATTTGAAGAAAAAGATTATAAGGCTTAAATATCATTATAAAATAATTTTTTTAGTTTTTTTTTAATTTTAATTCTTATCTTGTGGTTTAACGCCTTTATTAAGAAACTTTAACCTTAAATGTGGCAACAATTTTTCAATATTAAAGGGTTTTTATTATAATTATACATTTAAAATTAGATAGTAAGTGGACAAGGGGTGATATAATAGGCCAGTTCACATCCTAATTTTCATAATTAAAGGATATTATATTTTTTGAATAATTTAGAAAAATATAATTTAACATGAAATATAATTAATGTCATTTTTGACACTATTCAGTTAAATTGATTTTTCATGTGTGGATATAGTAATTTAAATTGAATATAATCATTTAAAACATACCTAAAATGTTATAATCATCTATAAAAGTATTGTTTCACTATAAATAACCTAAAAATAATATATTCATAATTTTTTTAAAAAAATTAATTATTTTTTCTACAAATTTCATATGCATTGTGTGAATGTTACGTAATAATCTAATGTATTTGTTTCACAACTGAAAATTAAAAATCAATTAACTTGAAAAAAAGTAATAAATATTTCAAATAAAAATTCATAATTGAAATTATCCTATTTTTTATCATCCTTTAAAAAATATAGACATATTAAATTAAAGAGTGAAATATTTGAATCTTTATTTACAAAAAATAATATAATTTTCTTTATGAGTGGAAAATGGTGCCAAATTTCAATATATTTGAATTTGGGATTGATGTGGACCAATTAATACAAAAAAATGAAATAAATTCTGATGTTTAGTATATTTTTGGATCTTATCTCAGGGTTTTAACCATATTATACACATTATACAATTATAGAGGTGACAAATATTTTCCAAGATTACAATTCAGAATGAAAAAAATAAAAGGGGCATATTTAAAAAAAAATTACTTAATGATTCCAAATATGTTATCTATTTTTCATGATTAAATTTCTATAAGTTTCATAGATAAATTTTAACATAAATTCATGAAACACAATGAAAATTTATTTTTATCAAATGAGTTTTAATCATACAAATTAACTTACATAAAAAACATGAATATTGCTGAATAAAATGGAATTAATTATATTTTTCTAAATAAAATGGATAATATGTATCATTAAGACCAAAAAATATATCAGGATATGTAAATTAATTTTCTTAATGAAAAGAAATGATTGTATATAAACTATTTGTATTTTTTCACAATTCATCGAAAAATCAATCAATTCATAAAAGTATAAAAATTTCACCATAAGGAAATTTTAATATTACTATTAAAAAAATAAACATAATTTTTTCAAATAAATTTTATAAAAGTGTAATAAATTTTGTTTATTATTTTTTCATAAAAATAAATGAAAATTATTTTTGGTGAAAATGTATTTTTGAATCATATAATAACTTTATTAAAGATTGAGTAATTATTTATTAAAAAAGTCACATTATCTAAAACATTTTTACATATATTTCAGAAAAATTGGTTATTCATACACTCAACATAACAACTACGTTATAATGGTATACCATATTAGGTACATCTATACTTGGGTTTATGTGTATCATGAGCTATTTAAGTGATCATATTTATTTTTAGAGAAATATATCATAAAATCCCAAGGGGTTACTTCCATATATTCATTATAGAATGGTTGAACATGGGATTCCATGTCACAATCCCCGTTTGATTTATCATGGTTCCTTTCCAACAGGTGAAATATCTTCTACAAGGCCACACCAAACTCTCTTCAATGATCACCTGATCACCCAATCAACTAATCGGGCTTCATTACATATCCAAAAAACATCCCTTTGAGATATTATAATGCCCAAATTCCCAATAATAATTTTCATGTATCAATATAATTGTAATCTTGATTTAAAATTATAATTTATTCTATATTTCAAAACTCATAATGGTATGTGTTGTTACATTTTCAAAGTTTCAATTCATGAGTATATTTGAGAGATTTTATGATGTTTCTAATGATTGAGGTAGATATGATGTTAATAAATATAGATAAATGTAAAAAATACCTTATTTGGATAATTTTATTATCAAATAAATAATGTGATGAGTTTTACATAAGAAAAATATTATTTGGGATAAACTCACCCAAGGAAATGAAGGATAGAACATAGTATAAGAGGTAAATTTTTAGGTTCTGAAATCCAAGTTAAACTATTTTAAGATAAGTTCAAGGGAAAATATTTATAGTTTCTTCAACTGAAATGTTGAAGGTGTTAGTGAAATTTATTATATTTGTGATGAGATGAAGGATATTGATATTTTTAAATAATATCATATGAAGAATATAATATTTTTAAAATCCAAGGGTTTTGGTGATTTAATAGAGAAACTCGACGGAGTTATCACTTTTTTATTTTCAAAATAAGATGTTGACCTATAGATGATAGTTAATCTAGAGATAACATCAAGAAATTCATTAAGGGAGATAAAATTCATAGTTATGGAGAAGCTTGATATACAAGAAGGTGAATAATATGATGAAGGAACTAGTAAGGAATTCATTTCTCATGTTGAAGGATTTTTAAAGAAAATTAAATGATGGTTTGAAGGGATGATACGACTGGGTTTTTTCAACTATATAAATTTATTCATATAGTTGTAAGATGTATGAGTAATTTATATGTATAATTATAATTTGGGAATTAAAAAAGAATAGTAGGGGATATATCCCACCAAATGAACAATTAAATTTATTCATTTCCCTAAAAATAGGTCTTAAAAAATGAGTAATATAGAAGAATTCTATGATAAGGTATGATATTATAAATTTGAATATGAATTTATTTTAGATATAGAGGATGAAAAGATAGAAAAATTTATTAAATTTAAATATTATTCCATAGAATAAAAACTACCAGAATGGGATATTATCCTGAGGATATATATAGAATGATAAGTTGAGGATTTGGATGTTCAATTTCGTGAGAAAAGGAATATTTTTATTTTGATAAAGTAATAATTAGATTATATTGAATATGTTGGAGAAAAAATCACTCAGTTATAGAAGGTTTATAAAGAATAAGTGAATGATTATGTTAAACATAAAAAATTTGTTGATTTCTATGTATGAATTGAAAAATAATATAGGATGATCAAAAAACTTAATTCTTATATATTTTAGTGAAAAAATGGTTTGAATCCATTGAATAAAAAGAGGCTAATCCATGAAATAAATGGGAATATATTTCCAAATCATTTGGTGGTGGGTATATGATATAATTTTGAAGGTTATATGATGACTAGTTCATTGAGTGAATAAAACATGGGATGAAAGAGTGGAGCATATGTATATATATGTTTCTTAGACGACTTATAGATTTATCATATAGATCGATTAAATCCTATAGAGTGTAATACAGTAAATAAAATATATAATTGAAGGAATATGAACGTTAAAATATTTTGAGTTTTGGGTAGAAAATGTAATATCATGATGAATCCACATTGTCCTAGAGACACCCAAATAGTGGTGGTGCTAAATTTGAGAGTGTATTTATTTTTATTTAAAATTAAAAAGAAAATTTTGTCATGTAAGAAATATCAATTTAAACCTCAAAATTATAATATATATATATATCAATTAATTCTATATATATATATATAATATTCATAGACTTAGAGATTTTACATTGGTAACCACTAAGGTAATATCCAACGATAATTCACTGATGTCGTATCAATGAGCCACATGACATCACTATGAACTATATATGGTTTCAATTTTTTTAAAGATTCAATATTAATCAAATTTTTACTCCCTCAACATATTTTTCTATGCACTAATAAGATTCAAGTAATCCAATATAATGACCCAAAGGTTTCTTATAATGATTTTATAAGAGATAACTAACAAAAAACCAGTAAGTGAGTTTCCATTGTTCTTAAATATCATCTATCAAATTCATTAAGGGCCAGATTAAGGTGAATTTAAGTATATATTATATTTAATTAGATTTAATTTTTTTCTGAAGTATTCCACCACCACAAGTGAGGGTTTTAATGATTTTATTTCTATTTTTTTAATTTCTCTCTAAATTCTTAATATAGTGGCTTATTCCTCTCAAGACCATATATTTCTTCCACCAGTGATATTTCATTTAAAAATCTAAACTTTTTAACACTGAATCCTACATGCGATCCTTTAATTAATCATAAATATTTTATATTTTTATGTAATAAAATCCATAAATTCAATCAATTTAAATTTTAAAATATGAATAAGTATAAATCTTTTATTTTCTTGAAATTTATTATAATATTGAATAAAAAAGAATCACTAAAACAAAATAAAGCCCACATCATCCCATGTCCTTCAAATACAATGAAATTTTCATCTATATATCCCCTATTTACATCCATTTTGAATTTTTAATTTAATATATCTTGATCGACTACATTATAAATATCATTATACCATTAAATAGTTTTACTTTAAATGATATATCTCGCACTTCAACTCCTTTTTCATGTTTCTATGATATTTCAAAAAAAATAAAATATCCGAAATGGTTTAAACCATTGCATAATCTTATTATTATCCTTATTTTGGTTAATAATATGTGAAGCCCATTATAGAAATTCTTCAATTCCTCATGAAAATTCATTTGATCCACCAACTTAATTTTACACACCTTATGAGACTCTTCATATAGTATATAAGTAGTGAATTCAAATTTTTATGTCTAATGATTATAAACAATATTTTATATTTTGTTGATAAATTCTAGCTATTTTTTGTCTTTATTTATTCCACGACCTCCTCTAAAGACAAGGGGATTATGATCCTGTAATACTAGCGATCGATTCACATTATTTGGACACCCTTAATCCATTCCATTTATAATAACATTGAAAACATGTAATCATGAACTGAGGATTTAAGAACAATTTAAATGTTCATATCTTATTAATTGTGAATTAAATCACTCTATAAGACCATTTCAAAAATTTCATCAAACAATAAAATATATAAAAATATTATTTGTTTGAATAAAAAATATTGATGACAAAAATCAATAAAATATTTATATTCTTACCCCACGGATATGTGCCCAAGTACTAGAAAACATTACCAAAAAGTATCTACCATTAATAATTAGTAATGAATAAGGTAACCTCTCATTTACCGATATTTCAAAAATCAATATTTACATTACCATTTACAGGTATATGCAAGGGTGTGTAAAAATTTACTCAACATGATTTTTTTGAATCAATCCTATACCTCCATATGCATATATTTTTTTCAAAATATATAAAAATATTGTTGAAAACATTAGAAACACATTATAGGATAAAAATTTAACAAATAACTTCAGGAAAAACTATCTGTACCTATAAGTTGTGCTAAACCTTATGCCATATCGACTGATAAAATGATGAATAATAATAATCAATATACAAAAATTGAATATATTTCTATGATATGAGAATCAACCACTATATATAGTCATCTATTTGAGTAATACCCAAATAAAAACCCTCCCAAATCATTATTAAAACTCATGAAACTTTATTTTCATATTATTTCTAATTCTTTAGATTTTTAACTGAATCTCCTATCCATTTTCCTACACTACATAATAATTTCTCATATCTATGATTAATATATTTTATTTAAAAAAAATTTAATTCAAAAATTATTTCCAATATAAATCCAAAAACATTTATATTATATATAATTTAATCATTATTATTAACCCAAAATAAAATTTCAATCATATCCATTGGTTTTCAAAAAAAATTAATTCCAGAATCACTGTTTAAAAAAACCTAATTTGATTTATTTTTCAAATATTTTTATCAATCCAAAATTTTATCCATTAAACTATATAATGGTTTTTTGATATGATCAAAATAAAAACATAATAATTGAAATGGAAACTAATCAAATTTTAAAGAATCATTTCAGATTAAGAAGAAAGAGAAATCCCTTACCAAAATATTGTATTCGAAAAATATAGAAGTCTCTAAATAATGTTCTTTGTATATATAATAACTGAGTAATTATTAAAATTATTCCATAAATCATATTTGATAATCTAAGTGAATAAAAATCAATCATCAATAAGTATTCTCATGAGACGTTCACATTTTAAAGGACCATCATGTAAACTTGGCATGACCCATATAGAAACCGAAGATGAACAATACTTAAATATAAATTTATTTTCATATTTTAGAAAATACATAAATCAATAATTCACACAACCCATGTATCAAAATTATATTTTTCATGATGATTACGATATAAACAAACAAATTTATGACACATCCAAATCAATTCCATAATCATGATCCTCTAGATCCTTTTAGATATATCACATGATATAGTCTTCTTCATAACCTAGGGTACGAAAATATAAGAAATGTGTAAACTCAGATAATAAGTGTGGGATAAACATATCATAATGTATCAGATAATAAACAAGATAATGACATAAAAATCATAACAAACTATGATAAGACTTTATATTATGTTCATAATACATGAGATAGAAACATAAGATCGTAATAAAGTTTTTGAGAAAGAGTAAAAGTGATTACTTGGATCAAATAATATATCAAATTATGATAAAATATGTGAGCATGATATAAAAGTGTTCAATATAAAACTAAGAAATATGACACAACAATAAGCATAGGAAAAAATTTATGATAAAACATATTATTCTCACACCTATATAGAAAAAATAATTATTTATATCTCTAAAAATATGGGCAATCCCACCATTCCCATACCTATGTTGAAAAAGTCAATATAACCAAAACAAATTATCTTGTGAGATATAAAAATTAATGAATGAATTAGAGTGTGATATATGACCCCACCCATCACCATTCATACCTATATGTACCACTTAAATTAAAACGTCTTCATATCCAAAGACCCCATGGAAAAGAAATGAGTTTTATAAACATACCAATGGAAACCATTCTATATTTATAAAGAACCCTTGGAAAAAAATAGGATTTATAATACATTCAAACAGTGTAAAATAACATTAGGAGTTAAATCATTTGACAATAAAAACATAATTACATAAAACAATTAAAAAAGGAAAAAAAATACAAGGTGAAAATTAAAACATAACTCCATTGAAGATAGATCATTTGTAGATAATGAAACCAAAATTTTGAAAATACCTTTTTGAAACTATTTTTGTATTCATCATTATTAAATTCATAGTTATGAGTATTTTTCATAAATTATACTTTAGTATTTAAAAATATTGAAAAGTAACCCTTTAATGGAAGTATATTTGGCTCAAAAAATATATTCCAGGGAATTAAAAGAGTTTGGATCATCAAATATAGGATTTCCTAGAAGAATGAAGTTTAATAAGAAACTTGATAACTCAAAAAAAATGAGTTTGAGTTACCAAGACCTTTACCATTACCCATTATTTCTATGGATATTGTTTAATATTATATTTGATAAAGAAAGAAAAAATTAATTACCTTTTTTTAGAAATTTATATATATATATAAATTTACATTTATACTCTTCATTAATAAAAATTATTTTCATGTATTATATTTTTATAATCTATTTTCAACATTGAGTGTTAATAATCAAAAATGTTTTAAACACGGTTTGTAAAAGTAGTTATGATATTCATTCATATCATAATGGTAACTATTTAAAAAGATTTAATGGAATTGTAATTTATTTTATAAAAAGTATTATTATTTTAGTTGTCCAATTAATGAGAGTTTTTTTCGCGTTTTGTGATGGAGGAAATGGAGAAGAACTAATTTCGGTTTATTTACCAATATCGATGGAGTTACCTATAACGATCATAATTTTATTGTATTATCCAAAAAAATCCTATTATATAAATATATATATATATTTTTATTATATACTCTTAAAATATAATCTAAAACTTTCTATCATGATTTTACTGAAAAAAAAAGAATGCATCACTCCATAGAGGCAATGGTTCGCATGTACACATGAAATATGATAACATTTTTTAAGGGTTGAAAGAAGGAAGTAACCTGGTTTATGATTTTATGAACATACATATAATATATATATTAAAATTAAATTTAATTATTATTTTATACTATCCATGTTAGGTGGTGAATGAAAATGATTCACATTTCTTCATAGTGGTGGTGGTCAGTACACACATAAGATTCACTTTTTTATTTATGTTAAAAGAAAAGGGAAAGGTTTTTTATTATTGTAACAAAATCATACTAACATAAAAGTGTAATTATTATACTTTTATTGTAATTTCTATATCCAATAAGCTTGTACCCATGTGGTATCAGCTTCTTCTTGGCATCCAAAAGACCCATGATCACATCCAGGCATGGACGAATTTCTGGAAACTATAGCAGTACTGTAGTGGTGGAGGCACTGTAGCAGGTACTGTAGTGGTGGTGGCATTATAGAAGCATGGGTACTATAGTAGCACTATTCACTGAGGGGTCCTTTGGGCCAGAAAATTGGATTTCAAGCCTTGTTTCACGCCACTTGGTCTTGGGCCTTTGGGTTATGTAATGTGTCTCCCTCTACCCAGTCCTAACGAGGTATTTGCTTTAAATAATAAATTGGGGCTTTAGCCCCAAATTTTTTAAAAAAATATTATAATTTTGATATGAATTAATATAATTTTATGTAGAATAAGTACACATAAGGAAATAGAGATGAGGAAAGATCAATTAGAAATCTATACATCACTTCTTGGATATATCCTTTACAAAGGGGGTTAAACCTTTGTGGTATGGTATTTAGAAAAGACAATAAACTATTTATGTGAATTGCAATGTTTAAAATAGTGTTTTATAGAGTTTAAGATTAACTAAGTGGGGTTTTTGGTGTGTGGTTAAGTGAGGAGAAGATCCCCACCTTAAAAACTAAAAATGGTTGATGATTTTGTAAATTCAAAAAAAAAATTAATTAAGGTTTTTCAATATCATGGAAAATAGATACAAAATTTGGAAATAATGGAGTGGGTAAGGGATGAGTTCATGTAATTCCTAAAATACCCATTCCCACACATGCTTAAATATTTTTTTGGTCTATCACTCATGGTTAAACACTTTTTATCTTTTTTGAGTTTTATCGAGGTATCCAATTTTTAGAAAAGTAATTTATCCATTATGGTTGAAAATAATATGGTAATTATTATTTAATTTCGAACTAATAATTATAAATTCTAAATTAATTTTATTATAAAAATTGCCTAAAATTATAAAATATAATATCAAAATATTAAATTTATTATTGCATTCCATGTTTCTAGTAGTTGACACTTTATTTAGGTATCTAAAGTGAGTATAATGTTTCTGATATGTGTTGGGAGGTTAAGAGGTGTTTTTTTAAGAGGCCTTTTTAGAGGTCTGCAGTTATTAAATTCTATTCAACACCTCCATGAAATCGTGAAACTAAAATAGTGGGCATTCGATAGGTGCATGGTTTTGGAAAAATGTTTGGATACCCAGAAGAAACCATGAAATTACGGATAGAGGGGAAACATGGTTTGTTCATGGATTGTCTAACAATGTGAGACAAACATGAGAGGTGTTTTTTGATGTAGTGTATCTTATATTAGTGAACATTTTCCCAAACCATGAGGCCTAAACATGTACCATAAAAACTAGATCAAAAAATTATGGATCTAATCCTATTTATCTAATAAACCAATCATTTCCCCACTAAACAGTCCATAACATTAATTCATCTTCCTACAAAGGATATGAAGGAAATTTCATTCAATCTGGGAGATATTCTTATTGTAACACCCTAAGCCTACATGACACGCTTTCTTGGAATAATACAATAACTTGCGTTGTATACAACTTCGAGTTCTAGAACACCACGACCAATCAAAATAGCCGTTTACAAATCAATAATGAATAGAAATACCCATTTTTTGAAATTTTATAAATTTTATTTTTCAGAATGGAAATCATTTTTGGATTTTTAATATCAAAATTTTCTTAGGGTGATTTTTTTGTTTTTTTTGAAATCTTTCAATTGTCAATGAATAGTGGAAAACACATTATTATTGATTAAAACCGAATTTTAATTTAAATATTTATTTATATATTTAATTTTTTATAGTAATAATAGATACATAATACCTATATTAATCCATTTTAATTCATTAGTCATTTTATAATAATATTAGATATATACAATCTTATTGAATTTTTTAACATCTTTTACCCACATTCTAAGAACCTTTACAAATTTGAATACACCATAATTTTACCACTTCTATTAATTGAATTTCAAAAATCATAGAGAAAAGGTTGACATCAGTACGTAAAATTTGGTTCAATAGGATGAAAATAATTTTTTGGTGAATAGTGACTTTTCTATTTTATTTACCACGGTTAAAAGTAAATAGGGTAATTAAAGATATAAATGGTATTATAATTACCCAAAAAATGTCATAATTATATTGAATAAGTTTATTTCTATAAAATAAAAATTAATAAAAAAATATGATTCCTTCTAATACACATGGATTATATTAGGACATTTATTATATTTTATTTAAAGAAGAGTTAAAAGTGATAAATTCAAATGTTAAAAACTAAACCTTTTTTAATATAGGGTTATACATAATATAAATTAGACTATAAATATTCATTAGAAATTTAAAATTATTTCCTATATCATTGTATTTTATTTATAATTTTTAGATGATAAATATTTATATTTATTTATGACCCAATGACGATGAATTAATTACATTATTAATTAATGATTAAAATAATTGATATTATAAATAATAGAATAAATGTAAATTGAAAATTTTGATTCCATAAAAAAATTTAATATGTTAATATGACATTTTATTGTTGATTAAATGTATTTGTTTTGAATAAATCAAATTCTTATGAATTTCACAAAAACCAAATACTAAATAGTGTCAAAATTGACATAAATTGGTTTTAAAAACAAATACAATGTTATTAAATTATATAATATTCGTAAATAACTAATTCTTGGTAAAAGAACATAAATAATGTTAGATATTTCATTAATGAACCACTTTAGGTGCTCTTGGTAGTTTATAGTAAGTTTATTATCCATATAGTGTATGAATACAAGAAGACATGGTAAAAGTTAAACTATTTAACTAAGAGTTAAATCTAAAAGACATGGTTACTATAGTGACATAACCATTTACAAAAGCTATTTGTTGATAGTTTTTATACCCTTAACCACCTAATCCTTGAAATAAATCCATTTTAACCATTATAAAATGATAATGATTTTATAATAAAATAATATTTCATTTTTTTCTAAAGTGACCCTCACCTCTATTATAAAAGGGTACTTACCTTTCACTTAATTTCACACCACCAAAACCATTTGAATCAACCTAACCCTGCTCAATGCTCCTCCAAACTACCCTGAATGAAACTTAGAGGCCTGAAATTTATCATAAATCAAACCTAAGGAGCCCTTTTGTTCAAATAAAAAGGAAACACCCAGGGAAGCGGTAATTATTTCATCACCTCTTTCAGTGTTATTTTCTTCTTCCACTTCCTCTTTATTTGTTGTTTCCATAAAAAAAATAATATATCCAGTACCCTCTAAATAATTTTATGGTATTATAAATATGGTATAACCATATTCATTATTCTATCCATCCTATGAATGACAATGTCACCATCCATGCATATGTACGGCTTACCGTCTCCACGTCGTGGTGTAGTTTTTTATTCAACACTTCATTATTTCGATGAGTATAATAATGTGTATAACTAATGTAAATAATAAATATAATATTTTAATGATTATTTATATATAATATACCATCCATTTACATACTATTTCACCACTAATATATTGATATTGTCGCTTGTGGACACGTACGACTTACCATCTCCACGACGAGATGAGATTTCATTCCTCATCATAACCATTCAAGAATAATTTTCATTTTATGATTAAAAATAATGATTGATAAAATAATAAAATTTATGATATTAATCAACTAAATCATATTTGTATAAAACATGAATTATGTAATAAAACATATAATGGAAAATGAATCAGTTAACATCTGAAACAATGATACTACTGATATATTATTAACAAAGAAATATTATAGGATTATATATGATATCATATTTATGTATGTGGTTTTTGTATAGTTTAATAAAAATGACATAATCATTATAAAAAAGGTTAACGTACCCTTGAATAAGGAAAAGTACAGGGTACGAGTCAATTTCACAATCTCTTTATTATCCGAGGTTGTTTATACGTGAGTATCTACAGGGAACTCATTATCATCCACATAAATTTTTAATAAAAATATATTTCAAAATATTTATAATTTTTAATTAACTATGGGTTAAAGTAATTTATTTACTTTTTTTACTTTTTATAATATTTTTTAAAAAGAATCTATTCATCGCTTTCCGAATAACATACTTTATGACCTTTTCAACAAATTAAGGAAAGAATGGTTTTTAACTTTTATGGAGGGTGCAGCTATTTTCCACCATTATAACACATTATAAGAATACCTTACATGATTATAAGAATATTTTCAAAATAAATTTGATCTTTTATAATTACATGACTTTTAAATGATTTCAGAATATAAAGATATATTTCTCTCAAATAATTTTTATTCCATATATTTCAACATCTTTTGTTGGATTTTATGCTTGTTTGAAGTTGATATATTATGATACAATATTCCATATTGTATTTAATGTTTTGGGATATGGTTGACTATGAATGTGAAATTTTTATACCATTTTACGGTTTATGGTTAAAGGATTAACATTTCACATGCATGTTTTAATACAAATGTTTATGTTATGTTATAACCTTTTCATATGTGGAATGCATTGGATGTATTAAGTGACAGGAGAGGCCTTCTATAGAACCCCAACGCATCGATAGGTCTCATGGGACAAATTAGTGTCTTGGTATAAGTACTTGAAATTTTTTTTATTTGTAGCCTTGGAACGAGGCCTTAGCTATGTGGTTATGATATCCAACATTATGCATTCCATCATTATGAAATTAACTATTAATATTACATGTGATTATTCAACTTGAAGAATATCCATGTAAATAAGTTAATGGAATTATTTTATTTATATTTGTCAAATTATGATGATGTCTAAATTTAAAAGACATGTTTTTTAGTCTTATACATTTCCATAAAATTTTATGCTTATTCATGATAGGGTCCACTATATTGTTATCCTTAATGAGTATCAGAGCTCACCCCTTTCTTATGTTTTATTTTTTTTAGGATTAGTAGAATTATATTATGGTTGAACTGTAGGAATAGGATATGGGATATGAGTGTTTTCAAAGGGGACACAATTTTCTTGTTTTCCAATTTCAAAATATAATGGAAAACTTTTGTATATATCTTGTACATCCAAGGATATTAAACTAATCGGCCTTTAAGGACTTGATCTCTTATGATCATTCCAATGTTATGTAATAATGCACCAACTCTAGGTAACTAGGGTGAGGGCGTTATGGTTGGTATAAAAATAATTTTAGCACAATATTTGGAAACTAGATTTTGAAAAAATCTGATTAGAGAACATTACCCTAATATTAAAGTTGAGGATTAGTATAGAAGAACTTCTTAGAATTTTGATAATGTAGATATTTTGTTAAAGTTACAAGAAATACACCCCGGTCTGTATTCATGAAGGTAGAGGAGGCTCTGGAACAGATGTATATAGGGTTAAAATGCAAAAACACCACTTTGATCTAGACTCGAACGGGAACTGGTGCATGACAATGACCCTTACTGCACTATTGGTTATGACACTCCCATGAGATATTCTTAGGATAACTAAAATTTTCATTACAAACCATTATAAAGTATTTATGATTAAATAATTCCCAAAATAATTTTTTTATGATTATGGATTATATGCATAAACTATTTAATTTATGTTAAGTATTTTACAAGGTTGGAATCATGCATTGCGATTCATAAACTAATATAGTATATGTCGTTTTATATAAATGGTGCATAGTGGAAGTAATGGAAACTGTATCAATGCACATATCCCATGTATTTATTTCCCTCCTACTCAAGATAATTAATGTGGATATGGTGATGCACCTGGTGCGGAGTAGCTTATAACCATACTGGGTCAACTCCCTCAGCTTATGAATAATAACCATACCTCTATAGAGAAACCTGATCCACAACATGGAGGATCAATGTTAGACCACTTCATTAGGAAAAAACACCAAAATTTATTGGTACTAAAAATCTATTTGTATCCAAGAAATGGATAAGTTCCATAGAAAAAATATTTCATGCTTTGGGGAGTAGTGAAAGGGAAAAAAATGCAGGGTAGTATATCACCTCACAAGAGATGCAGATCAATGGAGGTCATTAATTAAAACCACCAAAGATGATGAAGAAGTATCAAATATGGAATGGTACATTCCTCACGAGCATCGATCATATATGGAAATTCAATTTTTTAGTCTGAGGAAAAAGAAGGATGAGAATTTCGCAAAGTATGAGGCTAACATTACAAGGTTAGTATGACATGCTGAAGATTATAAAACTAACCCAAGAAGTAAGATTGATTGATTATTTTATGCGTTAAAATCATTTCTCCATCGATCATTAGTCTCGCATACTTCTAATCATACGAAGATATAGTCTCATGTTCTATCAAGACAGAAAAGTAATTCTCAAAGTCTTATGAATTTAAAGTGAATAAAGAGAAGAAGAAATGTGGTGAACCCTCTGAAAAAGGAAATAATGTAAACAAGGGAAAATTTAATTTTCCACCCTATAGTAAATTTGGGAAGAAACACCCTGGTACTTTCTTGAAGGGGATGAGAGTTTGTTACAAGTGTGGAGAAAAAGGCCACCAATCTCGTGATTTCTAGGGAAATAAATAATTTGTCAATGTTGAATTCTACAATTGTAAAGAAATGGAGAATTGTGCAATTAAATGTCCTAAGCACCAAGAAAACATACCTCAGAAAAGGCCAAGGGAGAAAGTCCATGCTTATACGATCACTACTGCTGAGGATGAAGCTCCTAATGACGTGGTGACAGGTACATTAATTGTTTCCTAAAATTTAGCCAATGCTTTAATTCATTCTAGATCATCGCATTCCTTCATATCTTCCCAGTTTACCAAGAAAACTAGATATTTCCAATTTGATTTAACCAAGCAGTTTTTAGTCAAAACTCTTAAGGGAAGTATCATTTCAATAATATTTTGGGAATGGGTTACCAATATGGCATATAAACATGCTTTATTTGCATATCTCATCATCATACCCTTGATTGAATTTGATATAATCCTTGAAATGGATTGGCTTTTAGATCATGATACAAAAATTTATTTTAAGAATATCGAGGTTACATTTTTTGATGACGACAAGGAATCCCCTATCATTAGAGTAGAAACATCACTATTTGATTCTCATATAGATTCACCCCTGGTATCTCTACTAAAATCAATTATTTGAGAGGAAGAGAGTGAATTAACTATGGGTGAGGAAAGGAATGTCCAAATAGAAGATGTACCTATTGTACAATAATATGGGGATTTGTTTCTAGAGTATTTACTTGGACATCATCTAGAACGAGAAATTGTGTTTTCCATTGAATTAATTCCTTATTCAAGGCCCATATCGAATACCCCTTATAGAATGGCCACTGTGGAATTATGGGAACTAGAGAAACAACTAGAGGAATTGAGTAATAAAGGATTTATTCACCCAATTTTTTCTCCAAGGGGAGTCCATGTTAATTTTGTTAATAAGAAAAATGGATCTATGATGTTTTTCATTGACTACAGGGAGATCAATGCTTAAACAATAAAGAAAAAGTATCCCCAACCTCGGATTGATGATTTATTTGATCAAATTTATAGAGCTCAATATTTTTCAAAGATGGACCTTAGATCTAGGAATCCTATTTTATGCGTGAAGAAGGAAGACATTCAAAAGACAGTATTTCGAACCAGTTTTTAGAATTACGAGTGTACATTAATTACTTTTGGACTGAGTAATGCACCCTCAGTTTTCATGGATCTAATAAATATAGTTTAAATGAATATATTTATGTCCTTTTAGTGGTATTTATTTATTATATCATGGTATAATCCAAAATTCTATGAAGATCATGAAAATCACTTACACGCTATTCTGGAAACTCATAAAAGAAATGGATTATATGGAATGTTTAGCTTGTGTGAATTCGGGATTCATGAGATTTATTTTCTTGGACATATAGTCTCTATAGATGTAATCTCTATTGATACATAAATTAAAAGGGAAATCCAATAATGGATAACACAGACAATTATAACTGAGGTACATCATTTTATTGGTTTAGCAGGTTATTATCGGCGTTTTATATAGAATTTTGTCTGATTGGTTAACCTATTAAACTAGCTCACAGGTAAAGGGGTTAAATTTGTTTGGAAAAAATAGTCTGAAGAATGTTTTTAAGGATTACATAAAATATTATTCAATGATCCTATTTTGACTCTACCATCAGGGAATGTTGGGTTTGTTATTTATAGTGACACATCAAAGAAATTACTTTGTTGTGTCCTTATGCAGAATGATAGAGTTATTTTTTATGCACTACGACATCTAAAAATTCATGAACAACACTATCTCACTCATGATCATGATTTATAAGCTTCAATAATTTCATCGAATATATGGAGACACTATCTCTATGGTGAGTAATATGAGATATACACTGATCTCAAAAGTTTGGAGTATATTTTCTCAAAAAATAACTCAATATGTGGAAACGTCTATGGCTTGAACTACTCAAGGATTATGACTGCACTATATAATACCACTTGAGGAAGGAAAATAAGGTGGAAGATGCTTTGAGAAGAAAGGATCATAGAGTTCTGAACAAGATGAGAGTTTAAAGGGATCTTATGTTCATAGATCTAGCAAAGTTGAAAATCGGAATAATAATGGAAGGTAAAACATAGATACTAATTCAAATGTTTTCCAATCCATCAATACTAGAAAGTATAAAATGTTCTTAGACTGACGATGTGGAGTTTTAAAGGAAAATTAATGAAGTGAATGATGGGATATTGATCGACTTCGTATATGAATATGGAATTTTGAAATTTGGGAAGAGACTTTGTGTTCCCGATATACCTAATTTAAAAAGAGAATTTTTGGATGATGATCATAGCTCTAATTTCTCTATACACCCTAGTAGCACCAAGATATATAGAGATTTGAAGGATCATTTTTGATCAGACAACATGAAGAGGGAGTTTACTGATTATTTGTCAAGATATATGGTTTGTCAATAGGTGAAAGCTATAAGGAAACATCCTGGAGGAGTCATGCAACCTCTTCCCATACCATAGTAGAAATATAATGATATTACGATGTAATTTTTCATGGGGAAACCAAATAATCATATAAATAATGATGCAATATGGGTCATTGTTGATCATCTAACAATGTTAGCAATTTTTCATTCTATAAGAGAAGATTTAACACTTTAATGTTTAGAAAGACTATGTATTATTGAAGTTGTAACACTTAATGGTGTACCCCTATTGATTTTTTCTGATTGTGATCCCCATTTTAAATCAAGATTCTAGAAAAAAATTTCAAAAATCCCAAGATACTGAACTTTTTTTGAGCACTTTCTACCACCCTCAAACTGATGGACAATCAGAATGGACTATTCAATCCTTAAAAGACATGTTTAGATCTTTCTCACATTACTTTCAAGGTATGTGGGATCAATATTTACCTCAAGTAGAATTTTCCTATAATAATAGCTTCAATTCATGTATTCATATGGAACCATATAAAGCGTTATATGGAAAGAGATGTATCACATCAACTTGTTGGGATGATGTTGGTGAAAGAAAACTCGTAGGACCAGAACATGTTTAGGAAACAATGGAAAAAGGTATGATTTTCCAAACCCAAATCAATGTTTTTCAAAGTAGGAAAAAGATCTATGCCGATAACTGAAAGAAGGATTTTGAATTTTAAGTAGGTGATCATGTTCTCTTGAGGATATCTCTAAGGAATGGTGTTATAAAATTCGGTAAGAATGGTAAATTGAGTCCCATGTACATAAGACCTTTTGAAATTTTATAATGAATTGGATTTGTAAGTTATCATTTGGAAATGCCGCCAAGTCCCTCCAATGATCACGATGTGTTCCGCGTATCACTATTGAGAAAAGACATGCCTGACCTAATGAATGTACTCACCTATGAATGAATAAAACTGGAACTAGATATGTCTTATTTTGAAGATCCCAATCTGGTTTCTTGATTCCAAAGAACAAGTGTTGAGAAACCGTGTGACTCGTCTTGTAAATGTTCTTTGGAGAAACCATAAAATGGAAGATTCAACGTGGGAACCTGAAGAACTTATGATGATGAACCACCAAATATTTTTATGAAGTAATATTCTATAGATTCCAAGGATGAAATTGTATGATTTAGGGAAGAATATAACACCCCAAGCTTCTATGATACACATCTCTTTGAATAATACAACAGCTTGTGGTGTATGAAACTTCGACTTCTAGCACACCATGACCAATAAAACCAGCCATTTAAAAATAAGTAATGAAAAATAATAACCACTTTTTAAATAATTTATCAATTTTATTTTCCATAATGGTCATTATCTTTGGATTAGAAATATCAAAATTATCTTAATGTGAATTTTTGGTATTTTTCTGAAAACTTTCAATTTTTGATGAATAGTGAAAACACTATGTTATTTTTTTAAATCGAATTTTTATTCAAATAATTATTTTTAAATTTAATTTTTTGAAATTTAAAATAGATAAATAATTTATATATTAATCCAATGTAATTAATTTGAGTTATTTTATAAGAAGATTAGATATATAAAATTTCATTGAAAATTTCACCGTCCTTTACCCACCTTCTAAGCACATTTGAAAATTAGAAAAAAATGTAGCTTTACCACTTCTGTGAATTGAATTTCAAAAATCCAAGAGACAAGGTTATCATTAGTAAGTAAAATTTGGTTCAATAAGATGAAAATATTTTTTATGTGAATAGTAACTTTTGAATTTTATTTACCATGGTTAAAAGTAAATAGGGTAATTAAAGGTAAAAATGATATTATAATTACACTAAAAAAGTACAAATTCTATTGGATAAGTGAATTTCTACAAAAATAAACCTTAGGAAAAATATATGATTCTTTTTTATCCACTTTGATTAGATTTGGACATTTATTAAATTTTATTTAAAGAAGAGTTAACAGTGATAAATTCAAATTTTAATAACTAAACCATTTTTAATATAGGGTTATAAATAAGATAAATTCCACTATAAATATTCAATAGAAATATAAAATTATTTCCTAAATCATCATATTTTATTTATAAATTTTATACATTAAATAATTAATTTTTTTATGACACAATGATGATGCAGTAATTACCTTATTAATTAATGATTAAAATAATTGATATTATAAATATTAAAATAAAAGTAAATTGAAACTTTTGATTCCATACAAGACATTTCTAGTTTAACATGACATTTTAGGTTTGATTCAATGTATTTTTTGCGAAGAAATCAGAATGTTATGACTTAAAAAAACCAAATACTAAATAGTGTCAAAATTGACATAAATGAGTTTTTAAAACAAATTCTATTTTATTAAATGATATTATATTCATAAAAAATATAAATATTTACCAAAAGACTTAAATAATGTTAAATATGACATTAATTAACCAATTGAGGTAATCTAAGAAGTTTATAGTAAGTTTATTAACCATATAGTGTATGAATTCAAGAGGACATAGTAAAAGATAAACAATTTAACTAAGAGTTAAATCTAAATGATAAGGATAATATAGTTACCTAAACATGTCTAAAACCTATTGTTTGAGAGGTTTTATACCCATTCCAACCTTATACTCGAAATAAATACATTTAGAGCCATTAGAAACCAAAAATTATTTTATAATAAAATAATATTTCAATATTTTTCTAAAGTGACCCTGACCTTTCTTATAAAAGGGTATTTCATCTTATCTTAATTTTACACCTCCAAATCCATTTTTCTCAGCCAAACCCAACTAAAATATCCTCCCAACTACCCTAAATTTAACATATAGTTCATAATTTTATCATAAATCCATCCTAAGGATCCCTTTTGTTCAAATCAAATGGAAGCACCCGAAGAAGAGTTAATTATTTCATCACCTCTTTCAGTGTTATTTTCTTCTTCCACTTCCTATTTCTCGGTTTCTTCCATAATAAAATAATAAAACTATTAACATATACATACTTTTATTTTATTATAAATATGGTACTACTATATTCATTATTCTATCCATTCTATGAATGACAAAGTCACTATATGTGTGTTTGTAAGGCTTATCGTCTCCTTGTCGTGGTGTAGTTTGTTATTCAACACATCATTTTTTGGATGTGTATAATAATGTGTATAACTTATTTAAATAATAAATATAACAAGTTAATTATTCTTTATATATATTATTCAATACAATTTAATACAATTTCACCACTAATAGAATGATATTTTTGCTCGTGCATATGTACGGCTTACCGTCTCCACAACGTGATGATATTTTGTTCCCTATCATAACCATTAAAAAATAATTTATATTTCGTTATTAAAAATATTATTTAAGAATTTAATATCATTTTGTCTATTTATCAAATACATATAATCCATGATAAACACGACTTACTTAACAAAACATATAAATGAAAATTAATCTGTTAACAACCGAAACAATGATACTAATGAAATATTATTAACAAATAAATATTACAGGATCATATATGCTATCATATTTTTGTAAGTGGTTCTTGTATAATTTAATAACAATGATTTAATCATTATATTGGAGGTTAACATACCCTCAACTATGGAAATATACAAGGTAAGGGTTAATTTCACAATATCTTTATTATCAGAGGTTGTTTATACGTGAGTATCTACTGGACCTCTTTATCATCCACATCAATGTTTCATAAGAATTTATTTCAAAACATTTTTAATATTTCCTTGAATATAATTTAAAGTTATTTATACCTTTGTTTGATTTTTTATAAAATGGTTTGAAAGGAATCTTTCCATCTTTTTCCAAACAAGGTACTTTATGTCCTTTTTGATGAATTAATGAAAGAATGTTTTTTAACTTATACAGTGGGTGCATTTATTTTCTTTAATTATAACACCTTTAAATCTTCCCTTACTAGTTTATATGAATATTTTCAAAATATTTTTTTTTATTATTCCTTGACTTTTAAATGATTTCAAAATAGAAAGATATATTTCTCTTAGATAGTTTTGATTTCATCTATGTCAACATCCTTTGTTGAATTTTATGCTCATTTGAAGTTGATTTATTATGATACAATATTACATATTTTATTGAATCTTTTGTGATATGGTTGAATGTGGATTTGGTATTTTTATACCATTCATTGTTTTTTTTAAATTATTAACATTTCATATGCTAGTTTTAATATAAAAGTTTATGTTATGTTTCATCCTTTTCATATGAGGAATGAATTGGACATAGTAAGTGATGGGTGGGGCACGTTATAACCCCTCGATGCATAAATAGTTCTATTGAGAAAAATTAATGTATAATAAAAAGTCTTTGAAAAATGTTTTATTTGTTGTCTTGGAACGAGGCATTGACTATGTGGTTATGAAGTCTGGCATTATGCATTCCATCATTATGAAATTAGCTATTGATATTACATGAAATTATTATTATAGTAGAATATCCATGTAAATAAGTAAATGGAATTATTTGATTTTTCTTTGTCATATTATTCTGAAGTTTAAGTTTAAAAGGATAATGCTTATGTCTTATAGATTGCCTTAAATATTAATGATTATTTATGGCAGGCTCCACTATATTGTTATCCTTACTGAGAATCTATTTACACCCTTTCTTATGTTTTATTTTTCCAAGATGCAAAGAAGTATATTATGATTGACCTGGAAGAATAGGCTATGTGATATGAGTGTGTTCAAAAGGGACACAATGTGGTTGTTTCTATTTAATAATGTAATTTAAATGTTATGTATTTATCTTTTACATCAAATGCTGCTAAAAAAATAGAATTTTGGGACCTGATCTATTGTGATCATTCCAATTTTATGTAATAAGCCACCGAATCAGAGAAACTGGGGTTGGGGCATTACACCTAGGTGAATTTAAGTGTGTTGGAGGCCCATATTCGTTGGTAAGTTATCATTTTCATCATTTTCCATAGAATAATTTTTCTTACATTTATTGGAATCATAGATCAAATCTATGAATGGTATATCCATGAAATGTAAATTAATTATTGATGGGATATGATTTTTTTATTTAAGGAAACTATATTTCTGGTTGAATATCGAACAACTAATCTATTTTTAATGCTATTGGGTCATTATTCATTTTTTCCTAAGCATGAGAGGTAGGTGGTTCTCACTCAACTCATCTTTATGAGAAATTTATTTCCCTATTTCGAATTGATTTAATTTATGGAAATTGATTTTGAAATATATGTGTGATTCTTGATGGAAAAAACCTTTATTGATTTTTTTAAGTGTTGGAAATTGGATGGGTTTGTGGAAAACCATGGGATGTAAATTTAAAAATGCGGATTTTAAAATTATGGATTTTGTTTTATGAAAAAAAAATTGTACAATTTTATTCAATAAAAAATGTTTTATAGAAATGGATTAGAATGGTTATTTTGGAATGGTATTTGGAATACATGTTTGGTGCGTGTTCATTTTCATTAAATGTTACCTTGTGGTAGGGGAGTGTACCATTGGGGCACATGGTAATAGTTACCTTGTGATTGATTTATAAATCTAAAAGAGACCACTCATGAGTATGGAAATATCAAATGTGAATGCATGTGTGGATGTGTGTAATTATTTATTGGGTATGCCAAATGGATTTGATAAATGTTTTAATAATTGTTTGGTTGATGTCCATAGATTTTTTTTTTGGTTTGGGAAACTATATGGGTTTTATATAAACTACTTTAAATTATTTTATATATATTTATATAAATGTTATAGCATGTTTTTAATTTTTCATGAATTGGAATGTCATTAGTTAAACACACTAAGTTTTATACACACCCTCATTCTTAAGAAACATTATTTGTGTAAGATCCCAGATTTCTCCATAAGGTATATTTCACTTAAATTTTAGTTTTGACCCTTATTTTTTGTAAATTATGTGCTATCCAAAGTCCTTGAGGAGGCTCAGGGTTTTTCTAGGGGTTTGGGACATGAAAAGGGTGAAAATGAGTTTTTTGGACTTGCTGCATGGTCTGAGGATAGTTAGTTCTAACTGTGTGGGCAGCCCAGGTAAACTGTGCAAGAGTAATATTTTTAGATAGAAGCCTCCATACAGTTTGTGCACATTTTGGAAAATTGTGGGGGTAAAATGTGTGAGGGGTCACTTTGGGACAGAAGAATTTGCACGGTTTACGCATAGTTTGGCAAACAGTTCAGGTAAACCATGCGGCCCAAAAACCATTAAAATTAAAAAATTTCCACTCCATGATTTTATAACCCACATGGGATTTTCCCCCGACTGCTCTCTTGCAACCCTAGGAACGAAACAAAGGGACCAAGAGCTCTCAAGGATCAATCTCCTTCTATTCATGGCTGTTTGGAGTGTCGTTGGATATGAATCAAAGATTCAGGTTGATGCTTAAAAGAGGTGTTGAATCTGGATCTAAGACTTTGGTTGGGATTGTGTTGGCCAACATATTCTTGCTAGGTGGCCTACAATTTATATACCTTGGGTTTTGTGTAGTTTTGTGCATGTAGGGTTTTTATTCTTTCCCTCTTTTGATGAGTTCTTGGTGACTTTGATGTGATGTGATATAATGGTGTTTAAATGGTTAATTTAACCCCTCTTGATCCCCATGGGATGCATGGAGGATGACTCGACCAATTTTGGGCCACCCGAGGGGCCTGCCAATTTCCCAAACATAGATTTAACTAAGGAAGTGTAGGCAGTTGTGAAAGAACGTAGAGCACTTAATGAATATGTTAATATGCATATAGGAAATGAAATTGTGTCTTGTAATACAACTAGGATGGGTAATTACCAAAGGGGTTGTTTGGTTGGCATGAAAAAAGGGTTAAATGGATAAATGGGAAAATGCTAGGGATTAGATTTATACTTGAATATGATTAGTGAGATAGGAATTGAAAATAGTAATGGAGCTAAAGGGGTTAAGTAATATGAATAATGAAAGTGCTAATGGATTGAGGAGATAATGTAATTTCCCATTTATTGAGATTATTGGGATAATTGTAAACGATGTTGGTTATGTTGATGTGATATGGTGTTTTGTAGTGAATGATAAATAAGCATGTATACATGGCAAGTATGAGTGGAATATTTAATTGAGGTTCTACTTCCATGTGTCAAGTTGGACTGAGGTTCTAGCTCTACCCCTAAATGCATGGGTTAGGGAAGGGGACATGGTTTTATTCTTCTAATGGTTGCATTCCACCCAGAATGAGCCTTTGAGGTGAGTACTATGAGTTTGTTATAATGTGATTCCTAGTTTGATATGGAATGATTGTATTTCTATATTCTTGAGAACATTGAATATGCATAATCCATTAAACACATAAAAAGGGTTGATTGAATAATGAATGCCTGAGTAGTGAACCCAAATTTATTGGTACTATAAATAAAATGAACATAGTTTAGAATGACATATTGAACTATTTACCATTATTTTTCCATTATTAACATTTTCATGAACCATCTACCTCGCTCTATATTTTATAGACACAATTGTTAGTGGCCTACTGAGTTATAAGGACACCCTACTCGGGACGCCATTGGGTACCTGACTAGATTTCATGCTTGTAGGTCAGGACAAGGGAAAGGGACCTATGCTAGGGAGAGGAGTTAGATATGGGACATATTTGGGTGAGGTTCTAGATTGGGATTCTAGACCATTTTGGGGATTCTACCATTTTTTTCTTTGAGGTCTTGATCACTTGACACGGAAGCATGAAAAGACATATTTAACATTGTTATGACTGTACCTAGTTTTGGGATTTGGTTATTATGCATGATATGGATTTTTATCTTATGTTTCTTCTATTTTATTTATTACCTATTTTGGAATACTTTATCATTGATGATATAGTCTCCCCATGTGACCTATTGGACCCTCGCTGCTAGTTGGAAACCTCTAGAATATGGGGAGGCATGCTTGAGGTCATATAACTACTCGGATTGGGGCACCAGTTTTGTGGATATCGGGTCGAGGATGTTACAATGTGTTATCAAAGGAGTTAGTTTAACTTTATTAGTATTTTGGGATGGTAGACATGATATTTGGAATGTGTCAGGGCTTAGTAATGAGCACATCCTTATGAGTAACTAACCCATGTATGGGGGAAAACCCAAGTCCCCCTTGGAAGGGATTTTTGTTCTTGTTGCGTGTTGTTACATTTGATGATATTTCACCATTGGGTGACTCACTTGTTGTGTGATTTGATAGTTTTGTGATATTTCCCTCATGTCCAAAAAGGTATGAGGTTGTGCATTAATGCATCATTCTAGGCACTTATGTAGGAAAGTGACATGCATCATGACAGGCACACACACAGGATGGGTGTGCGGCATGTAAATGTTTGGATTCATATGTTCTTTTAAAAGTAATGAATTATGCCAAATAAGATGGTATGAATGAGTAAAAAGGGGAAGTGAAAATATATAGTAGTAATTAGAAAATGGTTTTTGATAAATAAGTAACAATGGAATAATGTGTTATAGGGGTAAATTGGAATATGAAAATGGTTCGAATGGGAGTAGAATATAAGTCTTGTAACAATGACAATTAGATACCATGTTGACCATAGACATAAGGAGATGATTGATGACAGTGACCCGATTTTGAGTGGTCTCTTTTGGGTAGTGTATGTGAACTGGGTTTTTTATTACAAGTGAAGAGCCTATCTATATCTCTTCCTTCTCATAAAATCTTTAGGGTTGTATTTTAAAGCTCATGTTTGGAATTGTAGAGAAATTTTACCTCGAAGACATGCGCTGGTTCAACGGCATGAGGATGTTGCAGGGAATGCTCCTACAGTAGTGGAGAAAGAGAACATGGTGATCCAAGGTGATAGGTAACATCAGTTCTATGAGAATATTTCTCATTTTATGTAGATGATGTATCAAGACCTAGGGCAGGTTGCACCGAGCATGTTTGTGTTGACCAAGGAGTTTCAACTGCATCACCCTCTGACAATCACCAGAGAGGGTGGACCAGAATTAGTAGAGTTCTGGATAGAGTCTATACAAACTATTCTCAATCATCTAGAGACTCCTCTCAAGATGTGATTCAAGTTAGCGGCCTATATACTGAGATCCAAAGCAAAGTGTTGGTGGGACATTATGGTTCAGATAGAGAAGGCTGAGGTGATGACGTGGAAAAATTTTTAGGAAAAGATTCTTGAGAAATTCTATCCAAAAACATTGAGACAGGATAAGGATGTAGGTTCTATGAGGATTAATCAAGGGACAATATATGTGATGGACTATTCTATCCATTTCACTGATTTGAGATGCTTCGTTCTGACGTTAACGGGAGGTGAGGTAGCTGTGGTGAAATGATTCAAGGGTGGACTGAGACACGATATCTTGTCTCAGGTGAATATATTTTGATTAAAAAGGTTTAATGAAGGGGTGGATTTATCCAATATCCCAAAATGAAATATGAAGGGAGCTTTAGGTACTGAAATTTTGGCTCTAGTTGGGTGAGCAAGTGATGCGAATTCTGATAGTAAGAAGTGCCACATTGGAACCTTTCAGTTGGGTGGTAGCATACATAGTAGTTAAAAGATGAGGTCAGATTCTTAGGAAGGTGACCCGGTATTTTTTTCAGTGTGGTAGGTTGGGGCGCAAGGGTGACCAGTTTCCCCTCCCACCTGTAGAGTGTCGCGCATGCGGCGGTCTACGTGACATTCAAAGATTCTGCAGAAACCCATAGAAGTCGGGTAATGATGGAGGTTAGAGGCAGTTGTCGAGTGTAGGAAGGGGGTTGATTACCCCTTATCAGGAAGCCAGTTAGAGTTCCAATGGCCATACTGGTAGGGGAAGTGGATGTGGTACTCCGGGACGATATCACAGTTACCAGAATAGTATTTTTGTGCAAGGCACTCAGGTTGGAGCCTAGGGTATAGGGGTAGGTCATCTCTATGCTATTCAGGCTACACCAGAGGGTGGTGAGGCATGACCATCTACGGTTTGAGGTAAGATTCTTGTATCTTCCATGTTTTGTAGTTCTTTATTTGATAAATGTGCCATGAATTCCTTTATTTCTACTCAGTTTACAGTTGTGTTGGGCCGAACTGTAGAGACTGCATGTGAGGTAATGTCACTTGATTCTCCGCTAGGAGTGAGAGTTGAGATTATCAGGTAGTGTAAGGGTTGTGATCTAGAGGTTGGTGGGTATCATTTTCTGTGGGATCTATATGTCCAAGATGTGATAGGGTTTGACCTAATCTTGGTAATGGATTGGTTGGTGTTATATCAATACCATATCGAGTGCTACCAACATCAGGTAACATTCACATCTGTTGATGGGAGCATTTATATACTTATTGGTGAGTGGGATACTTGAGTGAGCTGCACAAGTCCACTACGCCATCAGGTGGGGGAGCTCACAGCCCAGGTGGCATGACTTATGATAGATGATGGGGAGAAAGGATAGTCAGTCTTCCCTTTTGTTGTTGACCAATTTCAGGATGTTTTTCTTGAGGACTTATCAAGGTTACCACCTAAGAGAGATGTTGAGTTTATGATTGAATTGTTACCTGGATTGGATCCAGTTTCCATTCCACCATACCGAATAGATCCAGTAGAGCTCAAAAAATTAATGATTCAGCAAGAGGAATTGAAGATTAAGGGGTTTATACGCCCTAGTACATAACCTTGGGGATCTTTTGTGATGTATTATTTGACGGTTGATGGATCATTGAGGCTATGTTTTGATTATAGGAAGCTTAACCCGATGCGAATTAAAAGACAATACCCTCTTCCTAGAATCGATGACTTTTTTGATTTGTTCAGATCTTCCTCAGTGTTTTCCAAGATTTATTTGAGATTAGGATACCATCGGTTGAGGGTGAGACCTTCTGACATTCCCTGGATGGATTTTAGAACCAGTTACGGGTTGTATAAATTCATGGTAGTGCTGTTTGGTTTGACCAATGCACATGCCCTGTTCATGGATTTGATGAATCAGGTATTCCAACCATATCTGGATTAATTGGTAGTTGTTTTCATTGATTACATATTGGTGTACTCCAGAACTCATGATGATAATTCCAAACATCTTGACATTGTGTTGAGTACACTAAGGGATTACAGGCTTTATGTTAAGCTATCAAAATGCCAGTTTTGGATTGATGAGGTGCACTTTTTGGGACATATCGTATCTGAGTTAGGAATTTTGGTGGGCCAAGAAAACGTTCAGGCTATGGTGTCTTGGGATCAGCCTAAAAATGTCTCTGATATTTAAAGTTTTTTGGATTTGGTAATTTATTACCGAATATTTATTAGAGATTTATCTCGTTTGGCCATGCCACTCATAGAACTAACCAAGAAGGGGTTATGTTTGTTTGTTCAGAGGCTTGTGGGAATGATTTCCAAGATATGAGGAAGTGGTTGACGACTGCATCGATTTGAAACTTACCCTAAAGATATAATAAGAATACATTATTTTGTGATGTGTCTGGTGTTGGACTTGGGGCATTATTGAGGTAGGATGCTCAGGTTTTAGCTTATGGGTGATGAAAATTGAGGCCACATGAATACAATTATCTTACTCATGACCTCAAGCTAGAAAATTTGGTTCATGCCTTAAAGTGTTGGATGAATTACTTATTGGGAGAACCATCTACAATGTTCACCGACCATAAAAGTATCAAATACATAATCTCTAAGCGGTATTTGAATCATCAAAAATTAATGTGGATCAAGTAATTTCATTATTTTGATTTTGAATTGGTTTACACATCAGGAAAAAAGAAATAGTGTTGTTGATTCTCTTAGCCAAAAGTCTATGAATTAAATGGTTATGGAATCAAGTTCAGAGTGGGTGATGATGGAATAATTTGCAGAGATGCATTTAGAGGTACAATAGGGGAACAAGCAAATGACTCTTTCATCTGTAGTAGTTGAGTCTGTGATTTTGAGCCAAGTTACAGAAAGTTAGTTGGTAGATCCGAAGTGTTCGGCTATGAGAAAATTTCTTAAAAGTGGGGAGACACCTTTTGGATCGACCATCAGTGTCGATGAAGTTTCTTATGTTCATGGTCATGTCGTGGTACCGACATGTGTACAAGAGAAGTTGATGCGTGAGTTCCATGCATGAATGTGGGTAGTTATGGTGGTCGGGAATGAAGAAATAAGTTTTGGGTTTTGTGTTATGATACCTTACTTGTCAGTAGGTGAAGGCTCAACATCAGCGCCCAGGTGGGTTGTTGCTGTCATTGCCTATTCAATAGTGGAAATGTAATGATGTCATGATGGACATCATAGTGGGTCCTCTGAGGATGGCTCAGAATAATGATGCCATTTGGGTGGTGGTAGATTGGCTGAACAAAGTCTCCCACTTCATGGTGATTTAGAAGACCTATACTATCAGCCAGTTGGGGGAGTTGTATGTATGAGAAATAGTGTGGTTGCATGGAATGCTGAGAACCAAATTATGAGATCATGATCTATTTCACTTCTCACTTCTGGAAAGGACTACAGAAGGAACTTGGTATCCTGGGGTTTCTGAGTATGGCCTACCGCCCATAGACTGATGGGAAGTCAGAGTGTACAATTCAGGTATTAGAATGCATGTTGACAACATATGTTCTTGATTTTGGTGGTTCATGGGAAAAACACATGTCTCTCATTGAGTTTTCTTATAACAACAGCTTTAAAGATACATTTTAGATGGAAACTTTTGAGGAACATCATGGGAGACTATGTAGATCATCGTTGTGTTGGTTAGAGAATGAAGAGTCTGAGATGTTAGGGCCGATTCTTGTGCAAGAGACATCGGAGAATGTCAGTTTGATTCAAAATTGTATGGAAACAACTCAGAGAAGGGAGAATTCATATGAAGATCGACGTCATTGACCTCTTGAGTTCATGTTGGGTGATAGTGTGTATCTTCAGGTGTATCCTAGGTTAAGTCAAAATCAAATTCGGAATGAGGGAAAGTTGTCACATAGATATGTGGGGCCATTTCAGATTGTGGAGAGGATCAGACCAGTGGCTTACCGATTATCTCTTCCACAGTGATATAGTGGGATGAATGATGTTTTCCATGTTTCACAACTCTGATAGTATCTCCCAAACCCATATCATGTGATATATTCTGAGGATGTTGAGCTTCAGGACGATGCGTCCTTTAAGGAGCACCCGGTTCGTATTGTGGATCACAATGAGAATGTTTTGCGGGGTAAGTATGTGCCCCGGGTTCGTGTTCTATAGAAACATGGACACATTCAAGAGGAAAATTTGGAGAAGGAATATAATATGTGGGTATAGTGGCTTGATATATTTTCATTAGAAACTCAATTATGCTTAGGAAGAGCGGCTTGATGATGAGCCGTTATATGGTAGGGAAGTTGTAAGATCCCAGATTTCGACGTAAGGTTTTTTTCACTTACATTTATGTTTTGGACCTTATTTGAGTTAATTAAGTGCTCTCCAAAGTCCTTGAGCAGGCTCGGGGTTGTTTCGGGGTCTTGGGACATGAAAAAGGGGGAAATGAGTTTTAAGGGATAGTCACATGGTCTCTACATGGATAGTACTAATTGTGTGAGAAAACCAGGTAAACCATGCTAGAGTAATATTTTCAGATAGTAGCCTCCGCAAGCGTTTCACATGGATTGAAAAAACATGCTGTTAAAGTATGAAAGGGGATCTTTGGGACATAAGCATATGCATGGGTTGCACACAGTTTGGAAAACTATCTGTGTAACGCCCCGACCCCAGCTACCCAGAGTCAGTGCATTACTTCGTAACATTGGCATGATCACAAAAGATCAAGTCTCGAAAGACCGATTAGTTTAGTAGCCTTGGAAACACTAGATACATTCGTAAACGTTACATTACATCATAAAGTGAAAAACTACAATAACAAAGTCTCCATAGTCCACACTCATATCCTCTTCTGACTATCCCTGCAGGTCATTCATAAAATACTTCTTCACATCCTGGAAAATATTAAAACATTGAAAGGGGTGAGCTCAGATGCTCAGTAAGGATAACAATATTGCGGAAGCTTTCATAAATAAACATAAACATTTAAGGCAATGTATAACTAAAACAAAAGCCTTTTTAAACTTGAACATCAACATAATATGGCAAAAGTAAAATGAGATAATGCCATTTACTTCTTCACATGGATATTCTACTGGTCGAATAATCACATGCAATATCAATAACCACTTTCATAATGAGGGAATGTATAATGCCGGACATTCTGAAACATTTTGTCAAGGCCTCGGCCAAGACATCTAAAATGATTAAGGCCTCGGCCAAAACCATAAATCAAATTGGGAAAGGCCTCGGCCAATTCCACGTCTAGTTGTCTCATGAGACCTACCGATGCACCGAGGAGCTATAGCGGGCTCCACCCGTCACTTATTAAGTCCAATACATTCCTCATATGAATAAGTTTAAACATATCATAAACCATAACATAATCGTATCACATAAAACATGCATAAAGGAAACATAACATTTCCACATTTCAATCACAAGATATCAATACAACACATTGATATAATAAAAACGATTTCAAAACCATTTTCAATACCAAAATAAAAGAAAGTTAAAACTTTGTATTTATTTTTCATTAAAAAAAAAGATAGCTTGTATAGGAAGCCGAAACTCAAATAATGGTCACGGTGGCGGAGAAGTCATTGTCGCCGCATAAGTATGGAAAGAAAAACATTCCCTTTTGTCGTTTAGCAAAACGCTTCGTATAAAAAAGATTCCTTTTGAATAAATGTAAAAGTCAAAGGGGTTTATACACCGTATAAAATAAAGTTGTGTATAAAACCAAATATGCCTCAATGAAAGGGGATTGAGACGAAGTCCTTAAAAGATCATTTTTAAAATAAAATAGATCTATTATGTGTATTCACTATAGGTACACATAAAGAAAGTAAAAATACAAAATAGGACATAATAATATCATGACATAATTTGAAAGTAAAAGATTAACCCAAAGAATGGAAGTTGGGTTAAGAAATTCCCTTACAAAGAGCATTTTTAAAATAAAATAGATCTATTATGTGTATTCACTACAAGTACACATAAATAATGTACAAATACAGGATAATAATATCATGACATAATTTGAAAGTAGGATATTAACCCAAAGAACGAAAATTGGGTTAAGAAGTTCCCTTACCTCGTGTCTGACTTGACTCAACCGTTCTTTAACCTCCTGAATAATAAACTAGAGTTAATATATACCTTATTAAGAACCATTTTCAACTTCATTATCCTTATTATATCACTTATTACAATTATATGAACATTATGTAATTATTTAAGTTAATAACCGTCGTTTTGTCGATCTTTGGTACTTGAGTCAACAATAAGCTTCTTATAATTACAAGTTGTTTATGTGGTGAAATATCCATTATATCCAGAATTATATTCATGATTTATATGTCATATATATCTTGTATATCCAGTATATACATTCATTTATAATATTACGTAACATTTAGAGGTAAGAAATGAAATGCACCGTTCATGGAGACGGTAAGCCGTACGTACGCATGAACGCTACTTTCATTTCAATTTCATATTTAATGGAACTAAATCATAATGATATAAATGTATAATATAATTCCAGTATAATATAGTGTATAATACCATTTACTCCATCCTTTATACATCCCACATATGGCATTAACGATTCAAATCACTTTGAGGGGGCGGTAGTCCGCACTTCCTAAAATGAAATTATCGCGTTTTACCCATAATGGAAATCATAAAGTATGCCATAAATGAGAAATACAGAAGCATAAGTAAAACATAAACATATTATATATCATATATAAAAATAGTGACATCTTAATGGCCACCTTTGAAGGTGTTATATGAGTGTTTGAACAATCATAGTTTCGTGATGCAGAAATTCGCCATCCCTAGAAACCGTATGTTCTTTAACCATTAGATGTAGGTGTGTGTAAGTGTAGCTAGAATACTTCTTATAACAACATCCTAGTATATTGAGGATACTGGTGTTGTTACAAAAGAAATGAATAAAAAGAGTTTAGGGGGTTGGAGAAGAAAAATAAAACAAAACAACATTATAAAAGACATTACCTCAAAATCGGGTAACTCTTTTTGATTTGATCTAAAGGCTTCCTTGGGAAGAGTTCTTCCCAAAGTGAGGTTTCTAGGAGTAAGGGAGGAATGTTGGGAGAGTATTTGGGCAGAGGTTGGCCGAGCCAAATGGCTTGAAAGTGTAAATAAGGTGGGAGAGGTGGGGGCCTTTTATAAGTGGAGAGGAGGGGCACTTTTGGAAAGATTGAAATGTTACATTATTTCACAATGTTTTTCGGATTCTAAAGGTCCCACACTTATATAATTCGAGGCTAAGGTGATAAGGTTTCGAAATCTCTTCATCCAATAGGCTTTGGACAAGTGTAAGCCTTGGATTTTGCATTATCTTCCCATTTTATTTAAATCGTTAAATAATGAGGTCATCACTACATCATCATGATGTCATAAATAATTTAATTTATTTAATATCTAAAAATTATAAAAAAAATACTATGATGTAGAAAATCTTTTTAGCTTTCTAATGAATATTTATAATCAAAATTTGGACTTGTGTAACCCCACTTAAAAACTGTTTTAGTAAAACAACTCATGTTTGTGTCAATTTAATTTTAACATTAAATAAATATATATTAATGTCATTTTCCAACTAAAGTGGCTCCATGGGGTCCCCAAGTTGACCCATGGGTTGTCTTGGTCGGCCATGACTCATCCAATAGGAGTAGGACAAGTGTCAAGCTCATATCATATTAATAAAACATTTTTTTTACCTTAAACTACACTAATTACCTCTAATCGCGATTAAGAACTTAAAAGTTACTATTCACCAAAAAATTATTTTGATCTCATTGAACCACATTTTACTTCTTAATGACAACCATGTATGTTGGATTTTTGAAAATCAAATCACAGAAGTGGTAATATTTCATTTAAACGAAAAATCAGTTATTTAACTACCACTTAGTGGTTTCACTATTCATCAAAAATTGATGTTTTTCAGAATAAGGCCAAAATTTCACCCTAAGCTATAATTGATATTACGAATTCAAAAATGATGTCTATTTTACAAAATTCCAAACATATTAGTTGCATTAATTAATTTTATAATTAATTTCCGCTGTCACAACAAATAGCGTGTTTTTAAGAAACAATTTATATCAAAAGATTGGCAATTGTTTATGTCCAATTTCAATGTTAAATTAATTCTAATGACCACCATTGGATAAAATGGTAAAAATATATTCTAATTATACTCTAAAACCACTCAATAGTATAATTTATCACTATGAATTATTTTTATTAATAAAGTTGTTTTAAGTATTTTTCACTATTCATAAAAATTTAGAAGTTCTCAGAAAAATACCAAAAATTCAACATAGGCTAATTTCAATATTCCGAATCCAAAAATGAAGTCCATTTTGATAAATAAAATTTATAATATTTCAAAAAGTAGGTATTACTATTCATAACGGCTACTTTGATTAGTCGCGGTGTTTTAGAACTCGAAGTTGCGTACAACGCAAGCTATTGCATTATTTAATGAGATGCGTATCGTGGAAGCTCGGGGTGTTACATTCTCCCCTTCTTCATTAAATTGCGTCCTCGCAATTTGAAATTTTTCTTGGAAAATAAAAGGTTGAAAATAGAAAATACCTTTGAGGAAAACCCACATCGGAAATAAGATTAATAAAATTTAGCCTTAATAAGAGGGAAAGGGAAATGAACAAGTCACCACCCAATTATGATCTCGATTAGGAGAACATTGGTGGCAATTAGAGACATATAATTAGAGGAAAAACGTAAATATTTGTAGGGAGCGATTGGGGTCATCAATCACAATCAACTGTCAAATTGAGGGCCTCAAAGCCTTCAATCTATGTTGATTTAAAATATCATCAGTTCAACAAGACATAAGGTATTAGGATAACACATTTTTTTGTTTTAATATCCCTTTACTAAAGTTTAAGAATTAATTTATTCATTGAATAAGAGATAGGTATATATATATTTATGCTTGACAATCAGAGTTTCAACCTTCAACTCATCTTTCACTGAAAAAGATAATAGAACACAAAAATATTATACTTATACTAATTGTATAATGTTCCAAATGTTAACACATACCATTTAGATTAGTAAAATTATTTTGTAATAACCAGGGACTTCCTGTAGGCTAGTGGTAGGAAATAAAGGCCTGTCGCACTATGATTGTGGGTTCGATTCCTGCAGCTTTGTCCGACGCAACGGGTTATGCCCCACCCTGCAGGTTGTCCTTTTCCTAAAACTATAGTATTATAATATTCCAAAAATAATATTCAAAAATTATTTAACCTTAAACAATACTATCCAAAGATCAACTTAATCCATTCCAACCTTTATAGTTATCCAAAATACTTCTGTCCAACTCACAGTCCAAATTTTATAAGGAAGGTAAACATAATGAAGATCCTTTTTCCCACGTAACAACATGTGAATACCTTCATCATGTATTCTTTTTAAACATACTGAATTACCATGATCCCTTATTCCTTATAGAATACTAGATATACTTCTTATATCCAAAAATGTATACAAAACATCAATCAGTTTCAAGGAAGTTAAGTATATCCAATATAATTTATCCAAATCAATCACGTCTTATTCCAAAATCACAATCTCAGTATCAGAACCATATTATGGTCTATCTTTCTCTCAACCATATATTTTCCAAAAAGTTAATCCTACTGTGGAGTCACTTTTCTTGGTTCCACACAATCTCAAGTCCTTGATGAAATAGTACTGCAGTACAATCCTTATATACTCCATAATTATTATAACCAGTACATCATTGATACAACACTCAAATTACAAAATTATTTAATAACAACATAAGAACTCTAATCATTACTCCTCATCTGTGGTAGTATCATAACTTGATTATTATCCAATAACATCATTTGGGGCATACTCTGATGATTTGGACATTGGTTTGCGTAGTGTCCCCAATCCTTGCAGAAGAAGCATTGTACATTTGAAACCATTTTCTTACCCTTGCAGTCACGCACTTTGTGTCCTTTCTCTCTACACTTATAACAAACTCCCATTCCCTTTAGGCAAGTTCCATGATGTTTCTTCCCACAATTACCACATATTTGAAAATTCTTCTTTCCCCTCATCCCTTTATCCATCATTCTCTCTTCCATCCCTTTCGTCTCTTGCTTCGCTTCAAAGCCATAGGACTCAGATAATTCTTTAATTATCTTATTAACACATGATACTATTTCTTCATATGTTGAGAACACATGGGAGACTATTTCCCTTCGAAATGTTGACTTAATACCGTGAAAGATACGATCCTTCTTACTCTTTGGATCATACGTACTGCTGGAGTTCACATTCCTTCTACTGGGCGCCATTTTTATACAATGGCATAAACTAGATTAGTTTATGAATCAAAATACATAATTCCATACTTATAAAACACTTAACATAAATTGAACTATTTATGGATATAATCCATAATCATAAAAAGAAATGTTTTCTTTGAGAAAGTATATACTCATAACCCTTCATAGTGGTTTGTAAATAAAATGAGAATTATCCTAAGCATATCCCCCGGGAGTGTCGTAACCAAGAGTGCAGCAAGGCCCGTTGTCGTGCACCAGTTCCCGTTCGAGTCTAGCTCAAAGCGGTGTTTTCGGGTTTTACCCCTAGGTACATCTGTGCCAGAGCCGCCTCTACCTGCTCGTATCCAGACAGGGACGTATTGCTCGGAAAAGTCATAACATCTCTATAATACCAAAATTCTAGGAAGTTCTTCTATACTAATCCTCAAAGTCTATCTTTGGGCTATGTGATCTAATCAGAGTTGATCTAAATCTAGCTTCCAAGGTTAGTACTAAACTGCCTCTGATACCAACTGTAACACCCCGACCCCAGCTACCCAGAGTCGGTGCATTACTTCGTAACATTGGCATGATCACAAAAGATCAAGTCTCGAAAGACCGATTAGTTTAGTAGCCTTGGAAACACTAGATACATTCGTAAACGTTACATTACATCATAAAGTGAAAAACTACAATAACAAAGTCTCCATAGTCCACACTCATATCCTCTTCTGACTATCCCTGCAGGTCATTCATAAAATACTTCTTCACATCCTGGAAAATATTAAAACATTGAAAGGGGTGAGCTCAGATGCTCAGTAAGGATAACAATATTGCAGAAGCTTTCATAAATAAACATAAACATTTAAGGCAATGTATAACTAAAACAAAAGCCTTTTTAAACTTGAACATCATAATAATATGGCAAAAGTAAAATGAGATAATGCCATTTACTTCTTCACATGGATATTCTACTGGTCGAATAATCACATGCAATATCAATAACCACTTTCATAATGAGGGAATGTATAATGCCGGACATTCTGAAACATTTTGTCAAGGCCTCGGCCAAGACATCTAAAATGATTAAGGCCTCGGCCAAAACCATAAATCAAATTGGGAAAGGCCTCGACCAATTCCACGTCTAGTTGTCTCATGAGACCTACCGATGCACCGAGGAGCTATAGCGGGCTCCACCCGTCACTTATTAAGTCCAATACATTCCTCATATGAATAGGTTTAAACATATCATAAACCATAACATAATCGTATCACATAAAACATGCATAAAGGAAACATAACATTTCCACATTTCAATCACAAGATATCAATACAACACATTGATATAATAAAAACGATTTCAAAACCATTTTCAATACCAAAATAAAAGAAAGTTAAAACTTTGTATTTATTTTTCATTAAAAAAAAGATAGCTTGTATAGGAAGCCGAAACTCAAATAATGGTCACGGTGGCGGAGAAGTCATTGTCACCGCATAAGTACGGAAAGAAAAACATTCCCTTTTGTCGTTTAGCAAAACGCTTCGTATAAAAAAGATTCCTTTTGAATAAATGTAAAAGTCAAAGGGGTTTATACACCGTATAAAATAAAGTTGTGTATAAAACCAAATATGCCTCAATGAAAGGGGATTGAGACGAAGTCCTTAAAAGATCATTTTTAAAATAAAATAGATCTATTATGTGTATTCACTATAGGTACACATAAAGAAAGTAAAAATACAAAATAGGACATAATAATATCATGACATAATTTGAAAGTAAAAGATTAACCCAAAGAATGGAAGTTGGGTTAAGAAATTCCCTTACAAAGAGCATTTTTAAAATAAAATAGATCTATTATGTGTATTCACTACAAGTACACATAAATAATGTACAAATACAGTTTAATAATATCATGACATAATTTGAAAGTAGGATATTAACCCAAAGAACGAAAATTGGGTTAAGAAGTTCCCTTACCTCGTGTCTGACTTGACTCAACCGTTCTTTAACCTCCTGAATAATAAACTAGAGTTAATATATACCTTATTAAGAACCATTTTCAACTTCATTATCCTTATTATATCACTTATTACAATGATATGAACATTATGTAATTATTTAAGTTAATAACCGTCGTTTTGTCGATCTTTGGTACTTGAGTCAACAATAAGCTTCTTATAATTACAAGTTGTTTATGTGGTGAAATATCCATTATATCCAGAATTATATTCATGATTTATATGTCATATATATCTTGTATATCCAGTATATACATTCATTTATAATATTACGTAACATTTAGAGGTAAGAAATGAAATGCACCGTTCATGGAGACGGTAAGTCGTACGTACGCATGAACGCTACTTTCATTTCAATTTCATATTTAATGGAACTAAATCATAATGATATAAATGTATAATATAATTCCACTATAATATAGTGTATAATACCATTTACTCCATCCTTTATACATCCCACATATGGCATTAACGATTCAAATCACTTTGAGGGGGCGGTAGTCCGCACTTCCTAAAATGAAATTATCGCGTTTTACCCATAATGGAAATCATAAAGTATGCCATAAATGAGAAATACAGAAGCATAAGTAAAACATAAACATATTATATATCATATATAAAAATATTGACATCTTAATGGCCACCTTTGAAGGTGTTATATGAGTGTTTGAACAATCATCGTTTCGTGATGCAGAAATTCGCCATCCCCAGAAACCGTATGTTCTTTAACCATTAGATGTAGGTGTGTGTAAGTGTAGCTCGAATCCTTCTTATAAAAACATCCTAGTATATTGAGGATACTAGTGTTGTTACAAAAGAAATGAATAAAAAGAGTTTAGGGGGTTGGAGAAGAAAAATAAAACAAAACAACATTATAAAAGACATTACCTCAAAATCGGGTAACTCTTTTTGATTTGATCTAAAGGCTTCCTTGGGAAGAGTTCTGCCCAAAGTGAGGTTTCTAGGAGTAAGGGAGGAATGTTGGGAGAGTATTTGGGCAGAGTTTGGCCGAGCCAAATGGCTTTAAAGTGTAAATGAGGTGGGAGAGGTGGGGGCCTTTTATAAGTGGAGAGGAGGGGCACTTTTGGAAAGATTGAAATGTTACATTATTTCACAATGCTTTTAGGATTCTAAAGGTCCCAAACTTATATAATTCGAGGCTAAGGTGATAAGGTTTCGAAATCTCTTCATCCAATAGGCTTTGGACAAGTGTAAGCCTTGGATTTTGCATTATCTTCCCATTTTATTTAAATCGTTAAATAATGAGGTCATCACTACATCATCATGATGTCATAAATAATTTAATTTATTTAATGTCTAAAAATTATAAAAAAAATACTATGATGTAGGAAATCTTTTTAGCTTTCTAATGAATATTTATAATCAAAATTTGGACTTGTGGAACCCCACTTAAAAACTGTTTTAGTAAAACAACTCATGTTTGTGTCAATTTAATTTTAACATTAAATAAATATATATTAATGTCATTTTCCAACTAAAGTGGCTCCATGGGGTCCCCAAGTTGACCCATGGGTTGTCTTGGTCTGCCATTACTCATCCAATAGGAGTAGGACAAGTGTCAAGCTCATATCATATTAATAAAACATTGTTTTTACCTTAAACTACACTAATTACCTCTAATCGCGATTAAGAACTTAAAAGTTACTATTCACCAAAAAATTATTTTGATCTCATTGAACCACATTTTACTTCTTAATGACAACCATGTATGTCGGATTTTTGAAAATCAAATCACAGAAGTGGTAATATTTCATTTAAACGAAAAATCAGTTATTTAACTACCACTTAGTGGTTTCACTATTCATCAAAAATTGAAGTTTTTCAGAATAAGGCCAAAATTTCACCCTAAGATATAATTGATATTACGAATTCAAAAATGATGTCTATTTTACAAAATTCCAAACATATTAGTTGCATTAATTAATTTTATAATTAATTCCCGCTGTCACAACAAATAGCGTGTTTTTAAGAAACAATTTATATCAAAAGATTGGCAATTGTTTATGTCCAATTTCAATGTTAAATTAATTCTAATGACCACCATTGGATAAAATGGTAAAAATATATTCTAATTATACTCTAAAACAACTCAATAGTATAATTTATCACTATGAATTATTTTGATTAATAAAGTTGTTTTAAGTATTTTTCACTATTCATAAAAATTTAGAAGTTCTCAGAAAAATACCAAAAATTCAACATAGGCTAATTTCAATATTCCGAATCCAAAAATGAAGTCCATTTTGATAAATAAAATTTATAATATTTCAAAAAGTAGGTATTACTATTCATAACGGCTACTTTGATTAGTCGCGGTGTTTTAGAACTCGAAGTTGCGTACAACGCAAGCTATTGCATTATTGAATGAGATGCGTATCGTGGAAGCTCGGGGTGTTACAATCTGGGTAAGTCGTGCAACCTAGAATCAATTAAAATTTTATAAAATTTTCACTCTGGGATTTTATAACACACTCAAGAATTTTCTCCTCCTCCTCTATTGAAACCCTAGGAACAAACCAAAGAAACCAAGAGATCCCAAGGATAAATCTCTTTCGATTCTTGGCCATTTGAAGTTCCGTTGGATGTGAATCAAATATCCTGGATGAAGCTTAAAAGGGGTGTTGAATCAGGATGTAAGGCTTTGGTTGGGAGCACGTTCGCCAATGGATTCAAGGTAGGTGGTCTAGAAATTATATCCATGGGGATTTGTGTAGATTTGTTCATGTAGAGTTTTTATTCTTTCCCTATTTGAAGAGTTCTTGGTGAATTTTACATGATGTGATATATTGGTGTTTAAATGGTTAATTGAACCCCTCTTGATCCCCATGGGATGAATTAAGGATGACTTGACCAATTTAGGGCCACCCGAGGGGCGTGCCATATACCCAGACTTAGAGTTAGCTAAGGAAGTGTAGGTTATTGTATAGAAATGTAGAAAAATTAATTATTATGTTAATATACTTAACAAAAATGAAATTGGTGTCTAGTAATACACCTATGTTGGGTAACTACCAAAGGGGTTGTTTTGTTGGCACTAAAAAGGGTTAAGTGGTTAAATGAAAAAAATGCTAGGGATTAGATTTTTACTTGAATAGGCTTAATGATATAGGCATAGAAAATGGATATGTGGATAAAGCGGTTAATTAATATGAATAATTAATGTGTTAATGGATTGGGGAAAATTTTAATTTTCCATCTATTGAGATTATTGTGATGATTGTAAACAATTTTGGTTATGCTGTTGTGATATGGTGTTTTGTTGTGAATGAAAAATATGCATGTTCACATGGATTGGATGAGTGGGGTATTGACTTGAGGTTCTACACCCATGGGTCATGTTGGACAGAGTATCGTTCTCCTCACCTAAATGAACAGGTTAGGGAAGGAGACATAGTTCTATTCCCCCAATGGTTGCATTCCACCCAGACTAAGGCTTCGAGGTGAGGACTATGAGTTTGTTATAATGTTATGCTTATTGAGATAGGGTTTGATTGTATTCCTATATACTTGAGAACATTGAATATGCCTAATCCATTGAAAACAAAAAATATATGAGATTGAATAATGAAATGCCTAAGTAGTGAAGCTGAATTCATTGGTATTTTAAATAAAATGAACATTGTTATAATGACCTATTGAACTGTTTAAATTTATTTTTCCATTATTATCATTTGAATGAACTATCAACCTTGATGGATATTTTGTAGACACCTTTGTTGGTGTCCTAATGAGTTATACTCAACCCTGACCGGGCCACCATTGGGTTCCTGAGTAGATTTCATGCTTGTAGGTCAGGACAAGGGAAAGGGCCCTATGCTATAGAGATGAGTTGGACATGAGACATGTTTGGGTGTGGTTCCATAGTTTGAATATATGCCATTTTAGGGATTAAACCATTTTATTTATTTTGGATTTTGATCAATTCACACTATAGAACGATGTTGACACTCCTTTCTGTCACAGAGTATAACAAATGAAAAAGGGGAATACCTTAAGCACTAAGAGATTCATCTTTTGAAAAAAATAAAAAATTGACAAAGGAATGAACAAGGATTTATTTAAACATGGGTCGCGCAAGTTTCATGATAGTCGAGCAAGTATACTTGCACGCCACACTTTGGTCACTCAGGTGACTTGCACGCCCTATTCTATTTTCTCCCAAGGTCCTCAATGGCCTATAAATACCCCTTGTGGGCCCCCCATTTCGAGGATGAAAAAAATCCAAAAGTCGTACTTAAGCTCTTAGTGCCCTAGTCTTTGCTTGAAGTCTACCAAACACTTCTAAGGTAATTTATTACGTAGAATGGAAGATCTAAAGAGGGGGAACAAGGCCTAAGTGTTGAAATTCATTAACACTTGCGTGCCAAAATGTCTTACCCTAAAGAGAAATGGCCACACTTGCGCGCCACCTTACCCCTTCAATAGAACTTGCGCGCCATCCTTTTGAATGTTTTTAGGGATAATACTAAGGACTTGAGCCAAGTCTCACACATGTATTACCCTATTGGTTAACTGTCACCCAAGTACACCCATGTCGCGCAAGTATACTTGCTCGACCAGGACTTGCGTACCCAAATAGGACTTGTGCGCCTGCCTCTTTTTGGGTGCCCCTCCTACCTATTCACTTCCTTTTTTCAAATTCACATCTCCTCTTCAAGATCTAGCCTTCAAAACATTATTCAAAGCCACTTATGGTATGATTTATTTGTTGGATTCCTTATCTGAAAGGGGTTATGTGGAACATCTCTCAAAACTGGGCATATTTGATAGGAATAATCTCCAATCATAAGTCAAATCCCTCTTAATCTGGGCATCCTCCTTCGGAGTAAGCCCCAAATTAAGAATCTAAATATCCATAAGGAAAAAATAACTTTATGGACATTGTTAATGGGAATCCTCCTCAGGAGTAAGCCCCAAGTCCCTTTTAACTTTGGGCCTCCATATCAAGAGTAAGTCCCAAGTTATAACTCCATTTTATTCAAACTGGGCCTCCTTTCCAGAAGTAAGCCCCACGTTAGAGTATCCACATCTCCATAAAGCACAAATACCTTTATGGACCCTGATCCTAGGATTATTTTCTAAACTATGTCCTAGTCTTCATTTACTTGGGTAGTCACACATACATATGCCCCATATCATTCCTTGTAACCACATCTTTCATGGTACAAATCATCAGGTTCACTGATACCTCTTGTTTCTCACACCGAGTATGACTCATGTGAGATTAGAGTTTAAAAGTAACCATGACACATCTCTTTCGGGCCTTTAATCATATGTAAGCCCCACACATCTTACTCAAACTATGTGGACTTTGATTTCTGCCTCACAATTAGAGTACGTAGGAAGAATTTATAAGGTTTAATCCCATATTTCATTAATTATTTTTTGTCCCATATGACGTTAAACTATATCTTAATTCCCAAAATACGTGGGTTCTGATTCCTTTTCTAATAAGGATATATAGGTAGCCCGTCTGTGTGTATGATCTCAACTCTAAAATATTCCATGCCCTTCTGAATGACAATAAACTTCATGTGCCCTATTGAGTAGATTTAAAACCAGTATGGTCATCATAGTGACCAAGAGATTTCTATATAATGTATTGAAGTATATCATTGACTAAGAATATCAAATACATACAGATGATTCTCCATCGATGAAGAACCTCAAATACATATAAAAGATTCTCTAAATCTCATACATATCAATCATTGCTTTCCAAATCTAAAGGAAAACTCATTTTCATGCTTGGTAAATTAATAAGGATTCACGAACATAACTTAAATCTATAAGAGAGTCCTAGATTAGACAATAATTCCCCCCAAAAAGGTGTGAGGAGTCTGACCTCCCATCCTCTCGACTAATGAAAATTCCTAAGCCTCATCAGTCCACAACTAATGAGCACCTACCTTTGGAAAGTAGGTCCAAATGGATATAAAATAATTGGATGTTTCTGGTTCTACGAATAAACTCATTAGAAACCGATTGGAAAAGTTTGAACCTTAAACAAATGAGGTCATCCCCATTTCTAGGAGGAAACAAAAAATAGTGACCCCGACGTGAATCCTTAACCAAGTTAAATGATGTTTTACTTATTTTTTAGCCCATATTTAATCATAATGTGAGGGTCAAAAAAGAAATCAATAACATATGTGCTCATCCAAAAGATGTAGTGGCCGAACATATCTTAATTATGTCTATTATATTAAACATACACTCTTTTCCAAGATCTCTCTGTGTTACATAATTGGCTTCTCTAATGTTCACACCCGTGAATTCCTCTGATACTACTTCTACTGGATCCTCATCCGCTCTGAGGATGACATCACCTACTCAGTGCCTGCAACGCTAGGTCTCGAATGCACTGGTTAAGGAATACTGTTAACATGGTACCATTCTGACTCTGGAGGCCGCTTGACAAGCCATCTAAGTCAATAATTCACCCTGGTTTTCTAGACAGCGATGACCAGTGATTAAGAAGCAGACAGTGCTAACCACCGTCTCCAACCGTTTTGGGTCGTTATCCTCAGAATGAAACAACCAGTCCCTCTCTTATTATAGGAAGGTGAATAAATAGGTCAATCTAGGCCTTAATTCAAAATGGCAGGAGTCCTTCCTGAAGACTACCATCAACAATCGCTGCCAGACTCGTGCGGTAGTGCACCCTCAACATAATGAGGGTATCACCTTTAGGGGCTCGGCTCAGGTTCTTCAGACCCGAGCACGCATGAAAACCCATCAGAGGTGAAAATAGGCAAACAGAGAGAAGGTTCTCACTTCTTTCCCCCTCCGAAGAAGCCTATCAACCTAACTTGATGGCAAGCACTGAGCGGGCACATACACCCGTTCATTATAATCTCGCTGACCAGTAGACTCATCTGGCAGCTACCCACCAATCCCATCAGGAAATTCCAATGGAGTACTGTAGGTAGGCACATACACCTATTTATAATTCATCATCCAGTGAGCAGGCTCGTCTGACTACATCCAATGGAGCTCACCAACCAAATATGTTGACCACCAGTAAACAGGAACATACACCTGTTTACAATCAATAATTCTGTCAGTAGTCTCGTCTGCCAGTATTGAAGGAATATCATCATCCATACATGACAAAGAATACATAATAGGCACATACACCTACCAATGTACATCAATCCTGCCAACAGTCTTGTTTGGTAACACCTGGAAAAGTCAGTCAGAAAGCTCTGATGACAAATTTGAAGCAGACTCAACTCTTTGCCCCTATAAATAAGTACTATTAGAATTCACTAATAAGAAAAAGAGGATAGGAGTAGGCACATACACCTAATCCAGACATGGAATGGACATATATTCTTGTTCCGGCAGCTAAATTCACCAAGCACATTCTGACGATGGTGAAAGAGCAGAAGAAAATCCCCACCCATATTCTGGATACCTATCATAATATTATAACAACTTTACTAGCATCACAGGGAAGGAATCATAAATCTATCCCTATCAGTAGAGTTACTCATCATCATGTCACTCCGGAGTAGATACCCACCCATGTTCTAGTCTAGGATGGTTGTGGGGAATACTCCCCCATGTCATATGGATAATCAAGTCAGACACATACACCCAATTTGAATGGAGATAATCAGCTTAACCAGACCATTTATTTTGAGAAGGCATATACACCTACCCATAATAACAACTCTTGTCAACAAGTTGTTCCCAAAATGAGTAAGAAGGCATATAAGAAAAAGACTCATCCAGAATAGTTAAGAAATCAAGATCCGATTTGTAATAAGGCCTTGCTCGATGCTCGAGTTCTTAATGTACTCAGACAATTGTCTGTTGCAACTCAAGATTCTAGTCTCTCATTTCCCAATAGTGGGAATAATAATTCTGAAGGTCTTCATCAGACACTTCTTCATTAAGGCTTGCTTCATGACAGTTCGTTCGATCTCGAAGTATCATCATTAGATGAGAGCCACAATAACCCTTTGTGTGGAAAGAAGACCAAGGAGCAAGAGGTTTCATCTTTTGTTGTAACCCACCATGGTGGTCCTACCCATGATGATGAATTTAGCTCTGAAAGTCCTCTCCGCAGTAGTAATTCTCATTTCCTGGAAAACGTTTCAAAGGACAACGCAGTAAAGAAAAAGCCCTCTTATCTTGAGGCACTTGAAAATGTAAATCCAGTCATGTCTGATGTTTTACTACAAGCAGGTGAAATACTTTCTCAATCAGAAGATATCTTGGGGCGTAGGTCATTCTCCAAACCACCCCTAGATCATTTATCTTCTAATTTTATAAATTAATTATCTACCAATCTTGTTGAATCTGATGAATCCAAAAAGAAGCACCAACATTGGTCTAATTAAGTAGAGGAATATTCATCGAATGATAAGGATGAAGTGCTGAATATGAGAAAATAACTGGTGAAAGTTGATGTACCAGTCATGTTTTGGCCTTTAGATGACTCCCAGTACGATATTCCAGAAATATTGATAGAATATTGTATTCATGATATTCGTCTCAACATGTGGAAAATAATTTTCAATTAAAAAAGAAAATATTATCTTATGATGAACATGAAAATCATGTCAAGATAATAGAAGGATTACAATGCCAAATTGATTTGTCATCTCTCTCAGTTTCCTGATATCCAAAGGTTAAAAAGCAGCAGAGAGCCCTTCTGCATTCATGCCTTGGCACACTAAAAATATTGCACCAGTTAATTGTGAATTATCCATCTGGTATTCATATCAGGGGATGGGGCGTTCATGGAGTACTGTATTTCACTGTGCCCACCAGTCAACAAAGCCCGCCAAAAGTGGTCTCATGAAATGTTATTGCCCATGGCTGGCCGCAACCAACTGGTTTTTTGTGTAATCAGATGCTTGCTCAGGAACAAGACTCAACTAGTTCATCCCAAAGTCAGGCATACAAAAAACATGTTGCTGAATTAATATTGAATCAAGGAAATGAGAACATCGAACAAGCTTCTCATTTAGAGCGTGCACATCAGCAATGACATAAGTGTCAGAAATCATCCAACGGTCATCTAAGCCGGGTGATTTGAGTGGATGTTGGTTGATACATCCGTCCAATTTCTGAACTAATTTCTGCGAAATCAAGAAAGAGATTAAGAAAGTATCAAATGTAGCAGCTCAATATCCACCCCATCTTGCAGACTGGGGACTCTTTTAATCCATCCCTTGGGATTAATAGATAAGATTCGAGGAGTTGAGCGGGAATAGCTCTAGTCCATCGGACTGGGGACTTTTTCAAATCCTCAATATCTTCCTTAGTGAAAGTTAGTCTTATCTCAATTAGGGAAGACGCTACAAGAGGAACGCATAGCCAAATTATCAGGGGATTACCTCCAAATTATGGTTCATCAAGAAGTTCCTGGGGGATCAACTCAACAAAAGGCAATGTCTCATAAAGAATATGGAAGAAGAAAATATCGTAGAAATGCCGATAGAAGTGATGTAATGCATTATGCATCAATAAATTTCATCAATTGAATTGTTTATGATCCACCAGAACATGAGGCTCACTCAGAGGGATCACATGAAGAAGTTCCTTCTCAAGAGGTTGTACACACATGGGAAAATGAATAAGGTGTGCGTACATGAAATCAAAGGTTTATACAGAATCTAGTTATTCTTTCAAATAACCAACTCCCCCTCTCCGAATGGCATCCATAAAGGGGAAATGAAAAAGGTGAGGCTACATTCCACCCAATCTCTGGAGAAGGCCAATCAATCTCAATAGAAGAAAGTTTCACACAACAAGAGGCAGAAATGAAGGAGTTAAGGAGGTTGAATGGAGAACTACTTCCAGGTAGTCTTCCTCCTAATTGTGCTAGAGTCAGTCAGTCAAGGGAATTTTTTATAGCTACTGGTATGGATCTAGAATATCCTCCTTTACCAGTACACCCTCACAGGTCCAATCCTATGGGTTATATGCATTAGAAACTGGAAATACTACCATAAGTGGCACTCCCGGTCGCTACACCTATCCGAAGACTAGTTATTTCACCTACACAGGTCCAAGCTCAACCAGATATTTCTAAAAAATTAATGACTACCATTGAATTATTAACAGCTCTGTTGGAAGCTATGGAAGGAAAGAGTGTACCAATTCAACCAGAGAAGAGAGATTATCCTAAATGGGTGGATGAAATTCCTCCCCCATCAAATTTTTCAAGTACCACATTCCCAATTTTTAATGGTTCGAGAGATCCAGAACAAAAGTTAACACATTTTAATTCTCGTTGTGATCTCATGATGGGAACTCCTCAAAAACAAGAATCAGTTAAGCTCAGGTGTTTTGTATAGTCATTACATGGGCCTACCTTTTTTTGGTATACAATCTTGCAATCCGGGTCAATTACTGGGTGGGAAGATCTCCGTCAAAAATACCTTCTTCAATTCAGCTCAACATTGCCAAAGACGATAGTTTTTTTTCTTAAAAATTTTTAGCAAAGGGAAAATGAATGTATTTCATATTTCATTGCTCGCTGGAAGGGATTAACATATTTCTTATGTGTAACACTCCCTCAAGAAGAATTGTTGCCAATATGTGTGGAAAATTTTAGTGATTAATTACGCACACTGTTGATCCCTGTAAAATATACAAGAGGGTTTCGAGACCTTACTTCAATCGCTCAGCAGATTGAAGATTATCTTACAAAGACAAAGGCTAAAACTCGTGTAATTCCATCAGTTCTAGGAAGGAGAATGGGGAAAGAAAAGACTGATATAGTTATGCTTAAACAAGCACCCGTACCTGCTTCCACTTCAAAACCTTCATCATATCGAAGGGATCCGCCTCCTGAGCGTAAAAAACAATGTCTTCCTCGTCAAGATGATCAAATAGATCAAAGGTGGAAACAATTTGAATATTTGAAGAACAATGTTTATTCTTTCCTGAATGAACAAGTTCCAGGCTACTTCATCTTGGCTCTAGAAATTAATCAGGTTCAGTTTCCAATGCCCAAAAGGATGAACAAGTAAAAAGATGAAGACCTTCCCAAGTATTGCTTGTTTCATCAGATGTTGGGGCATCCCATTCCAGAGTTTTTTGTCTTCAAAGACATATTATAAAAGATAGTGGACTCTGGATAGGTAAAATTGAAAGTCTCTTCAGCCCAGCTAGTATGTGTTACTGCTACAGATCAAGAGGAAGAAGGTGATTGGAATGAAGTCAAAAGTAAAAATGAGTAGAAATATAATGTTTGGATGGTCAAGAAAATGATCAACCGAACTCATGCCATTTTACGAACACAATTGAAAAAACCAATTGTGTCTTCTACTTTGAATGCCACAGAATGACCCCCTTCATCAGAAGGAAAATATTCAAAGAGGCGACATAATTCAAAGAAAGAATAACTGTCCGAAGAAGAAGTGTTCGTGCCAAATACTAAAATATCATTGACTCTGGTAGATTTTATACCATCTAATTCAAAAGTACGAGCACTGCCCCACCAAACAGCACAGCTTGAATTGGCTAATCAGTCAGAATCTTCATCTGATGAATATTTGATCTTTGGTTCTATTAATATGATTTATTTAACAGATCCTTATGCCATTCACAGTTTCGATCATGATGAGCCTGAGTTCCCTGTATCAAATAGTCAAATTAGAGGAAGAGACAAAGGTCTAGGATACATGGTAAGACATGGATATTCCAGAAACCACTATTTCAATACTACCGCTTCTAGAACTATATATGCAGTTGAAACTCATTATAAGGCCCTTCAGCAGGCTCAATAAGAGAAATAAAGTTCTTCCACACATGGCAGATTCAGTGCTGGTACAGTTATTTTAGAAGATCGATTAGATGTTAAACCATATTCCTCTCAACAAATAAATAGACCTAGTTAGTCTTATCTTCCAAATCTAGGAGTATTTACAACTCCTACCCCGATGCAAGATGTATCTACTTCCAGAGCATCAACTTCTAAGGCACCTGTGAAACCACATGTTCCTGTTGGGAAACGCAGACCTTTGAACCAAAAGTATGATGTCTTGAAACATTTGGCCCTTGTACCGAACAAGTTATCAATTATGGATTCCTTGAATCTATCAAAGGATCTTCGAGAGGCACTCATTGAGGATTTGTCAAGCCCTCAAGAATTTGAAATTGAAATTGTTGCGTTTAAAGTCTACCATGTAGAGAATGATCCTACCGAATGTCATACTGGGATATCTTTTACAGATGAGGATGGAGATGATGTTGTACATGGACATATCACACCATTGTATTTATCTATCAAGGTCAATGATATAGACATCCAATGAGATTTCATTGATAATGGATCAAGAGTCAATCTCATCCCTATTTGTACACTTCATTGATTGGGCCTCACCGAATCTGATTTATCTCCTTCTAAATTGATGTTTCAAGGATTTGATAAAAATGAACAAGAACCTTTGGGTGAGATTTCACATAGAACTCAGTTTGGAGAACTTGTATCCAATTCAAATTTCATGGTTATTTGTCATGGCACAACATTCAAAATTTTTCTTAGAAGACCTTGGCTACATCCACATGCGGCCGCACCTTCATCATACCATCACTGTCTCAAATATTGTTTCAATGGTCAAATTGGGACATTTAATGGTGATAAATCCCCATTCAAAACGTGTGAATCTCAATACATTGAGGCAAAATTCTATCACATGGAGGGAAATGAGAAATCCACGACAAAGGAGGTTATAAAAATTAATACTCTATATGGTTTGGAAAAGATCCCAGTAAACCCATTCATACATGTGAGTACAGATTATGTGTTGCCTATCAGCCAAATTGAAAAGGTATACCCATATCCAAATACTCTTAGGGAAACTTCCATATTGTCAATTATTGCAACCAAGCCAAACAACATGGTAGAAATTATTGATTCATCAGGAAATGATTAAATCTCAAATGGAGATGTCTTCATTTCATCCGCTAAAATCCAGCAATTCTATATTTCTTCAACCAGGCCGGATGAAGTTATATCAATGTTAGATATGAATGATGATGTCGATTCTAAATCCATCATCTCCTCTTTATTATCCAAGGAAGACCCTTCAACATCAATAGGGTCAGAAATGGAAGCCTCTTCTTCAAGATGTTCAAATTTTAACATCTCTCTTGATCGTGGAAATTCTGCTTCATCATCAACTATGAAAGTAGAAACAAAAGAAATAACACACATTGAATAAGAAGAGGAAGATCTCAGGGATGCTCCTCCAGCATTTGAAGAGGGTGTCTCTACCAATGTGGATGAACTTAGAGATATAAATCGAGGTACAAAAGAAGACCCACGCCCCACTTTAATTAGTGTGGACATGACTCTTGAAGAGAAAGAAATTTATATTTCCTTTCTGAAGAAAAATTGATATATATTTGGTTGGAATTATATAGAAATGCCAAGTCCTGATCCCAATGTTTCCACAAATCATTTGGGTTTTCCATAAGAACATCGAGGATTCAAGCAAGCTGCAAGTAGAATACACCCAACTTATGTCTCCAAAATTGAAGCTGAAATGGATAAGCTTATCAAAGATAAATTCATAAGATAAGTTCAATACCCAAAATGGATAGCTAATATTGTCCATGTGAAAAAGAATAATGGACAAATTAGAGTTTACATTGATTTTATAGATCATAGTCGGCATTGTCCCAAGGATGATTTTCCAGTTTTGATTACAGTAATCTAAATTGATGCAACAGCTGGATACAAAGCACTCTCTTTCATGGATGGATATTTTGGGTATAATCAAATCTTAATGGTTCCTGATGATGAATAATCTACAGCCTTCAGATCCCCTCAGGGCATGTTTTACTATCGAGTAATTCCCTTTGGCATGAAGAATGCATGTGCAACGTATCAATGTAACATGCACCGTATCTTCAAACCCTTTTTAGGGAAATTTGTTGAATGTTATGTGGATCATTTAGTGGTTAAATACAAACAATTTTCTAATCTCTTGGATGATTTGGAAATCATATTCCACAAACTTTGACAAAACAATTTGAAGATGAACCCCTTGAAATGTGCTTTTGGGGTAACCTCGGGAAAATTTCTCAACTTTGTTGTACACCATTGTGGTATTGAAGTCGATCCTGAGAAGAAAAAATCAATACTTGGTTTGTCACCTCCTCTAAATTTGAAATAATTGAGTTGACTTCGAGGAAACTTGGCCTATATTTGGAATTTCATCGCCAATTTGGCAGGCAAGTGTTTACCCTTCACCAAATTAATGAATAAGGGAGTCACCTACCAATGGACCGAAGATTTCCAAGAGGAATTTGATATCCTCAAGAAATATATCTTGATTCCACCAGTATTAATTCCACCTGTTGAAGGAAGACCACTTATCCTTTATGTGACAGCTTTAGAGCGATCATTGGGTGCCTTCCTTGCCCAAAACAATAATGATGCGAATGAAATCAACCTTTACTATCTTAGTCGGACTATGCCCGAGGTAGAAAATCGATATTCAAGTATTGAAAAGTGCTGCCTAGAATTAATCTATGCAGTTCAAAAGTTGAGACACTACTTACAGCATCATAAGGTCCAATTGGTATCTGGTAATAACTCGCTCAAGTTTATCCTTAGTCATCCAATGATTACATGACGTCTGGTAAGGTGGGAAGTTATTTTGCAGTAATTTTATATCCAGTATGTGTATCAAAAGGAAATAAAGGTCCAAGATCTGGCTGATTCCCTTGATGAACACCCTTCAGTTGAAGATATATATTTAGATGCTGAACTTATTGATGAGGAAGTCTTCTCTATTCAAGATAATATTCAAACATGGGAAATGTACTTCGATGGTGCTTCCAGAAGTCCAACAGGGAAGAAAATGGAAGATCCTAAATTCAACAAAGTTGGGTTATGAATTGTTTTTATTTCCCCAGAAAAGGTTGTACTACCCTATTCCTTATTATTATTGGGAGGAAGTAAAAATAATGAAGTAGAATATCAATCTCTCATCGGAGGCTCAGAATTGGTGCTTCAGGCACATGTGAATCACTTAAAGGTAAAAGGTGATTCATACTTGGTAATCAAACAAGTCAATGGGGATTATTCCATCAGAAAAGAAGAGTTAATCCCTTTTTAGGAATACACCAAAGTGTTAATGGCAGAATTTCCTTCAGAACTTACATTTCTAATGTCCCGCTATCACAAAATGCTCAAGCTGATGCACTGGTTAATGTTGCCACAGCTCTAGCAGATCCAAATCGGGATGAAAAAATCATCAGTATTTCCCACCATCATGTAGTTTCAACTTTTGTTCAAATTAGAATAGAGGAAATCAATGAAATTAGTCCCATTTCTAAACCATATGGTCATACTACAGGATGGATGACACCTATCAGGGAATACCTTCAAAATGGAATACTCCCACCTGATAGAGCTGGGAAAGAACAAATCCGGTGACGTGTGGTCAATTTTACTCTTTATGATATCCTAGATCACATAGAAAAAATTATCTACAAAAGTGTTTTTGATGGAATTCTCTTTAGATGTATTAATGTTTAAAAGACAATGGTTGTCATGAAAGAAGTACATGCAAGAGTCTGTGGTGCCCACCAGTCTGTTCATAGACAAGCTGATCAAGTTCGAAGGCTTGGATACTTTTGGCCTTCAATTATACAATATTTTTTTGAATTCACTAAGAAGTGGCATTCATGTGAAGTATGTTCCAACTTCATTCATCAACCCCTAGTGTTTCTCCACATAGCTAAATACTCATGGCCATTTTCTACATGGGGAATGGATGTAGTAGGACCTTATCTTTTAGCTACATCCAAGCAGTTTAAGTATATTCTTTACTTCTACCGACTTCTTTTCCAAATGGAAAGAGGCAATAAATCTCAATGAAGTTAGTTCTAAAATCATTTTTAGCTTCATCAAGTCTAACATCATTACCATATTTGGTTTCCCTCATACCATTTTGACAGACAATGGCACCAACATCGGTTCATCCGAGGTAAAGAAGTTGTATCAAGAATTCAACATCAATTCCATCCATTCATCTCAGTATCATGCAGCGAAAAATGGCCAAATAGAGGCCTTCAACAAGAATATTTCAAACATACTACAAAATTTGGTAGATAAAGATAAGAAATCATGACCTGATAATCTTTTTCAGGCTTTATGGGCTTATCGGATCACCACCCGCACTGCTACGTAGTCAACTCCATATTCATTGGTATATGGAATAGAAGCAGTCTTTCCCATTGATGTTCAATTACCTTCACCCAGAGTATCCATTTGTGATCTTTCATCTATAGATGAAAACCCTCAAAAGTAATTGTATGAATTGGAACGTTTAGATGAGAAAAGATTGTGCACCCTACACCACTTGGAAGTCTATCAGAATCGAATAGAACGATCTTTTAACAAAAAAGTTCTTCTTAATTCGTTAATTCAAGGAGAATTGGTATTGGTTCTCATAACTCCAATGATACCAAGAAATAAGCCTCCCAAGCTTGAGACAAAGTGGGAAGGTCCTTACTCAATACATAAGGTCTACTCCGATAGAGCTTATTCTTTAATCTCAATGGATGGAGAACTCATTAGGACTCCAACCAATGAAAAATTCTTGAAGAAGTATTTTGTGTAACACATATACTTATGTCCTATAAGATGTTAAACTGCATAACCGTTCATCTTGGCAACATGATGTTAAACTGTACAACCCAACGTCCTACATGATGTAAAACTAAAAAAAGTCTCCAATACGTCCTACATGATGTTAAACTGTATTTTGTCCCTGCTACATGACACTAAACTATGAAACACTGATCCATGAATATGACCTTATACTATTTTACTCCTCACTGCAAGACTTTAAACCACACATCACCCATTATCCTTACAGTATGACATTAAACTGCATAGTCCCTTCTTGCATCCTAGCTACAAGACCCTAAACCATACATCACCCTTTCGTCCAACATGACATTAAAATATGAATTGTTAAGGTTGTCTCTACCTCTTGTTTCTCACACCGAGTATGACTCACGTGAGCATAGAGTAAACTTCAACCATTACACCCTCTTTGGGCCGCTAAAAATGCATAAGTCCCAACACTATTTTTTAGGTCATTTTCCTCAAGAACAACTTGATCACCAATTAATTCTTAATTGAACTATGTGGACTTTGATCCTTTCCTTCTTGTCTGGGTACGTAGGCAACCACTTGAGGTTCAAGACCTAAACCAATTTCTTCCTCTTCACGTTAGTTCACCTCCATCTCATACAATGTTGATCCGTGAAGTAGCCCAAAACAAATATTTTTTACATTGGTTCACCATCGTAATTACTATATGACGATAAACTATACAGTCCCCCATTGTCCTTACTACAAGACATTAAACTGCATAACTATATGTCCTAGCTACATGATGTTAAACTGTACAACACCGGTCCATGCATATGACCTTAAACTATCTGCACTTTTGTCCTGTACGACAATAAACTATAATATTCTTTGACACCCTTACCTGAGAGGGAATCATTATTTATATTGACCTCCAATAATCTTATATTTCAAAGACTACATGCCTACATGGTAATGCCCGAACCATTAATATTGGGTCAAACCATCATTGCGCTAAATTCATCTTTCACCCTTCACTTGTACGAACCAAATCTATACAAAAGGGTATTTCAATAACTACATATGGCTTCATTCCCATCCTTATGGGATATGTACGAACGCTCGAGGGTCCCTCGAATCCAGCCCCAAGTCTTTGGGCCTAACCCCAAATTCCACTTTTAGTCCCTTGGCTAAAAATTCCCCCTGTATAAACATGAATGTGGTTTGAAAACCCTAGTCTTCATTCACATAAGGTTTATAAAACACACAATGTGTCTCCCTCATTATGGTACGAGCTCTATGACCCTAAACTAAGATCCCCTACATTATCGTCCCACATGATGTTAAACTGTATTTCAAGAACTACATTTGGCTTGATTCTCATTTTAATGAGATTTGTAGTGAAGTCCAACATCTCAATTCAGGACCCAGCCACAACATGATTATGGTCATCATTGGTCTATGTATCTCCTTCATGAATTGGACAATACCCATTTTCATGTATCATGCTCCTAACCTTAAATACCTCCAAATCACCATAACCCTTTTCTTGACTTCTGATTACAAAATTTCTGATACCTGGGAATTATTTTTCCTGATTATGCAACACCTTCCCTTAGGCGGCATTACATAAGTAGTCTACATAACAGACCAGTCTGTCAAAAGATGTTATTATTTAACTATGCATCCAATTCCCTTAGGTGGCCCTGAATAATTCAACCTCGTAATGTGTTTGTTAAATATTGGTAATTTCTTTCTTGGGAGGGAAAAATCTTTTGTCCTTATTGGTCTTAACAACAATATGTAGGGATCCGCAAAAAAAAATCCATCCTTAAAATATTTTCCCCATACTCTTTTTCATGATCTGAAAGTATTCAAGTCTATGGTTTATATTTTCTTTCCATACGTTAGGGTCAGACCTTTGTAGGAGTGACATTCATCCAATTCTTTGACAATCTTGATTAGGAATATCCACTCCATATTTAAGTACCTCTCACCATATAGCAAACTCTATGGTTTGGAAAATTTGAATCTTTATAAACTTTCACTGGCTTTTTAGCAATAGAAAAGTAAAATTTCTGAGAGTTTGTTTGCCTTAAATAATGGACTTGTCAGCCAAAAGATGTTATTATTTGACTATGTAGCCAATACCCTTAAGTGGCCCTGCATAATTTGACCCCCTAATGGGTTTGTTAAATGGTGGTAACTTCACTATTAGGAAATACTTCCTTTAATTTCTTTTAGACATTTTTTCATATCATTCCTTAGATTCAAAATTTCTTAAGTCATAATTTACATATTTTCCCCCATACTTGAATATGGTAATATGTTTCTAAACAAATTATCAAGGAATTGAGTCAATTTTAATCCATTCGGTCAAAGTAATTCATCCTTAAATATTATCCTTTTTATGTTTGATAGGGACGAATTCAAATTTCCAATAGAAGACAAGGAAAATCTGAACAAAATTTGAGTCCCAGCTTTCTAAACATACATATTGTATGATTTAGGCAATATTGAGCAACAAAATATGCAAACTCTATGGGGATTGTTTGCATCACCCAAGCAAAAAAATCAAACCATGCTTACTAGGCCCATTGGCTTAGGTAAAAAAAAAGCAAGTAACAAGAGAATTCACACACAAATGATTGAAGATAAAAGTGTTTTTCATTGATGCACAATAGTTATAAGGACATCCACAGACTGAAGTCTCTTCTCTTTTCCAAGAATTACAAGTGGCTTTCAATATAACTCTTCATTTGATTTACGGAATCCCTAGCCTCATCAGCAGCCACTTGAAGTTCATGTACTCGACCAAGTTCACTCTTTTCAGGTTGATGGAGTGCTTTCTTGGCATCTTCAATGGATTTCATACCATTTGATAGAACTCCTTCCAGTGAATTGTTATGCTAGTCAAGTTCCCTAGTTACAGCACCTAACTGTTGCTGAAGGTGCATCTGCTAGAGAACTTTCTTCATGATATTATGCTTCATCTCCTTAAACTTTGCAGTATGCTCAGCCTCAGCTCGGGACACCACAACCTCAAATTCATTGATATTGGTCAACATCCTTGCTCTGGTCAGATCTCAACAATTTTTTTTCTCCTACTACCTCCTTAAGATGACTTGTTTCACTGCAGCATGGATCTCTTGATATCCAAAACTGCCAAGTCCTATCATGATGAATAGGGATGACAGTCACATGATCTTCGAATACATATCTTTAAGAGGAACTTCAGATATGATCTGCCATATCTTCTTCCATGCCTTGTGATGTGAGAATTGGAGTGCCTTTTGTACGTCTGAGTCTGACTCACCATCACTATCACAAGGGGGAATATAGTCTGGGATTAATGCACATAGAGAAGTGCCTTCTTCTACTCCTTCCCCCTAACCCTTGCTACTTCACATTCTATTCCTGTTGGGGTAGAGGATGATGCTTCACCACCAGATCTAGCCACTGAGATTGATGGCCCTGCATAGTCTACTGAATGTTTTGGTTAGTTTCAATGGATAATGAAATTTGATTAAGCTATCTTTCAAATTAAGTGCAGATATAAATATTATCATCTCTTACCCAATAGTAGATCAATAGCCTGAGAAGGATCCTTCCCTTCTTTCCTATATTCAATAGGATTTTTAGGATGGGTTTTAGGAAGCTCTACCGGGTTGAGCTCCACTTGAGCTAGTGTCTCTATAATAATAGGGTTGTCTATACCCCCTTCAGGAATCAGTAGATCAGCAGATGGATCAGATGGAACTGCACATTTCAACCAATCATGTTCAAAGATGTAATAAGGAAATTTTAACAGGACGAAGGATAAAACTCACATCCAAAATCATCTTAATTACATGGTAATTTAACATGATCTAAAATATCATCAAAAGATGTACCAAGATTCATCATTTCGTCTAGTGATATCTCAAATTCCTGGTTAGTCTCACCAGTGGAGGAATTTGATGTGTCTTCTTAACGACCCTCATCCTGCGGCCTCTGACCCTGAACAACTTCTTCAAATAAAATTGCGGAGTCAGATGTAGTGGTCTCCAAATTTTATGGTGCATGTGTTGAACCTAAATCCCCATAGAATGGAAGTTAGTTGATGTCTTAATTAAATGTTTTATTAAGTAATGTTAATTTACCAGAAGCAGGCTCTTCTCTCCTTGCTGTAGCAGCAAGAGAAATATTGGGAACAGATGCTGGCTCTTCTTCAGGAGTAGCCAAGTCAGCATGATTTTGCAACTATTCGCCAGCACCCTATATTTTCATCAGAGGAGGATCAATTCTCTCCCTCAAAGGAGAAATTGAAGAAGCCCCTACAATCCCAATAAATATGAGAAATCTTTTCATGAGTTAAGATTCATGACTATCCAAAGGACATACCACTACTAATGAAGCATTTAGCTATGGAATTCTTCCTTCGATGCCTTTGTTTCTTTGTACTTTTGGGTCTGTTGGAATCATCATCTCCCAATACAGGAATTGGAATGTGAAAATCCCTTTCTAATTCTTCATCCATGGTTTTTCGGCCTAGAGATACTTTGCCCGGTTCATAGGGACATTCAGAAGCTCTGATGGTAGGGCCACCAGGGCTATACTGTGGTGAAGGAACCTCATCAGTCCCTTTCTTTGCAAGATCTAGGATGAAGAAAGTAATTTCCCTGAGTAACAAGCCTTGACTGAAATCAAACTGCAAAGCAAATAAGGAATGATATATACATCATCAAGAGCCACATAATCGTTCTACTCTTCATCTACGGAAGCACCAGTCCCCTCAATGGTGCCACGATATATCATTTCCTTCACCCGCTTGGTGACATGAATGGAATCATCGGTGGTGTATATGAGCATCTCCAGCTCTCTGATGTAAGCCCACACTTTAGCAGGGTTTTCCTTGAAATGAATATCGGTAGAAACCCGAAGATTCCCTACTATAGGGATGTGTAGACCTTCACATAGGTCCAGCCAAGCAGTTTCACCATCACAATATAAACTCCTACATGTATGGACAGCCTCAGGTCGTAGATATTCAACATGTACACTAGAAGGCTACGAGAAGGGTCCTACAATCTTGGACATGAACTTCTTCCCAAATCCTACAATCATAGACAAAGGATAAGAAAATAAAACTTGTTTCTTTATAAAATAATGGCGATTAAATTGACTCAATGAAGTAACTCACCAGGAGACGATGGAGTGGGTCTCTTGATTCTAATAGGAGGATTATATCTAGCACGAGGCCGCTTTGATGCATGTCATGCCTCATCATCCCCATCCTGGGAATCCAGCGAATCTGCTCTGGGTGAGGAACCCGGTGAATCATCTCTGGGTGAGGAAGAATCACCTTTCAGAAAAAGGGTTTCCTTCCTGACAGTTCTCTTTTTTCCCCACCCGAGGAACCAGATTATTCAGTACCCCTTCAGGGTATGATGCTACCCAGTTCTCAGCGTACCATGTAGTCAAGTTACTCACCGCTCCAGCAACTGGTAGATCAAACAATGCCATGGTCTTCTCCATAGCTGTCAGTATCCATAGTTTTCAGGCAACCATCAGATGCTACGCTGACCTGACATGCACAGGAGGGGATACAATAGTCTCCTGCAGACACTTGAATTGGCATGCAAATCTTAATAGAGCATAGGCCTCACATATAATCTCTCCATCAATCCTGGTGGCCAATACTCCATCTCTACAAACCAGTATGTATGACCTCAATTCTAGGTTGGTTGTTCCATCATCAACAAATCTCCTGGATGGCGGGTTTCCATAAGGAAAGAAACATAATTCCTTGAACATGCCCAGCCTTACCTTCATATCATAGGAGTTGAGGGATAAATGAAAAATTCCAGAATATTCCTGCACTGAAGGCCTGAAAGATCTTGCAGGAACCTGTACTCTCTCTGTACAACATATTTCATGAAATGAGTGGCAATCCATCCCCACAAAACTTGGAATGGTTCCACTATTCTCAAAAGTGATGTAAACATATAAACATGGAGTAAGATCCTGTGAATCTTTTCCAAAATGGGGGTGGACAACCCAAACATTTTCCCCTCATCCAACTTGGCTGCAACAACGAAGGTCCCTGGCCTAACTCATCCCTTGGAATCCCTTACTGGAAAAAGAAATACACTGAGCCACAAGGTTAAAAATCCCACAAGATGGGTCTTCTTTGGGATTCTAGATTCACATCGTATCCCAAATTTTCAAACTCTCCCACTTCCAGAGTCAGCCAGAATGTGCCGTGAACACCTCTCTTATCTGTTCTGGGGAAGCTAGTAAGACGATTATAGGTGGCCCCTGTCTCCTTCTTCTTATTAAGAAACATATCCATCCACTCATCTGGATGAATATCCTTTCTAGAATGTCTTTTGGAGGTCATTGAATTCTTGAGAATGTGGAAAATTTTCAATAATTCCCGAGACAAAGCCGGAGTCTTATCTGAATCATTATAAGTGGACTTGGGAGGAATGAATTCAACATACATATCACCTAAAATTGGTTCCCCTGAGATCTTGTAGACATCCCAAAACCTGATTCCTACTTTTCCATGAGTCAGATTTAAAGAATTGGTTTCTGGGCTCCAGCAGCTGATTAGCTCCGGCACAAAGTCATCATTTCTGTAAACATATGTCTGCCTAGCCTAGACGACTTCATATATTGCAGCTCCCTTTAGATCTTCAACAAAATCTGCATAGGTTTGCCGCACCCAATATACCCAAATCCAAGTTGGCTTCACACCTCCTCCAGGACGGAAGTACCAACTCTTCTTCCAGCCTTTGGATTGATCTATCTGAGAGTTTCAGAATATTTAGGGATAACAATGTAGATGCATCTCTGGCTTGTGAGGTTTCAGATCTGAGGCACATGGGCTATGATGCATTATAAACGCCTTCTCCACTGTACCAGAATTTTCAAATGATCCTCCAATTAAGAAATTTTCTGATGAAATGTTTGTATATGTCTGAATCCATGAATGCGGGAGATAGTTCATTGCCTCTAGAATATTGACTCCTTGTAGATGACCATGTCCATACAAAGGCAGCTAAATGCTCTGTGGGAAATTAAGTTGATACTTCTTCAAGTACTTGGCCAAATATGGGAGAGTGTTTTCACAGATATCATAGTAATCATGGCCAACAATGTTCATCATATCATCAATCCGGTTGCTGGCTAGCTCATCAGCCATTCCAATTTTTTTGGGAGCCATTGAATTTGCATAAACATCAGATAATTAACTTTTAAATAAATTAATTTTTCATAAAATTTGTGATAAAAATCAAAAAAATGGATAAGTCATTAAGGCGCGCAAGTCAAAATCTTGGCGTACAAGTTTAATTTGGTCATGTAGGTATCACCGTGCAAGTCCAAATACATATGCAGAAGTGCGACACAATTTAGAAGAAGCAAAAAACCGCGGAGAGCATCACCTGCGTGATGAGAGAAACCTACGCACCGAGAGATCGAAATGTTGGATGTCGGGTGCTTTGCGTGAAGTGGTGCGACATATTTATAGGCAATTCTCTCACCTGCATGTTGTACCTTGTGTGGCACACACCTGGGTGCTGCTATCTGCATGCTCAAAACCTGCGCGCCCAAAAAATTCCTTGGTTTTTTCCATTACCTTAGAAACAAATCCTCTTCCCTTTTTTGGATCCAACTATGATGGGGGACTTTTGTTGATGCTCCTTTCCATCACAGAGTCTATCAAATGAAAAAGGGGAATACCTCAAGCAAAAAGAGATTCATCCTTTGAAGAACATAAAAAATTGACAAAGTCATGAACAAGGATTTCCTTAAACATGGGTCACACATGTTTCATGATAGTCACGCAAGTTTCATGATAGTCATGTAAGTTTAATTTCATGCCACACTTTGGTCATAGAGGTGACTTCCACGCCCTATTCTATTTTTACCCAAGGTCTTCAATGGCATATAAATACCCCTTATGGGCCCCCCATTTTGAGGACGAAAAAAATCCAAAAGTCAGACTTAATTTCTTGGTGCCTCAGTCTTTGCTTGAAGTATTCCGAACACTTCTAAGGAAATATCTTACCTAGAATGGAAGATCTAAATAGGGGGAACAAGGCCTAAGTATTGAAATTCATCAACACTTTCTCCCCTAAATGTCTAACCCTTAAGGGAAATGGCCACACTTGCGCGCCACCTTACCCCTTCAATAGAACTTGCATGCCAACCTTTTAGAAGATTTAGGGATAATACTAAGGGCTTGATCCAAGTCTCGGCCATGTATTACCCTATTGGATAACAGTCGCCCAAGTACACCCATGTCGTGCAAGTATACTTATGTGACCAGGGCTTGGACGTCCAAACAGGACTTGCGTGCCTGCCTCTTTTTGGGTGCCCCTCCTTCATATTCACTTCCTTTCTTCAAATTCACCTCTCCTCTTAAAGATCTATCCTTCAAAACCTTCTTCAAAGCCATTTATGGAATGATTTCTTTGTTGGATTTCTTATCTGAAAGGAGTTATGTGGAACATCTCTCAAAACCTTTTGATTTATATAACTTTATACCACTATGGTTAGAGGTTCCCTTCAATCAAAATCATCCATTAAGATGAGAGAATATTTGATATGGGCATCTTTCTCAGGAATAAGCCCCAATCATAAGTCAAATCCCCTTTAACCTGGGCATCCTCCTTAGGAGTAAGCCCCAAATTAAGAATCTAAATCTCTATAAAGCACAAATACCTTTATGGACCTTGTTAATGGGAATCATCCTGAGGAGTAATCCCCAAGTCCCATTTAACGTTGGGCTGCTGTCTCAAGAGTAAGTCCCAAATTAGAAGTCCCATTTATTCAAATTGGGCCCCCATTCCAGGAGTAAGCCCCAAGTTAGAGTATCCAAATCTCCATACAACACTAATAACTTTATGGACCCTACTCCTGGGATTCTTTTCTAAACTATGTCCTAGTCTTCATTTACTTGTGCAGTCACACACACATAAGTCCCATATCATTCCTCGTAACCACATCTTTCGTGGCACAAATCATCAGGTTTACTGATACCTATTGTTTCTCACACTGAGAAAGACTCACGTGAGCTTAGAGTGTAAAAGTAACCCAGACACATCTCTTTCAGGCTGTTAATCATACGTAAGCCCCACACTTCTTACTAAAACTATGTGGACTTTGATCTGTACCTTAAAATTAGAGTACGTAGGATGCCTTTATAAGTTTTAAGCCCATCTTTCATTAATTATTTTCCATCCCATATGATGTTAAACTATATATTAATTCCCAAACTATGTGGGTTCTGATTCTTTTTCTAAAAAGGATACGTAGATAGCCAATATGTGGGTATGATCCCAACTCGAAAATAATCCATGTCCTTCTGAATGCAAGTAAACTTCAAGTGCCCCACTGGGTGGCTTTAAAACCAATATGGTCATCACATTGACCAAGATATTTCTATATAATGTATTGAAGGATACCATTGAATAAGAATCTCTAATACATACGAATGATTCCCCATTGATTAAGAACCTCAAATATATATAAAATATTCTCTAAATCTCATACATATCAATCAATGATTTCCAAATCTAAAGGAAAACTCATTTTCATGCTTGGTAAATTAATAAGGATTCACGAACATAACTTAAATCTATACGAGAGTCCCAGAGTAGACAATAATTCCCACAAAAAATGTAAGAACCTAGTTTTTGTTGCAAAAGACTTTGGAATATTTCTTGATGTCATTCTAGAGTAGCACCTTCAGACGGTGTATGATTTTGAGCCTCGGAGTGGCCGGAATTAAATTTTCTGTGCGTTCACACTGGAAATGCAAAATAAATGGGATAACTCCTAAACAGTGCTTCAGATCAGGGATCCGAGTCTACGGATGGGTCTGAAATGGGGTGTTTACCCTAGGAACGACATAAAACATGTCGACGTGGGATTTTTGGACCCCTCACTTGTTTTCGGAACGTTAAATAGATAAATTAATTTATTTATTTATTCATTTAATGGTGGAACTCTAGTATCACTTCAACGGTGGCTAGGATTGAAAAAACAAGGGGCCCGTTGAGTCCGGATCGTGTTTTTTACCCTATGAGGGTTGTAAGTTCCGCCGGCGCGGGCCGTTTGTGAAAAATGGCCCCAGGGGCGTTTTCGTAATTTGGCGGCATCGAGCGCTATGTTTAATAACTTTTGATCGGGGCCTTGGATTAAAATTACAAGACCGTTGTTATGTTCAGAGCATGGTTTTTAGCCTAGGGGAAGTATAATCCTGACCTCATCGGAAGTTCGGGTTTGGGCCAACGGACGGGTGGATAAGTGTTTTCTATTTAAACACTTATCCTACCCCTCTCCTCTCCCCGTTCTCCCATGGCGCTAGCAGCTCCCAAAAACGAAGAAGGAAGATCTCCTCCATCACCTCCTCCTCTCCGGCGAGGTGCGTCTCTGATGGATCATGGTGAAGCTTCGGGCGAAGCCCATCGAGGTAGGATTTGTCGTTTTCATTTTCTTTTCCCGCACCTACTTTGGGCCCGAATTTTTGTATCAAATCTCTATCTAATTATCGAAAAAATTCCATGAATGTGGTGTAGATTATATTCTCTTTCTGATGCTTGTTTCAGATTTAAAATCAGAGTTTGGAGGCGTTCACAATCGTTCGCTGAAGTTTGCAAGAATTTGGGGGGGGGGGTCCGGTGAGTGCGGGCGACGGAGAACGGTGGCCGGGTGTGTTCAGGCAGCAGCGGTCGGGGTGGGTTCTCGGCGTGAGCTGGCTAGGTCGAGCGAGCGACCAGTGGAGGCGGCCGGGCGTGCGAGAGTGACGGCGCAGACGGCTTCAGGGCGACGACAGGCAGGGTCCCAGGCGGCGCCGGCGTAGGGCAAGGGGCAGGGGGGCGAGGCGTGTGGCCCCGTGCGGCGCGACCGCGACCGGCGTAATGTGGGTCACTGCGAAAAAAAAAAGACCGGCCTTTTCGGCCAGTCGGTGGCGGCGATCCGCGGCCAGCAGGCCACTGCAGGGTGAACCGGATCCACGGCCGGGCCGCGGGCCGGCTGTGGGCGGACCGGCCGGACCGGGCCGGTCCGGCCCAAGGGGGTTCCCCTTTTAAATTTCTGACGCTCGTAGCTTTCACTACGCGCGTCTGTTTTGCGTTCTGTCACCTGTAGTGTGGACCTTGCATCGAGCCAGACCTTTCGAGATGGTTTTGGGAATTTTTAATTCCCTAAACAAGGGGCTCGGGGTGTGAGACGATGTAAAGTGGTTTGACGTTTTCTTTGGGGGATCTTGTTTTTGATGGCGCGGACGCGTCCAACGTCCGATTTAAGCGCCATCAGTGGCATTGGGACCCTGGCACCGAGGCGGAGCTTTCCAAGGTGGTTTCAGGCATTGAGGCCAAAGTTGAGGCACGAGCCCCACGACCCGTCTTTTGAGCTGCGTGTAGCGTTTCACGACCTTTTCATCAGACATCCGTTCGGGGTGTGCGAGTAGTCGATTTTGGATGTTTTTCTGAGGGGATTGCAATGGAAAAATCCAACCGCTCTAATTCCGCATGCTAGTGTGGGCCCCACGAGGGCCGTTTCGGGAGTTGACGGAGATTTCCAGCTTTATCACCGGGCGACCGTTTTGGACAAGTGAATAGTCCATCTTGTGTTATTTTTCGAGAGGATCGCAATGGTGTGATCCGTCCATTGAGTTTCAGGACCGGGTTGCGGGTCCCACGTAGCACGCTCATGTGCGGTGCACTAGAATGAATCTTTTTCTCCAAATATATGTTGTGCTCAAGTGAGAAGTCTTTTTGACGTGTTTTCCTGAGGAGATCACAACGGTGTGATGCGCCCAACTGTTTTGGGGCCGAGGCTCGAGATCACGGGACGTTGTTCATGCATGAGGCGGTTTTGGTGACTTTTCCTTCGGATATTCATTTGAGGCGAGTGAGTAGTCTATCTCGCGTGTTTTTTCACGAGGATTACAACGGTGCGATCCGTTTGGTTATGCAGAGCCTTATACACGGTCTTATTAATTTTGGAAATGTGAAGGTGCCCTGGGGGCGGTTCTTCTACTGTGTTTGTAGCGGACCCTTGGCGTGTGATCGCGTGCACTCCCGTGTGAGTGAAGTAATGCTTAAATAGATGTGGTGGGCCTTGCCCCTGTCATTGAGGTGGAAAGTTGGAGATGTTACGTGAAACCTTCGCGTTGACGTTGGGTGCCGGGTGCATGATAGCCCTTGGGATGAAAGTGAGGTATACTCTGGGAGTATACGAGACCGCTTGGAGGTACGTGTGGTTTGTACCTGATACGTCTGTGCTCTTGGTTGGGGTTAACTTGGGGCCACATGTCATGTGGGCCCCAAGTGCATGCCGAGCTCTGCTTTATGTACTTTGACCTCTCGTGAAGTAGAGGGTCCATCTGTTCTCATTTGTTTGACCAGCAGGGTTGAGTGGTCTCCCCCTAGTTTCGTTCTCGTTGGTGTGACTGGTAGCGGTGCTAGTAGCACCTGGTGATGGAGCAGGCACTGAACCTCTATTAGGTGTGTTGCTCTGGAGTTAGGTGGTTGCGTGATACCAACTTCGTGTTCAGTTGGCCAGTGTTGTACCATCTAGTAGAGATGGCCAGATCTGTTCTGGGTTTTCCCTCCAGCGGGGCTGGGCAGTGGGTAACTCATCGACTTCTCAGGTTTTACCCTCTAGCATAGACTAGGTAGTGGGTCACCCAATTAATCTTGAGGGTATACCCTCTAGCAGGGCTGGGTAGTGGGTAACCCGTCCTATTGTTTCAGGTCTACCCTCCAGCAGGGCTGGGCAGTGGGTCGCCTGTCGACTTCTTCAGGGTTTACCCTCTAATAGAGACTAGGCAGTGGGTCACCCGATGACTCTTGAGGGTTTACCCTCCAGCAGGTCTGGGCAATGGGTCGCCCGTCGTCTTGTTCCGAGTTTACCCTTCAACAGGGCTGGGCAGTGGGTCACCCGTCAACTTCTTCCAGGTCTACCCTCCAGCAAGGCTGGGTAGTGGGTCGCCTGACGACTTATTCCATATTTATCCTCTAGCAGGGCTGATCAGTGGTTCTCCTAATGATGTATTATGGTTTACCCTCCAGTAGGGCTGGGCAGTGGCTCACCCGGTATCATAATATGAATTACCCTCCAGCAGGGCTGTGAAGTGGGGCACCCGTTGATATTCCAGGATCAATCCTTTCTACTAGGCTCTCCTATGTCTTTTCTCCGTGATTAATGGAGACAAACCCTTTGTTATACGGGTCAATATTGTGACGACTTTGACTTTGAGAAGACCTCTCAACTTCAGGGAAGTGACGAGGTGTGGTTTGAATTTCCCTATAACTCTCAAGTACGAGGGGTGCTTTCCCCACTGAGACATGTTCTTGTGACGTGATCTAAAACCTTGCGGGCGAGTCACTGCCACCCAAAGCGGATAGTGTCGAAGTGCGGTGATTGAGCCCCTTGGCTTGCGGTTCGGGGAAGACGTGCGGGATGCTGGGCATCAATAGAGTTTACTTTCTGGGACTGTTGGTTACTCTTTTATTTGGCTGAGCTACGAGATGGAGATCCCCTTACGACGTTTTTTGGGCTTCTTGCTGAGCATAAAGATATGTATATATCTTGTTCTAGTACCCACTTCTTGGGTTTGGTTTCTCTCCATCCAAGAGAGGTGAAGACGCATGGGGTATGCCACGTGCTTTCTGCATCTAGCTTCTCATGGTTGGATGAGTCTACTCTACTGTTATAGGCAGCGAAAACTCGACGAGAAGTTCATCTTCTCACCATTCCTAACTCCTTGTGTTAGGACAAATCTTCTACCTTTCTCTTGTTGGGTTGAGTTGTTACTCTTTACTGCACCTTCGGTTGTACTCCTTTACTTTCCTGTTCGATCTACTGCTCACCCTTCGGTACCTCCTTTGTTACTCCCTCGGGCCTTCAGGGTATCCTATTGAGTATTTTTATACTCACCCCTTCTTGGGCTTTGCCCGCACTTGGTGTGCCCTTGCAGACGACAGATAGGTTGGTCGTGACTTCATTGGAGCATAAGAGTTCGGGAGCTTGGACCATGTGCGGTGGTCATAATCGGGTTCCAGGTAGGGGACCCTTCCAACGGTTTTTCTTCTGTTTATCTGTTTCTAGTTTGTGGCACTTTTTGGTTGGGTGCGTGTTTTTCCCCCTTTCTTTGCAGTTTACTTTCAGCACTTGCTTTGTACTATTTAGAGTTTGATGCACTATTGTGGTTTATATATAGCAGTTTCCCTTTTTCTTTACTTGTCTTTTCTTTTACTATGTACTTTTCCATTTAGTGTGTTGCGTGTGTGTGTGTACAGGTACTTAAGAAAAGGCCTCCCCAAGTTGTTGTGCCTTCGGCGCTAGTCGCCAACCCCTGGCCTATGGAGGAGGTCATGGGGTAGTTGCGGCTTGAGCCCGGGTAGGGTTGGGTCGTGACAAAGTGGTATCAAAGGTGGTTCGTTCCTTGGGACGTTGTTCTGACATCCCTAAAAAAGGGATTAGTTGGGACTTAGGGAAACAATGTCAACATGTCTCGAGAGCGGCTCTCAGGCCAGGGAGTCGAGTGATGGTGTGGCGACCGACGTATCAATTCACTAGGACCTTGATAACCCGCTTGTAGACTCGGCATGATGAGACACTTTTTGTAGGGAAAATTTGTTTGTACATCACATAGGACTGAGTCTTGACTGTACTTCTTGAGTCATCTCCCCATCGTTGTTATTGGTATATATATATATATGCACAATTGACTGTGACACTCCTTGATAATATTCAGGATGTCTCCACGAAGACAGCCAGCCAGGATACCAGCTTTGGTTCGTGATGACAACCATGTGAGCTACGAGACCACAGTCCAGGACCCATCATGTGAGCCCCTTTCTCTGGGTGGGCCGGTAGTAGCACCCCCACCTGTTGAGCAGTAGACAACTTCAGCAGAGCAGGCTGAGTTTGAGCATAGGCTGATCGCGCTCTATGAGTTCCAGCGGCAGAGACCGCTGAGGTTCAGTGGTGAGCCAGACCCTCAGGAAGCAGAGGTTTGGCTAGAGATAGTGGTTATCCTTTTCAGGCTTGTGCAGACACCGATAGATCAGAGAGTGGCTCTGGAATCCATCCTTTTTTTTGGATCATCTTGGCGTTGGTGGAGTCTGGTGACTCAGTTTCTATATGAGTCGTCGCTTTTGTGGGGAGAATTTCAGTTGTTGTTCCGTGAGGAGTTTTTCCCCTCCTTCTTGCGCTCCATTAACATCCAAGAGCTCTTGCAGTTTCAGCATGGAGGGATGACGGTGGCCGAGTACACGGATAGTTTCCAGACCGTGCACGCTTTTACCCAGACTTGGTCAATGAGGACAACCTCCGAGCGGGGAAGTTTGAGCAGGGTCTCTGCCGAGAGATTTGTACTATCATAGTACCCTTGGGCATTTCCACATATGCCGGGGTGCTAGATCAAGCACTGGTGATAGAAAGATTCCTGCCACGTTCTAGTGTTGGTGGTGGCAGCAGGCATGTTGGAGCCGGGACGTCTGCCGCAGCTAGCGGGTGTCGGCAAGAAGAACCTCAATGCAGGTGCTTTCTGACAACCTGACTCAGGGGCGTGGTCGTACACCACAGTGGCACCGGAGGGCACCAGTGCAGCCCGGAGAGAGTTGGTTCTATGTTTGCGATGGACGAGGTCACCTGGCATGGGACTTCCTAACCAGGCATGCTGAGAATATCGGGTAGGCAGCAGGTGCACCACCGTGGCAGAGGCAGCACCGTGATCGGAGTAGCACCCAAGGAGGTGGTGCTAGCAGAGGAGCGGGAGGATCTGGTAGTGGGGGACGGCTTTACGATCCCTTCCCATCACCACTAGGCGGTCCATGTCAGGCTCTGGGAGCTGATAGTTGGGACCGCATACAGTCGCGAGCTTTGGATGTCTATGATCCTGCAGAGCATGAGGTGATAAGAGGTATGCTCTACAGCTATTCTACTTTTGCAGTAGAATTGTTAAACTATGCCTATGAAATTATTTTCTCCCTGCTCTTTTCTTGGGTTGTTACCAGGTTGACATAGGGCGTCGGGTGTATCCTTGTGTTGGTAGAGTAGAAGCTGTGGAAACTTCCTCTATAGTCGATGGCATCGACTCCATCGCTCCCCGAGCGCGTAAGAGAGTCTTGGTTGTGGGACATCGGTTGTTGAATCTTACATGACCAGATATCCTTGGGTGTTCCACCATATGGATATTCTGAAGGAGGGAATCACCAGGCCTTTTTCCAGGTGCGGGCGGTGATTCCAGTCGCGGCGTGTGACGCAGAGGTTCGACCGGGGAGGTGAGCTACCCCCGAGGGCCTTCGGGCCGTTTGAGACCGTGCAAAGGGATGGAGAGGTAACCTACCACCCTGCCCTAACCCCAAAGTCTGGAGGGGGTGCACGACATCAGAAAGGGATGACCTTGCATGAATAGATCAATCCTTTGTTCTGTGTGCGGTGGCACAGAGCTGTGCGAGAGTCCTTCTGGGTACGGAAGAGCCAGTTGTGGGCTTAGTACCCTGAGTTGTTCCCTGGTTTTTCATTTCGGGGACGAAAATATTGAAGGAGGGAATGATTTAAGAACCCAGTGTTTTCTGCGAAAGTCTTTGAAATATTTCTTGATGTCATTCCAGAACAGAACCTTCAGACGACGTGTGATTCCGAGCCCCAGAGTGGCCGGAATTAAATTTTCAGTGCGTTCACACTGGAAACGCCAAATAAATGGTATAACTCCTAAATGGTACTTCAAATCAGAGATCTGAGTATACAGATTGGTTCGTAATGAGGTTTTTACCCTTGGAACAACATAAAACATGTCGATGCGGGATGTTTGGACCCCTCGCTCACTTTCGAAATGTTAAACGGATAAATTAAGTAATTAATTTATTCATTTAATGTTGAAACTCTAGTATCTCTTAAACCGTTGCTCGGATTGGAAAACCGAGGGCACCCTTGAGTCCGGAATGTGCCTTTTACCCTAAGAGGGGTTTAATTTCGACAGGCGCGGGCCGTTTGTGAAAAATGGCCCTAGGGGCGTTTTCGTAATTTGAAGGCCTCATGCGCTAAGTTTAATAACTTTTGATTGGGGCCTCAGATTTAAATTCCAAGACTGCCATTATGTTTAGAGCGTGGTTTTTAGCCTAGGGGAAGCTTAATCCTGACCCCGTCGGGAGTTCGGGTTCGGGCCGACAGACGGGTGGTTAAGTGTTTTCTATTTAAACACTTAACCTACCCCTCTCCTCTCCCCCTTCTCCCATGGTGCCAGCAGCTCCCAACAACAAAAGAGGAATCTCTCCTCCATCACCTCCTTCTCTCTGGCGAGGCGCGGCTCTGACGGATCGCGGAAAAGCTTCGGGCGAAGCCCATCGAGGTAGGATTTTTCATTTTCATTTTCTTTTCCAGCACCTACTTTGGGCCCGAATTTTTGTATCAAATCTCTATCGAATTATTGAACAAAGCCCATGAATGCGAAGTAGAGTTTATTCTCTTTCCGACGCTTGTTTTGGATTTGAAATCGGAGTTCGTAGGTGTTCAAAATTGTTCGCTGAAGTTTGCGGGATTTTTTTTTGGGGGGGGGGGGGGTCCGGCGAGTGAGTGCGATGGAACGCGGCAGCTGGGTGTGTTCAGGCGGCGGTGGTCGGCGTTGGTTCTCAGCGTGAGGCGGTGCGGTCGGGCGAGTGGCCAACGGAGGCGGCTGGGCATGTGAGGGAGACGGCGTGGCAGACTTCAGGGCGACGGCAGGCGGGGTCCCGGGCGGCGCCGCCATAGGGAAAGGGGCAGGGGGGCCGTGAGGCGCGACCACGACCCGTGTAATGCGGGTCGCTGCGAAAAAAAGACCGGCCTTGTCGGCCGGTCCGGCCCAAGGGGGTTCCCCCTTTAAATTTCCGATGCCTGTAGCTTTCACTACAAGCGTCTGTTTTGCGTGCCGTCAGTGGCAGTGTGGACCTTGCATCGAGTCGGAACATTTGAGATGGTTTTGGGAATTTTTAATTCCCGAAACGAGGGGCTCATGGAGCGACACGATGTTAAGTGGTTTGACGTTTTCTTTGGGGGGATCTTGTATTGGACGGCGCGGACGCGCCCGGCGTCCGATTTAAGCTCCGTCAGTGGAGTTGGGACCCTAGCACCGAGGCGGAGCTTTCCAGGTGGTTTCAGGCGTTGAGGCCGAAGTTGAGGCATGGGGCCCACGACCCGTCTTTTGAGCTGCGTGTAGCGTTTCACGACCTTTCTATCGGACGTCCGTTCGGGGCATGCGAGCAGTCGTTATTGGGTGTTTTTCCGAGGGGATTGTAATCGCGCAATCTGCCCGCTCTAATTCCGAATGCTAGTGCGGGCCCCGTGAGGGCTGTTTTGGGAGTTGATGGAGATTTCCAGCTTTATCACCAAGCGACCATTTTAGACAAGTGAATAGTCCATCTTGTGTAATTTTTTGAGAGGATCGCAACAGTGTGAACCGTCCGTTGAGTTTCGTTACCGGGTTGCGAGTCCCATGTAGCACTGCTCGTGTGCGGTGCGCCGGAATGCATCTTTTTCTTCGGATATCTGTTGCACTCAAGTGAGCAGTCTTTTTGACGTGTTTTCCTAAGGAGATCGCAATGGTGCGATGCACCCAACTACTTTCGGGGCCGAGGATCGGATCATGGGACGCTGTTCGGGCGTGAGGCGGTGTTGGTGACTTTTCCATCAGATATCCGTTTGAGGTGAGTGAGTAGTCTATCTCGTGTGTTTTTTCACGAGGATTACAACGGTGCGATCCGTTTGGTTATGAGGAGCTTTATACGTGATCTTATTAAATGTGGAAATGTGAAGGTGCCCCGGGGGCGGTTCTTCTACTGTGTTTGTAGCGGACCCTTAGCGTGTGATCACGTGCACTCCCGTTTGAGTGAAGTAATGCTTGAATAGATGTGGTGGGTCGTGCCCCAGTCATTGAGGCGGCATGTTGGAGATGTTACGTGACGTCTTCGCGTTGACATTGGGTGCGGGGTGCACGATAGCCCTTGGGCTGAAAGTGAGGTATACTCTGGGAGTATACGGGAGCGCTTGGAGGTATGTGTGGTTTGTACCTGAGATTTTTTTTGCGCTTGGTTGGGGTTAACTTGGGGCCACACATCGTGTGGGCCCCAGTTGCGTGCCGAGCTCTGCTTTGTGTACTTTGACCTCTCGTAATGTAGAGGGTCCCTCTGTGCTCGTTTGTTTGACCAGCAGGGTTGAGTGGTCTGCCCCTGGTTTCATTCTCGTTGGTTTGGCCGGTAGTGGTGCTAGTAGCACGAGGTGATGGAGCAGGCACTGAACCTCTATTATGTGAGTTGTTCTGGAGTTGGGTGGTTGCGCGATACCCACTCCGTGTTCGGTTGGCCAGTGTTGTACCATCCAGTAGAGATGTCCAGAGCTGTTCTAGGTTTACCCACCAGTGGGGCTGGGCAATGGGTTACTCATCGACTTCTTAGGGTTTACCCTCTAGCATAGACTAGGCAGTGGGTCACCCGACGACTCTTGAGGGTCTACCCTCCAGCAGGGCTGGGCAGTGGGTCACCCGTTGTCTTATTTCAGGTCTACCCTCTAGTAGGGCTGGGCAGGGGGTCGCCTGTCGACTTGTTCAGGGTTTACCCTCTAGCAGAGACTAGGCAGTGGGTCACCTGATGACTCTTGAGGGTCTACCCTCTAGTAGGTCTGGGCAGTGGGTCGCCCATCATCTAGTTCCGGGTTTACCCTTCAGTAGGGGTGGGTAGTGGGTCACCCGTCGACTTCTTCCAGGTCTACCCTCAAGCAAGGCTGGGTAGTGGGTCACCTAATGACTTATTCCAGGTTTACCCACCAGCGGCGCTGGGTAGTGAGTCGCCTAATGATGTATTATGGTTTACCCTCCGGCAGGGCAGGGTAGTGGGTCACCCGGTATCATGTTATGAATTACCCTCCAGCAGGGCTGGGCAGTGGGGCACCCGTTGATATTTTGGGCTCAGTCTTTTCTACTAGGCTAGCCTATGCCTTTCCTTTGTGATTACCAGAGCGGGAACCTTGGTTATACTGGTCAGTGTTGTGACAGATTTGACTTTGAGAAGACCTCTCGACTACAGGGTAGTGACGAGATGTGGTTTGACATTCCCTAGAACTCTCAAGTACGAGGGGTGCTTTCCCCACCGAGACGCATTCTTGTGACGCAATCTAAAACCATGCAGGTGAGTCTGTGCCGCCCAAAGCGGATAGTGTCAAAGTGGGATGATTGAGCCCCTTGTCTTGTGGTTCGAGGCAGACATGCGGGATGCTGGGCATCGATGGAGTTTACTTTCTGGGTCTATTGGTTACTCTTTTCTTGGGCTGAGCTACGGGATGGAGATCCCCTTACGACGTTGTTTGGGCATCTTTTTGACCGTAAAGATATGTATATATCTTGTTCTAGTACCCACTTCTTGGGGTTGTTTTCTCTCCTTCCAGGAGAGGTGAAGATGCACGGGGTATGCCACATGCTTTCTGCATCTAGCTTATCGTGGTTGGATGAGTCTACTCTCCTGCTATTGGCAACAAAAGCTCGACGAGAATTTCATCTTCTCACCGTTCCTAGATCCTTTTGTTAGGGCGATTCTTCTACCTTTCTCTTGTTGGGTTGAGTTGTTACTCTTTACTTCACCTTCAGTTTTACTCCTTTACATTCCTGTTCGATCTACTGCTCACCCTTCGGTAACTCTTTTGTTGCTCACTCGAGCCTTCGGGGTATCCTACTGAGTATTTTTATACTCACCCCTGCTTGGGATTTTCCCGCACTTGGTGTGCCCTTGCAGATTATGGACAGGTTGGTCATGACTTTAGTGGAGCATAGGAGTTCGGGAGCTTGGACCGCGTGTGGTGGTCATAGCCAGGTTCCAGGTGGGGGACCCTTCCAGCAGTTTTTCTTCTGTTTACCTGTTGCCGGGTTGTGGAACTTTTTGGTTGGGCGCGTGTTTTTCCCCTTTTATTTTCAGTTTACTTTCAACACTTGCTTTGTACTATTTAGAGGTCGATGCACTCTTGTGGTTTATATATAGGAGTTTCCCTTTTTCTTTACTTGCCTTTTATTTTACTCTATACTTGTTCATTGAGTGTGCTGCGTGTGTGTGTGTACATGTACTTAGGAAAAGGCCTCCCCGAGTTGTTGTGCCTTCGGCGCTAGTCGCCAGCCCCTGGCCTATGGAGGCGGGCTTGGGGTAGTTACGTCTCGAGCCCGGGTAGGGTCGGGTCGTGACAAAAAAGGTGTGATGAGTCTGGTCTACCATCCTCTTGACCAATGCAAATTCTTAAGCCTCATCAGTCCACAACTAATGAGCACCTACCTTTGTAAAGGTGGTCCAAATAGATATAGAATCATTGGATGTTTCCGGTTCTAAGAATAAACCCGTTAGAAACCGATTGGAAATGTTTGAACCTTAAACAAACGAGGCCATCCCCATTTCTAGGAAGAAACAAACAGAATGGCATATTTAACATTGTTATAAATGTACCCAGTTTGGGGATTTGTTTATTTTGAATGTTATGGATTATTTTCTTATTTTTACACTATTTTAGTCATTATCTATTGTGTCTTAATTTGGTATTTAGGGTATAGTCTCCTCACATGACCTATTTGTCCCTCACTACTAGCCAGAAAACTCTAGCGTATGGGGAGGCACACTTGAGTTCATGTGACTACCTGGCTGGGGGCACCTGATTAGTGGATCTTGGGTCGGGGATGTTACTATTTGGTTGGGAAATATTATTTATCAATACACATGAAAAGGAAAAGCATATTTGTTCCATAGTGATTCTTCTTGATTACTTGGGTGGGGATTGTGGATTTGGAGCATGGTATGATTTGATAGTTGTTGTTAGGTGACATTAGCATCTTTCTATTTTCTCATATATTGGTTATTTTGATTATGTAACCTTGATTATACTTGTGCTCTGATATTTTTTTTAATTTTTTGATTGATCTATATTTCTTACTCACGGATCCTATAGAGGTTTTATTATTATGGTTATCATGGATTATAATTTTTTATATTCAATGGTAAAATCATCCCCAAATTTTTATGAATATGTTAGAATTTGTTTCCAAACATTGGTGTCTTGGGGCCATTAACTATGGCTATTAATATCCACTACCTCTTCTAAACACAATAGTTGAGGTTATGATGTTACAAATGGTATCATTTTTTTTGATATTTGGGTATCAATTATTGAGTCCTTGATTTGGGTTGGTATAAAGAAGTTAGATTTTTTGAGCATTAAATATAGAGCATAAAATGGTGTGGCTAACCTTATTATGTGGAACATCATGTTTATAGGGATTTGGGTACATGAGTGTTTAAGAAGATCCTAGGTACTATTAACTTCTCATCAAGATGATGAGATGAGAATGACATGCATTAATAGAAATTAATTCCCACTAGGTGTTTATAATTAATTTTGAATCATGACATAAAATTCAGTGAAAAGTGTTTATTTGTGAAAATTCATAATGGTGGTTGGATTTTCAAAAATCATGGTGAAATTTTCCAAAGTTTAATGAAAATGGAAATTTTTTAGTTTTGAAATCATTGTTAGGATAGTTGTGATGTGGTAAATTTGAAATTGATAAGCCTTAAATTGTTAGATATTGAGTTGAAATGGTAATATATTTGGTGATAGAAAATGAAACCATATAGGCACCCTAGAAACCAACCTAAAGAGGCTGATGAGAATGTGGTTGAAATTGGTCCATAGGTTAACTGATAATTGGTTCATATTATAGTCTAAGATTTTTGTACGTTGGTCACACAAAGCAGGAGAGATCAACCATGGAAAGTAGATCATTCTATTCAGTTCCAAAAGCAGAATCCACCTCTCCTTTGAGATGATTCAGAAACAGAAAAAGGATAATTGTGGATAAATAGGATGAATCAAATCCTTAATTTCCTTGGCACACTAGTTGAGATAAAGGTGATGTTTCAAATTAACTTTCTATAAGATATTGCAAGCCAGTGGTGAGATTTAAAACATCATGCTAAATCGAACCAAGCCATTGCATGAGAGGATTTTGAATAATTTCTTAACAAAAAATTATATCCTCAATCTTTATGTATTTGAATAAAAATTTTATTATTCTGATTTAAGTAATATAAACTCATAATGATAGTGTACATGGATAAATTTATAAATTTATTCCTCTATACACCATGATTTTCTGCATGTTCATCCCTAAAAGAATGCATTTTTAATCAGAGTTTAAACCATAAAATCACTCAATGATTTATATTTTTTGTATAATTGATTATAAAAAGATGGTAAACAGATAGATGGTGGATGAAATATATATCTCAGGAAATGGAGGTGGAGTAAGCATGTTGATACCTTTGTGAGCTGATGGAAACAGTAATACTAGGAATAATCGGAACAGGCAAACCTATTTCCAAGGTTTTGATATGAGTCAAAATCAAATGGGGTGATTATTGAACCATCCTCCTAAAATAAAGTGTAATATTTGATGCTTTCAGTGGGCTTATTTTGAGAATTCATAATATGATTTTACAGCACCACCTAGATCACACCACAATTTTAACTAGACGAGGATTCTTCAACTCTATTGTGACAGTGCTCCAAGGATGGGTGTTGGGGACAAATCTCAAACATAGTAGGAATTTCATTCTTTGGTATGATGAGTGCACCAAAATATATCTCATTATTATAATCAATAAATACATGGCCATTCTAGGTAAACTATGACTACTCAACCAGTGTAATATAAACAGAGAATCAAATAGAAAAATTGAATGGAGTAATAAATTTTATGGTGTAGTTCAAATGATCATAGATGATCATTCACAACCTTTAATGATGAGAGATATTATTTTTTTAATTATACCCTTACAAATGATTTTTTTCATACTGGTGTATCCCATTCATTTATTTTTTCATGTGATTCTGAATTTCTGGGTTTCCATGTTGAGATAATTCCATCTGTTTTTAAATATCAAACTCATATCTTAAAAAAATTTGAGCTGTTATGATAGAATAATATTCTATAAATTTTGATGGAACATGATTAATTTGATATTTCATTATTCTTGAGATGGATGTGTATGAATTAATCCTTGGTATGGATTGGTTGACAATGTTCAAAGCTCACATCAACTATTATACCTGAAGGGTTATTTTAAATAATGATGATAGCTTCAAGAATCTATTTTGAGGACATAAAAATGTAAAAGAAAGTGGAGTAGTATTATTGGAACTAGAAGTTTGAAATTCCTCATAATAGTTGGAAAATGTGACCTTCTTGTCGGTGTATGAGATCAGGAATAACGGGTTTTAAATAATTTTTGATCAATTAGATAATGTTTTTTCCAATAATTTCTCAGGGATTCCATGCATAAGAGAAGTGGAGTTTATGATTGATATCTTACTAGGGTTTAGTACTATCTCACTATCATGTTATCAGATAGAACTAATATAAATAAGGGAATTGAACATCTAGTTTTAAGAGATAGAAAGAAAAGGGTTTAATTGGCCTATTACGTCTCTATCAGTAGCACTATTTTCCTTTATGAAAAAAGGCGAATGGAACTATTCATCTATGTGTGGGTCATGATAATATTAAACAAGTTACAATTAAGAATTGGTATCCTCTTCCACACATTGATTATATATTCGATCAATCGAGGGAGGCCTAGTGGTTTTGTAAAATTTGCTTGCATTCGGGATATCACTAATTTTGGGTTCAAATGGTGGATATTTTGAAGACAACTTTTATGAGTATTCATAACCATTAAGAGTTTGTGGTTATTCCATTTGGCATTACTAATGCACTAGATATTTTTATAGAATTAATGAATTAGATATTTTAAAGGTATTTTTATTCCTTTGTGGTGTTATTTGTAAATTATATACACATGTACTCAAGAAAAAAAGGTGAATCCTGATGAACACATCTCTATAGTTTTGGGTATCATGTGAGATCATCATTTGTATTCCAAGCATTTAAAGTGTGTTTTTTGGTTACCAAAGGTACGTTTACTTGGTCATGTTATCTTTAAAAAAAGTGTTTTAGTGGATCCATACATGATAGAGTTTGTGATCTCTTGGCGACCTACAAAGAATGTGTTTGAGTTCACAGTTTCATTTTCCTGTCTGGTTATTAACAAATGTTTTTTTCACGAATTTTTATGACTAGATTCACTAAAGAAGTATTTAACAAGGAGGAGTATTCCATACCAATGGAATTATTAATGTTATAATTCTGTTCAAGAGATTAAGTTTTTTCTCACATCTGATATTTCTATAATCCTCATAAGGCTACCTGGTGTATTGGGGTGCTTTGAGATCTAGTTTGGGGTGTGTTCCCACATAGGGAGATCAGGTTGATGACTTTTTCTCCTAAAAGTTATGGTTGTATAAAAATGAATACCCAATTTTTTTTTGGAATTATCTACTATTTTACATTTATATAAAAACATGGCGTCATTATCTATTTGGTGAGAAATTTATTGTGTTTAAAGTCCATAAGAGTTTGAATCAAATTTTGTCAGAAAGAGATATGAATCTAATAAAAAAGAAGATGGATGGATTAAAATAAAATGTTTGACATTGACATAATGTATACAACGGGTAATGGAAACACTATGTTGGATGCATTAAGTAGAAATTCATATCGTCATTTGGAAAAGAGGTTTCAGATAAGTGGTTACTGATGTCAGTGTTAGATAAAGAGCACTTGGATTTTGAAGACTAAGGTAGTGTTTTAGTTTTATTCCTAGTTTATTTTGTTCCTAATTTTGTTGAGATGGTTAAATGTGCACAAATATATTATTCTAAATATGTTTCTATGATATCAAAACTCAATGGTGGTGTGACCATTATGGCATGGAATCATGACATAAGATCAGTGTTGTGGTTTAGATATTGGATGGTTATACCTATGTCTTGCCTGGAAAAACATCTTCATGACTACCACCATTTGATGTGGGTTATTCATAATCGAATAATAAATATTTATAAGTCACTAAAATAAAAATTTTGGTGAGATATAATGAAAATAATCATGGTTGAGTTTGTTTTGATATGCCTCACCTATTAGTAGGTTAAGGTAGAGCACCTATGGCTAGTGGGTATGCATATATCTTTAACAATTCCCATGTGGAAATGAGAGAATATAGCTATGGATATTATAATGGGTCTACAAAGAAATGTTTGGAAAGATGATTTCATATAGGTGAAAGTGGTTCAACATAAAAACTCACACCATTTCATCCATATTTGGGAATCCAATATGGTCAAAGACTTGTCAAAAATATATATTTGCGAAGTGGTAAAAAAAAGTGGCATACCATTTTCAATATTATTAGACCATGATACAATATTTTCACATCCTTTTTGTAATTCCATATATCAATCCCTTGGATCTCAGTTTTCTATGATCTTGGTGTATCATCTCCAAAGAGATTAACAATCTAAATGGGTGATAAAAATGTTGGAGGACATTCTTAGGACTTGTGTAATGGATTTTTGTGGATCATGCGAGGAGAAAATACCATTAGTGTATTTATTATTCAACAATAGTTTCCAAGAATCAATACATATGGATCCTTTTGATTTATTTTATTAGAATCCTTTTCATTCTCAATTTATTCGGTGGAAATAATTTGACTTCCCTGGTTGGATTGAGCCTTGTGTAAGAGTTTAGTAAGAAGATACAACTGACCAAGTAGAGAATGTAGATGGATAAGAGTCATCAAAAGTCAGATGTGGATCATCATTGATTACTATTTTAATTCGAGTTTTGTGATCATTTAAACTATGAATTCTCTCCATGGCTAGGGCATCATCATTTTGGGATGTAGGTCAAGTTAACTCCTTGATACATAGGTCATTTTGAGATATTTGAATGGGTTGGTGAGGTTTAATATTGGTTGGATTTTCCACCAAGGTTTAGATCATTGCATTATGTATTTCATTTATATCAATTTAAGTGGTATCAACCTCACCCAGACTATGTGATTCGATGGGATCACATTGACCAAGAGATATATGCTACATTGGTTCATATTACAGTTCGAATTGTGGAAATGAAATAGAATATCTTTCATTGGAAAGTCATTGGTTTAGTGCGTTTTTAAGGATACATGGTTAGATTCATGTAAAAATGTGTGAGAATAAAAATAAATGTTTGAGAAGTGTTCAGATGTCTTCCATGACAATAAGAGTTTTCTACTTCATGGGGATGGAAATACTAATTGTGGGGAGATAGTAGCACCCCTAGTTTTAGGTAATTAACACTTTATTAAGGATTTTAATAGTATAGAATGTTCCTATAAAGTTTTAGGAGGTTTATAAGTGTTTTAGAATATTTTAGAATATTTGTTTACATTAATAGTTTAAGAATAGTTAGTATAAACCGTACAACAAAACCTAGAAACCATGAAACTAAAATAAGTGGTACTAGGTAGGAACATAGTTTGGAAATACCTTGTGGCAGTATAGTAGAAACCATGAAATGATAGATAAAGGTAAATAGCATTGTTGATTAATGGTTTTTCTATCCATGTTATTAAACCATGAATGGTGTGGTTTGAGGTAGTATATTGTGCACAGTTAGAGTGTGGTTTTCCTAACTATGGGCTGTAACCATGTACTGTGAAAAATAAGATCTGAAAGTTATGGATCAAATATGATGTACCACATAATACAATATTTTTCCTTTAAAAATTCTATCACACGAATAAACCTTACTACTAAGGCTATGGATACCATTCTATTTGATCCGATAGTGATTCCCAAGTGAATCTATGTGCATTGGAGTGCTGAATTCATCGGTAAGTACTCATTGTTAATTATTTTACTTAGATATATTATTTTTCCCTCTCTTGGAATCATAGATATAATCTATAGGGAACGATCTATAATTTTTTATGACTATATTGATGGAATTTTTATTAATGTAAGGTAATAAGATTTAAGGTTGAATCTTAAAGATCTAAGATAGGTTTTTTATGTTTTTGTTTCATTATTTGTTTTCACCTATGTTTGTGAGGTAGGTGACATCTCTCTTGAATCCTCTTGATTATTGATTGAATGATTGGTTTCAAATTGATTTAATTTTATGAAATTTATTGTGAAAATGAAGTTTGATTCTTAATTAAAAACCCTATTTAGTTATGGTTTTGTGAAATGGTGATAATTCAATGTTTTTTTTCAGAAAACCAAAGGATGTAAATTTTAAATTGTGATTTCAAAGTAATGGATTTTGTTTTATGGGAACATTTTTCAAGAAATATTTTAAATAAAATAATTTTTTTACTGAAATGGATTGGGATGGTTGGGTTATCATGGTATTTGTAATTAATGATTTGTGCATGTTCATTTACATTAAAAATGATCTTAGGGAAGGGGCCTGTTACATTATCATACTCAGAATTGTTACCTTGGGAAGAATTGTTAGACTGATGAGCGTAAACTCATGATCATGAAATGTTCACCTAGGTATGCATGCGAGGATGTATTGAATTATGTGTTGGGTATGCCAAATGGATTTGAATTTTTTTCAGAATAAATTTATTATTTTACATGGAAATCTATATTGATTGTAAAATAGTGTGGAATTTATATAAGATGCCTTAAATTGTTTTAAAATATTTTGTATAAATGTTCTAACAAGTTCTATCTTTGTGGTTTTATTGGCAAGTCATTGGGGAAAACCTACTGTGGTTTACACTCACCCCGTACTTATGGGACTTTGGTTTGTTTTCAGATATTATATATCAAGACACTTGAAATTGAAATCTATCGTAGTTCATTAGTTATGGTTATCTATACAATTGGCAGGTAACGTTGATTCAGATCATGGAGATGTTTAGTAGTTACTGGTTAGTGTCTTTAGTATCTTTGGGTTTTGTTATCTTTTGGATATTTTTATTATGTCACCATGATATAACTTATACTATGATATTGTTTTTGTTTTAGATGGTATTGATTTAGTTGTATTTGGTAGTCAAACATCATATATTTTTTTGATTGTATTGTTTATTGTTGGGACCATGTTGGATGAAGAATGTTTTTGGATGTTTCAAGATGTTAGTTATCTTTTGTTTTCAATGTAATGGAATCACCTCAGTTTGAAAAAGCATTGAAAATTTGGACTAAACATCATATTCATGATAAAAGAAGAACATTTATTAAAAAATTACATACTATTGTGAAGAATATATCTAGAAGAAATTGTTCATTATACTCACCTTGGGTCTGGACTGAGGTTCTGATTAAAATGAGGAAGAGAATTAGATTCAACATAGATTTGATATAAATCTCACGATGATTTTCTATATTTTATTTCCCATGAAACATAAGTATATATTGAAACATTTTATGTTTTTTTGATGAATGAAATGGGGAGAAAATGATTCTTTTAATTTTATTCAAGACGGGAATAAAGGTGTTGATGGAAGAAAAGGATTTACAACAATTTCCTTAGTAATTCAAACGATGTTGAAGATGATCATCAACTTTATCAAAATCATGAAGGAATTCATGAAACATGAAGAAGTTTGTGAATTAATAAATTTGATGATTTACAATATTTCTTATCTCAATATCAACATATTGATATTACTAGATTATGATTTATTTAATGTTTATAAATTATACTCATTACAAAGGTACTGGTTTTTAGTCAGACAAAAAGACAAACAAATTAAATGCTCGAAGAAATAAATTTATGAGAATCTTATTTAGAAAAGAAATATGTAACTGATTGAGGTCCATCTAATTCCATATGTATCATATTCATTAGATATTTAATTTTTTTTGTAGGAGAATATTTTGAAGAATATTTAGAAGAGAAATATGATTTTGTTGTTGATGATGATAATACGAATCCATTGGATTTGATATACCATCATAATCAAAAATGGTCAATTATTTATTGGGAGTTATTCAGAGAAATGTTACGGAAAATAATTTGAATTTACTATTGAAAATATGAAATGAATGTCATAGTTCATAAAAAATGTAGACAAACATTTACTATAGGTTTAATTACATTATTTATCATCCTATTAGGTCAAGATAAAATAATAAGATGAATCTATTTCATTACATTATTCATCATCGTAATGAGATAGATCATAATGAAAATTAGAATGAAGAATCAGAATCAAACTAAGGTTTCTTAAGAATATTGAATATTTCTATTACATTATGCATGCAATTTGTACGAAGCATCATAATGAATAAATCATATTGGGAAAATAATAACAAGATTGATGTTATTGAAGAAATTCAGAGGTGATCTGTAGTTGATAGAATATTAGAGAAGGGTTGAGAATAGTTGATAAGGGTTGATTAATCCATAAATTTATCTAAAAAGTCAAGGGAACATGCAAATTATGAAAATTTGGTTGAGTGGGAAAAAAATTCAGAATCCCACAGAAAATTTATTGGTATTTCTTATAAAAGTTAATGTACATTGTACATTCATTTGATAGAAGTACTGTTCAAAAAAAGGAAGTGATAAGTCAGAGTGATGAAAACTTTTCTATATATTGGATGCTTTTGGATTGTGTTTTATTGAATTAGTCAAGTCGATAGAAGAGAATGTAGAAGAGAAAATAGTATAACATATTCATCTAATGATCATAATAAACATATTATCATGTTAAACTGGTCATTATATTAATATCAGTCATCAGACTGGGACAAACAAAAATAGATTGAAGTTATTGAAAAATTGTCTCATTAAAATTCTAACAGATTTATATATTTATCATATTGAAAAATCAGACTGGGATAACTATATTGCGATGTCGGACTAAGAAATTCGATAGAAATTTATTAAAAAGACTATAAATTTTCTAACTAGGTTCTAGGTAAGAAATTCTATATTTTTTTTTGAAAGATATTATTTTTGAAAGTTTATCAAGAATCACCATAACATATCTGTTACAAAAAAAAATTATTACATAGTTTTCTCCTTGAAGAACATGTCCTATTGTATTGATCATAGAGCTACACAAGTGTAAGGGTATATCATACTCTTCATATTTTTTACAAATGGATTTTTTTTTCTAGTGGATTTTGTCATATTGGATTGATTCCCTACAATACCAATTACATAAATACTCTTGTTGAGTAGTGAACCATGTAAACTCTTGCATTCCCATGGATGTGTGTCTATTTTTTTAAGTAGGGAAAGAAATATTTAAGAGAATATGAAGGTTATTTTGAAGAAAGGAAACTAAAAAATATATATCATTGATTCACCCCTTCCACCTCACAGTGATACAACTATCTTGACTAGGTTATTTAAATTTGTATCGAAGATGAGTTTAATATCGTTTACTATTTTCTGAATTTTCAAAATAGAATTTTTGATAGAGAATCTTAATTTTTTGAATGGTAAATAAATTTTAATTTTCAAAGATATGAATTTTCATATATGGAAATATAGAATTGTACCTTATCTTATGTCTCTAGGATATGATATTATTGAAGCTGTAATAAATTGATTTCCTTTTATTGATGAAAATGTTTCCCTTACATTTGTTGATAAGAATAATCTTGAGAATGATTTAAGGGCCATGAATTATTTACTATAATCACTTTCTAAAATTAAATTCTTAAGGGTGATAGGTCTTTACATAGCTAAAGTTATATGGTATATGCTGAAAAACATATACACAGACAATAAAAATCTAAATATGAAAAAAATTAAAAATCTAGATTCTGAAGTATGAAGATTTTAGAATCAGTGAGTATGAATATATTGGGTACTTTTTTACCAGGGTAAATTACTTTTTAGCACAATCCGATTTCTTAGTGAAAATTTAGTGGATTGTATAGTTGTTGAATGGATCATAAGAATACTTCTATAAATATTTGATTCCAATGTTTCTTTATTGGTTGAAATAGTCCCTTAAACGTTATCTCTAGAGGATTTTCATAGCACCCTCATCACTAATGATATGATAAGGGAGAAAGCTACAAAAAAATTATATATAGAAATGTATTTCAAGGATACCATGAAATGTAAGTTAGTGAATATTATTATTGAATAAAAATATAGTTATTCTGAAAGCGTAAATGAAGTATGTAAAAATATAAATGAAATTTTATCCTTGTTTTCTAAAAATTTTAGAAGAGGTACAGGTAAATAAAAACATATACTTCCCTTGAAATTTGTTGAAATTGGAGTTGTTGGACCCTTCCCAACTAATTTCTTAAAAGAAACAAAGGAGAAGATAGAGATGAAGAATAAATAATACCATTATGGTCTTGTAATAAACAAGGTGATAAAAGAAAATCATATTCCATAGGGAAAGATATAAAATTCTCCAAATCTAAAACAAATTGTTTTATATCTAAAGATGAAGAAGAAGATAATAGTGAAGATGAATCTGAAAATTATACTAATCATGTTGGTGATAATAATTTTATATGAATAGTGAATGATGAAGAATAAATAAGTAGTAGTTATGATGAAGAAGAAACTCAACTTTAAATTCATTTGACAGAAGAGTTGAAATAATTTTTAAGAAAGATTATAATGATTGAAAAGAAAAAAATAGATGTTGGAAGATGAGTGTTAATGAACCAAAAATTCAAGAAGGTTTTTTAGATGAGAAGAACAAGGTGCTAGTATAGATTGATGAATTTTAGAAATCTCTTATAGAAGAAAAGAAATAAGAGGAACATCTGGGTGTAAATCTAAATCCAAAAAAAGAATAACTAGAACTTGTTCAATAAAAACTATCTGAAGATGAAATGAGGAATTAAAGTTTCAAAAACTATATCACGTAATTTGCTGAAAGTTATGCTAATGATAAACTGAATAAGGATTAACAAAATTAACCTTGAATTGTTAAGAAGAAGGGTGGAATTGTTTTTGGAAATGAAAAGGCCGGAAAGCTTTTGTATGTTTCCAATGTTAACAAAGATGAATAACCTAAAGTTCCTGAAAACTCTTAGTATGAAAAATATTTTAATCATTAAGAATACATAAAAGTTCTTAAGAATTATGGTTCATATAAGTTTTAAAACAAAACCAAGATGAGATAGAAGTTTCCTTTTCAATAAATAATTGGTTTATGGTCAATAATGTTTTGATAATAAGGTTGCTGAGAAACATAGTCATTGTCCTGGTCAGTATGGAAGTTTTAAAGGAAAATATTATTTCTATGGTTACTTATTTTATTGTGGTGGATTCATACATAATTAAAATAGGAGTTGCTTCAACCAAAAACATACTCTTATTCCACATGTTATGAATGGAATAGGTTTAGGGGGATTCAATCCTCTCAAAAAAATAATTATGAAACGAAGTTGAGAAGAAATCTGAGAATGATGGTGTAAATATTAAAAAAAAATCCATCCTATAAAAACTATTTTTTAATGATGTGAACATTTGGGGAATATTTATAAGAATTTTCTTGTTTTTTATCAGAATAAAAATCTTTCTTAACAATTTTCAGAAGCCATAAGTGATGAAAGAAAATGGAGAAGAAAGAGGCATTATTGTTGAAATCACTTTGAAATATATTAAAAGATAACAACAATTGATTTTTGATAGTGGGTTTTCTTCTCATATAGTAGGATATTGGAAATTTTTGAAGAATGTAAAATATTTCACAGAGGGAACTATGACATTCGATAATGATGAATCACTAATAATCAAATGTTATGGATCAACTATCATTGTGAATGAAAAACTGAAATCCAAGAGAACCTTATATGATGATGGGTTGAAAAATAACCTTCTGAGGTTTCGAAATTGTGAGATGAAGGTAACAATGTTACTTTTAGGAAAGAATTAATTTTATAAAATGTGATAAGGATGGAAGGATAGTTATAAGAGACCATCATAAAAATGGAAACTCATTTAATGTTGGTTAGATACAAAACTCTTATTTTTGGGTTTGGTGGATGAAAATAAATTACAACATAAAAGGTTGAGAATCATGTTTCATAGAAACATGATAAATTTATCCAACATAAACAGTGTAAAAACATTACTAACATGTCATGAAGAAGGATTTGTGCTGCACTATATTCTAGAAAGGAAATATTATCAGTTCTATGCATAAGAAAGTTGAAATTTTTTCAAAAAATCTCCTCAAACATATCCCTTATGATATTAGTGGGCTGATGAGAGAATAATAAAAAAATGAAGATTAGTATTTCATAACATTCATTAATTAACTTACTCAAATTAATTATGTCATGTATATGAAACATAAATTAGATGCTCTGAAATTGTTTAAATGTTTGCAGAGGAAGGCTGAGAAAGAATGTGGGTATTTAGTAAAGTTGTTTAAGACTAGAAAGAGTGGTGAACACATAAGTTAATAATTTTATAGTTATATTTATATTCATTGAATTCTTTATGAGTATCATTATCCCTATATTACTCAACAAAATGGGGTTTCTAAAAGGATGAATAGAAGTCTAGTGGAAATGGAGAGAACTATGCTATTTGAATACGGTATTTCTCATTACAATTGGAGGAAATCCATGAGTACTTCTTTGTATATTCAAAAAAAAATTTCTACGTGATAAGTTCTAATATGACTCCATATGAATTTTTTTGTAGAAAAATTCCAAGTTTTAAAAAATAATTATTTTATTTGTGGCCATTATTTATAAATAGGTAATGTTGAAGCTAGGAAATGCTTGAGTTGAAAGGTGAAGATGGAATTTTTATTATATATTCTCATAATGTAAGATTATATATATGTTTCAACAATGAAACCTGAATTATTTTTTATTCTTATGATGTGAAAAATATTGAAAAGGATGAGGAAGAAAAAATGACTCATGCGAATAAACAAATTCAAAAGGTTAAGGAAACTTTTATTAAGAACTTAGATAAGGATACATACAATTTTAATCCTAATCAAGAAGAAGAATCAAACTCATATATTTTTAGTGATGAGCAAGGTTCACAAAAATATCATCCTAGGATATGAAATTAAGTTAAATCTTATAACATTATTTTTTATCAACATCAGAAAGTTCAAAAAAGAAATCCATAAAAAACCATTACACACAATTCATTATTTTGAAAAGTTAAAAAGAATGATTTGGATGGAGATTTTGAGTATCCAGAATAGATTCAGGCAATGAATGAAGAGCTATATGAGATTGAAAATAACAACACATGGGAACTATTGCGTAATTTAGAGAAAAAGATGGTATTGGTACAATGTTGGTTTTACAGATCAATTTGAATAAAGAAGGTGAAGTGAAAAAAAACAAGACATGGATTGATTGCAAAGGGTATTAAAAAATTAAATGTATTTATTTTTATGAGACATTTTCCCTGGTGAAAAGAATATAAGATATCATAATCTTTCTTGATATTTCTGCAAAATTAAGTTAAAATTATATTTCAAAAGGATGTTAAATCCAAATTCTGGAATGTTGATCTTGATGAGTACACCTTTTTGTTTTCAAAAAAATTATAGGTGTTCCACCTACCTCACTTATAAATGGCCACCCACTGTCCTCTTTTGGTCACACCATCAAAACCTTTTGATTTTTTATGTACCTGTCCGAAAACCCTACCCACTACCCTACTGTCATTCTAGATGCCTTATTTTGGTCATAAATCCAACATATGATGTATTTTTGTGCAATCCTATGGTATATTCCTGAAGAAGATGTAACGTTATTCAGAGAGCATTTTTATTTTATTTCTTCCTTAAACTACATCAATTATTATAAAATAATAAGTAAATAATATAATTATATCATTTGTAAACTGGTATTTGGTTATTTTAAGGTAATGACCTATAACCATCTCAACTTTCATCAAGTGGGTTATGAAATCATCTTTTAGGTGTACAACTTACTACCTCCTTGCGAACCAATATCATTCATTTTTCCATTACCACATATCTCAGTTTGTTATTATGATGGATATGAAGTAAATATATGATATTTATGACATAATTATACATCCTATGTCATTATATCATATATAACTATTTTTACTATCAATTTCCTATAGAATAGGATAATGTTGCTCGTGTGTATGGTGGACTATCGCTTAGCGAAGCGATGTGATTCATTTTTCATTAATGATTTACATGAAATATAATAATCATATATTTAATGAATATATGTGATATAAATGACATAATTATGATATTCATGAAATATTTATCATTGTGAAATTTTAAGATAAAATTATACTTCTAGTATTTTTAGTCATTTCAAGGAGATAATGTCATTCTTGTAGGTATGGATCACCGCTTTCACAAAGTGATGTGACTATCTATTGTCATCACAAAACACAATTAATGATATGTTCATGTTTATATAAATGTATAATATGTTATTAATTATATTATTATTATTTTTAATAATACAATATTTCATATTTCCTTTCCATAATGATCGTTGAAAATGGAACTATTACTTATGCGTACATATGGCCTACCGTCTCCATGATCATAAAATACTTCATTTATCAAAATCACATTTCCTTATTCCTCGTAAAAGTATTATTTATTTAAATATATAATATTTATTTAATTATTATTATTTTGGATATTATGTAATAATGATCAAAATAAGAGGGCGAAAAATAATAAATCCAAACATCTAAGAAAAATGTAGCGGTTATTACCTGAAACATGAATTTATATAAGAATTGGTAATAAATAGGTAATGAATGGTCCTAGGTAACTAATATTGGTTATAAAATATATAGTTATATTTCTATAATATATTTATAATAAGAATAAATTTATTATATATTAGGCTCAAACATGTATGAATGAAGTTGAGACATAAGGTAAGGGGTTTTTGTTATCTCTTTTATTTATGGTAGACACATGAAAATTCACTAATATTTTATTTTGTGTGGTTTATATACTTAAAATTTTATATTTTATATCATTAATATACTCCTTTTAATGATATTAAAAATTTCATTTTATTTTATTCTTAATTGGGTAATATGATTCAAAAAGTTATTAAAGTCTTAAGGGATTTCTATCCCACTGTTTACTTCTATGAGATTCATGTCATGTACACCACTTGTTTATAATATGTGTTGTATAAAATATAGATGAATGAATTTTATATCTATTCTCATTAAATTTTTTGGTAATTAAATATCTATTTTAGGATCTCTCTTTCACGGGTTTTGATGTTCAGAAGATACCTAAGTGGTGCGGGATCATTGCCATAATTTTCCTTGTTTAGGACATATGTTAGTTTCATGCACCTATAATATTTAAGAGGTGTATATAAAACCCCTTTGACTTATAATACTATATTTTTTACTATCAAGATATTAAAACTTTCATTTAATGTTATTCTTTCATTGGTATGACGATTCAATTTTATCAAAGTGGTATGTTTTTTATGTAACAGACTCATTATTTATTCAGATTGTTCATGATTATCCTTACAATGATAAAATATTGTTACCTAAATATCATTAAAGTAATTTATTTATTTTTATATGGTTATTTAAGTTATTTTCAAGTAGTATTACCATTTTTACACTCTTAGGTACATAAAATAATTGAGAAAATCTATTTAAGAGAATACATTTTTATTTCCCTCTTCAGCCGAAAACCCTTTTCAGCCCACACCATGTTTTCTATTAATGTTTTAAATATTTTTTTAACATTATTAATGTGATTTATTAATGAAATATGTACCTATGTTTTATGTTTTTTTACATATTTTTTGAAAGGAATTTTCATGTTTTTTCCAAAAAAGTGTCTGTTTGGATTTTTCCAAAAATGTGAAAGGAATATTTATTTTATCATGTATTGAATGAATATAATTTTCCATAATAATTGCAATTATTTTATTTTAACAATTTTTTATAAATTTATATAGTTATTTGAAAATAAAAGTATTTTTTAAAATGTTATATAACGTTTTAGTTTTATAAAAATATGTTTCATAGAACACTTATTTTTCTCAAGAAATGTTCCAAGTGATCTTTTATAATCATTCTCTATATAACATTAAATCCTTTGATGTACCATATTATTTATTATGGATATGAAATAAAGATATCATTATTATTATTTTTCTGAATGGTTTATTACGAAAATATGTTTTTAAAAACATTTCTCTTCCATGGTTATAAAATAATAAAAATCATATGAAACCCACTTCTTTTTTCATGGGTTAACCCTTGAAGAACGTTTTATGAAACCAATATCTTTTACATTTGTAAGGATCTAATTAAATGTTTATGAAACCCATTTAATTTCATGGAATATAAAATTATTACTGTTTTATGATCACGTGGAACACATATGTATGATTCTTATTATATGAAAGGTGGTACTTGTATCCCCATCCAATGCATTTTGAAAACACGGATAAATCATGAGTAAATATGGAATACATGAACCTAACTAAAAGTTCACAATGATATTAATGCACATGATTACATGTTCAAAATGTTATGTGTGAACCTAATTACATATTCACAATGTTATGTGTAAACTAGATTTCATGTTCACGTGGTTATGTATAGAACTATATTTTATGTCCATTATTTTATGTGTGGACCTATTTTCATGTCCATAAGTTTATGTGAGGGCCTAATTTCATGTTCATAACATTATGAGTAAACCTGCCTCTATTTATACATATTCTCAATGTTATAATATGTTTTTATGAAAAAAAATGTCTTATGTGGATGTTATGTTCTCATGGTGGATTTTATTTGATTCAACTATGATTCAGGTCTTATGAACTGCCAATATTTATGGAATGACTGAAGTTATGATCTTTGATATGGAGGTTATGGTTTTCAAATATAATGTCCCCATACCACTATTTTTAGTTTATTCTTATGTATCTACCTTTTTTACCATTACATATAATATTATACTTTCATAGGTAACTTTTTCCAAATATAAGAGGAAACATCTTAAGTAGGGCCTATTTTTAAAGGGTACTAAATGGAAAGATCATTGTCATAGATGTTGAAGACATTTAAAAAAATTATAATATTGTGTTCCTAGTAACCAAAGACATTAATCTAATATAGTATTTGTGAATGTGTTTGGGAAATTCGATGAATATTAATCTAAAAAAAGTAATATCTATGTATGGAATGTTAGGGTCACTATAGTTGGTATCAGTGGAGAGGTTTAGTTATACATTAGAAACTATGATAAGAAATATTTAGTGATATCCTAAGGGATATTTCTAGGAATATATCTATGTATGTATCTAAGTATAACTCTAAAAATTAGTTAATTTACATGAATACGTCATGAAATTTTGCTAAAGGACAGATCAACTGGTTTCAAAGAAATTACATCCATGTGCGCATACTAAAGTTCAATGTGGATAAATAATATAGGTACCTAGGGTTAATAACTATTAAAAGGATAGATTAATATAGACTTTTTCATCAACTGGTGATAGAAAACATTATTTTCTACACAACTATATTTATTTTCCCGAGGGTTATGCTTTGAAAATTCAGAAACTCTTTATGAACCATATTGATGGACTTAGAGAGACAATGATCATAGATAACATTGGATAAACAAAAGGTTTCATATATATGAATGAATGTTTCAGGATTTATAAATCTTATTAGTTATTTTTTATCATTATGGGGTTTTACACTAGGAAGTTTTTTTATCATACTATGATTTTTGGTTTTAGTAAACGGTGGGAACCATAAGGAACGGGGTAAAAATGGAATGTGATGAACAATTTGCTGACGAGTGGATAACTAGGGTGATAAATAATGTGGAAGATATTGATATTATTACTATTCATTTATCATAGAACATTTTTTAAATATACATCGTAATCAACTCTTGGACACACCAAATTAGAGAAGGATATTGTTTACTGAGAGTTAGGGTAGTAGAGACCATGGATGAAATAATATTTTGATTCCTATATGTCAAGAATGTGGGACGAAGAAATACATGGAATGCCTCGAAATAATGAATAGATGTTTTATGTGTGGATAAAAAGTTAAAAGAGTAATAAATATCTAAATGAAAATGAAAATTTCAATTAACACAATAGATGTGAATGTTGGACTCCCTACATTATTTTCAATGGATAGAAGCTTTAAATAACCAAAGTATAAGGATTAAGAAAATAAATTCCCTAGGGGAAAGATCATAAATAGAATAATTAAGGTAGTAAAAGTAATTTTTATACCGAGGATGAAGAGACAACAGATGACATATGAAAGGTGTGGGAAGTTCTAATAGTATTTTTTATATTAAATGTAAGAAGAATGAATAAATTGAGGTTGATGAGCATTAATACATGATACATATTTACTATTATAGAAAACATATATTATGGAATAAGATTTTGAATCATAGGTAATTATTTATGAATGAAGTGGTATGATTGAAGTTCCTATGTTTTGTAATTAAAGAATCATGTTATATAAATCATTAAATATATAAGTATTACTTTGTATATGATTTTCATTAAACTTTTTATAAAAAATTTTATAGATTATAATTACTAGGAAATTTTATTTTTTAAGAAACATGATATTTTATGGAAAACACATGATTTAGGTAATATAATAATTAATATGTTCCTGATGTTGAGAAAATGGTCTTTGGTTTTGACAAAGAGATTATTGATATGAATAATGTAAATTGGAAAGTTTTGATAAACATTGAAATGTTTATTGATTTGTGGACAAATTGGTTTATGCTATCATTTATGGAATTCACTGTATTTTTATATTTATAGATTATATTTTATAGTTTATGTATTTATGTAATGAATAAAGAATCATGTATATTTTCATTAAGGTTTTATGGTAATAACTATATTTTAAGATAATATATGATGAAGGTATTCACATGTTTGGTATGTCACAATCAGGATCTAGCTTATGATTTATTTGGGATTAATGTTAAGTTGATTTTTATAAATTTAGTGATTTTATTTATAAATTTTTTATTTTTGAAGTGTTATGAGGATAACCATTTTTTGAATGGGTTATATTGAACATTGAATGCGGTTTTAGAGATGAATTTATTACTTCCCCATGTGAAGATTTATCCATATTGGATAATAAGTGAAAAAAAATTATGATATAATGATAACCATAGAAAGAAGTAATTAGTTATAATTATAGTATATATCTTTTCTTATATTAGTGATTTAGGAATAAAAAATTCATCTTCATTTCTTAGAGTAAAAAATGATGTGAAAATTTACCAAAGCACAACCAAAAGATGAAATTGTTCTTATGTTATAATGAAAGGACAAACCCTATATATTTTGGTCCCTTTAATATTCTTGGTCATACCATTTATATAGATTATTAGTTGGTTCTTCCACCACACCCCTCCCAGTTCCATATTTTTTCCACCTACCTCTCATGATAAAGTAAATACCTAATCCATCACATGTAATGAACTTAGAGGTTGTAACACCCCAAGATTTCATAGTGTGTTATTTCTTCAAAATAATTCAATAACTTGCACTACACGCAACACTGAGTTCAATTGCACCATGACTTACCAAAAAAAAGCCATTAAAAGAGGTCATGAATAGCATTAACTACATTTTTAACTTTATATAATCCTTATAATTTTAGAATCCATATTATGAGTTTCTTAGTCATAATGCAAGAACAGATTCATTTTCAGTATTGCACTTTTATCAACTTTTGATAGTGAAACCTTTTTAAATACAATATTTTAAGCTTTTTGACTAAATGGAGACATCAAAAAATTTAGAATGAAACATCCCAAGCTTCCACAGTACGCTTTCCTTTGAATAAAACAGTAGCGTGTGTTGTACGCAACGTCGAGTTTTAACACACACCACAACCGATCAAACTAGCCGTTATGAATAGTAATACCTAAATTTTGAAATTATATATATTTTATATTTTGAAATGGAATTCATTTTTGTATTCAGAATATCGAATTTAGCCTAAGGTGAAATTTTGGTACTTTTCGGATAACTTTCATATTTTGATGAATAGTGAAAATTACTAAATTTTAATTAAAAACAACTTTTTTAATCAAAATAATTAATAGTGATAAATTATGAATTTGAGTGGTTTTAAAGTATATTTAGAATATATTTTTACAATTTAATATAATGTTGGTCATTAGACATAATTTTACAATTAAACCGAACATAAACAAGTGTCAATCTTTTGATAGTTATTATCTCTTAAAAACACGCTTTTTGTTTTGACAGCGGGAATTAATTTTAAATTAATTTATGCCACTTCTGTGTTTTGAATTTATAAAAATGGATTCCATATTTGGAATCAGGATGTTCAAATTGTGTAAATAGGTAACTTTTATTTTTAGACATTTTGAATAATTACTGCGGTAAATATTTTATTTACCATGGTTAAGGGTAAATCTGGTAAATAAGGGTTAAAAAATAATATTATAATAATACTAAATTACCCTAAAACGTGTCTTAACCCTATTGGTTGATACATGGTCGACCATGGGCATCTTTGGGTCGATTTTGGGACCCCATGGATCCACTTGTAAGTGATAATGACACTTTATTTTAATTAAGTCAAAATGAATACAAAAATGACACAAGCATATATCTTTTAGCAAAACAATTGTTACATAGGGTTATATAAGTTGGATTTTAGATTATAAATATTAATTATAAATCTAAAAAGATTTCCTACATAATGATATTTTATTTATAATTTTTAGACATTAAATAATTTATTTTATTTATGACACAATGATGATGCAGTAATTACTATAATAGTGAAAAATTAAAATAATTGATATTATAAATACCCAAAAAAAATATAATATGAAACTTTTAATGAATTAAAGTAATTTTATAGGATAATATGATATATTAGTATTGATTTAATTGACTTTTTTAGAAGTAATCAATCTGTTATGAGTTTCACAAAAATCAACTATTGAATAGTGTCAAAATTGACATAAAAGAGTTCTTAAAACAAATATTATATTATTAATTGATTTTAAATTCCTAAAAATCTAAGGTTCGTCCAAGAGACTTATATCATGATAGTTTCATCATTAATGGACCACTTGGGGGTCTCTTGGATGTATATAGTAAGTTTATTAACCATATTATATAAAAATACAAAGAGACATTGTAAAAGTGAAACTAATTAACTTAGAGTTAATACTTAAAGATAAGGTTAATATAAGTACCCAAACCTGTCTAAATTCTATTGGTTGAGTGGTTTTCGAACTATCCCCACCTTAAACTTTGAATAATAAACTTTTGAGCCATTAGAAACCGAATATGAATTTATTATAAATTAATATTTCTAGCTTTTCCAAAGGTGCCCCTCACCCCTCTTATAAAAGGGCACTCCTCCTTCTCATTTATTCACACCTTCAAAGACTTTTGTTTCGGCCAAACTCTGACCAAATACTCTCCCAACATCCCTCACTACAACCTAGAGGCCTTAGTTTGATCAGAAAGCCAACCTAAGGATCCCTTTTGATCAAATCAAAAGGAAGAACCCGAAGAAGAGGTAATGATTTCACCACCCTTTTCCAAGTTCCTTTCTTCTTCCACTTCCTCTTTCTTTGTTCTTACCATTATAAAATAATAACTCCAGTATCTTACATATACTGTGATGTTATTATAAATATGGTACAACCATATTCAGTATTCTATCCACCCTTTGAATAACATGTCACCATATGTGCGTACGTACGGCTTACCGTCTCCACGTCGTGGTGTAATTATTATTCAATATATTATTATTTGGATGGGTATAATAAGGACGTGTAACTCATGTAAATAATAAATATAACATGTTAATTATTCTGTATATATGATATACCATCCATTTATATATTATTTTAATATCAAAAGAATGATATTGTCGCTCGTGCGTACGTACGGACTACCGTCTCCACGAACGCGATGAGATTCATTCTCCATCGTATCCATTCAAGTATAATTATCATTTGATGATTTAAAAATGATGTTTAAGGACTTGATATCATTCTGGATATGAATAATATACAACCTATCCTTTAAAAACATGTCTTACGTAACAAAACATATAAAAGAAAACAAGTAAGTTAACACCCGAAACGACGATAATTCTAAGATATTATTAACAAATCAATGTTAAAAGATCATATATGATATCATATTAATATATATGATTCTTGTATAATTTAATAACAATTATTTCACCATTATACAGGAAGTTAACCTACCCCAACCAAGGAAAAGTACAAGGTAAGGGGTTTTCATCTCACTCCTTATTTCCGTGAGATTCATGCCATATTGCCACCATCACCTTTTGTGTGGTGTATGTACTGCCCATAATTATATTCTTTGTGTAATACACTCTAATTTATGTGTATTTACATATTAATTGTATGATACCCCTTTTATGGGTTGTATGTTTCATAATTTACCAAATTGGTAAGGGTTTACTTTACAATCTCTTCATTATCCGAGGTTGTTTATACGTAATAATCTACTGGGATCTCTTTATCATCCACATCCATGTTTCTTAAAAATTTATTTCAAAACATTTTTACTATTTACTAGAATATGAGTTAAAGTCATTTATACCCTTTTTGACTTTTATAAGTGGTTTATAAAGGAATCTTTTTATCGTTTTCAAAACAAGGTCCTTTTTAACCTTTTCGACAGAATTAAGGTAAGAATGTTTTTTTAACTTATACGGCGGGTGCAGCTATTTTCCGCCGTTATAAAATCTTCAAAGCTTCCCTTACAAGCTTATAAGAATATTTTCAAAGAAAATGTTTTATTTTATATGGATCTTAAATGATTTCAAAATAAAATGAGATATTTCTTTTAAAAGAATTTTGATTTCATCTATGTCAACATCCTTTGATGGATTTTAAGATTATTTGAAGTTGATTTATTATGATACAAAACTTCTATATTGTATTGAAGGTTTTGTGATATGTTTGACTATGGATGTGCTATTTTTATACCATTCATAGTTTATGGTGAAAGTATTGACATTTCGTATGCTAGTTTTAATACGAATGTTTATGTTATGTTTAAACCTTTTCATATGGGAATGCATTGGACTTAATATGTGACGGGTGGAGCCCGCTATAGCTCCTCGATGCATCGGTAGGTCTCATGAGACAAACTAGTGTCTTGGCACAAGGCCTTGATAAAATCTTATTTGTAGTCTTGGCACGAGGCCTTGGCTATGTGGTTATGATGGTCTGGCATTATGCATTCCAACATTATGAAAGTGGTTATTGATTTTTGCATGTGATTATTCGATTAGTAGAATATCCATGTGAATAAGTAAATGGAATTATTTCATTTTATTTATGCCATACCATGTTGAAATTTCATATTTAAAAGGATTTTGTTTTAGTTATACATTGCCTTAAATGTTTATTCTTATTTATGAAAGTTTCCGCTATATTGTTATCCTTACTGGGCATTTGAGCTCACCCCTTTTCTATGTTTTATTTTTCCCAGGATGTGAAGAAGTAAGTTATGAATGACCTATAGGGATTTTATGAGGGGTTAATAGTGTGGATTGTGGAAACATTATGTTGTTGTAGTAGTTTTTCATTTTATGATGTAATGTAAAACTTATGAATATATCTAGTGTTTCCAAGGCTACTAAACCAATCGGTCTTTAGAGATTTGATCTTTCTTGTGATCATGCCAATGTTATGTAATAATGCACCGACTCTGGGTAACTGGGGTCAGGGCGTTAGAGTTGGTATCAGAGGAAGTTTAGTACAAAACCTTGGAAGCTAGATTTAGATAAACTCTGATTAGAGCACGTAGACCTAAGATGAACTTTGAGTATTAGTATAGAAGAACTTCCTAGAATTTTGGTATTGTAGAGATTTTGTGAGTTTTACGAGCAATACATCCCTGTCTGGATACGAGCAGGTAGAGGCGGCTCGGGCACAGATGTACCTAGGGGTAAAACCCGAAAACACCGCTTTGAGCTAGACTCGAACGGGAACTGGTGCACGACAACGGGCCTTGCTGCACTCTTGGTTACGACACTCCCGGGGGATATGCTTAGGATAACTCTCATTTTCTTTACAAATCATTTTGAAGGGATTATGAGTATATACTTCCTCAAAGAAAACATTCTTATGATTATGGATTATATCCATAAATAGTTCAATTTATGTTAGGTGTTTTATAAGTATGGGATTATGTATTTTGATTCATAAACTGATCTAGTTTATGCCATTGTTTAGAAATGGCGCCCAGTAGAAGGAATGAGAACTCCAGAAATGCACATTATCCAAAGAGAAGGAAGGATCATATCTTTCATGGTCTTAAGCTAGAATTTATAAGAGAAATAGTCTCCCATGTATTATCATCATATTAAGAAATAATATCATGTATTTTACTGAGTCCTATGGATTTGAAGGGAAGCAAGAGAAGAAAAGGATAGAATAGAGAAAGATGGATAAAGGGAAGAGGGAAAAGAAGAATTTTCCCATATGTGGTAACTATGGAAAGAAACACCCTGGAACTTGCCTGAAAGGAATGAGAGTTTGTTATAAGTGTGGAGGAAAAGGGCACAAAGTACGTGACTGCAAGGGTAAGAAAATGGTTTTAAATGTACAATGCTTCATTTGCAAGGAGTTTGGACACTACACGAACCTATGTCCCAGTCATCAGACTATGCCGCAAATGATGTTATTGGATAATAATCAAGTTATGATACTACCACAGATGAAGAGGAATGATTAGAGTTCTTATGTTGATTATGTCAATTGAGTGTTGTATCAACAATGTACTTGTTATAATAATTATGGAGTATATAAGGATTGTACTGCAGTACTATTTCATCAAGGACTTGAGATTGTGTGGAACAAAGAAAAGTGACTCAATAGCAGGATAAATTTTTGGAAAATATATGGTTGAGAGAATATAGTTCTGATACTGAGGTAGTGATTTTGGAATAATATGTGATTATTTTGGATAAATTATATTGGATATTCTTGACTACCCTGGAACTGATTAATGATTTGTATATTCCATCATTGTTGGGGTTTAAAACATTTTTGGATTAATGAAGTATATCCAGCTTTCTATATGGAATAAGGGAGCATGAATGTAATCAGTAAGGAATATGGTAATTCAGGATGTTTCGGTGTATTAAAAGAATACATGATGAAGGTATTCATATGCTATTACGGGGTAAAAAGGTTCTACATTATGTTTACCTTACTTATAAATGTTGGACTGTGAGTTTGGATAGAAGTATTTTGGATAGTTCTAGTTTGGATTATTTTGGATTGCCATAAAAGGACAACCCGGAGGTTGGGCGGCAACCCGTCGCGTCCGACAAGGCTGCGAGACTTAAACCCGCAACCGAAGGGCGACAAGGGTGTATCACCTACCACTGGCCCACGAGATGTCCTAGATTAAATAATGTAGTTTTTATTAAAAGATCTTGTAGATGAATTATAAATTTGTTTATTTTGGAACCCTATACGAATAGTGTAAATAGAATTTTTTTTACATTCTATTATCTTTTAGAGTGAAAGATGAGTTTGTGGTAGAAATTTATTAATAGATAAAACTCTAATTATAAAGTAAGTATATCTCCTTATGATCTTAGCCAATCTCATAAATAAATTCCTCAATATTAAGAAAAGCAACTTAGAACAAAAATGTTTTCCTAGATGGTACCGTAAATCATCACTAATTTATGTCTTTTGGATTGTTGGCCTTTTCATAGCCATGTTCTCTACCACTCTCCATCAGATAATTGATGGTTAGATTTTTCTTCCATATCCATATTTTCTTACATGGAACCCTAGTATGTGTTATTTTCGGTAATCTTCATACTTTCGACTCTTTATTTTAAATAGAGGCCTCGTTAATTCATTTTTCGATGTGGGATTTCAACTAAGATATTTTGAAACGTCAAAAATGTGTTATCCCAATACCCTATATTTTGTTGAACCGATGGTACTTCAAATCATCATAGATTGATGAGTTTAAGGACCTCAATTATACACTTGTTTGTGATTGATGACCTCAATCACTACCTATAAATATTTACATTTTTCCTCCGATTATATGTCTCTAATTGCCACCAATGTTCTCCTAATCAAGATCATAATTTGGTGGTGACCCTTTCATTTCTCTTTTCCTCATATTAAGACTAAATTTTAGTAACCCAATTTCCGATGTGGGTTTTCCCACAAATATATTATCTATTTTCAACCTTTTATTTTCGAAGAAAAATTTCAAATTGCGAGGACGCAATTTATTGAAGGAGGGGAGAATGTAACACCCCAAGATTTCATAGTGTGTTATTTCTTCAAAATAATTCAATAACTTACACTACACGCAACACTGAGTTCAATTGCACCATGACTTACCAAAAAAAAAGCCATTAAAAGAGGTCATGAATAGCATTAACTACATTTTTAACTTTATATAATCCTTATAATTTTAGAATCCATATTATGAGTTTCTTAGTCATAATGCAAGAACAGATTCATTTTCAGTATTGCACTTTTATCAACATTTGATAGTGAAACCTTTTTAAATACAATATTTTAAGCTTTTTGACTAAATGGAGACATCAAAAAATTTAGAATGAAACATCCCAAGCTTCCACGGTACGCTTTCCTTTGAATAAAACAGTAGCGTGTGTTGTACGCAACGTCGAGTTTTAACACACACCACAACCGATCAAACTAGCCGTTATGAATAGTAATACCTAAATTTTGAAATTATATATATTTTATATTTTGAAATGGAATTCATTTTTGGATTCGGAATATCGAATTTAGCCTAAGGTGAAATTTTGGTACTTTTCGGATAACTTTCATATTTTGATGAATAGTGAAAATTACTAAATTTTAATTAAAAACAACTTTTTTAATCAAAATAATTAATAGTGATAAATTATGAATTTGAGTGGTTTTAAAGTATATTTAGAATATATTTTTACAATTTAATATAATGTTGGTCATTAGACATAATTTTACAATTAAACCGAACATAAACAAGTGTCAATCTTTTGATAGTTATTATCTCTTAAAAACACGCTTTTTGTTTTGACAGCGGGAATTAATTTTAAATTAATTTCTGCCACTTCTGTGTTTTGAATTTATAAAAATGGATTCCATATTTGGAATCAGGATGTTCAAATTGTGTAAATAGGTAACTTTTATTTTTAGACATTTTGAATAATTACTGCGGTAAATATTTTATTTACCATGGTTAAGGGTAAATCCGGTAAATAAGGGTTACAAAATAATATTATAATAATACTAAATTACCCTAAAACGTGTCTTAACCCTATTGGTTGATACATGGTCGACCATGGGCATCTTTGGGTCGATTTTGGGACCCCATGGATCCACTTGTAAGTGATAATGACACTTTATTTTAATTAAGTCAAAATGAATACAAAAATGACACAAGCATATATCTTTTAGCAAAACAATTGTTACATAGGGTTATATAAGTTGGATTTTAGATTATAAATATTAATTATAAATCTAAAAATATTTTCTACATAATGATATTTTATTTATAATTTTTAGACATTAAATAATTTATTTTATTTATGACACAATGATGATGCAGTAATTACTATAATAGTGAAAAATTAAAATAATTGATATTATAAATACCCAAAAAAAATATAATATGAAACTTTTAATGAATTAAAGTAATTTTATAGGATAATATGATATATTAGGATTGATTTAATTGACTTTTTTAGAAGTAATAAATCTGTTATGAGTTTCACAAAAATCAACTATTGAATAGTGTCAAAATTGACATAAAAGAGTTCTTAAAACAAATATTATATTATTAATTGATATTAAATTCCTAAAAATCTAAGGTTCGTCCAAGAGACTTATATCAAGATAGTTTCATCATTAATGGACCACTTGGGGGTCTCTTGGATGTATATAGGAAGTTTATTAAACATATTATATAAAAATACAAAGAGACATTGTAAAAGTGAAACTAATTAACTTAGAGTTAATACTTAAAGATAAGGTTAATATAAGTACCCAAACCTGTCTAAATTCTATTGGTTGAGTGGTTTTCGACCTATCCCCACCTTAAACTTTGAATAATCAACTTTGGAGCCATTATAAACCGAATATGAATTTATTATAAATTAATATTTTTAGCTTTTCCAAAGGTGCCCCTCACCCCTCTTATAAAAGGGCACTCCTCCTTCTCATTTCTTCACACCTTCAAAGACTTTTGTTTCGGCCAAACTCTGACCAAATACTCTCCCAACATCCCTCACTACAACCTAGAGGCCTTAGTTTGATCAGAAAGCCAACCTAAGGATCCCTTTTGATCAAATCAAAAGGAAGAACCCGAAGAAGAGGTAATGATTTCACCACCCTTTTCCAAGTTCCTTTCTACTTCCACTTCCTCTTTCTTTGTTCTTACCATTCTAAAATAATAACTCCAGTATCTTACATATACTGTTATGTTATTATAAATATGGTACAACCATATTCAGTATTCTATCCACCCTTTGAATAACATGTCACCATACGTGCGTACGTACGGCTTACCGTCTCCACGTCGTGGTGTAATTGTTATTCAATATATTATTATTTGGATGGGTATAATAATGATGTGTAACTCATGTAAATAATAAATATAAAATGTTAATGATTCTGTATATATGATATACCATCCATTTATATATTATTTTAATATCAAAAGAATGATATTGTCGCTCGTGCGTACATACGGACTACCGTCTCCACGAACGCGATGAGATTCATTCTCCATCGTATCCATTCAAGTATAATTATCATTTGATGATTTAAAAATGATGTTTAAGGACTTGATATCATTCTGGATATGAATAATATACAACCTATCCTTTACAAGCATGTCTTACGTAACAAAACATATAAAAGAAAACAAGTAAGTTAACACCCGAAACGACGATAATTCTAAGATATTATTAACAAATCAATGTTAAAAGATCATATATGATATCATATTAATATATATGATTCTTGTATAATTTAATAACAATTATTTCACCATTATACAGGATGTTAACCTACCCCAACCAAGGAAAAGTACAAGGTAAGGGGTTTTCATCTCACTCCTTATTTCCGTGAGATTCATGCCATATTGCCACCATCACCTTTTGTGTGGTGTATGTACTGCCCATAATTATATTCTTTGTGTAATACACTCTAATTTATGTGTATTTACATATTAATTGTATGATACCTCTTTTATGGGTTGTATGTTTCATAATTTACCAAATTGGTAAGGGTTTACTTTACAATCTCTTCATTATCCGAGGTTGTTTATACGTAATAATCTACTGGGATCTCTTTATCATCCACATCCATGTTTCTTAAAAATGTATTTCAAAACATTTTTACTATTTACTAGAATATGAGTTAAAGTCATTTATACCCTTTTTGACTTTTATAAGTGGTTTATAAAGGAATCTTTTGATCGTTTTCAAAACAAGGTCGTTTTTAACCTTTTCGACAGAATTAAGGTAAGAATGTTTTTTTTAACTTATACGGCGGGTGCAGCTATTTTCCGCCATTATAAAATCTTCAAAGCTTCCCTTACAAGCTTATAAGAATATTTTCAAAGAAAATGTTTTATTTTATATGGATCTTAAATGATTTCAAAATAAAAGGAGATATTTCTTTTAAAAGAATTTTGATTTCATCTATGTCATCATCCTTTGATGGATTTTAAGATTATTTGAAGTTGATTTATTATGATACAAAACTTCTATATTGTATTGAAGGTTTTGTGATATGTTTGACTATGGATGTGATATTTTTATACCATTCATAGTTTATGGTGAAATTATTGACATTTCGTATGCTAGTTTTAATACGAATGTTTATGTTATGTTTAAACCTTTTCATATGGGAATGCATTGGACTTAATATGTGACGGGTGGAGCCCGCTATAGCTCCTCGATGCATCGGTAGGTCTCATGAGACAAACTAGTGTCTTGGCACAAGGCCTTGACAAAATCTTATTTGTAGTCTTGGAACGAGGCCTTGGCTATGTGGTTATGATGGTCTGGCATTATGCATTCCAACATTATGAAAGTGGTTATTGATTTTTGCATGTGATTATTCGATTAGTAGAATATCCATGTGAATAAGTAAATGGCATTATTTCATTTTATTTATGGCATACCATGTTGAAATTTCATATTTAAAAGGATTTTGTTTTAGTTATACATTGCCTTAAATGTTTATTCTTATTTATGAAAGTTTCCGCTATATTGTTATCCTTACTGGGCATTTGAGCTCACCCCTTTTCTATGTTTTATTTTTCCCAGGATGTGAAGAAGTAAGTTATGAATGACCTGCAGGGATTTTATGAGGGGTTAATAGTGTGGATTGTGGAAACATTATGTTGTTGTAGTAGTTTTTCATTTTATGATGTAATGTAAAACTTATGAATATATCTAGTGTTTCCAAGGCTACTAAACCAATCGGTCTTTCGAGATTTGATCTTTCTTGTGATCATGCCAATGTTATGTAATAATGCACCGACTCTGGGTAACTGGGGTTGGGGCGTTACAGAGGTTGTACCACTAGAACATGGTATTTATTATAAGGAACAATTAGTTGTGATTCTAGATAAAATAATTAAAGATCCATGGAAAAATAACACTCTTTTAGTCAATGTGTTTTTGGATAAAAAACCCATTTGAGGAAGCTACATGGGAACTTGAGGATGTAATCGGGTGTAATTATCCTCTATTGTGGGTACCAAAGTGATGAATTTGGAGGGGGGAATTATTTTTAGGGGGCTAGAATTTAACACCTCAAAATATTGTGAAGAATTTTTTTTCAAATAAAATTATCATTTGGATATTTGTAATTACATGAAAAAATTATTATTATACTTTATATTATGTAACTATGATCAAATTGAGGGGATGAAAAATAAAAAATCAAAACATATATAAAAACCAAATTGGTTATAACAAAAAATGTAATTTTAACCGGGAATTTTTAATAACTGTGTAATGAATTATCATAAGTAAATAATATATTGTATTATATATATAATTGTGGTCATATAATATATTTTTAGTAAATATATATTTATGAAATATGAGTTTCTAACATGTATGAAGTATGTTGAGGATTATTTTAAGGGATTTCAATTATCTTTTTTTATTTTTGGGAGAAATATGCAAAGTCACCAAAAATTTATTTTGTGTGGTGTATATACTAATCATATGACATGTTATATTGTTAATATAACAATTTAAATTATTCTAAATGTTTTATTTTATCTTATTATTTATTTGGGATTGTGATTCAAAATGTTTCAAAATATTTAAGGGATATGATTTCAATATCACTTCTTACTTCGGTGAGATACATGTCATATTCACCACCTTTTTCTTATATGTGGTGTATATACAATCCATTAATGTATTATATATTTATTCTCACGAAAATTATGGGTATTTATATATCAATTTTGTGACATCTCTTTCATGGGGTTTGAGGTTCAAATGATACCCATGTGGTAGAGGATCATTATCCGAATTTTATTTCTTTGAGACATATGTTATGTTATGCACTAATATTCTTTATAAGGTGCATATATAAAACATTTTTCATGTAATATGTTAAATTTAATTCTCATAATTATATTATATGTTTCATTTGATGTTATTGTTTGTGGTGATTGTCATTTAATGTTACGAATGTTGTATGGTTTCTATGTTGCATTCTCATCCCTTATTAGGATTGCTCATGATTATGCTTCCAATGATGATTATTTTATCAAACTATCAATAAAATCATATATTCTCTTATTCTATATTAATTAAAGATATTCTCAATTAATAGTACCATTTTTCACTCTTTTGTTCATATAAAAATCCAGAAAATGATTTTAATAAAAAACATATTTATTTATCTATTCAGACGAAAACAATTTATCTTTCATAACTAGGTTTTATTAAAAAATGAAAGTAGTTTTTAACATTATTAAAATTATTTATTAAATATATTTTTACCCATTTTTTACCTTTATTAATTTTTTTTGAAATTAAACTTCATGAATTTTTACAAAAACAAATTGTTTGTATTTTATCAATAATATTAAAAGGACTCATTTTTTTAACTTGTACAACATGAATATAATTTTCAACCTTCATGACTATAATTTTATTTTACGATTAATCAATATTTATTCAATGTTATATTCAATGGAAATTTTTTTCACAATGTAGTAAGAATGTTTTGTTTTAAAAAATAATTTTCCATGAAATGTTATTTTCCTCAAGAAATGTTCCATGTGATCGTTCAAAATCATTATCCATATAAGATGAAACCCTTTGATATAAATTATAATTTTTATAGGATATTATCTAAGGATATAATTCGTATTCATTCTCTAAATGGTTTATCATAAAAATATTTTAATGTAACCCATTTCTCTTTAATGGGTTATAACATGATAAAATTATTATGAAACCCACTTCTTTTTTATATGGGTTTTTTATGATGAAATGATTAAATTATTATTAAATATGTCATATTTAATTTGGTTATGATATGAATAAATGTTTATGAAACCCATTTCATTTCCTGGGATAGATATGATGAATGTTTTAGGATCTCGAAGTACACACATATATAATTTTCCTTATGTGATAGGTTTTACCTATATCTCCCTCTAATGCATTAGGTAAAGATGGATAACTCAGGGGTAAATATGTTTTGACATTACCTGATTACAAATTAAAAATATCATGAATGAAACATATTGCATGTTCACAATGATATTCTTGAAACTGATTAAATTATCACAATATTATTCATGGACATGACTACAGGTTCATATTGTCATGCATGGACCAATCTTTCTAGTCTATTATGTTATGTATGGACATGGTTACAAGTCATTATCATATGTGAGGAATTTATTTCTAATACTTAACATTATGAGTGAACCTATATGTATTTATAAATATTCACAATGTTATAAGATGATGTTTATGACATAAATCTATGTCTTCTGACAATGTAATCATCTAATGGATCGTGTTATTTTATTCTAATATTATTCATGTCTTATAAACAACCAATTTTTATTCTATGACTCGAGATTATCATCTTTTATATGAAGGGTATAATTTTAAAATGTTATGAAAATGTTTGGAGGCCCTTATGTTCATGTTATATTGACATATCTTTGTTTTTCACCTTTACTAAGTATTTGAACTAACACTTTCATATGTTTCCTTTTCCCATGATATGATGAAAGGATTTATATAGGGTATGTTTCTGGATATTTTTAAATGAGAAAATATTTATGCTATAAATTGAAGATCATACACTGAATTGGAATATTGTGTGACTAGTCTCCAACGATGCTAAACATTTTTGGTCCCCAAGCTTGTGTTTTTTTAATTTATTGAATATTAATCTAAAAATATGTATGATATATTTATGAAATTTTTTTGTCACTATATTTATTCCCTTAAATTAAATATTCAATATTCATCCTTTTAAAACCCATGAATATTAGGTCTCTTTTAACTCACATAATAGATATGGTAATTTGATCTTTCTTTATCAAACTATAAACATTATTGTGTTCCTTCCCATGATGGAAATGTATTAAGTAGTGATAATATTAGATCAATTCCAACCGTCTAATTTGGATCATTTTAACTAATTTTCAGTAAATATAAAATTTAAACTCTTGTGGTTGGGATAAATATTACACTTTCCACAATAGATATAATACCGCATATGTTTTATTTTAAAGATCATTGATGATATCTCCAAATAATGTGTCAAGTTATTATTATCATGAAATATTAATTGTCATGGTGAATTAGTATAAACATTTTTTTATGTAGAACCATCCCAATCCCTTATTTCCAAAACAAGATATATTATTAAACCTTACTAAGTATAGGATAATGTAATTAAAGATTCTATGAAAACCATTGTTTTTAGTTCCACAAACCATTCTTCTCATTTCTCTGTTTAATGGAACATCACACCCTTCCATGTTAGTTTGGTTTATGAAAACAATATCCATGAGAAATTGAAAAATAAATTGTTGATGATATACAATTATCCCATGAAAACTATCTATCACAGTTATTGTGGTTGGTATGGTCATTTTATAATATCTTAGTTTTTCAAAGTACTTAAATGTATGCCCTCGCTTGTGATTACATGATCCATGAATGATACTTTGTACCTCCAAAATTAAGACTTATATAAAATTTTCATACATTTTAACAATTATCATGGTCATCAACAAAATATAAAAATAATCTTCATTCTCTTAATTTAGATTAGAATAAATAATAATATCCTTTACGATGACAACCACAAATCGATCTAGTTTGTCTCTAAAACCAATATCCATTATATCCATGAAGATGGAAAAGGGAAATGTCCAATCTAAATAAAATCAATATAAACTCATAGTGTTTATACAACATTTATAAATATATCTTTAAAATATCCTCCCTTTGACTAATGGAATCCCGCATTTCTATTACATAACTTTTCATTACATTTTACAACTAGAGGATCTTTAAAGTCTAATCGCTTAGAAATCATGAACATAATACATAAAAACAACATAAAACATTTTTATAAACAACTTGTATGGATTAATCATAGGTTCATCCTACATACTAATACTACATCTCATATCATGGAGACATATATCAAAGGAAAGGGTGAGAAGAAGGCCCAATAAGGGTAAACAAGGGAATTAGATTACTTGTTTAAGAATAAGAACTTGAATAACAACATAAAGACATGAGCAATAGAATTATAGGAATATCATTATAAAAATAACTATAAACATAACTTGAATATGTGGCTACAACATTTCATTTATATATTCATGGACATATCACCAAGGTTTATCCCCGTGGTGTCAAAAAAATTACCAAGGTTATTCACCAAGGTATCATGAAACTTGTCATCCTTAGAGATTAATTATTTACCCAATGCATTGGAGTTCTATCAGGGTGAAAACTTAATATGTATTTACTATCATGTGATCCATATAGATCATAATAAAACATTTCATAAATAACCCATGGAGAATAAAATAAATGGTTTTCATTTCAAGATCATGATGTTTTAAAAGTTCTTAAAAAAATAAGATCATTATGTCATTTGTAACCCATGGAAAGGGAGTGAGGGTTATATGTATGTAAATTACAGAATCAAATAAATAATTTTTATATATTTATGAACACCAAATGAAACTAAATAGGTCTGGGTATTCACATAAATAAAACAAGATAATTTCTGGAGAGAAATAGATAGAAATTCTGAGGTGAAATTTCTGTAGCATAACGGCTATATAACATGGTTTTAGAAAACATTGAAAAGAGAAGGTAAAAGAGTAACCCACTCATAAATAACTTATAATGCAGAATAAAATGGATAAATTAACATGGTAGGAAAATTTTAATGACATACCACATGAAAAGGAAACATGAAGGAAAAGAGAAGACACGATTCCTTTTACGAAAAATTCGGCAGCCTAACGGTGTCTCATAAAAACTCAGAAAACACACTGATGAGAGCGGAATGGGTCGCTCAATAGTTGAACATGAAATGGAAAGTAATGATAACATATATGAACATACCCTCAACATAAACAGATGGAAACTAGAAGACAAAACATAAAGGAATTCATGACTTAAAATAGGAGGGTGAAAGATTCCCTTACCTTGAAGAGTAATTTCGAACGCTTGAATGTTAGGACCTTGGGAGGATTGAAAGCACCTTGTAAGGACTCCTTGAGAGGTAAGGAGACCAGAACTTTGTTGGGGATGTTTTTTTAAGGAAATGAATGAGTTAAATGGCTTGGTATTTATAGGTAAAGTGAGTGAATAAATTATAATTTTCCAAGGGACACCTCATCGGTGGTATTTGCAAAACCATGGGCCTTCCCATGGTATTTTCCCATGGTATTGGCCACATGGGACACCTTATTGCATATATCACTATTAATAAGTCAACCAGAAATCTTACATCATTATTACATCATTAATGATGTCATTAAACACTCAAAATTAATAACTTCATTTTTATTATTCACTGATAATTCAACTGTTTTAGAAAAAACCCAAAAATTCACCCTCACCTAATATCAATGCTATTAATTCAAAAATAAAATCCATTTTATGAAAATAATATTTTAATATTTTTAAATTAATTTTTAAATAAAATCATTATTTATTCCATAAATACAAGTTTAAAACTATAACTCATTTTGTAACACCTTAAATAAGTAAACAAGGTCCCATAAAAATATCATATACCCCCAAGATAATAAAGTAAAGATTTATGCTTAAATTTTATGAAATTAAATTTCTATTTTAAATTATTAAATTAATTATAAAATTGTACAAAAAATAATTATTGCATACAAAAATACCAAAACATAAACTATGATTGTTTTTTGACTTTTAAGATGTCTAAAATGTATTTATACATTCATGGGTGAAGTTTCTTTTTTTTGTCAAATTACTATTCATTACTATTCATCAATATTCATTACTATTCATTAATATTCATTACTATTCATATGGGAATGTTACTAATCCTACTTTACTATTCACTAAAAACCAAGTTGATCTTATTAGACTCTAAATTTCTCACTGATCATAACAGTAGAAGACCATTTTTTGATATTCATTTCACATTATTAATTATTAAATGAATACAAAAATATTTTAAAATAACCTTTTTTCCTAAATTCATCAATAATACACATCCTATATTTATCCAGATATTTTCAATTCAAAAACTTTTCCATAAGAAGAAATAACAATTTTTTAAAAGGATTCCACAAAGCAGCTAAGGTCTCTATACATAGCCCCTTATAACACCATCATAGGACCTAAGTGTAAGGTGTGTTGTGGTGATAGAATCTTGGGGTGGCTCGGAAAACATTGCCCAAGTGGTAATTTCCATTAGCTTGATCTTCTTCCTTAGTTGATTTCTTTCAAGCATTATATATTGATGTTTAGCATGGGCTTGGTCCAAAGTAAAGCCCAGTGATGCTACTTCCTTCCCAAGCTCTGACAGATGGGATTCATATTTTTTGAGTCTACTGGATGAGGCCATTCAATCTTCTTTCCGTATTAATTAACCAAGATAATTGTATTTATAAAAACACAACGTTAAGATTTTAGTCTCCAACAGTTATATTGACCAATGGTCATATAACAGTCGAACCCAACGGTCTCATTTTAATTATATCCACTTCAATAATTAAATAATATAGTTTTGTTGTGTATAAAATAAAATAACACACAAAATTAGGAAATAAATATAATTAAAAAGTTGAGATCATTACATTCTTCTCCCCTAAAGAAATTTTTTCCCTAAATTTTTATCTCGTACCCTATGATGGGGAAAGGTGTGGGTACTTCTATCTCATGGACTCCTCCAGTTCCCATGTTGCTTCTTCACATTTGTGGTTCCTCCACAATACCTTAACAAGGTGGGTAGTCTTGATGCTTAGAACCTTGTCTCTAAGATCCAAGATCTCCACCGGCTACTCTTCACAAGAGAAGTCATGTTCCAGTTGTACCACCTCTGGATTTAGTACATGTGAAGGGTCAGGTATGTACTTCTTTAATAGGGATACGTGGAAGACATCATGAACTTGTTCTAGATTTGGAGGAAGTGCAAGACAATAGGTCACTACTCCCACACGATCAAGGATTTCATAGGGGCCAGTGTACCAAGGGCAGAGCTTCCCTTTCTTCCCAAATATCATGACTCTCTTCCAAGGTGAAATCCAAAGAATGAATTTTTCACCAACATCAAACTCCATGTCCCTTTGACCGTTGTCGGCAAAGATCTTTTTCCAAATCTGAGAATCCTTAATGTGTTTTTGGATGGAATGGACCATTTCTATCATCTCTTATACAAGATCGGTCCCAAGATGCTTTCTCTCACCAGCTTCATCCCAAAAATTAGGAGTTCTACATCACTTCCCATATAGAGCTTTATAGGGTGCCATTCGAATGCTCGAGTGGAAGATATTGTTGTAAGAGAACTCAAATAAAGAGAGATGTTGATCCCATCTACCCATAAATGTCATTGAGAAAGTTCCCAGCATGTCCTCAAGTGATTGAATGGTCCTTTTAGATTGAACATCAGTTTGGGGGTGATAGGTCGTACTAAAATTCAATTCAGTGCTCAGAGCTTGTTGAAGACTTCTCCAGAATTTTGATGTAAACCTTTGATCATGATCAGATACAATAGAAAGTGGAACTCCATGCAGCCTTAACACTTCCTTCATGTAAATCCTGGCATGTTGATCAAGAGGGAAATCTTCCCGAATAAAGATAAAATGGGCATTCTTGGTGAGATGGTCCAAAATAACCCATATCGCATTATTTCCTTTGGAAGTTCTCGAGAGACCAGTGACGAAGTCCATTGTGATATTGTCCCACGTCCATGCTGGTATGGGTAGTGGTTGCAATACCCCTTTAGGAATTTGTCACTCTGCCTTAACTAGTTGACATACTAGGCACCTTGAATTGTAGTCATCAATCTCCATTTTCATATTATCCCACCAAAAATGATCACGAAGGTCCCTATACATTTTCTTGCTACTAGGATGTATATAGAAAGTAGAGATATGAGCTTCATCCATAAGATCCTTATTTATTTTTGGAATATATGGAACACACAGTCTTGTATGAAATTTTAGTACACCTTCTTGATCAGTATTGAACTCAGAAAACATCCCATCGTACATAGCCTCAAACTTCATCTCTAATAAAAGACTTTCTTTCGGAGCTTTATTGATCTTCTCTAATAGTGACGACTGAGAAATAATTTGGGTTAGGGTTGATGATATCCCTTCATTGATGATTACCATGTCCAATTTTACTAGGTCATTGATCAAAGGATCTCTTTGAATCCTAATAATGGAAATAACAACTGGGTCTTTTTTGCTTAATGTGTCAAAACAATTGTTTCCTCTCTCGGGATGATAGTGAATTGAAAAATCATAGTCTTTAAAGAGTTCCAACCATCTCCTTTGTCTCATTTTAAATTCTTTTTGTGTGAAAATATACTTCAAACTTTGATGGTTTGTGTATATATCACATTTCTCCCCATAAACATAGGGCCTCTATATCATCATATAAAAGATGACCGCAACCATCTCCAGATCATGCGAAGGATAGTTTTTCTCATGAGTCTTCAACTGTCGAGATACATAAGCAATGACCCTGTGATTTTTCATGAGGACACACCAATCCCTTTCAAAGATGAATCACTAAAAATAAAAAGTCCTTATCCACTTAAGGGATAATTTAACATAGGTGTAGTGACAAATATCTTCTTCAGCTCTTGGAAACTTTCCTTACACTCCTTTTTCCAGATGAACTTGACAAATTTCGAGTTAACATGGTTAATGGATTAGAAAGTGGTGAAAGGTTTTTCACAAACCTCCAATGATATGCCTCTAATCCGAGGAAAATATGAATCTCAGTTATTATTGTAGGGTGATGCCACTCCTCTATAAATTTTTTCTTGGTTGGGTCAACTATGATTCCTTCATTGGTAACAATTTTCCCCATGAATGAAACTTGTTGTAACCAAAATTCACATTTACTAAAATTTCCAAAAAGTCTCTCCTTCTGTAGAGTTTGTAAAATAACCCTTAGATGATCCCCATGCTCCTCACGACTTTTGGAAAATATCAGAATATCATCAATAAAAACTACCACAAATTTATCAAGGTATTCTTTAAAGACACTATTCATCAAATCCATTAAAATATCTGGTGCATTAGTCAGTCCAAAAGGCATAACAACAAACTCATAATGCCCATATATTGATTGGAATGTAGTTTTTGGAACATATTCTTCCTTCATCTTCAATTGATGATAACCAGATCAAAGTTCAATCGTAGAGAAGAATTGAGACCCATGAATTTGGTGAAATAAGTCATCAATTCTTGGAAGAGGTTATTTTTTCTTTACTAAGATCCCATTCAGTTCTCTATAATCAATAAATAACTACATTGATCCATCCTTCTTCTTCACAAAGAGAATAGGTTCTCCCCAAGGAGACACACGCGGTCAGATAAACCCCTTCCCCAAAAGATCTTGGAGTTGTTTCATTAATTCCTCTATCTATACATTTTCCATCCTATATGGGGTCTTTGATATTGGATGAGATCCAAGTACGAGTTCAATGGAGAACTCTACCTCCCGTTCTGGGGGAGGTCCTGGAAACTCCTCAGGAAATACGTCAATGTATTCCTGGATGATGAGTACATTTTCTATCCTCAAACTCGCATTTCCTTCTTCTTCTTCGCTGATTAATTCCATAAAGAAGGATATAGGAGGTTCTTCTAGAAAGAGATCAGGTTGAGATATCTCTCCTTGAAAGATAACTGTAGGTTTTCCATTCAAGGCTACTGAGATTTCCTTACTTCTGCATTTGATCTTAGCATTATACTTTGAGAGCCAGTCCATCCCTAGTATAATGTCAAATTCCAACATGGGAATGACAACTAGATTTGTGATAATATTGTACTCACCAAAGTAAATATTATAATTTCTGAACACTGATGATGCTTGGATAATCCCATCAGGATCATTGACTTATAACTCTACTTTTTGCAAGTTGGGGGCTGATTCTAAATTCTTTTCAAACTAGGAAGAAATAAAGGAATGTGTAGAACCAGAATCAAACAAAGTAGTTCCTAGATTTGAGAAAAAAAAGAGTACCTACTACCACTTCATTTGGATATTCAACTTCAGCTGTCGTGATAGTAAAAGCACGACCTTTCTCCCTTTGCCTTTGCTGAGGTTGATGGTGGTTCCCCTCCACTGCCCTCAGATTTGGACAGTGATTGGAAAAGTACCCAAGTCGTCCACACTTAAAGTACTGAACATCAGGTAGGTCTTGCATCATCTTTCCCTTATCTTTAGTGTTTAGAAGTTGAGTTTTCACCTCACTACGACAATTCCTTTCAATATGGCCATCTTTTCCACACTTTTAGCATTTCCTACTCTCGAGCAGGCAGTTCCCTGAATGATTCTTCCCACATTTATTACACATGGGACATTGCACTTGCTTGCCTCCTCTTCCTTGATCAAAGCTCCTCTCTAAGCTTGGCTACATTGATCAGTTTTTGTCGTTGGATTTATGTGACCACTACGTCTCACCAAACTCTTTTTCGACTTTCATCTCACTTTGTACAATCTTATCATTGATGTTATAATCTCGGTTGGCTAGATTCTTCCACAGATGAGGTCTTAGTCCACATAAGAATCTATCAACCATGCCATTTGGATCCATGACGAAGCTAGAGGTATGTCATGAATGTTGGGTGAAGTTCATCTCATATCTTCCAATAGATTCATTCTCCGTCTGCTTTAGTTCAAGAAACTCTTTCTCCATTCTTATTCTCATAGATCGAGGGAAATACTTACGGAAGACGATCCCTATGAGCTCTTTCCACTCCAAAGCTTTAACATCGACTATTTTCCTTGTGTTTTTAATTGGTTCCCACCACTGATCAGCTTCTCCTTCTAAGAGATAGACATACAGGGTGACCTTCTCTTGCTCTGAACAGTGGAGCACAGAAAAGATATTCTCTATAGAGCCGATCCATTGTTCAGCAATCAATGGGTCGGTTGATCCACTGAAGGTTGGTGGTCATTGATGAATAAAGGACTCAACATAATGTTTTCCCTTCACGATGAGATTGGTCTCTATGATTGATTCAAGTTATTTATTATAACTTGAGTTAGTTGGTTCATCATTTTCATGAATGATTCCATTTCGGCTTCAATCGGAGGGCCATCAGCTAATGGTCCATTACAGTCACAATTTGCACGGTTCATCCTATTTCCCACCATTATAAAAGAATAAAACCTTAGTGAGAAACATATTTCATTTATGAATCTTTTAAAAATAATGTATTTTATGTCTTAAAACATCATACTTCAAGAATTACATTTCTCTATAAATCCTTCATAATGATTCATAAAAAGTTAATGATTAACCAAACATATCCCCCGGGAGTGTCGTAACCAAGAGTGCAGTAAGGACCATTGTCGTGCACCAGTTCCCATTCGAGCCTAGCTCAAAGTGGTGTTTTCGGGTTTTACCCCTATGTACATCTGTGCCAGATCCGCCTCTACCTTCTTGTATCTAGATAGGTATGTATTTGCTTGATAAACCACTTACTTAATACTCACCAAAATACCAATAAGTTTTCCTATATTTGAACTTTTCTATATAATTCTTCATAAATATTTAATATCCTAATTTTGATAAATAAATAAACTATTATTTGATACTAAATATGGAATCCCGACTTTTTATTACATAACATTTCATTACATTTTACAACCAGAGGATCTTTAAAGTCTAGTTTCTTGGAAATCAGAAACATAATACATGAAAACAACAAACAAAAATTATTCTAAACTAATTTTAGGGATTCATCATAGGTTCATCCTACATAAAACTATTTCATCTCATAACTTGGAAACATACATCAAAGGAAAGGGTGAGAAGAAGGCCCAATAAGGGTAAACAAGGGAATCAATTTACTTGTTTAACAATAAGAACTTGAATAACAACATAAATACATGAGCAATGGAAGTATTGGAATATCATAATGAAAATAACTTGAAACATAACTTGAATATGTGGCTAAAACATTTCATTTAGATATTCATGGACATATCACCAAGGTTTATCCCTGAGGTGTCATAAAAATTACCAAGGTTATTCACCAAGGTATCATGAAACTTGTCATCTTTAGAGATTAATTATTTACCCAATGCATTGGAGCACTATCAGGGTTCACCCTTAATATGTCTATAATTTCATGTGAGACACATAGATCATAATGAAACATTCCATAAATAACCCATGGAGAATAAAATAAATGGGTTTCATTTCATGATCACGACGTTTTAAAAGTTCTTAAAAAAATAAGATCACTATGTCATTTATAAACCATGGAAAGGGAGTGAGGGTTATACGAATGTCAATTAATGAATCAAATACATCATATTTATATATTTATGAACACCCAAAGAAACTAAATATGTCTAGGTATTCACATAAATAAAGTAAGAGAATTTTTGGAGAGAAAGAGATAGAAATTTTGAAGCGAAATTGCTGCACCATAACGACTATATAACATGGTTTTAGAAAACATTGAAAAGAGAGGGTACAAGAGTAACCCACTCATAAATAAATTATAATACAGTATAAATATATAATAACATGGAGATAAAAACATGGTATGGAAATTTGAATGACATACCAATTTAAAAGAAAACATGAAGGGAAAGAGAAGACGCGATTCCTTTTATGAAAATTCCAGCATCCTAACAGCGTTTCATAAAAATTCAGAAAACAAATTGATGAGAGAGGAAACGGTCTATCATAAATTAGACATGAAATGGACAATAATGATAAAATATAAGAACATACCCTCAACATAAAGAGATGGAAACATAAAGACACAACATAAAGGAATTCATGAATTAAAAGAGGAGGGTGAAAGATTCCCTTACCATGAAGGTTAATTTTGAAAGCATAAAGGTCGGGAACTTAGGAGACTTGAGGGCACCTTGGGAGAACACCTTGGGAGGTAAGGAGACCAGAACTTCATTGAGGATGATTTTGGAATGAAATGAATGAGGGAAATGGATTGGTATTAATAGGAAAAGTGAGTGAATAAATTATTAATTTCCAAGGGAAACCTCATCAGTGGTATTTTCAAAACCATGGGCTTGCCCATGGTATTGGCCCCTTGGGACACCTCATAGAATATCTCAATATACATAATTTTACCAGAAATATTACATCATTATTACATCATTAATGATGTCATTAAACACACGAAACTCAAAACTGCATTTTTACTATTCACTGATAATTAAATAATTTCAGAAAAAACCCCAAAATTCACGCTAACCTAATATCAATGCTTTGAATTAAAAAAATTAAACCCATTTTATGAAAATAATCTTCTAAATATTTTTAATTTAATTTTTAAATAAAATCATTATTTATTCCAAAAATACAACTTTAAAACTATAACTCATTTTGTAACACCTTAAAAAAGTAAACAAGGTCCTATAAAAATATCATATACCCATAAGAAAATAAAGAAACAATTTATGATAAAATTATATGAAAATAAATTTCCATTTTAAATTATTAAATTATTTATAAAATTGGAAATAAAATATTTATGGCATACAAAAATACCAAAACTTAAACTATGGTCGTTTTTTCACTTTTAAGATGTCTAAAATGTATTTATACATTCATGGGTGAAGATTCTTTTTTTTGTCAAATTACTATTCATTACTATTCATTACTATTCATTACTATTCATGTGGGTATGTTACTATTCCTACTTTACTATTCACTATAAACCAAGTTGATCTTATTAGACTCTAAATTTTTCACAGATCACAACTGTAGAAGACCATTTTTGAAAATCATTTCACATTATTAATTATTAAGTGAATACAAAAATATTTTAATATTCCCTTTTTTCCTAAATTCATCAATAATACACATTCTATATTTATCTGGATATTTGAAATTCACAAAATTTTCCATAAGAAGAAATAAAAAATTTATTTATATAAAAGGACAACACAAAGTAGCTAAGGTCTCGTTACATAGCCCCTTATAACACCATCATAAGACCTAAGTGTAAGGTGTGTTATGGTGATAAAATCATGGGGTGGATCAGACAACATTGCCCGAGTGGTGATTTCTATCAGCTTGAACTTCTCCCTTAGGTGATTTTGTTCAAGCTTCAAACATTTAAGTTTGGCTTGGGCTTGGTCCAGAGCAAAGCCCAATGATGCCACCTCCTTCCCAATCTCCGATAGATGGGCTTCATATGGATCGAGTCTACTGGATGAGGCCATTCAATCTTCTTTCTGTATTAATTAACCAAGATAAACGTATTTATAAAAACACGACATTACGATTATAGTTTCTAATAGTCATATTGACAAATATAATAGTCGAACCCAACGATCTCATTTTAATTATACTCACTTCATTATTTAAAGGATATAGTTTTGTTGAGTATAAAATAAAATAACACACAAAATTAGGAAACAAATATCATTAAAAAGTTTGGGTCATTGCAGGACCCATAGCTAATGAAATATATATCATAAGACAATCTATAAAAAGTGAAGAGCTCATCTGAGATGATCATACAATTTATAAATATGGGGTAGAGAAAAATTATTATTAATCATGACCTTTATGATGTCATGATAGTTAATGAAAAGGTACATTATTCCATCCATCTTTGTTAAAAAATTAACGCTTCACCACATGGTGATGTACTGGGGTTGATAAACCATTAACCTCATTTATTTTATATTTTATTACTACAAATAAACATGAGATATTATATTTATACACCTTGTGATTGGAATAGATCCATGTGTTAGTTCAATTAAAAAATCATCCTCACACTCAATAGAATATCAGAAAATAGATTCCAAAAATCATTGTTATAATCATTTATAATAGGTATATCATTAACGTTAAATTACTCTCCAATTATTTGAGTTATGTGTCCCAAATTATTTGGAATCATAACACATGTTATATAATCTTCATCAATAGGGAGTTCATAATAATCCTTAAATTTATACATAATAATATGATGGTTTGATATATGGAATGAGAACAATTTATCTTAAAAAATAATATAATATTTATCAATAGAAAACTAATCAATACCCAATATTTTGTTAAATTATAAAAAAGGAAGAAGGATTATATCTATATAATGTATCCTATGATAAATAAAAAATAGAGAATATTTTTAACTATTAGAAATGATCATTATGCCTCTAGGTAATCTCAATGGGAGTTTAATATCCATTTCATTGGTGGTACATATATATTATTTAATAATATCTGTGATAAAAAGGATATTGGTAAATCATATTCAAATAAGGTATTAGAAGTTATAGAAAATAGATCAAACATGCCACAAATCACTTCATTATAATGATATACTACAACTTAAGGGACAATGAATTCTATTACATTGTACCATATTTTGAGAAATGGTTGGGGAATATTTTCTTCATTGGGTTTAGGTTTGTCGAATTGATTCACATAATGTTTTAGCACCTTGAATTTTAATAATTTTATTGTGGGTGGATAATTAGCTTGAACATTATTCTCTTATATTCCATTAATAGTCCCCCTAGATTTAGTTCCACAGTCTCAATCTTGGTTTCCTTCTTCACTACTCATAAAAAACTCCAATGAATTTTGGGGGTATTTAACTAGCTACATTATACCTTTTTTATTGCATATAGGATATTAAACATTGTGTCCACCATGTGTCACAACATCGGTGCTTCTATGATATACATCTTTCTATTTTCTTTTCCCTTGAATATCAAGTGGTAATAGTTTCCAACAATACCTTAAGATTACTTTGATAAATATCCTCATAATTAATGAAGACTTTTTAGTCTATAAACCTTTGAATACTTGGATTTAAGCTAGTAAAAATATGATTGAATTTTATCTTAGTATACGAGATAAAATAAATTGCATACCTCGTGAGTCTTTTGATATTATATTCAAATGATTTAATAGATTAATACTATTTTTTCATCAATTACAAGAATTCACAATCCATTTTATATGAAGAGTCCAAGGAAAATACTTAGTTAAAAAAATATTCTTGAACACTTCCTATTCTATAAAGTAGTCTTCCTCCTTTTTCCTGGTATTATAAATGAGACTCTACCATAGGTTAGTATCTTCTTATATATAAAACAATTCCAAAATTACATTATCATAGCCTAATAATTGGAAAATAAAAAATATCATTTCTAATGAATAGACCCACTACTCACCAACTAGTGTATTAGAATTCCCACTAAAAGAGGGTGGATGTCAACTCAAAATGGAATTAATAGTGATTTTATCCTTCCTTGGTAAATTTTGCATATGAATAAGAGTTTGGTTGTTTCCCACAACTTGATATAATTGGGTGAGGATTTATATGAGGTTTTTCATTCCATCTCCAATCTCATTAGTTATTCTCTTTTGAAAATATATAAATATTTAATCACACCCATTGTTAACATGACTATATTAGGGTACCACCATTAACTTGACTAAAGTAATATTGGGAATTAGTATATTTAATTTTATTAATATATATACATGGAAACCATATAATTTAAAGAATGATTCATAAATTATGTGCATATGTTATTAAATGAATCTATAATTTTCAATATAGGTTCTCCATTTTAATATTCATGTCTGGTTCCATAAACAAATTAGTTAACATCACACTCATGTAATTCATTAGGGTTCGTAAAAATTATGTGATTATCCAAATAATATCCCCCATGAATGTGAATCCAGGAATAAAATTAAAACTCTTTGTTTTGCACCAGGTGATGATCAAGTTAATACAAAATCTATCATTTTGGGGTTATTACCCCTAATTATATTTTTGTCAGAGCCTGTATCCACATGTACTATCCAGATAGGGATATAATTACTAGGATAAAAACACAACATCTAATTTACCAAAATTTTATGATTTTATCATATACATAGACTTTTACCAGGGGGTTTTCTAATTATATCTAAATTAATATCTAAAAATAACTGAACCATTCATATTATACCTATTAATTAAATACAAGGTAAAAATAAATTTAATATTACATTAAACTCATGTATTAGATAATATATCTCACCAATAACTATACAACCCAAGGACCAAATGTTTTAGTTCCTTGATGATTACCTAAATAAACAACATTTTTTTCAACACATGAAAATTATATTCTATAATATCACTCATTTAAGTCATTTTATAAATATCACATGATATATATATCTTCATAACAAAGGGGATGAAAAAAATGATAGAGTAGTGATCTTAAATGCACAGTAGGGGAAAAATATATCATAACCTATCTGATTATATACATGAAGGATAAAATTAATAAGACAAATATGTCACAATAAAAGATCATAATAAAATAGTTAATAATTATAAAATATGTTATAGAAACATATGATCATAAAAATACTCCTAAATAAGTGTAAAATTTATTATAAGGATCAAAATATAAATTAATATCTATAAAAAAATTGATCATTATATAAGAGCTTATATTTTCTTTAAAATACGGTTCAATTATAAAAATATAGAATATCATGAATAATAAAATCATCTTCTAAATGTTTAATAACATGATAAACAATGTGGAATTGTTGGATAATCATAAGCATTGAAAAAATATTATGAGAAAATCCATTATGCTAATTCCAATGTGGGTTAACTCATTAAATACAAACCTAAAAATGTTCGACAACCCATTATTCCCACATTTGTGCATAAAAATCATTATGACCATGCCTAGAAATTTGAACAAAATTATTATTCCTAGTACAATGTGAAAAAACATGTTATCTTCCCGTCATAATATCTCATGAGTTATAAACATTAACTAATACATTAAAAGGGAGATATAAGACCCCAACTGTCATCATCCATACATATGTGTTCTAAAAAAATTCCAATATCATAACATATTATAGAACCCGTTAAAAAATAATGGGTTTAATTGGAATCCAAATGGAAATAATTGGCATTTAATAAAGAACAAAAGGGAATAAAATGGGTTTTGGAAAAATCTATATCGTATTATATGACATCATAAAATAAATAATTTGATAAAAAAACCTGATCATCCAAATTAATAAAAGAATAATAGAAAATATAGGGTAAAAATGAAGTACAAATCCATTGGATAAATATAAAAAAAGATAATAAAAACAAAATCATGAAAATATCTTTTTTAAAACATTTTTTATTCATCATTGTAAAAATTTTAGTCGGGAGACTCTTTTTAAAAATCCTCCTCTGTTGTTTAAACAAGTGAAAATAAAATCATTGATGAAAATCTATTTTATTCAAAAAATAATTTCCCTAAAAAATAAAATAGAAAAAATCATTCATAATAGAATTTCATGGAAGAATGAATTTCAATAAAAAAATTTACAACTTAAACAAAATGAGTTTTTGTAATGATATCCCATACTTTTTCCCTTGATTTCCATGGAAGTGATGTAAACTCCTAAATTATAAAGACAAAAATAATAATTAACTATTTAAAAAACATATTATATATATATATATTAGTTTATAAACTAAGTTAATAACAATTATATTCATGTAATATATTTTTACAATTAGTTTTCAACATCAGGTGTTAATAATCATAAACTTTTAGTACTAGATATTCAGTTTTTTATTCTGAATATCATCATTTCAAAACCATTAACATTACTATAATTTATGTTTTACAAATACTATAATTTTATAATTCTATTACATGGGAGTTTGAGTCACGTTTCATGAAGAAAAAAACTATGATGAACTCGTTTCAGGTTATTTTCTGATATGGATAGATTACCTTATAAAAATCATTAATTTTTGTGTTACAAAATGATAACCAAAATGAGGATTAATATTATATATATAGACCATATATACTCACAAAATATAATCTAAAACCATCCCAAACACTGATAGTTAAAAATTGAATGCATCGTTCTATGGAGAAAGTAATTGACATGCACACATCGATAGGGATTTTATTTCTTAAAGGGAGGAAGAAATAATAAATACATTTTTACATTTAATTAATCTAAATGATATATATAAATAATTTTTTTATTTATTATTTAGACTATCCAGGTTATGTGGTGAATAAAAATGATACATGTTTCCTTATATAGGTGGTAGTCTGTACTCATGTATAATTCAAGTTTTTTTCATAAAAGAGGAGTGAATTGTGGTTAATTATTGTAACACCTTCATAATAACATACTAGTTTATTAATTATTCTGATATTATCATTTTAATATGGTTTAATGGAATTTTATGTTTAAATCTTGTACATAAATAAATAGAAATGTTGAAGGAGTAGTTAGAAATCTATACCTAACCACAATCCATTTTTTAACTTTATTAAAAATACACTTTAAGGGTAAGTGGGAACCTATTCGAAATATATACCTGACTTCATAGTTATCTCCATTGTAAAGGGGGTTAGTCAATGAAGGGATAGAATTTTAAAAATGGGAAAATAAATTTATGGTGACTATGAGTGTTTTTGAGGGGGTTGGTTATATTTTAGAATGAATTATGGGTGTTTTTGTCAGAGGGTATATGAGGGAAGGAATTCCCCTTATATAGGTTAAATGGGATGAAATTTTGGTAAATACAAAAAACATTTTATTATTTGGAAGTTAGCCTCAAGAAATATATCTAAATAATTATAAAATAATATATAGGAGAATTTATTAGTTGAGTAAGTCCTCAAAATCCCATTCCCACACATGTTTTAAACATTTTTTTCATTCCCTCTTAGTTAAACCCTTTAAACCCCTTTAAATTTTTAGCAAGGTAAATAATATACTAATACATTCATAAAATTAATGTTAATTGTGAAAAAATTATTTCCCACTATTCACCAAAAAATAAAACATTTTAGAAACATAACCCAAATTAATTTTAATTTAATATTGTGATGCTATGTTAAAAAAGTAAATAATTTTTTTATTATCACATCCTAAAATTTATACATTTTACTTTAAAATGAAATCAGAAACTATTGTGAAAAACTATTTTAATATGAAATAATTGCTTAGTATATTAATAATTCTTATAAAATTACAACCAACCATAAATATATCAATCATGGAAAATGTATATTTTATAAAATATGTTTTAAGCATGAAAGGATGATTTTATTAATTTCTTATCCATACATGTTGAAATAGTGTTAAATTGGGTCTTTATTGCATAAGATGAATATAATTATTTTTACCCACTTATTCAATGTCTTCAAGACATTGATGAATATATATTTTAATAAAAAGAGTTGCAATCCATTAGGGATTGATACTGTGAATGTAGAGAAATATATCAAGAATAGTATTTATTTATGGAGACACATTTTACTAAAACTCATGTTGTTATAACACATACTAAAATAACACACCTCCTATAAAACTCTATGGATCAGAGTACACAAACTCTAATTAGTGGTGTTACCCCCATTCCCCTTTACATGACCCCCATATAAAATAATTTTCTACAAAATAAGAAGAGAAAAATTTAAAGATAAAAAAAAAGGTGTCCTGACCCTGAGATAAATATCATAAATCTCATGTTAACATATTTAGGGAGAGAATTATGTGAAATAAGTGTTTTTTAATATGAAAATCGTTTATGTTAAAAAATAATCATGTATTTTAAAATATAAAATAATTTTTAATATTCATTTATAGTATATTATAATAACAAATAGTTCATCATCATTTTTATCATAATTCTCTATCAATGAAAAAATGCAGAGTCCAATGGAGTGAAAAATATATAATAGATGAGGGAAATTGAAAGTATTCATAATTAATTCCCTCTATTTTATTTCAAAATTCACCATGTTAAACTATATTAAAAATTATTCAATATCCCCCACCCCACTCTCTAAAATAATTATAATTCCCATTCGTCAAATATAGTAATATTGTTAAACCACTATTATAATCAAAATTTCCTATATAATAATTCTATGTTGGAATACTAAAAAATATAGTTCAATATCTCTATAAGTACTATTGTATTATCCATTTTATTAAATAGTGTGATATTCCATTAAAATATGATTAAAAATACCCCATAAATAAATAATAGAATAATTATAAGGGAAATCATATTTTTCAATGATAAAATAAATTAATAATTATAATCCATAATAATTCCACATCCATTAACTGATAATAAACACATATTTGTTATACATCCCACCTTCGATATTTCCACTTATTTAACATGATATACTTTCTTAATTTTTATTGAATATAGGTTTTTAATATCAAATTGGATGAACATGATACGTAATTGGATGATTTTCCATGGTTTTACTTTTTATTGAGAGGGAACAGAACATTTTATGAAACATAATATTGTTATAGTTGAACAATAATTAAAAATTTATTGTCTTATAAATGGTTAGGATAAAATGGGACATTATTTTATGACCAATATAATATTAAGCTCTATTTTATGGATATTTAATACCAAATTCTCAATAAAAAGATAAAAAATTTCAATTTGAATAAAAAAACCAAGAACATTACAAAATGAAGATTTTTTTTTCAAATTCATACAGTGATATAAAGCATAGATTTTTTTTAAATATATACATTAGGTATTGAAATATGTAATTCAATGTTAAATTAATGCAACAATAATTTTGTTAAAAAGTATAATGAATATAAAATAATAATAATAATCAACATAGTTACAATAAATGAAGATACCATTAATAAAAAAAATAATTTTAAAAAATATATATTAGAAAAACACCATTAACAATGTTATTTAATATTACCATAATAGTAAGTATATCTATAAAATAATATTATGAAAAAATATTACAGGGTTGATTTCTATTTTACCACTAATTTAACGATATATATAAAACATAATAATATAATTTAAAAACAAACACGAACCCTTTTCCTTTTTTAAATTATAGAAAGACCACTATCGTTATTCTTACTCATTATTAATATCATTGACTCATTGTTACTATTATATTAATTATTATTTTTATCATTTTTAGTTATGGAGAAGGAGATTCAATAGAAGATGAGTGATGGAGTGTTCGATGATAATGAGGTTAGGGGTAGCTGGTGTCAATTCCATAGTCAAACAAAAGAAATATGAGGATGGATATTGAGTCGTAGATGAGGTAGGGAAGTTATTATTTTCATAGATGATAGGGTGACATTTAGGTATTGTATAATGCAATGAATAATTTATTTTTTTCTCATGAAATATGTTCTTGGGTTTGGACCCGAAGTGTAATAGAAAAAATACTAATGAATTTCACATTTTTTAAAAACACATAAAATATTAAGGTTTGGTGGGTCTTTGGAGGGTGGATCAGGTGGGATTGACATGAAGATATTTTAATATTATTTATAAGTAAAAAATGGATCAAAAAATATACACTGACATTATAAATAGAATGGGTTCTATCTCCTATATATATGATACACAACCAATTTAATTTATTATTCATCAAACCTGAAAGAATTGAATCGATATAAAAATTCATAAAAGAAAAATTTTATTATATTTATTACACTGTTATTCAAACATAAAAAAGTTATTTATTGGTTTAATTTGGTTATGGATAATTAATATTTGTTTGTTTTATAAATTATACAGACCAATATATAACCATATAACCAAAGTCATTTACGAAATATATACTATAATTATAAATGTTGTGTAAAATAGGTCATGAATCTATAATGATATAAATCATAACCCATGGAATGATATTCCTATATAGATAAATATTAAATATAAATTCTATGTCATATATCACAGTTGAACCGTATAACTACTTTAAACTTATAGTATTTTAATCACAATAAATTTTTTAAAATATATTGAGTAATTAGTGAAATTATTAGTACCATGAATAAGTATAACTATTAATGAAGTTATTTTATAATTTTTTATTCATATGTATAATAAATTTTATCAATGGTTAAAGTGGTAGCTATTTTTTTATTTTTCTTTTTTTCCAATAGATATTTCATTTTCAAAGTAAATGTGTTATGATTAATTTTTCATATAGTGGTTTAAGTTGATTGGAATTTGGTTTTAATATTATTGAACAAATTTATGATTATTTTTATTTATTCTAAAATTTGGAGTTAAGATAACGATTTTTTAAGTTTCATTTTAATATCAGTCAACTTATAAAAAAATTGATTCACTTTGGTGTTTTGTATGATTCCTTTATGAGTTGTGTTTAAGTCATTGGACTAGTGTATGATTCATTGTGGAATACATATGAGTCCTTTTAACTAGTGAATGGTTCATTTATCTTATCCTAATATTCAATTTACTCTTTATAAAAGTGAATTTTCAATAGCGTATGAAATATCAAGACATTCGAATGAGTTAGAGACTTAGTATAAATTCCGGTGTTCCACAGAATTAAAATGCGTGTTTCTGTAATTATTTGGAGAAAGTATAATTATTTGGATGGCATAAAATATGTTTAACCATGTCTAAAAAATATTTTTGATCCATGAAAATAGAGAAGAAGGTTATCGCATTAAATAATTTGTTGATGTGAAAGGAGTAGTTGTAGTGTAACCTTTTTTTCATGCTATAGCGTTTAGAGATATGATTCATTGACCTAGAATAAAAGGGATAATAAGTAATAAGTTTTAAAAAATATAATTAGATGATATTATTTATGGAATATGTTTTTCATTTGAATTTGAATTTCATAATCAAATCCAAATGATATTTTTTTTGCTGTGAAATATATGGTTTATCATTCCTGTATGATAAAATACGAGTGACATTGATGAGAGAAGAGGAAGAAGAGTGTTATATTTATAGAATTAATTGAAATTATTTTTGATTTAGTGGAGTTGTATATGATACTATATATATTATATAGTAAGAAGAAAATAAACCTGTGACAATACAGTTTGAAGAGGAATAAAATCACTAATATAACAACTCTATAAAAGTATTGCTCTATTGAAAGAATTACTAATTCTAAAAAATAATCAATTTTCATTGAAAAATTGTAGGAATCACTCAAACATTATTTTTATATGCGTATCATGTGTAAAATTATATTATATTATTATTTTTATATACTTGTTAATATTACTGGGTGATATGATATCAGTGAAATATAGTTCGTGCCAAGTATTGACCATTCATTTTGAAATAAGAAACTTGTAAATATATTATTACCTTAATGTGTGTGACTTTTTAAGTGATTTTATTTTAATTTAATATATTGGTAGTTTTGTTTCAGAAACAGGAAAAAATTATTTAAATCACTAATTCAACACCACTCTTTCTAATTTCTAGATATTTTTCCGTTCCTTTGAAATTAACATTAGAGTGATAGTTTCCCTCATACATGATATACCACTTTAAAGTTATAACAATGGATTTTATATCATTTTAATGGAATTTTCAATAAATTTTGTGTGTATATATTGGAAAACTACAATTTAGTGAATGACAATGGGATTCCCACATTTGTATTATAAAATTTATCTTATATAGAAAGAGTGGATATATATTTTCTTATTATATAATAGTAATTGTGTCTTCCAAGATTTAAATAATGGGAACCCACATCATGTTATGAATATTACTATTTAAAATATAGATAATAGGGATACTTAAAAATATGGACATGTTTGGAAATGCTATGTTATCTTCAATTTCAAATAGTGTATTTTTTGATGTTAAAATAATTAAAATGAGAAAATTCATTTGGGAAAAGATTGATAACATGTGTTAATCAAATACCAAGGTGAAGTTTGAAAACTACATATTTGGAGGTTAAATTAAGAATAAATCATGATTTTTCATGATAAATAATTTGATGGATTCATCATAATGTTTTTTGAGATTGTGAGTATGATCAGATTATTTGGACAGTTGATGAAGGTGAAGTGGTATGTTCATATTCATATCCATGTGTGGATCCTATGTTTGATAAAATAATATATCTTATATAAATACATTTAGTATGATTAAATGGAAATCTCTAGGAAACAATTTCAACAATATGGTTCTTGTTTAGAGAAAATGAATATATGGCAGCAAATTGTTCCATACTAAAAGAATATAAATCCTGTGAATATGGAGAAGAAACATAAGAAGAACATTCAAGATTAATGAAACAAATAATGAAAAATAAAATATTATACTAATTTTAAGGGGGTTAATTTTTTTAACTTCGAATAATAAAAACTTTTTATCCATGTTTGTATATTTTTATGGTCATGATAATGAAGTGGAAGAAGAAATTTATAGTGACATTGATGAGAACATTCTCTCAGTTAAGGTAAATAATCAAAATTTCACTAGCGAATAAATTACCAACATTGTAAGTGAATAAGAATAAATAAAAATTAATATTTAGTTTAATAAAGTGTTTAAAATAATTTATTTCAACGATTAAAAATTTCTAGAAGGATAGTAGAATTTAGAATAAAAGAAATCAATCATCTTATAGTAATGAATCTATCCAAGAAATGAAAATTAATGGTTTCTAAAATAAATTAATGATTTGAATAAAAAATAAGATGATGAGATTATTTTTATATTAAATATATAATAAAGTGGTAATTATAATGATAAATAGTTTGAATAAGTTTTAAAAGAGTAGATTGAGGCTTAAAGGGAAGTGAATAATTTCATATTACACTTCAAATATTATATGGAGGAAGTCAGAGAATAATATTAGAAAATTATATGGAGAAGGTTTTTAAATGTGGTTAGATAAAAATATATTATAAAATATATCATAAAAATACATGCCTTGGAAATTTTAAAAAAAATCAAATGAATAAGGCATTGTGTCAAGAAAAATAATGTGAATCTTAGAAATATAGAAATTTTGGGATCTCTAACATAATGTAAAAAACACTACTACAATTGGTGAATCCAACAAATAAAAAAAATATCCTGCATTGAAAAAAAAATTCCTATACACAAAAAAAATTTCTTAATAAAAAAGATCCAACTATGGTGACATAAAGATGGTTTCAAGACACATATCAAATTCTAGAAATTATTCTTGTAACAATGGAAAATATTATTTCTATGGATTCTGTTGGTACAATGAAGTATTTTTTAATTGGAAAATAATGATATTTTTATCAACACTATTATGACCCAATGAGGTTTTAAGGAAATCATTTAATGCGAATTCTTCCCTTTAAAAAGAATAATGTTCATGAAAAATTATAAATTTTGGATGGAAAACACAGAACAAAATTTATGTTTTGGATGAAGTGAGTGGATGATGTGACTAACCCAGTCCCTATGAAAAATAATACCTTATAATTCAACCATTATAGAAAAATATGAATGGAAATACAAAAAAACATAATAATATTAATAGTAATCATAAATATAATGATTTTGTTTGTTATGCAACACATATTTAATTTAAATGGAATAATCCATGGATTATAGATAGTGGTTGTTTCTATGATAGTGTATATGGAGCTTATAAAATAATTTTAAAATATTAAATGAATACTAAGGACCTTTGGATATTTTATTTCACTCAAAAATAATGTTTTTTTATTTTATTTGACTCAAAAAGATTAACTAAAATCCCAGTACATTTTATTTATTGAATGAATACAAAACTTATATTTAGTGTGTCTTGGTTATGTGATGAAGGAAATAAAGGGATATTTTATAAGGATGTATTTATGGTGATTAAATTGGAATATTATTTCGTTTTGAAAAGAGTTCAGTGAAAAAAGGGGAATCCATTTCATGTGGGTGATGTTGCAATCCATGTTACTTAAGCATGAAATATGAAAATCAATTGCAGGATCAATAGAATGGTCATCTATTCCGAAATGAACATGATTAAAAAAAACAAGTTAATAATGTTCATGATGTGTCTATGCTGAAAAGTAGAAGGAATTCGATATGTTGAATATTAAAAAAAGCTAAATATTGTTAATTTTCAACATAAAAAGGGTTATAATTAATCATCCCATACATTATATATTATCCATTCTAATATTTATAGTCTAATGAGGAAGAAATTATTAAATGGAGATATATATTTTATTTAAATTATTGATTAATTTACTCAGATTACATGTATTATGTTTATGAAATATAAATAACAGTGTCTAAAGATGCTTACCATTTTTAGAAGATGTTTAGAGAAGGATTTTTCTTTATAATTAAAGAAAATCCATAATGCTAATGTTGTGGAATGTACAACTGAATAATGGATTTTTATATTGAGAAGATTATTATTCACCTTGAACTTAGTAAACAATATAAAACATAAAATATGTTGTTTTTTAATGGATGAGAATCAGTTCAATGGATATTGGTCAAATGATGATGATAACACTTTAAAACTATCTATATTTTAGTTGATATTATATTGGATTAGTGTTTTATATTTAAAAAAATTATACATTAAAGAAAATTTTAAATATTTCCCCATATGAGACTTATTACATAATGACTCTATATTTAAATTATCTAATGGTGTTTGGGAACATTGTATGAATAATGTTATTGGAGAAAATCGTAGTAAGTTTCAGAAGAAATGTGTTGACGGGAACATACTTGATTATCCACGAAATAGAAGAAGATACCACTGTTATAAGAAATTGAAATGAATATTTTTAAAAATGATTATATAAAAGATTTGTAAAAAAAATCTAACACACATGAATAAGAATGTTCCTGAAGTGATTATAAATCTGTTTTTGTATAACAGATTGAATAAATTTAAAAAAATGATGATAATTTAGATGAAATTAATGATATATAAGAAGATTAAACCATTTAATGTGATGAGTAAAAATATCACTCGTTTCATCCAATCTGGATAAATATTTTTCATGAGTTGAATATTATAGGATAATTAGGAAACAATGTTCAAATAAGATAAACGTTGAGAACAACATCATATTCCTCAATTTTTTCTCCAATTTAACTAATATATGTGTAAGAATGTTTGGAGAATCAAGAGAATGTAAATTAATTGAATAATTATTTGGATCATATAGAGGAGAATGAACCTTTGGGGTTTTTACCCAAGGCAGAAAAGAAAATGTCTTTAGAACTAAATGGGTATTCCAGAACAGGGTGAATCAAATTGGTTATGTGAGAAACAATGAAATAATTTTGTATATATGATATTATTTGATTGATGGAGTGAAATTTGATGTGATAATTTCAAAAAAAAATCTAGAAACTATAAGGTTTTTTCATACCATTAGATCCTAATGTTAAAATAATATATTCCAATTAGATTACATATCTACCTTCCTAAATGGTTATTTTGAAGAGGTGGTATACTTTGCACGAAACTTTTTTTCTTATTTCTTTTAGAATATTTGAATTATTCTTTTTGGTTAAAGAAGGATTTAAATTATCTAAAATGATCCCCAGGGTTTGGTATTATAAGATAGAAACCCACTTCAAGATGATGACATTTATAAAAGGATGAGTGTATAAAAAACTCAATATTAAAGATGAAAATTGGTATCTCTCATTATCATTGACATATTAATGATGCAATTTTTTCTATAAATGATTTTTAAGTTTATGATGTTTTTTAATAGTATGTGAATATAATTTTTAGAATTTTTATGCATGGAAGATAAGTTACATTCTTGGATTACATATTTGAAAATATAGATATCCCATTTTTCTTTTAGACGAAAATTATGATTGGGAATGTATAAAAAGGTTTGGAATGGATATTTCAAATATGGTTTCCACCATAATCCAAGTTGAAAAAACTCTATTTAAAGAAAAAAAATTAGTGGATCTAATTGAATTATAGAGGCTTACAGAAATTGTTTTATATTAGATAACCTAAAGATCAGATATAGTTTATGTTATTAAACATTATTTTAGGGATCAAAGTACATCCAAATATTGAATTTTTGTTATCGTAAAAGTATTCTAGTTACATTAATGGTACAATATTTTTTGAATTATTAAAACAATGGAAAACATGATCAGTTAAGTTACATTGGTTCATATTGGGGAGGTTGTGATAATAACAGAAGTTCAACATCTGATAGTGCTTTATTCCACAGGGAATGGTGTATATATTGGAACACTAAGAAGAAATGTTATATGAATCTATGTAATATTGATTTAGAATATGTGGCTACCATTCAAGCTATATCTCAATTTAATTTGGATAGGAATTCAATTAAATGATATTAATGTAGAGGTGAGAATACCAATAATCCAAGATTTTGAAAATCATAGTGTTATTAATATTTTCAAAATTTTGTTTCAATATTCAAGGTCAAATAACATTGATATATTCATCAAAGAGACTATGTAAAATAGTTTTTTGTAATGGGAGTTTGTTCCAATAAAAAATATAGTGGCTAATATTTTCAATAAACCATTTATAAAGGACTCTTATCATACATTAAGGTTCGTAATAGATGTTTAGCCTCACTCACATCAATTATTATGTATGAAAATTCTATTTACACACTCATACCACTACTTTTATTATTATTTTGGAATTATAGAGAAAATTTGGGAACATAAATATCTTAATGTTTTCTCCTTTATTTTTTCACAAATGGGTTGAAACCCATATAGGGGGAGTTATCCATTTAAAATATGAATTTATCCTTTTTGGGGATGATATATTAAGAGTGACTATGTATTTAGAGAGATTTCGTTAAAAGGTGGAAGCTTTGAATTGACCACTATGGACGACAAGAAAATTCTAATGTTTCGATAATGTGTATGTTGAAATTCATATATTATAGATTATAGGGATATTATTTTCATGTTCATGGGAGATCTGATGGTATGATGAAGTATTAATGGAAGAAGAAGTGATCCATATTTATGAATTTTAGAGAATATCTTCTATGATGATAAATAATTAATTTAATAATAAGTGACTCTTTTTTAGATCAATTTTCATTTGGCACCACTTAATTATGTTAAATCTAGAAGATAATGTTCGAAGAATGTATGAATATATATCATTATTTTAAGTAAAACATTAGATCATTACTCAATGATGATATTAATTATTCTATGTTTTCCCAAGTATTCTTAGAATTATTGTTTAATAATTCATTACTAATAGGGTTTAGTTTGATTGTGATTTATGATCCTTGGTTTCCAAAAAAAATCCAAAAGTCGAGTTTTTTTAGCTTAAGAGATGTTTTAGATGATGTTTAGTAGTCGAGTAATATTTTAGTCCCTTAGGATGTACCTAAAGTGACTAAGTTTTTATAAAATGTGGTTTTTATCATGAGAAGAAATATTAAAAATGGACAAAGCTGATGTGATCTTGTGTATTAATTTATTGTTAATATATAAATCATGTGAAAACACACCTAATGATTGATGAATAATTTTATATGAAGTGTTTTATGTTTTATATAATTAGTTTTGAATATTTTCAAGAAAATCTTTTAGTATTCGTGATTTTTGAGATAAGATAAATTTCAGGAATGTCTCACGTGCATATATGTTATCCAAGAAGACTATATGAGTCATTATTGACTTAAATATGAGTAATTTGAGAGCTACATATGATTACTTTGATTTATGTATGAGTCATTGTGTCTTATGTTTGATTCATTATAAATAGTGTATATTTAATTTATCTATATTTATAAGTCATTTCACTCTTTCTTTGAGTTATTCTATTGATACGTTTGAGTGATCTAGGCTAACATATGAGTCAAAAACTTCATGAAAACAATAGATTATTTCAGAAAAAAATATGTGATTTTTGAATTATTCATCTAAATTGAAATTATTAGGAAGATTCCAATGTTGTTATATCAAGTTGAAATCACAAAAAATGGAATTTTTTTTCTAACCAAAGGGAGAAAAAGGTTCCCACATTGATTAATGAATTGATATGAATAAAGGAAGAGAATTTATAGTGTAGCCCTAAAATAATATTTCAGATTTTACTAACATACTTTATTGACATGGAATAGAATAAAAATATAAGAAAAATAAGGAATAATTATAATAGGTTGATAATAATTTTAGAAGAGGTTATTTTTTTTAATTTTTTACTCAAACAAAAAACTCAAACAATATTTTCTACTAATGTATGATATATGATGAATCATGTAAACATAAAAGAACAAGAGTATCATGTATGAGAGTTAAAGAAGAATATTTTAATATCTAAAAAGTTAATTTTGATGATTTTTTAAACAAATATGTAGTATAATAGGTTGTGCAGTTCAAATGTTAAGATGAATAATACATGAAATCATATAGGTTTAAGAGGAAAAAGAAGAATCATCACCAAAATAACTCAATTGATGTCATGTTCTTTATAATTGTTTATTATTATTTGAAAATAATAATTTATCAATCTAATAGTGTCTAAGTCACTCAAACATAGTTAAGAGAAGTGTATTACGAGTATAAGGATATTCACTTCTTGTTTGGAACTGTATGTTGATACAAGTTGGTCATATGGTATCGATGAAATTAAGAGCATGGTAAGGATGACACATTCATTTTGGAAGTTGAACCTTGTAAATATATTTTACCCTTGATGTTTGTGAGTTAGGTAGTGATCTTATTTCACATTAATATGTTGTGAGGTTTATTTTAATATGGAAACATAAAATAGGTTAATCATCAATTTACCCACTCTCAGTTATTTCAATTAATATGTAGGTGTTTTCAAGTCTATTGACTATAATTTATATGAATAAAGCAATATCACCTTTTCATAAAATGGACATTGGGTTTCCATAAATCATATATCTAGGTCATTAAATATGTATCATACCATAAACTATGAAAATTCTATATTTATTTATACATTGTATCACAAAAACATATCACTAACTATGATTTTGTATATCATAAAGTCAATAATTCTAATTAAAACTCTTTGTATTTCTTGGAATTCATAGAAAATAATATTATCAATAAGTTTTTAATGTCTTGTAAATACATTCACATGTATTCCCAAATCTTTTATATGTATTTTACTTCCACACTAAATGCCTTATAACCATCAAATAATACGAACAATGAAAAAATTTAAAATAAAGGGCTATATATACCATTATATATAACCCTTTCCAAGAGTATGAAATATCAATCCATCACTTCTACTTAATTATGTCATGATAGGATATATTAATATCACATTTCAAGACATATATTATTCCCAATGATGTGTAATTATTTCTATATTTGAAAATAAATTTCAAAAAAATATTCCACTTAACACCTTTAATGGTATCCAAATGCATTGAGCGATATTTGAATGTTACTGAAAAAACAAATCAAGCTATAAAATATCAACATACCACTAAGAATAAATTTTCTTATCAACTTCTATATATCAAAATTCAATTCAATTTTAATATACTATAAAACAAAGACATATAATGCTTAAATCATTATTTGGTTGAGATGTATTTTCTCTAAGCACCCAAATTCAATAAAATCACGAATATACAACATAGTACTTCAATAATCACTAATGATTATAACATAATTTGTTTTCCTAACACACATAACCCTTAAAATATTATGTGGCATAATAAATTGACTCAAATTTTTCATAAGTTGATTTTGTAAAGTGGAATAATAATTCTCATTGTTGTGAATTTGATAATAAAATGTTCTAAAAATATTACAATGAAAATAAATTTTAGTTTTCACCATAAATTTTAATAGCTCATATTTATGGTTGAGTGTTTTTCAGATTCTGGAATTGCATCCCATCAAATTTTTACTAATTATGTTAAATTTAAATGAAATATAATAGAAACACTACATTTTTTTTATTCTCATATGTTGTATATCACCAATAAAAAAATTTGAACCCATAAATTTTCAAGGGTTGTGTGTTTTGTATAAACTAGAAATGAAGCTATTTTTTCAATGTTTTTAGAGTTGTTTTGATCTTGTTTTGGAAATATATAATTATGGTAGATAATTCCATATTTCCCCTTTTTTAGTGAAATAATTTTTAAAAAAATCTATTTATATAAAATAACAAAATTTTACTTTTACGTGGAAAATTATAAATTTAACAATTAGTTTTTATATTTTTCAATGAAAACAATATATTTATCTTATCTCATTACCTAATTACCATTATTTCCACAAATCCTATAACTTTTTTCACTATAATGTATGGTTTTTTATTTATAAAATTATAAACTTTTCATATATCCAAATTTATTTTTTAATGACCATTGAAACCTAATTGATAATTACTATAGATTTAGAAGAATTAAAATTGAATTTATTTGAGTAATCATAAGATTGTATAAATTATTATTATTTTAATTCATTTTCATCTTATTTTAATGTAAATTTTAAATAAAAATTTTAAAAATGTTATTTCATTTAAAAATAATATTCATTATATATTCAATCTTCTTTAAAAAAATTTATTGTATTTAATAAATATGATTTAACAATCACTTTACCTTAAAGAATACTAGATAAATATTATCCCTATAAATTTTAGTAATTTGATTCATACTCATATTATTTTTTTATAATATATACTAGTTTAGGGTTTCTTCTCCTCCCAATTAATAGTATTCATTATTAACTGATGTTTTTTCTATCACTATGATAAATTTTAACTTTATCACATTTTCACCATTATTTTAATGATCAATATCACTCTCCATTCCACATGATTCCTCTTTTTATTTTAATATAAATTATATCCTCTTCGTACTAGAATAAAAAATATATTTTTCTTTTTGAAAACAATTTCCCTTTCTAATCGAGTCTCCATTTTTTATTTTCATATGTAAGAAAATTAATGTTGAGATTTATACAAATCATTATGATTTCAAGTATTTTTCAAAATCCTTAATAAATTTAACATGTAAAACATTTTAATATATTCTTTCATTTATATTTAACTTCACATCATTTTTTTTGAGAAACAAAACACAATATCCCTATAAATTATTTTCTCTTTATTTTCTATCAAATTATTTAAATATGCACATTTTTTCTCATTAATATAAAAACATTGGTTGATTTGATTGATAAATACATCTCTCCATTGTTTTTATTTTTTTTCAATGATTCTATCCTAACATCTTACGCACTGAAAGTAACATGTATCTCATCAAGGAGAACCAAATAATGATCTTATAATAATAAAATATTCATTTTTAATTTATATAAATTAATTTTTAATTTTTCCCACAATGGTAGAATAATTGATATGTTTAGTATAAATTATCATATTTATCATAAATAAATTGAATAATGTAAGGAAAACATTATATAATTCAGCTTAAATTTATATTTTATAATTAAATTTCTAATGTAAAACATATAACATAAATTCTTTTATATTCTTATCACCCTTAAAATTGTTTACCCGTTTTATCTCAATTAATTCTATTAATTTTCATTCAATAATATTTTGAATGTCTTTATCTAAAATCATATATATCTTCTAATATAGTTATGAAAATAAAACCCCCATTGTCAATTGAGTAATTACTATACATATTGATATAAATTACCATGCCTAAAAGTGACAAATATACTAAACGATCCATACAAATATGAAATTTCATTCCACCATAAATATGAATGAAATAATTATAGATAAAAAAATTTTGAACCTAGAGAAATAGTTATTAACTTCTCATAGATATTATCATAATATCTTCATAGGATATAAGGATATAATACTAATAGTTTATTTATAGATGAAGAATTGTTATAGGAAAGATGGAGGGGGATTGAATCAATGAATAATCCCATTAAATATATTTTTTTAAAATTTTAAATTTTTTTTATTTTTAAGGTTAAAATGATTCTATCAATTACATTGTTAATGTAAACTTATCGTGAATTAATAAATAATGAAAATAATTAATAATACTTGATTACTTTTATAAGTTTCACTTTTTGATGTTTGAAGTTGGTACTTTGTTTGATTGGGTCCCTCTGATGTAAGAGGATTTCTTTTTATTATCTTATAAATAATGAATAGGAGTTACAATAAGGGCTTAAAATAATTTATAATAATAAAATATTTATGATTAAATTTCTACCCTATTTTTTTAAAATAGAAATTATTATTTAATGATAGATATGAGGAATGATAGAAAATAAGTTTTATATAGAGTAAAAAATATTTTCCTCAGTTGAGGAAGAATTTATTAAAGGCATCATAATGAAAATTATTTATCAATTTTTTTTTCAATATCAAAAATTGATATCTTAGATCAAATTAATATGGAAATCCAACACACACACTCTCAGAATTCTAAAATATTTTCCCTTCAAATTAATATAAATTCTGAATTTTCCGATGAAAAACATTCAAAATAGTGAATATATCTTATAGCTCCCCCTTTGTCTCATTCCTCAAATATCTCATCATCGAGATACATATTTTCTAGAAATAGATAAATTTACCATTACTGAATTGAATTCATGGTGTTTAATTGGTGATATAATAACCCTATAATTCAATTTAAATAAATTCAATAATTATTACCCAAAAGAATTATTTTACAAATAAATTTAAATAAAAGTTATCTATATTTTCATATATTTTCTTTTATTTACAGTAGAAGTCCATTTTGTTATAAAAAAACATCCAGTGTTCTTCCTTTCATTCACCATGTTAATATAATTTTCATTAGAAGTCTATTGAGGCTTGTTTGACTTCTAGTGGGACACTTTGGCTGACCTAATTTTTACTTTCCCATCACTATATTTGAAGTAATTATCCCTATATTTTTAGAAGCACAATATCATCTATATTCTAATATTTAATTCCTCAAATTTCATCATAATATGATAAATTATCCTAAATTTTACTATAGATCATAAAAACGAATATTGAATACCATTTATGAAGATTCTAAAAAACAACATATATAAATAACATTGATAATGAAATTCAAATTGATATATATTTTTAAGCTCATGTTTACTTAGTTGGAAGAAATTCTATAACTTACTAACTTATGAAAGGTTCTTTCCACCACATAATGTATTAGAGTCATGTTTATGAGAAAACATCCTTCTTTGGTGATAGATACACTCATTATTATGGAATATATTTTTATTTTTTAATAATTTTATCAATATGAGTTTAATGTGAATTGTTCTATAATCACATTTTCACTTCACAGACATTTAAAAAAGTGTTATATTATATAAAAAAATCACTTCTATATGAACACCATAAAAAATTATATATTTGAATATAGGAATTAAAATTTATGAGATATGGTTTTTTCTATGATGGCTTAACTATACATTCTTATTTTTTTCAGTGTTACACATTAGAAATAAATTAGTTTATGCCAAACCACATATAGATGCGTATGATTTTTTACTTGTTTATTGAGTAGTTAATTATTTTTTTATAATTTTATTCATTCAATATCAAAAGTGTGTAATAATTATTTTTACCAAGTTAATTATATTATAATAATATTATATGTGTGACATTGGTATTAGGATATTATGTTTTCCATATAGTATGAATTTTATAAAAAATAAACATGATTTAATTTTTAGATATAATTTAAATTTATAGATATTATAATTTTTTTAAATAATATATAATTGTAATTATTTTTTAAAATAAATATCATCTTATATTATTTGTAATAGTCGGTAATGAGATTAGTGAAAATAATGATAAATGTTCGTCAGCTATATTTTATGATGTTTATTTATGATTTATTAAATAATTTTTTTTGAGGAATATCATGTTGCAATGAGAATTTAAATTTTTCAAAATGACTGTGGAGGTATATATTTTGTGTATAAATAGGGACAGTGACACCTAAATTTATCACAAATAAGATCAATCCCTCTCTTGTCCATTGATTAATTTTTCAGAATTTTCCATTGTATGATGAATTCATTGACCAAAGAATGGTAAATGGATAATAGAGATATATCAATGTGGTTGAGGAAAATATCTAAATATTTATTTTTAAATCTATATGATTTAACAATTATTTTAATTTTTATAATTAATAGATAAATCATTATTCAATATAACTTTAAATAAAATTATTAATGAGTTAATTTAATCATTGTTAGATATTTCATGGGAAATTTTATTTTCTATTAATAAATTTAATTACATATTAAATTGTTCAAATTTTAATATTTATAAGACAATAATTGAAATGGATTATTTTCTACATTTAAAAAATCTATTTGAAAATGGAATCCCAACATGATAGTGTGATAGATCCTAAAATATAGTGTATTTGGGAAATAATTATTGATGGGATGGGTGTCACACCATATATGAGAGTATTATTTTTATATATTAATTTTTTAATGACATGGGTATCAAGTTACAATTTTCAAAATTAGGATCATATTAGGCATAAAAATATTCATACTGACTATTTGTCTTGATATATTTTTTAATGTTTCTTAGGTAATAGACTAAAATAACAAAGGTTTCAAGCAACCTATTGTTATTTTCTTCTTATTAATCTTTTTAATATTTGTTCATCTATTATCATGATGGTGTGCATGCATAGTGGGGGAATTCCCCATTCCATTTTGGATAATGAAAATTATTTAATGTTTTTTTTAAAATGTAATGTAATTTAAGGAATATTAGATTAATGATTAGATATTCATGGATAGAGAATCCTCATTAAAATATTCATTTTTATTGCTTTGAGACATAACTATATATCAACATGATATATATCAATGTGTTAGACTTAATGTTTGGTGGTTTTATGATATAAAAAGGTTAAAGGGTTGTTTTTTCATTACCTGAACCACCAGAGACTTCCTTGATGGTGGAAAGCTATGTGTAAATACCAGAAACTACCTCTAATAGGATAGGGGTCAGAGAAAATTATCTAGAAAGAATATACTGAAATGGTAGACATTGACCTAATGTACCTATATGCGCACACATAATCATATTACTCAAATGATTCTTAGGAATAATAAAAGTTGGTAACATCAAATGTATAACCATGCATACAATAGCCTTTATGGAAAATTAGAGTATTATAAAATAAATTCCCTACTAGAAATGAGGTTCCAACTAGACACCAACTGGATGATGTGAAATCTAAAGGGGGAACTTCTCTAGATCTCCATATTTGACCACCTAACGAGGTCGATGCACCCAAGGTACAACTATACTCCACCAATGTCACTGTTTATCTACATGTTTTCTACATATGACACAAAATGTGCTAGAAATGATCATCTAGGGAGAGTATATACATACCTAGTAATATGACATAAAACCACTAATGGATAAAGAAAAATATACAACAATATTTATCCCAACACATAGTAAGAGGGTACCAAAACCCAATATATTTTCTCATAAAAACCCCTTGTTAGAGAGAAAGGAGATCCCCATATCCACATCTGATTTAAAAATTATGAGTTTTCTTATAGATCCAAAGGTCCATCTCTGATTCCCATCATCATGCACAAATTCATATGAATATGAGGGCTGCGTCGCACACCACACTACTATGCTCCACAACTAAGGGTGCACTCACTCTTATAGAGGACCCACTTTTCACTAAAGCATGCTGATGAGGGAGTTACACTTCATAATAGAGGACATGTTACCTTATATAGTATGAAAGAGTATGGGGGACCCATTTCCTTGGGTTACAATAGCGTATTGACACAGAAATATCTCTAATGATTGTTCTAGATCGCTACAATTGATTAAGCATAGAATAAAGATGCATCAGTCATGGAAGACCTCACATATTATCTTGTATTATACTATAAAAATACCATCATCATATAAGAGGAAAACTAATTGGGATTGGATTCTTGTGGTCCCAAATCCGAGTCCGAAAGAAGGATATATGAAGGTAGATATTTGTGGGATATATACACACAATTTTTACAATGGTTTACATGGTGTATGACCTTATATCATCACCTAAGAACATTCTCCCTTGGATATGACTTGTAAATCCATATTAAAATACATAGTGTGTACTCAAGAGCACGCACAATGTATATTTAGTTATAGATATGGGCGTGGACACTTGTAACATTTCTCAATTTACCATATACATTTACATTTTGTGTCCCCAAGGTACATGGCGTGCTTGACCACACATGAACATAGGTGTTTGTAGTAGGCACTCAGCCTATCCACCGATTTTGGGTTACATGACTTGTGGAACAATCCACATGGTGTGTTATCCTTGACTTATATAAAACCATAACCACTATAGAAACCAAAGTACACTGTGTGTGTTCTTCCACACTACACGACATGTAGTTAGGGTTTTAATAAGTGGTAATGCATGTCCTTCCAATGTTTCTAAATCTACATTTTCCACCAAAATTTTCATCATTTCGAAACCCAAAATAGAAGGTAAATATATTTAGCTATTTATTCTCATCCTCTGCTAGATGGAAATTAGAAAATCATTCACCTGTGAAAGGATAACACACCACTCACCACCAAACCAGATTCCAAATCCATGAATCCATCACCTGCAACTGAAAATCTATATTGACACATCCAAAAATAATCAATCCCCTATTGTTCATAACACCACCAAGAATTCGGGGTCTCTATTGCTCATGAACTGACCTCGATAGTGTTGAATCGTAACCCCAAGTTTCAAAAATGATGAACATAAAGAGTACTAAGGGAAAAGCACTCAAACAAAGTAATAGGATTATTGGATGAAGTGATTCTATAAAAGACCAAAAAACATGTATATAACTAGGGTATGATACATGTAAAAAATTAGGATAAAAACTATCTAATTATGGAATACCAAAAGGAATATTATAGGATCTTTCAATGTTCTCCTATGATGAATAAGATGATCATGAAATTTTCTCCATGTACATCATGATCCCATGATCGTTCAGTGTTGGTCCAAGCTCCCTATTTACAATTGATATATCCTCCCCTTTCTCTCTAAACTCCTTGGGTTATGTAGATTTCCCTATATATTTTCAAAACATGGTATTTAAAGAGAGGGGGTTAGGGGTTTTCAATTAAAATAACATAAATAAATTATTTATTTATTTTACTAAATGAAATGATAGTGGTTTACTTCCTTGACATGTCTAACCCCGATAAAAAAAGGTCAGGCCAATCATAAACCTGATTTTCTAGAATCAACTATGGACTCATATTTTCCATTAGAGGAATGAAATAGTTGGGAACCAATTTAACTAAAATGATGTGTTCGAATTCTATAAAATATATTATTATTTTTAATACATTATTTTTATGGTCATGAGACACTAAAACAATGCTCCATCTCCAAGGAAAAATCCAAATATATATATCTATAAAAATAATTATCTAATTAAAAAAATTATAGTCATCATATTCTACACTACTTTAATTATTTTCACATTGAAAAGAACATGATATCAAAAAATGGGTGCAACGAGTGTTCATTTGACTAGCATACTCCTTGGATCTCTCTTGCATGCTCCCATACTTCCAAAACACTCAAACCAAAGAGACTATTTGTTTTCATAAGGTCATGTCATATTGTTCCATGATCAACACCATGTACTCTATAAAGGTGGATTTTTCCTCAATTTCCATACTTCCCTCATCTTGAACATGATCCATGTAATGAACATATCTCCTAAACCATGACACCAAGAAGACCTCATGCACTTTGTCTAATCTTGGGGTATGTTCCAAAGGTCAGAACCATAAAAATTATCCATTGCATCTTGAATGGCCCAATGAACCACAAGGAAAAATTTATTCTCTTATAGAATGTCCAAAATCATCATTTTTGGGAGAATATATGAAAAACATGTCATCTATGCATGAAATTGAAAGGCATGTGATGTTGATATGCATAAGATTTACGTTATCTATATGATATATTGTTACACTCATGGGGAAATTTGTCCCACTATTTCATCACACACACCATATCTGGACCAACTACATGTGCCTATCTAATCTCAGTTTAACATAATGTTTTCCTACATAGTCTCCCATACATGTACTATAAAGGTTCCATGAAAGTAGTAGTGTGATAACTAATATTTTATGTAAAATATATCTATGGAAAGTGATCATCATAGGCCTGGATGAATTTTAACACATAGGCCCTCATCATATTATCTAACACCTTGATAGCCAACTAGGTCTACCCATCAACCTGAAGGTGAAACTACATTATCATCCATAAATAGGTCTCAAAATAATTCTATACCCTATTCAAATCCATGATGTAAATCAAGAATAATGGTTAGTGATGATTGTTTTGGGTACCCCATGAAGCTGAACGATATCCCACACATATAATTTCCTAAAAATATATACCAAACTCTATTCCTTGATGAAAATAAACTATACCGACTTGTCATGTTAGTTAGAAATCACGTAGATAGATTCTTGGCCACTCTTATTCCATGGACGATCGATCACAATATCTATTTATATGAAATAAATCTTCTACATTGAGATATCAAGAGGATGTTTCTAACCTATTGGAATATGGTTTTCAGCCTCAATCTCATGGAATGTGAGACACAAAGAGATGAACCTGGTGACACTCCACCTCATTCCATCCCATCAAAACTACCACTAAATATCCTTATACAAATTTTATACAATTTTATGTATATCCTACTGGGATGTGTGAAACTCCATCATCAACTCTTCACAAAACATATTTGGAACCACTATCCATCCTTGAAAAAGGATGATGTTCTCTACTCATTCATTAAATACATATGGTGCATCTCTTAAGGATAATTGTCCATATGGACCATCATAGTTGATGTCTCACAACTAATCCTTTCTCACACCCAAAAAATTATAGTAGTCACCACTATCATATAATGAAAATATACTACCCTCTACACCACAAGCGTCATCTACAATGAAGCCAATTACTGAGAAAGCAACTTCATCAAGTGAGAATAAGACTCCCTGCTAAGTGAATATACCAAAAAATTCCCCATCGAAGGTGTATAAAATATCTTGAGGTCATAGAACTATAATATCTCTAACCAATTTCTTTGTCTTTGGTTATGATATCTCTGGGTGAAGATGTACCTAAGACTCTAGCGATCATAGTAAACAAAAAATAGATTATCTAAAAGATGGTGCATCCACATATTCAGAGATAAGAATAACTCTACCATCTATAGATATAGAATCTCATAGATCTTCTTTTGGGTCAGTAAGTACCATAAACCATAAGTAATAACTTCTTACCAAGTATCTACACACAACCAATTCCAAATCTAGATGAATCAAAAAACACTACATACTCTATGACATCCACCGATTTTCACCACACATGGAATATGTAAACCTAATTTTAATCTATTTAAAGGATCTCTAGTATGTAACAGTACAAGAAAAAGGATTCCCTTTTTTCTTCTAGGTATTCAGAGGGAATCAATCCTTGAAAATATCAACATGATCCTCATTGAGTACCCTTCCAATTCAAGTAAAATATACACCTTTATCATTCCCTTGGTGGATCTGGAGAAAGAAACACATGAATATTTATTCATTCCACAACTAAATATTGCTCAGAAATTATATTCCCTAAAAAAACCTGAATGATTTAGTACTATAACTTTTAGAGCTTACCATAAAGTTTGTCCTCTTAGAGTATATCTAGGACCATCATCATATTATATGCATGATCCTCCACGAATGTAGAGAAAATTAGATTGTTATAAATGGAGATGAATATGAATTAGTTCAAATATGTCTCAAAGATTGAATGAATATCATCCATGTAAATAGTGGAGGACTTTATCACACCATATATAATTATGAGGAACACATAGTGTTTCTAGCGACATTAGAATGCCGGTTTTGGAACATCATCATCACGAACCCATAACTAATTGTAATAAAACCTAAGATAAATCACTAATATCCAAATAAAACCTCGAAACTAGTTGAATTGGTCATCAATCCCTGTAAATTGTTAATTTTTCTTTAATTTTACCAGATTTAGATACTAACAATCAATACAAAGACTAAAAAGCTCATCTTCTTTTTTCACAAACAGAACTGTAGCTTCTTAAGGGGACACAAATGGTATGATAAGAATATTCTCTATAAGGTCCTCCAAATACATTATTAGATCCCAGATCTGAATAGGGTACATCTAATATACTGCATAAGAAATTTGTGTATTCCTATGGTGAATGTCCATAAATAATTCCATCTACCACATCGAAGGTAGTCCCTTAACATCTTCAGGGATGACTACCATGGTTCCCACCAGTACTGATGGAATATTGATTCCTAATGATAATAATTCAAGAAGGATTAATGTCACTAAATAATGGGATACTGGTTTTAGTTTCCTTATCGCAAGTCTCACTAGCACAACCATGATATTTCGTTCACCCATAATGGATAATCTCGTATCATCTATCTGAAGGAATCTAACTAACATGTGCTAAAATTCAATATGGAAAGGCACTATGATAAAATATTCCATACCCAAGAGGTCATCATTGGATTTAATCCTGATGACCAAAAGTTCCCTTGAGACACTCATTCCACTAATCTACAATTCCAATATTCAGAAGATATGTTATATCCAGGAATTGCATGTAGTCAGAACCTCTAGAAACATCTATTGGGGTAAGTTCTGAAATAGGACCTCTAGATATCATAGGATGGATATAGAGATGTCAGAATATCTAACAATACTGTATAAATGTACTAAAGGTAAACTAGATAAGACACATATTGTAACTTGAATCATCTAATGTGTAGCATGATCATATCTATCAATTGTATGAAAACTCCCTTGATCCAGTATTCCAGCTCCATAAGCATTGAGTGGCCCCCCCTAGTGGTGGTGGAAAGAGTAGATTATACTATAATTCTCCACCAAAATATTCTTCCTCCATATGACCATGTACTCCTCTTCTAATACTACTTTTCTATGGGATTCCTAGGAAAAGCCTAGGAGATCCCTAATTATGGAAATTCCAATGTTGTGGTTGTCTATCCACCGTATGCCTACCCTCATAAGCAAAGAAGGACAAGTAATTTTGAAATATGATAACTTGAACAACAAAATCATAGAATCATGCCTATCCTAGATTAATAGATCATTTTCATTATCCTTATGCCACAAATATACATGTCTGACTCCAAAAATGAGTATGCCTCCTTTTTCGAGACCTTGACATATATCAAATTTTAGATGTTATAGAAATGTGTTCCCCATGATGAATATTACTATCTCCATCCACCTGAAATCCCTATACGATGAATATCATAGTCTCTAGAGACAAATCTATCATTACAACATTGGTATAAATTCATAAGGAGACTAAAATGTCATGTATCTCTCTATAGAGGACCAGATTTAATTACCACAATCAAAAAAATATATCACATATCATATCAAGAGAGTAATTCATGAGTTAAGTGAACATTGAGGAATACTGAAAAACTATCATATCACCACATTTCTGATTAATAAGCTTAAAAATCCTTATATATAAGAGGATTGAAGAGAAATACTTATCACGAAACAACTACTGAAATTATAACCATGAGAGCATCGCCTCATCATGTTTTTTGGTGAGAAGACTCCACTAGTGCCCTACATCTCCATAAATAAGGCTAACATCTAGAATAACCATCTAATTAGTTAGGGTCTACACTATCTAGAAGAATTTGATCACCCAATAAAGATAATACATCATTGATTAGGGGTCCAGCTTGCTGTCGAACATCTATGGTCTTTGATGCTAGAACTCACATATCATGCTAAGGTTTGAATCATTTTAATTCTGAACTAATAGTACTATTGAATGCTTGATAGGTAGTGGAAATGATCCTTTTTATTATGGAGGAAACATCTCATGAGATGATCCTTATATTGAGGCCTTATAACTAAACAAATCTTCGTCGTGGTCTCATATCAGCATCATGGTTAGCTGTCTTTGTGGAGGAATCCTAAATGTTATCATAATTCAACGTGGTCAGATGGGTATATATGGACAGATAAATAAATAAGGAAATAAAGGGACTCAATACTATATGATTCATGTACCATTTCAAAACTAAAACTTATTAATTGGCATGCCATGTTGACTAGAATGAAACTAGAGTCCCGGTGAATGGATATGTTTGTCACCCCACCATCACTAGGTTCCTTATTCCAAAATCCATACTCAAGAGATACTGGAAGAATTTCCCAAAGTCACCAAACAATCTTCACTATGGGTCCCACTCTAAACCAACCCAAGGATGAACCACCTTTAATAGAACTCTGTCATGTCCTAACCCAAGACTTCCTACAATAGGAATTCCATGTGTGACAAGTCATGCTAGTGACAAGCCATGCTAGTAAAAATATTCACTTTGTTTTTCCATGAGAGTGACAATCCATGTGTGACACCCCAAGACTCCCTTCAGTAGGATAGGGCTTGGAGACAAGATCCATGAAATAGTTTCCTAAAATGAATGTCTTTAGCCTAATATTCATTCATTCATGAACACAACCATCTCTATATAATCATGATTTGGAATAATAATATATTTATTTAACTATATTACAACCGTTAATGAAATATCCTATAAGGAATAAATTAGCTCACAATAATTAAAATCCAAATAATAAAAGGGAAAAAATACATTCCCTTCCAGAAGTGAAGACCCCACCTATAGAAAACTGGAAATGAAAAATCAAAAGAGGTCCCAGATCCAAATCTCTAAATCTGACCAACAAATGATGTTAATGAAACCATGGTACCTCTATTCTATATTGAGGTCTCTGTCAACCTGCATGTCATTTGCATAAGACATGACACATGAGGGAAAATTCCAGGTAACGGTGAGTATATAAATAACTAGTATGATTAAATGAAAATATAAAATGGAAAAATAGAATGATACAATCATATTTAACTAAACCCATCAAAATCTAGTAATTATTAACAATAAATATGCTCATAAAAACCCCAAGAGGGAGACAAAGGGTATCTTCATCTCAGAACCCATATAAGAATGGTGGGTCTTCCTGTATCTATAGAGGTATATCTTTGATTCCTAGAATCATGCATAAATGCACCAACAATCAAGTGGATAGGACCACTCCTTACTTCTAAACTCTACAAATATGGAATAACTCATTCCCCTGGAGGTCACGCTCGTCACTGGAGCACAATGATGGAGTATATCCACTCTATAGATAAATTCATATCTCAATTATATTGTATGGGGGAGTACTAGATATAACCTTATAAAGAGTATGTGGGACTTGTACCCTAATGTTATAGGGGATTTATGACTCCATAATATCTTTTATGATCTATACAGATCAATTACATCAGTCACACATCACCATAAAAAGTCATTCTTGGAACACCTAAAATTATATATTATATGAAAAAATTTAGTTTTCTATCCTGTTCTATAGAAAACATCTCCATCTAAGCACCCATGGGTCCAAATATGATTAGTGAAGAAAGAGATATATAAGTTATATGTCCCTTGGAGAAGTAAATAACGTGTACCTTGGGCCAAACAACATATGACATTAACTCATCACCTGGGAATGTTCTGCCTTGAACATGGTTTTGAAATCCATGTCATGATGCACAAAGTATACTAATTAGATCCTAACATGTATGCCTAATTATGGTCTTGGGAATTTAATCCTAACACACAGCTTGTATAGTAATATATATATATACATAGAATTTTCCAAAGGGTACATAGTGTTTTTGACCACACTAGGTCCTAGGCATGTGAATCTGGAACAAGGAATAGAGATGTAGGTATGGTCATATGGTGTGTGGTCCCATCCCAATGAAATTTGATCCTTAACATAATTGAAACCCTGAACATAGTAGAAACTAAATTACATAGTGTGTTGTTGGGGTTTCCAAAGTATGTTAATATTTTTAATTGATAATTTTTCCAATTTACATTTTCTGCTACAAATCCAACTATTTTACCACTTGAAATAGAAGCGGTAAATCTTCTTCCATCAATTCTTGGACTCCATTTGATGTAAATCAGAAATCAATTAAACCATTTGATGTTATCTTACTTTTCGTGACTTACATGGATACCAAACCCATAAATTAATCACCCAAAACAGTGAAACTATCATGATCCATCCAAAACTCATCAATACTCCATTCATTCATGAAATCACATAGAATATAGTGGTTCAATCTTGCTTGAAGATACCTTAAAAATTCATACCACTACCCCATGGGATAATAGCAAAGAACATAAAAAATAAAGGGGAAAGGAACATGAATAAAATAGTACCATCATTGGCAATGTGATCCAATCCAATGAGCATGATTCGTGGAAATAAATGAGATATCATACATGTGTAAAATCATGATAACAACTATTTGTTTGGTTAATAACACAAAAAATAGAACATGAGAAGAACACAAATAGAATAAAAAAGTAGAAATACATGATTTAATGATTATATCAAAGGGGAGTAATCTATAAATAAAGATTCATACCTTGATGATTTATTGATAATCAGAGAAGAACATAATTTCCACTAATAAAGAAGAAGATCTTGATATGTCTACCTCCTATTTCATGGCCCCATAGTCATTATTCATGGATCTATGCTCTTGGTTACCAATAGATTTCCCCTCTTCTAACTCTTTAATATATCTAGTTTATGCAGATAAACCTAGGGGTTTTCTAGGAGATGGGATTACTGTTTTTTATTTAAAATAAAATAAATAAATTATTGTACTAAATGCAATTATAGTGGCTTCTTTCCATTAAATATCCAACACCAATAAACTTATGGTCATGGATAAAGTAAACCCCACATTTTTAATTCAACCATGTCTCAAATTTTTCCTTTGAGAACCCCAAAATGAGAGAACCAATTTGATAAAATTATTCATTTATGTGGTAAAAATATATTAATAAATTAAATATATTTATTTTGGGGTCCTGATACACCCAAACATCATTAAAGATGTAAAACGATATCTAGATATATATATATATATAGAAATATTTTACGGTCTAACAAAAAAACTAGAGTTTCCACCTATTTAATATTATTATTTTATTGGGTTTTATATTTGATCTCTATTTACACCTTTTTAGGTGGGATTGTTATAGTAGTTGATGTCTATTGATCGATACCATAGATTATAAGAGGGGTTGATGATGTAAATTATATTGAATGAAGTTTGACTATATGGAATTTAGAGTATATTATCTTATTTTTATTTGAGTGGGGAATTTTTTTTCATTAATCACATAATATGAGAATATCTTCCAATTACCAATTAATGATTCATTAATAGATGACTAAATGATTTTCCATCCACCAATCCATTGTAGTGGTTGATCTATTTAGTGTAAATATAGCTAGTTTAATATATGTAGTATGTACTTAAGATAATTTAAATTGGTAGTTTATAGTGGCATGATAATTAATTAATAGTTATAATATTTCCTTTGGATATATTTTTTTAGGAAGCATGATAATATATATGTTCCATGATGCAGGAAGGGTGTCTGACATCAGATTTGAGGGTGGAAAATGTATTTTTTACAAATCATTGTTTGGTTTTTTATCATATGTTATTTATTTAGTTTATAGATATATAATATACTATTTACATGAATAGAAACAAGAGTATTTAGGAGAAACCTCTATATTATTTCATTGCTCATTCATATTATCTATATATTGTTGCAAACATGCAAGATCATATTGGTGGAGGTGTTGATCAGTGATAACATTCTAATAGAGAGATCCCTAAAGAAATTTTTTAGTTGAATTTTTTTGTTAAGTGAGTTTTTCCAATGTTGATTGACACTACACTATCATGGAGTGTGAAAAGTAATATTTTTTAATGTTGACGTAAAATATACTATATTAGTACCTCATAGTATCTCTATGGTGTTTATCCATTTCATGAGTGTCATTATGTTTATGACATATCTATATATAAGTGTTAATCATTGTGTATGGGGGGTGGGGGGGGGGGGGTTGTGATTGATTCTTGTGGTAAATTAGAACCAATGAGAAAGTTAATGATTTAATTTCCTTGGGGAGTGTTAGGTGACTAATCTAGGGGTCATATTTGAAAATTTAATACCATCATTGTCTTAAATTGATTAATTTTTTTATCATGTTAATAATTAATGAGAGAGATAATAGTAATGTATCTATCAACACAGGTTGAATGAAAATGTGACTATCATCCTTAAAATTATTAATATAGGTTAATTATCATACTTGTATACATGGTAAAAAAAATACTCCATCCTCCTACATGTTAATAATAAAATTACCATCAATTATTTCAAAAAAATGTTATTTGGAGAAAATGGTCCAAAGACATTTTAGCAAGTTTACTATCTTCCATAAAATTTTTTAAAATTTACCCAACAATTTACCTCAAAACCACAAATATTCCATCATATATAGGTAATATCAAGTGGGTAGAAAAATTAATTTAAAAAAAAAATTAGAAACAATATCACAAATATAAACCTGAGCCCCATCATATCAAATATAGTATTCTACTATTGTAAACTGTGATTAATGGTCATAAGAAGAATTATACAAAATATATTCAGAGACAAAAAAAAGGATAACATACCATGATATATAAATCAATGATTTGGTTTTTATCCTTCCTTTAGAATTATCCCATCCATGTGAATTAATAATTACCTAAACTATATGATTAAAAAATTAATAAAAACATCCTAGAAAATAAAGTTACACTCCTTATAATCATCCCTTCATCATCCTCAATATTCCTCAATACTTGTTTCATAATTACATATGAGACCACATGTACTTGATAAATTCAAAAAATAGTTTACCATCATTAAGTGAGCTTCCCTAGGAATTATAAATATCGATGGTCATAACCAAATTCAATAGTCTTTGATTAGATTCCAACATAAAATATTTTTATCCATTAACCAAATTGGTTAGGTAGAGGATAAAAAATATTCTCTTCGCCCCCAAAGAATATTAATGTAAGTAACATGAATTTGAGGTGTAATTTTTATACATAACTCTATCTTTTGAATAATAAATAATTATTTAGCTACCTCAAATCCATAATAATATATAAATTATAATTAAATAATGCCTTAGAGATGTATTATTATGAATGTGGTTGAAAATAATATTATTCTTATATATCAGAGTCTTATAAATGATATAATCATACTAGAGTCATATTTAATTATGAATAACCCTTAAAATTATGTATTTAATCTTTAATTGTAGTTCTAGATTATATTTTCATCAAAAATGTCTAGAAAATATATGAGGCCCTTAATTTACTCTAATGTATGTTATTTTTTGTCTTACATTGGATAAAAAATTATTTCATTTAATATTACACTAATTCTACTTAATTTTATATAATCAAAATTAGGACATTTTTAATCTCACATAGTAGTGATCTAGTAAATTTATCTTATATAGGTGTTGATTACAGTTACACAATCTATTTAAATCCCCATTTAACTTTATGTTACGTATGGAAGTTATATTTTATTCATTCATAGGTCTTTGAAATCCTTCTCAAAAATTTAATATTTTAAAAAATCCTACCATTAATAGAATTAAACAAATAATTTTATTCACAATGATAGATAAATTGGAAATATTAAGAATATTGGTTTAATTGATAAATGTTCATCAAATCCACTAAAATTGATCTTTTATTCATAAATATCATAAAAAATAATTTATAAATAAATGTGTTGGAATAAGATGAATAAAACAGGAACAAAATATTATAAATAAATTTCCATTATCAATTTCCCCACACTTGATTTTTTATTTTCCACAAGTAATTACTTTTTATAATTTTCCCAAGTATTCCATGCCTTATAAAATTATATCCCTAGCACACTATATGTTAACAGAATAATGAAACATTGAATAAAATTATTTTCAATCAACAAATTAAAAAATACACCTATTTTAGGATCATTATTCAACCCTTTGTATTCACAAATCTTTGATTCATATTATAGAACAATCTTACACCATATCCACCCATTCTTTATTTGAGTTTAAAAATAACATTCCCTTCTATCTATTTTAATAACCAAGAACATACTCTGTTTTTTTCAACCAATATTTGAGAATAATATTAATAAAATAATTGAATATATCATAGCTAGAACAAATATATCTTGATTATTAAACATATCCATATTATAATAGTTAGATAATGAAAGCAATATTATTCAACCATCGCCTAGGATTCCCTTAACTCTTATTCCTATATTTTGTTTGTAGAAACACAAACACACAGACTATGAATAGTAATCCTAATAGATATTAGTTTTCATCTCAAAATATCAAAGTAGTCCAATTCATATATAATACATTATTTTTATTCAGGATAATTCCTGAAGGTTTTAATCATTTAGTATGGTAAATTTACCCAATGTTGAGTTAAAAAATCTTGTCAGTTCGTGTTCAAATTTAATTCACATAAATTATTTTCAATAAGTAATAATTTCTCCAGTTCATTAAATTGTTATTCACATTTTCAAGAGAGGTAAAATTTCAAAAACATAATTTTGAATAGCAGATTTATTTATTCAATTTCATTTAAAAATGTTTCAAAACAAATAATTATTTATTAAAAAAATACATAATATTAAACAAAAAATTAAAAATAATCTAAAAATACCCCCACATAATTCCAGAAATATACTCAATTAATATTTAATAGATATTAACAACCAAAAAAATAGAAGAAGATAATAATCTATATAAAGATGGACAAACATGTCCTGGTGATTTTTTCTAGAACAATTAGAGGATGGTTAACTCCTCCAATGGTTCCTTTATGAGCTACCTATAGAAGTTATTATTCAATATTTTGCGATTAATAGTTAATTAATTTTTTTCTCCTCCTCTGTATTTATATACTATAACAAATTATAAAACATTAGGGATAGTTAATGATATTTACCATTATGAATTAATTTTTGTGGTATTAATTTGAGTGTAAAATTGTAAATAATCACTTATTCCCCTAAATAGAAGTATCGTAGATGAATTATCTTATTATGTCACCCTATTAATCAATCTATATAAATCCTTGAATTTAGAAATTATTCCCTTATGTTTTACTCAATATATTTGATCTATATATTACTATGTTTTCTAGCTTTTTGTAAGTCTAGGATCATCTTTCTAATCACCTTGTATATTTTATGCTTTAATTCTACAAGAATATGACACATCTTCCAATACATAATATCTATATGCCCATTCCAATGGAGGAATTTGAGGATATTTTATAGTTTCAATGGGTATTTTCCAACATTTGTGTCTAATCTGTCATATTTAGAATAATAATATTCAAAGTAATCTTATTTATTTATTTATTAAAAACCTTTCCATTCCCTTTAGTGTATGGGTAGTATAATGTTAAGGTATTTCAATTAATCCCATATTTCCTTATCAATTTATGTAATATTATAGTTTAAAAATTATTTAACTAATAATTAACTATTTATCATTGAATCCTAAACATATACCACATGTTTGTCCTAAAAAATACACAAAAAATGATTTATTAGTTTTGGTGGATATAGTTTGTACCTATATTGAAACATAGTCAAATGAAAGTAGTTTATATTAATATACAAAATAAATTAGAAAGGTTCCCATGAATTATATTCACAAAAGATTAAATAATTCAAAAAAATTCAATGGTGATTGACTAATTTTTTCATTTTTGGAAAGTGTTTTTAGTGAATTTATATTGCTTATATTTCTTACAAAAATCATAAGCAACATTAAATAGCTTTGTACAAAACAAACTAGATTCTAGGACCTTACTGAGAGTTAAATGAATCCTAAAGTTCCATATACAAGATAGTGTGATGTAATAGTTCAATATTTAATGGATTTAACATTTAGGTAAACATTTCCTAACCAATTTATCACTACAGATTTTATATAGTTTTGGATAATCTAATATATACTTTTTATATTCTTCATTGAGTCCCCAAAGAATATTTTTTTAATATTTGATGTAACATGAGAAGTTACTAGGTAATTTACATTGTTTATTTACCAAGGTACCTCAACGTGAATGAAATATATTTTTTAACCTGGAAATGATTCATTAAGTGTATCTTTGAATGAAATTCCTACTATTGTAGTGTGGGTAAGTCTACTCATGAGTTATTTCCCTAGATTCTCTATTCATGTCTTCTACTTGATTTACATATCAAATTATAAAAGCATAAAAATCAATGTAACTAGTCATGGTTTTTCCATAACTACCTTTATAAGGTATCTAATTACTATATAGTTAAAAAAATAGTATCCTGAGTTCAATGAATATAATATCTAATTTTATATAATATTTCTTTGCTGAAAACTTATTATCACTAGAACAATAATTTTTTATATTATAATTTATTGTTTTTATTGAATATGAAATGATGTTACTTTTTTATGATTTAATATTGTGAAAGAATTGTTCCACATTTACTATTAGAAGCATCACACAACAACTCAAATATGTTCTTCCAGTTGTATTGCAGAATCAAAGGTGGTGAGATCATATTTCATTTTATGTCATCAAATGAGTCCATAAAAGAGTCATCAAAGGTAAATATATCATATTTTGGAAGAATATTAGAAAGTTGTAGAGTAATCATATGATAATAATTGATGAATTTATTAGAGGAACATATATATATATATAAATCTAACATTATCCATTTAATAGGGATAAGGTAGTACATGTATGATATCATTTTTTAATTTATCATCATCTATCGCATTATATTGGATCACATGGACAAGCATAGTTCCTTTTATAACCATGAAATATATTTTTTCTAAAATTGAGCACAATATCATTTTCAATTACTTTTTTCAACATTGATTCTAATTTTATTACAAAATAGTCAAAATAATTTCAAAAAATAAGAAAACAATCCTAAAACAGTCCCGAAAAAATAATAAAAAATATCATGTATAATTCTTACCAATCCTATTTTAAATTTTCCATGTGAATGAAAATATAAATATCAAATCCTTTTTAAGGAGAAATGTTCTACATGGATATGTGAATACTTTTTTTGGCTCAATCGTCTAGATAAATTGGATCTTTGAAGTACCGTAATAATAAATCCATGAAGGTGTATTGTCTATTCCATAAATTCAACATAAAATTTAATTAATATTGGTTATATTAAATTGTTCTTTATTATTTATTCGAATATATTAATTATAATCAGTACATTCTAACGATAGTTTTTCACTCTCATAGGGATCAAATTATTTTTTTCATTTTCAAGTAATATAAGTCATTATTCTTTGGAAACTATATAAATTGGTTGAACCCATTATGGATATGAAATGGCACACATTTTTTATAATTTTTTAAATTATTTCTCCTTATTTTTACTACCTAAAACACTGTTTGGTTTAATCATATTCATGGATATATCATAGGTTTCCCAATTTTTTTTAAGTAAAATATGTTTCATATAGATACTAGGACTAAGTATGGGTATATGTCATACACTGAACCATATGCATTGCACATTTTATCTCAATAAACCCGATGATTACAATTTTTTTATCAGTTGAATGGTTTTTAAACATTTACTAGAAGAATTTCTCGGTCTTTTTAAAAATATATTTAAGGAATTTTGGAAATGGGTTTAATACAGGTTTTTGGGCCAAGAGAAAAGATAGTAAAAATATAGGCTCACTTACCTGACCCACATGATGTTCCTATATAAGAGTAAATTTTTTATTATCTTCTTCAAATGAAAAAATCAAATTAATAAAATAAATCATGGATAACATCTTCACGTGGTTATAGTATATATTTTCTATATATCTTAAGTGGGTATTCTACATTATTATTACCCCCAAAATTTCCAATTTTTTGATTATTTCAAAATATTCATTTTTTTTAATAAATTGTTTCTCCATTATTATTACTTTCTACTAAGTATGAATCTAATAAAACTATGATTTATTCATGGTGATATTTTATTGCTTTTAAATGTTAATGATTATTCTTATTTATCCTAATTATATTATCAAATATCATCCATGTACATTTATAATAGACTTTACTATTTTAATAAATTGTCTCCCCATAATAATTAGTGATTGCGATTATGATTTATCTTATTTTATGTTCATCATGATGGTTCTATGGGACAAGTGAAGCCATCAGAACCATACCCAAAATGGAAATGATATAGTTCCTTTAGATTTCTATATAGAAATATATGAATAGAAACCCCTAAATCCAAGAGTCTAGTTATCAACAAATAAAATATAATTAAATTATATAAACTATGAAATATTTTACATTAGAATTATATTTTTTTTGAAAAATTGGATTATAGATCTAGATTATACTGATGTTGTGTTGGATAATATAAGGATAAAAAAAATTTAGTGGTGATCTACATGTGCACTACGTGATTTTGAATGCTATCATATAAATCCAAAGTTGGTAGAATGAAATAATATTATACATGTTTCATTCATCATTGATCATAATAAGAATCACTTTGAGGTAGAAGGATTATTTTATTAACTCTAGAGATGAGAGGGCGGAAGATGAGAATTTCTCTATATTATTAATGGAGTGAGAGAGGAAGATGTATCTACGTCATGATAGCTACTATCTATAATTAATTAAGCATAAAGACCATTAGGTCTAAGAATTATATAATTGGGTTTATTTGGAGCTAGGGGTAGTGAATATATACATTCTCATGAGCCCATATTTTTCTCTTAATTGTTGATAAACCCCATGACTACATTATAATAATTATTTTATTATTTACATTATATGAGATAAAATCATAAATAAATAAATATCACTAAATTAGTAAATTAATTAAAATATATTTAAATGATATTTAATATATCTTTTTATAGTTTAGACATTAAATCAATCCATACATCATGTTTCGTTTTTATCAAGTCATTAATGATTACTATTTATATAAATAAATAAATATCAATTCAACATTAACTGATCAATAAATAATATTATATTAATTACAATAATAAATTAGTATTTATTAAATACTAAACTAAAATATATTATCTTGAATAATTGGTGATTAAATATTTTCTATCATCAACAAATGCATAATTATTAAACCACATAAGAAAAAAAATATTTACTCAACTTGTTAATATTATATTGAACATAACTGAGGGTATGGTTACACTTAGTGGGTGACCCTCTAGTCCCCTTTCTTAGTGACATTAGAAAAATCTACGTAAAGATCAATGTTTGTGTCTAAAAACATGTAAAGTCACAAATAAATAAATGAGTTAATGTCAACAAAAAATAAAACCTCCTATGATCATACTCTATGTAATATAATTCCACTATCTCTTTATCACATTCAAGTGTGAAATATATCATGTTTCATCAACCAATATGCTTGAATTATATTGGATTGATTTTCAAAAAATAAATTTTCCAATATCTCATTATGTCAATGGATTTATCTGATTTTTTTATTTCTAAAAAATGTTAAGGGATATATTCTTCTATTAAATGGAGGGTAAAAATCCATTAATGGATTATTCATTAATTCCATATCATTTGGGTCATGCACAACATATCCTACCTCACTTATAGTATATTTTGTCTTTTGATTTTTCAATACCTAAAAGTACAATACTCATGATATTCATTGATAATAATACCAATCCAAAAGACCATTACACACATCCATAGTGAAGAACATCCTAGGAAAAATAAAAATGTTAAATACTTATTGGTGGTTATGTTATCATAATCTTCTATATTTTAATTACCAATGAAAATATATAAGATATGTAGTCTCATTGACTTATGAGCCTTTTATTCCTAATAACTTATGTCACATGAGTCCCATTAAATGGTTTTTTCTGGCCATAAAACATGGATTTATGAAACAATTCATAAAATTAATGGTTTTCATCATAATGGGGAACATAGATGAGAATTTTTATGAAAAATACCCATGGTACATTATTACATAATTTTCACACAAAAGAAAAATATTCATGTGATAAGATATTAACAAACATTAATGTAGATGAAAATACCAGTAATCTAATGTTCAATGAAGTTGTGTATAGGGAGAAAACACTAATATAATCTTAGTTTCACTAGAGAAAACTGCCAACTATCCTACTATTTAGCCACAAATGAGAAAATCTCATCTGTAGAGAAGTGGTTATTGATTTTGATCCCACCATGATACCCAAGATTGTTCTACACACTATGACCTCATCTCTCATGGAAAATGTTTAATGAGTCCATATCAACAAATATATACATTTTTTACTCTTTTATTTCTAACATTTTTAACAATAAAAAAGTCAAAATTCATAATAATATTATTAATGTTTTTAATTGGGTACAACTCTAAAAATGGGAACAAATATTTGTTAATATTTCTTCTCAAGATACATAAAAATAAATAAAGGCACAAGATATAATATAGATATAAAAACTACTAGCTATAATAATATTTACCCTTTAAAATTACCTTAGCCTTACTAAAATTCTAGATAATGTAAAAAATACTAGTTTTATATCCCCAAAAAAATTGTATTCTGATTTCTAAAATTACCAAAACTCATCCCATTTTTTTCTCAATCACCAACAAATTATTTTGAATTCCAATAATTTCATTTCAATAAGTATTGTTCAATATTTTCATTTTATGCTTTATACATTTGAAATATCCAACATAACTACATATAGTGGTATATGTGATATATTTATAATGTACTCTTTAGAATGTGATTTTTATTCATCATAATAATACCACGGTAAAATGGAAACAATTCAGGAAATGTATTTCATCATATATTTCTCAATACCATGTCAACTATGTAATATGACATAGAAAAATCAACCCATTGATCTAGGAATGTATAACATGTTCCCTAGAAGGTGGGTTTCCATTTAAATCATTCTGTATGAATTAAATGTTGTATTAATTAACATCATGACTTATTATTTATTTCCCATATGTTATCATACATATATATATTGGAGAACCATATATTTTCTACTAATCTCTTGTAGACACCTTGAAATATTTTTTTAAATTAATATACTATGATCATTATGCTTGTTTCAACATATAAATGTATTCTTGAAATATTACCTTCATATTTTCTTTCTTTTATGTTTCCAGCCATTATATTCATGTCATATAGACATGTTTCACAAATTTACCACCATTAGAGGCGTCCTTCGCATTTTAATCCTAATAAAATTTTAATAATAGCTATGATATGTATAATTCAAATGGATTTAAGAATGATGACTTGGTATAACCAATCAAGACTTATTAGTACCTCTCATGAAATATCCATGTAATTTTGTTGTTGCATACCCCCCAATGGCTTTACATTAAACCCAAAATATAGAATGAAACTTTTTACATGGAATCTACTTTTAATCTATATGAATTTGTAAATCATATATTGTTACAACTTACTTATCTCTATAAGATCTATTATTCTTATCGAATAATATATCACCAGTTGTGGTGAATATAAAACCACCACTATGGTTGTGTGCATCCAAGTAGTATATGACTTTGGAAAAATTCATCCCACTAAAAATTATGGAGATTAAAGTTATTATAGAAACATTTTCCTCAAGATCAAAGATTTATTTAAAGTATTATATTCCCCCACTATCTCAAAAGATATATACTTACCTCATAGATAGATAGTTGGTATTATTAATACCATTTCAAACCATGGGGTTTCAATGTCTATAGTATCAATAGGGTTATTAAATGAGATAAAACTTGTGTTTTAATGATTTACATTAGAAGCTTTCATTGGGATTACAATTAAATCCCATGAAAAAATATGATACTATGACATAATGGAGTTTATTCACATAGTAAATTATATAATATCAACTATTCAATTTAGTTTATATATGGTTAGTTGTAATGAAATTTTTACTAAAACATATTTACAAATGAATCATGAATAAATATAATACATATATAAAAATTATTATCAATATATACAATATTTTATATGTGAATAAAGCTATTATTCTCTAGGAAAACCCACACTATACATTAAATAATCTATGTATACATGGACATGATATTTGTCACGACCCGACCCTACCCGGGCTCGAGCCGCAACTACCCCAAGCCTGCCTCCATAGGCCAGGGGCTGGCGACCAGCGCCGAAGGCACAATAACTCAGGGAGGCCTTTGCATAAGCACCTGTACACACACACGCAAAAAACTCAATGCAACAGTGCAGAGTAAAAGTAAAGACAAGCAAAGAAAATGAAAAGGAAACAGCTATATAAATACCACAAAGTGCATCGACCTCTACAAGTAAAAAGTACAAACAGAAAAGAAAAGGGGAAAAACATGCGCCCAACCAGAAAGTGCCACAACCCGGCAACAGGTAAACAAAAGAAACTGTTTATGGGTCCTGGACTGTGGCCTCATAGCTCATAGGGTCGTCATCAAGAACCAAAGCCGGTACCTTTGCTGGCAGTCCTCGTGGAGACATCCTGAAAATTATCAAAGAGTGTCGCGGTCCGATGAGCATATATGTATATACCAAAAACAACAACGATGGGGAGCTGACTCAAGAAGGACAGTCAAGAATCAATCATATGTGATGCACAATCCAATTTTCCCTACAACAAGTGTCTCAGCATGCCGAGTCGACAAGCGGGTTATCAAGGTCCTGGTGAATGGATACATCGGCCGCCGCACCATCACTGGACTCCCTGGCCTGAGAGCCGCTCTCAAGACACATCCACACTGTTGCCCTATATCCCAACCAATTCCTCTTTTAGGGACGTCCGCACAATGTCCCAAGGAACGAACCACCTATGATACCATTTTGTCACGACCCGACCCTACCCGGGATCGAGCCGCAACTACCCCATGCCCGCCTCCATAGGCCAGGGGCTGGCGACCAGCGCCGAAGGCACAATAACTCGGGGAGGCCTTTGCCTAAGCACCTGTACACACACAGGCAGCAAACTCAATGCAACAGTGCAGAGTAAAAGTAAAGACAAGCAAAGAAAAGGAAAGGGAAACTGCTATATAAATACCACAAAGTGAATCGACATCTACAAGTACAAAGTACAAACAGAAAAGAAAAGGGAAAAAACATATGCCCAGCTAGAAAGTGCCACAACCCGGCAACATGTAAACAAAAGAAACTGCTGATGGGTCTCCCACCTGGAACCCGGCCACGACCACCGCACGCGGTCCAAGCTCCCAAACTCCTACGCTCCACTGAAGTCACGCTCCACCTGTCCGTCATCTGCAAGGGCACACCAAGTGCGGGCAAAGCCTAAGTAGGGGTGAGTATAAAAATACTCAGTAGGATACCCCGAAGGCTCGAGGGAGAAACAAAAGGAGGTACCGAAGGGTGAGTAGTAGAGCGAATAGAAAAGTAAAGTAGTACAATAGAGAGTGCAGTAAAGAGTCCAGCTCAGCCCAACAAGAGGAAAGAAGGTAGACTCATCCAGACACAAGGAGCTGGAAATGGGGAGAATATGAACTTCTCGTCGAGTCTTTTCTACCTATAGTAAGAGATTAGACTCTTCCAACCATGAGAAGCTAGACACGGAAAGCACGTGGCATACCCCGCGCGTCTTCGCCTCTCCTGGAAGGAGAGTAGCCAAACCCAAGAAGTGGGTGCCTGAAACACGGTATATACATATGTATGCTCTGTCAAGAAGCCTGAACAAACTCGTAAGGGGATCTCCGTCCCATAGCTCAGCCCAAGAAAGAGTACCCAACAGTCCCAGAAGTAAACTCCATCGATGCCCAACATCCCACACGTCTGCCCCGAACTGCATGCCAAGGGGCTCAATCACCACACCTCGACACTATCCGCTTTGGGCTGCACTGACTCGCCTGCACGGTTTTAGGTCGCGTCACAAGGACGCGTCTCAGTGGGGGAAAGCGCTCCTCGTACTTGAGAGCTCTGGGGGAACGTCAACCACAACTCGTCACTGCCCTGCAGTCGAGAAATATACTCAAAGTCGATAGGCGACCCCCTTCCCAGCCCTGTTGGAGGATCCTTGGAAGTCAACGGGTTCCCACTACAGGTAGACCCGGAAAGTCGATGGGTGCCTCACTGCCCAGTCTCGTAATAGGGTAATCCACTGGAGGGAGACCCGGCTAAAGTCGGTGACGGGACCACTGCCCAGCCCAGCTGGAGGTAACCCAGCATCGGGGACCACTGCCCAGCCCATCTGGAGGTAAGCGCGGCATCGGGGACCACTTCCCAGCCCAGCTGGAGGTAAGCCCAGCATCGGGGACCACTGCCCAGCCTAGCTGTAGGTAAGCCCGGCATCGGGGACCACTGCCCAGCCCAGCTGGAGGTAAGCCCGGAACTGCTCTGGCCATCCCTGCTGGATGGTACTGCTCGGTAAACACCACTGTACTGGCCATCCCTACTGGATGGTAACCCACTGGAGAGCCCCACTCGAAACCACCTCAGCTCTGCTGGAAGCAACCTCAGCCCTGCTGGAACAACATCAGCCTTGCTGGAACAACCATAGCCCTGCTGGAACAACCTCATCCCTGCTGGAACAACCTCCTGGGTAGAGGATCTGTGCCCGCGTAAAGTGTTGGTTACACCGAAACCATAAGCTCTACCAGGGAACACGTAGCAACGAGAAGACTCCCCAGGCCTCACAAGGATATCCCACTCCAATCCGCTGAGTCACTGTCGAAGAGGACCAAGACATATCCTCCTAGAAAGTGGGGAAAACAACCACGCTGCACGGACACCCGTTGTCACAGATGGTGTCGCAGTCCGGTGAAAGGGCACAGTACTGAAACCCCTCATAGCCAATAAAGTAGAGGAACCAAACCATCTCTTCCAGCCAAACCATCGAGCACAAGACCAAGGGTAGACCGCTCAACCCTACTGGTCAGACAAAAGAGCACCCGGCCAGGGGAAACTCCACCCTACTGGTCAAACAAACGAGCGCATAGCCCGGGGAAAACTCCTCCCTGCTGGCCAAACAAACGAGCACAAAGCCAGGGGAACACTCCACCCTGCTGGTCAAACAAACGAGCGCAGAGGGACCCTCTACATCGCGAGAGGTCAAAGTACGCAAAGCAGATCACGGCACACACATGGGGTCCACACGACGTGTGGCCCCAAGTCAACCCAACCATGTGCACGAACGTCTTAGGTACAAACCACACGTACCTCCAAGCGCTCCCATATACTCCCAGAGTATACCTCATCTCCAGCCCAAGGCCTATTGTGCACACGGTGCCCAACGTCACCGCGAAGGTGTGACGTAACAACTCCACCTCAAGGCCCACGCACGGCCAGCCACATCTCATGAACCATTTATACCACTCTCCCATGAATGCGCGATCACACGCCAAGGGTCCACTACAAACATGGTAGGACGAACCGCCATCAGAGCACCTTCCATTTCCACTTGATCACGCATGAGGCTCCGCACAACCAAACGGGTCACATCGTTGTGATCCTCGTGGAAAAACACGCGAGATCGACTACTTACTCGCCTCCAACGGATATCCGACGAAAATGTCACCAACACCGCCTCACGCCCGAACGGCGTCCCGTGATCCCGAGCCTCGGCCCCGAAAACCATCGGGTGCATCGCACCATTGCGATCCCCTCGGGAAAACACGTCAAAAGCACTACTCACTTGAGTGCAACGGATATCCGGAGAAAAGGATGCATCCCGGCGCACCGCACACGAGCGATGCCACATGGGACCCGCAACCCGGTCCCAAAACTCCATGAATGGATCGCACCGTTGCGATCCTCTTGAAAAAACACACAAGATGGACTACTCACTCGTCCAAAACGGTCGCCCGATGATAAAATTGGAAATCACCTTCAACTCCCGAAATGGCCCTCGTGGGCCCCGTACCATCATGCCGAATTAGGGCGGGCGGATTGTATCACTGCAATCGCCTCGGAAAAACATCCAAAAACGACTGCTCGCACGCCCCGAACGGACGTTCGGTGAAAAAGTCGTGAAACGCCGCACGCAGCTCAAAAGACGGTCGTGGGGCCCGCACCTCAACTCCGGCCTCAATGCCTGAAACCGCCCTGGAAACCTCCGCCTCAGTGCCAGGGCCCCAACCCCACTGACGGCGCTCAAAACAGACGTCGGACGCGTCCGCGCCGTCCAAAACAAGAATCTCGGGGATTACGCTCGTCCACTTAAGGACACATCGCGCATCTGCGACCCCTCATTTCGTTAATTAAAAATTCCCAATACTATCTCAAAACACACTCCTCGAGACGAGGGTTACCCTGCAGTAGACGGCGTGTAAAACGGACATCCGTAGCAGAAAATACGGGCTTCCGAACCCTGAGGGCAAAGCCCCTTGGGCCGGACCGGCCTCAACTAGCCGGTCCGGCCGTTCTGGCCCGGGCCGCGGTCTAGCCGCTGGCCAGCGGACCACGCACCGACCGGACCTCGTGGCCGGTCGCTTGGTCCATGCGAAGGTCCACGTCGCGCGGGTCTTATCCCCGCGCTGGGGTCGCGCGCCGCGACCGCGGTCCACCCTCGCCGCGGGTGTGCGCCGCCTGCCGCCCGAGGCGCTCACCGCCGCTGCGCCTGAAGCCCCAGCCACCACTGCGCCGATCCACATCCGCCTCCACCGTGCCGCGCTATTCCGAGCCTCCACGCCACCCTGGGAGCTGCCGCCGCCGCCACCTGAGCCTGCCGGACCGCCGGAACCCGCCGGAAACACCCAGGACCTCCCGATTTTCCCGCACTCTTCGGCGAACTACCCCGAACTCATCCGACCTCAGATTTTGATTCTGAAACATGCGTCCGAAAGATAAAAATGTATAATACACATTCATGGGATTTGATCGAAGTTTTGACAAATAATCGACAGTGAAAATCAAGATCAAAGTAGGTACGGGAATAGAAAACGCAAACGACAAAACCTACCTTGTGGGGCTTCGCCCGAAGCTTCGCGACGATCCGTCGGAACCACCGCACCTCGCCGGAGTCACCTCGCCAGACTGCCTCGCCGGAGATGGAGGAGGAGAGGGAGAAGAGGGGATGCCAGGGGGAAGGGGAAGGAGAGGGGTGGGGTTTAAATAAATTAATTAAAGATTTAATTAATATAAAACCCCCGAAAAGACTCGCATCCGAAACTCCCGACGAGGTCAATGTTAAGCCTCCCCTAGGGTAAACACCACCTCCCGAGCACAACAGAGGTCTCAGAATTTATATCCGAGACCCCGTTCAAAAGTTATAAAATTTAACGTCTGAAGCCGCTAAATTACGAAAACGCCCCTGGGGCCATTTTTCATAAATGGCCCGCGCCCGTGAAACTTATACCCCTCCTAGGGTAAACGGAACATTTCGAACTCAACGGTGCCCTCTGTTTTCCAATCTGAACCACCGTTCAAAATATTCTAGCGTTTTTCTATTAAACGAATTAATTAATTAATTAATTATTCCGCTTAACGTTCCAGAAGCGGGCAAGGGGTCCAAACATCCCGCGCTGAAAGGTTTTATGTCGTTCCTAGGGTAAACACCCCATTACGGACGCATCCGTACACTCAGATCTCTGATCCGGAACTCCGTTTAGGAGTTATCTCATATTTTTAGCGTTTCCAGTGTGAATGCACTGAAAATTTAAGTCTGGCCACTCCGGGGCTCGGAATCGCACGCCGTCTGAAGGAACTGCTCTGGAATATTATCAATAATATTCCAAAGTCTTTCTCAGCAAAAACCGGGTTCTTACATCATTCCCTCCATCATGATTTTCGTCCTCAAAAAGAAAAACTAGGGAGCAACACAGGGTACTAAGCCCACTCCTGGCTTTCCCATACCCAGGAGAACACACGCACAGCTCTGCGTCACTGTACACAGACCAATGGATTTATCCGTTCGCGCAAGGTCGGCCCTTGCCGATGTCGTGCACCCACTCCAGACTTTGGGGTTAGGGCAAGGCGGTAGGGTACCTCGCCATCCCTTTGCACGGTCTCGCACGGCCCGAAGGCCCTCGGGGGTAGCTCACCTCCCCGGTCAAACCTCTACATCGCGAGCCGCGACTGGAATCACCGCCCGCACCTGAAACAAGGCCCGGTGATTCCCTCCTTCAGAATATCCATATGGTGAAACACCCAAGGATATCTGGTCACACAAGATTCCACAGTCGATGTCTCTCATCCAAAACTCTCTTACACGCTCGGAAGCAAAGGAGTCAATACCATCAACTAAAGGAAAAGGTATCGCGCCTTTTTCCTTACCAACTCAGGGTCACACCCGATGCCCTGCGTCACCCTGGTAACACCTCAAACAAAGAGCAGGGAGGAAAGGAGTTCACACACAGAGTCTAAAAATTCTACTACAAGAAGTAGAAGATTCTCAAGGGGTACCTCTCACCATCCCATGCTCTGCAGGATCGTAGACATCCAAAGCTCACGGTTGTCCGTGGTCCCAACGGTCAGCTCCCGGAGCCTGATGTGGACCGCCTAGTGGTGATGGGAAGATCTCGTAAAGGCGTCCCCCACCACAAGCTCCTCCTGCTCCTCTACTAGCACCACCTCTCTGAGTACTACTCTGATCACAGCGGTGCCTCCGTCGTGGTGGTGCACCTGCTGCCTGCCCGAAGCTCTCAGCAACTCGGGTTGGGCAGTCTCGTGCCAAGTGACCTCGCCCGTCACAAGCACAGCACCAGCGCTCTCTGGGCCGCCCTGGTGCCCTCCGGCGCCACTGTGGTATACGACCATGGACCGGGATCCACTCACGGAAGGGAATCCTCAGCTGAGGCCCTTCGCCTTTTCGCCACAGTGGTATACGACCACGTCTCCGAAACCGGCAGTGGGAAGGCCACATGCATGCTAGCTACGACAGACGTCCCGACTCCATCGCGCCCACTGCCAATACCAACCGCAAAACATGACATGAAGCCCTCTGTCACTAGTGCCTGCTCAAGCACCCTGACATACGTGCAAATGCCCAAGGGTACTATGACATCACGAATCTCTCGGCGGAGACCCTGCTCAAACTTCCGCACTCGGAAGTTATCGTCATGGACCAAGTCCAGGTAAAAGCGTGCACGGTCTGCAAAACTAGCCGCGTACTCAGCCACCGTCATCCCTCCTTGCTGAAACTGCAGTAGCTCCTGAATCCAAACGGAGTGAAAGCAGGAGGGGAAAAACTCCTCACGGAGAAACAAATGAAAGTCATCCAACGAAAGTGACGACTCGTCAAGAAGCTGAGTCACTAGACTCCACCAATGCCAAGTCGATCCACGGAAAAAGGCTGGCTGCAAAAGCCACTCTCTGATCTGTCGGAGTCTGCACAAGCCTGAAAATGAGAACCACTATCTCGAGCCAAATCTCTGCTGCCTGAGGGTCTGGCTCACCACTGAACCTCAGCGGTATCTTCCGCTGGAACTCACGGAGCGCGCTCAACCTACACTCAAACTCAGCCTGCTCTACTGAAACTACATGCTGCTCAACAGGTGGGGGTGCTGCTACCGGACCACCCGGAGAAAGGGGCTAGCATTATGGGTCCCGGACTGTGGCCTCGTAGCTCATAGGGTCGTCGTCACGAACCAAAGCCGGTACCCTAGCTGGCTGTCCTCGTGGAGACATCCTGAAAATTATCAAGGAGTGTCGTGGTCAGATGAGCATATATTTATATACCAAAAACAATAACGATGGGGAGCTGACTCAAGAAGAACAGTCAAGAATAAATCCTATGGGATGCACAATCTAATTTTCCCTGCAATAAGTGTCTCAGCATGCTGAGTCGACAAGCGGGTTATCAAGGTCCTGGTGAATGGATACATCGGTCGCCGCACCATCACTGGTCTCCCTGGCCTGAGAGCCGCTTTCAAGACACATCCACACTGTTGCCCTATATCCCAACCAATTCCTCTTTTAGGGATGTCCACACAACGTCCCAAGGAACGAACCACCTCTGATACCACTTTGTCACGACCCGACCCTACCCGGGCTCGAGCCGCAACTACCCCAAGCCCGCCTCCATAGGCCAGGGGCTAGCGACCAGTGCCGAAGGTACAATAACTCAGGGAGGCCTTTGCCTAAGCACTTGTACACACACACGCAGCAAACTCAATGCAACAGTGCAGAGTAAAAGTAAAGACAAGTAAAGAAAAGGAATGGGTAACTGATATATAAATACCACAAAGTGCATCGACCTCTACAAGTACAAAGTACAAACAGAAAAGAAAAGGGAAAAAACACGTGCCCAACTAGAAAGTGCCACAACCCGGCAACAGGTAAAAAAAGAAACTACTGATGGGTCTCCCACCTGGAACCCGACCATGACCACTGCACGCGGTCCTAGCTCCCAAGCTCCTACGCTCCACTGAAGTCACGCTCCACCTGTCTGTCGTCTGCAAGGGCACACCAAGTGCGAGCAAAGCCCAAGTAGGGGTGAGTATAAAAATACTCAGAAGGATACCCTGAAGGCTCGAGGGATCAACAAAAGGAGGTACCGAAGGGTGAGCAGTAGAGTGAACAGAAAAGTAAAGGAGTACAAAAGAGAGTTCAATAAAGAGTCCAGCTCAACCCAACAAGAGGAAAGAAGGTAGAATCATCCAGACACAAGGAGCCGGAAATGGGGAGAAGATGAACTTCTCGTCGAGTCTTCGCTACCTATAGTAGGAGAGTAGACTCATCCAACCATGAGAAGCTAGACACGGAAAGCACATGGCATACCCCGCGCGTCTTCGCCTCTCTTGGAAGGAGAGTAGCCAAACCCAAGAAGTGTGTGCCGGAAACAAGGTATATAAATATGTATGCTCTGTCAAGAAGCCCGAACAAACTCATAAGGGGATATCTGTCCCATAGCTCAGCCCAAGAAAGAGTATCCAACAGTCCTAGAAGTAAACTCCATCGATGGTCAGCATCCCACACATCTGCCTCAAACCGCAAGCCAAGGGGCTCAATCACCACACCTCGACACTATCCGCTTTGGGTGGCACTGACTCGCCCGCACGGTTTTAGGTCACGTCACAAGGACGCGTCTCGGTGGGGGAAAGCGCTCCTCGTACTTGAGAGTTCTGGGGGAACGTCAACCACAACTCGTCACTGCCCCGCAATCGAGAAATCTTCTCAAAGTCGACAGGCGACCCCCTGCCCAGCCCTGCTGGAGGATCCCTAGAAGTCAACAGGTTCCCACTACAGGGAGACTCGGAAAGTCGACGGGTGCCTCACTGCCCAGTCCCGTAACAGGGTAATCCACTGGAGGGCGACCCGGCTAAAGTCAGCGAAGGGACCACTGCTTAGCCCAGCTGGAGGTAACCCGACATCGGGGACCACTGCCCAGCCCAACTGGAGGTAAGCCCGGCATCGGGGAACACTGCCCTGCCCAGCTGGAGGTAAGCCCGGCATCGGGGACCACTGCCCAACCCAACTGGAGGTAAGCCCAGCATCGGGGACCACTGCCCAGCCCAGCTGGAGGTAAGCCCAGAACTGCTTTGGCCATCCCTGCTGGATGGTACTGCTCGGTAAACACCGCTGTACTGGCCATCCCTGCTGGATGGTAACCCACTGGCGAGCCCCGCTCGAAACCACCTCAGCTATGCTGGAAATAACCTCAGCCCTACTGGAACAACCTCATCCCTGCTGGAACAACCTCAGCCCTGCTGGAACAACCTCAGCCATGCTGGAACAACCTCATCCCTACTGGAACAACCTCCTGGGTAGAGGATCGGTGCCCGCATAAAGTGTTGGTTACACCGAAACCACATGCTCTACCAGTGAACACACAGCAACGGGGGAAACTCCCCGGGCCTCACAAGGAGATCCCTCTCCAATCCGCTGAGTCACTGTCGAAGCGGACCGAGACATCTCATCCACGAAAGTGGGGAAAACACCCACGGTGCACGGACACCCGTAGTCGCAGACAGTGTCGCAGTCCGATGAAAGGGCATAGTACTGAAACCCCTCACAACCAAAGAAGCAGAGGAACCAAACCCTCTCTGCCGGCCAAACCATCGAGCACAAGACCAGGGGGAGACCGCTCAACCCTGCTGGTCAGACAAAAGAGCACCCGGCCAGGGGAAACACCACCCTGCTGGTCAAACAAACGAGCGCAGACCCAGGGGAAAACTCCTCCCTATTGGCCAAACAAACGAGCACAAAGCCAGGGGAACACTCCACCCTGCTGGTCAAACAAACCAGCACAGAGGGACCCTCTACATCGCGAGAGGTCAAAGTACGCAAAGCTGATCACAGCACGCACGTGGGGCCCACACGACGTGTGGCCCCAAGTCAACCCCAATAAAGCACACAAACGTCTCAGGTACAAACCACACATACCTCCAAGCACTCCCGTATACTCCCAAATTATACCTCGTCTCCATCCCAAGGGCTATTGTGCACACGGTGCCCAACGTCACCGCGAAGGCGTGACGTAACAACTCCACCTCAAGGCCCATGCATGACCAGCCACATCTCATGAACCATTTATATCACTCTCCCAAGAATGCGCGATCACACACCAAGGGTCCACTACAAACATGGTAGGACGAACCGCCATCGGAGCACCTTCCATTTCCACATGATCGCACAAGATGCTCCGCACAACCAAACAGGTCGCATCGTTGTGATCCTCGCGGAAAAACACACGAGATCGACTACTTACTCGCCTCCAACAGATATCTAACGAAAAAGTCACCAACACCGCCTCACGCCCGAACAACGTCCCATGATCCTGAGCCTCGGCCCCAAAAACCATCGGGCGCATCGCACCATTGCGATCCCCTCGGGAAAACAGGTCAAAAGCACTACTCAATTGAGTGCAACGGATATCCGGAGAAAACGATGCATCCCGGCGCACCAGACACGAGTGGTGCCATGTGGTACCCGCAACCCGGTCCCAAAACTCCATGAACAGATCTCATCGTTGCGATCCTCAAGAAAAATCACACAAGATGGACTACTCACTCGTCCAAAACGGTCACCCGGTGATAAAACTGGAAATCACCGTCAACTCCCAATACGGACCTCGTGGGCCCCGCACCATCGTGCCGAATTAGGGCGGGCGGATTGTACAACTGCAATCCCCTCGGAAAAACATCCAAAAATGACTGCTCGCACGCCCCGAACGGACGTCTGGTGAAAAATTCGTGAAACGCCGCACGCAGCTCAAATGACGGCTGTGGGGCCCGCGCCTCAACTCCGGCCTCAATGCCTGAAACTGCCCTGGAAACCTCCGCCTCAGTTCCAGGGCCCCAATGCCGCTGACGGTGCTCAAAACAGACGTCGGACGCGTCCGCTCCGTCCAAAACAAGAATCTCGGGGATTACGCTCGTCCACTTAAGGACACGTCGCGCCTCCGCGACCCCTCATTTCGGTAATTAAAAATTCTCAAAACTATCTCAAAACATACTCCTCGAGACGAGGGTTACCCTACCCCAGACGGCGTATAAAACGGACGTCCGTAGCAGAAAATACGGGCATCTGAACCCTGAGGGCAGAGCCCCTTGGGCCGGACCGGCCTAAACCGGCCGGTCCGGCCATTCTGGCCTGGGCCGCGGTCCAGCCGCTGGCCAGCGGACCGCGCGCCGACTGGCCCTCGTGGCCGGTCGCTTGGTCTACGCGAAGGCCCGCGTCGCGCGGGTCTTGTCCCCGCACTGGGGTCGCGCGCCGCGGCCACGGTCCACCCTCGCCGCGGGTGTGCGCCGCCTGCCGCCCGAGGCGCTCACCACCGCTGCGCCTGAAGCCTCAGCCACCGCCACACCGATCCGAAGCCGCCTCCTCTGTTCCGCGCTAGGCCGAGCCGCCGCGCCACCCTAGGAGCTTCCGCCGCCGCCGCCTGAGCCTGCCGGACCGCCGGAACCCGCCAGAAACACCAAGGACCTCCCGATTTTCCCGCAATCTTCGGCGAACTACCCCGAACTCATCTGACCTCGGATTTTGATTCCAAAACATGCGTTGGAAATATAAAAATGTATACTACGCATTCATGGGCTCTGATAAAAGTTTTTACAAATAATAGATAGTGAAAATCGAGATCAAAGTAGGTACGAGAATAGAAAACGCAAACGACAAAACCTACCTCGTGGGGCTTCGCCCGAAGCTTCGCGACGATCCGCCGACATCACCTCACCTCACCGGAGTCGCCTCTCCAGACTGCCTCATCAGAGATGGAGGAGGAGAGGGATAGGAGGGGCTGCCATGGGGAAGGGGAAGGAGAGGGGTGGGGTTTAAATAAATTAATTAAATATTTAATTAATTTAAAACCCCCGAAAAGACCCGCATCCGAAACTCCCGACGGGGTTAAGGTTAAGCCTCCGCTAGGGTAAACACCACCTCCCGAGCACAACGGAGGTCTCTGAATTTTAATCCGGGACCCCGTTCAAATGTTATAAAATTTAACGTCCGAAGCCGCTAAATTATGAAAACACCCCTGGGGCCATTTTTCATAAACGGCGCACGCCCGTGAAACTTATACCCCTCCTAGGGTAAACGGCACATTCTGAACTCAATAGTGCCCTCGGTTTTCCAATCTGAGCCACCGTTTAAAAGATGCTAGTGTTTCGCCATTAAACGAATTAATTAACTAATTAATTAATCCGCTTAACATTACAAAAGCGGGCGAGGGGTCCAAACATCCCGCGCCGACAAGTTTTATGTCGTTCCTAGGGTAAACACCCCATTCCGGAACCATCTGTACACTCGGATCTCTGATCCGGAACTCCGTTTAGGAGTTATCTCATATTTTTAGCGTTTCCAGTGTGAACGCGCTGAAAATTTAATTCCGGCCACTCCGGGGCTCGGAATCACACGCCGTCTGAAGGCATTGCTCTGGAATATTATCAAGAATATTCCAAAGTCTTTCTCAGCAAAAACCATGTTCTTACATCATTACCTCCTTCAAGATTTTCGTCCTCAAAAAGCTAAACTAGGGAGCAACACAGGGTACTAAGCCCACTCATGGCTTTCCCATACCCAGGAGAACCCACACACAGCTCTGCGTCACCGCACACGGACCAAAGGATTTATCCGTTCGCGCAAGGTCGGCCCTTGCCGATGTCGTGCACCCACTCCAGACTTTGGGGTTAGGGCAAGGCGGTAGGGTACCTCGCCATCCCTTTGCACTGTCTCACACGGCCCGAAGGCCCTCGGGGGTAGATCACCTCCCCGGTCAAACCTCTACATCACAAGCCGCGACTGGAATCATCGCTCGAACCTGAAACAAGGCCCGATGATTCCCTCCTTCAGAATATCCATATGGTGAAACACCCAAGGATATCTGGTCACGCAAGATTCCACAATCGATGTCTCTCAACCAAAACTCTCTTACATGCTCGGAAGCGAAGGAGTCAACACCATCAACTAAAGGAAAAGGTCTCGCGCCTTTTTCCTTACCAACTCAGGGTCACACCCCGACGCCCTGCGTCACCCTGGTAACACCTCAAACAAAGAGCAGTGAGGAAAGGAGTTCACACACAGAGTCTAACAATTCTACTAAAAGAAGTAGAAGAGTCTCAAGGGGTACCTCTCACCATCCCATGCTCTGCAGGAAAGTAGACATCCAAATCTCACGGTTGTCCGTGGTCCCAACTGTCAGCTCCCAGAGCCTGACATGGACCGCCTAGTGGTGATGGGAAGATCTCGTAAAGTCGTCCCCAACCACCAGCTCCTCCCGCTCCTCTGCTAGAACCACCTCTCTAGGTACTACTCCGATCATGGCGGTGCCTCCGTTATGGTGGTGCACCTGCTGCCTGCCCGAAGCTCTCAGCAACTCGGGTTGGACAGTCTCGTGCCAAGTGACCTCGCCCGTCACAAGCACAACACAGGCGCTCTCTGGCCCTCCCTGGTGCCCTCTAGAACCACTGTGGTATACGACCACAGCCCGGGATCCACTCACGGAAGGGCATCCTCGGCTGAGGCCCTGCGCCTTTTCGCCACAGTGTTATACGACCACATCTCCGAAACCGGCAGTGGGAAGCCCACCTGCATCGAGGAACTGTCCTCCGGTGCCTGCTAGCTACAACAGACATCCCAGCTCCATCGCACCCACTGCCAATACCAACCGAAAAACATGACAGGAAGCCCTCTGTCACTAGCGCCTGCTCTATCACCCTGACATACGTGGAAATCCCCAAGGGTACTATGACAACACGAATCTCTCGGCGGAGACCCTGCTCAAACTTCCGCGCTCGGAAGTTTTCGTCATGGACCAAGTCCGGGTAAAAGCGTGCACGGTCTACAAAACTAGCCGCGTACTCGGCCACCGTAATCCCTCCCTGCTGAAACTGCAGTAGCTCCTGAATCTGAACGGAGCGCAAGCAGGAGGGTAAAAACTCCTCACGGAGCAACAACTGAAAGTCGTCCAACGAAAGTGACGACTCGTCAAGAAGCTGAGTCACCAGACTCCACCAACGCCAAGCCGATCCACGGAAAAAGGCTGGCTGCCAAAGCCACTCTCTGATCTGTCGGCGTCTGCACAAGCCTGAAAAGGCGAACCACTGTCTCGAGCCAAACATCTGCTGCCTGAGGGTCTGGCTCACCACTGAACCTCAGCGGTATCTGCCTCTGGAACTCATAGAGCGCGCTCAACTTGCGCTCAAACTCAACCTACTCTGCTGAAACTGCCTGCTGCTCAACAGGTGGGGGTGCTGCTACCGGCCCACCTGGAGAAAGGGGCTAGCATGATGGGTCCTGGATTGTGGCCTCGTAGCTCATAGGGTCGTCGTCACGAACCAAAGCCGGTACCCTGGCTGGCTGTCCTCGTGGAGACATCCTGAAAATTATCAAGGAGTTCCGCGGTCAGATGAGCATATATGTATATACCAAAAACAACAACGATGGGGAGCTGAATCAAGAAGGACAGTAAAGAATCAATCCTATGTGATGCACAATCCAATTTTCCCTGCAACATGTGTATCAGCATGCCGAGTCGACAAGCGAGTTATCAAGGTCCCGGTGAATGGATACATCGGCCGCCACACCATCCCTGGACTCCCTGGACTGAGAGCCGCTCTCAATACACATCCACACTGTTGCCCTATATCCCAACCAATTCCTCTTTTAGGGATGTCCGCACAACGTCCCAAGGAACGAACCACCTCTGATACCACTTTGTCACGACTCGACCCTACCCGGGCTCGAGCCGCAACTATCCCAAGCCCGCCTCCATAGGCCAGGGGCTGGCGACCAGTGCCGAAGGAACAATAACTCGGGGAGGCCTTTGCCTAAGCACCTGTACACACACACGCATAAAACTCAATGCAACAGTGCAGAGTAAAAGTAAAGACAAGAAAAGAAAGGAAAGGGAAACTGCTATATAAATACCAAAAAGTGAATCGACCTCTACAAGTACAAAGTACAAACAGAAAAGAAAAGGGAAAAAACATGTGCCCAACCAGAAAGTTCCACAACCCGGCAATAGGTAAACAAAAGAAACTGCTGATGGGTCTCCCACCTGGAACCCGGCCATGACCACCGCACGCGGTCCAAGCTCCCAAGCTCCAACGCTCCACTGAAGTCACGCTCCACCTGTCCGACGTCTGCAAAGGCACACCAAGTGCGGGCAAAGCCCAATAAGGGGTGAGTATAAAAATACTCAGTAGGATACCCCGAAGGCTCGAGGGAGCAACAAAAGGAGGTACCGAAGGGTGAGCAGTAGAGCGAACAGAAATGTAAAGGAGTACACCAGAGAGTTCAGTAAAGAGTCCAGCTCAACCCAACAAGAGGAAAGAAGGTAGAATCATCCAGACACAAGGAGCTGGAAACGGGGAGAAGATGAACTTCTCGTCGAGTCTTCGCTACCTATAGTAGGAGAGTAGACTCGTCCAACCATGAGAAGCTAGACACGGAAAGCACGTGGAATACCCCGTGCGTATTCGACTCTCCTGGAAGGTGATTAGCCAAACACAAGAAGTGGGTGCCGGAAACAAGGTATATACATATGTATGCTCTGTCAAGAAGCCTGAACAAACTCGTAAGGGGATCTCCGTCCCATAGCTCAGCCCAAGAAAGAGTAGCCAACAGTCCCAGAAGTAAACTCCATCGATTCTCATCATCCCACACGTCTGCCCCAAACCGCAAGCCAAGGGGCTCAATCACCACACCTCGACACTATCCGCTTTGGGCGGCACTGACTCACCCGCACGGTTTTAGGTCGCGTCACAAGGACGCGTCTCGGTGGGGGAAAGAGCTCCTCGTACTTGAGAGTTTTGGGGGAACGTTAACCACAACTCGTCACTGCCCCGCAATCGAGAAATCTGCTCAAAGTAGACAGGCGACCCCCTGCCCAGCCCCGCTGGAGGATCCCTGGAAGTCAACAGGTTCCCACTACAGGGAGACCCGGAAAGTCGACGGGTGCCTCACTGCCCAGTCCCGTAACAGGGTAATCCACTGGAGGGCGACCCGGCTAATTTCGGCGATGGGACCACTGCCCAGCCCTGCTGGAGGTTACCCGGCATCGGGGACCACTACCCAGCCCCGCTGGAGGTAAGCCCGGCATCGGGGACCACTGCCCAACCCAGCTGGAGGTAAGCCCGGCATCGGGGACCACTGCCCAGCCCAGCTGGAGGTATGCCCGACATCGGGGACCACTGCCCAGCCCAGCTGGAGGTAAGCCCGGAACTGCTCTGGCCATCCCTGCTGGATGGTACTGCTCGGTAAACGCCGTTGTACTGGCCATCCCTGCTGGATGGTAACCCACTGGCGAGCCCCACTCGAAACCACCTCATCTATGCTGGAAACAACCTCAGCCCTGCTGGAACAACCTCAGCCCTGCTGGAACAACCTCAGCCCTACTGGAACAACCTCAGACCTGCTGGAACAACCTCAGCCCTACTGAAACAACTTCCTGGGTAGAGGATCGGTGCCCGTGGAAAGTGTTGGTTACACCGAAACCACAATCTCTACCAGGGAACACGGAGCAATAGGGGAAACTCCCCAGGCCTCACAAGGCGATCCCACTCCAATCCGCTGAGTCACTATCGAAGAGGACCGAGACATCTCATCCCAGAAAGTGGGGAAAACACCCACGGTGCACGGACACCCATAGTCGCAGACGGTGTCGCAGTCCGGTGAAAGGGCACAGTACTGAAACCCCTCACAACCAAAGAAGCAGAGGAACCAAACCATCTCTGCCGGCCAAACCATCGAGCACAAGACCAGGGGGAGACCGCTCAACCCTACTGGTCAGACAAAAGAGCACCCGGCCAGGGGAAACTCCACCCTACTGGTCAAACAAACGAGCGCAGAGCCAGGGGAAAACTCCTCCCTACTGGCCAAACAAATGAGCACAAAGCCAGGGGAACACTCTACCCTGCTGGTCAAACAAACGAGCGTAGAGGGACCCTCTACATCGCGAGAGGTCAAAGTACGCAAAGCAGATCACGGCACGCACGTGGGGCCCACACGACGTGTGGCCCCAAGTCAACCCCAACCAAGTGCACGAACGTCTCAGTTACAAACCACACGTACCTCCAAGTGCTCCTGTATACTCCCAGAGTAAACCTCGTCTCCAGCCCAAGGGCTATTGTGCACATGGCACCCAACGTCACCGCGAAGGCGTGACGTAACAACTCCACCTCAAGGCCCACGCACGGCCAGCCACATCTCATGAACCATTTATACCACTCTCCCAAGAATGCGCGATCACACGCCAAGGGTCCACTACAAACATGGTAGGACGAACCGCCATCGGGGCACCTTCCATTTCCACAAGATCGCGCAAGAGGCTCCGCACAACCAAACGGGTCGCATCGTTGTGATCCTCGCGGAAATACACACGAGATCGACTACTTACTCGCCTCCAACGGATATCCGACAAAAAATTCATCAACACCGCCTCACGCCCGAACGACGTCCCGTGATCCCGAGCCTCGTCCCCGAAAACCATCGGGTGCATCGCACCTTTGCGATTCCCTCGGGAAAACACTTCAAAAGCACTACTCACTTGAGTGTAATGGATATCCGGAGAAAAAGATGCATCCCGGCGCACCGCACACGAGCGGTGCCACGTGGGACCCGCAACCCGGTCCCGAAACACCATGAACGGATCGCTCCGTTGCGATCCTCTCGAAAAAGCACCCAAGATGGACTACTCACTCGTCCAAAACGGTCACCCGGTGATAAAACTGGAAATCACCGTAAACTCCCGAAACGACCCTCATGGGCCCCCACACCATCGTGCCGAATTAGGGCAGGCGGATTGTACCACTACAATCCCCTCGGAAAAACATCCAAAAATGACTGCTCACACGCCCCAAACAGACGCCCGGTGAAAAAGTCGTGAAACGCCGCACGCAGCTCAAAAGACGGCCGTGGGACCCGCACCTCAACTCCGGCCTCAACGCCTGAAACCACCCTGGAAACCTCCGACTCAGTTCCAGGGCCCCAACGCCGCAGACGGCGCTCAAAACGGACGTCGGACGCATCCGCGCCGTCCAAAACAAGAATCTCGGGGATTACGCTCGTCCACTTAAGGACACGTCGCGCCTCCGCGACCCCTCATTTCTGTAATTAAAAATTCCCGAAACTATATCAAAACACACTCCTCGAGACGAGGGTTACCCTTCCACAGACGGCGTGTAAAACGGACGTCCGTAGAAGAAAATACGGGCGTCCGAACCCTGAGGGCAGAGCCCCTTGGGCCGGACCGGCCTAAACCGGCCGGTCCGGCCGTTCTGGCCCGGGCCGCGGTCCAGCCGCTGGCTAGCGGACCATGCGCCGACCGGCCCTCATGGCCGGTCGCTTGGCCTGCATGAAGTCCCGCGTCGCGCGGGTCTTGTCCCCACGCTTGGGTCGTGCGCCGCGACCGCGGTCCACCCTCGCCGCGGGTGTGCGCCGCCTGCCGCCCGAGTTGCACACCGCCGCTGCGCCTGAAGCCCCACCCACCGCCGCGCCGATCCGCAGCCGCCTACACCGTGCCACGCTAGGCCGAGCCGCCACGCCACCCTGGGAGCTGCCGCCGCCGCAGCCTGAGCCTGCCGGACCGCCGGAACCCGCCGGAAACACCCAGGACCTCCCGATTTTCCCACAATCTTCGGTGAACTACCCCGAACTCATCTGACCTCATATTTTGATTCCGAAACATGCGTTGGAAAGATAAAAATGTATACTACGCATTCATGGGATCTGATCTAAGTTTTGACAAATAATAGACAGTGCGAATCGGGATCAAAGTAGGTACGGGAATAGAAAACGCAAACGACAAAACCTACCTCATGGGACTTCGCCCGAAGCTCCGCGACGATCCGCCGACACCACCGCACCTCACCGGAGTCGCCTCGCCGGACTGCCTCGCCAGAGATGGAGGAGGAGAGGGAGAGGAGGGGCTGCCAGGGGGAAGGGGAAGAAGAGCGGTGGGGTTTAAATAAATTAATTAAAGATTTAATTAATTTAAAACCCCCGAAAAGACCCGCATCCGAAACTCCCGACGGGGTCAAGGTTAAGCCCCCCCTAGGGTAAACACCACCTCCCGAGCACAACGACGGTCTCTGAATTTTAATCTGAGACCCCGTTCAAATGTTATAAAATTTAACGTCTGAAGCCGCTAAATTACGAAAACGCCCCTGGGTCCATTTTTCATAAACGGCCCACGCCCGTGAAACTTATACCCCTCCTAGGGTAAACGGCACATTCTGAACTCAAAGGTGCCCTCAGTTTTCCAATTCGAGCCACCGTTTAAAATATGCTATCGTTTCGCCATTAAACGAATTAATTAATTAATTAATTAATCCGCTTAACGTTCCAGAAGCGGGCGAGGGGTCCAAACATCCTGCACCGACAAGTTTTATGTCGTTCCTAGGGTATTCACCCCATTCCGGACCCATTCGTACACTCGGATCTCTGATCGGGAACTCTATTTTGGATTTACCTCATATTTTTAGCGTTTCCAGTATGAACGCACTAAAAATTTAATTCCGGCCACTCTGGGGCTCGGAATCGCACGCCGTCTGAAGGTACTGCTCTCGAATATTATCAAGAATATTCCAAATTCTTTCTCAGCAAAAACTAGGTTCTTACATCATTCCCTCCTTCAAGATTTTCGTCCTCGAAAAGCAAAACTAGGGAGCAACACATGGTACTAAGCCCACTCCTGGCTTTCCCATACCCAGGAGAACCCACGCACAGCTCTGCGTCACCGCACACGGACCAAAGGATTTATCTGTTCACGCAAGGTCGGCCCTTGCCGATGTCGTGCACCCACTCCAGACTTTGGGGTTAGGGAAAGGCGGTAGGGTACCTCGCCATCCCTTTACACTGTCTCGCACGGCCTGAAGGCCCTCGGGGGTAGCTCACCTCCCCAGTCAAACCTCTACGTCGCGAGCCGCGACTGGAATCATCGCCCGCACCTGAAACAAGGCCCGAAAATTCCCTCCTTCAGAATATCCATATGGTGAAACACCCAAGGATATCTGGTCACGCAAGATTCCACAGTCGATGTCTCTCAACCAAAACTCTCAAACACGCTCGGAAGGGAAGGAGTCAACACCATCAACTAAAGGAAAAGGTCTCGCGCCTTTTTCCTTACCAACTCAGGGTCACACCCGACGCCCTGCGTCACCCTGGTAACACCTCAAACAAAGAGCAGGGAGGAAAAGAGTTCACACACAGAGTCTAACAATTCTACTACAAGAAGTAGAATAGTCTCAAGGGGCACCTCTCACCATCCCATGCTCTGCAGGATCGTAGACCTCCAAAGCTCACGGTTGTCCATGTTCCCAACTGTCAGCTCCCAGAGCCTGACGTGGACCGCCTAGTGGTGATGGGAAGATCTCGTAAAGTCGTCCCCCACCACCAGATCCTCCCGCTCCTCTGCTAGCACCACCTCTCTGGGTACTACTCCGATCACAGCGGTGCCTCCGTCGTGGTGGTGCACCTGCTGCCTGCCCGAAGCTCTCAGCAACTCGGGTTGGGCAGTCTCGTGCCAAGTGACCTTGCCCGTCACAAGCACAGCACCAGCCCTCTCTGGGCCGCCCTGGTGCCCTCCGGCACCACTGTGGTATACGACCACGGCCCGGGATCCACTCACGGAAGGGAATCCTCGGCTGAGGCCCTGCGCCTTTTCGCCACAGTGGTATACGACCACGTCTCCAAAACCGGCAGTGGGAAGGCCACCTACATCGAGGAACTGTCCTCCAGTGCCTGCTAGCTACAGCAGACATCCCGGCTCCATCGCACCCACTGCCAATACCAACCGCAAAACATGACAGGAAGCCCTCTGTCACTAGCGCCTGCTCTAGCACCCTGACATACGTGGAAATGCCCAAGGGTACTATGACAACACGAATCTCTCGGCGGAGACCCTGCTCAAACTTCCGCGCTCGGAAGTTGTCTTTATGGACCAAGTCCGGGTAAAAGCGTGCACGGTCTGCAAAACTAGCCTCTTACTCGGCCACCGTAATCCCTCCCTGCTGAAACTGCAGTAGCTCCTGAATCCGAACGGAGCGCAATCAGGAGGGAAAAAACTCCTCACGGAGCAACAACTGAAAGTCGTCCAACGAAAGTGACGACTCGTCAAGAAGTTGAGTCACCAGACTCCACCAACGCCAAGCTGATCCACAGAAAAAGGCTGGCTGCCAAAGCCACTCTCTGATCTGTCGGCGTCTGCACAAGCCTAAAAAGGAGAACCACTGTCTCGAGCCAAACCTCTGCTGCCTGAGGGTCTGGCTCACCACTGAACCTCAGCGGTATCTACCGCTGGAACTCACAGAGCGCGCTCAACCTGCACTCAAACTCAGCCAGCTCTTCTGAAACTGCCTGCTGCTCAACAGGTGGGGGTGCTGCTACCGGCCCACCGGGAGAAAAGGGCTAGGATGATGGGTCCTGGACTGTGGCCTCGTAGCTCATAGGGTCGTCATCACGAACCAAAGCCGGTACCCTGGCTGGCTGTCCTCGTGGAGACATCCTAAAAATTATCAAGGAGTGTCGTGGTCAGATGAGCATATATGTATATACCAAAAACAACAACGATGGGGAGATGACTCAAGAAGGAGAGTCAAGAATGAATCCTATGTGATGCACAATCCAATTTTCCCTGCAACAAGTGTCTCAGCATGCCGAGTCGACAAGCGGGTTATCAAGGTCCTGGTGAATGGATACATCGGCCGCTGCACCATCACTGGACTCCCTGGCCTGAGAGCCACTCTCAAGACACATCCACACTGTTGCCCTATATCCCAACCAATTCCTCTTTTAGGGATGTCTGCACAATGTCCCAAGGAACGAACCACCTCTGATACCACTTTGTCACGACACGACCCTACCCAGGCTCGAGCCGCAACTACCCCAAGCCCGCCTCCATAGGCCAGGGGCTGGCGACCAATGCCGAAGGCACAATAACTCGGGGAGGCCTTTGCCTAAGCACCTGTACACACACACGTAGCAAACTCAATACAACAGTGCAGAGTAAAAGTAAAGACAAGCAAAGAAAAGGAAAGGGAAACTGCTATATAAATACCACAAAGTGCATCGACCTCTACAAGTACAAAGTACAAACAGAAAAGAAAAGGGAAAAAACACGTGCCCAACCAGAAAGTGCCACAACCCGGCAACAGGTAAACAAAAGAAACGGCTGATGGGTCTCCCACCAGGAACCCGGCCACGACCACCGCACGCGGTCCAAGCTCCCAAGCTCCTACACTCCACTGAAGTCACGCTCCACCTGTCCATCGTCTGCAAGGTCACACCAAGTGCGGGTAAAGCCCAAACAGGAGTGAGTATAAAAATACTCAGTAGGATACCCCGAAGTCTCGAGGGAGCAACAAAAGGAGGTACCGAAGGGTGAGTAGTAGAGCGAACAGAAAAGTAAAGGAGTACAACAGAGAGTGCAGTAAAGAGTCCAGATCAACCCAACAAGAGGAAAGAAGGTAAATCATCCAGACACAAGGAGCTGTAAACGGGGAGAAGATGAACTTCTCGTCGAGTCTTTGATACCTATAGTAGGATAGTAGACTCGTCCAACCATGAGAATCTAGACACGGAAAGCACATGGCATACCCCGCGCGTCTTCACCTCTCCTGGAAGGAGAGTAGCCAAACCCAAGAAGTGGGTGCCGGAAACAAGGTATATACATATGTATGCTCTGTCAAGAAGCCCCAACAAACTCGTAAGGGGATATCCGTCCCATAGCTCAGCCCAAGAAAGATTAGCCAATAGTCCCAGAAGTAAACTCCATCAAATGCTCAGCATCCCACACGTCTGCCCCAAACCGCAAGCTAAGGGGCTCAATCACCACACCTTGACACTATCCACATTGGGCGGCACTGACTCGCCCACATGGTTTGAGGTCGCGTTACAAGGACGCATCTCGGTGGGGGAAAGTGCTCCTTGTACTTGAGAGTTCTGGGGGAACGTGAACCACAACTCATCACTGCCCCGCAATCAAGAAATCTACTCAAAGTCGACAGGCGACCCCCTGCCCAGTCCCGCTGGAGGATCCCTGGAAGTCAACAGGTTCCCACTATAGGGAGACCCGGAAAGTCGATGGGTGCCTCACTGCCCAGTCCCGTAACAGGGTAATCCACTGGAGGGAGACCCGGATAAAGTCGGCGATGGGACCACTGCCCAGCCCAGCTGGAGGTAACCCGGCATTGGGGACCACTACCCAGCCTAGCTGGAGGTAAGCCCGGCATCGGGGACCACTGCCCAACCCAGCTGGAGGTAAGCCCGCCATCGGGGACCACTGCCCAGCCCAACTGAAGGTAAGCCCGGCATCGGGGACCACTGCCCAGCCCAGCTGGAGGTAAGCCCGGAACTGCTCTGGCCATCCCTGCTGGATGGTACTGCTCGGTAAACACCGCTGTACTGGCCATCCCTGCTGGATGGTGACCCACTGGCGAGCCCCGCTCGAAACCACCCCAGCTATGCTGGAAACAACCTCAGCCCTGCTGGAACAACCTCAGCCCTGCTGGAACAACCTCAGCCCTGCTGGAACAACCTCAGCCCTGCTGGAACAACCTCAGCCCTACTGGAACAACCTCCTGGGTAGAGGATCGATGCCCGCGTAAAGTGTTGGTTACACCGAAACCACATGCTCTACCAGGGAACACGGAGCAACAGGGGAAACTCCCCAGGCCTCATAAGGTGATCCCACTCCAATCCGCTGAGTCACTGTCGAAGAGGACCGAGACATCTCATCCCAGAATGTGGGGAAAACACCCACGGTGCACGGACACCCATAGTCGTAGACGGTGTCGCAGTCCGGTGAAAGGGCACAATACTCAAACCCCTCACAACCAAAGAAGCAGAGGAACCAAACCATCTCTACCGGCCAAACCATCGAGCATAAGACCAGGGGGAGACCGCTCAACCCTGCTGGTCAGAAAAAAGAGCACCCGGCCAGGGGAAACTCCACCCTGCTGGTCAAACAAACGAGTGCAGAGCCAGGGGAAAACTCCTCCCTGCTGGCCGAAAAAACGAGCACAAACCCAGGGGAACACTCCACCCTGCTGGTCAAACAAACGAGCGCAGAGGGACCCTCTACATCACGAGAGGTCAAAGTACGCAAAGCAGATCACGGCACGCACGTGGGGCCCACACGACGTGTGGACCCAAGTCAACCCCAACCAAGTGCACGAACGTCTCAGGTACAAACCACACGTACCTCCAAGCGCTCCTGTATACTCCTAGAGTATACCTTGTCTCCAGCCCAAGGGCTATTGTGAACACGGCGCCCAACGTCACCGCGAAGGCGTGACGTAACAACTCCACCTCAAGGCCCACGCACGGCCAACCACATCTCATGAACCATTTATACCACTCTCCCAAGAATTCACGATCACACGCCAAGGGTCCACTACAAACATGGTAGGATGAACCGCCATCAGAGCACCTTCCATTTCCACAAGACCGCGCAAGAGGCTCCGCACAACCAAACGGGTCGCATCGTTGGGATCCTCGCGAAAAAACACGCGAGATCGACTACTTACTCACCTCCAACGAATATCCGACGAAAAAGTCACCAACAGCGCCTCACGCCCGAACGACGTCCCGTGATCCCGAGCCTCGGCCCCGAAAACCATCGGGCGCATCGCACCATTGCGATCCCTTCAGGAAAACACGTCAAAAGCACTACTCACTTGAGTGCAACGGATATCCGGAGAGAAAGATGCATCCCGGCGCACCGCACACGAGCGGTGCCACATGGGACCCGCAACCCAGTCCCGAAACACCATGAATGGATCGCACCATTGCGATCCTCTCGAAAAATCACCCAAGATGGACTACCCACTCGTCCAAAACGGTCGCCCGGTGATAAAACTGGAAATCACCGTCAACTCCCGAAACGGCCCTCGTGGGCCCCGCACCATCGTGCCGAATTAGGGTGGGCGGATTGTACCACTGCAATCCCCTCGGAAAACACATCCAAAAATGACTGCTCGCATGCCCCGAACGGACGTCCGATGAAAAAGTCGTGAAACGCCGCACGCAGCTCAAAAGATGGTTGTGGGGCCCATGCCTAAACTCCGGCCTCAACGCCTGAAACAACCCTGGAAACCTCCACCTCAGTTCCAGGGCCCCAACGCCGCTGACGGCACTCAAAACGGACGTCGGACGCGTCCGCGTCATCCAAAACAAGAATCTCGGGGATTACGCTCGTCCACTTAAGGACACGTCACGCCTCCGCGACCCCTCATTTTGGTAATTAAAAATTCCAGAAACAATCTCAAAACACACTCCTCGAGACGAGGGTTACCCTGCCGCATACGGCGTGTAAAACGGACGTCCGTAGCAGAAAATACGGGCGTCCGAACCCTGAGGGCAGAGTCCCTTGGGCCGGACCGGCCTAAACCGGCCGGTCCGGCCGTTCTGGCCGGGGCCGCGGTCCAGCCGCTGGCCAGCGGACCGCACGCCGACCGGCCCTCATGGCCGGTCGCTTGGTCTGCGCGAAGGCCCGCGTCGCGCGGGTCTTGTCCCCGCGCTGGGGTCGCGCGCCGCGACCGCGGTCCACCCTCGCCGCGGGTGTGCGCCGCCTGCCGCCCGAGGCGCTCACCGCCGCTGCGCCTGAAGCCCCAGCCACCGCCGCGCTGATCCGCAGCCGCCTCCACCGTGCCGCACTCGGCCGAGCCTCCACGCCACCCTGGGAGCTGCCGCCGCCGCCGCCTGAGCCTGCCGGACCGCCGAAACCCGCCGGAAACACCCAGGACCTCCCGATTTTCCCCCAATCTTCGGCGAACTACCCCGAACTCATCCGACCTCGGATTTTGATTCCGAAACATGCGTTGGAAAGATAAAAATGTATACAATTCATTAATGGGCTTTGATCAAAGTTTTTACAAATAATCGATAGTGAAAATCGAGATCAAAGTAGGTACGGGAATAGAAAACGCAAACGACAAAACCAACCTCGTGGGGCTTCGCCCGAAGCTTCGTGACGATCCGCAGGCACCACCGCACCTCGCCAGAGTCGCCTCGCCAGACTGACTCACCGGAGATGGAGGAGGATAGGGAGAGGAGGGGATGCCAGGGGGAAGGGGAAGGAGAGGGGTGGGGTTTAAATACATTAATTAAAGATTTAATTAATTTAAAACCCCCAAAAAGACCCGCATCCGAAACTCCCGACGGGGTCAAGGTTAAGCCTCCCCTAGGGTAAAAACCACCTCCCGAGCACAACGGCAGTCTCATAATTTTAATATGTGACCCCATTCAAAAGTTATAAAATTTAACGTCCAAAGTCGCTAAATTACGAAAACGCCCCTGGGGCCATTTTTCATAAACGGCCCACGCCCGTGAAACTTATACCCTTCCTAGGGTAAAAGGCACATTCCGAACTCAACGGTTCCCTCCGTTTTCCAATCCGAGCCACCATTTAAAAGATGATAGCGTTTCACCATTAAACGAATTAATTAATTAATTAATTAATCCGCTTAACGTTCCAGAAGCGGGCGAGGGGTCCAAACATCCCGCGCCGACAAGTTTTATGTCGTTCCTAGGGTAAAAACCCCATTCCGGACCCATCCGTACACTCGGATCTCTCATCCGGAACTCCATTTAGGAGTTATCTCATATTTTTTGCGTTTCCAGTGTGAACGCACTGAAAATTTAATTCCGGCCACTTCGGGGCTCGGAATCGCACGTCGTCTGAAGCCACTGCTCTGGAATATTATCAAGAATATTCCAAAGTCTTTCTCAGCAAAAACCGGGTTCTTAAAATATTCTATAAAAAACATCTAGAATATCATATATTTTTTCTAATTTCATTCATTACCTCACTGAGAATTTATTATATTTCTTAAATTATTCTCATAGAGAATATAAATTTTACCTTTAGTTTTACATTAGAATTTTTCATTTTACCAATCTTGAAAAAAATATTCCTGATTAATTTATTACCTTTATATATATAGTATTATTAGTATAAAAATTTTATATACTATATTCCTAAGACTTTTCTCTACATTGAGTCTAAACATTACTCTAGTTATATACTTCAAAATTTATAGTTTTACAAGACTAAGAATTATATTTCCATAACTAGGTAAAAATCATATAATTTTAATCCCAATATATCAATAATTATGGATATATATGATTTTTGTTTTAATAAAATATTATTTATGTGTATAATTTTAAAAAAACATTAATTTATCATTATTTCCAAAAGAACACTAATATAGATGATTAGAAAAAATTCACACTAAATATTTTAATTAGAGTCAGTCCACTAGGAAATATGAACTCACATGATTCACATTATTAAGAATTACCCATTTTCAACCACCAAGATAACTTATATTATAACTTGGAATGATTATGTGTGATTCTCACTACCTATAAAGTAATCAGTTTTCTCATCCACTATACGAACACTCCTTAATTCATATAATGTTTCTATATGCTTCTCATTGTTGAAATACGAATGACCATTTCCTATCAACTAGAAGAACACATCTTCTATATTTGGTTTTTTTATTAAATATCTGAAATTGTTCTTCTTCAGTTCATTGTAGTGTCCTTTTAAAATTACCTTTGTATCCACATATGAATAAAATAGAATCTTATTCAACCCAAGATTTTTGAATAGTTTTCATTTTTTTAAATGTTGGAGGAGAATGAATTACCTAGAGGTAGTAATAATATTTTCAACCATTCAATTTTCATCTTTTTAACAATAGTGGTTGTGGATCATAGTTCCCTATAACTATTATATACCATGTGAATCTTAGTAAAAAATTCTTAAGTTGTTCAATCGTATTGTTCATCTCATGATAGTATATGAATAAGAAGTACCTAAAATATAATAATAATAATAATATGAGATTAATTTAAAATTTATTATCCATAAGAAATAATAACTCAAAAACTGATCAATGTACTTCAGTGTATTGAAGATATTATAAATAGATAAGTACCTATACTAAAATTTACACTAGTGTAGTGTAGTGACAATAAATTTTATCTAAATCCTCTCTTTCTCCCACCGAGGAGATGATATATCATGGAATTGGGTATTCACATCCTTATAATGCATAATAAGATCAATGGGCATAAATGATATTCCAGTGAAATCTCATTATTTATTCTAATGAACATCCCATTTTTATCCATGTTACCTATTTTCACATAGTGAGGTTCCAAAAAAAGTATAGATAATTTCAGTAAATATTATAATTTTTTTTGCAGTAGTTTAGTGTATAAAAAAATTGTATCACCTTAGAAAATACGTTTTATTGAGTACATGGTCCAAGTCATAAATGATATTAGAGTTATGATAGTTTATATTAACATATTATACATGAATCAAAAGTATATTTTTTGTTTTTATCATGATTAGAAAAACTTATGAAGTAATGGATTTTATTTTTATATTCTCGTGCTATTTTATCAAAACAGAATATCCCTCATCTTTGATTTTAGAATATCATTACATGTGGATATTCTAGTGGTAAGGATCTATTTTATATTTCTTATAACCCAAACAGGGCCATGAAAAACTATTTTAATCTATATAGGTTGGTGTATCTTTTTGAATAAATTAATTCCCATCCCCTTGATTAGTTGAGTAGGATACACAAACTGGAAATCCAAAACATGGATTTCCTTAACATATTGATACTAGTTTATCTATACCTCACGGAGGAGATCTACCCTTAATGTGACCTATTTCATGTAAAACATGAAATCTATATAGAAATAAATCAATAAGTGAAATCAATCTAAGGAGCCGACTCAAGTACTTTGATCTATTGTTCAGCATCCACCCATGTAGTGAAAGGATTTTCTGACTCAATATCTTATTTGTGGGATTTTAAATTTTCATACATAAATTTACCATTTTATCGTATTACATGCTTATTAGTTTTAAGTTTATTTTACTTATGTAATCTAACTTATCTAGATAGAATTTATGAAAAATAAAATTTATTTTAATTCTCTATTTTATGCTCTTAGATTCATTTATTTAATTACAAAGAATCTGTTTGTAATTAACCATGAAACTGATAGAATAAAATAAATAAAATAAAAGTGTCATGGTAATGATATTTTCTAATCTATGGATTATCCAGATAATTATAAACAAACCCTTAACCCTTGTGAAATAACACATATAACCATGAATGATTTAGGTGGTATTATTCCTCTAATGCTCATGTGTTTCTCTTAGGTTGAGTTCACCTCACCTCTAATCTTTAACCTCCTCCACTCACCTAAGAGATCCACCCTTTACACATGATTTATCTTAAAAATAGTTTATGGAATTTAATGGAATGGTTAACAGGGTTTATATAAAATAAACCATGGACATAAAGATCATATATAATATAGAAGAGGGGATAACATCAATACCATCATTTTAATCCATTAACCATTAATTAATAGAAACATACCAAATGGATAGGTCACTCAATATTCATGATTATCCACATGTTCAATAAATATGAATATGAAAACTAGCTAGAATTAATTTAAATTCCTTATTTATCATTAAAATAAACATTCATGAATAAATCAATTAAATATTTTATCATAATTTCAATATGTATAGTCTTGGAAATTCCTATAATCTAGGGCATCATAGAAAGGAAATGCCAGCACAAATATTTTGTAGATAATTGTCTAAAATTAATTGAGGATTTATTAAATCTAAAAACATTTTAAATAGTAATAAAATGATCTATTATCCAGGTAATTTGGATATCATGTTATGATTAATTACTATTTAAATTAATTTAATTCTGTTAATTAATATGTGGTTACACGACATGTACTAATGAACTACACAATGTGTTTCTTAATTTTTTTGTGTTTGTAATATATGTCTGGAGTCTTAAAAATTATATATAGTGGGATAAAATGCATTTACTTATGATATACACATCCTTTATATCACTTTTAATGTGTCCAAAAAAGACACATAGGGACTCAATATGTGTTTTAGATGCAAAGAATTAAGAGGAATGTACATTGTATGCTAGCTACACGGTGATAAACCTCTATATTTCTAGGATTTAATTACCATGTTCCATATATCAATTTTAACTGAAAATGTTACTAAGAGGGTTCCATGGAAATCACAATGAAAACATGTAGAATACATGTTGTGTAAGCCAGCTGTTCACCATTCATGTAACACCAGATGACATTATTATATTTTCCTTTAAGAATAAATATAATTTAAATTATTATATTATGTTATATGAAAAACCATGTTAAAATTAGGGAACATGAAACATAATTTTAATCTTCCTCATCACAGAACACTGAGGTTATCTTACGTTACACTCATGAAAACCATTCCTCGATGGCTTGTGTAATATGAAAGATGAGTTTTACCAGTCAATTGATTATTATTAAAAGTATTATTATTTAATATAATAATACACAACCAAGACATTAAATTTATATTTCTGCATATTATCATATAACTTATGAAATATATGTTTTAATTTAATGTTTAGAAATTAATTAGAAATTAATATAAGAACTAATTGACTGTAAAGGCATTGTTTTTATAAAGATCTAGTTTTTCTCATGAAGCAGTTTTATGATAATAAATTAAATTTCTGAAAATTAGTTAGTGATATTAATGTAATATATTAATTATATATTCAATAAAATATTTTTTACATTCATACAATATATTTTATAAGCATAATATAAGAACATACCAAATATTATGCATAAAATCTATATTTTTATAAAGGTTGTTTTACCGCCTTTAATTGATGAAACTACTTTAATAAGAATTTTAAAACTCTAATGAATTTAATATGAAATAATAAACTTAATTTTTTAAATATAAATTTGAAAATTAGGTTTTGTTTTTTTATATTTTCCTATGAAGTTTCATTTCTTTATAAATAATGAAAAATTACTAAATTCAAATTCAAAAATTCGTTTTCATATAGTTTATTTGTAAGGGTAAATTATATTTTGAAATTATTTTTAAATTATAATATGATAAATTTTGTATAAATTAATATAACATATATTATAAGAATAAAATCAACATTTAAATTGAATATAAAAACTTTGCAAACTTATAAAAGTTTTTACTTTAAAAACCAACATTGTTGACCCATCAATGAGATTAAATGTAGAAAAATTTATACCACATAGATGGTTTTAATATAAAAAATGGATTCCATATTTTTAAACATAAAAAATTATAATTTTTAATATGGTCAACTTAGTTTTTTTACAAAAAAAACATAGGGAAAGTGATTAAAATTATTTACACCGATCAAAAGAAAAATTAGTTAATAAGGGACTAAACCTTAAACATAAATTTCACAATATCCAAAAAAACATCTAAAAAACATTTAGGTCCATATTGAGACCATATAATCCATTTTCATAAGTTTTATCTATTATCAAAGTCAATTTCAATGAAAAAAAAAGGGTGGAATTCCCTTTCAAAAACATTACATGATACCACTCTTCCTCCACAATTAAAAAGAACTTAGCGCACAAATTTCCTCACACCAATAGATACAGGTGGATCACCATAAATTTGATAAAATAATATCTGAATATCCCTACACTAATACAATAAGACCCACCTTGGGCATAAATCAAACCAATAAATCACTTTGGTACAAACAAAAAAGAGTTTCTCAAAAAAAGAGGTAACATCCTTCCTTAGGCTCGTTGTTTTATTTTTGTTCTCTGCATACTAAATTATTTTTATTCCATTCATATAAAAAAATATCCATATCATGTATATACTAAGATATTTTTATTTTATTTTTTCTACCTGCACCTACACACACTTCCATCTAATGGGTAATGATCTTACCATTTGGGTATGGTGAACTACCACCTAACAAAATGGAAGATGTTCATTTCTCCATTACCACGTTTCATGGGTGGGAATTATTATGGAAACACTATTTATATATGATATATATGATTTTTATAATTTATTTTTTATTATTTAATTATTATATAACATATATCTTTATTCTTTCTATTTTATGTAAATAAGATAACATCTATTGTTGAAGTATGGACAACTGCCTCCTCAAAACGATGTAATTCATTCACGCGATACATGAAACATAGAAAGGATATTTAAAAAAAACATGTTACATAAATGAAATATATATGATTTTCATGAGAAAATTACCTATCTAGAAATATAATATATATTTTTTTATTACCCATTTTACACACTAAAAAGTGACAACGTCAGTCAAGGACGTGTGCAATACCACCTCAAAGACACAATGTGATTCCCTTTACATCAAAATAATTGTAAATATAAGTTAATATTGTTAATTAACATGGAATTTATGATATAATAATAATTTTGGAAAGATATAATGTTACTAATGTTCTTTCTATGACAATAATTGAGAAATGGGAATTTTACCCTTATGTACGTATGGACTACCATCTCCAGGATTGTAGTGTTGGTTCATTTTTTATAACCATATTTCTAGATTGATTTTAAAAGTATATTTAATCTATACATGTGATAAATATTTCATAATTATTATTATTTATATGTTTATATAGTTACCCATTGGGATATATTTTACCTAATAATGTCATTTTCGACACATAAACTGAATACGGTCAAAACACCTGATGTAAATTTAATTGTTCAAGTAGTTGTATACATCATTGTAATAAATGAAGTAAATGTAATAGTAAAATTAAAAAATGTTATAAATCTAGTATAATTTTTTTATTTTTCATGAATATAATGACACATGTGACAATTCAAACTAAAGGTAATGGAGTTCATCTCAACATAAAATCCATTGATACTTAGTTGATGTTATTCACAAATTAAATTTTATATGGTGTATATACCACCCTTTGATAGGTTTTATCCTAAATATCATTCTTATAATCACATAATAAGTTTCTTATAATGTTAAAAAATTATGGGCATTAGGATTTAAATTTTTCAAAGTCATATGGGACACTTTATAACATTTAAAAAATATTCTACTCATGAATATTTTAATGATATCTCAATGGTTTTTCCAATAATAAACATCATAATCCCTTATTGTTACTTATCCTCCACTGGGTAATTATTGATAAATATTAATCCCTTATTTAATATGTCTATTTTATATGGAATATTATTTATCAATTTAACAGATTATTCAATATGAGGAATTCTTTGGACAGGTACTACAAGAGTGAGGCCTGGTTATAGATAACCCCTCTATACATCAGTAGTCTCCGGAGATGATTCAGTTAGACTAATTATATGGGGTTTTATCTGATATTCTAAACCATCATGTGAAAAGTATTGATTGTAAAGGTAATATGTATTGATGAATAAAGGCATCTAATAATTAGTCATTTTCCTCATTTATGATCATTTGTTATTAATCCATGATATTTTTTTCATTAACATATCTATTGATTCATTATATTCATAGTTTATTGATTAAATGGAATGTGTTTCAATTTCATACCTTTACATATTGATATCTACTTATATATTTATTTAAACTGAATGTGTTATCAGTTATTTATCTTTCCATGTTGATTATTCTCATAAATTCATCCTTTCTTCCAATTTACATACCCTTACTGAGCATTTGTGTTCACACTTATTATGTTTATTTCTCCCAAGATACGATAAAGATTAATTTGAAAATGTATCATGTTTTATATTTATTTCATTTTATTATTCATCAAACTTTTACATTATTTTACCAATGTATTATGGTTAAAATGTATGTAATATATTTTTCTGAAAAATGATAAATTGTTTGGCCCCTTGCATTTTGAAACATATATATGTGATAATGTAATAATGTAATGCAACAGTTCTATGCTTCTGGGGTTAGGGATTTACAGTTGGTTTCAAAACCGGTTTAACAGAAACCCTAAAAACTATTTTTATGAAACTTATATTAGGAAACATAACACTAAGATAAACATTGAGAATATATTTAGAAGAACATCTTTGAATTCTGGTAAGGTGGATATTTTTTGGGTCTTCCTAGAAATACATCCCATCCTTGATAATATTTGTGGATATGGTTTTGGCATAGATGTACCTAGGGGTAACAACTTTGACAAGGTGTATCAGGCCTAACTCAATATATCTTTGTACGTGACAAAATTCATTATTGTGAACCAATTTTTAAACTCATGTGGGATATGTTTTGGATAAACCATTACGAAATATTTGAATGTAAATATATCTGTAAAGAATCAATGTTTATTATTATGAGATTAGTTATATAAAAAATTCAATTTATGATTAGGGTTCCACTATTTTCTGTATTATACATTATGTTACATAATGTTCTAGTTTAATAATGTATATTCTAATGTTTAGAATTGGGACATGGAAGGACGAATAGTATCAGTACTCCTAAAAAATTAAGAGGTTTCCCTAACAAAGAAACTAATATATGTTATAATGTAACTTATAATGTTTCGGAAATATTAGGGTATCTTAATGATGTTTTGAAACATAACCTTTCTCAAATGGAGAAACCTATTACATAATGATATTCTCTGGTATTGGATTACTTTATTAGATATAAACCACCCCCATTTAGTGGAACTACTGACCCAATGGATACAGGGAAATATATTATGTCTTTAGAGAATATATTTATATCACTGAGATGTAATAAAAAATAATAGGTTACATTATATGTGTATTCTATCAATAGATAAATAGATCAATGGTGGCCATTGATCCAGAATTCTAAGGAAGAAGAATAAATAGAACTCATGGAATGGAGATCTCTAAAGTTGGATTTTTTTGATAACTAATTCCCTCATGTGAAAAAAACTAAGATAAAGAGAAAGTTACATAGTTTTTAAAAAAAGGAAAAAGAATGTGCAAAAGAGTAGAAAACCTCATTAACCATGTTAAAAAGGTATGCTACATATTTCATACTCCACGTGGAATGGAAGATTGATCATTTCTTTGATGTACTTAATCTATGTCTCTTAAGGGAGATGGTATCTCAATACTTTTATTCATACAATGAAATAATTTGATGTGATATCCAGATAGAGAATAAATTTACTAGGTAGTATAGTTTCAAATGAAAGTAAAATAATTATAGAAATAAAGAAAAATGAAAGATAAAGGGATAATTGTAAATAAGTATTTCCCTATATGTGATAAATTTGGAAAGAATCACCCTAATATTTACATTAATGTATTGGGAGTTTGTTATAAGTTCATAGAAAAGGGTCATTAGAAAAAATAATGAAAAGAGAAGAAGGAAAAGATTTTTGTTTATTCTTACAACTGCTATGGGATGGGGTACTATGCAAACGAATTCCCCCAGAATCATGAGAATACACATCAGAAGAAGCTAAGGGGTCAAGGTTAAGAATATTTTTTTGACTCAATATAAGTGTAATGATTAATGTACTTATTCATTTGGATATAATAAATATTTTGTTAAATTATTTTATTTATGAAGTTCTCATCATGTAATTTATGAAATAATTAATGATTGTACTATAGTAGTATTTTATTAGGGATTTGAAATCATATGTTTAATGGTATTAAGATAAGTGATTCATTAGTAAGTTAAACTGTTTGTGTAATTTATAATTGTGGGAGATTTAATTCATAATATGTTCATAATGGTTAGATAATATTGTTTAGGTAGAGAAATTATTGATTTGGATATGTGATTACTACCTTGTAAATGATTAATTATTTGTTGAAAAAGTGCTTTAAACATTCAATTATTGAGTGTAAAATAATTTTGGATTTATGGAATATATCCAATAACACGTGTTTTACTTAAGGAATAAGGAATTAATCATGTTACTAATAAATTATTATATTAATTAATTTTATGACAATATTTGAAGGGAATATATGATTATGATGTCCACATGTTTCTTATTGATGATTAATGAGATACTTCATGTTGATTGATGTGTAATTATAAGTACATTTTTTAAATTAAAAGGCCTATCATCCAAAGTGTTGGATCATCATCCATTGGAAAATTTAACCATCTATAAAAAGGTTTATCTTTATCTTGGGATGATGATTTAGAGATTGATGTAAAACATCACCCTATGATAAATCTTTTTCTAAGATATGAAGAAGAAATATATCAAAGTGAAATATAAGGAAAATATTGTGTGTAAAGAAATGTATATTTTCTTATATTCTTTGAGAAATAAAGAATTATTCAATTACAAGAAAAAGGTTTTGACAAGTATTTCTATTATCATTATATTTGATGATATAATTAACTATTGTTCATACATTTTGTTTATGGTTTTTTGATCAAAAAATTTCTCAGGAACTTGTATTTTATCACTCTGCAACAGAACCTGATTTTTATATTTTTGTTCAATATATAAGTTTCAATATTATTCTCCTATTTGAAAGCCTCATTTTTTTGTGACCTTTACATGTCAGTTTTCCTCATACTAAGAAGATGTGTTTTAATCCTATTTATGATTTGGATTTTACAACAATAGTTTATTTTCAAATATCAGTCCTTTAATTACCATGATCATGTTTAAATTTAAAGGACACAATTAAATTACATTCGGTAGAATGCAACACCCCAAAACATTATAATATTTTTTCTCTTAGAATAAATTTAACTTTTTTAGATTTATTTATAAAAAACACTAGGTTATGATTATGTTACATGAAACATAATTTTTATCTTTTTATACATGAAATAACAGGTTTATCCTACGTTACATGCATGATTGACTTTCCAAGATGGTCTGGGTAACACACAAGACCCAAATTTACCGAGCAATAATATGTTATTCAAAAATTATTATTTTATGTAATAAGACATAAAATATCCATTAAATTAATGGTTATGAATATTATTAACTATCTTATGAAAATTTATGGTTGAATTCATTTCTTACAAACTAATTAGAAATGAATATAAGGACCAATAAAATATAAAGGGAATATTGTTATAAAAAATTATTTTTATGCTCATAAAGTTATTATAACCTAATAAATTATATTAATTAAAATTATTGAGTTATATTGATGTAATAAATATATTATATGTTCAATAATTTTTTTTGACATCCATGATGTAGATTTGATATGAATAAGATAAGAACGCACCAAATATTATGTATAAAACCCATATTTTTATAAAGGTTGGTGTATGTCCTTTTAATGGGGAGCATACATTAAATATGAATTTTGAAACTTTTATGAACTAAATATGATAAAATAAATTTAATTTACTAAATTGAAACATCAAGGATCATGTTAGGGTTAATTTATTTTATATTTTTCTCTAAAATTTCAGTTTTTTATGATTATTTAAAAAATACTGAATTTTAATTCAAAAATAATTTTTCATCTAATTATTTTATATTGTTAAATTATTCCGTAAGATTTTTTTTAAAATTAAATAATATCAATTTTTATTAATAAATTAAATGTGGTTTTTTGGAATGAATTTTAATTTTAAATTTGATAAAAAATTATTGAAAACTTGTGATCATTTTTACTTTGAAAACCCGTATTGTCAGCCCGTCTATGAGATTGAATTTAAATTAATTTCTACCACTTTTGTGATTGGAATTTGGAAAATATATTCAATATTATGTAGATTTTATTGTTTATAATATGGTCAACATAGTTTTTTTACCCAAAATATTAATGAAAGGGATTAAAATTAGTTACAATGATTAAGGGAGAAATTAGCCTAACACGGGACAATCCCCAAACATAAGTACAAAAATGACAAAGAACCCTATCCGAAATCAATTTTATGTCCATATTTATAACCTATAATCCATCTTAATTAATGTTTTCAATTATTGGATCCACATTCATTGGAAAAATCATGGGTGGAATTTCTTTTACATAAATTTGCAAGAATACCACTCCTCCTCCACTATAAAAAGGCACTCACCACTCCCAATTCCTAACCACACTCAAGACCATTGTATCTCCCAAACTATTGTAAAATAGAATCCCATGATACATCATCTAATCCAATAATCGTCAACTTAGGAAGAAATAAAACCAAAGATTCCTTTTGTGAATACCAACATAAGTTACCTGAAAAAGAGGTAACATCCTTCCTCATGGTCTTTGTTATATTTTTATTATCCACCACCTTTAATAATAATATTACATGATTATATAATAAAAATATTATCATATATATACTGATATTTTTTATGGGCCCAACCAATACATACACAAACTTCCATCTAATGGGTAACAAACTTACCGTTCGTGTACGAAGAACTAGCATCTCACAAAATGAAGGTTTTTTTCATTTTACCCCATTTAATGGTTGTGATTTATAATGGAAAATATGTTTATATTTGATATATATGATATTAATAATGTCTTTATGCTTATGTAATTATTTTCTAACACTTAACTTTACGGTTCCCATTCTGTATAAATATGATATCATCGTTTGTGGAAGTGTGGACTACCACCTCCTCAAAGGGATGAGATTCGTTAACATGATACATGAAATATATAAAGGATGAGTTTAATTAAAAATATTTTTTATACATGACATATATATTGTATTAATGAGAGAATTACATAAATTTAAATATAATATATCATTTTCTTTATTTCCCTTTTCAAACAATAAAATGTTATAAGTTCAGCTGATGACGTGTGGACTACCGCCTCCTAGACATAATGTGATTCCTTTTACATCATAGAAAAATCTATATATAAGTATATATGTTTAAATAATATGGTGTTTATGATATAATTATCATTATATGAATATACAATGTTACATATCTACTTTCCACAATGATCATTGAAAAATGTGAATGCTACTCAAGCTTACATACAACATATTGTTTCCAATATTGTAATGTTGGGTAAATTTTCATAACCATAATTCATGATTGGTCTGAAAAATATAATTGATCTATAAATATGATAATTATTTAATAATTATTATTATGGATATGTTTATGTAATGCCCTCGCTGGCCATATTTGACCTACAAAAGTTATTTTCAACACACAAACTGAATATGGTCAAAACACATGATATAAAATTAATTGTTTATATAGTTGTATATAAAATTGTAATAATTGAATAAAATGAATAATAAATGTAAAAAATGATATTAATAAAGAAAATAATTAACATAAGTTTATTATTTACTAATATAAATAAAAACATCACATTTCATACCCAAGGTAATGGTTTTAATCTCAACTTAAATTCCATTGAGACTTATTTTCTATTATACACCTGTTCATTTTTTATGGTTTATATACAAAAAATTGACAAGTTATATCACAAATATCCTTATTCAAATGATAATATATGATTTATTTTTTGTTATTAATTAATTGTTATTATTATTCAAATATTTCAATGTTTCATGGGACACTTTGGAATGATTAATGATTATTTTCCTCAGAATGCTTTAATGGTCATTGAATTTTATTTTAATTTATCAACACCAACCACCCTTGTTGTTACTTATCCTTTATTGGGGAATTATTGATAAATCCATATCCTTTATTCAATATGGATATTTAAAAAGGCAATCTTTTTATTAATTGAATAGATTATTTGATATGAGGAATTCTCTAGAGAAGTGTGGAACGTGTGTGGACCAGTTATAGATAGCCCCTTGATGCATCAATAGTTTCATCAGACGAATCAGTTTGAAAACTTATATAGGATTTTACCACATATATTAGAATTTATTCTAAAAGTTATTTAAAATATGGGTACTATGTACCTTGGAAACACAACATCCAATAATTAATCATTTTCTTAATTAAGAATGAGTTTTCATTTATCCAAAAAAAATTTATTTGAAATATATATGGAATCATTATATTCTCAGTTTATTAATTAAATGGTCTATGTTTTATTTTCCTACATTAGAAAATATATATTTGCTTATCTAATTGTTTTAATGGAATGAATTATTGGTTATCTACATTTTATTGTTGACTATTCTCATCAATTCATTATTGATTATACTTTACTTATCCTAACTGAGCACTTGAGCTCACTATTACTATGTTTCATTTTCCCATGTTATAAGGAATATTCCTTTTTATTAGTTTCTTGGATGATTTTTATTTCATTTTATTTTTTATTATATATTTATTTTATTTTCCCAATGTATTATGGGTATCATGTATGTAATATCGTTTTCTAAAACTGCTAAACTGTTTGGTCTCTTTAGATTTGAAGCCTATACCTATTACAATGTAATAAAGTAATCCACCTGGTCCATGCTTCTAAGGTTAGGGAATTATAATACAATCCAACACATAGTTTTATAATCTATTATATCAAGACGTGGGTGTGAAATTATACATTGTGTGTTTTTTCTATTAGGTGAGTCATTTATCTTACAACTAATCATGATTCAGAGAAACTTAGTACACAATGTGTATGTTTCAGTTGCATGTCACGTATCTTTGGTAAACAAAAAAATCTTCAATAGCTCTAAATGGAATATCCAATCATTCTTTATCTATTCTTAACATGTTTAAGATCATATATAACCAAAAAATTATTGTTTAATTGTCAAAACATTTTTATTTACATTCATATTAGAAAAATATTACTTAGAAAATGAAAAATGAAAATATTATATATAATTATTTTATTAATATTAAACATATAATAAATGATTAGGTGACCGCTCTGATGCCACTTGCAAATTTTGGGGTGTAGCATAAGTGATCGAGCCTATGCCACACAATAGAAAATCATTTAATTTTTCATATTTATACTTATAATGAGATATATAAAACCCTATAATGCTAAATACATGGTCAAAACATGTAATATATAATTAATTTTTCTAAATTAAGAATTAAATAGATCGGGAATTCCTTCTTTTTTGAGGAACCAGATGATAACATAAAGTCTTACCAATTTTTTCTAGAGGATTCGAGAGTAGAATCTGTCTAGTGGTTATCCACATATACACCATGAACATTTTAATGTTTTGTTAGAGGTCCCAAAGTACTAGAGTAGAAGATTATAATTCCTAATTCATTATTTGTTGATTCCAATAGGAAAAAATTTGAGTTTGATGAAATATTTTAGATCACTGTAGAGTTGAGAGGTGAATTAGTCTACGTCCGTGAGAGCGTTCTAGATGAATAGATCTCAAGGATTTAGAGGATTTTATCTAGAATACTTTTTTATAACTATTATTACATTTACGAATGATATAATTGAATTTATATAGAGCTCAGGTTAGATAATAAATAATAAAAATGGGCCCTTATTATATCTTATTTCCCAAATAACACCAAGAATAAATAATAATAATTAGTATGATATTTTCTTAACATAATCAAATCTCTTAGATAAATATATACAATTTATTGAATAAATAAATTTACATTTATTCAAATGATTTAAGATATAATTTTCAAGACGGACCATTAACTCATCCCATCTATACACGTCGATATGTATCAAACCATGAAAAATGAATATTTATTTAAATAAATAAATATCGGTTTGTTATTCACTAATACATAAATAAATATTATATTGTTTAAAATTGAGAAATAACATTTTTGAAACATTCAAATCATATATATTCTTTCTAATAACTAGTTAATAAGTATTTATAATCACCCAAAAATGAATAATTATTAAACCATGTATGGTAATAATATTTGTTCAACATGTTAATGTTATATATAATTTAACCGATGTTCCGAATATTCATAGTCCATGAAACCCTTGTCTAAATTCTCAATAGAATTTGGAAGATTCACTTAATTTATTTTGTATGAAAGTAGAAACACACTAAGGCACCCATCAAGAAAGGATTTATTGCCACATGAATGTACATCCACCAACAAACATACACTAGGCAATATAATTATTTTATATTTATAGATCATTCTAGGTAGTTTCTTTTCATGTCTCCTCAACTTATAAGATTGAATTCTATTTATTTGAATTTTAATAAATGAACACATAAATATCACACAATGAACATGAATTTATCAGATTGTTTCATTTCAATAACAGGTACATAGATATAAGTTTCTATTATATTGAAGGGAAAAATACTTCCAAGACATATTCATTAATTTTACATCATTCATGACACTCCCAACATATCTTACCCAACCATAAGAATATGTTTTCATCATTTTGTGTCAATACAACAATGTGTGTTGCTAATGATATGCATTAATAATAATACCATGTCTAAGGACCATTACCCACACCCATTGATATAAATATACAATGAATCATAAAACATGTTGAATTAATTTTTGTGGGTTTGTTCTCATAATCTCCTATCTTGAGATTGGTAATGAAAAACTATATTAGAAATTTTCTTAATGTCTTATTAGTCTCTTTCCCCTAACAAATTGTAACATACCATGTAAGTAAATAATTATGTATTTTCTTATATATGTCAATTTATGAATTATATATGGTTTTAGAGGCTTAAAATGAGAATAAATCTAATATTAAGCATGAAATACACTAATATTTTTAAAAGATTGTTTTACTGCCTTTTGATGGAAAACCATTTTTAAATAAAACTTTTGACAATTTTATAAGATCTATTTTTCAAAATAAACTTATTATTTATGATTATGACATTGAAATTTACTTTGGATTAATTTTCGGTATTTTTCTAACAATGTTCATTTTTTATTGAATAGTGAAAAATACTACATTTTACATCAAAACTATTTTTTCATCTAATTTAATTATATGGTTAGATTATATTTTTTATTTTTCTTAAGGATTAATTAAAATATATTTTTACTTTTTAATCCAATGTTAGTCATTAGAATTAATTTCACTTTGGAATTGAGCATAAACAAGTGCCACACTTTTCATAGATAGTGTTTCAAAAAAACCCGTTATTTGTTTTGAGGACAGGAATTATTTTTAAATTAATTATTGAAATTCCTATGTTTGGAATTCGGTGAAATGGATTACATATTTGGAATCATAAGGTCTGAAATATAGAATTAAGACTCTTTTTTTTGACACTATGAATAGTAACGACGATAATTATCTTTAATTATCTTGATTAATTAGTAATCGGGTAGTTAAGGATAATAAAATAATATCATAATAATAAAAAATGACCCTAAAATGTGTCCTAATTATAATTTTAGTTTCATGGCCGACCATGGGATGCCTTGTGCCAAATTGGGACCCCATGGAATCACTTTTGGGTGAAAGTGACTCTTTATCTTTTTATTTTTAAAGAAAGGAGAATATCACTAAAGAATGTATCACCCAAATGAAACATTTTTAATTTTGTCTACATAAATGATATATTTTACTATAAATAGTAATTGTAAATATAAAAATATTTTCTACATCATAGTATTTTTTTATAATTTTTAGACATTAAATAAATTAAATTATATATGACATCATGATGATGCAGTGATTTCCTCATCAATGAACGATTTAAATAAAATGAAAAGATAATGTAAAATATAAAACATAAACTTATGAAAGACCTATTTTATGAGTATATTTATAACCCTTATCACCTTATCCTCGAAATATATCAATTTGGGACCTTTAAAATCCGAAACTCATTTTAATATAAAGTAACATTTTATAACTTTCCAAGAGTACCCCTTCTTTCCTCTTATAAAAATCCCCCACCTATACCTAATTACACACACCTATCAAGCCATTTTCTCAGCCAAGATCTACTCATTTTATCTCTCCACATCCCTTTCTTCATCCTAGAAGTATTACCTTAGGCAGAAAGCTCTTCAAGAAACCCTTTGGTTCAAACCAAGAGGAGTTAACCGATTTAAAGGTAATGTCTTCACTTGTGTTCTTTTGTTTTATTTTGAGTCTCCATCCCACTAAAATCTTTTTATTGAATTAATTTGTAACAAAACCAGTATCTTAAATATACTATGATGTTTTTATGAGAAGGATTATAGATACACTTACACACACCCTCGTCTAATGGTTAAAGAATATATTGTTTCCATGGATGGCGAATTTCTGCCTCACGAAACGATGATTGTTCAATATTCTTCTAACACCTTCAAAGGTGGACATTAAGATGTCACTATATTTATATATGATATATAATATGTTTATGTTTTCCTTAATCTTCTGTATTTTTCATTTATGGCTTACCTTTATGGTTTCCAATATGGGTAAACGCAATATCTTCATTTTAAGAAGTGCGGACTACTGTCCCCTCAAAGTGATTTGATTCATTAATGCCATATGTTGGATGTATAAAGGATGGAGTTAATGATATTATATATGATATTATACTGGAATTATAGTATACCTTTATATCATTATGATTCAATTCCATTAAATAGGAAATAGAAATGGAAGTAGCGTTCATGCGTACGTACGGCTTACCATCTCCATGAATGGTGCATTTCATTTCATACCTCTAAATGTTATGTAATATTATAAATTCATGTATATACTGGATATATATGATATATATGATATCTAAATCATGAATATAATTCTAGATATAATGGATATCTTACCACATGAACAACTTGTAATTACAAGAAGTTTATTTTTGACTCAAGTACCAATGATCGACAAAACGACCATTATTAACATAAATTATTACATAGTGTTCATGACATGGTAATAAGTGATATAAAAGGAATAATGAACTTGAAAAAGGTTCTTAAGCAAGTAGAAATTAACTCAAGTTTATTATTCAGGAGGTTCAAGAACGATCGAGTCAAGTCGGACCCGAGGTAAGGGACTTCATCTCAATCTCCTTTCATTGAGGCATATTTTGTTCTATACACAACTTTCTTTTATATGGTGTATAAACACCTTTGACTTTTACTTCTAGTAAAAAGGAATCTTTTTTTAAATGAACCATTTTAATAAACTACAAAAGGAATGTTTTTTGTCGTATGTATGCGGCGACAACAACTTCTCTACCGCCGTGACCATTATTTGAGTTTCGGCTTCCTCTACAAGCCATAACTTTTTTTAAAATGAAAAATAAATATCATGTTTTACTTTTCTTTCATTCTGGTATTGAAAATGATCTTCATAATGGTTTTATTATATCAATGTGTTGTATTGATATCTTGTGATTGAAATGTGGAAATGTTATGTTTCTATTATGCATGTTTTATGTGATATGATTATGTTATGGTTCCTGGGAATTGTTATGAAGATGGGTGGTTCCGTGGTAAAATAAGGGCAGGTGAGCCCGATATAGCTCTCCAATGCATTGGGTAATGTGAAGGGGTTAAACTTTAAGGTTTCTCCGAATATATTTAGGGAATATACTGTAAACGTAACCATGAGGGTTACTCCCTACGTAAGAATGTTATGAATGACTCAAGTTACCTTTATGTCTTATGATTTCTATGATTTATTCCTGATTTGATGAGGTTTGTTAAAATGATTATGTTTTATGAGTAAATTATGATTTCATACATGGACTAATGTTTTCATTTCATACTTTTATATCCCTTACAGAGCTTTTTATGCTCATCCCAAGTTTTTGAAATGTTTTTCCCAGGTCAAGGGAAAGGTACATGATGTGATGATAGTGTCAAGGAAGTGTCAAGAAAGAATCTATGTTTTATTTTAAATATGTTTTTGTTGGTGGGAAAAATGAGTACTATATTTTATGTAACCACTTTGTTTAAATGTGGAATGTAATGAATGATTTATGATCTAATTCTCTAAAACATTAAACCTAAAAAGACCCTCAATGTGTATTCTTGAAATAACTAACGATTAAGTATTTTTTATTGCTGGGGCCTTATAGTTGGTATTAGAGGTCATATTAGATAACTCTAGGAGTTATAATTCTATTTAATGATTATCCAAAAATATTTCTTTTTTTATGGACAAATTTAAATGATATAGAATTTGAAGATTATCATGTTGTTTCATCTAATACATGTTTGTTCAGAATGGTTTTCCATAAAGGAAATAGGGAAGCAATGCTAGGAAGGCATACAGAAGGAAATGACCTTCCAAATCAGCATCCTGAGATGTTCGGAATTGGAACTGAATAGTTTGTTGTAGTAATAGTGCAGTTGACTAAAGAGATAAACACTGGTGGTATCCATGCATGAGATCATCCAGATCAACCACAGAGGAACATGTCAGTGGTGGAACATTTAATGAGGAAAAATCCCCCATCATTCAGAGGATCATCTGACCCTGTGCTAGATGAAGGGTGGATTAAAGCACTGGAGAAGACTTCCGATGTCCTGGGGTGTTCAGACAATCAAAAAGTTTAGACTTGAAATTTACCGTTTGGAGGGTGAAGCAGATCAGTGGTGGTCGATGGTTAAAAACATCAGGGACACTGATGATATTGATGCTCTCGAATGGGATGAATTCGAAGGTATGTTTCTTGAGAAGTATTTTCCTAAGGCTATTTGACTTTGGATGGAAAAAAAATTCTTGGAATTGAGGAAATAGGAAGAATCAGTGGCTACTTATGAAGAAAGGTTCACTCGATAGGCAAGGTATGCTCCAAATTTTATCTGAGACCTTGATAGTAAAATCAATAGTTTTTACTCAGGATTAAAGCTGAAATATAAAAGGGAATTTACTTTTTGTGAGTTAAAAAGTTATGAAAATATTTTTCAATTTGCTGAGAAGGTGGAAATGGAGTTTTTCGATGATCAAGTGTTCTATAACAACCAACAGAAGAAGAGACCGAGGTGGCAGGAGAAAGGGAAGAATTCTTCAAAAAGGTCTAATAGTAAGAAAACTAAGTTTCTAGTTTGTGATAAATGTTGTAAAAGGCATGCTGGGGAATGCCTTATGTATTCTGGAAAGTGCTACCAATGTGGTAAGATGGGATTTAAGGCTCGTGATTACACTGAAAAAGATCAGGGTCATGGTAAGACCAAATTTGATTTACAGTTAGTGAAATGTTTCAAGTGCAATGAGATGGGTCACTATTCAAACGAGTGTTCGACAAAGAGATCGAATGATGGGAAACAGTTAGAATACAAGAAGAAAGGGGTGGTGAAATACTTTGCAACTACTTCAGCAGAGGATAGGCCATCAAATGAAATGGTATCAGGTACTTTGTTTTCTTTCTTCATATTATGCCAATGTGTTGTTAGATTTGGGGTCTACACATTCTTTCATCTCTGAAAATTTTTCTAGTAAATTGGAAATTCCATCTCAAGAAATGACTCTTGAACTTGTGGTAAAAACACCTGGGGTAAATGTTGATGAAAAAAGAATTTATAAGAGTCTTCCTATCCTTATCTGTGGAAAGAACGTACTTGCAAACCTTATTGTTTTACCTCTATTAGATTTTGATGTTATCCTTGGTATGGATTGGCTCTCTGTTTACCATGCTATGATTGATTTTAGAGCTAAAGAAGTTTCTTTTCAGAATGTCTTTCAATTTGTGTACAAGAATGAACCCATATTGTTGATAACATATCAAAAGGCTGAGAAACTTGTAAAATATGGAAATGAATGTTACCATGCACATGTTGTTGAAAACAAAGGAACTGTTCAGATTAATGATGTGCTAGTGGTAAATGAGTATCCTGATGTTTTTCCTGATGAGTTGCCTAGAATAATACCAGATCGGGAAGTTGAATTTACTGTTGACTTAGTTCCTGAGGCTAATCCAATTTGAAAACCCCCTTATCGAATGGCTCAAATTGAACTTTTAGTGTTGATGGAGAAATTTCAAGATTTATTAGAGAAAGGTTTCATTCGACGTAGCACATCACCATGGGGTGATCCTGTGTTATTTTTTAAAAAGAAAGATGGTTCAATGAGACTTTCCATTGATTATAGATCCTTGAATTACATCATTATTAAGAACAAATATCCTTTGCCTCATATCAATGATTTGTTTGATCAGCTCTAGGGAGCTCATTATTTTTCAAAGATTGACCTGAGATCAGGGTACCATCAGTTGAAGGTAAGGGAAGCAGATATTCTGAAGACCGTGTTTCATACAAGATATGACCATTATGAATTTGTAGTTATGCCTTTTGGACTAACCAATGAACCTGCTATATTCATGGATCTTATGAATAGAATTTTCCATGAGTTCTTGGATAAGTTTGTGGTTGTTTTCATTGATGATATATTGGTGTTTTCTAAAAGTAAAGAGGAGCATGAAAGACATTTAAGGGTTATTTTTCAAACCTTAAAAGAAAAGAAATTTTATGGGAAATTCAGAAGGTGTGAGTTTTGGTTGCAACAAATTTCTTTCCTTGGTCATATTGTTTCTAAAGATGGAATAACAGTTGAACCTGCAAAAACAAAGGTTGTTGAAGAATGGCCAAGACCCACAAATGCAACTGAGATTCGTATTTTTCTTGGTTTGGTAGGATATTACCGAAAGTTTGTTAAAAAAAATTCACGGTTATCTAGTCCAATGTCTAAGCTAACTCGGATGGGTGTTAAGTTTATCTGGACAAAAGAATGTAATGATTGTTTCATGAATTGAAAAGAAGATTCGTGAATGCGCCAGTTTTGAAACTACCTTCCAGGAATGTTGAGTTTGTTATCTATAGTGATGCTTCATTGAAAGGACTTGGTTGCATCCTAATACAGAATGACCAGGTAATTGATTATGCTTCACATCAGTTGAAAACTCATGAGGTAAATTACCATACACATGATTTGGAATTAGCTGTTGTTGTTTTCACTTTAAAAATTTGGAGGCATCATTTGTATGGAGTAATGTGTGAAATATATACTGATCACAAAAGTTTAAAGTATATATTCACTAAGAAATAATTGAACATGAGACAAAAGATATGGCTAGAATTAATCAAGGATTATGATTGTACAATTCATTACCATTCGGGAAAACCAAATAAAGTGGATGATGCTTTGACTCGAAAAAGTAATGCCTCATTAACCATGTTACATTTGGAACATGATCCTTTGGTTAAGGATTTGATGAAATTTGGCATAGAAGTTGTTGGTGCAGGATATTATATTCTTTTGTTTCAGGTATCAGTGAAATCTTCTCTATCAGACATAATTAAGCAAGCACAGAAGCAAGATAGTGAGTTGTAGAAATAGGTAGAGCTGGTTCAGAAGGGTAAGTTTCCTGAATTAAACATTGATAATGATTGTGTTTTGAGATTTGTGAAGAGATTGTGTGTGTCGTGTGATTCACAGTTGAAGAGACAGTTGTTATGTGAAGCTCATAGTTCTCCGTTTTTAGTTCATCCAAGTAGTACTAAGATGTATAGAGATCTTTGTGAGTATTACTAGTGGGATGGAATGAAAAGAGATATTACTGATTTTACTGTGAAGTGTTTGACTTGTCAATAGGTTAAAGAAGAGTGGAAGTTATCAAAAGGGATGCTTCATCATTTACCAATTCTAGAGTGGAAATGGGAGAACATATCCATGAACTTCATTGTGGGATTTCCGAAGACACCTTGAGGTAGTAATGCAATCTGGGTTATTGTTGATCGCTTGACTAAATATGCTCACTTCCTTACTATATGAGATACTTTTTTCCTAGATCAACTTTCTCATTTGTGTCTTAAAGAGATAGTCAGGTTACATGGACTTCCTCTCTCCATTGTATCTGACTTTGATCCCAGGTTCACTTATAACTTTTGGAAAGGTCTTCAGAAGTCATTGGGTACTGAATTAAATTTTAGTACAGCTTTTCATCCTCAATCAGATGGGTAGTCAGAACGAATGATTCAGAATTTGTAGGATATGATATTTGCTTGTTAAATGGATTATCAAGGGAGTTGGGACCAACATCTTTCTTTGGTTTAGTTTTCTTATAATAATAGTTTTCATTCCAATATACAGATGGAATCATTTGAGGCATTATATGTGAAGCGGTGTCGAACTCCAGCTTTCTGGGATGAAGTAGGTGAAAGGAATTTTATGGGACTATAATTGGTAGAAGAGTTGGCAGAAAAAGTTCAGCTGATACAGAAACACATGAGAACAGCTCAGAGCAGGCAGAAAAATTATGCGGACAACAAGAGGAAGGATCTCTGTTTTGAGGTAGGCGATCATGTTTTTCTCAAAGTATCACCATGGAAAAGTGTGATACGATTTGGTAAGAAAGGAAAGATGAGACCAAGGTTCATTGGACCATATGAAATTCTGGAGAGAGTAGGATTAGTTGAATACCTAGTGGCTTTACCTCCAAGTTTATCTCAGGTACAAAATGTTTTTCATGTATCAATGTTAAGGAAGTACATGCCAGATCCATCTCATGTTTTGAGTACATAGGTAGTTCAGCTGGAAGAGAATCTATCTTATGAGGAACAACCGGTCAATATTTTTTACCACATGGACCAAGTGTTATGGAATAAGGTGATTCCTCAAGAAAAGTTTTTTTGAAAAAACCACATGATTGAAGAGGCAACATGGGAATTTGAAAATGCAATGAGGGATAAATACACCCACTTATTCGATAAGTAAATAAATTGCTGGGACACAATTTTCTAAAGGGGGAAGGATGTAACATCCCAAGTAAGTAAAGAATTATTTATTTTCTTATCTATGTCTATTTATGAATTAGATAGGGTTTTATAGGCTTAAAATGAGAATAAATCCAATCTTAAGCATGGAATACACTAAATTTTTTAAAAGATTGTTTTACTTCCTTTTGATGGAAAAAAATTTTTAAATCAAACTTTTGAAAATTTTATAAGCTCAATTTGTCAACATATACTTATTATTTATGATTGGGACATTGAAATTTACTTTGGATTAATTTTTGGTATTTTTCTGACAGTGTTCATTTTTTTAATGAATAGTGAAAAATACTGCATTTTACATCAAAACTGTTTTTTCATCTAATTTAATTATATGGTTAGATTATCTTTTAAATTTTTATTATGGTTTAATTAGAATATATTTATACCATTTAATCCAATGTTAGTCATTAGAATTAATTTCACTTTGGAATTGGGCATAAACAAATGCTAAACGTTTTATAGATATTGTTTCAAAAAAAAACCCGCTATTGGTTTTGACAATGGGAATTATTTTTAAATTAATTATTGCAATTTCTATGTTTTAAATTTGGTAAAATGGATTCCATATTTGGAATCAGAAGGTCCAAATTATGTAATTAATACTCTTTTGTTTTTTGACATTATGAATAGTAACAACGGTAATTATCTTTAATTATGTTGATTAATTAGTAATCGGGTAGTTAAAGATAATAAAATAATATCATAATAATAAAAGATTACAACAACATGTGTCCTAATTCTACTGGTTGTTTCATGGACAACCAAGGGATGTCTTGTGCCAAACGTTGGGACCCCATAAAATTACCTTTGGGTGAAAGTGACACTATCTTTTTATTTTTAAAGAAAGGAGAATATCACTAAAGAATATATCACCTAGGTAAAAAAAATTTAATTTCTTATAAATAAATGATAACTTTGACTATAAATAGTAATTGAAAATATAAAAATATTTCCTACATCATAGTATTTTTTTTATAATTTTTAGACATTAAATAAATTAAATTATTTATGACATCATGATGATGCAGCGATCACCTCATTAATGAACGATTTAAATAAAATGAAAATATAATGTAAAATCTAAAACTTACACTTTTCAAAGACCTATTGGATGAATATATTTATAAACTTTATCACCTTATCCTCAAAATATATCAATGTGGGACCTTTAAAATCTGAAACTCATTTTAATATAAAGTAACATTTTATAACTTTCCAAGAGTGCCCCTCCATTCCTCTTATAAAAGGCCCCCACCTATACCTATTTACACACAACTCTCAAGCCATTGGAATTGCCAAAATCTTCTCATTTTATCTCTCCACATACCTCTCTTCATCTTAGAATCCTTACCTTAGGTAGAAAGCTCTTCAAGAAACCCTTTTGGTTCAAACCAAGAGGAGTTACCCGATTTAAATGTAATGTCTTCACTTGTGTTCTTTTGTTTTATTTTGATTCTCCAACCCCATAAACTCTTTTCATTCCTTTATTTTGTAACAACACCAGTATCTCCAATATACTAGGATATTGTTATGAGACAGATTCGAGCTAAACTTACACACACCTTCGTCTAATGGTTAAAGAACATATTGTTTCCATGGATGGTGAATTTTTGCCTCACGAAACGATGATTGTTCAATATTCTTCTAACACAATCAAAGGTAGCCATTAAGATGTCCATATATTTATATATGATATATAATATGTTTATTTTTCCTTAAGATTCTATATTTTTCATTTATGGCGTACCTTTATGGTTTCCATAATGGGTAAATGCGATATCTTCATTTTAGGAAGTGCGGACTACCGCCCCCTCAAAGTGATTTGATTCGTTAATGCCATATGTGGGACGTATAAAGGATGGAGTTAATGATATTATATTTGATATTATAAGGGAATTATATTATACCTTTATATCATTATGATTCCATTCCATTAAATAGGAAATAGAAATGAAAGTAGCGTTCATGCGTACGTACGGCTTACCGTCTCCATGAACGGTGCATTTCATTCTTACCTCTAAATGTTATGTAATATTCTAAATGCATGTATATACTGGATATATATATGATATATATGATATATTAATCATTAATATAATTCTGGATAAAATTGATATCTTACCACATGAACATCTTGTAATTACAAGAAGTTTATTTTTGACTCAAGTACCAATGATCGACAAAACTACCATTATTAACGTAAATAATTAATTAGTGTTCATGAAATGGTAATAAGTGACATAAAAAGAATAATGAACTTTAAAAAAGTTCTTAAGCAAGTAGAAATTAACTCAATTTTATTATTCATGAGGTTAATGAACGATCGAGTCATGTCGGACCTGAGGTAAGGGACTTCGTCTCAATCTCCTTTCATTGTGGCATATTTTGTTCTATAAAAAACTTTATTTTATACAGTGTATAAACCCTTTTGACTTATAAATCTAGTCAAAATGAATATTTTTTTATACGAATCATTTTACTAAATGACAAAAGGAATGTTTTTTTGTCGTACGTATGTGGAGACAACGACTTCTCCACCGCCGTGACCATTATTTGAGTTTCAGATTCCTCTACAAGCAATAACTTTTTTAAAAAAATAAAAAAAATTAAAACCATGTCTTACTTTTCATTTATTTTGGTATTGAAAATGTTTTTCATAATTTTTTTATTATATCAATATGTTATATTGATATCTTGTGATTTAAATGTGGAAATGTTATGTTTCTTTTATGCATGTTTTATGTGATATGATTATGTTATGGTTCTTGGGAATTGTTATGAAGATAAGTGGTTCTGTGATAAACTAAGGGCGTGTGATCCTGATATAGCTCTCCAATGCATTGGGTAATGTGAAGGGGTTAAACTTTAAGGTTTCTCTGAAAATATTTAGGTAACATATTGTGATGGGTATTCTAAACGTAACCATGTGGTTACTCCCTACGTAAGAATGTTATGAATGCCAAAAGTTACTTTTATGTCTTATGATTTCTATGATTTATTCATGATTTTATGAGGTATGTTAAAATGATTATATTTTATGAGTAAATTATGATTTCATACATAGATTAATGTTTTCATTTTGTACTTTTATATCCCTTACTAAGCTTTTTATGCTCATCCTAAGTTTTTGAAATATTTTTCACGGGTCAAGGGAAAGGTACTTGAATTGATGATAGTGTCAAGGAATTTCAAGAAAGAATCCATGTTTTATTTTAAATATGTTTCCGTTGATGGGAAAAATGAGTACTATATTTTATGTAACCACTTTTTTTAAATGTGGAATTTAATGCATGATTTATGATCTAATTCTCTAAAACTCTAAACCTGAAAAGATCCTCAACATGTATTCTTGAAATAACTCAAGATTAAGTAATGTTTAAGGATGGGGCCTTATAGTACCAACCATATCCCATCAGATTATGTCATATAAATATTGAACAATTCATTGTGAATAATATCATTGACCTTCAAGGTTCTCATCTTATCATAGAAATTCCATGGCCTTTTTGTTTGAAAATTATGATTATAAAATTATCACATAGATGTAATAGAGAATAATGACCATCATGTTTTAATTCATTAATAATTATACAATTAAATGAATATATCATTAATCACATCTTTAATGTAGTTGGTTCTAGGCTATCAACTCCAACAAACACTAAAATTCACCTGTAAATATCAAATTTTAAACTCTGATGAGAACATCATCAAACATGATAAATGGATATTCAGTAGATAAATTTTAGATCTAAATAACCTCTGTTTTTATATTTAATTCATTAATTTTTAGTTCATATGGAATAGTGGTCATCATATTAATGGAAAAAATATAACCATTTAATTTAATGTGATGTCAACCATCATAGTTCCCAGGGCCATACATCCATGAACACATGAACAACAAGTGAAAGGTTCCAATCATTGGTTAGTGTGGGACTTATGAATGAGTTTACCATTACTATTTTCCTTAAAGGTATTATGTCCCTATTAATTTTTACTTGGTGATTACCCAAAGGGAATATAGAACTTTTAGTTGTGTCATGGTTTCATTGGGAATATGGAACAATGTTATGGTTAATTGAGATCATGATAATATAGACCACTATGTAGGATATAACCTCACAAGGAAAATTCCATGGGGAGGATAATTCATTGAGGAATATGGATTTGGTGAATGGATGTAGGTGTTTTTGGGGAATATGGCCTGAAAAACGAGGATGTAAGTGAATTCACATGTAATATATCCTTATAAGGATACATGTTGGTAACCTTGATTTTGAACATAGATGAGGAATAATATGTATCTTGATGAACAAGAATCATGGAATATATAGCCTGATTTTTAATGTTTAATGATGAATATTAGGACATTACCATGTAGTTTAATATCACACAGTATGGACGTTGTCATTCTATTTTACATCACAGGACTAGGATATTGTCATGTAATTTTATGTCATTTAACTAGGATATTATCATGAAGAATTAAATCATTTGAATATTATTCCATTATCATTAAAGGGGAGAAAAAAATGAAGGAATTTGGATTTTTCATTGTGGTTTCCAATTGGTTGAATAACTTATTTGATGGAAAGAGGTAGTTTCCCTTAATGATGCCATGTTTATGGATTACACATAGGAGGAGTCCCACACGTAGCTCAAGAAATGTGGAAGAATTAGTGGGTCTTATACATGAGATTATATTTCTTATATATGGGTGTTCCATGATCATTTATGATTCCAGGTAATTAAATCATAAATGGTAACATGGATGAGGAGTACACATTGGAAGGATGTCTAAAATTTTGTGGCTCATTTGGTGGATCAGGAAATCCACCATGTTCATTTGATGATAGTGTTTAAACATGGGTTAAAAATGTTTTAGTGCATGATAAAATAACATATTCACCGATGTACCTCTGTTGGGGATCCTCACTATCATGAGGATACATTATTGAAAATACCCTAAGGGTCTAATCGATTTACAGGTCAAGTCAGAGAGACAATTTATCAAGGGAATACATAATTGAAATGGGTTTACATTGTTGTGAAAACCCTAACCCTATATGTTCGGTGCATATTTAGGAGTCCTTGAAAAATAGTTGTTTGTGTGAAAGACTTGGGTGAAGGTATTCTCATCGATTAAATCCCGGGTGAACATGGTACCCTATAATGGGAGTACTAGGGGACTCTACTCCTTAGTGAGGTATAACCAATAGTTAAGGAATGGATTGATGTATTTCTGTTTCTTAATGAAGGATAATACAAGTCTTTGGTTTACACAAAGAAGGTCTAAGAGAATACCCAAGCTTACACAAATGAGGGATCAAATGATTTTCCCAACTTCACTAAATATAGAGATAAATAATGGATATAATTCCCTTAGTAAATGACTATGAAATGGGTCTCCTTTTATCAAGTAAATGATAGGAAATGAGACTTTTCCCTAAACTAATGTCTTATCATTTAAGTATAATTTTCTCTAATTTAGGCTAGAATGGTGATATTTTATTTCCTAACCAAGTAAAAGGTAGATTTTGGGAGATTCTCCGTACTTTTTATCAGAGGACCACTCAAATAGTTTTTGGTGGATGGAGCCATAATATGTAACTCACACTCTTTCCTTCACCCTTGTAATAAAAAATAGGAAAAATTTGGTATTTATATAAGGGTTCATAACATTTTTTTACATTTGTTGAATTATTTATTCTCACTAGTTGGTTAATTCCAAAGGTTTGGGGTTAAAGAGCTTCATGAAGGGGACATGGATACCTATGAGAAAGGATCTATAGGTGGATCTTCATCTTCACTAAAATTTACAAATGGGGACACCTTAAGACATATTTATAATAAAATGTATCGAGTTGGACTTATGTGATAGGTATAATGTGCATATCTAATTATGATAGTTTGAAACCAGTTGATATGGGCATGGAATTACATAATGGGTGTGGTATAAAATGCCAAAAAATTTGTCAATATGTGTTACTAACTTGGAACACAGATCATTTATTGGAATGGATTAATGGGAACATGGTCAAGTGACGAGGAAAATAGACATGGGATTATTCTTAGGGTGGTGGGTGATCAATAATTGGAGGATAATATGGCCTCATGAGGAGTATTCTAGTTGATATTTATTCCATTATAATCATAAAACTTCAAATATGTATACCTTTTCATATATAAGTCTATTTTTTCTCTATGCGCACTAAAACCAAACATGAAAATTTAACTATGCATATGTATACATAGTTAATCCTATAACATTGCATTAAATATTCTAAAAAGATATTAGAATAACCTAAAAAATTATTTTTTCACTTTCTTAACTCCTTCATAAAAAACATATAAAACACATGTCATAATACTACAGAGAGTTTATTACTACTATGTTATTGTATTAGGATACATTTATTATTAATCTCTATCCATAAATGTGTAATCACTCATGTAGAACATGACTATCCCATTATCTTCTTCAATGAGAATGGAAATTCATTTTCACTAATAATCGACTTGTTTTTTCATAATGATCATCTAAGGGATTTTGTGGAAAAGTTAATAGAACACATTTTCCAGTTTTGAAAATATATAAAGGTGTAAACAATGGGTGAGGCATAACACTAAATAATTCTCCAAGGTAACATGATGCATTAATGAAGTAAACTTCAATAATTCTATTAAAAATTATTTTATTTAAAATTGCATAATTTGCTTCGAAGTTGAGGTGTTATAGGGGTGATAAATTCCATGGGAGACTCTAATTCTTAAATAATAATTCCATAATGAATTTAACATACCATGTTAATTTTTATGATCATTTATAAGAGGTATATATATCATAGTTATTTTTTTTTATTAAGGATTTATTTTTGTAATATCTTATATTGAATTTTTTATTGAACCATTCTTGAGGAGGGTTATTTTCCTTAACTTATAAATTTTTATGTAGTTTTTATAATTTTCTCTAATTATTTTATGAATTTTATTACCCTTTGTTTATTGGTTGGGTTGCACTACTCTCAATGTGACTATTGGGATTATTAAATTCTTTAAATTCCTTTTTATTAACAGGATAAAATTGATTTTTGGATTCAGAATATATTGAGTTAGTATTTTTCTTTTGTAATATCCTATATCATCCCCATGTGTTTCCTTCTCCATTTTTTGGTGTTCAGAGGCTTGATATATTTTTTATATTTTAAATGTTATTTTAAAATAATATTACAATTTTTAAAAGTGGTTTAAATGTTGTTTCATTATTACATTACTAAATTTGGAATTCTATAAATAATAATTGGTCCCATTCTTTATTATTTATAATTTTATTTAATTGAAATTTATATAGTTTCTAATTTATTTTTCTCTTTTCACAAGAACCCATCCTTTCATGATGGTAGTTTTTTTAAGGGTATGAATTCTATATTGAGATGTTTAAAGATTAGACGTATTTTTACGTGGCTATAAAATAGTTACTCAGGTGTTTTCTTTGTTTTAAAAAGTTGGGCGTGATTTTTGATAAGTTGCATAAGGGTATTGTTTCAAATTATGGTCCTACTTGAGGTTAAAACTCATGTGAGGGTACTTTGGATCTTGGGTAATGGAGATACAATTGTTATATAACACCCTATGATTTTATGATAGATTTATCTCCAAATTAATTTAATTTCATTGATATCTTGTTATACACGCAACCCCAAATCTAAATGAACCACAATATATTATATCATTATAATATAACTACAAATATTTGACATATTAATAGGAATAAATATATTATGAATAATATTTATAAAGGTTTTATATAATTCAAATTCATTAATTAATATATTATAAATATTTACACAAATTTTAGTAATGCTGTTTTTCCTTCAGCAATACATTTTCATCAAAAATGGATTTTTATTTCTTTTTATGATAATTGTTTAAATTTTTTATTATAATTTTAGAATTATTATTTTATAAAAATGATATTATATTTAATATTTTAATACAAAAATAATTGTAGGATGATTATTTGAGAATTTTATAAAAAAGTTTTTTTGACGAATAGTGGAAAATACTGATTTTCATTGAAAACTATCATTTCATTTCATGAATTTAAAAATTCATAGTTTTCTTATGTTGTTTAAATATAGAATTATTAAATATATATTTTGAATAATACAATTATTTACATTTTATTAAATATTATTTTTTATTTCAGTATTAAAACATTCTATTCTTCAGAATACATTTTTTTGGAAAACTGATTTCTGTCGCGTTTAACGTGTTTAATTTTAAATTAAAAAATTTAAATTACTGTAATTTAATTAGATAAAATTTATTCAATATTTAGAATCATAATAATTAATATAATTTCTTATTTTTAAATAAATGTTTATTCAATTTTAATAGTAATCATTGCAAATCATTTTCAACGCCGAAAATAAGGGGAAATTGGGTTAAACCATGGAGTAATGATTTTAAATATATATAAAACTCTAAATTATCTTATATTATTTTATTATTTTAAAAACTATATGTATAAGGAGTGAAATATTTTATTTTAAAACATTCTTTTGAAATTGGGATCCTAAGATTGACATTTTTTAAGACAAGTTATATTTTATTCAAATTAAAAACTATTTTTGGGTCTTTGAATTTAATGTATTGGTTGGAAGATTCCATTAAGTTATTTATTTCTATAAAAATTTAAAATTATTGTTTTATTTATTATTCAACCAAAATAATTTGTGGAAACTGACTTATTACTTGAAGTCATGGTAAAATTATATTTACACTGAAATCAGTTATTTATTAAAAATGTAGTTCATTCTTTTATTTTATCTAATTAAATGTAATATCGTAAAACCATTGAAATTAACTATGGTAAAATAGATTCCAAATTTAGAATCATATTTTTTTTAAATTGAATGACCACAATATTTTTGGGTCGTATATTTATGTTATCATTATAGAAGTTAACTTATCATTGTTATAGCTAAAATGGGTTTAATGTGGTTTAACTAGGAGATAAAGATTTAAATGTTACCAAAACATGCCCATATGGGATTGTTTGAGGCTATTTCGACCCTATAACATTTTATATTCAAAAATTTTGTTCCTTTTTCTAAGTTTCATGATTACGGTGTTTATATTATTTAATATTTTATGAAATTCAAAGCATATAGTTTCCCTCCCTTATAAAAGGATACCACCTATTCATTCTTATACACACTACATGAGCCATATATATTAGTAAATACATACCATAATACATTCACAGATTATTTATTCATTCCATAGAGATTCAACACTTTCCAAAATATAATCCTTTCAGAGATTAAGCTATATGGAAATGGAGGATTCTTAATGAAGAAGTATAACTATCAACCGAGTAATTTCACTTTTATTTCATCTTATAATTAATTTAAATATGATTTATACAAAAAATAATAATGTCTCAGTTATTATAAATATAGTTATATGTTATTATGATTGTTTTATAATAATTTTCCACATCATTTCCATCCTATGGAAAGAAAAACTATCTCTCATACGTACATTCAACTTATTGTCTCCACATAGTGGTGTAATTCGTTTTCATCACCATTTTAATTGTAGGTCATAGATATGGAAATAGTTAAAATATGTGATATTTATCACATAATTATTTTAGTATAAAAATAAAATATCATTATATTTTCTTTCTTATGATCATCGAAAATGAAACGCCATTAGTGTGTACACGTGAACTACCATTTCAATGAAGCGTTGTGATCCATTTTTTCCTGTCCAACTTCTATAGATTATTATAAATATGTATAAAATTAAAATATAACAGATTTATATCATTATTATCATTTTTAATATGATTATATCATGATCAATATTCAAGTATTTAAACCACCAAACCCATTCTTACAAATAAATAGATGAAAGGATTACTTGAAAATTATGATTTTTTTAAAAATGTTATAAATAAATGAAAATTTTAATGTTATAAGAGGAAAATAGATGATATAATAATGGTTATAGTTTTAAAATATAATATTTCAAAATTTATTATAATGTGTTTTAAAATCACTTATGAGGCAAGGAAAACATAAGGCAATATATTTTTTCTCAATTTCCACTATATTGTGGCGTGGTTGGTATTATACAACTATTTTAATTTATGTGGTGTATAAAGTAAACCTTTGATGTATTGAAAAAGAATATATAATTATTAATGGACATTAAATTTCCAATTCATGTTTACCCTTTCAAGAGGTTATTATTTAAAGGTTACAAATGTGGTAATAATTTAGTTTACAATCTAATTTTTTCAGGATTGATTATATTTTTAGTTTACTTAATTTTATATCCAAACCTTCAAAAAATATATCTATTTTCTAATACTATATATTTTCAATTAGTTTATTTATATTCTTATAATTTTTCCTTTTTTTCACATGAATCAATCAAATAAATGTGATAAAAAAATCCAATCATATTTCTCTATTTTGACGACTGTTTGTTTCCATTTCATTATTTTTTTCACAACTGTTTTACAGAATTAAATTTTATTTACTATTAATATTTACGATTAAAAAAATAATATTATCCAATTTTCAAATAATTGAAATAAATATTTATTATGTTCTTTAAAAGGACCGTTTTTTGGAATTTCTTTTCAAAAATGTCAAAAGCAATGTTTCGTTTTAATGTATATGATGTTAATTGATTTCTCCAACCTCTATAAACATTCTACACTATATAGCATATATTGGTTTTCAATGGTTTTAAAAAGTAAAATAATTACTGAAATATTATTTTTATGTTCCAATTAGTTGTTTTTATTTCTCTATGGAAAATTATTTTAGTAAAAAAACTATTTTCTCATGAATTGATGGTAACCTTTTTCTATTATTAATTTTTATTAACTTTATCTTGAAACAATCAATTTATTATAATAATTTTTTAATTGGATGTTGAATTCATCTGAAAAATTCATATTAATTTTATAATTGATATGATTATTTCATAAATCATATACTTTTTTTAAAATATTTTTTTTCTAAAAAAAACTATTTGATTGACTAAAAAAACATTGATCTTGCATATTTTTTACTCACGAAAAATATTTTCTGATAAAGAATATTGTTTATTTATTAAATTTATCATTCAATATATGAGTAATGAATTAAACAAATAGTGATGGGTGTGTCCACGTTATAGATATCCCCTTGATGCATCAACATGACTAATGGGAGAAAAATAGTTTTCTAAAGTTAATAAATGGGTTTTTGGTGTATACTTACTCATAAACTAATCCATCTTTGAATAATAAGTTTAATTTAATATTATAATTATGTCTATGATGATGACATCCAATATTAAGAATTTACTTTATTGATAATTCATCTTTTGTTATTTATGAGATTACTTCATTGATATTATTCATGGATTCATTTCATGCACATGATATTTGTTAAATGGGACGAGTTTTCAGTTATATACATTTTCATATTGTTTATGCATTATTTAATCAAAATAATTTCTGTTTTATTTAATCCTTACTAATCATATGATCTTAAAATTTACTTGTTTTTCATTTTACAAGATTTGAATAAGGATATAATGATTAATATCATGGGTGAAAGAATGTTTTTAATTCTATGTTTTTTATATTTCTCATGTAATATAGGAATCACGAACATATATAGTTTTAAAAGACTACTAAACTTGTCTATTATATATTATTTGATCCCTTTTTTATACTAATTTAATAATGTGAACACTATATCTTGGTTACTTGAGATGGTTTTCTATAGTTGGTATCTGTTTAATGTTTAGTAGGAACATTGGGAACTATATTTTAAATGAACATATCTAACATAAGAATCCAGAAAATCCCATATAGTGTTTGATAAATTTTACCACTATAAGGTTTTTTATTTCATGGATCAATATTAATAAAGATTATGAAAAAACTATTTGTGTTTCATTATTTAGTTATGAAACCTAATAGAAGAAAGATAATCAACACCCGTTGTTAATGCTGGAATGTACCTTATGGGAAATCCAATATACCTGATGTTGGAACTGAGAAGAACATGACTATATTAGGGTAGATGACTATGGTTATAATGAATAAACATGACCATATGGAGAAACTTATAATTCCATAACATGATTTTATTTTTTGGATTTGTTAATGTGGAATAATCCTATATATTTTAATGTAAGTAATAAAACATTGGTAGATGAATATGGATTGAGATTCCCAAAAATAAATTCATTTATTTGGAAAGTAATGAAAGTAAAAATTTTATTCTAATAGTTTATTTTTTGAGAGGAGATATTTATAGATGTTTTTAATTAATCCATAACACTAATGAGGATGGACAAAATGATAACATTGAATTAATAATATTGAAAATGATTTTGTTAGATAAATAATTTCCTAGAGAACAATGAGCTGAGATAGGGGTCATTTCTCACATTAATGAAAAATTAATATGAAAGAATGGTAGAGTATGAGGCTAATAATACATGAATAGCCAATCATATTTTATAATATATAAATAATATAGAATTTAATATTGAACCTTTATTTTATAGGCATAAGGTTAGTTTAAAAAGGTAATAATTATCTCAAATTTTTCAATCATATTATGATATAGTGTCATGTTTCATTAAGACATAGAAATAACATTTAGTTCCTATATATTTAACATAAATCAAGAGAAGAAGTTTCCAGTTGAGCCCAAAAGAAAACAGAATGCATAAAAGTAGAATAATAGATTAAATCAATCTCTATCATGTATAAATTATTGAAGGAAACATTCTGGATATTGATTAATGGAAATGATATTTTTTAATAGTTTGTAAATAAGGATCATCTAAATAATTAATATAAACTGAAGAAAGGAACCACTGTTATCTAATGATTCAACTATAATAATCTAGAGTATTATTCATACTAGTTCCCCAATTGTGAAGGTATCTTACCATATAATAATTCAAGGGTATAATGTAATGAATATATAATTACTAGAGATGGATGGATGTTCCAAGTGATCAGGTAAAAGTTATAATTAACAACCATTATATAAGTGAAAATATATTATATTATTTGGGTTATTCCCACTCCTTTATAACGAATTATATTTCTAGTGGTATCATATAATAACCTTAATGATTATATTTTGAGTTAGTACTGAAAAATTATAATAGTAGGATGATCACATCTCTTGTCTATAAATCCTCTTGGATAGGAAGATTATGAGAATTTTCTTTCTAAAAATATTTTCACTCTACCTCTAGATAATTTTGATGTAATAATGGGCATGGATTGATTCTCTTAGTATTGATCCCATTTTAAATTTCAAGAAATAGAAGTAGAATTAGATATTATAAATCAACATACAATATTTTAATAGTGTGAGGATGAAATTGAACATCTAATGGAAATTAATTTTATCATATAGTTTGTAACACCTATTCATGATAGATATTTATCACATATAGTTGTGGAGAAACTCTACATTGATGAAATTAATATTTTATGGGAGTTTTCATATGTCTTAACAAAAGTGTTTCCTATTATACCACCATGTTTTTCTGTTGAGTTTTCAATAAAACTCTTACATAGTGCTACACTTATTTCAAAGACCCTATATAGAATTTCCTCAATTGAGTTGCATGATTTAAAGAAGAAACTATAGGAGATCAAGATAATGGATTCATTCATCATAGTGTTTCACCATTGGGTGAACTTTATCTTTTTTAAGAATATGTATGGTTCAATGTGTCTTTTTTTATTATTGGGAAATTTTAAGATCACTATTATGAACATGTATCCTTTACCTTTTATATATGATCTATTTGATCAATTATAAGGAGAAGTTTTTTTTATGTTTGATCTTCTATATGGATATCGTGAGAAAATTGTCAATAAGGATGATATAACAAAGAAAACCTTCTGTATGAGGTATGGTCATTATGAATTTATACTAATTCCATTACAAATAACCAATGATCCAACTATATTAATTTAGTTAAGGATGAGATACTTGAGGGATTACCTTGATAATTTAGAGGTAGTATTTTTAGATGATATTATTATATATTCATAGTGTAAGATTAACATGAAGAACATTTGAGGATTTTTAATGACTTCGATGACTAAAAATCAATTTTCCAAATTTAAAAAGAGTGATTTTGGATTGAAAAATGTCTCATTCTTTGTTTATATAATTTCAAGTATGGGTATATTAGTGGACCCGTTAGATATATATTTTATTTAAAAATGTCATAGATAAAACATTGCAATTGAGATCCATAGTTTTCTTGGTTTTTATGGATAATACATACGGTTTTCAATATATTACTCACAAATATATAATAAACTCACTAATATGAATCAGATGTGGGTTATGTTTCAATCGATATATTAATGTGATGCTATTTTCAATGAACTAAAGAGAAATTTGTTTTGTGAACTTATTCTTACACCAACCTATAGTGGAGAAGTGTTTGTGATATATAATGACGTATCAATGAAGGGACCCAAATGCCTCCTCTTAGAGAATAATATTTTTTATATTACAACTCCTTACAATTCAAACTTAATGAGATGAGTTGCAGAAGTCACAATTTGGGGGTGTCTTTAAATTTTTTTTCATTAACAATATATAGGCATCATCTATGTGGGGAAATGTTTGATTGATATAATAAATAGAATATATTTAAGTATATATTTACACATAATGATTTGTGTACATTCCATATAATATAGTTGGAGTTGATCAATTATTGTGATTTCTCAATACATTACCACTAGGGGAAGAAGAACAAGGTGGTTGATGCTTTGAGTTAGAAATACCATGCATATTTTTATGTGATAATTATTGAAAGAGATCCAATATATATAGACTTTCAGAAGATGGATATTTAAATATTGGGTAAAAGGGAAGATACTTTTTTAGGTTAATTTTTAAAAAACCATCAATGAGAGGACTTCAAACACGCTGTTCTGAGGTTCAAGGGTTGGTAGGATTTAATGTTTAAAAATATTAGGTAAAAGAGGTTTGTTTAATCTATTATGAAAAAAAATGTAAATATTCAACAATTATTCCCAATTAATGTCCAAACCCAAACCCTCACAAAGTGAATCACCTCAAACTCACTATCCTCGTTATCTATATTTGTGGGTCACAACAAATAATTGAATAATAATGAGTAAACATCCACTTTTCTCCATTTTTTTTCTTTATTTTCTATTTTTTTCAATGTACAGAAAAATTCTTTTAATGTATAGTTTTTAGAGATAAATAGGGAATCATGAGTAAAATAATGATTTAATTTGGCTTGTGAACCCATTGCCCATGGAAAATTTAGGAACCCTTTATATCAACCCATAACAATGATTCTCTCACCAGAATTACCATAGAAACACCCTATCTCCTACAATTTATTAAAATAAAGTAAGAATATACACAATATAATGGTAGGTAGGGATATATTAGTTTGTACTATGGCTACCTAATAGACATTTCATGGTTTCTAAGGCTTATGAAATATAATGTGTCAGGGTGTCCAAAAATAGTGGTTAATTTTACAAAAGAGTATTCAATGAACGACTGCCTCTATCATGAATATAACATACATGAATCCTATGGATTCAAATAGAATAAATGAAAGTTCTAGTTTCTCTAAATGACCCAAGACTCTTAATAATGTGATTAAAATAAAGAATATTCAATAAAGGGATTAAAATATCTCACAGGTAAGGGATTAAAATATGGATCACTACTAATGAGGCATGGGTTTAAAAAATCCATTAAACATCTAACAATGATTTGGAAATAAAAAATCTAGAAAAAAAATTTATATCAACATTCATTTAAAAGAAATTTTTTCCAAAAAAAAATGTAATTTTTCACACAATCGACTCATGCATGAAAAAGGATTTTGGATATTCTTTTTAAGATAAATTTTTATCTAAAAACACAAAATAAATATATCAAAAATGAAAACACATATTTTTTTATCTGTTTTTTTAATCTTTTTAATTTTTTTTAATCCTAACTATGAAATTTCACCCTCCCCCACACCTTAAAGTTACATTGTTCTTAATGAAATTATTTTAAATAAATATAATTTTAATAAAGGTAGGGAGAAGAGACATCCAACTAAGTGGTTTCATATGTGGTATCTATTACTTGGATTTCCTCCATGAGATGCATTGGAAAATTCTCATAGAAGTGTTTGAGACTATTTCTATTGACAGTAATCTGTTTCGCACTCTTCTCATGAAAAACCTGTATAGCACCAAATGGGTAAAAATCAGTAATAGCATAAAGAGCGAGCCATCAGGAACGAAGCTTACATGGGTAGAGCTTTAGCCTGGAATTTTATATGAGGACCTTCTCTCCAATATAAAGCTTCCACTGATGAATCATGCTAGCATGGATAACATTTTTCTTCTTTTTATAGATCAAAGAGTTATCATATGAATCACGTCAAATTTCTTCCAACTCTGGAATCTGTAACTTCCTATTTTCACCTGCATCTAAAAGATTCATATTTAATTGTTTAGAAGCCCAATATATATGGTGTTCTACCTCCATTGGGAGGTGACAAGGCTTTATAAACACAATTTTGTATGTTGACATTTCGATTGGGGTTTTAAAACCTGTACGGTACTCCCAAAGTGCATCATCTATGCACAAACTCCAATCTTTCATGTTGGGTTGTACAATTTTGCCATGATTCTCATAAATTCATGATTTGAGATTTCTTCTTGTCCATTATTTTTGGGGTTATATACTGTAGAGACTTTATGAACAAACCCATAATTACGAAGAAATTTTTTCATGTTATGATTGAAAAAATGTGAACCATGATCACTAATGATGAATCTCGGTAAACCAAACCTACAAAAAAATACGAGACCTCAAAAAATCAACAACCACTCGAGATTTATTGGTTCTAGTGGCCTTTTCTTCTAGAAAATTATATACATTTTCAACAAAAAAAAAGATATACAAAAAGACAAATGAATTTGAAAAAGGCCCCATGAATTCAAGGCCCCATGCATAAAAAAATTCACATAATAAAATGGGTTGTTGGGTAATTTCATTCCTCTAGAAGATATTCCCTATGAATTGACAATGAATACATGACCTTTAAAATCTATATGCATCCATATACAATGTTGTCCAATAATGTCCTGAGTCAAAGAACATTCGAGCTGTACGTTGAGAGCCAAAGTGGCCCCCACAGGCCAAAGTGTGGAAGAAAGTCAAAATAGTGGAGAACTCATGGTCAAAGACAGAATGCCAAACCACTTGGTAACCAAAAATTCTCCACAAATAAGGGTCATCCCAAATGTACCACCAAGAATCATGGTTTTGTATCTCGGATTTTGAAGAGTTGAAATCAGTGGGGACACTAGATGTTGCTTGAAAATTCACATTGTCCTCATACCAAGGGTTAAGGTCCACAACATCATAAAGGTTATCATGAGGGGAGAATTCTCCAATGGGGAGAGGTGAGTAAACATGATGGTCCAATGGTGGGGAAATCCTAAAAATTTGGTTAGCTACTACATTTTACACTCCGCTCTTATCATTAATCTCAAGATCAAACTCTTAGATGAGATGCATCTACCAAATGGGGCAGTGTTTAGTTCCAAGCATCTTCAGGAGAAAACGAAGGGCATCCAGATTAGAAAATGCAACGATTTTTTTCCCAATAAGATATAAAAGAAATTTTTACAAGGAAAACACAATAGAAAGAAGTTATTTTTCAGTGGTTGTGCTGTTTTCTTGGGTAGGGCCAAGGGTACGTGAGGCACATACAATGAAATGAGGATCCTTCTCAACCCATTGTGATAAAACTGCCGCAACAACAATGTTTGAGGTATCATACATAAATTCAAAAGGGAGAACCCACCTTGATGGTTAGATTACCGGAGGTGATTTGAGACTCCTTTTTAGTGAATTGAAAGAATCCTCACAATTTTTATCAAAAAAAAACTCAGAATCTATTTGTAATAACCAGGATATGGGAAGTGTGATATTAATGAAGTCTTTAGTGGATCAATGGTAAAAACCAGCAAGACCTAAGATAGATCACACCTCATGAACACATTTTGGAAATGAGAGGTTTTAAATTAATTCAATTTTTTATGTATGCATTTGAATTACCTATTTTGAAATAACATGTCCAAGAACTATCCCTCATCCATCCACAAAATGGAATTTCTCATAATTTATTACAATAACTTTTCCTATGCAATAACGGAGGATAGAACCTATGTGATCCAAAAAGTTATAAAATGAAGTTCCATAAATTTTGAAATCATCCATAAAAACTTCCATGCAATTCAATAGTTACTCATAAATAATACTCAACATATATCTCTGAAAATTACTATGATAATTATATTGACCAAAAGAAATCCATATGTATGAAAATGTGATAAATAGACAAGTAAATGTTGTCTTTTCTTTATCATCAGGGGCTATATGGATTTGAAAATAACCCAAATAGCCATCAAGAAAACAGTAATGGGACATACCTGCCAATATTTCTAGAATTTGGAAAATGATAGGTAGAGGAAAGTGGTCCTTCTACATGGCTTGATTAAGTCGATTGTAGTCAATACCAACTCGCCAACTGTTTTGCACATGTGTTGGAACCAATTCATTCCTTTCATTTGACACAATGGCTATTCCTGCTTTTTTAGGAAAAATGTTCACTGGACTAACCCATTTACTATTAGATATAGGATCAATTGTCCCCCCAAGAAGTAATTTACTGAATTCCAATTTTACCACTTCAAGGAGAGTGTGATTCAACTGGCGTTGAGATTGTCTTACAAGATTATCCTTATCATACAAAAGTATATGGTGCATTCAAATAGACTGGCTAATCCAGGGATTATCATCCAATGTCCATCCTATATCCTTTTTACACTCTCTAAAAAATTAGAGTAGTTTTGATTCCTGATGTTGATAGAGGAGATTGGAAATAATGACAGGAAATTGTTCAATACCCTTAAGATAGGAATATTATAAATTTGATAGAATTTGTTTTAATTCCAACACTAGGGTTTTTTGACTGGGGGAGGTGATTTAGTGGGAGTAAGGTACATAACACTGTCTATCTTCTCATGTTTATTCTCTAAAGAAAGTGAATATATTGAAATGAGATCATCAGAATCATTGACGGTCATGGGTACCTCAAAATGAACACACACATCAATTAAAGCACAAAATTAACACTTTACAGAATCCACACAACACTCAAAACATGATTCAAAACTGAAATCATCCAAGGGTAAAAAAAGAAGAAAATGAATCATATTATGGGTTGAGGAGAGAATTGTGTGTGTCTGCATTGTTTAAGACAACATCCATTGAATTGGCAGGAAGAGTGGAGTGATCTTCAACAAGGTGTTTCATATCCCCAAGGATGTTATAACATACATTTTCTCCACCAAAATCCATGGATGTTGTACTGTTTTGAATATTGATTATTGTCTTTGCTGTTTTAAGGAATGACCACCCATTTATGAGAGGGGATTGTCATTAGGTTTGGGTATCTTTCATCTCAAGAATGTAGAAATCTACAGGAAAGATGATATTCTTCATGCTTACAACGAAATCCTCAATCGCTCCTATTGGATTCATAGTACTCTTGTTTGCAAGTTGAATGATATTTTCTATTGGTTGAATCTCTCCAACCTATGGAGAACTATACATAGATTGGGTAATTACATTAATGGAAGCATCTAAATCTAACACAACATCTAAAAAGAATGTCTCCCATTTGGTTTACTGTATAGTGAATGTGCCAGGATCCTTGCATTTGGTTGACATTGCTATTTGAATCAAGGTTGAGACATTACTTCCCAAGTTGACTCTCTCATTCCCCTTCAGCCTCCTTCTATAGGTGGAATTCACTTTAAGGAATTTGGTATAAAAGAGATTTTTTTAACTAAATCGAATAAAAGAATATGAACATGAACTTTTATAAATGTATCTATAATTTCAGTATTAATCTCATAATCATATTTTTTCATAGACTTTGAGAGTCTTTGGGGAAAAGGAAGAGGAATGAATTTTTCATTTGAATCATCAATGATAATTTGATTAGTCTTTTTATTTTGTTTTTCTTCATTTGAATCTTTTATGTTTGGAGAAAGAGTGTTTTCTATAGGGTGACATACCTGTTACGTACAATTAGTAGAAGGATAAACTTCTTTACCACTATGAAGTAATATCTTTTTTCCTTTGTATTGGAAATTGTAACGCCCCGACCCTAGTTACCCAGAGTCGGTGAATTATTACACAACATTGGCATGATCACAAGAAAGATCAAATCTCGAAAGACCGATTGGTTTAGTAGACTTGGAAACACTAGATATATTCACATGTCTTACATTACATCATAAAATGAAAAACTACTACAACAACATATTGTTTCCATAATCCAAACTCATATCCCCACATAATATCCCTGAAGGTCATTCATAATTTACTTCTTCACTTCCTGGGAAAAATAAAACATAGAAAAGGGGTGAGCTCAAATGCCCAGTAAGGATAACAATATAACAGAAAATTTCATAAATAAGAATAAACATTTAAGGCAATGTATACAAAAACAAAATCCTTTAAAACTTGAACTTTCAACAAAGTATGGCATAAATAAAATGAAATAATTCCATTTACTTATTCACATGGATATTCTACTAATCGAATAATCACATGCAAAATCAATAACCACTTTCATAATGATGGAATGCATAATGCCAGACTATCATAACCACATAGCCCAGGCCTCATGGAAAGACTATAAATAAGATTTTTCCAAGGCCTTGTGCCAAGACACTAGTTTGTCTCATGAGACCTACCGATGCATCGAGGAGCTATAGAGGGCTCCACCCGTCACATATTAAGTCCAATGCATTCCCATATGAAAAGGTTTAAACATAACATAAACATTCGTATTATAACTAGCATACAAAATGTCAATAATTTCACCATAAACTATGAATGGTATAAAAATATCACATCCACAGTCAAACATATCACAAAACCTTCAATACAAAATAGAAGTTTTGTATCATAATAAATCAACTTCAAATAAGCGTAAAATCCATCAAAGGATGTTGACATAGATGAAATCAAAAATATTTCAAGAGAAATATCTCTTTCTATTTTTGAAATAATTTAAGAGCCATATAAAACAAAACTTTTTCTTTGAAAATATTCTTATAAGCTTGTAAGTAAAGATTTGAAGATTTTATAACGGCAGAAAATAGCCGCACCCACCGTATAAGTTAAAAAAAACATTATTACCTTAACTCTGTTGAAAAGGTTAAAAAGGACCTTGTTTTGAAAACGACGAAAAGATTCCTCTTATAAAAAGTCAAACATGGGTATAAATGTGTTTAACCCATATTCTTGTAAATAATAAAAATGTTTTGAAATAAATTTTTAAGAAAACATGGATGTGGATGATAAAGAGATCCCAGTAGATTATTACATATAAACAACCTCGGATAATGAAGAGATTGTGAAATAACCCTTACATTGTACTTTTCCTTGGTTGGGGTAGGTTAACATCCTGTATAATGGTGAAATAATTGTTATTAAATTATACAAGAATCATATACATTAATATGATATCATATATGATCTTTTAATATTGATTTGATAATAATATCTTAGTATTATCGTTGTTTCGGGTGTTAACTTACTTGTTTTATTTTATATGTTTTGTTACGTAAGACATGTTTATAATGGATAGGTTGTATATTATTCATATCCATAATGATATCATGTCCTTAAACATCATTTTTAAATCATCAAATTATAATTATACTTGAATGGATATGATGGAGAATGAATCTTATCGCGTTCGTGGAGACGGTAGTCCGTACGTACGCACGAGCGACAATATCATTCTTTTGATATTAAAATAATATATAAATGGATGTTATATCATATATACAGAATAATTAACATGTTATATTTATTATTTACATGAGTTACAGATCATTATTATACCCATCCAAATAATAATATATTGAATAACAATTACACCACGACGTGGAGACGGTAAGCCGTACGTACGCACGTATGGTGACATGTTAACCAAAGGGTGGATAGAATACTGAATATGGTTGTACCATATTTATAATAACATCACAGTATATGTGATATACTGGATTTATTATTTTAGAATGGTAAGAACAAAAAAAGAAGAAGTGGAAGAAGAAATGAACTTGAAAAGGGGTGGTGAAAACATTACCTCTTCTTCGGGTTCTTCCTTTTGATTTGATCAAAAGGGCTCCTTAGGTTGACTTTCTGATCAAACTAAGGCCTCTAGGTTGTAGTGAGGGAAGTTGGGAGAGTCTTTGGGCAGATTTTAGTCGAATCAAATGGCTTTGAAGGTGTGAAGAAATGATAAAGAGGAGTGCCCTTTTATAAGAGGGGTAAGGGGCACCTTTGGAAAAACTAAAAATATTAATTTATAATAAATTCATATTCGGTTTCTAATGGCTCCAAAGTTGATTATTTAAATTTTAAGGTGGGTATAGGTCTAAAACAACTCAACCAATATAATTTAGACAGGTTTGGGTACTTATATTAACCTTATCTTTAAGTATTAACTCTAAGTTAATTAGTTTCACTTTTACAATGTCTCTTTGTATTTTTATATAATATGGTTAATAAACTTACTATATACATCCAAGAGACCCCAAAGTGGTCCATTAATGATGAACCTATAATGATATAAGTCTCTTGGCCGAACCTTATATTTTTAGGAATTTAATATCAATTAATAATATAATATTTGTTTTAAGAATTCTTTTATGTCAATTTTGACACTATTCAATAGTTGATTTTTTTGAAACTCATAACAGACTTATTACTTCGAAAAAAGTCAATTAAATCAATAATAATATATCATATTATCCTAGAAAATTAGTTTAATTCATTAAAAGTTTCATATTATATTTATTTGGGTATTTATAATATCAATTATTTTAATTTTTCACTATTATAGTAATTAATTCATCATCATTGTGTCATAAATAAATTAAATTATTTAATGTCTAAAAATTATAAATAAAATATAACTATGTAGGAAATATTTTTATCTTTCTAATTAATATTTATAATCTAAAATACAACATATATAACCCTATGTAAAAATTGTTTTTCTAAAGGATATATGCTTGTGTCATTTTTGTATTCATTTTAACTTAATTAAAAACAAGTGTCCCTATCACCTACAAGTGGCACCATGGGGTCCCAAAATCGACCCAAAGATGCCTATGGTCGAACATGTATCAACCAATATGTCTAGGACACGTTTTAGGGTAATTTAGTTTTATTATAATATTATTTTTTAACCCTTATTTACCGGATTTACCCTTAACCATGGTAAATAAAATATTTACCGCAGTAATTATTAAAAATGTCTAAAAATAAAATTTACCTATTTACACAATTTAAACATCCTGATTCCAAATATGGAATCCATTTTTCTAAATTCAAAACACAGAAGTGGCATAAATTAAATTAAAATTAATTTCCGCTGTCAAAACAAAAAGCGTGTTTTTAAGAGATAATAACTATCAAAAGATTGACACTTGTTTATGTTCGGTTTAATTGTAAAATTATGTCCAATGAACAACATTATATTAAATGGTAAAAATATATTCTAAATATATTTTAAAACCACTCAAATTCATAATTTATCACTATTAATTATTTTGATTAAAAAAGTTGTTTTTAATTAAAATTTAGTAATTTTCACTATTCATCAAAATATGAAAGTTATCCGAAAAGTACCAAAATTTCACCTTAGGATAAATTTGATATTCCAAATCCAAAAATGAAGTCCATTTTAAAATATAAAATATATATAATTTCAAAAATTAGGTATTACTATTCATAACGGCTAGTTTGATTGGTTATGGTGTGTTAGAACTCGGTGTTGCGTACAACACACGCTATCACATTATTCAATGAGAAGCGTACCGTAGAAGCTTGGGGTGTTACATTCTCCCCTCCTTCAAATAATTTCATCCTCGAAATTTCTAGAATACTACCGCATGAAAAGACTTGGGTGGTTCTTCATCATAAGTTCCTCGGGTTCCCACGTTGCCTCTTCCATCTTATGGTTTCTCTACAAAACTTTTACCAGACGCGTCATCCGGTTTCTCAGCACTTGTTCTCTCGTATCAAGAATATTGACGGGCTCTTCACAATAAGACAGATCGGGTTCCAGTTCTAATTCTTCATAGGTGAGTACATGCGTTGGGTCAGACATGTATTTCCTCAACAGAGATATGTGGAAGACATCGTGAACTTTGGAGAGACTTGGCGGCATTGCCAATCGGCAATCCACAGCCCCAATTCGTTCTAGAATTTCGAAAGGTCTGATGTACCTGGGACTCAATTTACCTTTCTTACCAAAACGTATGACTCCCTTTCATGGATATACCTTCAAGAAAACATGATCACCGACTTGAAATTCCAAATCCTTCCTTCGATTATCAGCATAGCTCTTCTCCCTACTTTGAGCTGATTTGATGTGATTTTGGATTACCTTCACCTTTTCCATCATTTCCTCCACCAGTTCTGGGCCTACAAGTTTTCTTTCACCAACGTCATCCCAACAGGTTGGTGTACGACATCTCTTTCCGTATAACGCTTCATATGATGCCATCTGAATACTCGAATGGAAGCTATTGTTATAGAAAAATTCTACCAGAGGTAAATATTGATCCCACATACCCTGAAAGTCAAGTGAGCAAGATCTCAAAATGACTTCTAAGGTTTGAATAGTCCATTCTGATTGTCCGTCTGTCTGAGGGTGGTAAGCAGTGCTCAAATGAAGTTCAGTATCTAGGGATTTCTGAAGACTTTTCCAGAATCTTGAAGTAAAACGGGGATCACGATCAGAAACAATCGATAGGGGTACTCCATGAAGTCTCACAACTTCATTAATATATAGTCTTGCTAGACTTTCCAGGGGTAGATCTTCTCTTATGGCAAGAAAATGTGCTGACTTGGTAAGACGATCAAAAATAACCCATATTGCATCGTTCCTTCTAGGAGTCTTTGGTAGCCCCATGACAAAGTCCATCGTAATATTGTCCCATTTCCACTCTGGTATGGGAAGAGGTTGCATGACTCCTCCAGGCTGTTGCCTTCCAGCTTTCACTTGTTGAAAAACCATACATCTTGACACAAAATCAACAATATCCCTCTTCATGTTGCCCCACCAAAAATGTTCCTTCAAATCTCTATACATTTTGGTGCTCCCAGGGTGTATAGAGAAATTGGAACTATGAGCATCATCCAGCAATTCCCTTTTTAGATCAGGTATATCGGGAACACAAAGTCTCTTCCCGAATTTCAAAATTCCATCTTCATACACAAAGTCTCTCAATCTCCCATTATTCACAGCTTTAATTTTCTTTTGGAATTCTTCATCATCGGTCTGAGAACTCTTAATCCTTTCTAGTAAAGATGGTTTGGCAACCATTTGAAAAAGAATCGATGTTTCGCCTTCCCTGGTTATTCCCATGTCCATCTTCACTAGATCCATGAAAATTGGATCCCTTTCAATTCTCATATTGTTCAAAACTCCATGGTCTTTTCTGCTCAAAGCATCTGCCACCTTGTTTGCTTTCCCCGGGTGGTAGTGTATCGTACAATCATAATCCTTGAGTAATTCAAGCCATCTCCTTTGCCTCATGTTGAGTTATTTTTGTGAGAAAATATACTTCAAACTCTTGTGATCATTATAAATCTCACATTTTTCACCATATAGGCAGTGCCTCCATATCTTCAAAGCAAAGATCATAGCTGCTAACTAGAGATCATGAGTAGGATAGTTTTGTTCATGAATTTTCAACTGTCATGATGCATAAGCAATAACTCTATCATTCTGCATAAGGACACAACCAAGTCCTTTCTTTGATGTATCACTATAAATAACGAACCCATCATTCCCCGATGGTAGAGTCAATATAAGAGCATTAACTAATCTTCTCTTCAGTTCTTCAAAACATTCTTCACACTCTTTTTTCCAAACAAATTTAACCCCTTTACGTGTGAGCTTCGTTAATGGGTTAGCCAATCGGCCAAAATTCTGGACGAAACGTCGATAATAACCTGCAAAACCAATAAAACTGCGTACCTCAGTTATACTTGTAGGTGCTGGTCATTCTTGGATTGCCTTGGTCTTAGAAGGATCAACATAGATTCCATCTTTAGAGACAATATGGCCAAGAAAAGAAATCTCATGAAGCCAGAATTCACACTTGCTAAACTTTCTATATAATTCATGCCTCCTCAGAGTCTTCAAGATAATGCACAAGTGATTTTCATGATCTTCGTTGCTTTTAGAGTATACTAAGATATCATCAATAAATACCCCCACAAATTCATCGAGATACTCCTTGAAAACTCTATTCATCAAATCCATGAATACCGAGGGTTCATTAGTTAATCCAAACGGCATTACAGTAAACTCGTAATGCCCGTACCTGGTTCGAAATACTGTCTTTGGAATGTATTCCTTCTTCACACACAACTGATGGTATCCAGATCGAAGGTCAATATTTGAAAAGTATTGAGCTCCATGCAGTTGGTCAAATAAATCATCAATGCGAGGTAGGGGATACTTGTTCTTTATTGTTATATCATTGATCTCCCTATAGTCGATACATAACCTCATAGATCCATCTTTCTTTTTAACAAAAAGAACAGGGGCTCCCCATGGAGAAACACTAGGGCGAATAAATCCTTTATTACTCAATTCCTCTAGTTGTTTCTTTAGTTCAACTAATTCTATAGTGGCCATTCTATAAGGGGTCTTCGATATAGGCCTTGATCCAGGAATCAAATCAATGGAAAACTCAACTTCTCGTTCTGGAGGATGTCTAGGTAATTCTTCCTGAAATACATCTAAAAATTCTTTCACAATAGGTACATCCTCTATTTAAACATTCCTTTCCTCACCCACAGTTATTTTATTCTATTCCTCCCCAATAATTGAATTTAGTTGAGCTATTGAGGGTGGATCTAAATAAGAATTAGGTGGTGATGATTCTTCTCTAAAAATAAGGTGTTCCTTATCATTATCATCAAGAATCATAACCTCTTTCTTCTTATAATAAATCTTCGCATCATAGTCCAAAATCCAGTCCATACCGAGGATTATATCAAACTCAATCATAGGTATGACGATAAGATCAGTAGATAACGAACATTTATGTGCTCTAATGGGGACTGATTCACAAAATATTATTGCAATGATTCTTCCCTTAAGAGTTTTAACTGACAACTCCCTTGTTAAATCAAATTGGAAATATCTAATTTTCTTAGCAAACTAGGAAGATATGAAACAATGCGACGATCCAGAATCAAAATATGCATTTGCTAAACATGAGGAAACCATTAAATTACCTGCCACCATGTCTTTCGGAGCTTCTACCTCAGCAGTAGTGATAGCATAAGCTTGGCCTTGATCCCTTGGTCTTTTCTGAGGTAAGTTCTCCTGACGCTTAGGACATTCATTTGCATAATGTCCCATATCCCTGCAATTGTAGCACTAAACGTTGGTGTCTTCCTTCTTCCCTTTGCAATCACGATCTTGGTGGCCTTTTTCACCACACTTGTAACAGAATCCCATTCCATTCAAGCAAGTACCGGGGTGTTTCTTCCCGCATTTACCACAAGATGGATATTCAACCATTCCCTTATTCCCCTTATTTCCATTCCTAGATTGATCAGCAGGTCTCTTCTTCTCTTGCTTTTCTTTAAAGTCATAAGACTTAGAGAATTCCTTTTCAGTCTTGATAGCACATGGGACAATGTCTTCGTACGATGAAAAGGATTGTGAGACTAATGCTTGACGGAGAAATGGTTTTAACCCATCAAAGACATGATCAATATTACTTCTTTGGTTACGTATATAATCTCCATCATACCTTGCTAACCTTGTAAAGTTAGTCTCATACTTTGTGACATTCTCATCCTCCTTCTGTCTCAAACTTAGAAATTGCCTTTCCATATCCGCTCGATGGTCGCGAGGAAAGTATTTTTCTAAAAATAGATCTTTGAACTCTTTCCATTCCATATTTGATACTTCATCATCTTCCTTCATGTTTTGAATCAATGAAAACCATTGATCATCATCTCCAGTGAGGCGGTAAACTGCCATGATAACTTTTTCCCTTTTACTGCTCCCCAAAGCCTGAAATATTTTCTCTAGGGAATTTATCCATTGCTCAGCTACTAAGGGATTTGTACTCCCATTGAACGTTGGTGGTTGTTGCCTCATGAATCGATCTAACATTGATCCTCCACGATGCGGATCAGGGTGCTCCATACGGGTAAGGTTATTATTCATAACCTGAGTAAGTTGTCCCAGTATGGTGATTAGCTGATCGGCACCAGTTGCATCACCAGCACCACTATAATTATCTTGAGCAGGAGGGAAATCCCTACATAGAGTGTGTGCATTGATACGGTTTCAATTTCTTCCACTAGGCGCCATTTCTAAACAATGGCATAAACTAGATCAGTTTATGAATCAAAATACTTATAAAACACTTAACATAAATTGAACTATTTATAGATATAATCCATAATCATAAAAATGTTTTCTTTGAGTAATTATATACTTATAAACCCTTCATAATGATTTGTAAATAAAATGAGAGTTATCCTAAGCATATCCCCTGGGAGTGTCGTAACCAAGAGTGCAGCAAGGCCCGTTGTCGTGCACCAGTTCCCGTTCGAGTCTAGCTCAAAGCGGTGTTTTCGAGTTTTACCCCTAGGTACATCTGTGCCAGAGCCGCCTCTACCTGCTCGTATCCAGATAGGGATGTATTGCTCGGACAACTCACAAAATCTCTACAATACCAAAATTCTAGGAAGTTCTTCTATACTAATCCTCAAAGTTCATCTTAGGTCTATGTGCTCTAATCAGAGTTTATCTAAATCTAGCTTCCAAGGTTTGTACTAAACTCTCTCTGAAACCAACTGTAACGCCCCGACCCTAGTTACCCAGAGTCAGTGCAATATTAGATAACATTGGCATGATCACAAGAAAGATCAAATCTCGAAAGACCGATTGGTTTAGTAGCCTTGGAAACACTAGATATATTCATATGTCTTACATTACATCATAAAATGAAAAACTACTACAACAACATATTGTTTCCATAATCCACACTCATATCCCCACATAATATCCCTGAAGGTCATTCATAATTTACTTCTTCACTTCCAGGGAAAAATAAAACATTGAAAAGGGGTGAGATCAAATGCCCAGTAAGGTTGACAATATAGTGGAAAATTTCATAAATAAGAATAAACATTTAAGGCAATGTATACTAAAACAAAAGCCTTTCAAACTTGAACTTTCAACATAGTATGGCATAAATAAAATGAAATAATTCCTTTTACTTATTCACATGGATATTCTACTAATCGAATAATCACAGGAAAAATCAATAACCACTTTCATAATGATGGAATGCATAATTCCAGACTATCATAACCACATAGCCCAGGCCTCGTGCCAAGACTATAAATAAGATTTTGCCAAGGCCTTGTGCCAAGACACTAGTTTGTCTCATGAGACCTACCGATGCATCGAGGAGCTATAACGGGCTCCACCCATCACATATTAAGTCCAATTCATTCCCATATGAAAAGGTTTAAACATAACATAAACATTCATATTATAACTAGCATACGAAATGTCAATAATTTCACCATAAAAAATGAATGGTATAAAAATATCACATCCACAGTCAAACATATCACAAAACCTTCAATAAAATATAGAAGTTTTGTATCATAATAAATCAACTTCAAATAAGCGTAAAATCCATCAAAGGATGTTGACATAGATGAAATAAAAAATCTTTCAAGAGAAATATCTCTTTCTATTTTTAAAATCATTTTAGATCCATATAAAATAAAACTTTTTATTTGAAAATATTCTTATAACCTTGTAAGTAAAGCTTTGAAGATTTTATAATGGCGGAAAATAGCCGCACCCGCCGTATAAGTTAAAAAAAACATTCTTACCTTAACTCTGTTGAAAAGGTTAAAAAGGACCTTGTTTTGAAAATGACAGAATGATTCCTCTTATAAAAAGTCAAACATGGGTATAAATGTCTTTAACCCATATTCTTGTAAAAAATAAAAATGTATTGAAATACATTTTTAAGAAAACATGGATGTGGATGATAAAGAGATCCCAGTAGATTATTACAAATAAACAACCTCAGATAATGAAGAGATTGTGAAATAACCCTTACCTTGTAATTTTTCTTGGTTGGGGTAGGTTAACCTCCTGTATAATGGTGAAATAATTGTTATTAAATTATACAAGAATCATATACATTAATATGATATCATATATGATCTTTTAATATTGATGTGATAATAATATCTTAGTATTATCGTTGTTTCGGGTGTTAACTTACTTGTTTTATTTTATATGTTTTGTTACGTAAGACATGCTTATAATGGATAGGTTGTATATTATTCATATACATAATGATATCAAGTCCTTAAACATCATTTTTAAATCATCAAATGATAATTATACTTGAATGGATACGATGGAGAATGAATCTTATCGCGTTCGTGGAGACGGTAGTCCGTACGTACGCACGAGCGACAATATCAATCTTTTGATATTAAAATAATATATAAATGTATGTTATATAATATATACATAATAATTAACATGTTATATTTATTATTTACATGAGTTACAGATCATTATCATACCCATCCAAATAATAATATATTGAATAACAATTACACCACGGCGTGGAGACGGTAAGCCGTACGTACACACGTATGGTGACATGTTAATCAAAGGGTGGATAGAATACTGAATATGGTTGTACCATATTTATAATAACATCATAGTATATGTGATATACTGGAGTTATTATTTTATAATGGTAAGAAAAAAGAAAGAAGAAGTGGAAGAAGAAATGAACTTGAAAAGGGGTGGTGAAAACATTACCTCTTCTTCGGGTTCTTCCTTTTGATTTGATCAAAAGGGCTCATTAGGTTGGATTTATGATAAAACTAAGGCCTCTAGGTTGTAGTGAGGGAAGTTGGGAGAGTATTTGGGAAGAGTTTTGTCGAACCAAAATGCTTTGAAGGTGTGAAGAAATGATAAGGAGGAGTGCCCTTTTATAAGAGGGGTGAGGGGAACCTTTGGAAAAGCTAGAAATATTAATTTATAATAAATTCATATTAGGTTTCTAATGGCTCCAAAGTTGATTATTTAAATTTTATGGTTGGGATAGGTCGAAAAAAACTCAACCAATAGAATTTAGACAGGTTTGGGTACTTATATTAACCTTATCTTTAAGTATTAACTCTATGTTAATTAGTTTCACTTCTACAATGTCTCTTTGTATTTTTATATAATATGGTTAATAAACATATTATATACATCCAAGAGACCCCCAAGTGGTCCATTAATGATGAAACTACCATTATATAAGTCTCTTGGCCGAACCTTAGATTTTTAGGAATTTAATATCAATTAATAATATAATATTTGTTTTAAGAATTCTTTTATGTCAATTTTGACACTATTCAATAGTTGATTTTTGTGAAACTCATAACAGATTTATTACTTCTAAAAAAGTAAATTAAATCAATACTAATATATCATATTATCCTAGAAAATTATTTTAATTCATTAAAAGTTTCATATTATATTTATATGTGTATTTATAATATCAATTATTTTAATTTTTCACTATTATTGTAATTAATTCATCATCATTGTGTCATAAATAAATTAAATTATTTAATGTCTAAAAATTATAAATAAAATATAACTATGTAGTAAATATTTTTATCTTTCTAATGAATATTTATAATCTAAAATAAAACATATATAACCCTAAGTAAAAATTATTTTTCTAAAGGATATATGCTTGTGTCATTTTTGTATTCATTTTAACTTAATTAAAAACAAGTGTCTCTATCACCTACAAGTGGCACCATGGGGTCCCAAAATCGACCCAAAGATGCCTATGGTCTAACATGTATCAACCAATAAGGCAAGGACATGTTTTAGGGTAATTTAGTATTATTATAATATTATTTTTTAACCCTTATTTACCGGATTTACCCTTAACCATGGTAAATAAAATATTTACCGCAGTAATTATTCAAAATGTATAAAAATAAAAGTTACCTATTTACACAATTTTAACATCATGATTCCAAATATGGAATCCATTTTTCTAAATTCAAAACACAGAAGTGGCATAAATTAATTTAAAATTAATTCCCGCTGTCAAAACAAAAAGCGTGTTTTTAAGAGATAATAACTATCAAAAGATTGACACTTGTTTATGTTCGGTTTAATTGTAAAATTATGTCCAATGACCAAAATTATATTAAATAGTAAAAATATATTCTAAATATACTTTAAAACCACTCAAATTCATAATTTATCACTATTAATTATTTTGATTAAAAAAGTTGTTTTTAATTAAAATTTAGTAATTTTCACTATTCATCAAAATATGAAAGTTATCCGAAAAGTACCAAAATTTCACCTTAGGCTAAATTAGATATTATGAATCCAAAAATGAAGTCCATTTTAAAATATAAAATATATATAATTTCAAAAAGTAGGTATTACTATTCATAACGGCCAGTTTGATTGGTTATGGTGTGTTAGAACTCGGTGTTGCGTACAACACACGCTATCACATTATTCAATGAGAAGCGTACCGTAGATTCTTGGGGTGTTACAAAAATGGGTTGGGATGGTATTTTTCCAAAACCTTGCATCTTAAGATCATCGATGGTGTTCTCAAATTGTCCCACATGAGTTCATAGGTCTTGAATTGCCGATTGTGTGGTCTATTGGAACTAGAGGTTCAGGGTTCCCATTTTTTTAACCATGTCCTTAAGGATTGGTTCAGACTTGTGAGGATGTGGATGATTGTTTTTGGACGTTTAAGGATAATAAGGTTTCATTCCTTGGATTTGTTGATACCAATTCTTTTTAGGGTATCTTGAATTTCCTCCTTGTCGATACTGGGGTTTTGCTTACCACCTAGGATTTGGATTTGGCTTGAATAGTTCTTGCATAAAGGGAGGTTCTTGTTGAAATGGACTCCCTATGAACACAACTAAACAAGTCTTAGGTGAATCATGATGTAGTGGGAACTGGTCAGAAAAATGATTATTTTCATAACAATTATCATAATGTAATAGAACTGGAGGATATTGTGAGATACCTTGTGCTTGAGATAATTACCTTAGATGGGTATGCATCTCATCAATCTTATTATCTAACTTTTTCTATAGATAAATTACTTACCTAATGAACTCCATAGGTTGGTTCAATATCTCGTGTACCAAATTGTTGTGCATTTTGAACCATGTTGGCTATTAAGTCATGAGCAGCGGAAGGAGTTTTATAAACTCAGGCACGACCAGCTGCAACATAAATCATCCCAAGATTCATGGGGATAAGTCCCTCACAGAAGAGTTAGATTTATAGTTGTTTGATAATCTGGTGGTGGGGGAAGCTTGATCAAATTCTTTTGATTCTCTCCCAGTATTCATGAAGGGTCTCTCCTTGTGATTTCCTAATTCCCCGGATTTCTTTCCTAATTGATGCAGATTGGGAGGCAGGTAAGAACTTCTTTAAAAAGATTATTTTATAGTCATTCCAGCCCATAATCTTAGTAGGAAAATTTTATAGTGAATCTTTGGCTACACCATCAATGGAGAAAGAGAAGACCCTAAACTTAATTAAGGTCTCAGACACATTTTGGTGTTTCATGGTGGAGCACACTATGTGAAAATCCTTAAGGTGTTTATGAGGGTCCTCACTGAGAAGACCATGGAATTTAGAAATAAGGTCGATGAGGCCTGATATCATCTCAAAATTGGCTGATTCCTTAGGATATTAGATGTACCCAAGTTCGTACTCCACCTCTGGGGTGGTCAGTTCTTTTAAGGAGCCATTATTTGCAACCATTTTTTCATGGGTTCAATTTTTGATTGGTTTATGGCCACATGAGGTTCCAAAAGGTGTTCCTCAATGTTACTTTATTGATCTTATATAGATTCCTTGATTTGATAATGGAGTTTTTTTTTCAATTTCAGGGTCATATTCAATTAGTGTTTCTTTACCAGATCTTATTATACAATAATGATGTCCAGTTTGATTGATTTATTGGGGTTTTGTTGAATTTTATTTTTATTTTTTTATGGAATATTAAGGAAATAAAAATACATAATAAATTAAAGGAGTAAATAAAAGTGATTTTTATACTAAAAAATTAGATAGGGAGGAGAAAAATAATAAAAAGAGAGAGAGAGGAAGAACACACAAAAACAACCAAAAATAGAAACAAAAAACAAAACAAAACAAAAACAATAGAATGGGGGTGGGGTATTGAAAGGGGTTCTTATTAAGAAGTAAAATAAATAAATATAAATAAATAAAGATAAAAAATGATCTTGTCTCACCGGAAATGGTGCCAAAATTAGATCGTGTTATCGACCACATCAAATTAGTTGTTTAGTTTTTACTAGAATTTCTACAATATAGCAGCAAACCTATGCCGTCTCTTGATGAAGCCATAGATTATTAATTTGAAAATAAGGGTTTTGATTATGAATATATAAGGGGAAATTTATTTAATAAAATATTCAGGTTTTATGATTAAATTTTACAATAGAAAGACTAAAGTGATAATACAAGGTAGAGATGAACAAGATTATTTAAACATGATCAACCCTGGAGAGTATCGTGATGCTCATTCTTCATCGCTTTAAGATAAAGGCTATAGATCTCTTAATTATTTTCTTGGAACGCCTATTACTATAATTTTTCTGATTTTATACTTTGATACCTTCTAGGTTTTAGTTGAAAACACACAATGTTTCACTAGACACTACCGATGATTTGGTGATTTGTGTTAAACTTCATAACTAAAACTCACCAAGGAAACACATGAAGAACATGATGTGCTCTCCAGGATTGTATGTTATTTTTTTGTGATACCATGACATAAAATTACATGTCCTTGAAAGTGAATATGTGAGTTCAATTGACCAATCTTAACCACACCAACACCACAATTGAATGATGGATGAAAAATAGATGAACAGTGTGTGAAACATCACATGTAAGGATACCCCCAAATAAGATTATTTGAGATTGAGTATAACATAACATTATATAACTCAATTATGTGAAATGAGAGGACGAATAAGAACAACATAAAATCTGTAATTAAACAGATCATTCAAAATAATACAAGTATGATGCTCGGGTTTACATCATGGTTATCCCCCGGTGATCCCAAGGGATTTAGAAACCCATGGGAGGAGAGGAAGAATATGATGTTGAAGTAGAACTTCCCATAGCCTCCAGAAATTTTATAAATAATGAGGAGACACATTTGGGACTCCAAAATGGTAGCACATTTTCTCTTGGTCAAACTCTCAAATGGGGAGACCAAGGTTCCTTTTTATAAGAAATTTAGAATCTTGTTTTGGGAAAGAAGATTTATTCAAACCACTTGTACCAGGAGTTTCTACCATTAGAAAATTGAATATCTCTTTTGAAAAAACTGGAGAGTTTTATCCCCACTTCCTGACTATCCCCACCGAAATATTGGAAGCAATTATACAAGTGGATCTGGAGATAAGTATAGATTACAGAACAATACTTTTGACGTCTTAAAAATTCAGTGTTCGGGGTATATCAGGTCATTTGGGCCTCTTTATTGAGGAATTGGGATTGAGGTTTTTCATAATAGATGTATCCCATTATATTTTGGACAATAAAACAAAAAACGATCCAATCTAGATGCAAAAAAGTTTCTAAACATGAAAAAATAGAGGACATGTCTTCATGGATCCATGCAATTTTGGCCCATTTTCTTCCACATCATCACGAGCCCTGTGAATCATCTCCTCCTACATTGAAATCATCAAAACAACTAACATTGACTTTTTTAATAGTGGTAAAAAAATAATGGAATCAAATATGAAGTTCAATTTTTTTTTATAATTTTCAATACAAAACAAGTTTAGCACAGTGGTGTAAGGGTCAAAATGAAATAGTGAATCATGGTATGATCGGGGGGTCCGTACTGGGTTTCATTTCCATGGGTCGGACTATGGTGGGTTCCACCTATGTCAAAGACTAGGAGAGTCGACCCAACCTACCCATGGGGTGGTTGGGGCCCCAATCTGGGTCGGGCATTTGTGTGCCCCGGCTCGACATAGATAGGGAACTGATGGTATATATCAGCGATGGCACGGCCCATGGTAGTCATTGATGTTAACGCCCCTTGGTTGGCGTCCTCCTCATCCAGTGCCTGATATTGGCATCAAGTCAGCTCGTCTAGGGCTGGTGTTGCAAGCGCATATCTTAATTTCTCCTTGGCTCGTGGGGCTGAGTTGCAGTGCTGATGCGACCTAGTGGGATCCGTTCTTGGGAGCCCCTGTAATGGGATTCCATTTGGGATAACTCATACATCCCTCACCTCATTGTCATAGGGGATGCAGTCATAAAAGAGTTCTAGGGAGAGGCTCCCAAAACCATTATACATCAGAGTGGGGAGCAGTGGCTCCTTGCACAACACTTGGGGTGCTGATGGTGATGAGGAAAAAAATACTCTAAGTATTGTCGGGCCATATACCGGGTTGGGATAATCCCATCTTCTTCATATCATCGAAAGAGGTCATTAATCACCCTTCATTGAAATATTTCATAATGGGAGAAGGTACGTGGGTGCCCAGTTGCCGTGGACGTGGAGGCTTCCATGGGGGATGAGGACTTGTGGTATTGTTGCATTGATGTTTCCCCTACCACTGTGTCGGTGGGTGGGAGGTTATTTGTTTCCTGCCATGACAGCTTTGGTTCAGCAATGTAGGGTGATTTAACCATTTGTGCTTCAAGATGGAAAGAAACATCTAGTTCCCTAATTCCATTCCAGATTCCATGGTTTCTATGAAGGATCCATGCTGACAATGTCGCAGACTGGGATGTCCAACATTAAACTGTCCCAATTTCTGGTGAGTTTCATACTTCGCCCACTATTTTCATGGGGGGACCCGGTGTCAGATAACTCGATTCGGTGACATGATAATCCATCGATGTCTTTAATGCTACTAATATCCATATTGAGGAGATGAATTTCACGACGAGTTCACCATTTATGTTTCCAATTCTTTTATCGGGGGGCACATTCGTCTCTTGAGGACACACTAATTGTTGCCACTCATTGCCTCAAACCAATGGTGGGCAGAATCCATCGCTTATTTAGTGGCTTTTTATCCTTGATCGAAACGGGATTATGGGATGTTAGTTCCTCCTTTTGTGGATTCCTCCTTGGTACTATTTTCCTAGTCTGGGTCTCCCACATAGATTAGAGTCGTGGTTTGTGAATCTCGTTCCCAGTGCCATATCTTTGTGGATTCCTGTTAATTACACTACTTTCATCAGGATATTCCATGGGGCATTGACATGGTACCAACCTTCAGTCGGAGTAGATGACAACATCAAGAATTTTAGTGCTTCTCTTGATGCATGGACATTGGAGAAAATGTATTCTTACTCATAAGAGGGCATCTCAAGGGCACAGAACCCGAGTCATCCCACGTCAGTCGTGGGGAATCATATGCCAGATGCATGTATCTATGGTTTACCTCAACATTCCATGATTAACACAGGATATTCAATGTGTTTGAAATATTACAGAGATGGATATTAAAATGGCGTGTCATCCAAGGTTTTCCTCAGTAATCTAATGTTTAACACGAGGTGGGCCTTGTGTTTAACATCTTCTGGATACAGAATGAGAGAGATCAGAATTCTTCTAGAGGTAGATCAAATTGGAACATCCCTATGAGGGAACATCTGGACGGTTTACCAGATGGATGGATCATAACATCAAATGAGGAATGATCTAAGGTGGTGTGTCCCATATAGGGAAGATATCACACTGTTAAGGATTATATGGACACCACTAAGAGTGTATCAGAAAGAGTGCGCCCCATAATGGGGAACACCAGATGGATAGTTTAGAAGTCCCAATGACAACAGACCTAGGGTGGTGTGTCCCATAAAGGAAAGATATCACGCCATGAAAGCTAATCTGGACACCACTGAGGAAGGATTAGGGAGAATCCACCCTACAATGGATGACACTATGGTTGAACATTGGATGGGATTGAAAATCTTGGAGTTTTACTATTTACCCTATTTAGATGATAGGGATCAAAACCCACGTTGTTTCAATGGGTGATGAATTAGGGTGTACACAACATAGAACAACCCGAAGAAATGATGGGGCTTATGCATGGTTAGCAGTTTGTGTAATGCTAAGAGCAGTGAGGAGGTTTATGACATGTTATAACCAGGATGTGGTGGCCCCGGTAAGAATTATGATCGATGATGGAGAGTTGAACGAAGTTGAAGGAGAATGAGATGAAACCATCATGAAGGTGATATTAGTGTTGGTCTTGAACCTCATAGAGGATTCCTATGTATCCCCATGGAAGGTAATCAATGTCTTATTTGGTCGTTGAGGTGATGGGACACCTGAGGAGGTGGCCCGTGAGAATGGACACCTGGATGGTATCCAGAGGAAATAGAACATCTGGGTTGGGACAAGACCTTCCCAAAATACATAGGCTCAAGGGAGATAAGAAACTATAGGACATGTGTGATGGTTTGAAACTTAGGTAGGCTTCCTACATATCCCCGGGGAAAGGAATCAAAGTACATGTAGTTCAGGATGAGGGTATAGAATTAGGTTGTACAAATAAGACAATGACCCGATGACATACTGGGGCTTACGTGTGTTTAGCAGGCCGGGTTGGTCTAACACTTGAGGGGCGGAACATAGATATGGGTCCCAACAGGGGTGACCCCAAAGATTACTAATGTTTGGGGTTGAATCTTAGGGAGGCTTCCTATGTACACTGTATAAGAGATATGGATCAAACACATGTAGTTCATATCACAATGTCATACCATCGTGTAGGGATGAAAAAAACGTACCATTGGGATGGGATGAAAATGGATTATCACTGGTCATGGATCCAATAAGTTACCACTGGATGGGGTACAATGGCATATAGCTTTATGGGGTACAATATCTTACTACTGGATGGGGTGCAATAGATTACCGTTTGATGGGGAACATTGTCTTACCACTAGACGGGATACAATATCTTACTAATTGATGTGATAAAATGCCTTACCATGGGATGGGATACATCTCCTTACCATTGGATGGATACAACTTCTTACCTTTGGTTGGGATACATTATATTACCACTGGTTGGGATACAACATCTCACCATCGATTGGGATTTGACCTTAGGAAGGCTTCCTACATTCTTTGACTAGGAGACAAGGATCAAAGTCCATGTAGTATGGGATGGTGGATATAGTTTAATGTCATAGGGGATGAAGGTTAACCGACATGAAGTGGTCAGAACTAATGGGTGTCGGAATTAAACCCTAGGGAGGATTTATACATACCTTTCCTTAGAAAGGATCAATGTCCACATAGTTCGGAATGGTTACACTTTAATGTCTTACGAGATGAGGTTAGACTGATGTGGAGTGGTCAGAAATGATGGGTGTTGGGCTTGAACCTTAGGGAGGCTTCTAATGTACATTACCTAGGAAACAAGGATTAGGGTCCACATAGTTCGTGATTGTGTGGATACAGTTTAACATCACACGGGACAAAGGTGAACCGATGTGAAGGGGTTGGAATCGAAGGGTGTTGGGATTGAACCTCTAAGTGGCTTCCTACATGCATTTCATAGGATATAAGGATAAAGTTCCTCATAGTTTGGGATGGTGGATATAGTTTAACATCATGCGGGATGAAGGTGAACCAGCATATGTGGGTGAGATTGATGGGTGTTGGGCTTGATCCTCAGGGAGACTTCCTATACACCTTTCCTTGGTATGGATTGAAGTCCATGTAGTTAGGAATGGTGGTTGGGGATTACATTCTAAGGCAGTCCAGAGAAGATGTTATTATACAGTCAAACTCTAAGCCCATGTGAGTCATGCCCAGTGTGAGAAACAGGAGGTAGGAATGATCTGACGATCACGTCACCAGAGGTGAATCCATGGGATGTAAAATGGGGAATACACGTGGATAGTGGCCCAAAGTGGGAATATGGGATTATGAATAGATAGATGAATAGATATATAGAGGTTGGGACTTATTCTAGGATACATGCCCGGTGGCGAAAATGCCCAAAGGGAGAGGGATGGGATAACGACGGTCCCTTTTCCCATCTCTCCTTTGATCATTGGAACTAATGAAGGGAGGAGGATCATGGGTGCTACCTTCCACAAGAAAGGATAGGGGATTACAAAAAGATGATTTCCCTCCCTCCATGGATAGACTCCGCTCCAGAAAAGAGGATCTCATTCCAAGTGGGGAATATTTCACTCCCACAGATATGAGTGGGTGTAGAGAATATTAGAGGAGGGGCTCCCCATGTGCGATGTATGGGGGATGAAACAGTTCAGCATCATGTGATTAGAAAGATGGTGCTTGGAAGTTTAACTTTTAGTAGCTCAGATGAGGGAGGCTCACTCCACACCCCTAGGACGTATATAATCAACACGCTTTAACCCTTGGTGAAGGGAAGGAACTGACAATGCTGTAGTGAGGGTGTGTCCTAGAATTATCCCCTCAAGGGACCATGTAAGTGATTCTATGAGAATAAGAAATTACTGTTAGTGTGAGTATAAAATGAAGTATGAGGCTTAGAAACTCTACAAAAAACCCACTTAAAGAAATTTTAAGTCACTTCATACGAGCCTGGATGGCCGCACAGATGAATGGTTTCTGGAGAAAATAGGTTCACAGGAAAGGACTTTGTGATGCTATGGTGCACCACGTAGGAGAGGGACTTCACAAAGGTGTATCCTTTGGGAAGTAGAGTTTCCTATATAGGGAATAGAAAAAAGGTTCATATAAAGGGTGCTTCGTATAGTATAATATATTTCATAGATTAGGGCTTCGTGAAGCAAGGGTACCTAGCAAAGCATAGCACTACGAAGTAGTGTACCTTGTGAAGCACAGTTACCCTGCCTCAGCATGTGGTTCACATGTACATGGATGGTACATCATGAATGAGAGTTCTTTGTGATGACCTATGTCCCATTGGGGATATCCGTCCTTTTCATAGGCCTAAGGGCTCCACTAAGGGTATCTCTAGTTGAAGAGGGTTTGTGCTTATGACTAAGGAAAGGCACTTCACAATGTTCAAGTACCTCAAAGAGCTCATTTTTTATAGATCAGAAGGTGCTTTATGATTTGAGAGCTGAGAAGGCGAATATTCAGAGTATCCATCCTTTGGAGATGAGGAGAGCCCAATATTTATAGGTAAGAGGCGGTGCGAAGTCGGGATCGCTCGGCGTGAATCCACGTGGAGCATTATCATAACTGCAGAGCCTCCCTCCAGTTTAATCTATGGTTGCTTCAAAAATTTCTGTTGAATCATGGATCCTCCCACCTCTTTACTCAGTGGAGTATTGGAAAACATCTTTCTAATTGTGGAGCCTCCCACTTTTCCCCCCCTCATCAGCTTCGAATACGTCTTTCGCATCGTAGAGCGTCCCGCCTCTTAACTATATGGTGGCATTGAAAATATATTTTGGATCATGGAGTCTCCTGCCTCTTTACTCCATATTTCCTGTAAAGGAGGCGGCTTCGTGATGGCTGCACTACCACGGGGCTCCGTGAATAGGCTTCGTGAGGTAGTCTCTAAGGAGTTGGTTTCTTTCTTCGCATCCTTTTCCTCTGCACAAATTTTTCACCAACAAAAATCTTTTAAATATATTATAAAAATCCTAAAATAATTAATATAGTGTTAAAATTTAGAAATATTTTATTTCTATTAATAAAGAACCATTATCCACCACTTTTCTATCCTATAAAAAATGAAAGCCTCGCTCATGCATATATACAATTTATCATCTCCATAAAGAGGTGAAATCTTTTAATCATCACTATTTTACATAGAATGTTATAAAAATAGATCTAATGAATTTATATTATATTTTAGATATAACTATTTTCCCTAAAATATAATATATCATTTTCATTTTTATTCTTATACTCATTAAAAAATAATAGTGTCGCTCGTGCGTACATGTGGACTACCACTTCCATGAAACAATGTGATCCATTTTTCATGTCCATGTTCTATTGGATATTATAAATATGTATATAATGAATTTATATGATATTTTATATCTTTATTATAATTATGTAGATAATTTAATCATGAGAAATATTCAAGGAACTAACCCACTGAACCAAAAAATACATAAATATCGAAATAATTAACACCAATAAATAATGATTTTAATAAATAATTATTAATACACAGGTATTGGAATTTAATTATTGGATCATATCTGAAATAATAATTATTTTTAATATAATTATAATAAATATAAATTTATTATATAGGAGTTTCAAATCAATTATTAGGAATGTTGAACTTGTGGTACGATATTTTATCTCAATTTTCACTATAATGAGAAATAATTATTATAATGAACATATTTAATTTTATGTTATGTATATACTACCAATTTGATTTATTAAACATGAATATATATTTATTAATGGGTTTTAATGTTTAATTTATATTTTATGCTCTTAAGATTTTAAAAATTAAAAGATACATAATAAATAATAATTTATTTTACAATCTCAGTTTTTGGGGACTGAATATTTTTTCACTAAAGAAATCATATAAAATACCCTTTAAAAATGAATATATATTCAAATCCTCTATACACTTATGTATGTTTCATGTTCCCTTTTCAATTTTCATCTATTTGGATCTTTTATCATGAAACGAACTTTCAAAAAGGTAATTTGATCATATTTCCCATTTTGATCATGTGTTTTTTTTCCATATCTATAGTTAAAAAAATTGTATTATAAAATTCCTTTTTATTTAATCATATTATTTACTAAGGAAAATTTAAATTATCCTTGAATATTTATAATATTTTATGGTAATATTTATAATTTTCTACAAAAGGTTCATTTTCAAATTTTTTTTTAAAAAATCTGAAATGAATGTATATTTTTCTTGCATATGATACTCATGGATTTCCCCCACCTTCATAACCGTTTTATATTATATATATTTATAAAAATGTTTTCATTTTATTTAAAAATATAAAACTTTAATGAATTATTATTTTAATGGTTTTATTTCATTTCCATTATTTATAAAATGAATTTATTTTATTAAAAAACCTATATTTATGATGAATGGATGGTCCTATTTTATCTCTTATTAATTTTGTAGTGATTATTTTCTCCAGAAATATTCACTTTCTTATTAATAATTTTCAATGGAAATTTAATTTCTTTTAAATATTTAGATTCTTTGAATCATTTATATTATTATTTCCTATTACGTACCCCATTTATACATATGGGTTTTTACAATAAATGTTATTTGATTTATAGAGTAAAAAACTGATATTTTGAATACATTTCTAAATACAGATATTTTTTGGATAAGAATCTTTTTTTATGAATTAAAATTTTCATTTAATAAAGGATGAATTAATTAGATATGGAGTGATGGGTGTGGCTCGGATATAGATAACACATCGATGTATGTATTATTCTCATGAAGAAAAATAGTCATAAAAACATATTTAACGGGTTTTTTATGTCTACTCACCCATCAATTAAATTGTCTTGACATAAGGCCCTAATGATGAACATATCATGATTTCTAAGATCATGACATCCAACATTAAGAATGTGACACTCAATATTTAATTATACTAAGTGAAAATTATATTTTAATAAAACTATACTATAATTTACATTTAAACATTTAATGTTCAAAAATTCAAATTTGATATGATACATATAAATATTTAAATTACACTGTCAAAATAATATTGGGATATATTTTTGAAATTTTCCCTTCAAAAAAATATTTTATATATAATTTAAAATGTTTTATTTAACTATTCTTAATTTGATTTGTAATAATGTTTTATAATATTTACAATTAAAAGAGTATTTATTGACGATTCAATTGATACGATAATAAGATCATTTGTATGTAAATGGGGTATTTTTTATAAATCTATTTTTAAATACATAATGTATTCCCATTTTAATTAATTGTAATAATATATACATGATTACAAAATTATACAATATATATATATATAGATATATGATATTAAATTTTTATACTTATGATTACTAGTCATATAATTAATATAATATCATATTATTATTGGAAAGTGTATTTTTGACAAACTACTTATTCGACACATTTTTAAGGTTTATTTTTAAATTCAATTATTCAACTTCGGTGAACTAAAATTGATAAAATTGATGGAATATTTGAAATTGGAATAATTATTGTGGTTAAGGTTAAAGTGATTTTAAAGTTGTTTAACTGTAATATAAGGATTAAAATTTCCCAAAACCATTATAAATGCGACTATATGAATATATTTCGACCATATCATAACTTATCTTTGAAATTGGTACACCTTGTTTTCAATCTACATTATTATGATAAATTTAATATTTAGTCTTTTATGTAATTCATAGTATATCCTTTGACTCCCCTGTAAAAGGATACCACATATCCACTCTTCTCAACAATTCTAGAACCTTATATTTCAACATAGACATACTATAATACCTTCCCAGGTTCCTTCCCCATGTCCTAGATATTTGTTTATTTCCAAATTCCATCCTTTCATGCCATAAGGTGCAAGATAAAATAGATTTCTCTAAGGGAAGCTATTCTTATTCATCAAGATATTTCTATTTTACTTATTCAATTAACAACATAAATCACGAACAATATTTTCCAATATAATAAAACCAATATAATCCATATAATAATATTTTATTATGTTTATAGAATAATATTTATCCATCTCCTTCTACATAAAATGGTTAATAACACCATCACTTGTGTGTATAGTGGGCTACCACCCTATAAACATAAGATATTTGTTTTCTACTAAATCTCATGGATAGTCATAGTAATGGAACCAATGAATATATATAAAACATGAGAAATTATATTCATTGTTTAATTTAATATACCAATTATTACTTTAACCATTAACCCATTAAGAAAATGATAATGTTTCTCGTGTTTACATATAACCAACCGTCTCTACAAAACGATGTGATTCATTATCCAGGTCATAATTTCAAGAATGAATCTAAAAAATATATAAATAATAAATAATATATGATTAAATTTAATATAATTTTAATTATTATGAAAATATAACTTATTTACAAGAATCATAACTTCCATGAAAAACCATGACTGAGAAAATTAAGTAGTTAACACACGAAATAATGGTAATAATAAAATATTTTTAATTAACAAGTGATAAGATGTCATAAGAGGATTATATATGGAATTATAAATTCTAATATAGTTCATTAAAAAATAAATAATTTTTTTAAAACTATTATATAGGAGTTTATGTCATGTTTAGTTAATGAGAAACATCATGTGTATGATTCCATCTCAATATCTACTCCATTAAAACATGATTCATATTATACACATGTTTATATTTATTTGGTGCATATAATTATTATTATTTTATTTAACATGAATTTTTATTTTTCAGGATGATAGATTATTCAGTTTAATTTAATATCACAAGAGAAATGTTTAAAAAAATTCTTTTTTTTGATCTGATATTTTTTTCTTCCACGTCCAAATATTTCAAAATTGTTTTACATGAGTCCTTTTTATTTAATCAATGTAAATTATATATTATAGTTTAATTTATTAAATGATTTCAAGAAATCATTATATTTTTTCTTGAATGTCTTTTTTTCAATAATCATTTGAAATAGTTAAAAATAAAGTTTTTAACACACATGAAAATAATGAAATTTTCCACTTCCATAATTGTTTTACCCTATTTAGATTCTTCTAAATGTTTTCAAGTATTTTATAAATAAAAACCAAAAATATAATATTATTTTATTATTTTTATTTCATTTATTTTATTTATTTTATTTTATTCAGAGAAATGATTTTATTACAAAACCTATATCTCTGATGAATTGATGGCCACAATTGTTTTTTTAGTTTTGTGTTTGTTAAATTTCTCTTGAAACATTCAATTTTTTATGATCATTAGAAATTATATTTCAATGAAATATCTATATTACTTATATAATGGATATGATTATTTCCAAATTCGTATACCATTTTTAGATATGTTTTTTTCATTGAATTTCATTTGATTGACTAGGGAAATGATGATATTCTATATTCGTTAATCAATATAGATATTTGTTGAAAAGAAATTTTGATTATGAATTAAACTTTTCATCCAACACATGAGGAATTCATTGGACATGCAGTGACACATGGGGCCTAGAATTACATATCCCATTGATGCATCAAATTGTACTCAGAAAAACCAGTTAGCCAAATTTATTTAATGGGGTTTTGGTGTATAGCTACTCTCACACCCGGATATCAATAGTAATTTTTATTTTTATTTCATAATTTTTATTGGCATTTAATTTGCTTTGTTAAGGTGCAGGATGAAATCGATGAGTGTTTTTGTGTTTTACTGATAAGTGTATTTTGTAATGGTAATGTATGGCACATGCACAAGGCATGATTGAAGATGTGTAGCTTCGCTAGACCCCTGTGTGCCCTTCCCGGTGCGCGAATATTTAATTAGTTGATCAGATACAAATTTAAGTGAATGTAGAAAATTAAAATTATTTTAGAACAGTTCAAAATAATAACAATAACAAAAATAATAATAATAATATAATTTAGGTAATTATTATAAATATTATTATTATTTTTTTCTTTGTTAACAATTTAATTTTGTTTCTTTTTCTTAAGTCATTGTTATCATTATAAGTTCATCGACATTAGTTCTTTTATTAAAATTGCTAATTATAATTTTTTCTATTATTAGTGGATATATATATTATCAAATTAGTATAATTAGGGAATTATTTTAGTGTCTTCTTGATGAAAATAATAATATTATTAATATTAATATTAATATTAATATTATTAATTTTAATTGGTATAGATTTTTTATTTAGGATATATTTTATTTTTTTTCTTTTATTTTTTCTTCTTTTTTTCTTCTTTCTCTCCTCCCTCACCCTCTCTTTCCATCTCACCATACCCCCCCATCCTCTAGTTTTTGTGCAGTGACTCCCTCCTAGCCCTACTAGCAGCCACAAAGCCCCTCCCCTTTCCTTCCTCCTCTGGCGCGGCCTCCTCCAACTTGGCCTCCCCTAGCGCGGACCACCCCCACCCCTTGTTTTCCTCTCTGGCATGGCCTTCTTTGGCGCAAACTCCTTCGGCATAGACTTCCCTCATCCCTTCACTTCTCCTCTCCAGACCAGCTACCACCAAACTGGGCCGATGCCCCTGCCGATCTCCTCTGATGCATGGGACCACCACACGCAACACGTGTTTCTGGTTAGATACCGCAACGTGCCTCCCTTCGACGGTCATACCTCCTTTCTAGCATCCTGACCACCTCCAAGACACACGTCTTCCTTCAATAATTTCTTCCCACCTTGAATAGGGTTATAATTTAGGTGTTAGTTCTGCATTTGGTTCCTTTATGGTGTGATTGATCCATTATTTTATTTTAGGGACTATTTTTATTGTTTGAGGTTCCGTGGAAGTACAATGGACTTTACACACCTATTTTGTGAAGGTGGTCTACACTGAGGTAGGTGGTTCCACTTATATTTATTATTTTATGAATTAATTTGCGAGTGTGATTAATTTACCAAATTTCTTTATTAGTTTTCCAGCTGCAAATTTTGTTTTTGTTGAGATCTAATGTGCATTTTATTTTGTAGTAGCATGCTTATGTTTTATTTGGGTAATTCTATTTGTGGAAAACCCATGTAGAACTTTTTAATAGTGTTTTATAAATTGTGTGGATAATTTATTAGGATGTGAAAAGGGTGTGAATGGTGTTTTGGGCATAGTGTCTATATGAGTTTTGTCATAAATGAATATTGAATGATTTTGTGATGTGTAAAGTCATGCAATATTTTTCAAAATTTCTGGGAAAATATTTCTAGATGATCTTTTAATTACAGTAATGGTATTTTTAACAGTTTGGGTGATTTCTTTAGTTGAGTGCATGACGTAGATTGTGTTCTATGGGTGTAGAGGTGTGTGTATGGACATGTAAGAAGGTTTGGGTTGGTCTAGTGTGTGAAACACTATTTCGTCTTTAAAATTTATTTGTGAAAATTTGAATTGATTTATTAAATAATTATTAAGGGTGGAGAATTGTTTTGGTTAAATTGTGTAATGGTTTTTGATGCTTAATGTTATTCAACATGTGTGGAAATTTTTCAATAAATTCTTTTAATGGTGTGCATGGTGATGAAAGTGTTTTATTTGATTGTATAGTCCTTTTAATTGGTTGTGTAAGTAATGCAGGCTTAATATTTTGATATTTTTAGTGTGCGTGTAGTTTCAAATGTATTTTGTGTGTGAAAATGGTGGTTTTAGTGTGTGTAGTGTCTAGTTTGTTTTGAGTATATGATTATGACATATGACATGAACTTTGTACCACTTGAGCACAAATGGGAAGACTAGGTACATGGTTGGAAAACTAGGACAAGTGTGCTTGTGATATGGAAGTGGCATCGGTCCGGTTTTACTTACCTCGATTTACGACTACAACAGTAACTAAACATTCAGTTGATGTTGGGAGACTACTATGTTATGTATGTGTTACCCTACAAGTGGCTCATGCACGAGAATGTATATTGTTGTGTTTATATACCATTTCTCACCTAGACTCAATGTTTTAGAGTCCCACTTCTCACTAGTATCTTTTGGGCCTCTCCCATGTATTGTGCTCTTCTTTTGACATGCGCTCACCTTTGGCACACGAAGTGACATTGAGGTTACCATGAAAGTGTGTGTGTGTGTGTGTGTTGTATTTCAAGTTTTTTTTCTTTAAATTAGTTTTCCTTAAAACATTTTTCATTAAAATTGTTTAATCACATATTGATTTTTCATTTGTTAAATTGAAAATGTATTTGTCATTTTATAGTTATATGTGGAGCCTTTTCTTAGTGGAATCTTACTAGGATTTTGGATCACACCCTAAATACTCCCCTGTGTTTATGTTGATCTTGTTTATTTTTCTTTCCAGGTTGAGGCATAGAGCATTTCATGGGTGTTTCGAGTTGTTAGTGTCACCCTTGTGTCGGTTTGGTGGATGTGGATTGAGGTTGTTGCACCTCATACTACTTGGAAGTTTGAGTAACTATTTTTTGTTCTTACTTTATTGTCATTCCATTTGGATTTTTGGTTCAAGTTGTAAACCATAATTTTGACCTTAGATTAAGGGTTTCATTTGTTGTCTGATACTAGTTTTAATTTATTCATATTTCTGCTTCTATTATATTTATCTATTTGGGTAAACCGTATCATGTTTTATTTTGGAGACCCAAGCACTTGTGCCAGCCTGTGGGGAATGGGAATGCCCTTTGGGCCTTGCCATGGACCAGGTGAGGCATTGGTTTGATGGCGACCCAGCTTGGATCATGAAAAAATATAATCAGAGGAAGTTTTTTCTTATTATTTGGGGTGTCAGGAAGATTAGAGATATGATTGTTGGTACTGAAGGGGTAGGTTTGGGAAGAGCATCGATAACTATTACTCAATTTAATCCTCGAGTAACCGGGGGTAGTATGGGATTTTTTTTTGCATCTGTCTCTGTGGATGGGGGATGACAATAGTAGTAAACTGGTACTGTGCGCGGTCTCACATGGATTAGTGACCCATGTGCTACCTGAGAGTACGCTTTGACCCACAAATGGGTGGAGCTTTTCTAGAGCACAGTCTGCTGAACCATATGGCTAGGTCTAGCATGACCACTAGTTCTCCATCCAGTGCATAATTTTTGTTGATGTTTTGGTTCAGTTTTGGGTTGGTGCGAAGGAGTTTTTATAAAAGTAAAATTGACGTTGGGGTTGCGATTATTTTCTCTTGTCGTCAGTATCACTTGATTCTTGTAGGGTGTTTCTTTTGAACCTTGTTTCTAGAATTTGTCATTTAAATTTTCGAATTTGGATTTCTAAAATAACGTCTTTGGTTGGTTGAAATTGAAGTGAGTTATTTTGTAAATGGGAAGAATTTTTAAAATATTTCATGAATTTTTGAAATGGTTTTTGATAAAAGGGGGTATTTCTAAAATATTGGGAATCTTTTGTTTTCAAAGAGAAAGATCCTTGTTTTAGTCCAGTGGTATTCCTATGGGTGCTTGCATGTGCATGTGGAAGTGATTAATGGATAGTTGGTGGGTCGTGTGGATGGGTGCTTGAGTGACACAAAAATGTATATCTGTGAGGCATCATGGAATATAAGTGGTGAGTGAATGATTTTTAAAGATGAATCTTATTTCCTGAAAAGTGGATTTTTCTCTAAAATGGGGTTTTTGTTTAAATGGTTTTTTAATTGGAAAATGTCTTTGAGTTCAGAGTGAATATGACTTTTTCAATATATATTTTGGGTTTTTTGTGCAGTACATGGTTTTTCAAGCGATTTTTTTTCTATAAGAATGAATTTATGTTTTAAATTAAAATTGATGGATTTGTGTCTCGTATGTGGATGTTTTTTTGGTGATGTGTTTGGATTTGTGGAAGGATGTTTTTTGTTTCTTGTCTGGGATATGACCCCATGAAATGTCCCATTAGTTTCCAGCAAGTCTCTCAGTTTGTGGGTTATCCAAGACTCCCAGTGGTGTGGCAGAGTTGGGTTTTGCTCGGAGGTGTTGATTTTTCATTGATGTCGAGGTCAGTTGGATATCATTGAATTATTTGGGAATGTTGTAAGTGTATCCAATTTTTTTGGAACTCCAAAAGTTTTTCAGGTGTAAGTTACCTCGAGTATGTCTGGTGGAGCGAGACTAGACCGGTAAATAGGTATTGTTCCATTTTAGTTGCGTATGTAGATGTCTTGAGTGATCCTTAAGACAAAACTCATTCTATAGTTTTACATAAGGAACTGAAGGCGAGAAAAAGTGGTGTAACTCGTAGTTGCTCAACCAATCAATATGTAGATATTGAGGTGTGTTGACCTTTATGATGAGTTAGTTTCATGTTCCCCAAATGTAGTGTGGAGTAATCAGTTTAAAATTCACAATAGTTATGATATTTCTCATATTGTGTTAAGTGTAGGTCCCTCATCTGATGAGGGGTGTGAACCATAGGAGATTGTTCTTAGAGTTCTCATTCTGTCAGTTTGTGCCACATGTTTGACATACCGCTCAATCTTCTATCTTTAGTGTGGTCAGTCAGACACTCTATGTCGTTCGCTGCAATTATTAGTTGGTATGTTGAGGGAGTCTCTACTTCAGACATGAGGAGTAGTAGGTAAGTTTTATTTCCAACAGAGTAAGTTCTAGTATGTGGCAGCCAACATTTGACTGTTAGGTGGTAGATGCTTTAGACATCAAGGCTCCATCCATAGGTCTTGGGGTGAAGCTTGTGCGCATTCAAAACTCGTCAGACATGGGATGGTCTTGGTTCGACTTAAGTCTATAGTTTCAGGTCAAGGAAAACATAAATTAACTTATTGTGGCATCATCTCTAAAGGATCCATTTTGTTGTGAGGAGAATGGAGCCCTTGGTATCATTGTTGTTGTCTTAATTTATGGGAGATCATATTCGTCCTTAAATAGGTTTGGAGAATCTATAGTCTTGTAAATCCAATGGGTGTGCACTTTGAACCTTCTTATCATCCGTTAGGGATAAAAAATTCACTTATTCCATAGATTCTTTTTCATTGTGGGATTAACACGTTCTTGTCCAATTGGTCGCTCGGTTAGGAGTTTCCACTATCAAGACCACCTCATGTGGTGGAGTGTTGTTCCCTATGGGAATTTTCCGTGCAATTCGGCCCGTGATGGTGGGTTTCTGATAAATAGTTCATTATGTATCATTCAAATAAATTAGGAATTCCCACATGTGTTCCATGGTGTTAGGAAAACTCAAATATGGTGGGGAGATCCATTGCGGGTCTCGCTGACGTCTCCTCTTGTGTTAGATAGTTAAACTTATGGAATATGGAGGGTCAAGCCTATATTATACGTTATCTGGTTTGTGAGTCATTTCGGTTTGGAGTACCGAGGTTTGATGAGAATGCTAATATGGAGGGGAGACCACTATATAGTGAACTTGTGGTAAAAGTCCATTTTCAAAGTGTTCTTGGTGAGGCAACCCCTTACTTATTCTCTACCCGATCATAACAATGGAAATTGGTTAACTAATGTAGTGGGTCACTTGACGAGTGTTATTGAAGTTCTTGAGCGAAATCAATTATCCCTATGTTAGGGTTCTGGGTGTTCCATGTTGTATTTCTCTTTAGAGGTGAATTCCTTGTTGTTGTTTATTTTTCTTGGTGATTCTAGTTTTGATATTTTTGAAGTTTCTGGTCATGGGTGTTTTGGAAGCCTGGTCTTCGGGTGATTGAGGTTTTCTCGAAAGTATCTTTACAGTCTTTCTTAGAATCATGTCTTGGTCACGTATTTTGGTACTTTATAGTGATATAGAGTGTAATGGTGGGGAGAATTGTCACACCCATACATATATAGTAATTTTAATTTTAATTTTTTATTTTTATTGGCATTAAATTTTCTTTGATGACATTCGGGCCGAACCCAATGATAGTTTTTGTGTTAGCAGATAAGAGTGTTTTCGAATGGTAATGTCTGGCATGTGCACAAGGCACAGTTGAAGCCATATGGATTTGCCGGACCATAGTGTGTCGTCCATATTGCGCGGCTAATTAATTAGTTGATCAGATAAAATTTTAGTTGAATGCAGAAAAATACAATTACTTCAGAACTGTTCAAAATAATAATATTAATAATAATAATAGGATTAAGGTTATTATTATTGTTATTATTATATTCATTTATAACAATTTAATTAGGTTTCATTTTATTAAATCATTATTATCATTATAAATTCATCAACGTTATTTTTTTTATTAAAATTGCTAATTTTTAGTAAAATTATTATTTGTGAAAATATATTATTAAATTAGTATAATTAGGGAATTATTTTAGTGTCATCCTATTGATAATAATAATAATAATAATATTATTATTATTATTAATTTCAATTGATTTAGATTTTTTTACATTTTTTTAGTTTGTTTTCTTTTCAATTTTCTTCTTCTTTTTCTTCTTTCTCTCGTCCCACACCCTCTCCTTCTATCATGAAAGACCCCCTATCCCCCATTGGTTTTACGCAGCGGCTCCCTCCTAACCCTACTCACAGCCGCAAAGCCCCTCCCCTTTCCTTCATCCTCTAACGCAGCCTTCTCTAGTGTGGCCTCCTGTAGCATGGACCGCCCCCTCCCCATGTTTTCCTCTCCGGTGTGGCCTCTTTTGGTGTGGCCTCCTCCATCATGGACTGCCCTCTCCTCTTTACTTATCCTCGCAGGACCAGATTCCACCAAACCACGCCAATTCCCTATCCGGCCTCCTCCGGTGAACCAGACCACCATGCACAACCCTTCCTTCCAGTTCGAGACCACCGCGTGCCTCCCTTCAATGGCCAGACCTCCTCATCGGCATCCCGACCTTCTCCGACGCATGCGAATTCCTCCAGTAATTTCTTCCCACCTTTCGTAGAGTTTTTATTGAGGTTTCAACTCTTTATTTGGTTCCTTTATGGTTCTATTGATCAATTCATTGATTTTAGGGTTAATTTTTATTGTTTGAGGAGTGTTGGAAATGTGGCGAACTTTGCGCACCAATTTTGTGAAGGTGGTTTACACCGAGGTAAGTAGTTCCACATATATTTATTTTTTATGTATTAATTTGTGAGTTTCATTAATTTTTCATGTTTATTTATTAGTTTTCCTACTGGGAATTTGGTCTTTGTTGAGATCTAATGCGAATTTGATTTGGTAGTAGCATTATTATGTTGTATGTGGGTAATTCAATTTGTGGAAAACCCATGTTGAACTATTCAATAGTGTTTTATAAATTGTAAGGATTATTTTTAATGATGTGAAAAGGGTGAGAATGTTGTTTCGGTCATAGCCGCTATATGCATGTTTTCATAATTGTATATTGAATTTGTTTGTGACGTTTAAAGTCATGCGGCATATTTCAAAATTATTTGGAAAATATTTTTGGCAGTTCATTTAATTATAATAATGGTCTTTTTAACAGTGAAGGTGATTTTTTAATAGTTTACATGATGTAGATTGTGTTCCTGTGGAGGTTAGGTGTGCATATGGTCATGTAAGAGGTTTTGGGTCAGTCTAGTGTGGGAAGTAGTGTTTAATCTTTAAAAATGAATTGTGAAAATATGAATTGATTTGTTAAATGATTATTAAGGGTGAATAATTATTTTGGTTAAATTGTGTAATGATTTTTGTTAGATAAATTCATGTGACATGTGTGGAAAATATTCAATAAATACTTTTAATGGTGTGTTTGGCAATGAAAGTGTTTTCTTTTATTGTGCGGTCATTTTAATTGTTTGTGTAAGTAATGCAGGTTTAGTTTTGGGATATTTTTAGTGTAAGTGTTGTTTCAAATGGATTTTGTGTGTGGAAATGGTGGTTTTGGTGTGTGTAGTGTGTCTTTTATTTTGATTATATGATTATGACATATGACATGAACTCTAAACAACTTGAGCATAAACGAGAAGCCCGAGTACTAGGTGGGAAGACTGGGACTAGTGTGCTTGTGATAAGGAAGTGTCATCAGCCCGATTTCACTTAGCTGGATTTATGAATACAACACTAACTAAACTTTTTGTTGATGTTTGGATACGAGTAGGTTAAATATGTGTTACCCTACAAGTGGATCATGCATGAGAATGTATATTGTTTTGTTTCTATATGATTGTTCACTGAGACCCCACCCACTTCTCACTAGTATCTTTAGGGCCTCTCCCATGTATTATGTTTCTCTTTTGATTTACGCTCTCCATTGGAACACGGTGTGATGTTGGGGTTACTATGAATGTGTGTGTGTTTGTGTGTGTTGTAATTCAAGTTGTTTTTCTTTAAAGATCGATTCCTTAATAAAATTTTCATTAAAATTGTTTAAGCACTTATTTGTTATTCATTTGTTAAATGCAAATGTATTTGTCATATAATAATTATGTGTGGAACCTTTTCTCGGTGGCATCCTACTGGGATTTTGGGTCACACCCTACATACACCCTTTGGTGTATGTAGATATTGTTTCTTTTGCTTTCTAGGTTGATGCATTGAGCATAGCATGGGTGGTTTGGGTTTTCAGTGGAACCCTCATGTCGGTTTGGTGGAAGTGACTTAAGTATGTGGCACCTCATGTTTCTTGGAGGTTTGAGTTGGTGTTTTTTGTTCTTCTTTTACTGTTGTTCCCTTGTGATTTTTGGTTCAAGATGTAAACCTTAATTTTGACCTTAGTTTAAGGGACTGTTTGGTTATCCGATTCTAGTTTTAATTTAGTCAGCTTGTTGCTTGTTTTATATTTATCTATTCAGGTATACCATTACCATGTTTTATTTTTGATACCTGGACACTTGTGCTAGCCTGTTGGGATTGGGAAGTCCATTCAGGCCTTGCCACAGACCGGGTCAGGTGTCAATTTGATAGCGACCGGGCTTGGTTCGTGACACCTACACATTGATAAAATTTTCTTGGTATAAGTCGTTGACGGTGAAGATATCATGATATATATGATCATGATGTTAAATATTATGTATTTATTCTATTTAGAATTTATTTGTTATAATTTGTGAGATTAATGCACTCACATTATCCATGGATGCATTTCATGCTCAAATTATTGATTAATTTACATGAATTTTTAGTTATTTACATATATATATATATATATATATTATTTTTTCATTATTTACTCTTGATTTATTAAATTTTATGTAACCCTAACTGATTATTTGAGATCTCCCTTATTTTTCACCCCCCGTTATATAATGAATAAATTATTGAATTATTTTCAAGGGTTAGGTATATTTTCTATTTTTATTTATTCTATTTTCTTTCCAATGTAAAATTGGAATCATGTATGCATGTAGTTCTATGAGAATGATAAAAAATAAATCCTATTATACATTGCCCCTTATATCTATCCTAATTAAATATTAGTAAAAATATACTCAAGGATATGGGATATGGAGTTTTACATTTGGTATTAGATAAATTTTAGTAGATACCATGGGTACTAGATATAGTTCAATATATATTAGAGAACATAAACCAATGAGATAAAATGATGAAATATACAATTTAATGATAATACCATATTTTTTTTAAGATAATGATTATGTGTGTTTTCATTGATATAAATTTATTTCTAGATATTACATGAAAACATGGTTATAGAATAAATTCATATAGGGGTAATATCCTTAAAAAGAGTTGGTATATTATATGCTATCCATCATTATGGTGATTAGTGAATGGTCACATACATTACACCTAGGATTCCTCTCCCTTATGACATGCTTGGGTTAAATAAAATTTTCTTCCCAAATAATTATTGATGGATTTTAATTTTTTTTAATGATTTAGTGATATACCCAATGAAACTGTGTTAATGATTCCTAGATAAAAAATAGATAAATTTTAAATTTAAGTTAAGTGTTTCACCATATTTAGAATTATATATTAAATTAATAATTTTATGAGATAATTCAGAATATTCCATTTTTTATAAATGAGACATGGTATAATGATTGGTATTAACACCCTTGTTCAATATATGGACTGCCCTACTGATCAATCCTATAGAAATAGTGTCTAATATTAGTAAATCATGGCCATATTAGTGATTATGACCTACATTATGAATGATAAACTTGAAAATATAGAGTAACATTATGTTTCGTAGAATGAGACACCTATGTTTGACCATTTCATGTGATATAAGCCTCAATCATTTTCTGTAACTACTAATTTAGTAGCATTTGAACAATTAATTACATCCCTCAAAAATATATTTGTATACATTGGATACAATGACAGGAAAAAACTTAATCTCCGAGTTTATTGTAATAATTTTCATGACGAACAGTGGTGATCGTTGATTTAGAATACTTGGGAGGAAGAATAAATAGAATATATGGGATGAAGATATTTTAGAGTAATACCCTTCGATAAGAATTTCTCTTGTGAGAAATGAACTAAAATGAATAGAAAGTTCATTATATGAAATAAAAATAAAGAAAACATTCTTTTGGAGTATGAGTAAAACATTACAAGACTATCCATGTATTCTACAGATTATATATATAATGCATAATACATGTTTGATCATTTCATTAAATGGATTAATCATATTCCCTAAAGAGAATTGGTATAAAATAATTTTTCTCATATGATGAAATAGTATCACATTCCATCAAAATAGATAAAAAATTTTCTAAATAATATATCTTTATTGGGAATAATGAAATTATATATTGGTTGAACATCAAGAAAAATTAAACATGTTAACGAAGAGGATGTGAATGAAGCAATTTCCATCATGAGAAAATTAAACAATGAAGCATCCTAGAAAATGATTAAGGTGCATCTGATTTTTTTCTAGTATATGGATAATGTTCATCTAGATATTGAATATGAGGGAAAGAATAATTAAATCACTATCTACTTATTTAAGTGTTCATAAATAGTGAATTAGTAAAACAAATATCCCAAGATTCAGGGGAACTTATTGTAGAAAAGGCTAAGGGTACAAGACCAAGCTTATAAGGTCACTATAATAGAGGATGAAGTTCCTAAATAGGTTCTTCCATGTAATTTAATCCTATACTAAAATTTATATAATTCATTATTTGATTTCATAAAATCAAATTCATTTATATCTTACGTGTTCTCTAGGAAAATTATATATTTCCCTAGAACTGTAAGATGGGAGATGTCAATCTAGAATCCAAGTGAAAATATCACCATAATAAGGTTGGGTCAATCGATTATCATTATGACACATACACATGCCCTATTTTTAGACTTTATTAGTATACATATGGTGTACATTCATATAATTCTTATTATATAATAGCCATTAAAATATAATGAAAAAAAAAATTATTACAAATTGTATGAAATAATTATTTGTGATAAAGATAAATAATTCCTCATCTTTAGTGGGAAGAATTCATTATCAGGGTCATGTAAAGATCCACCATTGGTATCTCTTATAAATGAGATTCTTGGAGAAGAAGATCATAAAAAATCTATAGATGAAAATGGTAATCTTCATATTGAGGATGAACCTATTTTATAGGAATAAATTGATATATTTCTTTAGGAATTACCTAGACATCTATCAGTGAATGAAGATGAGTTTTCTGTTGATTTAATCTGTGATTCAAGACCTATATCAAAGCCTCCAAATAGAGTTTCCACTACAAATAGAGTGGAGTTGAAGAAAAAACTAGAGGATTTATATTACCAGGAAACTATACTCCATAGTGTTTCACTTTTGGGAGCCCATGTTCTTTACATTAAAAAAATACATGGATCTATGTAGATATACCAGAAAAGCTCAACCAGAGGTAAATCCTCTGACTATTTATTAAGAAAAGAAAACGTACACTGAACAAGAACAACAAACAAGAGAGACCAGTTACATGTTATAAAATTCTTACCCATCAACACACCCATGATATAACACTTCCTCTGCAGTTGTTGATTCCCATTCAGAGCTATCATAGTGCTTTAGGACCTTCGCATATTTGCGTCTAAGATTTAGTTTCACTATAGATAAAAACTCCTTAGAGGATTACCTGACAGAGGACCTAGTTGACGCCGGCTTTGGAAATTCATAAAACTTATTCATTATTCTTTTAACTGGGGGGGGGGGTCCTCATTTCTATAATTTTTCTTTCCATCCTTCACAACATCACTAAATGAAGGCCTGGCCAAATCAAAAATATTTTCTTTGTCATCGTACGATACATCCCCCCAATTTTAAGAAATTACCACCACTTGGAAAGAATCAATCATTATTTGGTTCTACTCATATTTCCCATTAATATCAATCATAGTCAAACACCGTGGAGACTCCACAAAAACATTACCAACATCCATCTCCTTACATAAAACATCCTCTTTGAAAAACATCATGTTGTTCCCTTCCTTTATTTGATGGCACCCATTCAACTCCTCATTACCCAAATCCTGAAAACGGATGTAAGTATCAACTGTAATCTACAAACCAAAATCAGAATTCGACTGCAACTGAGAGTCAATAACAGCTGGGAAAACATGGGGTGCATCATAAGCATGCCCATCAAATGAACTCATGGCTAGCTCCACTTCCTTCTGCTCAGCATCACCAGATTTTATCATCCCACTAACATCTGTACTCGGAAAACCACAATCAGAATTCAACTGCAGATGAGAATCCTTAACAGCTGGACAAACATGACGTGCAACCTAGCTCAATGCCAGCTCCCCCCCCCCCTTCTGTTCTGCATCCCCAGCCATGACCGGTTCACTGTCAAACCATCCTACTGCAAATTGACCAACATGATTTTTTCCATGCTGCAACATCTCCCCTGAGGAAGCAGGTGCTCCCACCTTGACTCCAGGTCCAGTACTAGGACCATCCTCATCCGTACCACTCTGATCCACACCATTATGCATTGAAAGATCATTCTTCAATCTGTCAATCACCACAGCAATAGACAGATTGGGGTAATCCCGTGTCTGCCTTCCTAGATATGAATCAACCAATCAAACAACATTACTATAATTAGCTACATCAGGATACGAATGTCTTTGATCTGATACCCTACCAGGACTCTTCGCCTAAGTAACAGGCCTCCTGCTTCTGGTTCCACGACGACATTGACCAGCCAAATGACCCAAACGAAAACAAGTCAAATAGTAATCAACCCATTTTTCATACACAACAGCTTGCCACCATCAAAACTCCTCTCCAACAGCAATCTAAATCCAGTCAACCAGTGGATTCGAGGAATCCACCTCAAAACAAAAATGAGGGTTCAGTGGATGACTCACAGATGAATTACGAGTATCCGAGCATTGGAACCGACCGACCAAATTACCTAGCATACAAATTATCGAAGGATTTTGAAAAGGCATGGGAAGATGAGGCAGACATACCCAGGTTGCAACTGAAGGAGGATCCTGATTCATACAGAGTTCAAATGACCATCGGAGAAGAAAAAATTTACATCCACTACAACGACAGGGAGCTTTAGACCAGGCGCTGATTAAGTCCTCCTTCGAGCCAAATCTAATCATCAGATGACGATTATCAAGAAGCCCTACAACTGCTCATTCATTCAAATCCCAATCACTGAACACAAAATGATAAAACTCTTCAATGGAGGGACTTCTAAGAGAAAAACGAGCAACCAGGGTCAAATCTAGGAACTCGATGCCACAGAGAATTCCCATGAAGAAATCGTTAGCTGAGGGACTCCCTGAAGATGATCAGGAACTTTTGGGCTTAGGTAAATCAACGGAAAGTCCGGAAGGTAATTAGGGTTTGAAAATGGAACAAAAGATGCCCGCGACGCCTAGGGGAGTGGACCCAAACCATCTTACTCCCTCCCTCCACCAGGAAGGGGTGGAATCCATCATCAGGCATCAGTTAGGGTTCATCACCGAGAAGAGGGAGGAGCTCTACTCTAACGTGTTGTTGGGTAACGAGGTATTGGCCTGGCATACCCACCTGTGCACTGCACATCCCCAGCGAGGCCCAAGGTGGCCAACCCTTGGGCTAAAGCCAGTTCCCAACATGGTAGAGGGTCCCACGAGTGGTTTTCTAGCTTAGAGTGCACATTACCTTGCAAGGACACAAACCCGAAACCTCAGTATCAATAATTATGAGTAAATAAGGAAGATATTCTGAAGACAATATTTTGTATGAGGTATAGACATTAAGAATTTATGGTAAATCAATTTCAATTTACTAATACATCATATTTTTCTAAAATTATAATTAGATGATTATTCAAGTAATATCATGATAATTTTTTTTGTATTACTTTATGATATCTAGTTGTATTATAAAAGATTTGAGGGTAATGAGAATCAAGTTCTGAACATTCTTGAGATGTATAATGAGAATGTGTTATAAGAACAATTTAAAAATTTTGAATTCTATAATTGGGATTTTTCCTTACCATATTATCTCCAATGAAGGAATTTTTTTTCTTATAAAGTATGAAGTATTCAAGGAATACACTAAAAAAACATCCATAATTGAGGTATGTAGTTTCATTTGTTTGGAAGGTTACTATCAATGATTTTTTTGGAATCATTTTCTGATTGGATAACCTATTAACCAAGATGACACATAAAGAAGATATGTTCTAAAGTACAATGGAATGTGTATAATGTTTTAAAGAATTGAATAGAAGATTAATGAATGTGTTGATTTTGACTATACGATCAAGAAGTTATAGATTTGGTATATATAAGGATGCATCATAGATGTGAAAGGGTTTTCATTATACATAATGATAATTTAATTTCCTAAACTTCAATGTAGTTAATGTTTCATGAAACTAATTATAAAACTCATCATCTTGAGTTAGATTCTATAATACTTTCCTTGAAGATATAGATACATTATTTCAATGGGGAAGGATGAGAGATATACTTAGAATATATGAAGCTAAAATACATAATTTCATAGAAATAGATCAATATGAGTAAAGGGAGACGAATCAAGATACTCAAGGATTATGATTTCACAAAACACTACGTTACATGGAATATAAATAAGTTAGTGATTACATTGAGTAGGGAAGATCATATAGTTATGACAAAAAATGATGATCATCATGGATCTTATGGTTTTATATTTAGTGAATATGGATATGGGAATATAATGGACGTGTAAAACAACACACCTTTTCAAATAACTGAAAAACCATAATTATTGGAAAATATAAGATTTTCTCAGCCTAATGAGGAGAATTTTTTAATGGAAATTAATATTGTGAATGATAGTATATAAGAATGCATTATAAATTTAGATAGTTTTTTAATTATTGGAAATAGAATATGTTTTTTACCTATAAATTATCTGAAAATGGAATTATTTGATTAGTTTGATATTTTTAATTTATCTATACACCATGGTATCACCAAAATTCATTGGGATTTGAAAGAACATTTTGGGTTGGACAATATGAGACCTGAAATTTTCAATTTTCTATCATGATTCTTGGTTTTTTATCATCTGAAATTTGATAGTAAAAATTATAGAGGATTCACGAATCCTCTACATATTCCTTTATTGAGATAATATTTCATTATTATGGATTTTATCACTATACTTCAAATTAATCCTAGAAATAATGATGCAATATGAGTTATTTTTAATTGAATTTCCAAATCTAAATATTTGATTAACATACAAGAGGATTTTACTCTTGAACTCCTTGAAAAACACTATATTAATGAAGGTGTAAGACTTCATGGTGTACCTATTTCAATTGATTGAGTTCATGATCGACAAATTACATCAATATTATGTAAAATCCTTCAAAAGGCACTATATACTAGACATTATTTGAGTACAACCTAAAATCTTCAAACCGATGAATTGTACAAAAGGAATAATAAATATTTATAGGGAATATTTATGTCAATATCAAATAAAATTCATGGTATTTATGATTAGTATTCAACATTGGTGGATTTTGATTATAATAATATCATCAGTCCAGGTATTCAAATGGCATTATATGAAGCATAATATGGAAAGATATGTCATAATCTAATATGTAGGGATGAAATTGGTGAAATGAATCTTTTTTCTCAGAAATGTTTTAGAAGAAAACCACATAGTTAAAGACTATTCATACTCATATTAAATAATTCCAATGTAAATTTTTTTTGTTGTTGATAATCAATGGAAATATTTAGAATTTGTAGTAGGAAATGACATTATATAGAATCTATATCCACAGAAGGGTGTTATAAGGTTCATAAAAAAAGTAAAAATGATCCCCCATGTACATCATAGCTTGTGAAATTATGGAAATAATTAGAGATTTGGGTTACCATTTTGTTGTAAAGACCCTGACCCTAGTAACCCAGAGTTGGTGGTAACATTATTACATTGGAATAAGACAAAATTGAATTCATAAAAATGGATAAAATTATACATTAGTCTTAGTAAACTATATATAAACCTCACATTCATATTAAAATCGATATTATAAAATAAAAAAAATATTTTCTTTTGGAACACTATTTTTTCCATTAGCATATCTCTGCATATCAATAACAATACACTTCCGGGAATCCTTAGGAAATAAAACATAAGAAACGAGTGATATTATATGCTCAGTAAGGGTTTCTATAAAGAGGAAGCATTAATCATTAAAATGTAATAACTAATATAACAAGGTAAATATTTTAAAACATATTGCATTTAATCAATAACTTGATAATGAAGAATAATATATAAGGAATAAATAATGATCAACTAATACCATATTAATAATCACATGAGCATGAAACTTATCCAATGATATCCTAAATAATTAAATAATTACATGGACATCAATAAATAATATCATGATGAGACAAATCATATTTTCAGACATCATAAACATACTGTTAAATACTCATACCAAGACATGTTATCGAACTGGTTAAGGCCTCGACTACATGCCCAAGGTTGTTTGTATGATGAGACCCAACAATGAATCAAGGAGTTATAGATGTACCTTAACATCACAACATATTTCTATTTCATTCCTCATATGAAATGGTTCGGAAATCATTAACATAAAAATTCATATAGAATAACTATAATATAAAATGAAAATACTTTACCCAATAAATAAACATAATCATAAGCCATCAAATATAATATAGAGAATAAATCAAAATAGTAAATCCACATAAAAATTGATCATAAATCATCTATAGAAATAATTGGTCTAGTATCATTACAACATATCCACAATATATAATAAGAAAAATAATTTGTTTTATCATTGATGAATATAAATTCCATAAAATTGACTTTAAAAACATTTTTGGGGGAAATATACTTTTTCACTTTGAACATTATTTTAAAAAAAATATATAAAATATTTGTAAAAAAATTAAAATAAGGAAGGAAAATTATAGAGTATTCTTTGAATAATTGGATGGTCATGATGTTGGGAAATTATTTCCTTATTGAGTACATTTAAAAAATGATTACATTCACATTTGTGGTAAAAATTAAAAAAAGTACCTCATTCAAACAATTACAAGAAAATTAAAATTAAAATTTTTATATAAAAATCATAAAACGAATAATAATGACTTTATAACAACATAGTATATTATAAAAAAATTTAGAAAACATTTATATAGATGATAAATTATTTCCAATAGAAAAGAGAAATAAATTTGGTTGTCCTTAAAAAAATAATTTCTGTCTAGTGGGTACATAATGAAAGGAAAATAAAGTCAAAAAATGAAATTTATATAAATAAAACTAGGGTAATAAAATATATTAGGTTTAAGATATGATGATAATATAATTACCCTAGTGGATCCATAGACATAAACAATCATGAATAATGAATTGATTATGAAATAAATTTTTACAACGTTAGTAAATTTTCAATTATAAGCCCAACAAAAAAGGGAATCATATATCGATAAATTTATCTCAAAAATTCCATGATAATAATAATAAAATACATTCATTTTATGTTTATAAGCTAAATAGAGAAATAAATGGTGCATAATTCATGTTCCCTATAGAATCAAATGTGAGAAGAAAATCTCTTACCTGCTATATGATTTCAAACATACATGTTTGAAACATATATATAATAAATATATAATTATTATAAATAAAAAAATAACCATACTCAAAAATATCATAATTTATATTATTTACTTATACCCTTTTCCACCATTTATTAATACTTATTTATTAAAATCATTATTTCAGGTGATAACTCCTTCATATTGTATGTGTGTTTTGGTCCAATAGTTTTGATCCTTCATCATTTATCATGGTTAAATAATCTCAAAAAATATATATTCATAACATAAATATCGTATTTGTTAATTATATATTTATTTATATCAGTCCATTATGTATGGATATGTAAACATGATTTCCATCGTTCATGGTGATGGTAGGTCGTACATACACATGAATATTGTCTCCATTTTTTTGATGGATGGAACAAAGAAAGGTAAATTATAATTCACCTACAAAGAATCATTATTAAATAACATATATCTTATATATTCATTAAATATATACTTATTACTATCCATGTAAAAAAATGAAAAATGTATCACATTGTTTCGTAGAGGCAGTAGCCCACACATACGCACGAGCGACGTTTTATTTTCCAAATGGGTTGCATGGTAAGAAGGTAAATTTGATATTATTACAAAAAATGTATAATTATTTATTAAATTATATATATATAAATTAAATCCATACATTAATTCTAGTTATGGTAGACTAAGTACATCGGTTCAAGAAGCGGAATCCACCATACCCAAAATTGACGACTATGTTTCTCATTTGATAGAAGGGGGGATGAATATTTGTTATGAAATTAACATAATAATATATCAGTATATTTAATATATATTTTTTATTTTTTATCATAGTTATATAATATTTTATTTGGGTATAGGAAGAAATAAAATTGGAATGTATGGTTAAGAACTATACCTCTTATTCAGAGAACCTCATCATGTTTATAGCTAAAAACATCAGGCGATATTATTGTGAGAAAACCAGGGACTCAATGTTCTGTGGATGGATTTAAGTAATTTATTTGGTAGTTTATTTTTTGAATTGAAATTACATTAATGTATGTAGAGGATAGGAGAGGGGAATCATTTTTTAAGTGGGGGTGAGGACCCTCATGAAATTACATGAAAATTGCCGAAAAGAATACAAAATGACAATATCATTGCAAAATAAATTACTTTAGCTAAGTTTATATTTGAATTTGGGTAATTAAAAAATTCTATATATGTCAACCAAATAATATATATTCAAGTTTAATTGGAAAATAGGCCTTTATATTTTGGTTTAACCCCCCCCCCACATGTAAACCCATTTTACGCTTAATTGAGGTCATTAATTTTTAGAGCTTTTAATATTTATTATAATGAAACATTATGTAGACCATATAAAATAATATAATTTATGATTATTAAGGTTAATTAATTAATTTTACCATATTAAATTCATATAATTTGTTGAGTTAAATTTAAAACTAAACCTGTCAACACATCGAAAATACTATTTTCCAAAGGAAATAGTTTCCTAAGTACGAAAAGTTTTTTTATGAAAAATCAACATAAAATTGATTCCAATTAAAAAATTAGATTAATTATAATATAATTTAACAAATTTCACTTTTAAAACAATTGAAAACTAAATTGTGACTATTTAAATTCTATAATCAAAAATGCAATTTTCAATGAAAACAGTCTATTTTTACTATTCATCGAAAAATTAATCTTTTTAGAATATTATGGATGATTCAATCTAAGATAATTTTTTCTTGATGATATAGAAATTAATTTTCATATTTAAACTATTTATTTCTTTAATTTGGGAAAATAAAATAAAATAACCGCGCAAAAAGTTACAAAACCACTTTTTAGAAAAATACATTTTTATGTGCAAAACAAAATTTATTATTATCTCAAGTGAAGAAAAAATAATAGATGAATTATAAAAAACATTCTTCAATATATAATATATAAATTTTCTTAATATAACTAATTAATAGTGATTAATTTATTTATTAATAAAAAACATTATGTGTTTAAAAATAGTTTATCAAGAAAAAACATTTCTTTTACTTTCAAATGATTATTATCTTAATTTCTAATCAGTTGATTAATAATAAAATTACTTTATATATGTGTTAAACATATAATTTTTTTAATTTAGTTATTCATATTAATACCCAATAATTTAATGACTATGTTATAATGGTATACTATATTGTGCTTCATATAGACTCATAATTGTGTGTATCACAAGCTGTTGAAGAGATTGAATTTATTTAAAAATAAATTTACCAAAAATTCTCATGATGCTACATTTATAATTAACCTAAGACTATCTATGGTACATTATTTGTTTCACATATCATTATTTTGAAAGTAAATTCATATCCAACACATGTGATCACTTCCAATGAAATAGAATGGTAACTTTTTCTTTTATATTATGAAGACCATATACATATTTTAGACACATGAGAGAAAATGATGGAGAATAATATCACTTTACTATTAAATATACATTAGATGAATCATTTAATAGTTTAAACAACATGGGAAAATAAGGATGTTTAGAATAATAACAACCCTTATTTGTTTAGAAAATAATAACCATAAATATTTTGATAAAATTTTGGTAGGAGGGACGAACATAACCCTCAAGATTCACATAATATAAGTGATCATTCTATTTTAATAAAAAAATAATATAGGGAAATTTTTCAAATTTCCTGGGAAAAAAATAAAATTTTATTGGATGAATGTCAGTTTAAAAATTATATTATCCAAATAATCATAAGAATATTTTTTTTTAAAATATTCCTTTAAAAATAATAATTTATGAAAAAATGAAAATATAGTATCAAAATATTCATAATTTTATTTATAATAATGTTTTAAATATGTATAATTAACTATATATTTTTACAATTTAAAATAAATATGGATATAATCATTTTGAGGTAAAAAGTGAATTTTTTCATAAAATTATTTTTTAATACATAACGCCTTTCTATTTTAATTAATTAAAATTATATATTAATAAATAAAATGAAATGTATAGATTATATATATATATATATTAATTTATATCAAAAAATTAATATTTACTAGACATATAGTTTTTGTAATATTATATAATACATGAAACAGTGCATCTTTTGAAAACCCATTTTTGTGGGTTAACTTTTAATTTATATTTCGTCACTTATGTGAATTTAATTTTATATTCTGGATTGTATATTTGACAAAAAATTAATTCTAGGTAAAGTGGTAAAATTAATTTTTATCATAATGAATATTAAAGAAATAATTTTTTTGTCACCACAGTTATGGTTAAAAAAGATTTATAGGGGGTTAGAAAAAGAGATAGGGGTTAAAGTCAACTAAACACGTGATTTTCTCATATTTGATGAGATCTTATTAAAATATATATATTTAATTAGTTATATATTTTATTCTAAAACAATAATTTGTATCTTATGACCCAAGCTTGACTTTTGAGTAGATAAGTTAAATTTCATTCAATGAAAAACCTTTTTGAGAATATCCATTTAATGACATGGATTGATAATTTCATTAAGTTTTGGCTTGGTAAAAAATCATAGACACCCCAATTTTTTTATTATTAATTGCAAAAAAAATTGAAACCAATTTATTTACATATTTTTGGGTTTATTGAATTTTTTCATAAATCAGATATTTTCCTAAGACCCATTTTTCATACATTTTGCTTTCATATATTATAAGTAATTTAACACACCTATAGAAATTAAACAGAATAAATGGATTAAAAATTTACAATCATCGTGTAATTGTTTTTATAATAACCATTTTATTTTTTGTGATATTAATAAGCTATCATGGTAAATAATTAAATTGTCATGATTAATGTTAAAATGAGTTTAATGTGGGTTGACAATAAGATAAGGAATAAAATTTATCCAACCCTTATTGAAATATATTGAATGAATTTATTTCTATCACATTATACATTTTAATTGAAATTTGGGTCCCCTGGTTCCAGTTTACATGATTATGATATATATATTATTTAAAATTTTAATAAATTCCTTGAGTATCTTTTCCCTCTTCAATAAAAGTATACCACCTATCTTCTGTTCTATACAAATAAGTAGCCTTATATATCATCCAAGACCTTCAATAATTCCATAATTGGTTCCTTAACAAAATACTAGAGAATCTTTTCTTTCCAAAAGTTCATCCTTTCAACAATTACTATGTAAGAAAAGAGTGGTTTATCTATGATAAGGTAATCATCTTCCCCATTATTAATATTTTTATTTCTTCCTTTAACATCATAAATTATGTCTTAAAACTTACAATAAAATATAATTAGTATATCCCATATAGTGAGATTTTATTATTTTAACATAATAATATCTATCCATTTCCTTCTCTATCAAATGGAAACAAAAGCATCACTCATGTTTATAGAGGACTATCGTCTCATGAACCGATTCAATTTATTTTCTATTACGACTCACATGGATAGTCATAATGATGGACCAAATAAATATATATTAAACATATGGAATAATATTTATTCAGATAATTTATTATACCATGTACTTCTTTACACTTTCTCCCGTTAAGAAAATATTGTTTTCTCTCATATGTACGTACGACCTACTGTCTCTATAATGTGTTGTGAATAATTTTCCATTCAAACATCAAGAATTATTTTAAAAATATTTATAATGAATAGAAATGACATTTTTACCCTTAAAAAAATTTCTATATTGCCTAACTATATCATATTTTAAAGAACCAAAACATCCATAATAAAACACACATGATAAAATAAAATACTTAACAGTGAAAACAATAATAATAATAAAATGTTTTTAATTAATGGGTGATAATATTTTATAAGTAGATCATATAATATTTTATAAATATTATTATGGTCTTGTTATAAATTAATAAAATTTTTAAAACCATTTTTGGATTCTATATTTTTTCTATATATTCACATGTTTTTATAAGTGTTTATACTGGATATTATTTAATTTAATATGTGATACATGACTGATTTTATTTTTTGTTGTTTTCATATGTAAAGAAAATTATGTGGAAGAATAGAGTGGAAACTGTAAAAGTTCACGTAAAAAAAATAAAGATGAAGAAAATATTGAAACATATTCAAATGGTTATTGTTTTTTAAAGAAGACTTCCCTAGAAGATAATTATTATGGGATGTTTAACTGATCGAAGCTAAAGAACAAAGATAAAAAAGCTTCTGGGGTAGTAAAGAAGGAATTAATTTTGTTAATATTGTTTAGGACATGAATTTTTTTCAAGGTGTAATAGGACATGAATGATGAAAATCACAAAAAAAGGTTGTGGCCGCATGTTTCAAGACATGAGCATGTTTCAAACTGTAAAATGTCCCATGATGACCCAGATATGAATATATTGACATATATTTTGATGTAAATATCCCTATTACCAACTAATATATCCATTAAAAATGGTATTTGACTTAGTTAAACCCTATGATTAGTTCAATTCATATAAAAAGGGGTTTGAGGAAAAGTAATAGGCATTCATTCCATGTATAGTGGTTCGACCATCAGGAGGATACTGCTAGGGTTTTGACCCACAATTCACTATAGTTCAGTTTTATTTCTTCTTTTATTTATATTTATATCATATAACATTATATATTAATCTCATTAATTCTAGTTTATTTTCATTAATTTCATTCTCAATCATTCTATTTTATTCTCTATCTTATCATTATGGGATTATTCATTATTAGAGAGCACCCAGTGATGAACAAGTAAATCTATAGGAGAGAGAGGAATCAATGAAAATAGATGTGTACCATATTTTCCAATTTCATTATTTTCTTTCATAATGATTCTATTCGTATATTCCTATTTTGAAACAAATTATTTCCTTACATGTAATTAAATCTTGGACCAAGAGCATTGGGTAGCTGTTGAAATAAAACATGATAATGCTAATTAATTCATGAACATTGAGTTGGTTTGTTCTTCAAAATTTCTGATACAATTCAAATGAATCCTAATATTATAATTCATATAGACATAGAGAATTATTTTTCTATAGTAGATTGAAAAGTATTAACCATATCTTCTATTGATAAAACTGATTTATTGTGTCGCTAGTGAGTTTATAATTTTGAATGTTTAGTCACGATTTATTTTTAGAAAAACCACCCATGGAAACTAGTTTATATATCTTCTACATTTCCTATATTTATGTATGAAATTTATTTATATAATTTTGTCATTTAATATATTTAAATAAAATCAAAAGAAATCAGTATGACCCAAAAATTGGTCAAGAGGTTTCATCGGTGTGTTCCCCTCTCTCCAGGGGATCGACCCCTTACTGTCACTATGATATTATTTTATCAATAGTGTAGTTTTTCACATCATAAATTTATAATTTGATCATTCCCTTGTATAATTAACAATCTTGTGTATGATGCTAAAATTTTCAAACCATTTTCGGTGAGCAGTGGAACGCAATTGTCGATTCGAGACCAATTTCTTATGTCGCAGACATTCTTATTGCATTTTGGTTTACTGATTTTATTCTTGCTTTTTGTTTCTAAATTCAATTTATTATAATTATTTTTCAATATTATGAGGTTGTTAAATATTTTTGATCTATATGATGGATTGAACATCAAATTATTTTTATTCTGAATCATCACTAGAGATCATTGAGTATCAAGGAGTGTGTACTATAAGGGCAGCACCAAATTACAATGGGAGGTCACTATGGACAAAAATGTTTTACTAGACCTATAGAGGATCGCACAACGGTCAAGGCTACCTATGTGACTAGTGGGATAAATAATATTATCAAGAATACCCTTACCAATAAAAACCATAAGAGAAGCACTAAAAATATCGACTAACTTGAGTTCTCATGTGCTATGTTGATTTTATAGATAATATGATGAATGATAATAAATCGAAACTAAAAAAATTGGGATAATTTAAAACTAACCTTTATCAAATCATTTGGAATTTAAATTCTCTTATAATTAATAATATTAATAGTTTCTAATGCATATGAACACTGGTTTTAAAGTTAAGATGATCAAAAAGCTTAGAAATTCAATGTTATTGACATAATTAACCCTCAAGAGAAGTGCATTCAAGATGATCATTATTTACTAAAATATCATGAGGAGAATTTAGAATGAAAAAATAATATATTTATTAAAAGTACATTTTATTATAGGAAATGAAGGGGGATGAAAATGTGACACAACATAGAAAATAGGTATATTTTCCTACGAACATAGCTCAAACTATTTCAAGAAATTAAATCCCTCTATGAATAATTTTTCATTAACATCTAATACAGAGATAAAATGGTTTAAAGAAGAAGATGAGGAATATGTGGTTAAAGAATTTCATGATTTTAACCAAAAAATTAACAAAAAGGGGATGAATATATCATGGAAGACAATTTTGAGATTAATGGGATCTTTCAAAGTACTAAACCTCCAACTTATGATGAAAAAGAAGAATCTGATGCATCCCTTCTATGCATTCAATAAAATTGAACAGAACAATAAGAATATTATTTAGCAATATAATAAGAAGATGAAATAAAAATTAAAAAAGTTATTTATTATATGGTAAAGGATAAAGAGGCACTGGAGGTTGAAGTATAAAATTCCACAGAATCAATTATAGAAGAAAAATTCAAGGAAAAGGATATTGATTAGACATGCATCAAACTCATTGGATTTCTAGAGACTAAAGTTGAATAGTGATACCACAAAATATTTCTAGAAGAAAAGGGGAAAATGAGGGTCTTTCTCAAGAATTAACTTGATAATGTGAACATATGGAAAACAATAAAAATTTTGTATAGGTTTATGTGATCTATTAAATTGTTGGAACCATGGCTCCTCTATGCATGAATTAGAGTGTGGTTTGTGTTGTTTTTCAATCCTCAAAGGAAGTTCATAATGTTTGATATTAAAGTGATCATACAGTTCAAGAAGACAATAGTATTTTAGGTGGCGTTATTTCCCCGTGTTTGCAAAAAAATTTGGGCCTCAAAATCAGAAAATTAAAACATGGATTGTTGGTAAAAAGAGGTGTGCGCAAAGAGGATGTGGTGCGTGAAAAAAGAGGGATGTGTGTGAAATATTTGAGTTGGGTGTGAAAAACAGTATGGTGAGCGAAATAGTGGATCAAGGTTTTTCATACAAATAGTGTTTCGGAATCAGAATGTCGAAAAATGGAAAAGGCATGGGCAGTACGAATAATCTGGGGATGTTCGTGAAAAATGGTACCTGCGATAAATATTACGCTCCAAATGAGAGGTTTTTCGCGTAAAATGGGGTTTTGCGTACGGGGGTTTGAGATGCCTATAAATAATAGGGGAGCCCCCAAATTACATACATTTGAAGACTCATAGAAGATCCAAGGTCTAATGCACATAAAAGGTTCGCATAAAGGGAGTTGCATGAAAAATTTAAGATTGTATGAAAAATTACGGCTCGTGTGGAAAAATTGAGAGTGGCGTGAAATTTTTTGGACTTGCACGAAAAATTCTGGCTCACATGGAAAAATTTAGAGTTGGGGGAAATATTCCATCTTGCCCAAAAAATTCCAAGTTGCACGAAAAATTCCGGCTTGCGTGAAAAAGGTGAAGTTTCGCGAAAAACATGAGGTTGCGCATAAAACTTTGTGTTGTGCGAAATTTTCAGTGAAACCTGTTGGTGTGTTTCTGACTATTAGGTTCAGTGGTTTAGTGCATTCAAGTGCATCATTTATGGACTTCAATGCAAGTAGTGTCTCGTGCTAAGCAGAGAAAAAGACTTCAATGGAAATCTATTGAAGAGACCTTCATGTCTATAAACTGACTGGGACTTCACAAAGGCAGTGAGCTAGGGGGAGTCAATGGGAGTGACCTGAAGGACGCAATGATCTATCCCTGAAATTTTTTAATAGTAGTGTGCTTGGGAAAAAGTGACTATACCTGAACATTGTAATATGCAGCTAGTGAAGTTTAGTGGAATTAGGTACGACTGAAAACCTGTCGACTTATACTCCTTGGACGTAGCCCTTTGTGGTGAACGAAGTAAAAGTGTTGTGTCAACTTCAAACATTCATTTATTTGAAAGGTTTAACAACTTCGTACCAACATGGGAACAAGATCCACAATATTAAAAAGAAATATTTAACACCCTAATTCACCCCTCCCCTCTCAGGGTGTTTTGGGGTCCTAAAAAAATATGGTCATATTATAATTTCATCAAATTTTATTTACATTAATCCTCAAGTAGAATACCACCATATGTACCAATCAATAAGAACCAATAATGTATAAACAAAAGAACTAATAGGTATGAACAACATAGTTATTGGTGACTAAATTAAATATGGTTAGCTTCATACATTTTTTCAATTAGCAATTTATAATGTCAAAACAACTCTGGATTAAAAGGACTAACATAGAGAATTTAAGGGGTCGATCCCATATAGAGTGGGGAACGAAATAATTAAAATGATCAACCAATTGTTAGGATATCATAATTTAAATTAATTTTATTTAAACATATCAAATACACAAATTAAATAAATAAATTACATACAAAATGACATAAAATGCATAAATAGAGAGAAATCAGTTTCTATGGGTTGTTTTGCTAAAAATGAATCTTGATTTCACTTCCAAAACTATAATACCCATTAACTACATAATCAAAAAAATATTAATAAATTAAATGGTCAATACCTATAAATATACCCTATAACCCTACTTATTTTTGGAATAATGAAGTAGAATACCATGATGAATTAAGATTGTATTTCAAAAACTGATGAAATATCTGACGCAGTGCTCATATATTAATTACCATTATCATGTTGGGATTCATCTATTACCAAATTCAATTTTCCATTATTTAACAAAAAAATATGAAAATAATTTTTCACAACATAATAAAAATTTAATATAATCATTATTTATGTGTATAATGAATATATAATAGTATGGTACACACCCATTTTGACTGATTCTTCTATCCCCTATATATTTATCCAATCATCATTGAGTGATCTGAAATGAAGAATAAACCCAAAAAAAATAAAGACATAATAGAAGATAAGGGTATAAAAAGAAATAAATAGAATTGTAATTATACTTATGATCATATAATTTTACATAAAAGCGTAAAGAAAACCTATATTTCGGGAACACTAGGTTAGAATCCCAACATATGATCCCTAGTGGCCAAACCACTAAATCAGAAATCAATACATAATACATTAGATGAAACCCCAATATATAAGCCTCTAAATCATTATAGGGTTCCAATGGGTCAAGGACCACATTAATGGATATTAAAAGTAGTAATATATATGTTCCCTTTGAATGATATGGCAAAATATATATTTCTGGTTCTACCTTGTAAATTTCATGGTGTGGAACAAGTTCACACCATGAATGTTATCGGAACAACCTTTTTGTTATTTTATTCATTCACTCTATGTACATTTTTCACTCCTTGTAAAATATTGACATCTAAAAATGATTCATGGAATGAATTCATATTTTAAAAACCCTAACTCTTTGTTTTAGATTTGTTCTGTAGTTTTGAGGATTCATAACATCCCACGATTATCCAACATCATGGGTAGTTTTCTTTCAATCCAAAGAATGATCCATTTGACTCCATTGTAATAATTTAATCATCTTCATTTTATGGTATTGTAAAATTTAATGGTTTCCTCCTTATTATTATACATGTAGGGCCTACCATATAAACACTGAAAATAATGAAATCATGCATGTATATCTTATTAAATAAATTTATATCTAATTGAAACAACTATAAAAAGGTAGAAATATATAGATTCCAAATATAGATACCATCATTTTAAAAATAATAATTTCTTTTCTTATTTTCAATACTTTTTTCATACATGAAATGATAACATTAAAATTTATGGGATATTGACATTAATCAATCATGGTGGATAATTTAAGCTAAACTATAAATTGATGTTTCACTTATCCTACCACAATCCAACAATCCTCTGGCCATGAACCTAGGAATTTGACCCCATGAGCCTCCTATAATATCTTTCTTTCCTTCCCAATACAATATATTCTATTTACCATTTGGGACACTTGTCAGACTAATGACTATTCTCATAGTCCAAAAAATGTTCTTTGAGGGTGTTTTTCTCTCACCCACACACACTCTAGGAAACATCCCAGGGGGACACCAATCTTGAACACTACTCTAAGGTAAGTACATTTAACTATGGAGTTCTAACAAGGTAGGATTCTAAAAATTAATACGTAAAGTTTTGTAGGAGTAGTAACATTTTTCCTTTTAAGCCCCACTTTTCTCGAAATGCTACGCTCTTCATAAAGTTATTTCAAAATAAACTCATTATTGGCCCAAAACCTCAAACCCAGGCCATGCCTCAGTACTTATAATTATCTATTGTCCCAAACATTTCATACATAAAAATTATATCTTTTTTATATAAATATTCAATAATATTACCTAATAAATTCCAAAAGGTTCTAATGATTTACTGTCTTTGGAGACTAAGGACAAAATATCCCTATTTAGTGAAAGATCTTTAATATCCCCCTTAAAAATATTCCCCTTCTGTACATTCCATAATCATACCATACATAAATCATTTCTTCGTATCCTGATGAAAGGAGACATAAGAAATAGAGATCTCATATGATCAGTAAGGGTAAACCTAAGAGATATGATTATATGATCATATGAAAGTATAATATGAAAATATATGTATGATAAAATGAATATAAATAATAAATTTCAGACCCAAAAATTCATCGATCATAATAATGAGTCATGGAATAAATCATTATCATTAAAAAAATCAAAAGAGTGAAATCATTATAATCAACGAATCATAAGATCATAACATAAAAGAATTGTACCAACATAGGTTTAAAAACCATTTCATTTTTCAAGGTTTAAATTTGACACCATCAAATCGTAATAGACCAAGAATCAACACCTATTTCCCATTTCATAATGGACCATACATAATCACATGTTTCCCATTTATTAATGAATCATGAATCATCATCTGATTCCCATTTCATAATAGATCAGGCATCAACACCTATTTCATATAGGGTATAAGTCTCATTGACTTGTTTCCTATAATTATCTCATGAGATATTAATATTTATTCAATCCATTAGAGGGAGATATATGACCCTTCCATACTTAGTTACAACGTAACCATTGTCCTTGGTTATAACATAACCACAATAAAATAATTAAAACATACCTAAGGGTAACAAAAATCATAAAACATTCATCATGTCATACGATATAAAAAAGGTTATGCAAAATAGATCATCTTATCATAACACATAGATCATAAATGGGTCTCATAGTCATCTCATACATTTATCATTATATAACTAGTGGAAAATGAATGGGACTAATGAAAATCTATTCATTATAATAATAAACTATAAAAATAAGGAATAAGGATTGAACAACTGAACCATATCCCTAGTAATTCAAAAGTAACATCAATTTATGCCATCTTAGATGGAAAATGATTCAGAAATATAAATTGGAACATTTCTTGAGGAAAATATCTTTTACACTCAGAAAAACAATTTTTGAAACTACACTTTCACAAAAAAAATAGAATCCTTTTGATTGAAAATCATATTGGCAACTTATAAAAAAATCTTTAAATCACTGATCTCTTTGGATAGAAAAACATTACATTAATTCTGTAAAAGGTAAAATAAAGAATCAATTTACATTTTGTAAAAGTATAAAAGGTCCTTGTTTGGAAAATGACATTAAGATTCATTATAAACCAAATTTTGAAAAGTAAAAATGGGTACACCATTATATGTAATACTATTTTATAATAGTAGGAACACTATTTAAAATTTTGTTTTACAAAATATGGATATAAATGAAAAATGTTTTCTACCAATGATAAAAATAAAGATGACGTTTTTAAATGAAATTTTGTTATCATTTATCCTTTAAGAGAAGAAAATAAAATGGAAAAACCAATTTTCATAAAAAAACTAGATGATAATAAAATACAATGTTTTCTTGAGAGGTAGATCATAACATCTCATCATCAAAATCATATCATAAAAAACCATTTAAACAATGAGATAATAACATTAAACGTTTAACACATTAATATCTTTTTAATCATAATATCGAAGAACAAAATAAAATTATATGTCTATTTATATACATTAATTATAATGATAAGTATAAAAAATATATTCATGGTTATCATATACATAAAACAAAATAAATAAGTGGTTTATAAGGCATATTTCCCACATAAATATATGTGAGACAAAAATCCATTACCTTAATTATCTACCAACTTTGTAAAATTTTAAACCTCCTCTATAATGAATATAAGTTTATTTTAAATATATTATATAACCATTATAATATATATAATACCATATGTTATTTACTTTTGGAATTTTATTTCTAATTGATTAACAATTCCTTGTTAAAATATTGTTTCAGGTAATAACTTTTTCATTTATTGTGTATGTTTTGGTTATGTATTTTTAGTCCTTTTATTTTTATAATGGTCCCATAATCACAAAAAATTTAACGAAGATATAAATATCATATATAATGATTTTCTATGAATTTAGATAAATCCAAAAAAGTTTGAGATAGAAAATGAAATACACCATTTATGGATAAGGTAGGTCGTACGTATGCCTGAACGTTGTTTCCATTTTTATCGATGAATGAAAAAAATAAAGGTAAATAATATATTAACATTAAATAATAAAATTTATGTAATATATATCACATATTTTAATTTAACCTATCTATATTACCTTCCATGTATCGTATGTGAAGAACAAATCACATCGCTTTGCGATGCTGGAGTCCGTCATATACACGAGCGATGTTATCGCATCCCCCACTGATAGGAAATTAAGAAGGAAAATTTGATATAATTATTAATTATGTTTAATTATCGTAAAAATATTTTATATACTACTTAAATTTATCCTTACTATCGTCGATTTAAAATGAAAATGGAAGACACATCATATCGGTTCGTGAGGGGGTAGTCTGCCATATTCACGAGTGACATTACTGTCTTCCAACGAGTTTGGAGGTAAGAATGTAGATTTTATATTATAATTAAATTAGTATATTAATGAAATGAATAATTTATATATAATTTAAATCTGTCATTATATCAATCAGTGATAATAGGTGGTGGATAATGAATTATGTAGATTCACGATGTTGTAGTCCTTCGTTCACATGATTGACAGTTTTGTTTACAATTTGAGGGAGGGAGAGATGGATATATTTCATGAAAATAACATAATAGAATATAATTATATTTTAGATACATATTTTATTATATCTTCATTGTTTCAGAACATTTTTAGGAGGTGGCAGAAAAATAAAACATAACCACTCAGTTAAGAAGGATACCGCTTCTCCGGTCAACCTCCTTAGGTCTGTAACAAAATAAATATTGGGATGGATTTATAATAAATAAAGTGGATCTATGTCCTAGTTAAGGATTTAAGGATTTTATTTTTAATGGTATTTTCAGATCCAAATGTCTTTTTACGTGTGTAGATGATTGGGTATGGTGTGACCATTTAAAAGTGGGGGAGAGGACAAAAATGAATGTTTTCAAAATAATGAATTACACTCGTGTTTTTTTACAGGGAAAAAAAATCCGAAATGGGTAATTATAGAACCATGTAATATATAGGGTATAAAAATGACCATATAATTGTAATTAGATATGTCTTGTTAATTTTTAATACTTATGTTTTTCGTTTAAGCCCTAATAATAACATTTTTAGCATAACCATTATAATTAATTGTTACAGTTTTTACTAATATTTATGGTCAAAAAATTAGTTGACCATATTATATAATATTTATTTTTTGGATTCTAAATAATTAACTAGTTTAATCAAATTCAACACACTTTTTTGGGAAAATTTAATTTTAAATTAAACCTAATGACGCACTAGAAAAAAATACTTCTGAAAAAATCCATCATAAGTTTAAAAAGTTTTTTATAAGAAATTTCAATTTGATAATATTTAAAATGTAATATTTTTTTAAAAAATATAATTTTACTTAGTTTATTTTTAAACCAATTTGAATTTTTTTATGTTTTTAAATTGATTAAAGGAAAACAAAATTCTTAATAAAAACTAGTATTCTACACTATTAATAAAAAAATTATCATTTTATAAAATTACAAATAATTAAATATAATATATTTTTGATATGATTATTTAACCTATTTCATACATTTTTTTTTAAAATATATTCTCTATAATTGTAATAAATATTAATTTTATAATAACTGTGCAAAATGCAACAAAATATCCTTTTTAGAAAAAATTGGTTTTCAACCATAAAAAATGATTCACTCTTATCTCATGCTAATAAAATATACAATAAAAATGTTTAAAAATTTAGTGATTATATAATATATATCTATATCATTAAATTTATTCACCAAAATTTGTTTATATATTTTATAGAGATAAATAACACTTTTTAAAATAATAATAGTTTTCCTAAAAAATATTTCACTTATATATGAATATTTATTATTTTGATTGAAAATAAATTGGTTATAAAAGAATTAATTTTATATAACTGTGTAAGAAGTATATTTTCATAGTTTAGATATTCCTATTCAAACTCACTATTGTAATGTCTAGGTGATTACTATCATATTAAATAATAATATTTTAATATAATATTGTGTTTTGATAAAACATGGTGTTTCTTATAATTTATGCTATCAAAAAAATAAATTTATTTTGAAAAATTATTTTATTAAATATCAAGAAGTCACACATAAAATTAATTTTACCCCCAAAATTATGTCACTCATCTATAAATATTTAAGGATACTACTACCTCATTAAACCCCTAGGTTCACATGGAGCTTTTGCTATTTTATGATTTCACCACAAAACATTGACTAGGTGAGTGGACTTGTTTTGTTGAACTTTCACTCTATGATATCTAATATCTAATAGATGCATCTTTAATGAAATATCACACTCCATTGGTATGACCGATGAGTTCATTATATGCAATGGATCAGGTATTTACTTCATTAATAGACACATATGGAATACACCATTAATTATAGAGAGATTTAGTGGATGAACAAAAAAATAAAATACAATGCTGATATGATCATCAATTTAAAGGGGATCCAAATATCCAGGTATCAAAATTCCATTATTTTATATGTAAAATTTAATCATTTATTTGTGCTTTGATCAATTTCAACTTCATCACTTACTCCATGAAATAAATATTCAAGATGATTTATTTATTCCTACAACACTAAAATCATCATAAGATCCATAAAATGTTCCTTCAACCTCTAAATATTTACCAAAACCAAATTTTTTTGAATAACTTATCTAACAAAATTCATGTTTTTATTTTTTTCCATTCCATATATTTATGACGTTAATGCACCTCTAAAGTATATCAGACTAAAAATGAATCCCAAATATTTTTATGAATTGATCTCATTTCCTTAAATGATCAAGTTAGAAATAATAAAGTATTATAAAAAAATTTATAAACATAAATCACTTCCACAAATTCACAATAAATCCATATATTCCTGAAAATTTTAAATGATCTTTGATTCCTTAAATAAGGTTCTATATTAGCCAAAAACAGTTTCATTATAAATTCAGGTTCATTCTTGTATTGATAGGTGATCATAAGTGGATTTAGAATACCAAATTTGATTTCCTTATTCAAGAATATATGTAGAGATGGGGAGATATATAAACAATTATTATAATCACATTGAATTTCACTAAAGTGTGTCTAATTAGAATTTCATAGATCAAATTTCTATTATTCACTTCAGCTACTGTGATTGCAAAATATTTCTCTTTATCCTTTATCATAAATTATTTTTGAATATTATCATCCTAATTTTCCCTTGGATTAGGTAATTTATTTTCATAATGGCTAAAATCATTAAATTTAAAACATTAGAGTGTGTGTGGTCAATTATTTTTATCTCTATCTCTATTGATTTCACGGACTATCTTATTCTAATCAGTTCTACATTTTTTTGCTCAATTTAAATAATATCCACACTTAAAACATTAATATTAACTTGAATATAATAACCTCAATTAATACTTCCATGATTTGAACATAAATGTAATATCATCTTCTTTTCTCTTTTGGTTTTGGATTTTTCCTATAATTACGTCTTAGTTTTCTTTTCAGAACCATATGATTGATGGGTAACTACAATCTTAATTTCAACTATGATAGAAAAATGAACAATTTATTCATTTCTACCAAATCCCCTTATTGATAACACTATTCAGATACATGTTTGTAAACCACTAATTAAATAAAAAAAATATTAATTTCATGTTGGATGATATTAAAATAATCACACCTCATAATAATTGTTAAATTTACCTCATAGGTACCAATAGAATCATCATCCATAGGATTAAGTTCATGGAACATGTTCTATATATTTGTGTTAATAATACGTGAAGAATAATTTATGAAAAAATGACCTCATTAAATCATCCCACCTTTTTGATTGAATTTACTCTTATTGAATATTATTAGTAATAAGATTCAACCATTGATCTGCTTCCCCATTGGAATGATAGATAACCAAAATGACTTTTTCATACTCCTAACACTAAAGAATGGAAAATAAATTATCAGTGTTAATGATCCATTTATAAAATTCTAGTGGATTAGTAGACCCACCAAAAGAAGGTGAATGGATCCTTATGAAGGAAACAACAAAATTGTGTTCCCACATTTTCTAGTTGGGAATGTTAACATCATTTATATATTGAGAATGATTTTTGAGCGTATAAAAAATATTTTTAATTATAGTTCTTATAAAATTTAGTTGATCAAGATTAAAATCATTACATTGTATATTACATTCATCATTAATAACATTACTTTTGATTTTACCCAACATAAAAAAAAATATTTATTGAGAAACTATAATCAAAATGGAAAAACACATATTTATGAAAAATTATTTATAGGATGTTTAAATAAAGATACCTTCAGTTCAATATATGACACCATAGGTTTATCCTTGGTCATAAAATATCACCATCAATTAAAATCCATCATAATTGTTTATAAATAAAAATTGGATCAACTAAATAATATCCCATGGGTGTTTTAAACATGTTGTGCGTTGGGTGAAAACTCACTATACACAAGAATGACGGTATAGATATACATGAAAACACTTTTTTGGGTTTTATCTACTAGATTAATCTTCTAAAAAACCACATCCACTTTTAGTATCAAATGTGGATATATTTCTAGGAAAAATAAGTAATATCTTTTTTACCAAGACTTTAGGATGTTATATTATACTTAAGCTTAACCCTACAATTCTCACTAAATTTTTCTGATTCTAGTTTCTAATATTTAATTAAAAATTTTCCATTGATACAAAATATAAGGTCCTTGGTTTTTCATACATAAATATCACATATTTTTAGAAGAATATTTAAAACATTTCATAAATATGCACCATAAAAACATAATAGTTTAGTGTCTTTAGCTACTATGTATACAATATTATTATTTATTGAATGATATTAAATATATCCCTTAATGATATTCCCAATTTGTAATTTTTATGACGTCACCAAACATAAAAAATTTATTCATAACATGGGGAAAGGAAATCTAATAATGAGTGGGATCATATTTTTAGTATGGGTAAACATTAGAGATATCATTCTATGATTACATGAAATAATATAATATATACTAGTTATGAGATTATAAACATAACTTATAAGGTTCATAACCAACCTATCATAGATCATACACATGAGTCATGGAATAAATCAGTATCATTAAAATATAAATGATTCATAATAGTGTGAAATCATTATACATCATAAACCACAATTTGATTTTGTAAAAGCGTTGAACTAATATAGGTATGTAAACCATTTCATTTATCGAAGTTGGAAGCTGATACCATAAAATCATAATAGATAAATTATCAACACTTATATATCAATTCATAATTGTCCATGAGTCATCAACTATTTCCCATTTCATCAATGATCGGGCATCATATCTTGTTTCCCATTTCATAATGGATCTGGAATCATCACTTGTTTTCTATAATGGATCTAGAAAATCAGCATATTTTCGATAATAATTTCTTAAGATATGAGGCATTTTACAATACATTGGAGGGGAATATATTTCCCACACATCATTGGTTATAACATAACCACATTCTATAGAAATAACATAACCACTATCCTTGGTTATAATGTAACCACTGTAACATAATGAAAACTATACAGAAGTGGACCAAAATATCATAAAACATGAATCATATCAAAATACATGAAAATTTTCTCATAAATATTCCATAATATCATAACCCATTAAAAATAAATGGGTCTAATAATCATATCATAAATTTATTATATCATAACTCGTGGGAAAGAAATATGTTTAATAAACATATCTTCATCATAATCATAATAAAATTACGACAAATAATAAGGATGGTTTAATTGGATTATATACTAATTAAATAATAAATGACATAAAAATATGTATTATTAGATGGAATATTATTCCGATTTAATGAGAAACAATTGACATTATTCATTGAAAATAACTTCTAAAATTAATAAAAGATTTCAAAAAAATTAAAAAACACTTTTATTTTGAAATTAACTCAGATACTTATCAATTAATTGTTAAATAATTAATATTTCAGGACTATGGAATATTCTATTCACTCTATACATGATAAATTAATTATTCTTTCCACATTTTGGTAAAATCCAAAAGGGACTTGTTTGGAAAACAACATGGATATTCCTTTTAATCCATTTTATAAAATTCAATATTGGATAAAAAATAATTCAAAAAATAATAATAAAATACTAAGAACATCTATTAAAAATTCTTTATAGAACAAGGATATGGATGATAATGTGTTTTTAACTAAAGGAAAAAATAAAAACTGTTTTTCTTAAAAATATTATTTTTCTCTATTTAATAATTTAAAAGGGGAAAATGGAATGAAAAATTATATTTTTTATAAATAAATATAAGAGAAGAAAATTCATGAGTTTATTGAGAGGTATATAATAATATATCATCACCTGAAGAATATCATAAACAATCTTGTTAAATAATGATATTATAACAATAAACCCTTACCACATTCAAATATTTACATATTAAACACTATGAAAGAAAGAAAATTATATAGATATTTATATAAAAAAATTATCTTGATAATTATCATAAAATATATTAATTAATTAGTACTATATTCACTACAGAAAAGAAATAAGTTGGGTATAAGGCATCTGTCCCCCTGGAATAAATGTGAGACAAAAATCTCCTTCCTTAAGTATCTTCATCCTTCGTACACATTAGATTCTACAATATAATAAATATAAGGTTAAATATGTATATATATAACAAAAAAATACTCATATTTATCACACCATATATGATATACTTATGACTTACCGATTTATTAAAACTTCCATGTTATAATCACATTTCGGGTAATAACTCCTTTATTTTTCATGTATGATTAGGTATGGTATTTTTTACATATATTATTATTAGGGTTCCATCATATAAAAATTTTATAAAAATATATAAATATAATATATATTAACTATATATTTATTTAGAGTAATCCAAAAAATTTATAGAGAGATAATGAATTACATTGTTCATAGAGACGGTATGTCATATGTACACATGAAATATATTTTACTTTTCTAAAGGGATAAAATTAAAAAAATATAAAAAATATATTAACCACAGTGAATAATTTTAATTTCATATATTTCAAATATTTTAATTAAATGTATTCTTATTATCATCCCTGTAAAGTGTTAGTGAAGAACAAATCACATCGCTTTGCGAGGCAAAAGTCTATTGTACACACAAGTGGTGTGATTTCATCCATCATAGAATGGAACATTAGAGGGTGTATGGGATATATAAATTATAGAAGTATAATTATTTAAAAAATATAATATATACTAATTTAATATATATCTATTAACTTTATGTTAAATAGAAATGAAAAACACATCACATCAGTTCGTGAGGTGGTAGTCGATCATATACTTGAGTGAAGTTGTTATTTTCAAACGGGTTGGGAAGTAAGAAGGTGGAAGTGATATTATTATTAAAAAATAGTATTATTTTCCTTAATATAAAATAAATACTTTAAATCCATAATTATATTAATCGGTGAGATGCGATGATGCGAAACGAATTATGTTGGTTCGTGGGGCCGTAGTCCGTCCTACACACGATTGATAGTTTCGATTCCCATTTGAGAGATTATAAGATGGATGGAGTTACTTAACATAAATAATATAATATAATTTTATTTTAGATACTAATTTTATTACATCACTGTGGTTTTATAATATTTTAAGTAAGTAGAAGAAAATGAAAATAGAAATCCATGATTAAAACAATACTTCTTCTTCAGAAAATCACCATCGGTTAATAGTAAGAGCCTTATTGGGATCGATTTATAATCAAATAATGGGATATAGGATATGGATATTGAAATAAAGAAGGGAGTTTCATATGTATTTTCAAAAACTTAATGGATTTGGAACTATATTTAAGAGAGGATAGGGGTGGCATTTTATAAATGGAAGAGAGGACACAAATAAATTTTTAAAAAATAATGAATAACACACACGTTTTCCAAATGAAAAATGTTACAAAATGATTCATTATAAATCCTTATATGATATATGTTTTAAATATGACAATCCATTACAAATTAGATATGTATTTGGTCATTTTTAACACTATTAATTTTTGTTTACCTCTGGTAAACCCGTTTCTACTTTCACCAAGGTAATTATGGTGAAAAATTACACAGAACGTATTATATAATATTAATTATTAAGAGAAAAATTATTTAATCTATTTTATAAGACGTAACATAGTGAGGTGGAATAAAATAATTCAACACTAAACCCATATATGTAGTGAAAAAATTGGTTTATAAAAAAAAGTCAACATCCATTTAAAAAGGTTTTATATTTATATTCAACATTATATTGATTCTAATGGAATATAGTTCATTAAAAATAAAATAATTGAACTAATTTAACCTGTAAAAACATATAAATATAATTCTACTATTTTTTAATTCTTTAAATAAAAATATAATTCCTAATAAAAACCAGTATGTTTCAATACTCATTGAAACATTAATCATATCATAAAATTAAAAAAATAAATCTAAGATAATATTGTCCTTAGTATTTAAAAAATTAATGTACTTATTTTAAAAAATCTGAAAGTGTAAAAAAATTGAAATATGTTCACAAAATATGACAAAAAAATGCTTTTAGAAAAATACAGTTCTGAAGCATTAAATGGGATATATTCTTATCTCATACCTAGAAAACATTTAAGAGGAATGTTAAAATATTTTATCAAATATATAATATTTAAATTTCATTAATATCATTCACAAAATGTGATTTATTTAAATTATTGAGATAAAATGTGTTTTTTGAAGAAAAATAGTTTTTTTCAAACAAGATATCATTTATTTTAAAAAGTTTTTTTGTTTTCATTCATGATAATTTAGTAACTAAAGAATTTATTTTATATATTTGTATAAACCATCTATTTTCATAATTTTGTTAATTTTATTTATACCTACGATTCCAATGGTTATGCCATAAATATCATAATAAAGTATAACATTTTAATAGTATTTCACATTTTGTTAAGACAAGTTGTTGCATGTAACACAATATATTGAAGAAATTAAATATATTGGGAAAAATATATTTTATAAAATATATGTGTGTTATAAGATGGGTATTGGCTTTGATATAATTTTTCAAGACCTATCCTTCCCTGATCAATGAATCTAGTCATCTAAACCTATGATTCTCTTATAATAACATGGTTCCCTTCCCCTACACAGAACTTGCAATTACCCATTCGCATTACTAATCAAAATAATGACTATCTCCAAAGACAACAAATTATTTTTCCAATGTAAAAAAAACCAGGGGAAACCTCCCAAGAGGTCACCCATATTGAACACTACTCTAGGACAACAATTATTATCAATGGATTTCAAATTAGGTATATTCATGATAAAAAAAGGAGAAATTTGTTAACATGGGCAACAATATTTATCTTTTTATGTCTAACTTCTCCGGGGGTGTTACACTAATTTTTAACAAACTAATTTCAGCCATCCATTTGAATCAATCCCCAAACCAGCCCCACAATGGCCCAAAGGGAATTTTCGATCCCCATATGATGTCACAAGTTCCAAAAAAACATGGAATTACCACATGAGAATGGGTTTTCCTAAGAAACAGTAAATTAAATACGAAGTGGAAAGTAAATAACATTCCATCATGACCTGTCTATAAATCGAACATCCACACCAGAGAAAAAATAGTTTCCTATTATCAAAACTATATATTATAAATACCAATATAGAGCACTAAAATACTCTCTCACCCAGTGAATGTCATCTTATATTGGATAATGACTCCCACCTTCAATTTCACTTCTTTTTCCACTTGCAATTTTTTTTACCATCCATCTATTGAAAGTTGTAATAACTTCTGTGTCTAAAGTAAATGACATAAAATACCACTCACCACACATTCAATAAAAATAAAAATATTTTCCTACAATATCATGTAATAAGAACCATAGGCTTAATGTGAGAAAACAAAAAAAATTACCACAATAACTGATACTCAACAAGCTGTCCAAAGGAGAACTAGAAACTTGAAACTATGATAAAATATGTGTGAGAACATAAGCTCTCAATGGGATAGAAAAACCCTCCAATTCATTTCAATTCAATTGAAAAGTAAATTCATAAATTCTAGTATGAAAATAAACTAGAAAGTATGGTTTATATAATATAGCTTATGAAAAACCCAAAACCATTACCAAATCACTTTTCAAAACATTTCACATTGTTTTCGAAAAATTGAAAACACATTCTTCAGAGACATTCCCACAAGCACAATCCACTTCAAAACCAAAAAACCATTATTGTTTTTCAAAACGACTCATTTTTCATATCTAAATGAAAATGGTAACTTTATAAACATTTAACATGCCGAAGTAATATTTAAATCAAAACATCCATGTTGAAATCCACATTAAAACCCCAAACAAGAGTATTTAAGTTGAAATTAGGTCCCACTAAATATCTTTGAAAACTCATTTTCTAATGGAACATTACCAACAGATGTGGTTCAAGAACAACAAAGCAAGCACCATATATCTGATGGAATGAAACAAATATATGAAAGAAATAGTGCAACAATAATCAAAATAGGGGGTGGTTATAATCATGAAATATGTACAAAATACCATAAATAAGTGAAATATCAATAAATAAAATGTTTCATGGGTTCTACCTCAGGTCCCAACATGATACCATCCCTGACATTTCTCAACGGACTAATCTATTGAATTACGTTATTCCACATCAAGACCACCAGACTAGCCTGCACCAAACTTCATTGGAATTTTTCACCCAAACTAGCCCTATTTCACTATAGAGGGGAAACTATAAGTGTGTACATCCCTAGTATATAAAATTATTAGGATCCCATATAGGTACCAAAGTTATTATGACTAATAATTAAGTGAGTTGAATGAACATGAAAGAAAATATTAACACACAAGGCACATGAAATGTCTAACCTCCACACCCAACACCCAATTAAAGAAAATCCCCACAATTCCTCACGCACCCATGGAATAAAAAAAGTTCTCATACATGGGGAGAAAAAAGCAACACAGATTTATATTGAACCTTCACAAGGTAAAAAAATAAAAGGGGAAACCCTGGGGTGTCTTCCATGACCCCCTTTTAAAATCAAGGAGCCAAAGGAGCCATTAACACTAAAACATTGCTAAAAAATTGAAGCCTCTTTCACATTTCATCAAAGATATCATTAAATATTTCTAGAAAATTATGTAAATAACACAAAAAATTTAAATCATTTCAAACCACCCTTAATCATGGGTGTTCATATTTTAATTCCAAAATTAATCCAATGTCCAACCATTTCCACCTCATATATTTTCGATGAGCCTCTATGGAATTTATCACAAGGGGTAAGTCACATAAATGATTTAAATAATCACTTAAAATACATTATAAAACCACTTTTAACTCATCCTAAGGTCAAACCTCACATTAAAACAAAAAACCTCTTTATTATATAGTATTTACTAATTGTAAAACAAAACCATAATAAAATATAAATCCAAAATTAAAAACCATTTTAAATGAATTCATAATAATTTTTTAACATATTATTACTCGAATAAATTCTATTCAAAAAATAAAAACATGAGATTTATTAATAAAACCCATTATAAAAAATTCAAAACACAATTAAATGATTATAGGTCATTATAAAATTATCACATATATTCATACATTCATATAAAAAATGAATATACAAAAAATATGCAAATTATTAATCCAAAAATAAAATTTTTACATGGAAACAAATTCAAAAAAATGGATTCACATGTTCCAAAATAGTATTAAGTGCATCACTTTTGGTGGAGGATTTTGAAAATCATAGGGAGGAAACCTAAGAGATCCATCACATCCCTAACAATGTTAAAATCCGAAAACCTGTTCAAACCCCTTGACCTTGGGTAGAATGGAATGGTAACAGAAATATAGATTTGAAAATAAGGGGGAATTAATGGGGAGGGGATTGGGGACCTTACCTCAAAGAATAGACCATGAATCCAGATTAAATATATTTGAATCATATGGTTATGGAGTCTTTAAGGGGGAAGGTCGCACACTATCGGGGTTCGACCAGAGGGGTATCACATGAGGGAGGTGGAGGAAAAAAGAGTGGGAGAAAGGAGAATAATTTAATAAATAATAAAATAAGAAAAATAAAATGAAAATGAAAATATATATTTTAAAATTATGGACATTCCACATGGTTTAGGTGCAAGGTTAACCTAACCATGTGCTAACCATTATTACCCTACTAAAAAGGTATGGGGAACTGAAATGGTTAATCCTAGGTGGGAACATTATTGAGCTAACTATGCCAAAACCATTATAATAGTCACTATCAAGTGTTGACCCTTCACACATGTTCAGTGCATAGTTTCTCCTAACCTTCCCCAGGACATTCACAACACCAATTCCCTTAAAAATTCAAATATTTATCCCTCAACTATTTAGAACCCATGATGACATAAAATTAATTAAATTAATTAACCAATTAAACATTTATTTACATGGAGGGGGTCACAAACTCCCCACCATTACACATTCTTCACTCAGAAAGTACCTAGTCAAGGAAAATATATCAATTAATAAAACTCATATAAGAGAGATTTTGAACAATCTCTAACTTCCAAGAAACCATTATAATCCTTATAAATGGATAAAAAATTATAGAAGAGAAAACCTAATATATTCAACATGAAATTATAAATGAATGTATATCTAATAGATGTATCTCAACCATTTATTATCAATCTAAATGGTTAAAAATGACCACTCCTACAACGAGAGAAACCTAGAGATTACCATGAATGCCTAAAAATTCAATGATATTATTGGATTTCACTAAACAATAAGATATATAATTATATAGTATCAAATAAAAATCTAATGGACCTCAAAACGAAGAAAAGTCCAATATCATAAGATAGGTCACAAAAACAAGCCACAATCAAAACATCAAAAAATAACCAATGTTCATTAGACCAAGATACCCAAACCCTGGAATATCAACACCCAAAGAAGTCAACTATTTCTCAAATGAATTCATCATATTAATGTTATGTAATACAAGCTTGGATAAAAACTGAGAGAAAAAAATGAAAAAATAGGACCCCTTACATGGTCTACCATCTCATAGTGAACCCAACCAAAAATGATCATACACCTACCAATGAAAAACCTCAACTGGTGGTATACCAGTCCTAGACACCCAAATTACTCTTCCAATGTCATTACACCTCAAAAAATGAATAAAAAAACATGAATTTCCGTCTCACCAAGGGAAAACCCCCTAAAATATTCCATACATAAGGAAAAAAAGAATAACGAGGCATACACAAACACAAACAATCATAATTAAATCAAGGGAAACAAAAATTCACCTAAGGATTAAACCAATAAAATCAACCTCATGGATAAAAACTGTTAAAAATAATCAATAATGAAATGTCAAGATAGACCAATATACATAGATAATTCATAAAAACAAAAGATCTAGCAGATTGATCCTCATCAAATCACCCAACCAGCTATCCAAGGCTCACTTCTCTTAGTTTTCCATGAAACATTCGATAGATAATGAAAATCAATATCATGAAGGGTAATTAAGGGGGAAACATATTTCATTCACTTGGAGTCTCGGAAAGATCCACAAGAAAAAGGGGGATCTACCCCTAAGAGAAAAAACTAAAGATTTACTTAAATTTTCTTGGAGGAATACTTTAAATACAAAAGAAGATGGAAAAAACCTGACCAGGTTCCCCAAATAATATTAGGCATCCAACCCTATCCAAATGTAAGAAATAAAAAACACTAAGAAATAAATGCAACTCACATGCCCAAAACCATAATTTCTTTAAAAACTAACACATTACCAATTAAGTTAAATCAATTTTCCAAAAAAAATAAAAAAAACTCATGTAATTTTAAAAGAATTCAATTCCTTAACCATGGTAAAAAACTTTTTACCAAGATATTAAAAACTACCCAATATTCGAAATGACCAAACTTTTAAATATTGAAAATAATCTACACGTCATTCTCATATATTAAAACAATCACTTTACCAAAAACACCCCACATGTTTTTTCAACTCTATGAACATTCTAAAAATTAAAACAAATGAATTAAAATAAAAAATTACCAAAACATAATAAGAGAATAAATTTCATTTTAAAAAAACCCCAAAAATTAAAATTCCAAAACAAAAGCTGGTTTCATAAAATACAACCCATTTTATAAACAACCTGTAAAGATTCTTTACAACAAAAAACTTTTTCAAAAAGTATTAATTTGTTTTAAAAAAAACTAGTTTACACAAAAATTACATCCAAAATAGAGACAGATCACAATTATTATATTACAATATCAACATATTAAAATACCTACCATGAATCATCCCCCATTATGGATCTATAAATTATGGTGTAAAAAAATATAAAAATAATGAAGAATTGTTCCTTACTCGACCACATGGTTTGATGAACCATATAATTTCCATACAGTTATTCCTATTGCATTTTCAATATTGACCATTTGGTCTTTGTCCTGATTTATCATACCACGAGAACCATCCTCACATGACTGACCCATTCTCTGTATCAATCCAAAAATAAAATATAATCCACAAGGAAACTCATATATTCCAAGGAGGATCAACACTTGATCAATTATATGTCAAATAAAATTTCAAAATCAAGTTTCAAATCCCACTTCCCATTCAAAATTGAGGCTTAGGGTAGGAAAGAGCTATTTAGACTCTCCATGAACCAATATCTCAAGATCCAAAAAATGATTTTAACTCGATATTTACATAAACCCCCAAAAAGGGTTTTTAAAAGTCTTAGGATTATATGTAGAAGAAGAAAACAAACCATTGATTCCATTTTCAATAAATCAATCTATGTAGTCCCACCGACCAGTTCTCGAACCAGGCCTTCACTAGCTTGAAGATCATTACTAATCCTCATAGTTAGACACAAATTTATGGATATCAAGGAATCATCACATGGGATTAGTTTTTTTGGAAGAAATAATAAATTAATTTTATAGTGAAGGGTAAGTAAAATCTGGGCATGGTTTGTCTATAAGTTAAACATCCATGCTAGATAAAAAACAAACCTCAATCTAATATCAAAACTAAGAAAGAAGTGAAACAACAATGAGTGTAAAAAACATCAGTCACCGACTAAAAACCCTCTCTTGTATGGAAAAGAAAAACAACTCCAATGTTTTTATTTTTACCACCACCAACTATACCTACCCTCCATCCATAGAAATTAATAAAATCCTATGTTTTCAAAGTAGATTATATAAAATTACACTAATTGTAAATTTTATCAAATAAAAATTTAGTTCCTATAAAATCATGGAATGTGTACTGAATTCCAACTGCGATAAAAATAATATATTTTATCAATAATCAATTACCAGTGATCAGTTCTTAGGAGAACCATGAACATGAATGTAAGATAAAATAGACATGATCATGTAAGAATTCTATTGAAAACCATATCACACTAAATATATGAAATTCATTTCCTAAAAATATTCATAAACTATAGTTTGAAATTAAACTCTAATATAGTATTTTTCTAATATTGATTATAAAAATCCCAAATAAATACCAAAATCACATATCAAAATGTTTCAATATTTTTCCAAATTGAAAACACCGAATTTGAAAACATTTACACAAGACCAATTCATTCCAAAACCACACACTATTTTTCATTTCTCTAAACAACTAATTATTCATATTTAAATGAAACCATTCACTTTATAATTAGTTATCTAATTGAATGCATCTTAAAAAACCAATTTTTGAAATTCTCATTAAAAACACAAAACAATTGTATTTGAGTTAAAAAAGTTATTTCTAAACATATATAAAAATTCATTTTCCAATGGAACACACCCAAAAAATATGGTTAATGCATAAAAAAGGAACCATATATATAAATTCATGAACAAAATATAATTAGGAAATAGTACCACAAGAATAAAAATAAGGAAAATGATACAAAAATTCCCTAGATGAAAAGTGAATAAATGTATGTCCAATAAAACAATCAAATACTTCATGGGTACTACCCTAGTTCCAAACGTGACAACGTCCTTAAATTAACTCAATGTGTTAACCTGTCTGCTTATGTTGGATCCTATCACAACCACTCATCTAGCCTACACCCATACTCATCAAAATAGAAGACCCCATATAGACTAATTTCACACTAGAGGGGGAAAATTTGTGTGAGTCTACCTAGTGTAGCATAATCCTAGACTATGACATTGCTATATGGGTTCCAATGAATAATAAATAAGTGATGTGAAAGAACATGAAAGACAAGATTAACATTCAACACAAAAGAAATGGATAACCCCTACTGCCAACACCCTAAGAATGAATATCCCCATAAATTCTCATGAACCAACGACATAAAAAATAAATTCTCAAATAAGGATAGAAACAAGAATCACATAGTGATAACAAACCCCAAAGAGGTGTGAAAAATCAAAGGGGAAACCAAGGGGTTTCTATCATGTAAACTATTTAAAAACCAAGTTCCAAATGGGAATCTAACACTAAAACATGGCTCAAAAATACTAGACACTTTCATACATCTCTAAAAACCACATTAAATATTTTTATAAAATGATGGATACCATGACCACTGTTTAAAGAATTTCACATCCACCCTTAGACATGTGTTTTCTTCATTGATATCCAGAACAATTCTAATGTACAACAATTTTGATTAAATAAATTTTTAAACATTCAATAAATTTAGTATCAAAAAGGGTAAATCAGTTAAATATTAATAATTAGTATATTAAATACAATAAAACTTCCCTTTTATATATAATTTTAAGGTCACACCTCAATTGAAAACAAAACACCCTTAAAATATAATTTTCTCTCAATTAAATCAAATAGTATATTAAGATTCAATAAAAAAATTAAAACCATTTCAAAAGGGCCCATAAAAATTAAATAATATCTTAGAATAACAATACATTATATTTTGGAAAATAAAAATGGAATTTGTAATTGAAACTCGTTAAATCGAGGTCAAAAAATAAGGAAGGTGATTGAAATCATCCCAAAAATATCAAATATATTAATATATTCAGAAAAAGGAATTTAGAAACCACAATCAGACATTAAATTCCAAATTGAATAAATTTCATAGAAACACCTACATAAAAATGGTGGAAGACATGTTAGAATGGAATGAAGTGAATCAACTTCAGTAGAAAATATCATAACGCAAAAGTATGTGACCCAAAAGACCCATCCCAAAACATAGCAATGAAGAAACCTGAAAAATGTGGTTAGACCCATTGACCAAGATATTAGTAATATCTGGTGGGGAAATATAGAGTGGGGAAATTTGAGTAATGAAGTAGGAGAAGATACGAGACCTTACCAAGTATAATTGACAAATAAATCAGATTAAATCTAAAGAAATTTCATGGAGAGTGGAGGAAATGAATAGTAAGGTTGCGCACCATGGGTGTTCAGGTAGAGGGGGATCACGTGAGGGATGGGGAGAAAATGTGATGAATGAAAAAAAGAAAAAAATAGTAAATAAAATTACAAAAATATGGATAAAGTAAAAACTAATGATTATAAAATTCTAGGAATGGATAATGGTATACCTAACTGTTCCCTAACTATGCTTCCCTTACTGAACAAGGATGAGGTACATATGCAGTTACTGCTTGGTGGCTTGCATGGTTGACCTTTCCATGCTCAAACAATGAAATGTAGCATTTTCAAGGGAAAAAATCACACACTTTCGGTTCACAATTTCTCCATACTGTGAACATGTTGTACACAACACAAATTCCCTTAAAAAATTATAGTTTTGACTGAAGACTTTCTAGAACCCAAAACAAATTAAAATTAGTTTAATTAACAGATTGAACTTATATATATATAATTGTAATTTTGGTAGTAAAATATTTTTTGGGTGGTTATGGATTGTTGTTTATTCATATTAGTAAAAGAATATTGTATATTTATATTGATATGTTAATGGTGAATTACATTATTAATTTGTTTTGTTTTGGATGATTAAATTTTCACATGATGATGGAATTAATTTTCATTTTTTGTTAAATGTGGTTTGTATTATTAATGTTATGTTATGATATAAAAGATAGGTTAACTATTTATCCAAATCATCTGATTTTTACCACACTCACACAAACACACACACACTCACATGTATATATATATATACCTTGGGTTATGATCTTCCTCACAATAGTATGATAGTCAAAATTGTAAATCCCGATATAGAGAGCTTAGGAAAAAGGTCAATAATGAAATAAAACCTATCGTAAGTAGGTAGATGTAAATTGTGAGAACTAGTATATTCCCTAATTTTCTCTCCAGTCATCTAATTGAGTGGAATCCTAGGAGGATGATTGTACTACAAGGTAACTCACGATCTAATCCATGAAGAAATAGAAGTAGAAACAAAAATGTTTGGGGAAAATATTTCCAGCACCAATAATTAGGTTATTTGGATATAAGAAAGAGTACGTAGCACCTATTACAGTCATTGAAAAAATACCTAAATAATTTTACTGATCAATGAATCATGGGACCATACCATTTTCATCACCACCATCTTTATGGATGGGGAGGAGGCTTGATATTTTGGCATAAAAATCATTGGTAGGGTCACTAATGAAGAGAAAATGTTGTGTGGTTTTTTATGATTAGAAGGGTCCTTGGTGGCAGCTAGTGGGCCCCAAGTGGTGATGTCATTTCCAGCATCAACACTATTTTCTTTCATTTCTTCTAAAATTTAGTGAATTTTTGTGTCAGAAGGTGGGCTATTAATGGAGTATAAAAAAAATTTATATAGGAGTGCAATATAGAAAATTCCACATATTTAGGCTCTTTAAATTTTTTTTCATATGAAATCTACTTTATATTTTATTCATGAAAATTCACTATAGGGTTAAATTGGTGAATTTTTAATTCATATTCTGGATTATGGATTGAAATATTAATGTTATATGGTGAAATTAAATAATTTTAAAATATAGATATAATTTGGAGTTCCATTTTAAAAAATTTAAGAGATTTAACTCTCGAGACTAAGTATTGGGATTATTTCCAAGGAAATGTAATCAAAACGATCGTGTTTTTTTAATTATAAAAAAATTAATCAAGAATGTAATTAAATCTTTAGATAATATTTCGTCTAAAAATAAAATATTTATAGGTTCTGAGTTATAAGTCGACAAATGTTTTATAAATGAAATAATGTTTACAAAAAAATGTTATTATAGATTGAAATACACTTTTTGGTTTGAATATTATGAATTATTAATTTCCAAACAAAAATGGAAATATAATGGATGTTTGGTGATGTGGTGTTATTTTAGAAGTGTTAGAATCTGTGTTAATGATTGTTGAGACAATGATAGACTTATGGTTTCTTATTTTATCTTTATTGGATCGAAATATTGATAAATATGATTGTTAGGTAAACATAATAAATTTATAATGTGTCAAATATATGAATTTAATGTATATAAATTTTTGGTTATAATTACCTAATATTTTACTATATAATTCTTCCATTAAATAATAGTTGTATCATTTTATTTTTACACTCACAACACTAAACCAAAATGAATCATGAAACATTATATAACTACTGAAATGTTTTCATTAAATTAGTAAACAAAAATAGTATTAACTTCATTATGAAATGAATGTATAATAAAAATAAAGTTCATTTTTATGAAAAATCAATGATAAAATTAATTTTACTAAATAAAAAATAAGATCATTTTACGTTATAAATATATATTATTCTAAAATTGTATTTTATACACATTATTTTAAGAAATTAAATGTTTTATAGATAAGTATTATTGTTGATATGAATAATATTTTTTTATATATGAATATTATAATAATAGAAATTTTATTATTAATTGATTTAAAATAAGAATAATAATGGTTAATATTTTGAAAATAAATTTTCCTATAAAAAGTATTTTCATTATATTTTATGAATTTATTTATATTTTAAGTTTTGATATTTTAGAATTTTAATTTTTTTAAAAAACAATTGGATTAATAATTGAAATATTAGGGTAATATAAATTTTTGGGATTTTCTATAATAAAGGATTTTTAGGTGAATAGTGACGATACTTTTTTTCTAAAACTTTAGTTTTATAATTATATAATAAAAACCTAGATGTTTATAAACATGTAAATAAAATTTTTAAATTATTATAAATATAAAATTTTTAAACCGACTTCCTAATTTTGAAGACTAATATTTAACATTTTTTAAACAAAAGTAATATTTTCCAATAAAAACTATTTTTGGTATTATTTTCATTAAATAAGATTTTGTTAAGAAATATTAATGTATTCATTTATATTCACATAATATTTTTTATAATAACCCAATTTTCATCTTTATAACCAAATACACTGATTTTTTCACCCTATGAAAATGTTTTAGTTCTTAAAAATATACTTTTTATAAAAACGGTTTGTTACACATTACACATAGTAACCATAAATTGTGTTTTCCTAAAAATATAAATTCTATTTGATAAAATAGATTTCATGTTTTTAAATTATAGAACCAAATAATGTATTAATTTATATTTTTTTATGTATTAAATGGAAATTACTTTGGTAAAAATTAGTTATCATGATAAATCCAAAAGTGGTAAAAGTAGAAATGTATAATTGTAAAGGACATAAAAAACTATGTTTTTAAAAAATAAATGGGTGAGGAACTGTCAGCCTTAAATCATCCCACAATATATTATTTTTTATTTAATATTTTTCTTTAAATTTGGTACATATCATCTCATTATAATCAGTTTAAATACATAAAAAATTCATTCTAACCACTTATAAATGGGGTCCCTCCCAACCCTTTATGGACACCCAAAACTTTTAGTTTCCTCCTAAAAATAATAAATTATTATATACCCTAAAATCAAATTAATTTCCTTTATATTCAAGTCACAAAATATTATCATAATTTTCCCATTTCTAATGACCCATCTAAGGGAAATCCCAAGTCTTCAATGTGAGTACTTTTTTCCATAGCTTATTTTTCTTTCTATAAAAATTTCCCAAATATGAAATTATAAATCCAATATAATGAAGTAAATATTTTTTTATACATAAATTTATTAATCTATTTTAAATAAATATTGACAACCTTTTCCATTTTCTATTAAAAAAATATACTCTTATTTGTCTGTTTTACGGACTACCACCTCCACAAAGTGACGACTTCCAATTTTCACCTCCAACTCTATTCATTGATTATATTGTTTAAATTAAAGATTAAATATGAAATATATTATATAATTATTTTTACAATGATAAAATATATAATACATATTCATTCTATGCCATTTTTCAAGAAATGAACATGTTAATTATGGGTTGTGTAGACTACCACTTCCATGAAGTAACACATGTGGTATAAAATTTATTTTATTTATTATTAATCAAACACACTTAATATCTAATTAGAAACCTTACAATATATAAATAATATTTTTATTCCTATTATGTAAAGATATTATTACCAAAATAAATCTATTTCATAATCATAACCATCCATTAATTGTGGTATGTTCATATTTGGAATGTTTAACTACTTAAATGAGAAATGGCATAAAATAATATCATGGATAATTAAAAAAATAAAATAATATATTATATAAATGTCTGAATAGTTTTCTTATTTGGGTTATATAATTATTAAAGTGATATTAAACTTACTAATTAAGATACTAGTATTTGTTTATTAAAAATCAATGAAACATGCTTCTCACTAATGGAATCTATAAGACCCATAACCAAAACTACCATAGAATGAAATTATTAAATTATAAGTATTTATAATTCATTATATATAAAAACATTTATGATAGGGTAATGGTGAAATTTTGAATAAGAAAAATTAAAAACAACACTATCACGAAACTAGTTCAAAACGATCAAGATTACTCACCCATTATTTAAAACAAATAGTAAATTATTTTTATAAATGTATAGAATAATTATAATTTTTTTAGAAAAGTTTATAGATATTGAAATTTCATTGAAATAGGTGATTAATATTTTTATTTTTTAATACATGGTGTTTGAGTACATTAGTAGAAATCAAGAACTAAAGTAAGTGTTTTTGGATCTCAAATCAGATTCATTGTGATATGATTCTTATTCACCACTTATTCCTTATATTTACAGTGTATGTATTTTAAATGGATTTATTTTTTCACAAACATAATGGATTATAATTTATTTTCAAATCCATATGAAGTTCTACCTTACAAGAACTTTTAATTTGAAATATTTCAGAGTTGTAATGGTTTTTGTTAACTCAAGACACCTTTTCATTTGGTTACAAGACCTCATCATGAATTTTTTTTCTTTATATCCATGATTTCATCCACCGTAATATTTTTTACTTGTTATTCCCTTCCTAACTATGAAGAAAACTACATTTCAATTAAGATACATTTCACTAATGAATTTCCATCCAAAAAATAATATAAATTTCAAGAATAATTCTCAATCGCTTTAAAAACAGGTTCTCTTCCCTATCTACAACATCTATTTCGAACAAATTCATCATTTATATTTTGAAACCTAATGATGTTTTATTTAAATTGAAAATCATATCTCTATTAACCTCTATACAAAATAATGTTTTATTATCCTCTTTTATGATGTGGTAACTAAAGAAAAGGTATTTCAAAAAAGAAAAGAGGATCTTCGAAACTACCCTCATTATTTTTTAGGTGACACATTTTCTTCCTTTTTACCCATTCTAATAAATCATATTATAATTTATTTTTCTATAATCTATATATATTTTCCTTAAATACATATAAATTTTAAATTACTTTTCTTTGGAGGAAAATACTTATTTTAATTCCCCATTAATATTTCCATTTTATGTAAACTTGATTGAAGGGAATATTCAAATATATTATTTCACGAATTGTTGAACATCCAAAAATATTTCTCACCATGAATAGTTTTTTGAAAACCCTCTCCATTAAAAACATATTAAATTCTAGTATAAAGTGAAATAATATATTTCATTCATCCTTAAAATATCTTATTCTCGTTTTGAACACCATCACCTATGTGGTTCATTTTTTATTATTACATATTATGGATCCTTTTTAAGAATGTTTGATACATTGGAAGTCAATGTATAATACATATGGTCACTCATTAAAATGTGAACATAAAAAATCATTTTACTATTAATTCACTTTAAAATCCTTATGAAAAATCCCTTGGATATTCATTAAGACGTGATTTTGAAGCCCACATTTTTAATGGGTTTTATCATACGTAAGATTTATATTTGGTTTAATTTTTTCATATTTAAATAATATAACTTAAAATATTATGATTATAGTAATTTGATCAGTATGAATAGAATTACATATCCCTCAAATGCATTAGTTAATGTCTTCAACTCAGGAGATACAATGTGTGGGACCTCAACGGTCAACCTAAGAACACTATGTTAAGTGATGGGTGGTGCAAGAATTGTATATCCCTATAATTCATCTGGTAATGATTTAAATCTCATGAAATTGTATGATAGTGAATGGAAAGTGAACTCAATCCATCATAGTACTATATCTACAATGTTTTTAGGAATGGTTAGTGAACCTAATCCAGCATGGGATTTCGTTCACAATTTTTATTGGAATGGGTAGTGAACCCAATCAACCATGGGACTCTGTCCACTATGATATTACATAAATGAGGATTGATTTATGTTTATTATATAATTTTTTATGTTTTTCCCCATATTTATGATTCCATTATCTTAGGATATCATGTAATTATTCCATGTTTCAATTTTTATCTGAGACTCTTATAGTTAGGTCCACATGGTCAAATACTGTGGGGGTGTTGAATCAGTGTATGGAAGATTAAAACTAATAACCCTTTAGATCTCATTTCATCATCAAAAACACACTTCTCTCTTTCTCTCAGAGAAATAAATGAATTGAAATGAAATAAATAACATATAATAATGATTTTACATTATTCACCCTCAATAGGCTACATCCAAGGAGTATATAATAATGATGTACTAAGGTAACAAATACACAAATGATCACTGCCAAATTGAAAGGATCTAGCTATATTAGTTATTTACACAATCCCACTACCTTTACAAGATTTAGGTTCTTCTCACTGCATTCCCAATGGTCACTCCCAATGTCTCTTTCACTGGCTCACTACCGGTGGAAAGGATCACCGTCTTCCTCTTCCTTTTATCACTTCTATTAGAATGGATCCACTCAAAATTTATATACATGTAGGTTCCATTATTTAAATTAATGAACACATCCTATCCTATATATGGATACTTTATTGATGTCTCATTTTCACCCATATATGAACTCCACTTTTCTGTGTAATGTTATTTGAAAAAATTACATTTTTGAAATATTACTCTCTAAGCTACCTTAATTCCACCATGAATTGCACTAAACAACATGGCATGATTGTTTCTCTGACCACCTCTTCATTCAAAAACTTTCTCTTCTTCTATTATTTTCCCTCCTTCAGTGTACCACATATTATTCTCTGGGCCAACTCTTCTCCACGTACTATCCCTGCTTTGCAGATGTGTTCATCTTCCATGGATTGCCTCTCCTTTATAGACTATTTTCCTTTACAGGCTGTAGTTCCCCCACAAAACCCCTTCTTTGAACTGTCTCTACAGAACTATTCTTTTTTCACAGAATCCTCCTCGCCAACATCTTCTCCTTTATGGAATCTCCAATGAACACTTTAGAAAATAGATGAATTTATTTTCATACCAATGATTTTCTATAATGAAAAATTACTATTCATAGTGATGGGATAATTAGTAATTATATAAGAAAATAGATCCCAAAATCATGTTAATATATTTTACAAAATGTTTTGTTGTAGTACAACCTTCACTGCGAACTATTATCCTCCACCGAACCAATTTTTTCCTCTACGGTCTGCATAGCATTTTGATCCTTTGAAGAGGACGATATGTTCCATGCATGAAGTCCTTTGCATATCTTAAAATCACCACCTCTTATCTGAAAATGATGAACAACACCGCAAACTACATGCCTTCCACGTACTGCAATCATGTCGTGAACCTCAAGCCTTCTATAAACATTTCTTCTTATAAAATCCATGTACTATGATTTTCTCTCTTTATAGAACTACTATGTGGAAATACAAACATTTCATATTTCCTTCTCTATAACATAAACTCCCTACATGGTATGTGAACTGTGCTTGTGGTCTACGAAATGTTCATTACATTTCATAAATCCTTCCTTTTCCAAAAACAAACTCCTGATTGTGAGGCCCAAAAATTGGAAAACACTGAGAAACTAGGCCACCTTAAAATCCTACTTCAGTACCATAATCTAAACTTAGTTGTGGTCATATGTATTTATCAACAAACCCAATCAACCCAAAAACACTGAGAGGATTCCTTGAGGTATTTTTTCCCAACAATATCTCCCTTTGGGTTTCTGGACAACTCTTTACATTTTAATACCTCATTAAAGATTCTTATTTATTCTTTCCATGTTGACGTCTTAGGATTAATGTAGTTATCAAAGATGCAGTCAACACAAACTCTAATACGAGATGATCCATTCTCAACATTAGAAACAACAGTATAAGGAAAAGTTCTTCAATGAATCAATTCATTTCATTTGAAAACCACTCATCTATTTTCATCACAAACCTCATCTATCATGATATATATCCTTTGATCGACCAATTATAGCATAGAAAAATTTATTACTCACCCTACGTCAATATCTTCAACTCCCCCTATCTCATTTCTCTACTTGACAACTTCTCTTCAGGTATTTATCGAGACATTTTTTATCTTACTTCTCCACTTAACAACTTCTCCACGGATCTTGATTAAGATATTTTACGCTCTTTAATAGACACAACTTCCCCCACTTTTTCAACAAACTAAAGGTCACTTCTTCATGTTCTGCAATAGGGTAAATAACATATATTAGAATATTAAGGAAAAACACACCATTCCTCAGGGGGAGGAGGTCACACATCCAAAACTTTTCAATTACAGGGAGTCAACACAACTCCTAGAGATAGTAGATGTCATTCAAATTCTTATTTGGGAAAGGAATTTGTCAAAATATATGTATCTTTTTGTTCATTAGGAAAAAAATCTAACTTCAAAAGACCTTGCACCACCTACCCATTGAAAAAATGACATTTGATTTCAATGTTTTTTGTCCTCAAGTAATGGGTTGGATTTTTTCTAAGACTTATAGAACTATAGGTATCACAATAAATTCTAATCCGATAATTCACATCAACTCCCATATCATCAAGATGCTTCTTTACCCACAAAATCTACATGTATTCTTTAGTTTCCATAGTGAAATCAGATTTTGTGGGTCTCAATGAAAGGAAATATTTTTTCTTGTTTTTCCAAGAAATACAAAATCCAGAAAGTTTGAATGTACCACCAGATATTGATTTTATATCACCGTTCGATCTGGCCCAATCTACACCTCTATAGCCCAACAACACTTATTGATATTTTACATTGTATAACTATACAAAATCCACCGTGCCCTTAATATACCAAGGTTATATTTTCACTGAAAGAAAGTTGATTTCATTGGTGTTCCTCTAATATCACACCACTTCAAATTTGAAAACAAAAATCTGTTCTTGGTGCACATAAGTACAGTAGGCTTCCAATGTTATGCCTATATTTGGTGACATTAATCTCTTTGACTTCAACATCTCATGATAGTTTAATCCATGTAGCCACCAGAGTTGTCATCTCTTTGGAAATATGAATACCAAATCTTATCAAGAACTCAATGGAATATTTTTATTGAGAAATGAATGTGACATTATTTCCTTTTTTCACCTTCAAACTGAGGAAAAACGTCAATTAACCAATCATTGAACTCTTCGAACTCACTTTTCATGAATTAAGAAAACTATATGTATTGTTCTTCAACTGATCCACCAAATATTATGTCATCAACCTAAACCAAAACCATCATAAATTGGTTACTTTCATTGTTGACATACCGATTGAAATAAACTCCACCACACTAACAATTGATATTCTTTAAAAATAGATCGGGCCTTGAATACCATGATATTGGTTCTTTCTTCAAACCATATTGTTCCTTCTTCATCCGACACACTCTATTCTCATCTTAATGAATAATAATACCATATGGATGATTAATGTAAACATATTCTTCTAGAACCATATTTAGGAATTCTGACTTGACATCCATCTTGAAAATCATGAACATTATTTTTAGATCCATTTCTATGAATAATATTATTGTCTCTAGACTTTAAACTAGTGAAAATGTTCCATTAATATTAATACCATCAATCTAAGAGTACCATTTACATAGTAACAATTCTTTGTTTTGTGTCCCTACACCATATTAATTCATTTTGTTGTGAAATAACCATTTAGTCTTGATGAAATTACTATCTATTGGACCCTAAATAGTCTCTCATGTCGGATTATTCTCAATTTGGTCAATATCTTCATAATCCAAACCAAATTATTATCTCTAGCTACATCATCAAAAATAGTACTCTCTACCTATGATATGTATGGTGATTTTGGTAGATTCTTCATCCTATTTGTCTAAACTACAACTGTTTGTTCAAAAATTATAGTATATCTATCAATTTTGTCTATTTTTCTTCTATCTTTATATAGATAATGGATTTTGATAATACTTTTATTTATCCTAATATTATTATAAATCAGCCTCTAAAACTGGAACATCCCTTGAGCTACTTATCTCATCATTCCTATCCTCCGAAGATTTATAATGTATTTCCTAAAGATTCTCTTCATTACATACTACCATTACATCATTGATTTGTACTACATTTCCTAGATACTTATTGAAGAATTTATATGCTTTTATTTAATTAGATTATCTAAGAAGTATCTATTATTCTCCACGAGATTCAAATGTCCTATGTTTCTCCTTATTAATTGTTAAACACTTACTTCTGATAACTCGATATTACTTCAATGATGGATTACTTCCACACTATAGGTCATATAGATTCCTCACTTCTTTAGGGAAAAAAATATCTCTCTTATGTGTATACTTATTCCATCACTATTTTATTCCAAATACTTTCTAGAAGGAATTTCTCAATGAGCATTCTTCTAGCATGTTGTTGATAATTCAATTTCTTCTATCGACTAATCCATTCTGCTATGGAGTTTTTACTGTTGAAATGTGGTGCCTTTTCACATGTTTCTTGAAATAATCCTCGAATCTGATATTTGTGATATCAGTTCCATTATCTATTATGATCTTATGGATTTTATGACCTAATATCCTTCAAAATTCCCATTGATATCTTGTATACAACTGATCACCTTAGAAATGTGGGTGATGATTGATACCGACTCTATTCTACCAAATGCATTAATAAAGAGAACATAGTACCTCCTCTCATCAAGAGATCATTGTGAATTTTGTCTTCACACATCAATATGCACCAACTCAAGAATTATTGTTGACCTTTCCCCTTTTTCTTTATATTTTTTGTACAATCCTTCCTGGTTGAAAAGAATCACATGAATGGGTACGATCATATGATAATCAAGGGAGGTCTCTAACTGCCTCATACTTCACCGGATCTTCTAAGGATGTTTGGATCATTATACCAAGATGTTTATTCCTTGAAATATTTTCATATTTCTTGGACATAAAGAACATATTCTATTATATACTCATGAGAAAGATATTAATGTTTGTATTTATTCCATACAATATAACAACACCATATTTTCCCTTGATGACATAAAATTTACTGGAAAAGCTTTTAGCATTTACTCAGTCACATAGTTGACTTACACATAATAATTTGTGACTAAGATCATCAACAACAAATAAATCTTTTCGTCTCATGTATTTTTCTCCAAAATTTTCATTACTTGAACCAATTATTTTTAGGTCCTCATCATTACCAAATATTACAACACCTTCCCTGTCGTATGTGATTTCTATCACAAATTCTTTATTGCCTGTTATATGGGAGGTGAAACCACTATCAATTATCCATATCCCAGTTTGATGTGATGATTTAAATATAATTTATATAACCACTAACTGCTCCACTATTTTTTGGACCCATGTTTTTGACTTCATACCCGACATGGAATGATAATCTTGATCTTCCTTGGTATATGATAGATTAACATCATCTTATAGAGATACAAATCAATTTTTTATATCATTTGATTATACTTTTGGATGATTCATATGATCACACTTAGTCTCCTTTATCACATTCTATGGTATTGTTGATTGGAAATATCTTTCCATATGTCTAAATCCTCAACACATAATATAGTGACCATCAAATGATGACCTAGAATTTTAATCTTTGTATGACTTCATTGGTTGGTATTGTTCCATTTGGTAATAGTTTTCTATTTAATAGACATTTTTTGAGTGTCCCATCATTCCACAAAAATAACTTCTCATGAGGGGTGAATTCTTATTTGGATGTAATGCACCACTTTTTCTCTCTTGGGTTCTCAAAATTATTTTATTTTGAAACATTCACAAATCATTGAATCCTGGAGTAGGTGATTGTGGTCTAACCTCAACCATTACTATTTTTTTGATCAATCCTTATTCCAAAATTATCATTTGGATTTGATTATTTCTTTTGTTTATTATAATGATTACGTTCAATTTATGTCTTTTTTCTGACCTGAATTATCTTCATTCAAGAATTATTTCAATGAAATAAAGGAATCAATTGATCTTTAAATATTCATCAAAGACTCACATCTTCCTCTTCAAGATCCTTGTTAAGTTTAATTTGATCTTTCCTAGTTATTATAAAACTATCGATTTATATTTTATATTCTTTAATTTTGAACATGAACTGAACCACCTTTTGGAGCATTCATGCATTGAATACTTTAGTTTTTAAAAATCTTCATTCAGATCAAACATCCTTTTTTACTGCTACTGCATATAAAATGTTGCATCCTGAACCACTTCGTTCTATTTCTTTATTTTGGATCTCTAAACATGTATCATTTCAATAGAATCTTCTAAATCAAACTAAATATTAACTATTCCTTCTACTTATCCCTCATAACTATCTCTTTCTTCTCTTAGATTTTAATTTCCTATATCTACCACCATAGAATATGCTTCATGACACCAGTAGCCCTCTAATTCTTCTACCATAGATTCTTCTACACTTTGATCATATTATGATAGTAGATTGTTATTTATGAAGAAATTTCTATTAAACATATTCTTTCCTATAATATAGGATTATGACTTTTTCTTGGGAATTTAATAATTTTCTTCATCATCATCCTCAAAATTCTTGGGACACTTTGTTATAAAATGTAAAATCATTCTGCAATGAAAGGATACAAGTGTATGTTTACCTTTTAATTTTCATCTTCCTATTTTTATATTTGAGGAGAGAAATGACATGACACCATCCAAATTTTCCTCCTCTTGACTATCTTCAATAGAGAGCTTCTTCATGGCCTTGAATGACACTCATTTTAACTTCCCCTCTTCCATTTCATATTTATCATTATTTCTCATTTCATATGCAGTAATAGTACTATGAAAGTAATCAAATGTCATCTTCTTTGAGTCTTATTCCTTCTATATAGAAACCTTTAGATTAAATCAGGGTGGAAGTTTTCCCATGATACACTTGAGAATCTTTATATATTCAATAATTTATCAATGACCATAGCTGTATTCCACAATTACATTCACCCGATCAATGAATGTATCAACAGACCCACTATGGTTCATTCTTAGGTCCTCATATTTGTTTCATAGAACCTGCATCATTACTTCTTTGACTTTTGAGTCACACTTATAAATGGTCAACATCTTTTCCCACATAGAATGTAATATTTTACATGACATCGCAATATTATAAATTCTATTGGATAGGTCCTCCCCTACAACATTAATCCCTTTAGCATCAACATCCAATTCCATTTTATCAGCTTTATATAAATCACCACTATCAATATGGGATGATATTCCATACATAGATTCTATAAGGAATTCCATTCCTAATGATCAAAAGTAGTGTTGAATCTTAGTCTCCATAGTTGAAAATTGATCCAATCAATGATTGGAATCTGTTTTTCTTAAACCACTACTATTTCTTATGTTTAGAGAGATCTATTCAATTTCAACATTTAGCTATGATACCAACTGTTAGGCCTAAAAAATGAAATACCCTGAGTAGGTGTGAATCATGGTACACAATATTAAGACTAGTACCCCATAAAATAATGTTTCTTTATTAAACATAACACACTTCTCTCTTTATCACAAACAAATATATGAAAATAAATGAAATCATGCACATGAAATAATGATTTGATGTGGTTCACCCTCAAAGGGATATGTCCAAGGAACAAACAATGGTTATGTGCCAATGTACAAAATCCACTAAGTCTCACTTTCAGATAATAAGATTCAAGATAGATCACTTATATGCCTAGGCTCACTACCTTTACAAGATTTAGGGTCTTCTTACTGCATTTCCAAGGGTCAATACGTATGTCTCTTTCCCTAGCTCACTACTGGTGGAAATGATAACTGTCTTCCTCTTCCTTTTCTCACTATTCATGGAGGGGATCCACTAACATTTTTTGGAGTTGAAGGTCACTTCATTTTCCTTAATGCACCGCCCTCATCTATAGATGAATGGTATGTTTTAGTCTTGTTTTAACCCATAGATGAACTCCACATTTCCATTTACTTATAGTTTACAAAAATTAATTTCATGATGGTTTCTCCATGAAATATATTCAGTATTTCTTGGATTCCGTTCAGTCCACTGTGAACTACTCTGCACCACATGGCATATGTGCTTCACAAAAAACATATTCCTTCATGGACATCCTTTGCTTACATGAACATTCATCCTTCTGTGGACCACTTCTTCTTCTATGGACCAACTATTCTCCACTAACCATCCTTTATTTGGGGATGAGTTATTATTCTATGGGCCACATATCATTTATGGAATATTTTCCATTGCATTATATTGTGGACCACAAAACCCCTTTTATTATTTCTCTTTATGGAACTCTTCTCATTTCGAGGAATCCTCCATGTGAACCTCTTATCATTCGTAGACTCTCTGACTAACTATTCAGGACATACCAGAATGTCATCCCCAAAAAACGTTATTCTCAAATGAAAATCACACCACATAATGATTGTATTAGAAGTTCTTATAGATTAAGATTCTTATGAAAATCATGGAAATTATGGAAATATATTTTACTTCAAAATTTAATTTTGTACAGCCTTCACCACAAACTATGGTCCTACCATAAACCATTTTATCTGATGTAGTCCACCAATCATTTTGATCCTATGTGGTGGACAATATATTTCATTACCAATGAAATTTTTGGATCTTAAATCACTACATCTTTAACAAAAATAATGATCCATCCCACAGACTACAAGACTTTCATATACTACAATCATCTGATGAACCGTAATTCTTTCAAAAACCGTTTACCCTACGTAGTCTGTGTACCATGATTTGTGGTCTGTATAGAACTACTATATGGGAATAAATATTTTTCCAATTTACATCATCATTCTGGGAATCCCCTATGTAGTCTGCGAACTATGTATCGTGGTCTGTGAACTGTTCACTCATTTATTTTTATTTGCAGTAATCTAGCATTTACAAAAAACAAAATCAACCTAGGAACATAGATATGATTTCTTGAGGATTTTTTCAACACTTATGTCATGGTACACATTTGTTCATTTCATATTACATGTCTGTTCTCCATGATTTATATAAAAATATTATTTTCCCATTTTTATTTAATAAAAAATTTCTACATGATCAGGTTATCTCATATTCTTATGTTCTAATCCTCGATTACATGTTGATAAGTTTTTATTTTCTATTTATTTGAGATCACCCATTTATTATGTTTCTCGCCACTATGTTGTGAAGATATGTATGACATATGAAATGTTTTCATGGGTTCACGAATATTTTGATAATGGGGATTTTTTTCCAATGGGTTGTAAAATATTTTTCATATCAAAATAGTCCTCAATGAAACTAAACTAAATTTTTCTATAAGATATGTCATATTACTATGATATGTAATGTTTTAATAAATTTATTAACGTATAATAAATATTTTTTTTATATTGGGTATCTATACATGGTATAAAATGGATCTTTAGTAATTTTTATGGATTAGTACATATATATTGTGAATTAGAATCATATAAAATTAGTGAAAAACCTAGGGATAAATCTATGAGATATGTATAAGTGTAGCGTAACTTTATTAAATTTCAATAAAGTTGATATTATGTGGATTTTCCATTAATAAAATTCCAATATGAATACTAATAGTGGATATAAGATACTTAATAGATGTACCGAGATGTAGTAACCCTGAAAGAGGTATATTAGAGTTTATTGAGTTTTAAAATACACCAAGAATAATAAATTGTTGAGTATTATAAAATTTATGGCGATGAAGATGATTAGAAAATTAATATTTCCATATTTCATATCAAAAATATGGTGTTAAATAACATAGAGAATACCTCAATGGAATAGAGAGATATTTGATATTTAGTAAAGTATGGAATCAATAAACAATATGTCAAAGAATAAGGAAGTGGACATTTAATATTATAGGAAAAAATAATGTTTTTAATAAGTATCCATTTGAGATTTGACGCTTTAGATTTGAGGATTTTGGGCACTATGAAAACTAGTAAACTAATATAAGGGATTAAGATGAAAATAGACACAAAAGACCTCATAGAATATTGCAATATTGAAATTCATATATAATGATTACAATTTAATTAGATATAAATAATTAATTGGTGTTAGGTACACTTATTAATGAGTCTAGAATTCTGGTTGACTAATATCAGGTATTTTTTAACTGACTATAAGATGTTAAAATACAAACACTTTGTTGTAGAATTATTGTATATTGAGTATATAAAAATTCTTCATGTATTATGTTATAATAATTAGTGAATTAATTTTTATCCTGTATATACATAAATTTAATGTGATTTTAAAAAATGATATGTTATCTTTTCTTTGGGAAATAATTTGGAATAATGTAATCAAATTTTATATGAACATATTAGAGTATATTAATAAAATTATGAATATGAAAAAAAATTCTATGAATGTTATATAATATAAATTTTGATACAAAATGACAATAAAATCTTAGATCAAATGATTAACAAAAAATTTAAATTATTTATAAGCCAAGTCTAATGAAAAAGAGATAATTTTCATAAGTTTGTAAGGTTGATATCTCATTAAAAGTTATATAATGATTAATTAATATATTTCATATACCTTTAAATATTTCCAATTTTTAGTAAGAATTATAATTATAATGAAACAATATATTTATTAGGGGAAATGTAATTCCAATATAATTTAATATATAATTTTCCATTAAATAAACATTATGTCGATATCTTTCCTCACATGCAACAAAAAATACAATCCAATAAATATTATATATCAATTGAAATATATTTTTTTAATTATAGGGTAAAAATAGAGGTCACTGAATTTTGAGATACATGTAGAAATAAAATAACATTAATTTACAATAAAACTTCATTGATAAAAATAGTTTTTCTAAATAACTATGAAGTTCATTTAAGGCTAGAAAACATTTCTCTTTAAAAAATTGATTTTTATAAATTTTTTTATGAAATCCAATATATTAAATATAAGGATATTTTTTGATATGATTTAATATATATTTATATATTATTTATATATTAACAATAATTTTATTATTAAATAAAATAAAATAATAATAAGAATGGTTAATGATTTCAATTGTTTTTTTCCAATAAAAAATGATTTTCATTATATGTGATGATTTTATATAAATGTTAAATTATCAAATTTAGTAGCTATGATTTTATGTAATTAATAACATTTTGGTATTCACTGTATAAATAACATCTTATTCCAAATTTCATTGATTTTTAAAAATTATATTTTATTTGATGAATAGTGGAAAAATATATTTTTACAAAAATTATATGTTTATATTTATATATCCAGGAAATAAATGTTTATCATAATTTTTCCTAAAAATAAATGTGTTTAATGGTTAAATATATAAATTTTAAAAAACAATCTAAGTATTGAAAAACTATCTTTAACATTTTTGGAAAGTCACTAATATTTAAAAAAATATTTTGGTATTTTCTTTTAATTAAAAATTATTTTCCAAAAATATGGGTTTGGAAAACATTAAGAGATATATATATTATATTTTTTATTAATAATTCAATTTATATTTATAAAATCAAATAATTTGATAATTTCACCATACACATATGTTTTAACCATAAAAATATACTTTTACTAAAAATGGGTTTTTAAGTGTAACAGGAACATATATTAAAATTGTGTTTTATGACACATATAAATATTATATATGAAAAAACAGAATTAATATTTTTAATTATTAGGTAAAAAATATGTAATAAGGTAAATTGTTTATAGGAATTAAAAGAAAATTACTTTGATAAAAATTTGTTACCATGGTCAAATAAAATAATTAAAAGTAAAAAATTCTAACTATAGCAGACATAAATACACGTTTAATACATGATTTAAAATGATTTGATAGAATATTATTGACCTTACTCCATTATCCACCTTAGTTCAATCAATTTTGGATAGTTATTTATAATTGAATCTTGTTCCCTCTTTATAATAAGTTGAAATATTTTGAAAAATAAAATTTTCACAATATATACAAATAATCTCTCAGCACCCCTTCATGGTCATCATTCGCTATCAAAAACAATGTGGTGTATGAATGGAATTTTTTGTTGGTGGGGAGACAAACGTAACATTAGAAACATATTTCCAATTCCATTATATGCGTTATCAAATGGGTTTTGTTCTTGGGATAGAGAACACCCAACGATTTCATTATTTGAGATGTTTCATGAACCTAATTTCCAAAGTTAGGTGGTAATTAGTAGATGGATATAAACTCAGTTAGGGAAACAAATTGGTCTATAGGATGGGAGGTCAGTCTCATTGTTTCGATCTGAGGTGTGTGTTTGGGGGAAGGAAAAATGGTCTGACGGGTGACCAGTATTTTTTTTGTTATTACATAAACTTCCATGTCACAATCTTTATTTCAACCCGATTCACATCGTTATCCTTTAATGGATGATTGGTTTGGCCCTGAAGTGAATGGGTAGTTTATCCCTTCTGTATTCTAAAGGGGTTACCAAAGTCAAATGGCCCCAATGGGTGATTACATGGAGTCAAGTACTTGTTCAATCAGTCTTTTTAGGATATAACTTCCTCGGATGGTCTCCAACGGGTTTATTCGTGGATCCAGAAACACCCAACAACCCTGATATCCATGATTCGTGGACCTAATTTCCAAATTTAGGAACTTTTTAGATGATTATTTGTCCAACATTACTTAAGGACTCTTTTCGTTTAGAGGATGCGATGTCTGGATCACCACACCCTTTGGGGGGGTTATTTTCTATTCCGGGACTCTCTTATAGATTTAATTTTTATTCATATTATTGTGAATACTTGGTCCATTCCTGACGATTGTGTCGATGGGATAACCATGTAATTCCCTGACCCACAGTTACCTAGATTCAGTGAATTATTACAAAACATATGCATGTTCACAAGGGATCATGTCCCGAATGACTAATTTGTTTAGTAGCCTTGGAAGTACTAGATACATACGTAAGTTTTACATTACATTATGAAATGAAAAAACAACAACATTATGTCCTATTTGAACACACTCATATCCCATATCTTATTCATGCAGTTAAATCCTTATATAATTCTTCAGATTCGAGGAAAAATATAACATAACAATGGGGTAAGCCTAGATGCTCAGTAAGGATAACAATATAGAAAAACTATCATAAATAAGCATAAACATTTAAGGAAATGAATAAAACTAAATAACGTGAATTTTATACAAAAACATCAACATAATATGACAAATATAAATTAAATAATTCTATTTACTTATTTACCTGGATATTCTAATAGTCGAATAATCACATGTAATATCAATAGCTAATTTTATAATGATTTAATACATAATGTCGGCCATCATAAGCGCATAGTTAAGGCCTCACTACAAGAAAAAAAATTAAACATTTGTCATGACCTACTTCAAAGACACTAATTGGTATCATGATACCTTCCGATTCATTGAGAGCATATATCAGGCCTCGCTTGTCACTTACTACATCCAATGCATTCCTCATATGAAATAGTTGAAACATACCATAATCAATCGTATTAAAACTAATATAAGAAATATTAATACTTTAAGAAAAAAAATGAATGTTATAAAAATATCACATCCACATTAAACCGTATCAAAAAAACATTAATACAATTTGGGAGATAAGATCATAATAAATCAACTTCAAACATGGGTAAAATCGAACAAAGGATGTTGACATAGATGAAATCAATACTATCTAAGAGAAATATCAATTTCTATTTTAAAATCATTTAAAAGTAATGTAATTATAAAAGAAAAAATTTATTTTGAAAATATTCTTATAATATTTTAAGGGAATCATCAAATGTGTTATAATGGCAGAAAATACCTACACCCTCCATATAAGTCAAAAAATCATTCTTTCCCAAATTGGTTGAAAAGGTCATAAAGTACCTTGTTTGGAAAGTGACAAAATTATTCCTTTGAAACCATTTTATAAAAATTAAAACAAGTCTATAAATGTCTATAAAAAATAGTCTTGTGAATAGTAAAAAAAAATTTGAAATACATTTTCACGAAACATGGTTGTGGATGATAAAGAGGTCCCAGTAGATACACGTGTATAAACAACCTCAGAAAATAATGAAATTGTAGAACTAAACCATACATTGTATTTTTACTTAGTAGAGGGTATGTTAAACTCTTTTACAAAGGTTAAATCATTATAATTAAATTATATAATAACCACCTGCATAAATATGATATCATATATGATCCTATAATATTTCTTTGTTAATAATAATTCAATAGTATCATTGTTCCGTGTGTTAACTGATTGACTTTCCTTTATATGTTATGTTACATAAGTCATGTTTGTTATGTATTGGATGTATTTGATTCATATATAGAATGATATTTAGTTCTTAAAAATTAATTTTAATCATAAAATTGAAATTATTCTTGACTGTTTATGATGGGGAATGAAATCACATCACGTCATGGAGACGGTAAGCCGTACATGCGCATGAATGACAATATCAATGTATTAGTAGTATAATAATATTTAATTTGATGGTATATTATATATACAGAATAATTGACATTTTATATTTATTATTTACATTAGTTATACACATTATTATACCCATCCAAACAATGAAGTGTTGAATAACAAACTACACCACGACGTGGAGATAGTAAGCCATATGTACGCACGTATGGTGAATTTTTCTTCAATAAGATGGATAGAACAATGAATATGGTTGTACCATATTTATAATAACATAAAAATATTTAAAAGGTACATGAGTGTTTATTTTAGTATGGAAACAACAAAGAAAGATGATATGGAAGATGAAAATAACACTGAAAGAGGTGATGAAATAATAACTTCCTCTTCGGGTGATTCCTTTTGATTTGAACAAAATGGATCTGTAGGTTGGCTTTATGGTCATTGAATGACCTGTAGGTTGATATTAGGGTAGTTGGGAGGATATTTGAGTAGGTTTTGGCTATGTCAAATGGATTTGGAGGTCTGAAATTAAGAGAAGGGGAAGTACTCTTTTATAATAGAAGTGATGGTTACTTTTGTAAAAGTTTGAAATATTATATTATTTAAAATAATTTTGATTTATAATGGATAAAAATAAATTTATTGCTTAAAAAAGGTATGTATGGGTCAAAAACCTCTCAACCAATTGGTTTTAGACAATTCCTAGTCACCATATTAACCATATCATTTAGATTTAACTCTTAGTTATATAGTTGAACTTTTACCATGCCTTCTTGAATTCTTAAACGACATGGTAAATAAAATTACTATAAACTACCAAAAGAAACAAAAGTGGTTTATTAATGAATTATATAACATTATATAAGTCCTTTGGCCAAACCGTATATTTTTATGAATATTATATCATTTAATAAAATAGCATTTTTTTTAAACTCATTTATGTCATTTTTGACACTATTTAGTATTTGGTTTTTGTGAAAGTCATAAAAATTTGATTTATTCAGAAATAATACATTGAATCAACCATAGAATTTCATATTGTCCTAGAGAAGTTTTTTTTTGGAAAAAAAAGATTCTATTTACAATAATTTTAATATTTATAATATCAATTATTTTAATCTTCCATTGGTAAGGTAATTACTGCATCATCATTATGTCATAAATAAATGTAAGTATTTAATTTATAAAAATTATAAAAATAATTCCTTGATAAAGGAAATATTTTTAGTTTATAATTTATATTTATAGTCTAATTTATCTTATGTATATCTCTATATTAAAAATGGTTTAGTTATTAAAATTCGAATTCATCACTTTTAACTCTTCTTTAAATAAAATATTATAAATGTCATATTCTAATGCATGTGGATAAAAAAGGATCATATTTTTGTTTGATGGTTGATTTTGTTGAAATAAAATTATCCAATAGAATTAATTTATGTGATAGGACAATTATAATATCATTTTGAGCTTTAATTACACAATTTTACTTTTAACCGTGGAAAATAAAATTCAAAAGTTACTATTCACCAAAAATATATTTTCACCCTATTGAACCCTATTTTACTTACTTATGTCGACTGTTTCTCTCAAATTTTTAAAATTAAATTAATAGAAGCATAAAAATTACATTTTATGAAAAATTTTAAATGTGCCTAGAAGGTGTGTAAAATACATTAAAAAATTCAATAAAATTTTATATATCTAATATTATAATAAAATGAATCAAATGAATTAAATTGGATTAATATAGGTATTAGGTATCTATTTAGAAATTAAAATAAATTTAAATTATAAAAAATTATTTAAATAAAAATTTGGTTTTATGTAATAACACAATGGTTTTCACTAGTCATAAAAAATGAATGTTTTCATAAAAATACCAAAAATTCACCCTAAGATAATTTTAATATTCCGAATCCAAAAATGAAGTCCATTATAAAAAATAAAATTTATAAAATTACAAATAGTTGATATTACTATTCATTACTACTTTTTAAATGGATAGTTTGATTGGTCGTGGTGTGCTAGAACTCAAAGTTGCATAAAATGGAAGCTATTGTATTATTCAAAGAGAAGCATACTGTGGAATCTTGGGGTGTTGCATTCATCCATCCATCAAATAATTTCTTCCTCAAATTTTCAAGAATATTACTACATAAAATGATTTGGGTGGTTCTTCATTTTAATCTCCTCAGGTTCCCACATCGCCTCTTCCATTTTATGGTTTCTCCAAAGAGGTTTTACGAGACGAGTCATCCGGTTTCTCCAGAGTTGTTCTCTAGAATCAAGAATCCTGTTAGGTTCTTCACAATAAGACATATCTGGTTCCAGTTCTATTTCATTATAGGTGAGTACATGTGTTGGTTCTGTCATGTATTGTTTCTCAATAGTGATACGTGGGACACATCATGAACATTTGAGAGACTTGGTGGCATTACAAAACAATATGCTACAACTCTAATTTGTTCTAGAATTTCAAAAGGTCCAATGTACCTGGGACTCAATTTACCTTTCCAACCGAATCGTATTACACACTTCCATGGAGATACCTTCATGAAATCATGACCACCTACTTGAAATTCCAAATCCTTCATTCAAATACCAACATATCTTGTTTCCCTACTTTTGGAATCTTTGATGTGGGTCTGGATAATCTTAATATCTTCCGTTGTTTCCTCAAAAAGATCAATTCTTACGAGTTTTCTTCACCAAAATAATCTCAACAAGTTCGTTTTCAACATCCCTTTTCATATAACACTTCATATGGGGCCATCTGAATACTTTAATTGAAGCTATTGTTACTATAAAATTCTACCAAAGGTAAATACTGATCCCACATACCTTGAAAGTCAAGTGAGAAAGATCCCAACACGTCTTCTAAGGTTTGATTAGTCCATTCTGATTGTCCATCAATGTTAGGTTGGTAGGTAGGGCTCAAATGAAGTTCAGTATCTAGGGATTTATGATGAATTTTTTAGAATTATTATGTAAAATGAGGATCACAATTAGAAACAATCAATAGGGTTATACCATGATGCCATAAAAAATCATTAATATGTATTATTTCCAAATGTTAAGGTTGTAAATATTCTCTTATAGAAATAAAATATTCTGACAATGTAATATTATCAATAATGACCCATATTTCATCATTCCTTCTAGGATTCTTTGGTAGCCCCATGAAAAAGTCAATCTTAACATCATCCTATTTCCACTCTGGTATAAAAAGAGGTTGCATGACTCCTCTAGGATGTTGCCTTGTAGCTTTATCCTATTGAAAAACCATACATCTTGACACATAATCATAAACATTCCACTTTATGTGGTCCCACAAAAAATGTTCCTTGAAATCTGTATACATCTTGGTGCTACCGAGGATTATAGAGAAATTAGAGCTATGATCATCATCCAACAATTCCTTTTTTTGATCAGGTATATCGGGAACAGAAAGTCACTTCCTAAACATTAAAATTCCATCTTCATATACAAAGTCAATCAATCTCCCATCATTCAAAACATTAATTTTCTATTGAAACTCCTCATCATCAGTCTAGGAAATTATTATCCTTTCTAGTAAATATCAATTGGAAACCATTTGAAAAGTATCGATGTTTCACCTCCCATGATTATTACCATGTCCATATTTACTAGTTCCCTAAACATAGGATACCTTTCAACTTTCATCTTGTTCAGAAATTCGTGATCCTTTCTTCTCAATGCATCTTACACCTTATTTACCTTCCTTGGTTGGTAGTGTATAGTGTAGTTATAATCATTAAGTATTTCAAGACATCATCTTTTCCCCAAGTTGAGTTCTTTCTATGAGAAAATATACTTAAAACTCTTATGATCAATATATATCTCAGATTTCTCACCATAGAGATAGTGTCTCTATATCTTCAAAGAAAATATTACAGCTGCTAACTCAAGATCATGAGTGGGATAGTTTTTTTCATGAATTTTTAGCTACCAATATTCATAAACAACAACTCTATCATTCCGCATAAGAACATAACCAAGTCCTTTCATTGATGCATCACTATAAATAACAAAGCCATCATTCCCTGATGGTAGAGTCAAAATATAATAATTGAATAATATTTTCTTAAATTCATCAAAACATTCTTCACACTCTTTTCCCCAAACAAATTTCACCCATTTACGTGTGAGCTTGGTTAATTGGTTACCCATTCGAGAAAAATTTTGTATGAAATGCCAATAATGACATGTTGAACCAATAAAATAACATACCTCAGTTATACTCGTCAGTTATAGACATTCTTGGACAACCCATGTATTTGAAGGCTAAAAATATATTACATCTTTAGAGACAATATGTCTAAGAAAATAAATTTTATAAAGACATAATTCAAACTTTCTAAACTTATCATATAATTCATCTATTCTAAGAGTTTTTAGAATAGTATGCAAGTGATTATAATGATATTAGTAGCAATTATAATATACCATGATATCATTAATAAATACAACTAAAAAGTCATAAAAATATTCCTTGATAACACTATTCATCAGATCCATGAAAACATAGGGTGCATTAGTCAGCCAAAAGAAATTACTGTAAACTCCAAATGCCCATACCAAGTTTGAAATGTTGTCTTTGGAATGTCTTCCTTCAACGTGCACAACTGATGCTATCCATATTGAAGGCGAGTCTTTGAAAAATATTCAACTCTATGAAGTTGATCAAATAAATATTTAATTAGAGGTAAGGGATTCTTGTTCATTATTGTTATATCATTGATCTCCATGTAGTCAATGATCAACCTCAATGATCTATATTTTTTCTTAACAGAAATAACAGGGGCTCCGCATGGAGAAACAATAGGATGAATAATCCTTTATTACTCAATTACTCTAGTTGTTTCTTAAATTCCATTGATTCCATGATGTCCATTCTATAAGGGCTCTTTGATATGGGTCTTGAACCCAAAATTAAGTCAATGGAAAACTCAATTTCTTGTTCTGGAGGATGTCCAGGTAAATCCTTTGGAAACAAATCTACATATTCTTTTACAATTGGTAAATCCTCTATTTTAATATTCATTTCCATACCCATAGTTATTTCAATATATTCTTCCCTAATAACTAAATTTAGATGATCTACTAGAGGTATATCTAGATGAGAATTAGATGGTGATGTTTCTGCAATAAATATATGGGATTCTTATCATCCTTAAAAAATTTAACCTCTTTCTTCTTACAATAAATTTTCACATCATGGACCAAAATCCAATCTATACCGAGGATTATAAAAAATAAAATCTTGGGTATAATGATGAAATAAACTAATAAAGCTCATGTTTATGGAATAATAGTAACTTATTCCATAAAATGTTGTTGCAATGATACTTCCCTTAAGAGTTTTGAATGAGAACTCCCTTGTAAAATAAAATTGGAAATATCAAATTTTCTTTGAAAAATGGGAAAATATGAAAGAATGTGATGATCCAGAATCAAATAAATCATTGGATAAATTTTAGGAAACATTTAATTTACCTGCCACCAAATCATTATAAGCTTCAAACTCAGTAGTAGTGATCTCATAAACTTGGACTTTCTCCCTTGAACTTTCTAAGGTATGTTTCCTTGGATGATGGAAAATTCATTTGCATAATGCCCCATTACTATATAATTGTAGCATTAAACCTTGACAACCTTTTTCTTTCCCTTACAATAACAAGCTTGGTGGCATTTTTATCCACACTTGTTACAAACTCTCATCCCCTTTAAGAAAGTACTGAGCTGTTTCCTCCCAAATTTACTACAGGGTGGAAAGTCAAATTTCCACATCATCCCCTTATTTTATTTTTCAGAGTGTTCAGAGGATCTCTTCTTCTATTGATTCTCTTTAATGTTGTAAGACTTAGAGAATTCCTTTTCTATCCTGATAGTACATAAGACTATATATTCATATGATGATAAATATTATGAGAATAATGCTCGACGTATAAACAATTTTAACCCATAAAAAATCGATCAATATTATTTCTTGGGTTACGTATATAATATAAAATAGGTCTTGATAACCTTGTAAAGTTAGCCTCATATTTTTCAACATTCTCATCCTCTTTTTGCCTCAGACTTAGAAATTTTCATTCTATATCAGTTCGATGCTCATGAGGAAATTATTGTTTCTTAAAAAAGTTTCTTAGACTCCCTAAATTCCATATTTGATACTTCTTTATCTTCATTTCTGTTTTTAATTAATGACTACCACTGATCTGCATCTCCTTGGAGGAGACAAACCCCCATGAAAACATTTTCTCTATAAATACTCTTCAAAGCATAAAATATTTTCTCAAAGGAACTTATCCATTTCTTAGTTAAAAGTGGACTTATTGTCCCACTAAATATTTGTGGTTGTTGACTCATGAAGTAGTCTAACATTGATACTCCATTTTGTAGATTAGGGTTCTCAATATGGGTAAAGTTATTATTCATAACCTAAGTGAGTTTTCCCAGTATGGTTATAAGATGTTCATCACCTGTTGCATCACTAGATCCACTATAATTATCCTAAGTGGGAGGGAAATCTATACATGGGTTATGTGTGTTGATATAGTTTTCATTCCTTCCACTAGGCACCATTTCTAAACAATTACATACACTAGATTAGTTTATGAATCGTAATGCATAATTCAAACATGTAAAATACCTAACATAAATTGAATAGTTTATTCATTTAATCCATAATCATAAAAAATTGTTTTCTATAGGGAATTATGTACTCATAAATCCTTTATTATGGTTTGTAAAGAAAATTTTAATTATCCAAAGCATATCCCCCAGGAGAGTCGTAACCAAGATTCCATTAAAGCTCGTTGTCGTGCACCAGTTCCCATTTGAGTCTATCTCAATTTAATGTTTTCATGTTTTTCCATTAGATATATATGTTCCGGAGCCACCTTTACCTACTCTTATCCATACAGGGATGTATTTCTTATAATATTCACTAAATCTATACATTACCAAAATTCTAGGAAGTTTTTCTATAGTAATCCTCTAATTTTATCTTATGGTAATGTTCACTAATCAGAGTTTTTCTATATCTAGTTTCCAAGGATTTTACTAAACTTCCTAGGATACCAAATATAATGCACTGACCCCAGTTACCTAGAGTTTGTGCATTATTACATAAAATTGGTAGGATCAAAAGATATCATGTCCTGAAAGGCCGATTAGATTAGTATCATTGAAAGTACTAGATAAATACATAAGTTTTACATTATATTATGAAATTGAAAATCAAAAAAAAATTGTCCCCTTTGAACACAACCATATCCCATTTCCTATTACTATAGGTCAATTATAATATAATTATTCTCATCTTGGAAAAATTAAAATATAAGAAAGGGGTGAACTCCGATTATCCGTAGGGATAATAATGTACCAGAAACTATCATAAATAAGAATAAACATATATGGAAATGTATAAGACTAAAACAGAATCTTTTTAAACATAAACATTACCACAATACGAAAAATATAAATCAAATAATTCCATTTACTTATTTACAAGGATATTCTATTAGTTGAATAATCCCATGTAATATCAACAGCTAATTTCATATTGATGGAATGCATAATTTTGGACATCATAACACCATTATCATGGAATCATGACAAGACTACAAATAAAACATTTTCAAGCCCTTGGGCCAAGACACTAATTTTCTCATGAGACCTAGAGATGCACTGAGGGGCTATAGTGGGCCCCACCCATCACATAATACATCCAATGCATTTCTTATATGAAAAGGTTGAAACATAACATAAACATTCATATTAAAACTAGCATAATAAATGTTAATAATTTTACAATAAACCATGATTGGTATAAAAATAGAACATCCAGAATCAACTATATCACAAAACCTTCAATAAAATATATAATATTGTATCATAATAAATCAACTTCAAACAAGTGTAAAATCCAACAAAGGATATTGATATAGATGGAATCAATACTATTTGAGAGAAATATCGCTTTATATTTTGAAACATTTAAAACTAATGTAATTATAAAAGAAACATTTATTTTGAAAAAAATCTTATAATCTAGTAAGGGAATCATCAAAGGAGTTATAATGGCAGAAAATAGCAACACCTGCCATATAAGTTAAAAAAAATTATTTCCTTAAATTGTCAAAAAGGTCATAAAGTACATTGTTTGGAAAGTGAATGAAATATTCCATTAAAACTATTTTATAAAAATTCAAACAAATGTATAAATGAATTTAACCCATTTTCTAGTAAATAGTAATTTTTTTAAAACCATTTTTATGAAACACAGATATGGATGATAAAGAGTTCCCAATTGATACTCATGTATAAACAACCTTAGATAATAAAGAGATTGTGTAATTGACCTTTAGCTTGTACTTTTCCTTAGTCGATGGTATTTTAACCTCCTATATAATGTTTAAATAATTTTTTCTTAAATAATAAAATATCCTCATACATAAATATGATATCATATATTATCCAATAATTTTTCTTTGTCAATAATATTTCAGTAGTATCCTTGTTTCGGGTGTTAGCTGATACATTTTCCATTATAGATTTTGTTACATCAGTATTGTTTATTATGGATAGGATGTATTTGAATAATATCCAGAATGATATTGTATTCTTAAAAATTATTTCGAATCATCAAATGGAAACTATTCTTGAATGGTTACGATGAGAAATGAAATCGTATCACATCATGGAGACAGTAAGTTGTACTTATGCACGAGAGACCATATCATTATATTTGTGGTGAAATCATATGTAATTGGATGGTATATTATATATAAATAATCATTAACATGTTATATTTATTATTTAATCCTATTTTACACATTATTATACTTATCCAAATAAAGAAGTGTTGAATAAAAAGCCACACCACGGCATGGAGATGGTATACTGTACCTACGCACGTATGGTGACTATGCCACTCATAAGATCGATAAAATAATGAATATGGTTGTACCATATTTATAATAACATCACAATATGTATAATATACTATATTTATTATTTTATTATGCAAAAAACTATGAAATATGATGTTTATGATAAAAAGAACACTCAAAAGGTGATGAAATATATTACCTCTTCTCTGGGTGCTTCTTTTTTATTTGAACAAAAGGGCTCATTAAGTTGGATTTATGATCAAATTAAGGTATCTAGATTGAAGTGAGGGTAGTTGTGTGGATATTTTAGTATGTTTTGGATGATCCAAAAGGCTTTGGAGGTGTGAAATTTATAGACTGGGAAGTACCCTTTTATAATAGAGGTGAGGGTCACTTTAGAAAATGTTTGAAATATTATTTTATTATAAAATAATTTTCAGTTTCAAATGGATACAAATAGAGTTATTTCTAAGATAATGTGGGTACAAGTAGAAAATATCTCAACCAATAGTGTTTAGACAAGTATAGGTCACCATATTAGCATTATATATTTTATTTAACTCTTAGTTAAATAGTTTACATTTTTCCATGTCTTATTGTATTCTTACACTATATGGTTAATAAAAATACTATAAATATCCAAGAGAACCTCAAGTGATTAATTATTTACATATCATGCATTATTTAAGTCATTTGGATGATCTATATATTTTTTTAAATATTATAACATTTAATAAAATATTGTATGTTTTAAAAACTCATTTATGTCAATTTTTGACACTATTTAGTATTTGGTTTTTGTGAAAGTCATAACTATGTGATTTCTTAAAAAAAATTAAATTTAATCAATCCAAAAATTTAATATTAACCTATAAAATTAATTTATATAATCAAAAGTTTCAATGTACATTTATTTTAATATTTATAATATCAATTATTTTAATCGTTCACTAATATGGTAATTACTGCATCATCATTGTGTCATAAATAAATATAATTACATAATGTATAAAAATTATAAATAAAACACCCTAATATAGAAAATATCTTTATCTTTCTAAGGAATAATTATAGTAAAATTTATATTATGTATAACCGTATATTAAAAATGGTTTAGTTATTAAAATTTGAATTTATCTCTTTTAACTCTTCTATAAATATAATATAATAAATGTCATAATCTAATCCAAGTAGATCAAAAAGGATTGTATTTTTGTCCTAATATTTTTTTTATATAAACTTATCCAATTGAATTAGTACATGGGTTAGGATAATTATAATATAATTTTTACCTTTAATTATCCAATTTACTTTTAACCGTGGTAAATAAAATTCAAAAGTTACTATTCACAAAAATTATTTTCATCCTATTGAATCGAATTTTACATATTTATTTCAACCGTTTCTCTTGTATTTTTTATATTCAATTCAAAAAAGTTGTAAATTTACGTTTTATGAAAATTTGCAAATGTTCCTAGAAGGTTGGTAAAAGACATTAAAAAATTCAATAAAATTTTATATATCTAATATTATTATAATATGACTCCAATGAATTACATTGGATAAATATATGTATTATGTATCTATTTTTAGTCTAAAATAAATTAAAAATTAAAAATAATTGTTGAATTAAAAAGTCAGTTTTAAATAATGACAGTGTCTTTTACTATTCATCAAAAAATTGATTTTTTTAGAAAAATACCAAATATTCACTCTAATATAATTTTAATATTCGGAATCCAAAAATGAATTACAATATGAAAAAAAATTAAAAAAATTCAAAAAGTGGGTATTACTATTCATTACTTCTTTTTAAACGGTAATTTTGATTGGCTGTGGTGTGCTAGAACTCAAAGTTGCATGCCACAGAAGCTATTGTATTATTAAAAGAGAAGCGTATCATGGAATCTTGAGGTGTTACAGCCCTTGGTTCACAATATCTCCATAGGTATACATGGATTTTATGCTACAAAGTAAATTCTCACATAAGCCATGTAATAACGTGCTCTGGAGTTTATCATCATCTAGGGGAGATGGAGGGTGACTTAATGTTGGGATCAGACCTATATGATGGTCTTACTACATATCCATAAGAGATGAATTAGATCCCATGTAGTTCGGGAAACCTAGGGATTACACAAGAGAGATTCTAATTTGAGGGGACATGATTGGGATGACCCTTTTGTAAGGGCACCCTTTTTGAGCTTGGCCTTCAAAAAGGCATCCTTTGTATCCTGGTTTGATTGAGAATCAGAATTTTCATAGTTCAAAATTTTTTGTATCTTTTAATCGTCAGAAACATCTAATCATATGTGAGTCATTCTTGGTTTGAGAAATAAAAGCATGTGAGAGATCCAAACAACCACACTCATCCTCTCCCACTGATGGCAGAGTGCAGGCATATGGCGGAAGAGGTTGGGGCGACGATGGGTGAGGGTGTAGAGTGATGAATATATTAATATGGGATGACATTAGAGGTCATGTGGCTCAGACCATGTATGATTTGGGACTTAACTTAGTGGGAGTACCCCAGAACTCATTCTGGTAAAGGGGAGGAATGTCGAATCTCATCAAAAGGAGGAGAAAACATGAATCCTTTAGATTATCACCATTCCTCATTGAATAGAAAATAATGTGATCACCCTCAATCCCTAGAACGAGGGTTTTCATGTCAGTGTCCCAAGGTTGGACTCTAAGATACCATTGAAATGTAGACTTACAGACATCCCAGGAGTTTGAACCATTTTGGAGAGATCCTTTATGACGCTCCTTTCCATAGGTATGTAGTGTCAAAGGGACGCGCTGATGCACCCAATGATGTGATCATACAGGTCCAGTGGCATTGGAAGATTCTTTGGCCTGATGTGTGGGGATTGATTCATGGAGGAGCTATAGAAGACAAGACGGTAATACAAGGGAATTATTGGATCCAGTGGAAGGAATGAACAAAGACACCCAATTCCACATATGGTTTTATTATATAGGATGGGGGAAGCTCGCATAACATATTGCTATCCGGGTAGAGGTGTTATCCACTTACCGAAGTAGTATACGGGATTGGGCATGGACTACCATGCACCATAGTGGTATTGGGTCCTTAATGTGGTTCATCTTGCTGTTTTGAGTTCCATCCACTTCCTTATGAAATATGCAACACTGGTTTAAATCCGCATAGCGATGCACAATACAGAAAACCATAACGAAGGAGGGTCTTGAAGAATATTGTTTATGGGGAGTGCATCCATGAGGAATATGTGGTCAGAGATTTCACCAATTAGGTACGTCGTTCTCCCATTTTTTATTAAGTTCCTTCATTTTTTGGTTTTCATCTAGTTATACATGCGGAAACGTGGTTTGTAATTCAGGCATCCCCAATTATTCGAGAATGGAGCTAGATTACTCTATAAATTATTTCTTCCAACTTATGGTGTCTCTTATGTGCTTTCATCATCCATATATATTAATTATTTCTATTATAATTTTATATAGAATTGGAGAATAATACCTATGGGAATATAACACCATTTTTAGAAGCCTATAAAGAGATATTGTGACCCATAAAAGATTCGGATAACCGGGGTTTGTAGAGGTTTTGGTTTGTGAGCCATTGTTCATAGAACCCTACCAATTTTCTCTGACTAAAAACTGCTGAGTTTACTAGATGGTATATGGATGCCCTTCATGTTATTTATTCCCTCAATGATGCAGTTCAGGATCATCTTGGTTTTCTGGCCTTCTCTCTATGGACCAGCACCTTTCGGTTGTTCTACGTATTGGTGGATCACAGTTCATGCGGTCTGTGAATCATTCCCGATGATGGTACACAGTTCACTTAAAACTCCATTAGAAATATAATTCCTTCATGTTTATTCCAAATTTTTGAACTAAAATTGAATCCATTTTCATTACTAGACACTTAGGAATGATTTCTTCCTACTAAAAAGTGACCATGAGTGTATTTTCATCCCTAGGCCTGGTTTTCTGGACCATACAAATTCCTCCCATCAAAATGGGATCCATTTAGAATGAAGAGGAGACTATTATAATGTAGAAGTGGTCATAAACATAAGTGCTTCATGGTAGAATATATATGTCTAGTAGTAGGGGACCACCCCTATATATAGTGGCCCATTTCATTTTTATTTTATAGTTTCTCATAGAGAAAGGTTATATCAACTCTCCCTTTGGTTTCTATTCCTTCATGTAACAACTATTTTAATAAATCAATGCTCATGAACCACTTCATACTTGCTTAAAACTGAACTCTTCACCATTATTCCAGTCCAAAAAATAGATTTTGGGTTTCATTATATTCTTTTTTGATTTTAAAACTATAATCTGGACCTTAGGGTAGGAGAGCGCTACGTGGCTTATGTGTCCCGCACACCATGATTTCACCGGTGAACTAAAAATTAAACCATAACAATTTGAAAATAATAATTTAAACAAAAACTTTGAATATGGACTTGGAATGACCTTGGTTTGTGGTATCCACCTTCCGTGAACCCTTCTATTCACAAGCCAATGCTCCACGGGCTAGCACCTCGTGGGATTTTTTGCATATCATAGCAGTATGCAGGTATCATTTTTGTGTATAATATAGCATGCGAGATATGGATACCATGTATTATGTATAAAATTGGATATGTCTACTGCATATTATACAACATTCATGATATTGCTACCACATACCATTTTTGGGAACAATACACGGAGCCCCATGTAGATATATTTTTCATTTCTTTATCCATTTTCTCATGTCCTTTATCCAACAATTTTTATTGGACTATATTTTTTATGGGCTTTTGGATCTTCATGTGCAGGATGCAATGGCTTTTTCGCAGGCTTCCACTATTTTTGTTTCTACTTGTATTGATACTACTACTTCCCCTCTTTCTAATGCTGATGAATGATCGAAGAATATAGCGCCTTTGGCTAATGAAAAAATTCTGGTTGTTCAATTACACCAATATATGGAAAATCTTCTTATGTATGGTCAAAGGGAATACCCGGCTTCACATAGGATTTATTATAATGGGTTTGGTTTATTTTCTAATACAGTGATCCTGACACCAAATCTGGTTGATCAGCTTGGAGCTTCGATAATTAACACCTCTATCCCGAAGTCCTTGACTTCTTATAAGGGGCATTACCTTCAGAGGGATATTTACTCTCAGTCCTTGCTAAGCTACGCTCCTCATGCATTATAGGAGGTGTAGTGCAAGCCAGAAAATACAACCAACTACTACCATAGTAATTATTAGAAATATATAGTGAATGAGCAGTATGGCTGGTCATCTAGGCAGGATCTTCGGTCTGGTGGTTCGTTTTGCATAGATTGGGGATGGACTTTTTGGGTTCTCCTGAGTTGAAAATAATTTCAAACTAAGCTATAGACCGTGAGACTATATGAGGATTCTTAGATGTCTCAAAAATACACTCACTATCCCACTTCCCTTATTTCACAGCTCATAAGAAAGTAGAGTCCATACACCAATATCTTCCATTTAACCTGCTGGGAGGTCGACATCATTCTCTGGGACATCCGATTAATCTCAGGAGTCCCTATTGTTGGGGATATGTATGAAGAATTTCTACCTCCTTTCGAAATTTGGGATGATGAGGAATGAACCTCTCATTTGGCCAAGAAACTCATCATTTAGGCGATGGAACTTTTGATGTAAAGTGATCCTCCTATGAAGTAGGAAACTTCTTTTGATGAGTGGTTTGGTTCCATGGTTAAGCATACTAGTCTAGAACATGATCAATGGAGACACATGGAATTTCCTACCAATATAACCCAGAGGCAAGTGGTTACCTATTGGCCCTCCCTAGAAGAGTAGCCATTTCATGAGTGGGTATGGGGTCTCATCTTTGACGTTGATTAGTATTTCGACTAGAAACCTTCTTGGACATGTTTCTAAGAAAAAGTATCTTACTAGTGAAGGAGTCGGGTGTGGTGATTTCCCTACATTTATCATGGAAAATAAGCTGGCTACTGGTAGACGTATCAATTTATTTATCCCATTGTTTACCTAGATTTATCACCTTCATGGTCAGATCATGAAGGGGGGGGGGGGGTCACCATACCAGATGATTGGGCCCTTCCAAATTTTTTGGGATGGATTGGAGCCCACATAGGTGGTTATACCTTTATCAATTGCTTATCAATTCTACAATCCACCCTATAACCATATCTTTAGAGTACTAACAGGTTTATGTCGATGACTTTGGCTTCACCTGATAAGCCTGAGGAGAAAACTGAAAAGAACTGGTAGGAATTAATGGATTTTCTCAACATATACAAATTTTTCTCTTATCATCCTTATGATTCCCCTATGAGTATTATTATGAATAATTCATTAGTATACATTTCCAACTGAGGTTACTTCTTCTCATTGAGGGAAGGTGTTCTAGTAACCCATATCGAAGGGGAGTTTATTTGTGATGGATATTCACCCTGCATATTTAGTCACCAATTCACCTATGTCTAGAAGTTGGGTCCTCTCTCTCTCAATAGAGCTCATCAAGAGAAGCATTTGATGATATCCCATAAACTAGGGTTCAAGTTCACCTAGGAGGACACCTAGTGCAAGGCCATAATTATAGATTTCAAGGATTATGTACCCTTCCATACCAAAATCTATGCTAAGGCCTAGGTTAAATCATTTCCCGAGGGGAAATTAGATGATACGGTTCTTATCATGAAAACTTCCAAGGCATATATGGAAATGGTAAAGGAGAAGAAAAAGGAGTTTTTGAACACTCCCGACCAGGAAAATCCCTATGAAAGCCTCTTGGATCCCCCCCCCTCAAGGAAAATTGTGAAAGACAAGGTCGTGAGCTCATGGGTTGTCTAACAAGCAACTGAAGCTGCTACTGGGAGTCCACCATCCATCCCCCCCAAGCCTGATTTTCAGGTGTCCTGGAGACAATGAAACCATATAAAAGTCTATCCATCTACTCATGAATGATCCCCTCATGCTTTATGGAAGCTCCTATGAATTGGGGAAGTTTCTCTTACTATAATTGGTTATGTGTCATCACCCAATAACATTAATTTTGATGAGGATTTTGAGAAGGTGGATCATTACCTTAGGGACCTCGAGACTCTCATCCATTCCTGAAGTATTCGCCATAAATACTCAAATCAGGTACTCTCCCTGATATGACCAAAGACTGATGATGAGGATGAAGACATCATTGGCTCACCTATTGCAGTAGTAGTGGAAATAGCTTCTTTATTGTTCCTAGTGTCCCGTAAGAGTTTATCTTTTCAAGGTCCTTAGTTTGCAGGGACACCTGAGAAATATATTCAGTTGTTGAAACCCACTCCACTCCCCTACACCGGCCTTCCAGTGATTCCCATCCTAGTCACAACTACATTTCTGGAAGCCTAGTGATTCAGGGATGATCTAAGTTTGAATAATTCAAAGGAAGTTATATGGAGGATTCTTCAGGGAGGAAATTTTGACCTTACAGGTTTTGGGGGATTCATTGATCCTATCGGTATTTCAGCTGAGGAAGAGACTGATGAGGTGGCTTCTTAATTGAATGAAATGGACATGTGTCTCTAAACCACTACAGGCATGCATTATTGGTCTGACTATGTGGCATTGATGAAAGTACTCCCATGGTTAACGGGAGAGGTTGTTTTATATATAACTTATAGGCTTAAATTATTTTTTGTGTGGATATGCAAAAGGTTCCCCCTCCCATTTTTATTTTTTAGGGGTCTGTAGGGTCTTGAAAAATTTCTCTTTCCCCAATTTATTCTCCCGGTGGCACTATAGCTTCGTAGTACGCCCTACCGATGGTAGGGGGTACTATGGAAGGATACCCTAGAGCCCAAGAACTCATGAAAGCGTACATTACAGACCCCTATAGGGAATTTCCCCCTCAATATCCTCTGGGTTCTCTTATTTCTGATCCAACTATGCAAAAATCAAATAAATGAAAGAACACATCCCAACTGTCACAACATATTATGAGGGGAATCACAAGTAACTTTTTGTTCACCAGGTGGATGAACTGAGTACCCTTATCTGATCAAATCACTAGTGAGTGTATTTATTTTGATGCAGGGCCAATTGGAAACCAAATGGTTGCTTCTCAGGTATCTGCAGCTCTCGTTCCCTTTATGGTAGATGATGTGCCCCCAACATTTGTGGTTGACTGAAGTAGGGGATTCAGGTTAGCCGAAGAGACTGGGGGTACTATCGACCCTGAAATTATTCCTTCTCTTACTCAAATGGTATCTTCCCCAAGAGTGGAATAACATGAAGATGTTCAGTGGTAATTTGACCACACTGAGTAGGTGCTCATGGAGAGAGATTGGGTGACCATTATGGTAGGGGATGAATCCAGTGGTCAGCCTCAAGCCTTACCAGATTTTGGAGGGTATTTAAATCATGAAGAACTATTAAATCTTGATCAAATAGACTTTACCCCTATAGAGGGAGTCACTTCAGAGAATGATATTCTACCAAATCACATTGGCTCTACATAAGTCACAATCACCTGGGATGCTGATACTCATACCCTTAAAAATTTAGAGCGGGCCATTATACCCTTTTTCAAATTCTGAGAGAAGTTGTGTTTTTTGCACCCATCATTTTGAGACCACTACCCTTCTACAGCCTTACTATCCCTAAAAACCTTTTATCAATAAATGACCTTTTGATGGATGCCGTGTATATTGATATTTTGTTTGGGTATGACCTTAGGCCTTCAGTATTCTTGAGTGTCTGCAGGGCACAAATGATTATTGAATTTGTGGAACAACTTGTTCTGGGTAGTGGTATTGTTGTAGAGGTGGTTAGTACAAAATATTTTTCCTCATTATTTTAAAAATCCCATCCACAATCATTAGAAATAGCGGTAGACTCCCCCTCTCTATCTTCCATTGAAACTATTAGAGATGAGGCTGTTGTAGGGTCCAACCATGATGTAGCCACTGAATCGAGTCCCTATCTTGTGAAGTTCATTCCATTCTATATTTCTTCAACAGGGAGTGACTCTAAGACTGATTAAGAGGACCTTGTTGATCTTCATCCCATCTGTCAAAAGGCATGGAGGAAAATTTGGCGATTAAATTCTTAGACTACATTTTCTGAGATTCCAGTGATGTTTACAAAATTACACCGCCATTTGGTGGTCCTGGGTTTTGTGGTTTTTAATATCATGGTATTAATGATATAGTGAGGTAGGTGGTTGTTGATTAGGAAGAAACTAGTATGTTGGAGTCTCAACATTCTATGGTAGAGTCGAAGAATCATCTTGCTACCACATAAAAAATCCTCATTGACAAATCTTCCAATCACAATGGAGTGGTTCCAAGGATGAAAAACGAACTAATGAAGCAAGAGTCCTTGGTAAAACAACTTTACCATGAAGTGGATCAACATAGCTAGAACATAGAGATGCTTAAATAGGAGAGAGCCTGGGTTGCGGTCATCATTGAGAAGGGGCGATGGAAAATAAAAGAAGGACAAAGGACTTACCTCAATGCCATGAGGGATACAGAGGCATGACGAAAAAGTGTGTAGGCCAAGACCATGAATTTATTAATACTTTTCCAATACATTGATAAGTCGCATCAACTGTTGATGCAACATTGTGACTCTGTAGAACATTTACAGTAACGATCATGTCCCACTCGCAAGGATAGGCTCCAGGATATAGATTCCAACAATTTTTCTTTATGAAATAATATTGAACAATTTTTTCTTTAATTGCTTATTCATTTCCTTTTCTTGTCATGCAATTGATTACAATCAATCCTACAAACATCATTTTTATTCAGTATATTTTTAAACTATGATTCAAAACCAGTTAATTAAAATAATCGAATTGGGATCTAATGTTTTCTTGATACATGGGACACAGTTAGCATTGTAACACCCCAAGATTCCACGGTACGCTTCTCTTTGAATAATATTATATCATGTGTTGTACGCAACTTCGAGTTCAAACACACCACAACTAATAAAACTATCTGTTATGAATAGTAATACCCACCTTTTGAAATTTTATAAATTTTTTCATTCAAAATGGACTTCATTTTTGGATTTGGAATATCAAAATTACCTTAGAGTGAATTTTTTGTATTTTTCTGAAAACATTCAATTTTTAATGAATAGTGACAAACACTAAGTTATAATTTAAAACCAAATTTTTATTTAAATAATTATTTGTTTTATTCAAATTTATTTTAGGTAAAAATCGATATATAATACCTATATATGTTCAATGTAATTCATTGAAGTCAGTTTATAATAATTTTAGATATATAAAAATTTTATTGATCTTTTTACCGTCTGTTACCCACCTCCTAGGAGTATTTGAAAATTTACATAAAACAAAATATTGATGCATCTGTTAGTTGAATTTCAAAAATCCAAGAGACACGGTTTATACCAGTAAGTAAAATGTGGTTCAATAAGATGAAAATATTTTTTTTTGTGAATAGTAACTTTTTACTTTTGTTTAACACGACTAAGAGTAAATAGGGTAGTCAAGGGTAAAAATGATATTATCATTACCCTAACACATGTCCTAATTCTATTGTAAAAGTATGATTCTACAAAAAAACCTTAAAAATTAAATATGAACCTCTTTGGTCCACTTGGATTAGATTTGGACATTTATTATTATTTTATTTAAAGAAGAGTTAAAAGAGTTAAATTCAAGGTTTAATAACTAAACCATTTATAATATAGAGTTAAAAAAAATTTAAATTCGACTATAAATATTCATTAGAAAGATTAATTTATTTACTACATAATTTTATTTTATTTATAATTTTTAGACATTATATAATTAAATTAATTTATAAAACAATGATGATGAAATAATTACCGTATTAATGAATGATTAAAATAATTGATATTATAAATATCCAAATAATTTTAATTTGAGACTTTTTATACATTACACAAATTTTATAGGTTAATATGACATTTTAGAGTTGGTTATATAAATTTTTCTTAAAATAATAATGTTGTTATAAATTTAGTGAAAACAAAATACGAAATAGTATCAAAATTGACATAAAAGAGTTTTTTAAAAAATTATTATATTATTAATTGATATTCTATTACTAAAAATCTATGGTTCGGAAAAAGTTATTAAATAATGTTATATATGTCATTAATGAACCACATTAGGATCTCTTGGATTTTTATAGTATGTATATTAACCATATAATATAAAAATACAAAGAGACATGGTAAATATCAAACTATTTAACTAAGAGTTAAATCTAAAAGATAAAGTTAATATAGTGATCAAAACTAGTCTAAAACCTATTGGTTGAATGTTTTGAGACCCATAACCACCTTATCCTTTAAATAATATTTTCTTTGAGCCATTATAAACTGAAAATTATTTTATTATAAAATAATATTGCAAGCTTTTCCTAAGGTTCCCCTCACCCCTCTCATAAAAGGGCACTCCCCCTTATCTCTAATTCACACCTTCAAATATATTTGGCATAGAAAAACCCTACCCAAACACCCTCTAAAATATCCTCTGTTAATCCTAGAGGAATTTTTTAGTCATAAATACAACCTAAGGATCTCTTTTGATCAAATCAAAAGGAAGAACCCGAAGAAGAGGTAAATATTTCATAACCTCTTTCCAGTTCCTTTCTTCTTCCACTTCCTCTTTCTTTTTTGTTTCCATTATAAAATAATAAATACAGTATTGTATATATACTATGATTTTATTATAAATATGTTACAACCATATTCATTATTCTATCCATCCTTTGAATGACATGTCACCATAAGTGTGTACCTACGGCTGACCGTCTCCACGTCGTGGTGTAATTGTTATTCAACACATTATTATTTGGATGGTTATAATAATGATGTTTAATTGATTCAAATAATAAACCTAAAATTATAATTATTCTTTATATATGATATACCATCCAATTATATATTATTTTAATATCAAAAGAATGATATTTTCGCTCACACGTACGTATGGATTACCGTCTCGACGAACGCGATGAGATTCATTCCCCATCATATTCATTCAAGAATAATTTTCATTATATGATTAAAAAATAATGTTTAAATACTTAATATCATTATGAATATGAATAAGATACATCCTATCCATAAAAAACCTTACTTACATAACAAATCATATAAAGGAAAATGAATCAGTTAACACCCAAAATGACGATAATACTAAGATATTATTAACAATGAAATGTTAAAAGATCATATATGATATTATATTAATGTATATAATTATTTTATAATTTAATAACAATTATTTAACCATTATACAGGAGGTTAACCTACCCTTGAACAAGGAAAAGTACAAGGTAAGGGTTAATTCTACAATCTCTATATTATTCGAGGTTGTTTTTATGTAAGCATCTACTAGGACCTCTTTATCATCCACATCCATGTTTCTTAAAAATATATTTCAAAACATTTCTAATATTTACTAGACAATGAGTTTAAGTCATTTATACCCTTATTTGATATTATATGTTTTGAAAGGAATCTTTCAGTCGTTTTCCAAACAAGGTACTTTACAACCTTTTTGAAAAAATTAAGGTAAGAATGTTTTTTACTTATACTGCGGGTGTGGTTATTATCTGCCATTATAACTTCGTCGAAGCTTCCCTTATAGTCTTATAAAAATATTTTCAAAATAAATGTTCTATTTTATAATTATTTAACTTTAAATGTTTTTAAAAAAAGAAAGTGATATTTCTCTCAAATAGTTTGGATTTCATCTATGTCAACATCCTTTGATGGATTTTATACTTGTTTGAAGTCAATTAATTATGATACAAATAATCCATATTGTATTGAAGGTTTTGTGATAAGTTTGATTGTGGATATGTTATTTTTATACCATTAATGGGTTATGGTTAAAATATTGTCATTTTTTATGCTAGTTTTAATATGAATGTTTATGTTATATTTCAACCTTTTCATATGAGGAATGTATTGGAATTAGTAAGTGACGGGTGGGGCCTGCTATAGTTCCTCGATGCATCAGTAGGTCTCATGAGACAACTAGATGTGGAATTGGTTGTGGTCTTTCCCAATTTTATATATGGGTTTGGCTGAGGCCTTAATCATTTTTAGACGTCTTGGCTGAGGCCTTGAAAAAATGTTTCTGAATGTCCAACATTATACATTCCCTCATTATGAAGATAATGTTTATTGTTCATGTGGTCATTCGACTAGTAGAATACCAATGATTATTTTTTATTATGGAATTATTTACTAATCTCATATTCCTTCCATAAAATTATTCATGTTTATTATTGGTATAGGAAAGTGGTTTCAATTATTAACCATGCTTAGTATTTATGTTATCTTCCACTATATTGCTTACCCATACTAAGCATTTGAGCTCACCCCTTTCTTATTTTTCATTTTCCCAGGATTTGAAGAAGTTAGTTATAAGTGAATTGCAGGCATAATCTAGGAGGCTTGGATGCTTCTAATGGAATAAATTTGTGTTTTATTTTATTTCTAGTTGTAAAGTTGAACTTATGTATGAATCTTGTTCCCAATAATAATAAACCGATCGGTCCTTAGAGACATGATTTCCTTGTGATCATGCCGATGTTATGTAATAATGCACCGACTCTGGGTAACTAGGGTTGGGGTGTTATAGTTGGTATCAGAGGAAGTTTAGTAAAAACCTTGGAAACTATATTTAGATAAACTCTGATTAGAGCACATAGCCCTATGATAGAATCTGAGGATTAGTATAGAAGAACATCCTCAAATTTTGTTATAGTAGATATTTTGAGTGTTTTCCAATCAATACATCCCTTTCTAGATATGAGAAGGTAGAGGCGGCTCTGGAACATATGTACCTAGGGGTAAAACTCAAAAACACCGCTTTGAGCTAGACTCGAACGGGAACTGGTGTATGACAACGGGCCTTGCAGCACTCTTGGTTACGACACTCCCAGTGGATATTCTTAGGATAATTCTCATTTTCTTTATAAACCATTATGAAGTGTTTATGATTATATAATTCCTCAAAGAAAATATTTTTATGATTATGGATTATATCAAAAAACTGTTCAATTTATCTTAAGTGTTTTAAAAGTTTGGCATTATGTATTGCGATTCATAAACTAATCTATTGTATGCTATTGTTTAGAAATGGCTCCTAGTGGAAGGAATGGAAACCATATCAATGCACGTACTCCATGTAGGGATTTCCCTCCTGATCAATATAATTATAGTGGAGCTGGTGATATGACTGGTGCTGATCAGCTTATCACTATACTGGGACAACTCGCTCAGGTTATGAATAATAAACATACTCATGTGGAGCACCCTGATACATAGCGTGGATGATCAATGTTAGATCGCATAATGAGGCAACAACCACCAATATTCAATGGGGTTACAAATCCCTTAGTAGCTAAGAAATGGATAAATTCCTTAGAGAAACTATTACATGCCTTGGGGAGCAGCAAAAGGGAAAAAGTTGTCATGGTAGTTTACCGCCTCACTAGAGATGATGATCAGTGGTGGTCATTGATTCAAAAAAAATGAAGATGATGAAGTATCAAATATGGAATGGAGGTATTTTGATGAAATTTTCTTATAAACATACTTTCCTCATGGCCATCGAGCGGATATAAAAAGACAATTTTTGAGTTTGAGTCAAAAAGAGGACGAGAACATCACAAATTATGAAGCTAACATTACAAGGTTTGCGAGGCATACTGCAGATTATATGTGTCACCCAAGAAGTAAGATTGATCATTTATTTGATGGTTTAAAACCATTTCTCTATCGATCATTAGTCGCACAATCCTTCTCATCATATGAAGATATTGTCTCATGTGCTATCAAGACAGAAAAATAATTCTCTAAGTCTTATGACATTAAAGTAAAGAAAATGAAGAAGAGATCTAATGAACTCTCTGGAAATGGAAATAAGGGGAATATGGGAAAAGTTGAATATCCATACTACAGTAAATGTAGGAAGAAACACCATGTTACTTTCCTGAAGGGAATGTGAGTCTATTACAAGTGTGGTGAAGAAGGTCACCAAGCTCATGATTGTAAGGGGAAGAAAGAGGTTGTCAATGCTGAATGCTACAATTGTAGAGGAAGGGGGCCTTATGCAAATGAATTTCCTAAGTGTCTGAGGAACTTACTTCTGAAGAGACCAAGGGATCAAGGAAAAGCGTATTCTATCACTACTGCTGAGGTTGAAGCTCCGAAAGGCATAGTGGCAGGTAATTTAATGGTTTCCTCAAGTTTAGCAAATGATTTATTTGATTTCGGAATATCGCATTGTTTCATATCTTCCCAATTTGATAAGAAAATTAGATATTTCTAATTTGATTTAACAAGGGGTTTGTTAGTCAAAACTCCTAAGGGAAGTATCATTGCAACAAAGTATTGCGAATCAGTCCCCATTTGGGAATATAATTGTTCTTTATCTGTTGATCTCATCATCATACCCATTATTGAATTTGATATAATCCTCGGTATGGATTGGCTTTCGAACCATGATGTAAAAATTAATTTTAAGAAGAAGGAGGTTACTATTTTTTATGACAATGATAAAGAACATCTTATCTTTAGAGTAGAATCATCACCACCTAATTCTTATCTAGATCCACCCCTAGTAGCTCAACTAAATTCAATTATTGGGGAGGAAGAGAATGAAATAATTATTGGTGAGTAAAGAAATGTTCAAATAGATAATGTAACTATTGTGAAAGAATATTTTGATGTGTTTCCAAGAGATTTACCTGGACATCCTCTAGAATGAGAAATTAATTTTTCCATTGCTTTATTTCCTAGAACAAGGCCCATATTGAAGACCCCTTATAGAATGGAAACTTTGTAATTAATGGAATTAAAGAAACAAATAGATGAATTGAGTAATAATATATTTATTCTCCCTTGTGTTTCTCCATGGGTAGCCCATGTCCTTTTGTTAAGAAGAAAGATGGATCTATGAGGTTGTGCATTGACTACACGGTGATCAATGGTATAACAATAAAGAACAAGTATCCTCTACCTCACAATTATGATTTATTCGACCAAATTCATGGAGCATAATACTTTACAAAGATTGAACTTCAATATGGATATCATCATATGTGTGTGAAGAAGGAAGAATTTCCAAAAACAGCATTACGAACCAGGTACGGGCATTACAAGTTTACAGTAATGCCTTTTGGATTGACTGATGCACCCCCTATATTCATGGATCTAATGAATAGAGTTTTGAAGGAATATCTTGGTCACTTTGTAGTGGTATTTATTGATGATATATTTTTATACTCCAAATTCTACTAAGATCATGAAAATCACTTGGGCATTATTCTAAATACTATTAGAGGACATGAATTATATGGGATGTTTATCAAGTGTGAATTCTAGCTTCAAGAGATTTATTTTCTTGCCCATATCGTCTCTAAGGATGGAATCTTTTTTTATCCTTCTAAGACAAGAGCAATCCATGAATGGCCATAATTGATGAGTATAACTGAGGGACGCAGTTTTATTGGTTTAGAAGGTTATTATTGGCATTTCGTCCAGAATTTTTCCCCTTTGGTGAACCCATTAACAAAGCTCACATGTAAAGGGTTTAAATTTGTTTGGTCAAAAGAGTGTGAAGAATGTTTTGAAGAATTTAAGAGAAGATTATTCAATGATCATATATTGACTCTACCATCTGGGAATGATGGGTTTGTTATTTATAGTGATGCATTGATGAAAGGACTTGGTTGAGTTCTTATGCAGAATGATAGAGTTATTGCCTATGCATCACGATAGCTGAAAATTCATGAGCAAAACTATCCTACTCATGATCTTGAGTTAGAAGATATAATCTTTGCTTTTATGATTTGGAGACACTATCTCTATGGTGAAAAATGTGACATTTATACTGATCACAAGAGTTTGAAGTATATTTTCTCACAGAAAGAATAGAACATAAGGCAATGGAGATGGATTTAACTACTCAAGGATTATTATTACATGATACACTACCTGTAACACCCGAGACTTTTATTTTATATAAATCATCAAAGGAATATTTTCTACACAAAACTTTCTTGGCTTTCTTTACACGAAATCGCGACCTTCCTCGATATCTGGCGTCGTACAAAATGCCGAGTTTCACTAAACAACGATATGTAATTAAAATATTATTAAAACTAGCCATTATGAATAGTAATAAAAACTTTTTGAAATTTTATAAATTTTATTTTTCAAAATGGACTTCATTTTTGGATTCGGAATATCGAAATTAGCCTAGGGTGAAATTTTGGTATTTTTCTGAAAACTTTCAATTTTTGATGAATAGTGAAACCACTAAGTGGTAGTTAAAAAACTGAATTTTTCATAAAACTTAATTTTACCGCTTCTGTGAGTGGAATTTCAAAAATCCGAGAGACACGGTTGATGTTAGTAAGTAAAATGTGGTTCAATGAGATGAAAATAATTTTTTGGTGAATAGTAACTTTTTACGTTTTTTTACCACGGTTGAAAGTAAATTGGGTAATTAAGGGTAAAGATGATATTATTATTACCCTAAAACATGTCCTAATTCTATTGGACAAGTTTAATTCGACCAAAAAGAAACTTAGGAATAACATATGACCATTTAGGCCCACTTGGATTAGATTAGGACATTTATTATTAATTTATTTAAAGAAGGGTTAAAATAGTTAAAATCAAAGTTTAATAAGTAAATAATTTTTAATATGGGGTTATACATAAGATAAATTCGACTATAAATATTAATTAGAAAGATAAAAGGATTTCCTACATAATGGTATTTTATTTGGAAGTTCTATACATTAAATAAGTTAATTTATTTATGACACAAAGATGATGCAGTAATTATCTTATTAATGAAATATGGACATAATTAATGTTGTAAACAACAAAATAAATGTAATTTGAGACTTTTTATGAATTACACTAATTTTCTAGGTTAATATGACATGTTAGTATAGATTTAATTAACTTTTTTCGAACTAATCATTCTGTTATGAGTTTCACAAAAATCAATTACTAAATAGTGTCAAAATTGACATAAAATAGTTTTTAAAACAAATATTATATTAGTAATTGTTATTTTATTCCTAAAAATCTACGGTTCGGCCAAATGACTTAGATAAGGTTATATATATTAATAATAAACAACTTGGGGTTAGTGGGGCTGCTTATAGTAATTTTATTAACCTTATAGTATAAGAACACAAGAAGACACGGTAAAAGTAAACTTATTTAACTTAATGTTAAATCTAAATGATAGGGTTAAAATAGGAACCTAAACTTGTCTAAATTATATTTTATGAGAGGATATCGACCCATACCCACCTTAGCTTCGAAATATATCAATTTGGAGCTATTTAAAACCGAACTTGACTTTATAATAAAATAATATTTTTAGTTTTCCCAAAGGTACCCCTCTCCTCCCTTATAAAAGGGCAGCTCCTCCCCCTCTTCCTCACACCACTTTGAGCCTTAAAGCTCAGCCAAACCCTGCCAATTAATCCTCTCCACTTCCATAGAAACATCCTAGAGGTTCTGGTCTTATTCAAAGACCAATTTTAGTGCCCTAAAAGAAGGTCTCAAAGAAGCACATCAAAGAAGAGGTAATGTCCGTTACTGATTCTTTCATCTTTATTTCTTCTTCCACTTCTTCTTATTTAGTTGTTTCATTATGAAGTAATAACATCAGTATCACTCATATAATTATATGTTATTATAATTATGAAGCAACCCTATTTCACCATCTATCTATCCTACGGAAAAAGAAATCACCGCGCGTGCGTACGTACGGAATACCGTCTCCACGCCGTGGTGTAATCTATTTTCCACAACCACCTTACTTGGATGGGTATAATGGTGTAAATAATGACTATATATTACTATTATAAATTAATACTGATTCTGAAATAGTATACATACACTCCAATACAATTCCACGATCATAGGAATGATATCATCACTCGTGCGTACGTACGGAATACCGTCTCCACGATGTGATGTGACTTGTTCTACATGATCTTCATTTCATAATGATTATATAAATGAATTGAATGAATGAATATGATATATATTACACTAATACCATTATGTAAATGAGGTATCTATAACCTAAAGAGAAGAATAAGAATTTATTCGAGAAGACACACATAAGAATAAAAAGTTATAAACACCCGAATAACAAGTAGCAATGAAATATTACTACTAAGAAGATAATAAAATGACCATATATGATATAATAAAAATAATTATGATTCTGGAATAAGTAACTAACATTATTTAAATCATTATACAGGAGTTTCGGACACTTACGAAGAAAAACGGACCTATGGTAAGGGAAATATCACAATCTCATTTTTATCCGAGATTGTTTATACTTTAGTATTTACTGGGGTGTATTTTATCATCCACATCCATGTTTCATCAATATGTAATATTATTTCCATTCACCTACAATTTTTTAAATCCTATTTTACCCTTCGGTGAGTTTTTAGTAAAAGATATGAAAGGAATCTTTTTTCGTTTTTCGTACGAGGTACGTTTTTGACTTTTCCGACAAAAGTACGAGAAGAATTTTTTTTAACTTATACGGCATGAATGGATTTTTAAAACATTATTTCCAAGAAGCTTACTTTACAAGTTTTCAAATTTTTTTTAATCAAATTATTTTAGTTTATAATTGTACGACATGTTAGGAAAGGAAAAGTGTTTTTGAAGTAGAAAGGATATTTTCCTCAAGAATGGAGTTCAAGTGTTTTATCCAAATTATTTTCCATATAAGATAATAAAGGGTTCTATTTCTATCCCTTTTATTACATGTATTTGATTATGTTGTGATGGAAATATTTTTATGAATTCCTTTATCTTATATGAATTGTTTTATGATGTCACGTTGTTTAAGAATCCCATTTTTATTACATGGGTTATGCTATGATGTATGGTTTATGATTTTGTGGCACACATAAGAATGGTATCATTATGAGATGGGTGGGACCTATATCTCCCTCCAATGCATTGGGTAAAGATTTTATATCTCATGATATAGACATGGCTAGAACGGTAGGTTATACCGGTTTACTGAAACAGGATAGAAACGAGGAGTGAACTTGGTTCAGAAAGGGACTTTGTCCACTAAGATAGTCTTGGAAATGAGTCTTGACTAATAAGAAATTATTCTCTATGGTTATGTGTGTATGCCACAATGTTTCATGTTTTATGTTATGATTATTGTGATTACATTTCACTGCCATGATTTATCCCATGTTATGAAATTATGATCTCTTTTGCAGGATAAGATTTCCAAAAGATATGTGTTTATGTATAAGATGTGATTGATATTTCTTTTGTTTACCCTTACTGAGCATTTGAGCTCACCCTTTTGTATGTTTTCTTTCCCCAGGCCAAGAAGAAGGTTATTAAGTAAGATATTCCAAAAGGGACTATAGATATGATGAAATAAATGGGAGACAGTGTAGACGCTTTATGAACGAGTTGTTTATGTTTCCCAGTTTCTAAAGACATTATACCTATACGGTCCTTTCTTGTTTTTGTTATATGTTGTAATAAGTATGCTTCAATTTTGAAGTATTATCAATGTATGTAAAGTATGGGTCATTATATTTGGTATGAGAGGAAAGGTATAGTCAACCTTTGGAAACTAGGATGTGAAAGCCTTAGTAAGAACCCGAAGGATAAGTCTAAGCATAGAACACAATCTTAGTGTTTTAGAAATGACCATGAATAACCTAGGATAAGACCTTAAGTGTGAAATTTTATTCTTGATTATGTGGTTTTCCTATTATAATTAGTGTTGCTTACATTATTCTTCTTGGTTTTAGTCAATGGCTGGAACCCGAAGGAACCGTGTTAATGCGGAATGCAACGGGAAATGAAATGATTTTCCACCTGAGCAACCAAACGTTATGGGAGCTGGAATGAAAAATCTTGTACCCATGCTTGCACAACTTTCTCAAGCTATGAATCATGCAGGACTTCTAAACGAGCAAAGGAAGGAGCAACATTATGTTGAATCCTTCAAGAGGCAGCGTCCACCTTCTTTCAGCGGGTCTACTGATCCATTAGTTGCTAAACAATGGATTAGTACTACTAAAAAGATATTTTCAGTTCTTCAATGTTCTGAACATGATAAATTCATCCTAGCAGTGTATCGTTTGTAAGGAGATTCTGATCAATGGTGGAATCTTATTAAGAATATGAGGCAAAGGGATGAAATTGAGTCCATGTAATGAGACGAGTTCAAGAACTTATTTTTCAATAAGTACTTCACTCGTATTCTCCGAACAATGATGGAGAAACAGTTTCTTGAACTGAAACAAAAGGATGATGAATCAGTTGGTACCTATGAAGCAAATTTTACGAGACTTTCAAGGTACGCTTCTGGTATTATTATCCAACCTGAGAGTAAGATCGATCGATTCTTTAGTGGCTTAAAACCAAGTCTTCAAAAGGCGTTAGCCATAAGGGACTTCAATAGCTACGAGGAAATTGTTCGATGTGCCATCAAAGCCGAGATGGAGATTGGAGTAACCCATCAGTCATATGGGTTTTATAATAAGAGGAAAATGGAATTCAAAGGAAAATCTAAAGAGCACACTGAAAAGTAGATGACCTTTCCCTTATTCTCAAAGTGTGGAATGAGACATGGAGGGAGTTTTCTTAAAGGGAAAAGTAAATGATTCAAATGTGGAAAGGAAGGTCATCAGGCATTTGAATGCCGCGATGATGGGAAGAAGATGTCTAATGATGCAAACAAAGGAAGGGATACACAGAATGAACCTACTACACTTAAATGTTTCAAGTGAAAGGAGATGGGGCATTATGCCAATAAATACCCTAATCCAAGGGTTGATGATGATGGTCGACGTCAACAAACTCTTAAGGCTAAAGACAAAGGAAAGTCACATGCTATTTCTATCAGCGATGTGGAGTACGATAACGATGTGGTGAAAGGTACACTTACCATCCACTATAAAGTAGCAAATGTTTTATTTGATTCTGGATCCACCCAATATTTTATTTCTGAAGAATTTTCTAAGGGTATCAACGTATTACCTCAACAATTAGATGTTGAGTTAGCTGTGACAACACTTAATGGCACAACAGTCGTATCAAAAGTTTATAATTCTTCTCCGATCGAAGTTTGTGGGAAAGTGCATCCTGAAAATCTTGTGATCCTTCCTATAGTGTAATTTGTTGTGATTCTTGGCATGGATTGGATTTCTTTATATGGAGCTCATATCAATTTCCAAAGAAGGGAAGTCACATTTAATATTCCAGATCAATCTATGATCATCTATCAATGCAAGGATGAACATAACCTTCCAGTGGAAATTTCTTCCATTTTATGGGTATTGATTCCACTAAATGAAGGTTATTTATCTCAAATGGTTGGTGAGAAACTCACGATTAAGAATATTCCCATTGTACGGGAGTTTGATGATGTCTTTCCAGAGGAATTACCAGGTCTTCCACCGAATCGTGATGTTGAGTTTTCAATATAACTCATACCGAGTGCTTTGCCTATTTCAAAAACACCTTATAGAATGGCCCCAATTGAGTTGCAGGAATTGAAGAAGCAACTCCAAGAGAATCTTGATAAGGGATTCATACGCCCTAGTGTGTCACCTTGGGGAGCACCTGTTCTATTTGTTAAGAAGAAAGATGGATCAATGAGACTCTGCATTGATTATCGAGAACTTAACAAGATCACTATCAAGAACAAATATCCTCTCCCACGCATTGATGACTTATTTGGCCAACTACGCGGAGCTCAATACTTTTCCAAGATTGATCTTCGTTCATGGTATCATCAATTAAGGGTCAAAAGGGAGGATATACCAAAGACGGATTTCCGTACAAGGTATGGACACTATGAATTTATAGTGATTCCATTTGGTCTTACTAATGCCCCTTCTATCTTCATGGATCTGATGAATAGAGTCTTTAGAGACTATCTTGATCAATTTTTGGTAGTCTTTATAGACGATATTCTTGTCTATTCAAAGAGAAAGGAAGAACATGAAGATCACTTGAGAATTATATTAAATACCCTGATAAAGGATAAGCTTTATGCCAAATTTACCAAGTGTGAATTTTGGCTTCAAAAAGTTGCATTTTTGGGTCACATAATCTCAAAAGAGGGGATATCTGTGGATCCAGCAAAAATAGAGGTTATCGATAGATGGTCGAGACCAACAACAGTAACTGAGATCCGAAGTTTTCTTGGTTTGGCTGGATATTATCGATGTTTTGTGAAAGATTTTTCACGATTATCTAATCCACTCACCAGGTTGACTCGGAAAGGATTTAAGTTTGTCTAGACGGAGGAATGTGAAGAGTATTTCAAGGATTTGAAAAGAAGTTATCCAGTGCACCTGTGCTCACAATGCCTTGTAGTGGAGAATGGTTTTTTATCTATAGTGATGCATCCAAGAAGGGATTGGGGTGTGTTCTTATGAAAAATGATATGGTGATAGCTTATGCCTCACGACAGTTGAAAATCCATGAGCAAAATTACCCAACACATGATTTGGAGTTAGCTGCGGTAATCATTGCATTAATGATTTGGAGGCATTACCTTTATGGTGAAAGGTGTGATATTTATACTGATCATAAAAGTTTAAAGTATATTTTCACACAAAAGGAGCTGAATATGCGTCAAAGAAGATGGTTGGAGCTGATTAAGGATTATGACTGCTCAATCCATTACCACCCTGGGAAAGCAAACAAGGTGGCAGATGCATTAAGTCGACAAGACCATGCCAGTTTATCCATGATGAGGATCACAAAAGATCCAATATTTATGGATTTACAAAGGATGGATCTTAGAATTATAATGGAAGGGGAAAAATCCTATCTTTCTCAAATGAATGTTCAACCATCTATACATGTGAAGATTAAAGAGGAACAGAAAGAAGATGTCGACTTACAAAAGAAGGTGAGAAATGTTCCTGAATTCAACCTTGATTGTGATGGGATAATAATGTTCAGGAATCGGGTTTGTGTTCCTCCCATCCCTGAATTAAAGAAGGAGCTGCTGGATGAGGCTCATAGTTCTTCATTCTCTATTCATCCTGGAAGCACAAAGATGTATAGGGACCTGAAAAAGTACTTCTGGTGGGATGGAATGAAAAGAGATGTTGCTGAATATGTCTCTCGATGCTTGGTTTATCAACAAGTTAAAGCTAAGAGACAAAAGTCTAAGGGGATGTTACAACCATTACCCATACCCGAATGGAAATGGGAAAACATCACTATGGACTTTGTCATAGGACTTCCTAAAACATCCAAAGGCAATAATTCTATTTGGGTCATAGTTGATCGTCTTACAAAGTCTGCACACTTCATTGCTATTAGAGAGGATTTCTCTCTGGATCAGCTTGCCAAGATATATGTAAAGGAAGTGGTAAGATTGCATGGAGTACCACTTTCTATTATATCTGATCGGGATCCGAGATTTACCTCGAAGTTCTGGCGAAGTCTTCAGCATACTCTGGATACATAGTTGAGTTTTAGCACTGCTTATCATCCTTAGACAGATGGTCAGTCTGAGAGAACAATTCAAACCCTAGAAGATATGTTGAGATCTTGTTCTATGGATTTCAACGGTGGTTGGGATCAACACCTACCTTTAGTGGAATTTTCTTATAATAATATCTTTCACTCCAGTATTCAGATGGCTCCTTATGAAGCTCTCTATGGAAAGAAATGTAGGACTCCAACTTGCTGGGATGAAGTTGGGGAAACAAAGCTAATAGGACCTGATCTCATTGATGAAATGGCAGAAAAGGTCAGATCTATTCAACAACACATAAGAGCAGCTCAGAGTCGACAGAAAAGTTATGCTGACAACTGAAGAAACGACCTAGAGTTTGAAGTGGGTGATAAAGTGTTCTTACAAATATCTCCCTGGAAGAGGGTTATGAGATTAGGAAAGAAGGGGAAGTTGAGCCCTAGATATATCGGTCCTTTCGAAATACTGGATCGTGTTGGGAAGGTAGCTTACCGATTGGCGCTTCCACCGAATCTCTCTCAAGTTCACGATGTGTTCCATGTATCTCTCCTGAGAAAGTACATACCTGATCCTTCACATGTACTCAGCTCAGAAGTTGTACCGCTGGAACAAGATCTTTCTTATGAAGAACAACCGATAGAGATTCTGGTTCGTAGCGAAAAAGTCCTATGAAACAAGACCACTCGATTGGTGAATGTTTTATGGAGGAACCACCAATTAGAAGAAGCTACATGGGAGCTTGAGGATATGATGAGGGAGAGGTATCCTCATCTGTTTGTTACAAAGTGATGAATTTCGAGGGAGAAATTCATTTTAAGGGGGGTATAATGTAACACCCGAGACTTTTATGTTATATAAATCATCAAAGGAATCTTTTCTACACAATACTTGCTTGGATTTCTTGACACGAAATCGCAACCTTCCTCGATAGCTTGCGTCGTACGCAATACCGAGCTTCACTAAACAATGATATGCTATTAAAATATTATTAAAACTAGCCGTTATGAATAGTAATAACCACTTTTTGAAATTTTATATATTTTATTTTTCATAATGGACTTCATTTTTGGATTCGGAATATCGAAATTAACCTAGGGTGAAATTTTGGTATTTTTCTGAAAACTTTCAATTTTTGATGAATAGTGAAACCACTAAGTGGTAGTTAAAAAACTGAATTTTTCAAAAAACATAATTTTACCACTTCTGTGAGTGGAATTTCAGAAATCCGAGAGACACAGTTTATGTCAGTAAGTAAAATGTGGTTCAATGAGATGAAAATAATTTTTCGGTGAATAATAACTTTTTACTTTTTTTTACCACGGTTAAAAGTAAATAAGATAATTAAGGGTAAAGATGATATTATTATTACCCGAACACATGTCCTAATTCTATTGGACAAGTGTAATTCTTCGAAAAACAAACTTAGGAATAAAATATGACCATTTAGGCCCACTTGGATTAGATTAGGACATTTATTATTAATTTATTTAAAGAAGGGTTAAAATAGTTAAAATCAAAGTTTAATAAGTAAATAATTTTTAATATGGGGTTATACCTAAGATAAATTCGACTATAAATATTAATTAGAAATCTAAAAAGATTTCCTACATAATGGTATTTTATTTGTAATTTTTAGACATTAAATAATTTAATTTATTTATGACACAAAGATGATGCAGTAATTATCTTATTAATGAAATATTGACATAATTAATGTTATAAACACCAAAATAAATTTAATTTGAGACTTTTTATGAATTACACTAATTTTCTAGGTTAATATGACATGTTAGTATTTCTTTAATTAACTTTTTTCGAACTAGTCATTCTGTTATGATTTTTACAAAAATCAATTACTAAATAGTGTCAAAATTGACATAAAATAGTTTTTAAAACAAATATTATATTGGTAATTGTTATTTTATTCATAAAAATATAAGGTTCGGCCAAATGACTTAGATAAGGTTATATATATTAATAATAAACAACTTGGGGTTCATTTGGCTGCTTATAGTAAGTTTATTAACCTTATAGTATAAGAACACAAGAAGACAGGGTAAAAGTAAACTTATTTAACTTAATGTTAAATCTAAATGATAAGGTTAAAATAGGAACCTAAACTTTTCTAAATTATATTGGATTAGAGTATTTCGACCCATCCCCACTTTAGCTTCGAAATATATCAATTTGGAGCTATTTAAAACCGAACTTGACTTTATAATAAAATAATATTTTTAGTTTTCCCAAAGGTACCCCTCTCCTCCCTTATAAAAGGGCACCTCCTCCCCCTCTTCCTCACACCACTTTGAGCATTCACGCTCGGCCAAACCTTGCCCATTCCTCCTATCCACTTCCCTAGAGACATCCTAGAGGTCCTGGTCTTCTTCAAAGACCAATTTTAGTGCCCTAAAAGAAGGTCTCAAAGAAGCACTTCAAAGAAGATGTAATGTCCGTTTCCGATTCTTTCATCTTTATTTCTTCTTCCACTTCTTCTTATTTAGTTGTTTCATTATGAAGTAATAACATCAGTATCACTCATATACGGATATTTTTTTATAATTATGAAACAACCCTATTTCACCATCTATCCATCCTACGGAAAAAGAAATCACCGCGCGTGCGTACGTACGAAATACCATCTCCACGCCGTGGTGTAATCTATTTTCCACCACCACCTTACTTGGATGGGTATAATGGTGTAAATAATGACTATATATGACTATTATAAAGTAATACTGATTCTGAAATAGTATACATACACTCCAATACAATTCCACGATCATAGGAACGATATCATCACTCATGCGTACGTACGGAATACCGTCTCCACGATGTGATGCGACTCATTCTACATGATCTTCATTTCATAATGATTATATAAATGAATTGAATGAATGAATATGATATATATTACACTAATACCATTCTGGAAATGAGGTATCTATAACCTAAAGAGAAGAATAAGAATTTATTCGACAAGACACGCATAAGAACAAAAAGTTATAAACACCCGAATAACAAGTAGCAATGAAATATTACTACTAAGAAGCTAAGAAAATGACCATATATGATATCATAAACATATGTATGATTCTGGAATAAGTCAATAAAATTATTTAAATCATTATACAGGAGGTTCAGACACTTATGAATCAAAACAGACCTAAGGTAAGGGAAATATCACAATCTCATTTTTATCCAAGATTGTTTATACTTTAGTATTTACTGGGGTGAATTTTATCATCCAAATCCATGTTTCCTCAATATGTAATATTATTTCCATTCACCTACAATTTTTTAAATCCTATTTTACCCTTAGGTGAGTTTTTAGTGAAATATATGAAAGGAATCTTTTGTCGTTTTTTGTACGAGGTACTTTTTTGACTTTTTCGACAAAAGTATGAGAAGAATGTTTTTTTAACTTATACGACATGAATGGATTTTTAAAACATTATTTCCAAGAAGCTTCCTTTACAAGTTTTCAAGTTTATTTTAATCAAATTCTTTTAGTTTATAATTGTACGACATGTTAAGAAAGGAAAAGTTTTTTTGAAGTAGAAAGGCTATTTTCCTCAAGAATGGAGTTCAACTGTTTTATCAAAATTATTTTCCATCTAAGATCATAAAGGGTTATATTTCTATCCCTATTATTACATGGATTTGATTATGTTGTGATGGAAATATTTTTATGAATTCCTTTATCTTATATGAATTGTTTTATGATGTCATGTTTTTTAAGAATCCCATTTTTATTACATGGGTTATACTATGATGTATGGTTTATGATTTTGTGGCACACATAAGAATTGTATAATTATGAGATGGGTGGGACCTATATCACCCTCCAATGCATTGGGTAAAGATTTTATATCTCATGAGATAGACATGGATGGAACGGTAGGTTATACTGGTTCAGTGAAACAGGACTGAAATGAGGAGTAAACTCGGTTCAGAAAGGGACTTTGTCCACTAAGATAGTCTTGGCAATGAGTATTGACTAATAAGAAATGATTCTCTATGATTATGTGTGTATGACACAAAGTTTCATGTTTTAAGTTATGATTATTGTGATTACATTTCCTTGCCATGATTTTTCCCATGTTATGAAATTATGATCTCTTTTGCAGGATAAGATTTCCAAAAGTTATGTGTTTATGTATATGATGTGATTGATATTTCTTTTGTTTACCCATACTGAGAATTTGAGCCCACCCTTTTGTATTTTTTCTTTCCCCAGGTCAAGAAGAAGGTTATTAAGTAACATATGCCAAAAGGAACTATATATATGATGAAATAAATGGGAGACAGTGTAGACGCTTTATGAACCAGTTGTTTGTGTTTCCCAGTTTCTAAAGACACTATACCTATATGGTCCTTTCGTGGTTTTTTTATATGTTGTAATAAGTATGCTTCAATTTTGAAGTGTTAACAATGTATGTAAAGTATGGGTCTTTATACTACCACTGGGGGAAGGAAAATAATGCAGGAGATGCTTTGAGTATAAAAGATCATGGAGTTTTGAAAAATATGAGAGTTGAAAGGGATCCTATTTTCATGGATCTAGTAAAGATAGATATTGGAATAACCGTGGATGGAGAAACATTAATTCTTTTTCAATTGGTTTCCAACCGATCTTTACTAGAAAGGATAAAAAGTTATCAGGTTGATGATGAGGAGTTTCAAAAGAAGATTAAAGCTGTGAATGATGGGATATTGAGTGACTTCATATATAAAGATGGAATTTTGAAATTTGGGAAGAGACTTTGTGTTCCCGATATACCTGATCTAAAAAGGGAATTATTTTATGGTGCTCATAGCTAGAATTTCTCTATACAACATAGGAGAACCGAAATGTATATAGATTTTAAGGAACATTTCTGGTGGGAGAACATGAATAGTGAGATTGCTGATTTTGTGTCAATATGTATGGTTTTTCAACAAGTTAAAGATAGAAGGAAACATCCTGGAGGAGTCATGAAACCTATTCCCATACCTGAGTGGAAATGGGATTATATCACGATGGACTTTATCATGGGGCTACCAAATACTTCTAGAAGGAATGATACAATATGGGTCATTGTTGATCGTCTTACAATGTTATCACATTTTCATTCTATAAAAGAATATTTACCACATTAAATTATAGCAAGAATATATATTAATGAAGGTTTGAGACTTCATGGAGTACCATTATCGATTGTTTATGATCTTGATCCCCGTTTTACATCATGATTCTGGAAAAGTATTCAGAAAGACCTAGATACTGAACTTCATTTGAGCACTGCCTACCACCCCCAAAATGATGGACAATCAGAATGGACTATTCAAACCGTAAGAGACATGTTGACATCATGATCAAATGAATTTCAAGGTATGTGGGATCAATATTTACCTCTAGTAGAATTTTCCAATAACAATAGCTTATATTAAAGTACTCAGATGGAACCATATGAAGCGTTACATGGAAAGAGATTTCGTACACCAACCTCTTGAGATGATGTTGGTGATAGAAAACTCATAGGCCCAGAACATTTTGAGGAAATGATGAAAGAGGTGAAGGTAATCCTAACCTACATCAAAGTAGCTCAATGTATGTAGAAGAGATTTGTGGATAACCGAAGGAAGGATTTGGAATTTCAGGTAGGAGATCATGTTTTCTTAAAGGTATCTCCATGGAAGGGTGTTATACATTTTAGTATGAAGGGAAAATTAAGTCCCAGGTGCATCAGACCTTTCAAAATTCTAGGACGAATTGGGGTTGTATCTTACAATTTGGTAATGCCGTCAAGTCTCTCCAAAGTTCACGATGTATTCCACGTATCACTATTGAGGAAATACATGCCTGACCCAACTCATGTACTTGCCTATGAGAAATTAGAACTGGAACCTGATCTATCTTATTGCGAGGAGCCTGTTAAGATTTTTGATACAATAGAACAAGTTCTAAGAAACTGAACGACTCGTCTGGTAAAAGTTCTATGGAGAACCATAAGATGGAAGAGGCAACATGGGAACCCGATGAACTTATGATGAAGAACCACCCGATTCTTTTTACGCAGTAATACTCTAGAAATTTTGAGGATGAATTTTTTTGAAGTAGGGTAGAATGTAACACCCCATGCTTCCATGGTACACTTCTCTTTGAATAATAAAATAGTGTGTGTTGTATGCAACTTCGAGTTCTAACACACCATAACCAATAAAATTAGCATTTATTAATAGCAGTACCCACTTTTTAAAATTTTATAAATTTTATCTTTCAAAATGGACTTTATTTTTGAATTCATAATATTGAATTTATCTTAGGGTGAATTTTTGGTATTTTTTAAAAAACTTTCAATTTTTGATGAATAGTAAAAAACACTTACTTTTAGTTTACTACTGAATTTTTATTTAAATATTCATTTATTTTATTTAAATGTAGTTTATTTAAAAATAGATAAATAATACCTATATAAGTTCAATGTAATTAATTGGAGTAAATTTATAATACTTTTAGATATATAAAAATTTTATTGAACTTTTTATCGTATTTTACCCACCTCCTAGGAGCATTTGATAATTTACATAAAACATAATTTTACTGCTTCTGTGAGTTTAATTTCAAAAATCTGAGAGACACGGTTGATATTATTAAGTAAAATGTGGTTCAATAAGATGATTTTTTTTTGAGGAATAGTAACTTATTACTTTTATTTACCATGGTTAAAAGTAAATAGGGTAGTTAAGGGTAAAAATGATATTATTATTACCCTAACACATGTCCTAATTGTATTATATAAGTATAATTAGACCAAAAAAACCTTAGGAATAGAATATGAACCTCTTTGGTCCACTTGGATTAGATTAGGACATTTATTATTATTTTATTTAATGAAGAGTTAAAAGAGTTAAATTCAATGTTTAATTACTAAACCATTTTTAATATAAGTTTACACATAATATAAATTCGACTTAAATATTCATTATAAAGATAAAAGTTTTCCTACCGAATGGTATTTTATCTATAATTTTTAGACATTAAATAATTAAACTTATTTTTGACACAATGATGATGCAGTAATTACCATATTAATGAATGATTAAAATAATTGATATTATAAATATCCAAATAAATGTAATTTTTGGATTTTTATGAATTCCACTAATTTTATATGATAATATGTCATTTTATGGTTGGTTATATGAATTTTTTCGAAGTAATAATGTTGTTATAAATTTAGAAAATACAAAATACCAAATAGTGTCAAAATTGACATAAAAGAGTTTTTAAAACAAATATTATATTATTAATTGATATTCTATTCCTAAAAATATAAAGTTTTTCCAAAGGTCTTAAATAATATTATATATTTCATTAATGAATCACTTGAGGTTCTGTTGGAATTTTATAGTTAGTATATGGACCATATATTATAAAAATACAAAGAGACATGGTAAATGTAAAACTATTTAACTAAGAGTTAAATCTAAAAGACAATGTTAATATAGTGACCCAAACCTATCTAAAACATATTGGTTGAGTGGATTTTTACCAATAACCACCTTATCCTTTAAATAGTTTATTTTGGAGCCATTAGAAACCGAAATGAATTTATTGTAAAATAATATTTCTAGCATTTCCAAAGGTTCCACTCACCCCTCTTATAAAAGCGCACTCCCCCTTCTCACTAATAAACACCTTCAAAACCATTTGTATTAGCCAACCCATACCCAAACCACTCTTTCAAATGTACTAACTTCATCCTAGAAGCCTTCCTTTAGTCATAAATCCTTCATAAGGATCCCTTTTGATCAAATCAATTGGATGAACCTGAAGAAGAGGAAAATATTACATCACCTCTTTCAAATTCCTTTCTTCTTCCACATCATATTTCTTTGTTGTTTCCATTATAAAATAATAAATATTGTATCTTCTATATACTATGATGTTATTATAAATATGGTACAACCATATTCATTATTTTATCCATCTTTTGAATGAATTCTCACTATACGTGTGTGCGTACGGCTTACCGTCTTTACGTCGTGGTGTAATTGTAATTCAATACATTATTATTTGGATGGGTATAATAATTATGTTTAATTTATGTAAATAATAAATATAACATGATAATTATACTTTATGTATGATATAACATCCAATTATATATTATTTTAATATCAAAACAATGATATTTTTTCTCATGCGTACGTACGGATTACCATCTCCACGAACGCAGTGAGAGTCATTCCCCATTGTATCCATTCAAGACTAATTTCTTTTAGATGATTAAAAAATAATTTTTAAAGATATAATATAGTTATGAATATTAATAAGATACATCCTATCCATAATAAAAATTACTTTCATAACAAATCATATGAAGGAAAAGTAATCAGGTAACACTCGAAATGACGATAATAGTAAGATATTATTAACAATGAAATGTTAAAATATCATATATGATATCATATTAATGTATATGATTCTTTTATAATTGAATAAAAATTATTTCACCGTTATACAGGAGGTTAACCTACCATCATCCAAGGAAAAGTACAAGGTAAGGGTTAATTCTACGATCTCTTTATTATCCGAGGTTGTTTTTACATAAGTATCTTCTGGGACCTCTTTATCATCCACATCCATGTTTCATAAATTTATATTTCAAAAACAATTTTAATATTTACTAGAAAATGAGTTAAAGTCATTTATACCCTTATTTGAACATATATGTTTTGAAAAGAATCTTTCATTCATTTTCCAAACAAGATACTTTATGACCTTTTCGACAAAATTAAAGTACAAATGTTTTTTAGCTTATTCTGTTGGTGAGGTTATTCTCTGTCATTATAACATCATCAAATATTATCTTAAAATATTATAAGAATATTTTCAAAATAAATTTTTTCCTTTATAATTATGTAACATTAAATTATTTCAAAAAAATAAAGAGATATTTCTCTCAAATAGTTTTGATTTCATCTATATCAACATCCTTTGATAGATTTTATACATGTTTGAAGTCGATTCATTATGATAAAAATCTTCCATATTGTATTGAAGGTTTGGCAATATGTTTTTATGTGCATGTTTTATTTTTATACCATTCATGGTTTTTGGTTAATGTATTGACATTTCGTATGCTAGTTTTAAAACGAATGTTTATGTTATATTGAAACCTTTTCATATGAGAAATGTATTAGACCTAGTAAGTGTCAGGTGGAGCCTGCTATAGCTCCTCAATGAATTGGAATGTCTCATGAGACAACTAGATATGGAATTGGATGAGGCTTTTCTCAATTTGATATATTGTTTTCGCTGATGCCTTTATCATTTTTAAACATCTTGGCCAAGGACATGACAAAATGTTTCAGAATGTCTGGGATTATAAATTCCCTCATTATGAAACAAATATTGATGTTTCATGTGGTCATTCGACTAGTAGAATACCCATGATTATTTTTTATTATGGAATTGTTTACTCACCTCATATTCCTTCCATAATAGTATTCATGTTTATTATTGGTAAAGGCATGTGGTTTCAATTATTCACCATGATTAATATTTATGTTATCTTCCACTATATTTCTTACCCATACTAAACATTTGAGATCACCCCTTTTTTACGGTTCATTTTCCCAGGATATGAAGAAGTTAGTTATGAGTGAATTTCAGGAATAATCTAGGAGGATTGGATGTTTCTAATTTAAAAAATTCGTGTTGTATTTTTTTCATGTTTTAAAGTTGAGCATATGTATGAATATTTTTTTACAATAATACTAAACTGATCTGTCTTTCGATACATAATTTCATTGTGATCATGACAATGTTATGTAATAATAAACTAACTCTAGGTAACTAGGTTTGGGGCATTACTAGCGTATTTTAACTATTGATGAGGTTTTATGGAAAACCTCATGAAATTTTGTGCCTTTTCCATTGTAAACCTAATTTTTTCCTAATCCTTATTGACATGGGCTTAGCAGGTATAACATGAATTTTTCTTAGGCCACCCTTTTCTGGTTTTTGTCCTAATAATCATTATGTCTTTTTTGATAGATGAAACTATTTTTAACCACACATAGTATATGTTTGATGAACTAATACTCGACTGTTATCTAGAGGTTCCCTTTGTAGGTTTTCACATTGGTGAGTAGTGTATCTTTTTGACTGGTAGTTCACAATCCTACCAATCAATATTATTACTGATGTTTTAGGTCGAACATATTTGACCAAACATGATGGGGAAGGGGCCCTAATTCGGGATTAATAATCCAGTAATTCCAAAATAACATTCATACATGAAAGTGGGATTTTTCTTCACCCTTAATTTGTGAGTTTTGGACATGCATGGGGATCGAGATCCATTTTAGGAATACGGAGGTCGGAGAGGACTCTCTTGAGGATGATATTGCCCATTATTGATGGTTGTTTTGTTGGAAACATATGCAGAGCCACTGAGGCAAGATGTGAATAGTCAAACAAGGGTGTCCGCGGGACACTGGCCTTCCATCTCTGATGTCTTGGGTGGATTTACAACACTTTGAATTTATTTTGATGTTGGGATCCATAGTGGGTGTCATGTATGAGTGATGATGTCTTAAATTATTTGGGACATTCATACAGGCTATGTACAAGCAACTACTCCCACATTATTATTTATTGTGCAAGGAAGAGCTAGTGAAGGGCCAGTTCAATTAGAAATCATTTTCTTGTATGGGAATTTGAATAGGGTTGGATAATTAATTTTTTTCCATAAGGGTTTTCCACATATGGGGGTCAGACAGGACAAGAATATCATACGACCATACGAAAATTAGAAAGGAATCTCCAGATGTCTATTTTGCCTTAGATAGATGGTCTTTTTTCAGTCATCATATGCAGAGCCACTGGGGCATGATGTGCATAGTCAAACAAAGGTGTCTGGAGGACACTAGAATTCCATTTCTGATGGCTATAATGGTTTTTAGATATTGGGAAATTTCTTAACATGATATACGACCTTTGGTAGGGGGTTCACCAGAGCATGAAAAATGACATTTTTTAGCCGAACATCTCTGGGGAACCTGGAAATAAGTGATGGAATTTTTCCATCTTATTTTCGATTCATCTTCACGCATATCGATAGAAGATATTTATTTTACATAATCCTCAAAAGGGACTATAGGTTAATTTATCCATTGTGTTTAGATGTCTCCAGGACATGGGTAGGAAGAAGAATGTAATACATCACTTAGAGGGCCCTCAAATCAGGAGGGTAGTCATGAGGATTGGAATTCATTGGGCATAGTGAGATATGAGAGGACTCTCCTAAGGATGGATTTTCCTTTAAATGATGGTTATATTGTAGGAATCATATTCAGATCCACTAGGGCATGATGTGGATAGTCAAACAAATGTGACCACAGGACACTGGTCTTCAATCTCTAATGACCATGGAAGATTATGGGGATTCAATATTGCTCAGATCACAGCTTCTAAGGTATAGAAGGAGTGTATCTAGATACCTTAGAGACATTAGGCCTATGATTCATTCATAGAACTAGGTATCTGTTAATTAGATCTGAATCATACACAGGATGAGGTGTTTTTCCCATCATTTAGGTACCCAGTCATTTCACGTCGTACATCCATGATGTGGGGATCTATATGAGGAAGTGAACCATGAAATGTATTTTTAGAGTCATGCTGCTAGGACCATGTCCATGGAATAATTTTGCATTATGTTGTGGTGGACCTCTCATTGAAATACTTAAGCACACGTGATCCATGATTGATGTGAGAAACAAGGGATTATGAGGATTCCTAATCACCAATTTAGAGTAAAAAAATAAAAAATAGGTAGAATAATAGTCTTAAACCAATACTATGTAATTTAACATCATACAACAAGGATGATTCTGGCCTTGTTGTTTAACGTCATGTGGAGAAGACATGATGTTGTGCAGTTTAGAGTCATACAACGAGGACGTTATGCTGTCACAAAGATCATTAATCGCTTTGAATTAATCTTGACTGGGATGTTATGGTATTATGTAGTCTTGAGTGATGATAGAAGGTGTAAACCACAATCTTAGGGGGATCTCGGATTAAGAAGAATTAAATGGGGATTGGAAGCCATTTTACATACTGTGGTAGGAGAGGACTCTTTGGGGGGAGAATTTTCATTTGTTCAATGAACATTTTATAAGTGACATGTGAGGAGCCACTAGGTCCTGATGTGTATAGTCCAACAAAGGTGTCTCCCAGACGCTGGCCTTCTATCTCAGATGGACATGAATGTTAATGCGGATCCATGTTTTCATAGAGTATGTAGTTTGAAAAATTGTAAATAAGTGTCTAGGAATGTAAGAAATACCTGAACCATGATTATCCATGAACACTAGAGAATCCACATAGACATGACTCATATGTATAGGGGGAGCATGATTTTTTGACTTCTTATGAGTGGGGGGTGTGCGTGATATCGTAACATTGAGAATTAGGCTGTATGTGACTATTGAAGAATCTCTCAGTTTATTTTCATGCGATAAGGACCTTTCATGGACTCCTTATATTAGTCTGACATAAACATGGAGGAAGGGAATTTTTTATAAATAGTTGATAGACAGGGATGCCAGATCTGGGTGTCACTACATAGCTTGCAAGAGTAGGAATCAAGTAGTATGTAGTTCTAAATTTTCCTTGTACTGATCACTCTCAGACATAGGAGTAGGGGAATTTTTGGTTTCACCCATAATAGATGTCGGGTATACCATATTAATTTATAGTTTGTTTATATATGGGAATCCTTACCATTGATCCTATTCTCACAGGAGTTATACACAATGTGAGAAACAATGAGTGACAAAAGATTCCCTCATAAATATAGGGAGATATAGAACATGATTGAGCCATTTTTTTATGATGGGGGATGGGAAAATATCATGGATCGAGGTGTTTCTATATTTCCGAATAATGAAATGGAATCAAGATGTACATAGTTCTCTGAGAGATCGTGTAGTTTATTTTCATGTGATTGGGGATATTATGCTAAATGGTTTTATGTCTTGTAGCTTGGATGCTACGTTGTGCTGTTTAGAGTCAAGCAGAAAAGACACTAGAATCCTAGTTTAATTTCATGATGTAGGGACTAATACTATATAGATTAATGTCATGTGGTTTGGATGATGAATCATAGTTTACGGTTTTAGAGTTTGGACTATTAGTTGGGCATTACTAGGACATGTAGTACTTCTTAAAAACCCATGCATTTGTGGGAGCTGTGATGATGTGTCTATCCATTGATATTAATACATATGCTCCATTGGAATAGAACTTATGGTTGAGATATGTTTCCTCACACTTTGGTTCTAACTTTGGGGGCTTCTTCCTGAGAATCATCGAGGTTCTAGGGACCAACACCATCTCTCATTCGAGGAAATATTGAAGGAAATCTTTTTTGTTGAAGGCTCATGTGATATGTTTTTAGTAGACTTTCAAATGGTGCCAAGTGTACATCGTTTTTCTCATATAGCTACCCCAACTCATCAAACTATCTCTGGGATATCTCATCTAGGGATAGTATATCGCAAATATAAGCACGAAGTAATGGAACTTGAATTTCTATAGGCAAAACTACCTCTTCACCATATACCAGCGAGTACGGGGTTTCCTAGGAGGCATTGTGGGACATGGTCTGGTAAGACCATAAAGCATGAAGGAGCTTGTCTGACCATGAGTTCTTATCTGTATCTACCATAGTATGGAGTGTGTTGGACAAAGTCTTGTTAAAATATTTTATCTTACCATTGTCTACTTCATGGTAGGAGGATGAATAGATGATTTTGATTCCATACTCATAGTATAACTTCTCCAACATAGTAGTCCAGATGTTGGTGTCATTGTCTGTCAGTATTGTATGAGGGACATCAAATCTGGTAATGATGTTAGCCTTCACACATCTAACGATGCATTTTACCCCAAATTCATTAAGGGGTATGGCTTCGGACCATTTGGAAAATAAGTGGGTTTTGGGGGGAAATGAACTTGAATTTTTTGGTTGTAGCGGGGGGATATGATCCCATAACATCCATCCCCAAAGTAGCAAATCCCCAAGAATACATACTTGAATAATGTATCTTTGGGGGTCAGTGAATAAATTTTCCATGAACTTGGAAGGAATGGAACTTCGAAGAAAATATGGAAAAGACCGATATCATAGTGGGATAATAGTATCCATGCCTTCAGATTTGATGGGAGATCTTGGTTTCGGATTGTTGTGCACCATAATCTATGACATGCGCTTCATTCATGACGATATCCATCTCTTCTCCATCAATTCACCAGAGAAGGACTCTATCAAGGCCTCAATTATAGTGATACATTTCATAGTTTACCCTATTGTATAAAAAAAACGTGACTGCCTATCTTTGGACCTATCCATTCTAGCCCTATCTGGTGGGTGTTCCCCCTTCTAAAGGTAATTTTCAATGGGATTCGTCCAATAGGTGGTGTGACTATAATGCTCAAAAATGATGGTATCCTCATCGATCTCCTTCGTACTACTTTGAATAAATGGAAATACCATCTGATGGTGGAAAATTATAATAACCATTTCATCGTGGTCTAGATCAACCAGGGTTGTGGCTTCTTTTTCCAATGCATCAGCTTGATCATTTAGTGACTGGGGGATATAGGTCAGTGTTGGTTCTGATAGAAATTCTTTCACTAGTTCTCTTACATAGTTCATTAAGGGGGAATATAACTCTTTCTTAATAGCACAGTCACTATTTACCAACTTGATAACTATATCTGAATCCCCATTTATCTTTAGGTGTTTGGATCGTGCATCAAATATCAACTCTAGGATAACAATAAGGTCCTGGTATTCAACTCCATTATTTTTGTATCCTTATGAAAGAAGGAAGGAGTAAGGGAAGATAATCTTTTCAAGCGAAACAAGTATAACTCCCAACCCCATTTTGTTGAGCTGGGGGTCCTCCATCCATTTCCCTATTAGTCTTCTGGAAGCACCATCGAAGAACATTTCCCATACTTCGGGGTCCTCTTAGATGAATAACACTTCATCATCTGGATGTTCAGCATCCAACGGGGTTGTTTCTTCTAAGGGGTTCTCTTCCAAGAAATCTACTAAATCATGGCCTTTTATGGCCCTCTTGGAAACATATCATATGTCAAACTATTTCTAGATGGCCTACCATTGTCATAGGGATCATGTTATCATGGGATAGTGGAGAATATATTTGAGAAGGTTTCAACGAATGTCTAGGTGGCCATCATGGTGCTGCAGGTAATTCCTGAGTTTCTAAACTATAAAGATTGGGGTCATGAAGTTCTTTTCGATTTTTGAATATCTAGCCTCAAAATCAATAATTATTTGAATGAGATAATAGAGGTTGTTCTCACTGCTGACATCATTATTCTATGCGTGGAAGGCTCCTAATGACTGTTCCAAGGTTGTTACGTACAAAATGATGGGTCTACCCTCAATTGGTGGCATCATCACTGGTGGGATTAAGAGATATCTCTTGAGACTGTCGAATGATTCTAGAGAATCATTATCCCACTCATACATGATCTCTTTCTTAATTAACCTCGTTAAAGGTAAAAATTTACCTACTAGGTTGGTTATGAAGCATTATATTTAAGCCAGGCTCCCCAAGAGACCTCTCAACTCGGTGAGGTTGTGGGGTTGGGACAAGCCAATAATTGTTTTTTATTCCCTGGGATGACTTTTATATTGCTATGGCATACGAAAATGCTAAGAAATTTCCAATAGGTAACGAGGGAGGCACAATTTAGGGGATTCATCTTTAAACTATGTTATTGATGTTTGTTAAAGACAATTTCGATATCAGTCAGGTTTTTTGAGCACTATCATGATTTTAACAATAGATCATCGATGTAGCACTTGATATATTTTCCCAAGAAGGGCATTAATATGTGGTTCATTGAACACTGAAATGTATCACCTATATTTTTTAAACCAAAGAGTGTCACCTTATAATAGAACACTCCTTAAGGGTCCATGAAAGTAGTATTTTCATAATATCCTTAGGCCATTTGGATCTGGTTGTATCCAGAATATCCATCCATGAATGAGAGGCCTCAAATTTGGTGGTTTCATTGATCAAAAATTCTATGAATGGGACTAGAAAATTATATTTCAAGCAGTGCCGATTAAGGTCCTTGAAGTCGATGAAGATCCTAATATATCCATTCTTCTTTTTGACAAGGACTTTGTTTTTCAACCATACCAAGAATTCGAATTCCCATATCCAGTTGGATTTGATCAGCTTGTCAAATTCATCCTCTCTTTGGGAATCACGTGTTAGGTGGGTAAGTCTGGCTGCCTACTTATAGCCTTGGTGATCTTTTTGAATACCCAGATGATGAGTAGCTACCTCAGGATCAAGGCCTAAAATTTTTGAGTAATTCAAGGAAAAACAACTTAATTATTTTTCATTAAGGAGGTATATATACCCCACTCCTCGACCGGCATTACCACACTGATCAGAGTGGTGTGCGGGTCATCTTAGGTTCTGAGGTTGATCTCATGTTTATTGATTGTGGTGGAGACATCTTCTTCGAATGCGGAAGGGGAATCCTTGAGGCTTTCTTATTATTCTTCTTTGTCATCCTCTTCATCATCTTCAACCTCTTTTTATGGAGAGAGGATTCTCGAGATGAATTTTCCAATTTTGGGAGATAAATTGTATTTTTCTTTAGTGAGTAAGGCAGGGAAAGTTTGGGGTCCCGAGCATGGGTCAGCAGGATCATTGTTGGGGATTTTCCAAACATCAGGTGAGTCATCCCGTTCTTCTGTGTCTTTGGACAAGACATCCATAAAGTAAATCTTGTAGACAATTGGGTCTTTACCCAGGCCTAAACTGATGCATTATACTTGGTTGATGGGTAATACACACTCTTCCCTAAGATGTCATAGGGGCTCAGAGGTGACCATTTCAAATCAATTTGGGGTAGTGATCTAGTCAATGCAATCTTCCAAAGACTGTTACTTTTTCAGTTCATAGATCCATTCATATATTTAATGCAACTCAGAGAATTCGAATGAGGATTTATTAGCATGCAACGTCCCTTTTTCCCTTTAGCAAAACATTTGATGCACTGATTGTATGATGACAGAATTGCAGCCTGCTGATGCAGCCATGGCCTCACTAACAGGATGTTCAAGGCCATATTTCACATCACTACCATGAACTTGGAATCCAACATGAGGTCTCCAAGACATTTCTATGCATGATTTTTCCCAATTACTTCTATTTTATATTTTTCATATCCCTTTAAGAGTTGTGATGAAGGGTTCCAAACTATCCTCATCATATCGTAGCTGATGAAGTGTTCATAGTAGAAGGTTGACTCTAGAGCTGTTGTCGATGTGAATCCTTTTTACATCAATGCCATTTCTCTTGTTAGACATATACGTGGGTTTGATGTGCCCTTGCATGATAAAATATTCAACCATATTTGTGATAGAGATGAAAGTGTGTCATTCTTTTGGATTTGTCTCTGTACGATAGACTTCAGCCTCAACTACTTCAGACTCAAATTCCTAGGGACTTGGTAAGACATCAATGAGTGAATCCCTAAGCTCTGCAGACAGACTTAAGGCATCCACAATAAATTTATTGGTTGGTAATGAATCCATCTACATTAGAATATCTAATTTTTTCTCTAAAGGATGGAACGTTTCAGCTCAGGTTTTCTCTTTTAAAGAAACTTTAGAGGCCTGAGATTGGTACATATATGGTCCAACCTCTATGACCAGAGTTGGAGGAACTACAATCCTGTATGGGTTTAGCCGGATTGTTTTTCCCATACGCCTTAGGAGATTTGATATTTGTTCTTCCTATGATGTATAATCCAATATAACTGGGCCTGAATTTCTTCCAGTGGGCAGAGGAACATTTTGGTTCTCTTTTTTCTGCTAGAGGTTCTTTTAGCGAGTTTCCATGATGTTAATGTTTTAAGTTAAGGCATGTCCAGGAGTCTAAATCCGACCACAATCATTCCTTTCATGAAACACTTGGCCTATATGGACTCTTCCTTAGGCTCTCTGGTTGGGCATGTAGAATTCACGTTCATGGCCATAGTATCCAACAAAGAAGGGGTCCATCATTTGAATTAAATTAATTGAGCTGAAGATCAGTTCTTGATCCGAAAATGCATTTTCCTGACTGCCTCCTCCTGATGGTGTCATTTGGTGAGGCAGTTCCCATTGTACCATTTGGTGGGGCGATGCTCGGTGCACCTAGTATGCTAGCATGAAGTCCAAACTATCTAACTGACTTCGAATTCAGTGTGAGGTTATCTTCTTGTTCATTCTTTCTTCCCTTCGAGACTTTATAAGACTGTGGGGGAGAAAATGATGGCTATGTTGCCTTTGGAGCTTTTGGGGGCATGAATCGTTGTTTCAACTATGTCTGATGGATTCCATGAACTCAGTTGACTGTTTTCTGGGTCATCCAACTATCAAATTTTTCTCCTTTTTACGAGTGACTGACTTCCATTCCTCTTCATCTCTTGGGTCTGAGGAGGAAATATACACCACTTTATTTGGTGGAAAACCTAACTTTATGGACACAGAATCCACCATATATTATAGGAGATCCTTGAATATGAAGCACTCATGGATTGTGTGTCTCAATATTTAGAGATAAGGACTATAATTTGGATGGCTATTGAGACCCACTTCACCAGCTTGCTTCGGATCAGGTATCTGGGGCCCATTATAATTCATGGAGGCTATGAAGTAGTCATGGACCAGGTCATCTCAGAATGATTAGAATTTATTTCATTGCTCCTCGAACTGATTTATTTTAGCATCTCTTCACTCATCATGCTGAGGTGGGGGAGGATGTTGGCATCTAGGGGGTCCAACATGATTTGGTGGAGGCCTCACAGCTAGAGCTGGTGTTGGGGGTGGAATAAGTGTGATAGATGTCACTTCATCTTTTCCTACTCTTTTTCCTAGTGCTGATGTGGACTCTTAGTACATGAGATTAGTCTACTTTCAGGAGTCATCCTTTAGTCAATGGTAGAGAAATATCATAACCCACTTGTGTACTTCACCATGATGAGTGGAGTTCGTAATTCATCATGAATATTATCAATCCACATAGGGATAATTTAATCTTGTTAGAGTGGTCGGTTTAGGGAATAATTCAAGACATTCCATCTGGAAATGATGTCTGAAACCCTTTCATTCTCCCACTACATGTTGTTTAAGAGATCACTGACCATTTTATTATGAAATGTTGAACTGAACTGGAAGAGAAACTTTCTTCAGAGCTCTTCCTAGCTTGTGAGTAAGATTTCTGGAGAACTAGTATACCATACGATAACAAAACCATGAAGGGTTCACATGAAGCATCTATGTTTTACTACTTCCTGCTACTCTGGAGTGCCCGTCATGGGGTTACAGTATGAGGCGTAGTGCATAAGATTCTATTTCAGGTCTCCTGATCCATTGAAAACTGGGAATACATGGTTTCAGATGTTATGCAGTGGCATGACATTTCTCACCCACGTAGGGTAAGGTTTTTTCTCAAGTCGTATCAGAGCGTGCCTCCCTTACATGGATTCCAATAGAGCTGTTTGTTTCTCGATGGTATTCCTGATCCCAAGATGTATATCCTTCCAAGCATGATCCTGGGCTAGTGTGACAATAACCAATGATGGGCGTGAAGATGATGCTGGAATTTGGGGTGGGTACCCAGCCAGGGGCATCTTTTCATTGTTTACCTAACTATACTATTTCATCTATCATAGATGTGGGAAGTCTTGATATCCTTTTAGGGCCAAATTTGAGTAGTTTGATTGTTCTAGTTCCAGGTAAGATGGGCCTACAATCATAGATTAATTCAGCAGGATGAGTTCTTGTGGAAATGTAACTTCTTCTAGGAATACCTGTTGGCGTTCCATAGGGGGAACACATCGGGCATGATAACTCCCTCAACACAGCTCACCATTAATTTTCCTGAGCTCTTTCATTTATTCCTCCTACTTGAAAAATATTTTCTCGAGAGTGAGAGAAACATTTTCAACGGGAGGAGGAGGTGTTTCATATATGACATGGGGTTTTTACTTCTCCATGATGGGGTTTCTCAGGGAATGTAATGCCGAATTAACTAAAGAGAACCTAAATTTAGAACCGCTATCTGATTTTGATTATGCAGCCCATTAGGATTGGTGGGGGATTACATTAGGAGAGAACCATCTTCTATTGAAACCTCTCCCTTTTTTTCATTTCCTGTGAGATATGTGGGGTTGACATTTATCGTGTTCACTGATGCATACCGCATTGGGGGTGTTTTACCTGATTCTGAATGGTTTGAAGTCTTTCTACCTCCATTGTTGGACTTTATCTTTCCATTTTGTATATTATTTAGGTTTCTAGGAAAATATTGACCTCAAGGAATCCCTGATCTGACCTCATAATGTGCCTTCATCTCAGAGTGTGTAAACTATGAAACAGGGTGGAATGAGTGACTTCTATTCTCATTATTCTTACCAGATTGAAGAATACATACATCCACTTTTTGGGAACTTGTAGAAAACATTACCCCAGCCTTATGTTCTGTGGTTGTTCCCATCATTCTATGGATGCACTACATCTTGGATTTGTTAGTCATATGAGAGAATATTTTGTTAAAAATGCACCTAGACCTGTGCGCTGGGGATGCTCCCATACTGTGGTGGTATCTTCCACCATCACAACCCTTTTAATTTCACTCACTACTGCACAGGTGTGAGACGAGTATTTCATTAGACCTGTAAAGGATTTATGGGATTTCTAAGACAAGAGAACTACATTCTGGTTGACATCCTATAGGTGGGTAGCTTATTGGATGTTCTCAGTTGTCTGGATCAGAAGAATTTTGATGGATTGATCTCTTTAGTCCTGATTCGTTGAAAACATACTTTTTACTGGTTTTTTTGAGTATTCCATATTTCATGAGTAAGCATTTCATTTGACTTCTAATTTTGGGTAATGATGTTGTAAGATGTCATTTTCAATGAGGTTTGATGAACGAGATACTGGGTGAGGTGTAGAGCTCCATGTTCTCCCCATCCACGAATATAAACGTGAGTCAGGGCGTCACCAATGGGGCAACAAAACTTGTGCAGTGTATAGAGGAAATCCAGTTCAGGATTTTTCTTTTTCCTTTCTGATCATGGCTACTCTACGGGCGGTAGGGCTTCCAGTTCTATTAGTCGGTGAAGCTACCCTAACAAGTTGACATGGTCTGCATGCCCGTCATAGGGTAAGAACTTTTCTTTTAGCTAGAAAATAGTTTTCCATATATTGAGGTGAATTTCATGCATACATTCCCAGGATAACTCCCCTAGTGTGTCAACTTGGGAAGTGGTCGTAATCCAATACATCACTGGTATATTATCCCTAGATAATTGTCTTCTCATGATCCAAATATCCTATTATTGTTCTTCTAGGGACTCCTCTACTTGATATTCCCATCTTGACTACTTATTATTAATATTTTTCCTAGAAGCTGGGCTAGTGGGAGCCTCATTGATAAGTGAACCATGTAGGGGTGGCTCAGAAAATGAGTGTGCCCTGAACAATCCTCCGGTTGAAAAAGGATATTTCTCATCATAGATGGAGTGCCTTATATGCCTGACTCCATATTTCTGAGAGCCTCATCATTGGTGGGCTTTCACACATTTGTTCCGGAAAGGGTAGGTCCTTCATTCTAGTATAAATTTTGATTATAGGGAGGAACTCTGCAATAAGTGCTGCAATGGGGAGAGCTACCATTGTAACTTGATGCTTGACCGCGATAAATGTCTTTATGATGTATACAATGGGGAGGTCTTTTATGAGATGCTACATTGAGGGGAGGAACTTCTTGCATCTTGATGTTACTAAGGTGAGGACCTTCTCAGTGATAGCTATAATGGTGGGGACTTTTATCGCATCTTGATACTTGGATATAGGGAGAATTTATGCAGTGTACATCCTGTGTAGGGCCTTTAGGATATACTGCAATAAGTTGAAGAAATTATCATTTTTTTATTTTACTAGGGAGATGTCCTTCAAAAATACTGCCATTGCTAGGAGGGACTTCGAAATTACTGTCATCATGGCAAGGACTACCATCATGAATTGATGTTCGACTATATAGAGAAGTGTACATGTAGTGTATACCCTAGGGGGACCATCAGGGTGGAAGACAATAAAGGGAGAACCTTCTTTCTCTCTAATCTTTAGGCCAGGGGGAGGGATACCATTACACGCATAAAGAGTTAGGATCTCATGATCAATCATTCCTAGACCACAGAGTTAGTCCACGTGGGTGCTCTAGGGAGGACCTTTAGAGATGTTCGTAGAAACATTGTGGGGAGGTCCTTCTCAACTACTACTACCACTTCCATAATTTTGTAATGGTCTAATAGGGTCTTGAGAATTTATTGATATATGTTCTAGGGAATCAATAACTCCAGCTTCGAGCAGAGCGAGATCATGTATGTGCTCTTCATTTTTAAGTTTGCATTGGCACATTTCATTTTTGGGTTCTCTCTTGCAGGTAACTGGGGCCGCCTACTATTGGTATCATCCTTTATATAAGAGTCCCTATCTTTTTGTGTCCCATGATACCACTGGGAAACACCGAAATACATCTTGAGTTTTGGAAGGGATATATGTCTTCCCTGGAGTAGTCACCACATAGGACCGTCAACCCTCAATTGAAATAGGTATTCGTTCCCGATCTGGTTGTCCATGTATTGCGGGATATTACATTCAATCTTCCTGGACTAGAGAAAAGATGCATAACTACTCTGGGGTGACTGAAACATTTTGTGTATATGTCATCCCATTAGATGAAACTGTTTTGTGGGCTTGGTTTCTCTGCTTTGTCGCTGAAGCAATGATATCTTGGCATGTTTGGAGGATATGGTCTTGAATCGATGTTTGACCTTCCATCATTTCCAAGAAGTGATGAGATAAATATTTGTATTAAACAAATATTAAGGACCATTTCTATTTCGAAGCATGATTTTATTCCTACTCCGGTCCTCCATAGGTTTCTAGTTGATACTGGCAGTTCTCCTGTGTCGGGACAGAGGAATGAGTCTCCCGCTGGTTTTCTTCTCTTGTTTCCACCGTATTTGGATGGTGGAATTCATATTCATGAGAGGTGATTTTCCTCTACTCTATTTCCATTTTATTCATCTCATGGAATTTTTATGCATCCGTAGGAATTTTACGCTGTTAATATTTTCTTGTCACCCTATTTGGATGGATGGTTTGGTATTCATCAGCCGGAATTTGTGCAGGCATATAGCTAGATGATTTCCTATTTGGATAATGGTCTAGGTATGCATCATCATGTATTTGTGCCTACATATAGCTGGATCACGCCCTATTTGGATGGCAGGCTTGATATACATCAATAGATACCATCATTTGCATATAGTTTGCTGCTCTATCTGCACGGTGGAACCAACGAGCACTGGTAGGAACATTACCATGCTTGTATTATTCGACCATATTTCTATGGTGGGATTGAGTGGAGGGGAAAGAGTTTTATGTTTTTTCATTGAATGATTCCATGTTGGTATGACATAGTCTCTCCTCAGGAACTAGGGTGATGAAGCATTCTTGATTATATATTTTCTACCCTTGGATGGCAGCCCGAGGGGCCCGGGTCTTCTGGATATTAGCAGGTTCCCTCGGCATAAAGTCCACATCAACATGAGGAGACTTGATCACCTGGTGTCGGCGGTGACACATGCTAGTAGGGGAATGTGAGTAGGAATCCGATGTAGTTGAGATGAAGTTTTCAGAATTGATTACATCTTCCTCCCAATGAAAAGGGAGGTACTTTTTTTCACGTTCTGGGTACAGGCTCTTGAAATGGTTTGAGAAGTCCACAAGGGCTGCCTTTTTCTGGGGTGACAGCCACGGATGAGGAGGTGACTTGAAATCTTTCACATACAAGAGGTTTTTTCTTGTGGCTTCCACCTTGGGGAGAGTACCATTTCATAGGTACTCTTTGATCAGTGTGTTGGAAACCCAGCATTGAAGACTATGGGTAGGAGTGGGGGTCCTTCTATTTTCCAGGGCCCCAGATGCCTATGGGATCGATGAGGCACATGTCTACATTGGTCTTCAGGATTTCATTTAGGTCAAAGGTTTCTCTAGGGGAACCTGAAATATTTATATATATGACATATACATAGCACAAAATACAATGAAAGTAGAATTTTCTTAAACTTATGCATATTTTTATGATTCAACTTGGCCTCCTTCCCCACCTCTTCTAATTTTTTTGTTTTTGAGGAAAAGGAGATTAAATGGGGTAAAACCATCAACTTGGTTAAAGATTCATGTCGGGTTCACCATTTTTGTTTCAAATCGAGGTGAGTGTTTGGGGGGAAGAAAAAATGGTTCGATGGGTGACAAGTATTTGTCAGTTACTATATAAACTTGCACGTTGCCATCATTATTTCAACATGATTGGAATCATCATCTTTTCAAGGAGGATTGGATTGAACCTGTGGGGGCTGGGTAGTTTATCCCTTTTGTATATTGAAGGAGGTGCCACAGTCAAATGGTCCTAGCAGGTGAATGCATGGGGTCAAGTATTTGAGAAATTGGTCCTCTTAAGATATAACTTCCCTGGATGGTCTCCAACGGGTTTATTTATAGATATAGAAACACCCAATGAGCCTTGTATTCAGGATTCATGGAATTTATTTCCAAATACAGGTGATTGTTGGATGAATATTTGTACAATGACACTTAAGGACTCCATTGGTTGATAGGATGGAATGTCGGGCTCACCGCACTCTTTGGGGGGATTATTCTATATTCCAAGAATCTCTTATAGATTTAAGTCATGTCCATATGTTCATGAATCCATGGTTCATTCCCAAAATCATATTGACAAGCTACCCCTATTTCACAGGATCATCATAGGTATGCATCGATTTGATGTTACAGAGGCAATGCTAACTTAAGCCATGTAATAAGGCGCTCTGGAGTTTATTTTCATCCAGAGGAGATGAAGTTTGACTTAATATTGGGATCATAACCATAATATGGGATTCTTATGTATCCTCCAGAGAGGAATCAGAGCCCACATAGTTCCAGAAACTCTGTGCTTAAGCTTGAGAGATGCCCATTTGAGGGGATGTTATTAGGAAACCCCTTTTAGAAGGGCACCCTTTTTGATCTTAGGCCTTCAACCAAGAATCCTACATATCCTGGTTTGATTATGAATTAGATTTCTCATAGTTCAAAATGGTTTGGATGTGGTAATTTTCACAAAGCACAATGCCCATGTGATTCATGCTCAGTGTGAGAAACAAGAGGATGTGAGAGATCCAACTAACCATACACTTCCTCTCCCATTGATGGGATAGAAAGGGCCAATGGTGGAAGAGGCTGGGGTGACAATGTGTGAGGGAACAAAGTGATGAAACCTTTAATGTATGGTGACATTAGATGTCATGCAGCTCAACCCTTGAATGATTGGGGAATTACCTCAGTAGGGGTACCCCAAAACACATTCTCATTAAGGGGTGGAATGTCAACTCTCATAAATACGAGGAGTGAACATGAATTCATCAACTGATAACAATTACTCATTTAATGAAAAATCATCTGATCACCCTTAATCCCTAGAATAGGGAGGATCACATCAGCGTCACAAGGTTTCACTCCAATTTACCATGGGAATGTAGACAGACACACATCCCTGGTGGCCAAACCATTATGGGGAGAGCCTTTGTGACTCCTCTAACCATGGGTATGTATACTCAAAGGGATGTGCTGATGAGCCCAATGATATGATCATACGGGTTCAGGGGATTTGGAGGAGGCTTTGGTCTGATGTCGTGGACTATTTTGAAGAGGAGAAATGGAGGATATAGTATTAATGGAGGGGAAAGATTTTTCATAGAGGAAAGAATACCCAAAGATGCCCCATTCCATGTACTGTTTTCTTATGCGGGTTGGGTGTAGCTCCACATACTATATTGGTATGCGCGTAGTGGGGTCGTCTGCGTACTAAATCAGTACGCGAGCATGGTCATGGACCACCACATGCCATATTGGTACGAGGTCTATAATTTAGTCCATCATGACACTTTGGGTTCCATCTGCATAATGATGCAATGCAAAGCAGCGAGTTAAATCCTCGTAGTGATACACTATGCAGAAGACCATATAAAAGGAGGGTTTTGGAGACTATCATTCTCAGGGAGTGCATCTTCAAGGAATATATAGTTTAAAATTTCACAAATTAGGTTCATGTTTATCCCATTTTTTATTAGGTTCCTTCATTGAATGGTTCACATAAGGATATACATGTTGAAACATGGATTGCAATTAGGGCTACACCGATGATTCGAGATTGAAGCCAGAATCCTTTCTGAATTATTTCTTCCAACCTCTAGAGTATCCTCCATTCTTTTTTAATCCATCCTGCTCAATTACATCTATACTCCTTTTATAGAGCATTGGGGAAATCGTATCTATGGTAATAGGACACCATTTTTGGAAGCCCATGAAGACACATCTTAACACATGGAAGACTCAGTCAACTAGGGTATACAGAGGTGGTGCTTTATGAGTCACTATTCATAGAACCTTGACTATTTTCTTTGTCTACAAGTTATTTAGTTCGCAGGATGGTATAAAAATTTCCTTTGTGTGTTTGATTCCCTCATCGATGTGGTTCGTGGTCAACTGAGTTCTCTAGCCATCACTCTGTAGGCCACTACCTCACGAGTCATTCGACGTACCTGGGGTACGCGGTTCATGCGGTCTGTGAACCCTTCTCGGTGATGGTATCTGGGTCACTTAAAACACCTTAAGAAATTTAATTCCTTCAAGTTTAATCCAATGTTTTCAACTCAATTTGAGTCCATTCACTTTACAATACTTGTAAGAATGATTGCTTCATTCTGTAAAGTGACTGTGGGAGTATTTTCTTCTCTTGGAGATGTTTTCAGGACCCTACACTCATCAATCCCTTTTGGGTGAAATTATTGACAACATTGGGGAACTCTTATAGATTTTAGACATATTCACGAGTCCTTTATTAAATCAAAAAAATAAAATGGTTCACCCTTAAATTAACAATAAATTATTAGAATGTATTAGTTTTATAACCACATGTATGTATTCAAAGTTCTTCATCGGTTGAGAAATCTGTATATATATGAGGTTCTCCATTGATGGTATTATTTTGTAAATGGAATATAGATTCTTATATCGTTTATTATCATGATACAGGTTTTATGACACATAGTGGGGAACTCTAAAAATTAACAACATTTAGGAATATGAGAGTTATTTTTATGTTGGGATCATGTCTAATATATAGGCTTCCCATGTATACTTGTGAAACAAATCCAAAACCACATAGTTCAGTGCCACATAATGGGATAAGACATACCTTTTATATTCATGTGAGGGGGACGAAATTGTGTTTGTTAACATCATGCAACAAGTATGTGTAGGAAAAATGCTCATAGTCATGGATTTTGTTGGACTTATGGAGAAGCATCCCAAGGGGTTGAGAGGGGATGTAGCTTCCCAGGATGGATATGTACCTACTAAGAATATATAATGGAGAGAATTGGGGTGAATTTGGGATTCTAGGTTTGAACCTTAGGGAGGCTTCATACACAACCCATTTGAACTTGATTTAATGATCATGTAGTTTCGAATGTTTGTGCATACACCTATAAAGGACGTCCAAGTCAAGGTGGGGGGAAGATCCATAATAATGAATCTATAATGATAGATCTAATACATTTACGTTGATGATTTCACTTTTAGAAAATACATTTTCACTACTCATGTGCCTCTTCGCGGGGCATGGCTTAAACACAACAATGGAGGAGTGTAAATAAGGAGGTACAAGGGGTTTCCTAATTGGGAATATGTACTTTTGAGAGGATGACATGATTTTAGGGAATAGAATTAATGATAAACCCTTAAAGAAGGTTAGATGAAGATATATAAAGTTAATCTTCGCCCGATACATGTATCTTGTTGCATGGAAGCCATGATCATCACTAACCTCTATGGCCTTATGATTATTACTCGATGAGAAATAAGAGGAAGTGAAAGATACAGAAAACCACAAGATCTCTTTAATACTCTAGTTGATGAGGTCAGGGATATATAATTCAAGGGAATACCATGCAAGATTGACTAGGGGTTACTCTCGGATATATTCCATGTGGCAAGGTGAGAGGAAGATCTATTATAAGTGCTCTCTATTTTGACATTTTACACCACATATATTGATAGATGAGGGAGGAGTTGATTAAGAGAATATGGGAGAGATAAATGGCATTAATGTGCCCATATACTCTCTTATTTTCACCATTTGGGTCCTGTTATTATCCCCAATACTGAGATGCTCGTTAACACTAGAATTTATAAATGAAAACACACCAAGGATCCCACATATTAGGTACGATAAATGCATGACCCCCATTTATAATGGAATTCATAATCAATAGGAAAAACTAATGTATATAATTCTCTGATCTTATGTATCTAGAGACTTTGGGGAAGGCCTTGACTTATGACCCCTTAATAAATGGTTCCAATGAAATTGTTTTTCTACCACAGATTGTATGAAAGAGGGATAAATTGATACCTTATGTAGGTGAGGGCTTGGTGATCCAAAGGTGTATCACATAGTTGAGGGTTGGGAGACCATAATATGTCTCACATATGGTGGACCTGGGGGAGATGAAGGATCTTTAGGGAGATAGAATACCTTAGAAATGACACATGTGTGAGGAAATTATCTGAGATCCAAGGATATCCTCAAGTGTCTTTGGATGACTGGTGCTCATGTATTAGTCTCAAGAGGGGGACTTCATCATAATAATTTTAGACTAGGGGAGGTGTCTCCTCTTGTAGTTATTTTTTTTTCTTATAACACTTTGAGAAATCTAGTCCCATTAACCTTATTAATATCATATCACTTCCAGGATTTAAGATCTACATGAAAATATCCAAGGTATTAACCCTACAAAAAATCATGCATTAGCGACTGCCATTAGAAGTTGCTAATGGTCTTTAGAGACAACTCAGTGACCTCCAATGGTGGTTACTTTAAGCCCGAAGAAGTAGGGCTACAACAATCACCAATGGTGGTCACTAATGGAGGCCGAAAATTTGGCCTACAATAACCACTAGGTGTTTGATGACCTCCAGCTCGGCCGAGCAATATCGACCACCAATGGAGGTCGCTGACCTGTAGCTTGGCCGAGCTATAGCGACCACCGATGGAAGTCGCAATCCTGCTTCCCGACTGACCTATAGTGACCGTCGATGGCGGTCTCTATCCTAAAGAATTTTTTTTAAAATAAATTTCACTGATGGTTCCCAAACTACAGAAATAGGGTAAAAATAAAAAAACAATTCCAATTAGTATAAACATTAGGATCCTCATAAAAAATAAATGACAGTCGTGCATAATATTCAATGATCCAAATAGGTCCAATCCATTTCAATATTATGCTTCAATAAACCTACAAAAAGGCACAAAAAAACTAAACAAAACAAATCGAAATTAGACATATTTATTCAGTTAATATATATATTTATAATAAAATTATGTCTAATATAAAATCATGGGTGATATAATAATTTTAAACCAGAAATTTAAGAAATGTAATCATTTTAGGAATTTGTTTTGATTTAGAGTCTTTGTTTTAGCTTGTGGAAGTGTTTTTTGGTCTAAAAAGGAATGATCTCCGTGCACACCGTGTGAAACTATTAAAAATAAAATATGCGGCCGTACCATGTACATCGCACGTCCGATTGACATTCCCACTCCTTCTATATGTCACGAATAATATTTCTATTGTTTTTGGGTGATTTCAAGTCATTCTGAAAAATTTTGCTATAAATTTGACCGTTACACATCGTTTTGGTGTTTTCTGACTCCGAAAATGCATTTTTGGTCACTGTAGTCAAACGACACATCCGACTGCCATACCATCTACCTAATAATTTTAAAATTCACTCCACGTTTTCTGTCATATGATTTCAAGGCATTCCAATGTCATTCGACTGGTTTTGACCACCCAATACACCCTTTTAGAGCGCACAAAACTGTTAAAAACAATATATTCGGTCATACCATGCTCACCGCACGTTCGATTGATTTGTTGCCTCCTCTTACATGTCAAAATAATATTTCTATTGTTTTCGTGTAATTTCTAGTCATTATGAGGATGGTTTCTCTGAATTTGACTGTTACACGTTGTTTTGGTGTTTTATGAATCTGGAAATGCGTTTCTGGTCACCATGGTCAAAGGACACCACTGATTGGTGTACCGTCTGCCCGAACATTTCAAAATTCACACCATGGTTGTTGTCATATGATTTCATGACATTCTAAGGTCATTCGGCTGAGTTTAACCACCCAACACACCCTTTTAGAGTGCACCAAACTATTAAAAACAACATATTAGGTCATACCGCACACACCGCATGTCTGATTGATGTTTTGTCTCATCCTAAATGTCAAAAACAATATTTCTATTGTTTTCATGTGATTTAAAGTCATTATGAGGATGTTTGCAATGAATTTGACCATTACACGTCATTTTGGTGTTTTATGACTCTTGAGATTCCTTTTTGGTCACTGCGGTCAAACGGATCCTCCAATTGACATACCATCTACCCGAACATTTCAAAATTTACACCAAAGGTGTTATCGTATTATTTTTAAGTCATTCCTAGGTCGTTTGGCTAGTTTTGACCACCCAACACACCCTTTTAGAGCGCACCAAACTCTTAAAAACAACATATTCGCTCGTACCGCACACACTGCACATCCAATTGATGTATCGTCTTCTCCTAAATGTCACCCATAATAATTCTATTTTTTTTCTTGCGATTTCAAGTCATTATGAGGATGTTTGCAATTAATTTGATGGTTACACATCGTTTTGGTGTTTTATGACTCCGGAAATGCGTTTTCGGTCACCGCGATCAAAACGACACCTCTCATTAATGTACCATCTACTCGACCATTTTACAATTCATGCCACGATTTTTTTCAAATGATTTAATGACATTATAAGGTCGTTCGGATGGTTTTGACTACCCAATGCACCCTTTTAGAGTGCTCCAAACTGTTAAAAACAACATATTTAGTCGTACCATGCACACCGCACATCCGATTGACATGACATCTCCTCAAACATGTCATGAATAATATTTCTATTGTTTTTATGTGATTTAAAGTCATTCTGAGGACGTTTTATCAGAAATTGACCGTTACACGTCATTTTGGTGTTTTATGACTTCAAAAATGCATTTACGATCACCACGGTCAAATGAGAGCACCGATTGACGTACAGTTTTTCTAAACATTTCACAATTCACTCCACGGTTGTTGTCATATGAATTCATGTAATTCCAAGTTTTTTCGGCTAGTTCTGACCACCCAACACACCCTTTTAGAGTGCACCAAACTGTTAAAAACAGCATATTCGATCGTACTATGAACACCTCAAGTTTGATTGTAATGTTATATCCTCCTACATGTTATGAATAATATTTCTATCATTTTTGTGGTATTTCAAGTCATTCTATGAAAATTTTCTCTGAATTTGATCGTTACACCTCGTTTTCGTGTTCTATGACTTCAGAAATGCGTTTCTGGTCATCGTGGTCAAACGACACCTCCGATTGACATAACATATACCCAACCATTTTAAAATTTACACCATGGTTGTTATATTAGGATTTCATGACATTCTGAGGTCGTTTGGATAGTTTTGACCACCCAACGCACCCTTTTAGAGCACGCCAAACTGTTAAAAACAACATATATAGTCGTACCACGTGCACCGCACGTCCTATTGATGTTCCATATTCTATTAGATGTCACAAATAATATTTATATTGTTTTAGTGTGATTTAAAGTCATTCAGATGACCTTTGCTATGACTTAGACTATTAAACTTCGTTTTGGTGTTCTATGACTCTGGAAATGCATTTCCGATCACCGAAATCAGACGACACCTCTGATTGATGTAACATCTACCTAGACATTTCACAATTCACACCATTGTTGTTGTAGTATGATTTCATGGAATTCCATGTTCGTTCGGCTGGTTTTGACCACCCAACACACCCTTTTAGAGCTCGCCAAACTGTTAAACACTACATATTTCATCGTACCATGCACACCGCACGTTTGATTGACATTTTGTCTCCTCCTATATGTCAAGAATAATATTTCTATTGTTTTGTGATATTTCAAGTCATTCTGAGAACATTTTCTCTGAATTTGACAGAAACACGTTGTTTCGGTGTTTTATGACTCTGGAAATACGTTTTCGGCCACCGCGGTCAAACGACACCACCGATTGACATACCTTCTACCCAAACATTTTAAACATTATAACACAGTTGTTTTCATATGATTTCATGACATTCTGAGTTCGTTCAGCTAGTTTTGACCACCCAATACACCCTTTTAGAGTGCGTCAAACTGTTAAAAACAACATACTCAGTCGTACCGCACACACCGATCATCTAATTAACGTGTTTTCTCCTCTTACATGTCACAAATAATATTTAAATTGTTTTCATGTGATTTCAATTCATTCTGATAACGTTTTCTCTGAATTTGATAGTTACATGTCGTTTTGGTGTTTTATGACTCCAGAAATGCGTTTCCGGTCACCATGGTCAAACAACACCTTCGATTGATGTACCATCAACCCGACCATTTTAAAATTCACACCACGGTTGTTTTATTATGATTTCATGACATTCTGAGGCCATTCGGTAGGTTTTGACCACCCAACATACCATTTTAGAGCGCGCCAAACAGTTAAAAACAACATATTTTGTCATACCGGGCACACCGCACATCCGATTGATGTTTCGTCTCCTCCTACATCTCATGAATAATATTTATGTTTTTTAGTGTGATTTAAAGTCATTATGAGGGTTTTTTCTCTGAATTTGAACTTTATACTTCGTTTTGGTGTTTTATGACTTTAGAAATGCATTTCTGGTAACTATGGTCAAATGAAACCTTTGATTGACATACCATCTCCCCGACCATTTCAAAATTCACACCACAGTTGTTATCGTTTGATTTCATGGCATTTCGAGTTCGTTTGGATAGTTTTGACCACCCAACACATAATTTTAGAGCACGCCAAACAGTTAAAAACAACATGTTAGGTCATATCATGCACACCGCATGTCTGATTGATGTTTCGTATCATCCTACATGTTGAGAATAATATTTGTATTGTTTAATTGTGATTTAAATTCATTCTATGAGTTTTTTCTCTGAATTTGACTGTTACACATTGTTTTGGTGTTTTATGACTCTGGAAATTCATTTTTGGTCACCACAGTCAAACGACACCTCCGATTGGAATACCGTCTACCCAACCATTTAAAAATTAACACCACGGTTGTTTTCGTAGGATTTCATGACATTCAGAGTTCTTTCATCTGGTTTTGACCACCCAAAGTACCCTTTTATAGCGCATCAAACTGTTAAAAACAACATATTCGGTCATACCGCTCACACCATATATGTTGTACGATTGGAATAATGGCTTATTGTCTTGTTGTACAATTGGAATAATGGAATAAGGGCATAATGGGCATTTGTTCTAACATCTAATTAGACAATTGGCCAATTAGCAAATTTCCCTAATGGCCTAACAGCCTAATAAAAAATTACTCTAATGAAAAAATGGTCAATTGTTCTAATGAACTCCTGTAATAATGGCCTAAGGATATAATTTCCAATCGATCTAATAGTCTCTTACACAATTGTCCTAATTGATAAATATCCTAACCGGAAAACATCCAATTTCCTAATGGCCTAATGAACAAATTTTCTAACAGCCCGATTAGCCAATTGGACTAATAGAATAATTGAATAATAACTAATTGGACAATAGGCCAAATGGATTAATGGCCAATGACCGAATGTAAAATTAGTATAATGGCCTAATGAATAATTGTCCCAAAAAACTCCCACCAGACAGACCCCTCTTGCAGGACAACACCAATCCACACCCCCCCACACACACATACACACCCCTACCACTCTCAACCCCCCCCCCCCAAACATCCCCTCCTGCCTCCTGGATAGCCCACTCCCCCCCAGACAACCCCCACCCTCAACAGCCCCCCTCCCAACCCCCCCGGATAGCTCCCAACCCCCACCCACTGAACATCACACTCCATACCCCCTGGACATCTCCCAACCCCCACCCACTGGAACAACCCACTCCATACCCCATGGAAAGTTCCCAACAACCCCAGACAGAATGTCCATGAGTATCCTATCTTATCCCGGCTCTAAAGACATATTCAACCATATCAATTAACTTGAAACTCACCAAAGCGTGGACTTACTAAAAACATTAAATTATTCTTGATCATCACCAATAAAAATAAAGTTACCTTTTGATACATCAATCACAAACCCACCAATAAAAAAAGAAACCCACCTCGTGAATATGATGCGTCATTCGTGGTCATGACTGCTACCTCCATCCGGTTGTCTGGTGGCCTACAACATATCAAAATTATGAATATTTTCATAACAAAAATAATAAAATGTAAATAAATAAATTTTGTATAAACCTGTGTTGTATGATTCCTTACGCCATCACCTAGACACCCATATTCCCACATTGTTCTAACCTCATTGATCAATTACGCATTTACCTCCTCAGAAGCGCGCAGCTGTGCCTCAAAATCTGACAACTGTTGTGTCATCTAAGTAATAGCAGGACAAACATATATAGTGCATGATACTACAGAATGAGGAATCCATGTTCCATAGGTCAATCTAAACCCATGTCCGTCCCGACAAATAATGTGATGGAAGATCTCATCCCTTCGCATGGGAAGCTGTCGCTTGTCCTCTGTATGCTTTTCTAACTCAGCTTTAAATTGATCCTGTGCAATATATAAATATATATGTTAATATAAAAATTTATGTAAGTATGGGTAATGTGTACACGAAATTACAATCAATGTTGTAGCCTTTGGATCATTTCGATCACGAGTCCTCATCCACACCGACATTTAATCAGTTGGTGCACCTTACTCCCGTAACTGTATATGAATAGAATATAAACACAAAACCATATTAAATAATAAATTAAAAAATGAATAATAAATACCTCATGTTGGATCTGAGACATGTGACGAGTCCCGAGCCTGTATGGTGGTACATGCAACACTCGATTCTCAGAATGGCATGCTGACACCTCCTACATTCAATTAATTCAAATTTCAAAAAAATCACACATTATTGAAAATATATATACCAAAATAAATATACATACCACAAAACCTTCATTAGACCAATATATGACTAATTAACGCCACTGAGCCAGAAGAACACCTCTCGGGATTTTTTCCAAAATGTCTGGGGCACCCACATTTGGTACCCAATGGTCCCTCTTGACTTTGCCTTTATAATAATTCCACATATTACGTTATTTTCTCATACTCACTGGCCAAAACTCATTGGGGGCATACTTTCAAATTATTCTATTTAAGAAAAAAATAACATATGTTAGTATTGTTTATACATAGGGAAGAAATTAAAAAGGTCTTGTTACCTGATCCTCCCTCCAAAGAAGATCTAATGTGTCGTTAGGGATAGAAGCACAATCACGTGTGGTCAATGAAAATCGATGTGGGTCACATATGATATGACCCATCTAAATAATAAATGCAGGGGAATTCAGTTCCACTGGATGAAATATATCATCAAGGGAAACATCAAACGTCGTGTTCGAATTCCATGATAAAATTCCATGACCAGGGCCTCTCTTGTGAGAGGAAGAAGCGGTCGAGTCTGATCCTATTGAAAACAATTTTATATATAATTTAACAGATGATATATATATGTATATGTTTATCAATTACCTAAAAAATAAACACGATTACATTACAACATACCTCAACCCTGAGACATAGATGTCTCAGATGGATGATGTGGATCTGCTGCCTCTTCCCTAACATGCATACATTCATAGAAAATATTAGTAAGGGAACTATCCAAATTTTCCAAAAGATAAATTGGATTGTTTTTAAGAAAATCAAACTTTTATACTTGTTAATTGAATAAAAGAGACTGAATTATTAGTTGTAAATGGATTTTAAAAAATTCGAATGTTAACAAAACAGATATAAAATTATGTAAAAAAACAATCAATGCATGACCAAATTTCAGATTGAATTAATAAAAATCCAAGAAGCACATGAACCAAATGAGAAATACCTCAATGGGAATACACACCAATAATAACATGAATACACCCAAAGAGAAATCACCCTAAATATTTATAAATGAATAAACTTCCAAAAGAGAGGATTAAAACATACATGGATTTATAAAATGGTTAGATAATTTATGATATGTTAGGACATTTAATAATGAATAACAAGAAAACAATTATACATTTCATTAAACATGAAAATCGACCATTTCTCATTCAACGGCCGCTCTGACCCAATAAATATCTTCTTCATGTTGAACTATGGTATGTTGATCAAGCTGTTGGGAAACAAAGGGAACAGTCTCGGGTTCATCTTGTTCAAAGAAAAACACTCCTCACTGAGACATTTTCACAACAACTTGAAAACTTGGATTCAAAGGCAAAGTAAAGAAGAATACATGTTCTGCTTGTGATGTCAAAATTAAAGGTTCATTATCAACTCGTATATTTCTGTAAAACATATAGTTAAAATTCACCAATGGAAACTGATATTGATCGACTTTACATCCACGCACTGGATCAACCCAACCACACTTTAACAATATGTACTTCAACCCGTGTGCGTATACAAATTCAATGATGTATATCAATTTACCATAGTAATAACCAGAATCGATGAATGGACAACTAATTCCACTATTTTGTGTTGCTCGTTTGTCATTAAAATATTTAATGAAAAATAGAAAACCATTAGAATCTATAGCTTTATAATGACGTTCCGTTATAGATGGACCCTGAGCCAGTTGGATAAATTATTCAGTTACCGTGGGGTCCCCTAACTCTCTCATCTTATTAACCTACATAATTCATATAATTCAATAATGATTTATGCAGAAATAAAATAGTGTAATACTTCACTCATAATGAAAAACAATTTATACGTAAAAAATCCTTGAACCAATCATGAAATGAAGCATAATGAGATTGATGAATTTGAAACTCAGTCACACGATACATCTCTTCTTTTATCTCATTAATGTGTTTCTTGCAAATGATAACGTGATGTTTAAATGATAAACTTTTGAAAACAAAACATGTAAAAGTTAAACAATAAAAGTGATAAGACACATACTGCATTAACAATACAACTGATGGAATATTGAACAAGATATATCTATGCGCTTGTATCCACTCAATGTTGTCCATATCAAATATGGTTCCTTCTCCAACTGAACCATGATGAATATGATAGGGCTTATCTAATTTTGTTTCAACATCCATAAGATATTCTTCACAAAAATTAGTATACTCATCCATCAAATAACCATTTGCAATTGATTCCTTCATACGAGCTCTATTTCGTACAAATAATTTTAATGTACTCAAATACCACTCAATAGGATACATCCACATGAATTGCACTGGACCAATAGACATTACTTCATCAGTTCGGTGCACTCTCAAGTGAACCATAACATAAAAAATGAGGGGATAAATAGTTTCTCAAAGTGACAAAGCATATGTACAATTCGGGTTTTCCAATGTTTTAAATCACTCATTCATTGATTTCTTAAACAATGTTGTCGAAATAAATTGCACATCTAAATCAATGGATGAACAAAATTGTGGGATAAGAAATCACAAATTGTGATTGGAATCAACTACTGAAGTAGAATGTGATTGTAATGACTTTTCAACCCTTGTAATGTTCTGCTCGTCAGATTCAAACACTTTGAAATATAAGAAGAGTAACTGTTAGGCACCTTTAGTATCTTCAAAATAGAAAAAAAATCCCTTTTTGTCCATTGTAGTCATCATATACTATGCATCGGGCATATATGCCTTTTTTTCCCTCAGCTAAATATAAATGCAACTTTTTTCCTTAAACACATTTCGTCCAAATAAAAACGTGTATTAACATGGTCCTTTTATTTTCCAATGACACCTAAAATCATCCACAATATATTATCACAAATATTTTTTTTTCAATGTGCATGAAATCCAAATTTTTCCTTAGCATGTCTGTTTTCCAATATGGAAGACTATAAAAAATACTTTTCTTTTTTCAATTGTTACTATGTTGCCTACCCACAACACGAATATTAATTAATGGATGAGCCACCAAATCCTAAATTTCATATATCGGGCGGATGTTTTCTTCCTCAATATACAATAACATTTTGACTCCTGGCATGATCTTTGGTGTTGGAATGAACTCTTTAGAAACATCAAATTCCACTATTTCCATTCTGAATCTATTCTGAGGGGATAGAATATGTTTGAGACCCATGTATGCCCATTTTTTCGAATGATTATTCCATAAAGATTTTTAACTTTTATTGCAACAAAGGAAAAAATTACCCTTTTGTATTCCAGTCTGATAAATTTGTATAAGCCTCAAAGTCATTGATTTTCCTCAATTAAGCAGCCTTTACTTTGAACATTTCATTCGTTTCACAGTCATAATTCATCACACGGTCACCCCAAAATTCATTCAACTCATCCTTCAATGGCTGAAGGTAAACTTCAATATTATCCCCTGGACTTCTAGGTCCATCAATAAGAGTGAAAAGTAATATAAATTGTTGCTTCCTACAAAGCCACAGAGGATGATTATATGAAACCAACACCATGGGCCATTTTATACGTGTTGCAATAACCATAGACTTGAATGGATTGAAACCATCTACTCCCAACCCCAATTTTACATTATGAACATCTTTAGAAAAGTTGGGATGTCTCACATCAAAATCCTTCCATGCATGAGAGTCTTCTGGGTGGGTTAACATATCACTTTCATGAATTCTTTCTGCATTCCATCTCATTAAATTAGAAACTTTAGATGACATAAAAAATCTTTTAAACCTCGGTTTAAGGGGAATGTAACACATTTGCATTACAGAAATCAGTTTCCTCTGTATCGTAATCTGAATTTGATGAATCTGATTTCCCCTGTTCTCTTTCCACCTAGAAGTGCCAAAACCCGTACAAATATCCAAATGGGAAGTTTCCATTCTAAAAAACATATAGTTGTTTTCACATGCATATATGGTCTCATATTTGAAAAATAATTTCTCTGTCAACTTACGAGCATGGTAATACGACTCGGTAATCTTAGCATCAACAGGAAGATCATTTTTCAATTACACCAACTGCATGTCGAATGATGTGTCTGACCGGTGATTCAAAGTCTTCAAATTAAACACCTCCAAGATAAATGACAATTTATTGTAAGATGTTCATCCATGAAATAATTCTCTTTTTTATCATCAAGTACTTCACAAAACCACTGAGAATCATGATCTCCACTAGGGCGAAGATTTATCTCACTGGTCTCAAGATTCTAAATGTCAATGCCTTCAGGATCCAACCCATGTACCATTTCAGTAAGCATTTCATGAATTGGATCATTCATCCTTGCATCAACACCCATCTGAACTGCATCCATATTTTCACAACGAACACATTCTCATCCATGATGAGTCCAACTCTTAATTTTTTTTAGAAATCCGTTAAAGAATAGTTTCTCCCTCACAGTATCTCATGTTAATTGGTATCTGTTAGAACATTTTATACATGGAAACTAATATAGTAACTTTCAAATCCTCCAGTGAACTCAATAAACTGCATAATTTTACTGAAATATTCTCTAGATGTTTGATTTGGAAGATCAATCCAACTCTTATCAATAATAATATCTGTATAACAAAACATTTACACAAGACATATTACATGAATTTTCCATATAAAATATATTTAAAATAAAAACTAACCAATTGCTTGTGGTTCATTGATAAAATAATCAAATTATATCTCTTAATAAAAAAAAGAGAATTGATAATGGAACGTAAATGAAATCCCATGTCATAATTTTAATTTGGTATGGTAAATCTAATGATGATTCTATATTCAAGAGTCCCTAATCATATTTTGATAAAATAGTGAATACTTCATGAATGAATATGTATAGTATTCTCAAATTCAGAGAAATTGTATCTTTATACAAATAATGTCACATTGCCTCTTGGATTCACACTATCTTTGTGCCCTCTGAGGAAGTACAGAGTAACCATCAATGAGAACAATCAATCTCTAATTTATGGAAGTAACTAATCTATATCCATGATAACATCAAATATATACAATTCCAGAACAAAAAAATTACCAAACTATCATGACATGTGTTATCTCATTCCAATGTTCATGGAATATACATCATCTTATCATGCTCCCCCTTAAGGGCTACTAATCCACAATAAGTACACCAGTAACTTTGTTACCATGCATAGAACAACACAATATAAAATATATACAAATTAAGTCACATTGAAACATGAAATATCATATAGAGGAATAACATATAATATTAAAAATAACATATAGTATCAAAACACACATATGTGATCAAACTCAAACATGTGTCTCATAGGATTTGAAGGCACACACATGTGGTCACACCTCAAACATTTTCTCATGGGATACACACACACAGAGACATGTGATAAAACTCAAAAATAGTATAAATAAAATAACAACACAACATAATATTAATTCAGTCAACATATACCTGGACTCAAACATTGTATGTAACTTCCAAACCTCAAGTAAAGTGTGAAGTATCACATACACTCAATGTCAAGATAGATTGTTTCATATGCATAGAAGCCCGTATACACAAGAACTTCCATTTCCACGCCTTTTATTCACAGAAAATATTCATATAATCTTCAATGCATGCCAAATTTGTGTTGTATATTTCCCAAAAATCAATAATCTTAAATTGAAATTAAGGAATACCTAATTGCACTATAAATATTGAAGGGAGGGGAGAAAAGGTGGTGTTGTGAGGGAGAGGAGAGGCAGTAGAGGGGAGCAGGAGTCGGAGGCGGTGAGGTGAGGGAGGGGATGGGTGGCGGCGGCAGTGGGGAGTCGGAGGAGGAGGAAGTGAGGTGGATATGGTGCAGTGATGGTGGGACGATGAGGGAGGGGATGGAGGAAAGCGGGGAGCTGGAGTAGACGGGCATCAGCAGTGAGGGGACGGGCAGCGGTCGTGCGAGGAGGGAGGGGACTGGGCGGTGATAGTGCGGAAAGGAAGGAGACAATAATGGACGGGATGAGCAGTAGTGTTGTGGTGATGGAGGTGAAAAAGAGGGAAGGGATGGGGGAAAGCATGGATCTGGAGTGTAGGGCGGTGAGGGTATGAGGGACGGGCGGTGAGGGGGTGGAGGGCGGTGAGGGGATAGGGGACGAGGGATGGGTGGATGGCAGAGGGTGGTGAGGGGATGGGGGACGGGTGAGGGGTGGAGGGAGGCGAGGGGATAAGGGACGCAAGATGGGTGGAGGGCGGTGAGGGGGCGGGGGATGGGCGGTGACGAGGGGACAGGTAGGGGAATCATAGGGGGTAGGGGAATCATGGGGGGGAGGGGGCACTGAAGGGTATTTTTTCAAATCCTAGAGACCGCCAATGGTGGTCGCCCATGTCAGGGGGCTTCAAAACCTATTTCACCAGTAGTGTAAATGAAGGAATATGATGAGTATATCTTCGAGGCTTCTTCTTTTCTCCCCTCTTATCAAATGAAGATTCCAGGGGTCTGATTAATTGAAAATCATGGGACCATAGGAGTAGGTGGAAGATTGTGTAGGTGTATCCTGTAGGTGCTGGCATGGGTGTATCCTCTATAAGGGGTTTTCTTTGCTTTTGAGGTCACATAGGTTGGACATGTGCACATATTATGGTCCCACAGTCTAGACCTATGTGATGATTCAATGTGGGAAGGTATAGACCGACATGGTGATTCTAGGTAGGAGGGCTCGGAAATCCCGGTGAAACTAGTGGGTCCTTGTACAAGATCTATGGAATGAACACATTTTATTTATGATGTTAATATATTCTCTATTTCTTGATATATTTTTCCATTGAATCTTATTATCCTTGTGTGAAAATAGAAAGGAGATTCAAAAAAACCCCCATAAATATTGAATCCAATTGAAAGAAGAGGGTATGAAAATGAGTTTGAGAAACATTGACATTAACATATACTTTACATAATGGAATCTACATATTCGTGTCCATTTATGCTTGAGATTTTCTTAAATCATAGTAGTTGGGAAAAGGATTAGTGAAGGGATTGGCTGAGCATGTTATTCATGTTGCTATCTCACATATTTATGCCATATAGGTATGTCGGAAACAATGACCACATAGGATTCTCTATATCTATAAATAATTTTTACTACATAGTGTTTCCTCCATTCACCCTCACTATTACCTTACTATTAGCCTTCTTAACATTTGTTCGGAACTTTTTCAAGCCTTTATTTTCATTTAAGATTCTAGTGATCTCATTTCTCCTATCATTTCTAAAATCTTTTAAGGGAATCCACTCATTAAAGAACACAATATTTCTTCATCATATGCCTGGTTGAGTAGCCTATGTGAGGTCACATGGGAATGTGACCAATTTGAGTATAGAAAGGAAAGTTCCCTACTCGAGGTCACCAAGGAAAGTGACCTGGGTGATGTCACTTGGGCGAGTGACTTGCGTTGGGTCACCTGGTTGTGTGACCTATGAAAGGTCACTCCTCTTCCAAATTTATGACCTTTTGAACCCAGAAGTTTACTTAAATTTCAATATAGAAACATCCTTGAAATTTTTAATGACTTTATAGAAGGAAAAAAGTTTCCTTAAAAATATATAAAACACATTAATGAGATTTTAGATATTGTCAGGATAGATTATTATGAAGAATGTGACACCAAAATCATATAATTAGAAAATATTTTGAGGAAATATCATCACATATACCCTGATATTTAGCAACTAAAACTCTCTTCCCATTGGATCTAGAATGACATAGTCATCCCAATGAAAATGAATTAACCATCAAATTTCCTATTTCAAAGAGTTCATGAAATTTACAACAGAAAAAATATAATCATGGGACATATACATCAATGAGGGAAAGCAAACCTCTCCCCACTTCATGAATTATAATAGATGTGTTGTAAATTTATGGCCCCTGACTCCTAATTCAAAGCCCCACTACTACTTCTATAACTTTTTTGGTTCCAAGACGGACCGATATAAATGCTGGAAGGAAGACTGGGACATCTTCCATAGAGGAGGTGTTATACTAGAGTGTATGGGTATGAACTAGGTGTTCATGACCTATTCTTAATTTGAGGCTAAGATGAATGTGGTCAGCAACAATGAGACAGTATGGGTGGTCTAGAAATATGTATAAGGGAATCCAGATATCATCCCTAATTTATTTTTCTGATGGAATTCATAGACTAACATGTTCTATTTGACCCATGGGAAAGTTGGTACAATCTTGTGGGCTGTTTTCTAGATATCCAGCATACCCATCATTGGAGAAATATTTTATGAGTTTATCCAACTCAAATTTACATGGGATTATGTTGAAAAGATACCCATTTTGCCTCAGGAGCTATTATAGATATCCCATAAATTCATGCAGGAAGAACCTTGACTAAGAGGTGATGTCCACTTTGAGGTGTAGATTAATGATTTCATGGACCCCATGGGGATGGGTCCAACATGAAAATGTCCAATAGGGAGTACATCAATGGAAAATCAGGGAATTCCTTGTAGATTCCGGAAAATGTTGGAATGGGGATAGTATGGACAATGACGATATATAGTAAAGTACAACATACCCTCCAAGACACATCTTGTGGTCTTCTTAGTGATTTTGTTAAGCATCTACATTCTACTAGTTATCTTATCAAATGACAATGTAAGGCCAAGGACATTTTCTACGACAACTAAGAACGAAAAGGTCAAGCACATAGGGTTTTCATCCCTCGTATTGGCGAGGATTCACCAATTATTATTACATGAACATATGGGGAAGGACACTTTTAGAATTGAAGATCCATTTTAGGTCTTGTGTGGATGGGTTGTGGAACACATCATATATTATATTGTACTAAGAGAAATCATAGTTCTTAGAGGTAAATTTTTACCATTTGACTGGGTTCTATCTAGTATCAAACCCCTATCATTAAAGTATGGTGAGGCTTTAAATGTTATGAATATATTTATATAATTCTACATTCTTCCTTATGGGTATCCACCCACTGGGATGCACACTAATAGAAAAAAATCTAGGGATGAAGTGATACTCTATATGATTTCCTTTATAGACAGTGTGATAGTGTATGAAATTGATGGTGAGGTTATTTGTGAAGTTTTTTCTCCTTATTTATTTTCTCTCTCTATCAAGTGATTGTAGTAACAAACTATGTACCCTACTATGAATGTTCAATAAAAACTCCAATGGTGGACCAAAAATTTGTGGTCCTCATGAATTTAGAGGTAACCCACGCAGTAATTAACTACCTCATCCAGTTGCATCCATTGGGATAACCTCTTAGTATGTGGAAGCCTTGACCACATCATACCCTCAAGGGATATTGAAAATGAGTGTGGTCTAAGTCAAATATATAACATTTTATAGGTGGGGGAGACATGGTAGAATGTATCAAACCATTCAAGAGAGTCATAGTGGTGAGAGCCCAATATTTCTAATGAAAACTGATGAATGGGTTAGTCATCCAGTTAGGATCAAAAGGGATATTCCAGTTATGGTTGAGACAAGATGGCCCTTCTTCCACTCTCAAGTGTAAATTCTGGCTCTATCTCCCAATCTTTCGACCATAATGGATAGATCTAAAAATACAGTAAAATTTTGGAGTTTCAAGTCTACATCATGGTAGTCCATATAAAACTCATATCATTTTCATCTAGAGGTGGTCCAATTTTGGAAGGACAAGCCTTTTTATTAGAGGGACATGTGCTCATTTATCCTCATTAGCATGCAGATTCCATACACTGGGGATGTTCAAGACCCACATGACGTCCTCTTTGATGATAACCCTATTGAGGTGGAAAAAAACATCTAGAAGATATAGAATCTTATATATGACCCCAATAATCAGATATTGTTTATGTGTTTAGTGTAGGATACAATGGATCAGGATACTACTAAATGTGTTAATGAGTAGTCCATCGAAGAATGGTATGAATTAATCGATTCTCAGGATGTATGTTTTTTATTATCATATTCTTCTCATTCATTATATTCATTTTGTTTTGAAAAATAATAATTTTTGAAAAATGTAAGAGCTTGTTTTTTAGGGAGTAGTGGGAGAATTTAATATGATCCCTTCACTGAGATATGCCTTGACATACAGAATTATAAGGTAAGAGGGCTCAAATCATGAATTAGGGGAGTTTTCCTTAGGCTAGATAATCAAAGAAGAGGATATTTCAAGGGTTTATAATTCATTTATACATCCATTACCTATATTTGATGATGCCAGTTCTTGTCATCCTCTATTGGATTTTAATGAACAATAGAGAATGAAGCACTTGGATAAGAAAATAATTGGTCCTGGAGAGTGTTTACAACATTATTTATTCTTTACTTTTCCATAATAAATGTTTGATCATGGTAGTGAGTTATATGATCCACTCTATTATCCTATCTAAAGGGCATCAAAGATGAATATCTGAGAACTGAATGATAAACTTATATAAATGGTTAAAATTTCTACTAGAGAGTTAGTCCTTTTGATAGGAGAAGTGTTAAGGGATTATACCACATTCACTCTTGTAACTCTAGAGAGGGAGGATAATATTGGGAATTTCAAATTCATATTATAAGGTGTCATGTGCTGATTATTAAATTATATTTATTATAGTATTCCAAATGCTTTACATGATCCATATGAAACTTTTAAAACTACCACCCATCTCCTCACTACCCTAGGAGGGGTTGACAGAGATCTCATATCATTTGACAAAGATGATGGAGCTAATCATGATTTAGCTGGGACTAGAATTATTGTGATTTCATAAAGTCAAGATAACATTGCTCATGTAAGATCCAATTTATTCCCTAATCATAGAGTCTTAGATACCATTAACATTGATGATTATATCGGATATTACATATTATATTATTGAATAATAGAATAATTTTATCAAGATGCTGATATTCTAGTCTGCTGAAGTAGTTTGGGGAAATTAATTAGGAGTTGTATTGATGGCAGTTTCTTTGTTTAGTGTTTTCTACCATGACTAACCATCTCATATATAATTAATTAAATTAATGATTTTTATTGTTTTTTCTTTTAGTATAGAAAATATTCTCAAGGAGATTCATGACATGAAAATCATGGTCCATCCAACTCTTATTGTTTTTAGAATGATAGTCAAGGTCCCCAACATTGGAGATTCTTGAGAGCCTCCTATCCTAGGACCTACAAAAACTCATGATAATGTTACTCAAAAAATTATTGCTTCAATGTGTTTATATAGATATTATTAGGGGGGAATTAATCATGAGAACTAATACAGCAACAGATGAGTTCCATCAACTTCTTTGGTCACCCCTTCTCTTTTCTCCATGATGTCTTAGAATTTGGATGACCAATATAATTTTTCCTTCAATTCCAATAGTCTCAATGGAGGAACCCATAGGGGAGGCCGAAACCCTAATTCAACTGACTATGTAAGGTGACTGAGACATTTCTTTAGGAGGTACAACACTAGTTTCATCAATAAGTGAAATAATTCAAGTATACAATGATCTTACTAAGATGAGATCCATGAAAAGCATGGTGTGTTAAGATGATTTTTGAGAATGTTTCATGTTCATATGGTATGTATTCTAGGAGTTACTCTCTAGAAAACCAGTAACAGACCTACCCTAACAACTTGGTTAGATATGGAGCATGTTTTTCATGATGGGGTATGATGGATTCAATTTACACATAGTCTTACTTACATTTAAGGATATAATTCACCAATGGTAAAAATAGAATGAGTAACAAAAGTGTTGTATCAATGTAATAATGAACATGAAAATTTATTATCTCAATGTTGAATTATACTATGTGGAGATGAACAATGCCAAGAAATTGGAGGAATTAAGAAAATAAGTTTATGAGAAAAACCTTCAAATATTATTCCTCCAATGAAATATAGAAACCTACAGAGGGGAGATTTTATAGCTTCATCATTGGATGAAAGAGTCTCAACATGAGTAGATGACTTCTATTATGATTGAGGTGAAGTAACTTCACCTGACTAAGGAAGCTGAGACTACCCATCTATCTGAACATTAACAGACCATTGATTATGATTGATATACCCTTTAGCAACTCATGTGTTATGTTTATAGTCTTTTAAAATATATGATAGAGAGACTACATTTTTTGGATTCTCCCTATACATTCACTCCATGAATGAAAAATAAATTTACTCCCAACCATTTATTTCTATTTTCAAACATTTATTGTATTCATAATATAACTCTAAAAATGTATCATCTAATTAAATTCCACACTTTCAATGTGTTATAATTACAATGATAATAATGATATAGTGTTCTATATTTTTTCTATGTATTTAGACCTAGAGATCATGGTTCGACTATTTCTAGAATAAGATAAAAGATTCTATAAAATTTTTAGTCTCTTATACAATCACACTAATTCTTTCTTATGTTAGATATATAGAAGTCTTAGGACGAAAGAATTGTATTTTTCGTATTCCATGATTTGAAGGGTTTCAACCTATCAAGTCTTATGTATATTCATTTTCATTGATCAATTTTTTCCATAAACCATATTAATTGAAAGTCTAATGAGCTAAAAGATGACTTTTCCATAGGGTTCCCTTTGTGGGTTTTCATTTTGGTGAGAAATCTGTCACTTTACATATGATTCTTGGAGACATAAAATCCAGACTAATGCAATTGGTGGATTAGTTTGAACAAATTTCAAATAAGTTATGTGATGACGAATAAATAATGGCTTACTCACCGAGAATGTTTTGACCTTCATCAAGTACACAAAAGGGTGTTTTATGTCATGATTTTTATATTTCATAAACTAAAACATGATATGGGACATGTATAAAGGGAATGGTCATTGATTTTTTTTGAAAATCTATTCCCAATATTAAATTATTGAGTCTTAAGAATATAGAATAGGTTTATATTATGAAATAATGTTCTTCTAGTTGAAAATGATTTTGATGGTGACTATGCATTTCCAAAACTAGGATGTTTCATTTTATAGAAAATAATTTGTTTCCTTTAGAATTTGACATCTAATTACCAATGGATAGGGTTTTTTGAGGATTTGGATTTATCATGACAATAGAGGGTAGTTTGTGAAAACAAATTTCTTAATAATGGAGGAACACATGAATTTTGGATACTATAAAATTTGGTACAAGAATGGAGGATCAATGAATCATTATATGTCTTGATTCAATGAGCATCAAGTCATAATTAAATCTTCTAGGGATATGAAAGATAACCAACAACTGGAGAAAGGCTAATAATTGATGAGGTTTTAAGCATCATACAATTTAATTTCATATGACTAGGATAGGGATCATGAAGTTAATATCATAGAGAAAGGACATTGAGGAATACAATTTAGGTTCATTTTTCTTAGACAAAAATATTATATATTTTCCATTTCTTGTTTACCTGACTAATAATGTATCATTATCCTTCAGAAATAAAGGGAAAAGGTTAGAAGATACAATATGGGGGATTCTAGATCTTGAATTTGATATGGGAACCGTATTCAAGGAATTATTATGGACCATGTTTGAAAATAATTTCACTATAGACAGTTATAGAGGATTATGTTGATATTAGAGGTTTCTCACGAGGATGAATGTGCCTATGGTTAATAGGCCTTTTATGGGGTACTTATTCAATTCTTGAATGGGGTATAACAATTAATATTATGAAAATGGTGTCCCCATGAATCCAAAATTCTATCACCGATGGTTGGGTAAAAATTATGGATATTTAGATTTCACTAGTCACAATGTTTGATTTTTGTAAGGGATGTTCCTGAGTATGGAATTATAATTTCATATAAAATTCACCCAATATTGGGGTGAAATGTTCCCTATGTATTTATAACCCATACGTAATGAGTGGTAAGTTTATATTGTGGATAAGCTCAAGAAAAATGATTTATCCATCGCTACACATCTCTTCAAATAGATAATCAATCCACACATTGTTGTTGTGTAAATTCTTGACACTGATACTATTATTGATTGGATTGGCTGATTTGTTTTTATATATGATCTCACAAGTGGATTGAGTACCTATACTAGACACTCCTATGATGATAGGGTTCATACATATGAGAGTGGGTGATTTTTTATATTTCATCTAGACAACCATATAAGACTTGGGTGTCACTTTGTATCTCATCAAAGCAAAAATAAATCCACACATAGTTTTTGGTTTTACGTCTTGAAATAAACACCAACCATGTAGCATAAAATCATGTGGTATGGATGATGGGTGATTCTTTTAATGTCTTGCATCCAACACCATGTGGACCAGGACATGAGCTAATATGAGTAAATCATATGGGAAACCTAATACCATAATGCATAAGCCCACCTAATCTATGCTCATTGTGAGAAGTAAGGAGTGGGAATGGATTTCTTTCGCCATAAAATGTGATTAGAAGAAAGGAAAAGGGAATATTGATGTTGTGGTGTATGGACTAGGATGTAGGATATAGGTTGTCACATCCCATACCCTTATGCCACGTAGAAGTGACCTAAGCCCAGTTGGCCACATGTCCTCAAGTACATCTCCCCAAACACCAGAGGCTGATGAATATCAGTGAGAGCCTAGGGTATTTCGGTGGGGAGAGTATTCTTTAATTAATAGACTGTTTTGAAGAAGATAAAATATAGAGACCTTGCCTTTTCTTATATTACATTAACATAATTATAATGATAAACAACATAACAGTATAACACCCTAACGATCCAGTGTTTTAGTGTCATAGGAAAACTATGACAATACATAACATTTACAACATCATTAATAAACATTTATTTAATTCCTTCTTCTCAATCTTCTTTTTTTCACTTGAACTCTCTTTATTACATGTAGTCTCATGAGTATATAAATCAAATAGGAGGGATCTAAAATCCAAATAAGTTGAGAAATAATAACATGAAACTACATAACATGGGATGAGCATAATCATTAGGATCATAACATATGCATATGATCATAATCATGAGAGGAAACAATAGGATAAGAATTGGAATGTGGTATTTCATAAATATGGAAACATCATCTCTTAGTGATTAACTACAACACATAGTTTTGAATAATTCTAGAATCATTTTCATGCATCATTTTCCATAAACTCATGAGATTCATCACTTTACCCAATGCATTGGAGCACTGTATATTTCTGGGCGCACCCGTCACACTATAACATTTACATTATCATGCATGCCACATAAAACATACGTGAAATATGAAAATAAAAATAACCCATGGAAAAAATTGGTTTCACATTATAAAGAATATATTCATAAAATTTTGGTTCCAAAAAATAGAGGGAATACCATTCTTGACATAGAAAAATCAATGATGAGTGAAGACGAAAAAATCTTTGAGAGTGTGTTTATTCGTAAGAAGATTTCTTTTGGAAAACATTGGAATTTTCAATGAAATTATTAGAAAACATGTATATCCATGAAACATGAGATAATTATGAAAAAAATAATTTTTCTAGAGAATATATACTGAAAATGGAGTGAAAGTGGAGGAACCTGAAGAAATAAATTGTGGTCAAGAATTTCCCCTTACCTTATATCAGAACACTTTCTTCACTTTAATGTCCTGTATAACAACATTAGATTCACTGATTAACAATTCTAGAATCTCACTACTACAAACACGGCCTTTATCAGCGCTAAAAATGGCCTTTATCACCGCTAGAAAAGCACTGATAAAGCCAGCGTAGATAAAGGGGGGGGGGTCCCCTTTATCAGCGCTCTGAAAACCGCTGATATAGGACCCCCTTTATCAGGGCTAAAAAAAAGCGCTGATAAAAGGGGTCTTTTATCAGCGCTAAAAAAAGCGCTGATAAAAGTACGCCTTTATCAACGCTTTTTTTAGCGCTGATAAAGGGGTCCTATATCAGTGCTTCCTTTATCAGTGCTCTCGTTTTAGCGCTGATAAAGGACCCTTTTATCAGCGCTTTTAAAAAAGTGCTGATAAAAGTTAAAAAAATTTAAAAAAAATTAAAAAAATTTAAAAAAAATTAAAAAAATTAAAAAAATACTGCCAATCGAGGGGGGGGGGCTTTTATAGCGCTTGAACCCCCCCTTTTACAGCGCTTTTTGACCCCTATACAAGACCCCACGCACCCCACGCACCCCACGCACCCCCCTCCACCCTTTAACAGCGCTTGCTCTAATATTCCCCATGCACGTGCACCCCTGCCTCCACCAGGATTTGAACTCAAGACCTCCCCCTGCGCGCCTAAGCCCTTATCACTACTCTATTTTGATTTTCTTTCCAATTCATGATATATATATATATATATATTTAGTTATATTTATTCATATAGTAATATATATTTATATTAATATATATATATAGTTATATTATAATATATATATATATAGTTATATTATAATATATATAGTAATATTAATATATATATATATAGTGGTATTAATATATATCTATATCTATATATATATATAGTTATATTTATACGTATAGTAATATATATTTATATTAACATATATATAGTTATATTAACATATATATAGTTATATTAACATATATATAGTTATATTAACATATATATAGTTATATTAACATATATATAGTTATATGAATATATATTTATATAGTTATATTAATATATATATAGTGATATTAATATATATATTTATGGTGATATTAATATATATATTTATAGTAATACTAATATATATATATGTAGTTATATTAATATATATATAGTTATTAGATTAATATATATATGGTTAGATTAATATATATATATAGTTAGATAAATATATAGGTATATAAATATTCATATATTGGTATTTTAAATAAAATGGATATTAGTTATTATTTAGATAAAGCTAATATATTTTATATGTAAATATGTTTAATTATTTATTTAAAAAAATTAATTTTTAGGTGCGAATATTTAAAAAATATATACATATAGTTATATATTTGATTATAAATAGCAGTTCATTATAAAAAAGGATGAAATTTCAAAGATATAATATCAATATGATTGTAATACCTTGGAATAAATTTAGTCCCCACGAAGAAAAGCCAATAATACCCCCTTAAACGAGTTTGAAAATCCACAAAATGTTAAAAAATCTGGGTACCCCGAAAAAAAACTCAATTTTGGAGGCCTTCTGAGCCTCTTTTGGCCTCTAAAAACACTTGAATTGGGTGTCCCCAGTCATAGCAACGTAGAGCTCATCGCAGGCTTCGATGTGATATGTGGTAGAGCTCAAACAGACACCCGGATCAAAAGTTATGGCCGTTTGAAGTTTGAGTTGCGTTTTCAACATATTTTGGATCTTTTTTTTAATTTTTTTAATTTTTTTAGTCCTCAAATTGTTATTAAATGACTATTACTCCATAATTATTATCAAATTATTAATTAAAAATATTTTTTTAATTTTTTAAGAAGCCATTTTCACTAAATATCTTATATATATATATTAAGTATAATAAGTGTAAATGTACATTTATACATATCTAAAATATATTTAAAAATTATATATTATATTTATATAACTATATAACTATATTTATATATTAATATATTTTTAATTTTTTTTTGAAGCCGACCCTTTATCAGCGCTAAAAAAAGCGCTGATAAAGGCCCCCCCTTTATCAGCGCTTTTTCGTTAGCACTGATAAAGGGGGGCGCTGCGAAAAACTGTTTTTGTGGTAGTGTCTTATGTACATTAATATGTTTTATTATGGTTTCATTAATTTACTTTATGATCCTTTCGATAAGTTATAGATTTTAAATCTAATGTTTAGGAATATTTGTTTTTTATGGTTTTCTTGAACAGTTCACTTGTATTAATGAATGAAAATTCATTTTGAAAATGGATAAACATCCAGAATATATATAAAATATTATTAATGATATTCCAGGAGTTGAAATTATCTTATAAATAGTTATGTTATATACCATGTGGTTGAATCATTAGTTTAGATTTAATGATGATTGTTTTAGGTTAATTTGGGCAGTTTTTAGATCACAACGAACATGTTTTAATTTATCATTTAGTAATATGTACATAAAATAGTTATAGAACATTAAATAGGATATAATACATATAACATAATTTAGTTTTACCATAAAATGGTTTCATGGCCTGATCTGAAGGTGGCAATAGAAAATAAAACTATGTCATTTTTGAAGGTGATAAACCAACACCTAACAAAGAATGTTTTCCATTATAAAATAAAAATAAATGGATAAGGAGGTTGAATGATATATTATCCCATCATTATCATAAAATTTCATTGTATGTTGGATACGGGATTTACCATACCATTTGGATGAAGATAGGTGGGGAGAGATTAAGAAAAGGACTTGAAATTGGAAGGAAATTAAAGGAAAAGGGAAAGGGGGGGATAGCTCTTGAATCCTACTTATGGAACCTTGAATTGGCCTTTATATGAGACTAGAAGAACTTGGACGTAGGGAATGGGATAGGAAAACATTTTGCGTAGAGTTTTGTCAAGTCTTCAAGAATGAGAGGTGTGAGGAAATTAGGGTGTGAATGGTGGTATTTATAGTGGTGGGGAGAGGTGTTTTCGTAATATTATATTGACCAATTTATTATTTCTACACATGACAAGTAATAGTGATGATTTCAGGGACAATAATAGTAATAAGTGCATGTGAGTTGAAGATAACATCCTCACATCATCCATAAATCATCTCATGATATACTAATTCATGTATTTAGAATTTATCTCAAATTATCATATTATAATATTCACTAAACATTAAGTTTGTTCTATTAGACTCCAAAAATCACCCTAAACACAACCATGTATATCAAATTATTTAAATTCATAACATTTAAGTGTTAAAATTATGTTTAATTTTCATATAGTATTTAGTGTCCTGATATGTCATTGTACATACCAATGTGATTATACTTTAATGAACGATTATAAGAAGGGATTTCCATCGATAAAACATTAGTTCATTACATTCTTCCCCCATTGTGAAATTTCACCCTCAAAATTTCATTTTACATAAATAGGTGAGGGTACTAATCCTTCATTTCCTCCTCTAGTTCCCAGGTTTCTTCTTAAACTTATGGTTCCTCCACCACACTTTAACAAGGTGGGTTGTCTTATTGCATACAACATTATCTCTCTGGTGCAGAATCATCAATGGATGCTCCTCATACGACATATCATCCTTTAGTTGTACCACCCTTGAGTTCATTACAAGGGAGGGATCTAGTATGTATTTCGTTAAAACCGATACATGAAACACCTCATGAACTTAATCCATAATCAGTGGTAGGGAAGGACGACCGACCATGGATCCTATGCTGTCAAAGATCTCAATGGGGGTCAATGTTCCTTGGAATTGGCTTCCCTTTCTTTCCAAACAGCATGACTTTCTTCCACGGTGATATTAAAAGGAAGACTTTTTCTCCAACATTAAACTCCATGTCCATTCAATGGTTGTCAGCATAGCTCTTTTTCCAACATTGAGAAGCATTGATATGTTTCTGGATGAATTGAAACTTTTCCGTAATCTCTTTTATAGGATCAAGTCCAAGTATATTCCTCTCTCCAACATTGTCCTATAGGGAAAACTTCTGCATCGGTTTCTATATAGTGCTTCATATGGATCCATCTAAAAAATCAAGTGGGAGAAATTATTGTTTGAGATGTCAGGCGATGGGAGATGCTGATCCCATCAACCTTTTAGTTCTAAAGAGGAGGCTCTTAGATTTTCTTCAAGCATCTGAATAGTCTGTTCAGATTGACCATCAGTTTTGGGGTGACAGGCTATGGTAAAATTCAATTCATTACTCAAGGAATGATAAATACTCCCTTGTAATTTATATGTGATCCTGGGGTTATGATAAAAGAAAATTGAAAGAGGAACACCTTGTAGTATCACAACTTCCTTCGCATATATCTTTGCATGTTGTTCAAGTGAGAGATATTCCTGAATAGAAACAAAAATGGGCAGTCTTGGTGAGTCGGTCAACCACAACCCATATCACATTATTTCCCTTCAACATCTCTGGGATGCCCCTAAAAATTCCATAGTGACATTCTCCAATTTCCACATAGGTATAAGAAATGGTTTCATAATCCCTTTGGACTTTTTTTGGTCTACTTCAACTTGTTGACATACCAAGAACCTTGATATAATGTTTACAATCTCCTTCTTCATGTTATCTCACCTGATGTGTTCTCAGAGATCTCGGTACATCTTGGTGCTACCTGAATGGATAGAAAGTGTTGAGATATGTGGCTTTTCCAATAGCTCCTTCTTTATCCCATGCGATTAAGGAACACAAATCCACACTCCAAAACGAATCATTCCATCATTATCGATATGGACCTTGCACAACTTCCCTTCCTTTACTATGTTAACCTTCTTTTGTAACACCAGATCATCCCTTTGTGCCTTCTTAATCATCTCTTGGATTGATGGTTTTGCAATCATTTGTTCATCATAAGATGTATTCCCTTTATTTATAATTTCCTAATCCATTAATTGCATATCCAAGAAGATAATGCCTTTTTTAATATGTAGCATGGATAGAAGATTAGGTACTTTTCTTCTTAGAGTATTAGATACCTTGTTCTCCTTTCTAAGATGATAGTGAATTGTGCAATCGTAGTCCACGATTATCTCTAAACCTCTCCTTTGACACATGTTGAGCTCCTATTGTGTGAATATACACTTTATGATCTTATGATCGGTATACATGTCACATTTATCACCATAAAGGTAGTACTGATAGTCTTTCAAAGAAAAAATTCAAGATTTACAGCTCTAGATCATGTGTCGGGTAGTTTTTCTCATGGATCTTAAAATTCTGTGAGGCATTATCTATCACATTGTCATTTTGAATGAGTATAAAACCCAAGAATTTATTTGCAGCATTAGTTTATATCCCAAAACATTTCTCATATTTTTTGTAATGTGAGTACATGTGTAGTGATCAGATATTTATTTATATCCTTGAAGATTTTCTTACATTATTCCATCCAGAAATACTTTACCCCTTGCTATCATAGTTAGCAGGCTAGCCAATTGTGAGAAATTCCTCACATAATGTCGGTAGTTCCCAGCTAATCTAGGAAAATTATAGTTTTCTATAACACTAAAGGGTATAGGAAATTCCTCAATCACAATTTTTTTTGAAGGGTCTACATAAATTCCATTAGTTGTGATCACATTTCCTAAGAATGTGACTTGCTTCATCCAAAAATCACACTTACTGAACTTGGCATAAAACTTCTCCTTTCTCAATATCTCTAACACAAGACTTAGGTGTTCTTCATGTTCATCCTTTCTCTTGGAGTATATGATTATGTTCTTCATGTTCATCCTTTATCTAGGTAACGTTTAATGACTCTATTCATCAAATCCAAGAAGATTCCAGGGTCATTAGTATGTCTGAATGGCATCACTAAAAAATGATAGTGTCCATACCTTGTATGGAAGGCAGTCTTTTAAATATCTTCCTTCTTCACCTTTATATTATGACATCTAGAATGATGATCCACCAATGAAAAGTATTGATATCCTCTTAACTGATCAAGTATGTCTTCAATCCATTGAATATGACACTTGTTCTTTATAGTGATCTTGTTGAGTTCCCAGTAATTGATACACAACCTCATTGATCCATCCTTCTTCTTCACTAATAGAACTGGAGCACCCCATGGTGATTCACTAGGGCGTTTGAACCCTTTGTCCAAACTCTCTTAAAAAATTTTCTTTAAATCATCATGTTCAATAGGAGGCATCCTATATGGACCCTTTAAGATAGGACTTTCTCCGGGGACGAGTACTATTGAGAACTCTACCTCACAATCTGGGGGATGTCTAGGTAACTATTAGAGAAATACATCACCTTATTACCTTACGATGGGAATTTCCATAAGTATGGAACATTATTTCGATGAAACTATTTAGTAGAATCATGCTTTTTCATAGAGAATCAACACCCACGTCGTTGAATGATTTTTCAAGGGAGATTCATGTTCTTCCATGCATTTGTAAAGGAGCATGGGATGGATCAGAATATTAAAATATATTTCATTTTACTGACATTTGATATGTTCTCTATATAATGAGAGCCAATCCATTCCCATTATAGCGTTGAATTATCCTAGCACGGTGAGTAACTCAATTCCAAATTGCTTTCATGATGGTCATTTAGTCGCTTTCAATCCTGATATTTTTGCAACTAAAGTGGATGGAAAAGTTAATGGAATGGATCAAACCTAGAATCTCATCTTCAAGGGAGGTTTCAAAGTCACATTTTCCCATGAAACAACCAATAATCTACCCAAGGTGATTCATGAAGACTGCACCACACCCTTCAGGGCCTGGGTTGCCCTTGGAGGCACCATCAATGTTGATTTTGGTCCATCTAGGAATAGGTTCCCTCTAAAACACCTCTAGAGTACGATGACATTGACCGTAATTTCCATTTATCTGAAGCCACTTAAAGATACCAAATTCATGTACTATGTTATGGAAATGATACTTTTGTAATAAAGAAGCATCATGTATAGTGATTATCATACTCTTATGACTTGAATTAATATTGATTGGGCAATTGTGATGGATAATTGCATTACGGCCATACCAGATCACATAGTGGAGTTCAGAAACATCCATGAAGAAAAGATTCCTGATTTGTTGAGAGCCTTCCATTTCAGCACAATTTTTTAGTTGAATTATAATAGAGTCAAACACGTTGGTTAAAATGATTTTACAACTTGGTGTTTTAATAGATATCTATCATTCAAGATTTTTGGGCTTCAATTCTATTGTTCTAGAAAATAGTCAAGAGATAAAAGAATTCATATAACTCGAATCAAATAAGAGTTTTTCATTTCTTGAGTGAATAAGAAGTGTACCTTGTAAAACTTCATTACCTTGATCAACTTCTGAAATAGTGATGGCATAGGCCATCCCTTTTTTCCATTATATTTGGTGGCTATTGATGCTGATTACCCTTGAGAACTTGAGGTTTAGTGCGCTTACATTTATAGTTCCCTTTCTCCCAACAGTTGTAGCATACGACCATGGGAGGTTTTATCCTTTATTACACAACATTATAGTTCCACTTCTTGTATTTTTAACACTCTTGAGAATGGTGTCCTTCATCCCCACACTTGAATCATTTCTTCATCCCCTTGAGGCAGTTCCCATGATGCAAATTTCCAAATTTTTGGCATTTGGGTCATTGAGTTTTATTCCCACCTTTGTCATTAGATCCTCCAGCTTGAAACTAAATCTTTTGTTTCTTACCACCATAGACATGGGACCATTATCCAACCACCATATCCACTCTCATGTCACACAAAACATCTTCTTCAAAACTCACAAATTATCGAATTTCATGATTTTTTTGAAGGTGTAGTTTTAATCCACTTAACAATATATCCATTTTTCTATCGTTGGTGATAACAAAACACAAAGTGTACCTTTCAAGCCTTGTGAAATTATCTTTGTAGGTCATGATTGATTCTCTTTCCATTTTCTTGAGCTCTACGAATTCCCTCTCCATCCTGGTATGAATATTTTGTGAGAAATACTTGTTAAGAGAAATGATCTTAAATTCATCTCATTTCAACTCTTCAATTTCATCCATTGTCTTGGTTTTATTAATTAATTCCCACCAATGATCGACCTCTTAATCTAGTTGATAAACAGATAGTGTCACCTTCTCTGTGTCAGAACTGTGAAGCAGAGAAAAGATATTCTTACTGAAGTTGAAACACTATTATTCAACTACTGGACCAAAACTCCCACTAAATGTAGCCGGTCGTTGCCACATAAAACACTTGATAGCTAATTGCTACCTCTTGGGTAAAGGAGGAAATTATTCATTATTTAGGTTCATATTCATAACATGATAATTTGGGTTAGCATCACCCTCATGTTTTTAACTCCACCTCCCAAAGCATTGGGAATGTAATTCAGTAAATCATTGCATTGTCCCTCTCAGGGTATGTTTTCCTAGTTTCTTCTAGTTTCAAACATATTCTAAAATAGAAAAGGTTAGAAATCAACATGAGTCAACAATTAATGAATAAATAACCTATTCATTTGAAAAAATTACACTAAAATCATGTCTTATGGGATCCCTATATGGAGATTCTTGTGTGCATATTTGTACATAGTCTAGTACTACAAGTTTACTCTAGGGTTCACTAATCCTAATTCCAATATTAACTAAACCTCCCTTTAATACCATCTATAGAAAACCTTACTTCTCTTACATTACATTTACAACATTATAAGGAAAAAGAACATAATAGTATTACACCATGAGGATCCAAAGGTTTAGTGTCTTTGGAAAACTAGGACCATACATAACACTTACAACATTAAGCATAAACATTTATTTAATTCCTTCTTCTCAATCTTCTTATTGGACCTTGACCTCTCTTTAGTACATGTAGTCACCTGGGGATATACATCAAAAAGGGGTGAGCTAAAATCCAATTAATTGGATAAATAATTACATGAGACAAAATTAAATAAGTTTTTCATAATAATTATCCTCATAGAATAGGCATTTGATCATAACAATAAGAGGAAACATTAAGAGAAGACTTGGAATGTGTAAATGCATAAACAATGGAACATCATGTCTTAGTGGTTAACTACAACACATAGTTGTGAACAATGCAAGAATCATGTTTACAGATCATTTTCCATTAAATATTGTTATTCATCATGTTAACAAATGCATTGGAGCACTGTATAATTGTAGGCACACCCATCACCTTCAAACATTAATATTTCACAATATAATTCTGGGTGCACCCGTCACAAAATGACATTTACATTATCATGCATGCCACATAGAACATATTTCAAACCTGAACATAAAAATAACTCAGATATAGAAATGGGTTTCACATCATAAATAATACATTCATAAACATTTGGTTCCAAATATATAGAGGGAATAACATTCATGGCATTGAACAATCAATATTGAGTGAAGAAGAAACAATCTATGATAGTGTGATTATTCGAAAGAGGAGTTCATTTGGAAAACATTAGGATTTTTATGAACTTAATTAGAAAACATTTATATCATATAAAAGTTAAGATAATGATGAAAAAATGATTTTTTCAGAATTATCTATAAAGAAATTTTCATGAAAGAGGAAGAACCCAACGAAATAATGTTGGGTTCGATAATTTCCCCATACCGTGTATCTGAACGCTTTCTTCACTTTAATGTCTTTTATAACCACATTAAATTAATTAATTGAAATTTACAGAACATTGTGTACATGAATATGGTTCATTATGGTTTCATTAACTTATTTTATGAGTTATAGAGTTTAAATCCATTGGCTGGGAATGTTCGTTTTTATTGTTTTCTTGAACGGTTCACGTGTATTCATGAATGGAAGTTTATGTAGAACATGGATAAACATAAAAAACTGATATTAAATATTATTAATTATATTATAAGAGTTTAAATGATTTAATAATGAATTATGTTATATACCATGTGGTAGAATCATTAGTTATGATTTAATGATGACCATTTTAGGTTAATTTGGGTGGTTTTTGGATCACAATAAACATGTTTTGTTTTATCATTAAGTAATATGTACATAAGTTCATTCCATAAAATTAAATAGGTTATAATACATATAAAATAATCTGGTTCAATAATAAAATGGTTTCATGACAATATCTAAAGGTGTTAAAGAAAAATGAATCCATGTTGTTCTTGAAGGTGATAAATTAACACCTCACAAACAACGATTTCCTTTCTAAAATAAAAATAAAAGGATAAGAGGGTTGAGTGATATATAATTCCATTAGTATCCTAACATTATATTATATGTATGATACTAGAGTTACCATATGATTTTTATTATGATAATTGCGGAGAGATTAATAAAAGGACTTGAAATTGAAAGGATATTAAAGGAAAAGAGAGCGGGGGGGGGGGGGATTACCTCTTGAATCCTCTTTAAGGAACCTTGAACTGGTCTTTTGGTGAGACTAGAAACTCTTGGACATAGGTAAGGGTCTAGAAAAGATTTTTGGGTAGACTTTAGGTAAGTATTGAATCTTGAGTGGTGTGAGGAAATGAGGGTGCGATGGGTGGTATTTATAGTGGTGGGGAGAGGGGATATCTCAATATTATATTAATTAATTTAATATTTCTCCACAAGACAATTAATAGTGAATCTTTGAGGACAATGAATAGTAATAAGTGTATTTTAGTTCGATATAATGGCCTTACATCATCCATACATCATATTATGAAATCATAATTCTTGTATTAAGAATTTATTATGAATTATTATATTTTACTATTCACCAAAAAAAATTATATTTGTTCTATAAGACTATAAAAATAACCCTAAAAACAACCGCGTATGTCAAATTTTTGAAATTCAAATAACATAAGTAAAAATATATGTTTACTGGTCACAAAGAATTTAGTAACATGATATTTTATTGTGCTACCCAATGTGATTATACTTTAAAACATGATTGTAAGAAGGTATTTCATTAGATAAAACATTGGGTCATTACGTAACATATAAGGACAACTAAATAATTAGTGGATGAAATGTAAATAAACAAATGGAATATAAGAACCTAACCGAATAAAAATACAACATGTGAAACTGATATAAATAAAAAACAATCTGTGATGATATATGTCGTAGTACTCAAAACCTGGAAAACATGTATAGAACAAGCATACAAGAATTCTATAGAAAAGTATGTAAAAGGAACAAAAAACTATCCAAGAATACCGAGCTCCAACTTGATCATCTGCTACCCGCTCTATCCTAAGAAATAATCAATCATGTGTCTGAAGTAACTCACTTTACTTTTCAAAACCTGCATACATTAATTCTTCTAGTGTTCTAATTTTTTCTTGGATAGGGTGTGATGTAAATATCATTAGGCCACCACCAAAGGTGAATATAACATCCTATCCATTTTAAATAAATTGAAAAGTGTGTAGTCATGTATATATTAAAGTGAAGTAGTATAGTAATGTAAATACGTATGTACATACTTTAACCCTCGGCTTGTGTTTGAAAATGTAACTAGTTAATTAATTAATTATGTTAATTTTATATATTTAATTCACATAAGGCATATCCAAAAATTTCATCACATCTGGATAATAATACAAATGGTTTTTATATTTCACAAGGAATCCATGAAGATAATAATATTTAATTGGTTCCATGGTAATAACCAAGGCATTATAGACCATAAGGGTCTCCAACATAGTAATAAGTGCAGCCTAGCTATCAGTAAGCGTGTAATATAAGGATAATCATCCAAGGAATTCCAAAATATTATGATTAAACATATTCTTAAAAATACATCCAATATAAAATGAGATAAGATAAATCTAGGCCCAAGGATGAACCAAGGAACCTTGTGTCTGTAGAATCCATGTTGGATCTATGGAGTGTATCTAAGACATCTTAAAATAGAAATTTTTGGCCACCTCAAGTTTTAATGTTAAAAAATCATGCTTCATAAAGTTAAATAATGATTACATATGTTCACTAATGTTCAACAAAAGGCATACTACTTTGCATTAGTATTTTATATCATGTGATAGGTTGTAAAAATATGAAAATGATTAGTTGATGTTATGGAGGACTCACTGGTGGAAATTTCACTAATGGAGGAATATTAGTGAATTATGAGTTACCATTAAGGTAGAATCACTTTTAATATGTGTCACTATCAAGTGTATCACTATTAGAACCCATGATGAAATCTGAAAAAGGAAGTGACATCATTATTCAACCCACAGTCAACAGCCTCTCAAAAAGTTTGCAAAGTATGAGTCACCATCTCGTCACGCTACTGTCAGCCTCAATCCATATTTTTTGCAAACTATATGATACCATTGGAATGATTCTCCACGAAGTCAACAAACTATTTGATACAAGTCACTATCAAGTTGAAACACCGGCCAAAAAACTTAAAGCTACTTGAATCACTGTTCCTGAGTCACCGCTCCATGTATATAGTTAGAAGCTATGTCTAGGACACTGTTCCAAGTCACCATTCAGATACACTTTCAGACTAAGTCACTGTTCAATGACACCATCAGAACAAGTCAACCTTTAGAGACACCATCATAAAAGATCCCTATTTAGAGACTTTTTCAATTCTTTCACTGTAATTTAAATTCAAATTTCATTCTAATGGTCATATTTCTATGATTTAAAAAAATTGATTAAATTAAGGTCCTTTTGGAGAAAACATTGAAATCATTATCAGACTCCAATACATGGTACAAGGTACCATGATACGAATGATATTAAGTTATATGTCAGTTGTAGTGTATAAATAAAATACATGATCAAAAAAGTAATACACTGATGTTGTGAACCAATGCGCCTGAGAAAAACCAAAGAACTACTTAATGTAAATACTAGGAGATACTAGTGAGAAATCAAAGAAAGTTATATTTTTTTAGAAAAGACTAATAGAGGAGAATAAATCTTCAAGAAAATCAAGACCTCTATTGAAATAAAAGATAGATTCTCTGACGATGTTGTTTTTTTCTTTTTATTTTTTGAAAGTTGACTCAAGATGCACATTAAGATAACTTTCAAGAGTTTCTAGCTATATCGCCTATCACACAGAGCTTTATTACTCTATATTTGATAATTTTTTAACTTTTTTACTACTTTTAAATTAATATCAATGTGTGTATATATTCTATTTAAATATATGGAATCCTATAAAAAACATGAAAATACACAAATATCTTCACAGTCTGTTTGTTACACCTTACATTCCCATAGATTACAGGGGAAGAGGTCCTTGCTTGTCCTGTTTGTTTTTTTATCCCACAAAAACTATGGAAGAGGGATTGTTGACCTGGATAGATAAGTATGTTGTTGTTTACCCTAATACATGGCATGGATCAATGTTAATTTATATAATCTACTTAGAAGAAGGTGATTTACATTGGAAAGTATTGTGTCTCCTCTTGAGAATGATCATATTGATTAAATTTCATTGTGTTCTTTCATGTTTTGTTTTATATGTTTGTGTTTGTTTAAATAAAAAAACTTCACTTTTATTTGATATTTAATTATAGATAGTGTTAATATTATAATTGTTTTTTGTAGATTGATTTCAAAAGTTAATGTAATAATTCAATTGTTTTTATCTAAGAACTAATCTCTCTTTTAGAAATCCTTTTAAAAAATAAATCTTTTATAAAATTACCCTTTGGTTAAATGTGACATTTTTTTAAATTGGAAGACTTTTAAATAAATAATTTAGACAAAATTATTTATTGGAACTCAATTAACCTCCATCTTCAGTGTCCTACTCCAACCAACATTTGGTATCAAAGTTTATTACTTTTTTGGGTTTCAATGTTTTTAATGTTTTCAAATCTATGGAACAATGATTTTAGTTATGTGTTAATAATCTGAATATTTATATCAGTAAAAAATATTTAGATCTTTAAAACTTGTTTTTTTCTTTATCATGGGTAATAGACAGGCTGGTCCTACTACCAACATACGCACCTATTTCAATAGAATAAATTATGCTTAGTGGAAAATCAAAATGAAAATGCCTTTTTAAAGAGTTGGTTATGAAATATAGTACTCTATTATAGATGAATATAAGATCCGAACTGCAGGTAGAAGTACATGGGATGAACCTAATAGGGAGCCTAAAATAATAATTGGAAAGCTATGAATGCGTTATATTGTCCACTAAGTGATGGATAATTCAATAGTATTTATACTTGTAAAAAATCCTTTTCTATTTATAATACTTTGTACATTTCACCTGAAGGGAACAAAAATTTTAATGAAATGAGGATTACCACACATACTATTAAATACGATATCTTCTAATTGAAGCCTAACAAACCTAATTTAGACATGTACCTTAGGTTCAATTAGATTGTAAAAATAATGAGTTCTCTTGGAAATCCAGTTTAAGCCAAGAACTAATCATTCAACTACCCAGATGTTTACTATAATGATGGAGAGTAACCTTAGAATCAATAAGTGAATCCCAATACATTAGTACATTTATTATTAATCAAATAATTTGAAAACTGATGATATATGTAGAAGAGATGAAGGTTAACCGAGAATAAGATAATGAAACTAGAATAAAGATAATGGCTTTCAAAACGTCTACATCGAAACAAAAATAGAGAATTCATGTTCATTTTGAAATTTATAATAATGGAGATTCATCAAGTGATAGTGAAGAGTAAATGTCTCATCTAGCTACGAGAATTAAGAAATTATAAAAAATGAAAAGTTCTTTAGAAACCCTTGATAAAGAGGTAAATATGATAATAAAGGTAACCAGAAAAAGAATTGGAAAAGAACTGATAATACGAATCAGATAATATACTATTAAAGTAAAAGAAAAGGAAATGTGAAGCATGAATGTCAAAAAATGAAGTAAAATAAGAAATATGAGGACATAGATAAAAAATACTAAAAGTATATGGAGGCTACCTGAAGTGCTTCTGATAAAATCATTATTGATTCTGAATCATCTCATGATGAAATGGTTGAAAAACACAACATGAATTTTATGAAAAATTCATCCAAGTAACCTTAGTATCTCATGTATAGAATTCTAACAATTATAAAGATGAATCTAAATCTGAAACTTCTAAAAACATGACCTATGAGAAAATGTTGGAATACTGAATAATACATTAGGATACATCCAATGAGCAAAAATATAAATATAAATATCTCTAGAAACAATATGGTCTTTCTACTACTGTTAAATATAAACTCACTATAGAAAAATTAGAATAATTATCAAAATTTTAATGAGACTATTAAACTTGTAATTTTTTATGAGAAATTAAATATGGATCTAAAATAATTTATATATTGTAAATATTCCTTAACAAAAATTAGTGGAAATCATGTTTATCCTAAATATACTACTTGTATTGGTCAACAACCTGAGAGAAAAAAAAAATTTAAAATTTTATTTCCAAATCAAGAAAATTATTTTTTATGTGTAGATCTGAAAATTATCTACAAGTTCCATTACAAGGATAAATTTACTTCATATAATTTTTCATGATGTAATATAGTTTAGTTTTCTTAAAAATTAAAAAACTATTTACATGAAACCATGAATAAAATTTGATTTCCTAAATCTTTAATTACTAATATTACTTGACCCAAGAAAATATGGGTAACAAAATATTTTTTTGGATAAACGATTTTTGTATGAAATGTAATTGAACTATTTTTGTAAGGATTTATGTAACTTGGACAATGGTTTTTTAAGACACATGACCTGAGAACATTATAAATATTACTGGTTCAAAAGTATCCTTTGGTGGCAGTGAAAAACAAAAAACTTGTTCACCTTAGCCCAATCTGTAATAACAATTCTGGGTTACTTTCTCATGTTCATTTTGTTGATAATCTAATGTAAAATATTCTTAGTATTTAATAGTTATATGGTGATGGTTTTCATGTTAAATTTGATAATAATTTTTTAATGTTTTCAATTATAATTATTATTGAGTCTTAACTACTTTTATTAATGAAAATATTTATCCTGTTAATCTGGATTTTTTAATGTCATAGAATTTTTTTTGGCTTAAATGCCTTTCATAATGAATATTGGATCATCTATAAGAGACTTTAATACTGTTACATCCACTGTCTTAGAAATTGTACTAGAAAAGGATTAATCAAGGATCTACTAAAAAATGTGTATCCAAATGATAAAATCTGTAATTATTGTCCAAAAGGAAAACAACATAAGATATCATTCAAACTAAAGAAAGAAGATTCATCTTTTAAACCTCATGAGTAGTTTCACATGAATTTTCTTTACCATCTAGAGTTTCAAGATTAAATGGTAAGCACTATGTTTTTGTTATAGTCGATGAATTTTCAAGGCATACAAGGACATTCTTTTTATATCACAAAATTGAGAACTATTTTTATGTAACCAAATATTCTAGATCAGTTAAAAATATAAACAGACCTAAAATTTAATCCTTATGAAGTGACCATATCCATGAGTTTGAAAATAAATAATTTAAATCTCTTTGCTAAAAAAATGTCTATAGTCATAACATCTCTGCTCCAAGGATACCCCAACAGAATGGAGTTGTAGAAAGGAGAAATAGAACATTAAAAGTGATATCCTAGACTATGCTTAATGAAAATGACCTATATATTTATTTTTGGGCATATTCTATGAAGAAAACTTTCTATATAATAAATATATTATTAATAAGAATTATCCTAAAGAAAATACCTTATAACATGCAGAATAATTGGAAACCTAGGGTTAATTACATTATTTTTTTAGTTTCAAAGACTTTATTATTAATATGAAAGATAATATTGACCAATTTTTAATCAAGCATGAAAAATGAAATTTTGTAGGTTAGTTAATCTCTTATAAATCCTATAGAGTCCTTAATAAGAGATCTAAATTTGTGGAAGTATCTGTGCATGTCAAATTTGATGAAATATATCCACATGACTCCAAAACATCCGTAGAAAATTTTGAGAATAATCTATTGAATCTAGACTTAAATACTAAATCTTCCAATTATATTGTCACACAAGAATAAAAATCCTCTAATTGTGGAAAATATTCAGATTCTAACTAAATGGAACCTGAACCTATAAGAGAACCTAATGTGATGAAGACATCTTTTTCTAGAAAAGTTAAAACTCTAAAAAATCATCTTTTTGATACTATAGTTAGTGAATTAGGAAAAGTAAGAAAATAATATATATTATCTGAGAAACTAGGTTGAAAATCAAGTATTATTTTCACGGCATGAACCAGAGAACATCAATGATAAAATCAATGATGAGTCCTGGGTGATGAATATTCATAAAAAATTAAATTAGTTTGAAAGTAACAAAATATGGAAACTTGTTGATACCCCAAAGACTGCTTGACCAAAGGCAATAAATTTGTTCTTGGAAAAAATGTGTATAAATTTGTAACTATAGTAGTAAATAAGGCCATACTAGTTTCACATGGTTATAGTCAAGAAGAAGTAATATTCTATTGAGAAACCTTTTCACCTAGGGCTCGAAATTATTCTATTAGAATACAACAAGCTTATGAACCACATCTGAATTTCAAACCTTATCAAATGGATGTCAAAATTGAATTGTTGAATTGTAATATAGTTAATGATGTTTTTATTGAATAACATCCTAGTTTTAAAAATACTCAATTTCTAAATTGTGTTTTCATGTTAACAAAAGAACTATATGGTTTAATACAAGCTCCAACACCTTGGTATGATAGGCTCAACGCTATTCTTATTTCAAAATATTTTTCTAAAGGAATATCTAAACCTACTCATTTAATAAAAATAATTTCCATATATTTTTTTACTATTAAAATATATTTTGATGATATTATAATTGGATCTTCCAAAAATTCATTATGTATTGAATTTTCAAAAAAAATGAAAAATGAATTTGAAATTAATTTAATGGGTGAAGTTAAATTATTTCAAGGATTTCAAATTCTTCCCAATAAGGAAGTTATTATTTTAAATAAAAGTAAATATACTAATGATCTTTTAAATTTTTGGGTCTAGATATTAATAAATTTATCAATACTCTTATGAGTAAAACCTATATATTTTATGTTGATAAATATATAAAATCAGTGGATGAAACCAATTACAAAGGTATGATTGGTAGTCTTCTATACATAACATCAAACTGACCTGATATTATGTTTAGTGTATGTATGTGTTCTATTTTTAAATAAAATTCTAAAGAGTCACACATTGTTTTTGTTAAAATAATTTTTAAATTCCTTAACCATACTACTAATAGAGAACTATTCTACCCTAGAAGATAGTCATTTTAATTAGTTAGTTATATTGATTCCATTTTTGGTGGTTTTAGTTAAATAAACAAAGAACCTCTAGAACATATCACTTTTTATGCAATTCTCTACTTTAATGGTGTATTAGGGAACAAAATTCCATTGAATTATATAATTTTAAGATGAATATATAGCTGATGGTATTTGTTGTGCTCCTTTTTTTTGGATGAAACCCACATTACTAGCCTATGGATATCAATTTAAGAATTTCCCTATAAACTATGACAACCCATGTTCTATTAAAATTTAAAAGAACATTATTTCTCATTCGAGAATAAATAATATTGGTGAATGAAATAACATTAAGAAATATTATTATCAAAAAGGTGATATAACTCTTAAAATCATAGGCCTTGAACATCAACTTACTTATATTTTTAATGATCCATTAAATTATGATAAAAAGAGTTACATTCGATATGAGTTGGTGATGATCAATTTTATGTGACCCACTATTGTGAGTCACCATTGGGAATAATCATTTTAAGTCACCATTAGGACTCACCATTGGGACACACCAATGGGACTCACCGATGGGACTCACTATTTGGAGTCACTGTTTATTACTCAATGTTGATGAGTCACTGTTCGGACTCACTATTGTGTACTACAGTTCGTTAATTTTACATTTTTCTCGTAAATACATAAAATCAATTTTTATTTATTTTTCATTGTTTTATTTTTTATTTCTAATATTGAAATCCATAAATGATAAAAATAAAATTGATCCAAATAACTTCTCATTTACTCAATCTTACACACTTCTCCCAAAACCAAACAGTTATTTCATAAACCTCTACCACCTTATTCAATTTAACCAAACCCTCAAAATATTTCAAAATGGCTTGAGTAAATAATTTCCCTAAGACATCTTTATTTGTGTCTTGTTGTTTAAAGAAATAGAAAAGGTTACTTGAGTGAACCTAAATCCTAAAATTTTAGCTTGAAACTCTCAAACATTATAATCATTCCAGAAAATGAAATGCATGTTGATGGAATTTCATTAATTATATCTCCTATGATGAAATTGTTGAAAGAAAAAAGTTAGTTGGAATGGTTCTTCAACAAAAAACAGACTATATTTAATGATATTTTATGAGTTTTATCAATATATGTATTTCATTCTTAGGGTAACTAATGAATATTGGTTAATGTCTATAATAAGTTGACAAATAATTGCCCATTCTTCTTGGAAATGATATGAGTGCTTGAAAATACCTCATGAAAGTATTTATAAAGATCACTAAGTATGTTTTCCATCTGCAAATGATATATTTCATTATAAATAAGCCTTAACTAAGATTACTGGTGATGGAATAACCAGAAGACCCTTAACCACTGAACTTGATAGGGAATGACGATTTTATATTTAAATTTATTCAGTATCAAATATATCTAAGGAATGGTGGATTTTCCTTTTTATAATTTCAGGATGTTTATTTACTTATCATATTAAAAAAGGATTTATGATCAACCTATATAGATACATAATCATTCATATGTGTGACATGATGTAGCCAAAATAAAATTTTAATCCCTTTTATATTCAAAGTTTGTTTTTTCCACATTGAAAACACAAGTACTGGTGAATGAAGGTGCGAAAATAATCAAAGTTGGGATGGATTTTTTCATTACCAAGTCAATATGAAAAATAAATAAGATAATCCAGAATCCTTGGAATAAATAGTTGGTAGAAGTCATTGAGATAATATATGAAGAGTTTAACCTAGTTGAACCCCCCACAAGACCAAAGGTTATAGATGATCATGGATTAAAACCAAATGAGGTTGTAAAATATTTTGAATGAGGAGGAAAATAAGATGAGGAATATGTAGAAAATGATTCCTTTATTGATGGCTGAAGTGATCCTCACATTTCTATATGTCCTAATGTAATTAAATATGCACCACATATCCCTCTAAAAGATCTTGTATGAGAGAAACTCTTCAAGTGGATGATGATGATGAAATAGATGAATATGAAGATGTTGAATATGGTAGTGGAAGTGGAATCATTAAATAAGAATTGAATGATTATTTAGAAGATGCGAATGATAAAGAATAGGAATAAAGTGATATAGATGAAGAAGGGTAAGAATAAGTAAATGGTAAAACAGATACTGACTCGAATCATCCTAACATTGATTAAGGTTATGATACAGAACATGAAAATACTATTGAAAAGGGTTTAGTAGAAAAAGAAATAGTGTTGGAATCTCAAAAGGCTCTAGATTCTATTTTTTTTATGGTGGAGTTTCATATGTTCAAGTTCAAGATCAAGTTATTGTTTATATTATATCACATATTTATGGGGAGAAACAATATTATAGAGTTAAAGTGGACACCCTTACCCATTTTTAGATTTATTTAGTGGCTCAATGGAAATTATATCCGTGATATATCACGATGGGATTGAACTATATAGACTCTGAAATTGGAGAATATGACCATAAGGGATACATGGTTAAAGAATTGGATCCTTCATAGAGATTTCATGTTGGAATATATCCTTTAGTGGATCTTACTCTGTCAGTTGCACATTTTCCTATTGATGATGCAATTTAGAAGGTTTTCATAAATTTTAAAGAAGAATTGTTCCCACCTATAAAAAATGTCATTAATCCTAAAATAGAACAAATAACACATCTTATTGAAAGTTATTCTTCTTTTCATTCAGAGTAAATTATCTCATAGCTTTAACCATAAATGGTTTCTGGACTTCAGAAAATTAAAATGGAGAATAAGAGGTTGAGTGATGAACTTGATGATCTCATTCCTATAGAAAACAACATAACATATGAATATGTAGAATCATTGGAAAATGTTTTAAAAAGACATGGAGATACCTCTTCTGAGTCTTCTTAAGAGGTTACACCTCATCCTATAGTACTTGACATGGTTATTTTAAAATCAGTTATTAGATATGAATTAAAAGGTGAATCAACCATAGATGATCCTCCTTCTTAGACTCTTAACCATTATATGTTTAGATTTGTGGTAAGGGAGGATCTTCTTTCCCTGATAGGTTGTGTTAATCAGTCAGGCTTCATTAAAATCCAACATAATAGTTATCATGTGCATGACATGGTAAGGCACCACATGAAAGATTTCTGATTAGATTTGGAGACCATCACAAAAGGGTGTATTATTACTTCTATAGGATTTACACAGATAATTATCCCAATTCTCATTTTCAATACATGAATGGGAATTTAATGATGCCCCTTATCACTCAAGATTTCAATTGATGGGTTAGACAATACAAGGAGATTACTATTTCACTCATAAATTTCATGGAAAAAATGATGACATTACTAAGGAAATGGCGAAAGGTGGGAAGATCATCCTGGATTTTATCAACCTCTTTAAGCCCTATTTATATGTTTAGAGTACATCCATTATAGCTCTAGTGGCCCTCCAAATTCATCATTCCACTAATAATATGCCTTCACGTTCCATCTACCGATCTTTTAATCCTTAATTTAGGGATTCTATCACTGGATACCCTTTTTCTCTTCTTCCTCTAACCCTTCAACCATATTATATGTCTCTTCCTTTGGAAATTCTTCAACTGAGGCTTGAAATCAATTGAGAACTTACACCCCCACCAACTTCTACTACAATTCTTACCACTATAGTACTTTCTAGTGTACCTATCCCTTCAACTAGAACCTCAATCAACATTCACCTATTCTATACATTAACCACTTAATTATCTTCTCTTTCCCCACCTATATATTCTAATAAGGTAAAAACATCCATGTATCCTTCCTTGGAAAAATAATGATTGGATTGTTCTTTGATTTGGAGGAATTTTTATATTTTTATCATACAATGTATTATCTATTTATCATCCATTATAATATCACTTTGCATATATTCTACTTTATTTCTCTCTTCTTATTGGTTTTGTTTTTTATAATCCAAAAAGGGGAAGAATGAGTATGGAATTTAACTAGCATAGAATGTAAAAAAAGAATGATAAATTTAATTGTAATTTTATTTGGTTTATCGTATAATTTAATTTCTCATGATCTATATGACATGTTAAAAAGAATAGTTTTGTTTTTTAATTTGATCATTAAAAATTATCTATTGTGTTTTAAATAATTCCAAAATTTTCAATCATCAAAAAATGGAGAGATTGTTTTCCTCATATATTTTTATTGCTCAGAAATCATGCTTCCTCTAGTTAAATAATTTTTACATATTTTTAATAATGTTTACAAAAATCTTACTCAGTTATGATAATATTTTAAATCATTATATAGGTGGGAAAATTGTGACAAAGGATGAGTTGATGTTAAGGTGGACTCACTGTTGGATATCTCACTAGTGGATTAAGATCAGTTAAGTATGAGTAACGGTTAAGGAAGAATCAATTTTAAGATGTCTCACTATCATGTGTCTCACAATCAACACAAATGATGAAATATGATAATGTATGAGACACCATTATTCAACCAATAGTCAAAAACCTCTTATAATTTTCCCAAATTTTGAGTCATCGTTGTACCAAGCTAGCATTAGAAACTGTCCAGAATTTTTGTAATGAATGAGTTACAATTTACATGATTCTCTACTAAGTCATGATATTTTCAAATAAAAAACATAATTAAGTCATCATTTAGCTAGAGAAATTTACTACTACTTAAATATCTATTTTAGAGTCACTTATCCAAATGGGAAGTTAAAATCTATATCTAAGGCATCATTCCATGTCATTGTTCAGATACACTGTCTGACCTAATCACCGTTCAGAGACTGTTTCGATTATTATTGATTTATTTAAATTAAAATTTCTTTCTAATGGTTATATTTGTGAATTTTTATGAAACTAATTAAATTAATGTCCATTTATATACAACATAAAACTTATTTTCAGACTATAGTATGTTTTACAAGGTACCAAGATACAATAGAGTTCATGATCTACGTAAGAGGAAGTGTCTAGAGAAAAAAACTGATCACCAAGGAAGGGGCATAAGTTGTGAAGTGGTGTTTCTGAGAAATACATGAGAACAACTTGTTGTGGATACAAGAAGATACTAGTGATAAATCATCGAAAAGAACATTTCATTATATAAACAAACTAATAGAGTATAATAACTCATCAAGAAAATCAATATCTCATTGGAAACCGAATAAAAAATCTCTCACGATGCTTTTTTGTTTTGTCTATTTCCAAAAGTTGACCCATGCAACACTTTGATATTAATTCCTGAAGTTTCATTCTGCATCCCTATCACACAGATAATTGTAACTATCATCTCTCTAATTTTCACTTCTTGTGTACTAGTTTTATATTACGATCAATGTGTTTCAATTTTTTATAAACAATCACCTACTCATGTGAAAAACTAGATGATACAAAGATATCTCCACAATCTATCTTTTACACATTACATTCCCATGTATATTAGTGGAAGAGGTCCCTTTGTGTCCTGTAGAGACCCGAAGCTTGACGTACATGGACATTACATTACTTTTGCGGAATACTTAGTACATAACAAAAACGCACACACAAGGATCGTAATAGTTTAGTGACTTTGGAAACTCGGAATATAATCTTCTAATCGTGGTGAAAGATCTTCAACATCTCCCATAAATACCTTATTTTTTTACCTAAAACCATTCTTTATATCCTGGGGAAAAGAAAACATAAAAGGGTGAGCTCAAATGCTCAGTAAGGGTAAACAAAAGAAATATCAATCACATCATAACATTTTGTAAATCTTAACCTGCAAAAGAGAGAAAAATTTCATAACATGGGATAAGTCATAGTAGTGAAATGAAATCCCAATAATCATAACTTAAATCATGAAACTTTGTGGCATACACACATAATCATAGAGAATCATATCTTATTAGTCAAGACTCATTTCCAAGACTATCTTAGTGGACAAAGTCCATTTCTGAACCGAGTCACCCTCGTTTCATTCCTGTTTCACTGAACCGGTATAACCTACCGTTCCAGCCATGTCTATCTCATGAGATATAAAATCTTTACCCAATGTATTGGAGGGAGATATAGGTACCACCCATCTCATAATGATACCATTTTTATGTGTTCCACAAAATCATAAATCATACATCATTGCATAACCCATGTAATACAAATGGGAATCTTAAACATCATGACATCATAAAACAATTAATATAAGATAAAGGAATTCGTAAAAATAATTCCATCACTACATAATAAAATCAATGTAATAATAGGTATAAAACAGAACCCTTTATTATCTTAAATGGAAAATAATTTTGATAAAACACGTGAACTCAATTCTTGAGGAAAATATCCTTTCTTCTTCAAAAACATTTTTCCTTTCTTAACATGTCATAAAACTTTAAACTAAAATAAGTTGATTAAAAATAAACTTAAAAACTTGTGAAGGATTCTTCTTGGAAATAATGTTTTAAAAATCCATTCATGTCGTATAAGTTAAAAACACATTCTTCTCGTACTTTTGTCAGAAATGTCAAAAAGTACCTCGTACGAAAAACGACAAAAGATTCCTTTCATATATTTTACTAAAAACTCACCGAAGGGTAAAATTGGATTTAAAAAAATTGTAGGTGGATGGAAATAATATTACATATTGAGGAAACATGGATGTGGATGATAAAATACACCCCAGTAAATACCAAAGTATAAACAATCTCAGATAAAATGAGATTGTGATATATTCCCTTACCTTAGGTCTGATTTGCTTCGTAAGTGTTACAACCTCCTGTATAATGATTTAAATAATGTCATTGACTTATTACAGAATCATATTCATTGTTATGATATCATATATGGTTCACTTATGACTTTATATTACCCGTTCTTTTGTAAATTCCATGTTAAAGAGTGTTTTGGGTAAAATCGTTTCATTTGTCGTCCGTGTTTTGACTTGTAATTATTCATATGATTACTTAGATCATGATTACATAATTTCAGAATATAAAACATGATTTATATATAATATATATTCATAATATACATATATATAATAAATCAGTAAATGGAAAGAAATACACCGTTCATGGAGACGGTAGGCCGTACGTACGCATGAACGCTGTTTTCGTTTCCTTATTGAGTTGAATGGAATTAAGTAGATGACATACATATATATACACATAAATCCAGTAGCTTTATAATGTCATATATTTCATTATTATTTCTTATATATACTTTATAATCATTCTTAAATCGTTAACATGGAGAATGAATCTCATCGCGTCGTGGAGACGGTAGTCCGTACGTACGCACGGGCGATGATATCATTTCCATAATTATTGAATTGAATTGTAGTGGATGATACAATATATCAGAATCATTATGATGTTATAATAACTATGTATAGTTATTCTTTACACCATAATACCCATCCATGTAAGGTGTTGGTGGAAAAACAGATTACACCACGGCGTGGAGACGGTATTCCGTACGTACGCACGCGCGGTGATTTCGTTTTTCGTAGGATGGATAGATGGTGAAATAGGGTTGTTTCATACTTATAATAACATATCATTATATGAGTGATACTGATGTTATTACTTCATAATGAAACAACCTAAGAAGAAGAAGTGGAAGAAGAAATAAAGTTGAAAGATTCGGTAACAGAAATTACCTCTTCTTTGAAGCGCCTCTTTGAGATCTCCTTTTAGGGCACTAAAATTGGTCTTTGAGGAATACCAGAACCTCTAGGATGTTTCTAGGGAAGTCAAGAAGATAATTTGGCAGGGGGTGGCCGATCTTGAAGGCTCAAAGTTTTGTGAGGAAGAGAGGGAGGAGGTGCCCTTTTATAAGGGAGGAGAGGGGCACCTTAGGAAAATCTCAAAATATAATTTTATATTAAGGTAAAATTCGGTTTATAATGGTTACAAAGGGTCTTATTTCGAAGATAAAGTGGGTATGGGTCGAAATAATCTCATCCAATAGGATTTATACAAGTTTAGGTTATTATTTTAACCTTATCAATTAGATTTAACTTTAAGTTAAATAATTTAACTTTTACCGTGTCTTTTTGTTTTCTTACACTATATGGTTAATAAACTTACCATAACAAGCCAAAAGAACCCCAAGTTGTTCATTATTAATATATCTATCCTTATCTAAGTCATTTGGCCGAACCGTATATTTTTATGAATTAAATAACAATTAATAATATAATATTTGTTTTATAAACTAATTTATGTCAATTTTGACACTATTTGGTACATGATTTTTATGAAATTCATAAGAGTATTATAAGTTCGAAACAAGTTACTTATATCAACAATAACATGTCATAGTAACCTAGAAAATTAGTGTAAGTCATAAAAAGTCTCAAATTACATTTATTTGGTCATTTATAACATCAATTATGACAATATTTCATTAATAAGACAATTACTGCATCATCTTTGTGTCATAATAAATGATACTTATTTAATCCCTAAAAATTATAAATAAATTCCTATGATGTATATAATTGTATTAAATTTCTTGATACTATTCATGTTCTAAGTTTCATGAAGTTTATCACTAGATTAAAATTATTATACTTATAAGATTTAAGAAAGTGACATGTTGTCACATTCTTTGGTTTTAATAATAATTAAATTATTTTCATTGAAAAAAATTAATTAAATGAATATAATCCGACCCTTAGGTGATATGGGTCGACTTTTAGTCATCCAATTGGATTTTGACATTTTTTAGGGTAATTTTAAAATATTATATTTACCCTTAATTACCTGATTTACCTTTAACTATGGTAAATAAAATTTACCGTAGTTACTATTCATAATTCCCGAAAATAAAAAGTAGCTTATTAACATAATTTGGACCCACTGATTCAAAATATAGAATCCATTTTTCCAAATTCAATACACAAAAGATGCAGAAATTAAATTAAAATTAATCCCATTGTCGAAAGAAAACAGGTTTTTCTTTAAAACATTGCAAAAGACTGAATTGATTTAACCTACGAATTAAAGGTAAAATCAATGCTAATGACATAAATTATATTAAATGGTAAAAATATATTCTATTTATAATTTAAAACCATTCAATATTATAATTTAACCACATAAGATATTACGATGAAAAAAGCTGTTTTTAATTAAAATATAGCATGTTTTTACTATTCATTAAAATATGAGAGTTATCGGAAAAATATCAAAACTTTATCTAATGTAAATTTTTATTTCCTGATTCAAAAGAAGGATTTTATTTTGTCAAATGGAACTTATAAACATGTAAAAAACAAGATTTAATGTGGGTGTGCCATCAAAAGGCGGAAAAACTGTATTTTTTGAAAAATACTTATTTTACCCGAAAAATTTATTTTATTCTTATACCATGTTCTAGAAATGTGTAGATGAATAATAATGTTATAAAATTCAAAATTTAGTTAACACTATTCATAACAGCTAGTTCATAACAATATTATAATAATATATCGTTGTTTAGTAAAACCCGGTATTACGTACAACACACGCTATCGAGGAAGGTCGCGATTGCGTGTAATGCAAGCCAAGCCAGGGTTGCGTGTAGTGCACAACACCTTGGTTGTTGCATATAACAGAATCCAACCGTATTTTATTTATACATTGAATATATATATATATATACACACTCAATGTTGCGTAGAATAACTTCTATCAAATGAACTAGAAATTGTGTGTAACACGATCCAAGAATAGTGTTGTGTATACTACAAGATAATACAGTGTTACGTATAGCGCAAGGTAATCTTGGTGTAGAATAAAACACAAGACATTAATGAAATTAAAAGAATATTTTTCATAAAATATCGGGCTGTTACATTCTACCCCCCTTAAAATGAATTTCGCCCTCGAAATTCTTCGGGGTTATAAATGGTTTACTACTCAAAAGTTTCTTTAATAAAAACCCTCATCGTAAAAAGGAATACCAAAACATGGCTTTAAAAACTAAATTATGAAATGTAACGATTACCCGAATAAACTAATCACTGGGTTTCCACATAGGTGAAAATATGGATATAGAATAGAAATCTAACCATCATGTTCTGATGGAGAGTGGTAGAGAACATGGCTATGGAAAAGCCAGCAATCACAAAGCCATAATTTTGTGACGATCTAAGGTACCATATGATTAATCAGATATAAGAGCACTAGGATAACATTTTTGGTTTTCAAGATCATTTCCCTAAAGTTGATGAAATTAGAAGAAATACTTTCGTGATTTTGGTATAGTCTCACTGTTTGTCGTTCTTTGGACAATTTCCACTTCATCTCTTAAAGAAATGAAGTTGAATTTGTCATTCGTGATGTGTTATCAGATTTTGTGATAGAATGATGGGTCATTCCATCTGTCTCAAAAAAAAGGTTAGAAAAGTTATCAAAAAATACATAAGTCCATCTATAGTGAGATTAATCATATATAGTTCCTAAAATGGACTTATACTTCATATATCATACTTCTTAATATAATAAAAATAGTTTCTACTAAATAGGGACTTCCTGTAGTCCAGTGGTAGGTGATAAAGGCCAGTCGCACTTCGGTTGTGGGTTCGATTCCCACAGCCTTGTCCGACGCGATGGGCTGTCACCCGTCCTGCAGGTTGTCCTTTTTCTAAAACTATATTACTATAACATCCCATCAACAATATCAAAAAGTTTTATCCTTAAACAATACTAACTTATGTCCAACATAATCCATTCTAATCTTTAGGCTTATCCATAATACTTCAGTCCACTCTCATAATATAGTGAAAACGATTACCTAGAGATTTAATACCATCGTTAATCCCCATATATCATAAGATATGTCTTGTTGGTCACATTCTAAACATTCAAAGGCCTTAATCATGTATTCTCTTGAATACCCATTGAACCTTAGTGAAAACATGAATGCATTCAAAAGTTAACTCTTTCCACATACCAAAATCCGAAAATTCTATATACTCAAACCATGATATAACCTTCTCCTTATATCAGTCATGAGCTCATGAATACTATCCAACATTTAATTTTCTCCTTATCCCTTCATTATGCGCACATCATCTTCATTCCAAAAATATTTGAATAACCTTTCATGGATACTGGTAACATTAATCATACACTTTCAAAACTCAAGGAAAGACAACAGTGTAACAATCCTTAGATGTCTCTTTATTCCATAGTACCATGAGGTTACTTATACAACATTACACATGATAAACATGTAATCATTCCACTACATTCTTAAACCATTGACCGAGATTCAACAATTCTTTCATCTCACATATCATTTTTAGTCTCTTCATCATCATCCACATAAATACTACCTATACAACCATATTGATTCTTTTCATGAGACTTTCCCTTAGGGCATTGGTTTGCATAATGCCCATACATTCCACATTTAAAACATTTAACCATTGTTGATGTCGTAGAAATACCATTATCCTCATCCCTGGTGTTAACTGATCCTTTTCCTTTGCACTTACTGGCTTTGGGTCCTTCTTTTCCACACCCAAAGCATCTTCCAGTTCCTTTGAAACATTCTCCTTGATGCCTCTTCCCACATGATTTACATAGGGGAAATTGAACTTTCTTTCCTCTATGACCATCACAAAACTCCATCTTTCTCTTATTAGCCGAGTCAGGAAACTTACCAAATTTTACTTTATTGATCATATTATGAGATTACTGATTTGGCATAATAATGATGTTTGGACTTCCAAATCCCATTTCATTTGGTTGCTCATCATTCCATTGTCCATCATATCTTCCATTATCGTGAATCATCTTGTTTCCATCCATTTTCTAAAACCCAAAAGAATAGTGTGAGAGGAAAAAATCATAATAAAGGGGGAGAATCTTCAATATCTAACATCTTTGGTTTAATCTTATATCGTTACCATAGTTCTAGGACTATATCCTATATGTATACTTATCCTTAGGGACATCCCTAGACATACCTTAGAAATATCTCTAGGGATCTTACTAACGTTTTCACATCCTAGTTTCCAAAGGTTGAATAAACTTTTCCTCTGATACCAACCATAGAGACCCGAAGCTTGATGTACATGGACATTACATTACTTTTGCGGAATACTTAGTACATAACAAAAACACACACACAAGGATCGTAATAGTTTAGTGTCTTTGGAAAATCGGAATGTAATCTTCTAATCGTGGTGAAAGATCTTCAACATCTCCCATAAAGATCTTCCTTTTTTTACCTAAAACCTTTCTTTATATCCTGGGGAAAAGAAAACATAAAAGGGTGAGCTCAAATGCTCAGTAAGGGTAAAAAAAAGAAATATCAATCACATCATAACATTTTGGAAATCTTAACCGGCAAAAGAGAGAAAAATTTCATAACATGGGATAAATCATAGTAGTGAAATGAAATCCCAATAATCATAACTTAAAACATGAAACTTTGTGGCATACACACATAATCATAGAGAATCATATCTTATTATTCATGACTCATTGCCAAGACTATCATAGTGGACAAAGTCCATTTCTGAACCGAGTCACCCTCGTTTCAGTCTTGTTTCACTGAACCGGTATAACCTACCGTTCCAGCCATGTCTATCTCATGAGTTATAAAATCTTTACCCAATGAATTGGAGGGAGATATAGGTCCCACCCATCTCATAATGATACCATTCTTATGTGTGCCACAAATTCATAAATCATACGTCATTGCATAACCCATGTAATACAAATGGGAATATTAAACATCATGACATCATAAAACAATTCATATAAGATAAAGGAATTCGTAAAAATAATTCCATCACAACGTAATCAAATCAATGTAATAATAGGGATAAAATAGAACCCTTTATTATTTTAATGGAAAATAATTTTGATAAAACACTTGAACTCCATTCTTGAGGAAAATATCCTTTCTTCTTCAAAAACATTTTTCCTTTCTTAACATGTCATACAACTTTAAACTGAAAGAAGTTGATTAAAAATAAACTTGAAAACATGTAAAGGATGCTTCTTGGAAATAATGTTTTAAAAATCCATTCATGTCGTATAATTTAAAAAAACATTCTTCTCATACTTTTGTCCGAAAAGTCAAAAAGTACCTCGTACGAAAAACGACAAAAGATTTCTTTCATATATTTTACTAAAAACTCACCGAAGGGTAAAATTGGATTTAAAAAAATTGTAGGTGGATGGAAATAATATTACATATTGAGGAAACATGGATGTGGATGATAAAATACACCCCAGTAAATACCAAAGTATAAACAATCTCGGATAAAATGAGATTGTGATATATTCCCTTACCTTAGGTCCGATTTGCTTCGTAAGTGTCTGAAACTCCTGTATAATGATTTAAATAATGTCATTGACTTATTACATAATCATATTCATTGTTATGAGATCATATATGGTTCACTTATGACTTTATATTACCCGTTCTTTTGTAAATTCCATGTTAAAGAGTGTTTTGGGTAAAATCGTTTCATTTGTCGTCCGTGTTTTGACTTGTAATTATTCATATGATTACATAGATCATGATTACATAATTTCAGAATATAAAACATGATTTATATATAATATATATTCATAATATACATATATATAATAAATCAGTAAATGGAAAGAAATACACCGTTCATGGAGACGGTAGGCCGTACGTACGCATGAACGCAGTTTTCGTTTCCTTATTGAGTTGAATTGAATTAAGTATATGACATAAATATATATACACATAAATACAGTAGCTTTATAATGTCATATATTTCATTATTATTGCTTATATATACTTTATAATCATTCTTAAATGGTTAACATGGAGAATGAATCTCATCGCGTCGTGGACACGGTAGTCCGTACGTACGCACGAGTGATGATATCATTTCCATAATTATTGAATTGAATTGGAGTGGATGATAAAATATATTAGAATCATTATTATGTTATAATAACTATGTATAGTTATTCTTTAAACCATAATACCCATCCATGTAAGGTGTTGGTGGAAAAACAGATTACACCACGGCGTGGAGACGGTATTCCATACATACGCACGCGCGGTGATTTCATTTTCCGTAGGATGGATAGATGGTGAAATAGGGTTGTTTCATACTTATAATAACATATCAGTATATTAGTGATACTGATTTTATTACTTCATAATGAAACAACTTAAGAAGAAGAAGTGGAAGAAGAAATAAATTTGAAAGAATCGGTAACGGAAATTACCTCTTCTTTGAAGCGCCTCTTTGAGATCTCCTTTTAGGGAACTAAAATTGGTCTTTGAGGAAGACCATAACCTCTAAGAAGTTTCTAGGAATGTGAAGAAGAGAATTTGTCAGGGGTTTTCTGAGCTTGAAGGCTCAATGTTGTGTGAGGAAGAGAGGGAGGAGGTGCCCTTTTATAAGGGAGGAGAGGGGCACCTTAGGAAAATCTCAAAATATTATTTTATATTAAGGTCAAATTCGGTTTATAATGGTTCCAAAGGGTCTTATTTGGAATATAAAGTGGGGATGGGTCGAAAGCCGCTCATACAATAGGATTTAGACAAGTTTAGGTTATTATTTTAACCTTATCAATTAAATTTAACTCTAAGTTAAATAAATTAACTTTTACCGTGTCTTTTTGTTTTCTTACACTATACGGTTAATAAACTTACCATAACAAGACAAAAGAACCCCAAGTTGTTCATTATTAATATATATATCCTTATATAAGTCATTTGGCCGAACCTTAGATTTTTAGGAATTAAATAACAATTAATAATATAATATTTGTTTTAAAAACTAATTTATGTCAATTTTGACACTATTTGGTACATGATTTTTACGAAATTCATAACAGAATGATAAGTTCAAAAAAAGTTAATTATATCAACAATAACATGTCATAGTAACCTAGAAAATTAGTGTAAGTCATAAAAAGTCTCAAATTACATTTATTTGGTCATTTATAACATCAATTATGTCAATATTTCATTAATAAGACAATTACTGCATCATCTTTGTGTCATAATAAATGATACTTATTTAATCCCTAAAAATTATAAATAAAATTCTTATGATGTAGATAATTGTATTATCTTTCTTGATACTATTCATGTTTTAAGTTTCATGAAGTTTATCACTAGATTAAAATTATTATACTTATAAGATTTAAGAAAGTGACATATTGTCACATTCTTTGGTTTTAAAAATAATTAAATTATTTTCATTGAAACAATTTAATTAAATGAATCTAATCCTACCCTTAGGTGATATGGGTCGACTTTTAGTCATCCAATAAGATTTTTACATTTGTTAGGGTAATTTTAAAATATTATATTTACCCTTAATTACCCGATTTACCTTTAACTATGGTAAATAAAATTTACCGTAGTTACTATTCATAATTTCCAAAAATAAAAAGTAGCTTATTAACATAATTTGGACCCACTTATTCCAAATATGGAATCCATTTTTCCAAATTCAATACAAAAAAGATGCAGAAATTAAATTAAAATTAATCCCGTTGTCGAAATAAAACGGGTTTTTCTTTAAAATATTGCAAAAGATTGAATTGATTTAACCTACGAATTCAAGGTAAAATCAATGCTAATGACATACATTATATTAAATTGTAAAAATATATTATATTTATAATTTAAAACCATTCAATTTTATAATTTAACCACATATGATATTACGATGAAAAAAGTTGTTTTTAATTAAAATATAGCGTGTTTTTACTATTCATTAAAATATGAAAGTTATCGGAAAAATATCAAAACTTTATCTAATGTAAATTTTTATTTCCTGATTCAGAAGAAGGATTTTATTTTGTCAAATTTAACTTATAAACATGTCAAAAACTAGATTTAAAGTGGGTGCGCCATCAAAAGGCGACAAAACTGTATTTTTTGAAAAATACTTATTTTACTCGATAAATTTATTTTATTCTTATACCATGTTCTAGAAATGTGTAAGATGAATAATAATGTTATAAAATTCAAAATATAGTTAACACTATTCATAACGGCTAGTTGATAACAATATTATAATAATATATCGTTGTTTAGTAAACCCCGGTATTGCGTACAACACACGCTATCGAGGAAGGTCGTGATTGCGTGTAATGCAAGCCAAGTCAGGGTTGCGTGTAGTGCACAACTCCTTTGTTGTTGCATATAACAGAATCCAACCATATTTTATTTATACATTGAATATATATATATATACACTCAATATTGCCTAGAATAACTTCTATCAAACGAACTTGAAATTGTGTGTAACACGATCCAAGAATGGTGTTTCGTATACTGCAAGCTAATACGGAGTTGCGTATAGCGCAAGGTAATCTTGGTGTAGAATACAACACAAGACATTAATGAAATTAAAATAATATTTTTCATAAAATATCGGGTTGTTAAATGTCCGGTTTTTTTGTACTTCCATGAATACTGTGGAAGAGGTCTAGTTGACCTGGAATACTATGTATGTTTTTGTTTACCTTTATCCAGGGTGTGGATAATAGTTTCTTTATATAAACAGCTTAAAAAGACATGATTTACAAGTGGAGAGGATTAAGTATCTTCTTGAGACTTACTCTCTTATTTAAATTTTGCTTTGTTCTTTCAAGTTTACATTCCATTGTTTTTTATTTAAATCCTAAAAAACACTTTTCATTGATAGTTAATCTTCTATAGTGTTGATATTATAATTTTATATAGTAGATGATTATAAAAATTTAATGAAATAATACATATTTTTTAACAGATAACTATTAACTCATTGAGAAATCCTTTGATTAACCAAATCATTTATAAAATATTGTATTGGTTAACTAGGCCATTTTAGATTTAAATTAAGGTACTTTAAAATAAATATTTTAAGAATATTTTTAGTAACTCAATTCACCAACCACTTTAGTGTCCTACTCTGACCAACATTAATGGAGGGATCCTACTGTTTCATACTAAGAATCCATTAATAAATGAGGATCGAGTTCCAATGTTGGTATCAACCATGGAAACTAGCATCCTTAAATCAGAATGAAGTACGTGAGTAATCAAGGAATTCCCTCAGGATTCCAAAAGATAAACAATGTCAAACCACCCCTATAGATATTTCAAGGTACATATGTAAATAGTCTCCTTACATTTAATTAATTTAATTAATTAACCCATTTAATACTCAATCAATATAATATATCATAAGGATCAAGCCATTGCCTTTCAGTAGTGTGATAATTCCCTTTGGGCATGCAACTATTCCATTAATTCACTTTATCAATAATCATTTATCTTTGTTCAATATTCCACCTTCCACCATGATTTGAAAGGGGTTCTACAAAATGAAACCAAAATTTATTTCATTTAAGAAGGCCAATACATTTATATAAAACAAACATTCCATCCCATTTAACAATTATTTACCAGGATTAAGCACTTACCTAATGCTGGTAATGTGTGGATCAACATGGTACTATCAATTCAACAATTAAATATCCATTTTACATAATGAGGATTATCTATAGATTGGACAAGCTCAAGTACACCAAAGGGTGGATCAAGGTTGTGAAAACACTAAAAACCCAAATATAGAAATTTACTCTACATGGGGTCATTGACTTTTTAGATGTGAGTATCAACAATGATTAAAACATATTCCAAGGGTCATGGAATATGGTCCTAATGACTATATGCAAGATATATAATTTAAATAGATGATTCCTGATGAAGTCAACATTATGGATTTTTTTTTAAATGATGAAATTTGAAGGATGAGTTATTAACGACCTACCTTAGGATTATATGACTATCCTCATCTAATATACATCTTTAGTTCATCTTGGAATAGAGTATATCTAAATACAAATCAATTCCATAAAATTGTGGCATATAATCCTATGTATAAATAATATTTTTGAAAGAAAGATGAATGAAAATAGATTAAAAATAATCGATAATGTATCAGTGTAGATCTAATGAGATAATCAGCAGTTGATTCAAAATGCAGATGGACAATCAATCTCAAATCCTAGTTTTGGATTTTACAATGTTTCAAATGGAGAGGATTAGGTTTATCCATTTTCTTAAAAACCAAAAGCGACGATGGGAGGATTAAAACATGTAATTAAATAAAAAACATCTTTCTACCCAAAAATTGCCCATTTCATGATTTGTTTGCATGGTTTGGACAAATAGCGCACAAATCACGCATGATAAGTTGTAGGAAGGTGTATTGACATGGTAAAGACATAGTGTTCGGGAAACCATATACGAACCATGCGAAATGTCACTGTCAAAATTGAAAACATTTTTGCACGGCCATGCAGCCCACTTCACACAATTTGGAATTACCGTGCACCCTCCTACTTTCCAATATCCATCCCCACATAGTTTAAACTATACATTCTTCCTTCCTTTTGTAGTTAAAATAAACCATGAGATATGATGTTTTCTCCCAAAATATTGGGATTCGGGTTATGAACAAGCCCCATACGTCCACGATACCTTATCTAATGCATTAGATATCTATAATAGGTAGACAAAATATAATTACACCAAAATAAAAAAGATCCATACCTATGTAAAAAACTGGGTTCTTAAAATCTCACCCATTAAAGTAACTCATATCAGATATCGCCTTCTAAGAGAGGCTAAATACATTATTAGAACAACTCTAGAAAATGGGAATGTAGTCAATCTTCATTCTCCCATGTCACATCGTATACATGATCCTACTACCATAACACCCATACTAGTGTGATAGACCCAGCTAAGAGATACTTCATGATTTAGTCGATGATTCATATATGATACTCCTCAACTGTAGAATTGACATCTAGCTCAACATATTTATGGTCAAAAGCATGAGACATGTAGGCATGGTAGTGGTGAAGGTGTGAAACATTGATGATGTCTTGCATCGAACAGTACCTCAGAGGTAGTATCAACTAATTGGATTCTATCTGGATGTATCTAATATATAAAATGTCCCTATACATGTAGGAGAAAACTTCTTTTGCATCCATTTCGGTATATTCTCAAGCATGGGTGATACCCATAGGAAAACATGATCAATGAACTCAATCTCTAGATGTCATTGATAGATATTTCCCTATGATTTTTGTCCATAATGAGTAGTATACATAATCATTTTGATTACCCAATCCCACATTGATGTATCCTATATTAGAAGATGACCTGGTAGGGCTACCACACTTGCCTCAAGCCAGCACTGGGGTGAATGGAATGACCTACCATAGAAGTCCTCAAAAAGATCCATCTAGATTGTTTCCTAACAGATATAATTATAGGAGAACATAATGATAGGTATATGCTTCTCCGAAAAACGAATGACCTAAATGGAACATTCATGGAGATGTCTTATAGAATATCTATTGGCCATTCTGATTGACCATCGTTCTGAGGGTCAAAATCACTTATTAAAAGCACATTTGTACCCATAGATTTTGAAAACCCCATCCAGAACCACGACGTGAAAAGAAAATAGCTATTTGAAAATAAATAGCATAAGGGACCCCATACAGTCATATGATCTCAATGGAATACATTATTCCCCTATCATCAACTAATAAATTCTCATGAATAGGAATTAAGTTGGACACATTCGTCGGTCTATCAATGACAACCCACACGATGTCTCTACCTCTGGGAGAACTGTGTAAACTGACTATGAAATCCATAGCAATATATTCCAATTTCCATTTTACGAATGGAAGCAGTTTCAACAAGATATCTGGTCTCTGGTGCTATGCCTTCATCTGTTTATAGGTTGACCACCTAGTAATAATGATAGTAATCTACCATTTCATCTCCATCCAACATTACTAACGTCACATGTATTAAAACATGTTGGAGATTCCTGGATGAAATTCCCACTGAGAATAATGGGACTCACAACCAAAATCCTCTCTCATATATTTAGGAACCATGAAATGTCCATGTTTATTAATGATTTATTTTCTATCCAGAGACCAATCTAATTGTGGGTCAACTTCTAATAGGCTCTCAAAGAGAGCCAATACCTATTGATCTAAAATTTCCCTCACATTACATTCTCGAGGAAGGGAGAGCTAATTGTTCATGATTAGAGGAATGATTGATTTTGGCTATTATGAAACTATAGATCTTTCTCAAAAAAGAGGTCTATGAGTTTTCCTTCATTAGTGGATTCCTGTATATCATGTTCTTGAGTTTTCTAGATCCACACATCTGGAAATACATTCTCATTTCAAGGCATATAGGCATGCTAAAAATTGATGGACTAAAGATATGTAACCCATATCCACTATCTGAGATTCAAGTCATGTTGTGTAATGATATATTTGAGGATATTGGGGTACTTATACACTAAAAAATTTTCACCCAACATATAGTGTCTCCAACAACATAAAGCATGTACAACTATAACTAGATTAATGTTGTTGTTCAGGTAATTTCTATCATGAGGAATAAACTACACAGATCTGTATGTTATGAGTCCATTCACCTAGATCATCACTACTCCTTGGTCAATGTTAGATGGATCTCAGTATAATGTATAGCCTTTTCCAAGTTCTAGCAGAGTAAGTTTAGGTCTTGGGACTATCCTCCCATTTATATAATGAAAGGCATTCTCACATGATTCTACCCATAAGAACATTACAAGATTATATATAAGAATAGTTAGAATTTAATAAATGTGTGATAAGTCCTAAATAAAAAGCCTGTAATATTCATCCATCCCAAAGAAACGCCAAATATAAAACCTGTTCTTGTGATGCTCTTAGGAAACCACAACACTAACCTCTTATAGGCTGACATAGACATCTGATTCTGATATAATATGACCTAGGAAGGTAATGTTTTGGATCAAGTAGTGGCACATAGAAATATTTTAAAAAAATATGTTATTTTCATAGTATAATCCGAATGATCTGTAGGTGATTAGCATAGTCTCTACAAGAGTCAGAATACACCAATATGTCATAAAAAAGACAATGATAAAAGAATCCAGATAGGGGTGGAACACCATATTCATCATATCCATAAAAATGGAGGGTTTGTTTGTAAGACCAAAAACATAAATTGGTACTAATACATACTATACTCTCTATAGAAATATGTAGAAGGTATGTCTGATGGCCTGATTCATACCTGATGATATCCTGATCAGAGGTTGATCTTAGAGAATACCATAGATTATTGGTGATGTTTAAAGAGATAATCTATTTAAGATAGTTCATACTAGTTATTGATCGTAAGCTGATTCAACCATCTACAAACAATTCACAAATGAAGGCTCCCATATGCCTTCTTGGAGAAAACCATGGGAGAACTCCCTTAGGATGTTTGGGGCTGTATAAAACCATTGGCCCCCATATCCTCTATCAATTGCTTGATCTCATGGTGATTTGTATGTGTGATCTTGTATAGAGGAATGGACACTAGATATTCTCATGGAATAAGATCTATCATAAAATCTACCTATCTCTCAAGAAGATAGCTAGAATTTCACTGGGAAATACTTACCTGAAATGATCTAATTTTGACGGTAATTCAACATGGAATAATTCTTAATCCTCCATGAAGTGATTTTCAATCTACGATGTCACTCCACCAGTCCCATGATTCTCTGGTCCATCTCTACTAGCTTTGACATCCCACTAACCCTTATATAGATAACTGGTTCCCTTTGGTGATGTAAACAATACTTTACACTGATAACAGTCTATAAAGGGGTGATACATAACCAAACAATACATAAAAATATTTAACACAAATCCCATCATCACAAGAAGTATTTGGTTCCATTACAAAGGTTAATTATCTAACAATAGTCCCTAAACAAGTGTATGCCCTCTGCCCGTACACCCAATTGTGTATCTTAGGTCAGTAAACCATAGTAACACTATATTCCCCACCTAAAAAATTCAATGATATATATTGATAATAAAGACTATAAAGAACCTATATCAAATAATGTAGATACTATAGTGGATGCTATTGTAATAATACCTCAAACTGTAGATATTCTTGTAACCTAATCCTCATTTATCGGCTGTAATGCATGCAACTGACATGATCCAAAACCCTATGCAATAGTTGGACTTCTATGATCATAAATTCTCACCATGCACTGCTGGTGATCAGGAGTATGTATACTATGGCCTTAACACCCCCCATTGTCAATACTTCTAGTGCTACTCCAACTCCACATCTGACACTTCAAAAAAGAAACCACTTATGAAGGTGGAGCTGGTGTGGAACCTCCTCCATAAGAGGATGATGAAAGGACTAATAAGGATGTTGAAGATGCCTCATATGGCCACAGTCCTAAAACTAATTATGGTCTTTATCATAGTAAGGATTTAGATGACCCTATCATCCTCACTAGTGACATTCCATTAGCCTACCTATATGGGTACTCTATCTCCCACTACCCTAATGAGAAACCTCAAGGGATTATTTTTACTACTTAAATGACTATTGTCATACCATGACACTGGTCCTTTATGTCATTTACTATCACCATCCCTCAGGTTATATTGAATTATATATTGTTTATTTGATATTTATGAAAAGGTTGGTATGGAAAAGACATTCACTTAAGTCAAGATGGAATACAGAATCCCATCCTTAATTCTTCTAACCTGGGAAATTTCATCACTATCTTGAAGTGGTGAAAAGATCTATAACTCAATTAAATTCACTGAATACTACCTTACTAACATAGTATCCTACACCATATGCATAAACTCTATTGATCTGTATACTCTAAGCATATGATGAAAGAACTGATTGTAGAAGGTATTATAGAAATCATCCCATACCATACCCTGATGATGACCAAACATTATAGATACATTCCACTAACTCTTGGATAAATCACATAGCATGTATTTCAAAATCATGACCCTAATCTCTGGATTCATGTTTATATACTCAAAGATAGATAGGTTAGCCACTATCTAATACTCAACTGCTTGTAGACTACAATCCTACAAGAAGGTATTAGGATACTTCTGCTAGTACTTGCAAGATAGATAAACCATTTTAGATGAAGATCATGGAGCACCATATATGTATTACATTAAATATATGAAACAATATAGAAAATTAGAATCAGTTCCCAATTCAGTTATATCATATTGTTCCTTAAGTGGAACTCATGGAGGTATGACAGATAGCTTTGGGCTCACCACATCTAGAGCATGGCTATCACCACCCACCTAGTGCATGACACGAGGACATCGTGGATGAATTGGTCTACAAATTCCATGAACACACCGTATAAAAAGATAGAAGTAGACATATAACAACACTAGTAGATGTTTAAGATAAGAAAGGATCACTACCCATGGTATACAACCCCAAATTACCTCTTAAAAGGCTAGGTATAGATATTCTCTCAAGTGTTTATTACAAGGGTTCAAGTAGTTGAAGGGTCAATAGAATATTGCCTAATAATTTATTAGAAACCAATTCATTCATTTCGCATTTAATTACCAGTTTCATTCATTTACCTTTCATAACTCTGAAATGGTGGGATTTGGATCTGAAACCTTTTCATTTTAAAATTAATGTTTCACAATGATGTTTCATTTTTTATTTCCACATACCAAGATTAATTTAAAATGAGGTGTCCATCCTTGTAAATCATGGAACATACTACGTTTCACTAAGATTATCACCAACTTGAATTTATAATTATAGAATTGATTCTGTAAATTACTCATTCCATTTTACAAGGGCCCAGAACACCTCGTGAATTGAATCCGAAAATCCCTCAATCACAAACCCAAAATCTGCACAAATATATATACAAAGAAAATATTTCTACATAATAATAGGCATATATAGAAATGAAATCTCTTGAAATGAACCTATATGGAATGAAAATGTTCCTGAAAATTGAATTCTGGGTTTTTATAAGGATGCATGTACCAATTATCCTTACACTAATATCATCTAACCAAAAATGAAATGAAATCTCAATAAGAATAATAATCAACAAAACCACAAAACATCTATGTCACAAAATGGCATAATGTTATATATTGTAATAGGTAAGAAAAAAATGAAAATTTTAATTTAGGAAACTCAGCCATTGTAAGATTCTGTGTTTTTTGAACTGGAAAAAAATTGAAAGAAATATAAATATTTGAATTTGATAGACCGACCATTTTTAAAACTGTTCTTTGAAACTTAATTATGAGAATTTTTTCACTTCAATGTGTTTTTATGTATGTGGTTAAAGGACCAAGGTGGTGGTGCCTTGGGTATTCCATTATATTTTGGAAGAATAAAGGTCAGAAACCATAGGTTAACAGTAGATAGGAAGGGAAAATGGTTAGTTTGAAACCGTGCATCCCTTAGTAGAAAACCATGTTGTGTGATTCTTTTATCAAATTATTTAATTAAATTACAATTGAAATGAATATAAATATAATGAATTTAATTGGGGGAAATAAAAAATTAATGAAAATTAATAATAATAATAATAATAATAATAATAATAATATAATGTTATTATCATTGGGGTTAAGATTATTATTATTATTATTATATTGTTATTTTTTAAAGATACCAAGGGGTCTCCCTCTCCCTCTCCCCTCCCAGTTTCACACACTCCTTGGAAAACCCCCAAAGCATGCAACCCCAACTCATCCGGCACTAACTTTTCTTGAATATTTCAAATTGTTTCATCAAAATTATCTTTTTATTCTTCAAGGTAAGTTCCTTTGCATGCATCTGCTCCCACTCTTTGGGGATTCTTCCCTCTCCCAACACCTGGTGATGTGTGGACAAATCCTGAGGGTTAGAGGTTGACTAATTTTCTTGTTTTATTACATTGTTAGTGTATGGGATGGGCCTCTCAAGACATCATTTTCCATATTCCACAAACCACCACCAAAGGTGAAGTGGTTCATATTGTTTTGGCTCACCAATATAATTATAAGGTGAGGTTTTCTTCTAGATACGTGGGTTTTCACCTTTTATTTAGGGTCCTAATTTTGTTTTTGATTCCCTATCCTTTAATATGGGTGAGTTGGTCCTTTTTTAGTGTCTTTTGTTCTTAATATGTATTTTTGTAGAGTGTCTGGTCATCTTTGCTAGTGCACACGCATACATAGGTATGTATATATATATATATATATCTTCCTGATACATATTCCACCATGCTAAGGAGAATATGTATTTTTAATTAAAGGATATATATATATCAATAAGAATATGTGTGTGTGAGTGTGGTGTAGTTTTAATTGGTCACCACCAAATATGACAAGTGTTGAGTGTCGACTTGTTCTAATGGTTGAGGAAGGACCCCTTTCATTGTCCATTAATTTTAGAAACACATTAATTAATTCACATAACACAATTTCATTAGACTTTAATTAATGTTGTATGATTTTCAAACTTAATGTTTCTTTGATATGCATTTAGTATGTTCATGAATGAAATATTGATATATTATAAATGAATTCTTTTTAAAAATGTCATGATTCAATAATAAAACCCCTCCAACAGAGGTACACTACCTCCAGGATAAAAAGTAGAAATTAAACTTTTATTTTTTTCCTGACTTATTGCATTGGTTCTACTTTTACATATTGATGTTATGGTTTGGTACCTAGCATGTTGAGGCCTTCCCTTCGTTGGAGTTATTAAATGAGTTTCCTCTTTCCAATGATACCTTTTAATCACATGGTCTGCATTATAAAATGAATAGCTTACCTTATGAATGGGAATTATCAGTATTGGGAATATATCTTTTTTTCAATCATTTCATTTCGTTTTTCCTATGTCGTCGTTGTTCTTCCACCTAGATCCATTAAATGAAACATTTATTTATCATATTAAATTAATTATTATTCCTTATCATGTCTTCCATGAGATTCACTTAGGGTGAAACCTGTTCAGGGTGTTCACCTTGGCATTTTTCATCCCTATTGGGTGTGCCATTCGAAATTGGCCCATTTTATCCTTTGTCTTAAATGTGGAATTTACCTTGGTTGTGTGTGTCACCTTTTCTGAATGATTTAAAATAATAGAATTTCTTATAAAGTTTTTTGAACTAGTAATTGGTTCATTTAATGAGTTGTTTCAAAACAAATGGTTAATGCCTAATAGTTTCTCCTTTCTTAAAATGAATAAAATGGTATTAAATGGGTTGACCCCAAGGGAGAGTAAGGTCATTTACTTTTTTCATACGTATAAGTAAATTCTTAATTAAATGTAATGCCTTAACATATTTGGAATTAGAAAATGATATGCGTGAGAGGCCTTTTCCTCATGTATTAAACTATGAATATGAACATATGTATTTTACCCTAGGGAATACTTATTAGATTCTTCTTGGGTCCACAAGTGGGTGGTATAAAATAATTGCCTTTTTTATTTGATACAATTTCTTATAGTAATTTAGATATGTCAGATAACTCCGACAAGTTATAGGCTTGAGAAAATAAATTGGATATTCCCTATTCAATTTTAACTATTCATTTAAAATCATCCCTTATATCGCATTTGGTCTATAAGAGGGGAGATTAAAAAATTTGGATACCTGAATGGTGTGACATTTTTGGACATTATTATTTTGTGCTTTTTTTAACTTTAAATCCCTATAATAAATTAAAAAAAATTGATTGCTCATTTAGACCATTAATTTTTTATAATGATAAATTGTGTAATTTATTATTTTAGAATCACCATAGCTAATCCAGTTATTTAATATATTAATGAACTTAGGATCTATGAATTAATTAAACATTTTTATTATAATTACTATTATAATTAGGAAGATAGATTAATGAAATGAATAGGTTTGATATATGGTAAATTTTCTAAATTGATTTTTTTTCCTCATGATGATAAATCTGGTATGTTTGATATTAAAATTGTGATTTTGATTTCTTAGCTTTTGATCTTATGTGATATCGATGTGATTGATACCTGAGGTTTTGATACTTTTTGTCATGTTGATTTGGTATGTATATGATTCATGTTTAATGTGATTCCTAAGGGCTTGGTGTATGTTTTTGTACCACCTTATGGCTAGGGGAACTAGTACAAAATGTATGAGGTATGATTATCTGTTTATATTGTATGAAAGAGGGAAAGATACATAGTCACATTATGAATAATGGTGATATTTTAGGTATTCTTGAGGGTGAGATTTTGGATATCCTTAGGGAGATATTCTAGTTATGCTTTAGGGAGAGGTTTTGGATAACTTTAGGGAATAGGTCATATGTTAATGGTATTCTCTGAGGGATTAATACTCAAAAAGAGATTCTTACACTGATTTGGTAGATACTTCATAATACATGATGATATACACGTAAACCTAGATATCCAGATTAGGATGAAGTAGGTTGTATGGTACTAGCATGGATTTAGGAACATAAACCGCATTTATATTATTAATTTTGTTATCACATTTTTTTATTGTGTGGAATACTACCATTTATGATTAATTGCACAAAATGGATTGGGTTAAACCCAGTGGGTTCTATCCTACTATGATTTTTATCTAGCACCCAATTATATATTCTTACTTATAGGGCTTTGGATTTATGCCTTGGGTTGGGCTATGTAGATGGGAAATAGGGAGTAAAGGATATGGATTTTTCTCTAGATGCTCAAGGAGTTGGATATCATTTTTTTATTTTCCATTATAATTTTTTTTACTTCTTATAAATTTTATTAACACCTTAATGTAAATTCATTTTTATATGGAATTTGTGTTTTCTATTTAATTTTCATACAGATATTATATTATTTTTCAGCTGTTATATGTCTTCTATATATTATATTACTTCTTCTACTTCATACTAATTATTATCTAAAAAACCAATGTAAAACTATTACATGTTGTTATAGTCTCCCTATAATAACATCATTAGACCCTTACTACTTGTCAGCATCCTCTGGCAATGGGGAGGCACGCCTGAGGTCATATGACCCACAGGTCTGGCCACAGTCTTAGTGGTGAGATTAGTCAGGGTGTTAGAAAGTGGTATTAAGGGAAGGTATTTCCTTTTTCTTACTATTTGGTGATTTTAGGGACCCAATCTTGATATACATGGAAATTACATTACTTTTGAAGAATACTTAATACATAAAAAAAATAAACACCCATGGATTGTAATATTTTAGTGTCTTTGGAAACTCAAAACAAAATCTTCTAATCATGGTGAAATGATCGTCAAAATCTCCCATAAAGATCTTCCCTATTTGTTTTCTTACCTAAAACCATTATTTATATCCTAGGAAAAATAAAACATATAAAGGGTGAGGTCAAATTCTCATTAAGGGTAAGCATGGAGAAAATAAAACAAACCATATACATTTGAACTTAAAAACATGAACATAAAGTTTAAACATCAAAATCTTGAGTAATGACATAAAACATGGTTGTACGTAGGTCATAGATAATAATAGAACATCAATCATGATAAATAGAATTGGAATAAAACATGTAATTATTGCAACCATCAAGAACCTATTATGATTTCCATAGTATCCAAGTCATTGCTTCCAAGACCATCATAGTGGACAAAGTCCATTACTGAACTAGGTTTACTTGTCGTTCCATCCCTGTATTACTGAACCAGATTCATTTTCTGTTCCATCCATGTCTATATCATGAGATATAAATTTTTACCTAATGAATTGGAGGGATATATAGGTCCCACCCATCTCATAATGAAATCATTCTTACTTGTGCCACAAAATAAACATAAATCATTCATCCTAACCCAAAGAATAAAATGGATTTTAAAAACATCATCCCAACATAGCATAATCCATATAAAACAAATGGATATCATTTAGTCGTAATAAGAATCAAACCATGGAAATATTAGAGTCATTATACTTGAAACATAATCATAATAAATAAATTAATCTTAGATGGAAATTAGTTTTGACAAAACACTTGAAATAAATTCTGGAGAAAAATATCCTTTATTCTTCAAAATCATTTTCTTTTTATAAAATGCCATTAAATTTTAAAAGAAAAGTATTTTGTAGAAAATAATCATTAAATCTTGTAGAGGATTCTTCCTGAAAATTAGGCGTTATGAAACTGTAAAAAATCCGTTCATGCTGTATAAGTTAAAAAAAACATTCTCCTCTTACTTTTGTCGGAAAATTCAAAAGGTTTCTCATATGGAAAACAAAAGAAAGATTCCTTCCATAACACAATGTAAAAGTAAAATAGGGGTAAAAATGACTCTAAAAATACAATGAAAAATATTAAACAATTTATGAAAAACATTTTTGTGGACATGGATGAAAAATATGACCCTAGTAAATACTTACATATAAGAAATCTCAGTTAAAAATAAGACTTGAAAAATTATCCCTTACCTTATGTCCAATTTCTGCTATATATGTCTGAGACTCTTGTATAGTGGGTTTAAATATATTATAAACTTGTAACATAACCATAATAAATTTTTTGATATCATATATGATTCACTTATGACTTTATCATACCCGTTCGTTTGTCAATTTCATGTTAAAGTCGTGTTTTGGGTAAAATCATTTCATTTACTGTACGAGTTTGGAATTGTTGTTATTGATATTATTATTACTAATATCACGATATAATTAAATCCATAATGTAAAACATGAATTATGTATCATATATATCTAGGATATATATGTATATAATAGATAGATAAATGAAATGAAATACACCATTCATGGAGAGGGCAGACCGTACATATGCATGAACGCTGTTTTCATTTCTTTATTGAATTGAATGGAAGTGTGTAGATGACATATATATATATATATATCCAGTAGCATTATTATGTCATAAATTTCATCATTATTTATTTTATATAAACATTATAATCATTCTGGAATGATTAACATGGAGAATGAATCTTATCGCGTTGTGGAGACGGTAATCCGTACATACGCACGAGCGATGATATCGTTCCCATAATTATTGAATGGTATTCAATTGGATGATATAATATCTCATAATTATTATCATGTTATAATAATCTTTTATAGTTTTTGTTTACTCTATTATACCCATCCTTATAAGGTGGTGGTGGAAACAGATTACACTACGGCGTGGAGATGGTATTTCGTATGTACGCACGCGCAATGATTTCATTTTCTGTAGGATGGATAGAAGGTGAAGTATGGTTGTTTCAAATTTATAATAACATATCAATATATTAGTGATACTTATGTTGTTACTTTATAATCAAACAACTAAAGAATATGAAGTATAATAATAAAGAAACATGAAAGAATCGATAAAGGATATTACCTCTTCTTCGATGCGCCTCTTCTAAACCACCTCTTAGGGTACTAATGATGGTCTTTGAAGAAGACCAGGAACTACAGTATGTTTCAAGGGAAGTGGAGAAGAGAAATTGGCAGGGTTTTTCTGATCTTGAAGTCTCAAAATGGTGTGAGGAGGAGTGGGAGGAGGTTCCCTTTTATAAGGGAGGAGAGGGGCACCTTGGGAAACATAAGAAATATTAATTTATAATAAATTCAAACCCCACATAAAAACCTCCAAAAATGACTCTAATTCGAATATTATATTCTATAGGGTTGTGATATAATCAACCAATAAAATTTATACACGTTGGGAAATTATTTTAATCCTTATCAACTTGATTTATCTTTATTTAATCTATTTATTTTATTTTTGATAATAATATATTAAATTTTAAATTGTTATAAATAATTACTTATGTGTTGTGAATTGTCAATAATTGGATACTTTATGACATTATAGACCATATAAATCATAATTTGTAATTTTGAAACATTTTTTTTATTTTTAACCAATTTTATAATCTGTTATTTTTATAAAATAACAATAGTGTCAATTTTGAAATTATTCATATATTTGAATTTAAATAAAATCCACACAAAAGATATATTAGAAAAAAAATATTTAATAGACTCCTAACATGTCATAATAATCTATAAAAGTTTTTTAGAACATTAATTAGTTCATATAATATTTATTTTAATATTTTTAAAACCATTTTTTTTATATTTCTCTTAATGAAATAATTACTAAAACATTTTTGTATAATTATTTAATATACTTATTTGTTGCATAAAAATTATTATTAAAATACTATGATGAGGATAAATATAATATATTTCATAATAATACTTTTATGTGAATTTACCATCATAAAATAACAACATATAAATTGTTATATTTATTAAATTATGAAGGTGACAACTTTGACATCATTTAAAATAAAATAATATAAATGTCCTAATCTCTTTTATACGGCTCCAAATGGTCTCCAAGTCGGTCATTATATTCTTATGGTATTGATATGCTATACCAATATGTTTTGGTCATGTTTTGGAGCATTTTGATGGGTATTATTACTTTAATAAAAACAATATTATTGATTTTTCACTAAGTAAATAAATTCTACATCATTAATGTATAAGCTATTAAGGTAATTAAATATTTCTTTTAAAATTAAAAATAAATTAACATAACAGATAAAAAAAATTTCTTCCAAATGATTATTTATAATCGAATTTAAATTCCATATAACATTATATTAAAAATACTTTATTTATTAAAGTTTGAGTGAGACATATTTCACTTTCCTTTAAATAAAATAAATTAAAGATATTAATCACATCCAAGTGGGTTCAAATAGATTCCATTTAGTCCCAAGTATGTTTTAGTAAAATTTATAATCATCCAATTATATTAAGACAAGTTTTAGGGTAATTTATAATATTATATTTACCCTTAATTACCCGATTTACTTTTAACTATGGTAAATAAAATTTACCGTAGTTACTATTCATAGTGCCCAAAAATAAAAAAGTAGCCAATTAAAAAAATTTGGACCTACTAATTCCAAATATGGAATCCATTTTTACAATTTCAAATCACATAATTTATAGAAATTAATTTAAAATTAATCTCGTTGTTATGAAAACTAGGTTTAAAAGTTAAAACATTAAAAAGATAAAAATTATTTTACCTATGAATTCAATGTAAAATCAATTCTAATGACATAAAATATATTAAATGGTAAAAATATATTCTATTTATACTTTAAAATCATTAAATATTATAATTTAACCATATAAATTATTACGATGAAAAAAGTTGTTGTTAAATAAAATATATCATGTTTTTACTATTCATTAAAATATGAAAGTTATCAGAATAATATGACAAATTTATCCAAAGTAAATATATATATCATGATTAAAAATAATAATTTCATTTTTTCAAATTGAACTTATAAACATGTAAAAAAACTAGATTTAAAGTGGGTGTGTCATCCAAAGGCGACAAAACTGCATTTTTTGAAAAATACTTATTTTACCCGAAAAAATTATTTTGTTCTCATACCATGTTCTATAAAATGTGTAAGGTGAATAATAATGTTATAAAATTTAAAATTTAGTTAATAATATTCATAAATTCCAGTTCATAATAATATTATAACAATATATCTTTGTTTAGTGAAACCCGGTATTGCGTACTACACATGCTATCGAGGAAGGTCGTGATTGCGTGTAATGTAAGACAAGTCTAGGCTGCGTGTAGTGCAAGATCCCTTTGGTGTTTCTTAAAACATAATCAAAACTTATTTCATTTATACATTAAACAAAATATATACTTAATTTTTCATAGAATAATTTCTACAAAACAAACCTGAAATTGGGTGTAACACGATCCAAGAATAGTGTTGCGTATACTACAAGCTAATACGGTGTTGTGTATAGTACAAGATAATCTTGGTGTAGTGTACAATAGAATAAATCAAAGAAACTAAAAATAATATATCTCATAAAATCTCAGGGTGTTACATTTTACCCCGTAAAAATGAATTTCTCCCGTGAAATTCGTCGGCGTTATAAATCATTTACTACTTAAAAGATTCCAAATAACTCATCACTGGGTTATAAGTTGATGGTTAACCAAATTAACTCATCACTAGGTTTCCACATAAGAGATCATGGGTGAAAATATGGATATGGAAGAGAAGTATAACCATCAACTTCTGATGAAGAGTGGTAGGGGACATGGCTATGAAAAAGCCAACAATCACAAAGCCATAAATTTGTGATGATCTAATGTTCCATCTGATTCATCATATATGAGGGAACTAGAAAAACATTTTTGGTTTTCAAGATCATTTCCCAAATGTTGAAGAATTTTTGAATTATAATAAATACATACTTTATTTTGGTACAATCTTACTGTTGCTCGTGCCTTGAACAATTTCCACTTCATCTCTTACAAAAATGAAGTTGAATTTTTCATTCATGAAGGGTTAAAAATCATGATATAGAATGATAGGTCATTCCATCTATCTCAAACATAAGGTTAGAAAAATTTATTTACATAATTCCATCTATGCTGATATTAATCATATATCGTTCCTAAAATGGACTTATACTTCATCTATCATCCTGCTTAATAAAAAAATAGTTTCTACTAACCAGGGACTTCTTAGAGGCTAATGGTAGGTGATAAAGGCTTTTCGCACTTCGGTTGTGGGTTCAATTCCTGCAACCTTGTCCGACGTGACGTGTTGTCACCCGTCCTACTGGTTGCCCTTTTTCTAAAACTACACTATTATAACATTACAGAAATAATATCGAAAAATGTCCTATCCTTAAACAATACCATCTGATTTCCAACATAATCCATTCCAATATTATCCAAAATACATCTGTCCAATCTCATAATATAAAGAAAATGATTACTTGAAAGGTCACATAACAGGAACGTGAATACCATCATTTATGCCCCGTATATCATAAGATATATCTTGTTGGTCACATTCCAAACATGTGAATACCTCAATCATGTATTCTCTTGAAACATGAATTACCATAGATCCTTAGTGAAAACATGAATGTTGTCAAAAGTTAACACATTCCACATACCGAAATCCAAAAATTACTATATACTCAAACCATGATAACACATTGTTCTTATATCAGTCATGAGCTCATGAATACTATCAAAAATTTCATTTTACCCTTATGCCTTCATTATGCACATTTCATCTGCTTTCCAAAAATATTTCAATCACTTTTCATGGATACTGGTACCATAAAATTATTGAAAACCACAATAAACCAATACATAGATATTCCAATGTTCCACAATACTATAAATGAGATTCCACAACATTATTTTGGAATCTTGTTACATAAACACTTAATCATTCCACCACATGGTTTTCATACTCAACATCACCAATAGTGATCGCATGTGAATTCCCTTTGTCCCTTGACTTAAGAGGTTGTTGATATCGATCATCATTAACCCTTGGATTAGGTCATTGATTAGCCTAATTCCCAATTTCCTTGCACTTGTAGCATTGAAGTTTTGGTGGTGCATTCTCTGTAGTCTTTTCTCTATTCACATTATTAGCTACCCTTTTTCCATTACTTCGACACTCATCTACTTGATGACATTCTTTTCCACACATAAAAAATTTTCTAGTCCCTTTTAGAAAATCATCACCATGCTTCTTTCCACAATTTGAGCATAAAGAAATATTCGTCTTCTTTTCACCATTGTTTTGAGATTTTTCCTTCAACTCCACCTATAATTTCTTGTCAAAACCATGAGATGGATATGTAACATCAACTTCCAGTTCTACCTTGATATCCCAACGCACAATTTCTTCATAGCTACAAAAGTCTCTTATATCTAATTCCCTTTGAGGACTTGGTTTTATGCCACTGAAGAATCGATCAAATTTACTTCCGGGTTGGATGATTAAGGTGGATGCATACCTTGAAAGCCTTGTAAATGATTTTTCATATATACCTATAGATTCATCATCCTTTTGCTTAAGCTCAAGGAACTCATTTTCAATCTTTTTTTAAAGAATACGAAGGAAGTACATATTTAAAAACATGTTCTTGAACTCATCTCATTCCATGGATTCTATTTCACCAGGGGGCCTTGTATTCTTAATTAGAGTCCACCACTAGTCTAATTCACCTTCTAAACGGTAAACATCATGAATGACTTTTTCATGTTCCAAACATAAAATTATGGAAAATATCTTTTCAATGGTATTGATCCATTATTCAGAAACAAGTGGATCCGAAGACCCACTGAAAGAAGGTAGGTGTAGCCTCATAAAGGAATCAGTAGAATATTGTTCCCTTTCCTGCTCATTTGGAAGCCCAGACTGATTCATAGCTTGTGTAAGTATAGAAATAATATTTTTCACTCCATCTCCCATAACATTTGTTTGTTCAGGAGGAAAATCATTGTATTGTCCATGACATTGATCAACACGATTCCTTCGGGTTCCATCCATTTTCTAAAACCCAAAGAAATAGTGTGAGAGGCAAAAAAACATGCTAGGAAAACAACATAATAAAGGGGGAGTACCTTCAATATATAACATCTTAGGTTTAATTCTAATATCGTTACTGTAATTCAAGGACTATAACCTATACGTATACTTAGCCTTAGGGACATCCCTAGACATACCTTAGAAATATCTCTTGGGATCTCACTAAAGTCTTCTCATCCTAGTTTCCGAAGGTTGACCAAACCTTTCCTCTGATACCAACAGTAGAGACCCAAGCATGAAATAAATGGACATTAAATTACTTTTTCATAATAATTAATACATAAAAAAAAATAGACACCCAAGGACCGTAATAGTTTAGTGTCTTTGGAAACTCGGAACATAATATTCTAATCATATTGAAAAGATCTTCAACATCTCCCATAAATATCTTACCCTTTTGTTTCCATACCTAAAACATTTATTTATATCCTGGGGAAAAGAAAACATATAAATGGTGAGCTCAAATGCTCAGTAAGGGTAAACATGGAGAAAATAAAACAAACCGTATACATTTAACTTAAAAACACAAACATAAAGTTTAAACATCAAAATCTTGAGCAATGACAGAAAACATGGCAGTACGTATGGAATAGATCACAATAGAACATCAATCATGTTAAAATATAATTGGAATAAAACATGTAATTGTGGCAACCATTAATCACATGTTCTGATTTCTGTAGTAGCCAAGGCATTGCTGCCAAGACCATCATAGTGGACAATGTCTATTACTGAACCGGGCCTACTTGTCGTTCCAACCCTATATTACCGAACCAGATTCACTTTCCCTTCCAACCATGTCTATCTCATGAGATATAAATCATTACCCAATGCATTAGAGAAGATATAGGTCCCACCCATCTCATAATGAAATCATTATTACTTGTGCCACAAAATAAACATAAATCATTCATCTTAACCCAAAGAATAAAATGGGTTTTAAAAACATCATCCCAACATAACATAATCCATATAAAACAAATGGATATCATTTCATCATAAGAAGAATCAAACCATGGAAATAATAGAGACATTATACTTGAAACATAATCATACAAAATAATTTCATCTTAGATGGAAAATAGTTTTGAAAAAACAATTGAAATGAATTCTTGAAAAAAATATACTTTCTTCTTCAAAATCATTTTATTTTCATAAAATGCCATTCAATTTTAAAAGAAAAAGATTTTGTTGAAAATAATACTGAAATCTTGTAAAGTAATATTCATTAAAATTAGGTGTTATGAAACCGTAAAAATCCGTTCATGCAGTATAAGTTTAAAAATCATTCTCCTCTTACTTTTGCCGAAAAAGTCAAAAAGTTCGTCATATGGAAAACAAAAGAAAGATTCATTCCATAACACAATGTAAAAGTCAAAGTGGGGTAAACATGAATTTAAACATACAAATAAGAATATTAAAAAAATTATGAAAAACATTTTTATGGACATGGATGAAAAATATAACCCCAGTAAATACTTACGTATAAACAATCTTGGATAAAAATGAGATTTGCAAAATTATCCATTACCTTATATAAAATTTCTTCCGTATGTGTCTGAGACTCCTGTATAGTGGGTTTAAATATATTATTAAATTTTAATTGAACCATAATAATAGTTATGATATCATAAAGGATTCACTTATGACTTTATCATACCCGTTCATTTGTCAATTTCATGTTAAACTCGCGTTTTGGCTAAAATCGTTTCATTTATCGTACGTGTTTGGAATTGTTGTTCTTGATATTATTATTACTTTTATAATGATATAATTACATCTAGAATGTAAAAAATGATTTATATATCATATATATTCATTATATATATGTATATAATAGATAGATAAATGAAATTAAATACACTGTTCATGGAGATGGTAGACCGTATGTACGCATGAACGCTGTTTTTATTTCCTTGTTGAATTGAATGGAAGTAAGTAGATAACAAACACATATATATATATATATAAATAAATCCACTATCATTATTATGTCATAAATGTCATCATTATTTATTATATATAAACTTTATAATCATTCTGGAATGGTTAACATGGAGAATGAATATCATCGCGTCATGGAGATGGTAATCTGTACGTATGCACGAGCGATGATATTGTTCCCATAATTTTTGAATGGTATTTTAGGGGATGATATAGTATCTCATAATTATAATCATGTTATAATAATCATATATATTTATTATTTACACCATTATACCTATCCAACTAAGGTGGTGGTGGAAACCAGATTACACCACGGTGTGGTGACCGTATTCCGTACGTATGCACGTGCGGTGATTTTGTTTTTTGTACGATGGATAGAAGGTGAAATAGGTTTGTTTCATATTTATAATAACATATAATTATATTAGTGATACCTATTTTATTACATTATAATTAAACAACGAAAAAGAAGATGTATAAGAATAAAGAAACTTGAAAGAATTGGTATAGGATATTACCTCATCTTCGACGCGCCTCTTATAAACCTCCTCTTAGGGCACTTAAGTTGGTATTTAAAGAAAAACATGACCTCTAGTATGTTTCTAGGGAAGTTTTGAAGAAACATTTTCAGGTTTTGGCAGATATTGAAGGCCCAAAATGCTCTGAGGAGAAGAAGGAGGAGGTGCCCTTTTATAAGGGAGGAGAGGGGGACCTTTGGAAACATAAGAAATATTAAATTATAATAAATTCAAACCCCACTTAAAATAGTCAAAAAATACTCCAATCCGAATATTATATGGGATAAGGTTGTAATATCATCAGCCAATAAAAATTTTACACGTTGGGAAATTTTTTTAAACCTTATCAACTTGATTTATCCTTATTTAATCTATTTAATTTTATTTGTGGTAATAATATTCTAAATTTTAAATTTTTATAAATAATTACTTATGTGTTTTGGATTGTCCATAATTGGGTGCTTTATGAAATTTTAGACCATATAAATTTCAATTTATAATTTTTAAATATTTTTGTGATTTTTAAACAATTTTATAATATGATATTTTTATAAAATAACAATACTGTCAATTTTGACATTATTCATTTATTTGAATTTAAATAAAATACACACAGATGATATATTCAAAATAAAATATTTAATAGACTCCTAAAATGTAATATTAATCAAGCAAATTTGTGGAGAACATTAATTAGTTCTTATAATATTTATTTTAATATTTTTAAAAACATTTGTTTGATATTTCTCTTAATGAAATAATTACTACAACATTTTTGTATAATTATTTAATATACTTATTTGTTGCATAAAAATTAAAATTAAAATACTATGATGAATATAAATGTAATATCGTTCATAATAATACTTTTACTCTAATTTATCATCTTAAAATAACAACATATAAATTGTTATATTTATTAAATTATGAAGGTGACAACTTTTACATCATTTAAAATAAAAGAATATAAATGCCCTAATATCTTTTATATGGCTTCAAATGGTCCCCAAGTCGACCCTTGGATGCTTATGGTATAATTATACTCTACCAATAAGTTTTTGTCAAGTTTTGGAGCATTTTAATGGGTATTATTACTTTAATAAAAACTATATTATTGAGTTTTTACTAAGTAAATAATTACTACATCATTAATGTATAATCTATTAAGGTAATTAAATATTTCTTAAAAATTACAAATAAATTACCATAAAAAAGAAAAAAAATTTAGATTTAAAATTAGTATTTATAATCTAATTTATATTCTGTATAAACTTATATTAAAAATACTTTAATTATTAAAGTTTGAGTGAGACATATTTCACTTTCCTTTAAATAAAATCTTAATCACATACAAGTGGGTTCAAATAGATTAAATTTTTACCCAAGTATGTTTTAGGATGTATTATAATAATCCAATTATATTAATACATGTTTTAGGGTAATTTTATAATATTATATTTACCCTTAATTACCCGATTTACCTTTAACTATGGTAAATAAAATTAACCATAGTTACAACTCATAGTCCCCAAAAATAAAAAGTAGACTATTAACATAATTTAGACATACTGATTCCAAATATGGAATCAATTTTTCTAAATTCATATTATGGAAGTTCTTAATATTACTTTAAAATTAATCTCATTGTTAATAAAATGAGTTTTAAAAGATAAAACATTAAAAAGATTGAAATGATTTTACCTATGAATTCAATGTAAAATCAATGCTAATGAATTAAATTATATTAAATAGTAAAAATTTATTCTATTTATAATTTAAAACCATTCAATATTATAATTTAACTATATAAATTATTATGATGAAAAAAGTTGTTTTTAATTAAAATATACCGGGTTTTTACTATTAATTAAAATATGAAAGTTTTCAGAATAATATGGAAAATTTATCCAAAGTAAATTTTTATATCCTGATTCCAAATAAGAATTTCATGTTGTCAAATTTAACTTATAAACATGTCAAAAACTATATTTAATGTGGGTACGCCATCAAAAGGCGGCAAAACTGCATTTTTTTGAAAAATACTTATTTTCCCGGAAAATTTATTTTGTTCTCATACCATGTTCTAGAAAATGTGTATGGAGAATAATAATGTTATAAAATTAAAAATGTGGTTAATACTATTCATAATGGCTAGTTCATAATAATATTATAACAATATATTTTTGTTTAGTGAAACCCAGTGTTGCGTACTACACACGCTATCGAGGAAGGTTGTAATTGCTCTTAATGAAAGCAAGTCTAGGCTGCTTGTTGTGAAAGCTCCCTTTGGTGTTGCATATAACATAATAAAATCTTATTTAATTTTTACATTAAACAAAATCTATACTTAATGTTTTGTAGAATAATTTCTATAAAACAAACTTGAAATTGGGTGTAACACGAGTCAAGAATAGTGTTGCATATACTGCAGCTAATACGGTGTTGCGTATAGTACAAGATAATCTTGGTGTAGTGTATAATAGAAAAAATCAAAGAAATTAAAAGGAATATATCTCATAAAATCTCGGGGTGTTACAGGGATGGTATATAAAAGACAATGAATGTGTTGGTGCTTGGTAAATAGCCCTTCCAGGAAATAATCAACCCATATATGGGAAATGACCAAGTGTCCAGTCCTCGAATATTTGTTCATGATTTTTTTCCTATTACAATTTATATGATTCCACCTTAATTAAATGGGGTACTTTTTACTTCTTATAGATTTACGATTTTATAGAATTTACCCTTATCTTGGTATGGAAATGAAGAAAAATTACATGCATCATATTAAGCACATAAATAATTCACATTCCATGTAGATTACAGGTCATGTAGGTTTATATGTAGGTTTCTTGCTTCTTTGATTGTGTGCCTTGAGTTATATGCCTTGCATGATTGTATAACATGATTATCTATTTATATTACATGTTTTCTAAATGATAATAATACCTTCCCAGTTTAGTATTCCATGCTTAAATTATTTTATCATGTTGCTCTGTGTTATCTTCTGGTAGTGACATGCTTCGATTTACTTTAAATATTTAATAGATTTCCTGGCATAACTGTAATTTCATACAACTAAAATTGGATCCAAATTCAAAACTGTAAAGTGCATCGGTTATTTATGGATTGGTAGATAGCCTCCCATATGACTAGACTATTGAACATGTTCATGTTGTATCATGAAATGGTTTTAAATGTAAAGGCTATTCAACATTAACTTGATATGAACTTGTTAAGTATCTAAATGCTCAGTTGGACCGATGTTGGTCAGTTGGGGCATGGTTATTATGTGATAACCCTATATGGGCTTTTTGAAACTTGATTAACTAAGAAACTACTATTGTGTCTTGTTAGGATGTACCCATGTTGGCTTAGAGGGATATTAATTGATCACCTTACCTTATATAAAATTAAAATTAATTGTTTTTTCCAGTTTCCTAATAAAGGTAGGATGTCTATTAATATTTATTATTAATAAATAATTTTTATATAACATTGTTTTTTTCTATTTGGGGCATTAGTTAAAATAAAGTACCTAACATTTTTTCTTTAAAATGGTAATTGAGGTTTTGAATTAAATTATTTAGGTGTTTTATTATTTAAATGTGAATAAATGTAATTGAATTAAATTGGAAACCATGGTGGCGTCCTTTGTTTAACTCATTTTGATATGGTAGCTTGATCATTTCATTTTTTGTTTCCTTAGAATGGAAAATTAATAATTTTCCTTAGGATTGCTCTTATAAATTGACCTTTGGTAGGATTTTGAGCCCAATGACTTTTTTTGGAAGCAACCCATCATGGGTCAACGCTTTATGATTTTGTGAGGTGCAAGACCATGGTTGGTAGATTCCATAGATTTAAATTACTTGGAAAATACCATCTCATTTCTGATGTTTGCTGTCATTCGGGTGATGATGTCCCATGTAGGACATTTACATTGTAAATGACACCCTTGTTCAGATGAGTGGTCATGTTTCTTCTGGCCCTTTTTATTGGTGTGGTCATCTAGTAAATATCGGTTTCAGCTAGTCAATCATTCCTCGGGCATGGTCGGCCACATTGTATGTTTCTTGATCGTTTTTATTCCTTAGTGATATATGACTTGATATGACATCGCCGTGGTTAATTTTTGTATTGGGAAATAAAACATTGGGTAAATCTCTTGTACAAACCATATGATGCTAGAATCTATAGGGCAGAAAACATATTGATGGTAATCAGGATGTATCATTCCCTTATGAAATCTCAGTTTATTATGCATCAGTATATATCGTACCCAAAAGTTGTTTAATTTTGTAACGAACCAGTCATGTTCAGGGAAATCGTTGAGCCTTGTGCTGTTGAGTGTGGTATTGGGTTATCTATGGAGTAGAGTGACAAGGGCATAAAGAAATAAATCATGTCTCAATTCTCGAGATGACATTCATATATGTGGGTTTTTTGACATGCAGATCCGTTTAATTTTGGTTTTCAGGACATTTTTCCAAAAGTATATGTTTGTAGCCGTTATGACATAGCGCACTTTGGAGCGGCTATTCTATCTCTTATTTTGATAATATTAGGAGTTTAATGTTGTATTTTTAAATATGTTTCTCTCACGGTAGAAGGAACCCAACTAAAGAGGACCATTGGAGAATGTTCAAGATTTCCTAAAAGTCCGAGAGGCTTGTGAACATTAAATCATATCAATTCTTACTCGATGGGACAATGTTGGTGTGGTTAGTGGTATATTAAAACATTGAGAAATGTAGTTGTTTGTGGTTGGAATTTGGTTGTAAATCATGAATGATCATGGGATCCAACAAGATGAGAAGGCTCAATGATATATTAATGATGGTGTGTTAAAAGGTGAAGTTGAGTTTCTTATATAGTATTGACCAATCGTGGTTCAACCATTTTATTTATTGTAAGTTTTAAAACCCTTTTTGTGTGATCTTCCAAGAGAGATGATCATGTCTCCTATCTTGACACCAGCTTTGACCCATTAAGAGAGTGTTGGTATTATGCAATGCTATAGTTTAATATTTCTTATGGGTTTTAAGTGGTCTCCCAGTGCTGAAGGTTGAATATGTGGTTCTTATCAGGGCTTCTTTATTCTTGAGTGACTCTTGGATTCCCGTGAAGTAATTACTTGAATGAAATATTGTTTAGTAGCTGTTTCTTTTGACTTGAATTCTAAGTGGATTCCTCTCTAGGATCGGTCAAAATTTTTATGTGGGAATCTTTGATTTTTACCAAAATCTAAGACATAAATATTTATTATGGTCAGCCCTGGGTTAGTTCTTTACACTCCAGGTATTCCAATATGAGGTTATCAAAAACATTTTCTCAGACTCGGTGATGCTTAAATCATGTAACATCACAAGAAGTAAGGTATGGACTTTGGTGGTCATGTTTATGGTGAATGTTGGTTACCATGGAAGAAGGCTGCATAGTTCAGTTTTTAAATGGATGGATATCTTAGTTGAGTGTCTTCTTGAATGGCCGTCCAGATTATATTGACTAGTTGTCTCTATTTCTCAATGGAGTATTTAGTGGAGGACCATTTCTAGAACATCGTTAGGTGATATGAGTTCACTTTCTATCATTTAGTTCTTTTCATGAAATTCTTTCTTGACATGGGATTTGAGGTCAATGGGGAATAGAACATTTGAACTGTTTTTGAAATAATACAAGATGTTTCACTATAATTATTGAGGGTGGGTCTTGTAGGATATTATAATGGTGGAAGGTGTAATGGATCGTTATTTGTTCCATTTCTAAATATAAATCCTAAGGTGGGAAGTAAATTTGGCCAGATGTTTAATTATAAAATTTTTTGATCATGTCTCTAGTAAAATGTTCTTAGGTAAGACTTGTGTCAGTATTTTGGTTGGAGAACGAGTGTTATATCAACTTTTGACATCTTATGTTTTCATGTACTTAAATGGTTCTTAGAGTTGTGTTGGGTGTATGGAAATGAAACATGAGAATTTGAAAAATTCTTCACGAAAATTATGGTTTGGGTAAAATTTACTCTATTCTTGAAGGCTTCTAAGGACATGAAGTTTTATGGTGTGATGGTGGTAACATAATGTGTTTTGGTCCAGATGAATTGTTTTTTAATTTTTTAGGTTTTATGGATGAACTATCTTCAAAACTATTTCTTAGAAAATAATTTAGAGAATTTCAGAAAATCAATGTGTTGTTTTTGATGTGGATCAAGTCTCACATTGTGATCTGGAGTTATGTCAAGTTTTTGGAGCATCGGGCTCTGAAACCTTAAGTTAGGAGGAGCTGGCAGGGGTATACGGTTAGTCTAAAATCGAGCACCCCTTAGCAACAAACCATGTGGTGTGGTTATTTTTTAAAATTATTTTATGTAATTAAATTTTAAATGAAAAATATTAATTGAATTTAATTGGGGGAATTAGAAAAATAAAAAACTAATTTAATAAATATATTATTGTTTTAATTATTATGAGGGTTACTAATAATTATATCATTATTCTTATGTTGTTGTTGTAATTTATTAAAGAGAGAGAGAGGGGTATCCCTATCCCTATCCCCCACTAGTGTGAAGCACCCCCAATCCAAACCCACCTAAAACACAACCCCCTATCCTCTGTCACCCTCTCCGCTCGTCAATTTGACCTCGCTCCTTCGTGGTTCTCATCCAATTCTTTTTGGTAAGGTCATCTACCCGAATCTCCTCAGTTGGGTGGTCTTTCCCCACATTTAGTGCCTGGTGAGGTGTGTCCAAACCCCTAGGGGTAATGGGTTAGCTGATTTTTTGTTTTACTTCATTATTAGGGTATGTGAAGGACCTCTTGAGACGCCCTTTTTCATATTCCAAAAACCTTCTATGAAGGTGAATTGGATCAGGTTGCATTGACTCACAGCCATTATTTCAAGATGTGGTTTTGTTACCACTTATTGGTTTAAAAAATTATTTAGGGTTCTTATTGTGTTTTGATACACTTTTTTTTAATCTAGGTGAGTTGGCCCTTACCACAGTGTTTTGAATCCTAAATTTTAATAGAGTGTTTGGTCATATTTTCTTGGGCACACAGATATACATAAGTTTATATATATATATTCCCCATACAAATTCTATCATGGAAATGTGAATATTTATTTTGGATTAAATGATATGTGTGTGTGTGTGTGAATGTTTTATATGAATGTATGTACATGCGAGTGTGGGGTGGTTTCGAGTGGTCGCCAGAAAATATGAAAAGTACCAAGTGACAGGATCATCTAATGATTGATATAGGATCCCTTTACTTACCCTTTAACTTTATAAATTCATTAATTAATTTAATCGACACACCTTCCTTAGACATTAATTAATGATGTATGATTTTCAGATTTATTATTTCATTGTTGTGAATTTTGTATGTTCATAAATGAGATATTTAATATGATTAATGAATTGTTTTATGCAAAATTGGGGTTATATAATAATAAAACCCCACTGTTGGAGTTGTGATGCCTTCATTATAAAATTTAGAGATAATACATTTATTACATGTGTACCTTATTTACTGGGTTCTTCTTTTATGCCTTGAGGTTATGGTTTGGTTTATAGGATGTTCTAAATTGACCTTCATTGAAGTTATGAAATGATTTTCCTCTTTTAAATGATACCTTTTATGCATACGGTCTTCATTATAATCTGAATATATTTCATTAGGTATGGGAATCATCATTGTATGGAATCTATCCTTTTTCTCGTTGTTTTGTTCCATTTTTGGTGTCACACTATTGTATCCCTACCCGGATCCATCCAGAGAAGACTTTTTAGCATATTAAATTGATTATTATCCTTTTTTGGGTCCCTTGTGACCTTTTCTTTGGGTGAAACCCATTTTGGGTGTTACCATTGGCATTGTATATCCCTATTAGGTGTGCCATTCTAAAATGTACATTTTCTCCCTCTATATTAAATTTTGAATTTACCTTGGTTGTGTGTGGAACCTTGGTTGAATTCTTTAAATAGATTGAACGAGTTAATAAGGGTATTGAACCAGAATTTCATAAATTGTATGAGTTATTTCAAAAAAAAATTGTTCATTTAGGATAGGGCTTCATTTATTAAAATGAATCAAATGGTACTAAATGATTGACCCTATGGGATGGTAAGAGCTTTCCATTTTTCATACACATAAATAAATGATTAATGAAATTTAATGCCTTAATAAATTTGGCCTTGGTTAATGATATACACGAGAGGCCTTTGCCTCATGTATTAAATTATGAATATGAACATGTGTCTTATAACCTATTCCACACTTATTTATCTATTCTTGGTTCCATAGGGGGTTGGTATAAACTAAATCCATTTTTATTTTATGTATGTAATTATAGTAGTTGCAATATGTGTTATCAGTGTGGAACATTGAGACCTCTACCAAATAAATTGGATAATTCCTATTAAATTACAGTTGTTCGTTTAAAACCATCCCTTGGATCTCTTTGGGTCTATCAGAAGGGAAATTTAGACCTGTGGTCACCTGATAGGTGTTCCAGTCTTGGACATTATTAAGATGTGGTCTATTTTAATTTAATGACATATAATAAATTGAAAAAATTATTGATTGATATCTTCGATGTTTAAATTGGAATAATGAAAAATTGTGTTATTTGTTATGGTAGAATCACATTGGTCAATCCGATTAGTTATTATATTAATGGCCTTAAGTTTTAATGATTAATTAAATGGGATTTATAAATTTACTTTGATAATTACAAACCCAGATTAGTGAAATCATTAGGATTCATATAAGGTAATTTTTAAAAATTTATTATCGTGTCTTGTGATGATAAATCTTGTATTTTAAAACTATAATTGTTTCTTTTCATGATTAGATTTAGATATTATATGGTATCAATGTAATTCTTACCAAAGTGTATGATACTGTATGTCATGTAGAGTTTTTCCGGATTCAACTCATGTTTAATGTGATACCTGGGGGTTTGGTGCTTGTTTTCGTGAAGCTTAAGGGCTTGGAGAACTGGTATAGAATGCCTGACAAAACATTACTTATTTATGTTGTATGTATAAGGGCTAGATTCCTAGTTACACGATGCCCGAGTGATCGATTGTAGTTATTTCTGAGAGTGAGATTTTGGATATCATGAGGCTGATATTCTAGTTATTAATTAGGGAATGGTTTTGGTAATCCTTTGGGTAGAGGTAGTATGTTAATGGCATTTTATGAGTGATTCATCTTAAACATGGAAATTTTCCACTGATTTGGGTGATCCTTCTTGATGCAAGAGGATCTACCCACATACATATATTTTTGTATTAGTTTAAAGTAGGTGGAATTGGATGAGAGTATATTAAGGAACCTAGACTATGATTCTATTATATAATCTGTAATCACATAGAATTTATAATCACTGGAAATTTTTAATTTATAATTAATTTCATAAAATGGGTTGGTCTAAACATCAATGGTGTCAACCTATTTAAATTTATATGTCATACCTTCTTGGGTGCTGTTTGGCACTAGAGTATATCATCTTACTTGTATATCATTAGATTTATTGATTTTTATGTTGTATACATGGGAGGTAGAGATCTCAAAAATGGGATATTTCTCAGGATGATGAAAGAGATAAATGTTGGTTTCCATTTTTTATTTTTTATTTTTTATTTCTTTTACATTTTAGTAGCACCACACATTACATGCATCATTATATAGAATTGGTGTGGTCCATTTAATTTCTATACAAATATAATATTAATATAATACTGCTATGTGTATTCTATATATTATATTGAATCAATAGTTTCTTGATATTTATTATTTGATAAAACATTTTTCTACTCTAATATGAGAGTATATTCTCAAAGCTATCACCTCTTTGGACCATCTCTTCTAATTGACAGCCCCTAGCTTATAGCAAGGCGCACCCCAACATAGTTTCATGATTCCAAAGAAAAACTTATAACTACATTCCAAGCATCACTAATATTAAATATATTATTTCAAAATAGTAAAGAAATAAATAATCCACTATGATACCACATTGTGACATCCCATACATTGATGCCACTTCGGAGTGGCCTATGCCTGATTGGCCACATGGCCTCAAACATATCTCCCCAAACACGTGAGGATACTTACTAGAAGTTAAGGACTAGGGTGTGTTTAAGGGGATAATATTCCATCATTTTTAGAGTTTATCACAACATATAACATATAAGTACATGTAAATAAGTATTAAAATCAATATAAGTAAAAAAAATCTCACCACAAAAAAACTGAATAATTATACAACAGTTTCAACTTGTATAAATGGGAAAAAACTAATGATGACATATTTCATATCACTAGAAATCTTATAAATATTTATACAAGACATATAAAATAATTCTATAAACAAGTAGAAAACATAATCCAAAAACAATCCAATAATCCCAAGCACTATCCCAGTCATCCTCTACCAGCTCTATCATAAGCAACAACCAATCATGTTTCTAAAGAAACTCGCTTCTATTTATCTACACCTACATAAATATATTTTTCCAAGGTGAAAATGGGAGACCAGATATGGTATGAGATAAAATTAGCTGGAAACAACTATTGGTTATTATAACATACTATATGTGTAATAAAAACTGAAAAGTGTGAAAGCAATCATATATGAAATTGAAGTAGTAATGTAATGTAAATACCTAATTACTTGCTTAATTTCTTGTCTAGTGTCTGAATATGTGTCAAATTAATTAATTAATTATTTTGAGTTTATATATTTAAGTCACATGAGGCATATCTAGTACAAAAATCACATCATGATAAAAATAAAGATGCTTCCATGATGTAGCAAGGAAACCATGATGATAACCATAATGAAAGGGTTCAAAAGAAACAACCAATGAAACCTTGAACATAATGGTTGTCAACTTAGTAATATCTATATAATCACTAAGGTTTAAGAGTATAATCCAAGGAGAATCAGCCAAGTAAGTTCATAATAGTATGATTTAACCGGGTCCAAGGAATATATCCAAGGTAAAATAGGATTAGCAATGGATAAGAAGAAGGATGGAACCAAGGAACATTATGTATGTAAATTCCATGTAGGATCCTTAGAGTATATCTAAGGAATCCTGTAATAGTAATGGAGAGATCCTACACTATCTTATTTGGAATCTACTAATTGATGAGGATTAGTTTTTAAGGTGGCTCACGACCAATTAAACTAACATCCCCTAATTGTAAATGTGTCCTTGAGTACTCAAGGAATTCCCAGGGGAATTCAAAAGCTAACATGAGTAAAAACACCCATATAGATATCTCATGATCTCTATCAAAATAGGCACCTTAAATTTAGTTTGTATAATCAATTAGGCTATTTAATACTCAATCAATTTAATATATAATAAGTTTTAATCTATTTCCTTTCATTTGTGTGACAAAAGATAATTGGACGTGAAACCCTTCAATTAATTCATTTATTTCGTAATCATTTATCATGGTTCAATATATTACCATCAACCATGAATAGAAATGGGTGTTATGACATGAAATGAATATTCATTTCATTTATGAAGCAGAATTCATTTATTTAAAAAAAATATTTACATATAATTTAACAATGATTTAACACGATTTATACCCTTAACTTAGGTGGGTCAAGTGAGGAGGAACATGGTACTATCCATTGGTTAATTTAATATACATTTAATATATGGAGGCTTACCATTATATTGGTTAATCTAAAGAACATGGGAGTTGTGGATTAATGGTTTCCAAACACTAAAACCCCCAATGTGGTCACTCAGCCTACATGGGGTGGTGGAAGTTATGGATGTAACCACTAATTATGGTTAACACATATTGAAAGGGTCGTGGAACACTAGCATAACAACTATAAGTAAGAAATATAATATAAATGGATGATTTCTGATGAAATTGATGTAATTACACTACAAATTATAAAATTGAAGAAATTTAAGATTGAGTTATTTACCACCCACCTTAGGCTCGTAATACTATCCTCATTGAGTATCATCCTTTAGTTTATTAGGTATTGGTGTAGATTTTAAAAATGGATTAATTCCCTTAAATTGCAACATATGATCTTACATCGAAATAGTGTTTTTGATAGGAAGAAGAATGAAAAAAAATTAAATGTAATTGAGAAAATATCAGTAAGGATCCAAATAGATGAACGACAGTAATATCAGAAACTAGAAAGATGGTTGATCTCAATTCCTTGTTTAGGATTGAAAAAGGACTCAAATGGAGAGTTGTGGGAGTTATGTCCAATGGAGAACCAAAATAGTGGAGGATAGGATTATAACTTTTCATTCATGGAAAATTTTATTTTTACTTAAAAATTACCCTTTTCACATTTTGGTCAAATGGTTTTTCTAAAATGTGTGAATATTGTATATAAGAATCTCTAGAAAGGGGAACCTGCATGGATAGGCCATATATTTATGGAAAATTTTCACCAACAATGTCAAATTCTACTCTCAAAATTTTTAAAATTTTTACTTGGTTGTGTAGCCAAATTCTCATGATTTGGGTTAACCATAAACCCTCCGACTGCTCACTATTTAGCCCCCACATGGTTTAAATTAATTGAGTGGCCTATCTCACATGGTTAAAACAAATTGTGTGACATGTAATTTTCTCCTAAAAATGATTTCAGAGGTACAAACAATCCCTATATACCCTTTATACCTTTTCGAACTCACTAGGAATTAGTATTAGATCCATAAACGAGAATTATACCAAAATATAGAGGATTCATACCTCAGTGAAAAATTGGGTTCTTACATGGGAATCACTATGTATCTCACAAGAGTTAGAATCAATCCATATGTAGTTATAGAATCATCTTAATGCCGAATAAGAGGTATGTTAATAATGCATTTTATCATCATAATGTGAGGATGAAAACTTTCTTTTAGTTTTAAGTTGTATATCTACGACCATATGTACAGAAACAATGAGCAACACAAGGATTATAGTGAAAAGGATGTTATGAAAAACTTCGAATGAGATGTGGTAAATTGTAAAATATGATCTTGGGGGTTCTCAGATCTTGTTAAATGATATGGGACTATTATATAGGGGGTGAACATAGACCATGTTCATAAATAGGTGCCTATCATGAAATTATCATGGATCAAAAATGTAGAAGAGGTTTTTCCTATGTATGAATGTGCCTTTGGTTTATAGGCCTTTTGAGGGAAACTTATGAAAAGATAAAGTGGGTTGTATCAATGCATAGTCAAGCAGTGGTGTCCTTAGCAAATATAAAATTCTATTAATGATATATTGGGAAAGATTATGGAGATATAAATTTTCCTAGGATAAGGAGTATGATGTATGGAAGGAATGTGTTTGAAGATAAGGGAATAATTTAGACAGAAATTATTTGTGGATTGTGTGGTCCCCTCCTTAGATATTTGTTTATATTAATGAGAGGGATAATTTCCCATAATTTCTAGATATGCCTATGACATAAGGTCTAGGAATCACTCTAAATACCATCAAGACTATAATCAATCCACTCATAGTTCTAAAAATTATTACCAATATATATCCCACTCGTGTGTAGAGAGAGATAATTTTATTAAAAAAATTGCTTCAAATGAAGGGGCTCTTGCGGGACACCCCTACATAGATTTTTTATATATGTGGAATAGGGGGAATTTTTCCATATTTCATGGATTTGACTAAGAGATGATGTATTGAAATCACTATTTATCCCATTGATATTGGAATAAATCAACATGTGGTTTTGGAATGGAGGTGTGCTGGGAGATCAACACAAAAGATCATGATCTACTGAAGCATTGATGAAATTGTTATAGAATTTTATGTCATACAATTAAGATGTTGAACATGATGTTTAGTGTCATATAGAAAGGAAATTATCACAATGTTTAACTTCTTGTGACTAGGAAATTGGGATACATGGTTTCGAGTCATACAACATAGAAAATGGGGCCTTGTAGTTTTAGTTCATATGACATAGACCCTTTGTCATGATTTTTAAGGTGATATGACAAATATCATTTAGTGTTCATTTTAAGGTCTTTCATTCAAGACCATACATGATGAAAATGTATCAATCCATCTAGATCAAGGAATAAGCAGTATTGGAGTGATTTATATGTATTCCATATGGTCCCTCCTACTATGGATCATTATTTGGAAGATTCTTACCCTATATCATAAGGGTACGGATTGCTAACACAAGTTCTCCTTAGAGGATGTAGTGAAGGAAAACATTCTTGTTAAAATTAAGTGATAATTGGTTTTGATGGACCTCCAATTGAATCATGGTATCAAGTGTTTTATCATCTTGTTCCTTTAGTTCATCCATCTATATTTTGGAATTCTTATCTACATATAACTAATCAAAGATTGAAATTTTAAGCAATGTAAATTAGACCTCAAATGGAAGGTCTACTTCTATCCCGTAAACAAGTGTGTACATGGTCCCATGTGTGGCATTTTGGGTTGTAGTATAGTAATATCATATGGAATTAAAGTTTTTTTTTACAATAACCTTTATATTAATCCACCATATTCAAGATTATATTTGATAAGGTCTTCTTGAAGTCTTCTATTAGTCCATTAACTTCTACATGATTGAAAGATGAATTGTTGGATTTCATATTGTACTTCTGATATAGGTTCTCCAAATTAGAAGATCAATAAATTGTTAAACTATCTATTAGTGCCATAAAAGGGACACTAAATGTTGGGATAATATTTTTTATTATGAAGAATACAATTATGTTGGTTAGTGCACCATTTAAGGGTATTTATTTAGAAACTTTTGAGAAGAATTTGATAGCAGTGCAGATGTACATGAATTGCTTGGTTATAGCTGGCAGATATGACCCTACTATATCCATTCACCATAATGTGAATGGATAGGATTATTTGGATATGTGTAGAAGACCCATGGGGATATGGATAAATATTACATACACTTAGAAGGAATGAATCATTCAGGTGATTCTTTTTCAATCCTACTTCATTAAAGGCTATATGTATCCTTTCATATGGATTTGATGGAAAATAATAAACACTAACTAGTAGGTCTTATAGGCCCCAACAAGTACTTATTTTATGACAACACTAGTCTCTTATCCATCAATTCACAAAAGGAAATTTTCATAGCCCAATTTATCATAATATTTCTAGTGATTTGATCCGTCATAAAACAGAAAGTTCGCTGCTCATCATTGGGTTTTCTATTTTTTGTTCTTTATTTCTGATGAGGGTACATTATTTTGAAGGTAGTACATAGTGTGTACCATCCAACCAGTTGTAGAACTATATTTTTATGGGATTGAATTAGACCCATTGATTTCTTCTATGCCAACATACGAATAATTCAACACCATTTGGCGATAAAAAATGATAATGACTATTACATCTTGATATGGATCGAACAAATCTAGAATCGCAGTTGGAAATGCATATGATTTGGAATTATATGATTTTAGGATATTATAAAATGTTGAATATGATGGTAATTATTCCATTATTCCAAAAATAAACATAAAAAGAGGTATTAACTCTCAATTTATGATGGCATAATCACTATTGATCTACATGATTACAAATAATAAATCACATATTGCCTTCTTATGGCCTACTAGAGTTTTTTGTTCCAGTTATATCCATAAAATGAGGGGATAATATTCTACCTCCTTATTTTGAAAACATCTGACACCAGGAATGAGTAAGGTAAGAAATTCATTATTGGGGTTATGAGAACAACACAAAACACAACTTTTTTTATCTAGAGGATTTCTATTCTGTTACCTATTAGGATTACAGATGTGATGTCAAAATACATATCCCATGTTTTTGGGAATCATGAATAGAGAAGATATCATTATTGAGAAATTAATCATTTAATTGTATTGCTTATATAGATTGATTTTTTCAAAGATGTCTTCATATTCTTAAGATTTATAACTTTCTGGAAAAAAAAAATTGAATTTCAAAATACTGAATGATAATAACGAACCAAACCAAAAATCCATTCTATATATAATGACTAAGGATATATTTTTGTTGGTTTTTATGAGACACCAAATATAACTCATGGATATATAGGTAGTTCTTTAACTTCTGAAGCATAATGATTACCACCATAGACATCTTGTTTACGTATGAATATTGAGTAATGGTATTGAGAATCGTTCAACTGAGGTAATAATGGATGTTTCATTATTAGTTTCATTATTTTGTGCAATTAAATAACTTAGTGGTATTTCAAAGGTTTCCCCTCAACATCTGGAATTAGGAATGGTAGACTCAATATATTTTTCTTGAGTCTATTAAATTCATCATAATAGTCATCAGTCAACTTACTTGTGATCCCCTTTATTTTCAACATGGTGAAAAGAACCCACATTCCTTTTCGGTTTTCTATCATGTGGTGGATATAATAAAGGTGTTTTTTAATCCCCTTAATTATTTGAGTTATCGAGGAGGTGGAAAATCAAATAGATCCTTTTCCTTACTGGGATTAACTTTGAAACCCTGATGGCATACCATGAAATTGAGAAACTTTCAAGAGGATTCTCTGAAGGCACATTTGAAGAGAATCATTTTCAAGATATGCTATCATTGTTTATTGAAGATGGTATCAAGATTAATCATGTAATTAAATAATTTTCAAGACTTAACCACTAGATCTTTGACACAGTTTAATGACCCAAACTCTTATCAAATGAACTTTTCCCTTCTTATAATTAATGTACAAAACACATTCATAGCATAGAGATCCCAATAAAATATTATTCTCATAATGGAAGAATTTTTATAAGTGATATTTAATGAAATTAAATAACTTATAATAATGGAATAATAAATTCTTTTTTAGAATATGGATATTACCATTATGAATAGTAATCCAACCAATTGAACAGTAACATCACTTAAGATGTATATATTTTTTTAGGAATCTTAAAATTTGAAAAACGATATTTTTTGAATCAATGATGATTTTAATTTAAAAAATAAATTTCTCATATTTATAAAATTATACTCCCAAAAAGGAGTCCATTTCTTAATTCTACGCATCAAAAAATGGTAAGGTGGAATTTTTGGGATTTTTCAAAAATAGTTGAATTATTCATGAGTAGTAAAATACAGTAATTTACGGTATATGTACATTATATCTTAAATATAGAGTTACTACAGTAATTTGTGATTTAATTGTTATAATATTGATCCCAATTCATTATATTAATATATTTTTTGATATAGTTCAAACTATTCATAGGGTAGATCTAAAATAATAATCTAATTAATAAAATAATGAGAAAACACCCCTTTCCTTTCCTATGAAAACCACCCCTCACCACTTCTTCACGTAACATATTATAAGACAAAAATGTTTTACATATTCTCTCTAAATTCAATTCTCAATCCCCTCCCACATGTCTAGGATCCCTAGGTGTCATCAAAATACCAATCCCTTTTCCTAAGGTGGTTCCCCTGGAGGATAAATTAGGTGGTAAAATCCTTTTTCTTTTTTTAAAAAAACATTCTTATCAATTTCATTTATTTTTTTCCTAGCCTCACCTAAACTTAACCAAGTGGAATGATAAATCCTGTATATTTTCTGTATTGTAATTTTATTTGTTAATTGAGTTATTCATCTTCAAATTTCATCCCTTTTCCTTTTATTCTAAAAATAAAGATACAGTCCGTTGTGTGTCGATTTACCGCCACCATGGACAATGCATTTTAATATTTAAATAGGATATTAAAGGCTAGTCCTAAAAATAATTAAATAGGTTAAAAAATATTTTATTATATATTTTATAATTTATATAATTTTCTGAAACTATTAAATACACATGATGTTAATAAAATCATATATGGTCATTGTTTTTCTAAAACCACTAAAATAAATTAAATTATTTTCATTAACATTCTATATGATAAAAAGTCTTCATAACATATAATAAAATCCCATATAAGACCAATTTTCCTTATTTATGTTCGTAGAGTACATATTATGGGGAATTATTCTTATTCTACGTCAACATACATACGTATAAACAAGTGATCCGATCACAAAAACCAAGAAACAAAATACTCCCAAACAAAGTAATTAAACTCTCTTACTCATCAGAAAGCCTATAAATGAACCTATTCATATATATTAAATAACAGAATGCAGAATATGTTATTTATTTTTTAATAAATTAATTTAATTTTATTATTCATTATATTAAATACAATAAATCATTAGAACATTTGATAAGGCGACTCTTGAAGCCAACTCCATTTCCTTGGGGTTTCCCTCTTTCACTTAATTATCAGTATGGATGTTACATTAATGTTCCTTAAATATAATTTGTTTATACTAACATTTTATTTTCTGTTATATACATGTCTCTAATTTAAATTTATGACAAATGCAATGATTTTTCCCAAAACAACTCTTTTTCCTAAAAAAATATTTTACTTCTCATGAGGTTGTTTCGTATTCACTAAATATTGATGATTCTTATACCAAGTATGTTATTCCCTCTTTATTTTGGGAACCCAAAATTTTATTCATCAATGAATGATTTATGAAATGAAACCCATTCCATTCCATATATTTTTTTAAATCCAATATTGATATATTTTCTATGTGTCATGCATGATTTATTTAAATGTTATTATGTGATGTGTGCACCTAGAATTATGGAGCACATACAAATGTTATGATGTAATGGGTGTTCCATGAATTATATAGAACACCAGTTCATTGTTTTATGTGATTTATCTCATGATATAAAGTAAAATATGAATTAACATAGTAATAGTTTTGTTCATAACTAAGTGTAGAAGTTAACCATTAAGACATGATGTTTCATTTTTATGAATTTACACACTACATGACTTTAAAAAATACTTATTCCCATGATGATGATGATGACCATTTTTATATGTTATAATGACGATGATTATACTCACACATGATTTATGTCTTTTATTCATCCTCTTACATACATTTTCTCTCTTCCCTTATTTTGATGTATATCCCCAGGAAAATACTTATAATAAAGAGAACAAGAGGTCCAATAAGAAGATGTAGAAGAAGGAATTAAAATGGTGTTTATTTTTTATTATAATTTTTTTGTATGGTACAAATTGTTCAAAGATACTAACACTCTTGATACGGGTTTTTTAGAACTATTATGTTTTTTATTCATAATGATGTAATTTTAATATAATAAAGAACAAGGTTACTATAGAGGGTAACACATCACTATTTAGTTAATTTGGGAATTAGGATTAGTGAAACATATTGAAAACCCTTAGTTTGAGGCTATGTATATAGAGACCTAGGCCTGATATACTGGTATATTATATAATTTTAGGTGAAAATTTGGTTCCTCATAAAAAGACATGCATGAGAACCATAATAGTTTAGTGTATTTGGAAAAACCGGAAATTTTATATTATATCACGCTGAATGATATTCAACATCTACCATGGATATCTCCACCTTTAATAATTAGACATAAAAAAATTCTTTATAACATGATTAATTGATACATAAGAAAGGGGTGAGCTCAGGTGCTTAGTAAAGGTGACTAATGAAAATGCATAAGTATAACATGAAAAAAAGGCATGGAGATTTAGAATAAAACTTGAATCTCATACCCTACATAATAGATATAATTATAAATTTTGTCATTTCAAAATACATGGATCATAAGATAATTAAGATAATACATTATGAAATCATAACCTAGGTAACAAAAAAGAAATTTGTGGCTTGAACATTGGTTTATAAGGTTGTGAAAATGTTTAAGTAGAATCAAGTTCACTCATTAAGTTAAAGACACGAGATTAGGCCCCCACATCAACATATGGAATGAAAATCAGACCATTCAAAACATTGCAAATGTGTATTCAGGTTCACACATAAACAAATAGGTCTGAAACCAGGTCCATGCATAACATTGTGAACATGTAGTCTGGTTCACTAATAACATTGTGAACATGTACTCAAGTTCACACCTAAAATTTTAGATATGAAATTAGGTATATGAATAACATTTTGAACATGTAATAAGGTTCACTCATATCACTCTCAAAACATAAGCTGGTTCCCGTATAAAATGTGAACATGAAACTAGGTCCATGCATAACATTGTGAACATGTAATAAAGTTCATGCATAACATTTATAATCATGATTAATCCATCATTACCTAATGAATATGAGGGAGATATTTTCCCCACCTATCTCATAATAAAATATTCCATACACATCCCACCATATAATAAAACTTTCTTTATATAATGAACCATAAAAGGTATAGGTTTTATAAACATCAAATCATATCACATGAATAGAAATGGGTATCATTAAAATTTCATCACATCATAAAATATGAAATGTGATAGGTTTCATAATCACTTCATGAATGCATAACCTATGAAAGTGGTGGTTTTCAATACCATAAAAACATTGGAGGTAAAAAGGGTGTCTTAAGAGACATTCAATTGAAACATAAACCATTTAATAAATAATAATAATGGAAGCATTAGATCATTCCATAGAAGGAATTTATTAATTTAAAGAGATATCATATTATATAGAAAATTACATGGAAATATATTCTGAAAACATATCTTCTTAAAAATATCAATTTTTAAAAAAAAGTATTTTTAAATCATAAAACATTTTTAAAATATATTTTAGATGAAAATAATTTGAAAACATAGAAAGATGGATTGAATTCATTTGGAAAAAAATTTTCATTGGAAATATCATTTAAAACATTTTCTTAATAATGAAACATTAACTATAAAATTAAAACATTAATTTATTTATGGTGAATAAATATGTAAATGTCGTACGAGGTAAAAATTACATTATATTTTCATGGTAAAAAGGTCAGAAAAATTATTCATTTGGAAGGTGATAAAAAGATTCATTTTAAAACATCTGTAAAAGAAAAAAAGATTGAACTTTTTAATTATTGTTCATATTATATTTTTATAATATTCTTGGAAACCCTTTTTGGAAAACATGATTTAAATAAGAACATATATTTACGATTAAAAAGAGGGTAAAATCGAGCTTCCTTAAACACACTTTATTAAATATATTTTAGTTCTAAAGTGTTTAATAAATCATATAAAAATACTAACAAATTATTAATAAATATTAGAGAAGATAATTTATGAATGATATTGAGATATGGATCATACTATTTCATCAATGGAAGCATTAATATAAACAATCTAGAAATGTTATGAGATTGTCTCAAAAAAACTCTTATAACATGGTTACATGGGATCGTATTACACATTTAATAAAATGAAATTAAATTAAGAATAAAATATCATTAATGTAATTAAATTCATGAGTTAGCATGTAAAATGAATTTATATACACCTTAAAATGTAATTTAGGTGCCTAACAAAACATGGGTCTCAAAGAAGGAAAATTGAGATAAAACTATTTTAATGATTTTGTAACTTTTGAAACATAAAACCAATGAAATAATGTTAATAAAATGGATATTTTAATACCCATAAATTTATTTATATGCTACATATAATATAATTATGGTCAGTACAAACACCACACAAAAGGAATGAGTGGAGAACAATACATGTATCTCATGGAAATAAAAAGTGAGATGAAATCCCCTAACCATGTGTATTGACACTCATCATACTAATTATAAACACCTATATAATAAATATAAATTTATTATAAATATCTTATAGAACCGTATTATTTTACCTAATACCATATACGGTTTTATGGTGACCTTATATTACCTACTTGTAAACAATCTGCTGTTATGGTTTAAGTTCGGGTAATATTCATTTTAATTTTCATATTTGTATCAATTTTTTATATCATTGGCCCGTATACTAGAATCAAGATTTAAATATTTTAAAACATGATACAAATATAATCTAAATATAATATATGTGTATTATATTAACTTATATAATATATAATTATGATATGAAATACACCATTCCTAGAGATAGTATGTCATGCATACACCTGAACACTATTTCTATTTAATTGTCATGTTGAAAGAAATTAAAATATATATATGTGGATATATATATCATTATTAAATTTTCATTATAATCTCATATATAATATTTATATTCACTAAAACCATCCTTAATACAATCCATTTAGTATATGAACAAATTATATCGCTTTGAGGGGGTCGTAGTCGGTACTTCCTCAAATGAAATTATCATATTTACATAAGATGGAAATAATAATGGAATATTATAAAAAATTATAGTACTGTAAATAAATTATAAATATAATATATATAAAATATAAATAGGGTTCCCATCATTATGGACACCATGGTAAGAAGTAATGGAAAAATGAACAATCGTCATTTCATGAGGCAGTAGTTTATTTTACACAAATACATTATGTTTGTTATCCATTAGATGGTGGTGTGATTATGTTTAAGACAATAAAATTATTTAAAAATTACAAGTATAATGAGGATACTAGATTTTTTATATAACTATATAATACGGAAATTTTAGGGGGTTTAGAAGAAAAATAAAAAAGCATATTGAGAGAAGTTGTTACCTCTTAATTGGGTAACTCGCTTTGGCATAAGTCAAAAGTCTTCCTTGGATTTCATTATTAAAAATAGAAGGATTCTAAAATTAAGGTAGTATTTATGGGTAGTGTGTTTGGAAGGTATCGTCCGATATTAAGAGGTTTTATATGTATGATGAATTGGGAGAGGTGGTGTCCTCTTATAAGGAAGGAAAATGACTCACTTGGATTTTTAAAAAAAGATATGTGTGACCAATATCTTGAATAAAAAAGTCATAAAAACAAAAAACAGTCACTAATTTAAGTTTTATGGATAAAATATGGATATAAAATGGGTTTTTTAAAAGTTTTTAGGTCATTTGGGCCCTTAATATCAATGATTTGTCCCTAATTATGATTAATTTAACCTTAATCATTTTGATGAATTTTAATCACTTTATTACTCATTTTGGTCCAATATCAACATGATATAATAAGAATATAACTATTATAATGATTATAATGGGTTATTTCAATTTTTCAAAATTTAATTCATAGAAGCTGCAAAATGACGATTAATACTAATTCAGCAAACTAGATGAAATTATTGGTTTTTAAATTAGAGAGAAGTTAAAAAGTTCATTATGTTTGTATATTAAATTTCACACTGAAATTTATTATAATGACCTAAACTGAACTAATATATTTATTATTGATCTAATTTTACTTTAAAACAAATTTAAAATATAATTTAGCATTATTATTTATTTAAATGAAAATTTTGTTTTTAACTAAAAAGCAGTATTTTTCAATATTCATAAAAATGATGTTTCTCAGAAAAATCCCAAACATTAACCTTATGCTAATTTTGACATTATAAATTCAAAAATAAAATTTGTTTTATAAAATTATTTTTCTAAATGGGTCTAAAATTAATTTTACTATTAAATGTTGTTAATTTTAGAAAACAATGTTTTTAAACAAAAAGAAGACTTTATAAAGGATTATATATATCATTATCAATCTATTTTATTTCTCCAAAACCATTATGAAAGATATTTTAAAATAATTTATTAATATTAATATCACTAATTTTAATGTCTAGGTTATAATTATATCATTTAAAAAATATATATATTTAATAAAAACATGCTTCGTAGAAACACAATGTTGTGTGTAATGTATGCCAAGTCGGTGTTGCGGGTAGTGCAAGCCATGTTTGTATTTCATGTAACAGAAGCCAATTCAGAATTGTGTTTTAGTAAATCCAAGTTTATATTTATTATACCAAATTACAAATTAGTATTTCATGTTGTGAAATCCATGTTGGTATTGCATGTAGGGAACATCGAGTCGGTATTGAATCTTGTGCAAGCCAAGTCGGTATTCCTTGTAGGGTAAGACAAGTCAGTATTTTGTATAACATAAGCCATGTCGGTTACTTGGGAAATAAATTATTGAATTAGTTTTTAATATATATATATATATATAAATATTTCTAAGGACACATGAAATGTAAAATATCAAAAAGATAAATTAATTTTTAAAAAATAATTCCTAAAATATCAGGGTGTTATATTATACCTCGTTAAAATAAATTTCACCCTCGAAATTTGTCTAGGTTATCAAAGGTTTAATAAATGAATTTTTATTCATAAAAACCCACATTGTAAAAATTAATACTAAAAATATCCCTTAAAATAAACGGATGGAACCGTAATAGTTACCCAATGTAATATATAAATGGGTTTCCCCATGGGAAAAGATATGTGGAATGTGAAAACATAGGCATGGAATATAAATCTTACTCTCTTGTTCTGATGGATAGTGATAAAGAATACGATCAGAAGAAATTTAACCACCATAAATCCATAAATCTACGATGAACTAAGGGACAATCTGATTCATCAGAAACATATGTACTAGGAAAACATTTTTGGTTTCAAGATACATTTCCTAAAGTTAATGAATTTTCATGAATACGTATACCTGCATGATTCCAAGAAAACCTCAACCATTGTTGTTACTTGATCCAATTCACCTCTTTCCTCAAAAAGTAAGGTTAATTATTAATCACTTATGAACTAAAAGAGCATGATATCTATGATATTCCACCACATCTGCCATCAGTTATCATCAAAACCATGTTTTTTATAATAGGTTATCTAACATGCGTAAATCCTAATGTGGTAAGATAACAATTTATTATCACAAACATCATCCAAAGATTAACTCAATCATTCCATAAATTGTTATCCTCACAACCCTTATGAATTATTAACATTCAAAACATTAGAAATAATTCACAAAATTAACATAACCATGATTCCCTCGTATACCACAAAGTATCTCTTGGTTTCTGAAATACAAAATTGTGAATACCCTCATGGTAAATTCACATGGAACATGGTAATAATATGAATTTACATAAATACTTTTGGAAGACATGCTTGATTATTTATTCCATATATTAATGTCTATGTTACATAAGTCCAAGATGTTGTAAACTTAATCCATGATAGAATGAAAAAATTGTCAATAGGTTCTTAATTAATTCCAAGGTAATCAGTACTGTCTAATTTACATATTCATATCCCACATATGATTATTGAATATAAAAAATCTTATCGTAAGGGACATATATAAGTTTATTTTTCCCTTAATCTTTTGTTTTATATGAACATCATCATTTCATTAAATAACATTACTATTCCTTCAGAACAATTCAACGTGTTTTTGAAAATGCTTGTCCAACAACAAAAACTGAACAATCCTTATATTTTTTCCCTTTCATATGAAATACTTCTTGAATCCCAATACATAACAATTTTATTATCCCAATTCATCTTTATTAAATTATAAATTATACCTCATCTTATTACACAAGTACCACTTTACATTCACATTTCATTGGTAGTCTCTTCATCATCAGTAATGTAACCATTACTCGTACCACTTTGAAGATTACCTTAAAGAGCATTCATCTTGGTACATTGAGTTTCATAATGATAGTATACTTCATTCTTAAAACACATAACCTTTTTTGATGTATTAGGGAGGCCAATATTCTCATCGATTTATTTAACCAAACTTTTCATTCTTCCCTTACTGTCACTTCTTTTCTGTCATTATTTTCCACAATTAAAACATCTTTATGTTCTTCTATGAAATTAAATTATGTGATTATTTCCAAAAAATTAACACAAAGGAAGAAAAATCATATTTCTTGTATGGTCTCTATTTCCCGAACACTCAGAAAAAAACATAATTTCCCCTCCTTGGTGAGTTTGAGAATTGGTTGGGGTGCAAGTTGATAATCATGTTTCGTTAAAACTGGTTAGGCATGATCACAACATCTTTCACTCAAGTTATCATCCTACTTGAATAATAATCAAAAAATATTTCATTACATTATATGTTAATATAGTTCTTTCTGGTTACCTTCATTGAATAAAACAAAAAGCATTGTTTCAGAATTACCTATCATTGTAGTAAACCACATAGTCATGAAACGAATTACTTGTAGAATTTATAAATCATGAAAAAAAATTTAATTTATGACACCCTTTTTTAATATTAGGTTATCCGTAGAAAAATTATATTTAAATCCATCATAAATTTTTTTGAAGAGTTTTTAAATTCCAATATCACATCCCTCAAAAGGGTCAGACTAGGAGTGCAGTAAGGCCAGTTGTTATCTAACAGGTTACCCTAATTCACACCCGTAACATCTTGCTAGAGTTTTTAAGAATATTCATATCTATTCCAGAGCCACATCAACTTTTAGTATCTATATAGGGATTTATTTATAGGAAACCACTGACACGATCATTTAAGAAAAATAACATGAAATTTTCCTAAATGAAAACTCATCCTTATACTTATACGTAAAATCATAACTAGGCATACTCTTAGAAATATTCCTAGGGACCTCACAAATGTTTTCTCATTATAGTTTCTAATGGTTTACTAATCCTTTACTTTGATTCAAACTATAACAACCTAGTCCGGACATACATGGATACTACATCTTGTTAGTTGAATAATAATTACGTTACAAAAATATATTCCCAAGAACTGCAATAATTTAGTGTCTTTGGAAACTTGGAAACAAAATATTCTCTCATTGTGAAATATATTCAACATATCCCATAATGATCCGCACCATTTGGAATTCTAACTAAAACCATTCTTCGTAACCTTGTGAAAGGAAACATAAGAAACATGTGAGATCATATTCTCAGTAAGGGTAAATAAAGTAGATGTGCAAGCATAAAATGATAAATTAGTTGTGGAACATGAGAAGAAAATTTTAAGATCATATCATTCATATTAAAGATCATAATAAATATTTTCTTTTCATAAGAAATTAATGTTATGATAAATTAGAGCATAAGTTATGAAATCATAACATAGGAATAAGGCATGAAATATCTGGGATGAACATTGTTTTATAACATTTTTAACATGTATAAGTAGAAACAAGTTACCTAATTAAGTTAATCACATGAGATCAGGCCCCCAAATCAACATATGGACATGAAAGGAGGTCCATTCATAACATTTTGAATATGTAATTATGTTCGCGCATAACCCTATAGACATGAAATCAGGTTCAAGAAAAATATTATGAACATCTAATCAAGTTCACTAAAAATGTTGTGAACATGTAATCAAGTTCTTGCATTAACTAGTGGATATAGAATAAGGTCTATGCATAACATTGTGAACACATAAAAAGGTTAAGGCATAACATTGTGACCATGTAAACAGGTTCACACATAAACTTCAGAAATGAAACATGGTCCATGCATAACATAGTAAACACATAAAAAATTTAATCAATAACATTTATACTCATGATTCATCCATCATTACCCATTTAATTGGATGAAGATATAGATCACACCAATCACATAATAAATTCATTCATACTTTTTTTACAAGAAAATAAAACATTCATCATATAGTTACATATAAAAGATATATATTTTATAAACATCAAATAATATCCCATGAAATTATATGTGCATAATTAAAATTTAATCACATAATGACCTTTGAAAAAATTTAGGTTTAATAACATATTTATGAAATCATAATCTGTGAAAAGATGGGGGTTTTAAAAGAAAAAAACTTGTGGTGGTTAAATGGGTGTCTCAAGAATTATTCTCTGAAAATATAAACCATTGAATAAAGAATATGAATCGACCAATTGGAAAATTTCCAATAATTAATTGATTAAAATCAATCGATGTTTACTTATAAGGAAAATAACTTCCAAATATATTTTAATAACATTTAATGGGGAAAATATCATTTATTCTATGAAAAAGTTTTTTAAAACATAATAAAGTTTTTAAATACATATTCTTTAAAAATACATTGAAAATGTTGAAAAAGGGATTAGAATCATTTTAAAATCCTTTTTCTTTTAAAATATCATTTAAAAAATAATTCTTAAAATCTAATATTTAAAAGTGTAAATAAATCACAAAATTATTAATGGCAGATAAATCCATGCATGTCATACAAGGTAAAAAGAATATTCATTTTATCATGGTAAAAAATGTTAGAAAAAGGCCTTCTTTAGAAAGTGACATGAAGATTCCTTTGAAAAATTTGGCAAAAGATGAAATTGGTAAAACTTTATTTTAAGGGTCATTGGACAATTGATGAATATTATTGGGAACACATTTTTGGAAAATGTGATTTTTATGGAACACAGATTTGTGCCCGAAGAGAGGGTAGAGTTGGGCTTTTATAAAAACACATTCTTAACTATATTTTGTACAAAAGAGTGGAAGAAACCATTCCAATAAATTTATAAAAAATTAATAACCATATGAGAATACAATTCACGAATGATCTTGAGATATGGATCATCAGAGTTAATCAAAGGAACTGTAAACATAAATAATCTCGAAAAGTGATGAGATTGTATCAATATACTATTATTTCATGTTAACATGGGATTATACTATCCATGTAAGAATATAATATTTAATGAAGATTACAATATCATGAAAATAAGTAAATCCATGATATAACATGCATAATGGAATTAAATACACTTTGAAAGAAAATTTAAGTGCATAACAAAACATTATTCTCAAAGGAGGCAAATTGAGACAAAACTATTTTAACAATTTGGTAACTTTTGAAACATAAGACCCATGAAATAAATATAATAAAATTTATATGTGAATATCCATAACATTACTTATAAGATATATAGAATGAAATCCTAGGCAGTACATACACTACATAAAAGGAAAGTGGTGTGAATATTGTTTGTATCTCATAGAAATATAAAGTGAGATGGAATCACCTTACCTTGTGTCTTCACTCTTCCCATACTCATTCAAATGACCTTTTATAATAAATATAAATTTATTATAAATTTTTTATAGAAACATATATATTATATATGATACCATATTTTGATTTATTATTAGCTTATATTACCCACTTGTCAATAATCCTTTGTTAAGGATTAACTTCGGGAAATATTCGGATTATTCTTCGCATATGTCTCAATTTGTTATATCATTGGTCATTTTAGTTATATAATGATATCCATAATGTGAAAGATGATATAAATAAAATTTATATGCATTATATGTTTATTATAATAATTTATATAATATATAAGTACAAAAAATACACCATTCATAGAGATGGTAGGTCATACATAGGAATGAACGCTATTTCCGATTAATTGTCATGTTGAATGAAGGTGAAAGATATATATGAATACATATATATCATTATTATAGTAGATTAATGATATCATATTATATATATATATATATATATTTATTTATTAAATCTGTCATTAATATAATCCATGTAGTGTATGAAAGAATCATATCACTTTGAGGGGTGATAGTCCACACTTCCTTAAATAGAATTACTGTATTTACATAAGAGAGAATGCCTAAAGGTATGTTATAAATGAAAATTACATACGAATAATGATAGTATAAATATAATATATATCCCATAAAAATATATTTTCCATCATAATGGCCCCTATGATAGGTGTTAGTGGAATAATTTTATCAATCATCATTTCGTGAGGCTATATTTAATCAAATACAGAAATCGTATGTTCATTACAAATTAGATGGAGGTGAGTGTATGTGTGGGTAAAAACATTTACAAAAAATAATAATATTATATTTAGGATAATGCATTTTTTATATATGTATATAATAAATTTATTTGGGGAGCTTTGTGGAGAATTAGAATTAACCAAAGGATCTTAAGGGAAGGCATTGCCTCTTAATCAAGTAACTCATTTTGGTTTGAGCCAAAAGGATTCCTTGGTTTTAATTATAAAAAATAGAAGTATTTTAAGAAGAATGTAGTATTTATAGGGATTGTATTTTTTAGGTATTTTCTCATCATAATTAGCCTGATAGGTGTGAAGAAGTGGGAGATGTGGTGGCCTATTATACAGAAGGAAGATGACTCACATTGAATTTTTTAAAACAAGTTATGTCTACACAATCTATTACCTTATAAAAAGTCATACCAAACCAAAATAAATCAAGAATAAAAGTATTATGGACATAATATGGTCAGTAATTGGGTTTTGGAAAAGTGTACAGGTCACTTAGGCCCCTATGATTATGGTTTAGTCCATAATTAAGCTTAATTTGACCTTAATTGATGTGATTAATTTTAACCAATTTGACAAATAATTATTGTCAAAAAAGAAACATGATATAATTAGATGATAAATATTATACTTATTAAAATGGTGTTTTTCAATATTCAATTCACATATGTTGAAAAATTATGATTAATGATAATCCTACAGACTTGATGAAATTATGGGTTTTTAAGTAGAAAAAATTTCAAAAGTTTATTCAGTTTTTATATTAAAATTTATTGTGAAATTGATTATATTGACATAAATTGAATTAATAGATTTATTATTGATCTAATGTGACAATAAAACAAATTTAAAATATAAATTAAAATTGATAATTTTTTAAACGAAATGTTATTTCCTAACTAAAATATATTATTTTTCAATATTCATAAAAAAAGAAGTTTCTCAGAAAAATCCAAAAAAATCACTGTAATCTAATTTAAACATTAAAAAATTAAAAAAAAAATTATTTCAAAAAATTAAATTTATAAATGTGATCAAACTAATCTGATTTTTAAAAGTTGTTCATTTAAGAAAATATAATTTTTAAACATAAAATGACATTACCAAAAAATTATATCTTCCTTTATCAATATGTTTTATTTCAATAGACACATTATTAATGATATTTTAAAAGTATTTTTTAATATTAATATCACAATTTTTAACATCTAGGTTATAATAATTTCATTTAAAAAATTATAATAAATGATGATTCATAGAAGCTCAGTGTTGTGTGAAACATATGCCATATCAGTGATGTATGTTGTGCAAGAAAAGTTAGTTTTTGGTGTAGTAAAATCCATGTCATTATTGTGTTTAGGGAAATCCAAGTTGAAATTTCGTGTAGTTCATGAAAATTAGGTATTTCATGTAGTTCAAGACAAGTCAGTATTGCATTTAGTTAAAACCATGTCAGTATTGTGTGTAGTGCAAGCCAAGCCGGTATTGCGTGTAGCGCAAGCCAAGCTAGTGCCATGTAAAAGGTGTTATTGATTTAGTATTTTAATATATATATATATACTATTTCTTGGGCCATGTGAAATATAATATAACATAATCTAAAATTAATTTAAAATATCAGAAAATCTCATGGTGTAGAAAAGTATATATGGATCCATCAAGATATACCTTAAGATTTATTTTAATAAAGGAATAAATTAATTATTAATGATTTGTTGAATATTTTTTCGATAATTTTTTTATTTTAGATAATATTTTCAAATAAGAGAAACTACGCCAACAAGCCTTGCGAGGGACAATACAACGATTCCCCGAAACACATCCCCAATGAAATGGAAGGTGGAGTTGCAAATTTCATGGCGATGCTTACCTAGATTTCTCAATATATGTAAAATAACCTAAATAATGTGTAATTTTATCCATCACATAAAAGGAAGAAACTTTATATCAACTATTTTATATGGAAATGACCACCAATATTTAATAGATCATCAAATCCACTCATTATGGAACTGTTGGTCATTAAAATGAAGAATATATGTTTTGTTCTCCACTATTTTGAGAAGGGAAAGGTGAATCTAGACATTTATCATCTATATAGGGAGTTCCATCAATGGTTAGAATTTATTTAGAACACCATGCCAAAAGATGATGTTAAATAGATTGAGTGGGAATACATTAAGATAATATTTCATAACAAGTATTTCTCTAAAATTATTTATACAGAAATGGAGACACAAATTCATAGTGATGAATTCAAAAGAAGGTTAATATGACATGTCCTAAGAAGAAAATCTCACAAGGAATTTGGATTAAGATTCAGGTTATGTTATCAACAATAATAGAATAATTGATAGGTTATTTAGTGGTTTAAATCCACACCATGAAAGGATATTAATATTCGAGACATTAGGAGTTATTAAGAAGTTGTTCGATGTTCATTCAAGGAGGATATGGAATTTTGATAATGGTACCATGGACATGGTGATAAGAAATGAATAGTGGAGTTTCTATATGGGGGATCAAATGAGAAAGGTGGAAAGAATTCTCAACCTCTCACATGTCAAGAATGTGAGAATAAGTATCATTAGATCTTCAAAAAATGGTCTAGGAAATTATATAAGTGTGGGAGAGAAGGACACAAAGATCATGAATGTAGAGAAGACATAATGAAATTGACTGATGTAATGGTTGAATGGAGCACACCACCCATGGTCCAATGCTTTAACCATATGGATTAAGGTAACTATGGAAGACTATTCTCTAAACTGTGAGTCATTGAGACTAATCAACATTATCGGGCACAACAGCCAAAGGTTAAAGGGAAGTTTTATAAGATCACTACTATAGAAGTGGAGTAAGAAAAAATTCATACGAGGTACATTAACTCTTCACTAAATAGTGGAAAAAGTATTATTTGGCTATATTTCTATAGAATCATTTATATCATGTATGTTTTCTAGAATTATTTAACAGAACCCATGAATCCTTAAGTAGAGATATCCTTAAAACACCTAGTGGTTCAATCAATGCAACCCATTTTTTGGAATATTTCCTTATCAATGTACGTGGGTTGATTCTTCCAATGAATTTCTTGATACATCCATTGTTGGAATTCGACTCTATATTAGGGATGGATTGGAACTTGTTATATAGAGAAGACATAAATTTTCTGGATAAGGTAATATCATTTCAAGTTTGGAAACATCCCACAATACTTTAAAAATGAAAGGATGATCATAAATATCCTTTGTAAAATCCTGAAATGGTGTGGGTGTTGACTTAATAGGAAGAAGAATACCATGCTCAAATGGTTGAGTCAAATGAAGGTATCAACCTATGAAAAATTCAAATCATGAGGTAATATATTTATGTATTTCCGGATGAGTTACCTTGACTTCCCATAAATTGTGAGGCAGAGTTCTCAATATAACTCATACCCAAATCTACTCATATCTCAAAATTCCTATATCGGACGACCTCTATCGAACATTTGGTGTTAAGGAATCAACCACAAAGGAATTTGGAAAAAGGGTTCATACTCCCGAGTGCATTGATTTAGGGTTTTTTGATGCTCATTTTGAAGAAAAAGGATGGATAAATGTTGATGTATATCCACTAATAGGATCTCAACAAGATCACCATACGGTTAAAGTATCCTTTTCCAAGGATTGATGACATTTTTTATCAACTATGAGGATATCAGTACATCTCAAGGGTGGATATTCATTCTAGATATCATTAGATAAAGGTGATGAAAGAAGATATTTAGACGACCACCTTCTGTACAAGTTATGGGATCGATGAGTTTCTAGTGATTACTTTCGAACATACTAATGACCATAAAATCATTAAGGATTTTATGAATATAGTATTTAAAATCTACCTTAAAAAAATGTTAGTGTTTATCGATGATATTCTCATCTAGTCAATGAATAAAGAGGAACGTGAAGAAAATAAAATGATTGTGCTCGAAACATTAAGTAGGAATATGTTGTACTCCAAGTTCAGAGAGTGTTACTTTTGGATGTATCAAGTCACATTTTTTGAAAACATGATCATAAGTGAGTGAATTTATATAGACCCTTCAAAAAATGGAAGTTTAGGAATGGCCTAGTATGAGAACCCAGATCTCTTTTCAGGTATGTTTTCCTTTTTCTGGAGTTTTTGAGGAAAAAAATGTATTTTCTGGAAATTTCATAACTACACGCCATGTACTTTTTGAGTACACGCCGTGTACCCTGTTCCAGGTCGAAGCCATGTGCTGGCCGTGTCCGGGCCACACACACGGTGTGTAAGGCTTAGGTGGAGGCCGGTTATTTTAGAGTACGGAAAAATTAGAAGTACACACCGTGTAATCTAAAAGTACACGCCGTGTACTTTCTTTTTTTCATGAAATGGATCGGGGTCGCATCTAACCCTCATATTCACTTTCTTCTCTAGTTTTCGGTCGTCTGAAGTGACCCATACCGCCGGATCTTTGACGGATGACTACCCCGCCATCCGTTCTCCGATTCGAGCACGGTCAGTTGTGTTGGAAGCACAGCAGTGAGTTCTTCCTTCTGCTTTAGCCTTGTTTTTTATTCCTCCTATTTTCCAAGTTATCGTGGGATGAATGTTTTGTGTGTTTTCTCAGATCTACATCGTTTTAAGGGGAATCTGTCACCATGGTTCACGTATATCGATCTCCTAGGATCGAGGTAGGTGGTTTGTGCCTTTCAGTTTAAAGTTGATGAATGTTATGTGCAAATTCCACCAATACCCTTGAACGGGGTATTGCGTGTTTCCTGTTTTTCCCATGCTACTTGCCTGCTTTGCTTGATTGCTTTAGTAGAGGTTATTTCTTGTGATTAGAGTATTTTGTTTGTGCTCAGTTTGCTTTTCCATGTCTATTTGTAGGATTTTGGACTGTTGTTTTACTTTTGCTGTTGATCCTTAGTTGATAGCCAAGTAGTTCTTGTGGTTTACTCGGATGATACACACGCGCTGAGCATGTTTAGTTACTCGGGACTGTTAGAACCTAGAGTAGCAGACCAAAAGGAGAATTGACGGAAGGGCTTCTCTAGAGTGTCTTTTAAATCACGATGAGAGACCAAGTGGAGAATTGACGGAAGGGATTCTCCAGAGAGTCTTTTAATTACGACACAGGCTATAGGGGGAATTGACTTTGAGTGCTTCCCCAGAGAGCCTTTAGCACGATACAAGACTATAGGGGGAATTGACGGTGAGTGCTTCCCCATAGAGTCTGCTTAATTACGTAGCTGAACCAGAGGGGTGAGACTGTGTGTGCCTCCCAGAGGGTTTCTTGTATTTAGAGGTTGAACTATAGGGGATAGACTATGAGAGCTACCCAGGGGGTTACCTGTTTACTTCTTGTTGTTGACTGCTTACTTGTGTGCCTTACTTGTTAGAGATGTGGATTGTAGCTGTTTGTGTTTTTCTATTTACTGCTTCTTGTTTTAGTGGTTCCATATATTCATTGACTGTTAAACACAGATCATTGGGTGATTTCCTACTGGGATTTTATCTCACACCCTGTTTGGGCCATGCTTTTGGACCCAAGCAGACTATGTTGCTGTAGGTATAGACAAGGGAAAGCGCCCATCTACTTTAGGATCTTGATTGCACCGGGAGCTGGGGAGCATGGGACCGAGCCGTGGCTCGCGATGCTGGGGAGCTTACTTTGTTTTCTTTTGCACTTGGTTTCAGTTGTATTTCAGCACGTTGTTGTGTTTGTTGTTTTCCTTAGATACTTGTATGTGTTGCATCTTTGTCATCATAGTTATATATCTACATTGCTTCCGCTATTTGGTTTCTGCTATTATGCATGTTGTTACTGCTTCATCTGTTTATTGTTGTTTTCATACCTTATGTACCTTACCGAATGAGGGCATAGTTTCCCCACCGACTCACCAAGGCCCTCGCTTCTAGTAGGCAGACTCTGGCGTTCAGGGAATCGCGCTTGAGGTCATGTGGCGAACCGGGTACGGGGCACCAGTGGAGGGGCTCCGGACTCGGGATGTTACAAAGTGGTATCAGAGGAGGTTCTTTTCTCTTTCTTTACTGTTTAGAGACCTTATCCAGGGATAGGACAGATTCGGTACTTGGCATTGAGCTGTTCTCAGGAGAAGCTACCCCGTGTACAGGGAAATTCCATACTACCTCGTTAATCGCAGTTACTGGTTTTGAGTTTTATGGTTGATATGTTTTCACCTAGAGTGATTCACATGACTTGTGTGGTTATTGTTTTGATATTTTGGTTCTATTTATATCGCATCCCGATGAGATGAGGGTATGCCATCTCATGCATCATATAGGCACTTGTAGAAATCACATGTCATGCATTCTTGCCATGCCATCTAGGGTGAATTAGCGATTGCATGCTGTTGTGATAGGCTCTATGTAGATTATGCATGCTGTTGTGATAGCTGCTCGATATATTCTCTGTTGTTATGTTAGAAAACTGTTTTTCTTGTTCCTTGCTTAAAATGAACGCCAATTTTTTGGTTCTTGAGGTGTTATGGGCCCTCACAGATCGAAATTTGGCATCTTTTCCCTCATTTTTAGTGCTTCTGGAATTCTGCGCAGTTTCTGAGCTACTGCCCAGAAAACCCCAAAATACAAGGCATGTACTTCTCGGGCACACACCGTGTAGTGTTCAGGCCGTGTCACTAACTGTGTGAGCAGAACACGGTGTCGAATGAGTAACTTCGGGAACACGCCGTGTACCATTGGTACACGCCGTGTGAGTTCAGAGCCGTGTACCCGGCCATGTCACTAACAACACGGGTTGGGGAAGCTCGGGTAGAACACGTCGTGTCCGTTGGGAACACGCCGTGTTGTCCTGTCTAGGTACCCGGTCGTGTCACGAACAACACGGGTCGGCATGACATTCTTTTCCACATGCCGTGTTTGTTAGGAACATCCCGTGTAGTCTTGCCCAGGTACCCGACCGTGTCACAAAAAACACGGGACGGTGTCGCCTTCTCCTATGCACGCCATTCTTGTTCGGAGCACACCGTGTAAGGTCTATCCATGTAGACGGCCATGTACTCAACAACACAGACTGCCAGATCCTTGTCTAGTGCACGCCGTGTTTGTTTCGAACACGTTGTGTAGTCTCGGGTTGAGTCGGACCGTGTGGGTTAGCCGTGTAAGGATACTTAGGAAGGGGAATTGTTTTCAAGTACACGCCGTGTGTGGGGGACAACACATCATGTAATTTGTAGTGTACACGACTTGTAGGGCAGGATTACACGCCCATGCCAGTGGTTTCAAAAGACACACCGTGTAGTTTTTTAAATGTCGTGTAGTCGTGTTTTTCAATCTTGTGTGTTTTTGTTCCCCTGTTCCCATTTTGTACTCTTGTGTTCTCTGTCCTTGTTTTCTTGATCTAAGGCGTGATTTTGATCTTTCAGAGCTATGCCTCCGAGATGTCCTCCGGTCGTACGTCTGTCGTCAGGTAGTGATCAGACGCCAGACAAGGCTAATCAAGGACTTCCTGTCGATCCCCCAGCCAAGCCAGCCATGACACCGGTTGTCATACCAGTTGCAGGCCCTGATACGCAGATCAGCAAAGGTTTCATGAGGATGATGCAATCCTTCTAGGGAGCACCGCCTCCTGCCTCGTCTATGGCAGACTTGACACTGGTTTTCCAGCAGCAACATCCTCCCACATTCTCGGGGGAGGGAGGACCTCAGGTTGCAGAGTCATGGTTGGAAGCCATGCTGACTATATTCCAGCATCTAGAGACGCCTCCAGAGAGTAGGGTCAATCTCTCCACCTACATGCTCTGAGACTCCACCAAGAGGTGGTGGGACATGATCTCACAGGCGGGTCAGCAGCAGGCTATGACTTGGGAGGAGTTCCAGCGCGTGTTCTACGACTACTTCTACCCAGAGACCCTGAGGGATGATCGAGCCTGGGAGTTCATGAGCTTAGAGCAGGGTACTTTATCTGTCATGGATTATTCCTCTTGTTTCACTGAGCTACAGCATTTTACACCCCTTCGGGATGGGAGTGGGGTGTTCTTGGCGAGGAAGTTTGAGGATGGACTCAGGCGGGAGATCCACTTGCAGGTGAACATCTTCCAGCTGACTTCCATTACTTCCATCGTCAATTAGGCACAGATTTCGGAACGATTTCTGAGAGACTCTGGAGCTGCGAGCCAGGGCGGTTCTGCTTCCAGAGCTAGCTTCCCTTCGGATGACAGCAAGAAGCGCCGTAGGGAGCCTACGCGCGATGATGTGAGGAAGCGAGACGCATCATCAGGAAGCCAGGTGACATGCTACCAGTGTGGCCAGATAGGGCACACGAGTCCACAGTGCCAGAGAGACCCCATGGAGTGCCGATCTTGTGGCAAGATGGGTCACCTTCAGTGTTCCTGCCAGGTTTTCTCACCAGCAGTAGGTGATCGGGGTTCTTCCATGACTCCTCGTTTAGGATCAGCACCACCAGTCTCTCACCAGTTAGGGAGCTGTAGCTCTTCTAGCCATTCGGGCCGAGGTGGAAGTCAAGGTCCTGGCGGTCAGCCACCAGTCCCTTAGCACCAGCAGGGAGGTTCAGCTCAGAGTGGTCGGTCAGGGGCGTAGGGCCGCGGTGCAGGCCAGTCTTTCGCCGTGGAGCAGACTTATCATGAGCAGGATCCCGGATCTTCTAATGTTATAGGTACTATTTTAGTAGCCTCAGTTTTATCATCATCCCTTTTTGATACTGGCTCTATGCATAGTTTTATCTATATTGTCTTTGTGGAGAGGCTTGGACTCTGCATCTTTTCTTCTGCCGACTCGTTGACACTAGACACACCTTTTGGAATGAGGACATCTAGTGTACGTCAGTGTAGATAGTGCCCTCTCGAGGTTATAGGGTATCACTTCATATGGGATCTCTATGTCCTAGAGATGGCAGGATAGGATGTCATCCTTGGCATGGACTGGTTGATTCCCATCCGGGCAGTCTTCGACTGCTATCGTCGTAGAGTCCGTTTCATTTCACCAGAAGGTGAATCTTTCCTTCATAGAGGCGAATAGGACGTTACGGCGAGTCGGGCGGGACTCGAGCATCTTGGTCTAGGAGGGGTGATAGCCCAGATTTCTAGTCTTTATCTGGATGACCAGGGGACTCCACAGTTAGACTTTCCTCCAATGGTGGATCACATTAGGGATGTCTTTCCAAAGGACTTTTCAGGTTTTCCTCCGGAGCGTGAGGTGGACTTTTCTATTGAGCTCATGCCAGGAGTGGCACTGGTTTCCATTCCTCCCTATAGGATGGCCACACCTGAGTTGCATGAGCTCAAGAAGTAGTTGGAGGAGCTACATGCTAAGGGTTTCATCCGACCCAGTACTTCTCCTTGGGGTTCGCCTGTTCTATTTGCAAAGAAGGCAGACGGTACCCTTTGGCTTTGTGTGGATTATCGGAAGTTGAACCACTTGACAGTCAAGAACCGATATCCCTTGTCGCGGATTGATGAACTTTTCGATCAGGTTCGAGGAGCTCGGGTGTTCTTGAAGATCTACTTGAGGTCCGGTTATCATCAGTTTCGTGTTAGACCATCAGATATACCTCTGACATCCTTCAGGAGTAGTTATGGTCTATACGAGTATACAGTCATGCCGTTCGGCCTCACGAACGTGCCTGTAGTTTTCATGGCGCTGATGAACCAAGTGTTCCATCCTTACATGGAATCCTTTGTCGTGGTCTTCGTGGATGATATCTTGGTGTACTCTCACACTCGACATTACCATGCCACGCATCTTGAGATCGTTCTGAGTACACTGAGGGAGCATCATCTTTATGCTAAACTCTCGAAGTTCCACTTCTGGATGGACCGAATTCACTTCTTGGGTCACGTCATCTCAGAGGCAGGAGTATCAGTGGACCCAAAGAAAGTGAGAGTTGTAGTATCTTGGGAGCATCCGAAGAATGTTTTTCAGGTACGGAGCTTCCTAGGGCTGGTTGGATACTAAAGACGCTTCATTTAGGACGTTTCTCGTCTAGCAGCACCTTTGACAGGTCTGACCAAGAATGGGGGAGAAGTTCTTATGGTTAGATGCTTGTGAGTCAGCATTTTAGGAGCTGAAAGGAAGGTTGAAATCAACACCGATACTAGTCTTACCAGAGCTAGGCAAGATCTACACTGTTTACTGTGATACTTCGGGTATCGGGCTGGGAGCTGTGCTTATGCAGGGAGATGGAGTCATTGCGTACGGGTCTCGGCAGTTGAGGCCACATGAGAGGAACTACCCTGCGCATGATCTAGAGTTGGCAGTTGTTGTTCATGCCTTGCGCTATTGGATACACTATCTTCTGGGAGAGCACTTTGTGGTCTTCACTGACCACAAGAGTCTCAAGTATATTTTCACTCAGCGTGATCTGAATATGAGGCAGCTCAGGTAGGTCGAGTATCTTCAGTCTTTTGATTTCGAGCTTCCCTATACGCCAGGAAAGGGCAACGCCGTGGCTGATGCTTGGAGTATGAGAACTCAAATTTAGGCAGTTCAGGAGGCCAGTAGTGAGTGGCAGCTGATGGATCTGTTCTCTGAGATGCATCTGGAGGTGCACGACAGATGGGGACAGACTTTTCTATCTTCTGTAGCTGTTACCTCCACGTTACTTGTTCGGGTACGGATGAGGCAGCTATTAGACTTAGAAGGCTTAGTCCTGTGGGAGAGTGTGTTAGGAGAGGACCCTCTTCATGGATAGACATTGGTCAAGGATGAGATCTTGCATTTCCAAGGACGCGTATGGGTGCCAGCAGACATACACGAGGAGCTGATGCGAGGTTTCCATTCCTCAGTTTGGGAAGTTCATCCTGGCGTCACCAAGATGTATCGGGATCTTCATCACCAGTACTGGTGGCCAGGTATGAAGAAGGATGTTGCTGGTTTTGTCTTGAGGTGTTCTACTTGTCAGCAGGTGAAAGAAGAGCATCAATGAACAGCAGGCCTTTTACAGCAGTTACCCATTCCGGAGTGGAAGTGGAACGATGTTGCGATGGACTTCGTGACCGGGTTGTCGAGGTCACCTCGGGTAAACGATGTTGTTTGGGTTGTCGTCGACAGACATACAAAGGTTGCTCACTTCTTGCCTATCATAGAGACCTTCAGTGTCGATGATCTGGGACGACTTTACATCAGAGAGATTGTGCGTCAACACGGATTTTCACACTCTATTGTTTCAGACAGAGATGTGCGCTTCTCCTCTCGGTTCTTGTAGGGATTTCAGAAGGACTTGGGTACAAAGGTACTTTTGAGTACAACATACCATCCCCAGACTGATGGCCAGTCCGAGCACATGATCCAGGTGCTTGAGGATATACTTTGAGCTTGCATTCTTGACTTTGGAGGTTCTTGGGAGAAACATATTCCTCTGGTGGAGTTTTCCTACAACAACAGTTTCTAGGTGACCATTCAGATGACGCCATACGAGGCTTTGTACGGTAGGCCATGCTGATCACCCTTATGTTGGCTGGAGGTAGGAGAGGCAGCTTTGCTGGGACCTCGTCTTGTTCAGGAGACTTCAGAGAAGATAGAGCCGATTCGGAAGAGGATGGCTATAGCACAGTCTCGGCAAAAGTCTTATGCTGATCAGCGGAGACGACCTCTGGATTTTGAGGTCGGTGATAAGGACTTCCTACGTGTCGCACCAAGGTTGGGACACAAAAGGATTCAGAGACAGGGTAATCTCTCACCGCGGTACGTCGGGCCGTTTGAGGTTTTTTAGAGAGTGGGGACGGTTGCCTTTCGGTTGCAGCTACCTCAGAGGTATCGGGCCATGCACAACGTCTTCCACGTCTCTCAGCTCCAACGCTACTTTTCATACCCGTCTCACATCTTTCAGCCCGAGGAAGTCGAGCTTGAAGTGAATGAATCGTTTAAGGAGCATCCTATCCGGATTTTCGATGGTAGTACGAAGGTTCTCCGCAGGCGGTCAGTTCCTCTAGTACGAGTGCTATGGCAGCACGGACGAGTACAAGACGAGACCTGGGAGAGGGAGGTCGATGTTCGATCGTAGTGGTCGGAGCTATTTGGGGTTTCTCCTTCTCAGCCTCATTAGGGAAATTCGAGCACAAATTTCTTTAAGGGGGGAAGTTTTTAAGAACCCGGATCTCTTTTCAGGTATCTTTTTCCTTTTTCAAGAGTTTTTGAAAAAAAATGAATTTTCTGGAAATTTCAGAAGTACATGTCGTGTACTTTCTGAGTACACTCCGTGTACTCCGTTCCGGCTCGAAGCCGTGTGCTGGATGTGTCCGGGCCACACACAAGGTGTGTAAGGATGAGGTGGAGGCCGATTATTTCAGAGTACGGAAAAATTAGAAGTACACGCCATGTACTATAAAACTACACGCCGTGTACTTTCTTTCTTTTTTCATGAAACGGACCGGGGTCACGTCTAACCCTCATATGCACCTTCTTCTCCAGTTTTCGGCCGTCCGAAGCGACCCGTACGTCCGGATCTTTGACAGACGACCGCCCCGCCATCCGTTCTCTGATTCAAGCACGGGCAGTTGCGTTGGAAGCGAAGCAGTGAGTTCTTCCTTCTTCTTTAGCCTTGTTTATTGATTCCCCTTGGTTTCCATGTTATCTTGGGATGAAAGTTTTGTGTGTTTTCTCAGATCTATGTCGTTCTAAGGGAAATCTATCACCAAGGTTCATGTATATCGATCTCCTAGGATCGAGGTAGGTGGTTTGTTCCTTTCGGTTTAAAGTTGATGAATGTTATGTGCAAATTCCACCAATACCCTTGAACGGGGTATTGCGTGTTTCCTGTTTTGCCCTTGCTGCTTGCCTGCTTTTCTTGATTGTTGTAGTATAGGTTATTGGTTGTGATTAGAGTATTTTATTTGTGCTCAGTTTTCTTTGCCATGCCTAGTTGTAGGATTTTGGACTTTTTTTTTACTTTTGTTGTTGAGCCTTAGTTGATATCCAAGTAGTTCTTCAGGTTTACTCGGATGATACACACGCGCTGAGCATGTTTAGTTACTCAGGACTGTGAGAACCTATAGTAGCAGACCAAAGGGAGAATTGACGGAAGGGATTCTCCAGAGTGTCTTTTAAATCACGATGCGAGACCAAGTGGAGAATTTACGGAAGGGATTCTCCAGAGAGTCTTTTAATTATGACGCGGGCTATGGGGGGAATTGACTTTGAGTGCTTCCCCAGAGAGGCTTTAGCACGATATGAGACTATAGGGGGAATTGATGGTGAGTGCTTCCCTAGAGAGTCTACTTAATTACGTAGCTGAACCAGAGGGGTGAGACTGTGTGTGCCTCCCAGAGGGTTTCTTGTATTTAGAGGTTGAACCATAGGGGCTAGACAGTGAGAGCTACCCAGGGGGTTACCTGTTTACTTCTGGTTGTTGACTACTTACTTGTGTGCCTTACTTGTTAGAGCTATGGATTGTAGCTATTTGTGTTTTTATGTTTACTGCTTCTTGTTTTAGTACTGCCATATATTCATTGACTGTTAGGAACAGATCTTTGTGTGATTGCCTACTGGGATTGTATCTCACACCCTGTTTGGGCCATGCTTTTGGGACCAAGCATACTATGTTGCTGCAGGTATAGATAAGGGCAAGCGCCCTTCTACTTCAGGATCTTGATTGCACCGGGAGCTGGGGAGCATGGGACCGAGCCATGGCTCGCGATGCTGGGGAGCTTACTTTGTTTTCCTTTACACTTGGTTTCAGTTGTATTTCAGCACGTTGTTGTGTTTTCTATTTTCCTTATATACTTGTACCTGCTGCATCTTTGTCATCATAGTTATATATATACATTGCTTCCGCAATTTGGTTTCTGTTGTTATACATGTTGTTACTGCTTCCGCTATTTATTGTTGTTTTCTTACCTTGTGTACCTTACCAAATGAGGGCATAGTTTCCCCAGCGACTCACCAAGGCCCTCGCTGCTAGTCGGAAGCCTCTGGCATTCGGGGAAACACACTTGAGGTCATGTGGAGAACCGGGTATGGGGCACTAGTGGAGGGGCTTCGGACTCGGGACGTTACACCTAGACCCACTAGTATCATCGAAATCCATAGTTTTTTTAGATTAGAAGGGTACTACTAATGTTCTTTGAGAAAATAATCATTATTTTCTAGCATGATAATTATGTTTAAAAGTAAATATGTATTCTATTGTTGGACATAATAATGTGATAAATTCTTTAATGAGATAAAAAGGAGGCAAACCAATGCACCTGTACTCACATTTCCAGAAAGTGGAGATTGATATTTGATATAAAATGATTCTTAGAATAATGTTTTGGTGTGTACTCATGAAAAATTATAAAGTGATAGACTGTGCCTCCAGAAAGTTGATGATTCATTATAAAAAATACCTGACACATGACCTGGAGCTAGCAGTTGTGATTTTTTCCTTGAAATTATGGGAGCACTACCTCTATAGAGAAAATTGTGAAATATTTAACAATAACAATATTCTAAAGTATATATTCTCACAAAATGATCACAACATGTGTCAAAGGGTATGATTAGAGATAATCATGGATTATGATTTCCCTATTCACTATCATCTAGAAAAGGTAAACAAGGTTGATGATGTTATTAGCAAAAAATAACCTGCTACTCGATCTATGATGCTGATTGAGAAAGACCCAATCTTCATGGATATAAAAAGTAAGGATTTTGAAATCATAACATCAGGTAATACATCCTACCCTTCCCAAATTATTTCCCAACCATCTATCTAAGAGAATATTAAGAAAGAATAATGTGATGATCTTGAGCTTAAAAATAAAGAGAAATTGTTAAAGGAAAGGAAGAGTCAGAACGTCCATATCAATGATGATGGTGTGATTTAGTTTTGAACATGGTTGTGTGTTCCTTCATTTCCTAATATATAGAAAGTCGTATTGGATAATACACATTTCTCAGCTTTCTATATCTGTCATATAAGTAAAAAGACATGTCGAGATCTTCGAGAACACTTCTTGTGGGATAACATAAAGAAAGATATTGCAGAGTATATCTTAAGGTGACTGATATTTCAAAATGTTAAATCATTTAGATAGAAGTACAAAGGGATGATGAAACCACAACCTACACACATGCGGAATTGGGAGAATCTCACCATTGAATTTTTCATTATTATCCTGAATTCATCCAAATGAAAAAATGTGATATGGATTTTATTGGATTGACTCCAGAAGATTTCACACTTTATTGCTAATTGCGAAGATCTCACAATATATATGTGAAGGAAGTGGTGAGTCTACATGGTGTTCCACTTTGTATCATATTTGATAATGATCCACGGTTCATATCTAAATTCTGAAGTATTATTCAACATGAATTGATCACTGGATTGAATATCAGTATGGTCTATCACCCTCAAACTAATTTCTAATCTAACAGGATTATTTAGACACAGATGATATGATATGATCCTACTTAATAGTATTAAATAGTGGATGTGACAATCAGAATCCATTGGTTGAATTATCGTATAAAAATATCTTCCACTTGAGTTTTTTTATGGCTCCACATGAAGCTATGTATCGAAAGATATGTAGGACTCCAACTTTTAACGACAAAACTGGTGAACGAAAGCTACTTTGAATTGATCATAGATAAGAGATGACTGAGAAGGTTCACTCTATATAGTAACAAATAAATGTTTCTCAGATTCAGAAAAAGATATATGATGAAAACTGCTAGAGGAACTTGGTGTTCAACATTAGAGATAATCTATTCCTTTGAATATTCAAAAAGAAAAGAGTCATGTGGTTTGGAAAGAAATAGAATCTTAGGCCATGGTACATTATCCACTTTGAGATAATAAATCACACAAGAGTGTTGTATGATCAGCCTAAAGATCAATAAAATATGGTCCATGTTCATGATGTGCTCCATGTATCTCTCCTAAGAAAGTAAATAACTGATCCCACACTTGTACTAAACAAATAGTTGGCACAACAGGGAAATATTATCTCTTATGAGAATCATTCATTAAATATTTTAGACTATATATATAATTTTCTACAAAACAATAAAACTCATCGTGTCAATATTTTATGGAATACACTTATGTTTGAAGAAGCGATTTAGGAATTGGAAGAACAAATGATGGAGAAATTATATCATGGGTTTATGTAAAATGAAATTTTAAGGGTGGAATCTCAAATGGGGGGAAGAATATAGTGACCCAAACTTTTTTCGTTGTAAATTTTACAACCTTATAATTAGTTTAAAAAATACATGTAGCATAGAGATCCCAATAAAATCCTTGTTCTCATAAATATAGAATGAAGCATGTGATATTCATAGAAACTAAGGAACCTATACCGACGAGATAGTAACTTCACCTTTAGAATAGTTATATTGCCATTAGGAATAGTAATAAAACTAATAAAATAGTAACCTCACATAAGAAATTATAAATATAATTTCAGAATCTTATAAATGAAAATATAATATAATCATATCATGTTATAAGTTAATAATGTTTTTAAAAATGATTAATTATGCATTGTTATTTTTGTAAAACATACATGTTTATTTACTATTTCATAATTAATATAATGATTCAAAAGAATATATATTCTCAAAAAATAGCTTCATAAATTAATATTTTGGTGTATTATGATTATAACATTATTTTATGGGATCTTAATAATTTTTTTCGATGTGTCATAAATAAGTTATAATATTAAAGTAGGGTTTTTTTTAAGAAATGATGATTTTAAATAAAAAATTATTTTCCCATATTTGGTAAATTATTTTCAAAAAATGGAATAATTTTTTAAATTATACACATTGAAATATGGTGAGGGTCAATTTTTATATTTTTTTAGAAAATAGTTGAATTTTTTTAATCTAAAAATATGGTAATTTTGTTATATTTACATTATAAGTAACATATACTATTACTTTCATCATTTATGATGTAAGAACCATAATCTTTATCTCTAATTAATTATTTTAATATATTTTGTGATAAGGTTCATATTATTAATATCCCAAAGAATAAATAATAATATAATGAATAAATTGATTAGAAAACACCCCTCTCATCCCATATAAATACCACCCCTCACAATATATTATCCTAAAAACTTCTAAGATGTAAAAATATCCTCTGTTATATAAAAATAATATTCTCAATACCTTCCCCCACATCTAGGAGCCATTTTTCTCATAAAAATACCAATCTATTTTTCCCAAAGGAGGTTCTTTGAGAGTACAAATTCTGAAGGTAAAATCCCTTGTTTTTTTCCTTTAAATTTTTTTCAATTTATTTTATTTTTTTATCCTCACCTCACCTACACATATACAAGTGTCATATTAACTCTAGTATATTTAATTTACATTAATTATATGATGTTAATGTAATAATTCATCTTCATGTCTCTTCAATTGACATATAATTATAAAATATAAAAATTTCATTCACGGTGTGTTGATTTACCACCACTGTGGATGATGCAATTTTTTTTTTCAATACCGACCTCAAGACTGGTCATAAAACATTATTATGGTCAAATAAGATTTTAATATTCACATCATAATTTATATAATTTTTTGGAACCAACATATAAACATGATGTCTATGAAATGATATAAGCTCAAAATTGTTGTAAAAACTGCAAAAATAAATTAAATCAATTTCATTAACATTCTATCTAATAAACCATCTTCATACCATATAAATTAATAAAAATAAGACCAATTAATCTTCTATATTTTATTATAAATTCAATTATGTAAAATCATTATATTTTTACACGAACTTCCAAACTTATAAAAAATATAATTGGTCATGAAAATCAAGAAAAAAAACACTCCCAAATGATGAAAGTAAACACTATAACTCCTAAAAACGTCAAAAATTAACTTAAAAAAGCAATTATATATAAAATAAATTTATTTCATGCTTTGGATTTGTTAATTAAAGAATTTATGATTATTATATAGGTTATTAAAGTGAATAAATCATTCAAACATAATCTAAGGAGATTCTCGAAACCAACTCTATTTCCTTGGGTTTTCCATATGTCACATCTTTTTCAGTATGTATGTTCCTTAAATGTTCCTAAAAAGTAATATCATTATCTATCAATTATATTTTATGAAATAGAAATATTTCCAATATTAATTAATAAAAATTTTAATGATTTTTTAGAAAGATATATTCTTTCCAAAAATACATCTTTTTATTCCCTTGATATTTTATTCTTCTTCCCACAAGATTAATGAATCTTATATTGAGTATGTTATTAAATCTCTCTATTGGGAACCAAAATATTTATTCATAAATTTTTTTTCACGAACCGAATCTAGTTGCCACTAATACCGTAAATAAATCTGGCCCATGATAAGGCCTGAAGGGAGTTTCCCTATTCCCACAGGCTAGAAAACTATCTGGGTGTCAAATATTTTTGTTTGGGAACGATTTACAAGAATATGGATACATAAAACATCAAAAACTATCGATAAACTGAATCTGAAAAATTCACACAAAACAAGATTTAGACAAAAAGAAAAACAGAAAACACTTGTTTATACATAAAAAAATTGGTCCAAATAAAAATAAAAATAGTAGAAAAATATCCCCAAGGACTCCATACAACAAGGGTTAATCACCCACAAGATTCCACCACAACTCCACACCATGGATGGGAACTAACACAACAGACTGCCATCAGCCAAAGCATTTCTTTACATATGTCAAACATGAAAAAGTATACTTACACCCATGGGGTGTAATTAGGGTGTGATCATATGCCCAATATGATACTAACAATAGATTCCATATGGTGAATAATACAATATAAAAAGCACTCCATTTTTGATACACAAGAAGCATTAGAAATAATTTCTAAAGAATGAAACATTCAAATGTTATTAGTTTTTTAAGGGAAATTTTCTATGAATGAAAAAATTTAATTAAAACATGTAATTTATTGAATTTTGCATAAAAAACTACCATATTACAAATATAAGTATACATGATTCAAAGAGCACCAATCTTGGGAACACCCATAGGCACTATGTAGTCTCAGGCCCCATGTACCTTGTACCTCAATTAAAAGTAACCATATAAAAATCATTTATCATACATGAGAAACTATTAGGGAACACTCACATAACATATTAGTCCCCAATCATAATCAATATAGTTTTTTAGTGTTGTAGTTATCCATTTTTCATAGTGCAGCCAGGACAAAACACATCCCGATATCTAGCGTACTAGTACATAACTGCCCTCCTAGGTACCAAGGCTTACCCCTTTGTTCATAAACCATTATATCATTATACCAAAAACTATTATCACCTAAAAACATCAGTTTTGGTCATAACCAACTCAAAACAGTATCTACACATTTTTTTCCACCACTTACACCTCTCAATAAAACCATAGAATTAAAAAAACAACTTCACAAAATTTAACAATGCTTTAAACAAAAATTACAATTAAAAATTACACTTTGAACACCATGGACACATCCATATTCACCAAAACATAATTTCTATCACCCAAAATATTTCTATAAACCCATTTCAAGAGTTATAACACAATCTCATTTTTCATAGCATAAGATTGACATGTAAAACACCCAATTTAACACCAAATTGTTACCTAAAAACATTTTCTCATCAAACACCACCAGAAAGAGATTTATCAACAATGATAATAAATTCTATGTGTGGAAAAATTATAAATTCATAAAATCTAACTCATCTATCATTGATTACCCGTGGAATCACCGACCATAATAATGAAAACCCTAGAATCTTTGTGCAAAAATCATACTGCACCAATGTTGCATCACTAGGGAAATAGATCAAAGATAAAACCAAAACAATAGACAAATAATATCAAAATAAATCCCTAGGATTGAAGCCCAAAATTATTCACATTAGTAACTTTATAAATAAATGGAAGAAACCCTAAGAAAATTGAATGAATCCCTAAAAAATTGAATGAAAAACGAAGGAGACCCACTTACTTGAGGGATATTGAACAAATCACCCCATATACACTGTTATATTAATTTTAAAACATCAAAATGTTCAATTTTGGTTCTAATAAGGAAATTAAGGTCAATCGAGAAATTAAATGGGGGAAAATGAGCAAATGTTGAGGTAGTTATGAAGGAAACAAGTTACATTTTAAAATTAGAATAAACTGAGAATGGTTGAGAATTTTTCACCTAATATATGAATAAATGAGCTCCAAATTGGGATACACAAATATTGGGTCGTACCTACTGAAGTTGGCTTCGAGTGGGAGGTGGAATCATCAAAAAATCATAAAAATTGAAAAATATATTAAATAATCAATTTTTTAAACTTCAAAATGGGCCTCCATGTTGGCATAATTCATGATACAAAAACCCAAATCTGAATTTATTACGGATTAATAAATGGTCCAAATTTTTGTGGTGTTGTTAATCAGTCAACTGAGGCCATGTTTGAAGTGGAATGAGTGTAATATGTTGAAAAATTGAAGAGTTATAAAAGAAACAAAATTTATTTTTAAACCTGGAAATGGGCTCATGGTTTGACCCAAATTTTGAAAACCCACCATTTCCACCAAAATGCATGGGAAACCCAAAAAACAAAGCACAAATAGAAATTAAATGAAAAATATCTTTAAAAAGACATTTATATGACAATTCTCTCCACCAGGAAAACATTCCATCTCGGAAAGTCGACCTGAAGTTTGATCAAAAAATAGGAATGATTAGTCTTCATCAAACCATGAATTTTGATACCATGTCTCATGTGTATCATTCACATATTGGAAAAGAACCCAGTCCAGTGGAATATAATTTCCTCAAATAACCATTTCTTGGAAGTCCATTATTTGCACCAGCCACTCAAAAATAGAATAATCAGGGTCTATATCTAACTCCTCCCAATTCATCACATCAGAGGTATCTGGGTTGTATTTCTTCAATTGGGAGACATGGAAGACATCAGGGATGGATGTCAATTGAGAAGATAAGGCTAGAATGTATTCCACATTTCCAATACACTCGTTGATCTCAAATGTTCGGGCATACCATGATGTTAGCTTCTCTTGATTTCCCAATCAACGATGGCCTAGACATGGGGCCACATTCAGAAATACCATGTCACCCATAGAAAAATCAAGGTATTGACACCTCTGGTTAGCATATGATTTATGGAGACTCTAAATTTTCAACAAGCACTACCTGGTCAACATTACATTCTTAGATGTCTCCTATACAAGACTCGCCCCCAGTAGTGAGGTCTCACCTACATCTGCCCAACACAGGGGCGACCGACAAGGCCAACCATAAAGAGACTCAAAAAGAGCCATTAGAATGAAGTATTTGTAACTATGTTTATAATAATACTCAACCAATCCCAAAAATATATCATAAGAACCTCCAAATTCCAAGACACGTGCATGAAACATGTCCTCAAAAATAAGATTCGCCCTCTCTGTCTGACTATCCATTTGAGGATGGTATGTCATGCTCAACATAACATGAGACCCCAAGGCCTTATGAAGAACTTCCAAAAACTAATAAGTGAATAAAGGGTATCTATCTGATAAAACTACTTATGGAACACCATGGATCCTTACCACCTCTTGAAGATACAAATGGCCCATCACATCCATTTTAGCTTTATTTTTTCTCAGAATGAAGTGGGATGATTTGTTTCAATTATCAATCACTACCCAAATAGAATTATTACCCCAAGGAGTACGAGGCACTCCAAAAATGAAGTCCTTGGGAACCTCATACAACTTCTAGGTAGGAATGGGTAACTGCTGGAGGAAACTGGAGGGCCTTTGATGCTCTGCTTTCACCTGCTAGCATGTTTAGCATCTCAACACGAGTTCTTTGATGTCTCGTCTCATACCAGGCCACCAGAACTGCTAACGAACATCATAATACATCTTAGTGGCACCCATATTGGCAACCAACTAAGACTGGTGGCTATCCTACTTCACCACATTCGTAGAGTAATGTAAATACTGAACGACCCTTGAAGTACAAGATGCCCTTGCGAGAAAATGACCCATCAGAATATGTCTCCCCACCCTGAATATACTACCTCAACTGCTAACAAAGTTAATCACTAGGCTTTTACCACTAAATAAACTCCAAGAGAAATAGAGTCAACTGAATACTTGATAAGAACGCACCTCCACTGTGCTCTTTCATCTCCACATGCATCTAAGCAAGAAGACCCATCAATGTCCACTCATCACTGGAATTCCTCAAAGACTTCCCTAGAACTATTCTTCTCAACTAATCATCCACCATGTAACCCTTTCCTAGGGTATAGAAAATGAAAAATTTGAACCCTTACAAGTACTCAATCCAAAAATGTTGCCTCATGTTGATGTTCTTCTTTGAGATGATATAGGCCAAACATTTGTGATCAAAGTAGACCACAAACTTCTCCCCAAATAGGTAGTGACACCATTTCTTCGAAGCATGAATAAAAGATGTTAACCCCAAGTCATGGGTTAGTTAATTCTTTTCGTGTGTTTGGAGTTATCAAGAGCCATATGCCACCACATGATCATCTGACATAAGCACGCACCCTAGACCCATACCTGAAGCATCACAATACACCACATACCACTTTCCAGCCTCTAGAAAAATCAAAATAGGGGCCGTAGTCAACCTCCTCTATATCTCCTTACAGGATGCTTGGCATTCTGAGTGCTATACAAACTTCACCCCTTTTCGAGTGATCATGGTCATCAGTGAATCAGGGTGAGAGAAATCCCAAAAAACCACATGTAATAACCAGACAGAGAAAGGAAACTATTGATCTCGAACACGTTCTTCAGCTACTCCCATTAAATAATGACACTAATCTTCTTAGGGTCCACTAAAACCCCCTTCTATGAGACAACATGCACTATAAATTTAACATCCATGATTTATAATATGCATTTGGAAAACTTTCCATTAAGGTGATGCTCTTACATGGTTCCAAGAACGATTCAAAATTGATTCTCATGATCCTCCTCGGTTACCAAATAAACAATAATTTCATCCAAAAATACCACGAAAAAACAATCAAGATACTGGTGGAACACTCTGTTCATGAGTTCTCTAAAAAATGCTAGAACATTGGTCAATCAGAATGTCATGACCAAGTACTCGAAGTGGTCGTACCTACTTCGGAAGGTTGTCTTTGTGTTATCTACCTCTTTCACCTTTATTTGATGATATCCCAAACAAAAATCTATTTTATAAAACCACCTTTTCCCCTTCAACTAATAAAACGAGTCATCTATTTGGTGAAAAGTATATTTGTTCTTTATTTTAACCTTATTTAACATCTATTAGTCAATACCCAACTAGAGGGATATGTCAACCTTTTTCAAAAACAAAACAAGCGAGACCCAAGGAGAGACACTAAGGTGAATGAATCCTTTGGATTCTATTTATTTCATCTATATCTTTAATTACATAAGCTTGGTGGGGGCCATACGATATGAGGGAAAGGATATTGGCTGTATTCCTGACACTAGATCAATCAAGAACTCCATATCCCACTCTGGGGAAAAACCTGAAAAATCATCTATGAAAACCTTTGAAAACAAATTAACTACATGAGTAAGTGCACCTTAACGGGTAAGACAATCATACTCTAGTGCAAGAAATGATAACTGGAAGATAAGACTTCCTAACTTTGGGATGGAGGTCCTGCACGACCTGACCAAGGAACCCATTCTCTATGAAAAATCTAATGACTCCCATCTGGTTCCGTGAAAATCATTCTCCACCTATAGCAATATATGTGTTCCATGAAGTGTATTAACAAATCCATGATAAGTATGATGTCAAATATTTCCATATCTAAGACGAAGAGGTCCCACTCCATCGCAACCTCTAACACAGAAAGCGCACCCGATGGGCACTTTAGACCCTACTCCTTCTTCTGGCCCCGTGGTGTCACCAATTCCATAGCAAAAGACAATAACTCAGTTGAAAAATTCATTGTGTACACAAACATGTAGAAATAAAAGAAACAAATGTACCGGTACGAAAAATCATAGTATCTATATATGATTCATTCAAAATGGTACCTCGAATTTTCGACGGTCCTGCCTTTGATCCAACTGGTGCATGATCCACCGCCTGGAGTTGTCGGGTCTTTACCTGAGGAATAATACTAGTCTGTGGCTACAACCAGAACTAGCTCTACCCAAAATATGTCCCAACCCTACCACCACAACCATCAAATTGAGACCCCCCATCCTCGACGGCTCTGACTAAACTGGCACTTGTTTTGAATCCACTGACCCTACCCACACTAAAGTGGACATTCCACCCCATAAAAGAGATGAAGGTGATCCATAACTCCACATTAGTAAAACAGATTCGGAGGATGTGGTAATACTTTTTAGATGTTCCTCGGCCTCCCACACTGGTGGAACATGACCAATCTCACATTAGAAGCCACATATGAAAACTGCCTTGAAGAGTGTCCTGAACAACCATGTCCTTTCTTAACCCATTCCTCCTGCTTCATTTTCTTCTATGAAGAGATGCCACTGCCCACAACTTATATTGACCTAGAGAAACTGTCCATGACTTTATAGTCAATCTCTTCCATACACACCCGATCAATGAACCCAACATTGGTCCTTAGCTTGAACATGAAAACATGGGAGTATATATTTGGTCAGAATCCTTTCTCAAACCTATGGGACTTTCCTTGTTCATTTGAGATGATTTTAGCATCATACCGAACTAGCTTAGTGAAGCAGTTGGAATACTCCATCATAAAAAGATTCCCCTAAACAAGTTCCATGAACTCTCAGGATTCAGCACATGCCAACACTTCAGGGAAGTACTGTTCATTAAAGACGGCCTTGAAATCTCCCCATCACATCTACTCATTCTACCAAATTTGATGTACTGATTCCCACCAAATGCGGCTGGGACCCTATAATTGAAAATATATTCACTTCACCCTAAGCTCTTTTGGTGTAACCAATAACTCGAACATTTTCTCGATTGTTTTGATCCATTCTTCTAATTTATGGGGTTTTATGCTACATTGGAAGGTAGAAGGCATATTTTTTCCCGAACACCTGGGCATTATCCTTCCTATGACCAAAATCATCTTATCTAAGAGAAGACAAAATAGGATCCAGTCCATGTCCTAGTTCTTGGACATCCCGAACCACCCCCTTGACTAGACTCTGATCAATAGGTTTGGGAGAACTCTCTTCAACTTCCTCTCGTGGGTGTATGGGAGATTTTCTGGGGAGGCATGTTGCTACAAAATTCAACAGTCAAAAAAAAATTCAATACCACAATTCTGAAAATTTCCATCAAATACATAAAATATAAATTATCTTAACACATTACAGTAATAAAAGAAACAACTACTCCACCCATGCCTGATGTCCATGTGTGGTCTGCAGCCCACACATCTCACCAGGAAGTGAAGTCAATCAGAAAATTACAATGTCCCCTAGTGAATCAAGGTTTTCTACGAGATTTGTAGGCCAGGAACCCTTGTCATGACTAAAACTCTGAGCCCCAACATTCCTAGCTCTTTTTTATCCTGACTCATCCCAAAATAGTGATATAACCCAAAAACACGGGTCTCCTCTGATACAATTTTCTCAAAAAATGAATCTAGTCACCACTAATACCAACACCAAATCTGGCCCATGATAAGACCCAAAGGGAATTCTCTCTCCCCACGGGCTGGAACTAGTGCTTGGGTATCATATATTTTGGTTTGGGAATGATTTACCTGAATATGGATACCTTAAACATAAAAAAACAATTGTTAAACTGAATGTGAAAAATTCATACAAAACAAAATTTAAAAAAAAGAACTTAATACATATGTTTAAACATAAATCAAGTTGTCCATATACATCTAAAAACTGTAGGAAAAAAGCCCGAAGGACTCCATATGGCAGGTTTTCATTACCCACAAGCTGCCTCCACAACTTCGCACCATGAATGTGAACTAACACCATGAACCACCATCACACAAATCCTTTCCTTTGCAAGTGTCAAACATGACCAGGTATAGTTACACCCAAGGGGGGTAAGTAGGGTTTGATAATAATCCCAATCTGATACCACCAAGGGATTCCATAGGGTAAACAATACAAGATAAAAAGCATGCCATTTTTTGATACACAAGAAGGGTTGAAAATAATTTCTAAAGAATGAAACATTCATATGTATATAGTTTTTCGAGGGAATTTTTCCATGAATGAACACATTTAAGTAAACCATGAAATCTAATTTATTTTATAGAAAAAACCATCACATTCCAAAGGTAAATATAGAAGAGTCAATGAGCACCAATATCAGGAAGTCCCTTAGGCACTAGGTAGTCTCTTGCACCTTGTGCCTCGAACCTCAGTGTAATGTAACCATAAAAATATGTTCTCATGAACATGAAACTAGTAGGGAACATACATATAACCTAGTGGTCCCCAATAATCATCAATATAGTTTTTTTGTGTTGTCTTTATCCATCATTATTAGTGAAATAGGGAAAAAAACCCATCTAGATCACTACCGTACTAATACATAATGTCCCTACTAGGTACCCAGGCTCCCCCCTTTGTGGTCAAACCATTATCTCATGATTAAAAAATAAATTATCACATGATAATATAATTTATGTTCATAATAAACTCAAAAACGTATCTACACATGTTTTTCACCACTTAATCCACTCAATAAAACCTTTGGAATTTCACGAAAACAACTTCACAAAATTTAACAATGCTTTACACAAAAAAAACTTTTAAACATCACCCTTTTAACACCTTCAGAACACCCATATTCACCAAAAAAATAATATTCATCACCAAAAAAAATTCTATAAACCCATTACAAGAGTAATAAAATAACCCCATTTTTCATTACATAATATTGACATATAAAACACCCAAATTAACACCTAATTGGAACTTAAAAATCATTTTCTCAACAAATGCCACCAAAAACAAATTTTATAGCAAGGATAATATATGATAAGTGATATAAAAATTTAAAGGTAGAATATTTAACTCATATAGAATTGATTAACCATGGAATTAATGACCACAATAATGAAAACCCTTGAATCATTATGGGAAAATCCTACCGCACCACCGCTGCACCACTTGGGACATAGACCAAGCCTAAAACAAAAATAATAGACAATGAAACTCAAAATAAAACCCAAGGATAGAATCCCTAAATTCTGTACATTAGGAACTTCATGGATAAATGGAAGAAACCATAAAAAAATTGAATGAAAAAGGAAGGATACCCACTTAATTGAGGGATCTTGAAGAAATAACCCCAAATAACGTAGTATATGAATTTGAAAACCAAAAAATATAGTTGAGGTTCAAATAAGGCAGAGATGGTAAATTGAGAACTAAATTGGGGAAAAAGAGTAAAAATTGAGGGAGTTATGAAGGAAACAAGTTACCTTTTTAAATCTTGAAGAATTGAGAAAGGTTGAGAATTTTTACATATTCTTTGAAGAAAATGAGCTCTAAAAAGGGAGACACGAATATGGGGGTGCGCCTAGGGTTTTTTTCTTCAAGTGGGGGTGGGATCACAGAAAAATAATAAATATTTAATATGATATTAAATAATCAATTTTTTTAAACTAGAAATGGGATTCCAGGCAGGCTCAATTCCTTATAAAAAACCACAATCCAACATTATTATATAATCTTACAGGGAAAAAATTGTTATGTTTGTGTTAATTTGTCAGGGAAGGTCATTTTGGAAATGGAATGGGTACAAAATTAAGAATAATTAAGGAGTTATAAATGAAACAAAATTTATTTTTAAATATGGAAATGGGATCACAGTTTGACCAAAATTTTGAAAACCCACAATTTCCCATAAAATGATTGGGAAACCCCCAAAACAAAATATGAATGGAAATTAAATGAAAAATAACGTTAAAATAAGTCATTTATGTGACATTTATGATTTATGAAATAAAACTAAATCCATTCCATGGGTTATTTAATATCCAAGATTGATATACATTCTATGTGGCATGCATGATTATGTAAATGATATGATGTGATGGGTGCACCCAAAATTATATAGCACATGTAAATGCTATGATGTGACAGGTGTTCCTAGAATTATATACCTCTCTAATGCATCAGAAAATGTCATGTGTCTCATGAGATAATGTAAAATATGCTAGAACATGATTATTGCTTCATTCAAAACTATGTGTGGTAGTTGGCCACTAAGACATGATGTTTCATTTTAAAGAATTTCCACATTACTTGACTTTATCAAATGATTCCTTTCATATTATGATGAAGATAATTGTCATATATTATAATGATAATGATTATTCTCACCTGTGTTTCATGTCGCTTATTCATACTCTTATAAGAATTTTCTCTCACCCCATCTTTTGGTGCACATCCTCAGTTGAATAACTGTACTAATGAGAGCACGAGGGATAATTAGAATCTAGAGAAGAAGTAATTAAATAAATTTTTATTTTTATTATTATGTAATAGTTAAGTATGGTCCTAATTTTCACATGAAACTAAACATTTGTATCCTAGTTTTTTGTCAGTATTATATTTTTTATCATTGAAATGATGTAATAGTTATGCATGAAAAGATGGGTCACTACACATAGCATTCGACATGGTTTGCCTAAAATGTTTTAAATAGGAAATGCATGGAAAATAGGTTTGTAGAACCAGATTTTTTTTTAAAAATTTCATTAATATAAATAAATATTCACCTTAGTGTGATCTGGATATAGTGTCCTCGTCATATTTAGGGGTAATAATAATTTTTTTACCCTAAATATCCATCCATGAAGGAAAGTTCCTGATATCAATCCATAATATCAATCAGTAATTCTGTGATCAAAACCAGGAAATCATATATCAAATAGTGTTAGTTGAGATCACTAAAATCAATAGAGACACCAATTTTCCAATTCATAGTCTTTACTAGTACTATGTGGGCTATCCATTTTGGATACTAGACTTCCCAGATGAAGTTAGACTTGGAACTATTGTCAACCTTTACCTTATATTTGGTAGGAATAGTTGGGTGCGTCATTCTAGATTCCTATTTTGTAACCCCAATGGTTTTAGGGAAACCCCTGGTGGTAAATGGAAACCTTGGGATTGAGGAATGACATTTATTTTTAATTCCAATTAATTATGTCCCAATATTTCATCATAAAGGAGGTATATACTACTTTTTTTCAAAATACAAGGATGCACTAATCAAAGTTGTTTATGGGTCCTCCTTTGTACCCATATTTATTTTTCTGCGTTCATCAATGGTTGTAGAGTTACCTTCCTCGAATACTATAAGAAAATTATTGAGGTCTTCATCCTCTTCACTATCCTCCTCATACTCTCTTTTGGGGTAAATATGCGAGGAAGGAAAATTTTCAAGGTTATGAGAGGATTAAACATATTGAAATTTGGAAGATGAAGCAAGATTCTCTAACTTAACTAATGACATGGGGTTTATTTGACGATTAGGAGGGAAGAGGAGTGGCAGAGACTGAGCATCTTTACTCTTCCCTAATGAGATGATAGATGTTTTTTACATATCTAATGATAAAGTTGTCTATTAAATCTAAGGGTATATAATGATAGATTTCACTCAAGATTTTACCACTTTATGGAGAGTTAATGAAAATTTTAGTGCTGTCAAGATCCGTTTTTTGAAATATATCATGAATTTCATTAAATATGAACAAAAATTTAGGCACATTCATTTGATCTGATTAATGGTAAGAACATGTTATTCCTTTAGAATTTGAACGGATCGAATAGGATTATTTTTAGGCCATTCAGGGTAGTGACCCAAGTGACACCATCATTCATGGGTTATTTCCCTTCCACCAAGTTGAATCATGCATCAATATTTTGTAATTCACAAGAATGAAATGGGGATTTTTACAATGAAGCACCCCAATTTGTCCATTATTGTGATATATGAGGCATTGCTGGTAAGTTCAGTGTACTTTCACATCCTAATTCAACCGATTCCTTAATAGTAGAATGTTGAATTCGATATGAATCCAAACAACCATAAATTATGAGTTAGATATGAGGTTCATGGACTGATTAATGAGAATGATTAGACCGATGGTCTTTTTATCACTTTTTTTATCCATATAGCATCAAAGAAGAAGGCTAAAAGTGGGCCACACTATAATTTAGTTTAAAGGTTGTTCAGAAAGGAATGAGGTTGGATCCTGATCCATTATCAACGAATGACAATCAAATATCAATTTCATTTATCCGTCCAGGCATATATACGATTTTGATGTTTCAATATACAATAGAATATTCATCTTTCTCTGTGAAAGAGATGATCTTGTCAAATCCCAAAAGATCAATCTGTAAATGTTATACATCAGTATTAGAATCCAAAACATCAAACTCCATAGGTATTATTAAAGCCTCAATGAGTACTTCTCTAAGGTCTTTCGATAGTCTTAGAGCATCCAGGATTGATAGATTGGCTTGAACCAAGGCCAATTTAGTTAGAATATCATACTTTTGGGATAATTTTATACACTTCCTAGTATAAAGATTCTCTTTCAAGAGTGATTTAAGAGATAACATACTTTATGTAGGTAGATCATCCCTTGGAATAGATGGTGAATATGCCCATATCTCTGGTTGGTTAGGCTGAATAGGTCCACCCTCTTTCTATGGTCAATCATATAATTTCATCCCCTATAATTGAAATTATAATATTATTAGGTCGAGAAGAAACCTGGAATGTGTGGGGGAACATTCTTTCTCCTCCAAGGATAGATAAATTGTGTTTCCATGAGTCAAAGTATCATTTACAGTTATATTTGGGATTTGGATGAGATGTTGAGTTCCTCTACAAACACATCTTCCCTTATACTATTGGATCTAGTTGCCTCTTCCTTTGGTTCTCCAATTAGGTATACAGAACATGAGTTCATGGACATATTAATCATTATTTAATGGATCTATTTAGTTAATGACATTTAGGGAAGCAATGATTAATCAATTGTATAATGAGTATTATTTATCATGGGTGAACTATTGTGGTACCATTTGGTGTGATGGTTCCCATTATTTGTGGACCGAAGGCATGATGTCAGAGAAATTAAAAGATAAAATTTGTCTTTTTATATTTTCATATTTATAAAAAAAATTATTCACTTTTTGAAATTTCTTTTCTAGAACACTTGAATTTAGATGTATGTGGTGCTAAAAAGGTAGACTATTTCTTAGTGGATGTAGCTGGGGGCACATTTGGTTGTTTCAATTATTCTCGGTGGATGGAATGCTTCTGGTCGATTATTTTTATTGTCATATAATGATTAAATATTTGTTAAATATTTAATGTAAGTTTCAAACATTCACCTTCTTTCAATGGATTGGTAGAAAAAATGCATTCCGAATGTGTGGATAGTTTTCCCACCATTACTCACCCAAAATAAACCTTATTTTGTAGGAAATCGTGGAAGACTAAATAGTTATGGATGGTGTGACACAATATTTTTTGGAATGGGAAATAATTCGGCTGATCGTAAATGAGGAAATGGTTTTGAATGTTGTTTTCCCGCAAATTAAACACGTTATTTTCCAAGAATGATAATAAGTAACTAGAGACCTTCTCATTTGAGAAGGAGTGGAATGTTTTCATCTAGTTTTGATATTTTGTGTGTTTCATCTCTTTCTATTTTTTCCAAATGAGGATTCTACTAATAAATATTTCATTTGGGAGGAGGTTCCATTCGAGTAGGTGTTGGATTTATAGTTGGAGTTAGTGTACAGACTAGTATAAATTTATGCATTTCATCATCCACTATACCCATCATATTCCATTGAGACACTGACATGAGACATGAGTTAGACCTAGTTCAAAAAGTAAGATCTTAAATCCCTGGTGAAACTATAATAATATATTGAAATCCACTTGGTTACTTTAACAAAATACCCAATGTTTGTGTTTCATCATGAAGATTCTCAATACAGAAACATAGAAAATATTCTTGAGGAATCTATATGTTCAGGGAGTAATTCAAAATCATACACCTTGCAATAAAATAAGAAACCATATCATTTTCCCATTTTATGAATGTTATGATATTGAGGAGTATTGTATTATAATATATATAGATGAATATATAAATTAATTGTTGACGAAGATATTCACATGCCTCGATTGATCTAAATTGTTGAATGGTATAACAACTGAAGGTTGGTCCTTCTAAAGTATGTACAAAACATCTTTTGTTAGCCGTTTCTTGAGGATCGAGTGTGCCAATAATGGGAAGAAATCTAGAAATTATGGGTATCAGATGCAATTTTGGATCCCATCAAACATTAAATAATGGGAATGTGGGATTCCCAATGTTTATAAGTACTTGAGTCGTATCGACCCATTCAGGGTAAGTATTACTCTCTAGTTTAACTAGTGTAAATCATCCTTCTAAAACATTTAATCGTGCCACAAATTTTTCAATAGTTTCAAAAAGATATGGAGAAATGAACAAGAGGGAAGGAGCCTTAGAAGGGGGGATATTAGGTTCGGAGAGGTCTGGTAATTCTTCTTCCACTCATGGGGGTAACCTATAGGGGTTGTTAAGTGAGAAAGTTTCTAACCATAGATCTGGTTGTGTACCCAAGGGAAATAAATCAAAATATCTTGTTTTCATGGGGAATAAATATATTGGTTGTCAGAAACCAACATTGAACTGATGTTGTGCATTAGATATGAGTGTGGGTTGAGGATCTTCTTATATAACATAACCATTAGGGATGTTGCCTCAGACTAGGTATGCATTACATTTTCTCAACTCCCTCATCTCTTCCTCCTATCGAGGAAATCATTCCTCATGTGTGTGGAGTTAAAACTCTTTGAGTGGGGGTGAGGTACGACCACACCTTTACGAATTTATTTGGAGTATTCTCATTGAAAAGGTATTAGTGGATTATTTTAGGGAATCCCCAAATTCATAGAAATCCTATAGTTTTTCGTATGCACACCCTCTTTAATCATTTCATTGTGAACTATATTACAAACATAAAACCCCTCATCTTATTTATCTATATTATCCTTCTATTTTAAGCATGTTAATGGATGGTGATAATGAATTTCACTAATGCGTAATGTATTTTAGGTGTTTTAGTAGCCTTCTTAGAAGAACTATTTCAATTTTTCCCATCAAAATGTCTGAACCATCTCCTTTGTTGTTCATATTGTGATTTTTTGATGAATGGTGATCTCAAGGGAATATATGGGGGAAAATATCAATCTTTTTCCTTGTGTGGAAATAAGTTCATGTGTTCTAATGAGCTGGGATGATCCTTTTTTAGCGCTATCTTATATGGGAAAAGACTAACTTCCATTAAAGAGAGGATGATGAACCTCCGAGACCATTATGATGAGCCTACTCCAATACCATTTTAAGAACCATTTGATATTGGTCTATTGACTGTAATGGTTTTGTTAAAAAAATCCCCAACCCTGGGGGTTGGGGCTACTGAGTGGTTTTTTGGATTATACATCCATAATTTCTCTTGATTTTATAGAGATCATTTTGAACAGAGGTTGGGTGAATTTTATAATTTTCACCTGATCCACCTAAATAAAAATATATTGGAACTATCTAATGACTAGATTCCCTTAAGAGGGATCATTTTTTAATATTTTTTGATTCTTTCTGAAAGATAATTTCAATGTATCTCTATCTTCTGGACTGACGTCTTCAAGAGTCACTCATGGTTGGTTTTTGCAGAGAATACTTTTTTTGTGATTATATCTTATTTCATGAAGATGACCTAAGGCTATGATATTTCTTGATGTTACATTTGGATGGATTTTTCGATCATGTACTAAGTTGAAATGTATGGTCCTATGTTTTCCACTTCCTCTGAAATGAACATGGGTTGGGGTGTTAGTTATCCATTGATGCAACACTTTTAATGTACCAAGATATGTTCACTGAAGGTAACCATTATATTTTCTTTATTTATAGTTCATTATAGCTAGGAGTGATTCCAATTCAATTTTAAAATGTGTCCCTTATATTACCTTGAAATTTATTGGATATTTTTCTTAAGGCAGGACAATTGTATTTAGGTGATGAGGAGTAGTCCACATATTTCGGTGGATTTTGTGGACAACATTTTTTGAAAATTCCTTGAGAATTATATATTGGGTAGTGGATAAAAGAAAAACATGACTAATATACTGTTTTTATCTAACAATATCCTCATGAAAATATTTATTCATTATCTTTAGAAGGAGGTTACTCATCCTAATCGAACTAAATTGGATCATTCCCTATTACATAATTTTATACAACCAGATTGATATGGATACTATATATCATATTAAAAGTCAAGTGATTCAATGGTTATTCACGGAATGTTTTTTTTTTCAGAAATATTTTTTTTTAAAAGGATGTCACTCTACATTGATGAGGCATTAGGTACGAGTAGCCTTATTTTTCCAAGTTCCACGCATTAGGAGTACATTCATGTAGATTATTTGGAATGGGAATGACCTCCTTAATAATGTGAATTTTCACTATAGAGAGGACCTTCATATTGAATTACATCATAGGGAGGAATACCATCTAATCTATAGATCAGAATATTGTGAGAATTCATATTGAAAATACACTAGGAAGTACATTCATGGTTGATGATATCTAGGGGATTACTTTCTTACTATTTGATCTTTTATCCATGAGGAGGGTTACTATGACCCTCATCATTATTGAACTCTCATGATCTACCAGATTCATGAAATGATGTAATCATTTTTGGAAACATGTACAAGGAGGACCTTTGGAACGACTACTCCCAATATTTCAGGGAGGGTCTTCACTACTCCAACTAACATTTATATAATTTTATCACGGATGAGTAGGATCATAATACACCATAGATAAACGTCTAAGGGATTGAAGAACACAATTAATGAGTAGAGTTGGATCATATAATGGATCTTAATTTTCCAATATCCTTTTGTGAAGATTCATTTTGGGTACTCAATTGTGAGTGATTGGGGATACCTAATTTGGATATACACCTTCATATTTGGAAGCCTGTTTGATTGAATCACGTATTATTCCCCTATTTTTTGACAGATATCTACAAATTTGGGATGGATATAGGCATATCCTAGAGTGACTACTCAGATTCTCAAAATACATTCCTTTGTAAATTGGGGTATGGGCCTGATCTGGTTCCCATTTTATTATAGGATTTGTCCTACGACCCTCTTGGATGGGAGTGTGGATACACTTATTCTCTATAGTGACCCTCATATTATGCTGATGAATCACTCCAATTATGTGGACGGATTTTTCTATCTTCCCTCAGCCACATCCAATTCAGTTATTATATCTTGGCTATTTAATATGTTGTGAGTATGAATTTTTTTTATACCCTCTCATCATTTTTAGGATATGATGAGTGACTTCTTCTATCAAAATGTGGATATATATTCCCATTCTATGGTAGGATCTGGCATGTGGGTCTACTTCTGTCCTCAATTTCCAATCAGTATTGTAGGCCCCATAAAACACGTCCCCAAAATTTTAAATATGCTTCCATACACGATCCAAGAGCATAGAAGTTTTCTCAATCTTCGATTTGGTAGGTCACAGGTCTCGAACGGAGTTACGAATTAGGAGTTATGGACATTTTAAGTTGGGCTGGAAGACTGGTTCGCAAAGCCCATTCGCGAAGCCCCCTCCGTGATTGTGGAGTGCCACCATGATGCAATGAGGCGGGAAGCTCCGTGAACCTTTTTGATGTTCGTGACGTGCCGTGAAGACCTGCTGTGAAGCACAGGAGGCAGGATGCTTCGCGAATGAATTTGACGTTCACGAACCCACCGCAAAGCAAAGGAGGAGGGACGCTCCGCGACCGCCTTTGACGTTTGTGATCTGCCACGGAGCAAGCTCTTTCTTCGCACCGAGCGTGATTTTCTTCGCGGAAACCCTTTCCTATAAATACCAAGCTCACCCGCCCATCTCCGAATGACCACGGTCACTTCGCCCCTTGGGCGGCCGATCTCCCGGTCCGCGGAGCTCCGCTTTGCAGCTCCGCGAGGCCATGCTCCGCGAGCAGCTTCCTTCACGTTGCTGCTCCGTGAGCCGATGCTCTGTAAGTCCATGCTCTGTGAGACAATGTTCTGCGATGATGCTCCACGAGTCCATGCTCCGTGAGCCAGTGCTCCGTGATGTTGTTCCGCGAGTCCATGCTCCGCGAGTACTCCGCGAGAGACCTTTTCTTCACGAGGCCTTTGCGCTGCGAAGCTACTTCACGAAGACCTACCACTTTTCGAGGATCCTACCTTCGCGCCCACTAGACCATACCATGGGGGTTGTGCCCCCGCACCCCCACTTGGGGTCACCTTCAGGCTGCAGTCACGCCCCTCTAAGCCGGTTCCTTCGCTACCATCACTGACCACAGTTAAAAATGGAGAGTCGCACCGTGATCTTTTTGGGTCGGGACTTCCGGATTTTCTATTGCACCCTTATGCGCACCCACCTTCCGCTTATGGAATTCCATGATTTCAGATACTCCTCCACACACCATGAAACACCTTGAGTCGACATATTCTTCTTGGTTTCATTCCCATGTCGTGTGTTGAGATTCCCATCATCAATTCCCCGAGCACCTTGAGTCGAACCATTCCTCAGGAAACTCCTCCAAACCCTATCACTTGGATCCTATACCAGGTTGAATCAGAAAGGGCTACCCTTTCATAAGTCCCAACACCATCCATTTCTAGGCACCTTATGCCAATATTCCAATCTACAAGACTCTAAATTTTAGTACACCCTATGTTCAAAACATAGGATTCCTCATGCTCTATAAAAGAGATGCCTTATGCTCCAAGCATGAGATGCCTAATAGTGTTATCTATATGACATTAAACTATAGTCCACCCTATGTTCCAAACATAGGATGCCTCTTTCTCCAAACAATAGATGCCTTATGTCAAAGCATAAGATGCCAACAGTCCTATCAACAATACTTTAAACTGTAGTAATCCCTATATGATCAATATAGGATGCCTCTTGACCCAAACAAGAGATGCCTTATGCTCTTAGCATAAGAGGCCAACAGTCATATCTACATGAATATAAACTGTAGTACTCCCTATGTTCCAAGCATAGGATTCCTCTTGCACTAAACAATAGATGTCTTATGCTCCAAACATAAGATGCCTAATGCCATGATTAAAGTGGTATAATTCCAATGCCCCTTGGAATAATCCCTCTTGTGCACCATTGCACAGGTGAGGGCCTCAATTCACCAGTGGGTTGGGATGCCCTCGTGGCCAGACATGAGGAATACATCGGGGGAATCTTCATAGCGTAATCCCCATTCACCAGTACCGCTCCATAGCGGCACCCGAGCAGCTTCATAGTTTAAGCCCCATTCACCGTTGCCACTCCATTGCGGCACCCGGGCAGCTTCCTTGCGTAATCCCCATTCACCATTGTTGCTCCTTAGCGGCACATGGGAAGCCTCCTTGCGTAATCTCCATCAACGATTACTGCTCCATAGCGGCACCTGGGCAGCATCCTTGAGTAAGCCCCATTCACCATTGCAGCTCTTTAACGTCACCAGGGCAGCATCTTTGTGTAAGCCCCATCCACAATTGCCGCTCCAGAGCGGCACCTGGGAATCTTCCTTGCGTAAGCCCCATTCACCATTGCTGCTCCTTATTGGCACCCAGGCAGCTTCCTTGCGTAAGCCCCATTCACCATTTCCGCTCCTTAGCGGCACCCAGGCAACTTCTTTGCGTAAGCCCCATTCACCATTTCTGCTCTTTAGCGGCACCAGGGTAGCATCTTTGCGTAAGCCCCATCCACGATTGTCGCTCCATAGCATCACCCGGGCAGCTCCCTTGCGTAAGCCCCATCCACGATTTCCGCTCCATAGTGGCACCTAGGAAGCTTCCTTGCATTAGCCCCATTCACCATTGTCGCTCCTTAGCGGCACTAGGGCAGCATCTTTGCGTAAGCCCCATCCATGATTGTCGCTCCATAGTGGCACCCGGACAGCTTCCTAGTGTAAGCCTGATTCACCAATGCCGCTCCATAGCGGCACCCGGTCAGCATCCTTACAGTAAGCCCCATTCACCATTGCCGATCCATAACGGCACCAGGGAAGCTTCCTTGCAGTAAGCCCCATTCACCATTTTCGCTCCATAGCGGCACCCGTGCTGTTTCCTCGCGTAAGCCCCATCCATTGTTGTCACTCCATTCAGCGGTAATTCGTCATCACCTCTTTCAGTGGTAAGCGGTTGACATATTTATCCAGAAGTAAGCTGTTGTGATACTATTTAGCGGTAAGTTGTTGACACCCTATCCAGCGATAAGCCATTGTGACCCAATCCAGCGTTAAGCCGTTGTGACCCAATCCAGTGGTAATCCGTTGTGACCCAATCCAATGATAAGCCGTTGAAACCCCCAATCGGTGGTAAGCCGTCATCAGGAGAACTACATGGACTTTGATTCCCTCCCATGGGGATAAATAGGAAGCCTCTTTAATGCTCAAGCCTGAAACTATCGTTATCCTTTTCCTCGGGCCTCCATCCTGGAGTATTTCCTGGCAACATGGGCTGCCTAAAACATAAGCCCCTCTTCACTTCCCACGGACTCACCCTTCACGATGTGATTTTCAGGTCATCGCTGCCTCTTGTTTATCACACTGAGCACGACTCACGTGGTCTTAGAGTAAGCATCGACTATGACACCCACCCTCATCCTCAACACATGACATTAAACTATACTCCCTCGTCCAGCATGACATTAACCTGTATGTTTTCCCACATGACATTAAACTGTACATCCATTTAAACTACGAGGTCTTTGATCCTTGTCAAGGAATGCTACGTAGGAAGCCTCCATGAGGTTCAAGACCACCGCCCGTCTTTTATTCACGTCTGGTTACACCCTCCCCCCGCATGACGTTAAACTGCATTCATGTCCAGCGGCTAGCCATTGTGACTATCTTGAACTATGTGGACTTTGATCCATGCTAAGGCACGGTACGTAGGAAGCCTCATGAGGTTCATACCCACCACTAGTGGACCCCTGGGTTCACCTTCACATCGTTTCTCTGATGAATCCCTATCTGAACTACGAGGACTTTGATCCATGTCAATGCATGGTACGTAGGAAGCCTTCCTGAGGTTCAAGCCCATCATTCATCAGGCCAAGGTCCTTCTTCACATCGGTTCGCCGACACCCACATCCCCTTTGAAGTACAAGGACTTCGATCCATGTCAAGGCATGGTACATAGGAAACCTCACGAGGTTCAATCCCACCATCCACCTAGGCCAAGGTCCTTATTCACGTCGGTTCGTCAACACGCCCTCGTCCCGCATGATGCTAAACTGTACATCTGAACTACGGAGTCTTTGATCCATGTCAAGGAATGGTATGTAGGAAGCCTCCATGAGGATCAAGCTCATCACCCGGTCATTCTGACCTCATTCACATCGGTTCACCCCCGTCCTGTATGACATTAAATTGTATTCAACACCACTTGAACTATGAGGACTTTGATCCATGTCAAGGCATGGTACGTAAGAAACCTCACAAGGTTCAAGCCCACCACCAGTGGACCCCCGGGTTCACCTTCACATCGGTTTGCTGACGAAACCCAATAAGAACTATGAGGACTTTTATCCATGCTAAGGCATGGTATGTAGGAAGCCTCCCTGAGGTTCAATCCTATCACCCAATGGACCAAGGTCCCCCATCACATCGGTTCACAAGCACCATCCTGAACTACGCAAACTATGATTCCCAGCCACGGGGATACGTAGGAGGTCTCTTCGAGGCTCAATCCAATCTTCAATGTCGTTGTTACGATGGTCAAATATCATTCCCCGTCCACTTCATTCATCCAACCATCATTCATCATGATTCTCACCTGTGCCACCACATCCCGGTGGGATCATTTCATCCACCCTCCTCGCTGCTTCTAGTAGTACCTAGGCCTCTATCCACGCATAAGCCCCAGCATGTCTCCGGATCGTTGTCCTCTGTGTACACCCTGATTAATCAACCATTTGAACTACGTGGGTTTTATTCCCTGTTGTCTATATAGGGTACATAGGAAACCTCCCTAAGGTTCAATCCCAACCATTGGTAAACCATGGTTTTTCCCCATTCTGGGGTGAAAACTCCCCGATCTGCCCTCAGTGGTGTACAGATCAGCTTTCACAGTGTGGCATCTTTGTAACGCCCCGACCCTAGTTAACCAGAGTCAGTGCATTATTTCATAACATTGGCATGATCACAAAAGATCAAGTCTCGAAAGACCGAATAGTTTAGTAGCCTTGGAAACACTAGATACATTCATAAATGATACATTACATCATAATGTGAAAAACTACAATAATATTGTCTACATACTCTACACCCATATCCCCTTCAGACTATCCCTACAGGTCAGTCATAAAATATTTCTTCACATCCTGACAAAAATAAAACATTGAAAGGGGTGAGCTCAGATGCTCAGTAAGGATAACAATTTAGTGGAAGCTTTCATAAAAAAACATAAACATTTAAGGCAATGTATAACTAAAACAAAATCCTTTTAAACTTGAACTTCAACATAATATGGCAAAAGTAAAATGAGATAATGCCATTTACTTCTTCAAAATGGATATTCTACTGGTCAAATAATCACATGCAATATCAATAACCACTTTCATAATGATGGAATGACAAATGCCAGACTATCATAACCACATAGCCAAGGCCTCGCGCCAAGACTATAAATAAGATTTTGTCAAGGCCTTGTGCCAAGACACTAGTTTGTCTCATGATACCTGCCGATGCATCGAGGAGCTATAGCGGGCTCCACCTGTCACTTATTAAGTCCAATGCATTCCTCATATGAACAGGTTTAAACATATTATAAACCATAACATAATCATATCACATAAAACATGCATAAAGGAAACATAACATTTCCATATTTCAATCAAAAGATATCAATACAACACATTGATATAATAAAAACATTATCAAAACCATTTTCAATAGAAAAATAAAATAAAATTAAAACTTTGTATTTATTTTTCATTTAAAAAAAATAGTTATGGCTTGTAGAGGAAGCCGAAACTCAAATAATGGTCATGGCGGCGGAGAAGTCGTTGTCACCGCATACGTACGAAAAGAAAAACATTCCTTTTTTTCTATTAGTAAAACACTTCGTTTAAAAAGAATCCTTTTTAATAAAGGTAAAAATCAAAGGGGTTTATACACCGTATAAAAGAAAGCTGTGTATAAAACAAAATATGCCTCAATGAAAGGAGATTGAGACGAAGTCCCTTACAAAGATCATTTTATTAAAATAAAATAGATCTATTATGTGTAATCTCTAATTAAACATAAAGAAAGTACAATTACATGATATGGCATAATAATATCATGACGTAATTTGAAAGTAGGAGATTAACCCAAAGAACGGAAATTGGGTTAAGAAGTTCCCTTACCTCGTGTCCGACTTGACTCGATCGTTCTTTAATCTCCTGAATAATAATCTAGAGTTAATTTCTACTTTATAAAGAACCTTTTTCAAGTTCATTATTCCTTTTATATCACTTATTACAATGTCATGAACATTATTTAATTATTTAAGTTAATAATGGTCGTTTTGTCGATCTTAGGTACATGAGTCAAAAATAAACTTCATATAATTACATGTTGTTCATGGGGTAAAATATCGATTATATCTAGAATTATATTCATGATGGAGATATCATATATATCATATATATCCATTATATACATTCATTTATAATATTACATAACATTTAGAGGTATGAAATGAAACGCACCGTTCATGGAGACGGTAAGCTGTACGTACGCATGAACGCTAATTTCATTTCTATTTTGTATTTAATGGAATGAAATTATAATTATATAAAGGTATACTATAATTCCAGTATAATATCATATATAATATCATTTTCTACATCCTTCATACATCCCACATATGGCATTAATGATTCAAATCACTTTGAGGGGGCAGTAGTCCGCACTTCCTAAAATGAAATTATTGCGTTTACCCATAATGGAAATCATAAGTTATGCCATAAATAAAAAATACAGAATCATAAGAAAAACAATAATATAATATATATCATATATAAAAATAATTTCATCATAATGGCCACCATGAGAGGTGTTAAAAGAAGATTGATCAATCATCATTTCGTGAGGCAGTAATTCGCCACCCACAGGAACAGTATGTTCTTTAACCATTAGACGAAGGTGTTTGTAAGTGTAAATAAAATCCTTCTCATAAAAGCATCCAATTATATTGAGGATACTGTTGTTGTTACAAAATAACGTAATAAAAAGATTTTAGGGGGTCAGAGAAGTAAAATAAAACAAAAGAACACAAGAGAAGACATTACCTTAAAATTGGGTAACTCTTTTTGATTTGAGCCAAAGGCTTTCTTGGGAAGACTTATGCCCAAAGTGAGGCTTCTAGGAGTAAGACAGGGAAGTTGAGAGAGTTTTTGGGAAGATTTTGGCCGAGACAAATGGCTTGGAAGGTTTGAATAAGGTGGTAGTGGTGGGGGCCTTTTATAAGAGGAGAGGAGGGGCACTCTTGGAAAGATTGAAATGTTACATTATTATGAAAATGTTTTCAGATTCTAAAGGTCCCACAATGATATATTTCGAGGCTAAGGTGATTAGGGTTCTAAATATGCTCATCCTATAGGTTTTTGACAAGTGTAAGACTTATATTTTACATTATTTTTTCATTTTATTTTAATCATTAATTAATGAGGTAATCGCTGCATCATCATTATGTCATAAAAAAATTAATTAATTTAATGTCTAAAAATTATAAAAAAATTACCATGATGTAGGAAATATTTTTAGATTTTCAATGAATATTTATAGAAAAAAGGGTAACTTATATAACCCCATGTAATAATTTTTTTATTAAAACAACACATGTTTGTGACAATTTTATTTTTACTTTAAATAAAAAGTTATTAATGTCATTTTCTTACCCAAGTGGATCCATGGGGTCCCCAGGTTGACCGATGGATTTTCTTGGTCGGCCATGACTCATCCAATAAGTGTAGGACAAGTGTAAGGGTATTTTCATATTTTTATAATATCATTTTTACCTTAAATTTCACTAATTATGTTTAATGGCGATTAAAAAAACTTAAAAGTTACCATTCACCAAAAAATTATTTTAATCCCATTGAACCACATTTTACTTCCTAATGAAAACCGTGTATGTCGGATTTTTTAAAATCAAATCACATAAGTGGTAATGTTTCATTTAAAGGAAAAATCTGTTTTTTAACTACCACTTAGTGGTTTCACTATTCATCAAAAATTGATGTTTTTCAGAATAATGCCAAAATTCCAGCCTAATCTATAATTGATATTCTGAATTCCAAAATGATTTCTATTTTAAAAAATTCCAAACATATAAGTTGCATTAATTAATTTTATAATTAATTCCCGTTGTCACAACAAATAGCGTGTTTTTAAGAAACAATATATATCAAAAGATTGACAATTGTTTTTGTCCAATTTCAAAGTGAAATTAATTTTAATGAACACCATCAGATAAAATGGAAAAAATATATTCAAATTATACTTTAAAACCACTATATTGTATAATTTATCACTATAATTTATTTTGATTAAAATGTTGTTTTTAAGTATTTTTCACTATTCATAAAAAATTGGAAGTTCTCAGAAAAATACCAAAAATTCAACATAGGCTAATTTTGATATTCTGAATCCACAAATGAAGTACATTTTGAAATATAAGATATATATAATTTCAAAAAGTGGGTATTACTATTCATAATGGCTATTTTGATTGGTCGTAGTGCGTTATAATCTCGAACTTGCGTACAATGCAAGCAATTGCATTATTGAAAGAGAAGCGTATCGTGGAAGCTCGGGGTGTTACATTCTCCCCTCATTCAATAAATTGCATCCTCACAATTTTAATTTTTTTTTGAAAATAAAAGGTTTAAAATAGAAAATACCTTTGTGGAAAACCCACATCAGAAATAGGGTTAATAAAAATATAACAGTAAAAAAAAAAGAGAGGTACAAATGTCACCCGAGATAGCCCATACTAGGATTATATGAAAATATGGATATGGAAGAAAAACAAAACATCAAGGTCTGATGGAGAGTTGTAGAAAATAGGATTAGGAGAAAGTTAACCACAAGAAAATCACAAACTTGTGATTGGTTAAACAGTCATTGAATCCCCAGTAGGAAAAGTTAACCGACAACGTTTTTGTTTTAAGTTACCTTTCATAAAGTTGAGGAATTTATTTAATATATTTACTAAGAACGTAAGGAAATATATTTACTTGTCATGTAGGCTTTCATTCTTTAATAAATATTTACCACGAACCCATCTTTCACTCCAAATGGTAACAGAAGTCAAAAATATTCTATTTATCCTAATTGTATAAGGTTCCAAATATTAACACATACCATTTAGATTAGGAAAACTATTTTTTAATAACCAGGGACTTTTTGTAGGCTAGTGGTAGGTAATAAAGGCATGTCGCACTATGGTTGTGGGTTCGATTCCTATAGCTTTTTCCGACATGACGGGTTATCCCCCAACCTACAGGTTGTCCGTTTCCTAAAAGTATAGTATTATAATATTCCAAAAATAATCTTCAGAAATTTTTTAACCTTAAACAATACTATCCAAAGTTCAACTTAATTCATTCCAACCTTTATAGTTATCCAAAATACCTCTAACCATACTTTCTCTAAAATGTCTCTAAATTCCAAAATCAATTGTAACATCAGATTCCCCAAAAAAAGTAAAGTTTTTATTATTGTCACATACTAAAAATATGATTACCTTCTTCATATTAAATCCTTAATGAAAACAACAAGTACTGAAGTACAATCCTTATATATATATATATATATCACATTATCCTTATAACCAGAATATAATCCTTGAGTCCAAAAGCACAACACATTAATTATTCCACTTCAACTGTAGTAACAGCATAAGATTGTCCTTGATCCCTTGGCATTTTCTGACGTATGTTTCCCTGACGCTTAGGACATTCATTTTCATAATGCCCCATTTCCCTACAATTGTAGCACTCAACACTGATAGCCTCTTTCTTTCCCTTGCAATCACGATCCTGGTGACCTTTTTCTCCACATTTATAAAAAACTTCCATTCCTTTTAGGCAAGTACTGGGGTGATTCTTCCAACAATTATCGCATAATAGAAAATCCTTCTTTCCCTTTTCCCCTTTATCTGTTTCTTGTTCCACCATTCTCTTCTTCTCTTGCTTTACTTTATTGTCATAAGATTTAGAGAATTCATTTTCTGTCTTGATAGAACATGAGACAATATCTTCGTACGATGAGATGGTTTGTGAGACTAATGCTCAATGGAGAAATGGTTTTAACCCCTCAAATAAATTATCAATCTTACTTCTTGAATTACGTATATATTCTATAGCTTGTATTACTAACCTTGTAAATTTGGCCTCATACTTTGTGACATTATCGTCCTCCTTTTGTCTCACACACAGAAATTGCATTTCCATATATGCTCGATGGTCATGAGGAAATTATTTTCCTAAGAAAATATCTTTGAACTCCCTCCATTCCATATTTGATACTTCATCATCTTCCTTTGTGTTTTGAATCAGCAACCACCATTGATCGGCATCTCCAGTGAGTCGGTAAACTTCCATGACAACCTTCTCCCTTTCACTACTCCCCAAGGCGTGGAATATTTTCTCTAAAGAGTTTATCCATTGCTCAGCTACTAATTGATTTGTACCCCCATTAAATGGTGGTGGTTGTTGCCTCATGAAGTGGTATAACATTGATCCTCCACATTGCGGATCAGGGTACTCCATACGAGTAAGGTTATAATTCATAACCTGAGTGAGTTGCCCCAGTATGGTGATAAGCTGATCAGCAACAGTTGTATCACCAACTCCATTAAAATTATCTTGAGCAGGAGGGAAATCCCTACATGGAGTGTGTGCATTGATACGGTTTCCATTCCTTCCACTAGGTGCCATTTCTAAACAATGTCAGAAACTAGATTAGTTTATGAATCAAAATATATAATTCCATACTTGTAAAATATTTAACATAAATTGAACTATAATCATAAAAATGTTTTCTTTGAGGAAATATATACTCATAAACCCTACATAATGGTTTGTAAAGAAAATGAGAATTATCATAAGCATATCCCCCGGGAGTGTCGTAACTGTTTCCGACGCTTTCGCCGGGGCGCGCGCGCATCCGTCCGTGAGGGGGGACGCGCGGCTTTGTTGCCCCACATTCCCGCTTTCCAAAGGCGGGCGGCATTCGTTCCTTGTTCAGGTACGTCTTCTCCTTGATCGGAACGGGATGATGGGATGTCGGTTCTTCCTTCCGTGGATTCCTCCTCAGAACTCGTCACCTAGTCCGGGTCTCCCTTATAGATTTAATACGTAGTTCGTGAAACTCTTCCCAGTGCCATGTTTCCATGGACGCTGGTTAATTACACTGCTTCTGTCGGGACATTCCAAAGGGTCCAATCAGGGCAGCAACCTTCGGTCAGGGGAGTAGTCATGTTGAGGCATCAGTAGCGTGTCTGGATGCTGGGGTACCTGGCATGTCTGTCTGTTATCCTTGACCACAAGGCTTCTCGAGGGCGTAGAAGCCCGAGGCATCCCTCATCGAGTGCGGGGAATTACATGTCATAGACACGTATCTGAGGTTTTCCTCAGCTTCCCGTGTTCAACACAGGGTATGCCGCGAGTTTAACGTCCAGCGGAGACAGATGAGAGTAAAATGGGACCATCGTAGGGGGGCGACAGTGGAGTTGGGCTTGAGCCTTGAAGAGGCTTCCTACGTATCCCCGTGGTAGGGAATCAAAGTCCGCGTAGTTCGGGATGCTGCCGGTAAACCGACGTGAAGCTGGACCTTGGCCCGATGAATGTCGTCAGCGTACCGACGTGAAGGTGGACCTTGGTCCGATGGGAGTTGGGCTTGAACCTCTGGGAGGATTCCTACGTACCATGCCTTGACATGGATCAAAGACCTCGTAGTTCAAATGGGGCTTTGTCGGTGAACTGACGTGAAAGTAGACCTTGGTCCACTATTGGTGGGCTTGAACCTCATGAAGGCTTCCTACGTACCATGCCTTGACATTGATCAAAGACCTCGTAGTTCAAATGGTGGGTCTCAATGGCTTACCACTGGACCGGAATGGGACCCGACGTGAAGGAGCGATGGGTGGGCTTGAACCTCGTGGAGGCTTCCTACGTACCATGCCTTGACATGGATCAAAGACCTCATAGTTCAGATGGGAATAAGTGGGCAGTTTAATGTCATGCAGGACAAAGGGGGCATACAGTTTAATGTCATGCTGGACGAGGGCGAAACTCGACGTGAATGAACGACCGAGCAATGTGGCTTGAACCTCGTGGAGGCTTCCTACGTACCATGCCTTGACATGGATCAAAGACCTCGTAGTTCAGATAAAAGTAGACCTTGGTCTACTATTGGTGGGCTTGAACCTCGTGGAGGCTTCCTACGTACCATGCCTTGACATGGATCAAAGACCTCGTAGTTCAGATGGAAGTATACCTTGGTCCACTATTGGTGGTCTTGAACCTCGTGGAGGCTTCCTACGTACCATGCCTTGACATGGATCAAAGACCTCGTAGTTCAGATGGAAGTAGACCTTGGTCCACTATTGGTGGGCTTGAACCTCGTGGAGGCTTCCTACGTACCATGCCTTGACATGGATCAAAGACCTCATAGTTCAGATGGAAGTAGACCTTGGTCCACTATTTGTGGGCTTGAACCTCATGGAGGCTTCCTACGTACCATGCCTTGACATGGATCAAAGACCTCGTAGTTCAGATGGAAGTATACCTTGGTCCACTATTGGTGGGCTTGAACCTCGTGGAGGCTTCCTACGTACCATGCCTTGACATGGATCAAAAACCTCGTAGTTCAGATGGAAGTAGACCTTGGTCCACTATTGGTGGGCTTGAACCTCGTGGAGGCTTCCTACGTACCATGCCTTGACATGGATTAAAGACCTCGTAGTTCAGATGAAAGTAGACCTTGGTCCACTATTGGTGGGCTTGAACCTCGTGGAGGCTTCCTACATACCATGCCTTGACATGATCTCAAAGACCTCGTAGTTCAGATGGAAGTAGACCTTGGTCCACTATTGGTGGGCTTGAACCTCGTGGAGGCTTCCTACGTACCATGCCTTGACATGGATCAAAGACCTCGTAGTTCAGATGGTTTTGTCAGGGTCGATGCTCACTCTAAGCCCACGTGAGTCATGCTCGGTGTGAGAAACAAGAGGTTGCAAGGACCTGACGATCACGTCGCGAAGGGTGCATCCGTGAGAAGCGAAGAGGGGCTTACGCGTTGGGCGGCCCATGGTGTTGGGACTTACTCCAGGATGGAGGCCCATGGCGCGACAAAGCGTGGGAAAGATGGACCTTGGTCCGACGATGGGAGGTGCCTCGTTCCCTATCACGTCCTCCACTGACCTTGGTAGTGGGGAAGTACCGAGATGCATGGGTGCAATCATCCGTACCAAAGGTTAGGGACTTACGCTCTGAGGCAGCCCTTCCCCTGTGAACATACACCACTCCGACAAGGAGGATCTCATTCCATGTGCGGAAGAGTTCCATTCCGGTGGAGACGAGTGGTGTAAAAAATGTTCGAGTTGGGGGGACCCTTCATGGGGGAGACGAGGTTGGGTCACAGTTTAACGTCATGTGTTGAGGACGTGGTACTTGGCAGTTTAACGTCCTGCAGCTCGGATGAGGTGGGTTCACTCCACACCCCTAGGGCTTACATAACTGGTACCCTCTGGTCCTTGGGGAAGGGAAGGTGCCGGTAAGGCCATGGTAAAGGGGGTCGTGGGACGAACCATCGAGGGGTCCACGTTAGCGTGGCTATGCGAAGAAGCAATAGCCGTTAGCGTGCCTATGCGAAGAAGCATTAGGCGAAGCAATGCTACGGGAGGTGTTGTCCATGGGACCCTGAAATCACATCGTGCAAACCTGGAGGGTCGCACGGAAAGAGGAATTTCTAAGCAGAGGAGTGTGCTTTGCGATGTGGGGTGCCTTGGCCTTAGCATGGGGCATAGGTGGGAGTGCTAGGTGCTTCGCGAAGTGGAACAGTGTTCGCGGAGCACTGCCTCGCGAAGAAGGAGTGGTTCGCGAAGCAGGGTCCTTCCAAGCAATGTGCTTCGCGAAGTGGAGCGATCCTGCCTTAGCATAGGGATTACTCGTATGGGTTGGGTGTTTCGCGAAGCACAAGTGCTCCGCGGCTGCCCGGGTCCCCTTGGGAATCCCCTTCCTTCGCGAACGCCCTTAAGCTTCGCGAAGGGAATCCCTCTCGGAAGAGGGGCTCAAAACGAAACAAATCAGAGTTGTCTCACGAAGTAAAAATACCTCGCGGTGCTCATGATTCCCGGGGCAAAGCGTGCTTCGTGATTCGGGAGAGGAGAAGCCGAAAGGTCGGGTTGTCCGTCCTCGGGACTCAGGGGGAGTCGAGTATTTATAGGGAAGGGGCGCCGCGAAGCAGGGCTCGCGCGCAGCCTCCGGTGCTTCGAGGCGGCTCGCGAATGTCAAACGGGTTCGCAGAGGATGACCGCCTCTGGTGCTTCGCGGCGGCTCACGATCGTCAAACGGGTTCGCGGAGGATTACCGCCTTCGGAGCTTCGCGGCACCGCCATGGTAGGGGCGGTTCGCGGCTGCGCTTCGCGGCGGCGCTTCGCGGATGAGCTTCGCGAGGCAGCGCGCCGACTATCTTTTTCGTTCCTTCCTTTTGGGCCATATTTTTGGCGCCAACAAATGCCCCCCCTCAGACTTGGAGCCTCGGAGGGTGAAGGGTCGAAGTCTAAGGAAAAATTTCCAAAATTGTAGGTGGTTCACGATGCGGCATCGCGAAGGGGCCCCGCGGTGCTTGCCGGGGCCGCGGATTCGGACGCGCCGCGATGCTTCGCGCGGTTGAGGCGCGCCGCGATGCTCCGGGGTCGTCACCTATAAATAGGGGGTCCGCCCTCTTTTGTCTTCACGTGCCTTCCTTGTCTTTTTGCGCTCTCGATTTCGCGAAGCTCCGTGTACTCCGCGACAGTACTCCGCGAATCGAGCTTCGCGGCGAACCGCGAGTCTCCGACTCCACGTCCGCGCTAAGCGAACATTTGCTTGTCTTCCTTGGCCAGACTTCGCGGTTTGAACTTGCGACTGACCTTCGCGATCTGGCTTCGCGATCGAGCTTCTCGATCGAGCTTCGCGATCCATCCGGAAGAATCCTTTTCTGAGGGCCAGAGTTAAAATGGCCCATCAAGAAGCTGTCTTGGGGGTCCTCGCAGATGCTGCTCGTCGAGATGAGATGGCCAACCGTCCAGGCTTGGGGGAAATGGTTCGGAGCCACTCAGACCACACTTCCTTGACAGACCTGCTGTCGGAAGGTCAGAAGGATTACCCGCAGTGCAAGAAACTGCCGTTGTATGGCTTCGGGCTGATGGATGACGTCTTCATCCCTGACGCAAGAAGGGATGAACCAGCTTGCTGGTTCAGGAGAACACCATGCCAGAACCAATGGTTCAGGGCGGCAGATGGTCATGCACAGGAGGATTTCACACCTGTCACCGTTGATTGCCTCTACAATCATATGAACGACATTGACGGGAGGCCACTGCAACCGGAGACGTCCCCTCCCCTCTACCGCACCATGCTGAAGGCGGCTCTGCAGGATCCGAAGAAGGGATGGTCCGATGAGTGGGACCTGCGCCAGGGCGGCAACTTTACCGATGACTGGGCCTGGGCCTACTGGGTAGGCACCTCCTGCGAGGAGTTTGAGGCCGAGCTGAGGAGAGTGGGATTGTATGAGGCGGCATGGGCCTCCCAGTTCCACATTTACCAACCAAAGCAACTGATGCAGGAACTGTTGAGTAGATGGTCGTCCAGAACCAACACTTTTCACCTGCATCACGGGGAGGTGGGAATCAGCCTGTGGGATGTCTACCAGGTTTCTGGGGTCCCGATCTTGGGGGCCATGTATGACGAGTTCCTCCCCGTTGCCAGCGTGTGGGGAGATGCTGAGAAAATGCCACGGCTGGCGTCAGCGCTGATGGCGCTTGTCCCTGGAGAGGACAAGGAAGCAGTGAGGGATTTCCACTTCAGAAGATGGTTCAAACGCTTCCTGAACTTCCCAGAAGATCGAGAGTTCCCTCCAAGGCCTCGAACTTGTCCAAGGGAAGCCCAGCGGGGCAAGGGGAACTGGTATTGGCGGGTTTTGGAAGACAGCCAATGGAAGACTTGGGGTTTCAGCGTCAGCACCGAACAACAGCCAATAGTCAGGCTGGCGGCGTTCATCACGGCTCTCATCTGTGGGTGGATCCTACCAGTGAGAGATACAAGCATGGGGGTACGGCCCAGCTCATTCATCATGGCATCGATGTTGGCCATGGGGCAGCGGATCAACCTGGGGATCCCGATGCTCGCTAAACTATACAGAATGCTGCGGCGTATTAGAGAGGGAAAGAAGCCGCCAAGAATATGCGGGACCTTCCACCTCCTTTATGGGTGGATCGCGGCGCATATTAGGGGGATTTACGAGTATCCAAACCCCATTTCGCCGCCGGGATCAGACTTTCGCACCTCCATTCTGAACGCAGTTGGGAGCTTCCCATTCAAACTGGCCGTTCCGATGGTGCTGAATAGGGTGTGGAGGGCGGACGAGTTCAACTTTCATCCCTTCCCACTACCGACGGGGAGGCTTACTGATGATGGACGGGGAACGTAAGAACATCGGGCTTACCTCCTGGCCTTCTGAGGTGGAGTTTTGGTGGCTCGGATAGATCGTGAGCCAATCTGTGAACCGTACACCCCGCATCATTTTGCGAGGCAGTTCCGGTGCCTCCAGCGGCTGACCCCGCAGGTATACTGGGAGGTGCGTCACGAGGAGCACCCATGTGTGATGAGGCAGCTGTGGCTCATGTTCACACGTGAGGACGGAAAGATGCAGATCGCATTGCCTTCGTCCACCGCCGCCTTCGGCTTAGTGAAGGAGTACGCCATCATCTGGGAGGCCGCTTATCCCGGGGAGATGCTGAAGCAGCCAACGATCCGGGTTGGTGACGGTGGGCCTCCTTTATCTCGAGGTCGGGGTCGGAGGGCAGCTAGGGCCGCTCGCGGCAGCGGGGTTGCCATGGCGGCGAGACCCGCACCGACCGAGGGTATGGCAGCAGCGGCGGATCCGGTGGTTCCGGGAGAGCAGGGTCATCCGGAGGGGCGGCCACCAAGGGGGTTTCGTAGGATACCCACTCAGGCTCCGGGGAAGCGGCTGCGTCACATCGATATGGCAGAAGATGTTGTCTTTCTGGAAGCTTGGGATATTTGGGATGTCAACCGGAAATTCCTCAGCCCACCTGAGATGTGGGCCCACCTGAATCGCCTCGGGATGGAACTACCGGGCATAGGCCCAGTTCGGGCTGGATTCATGGTGTCTCCGGCAGAGGCGGAGCAATACTTGAACGAGCTGGAGGATTACGTCCACTCCAGTGGTTTCCCTCGTCTAATGACAGACCGGGTGAGGGTACTGTTGAATCAGACGGTCCCTCCACAGTTATCGGCTGCCGATATGAGGGAGCGCTTCCCCTTGCCGGAGGAATCATGGGACTCTTCTCGGGAGGATGAGGCTGGAGGAGGGAGCCCGCTGGAGGAGGGCGAGGTCGGAGACCGAAGTTCAGAATCCGACGACTTCGCGGAGGCTCTTGAGGTAGCATTCCGAACTTCTCTCCTTACGACCTGTTTTTGGGTCCCTATGGACTTCTCATAAATGTTTGAGCCATGCAGGAGGAACTTGTTCGTAGGCCTCGTTCTCGCTCCTTGGCGGGTGATGTTGCGGGACCTTCAGAACCTGCGCATATGGTTGCGTCCAGTTCTGCGTCTGGTGGGACCAGGGGGTCTGAGGCGGCTCCTCTGGAATCTCCAGACCTTCCAATAGTATATGGGGGGCCTTGTCTCGGGGTCCCGTCAGTACCGGCTCAGGAGCAGTGCTCGGAGGTCGACCTTCGTAAGTTTCCTCCACCGGTCTCCTCGTTGCCACATGTAGGCCATGCCAACTAACGTTTATGTCTCTTTCTGTCATACAGTTCTCCGACTCGCGTGGGCTGCTGCAGCGAGGCTGGTCGGGATGTCTGGTGGCGTCCCTCCCAGGGGCATGCCGGTGATGGTGGCGATAGTCTCTTCACCTCCTCAAGCTGCGGCGCACTCCATCACTGGCGGGACCACCAGTAGGGCCATACCTGAAGTCATCGAGGTGGACTCTGAGGAAGAGGATCAACCGGTCAGTCCCAGTCCTGTCGTGCCTGCGCCGGCGTCAGGTGTCGTACCAGACTCAACACCAGATGCAGATCCCGCTGAGGAATTCCTGCAGGCATATCCTGTGTACGAGCCTGCCGACCGCGCGGATTGGGACGAAACGGCCTCTGATGAGGAAGACAGCAGCATAGTCCGCCGCCGGTCGTGGAAGCTGATCACGCGCTTTATCAGGGACACTCCCCAAGCCCAATGGCTGGCCGAAATGGATAGGCTCCGCTTGCGGTTGTGCGAACTGTGTGCCGGGGGAGTGGATGCCCGATGCCCTCACGCCCTCATCCGAGACCTCATGGCTGAGAAGATCTGGGAGCATGATCGTGGGATGAGCGTGGGATGGCAGCGGAGGAAGGCGACCAGCATTAGGAAGCTCCAGGAGGCTGAAGGCGAGGTCCAACAGATGCAGATTCGGGCCAACGAGCTTTCAGCCACTCTCGATGCGCAGTCTGAGCTGGTCTCACGATTGAAGGCCCAGCTAGCGGAGGCTGAGGAGCATATGGGGCAGACCTCTGGAAGGATGGCTGCCGTCCAGGCCGAGGTAGAAAGGTCCAGGGCCAGGGTTGACGAATTACGCCCCGCCGCTGCTGAAGAGGAGCGGGAGTTGAATCAGCAGCAACAGGCTTTTTACGCCGCAAGTCAACGGGTGGCGGAGCTGCAACGCTCCTTTGAAGGGGTCAACCCGTCCATGGGGGAAATCAACCCCTGAGTATTGTAACAAACCCGAAAGAAACTTTTATTAACACTTTTTTGCTTCAACTCTTTCCTTCTCCTTTGTTTTGAGTGTCATGGCACGCACGATTTCCACTATTGAATTGCCTTGTTACATCCCTACAATTTTTGCGGGACGTTTGACGACAATTCCTCAAGCCAGTCCAGATTCCCGAAAGATGGGGAAGGCTTGATCGGAGGAGGAACTTCCAGGATAGCCGAATTACCGTTTCTTCAACGTGCTCTTATACACGAACGGCGCAACGCCAGGGGCGCTGAAATCGGTTCAAACAGATAAAAATGGGAAGTGTGAATCACGATACCCAAATTTGGAACACTGTGGGGATGGCGTGACAATAAAGGACAACCGTTAACCGTGGCGGAAAAACGGTATCCTTACTGTGTTAGCCTGAAATGGGGACAACAAATGAGCATCGACCGCTGACCATATTCGCAACGCGGGATTTTATCAATTTGTTGTCGGTCAATCCTTCGGGACATTGACCCGTAACGTTAGGAGAGCCCTTGGGCGTAGTATCCAGGCCGTTATTGGGGGTCCCTCCAAACATGACCAGTCTTTCGAAACGTTGGCCCAGGATGGTAGGTGAGCCGATGCGGCATGAGACCTGACCGTTAGGGGGTTCCTTCAGACATGAAAGAGGACGAGGGTCCGAATAAGGGGTACGCAAAGCGTGGAACACGGAGTGGTGGTTTGTTCAAACAGAATCCAACACTTCGGTAGTTGCACCACCGTGGTGGGAGTATGCCAGATGGGCGCATCGGCCTGATCAGGAATCATTCTTTCTTCCAGATAGGGCCTCTCTGGTGAGGGATGGAAATGGGGAGGAACAAGGTTTCGTGATTCCAGGGGCTGAACCCTAGGCGAAATGCCTGGGCGTCTCTACGTATCCCACGTGATGATGGGAATCAAGCCACACATAGTTCTGGAAGCGCAGTTTAACGTCATGTGGGACGGGGAGCAGCCTGACCGTGTTGGTACACATCCTTCCAAAACTACTAATCCCACGTGAGTCGTACTCGGTGTGGGAAACAAGCAGGAGTGGTGGGAATTTCCCGACACAAAGGGGCAGGTTAGGACAAAGGGACACTCGGTGACTACCGGGCCAATGACACTAACACGATCATTTAGCGCACCTAGATGTGCGAAGACAAAGAGCCGAGTATGACGGAATTCCACCTGAACATGAGGAAGTGGAAATGTGTGAATCATGGTGCTCGAGATTCAGATCACAATGATGGTGGCGTGACGATGGAGGATTACTGCTGACCATGTTCGCAACACAGCATCCTGTCGCGTTAGCCTGAGGTGGGAACAAACAAATGAGGGTTGACCGTTGACCATGTTCGAAACACAGGACCATGTCACAAATGTTTTCAGATATCCGTAGGGACGTTGGCCCGAAACAATTGAAGGGCCCTTAGGTCCAGCATTCATGGAGAGCCCTTAAGCTTAGTATCCACGTCGTCCGAGGGTCCTTTTGGGATGTGGAAGAGGGTGAGGATCCAAATAGCGAGCTCACGAAGCTTGGTCATGAGATGAGGGGAATGTCCCTGTGAAAATCCCATGTTTCGAGCTTTTTTTCAGAACACATCTGAATACGGCAACGAAACGTATCAGAGAGAGGAAGCAGATTCTTTTCCCTTGGGGTGATCTTAGTTTATGGTCATTGAATTCAGACCATGGATTGGAAAAAGGGATCAGGGGACGCATGACATCAAAACCTGACGTGAATGAGGACATAGTCCTGCTTACTATGCGTTCTCCGAGGAAATGCTCGAGTCGAGGGACCGAACACCAGGGTTAGGCTGGGCCTGCGGGGAAGTACCCGGGCGCTCCTACGTATCTCATAAGGATGAGAATCAAACCATACGTAGTTCTGGAAGGTGGCACGGTAAGGTACCAGTTCCAGGGGAAAATGGAAGTGTGGGCATAGCCCTTGCACTAAAGAAGCGGAATTTGATGTATCTTGTTTGTTCTTTAAGGTGAATGGTTTTTTTTTTGTGAAGCGACAGGCCTAAAACAGTAGGTCGTGATGTCGCCACAAGAATCAAGCCGTGATGGGCGTTGACAAACGGTATGGCACATGACCAATACCCAACGTGATGTCCTCTACAGCGAGGTCACCACAATGCGGTGCCATTTTTCGTCGTGCGGCCAGGACGATAATGTCACAGTTTAGGGTCGTATGATAGGACCAAGCATGCATTTTATCGTCATGCAGCGCAGACGTAGCAGAGACGATGCTAGGCGGGAAATGTGCGCAGTGTTATAAAAAACAATTGACGGAGACATGATCCCACATCAAATTGTACGCCATCCAGAGAGGGGAACCTTAGGCCGAGGGGCCTACACGGAGGTGAAACAGGGAGAGAGACTGGCTTCCTGAATGGGTTGTACCCGGAGACAGGGCGTCTGGGCGGTCCTATGTATCCCATGAGGATGGGAATCAAGTTGAACGTAGTCCCGAATGGATCTTAGTTTATGGTCTTAGAGCTCGGACCATGGGAGTCCCAAAGGACGCCAGATTGCAGCTTTGTCCCCCTAGCATGCAAAGGTGCACTGAGGGATAGCGCCAAAAGTGTCGAGATTCCACCTGGACATGATGGGGTGGAAAATGATGTGAATCATGCAACCAACATTCAAGGGCTGAAGGGGCTGGCGTGATGACAGAGGATTACTGCTGACCATGTTCGCAACACAGCATCCTGTAGCGTTAGCCTGAAATGAGGACTAACAAAACGAGCATCAACCGCTGACCATATTTGCAACGCGGGATGTTATCGATTTGTTGTCCGAAACCCTGGGGGGCGTTGCCCGTATCGGTAGGAGAGAACTTGGGCGTAGTATCCAGGCCGTTCTTGGGGGTCCCTCCGGGTGTGAAAGATGATGGAAGTCCGAATAGAGGGGAACACGAAGCTTGACAAGTGGAAGGAACTTGATCAAGTTGAATCAGACACTCTTGGTCCTAGACTAGAGTGCTCTTAATACATGGGTGAACCACTGCAAGGAGTCAAGAGACTCAACTTTGAGGGTGATCGGGAGATGGGGCTGGACCCGAACTTTGGACATCCAGGTGGTCCTACGTATCCCATTAGGATGGGAATCAAGCCATACGTAGTTCTGAAGGGTGCCTTTTAATGTCATGCAGGACAGGGAACAAGAGGACTGAACCTCAGAATGGGGGCGTGCGTGGTGCAGTTGTTGCAAACCCGACGTGAATTAGGACGTAGTCCTACACTGCGCCACGCAGCCCTGTGATCAGGGTCCTGAAGGTAGGATTAGAGAGGTAAATTTGCTGAACTCAGGCTGGGTCCGAAGACAAGGGGTCTTGAACGTAGTTCCAGATGAGAGTCTTAGTTTATCGTCTTAGAGCTCGGACCGTGGATGGTGACAACTCCCGAGTAAGCACAGATGTTAACCCAATCCCTAATCCCACGTGAGATAAACTCAATGTGGGAAACAAGGAGGGTATCCTCATCGCAATACTTGGGGCGTCCGTCAAAGGGGAGTCAGCAGAGAGTTTCGAAGGACACCTTTGATGTAGCTTGTTCCTCGAATGCGCAGGCGTGCACGGGGGAAAAGTACCAAGAGTCCCGAGACTCTACTTGGACATGATGAATTGATGAAGGGTGTGAATTGTGTACCCGGCATTTGGGATTAATGGGTTGGCGTGACGACAGAGGAAAACTGTTATTCATGACGGAAACACAGCGTCTGTATCGCGTTAGCTTGAGGTGGGAGCAACAAACGAGCATCGACCGCTGACCATATTCGCAACGCGGGATTTTATCGATTTGTTGTCCAAAACCCTCGGGGGCGTTGGCCCGTATCGACAGGAGATCCCTTGGGCGTAGTATCCAGGCCGTTCTTGGGGGTCCCTCCAGGTGTGAAAGATGATGAAATCCCTGATGCGAGGACACGCAAAGCCTGGAAAGCGAGTGCGGACGTGTCCGAGTAAAGCTTGGCATTCCAGGTAATAAACCAGAGTACTCTTAAGCACATTGGTGAACCGCCGAAAAAGAGGGATCGACGAAACAACTCAGTAGGGGGTGGGAGCATGGCGTGGTCATCACGAGACCATCGTGAATGAGGGCATAATCCCACATCGCACCATATGATCCCCTCATGGTGGAAGGATAGGCCATGGGGAAAAGATGGGATGGGGATTCCCGAGAGATGGGGCTGGACCCGATGCTTAGACATTCAGGTGATCCTACTTATCCCATTAGGATGGGAATCAAGCCACACATAGTTCTTGAAATACTGTTTAACGTCATACTGGACGAGGAGGGGAGTAATATACCCCTAAACAAGGGAGGTGTGTGGCATGGTAAAGAAGCCGTCGTGAATGAGGACGTAGTCCTACGTCACACCATACGATCCTATAAGATAGGTCCTGGGCCGCGGCCCGGAAAGGCCAAGGGGCCTGGGGCTGAGCCTCAGTCAGGAAGGCCTGACTGGTTTGTAGATTAACGTCTTACGTGAGGACGGGGGTCGGGGACCCGAGGAGGCCAAGGGGCCTGAGGCTGGGCCTCGTAAAGGGAGTTGCACGGCATGGTACATGATCCCGACGTGAATGAGGACGTAGTCCTACATCACACCGTACACTCCAGGTGAGAAATCCTGGGTCGTGGCCCGGAGAAAAGGGGAAGTTATCAGTCAGAAAGGCCTGACTGGTTTGTAGTTTAACGTCTTACATGAGTACGGGGGGCCAGGGGCCCAAGGAGGCCAAAGGGCCTGAGGCTGAGCCTCGTAAAGGGAGGGCGTACGGCATGGTACATGATCCTGACGTGAATGAGGACGCAGTCCTACATCACACCGTACACCCTTATGAGGAATCCTGGGTCGTGGCCCGGATCGCTAGCACCACCTGGGGGAAGTTTGTCACCTTGGGATGGGGCACAGGGGATCACTGTTCTTGATGCCTGGGGCATCTCGGGGTGGACCCGAAGATCCAGGACACTGTTGACCATGTTCGAAACACAGCGTTCCTATGGTGACCCATATGGGGGCAACAAATGAGCATCGACCGCTGACCAAATTCGCAACGCGGGACTTGTATCGACTTGTTGCTTGAGAAAACCCTCGGGGGCGTTGGCCCGTATCGGTAAGAGATCCCTTGGGCATTGTATCCAGGCCGTTATCGGGGGTCCCTCCGGGTGTGAAAAGGTGGCAGAATCCCAGTCAAGGAGTGGGTGAAGCTCAGTTGCGTTCATCCACGAAAGGGGCAAACACCTCCAGGGGGAATGGGCAGCCGGGTCGAGGCTTGCTCGACGTGGGTCGGGGCAAAAGTGTGCACCCTTCCATGCCTTGACCCGAGGGGAAGATTTTGGCTTTTGGGCTGGGCCAACGGAAAAAATGTCCGGGAATTCCTACGTATCTCATAAGGATGAGAATCAAGCCATACGTAGTTCTTGATATGCAGTTTAACGTCATGCGGGACGAGGGGCATCTCATTCGGGGATGTGTACGGTATGGTACATGATCCCAACGTGAGGACGTAGTACTACACCATACCGTACGATCCCGTAAGAGGGTAAGTCGGAGAGAAACGAGGGGGCCTGGGGCCAGACTGCGGTGGAGACGGGGCCAGGGGCCTAAGGAGGCCGAGGGGCCTGAGGCTGAGCCTCGGTCAGGAAGACCTGACTACCTTGAAGTTTAACGTCTTGCAGTGAGGACGAAGAGGCAATTTAAGTTCATGCGGGACCAAGTCGCAGTTTAGGGTCGTGCAAGACCCTCTCGCAGTTTAGAGTCGTGCAGGACCCTCTCACAGTTTAGAGTCGTGCAGGACCCTCTCGCAGTTTAGAGTCGTGCAGGACCCTCTCACAGTTTAGAGTCGTGCAGGACCCTCTCGCAGTTTAGGGTCGTGCAGGACCACTTTTTCTCCCTAGGCAAAGTATCGCTTGAGGAATTTGGTATTGGTGGGAGGAGTTACACGCTCTCCATCTGTGGTCACCAAGGAGTATGCTCCGTTGGGGTAAACCTTATGGATGATATAAGGCCCTTCCCATTTGGGTTCCAACTTGGGTGGTTTCCTACCGGGAATCATTGGTGCTCGAAGGGCCAATACTAGGTCACCCTGCAGAAAAGAGCGGAGGCAAACCTTCTTGTCAAAGGCTCTCTCTACCTTGTCCTGATGCCTTTCCAGATTGTGCAGGGCACGGAGCCGGTTCTCGTCTACTGCTTCCAACTCAGCTAGACGGATCTCGGCTACCTCATCTGATGTCTGGTGATCATAAACTATAGTGTGCAGCGACGGCAGCTGGATCTCAATGGGTAGGACGGCCTCAGCTCCATACACCAGGGAATATGGGGTCACCTGGGTAGAGTTGCGAGTCGTCGTCCGGTAATCCCAAAGGGCGTTAGGGAGCTTGTCCGGCCAACTCTTCTTATTCTGACCAACCATCTTCTGCAGAATGTTAGAGAGGGTCTTTTTAAACGCCTCGATCTGTCCATTCGCCTGTGTGTGGTAGCGGGAGGTATGGTTTGACCGGATGTCGTACTTAGCTTAGATTTTTTTCAATTCAGCTGCTCGGAAGTTGGTGTCGTTGTCAGTGAGGACGGCGTGAGGGGCTCCAAACCGGTGGATAATGTTGGAGCTCACAAAGTCAATGATGGAACGGTCCTTGACCTCTTTGAGCGGAACTGCTTCTGCCCACTTGGAGAAGAAATCTGTAGCAGTCAGGATAAACCTGCACTGGCGGGCTGTTGCCGGTGGATACGGTCCCACTACATCAAGTCCCCATACCGCAAATGGCCAAGAGTACTTGGTGGGGTGGAGGGGTTCCGGCGGCCGATGCAAGAAGTTGGCGTGTACTTGGCATGCGTGGCATCTCTTGGCGTATCCAATACAATCGTGGATCATGGAGGGCCAGAAGTACCCTAACCTCAGGATTTGCTGGGACAGCATCGGCCCAGCTTGATGGGCGCCACAGGAACCGGCGTGAACCTCTTGCATAACTTGAGGTATCTCTACTCCTTGGATGAAACGGAGGAGGACACCATCGAAACTCCGTTTATAGAGGATCTGCTCAATACTGGGGCCGCTCTGGAGGGTAAATTGCAGTGCGCGGCATCGTATTCGCTCGCGTTCGGCCCGGTTGTCCGGGAGCTGACCATTTTGGAGATACTCGACAAAAGGTGCTCTCCAGTCGGGGGTGGTTTCAACCACTGCGTCTGACAAACCCAGGACTCCCGATATGGAGGGTCCGGCGGTGAGATGACTTACCCGCAGGCCATCACGGTCCTCTTGGGTGACGGGAGCAATGACTCTCTGGTGGGCCACGTGTATGACCAAATCATCTTGCTCGGGTTCTGCGAGCGACGCGGCTAAGCCAGCCAGGGCATCCGCTTGTCCGTTCTGCGATCGTGGGACATGGGTAACCTCTGGCCGAGGAGAGAACTGGGCCATTAGGAGGAGGGTGTACTCCAGTAACGGTTCAAGCTCTGGCTTCCTGACGACGTAGTCGCCATTAACCTGTCTGATTACCAGCTCGGAATCTCCCTTCACACGCAGATGGGGAACATGGATCTCAAGGGCCAACTCGAGGTCGGTGATGAGAGCCTGGTACTCTGCCTCGTTGTTTGTACAACCTTCTGACAACAGGAACGAGTACGGCAGGACGGCTTGTGCCGGGGTAATAAAAACAATACCCAGACCCACTCTGTTGAGCTAGGGGTCATTGAGCCTTCTACCAGTGGGGCTCCGGGAGGCGCCGTCGAAATTCATTTGCCAACATGGGGCAGCATGATCGACTGAGAGGATCGTCTCATCAGGAAAATCCAGGTCCAGGGATTGATCCGCGGAGGTTGGATGAGCAGCTAAAAAGTCTTCCAATGCCTGTCCCTTAATGGCCTTCTGAGGTATAAATCTGATATCAAACTGCTGGAGAATCACCACCCACCGTGCTAGTCGGCCAGTCAGCATGGGGCGGTTCAGGATGTACTTCAGCGGATCTACCCGAGAGATCAATTGTACCTCATGGTGTTGCAGGTAGTGCCGCAACTTCTGCACAGAGAAGACGAGCGCAAGGCAGCTCTTTTCGATAGGGGAGTATCTGACCTCCGTATTGAGAAGCATGCGGCTGAGATAGTAGAGACTGTTCTCAGTGCCCTCGTTATTCTTCTGGGCGAGCAGCGCACCGAGGGATCTCTCCAGGGTGGTCACGTAAAGGACCAGCGGCTTTCCGGAGACGGGTGGCATCAAGACCGGAGGTTGGAGCAGATACTGCTTGATTTCCTCGAAGGCGGCCCGACACTCCTCATCCCACTCGTAGGCAGCGTCTTTCTTCATGAGCCGGGAAAAGGTCTTACACTTGCCGGCCAAATTCGCAATGAATCGGCGTATATAGGCTAAGTGGCCTTGCAGGCCTCGAAGCTCCCGAATGTTGCTCGGGGGAGGCATTTGGATGATGGCCTTGATCTTCTCCAGGTCGATCTCGATACCTCGGTATCTGACAACGAAGCCCAGAAACTTCCCGGAGGTGACTCCGAAGGCACACTTCAGCGGGTTCATCTTCAGGTGACGGGAACGGAGGAAACCGAACACTTTCTCAAGATCTTTGAGATGGTCCTGGCGCTGGCGCGATTTGACTACAAGGTCATCCACGTAGCATTCCACCAATGTCCCGAGGATCGGTTTGAATATGCGATGTATGGCCCTCTAATTAGTGGAACCTGCATTTTTCAAACCGAATGGCATTACCCGGTAGCAAAAGGTACCCTGGGGAGCCCTGAAGGCAGTGGACTCCTCATCTTCGGGGGCCATCCGGATCTTGTTATTCCCGGAATACCCATCCATGAAAGACAGGGCTTGGAACCCGGCCGTGGCGTCAATCAACAGCTCCGTCAACGGGAGTGGGAAGTCATCCTTTGGGCAGTGGCGATTGAGATCGCGGAAGTCGATGCAGACTCTGATCTGCCCATTCTTCTTCCTGACCGACACAATGTTGGAGAGCCATTTGGGGTACTGGACCTCCTTAATGAAGTTGGCTTTGATAAGCTTGTCAACTTCGGCCTCCACCATAGCACCATGAGAATGGTGCATTTTCCTGGGAGGCTGCTTGAACCCACGGTGTTTTGCCGGGAGACCCAGACAGTGGACGGCCACTTGGGGATCCAGCCCTGGCATCTCATCGTAACTCCAGGCAAACACATCGCGGTGCTGTTTGAGGAAGTCTACATACTGCTGCCGCTCCTCGAGGGACATGGCCGCACTGATCAATGTGGGTCTTGGATCTGCCTCGCTACCAAGGTTCACCTGTACCAGTTCATCAACCGTGGTAGAGACGCCTTCTTCAAAGGCTGGGGGAGCATCCTCCAAGTCTTCCTCCCCAGCCATGGGGGAACTTCCCGCGACGGAAGATACTTCTGGGCTCTCAAAACCTGAGGGGCAGCTGGTGCCGGCTTGGGCAGCAGCGGTCATCACATCATGAGACTCACCTGTCGTTGAGACCATAGCAATGAATGCATTTGATCCGATCCCATCTGGCCTTCGACCTAAGGGGCCACGCTTGATGATATCAAAGCAGTGGTGACGCGTTGGCCTGAGTCGGTTAATTCCAACCCGGTGAAAGAGACATGTATGGCGCACCGCCGTTGTTATCAGCTTGACGTCCCGGTACCGTACAGGGGTAGGAGGTTCCGGGATGACCCGAGCCTGGTTGATGTAGGAGTACGAGGTGATTTTCCGCCGTCGCTTGGACACGGGAACATGACTTCCTTGCGTACCCGAAACAACAAAACATTGTCCCATGTCGGGGGTCGTGGCCTCCAACCGGTGGATCGGGAGGATGTAGGCGTTGTCCATGCTTGCCCAGGGATCACTTGTGATCAGGGCAGGCTCATCCTCTCTTACCAGGATTTGCTTGTCCTTGCTTTTGTAATAACCCGCATCCAGATAGCGGGCCTCACAAGAAGCGAAAGGGGACGTGTCTCCTTGGAGCACGCCTACTCGACCGTTGAGCGAGTACTTAAGGCACTGGTGATACGACGAGGGGACCGCTGCATGCAGATGGAGCCATGGCCTACCCATCAATGCGTTGTAGGCGGTGTCCTGAGAAACAACCATGAACTCGGTGCTGGCAATTAAGCCGCCGAACTGGGTCTTCAGGCGGATCTTGCCGACTGGGGTTTGCTCTGTCCTGTCGTACCCCTGGATCCTGAGGTCAGAGGGAGTCAAATCACCTTCGGACAGACCCAGCTTTCGCAGCGTCCGGGTCGGAATTAGGTTGATTCCAAAACCCGTATCAACAAGGCATCGGCGGACTTCCACACCGTTGAAGTGGCCGGTGATATACAGTGGGAGAATGTGCCCCTGTATAGGGGGGTCCTCATCTTCGCCGGAGAACGAGATAACCGCCTGACATTCGGCGTTTTCAATCGTCTCGGTATGGAGGCTTCCGCAGATGCCACTTCCGTCTCGAACTGGAGGGGGCTCCTTAGGGCCTCGGCAAGTGCCTCGCGCATTTCAGATGACAGGCGAAGGGACTCAAGGATGGAAAGCCTCGCCGGGATGCCGGCCAGATGCTTCAGAACATCGTACTTTCGTGCCAAACGCGAACCTCTGCTTATAGGAGGTCGTTCGGCATTTGGATGCACAGCGGGTCCGGCTGGCTGAACCAGCGAGTAACTAGTACTGGGTACATCTTGCTGCCTACCAGTAGAAGCCTGAAGAGTAGTCGCCGGACTAAGATCGGACAGTGGAGGCTGGCCTGTCGCCGGGCAAGACTGGCTGTGATACGAACGAGGCGGCTCCCCCCGATCCAGCAACACGAACGATGGTGGAGGTAGAGCCGAGGGTGCTGGATGGGTCTGCGCGTGCTGAGATCTGTGCTGAGCCCGCTGCCTGGTCTCGGTAGTGTGCACAGCTTGGTCACAAGTGCCCGCTGACGTACCTCGATGACCGGCGCGATTGCGATTCCGCCGACGTTGACGTCGGCTGGAAACATTGGGGAGGTCTGCCTGGGGTTCCCCCTCGTCGGGGGTCATATAAGGCTTTACCAGCTCCACGGTGTTAACCGAAGCGTACCCTTGACTGTCGCTCGAAGATTCATCCACCGCTGGGAGGATTCTGGGAGGAATGCCCATTTCGGGAGGCATAAAGTCGCCAAGAGTGCGGGATGACGATGGCACTGGCGGTGCACGTTGCTTCTTCTTGCATCGCCGCTGCTTGCCCTTTTGGGCAGAGGCCGACTGTGAAGACGATGCTGAGGCACCGGCTACTTCTTCTGAAGGTTCTGACTGCTTCAGGCGTGCCCGGATGATACCCTGGGCACGGAAGATGGTTTTTCGATCCATCCAGTTGTCGTATTTCTGGGACCCGCGGCTAGGGACCTACTGCCACTCACCTTCGCTGTCGCTGCTGATTTCTGATCCCGCAAAGACGCCTGCCACTTGCGCTGGCGCTGGGCCCAACTTGACTATGTTGTTGTTGACCTGGTCCTGAAGCTAGTCTTTAAACACATAGCATCGCTTGAGGGTGTGCCCCAAGATCCGATGATAAGGGCAGTAGTTGGGGTGATCGGTGAGATGTGCCTCTGCCGGCCTCCTGCACTCAGGCAGACGCACGATCCCTTGCTCTAGAGCACTTCAGAAGTAGTCAGGGACCTGATTTTCGTTGAACGAATAGGTATGATACTTTCTTTCCGGGTAAGGAGCCCTGGGGGCCTGGTCCTGTCGAGGGACCGGAGGGGCCTGCTGAGGAGGCGGCGCCTGGTTGTCTTGCCTCGGTGGCGGCGGCGCATTGCTCGGGGGAACCTGTCGGTTCTGAGGCGGTCGCTTCTGGGCAGGAGCCTGTGCTTAAGGTGGAGGACCTCTGCGAGGTTGTGGGGGTGGTGCCGCCGGTAGCAATTCCAGCTGCCTCGGGGCTTCTATTTGAGCCACCGCGGCGGGTTCAGCCCTGGCGGCCCTCCTGGCTGGGATCATAGGGGGCAGCAAATGTGCCTGACTAACCTGTTGCGGGGCCTCCTCGAGGCGCTGGGCCTTATCCGAGAAATCTCTGAACCCTCCAGGGTAGTTATGGGTAATCAAGGAGGGTACCAGCTCTGTCTTGATGTTCCCCACACACATCGTCAGTAATTTCTCCTGAGTCAGTGGAATATCGAGGGAATACGTAAGTCCTTTCCACCGGGCGATAAAGTCCGCAACCCACTCATCAGGCCTCTGTTTGCACTTGAAGAGGTCCGAAATGCTGGTCTTTCGCGTGGTGGAGCTGAACTGGTATAAGAACTGCCGGCGAAGATCCTCCCAACCGGTCACTGATCCGATAGGGAGCTGGCTGTACCAGACGAATGTCGGACCTTCCAATGTCTGTACAAAACATCGGAGCTTAGCGGCTTCTTGCTGAGCCGGGGTCCCCAGCATGGGGCCACACCTGGAAGAGAAATGAGCCAAGTGCTGGGTTGGGTCCCCTGTCCCGTTAAAAGGCGAGAAAGTGGGGTTCCCAAAACCCGGAGGCGCGGGCATATCATCCACCCACGCGGGATAAGGCTTGCCATCCAGTGGGACCGCCACCTGCCGTGTTTCCAACGCCTCGAGGCGGGCTGTGAGTGCCGCAATAAGGTCCTCCGGGTGGGGGTCCCTGTCTTGAAGGGGATCCCTAACCACAAGCGCATTTCCAGGTTCTTCAACACGGTAGACGGCTTCGGCCGCTCGCGGGTCAACTGGCTGGACGACCTGCTGGGCGACTGGGGGAACCCGGGTTGGATTCTTCAGATTGCCCCGTCGCTCAGGGGGGTTGGCGAGACGTATCGCGCCCTCTTACCGTATGTTCTGGCTTCCGCCCTGTCCGCGGCAGTAGCATGATCAGGGTTGCCCGGAGGCATATCACCGGGGGGAAATTTTTCCTGCCCCTACTGCCCCGGCCTGGGATTACCATAATCGGGTCGCCGCTCTGCGGCACGTTCAGCCAATAGTTCTTCAACCAGCCTCTTCTGCTCAGCAAGCTGCTGGCGCAACATGGCCTTCTCAGGATCCTCGTCTGTTTTCTGCACAGAGGCGGATGGGTCGGAGTGCTTGACGGTTCCGACATTCCCTTTACCTTTGCAGGTGTTTCGACCGAGTACCAGCGACTCGGTGGGTACGGGCAGGCCTAACAGGTTCCTCTGCTGATGGGTGACTCTCCCTGATGGGTCGAGTAGTGGCGGTGCACCCTCTGGGGGGAAGTCTCCATCAAGGAGTTCCATTTCGTCTTCCCTGTCCACAATGTCAGCCATGTGGACCGCGATTCCTCTCGAGGGCATGTCCTCGATGTCGCATAGTGAATCGGGTTGTCGTCGAATAGGATCGAACAGAAGGGAAGCATAGTGTCCCCAGCCACAGACTTGCACATGGGGGGTGGCTTCCTTGACGATCTTGCGGAGTGCCTTGAAACTCTGAACGCATTTTCGTTGGAGGGCACTCTGGTGACCGGGCGACTCGGGGTGCTGGGCCACAAGGAGCGCCGCTGCATCAATCAGGCGGCACTGTTTGCCAATCTCCTCGAAGTGCTCTCGACTCCTGGGGTATACTACTCGTTCACAGCGGAGGCGGAAGTGCGTCGCCCACAGGGTTCGACAAAAGCATCCCACTTCTTCAGGGGTAAGCGACTCGGGTACGCGGAAATTCAGCACCGCCGTGGGCCAGAACTTCTCTGGGAAGTTGTCCGCTGCAAGAATACTCCAGAAGCTCCCGGGTTCGTCCTCGGGGTTCGGCCCTACATTACCCCACTCATCAACTGGGGGCAGCTGAGGAACCGGAAGTGGTACCGAGGCGGACCTTTGGGATAGCAAACTCGGCGGTGGAGAATACGGCGAGCGAGCAGACTGGCCACCGAATTCTGGGCCTTCCTCTGAAGAGCGAGGTGACCTGACCACAATGTCACGATAGGACGGGCTAACAGCCACTGCTTCGGGTACGGGAATCACCGTTACCGATGTCCGGTCATGTCGTGGCTCTACCACCGTTGACCCCCAAAACAGCTCCTCGTGATCCCGAGTAGAGGTAGAGGGCGCTTCGGGTGACGATGGCGGTGACTGCGCGGTCGAAACCTGCAGAATTCCCAGGATTTCTTCCTCCTGGATGTACCTGCGGAGAGAGACGGGAATCCGGTGGAACTCAAATTCTGGGAGAACGAGGCTGACGCGTCTGGTTCCTGCCCCAGTCCTTGATACGGAGGAGCTGGGAGAAGGTTCCATCGCTGAATCGCATTCCGCTTCTGAATCGGAGAAGCGGGCAGGTTTGATCTCCCCCGGGGCCTTCCCAGGATTCTTCTGGTGGCGGCGACGACCCGCTCTTCTGCCCCTGGGTGGCTCTTCGGGACAGGGTTGACCCCTATCAGGCAGCCTTGGGGCGGCGCTGGCGCCGTGGCGGAGAGGGCCCCCACTCGAGACAGCCAGGGTGCGAAGGGCACCACGGAAAATGTCAAAGGGTACATGGGGAGGGCCTCCATGAACAGTACCCATGTGGGCGGGGCCTCTGTTGGAACTGGCAGGAGCATGGGGAAGGCCTCCATGGTCGATGCGAGCGGAGCGAGGCTGACCTTCACTCCTTGAGTTGCTGGGGCGAGGAGGACCTTCGCCAGTCGTAGAGAGGACGTAGGGGGGACCCCCACGTTGAAGAAGGACCGGATGGACGGTGCCTTCAGAAGGATGGACTCCATACCCTGTACAGCGGGCGCGGGAAATGTTTCCGCGCTGAGCATCACTGCCACGTGGCAGGTCTTCCTGTAGGATGGGGGCAGCACGAGGCATGCCTCCATGACGAACCTCGGAGTGGGGAAGGCCCACGCTCTGTGGAGTAGTTGTACGGGGAGGACCTCCGTACGGGGTGGCATCACCGCGGGTTAGCTCACGGCGATCACTACTTGGGCCTACAACCCAGAGAGTCAACCCAGCCTGCCCGTGGGGCGGTTGGGGTCTCGATCCTGGTTGGGCGAAGGGGTTCCCCTGCTCAATGTACGCGGGGGCTTCATAATGTATGTCGGCGGTGGCTCGGGCCACTGTAGCTGTCGACGTGGACGCGCCTAGGCGAGCGTCCTCAGCCCGGGCCCGGCGCTGACGTCGGTTCAGGCGGGCCGGTGCAGGTGGTGCAGGGACGTAGTCTGCCTGCTCTTCCTGCGGGGCCGGACGGCGGCGCTGACGTGGCCGGACGGGAGCTCTCGCCTGGGGGCCCTGGGTCGGGACCCTGAGCGGACTGAGTCGGACAGCTCCTGCCTCTTCAGCGTAAGGCGAAGAGTCGTCAAGGCGTTCCGAAGATAGGCTCCTGAAACGGTTGAACGTCTGGGTGGGGAGCAGGGGCTCCCTGCGCGGCCGGTTAGGGCGGCGTTGATGGCGGGGCCTGGAGGCCTCTAGGTCCAAGCGGGCCATATCCCTAGTCGGGATGACCCCTTCCTCCTCGTACTTGCGCACGAGGCTGTTGATCACCCTTCTTTGGATGACCTCTGATGGGGAAAGGGGACGTGGACGTACCGTATTCCGTGATGTGGCAGCCGTCGTGGCGGTAGTGGCGCCATGTGGAGTGGTCGTCGTGGTGTTGCCCCTGCCCCTGCGCGGGCGAGGAGCGGATGGTGACCGTATCTCTGAAATGGAAACCTGGTTCCTGGCAAACGAAGGGATCAACTCATCAGTGCTGAGGGGAAAAATATTGACAGCCAGTGCCCCAGTGTTCTTCCATCCTCCATGTCTGTGAGAAGGATCCACGCCAACACGCTACAGAGCGGAGTGCCCCACACTCTACTACCCCGACTTCCGGTGAGTTCCACGACAGGCCCGCTACTTGCTTGGCGGGACCAAGCACCGGATATCTGGATCCGGCAACACGTCAATCTACTGGTGTCTCGAACGCTACTAATCTCCATGCTGAGGAGAAGACTTTCACGTCTGGTTCACCATTTCTGTTTTTGACGCTTTCGCCGGGGCGCGCGCGCATCCGTCCGTGAGGGGGGACACGTGGCTTTGTTGCCCCGCATTCCCGCTTTCCAAAGGCGAGCGGCATTCATTCCTTGTTCAGGTACGTCTGCTCCTTGATCGAAACGGGATGATGGGATGTCGGTTCTTCCTTCCGTGGATTCCTCCTCAGAACTCGTCACCTAGTCCGGGTCTCCCTTATAGATTTAATACGTAGTTCGTGAAACTCTTCTCAGTGCCATGTTTCCATGGACGCCGGTTAATTACACTGCTTCTGTCGGGACATTCCAAAGGGTCCAATCAGGGCAGCAACCTTCGGTCAGGGGAGTAGTCACGTTGAGGCATCAGTAGCGTGTCTGGATGCTGGGGTACCTGGCATGTCTGTCTGTTATCCTTGACCACAAGGCTTCTCGAGGGCGTGGAAGCCCGAGGCATCCCACATCGATCGCGGGGAATTACATGTCATAGACACGTATCTGAGGTTTTCCTCAGCTTCCCGTGTTCAACACAGGGTATGCCGCGAGTTTAACGTCCAGCGGAGACGGATGAGAGTGAAATTGGACCATCGCAGGGGGGCGACAGTGGAGTTGGGCTTGAGCCTTGAAGAGGCTTCCTACATATCCCTGTGGCAGGGAATCAAAGTCCGTGTAGTTCGGGATGGTGCCGGTAAACCGACGTGAAGCTGGACCTTGGCCCGATGAATGTCGTCAGCGTACCGACGTGAAGGTGGACCTTGGTCCGATGGGAGTTGGGCTTGAACCTCTGGGAGGATTCCTACGTACCATGCCTTGACATGGATCAAAGACCTCATAGTTCAAATGGGGCTTTGTCGGTGAACCGACGTGAAAGTAGACCTTGGTCCACTATTGGTGGGCTTGAACCTCATGAAGGCTTCCTACGTACCATGCCTTGACATGGATCAAAGACCTCATAGTTCAAATGGTGGGTCGCAATGGCTTACCACTGGACCAGAATGGGACCCGCCGTGAAGGAGCGACGGGTGGGATTGAACCTCGTGGAGGCTTCCTACGTACCATGCCTTGACATGGATCAAAGACCACGTAGTTTAGATGGGAATAGGTGGGCAGTTTAATGTCATGCAGGACAAAGGGGGCATACAGTTTAACGTCATGCTGGACGAGGGCGAAACTCGACGTGAATGAACGACCGAGCAATGTGGCTTGAACCTCGTGGAGGCTTCCTACATACCATGCCTTGACATGGATCAAAGACCTCGTAGTTCAGATGAAAGTAGACCTTGGTCCACTATTTGTGGGCTTGAACCTCGTGGAGGCTTCCAACGTACCATGCCTTGACATGGATCAAAGACCTCATAGTTCAGATGGAAGTAGACCTTGGTCCACTATTGGTGGGCTTGAACCTCGTGGAGGATTCCTACGTACCATGCCTTGACATGGATCAAAGACCTCGTAGTTCAGATGGAAGTAGACCTTGGTCCACTATTGGTGGGCTTGAACCTCGTGGAGGCTTCCTACGTACCATGCCTTGACATGGATCAAAGACCTCGTAGTTCAGATAGAAGTAGACCTTGGTCCACTATTGGTGGGTTTGAACCTCGTGGAGGCTTCCTATGTACCATGCCTTGACATGGATCAAAGACCTCGTAGTTCATATGGAAGTAGACCTTGGTCCACTATTGGTGGGCTTGAACCTCGTGGAGGCTTCCTACGTACCATGCCTTGACATGGATCAAAGACCTCGTAGTTCAGATGGAAGTAACCCTTGGTCCACTATTGGTGGGCTTGAACCTCGTGGAGGCTTCCTACGTACCATGCCTTGACATGGATCAAAGACCTCGTAGTTCAGATGGAAGTAGACCTTGGTCCACTATTAGTGGGCTTGAACCTCGTGGAGGCTTCCTACATACCATGCCTTGACATGGATCAAAGACCTCGTAGTTCAGATGAAAGTAGACCTTGGTCCACTATTGGTGGGCTTGAACCTCGTGGAGGCTTCCTACGTACCATGCCTTGACATGGATCAAAGACCTCGTAGTTCAGATGGAAGTAGACCTTGGTCCACTATTGGTGGGCTTGAACCTCGTGGAGGCTTCCTACGTACCATGCCTTGACATGGATCAAAGACCTCGTAGTTCAGATGGTTTTGTCAGGGTCGGTGCTCACTCTAAGCCCACGTGAGTCATGCTCGGTGTGAGAAACAAGAGGTTGCAAGGACCTGACGATCACGTCGCGAAGGGTGAGTCCGTGAGAAGCGAAGAGGGGCTTACGCGTTGGGCGGCCCATGGTGTTGGGACTTACTCTAGGATGGAGGCCCATGGCGCGACAAAGCACGGGAAAGATGGACCTTGGTCCGACGATGGGAGGTGCCTCGTTCCCTATCACGTCCTCCACTGACCTTGGTATTGGGGAAGTACCGAGATGCACGGGTGCAATCATCCGTACCAAAGGTTAGGTGCTTACGCTCTGAGGCAGCCCTTCCCCTGTGAACATACACCACTCCGACAAGGAGGATCTCATTCCATGTGCGGAAGAGTTCCATTCCCGTGGAGACGAGTGGTGTAAAAAATGTTCGAGTTGGGGGGACCCTTCGTGAGGGAGACGAGGTTGGGTCATAGTTTAACGTCATGTGTTGAGGACGTGGTACTTGGCAGTTTAACGTCCTGCAGCTCGGACGAGGTGGGTTCACTCCACACCCCTAGGGCTTACATAACCGGTACCCTCTGGTCCTTGGGGAAGGGAAGGTGCCGGTAAGGCCATGGTAAAGGGGGGTCGTGGGACGAACCATCGAGGGGTCCACGTTAGCGTGGCTATGCGAAGAAGCAATAGCCGTTAGCGTGCCTATGCGAAGAAGAATTAGGCGAAGCAACGCTACGGGAGGTGTTGTCCATGGGACCTTGAAATCACATCGTGCAAACCTGGAGGGTCGCACGGAAAGAGGAATTGCTAATCAGAGGAGTGTGCTTTGCGAAGTGGGGTGCCTTGGCCTTAGAATGGGGCATAGGTGGGAGTGGGAGGTGCTTCGCGAAGTGGAACAGTGTTCGTGGAGCACTGCCTCGCGAAGAAGGAGTGGTTCGCGAAGCAGGCTCCTGCCAAGCAATGTGCTTTGCGAAGTGGAGCGATCCTGCCTTAGCATAGGGATTACTCGTATGGGTTGGGTGTTTCGCGAAGCACAAGTGCTCCGCGGCTGCCCGCGTCCCCTTGGGAATCCCCTTCCTTTGCGAATGCCCTTGAGCTTCGCGAAGGGCATCCCTCTCGGAAGAGGGGCTCAAAACGAAACAAATCAGAGTCATCTCGCGAAGTAGAAATATCTCGCGGAGCTCATGATTCCCGGGGCAAAGCGTGCTTCGCGATTCAGGAGAGGAGAAGCCGAAAGGTCGGTTTTTCCATCCTCGGGACTCAGGGGGAGTCGAGTATTTATAGGGAAGGGGCGCCGCGAAGCAGGGCTCGCGCGCCGCTTCCGGTGCTTCACGGCGGCTCGCGAACGTCAAACGAGTTCGCGGAGGATGACCGCCTCTGGTGCTTCGCGGCGGCTCGCGAACGTCAAATGGGTTCGCGGAGGATTACCGCCTTCAGAGCTTCGCGGTACCGCCATGGTAGGGGCGGTTCGCGGCTACGCTTCGCGGCGGTGCTTCGCGGCTGAGCTTCGCGAGGCAGCGCGCCGGCTATCTTTTTCGTTCCTTCCTTTTGGGCCATATTTTTCGCACCAACAGTAACCAAGAGTGCAGCAAGGCCCGTTGTCGTGCACTAGTTCCCGTTTGAGTCTAGCTCAAAGCGGTGTTTTCGGTTTTTACCCCTAGGTACATTTGTGCTAGATTCGCCTCTACCTGTTCGTATCTAGAAAGGGATGTATTGCTCAGAAAACTCACAAAATCTCTATAATACAAAAATTCTAGGAAGTTCTTCTATACTAATCCTCAAAGTCTATCTTAGTGTTATGTTCTCTAATCAGAGTTTATCTAAATCTAGCTTCCAAGGTTAGTACTAAACTGCATCTGATACCAACTGTAACACATTGACCCCAGTTACCCAGAGTCGGTGCATTATTGTGTAACATTGGCATGATCACAAAAGATCAAGTCTCAAAAGACCGCATATTTTAGAAGCCTTGGAAACACTAGATACATTCATAAATGTTACATTGCATCATAAAGTGAAAAACTGAAATAACATAGTCTCCATAGTCCACACCCATATCCCCTTCAGACTATCCCTGCAGGCCAGTCATAAAATATTTCTTCACATCCTGAGAAAAATAAAACATTGAAAGGGGTGAGCTCAGATGCTCAGTAAGGATAAAAATTTAGCGGACGCTTTCATAAATAAACATAAACATTTAAGGCAATGTATAACTAAAACAAAAGCCTTTTAAACTTGAACTTCAACATAATATGGAAAAATTAAAATGAGATAATGCCATTTACTTCTTCACATGGGTATTCTACTGGTCGAATAATCACATGCAATATCAATAACCACTTTCATAATGATGGAATTCATAATGCCAGACTATCATAACCACGTAGCCAAGGCCTCGTGCCAAGACTACAAATAAGATTTTGTCAAGGCCTCATGCCAATACACTACTTTGTCTCATGAGACCTGCCGATGCATCGAGGAGCTATATCAGGCTCCACCCATCACTTTTTAAGTCCAACACATTCCTCATATGATCAGGTTTAAACATATCATAAACCATAACACAATCATATCACATAAAACATGCATAAAGGAAACATAAAATTTCCACATTTCAATCACAAGATATCAATACAACGAATTGATATAATGAAAACATTATCAAAACCATTTTAAATAGAAAAATAAAAGAAAATTAAAACATTGTATTTATTTTTCATTTAAAAAAATAGTTATGGCTTGTAGAGGAAGCCGAAACACAAATAATGGTCACGACGGTGGAGAAGTCGTTGTGGCCACATACATACGACAAGAAAACATTCCTTTTTTTCTTTTAATAAAACTCTTTGTATAAAAATATTCCTTTTTAATAAACGTAAAAATCAAATGGGTTTATACACTGTATAAAAGAAAGTTGTGTATAAAACAAAATATGCCTCAATGAAATGAGATTGAGACGAAGTCCCTTACAAAGATCATTTTTTTAAATAAAATAGATCTATTATATGTATTCACTATAAGTACACATAATGAAATTACAATTACAAGATAGGACATAATAATATTATGACATAATTTCAAAGTAGGAGATTAACCCAAAGAACGGAAATTGGGTTAAGAAGTTCCCTTACCTCGTGTCCGACTTGACTCGATCATTCTTTAATCTCATGAATAATAAACTAGAGGTAATTTATAATTTCTTAAGAACATTTTTCAATTTAATTCTTCCTTTTATATCACTTATTACAATGTTATGAATATTATGTAATTATTTAAGTTAATAACGGTCGTTTTGTCGATCTTAGGTACTTGAGTCAAAAATAAACTTCTTATAATTACACGTTGTTCATGGGGTAAAATATCCATTATATCCAAAACTATATTCATGATTTATATATCATATATATCATATATATCAAGTATATACATTCATTTATAATATTATATAACATTTAGAGGTAAGAAATGAAATACACCGTTCATGGAGACGGTAAGTCGTACCTACGCATGAACGTTGCTTTCATTTCTATTTCGTATTTAATGGAATGAAATTATAATTATATAAAGGTATAATATAATTCAGGTATAATATAATTCAGGTATAATATCATGTATAGTATAATTTACTCTATCCTTTATACATCCCATATATGGCATTAACGATTCGAATCACTTTGAGGGGGTGGTAGTCCGCACTTCCTAAAATGAAATTATCGCGCTTACCCATAATGGAAATCATAAAGGTATGCCATAAATGAAAAATACAGAATCATAAGGGAAAAACATAATATATATCATATATAAATATAGGTTCATCATAATGGCCACCATGAGAGGTGTTAAAACAAGATTGAACAATCATCGTTTCGTGAGGCAGTATTTCACCACTCATAGGAACAGTATGTTCTTTAACCATTAGACGAAGGTGTGTGTAAGTGTAAATAAAATCCTTCTCATAAAAACAACCAAGTATATTGAGGATCTTGGTTTTGTTACAAAATAAAGTAATAAAAAGATTTTAGGTGGTTGGATAAGTAAAATAAAACAAAAGAACATAAGAGAAGACATTACCTTAAAATTGGGTAACTAGTTTTGATTTGACCCAAAGGCTTCCCTGGGAAGACGTCTGCCCAAAGTGATGCTTCTAGGAGTAATATAGAGAAGTTGAGAGAGTTTTTGGGCAGATGTTGGCCGAGTAAAATGGCTTTGAAGGTTTAAATATGGTGGTAGTGGTGGGGGCCTTTTATAAGAGGAGAGGAGAGGTACTCTTGGAAAGATTCAAATGTTACATTATTATGAAATTTTATTAGGATTATAAAGGTCCCAAAATGATATATTTCGAGGATAAGGTGATAATGATTCTAAATATTCTCATACAATAGGTTTTTTACAATTTTAAGCCTTAGATTTTACATTATCTTTTCATTTTATTTAAATCATTAATTAATGAGGTAATCTCTGCATCATCATTGTGTCATAAAAAATTTAATTTATTTAATGTCTAAAAATTACAAAAAAAATTACCATGATGTAGTAAATCTTTTTATATTTCCAATGAATATTTATAGTAAAAACTTTAACTTATATAACCCCATGTAATAATTGTTTTATTAAAACAACACATGTTTGTGACAATTTTATTTTTACTTTAAATAAAAAGTTATTAATGCATTTTCTTACCCAAGTGGCTCCATGGGGTCCCCAAGATTACCAATGTATTTTCTTGGTTGGCCATGACTCATCCAATAAAGGTAGGACAAGTGTAAGGGTATTCTCATATTTTTATAATATCATTTTTACCTTAAATTTCACTAATTACCTTTAATCGCGATTAATTAAACTTAAAAGTTACTATTCACCAGAAAATAATTCTAATCCCCTTGAACCACATTTTACTTCCTAATGAAAACCATGTATGTCAGATTTTTGAAAATAAAATCACAGAAGTGGTAATGTTTCATTTAAACGAAAAATCAATTTTTTGACTACCACTTAGTGGTTTCACTATTCATCAAAAATTGATGTTTTTCAGAACAATGCCAAAATTTCACCCTAAGATATAATTGATATTCTGAATTAAAAAATGATGTCTATTTGAAAAAATTCCAAACATATAAGTTTCATTAATTAATTTTACAATTAATTCCCGCTGTCACAACAAATAGCGTGTTTTTAAGAAACAATATATATCAAAAGATTGACAATTGTTTATGTGCAATTTCAAAGTGAAATTAATTATAATGAACACCATTGGATAAATGGAAAAAATATATTCTAATTATTCTTTAAAACCACTCTATAGTATAATTTATCACTAAAATTTATTTTTATTAAAAAAGTTGTTTTTAAGTATTTTTCACTATTCATAAAAAAATGGAAGTTCTTAGAAAAATACCAAAAATTCAACATAGGATAATTTCGATATTCCGAATAAACAGATGAAGTCCATTTTAAAATATAAAATATATATAATTTCAAAAATTGGGTATTACTATTCATAATGGCTATTTTGATTGGTCGTGGTGCGTTAGAATCTCAAACTTGCGTACAATGAAATCTATTGCATTATTGAAAAAGAAGCGTATCGTGGAAGCTTGGGGTGTTACAATCTCCCCTATATGGGACACACCACCTCTAATCCATCTCTATGGGACGTTCTGATCACCCTCATTCTGTCTGCGGAAGATGTTAAAATCATGGCCTACCTCGTGATAAACATGATATGCCTGAGGAAAACCTCGGATGACACTCCTTTGGCTTAACCGTCTCCGCTAGATGTTAAACATATGGCATACCCTGTGTTAAACATGGGAAGATGAGGAAAACCAAATATGCATGCCTATGGAATATGATTCCCCGCATTAGACATGGGATGCCTCGGGTTCTGCACCCTTGAGATGCCCTCCTATGAGGAAGAATACAGGTTCCCCAATGTCCACGCACCTAGAGATGCCTCGACATGCCTGATGTTGTCATTTACTCTGACCGAAGGTCTCTACCATGTCAAGACCCCATGGAATGTCCTGGAAGAATTATTGTAATTAACCAACATCCATGAATATATGGCACCAAGAATGAGATTCATGAACAACGTATTAAATCTATGAGGGAGACACCGAATAGGTGATGAGTTATGAGGAGGAATCCACAGATGGAAGAACCGACATCCCATCATCCTGTTTCGATCAAAGAGAAAACGTCCCTCAATAAGGAGAGAATGTCGTCTTCCTTTGGTAAGTGGGAATACAGGTTAACAGCTATGCGTCCTCCACAAATGGATGCGCCCGCCCCGGTGAAAGCATCGAAAACAATTATATAACTATATTCTTCATGAGATGGGGTGGATATATAGATCATACCCTATATGTGGTTGGGATTCTCTAGTTAGATTCTCCAAATGATATGAAACTTAGTTGGTAGGCATAGTAGACATAGATAGGTATGTACCCCTTCTCACAATTTTCTACTCCTTTTGAATGGAATGTTTATCCAGAGGGAATAGAGGATTGGTCAGGTTCCATATTACCTGGATTCTTCCCTCAATGGATAGTCATAATTTCCCATTTTGGAGTGACATTGGATGAACTCTTGAGGGTAACTCCCTCATCACACTAAGGGTTTGTTGATTCATGACATTAGGGGTTAATGATTCTAGATTGATCCCCTCAGTGGGACACATTTTTTTGGATAAAATCATTGGTGACATCATTCCCATCCACTATAGGATAATGAAGGAACTTGTTGCTACATTCTGGTGATAGGCATCCAAAATGGTTTGAAATGAAAACTAGTGTCATCAACTTCCCGGAGAATAGAAATCTTTAATTGGATGGTTTTTGGGAATACATTTGATATATGGATTTTTGTGGAGCCTCTAGATTTGGGATTGTACCATTGTAGAATTATTCCAAAATCAGTTCATTTGACACCCATTATTGAAGGAAATAGGTTGGAAATAATGTCCTTTAACTGGATAAGGATCCCGCATATGGAATTCTTAAATTATATGTCTACAATAAATGTTAATATACCATTTTGATATAAGGGATTTCTGGTTGAATGTTCCAAAAATATGAAAAAAATAAGAAAACACCATAAATAAATCATCTAAATAAATGAAACAAATCTATAAATGATTTTTTAATCAATGTTTGGAATATATTTTTTTGTTTAGTGTGAAAGTGTCCTGATATGTGGGTGATAAAATCATTTTTTGTATGAATTCACATTGGGCTCACCATTTTTCATTTTTCCCTAAAAAAAATTGATGGTGTGAATGGAATTTTGTGGTGGTGGTAGCACAAATGTTATAGTAGACACATATTTCCATGTCCATTCCAAGAGTTTTCCAATAGATTTTCTTTTTCATGGGACTATAAAAAACCATGATTCCCTTATTCAATATGTTTCACAAACCTAATATCTAGTGGAAGGTGTTCATTCAAAGATTTATCCAATAATTATTAGGGACTCGCATTGGTTGAGAGGATGGGAGGTCAGGCTCATCACACAATTTTGGGGTTAATTATTACCTACTCTTGGAAACTTTTTAGATTTAAGATATATTAACCTATCCTATATTAAATCAAAAATGAATCACCCATAAATTAACTATCAATAATGCTAATTATTAGATTTATAATCGCCTGTATTTATTGGAGGTTTTTCATCGAAATAGAATTTTATATGTGTTAGAGGTTCTCCATCGATGGTACCCTTTTGAATACAGATTAGAGATTCTTATGTATTTTATTATAATGGTGATGGTTTTATCCATTTTGTGGGAATAATGGAGTTTATCATCAGCCAAGAATATGGGATTTGTTTTGATATTAGGATTGGGCCCATGTGATAGGCTTCATATATTTCATTGTGAAAGGAATCATATCCCACATAGTTTGGCGACACTTTACCAGAAACATCATAACTATTAAGTTCATGTGATAAGGACCAAACTATGGAGTTTAACACTATGAAGCAAGGACGTATAAGAAAAATGTTCCTTGTCAAGGCATGGTACTTACACCAATGAGGTCATTGGGACTAGGAAGGTATGTTTCCTCCTATGCAGGATACAATCATACTAGGAATATAGTCCAGAGAGGATTAGGGTATGTTTTGGGTGTTGGGTTTCAACATCAGGGAATTTACTTTGTATCATTTTTGGATAGGAATCAATTCACATGTATTTTTTAATATTGGGAATAAATCTATGGAGGGGGCCCATGTAATCACAAAAAAATTTATAAATAAAATTAGCCTTGAAATTTAAAATAAATATCTTATTATGGATTATGGTTATAGAAAACAAATGAAGTTATTTGGTTTTATTATATCATATCAGATTTCAAATATTGTTAAGCATCATTAATTTTGATAGTATATTCATTGAATAGAGGTCACATGATTAGTATAAATATAGGGTTTTAAAAAATCCAAACAAAAAAATTGAATTGATGGCCTCAAACAGTAGTATTGTACCTAATGAATTCCATTTATCAGCGTTTCTGAGGGAGATGTTATCATTCATATTTTCCCATGACCAATCCCAAGATTATATCTATCAACTTAAGAATGATTGAAACCATTTAGTGGAGAAGTTCAAGACCATAGAGATCACATCCCAATCCATGTACGCTGAACCACCCTCCGAATGTCTCACCATCATGTTCCATACAATTAGTGGGTTTTTTGGATTATTAAAGGGATATGCATCAATATAATAATAATAAAAATATTTATATTGTTTTTTTAATAAAATTATATCTAAGTATATTTTTTCTTATAATAACATTATAAATTATCAATATATTTATACAATAAAACATAAATTGTATTTTTAATTTGTATTATATATCAATTAATAATATTATAAATAAATTAATTTATTTTTAAAATAATTAAATTCTTAAAAAATATTATTATTAAACGATATTTATTAAATATAAATGATCATATATTTTTTATGAAGTGAAATGATAATTTTATTATGGTTTGAAAACTATTATTGTCAAAAAACCCATCATTTATCAATAAATATTGATTCTGATATTTAAAGTGAAAAATAATATTTAGAATAACAGTTTTAAATAAAATGAATTTTTTTTCATTCAGAACTTTAAAATTTTCCAATAGTGAATTTTCCATAATTTCCTGAGAGAGTCAAAAATTTGAGTAAAAATTAAATATGGTTTAAATATACGATGTTTATTATGACATCATAATGATCCAAAAGTGATGTAATAAATACTATAAAGGAAATAAAAGGCCAAATATATGTTCTAAGTTTAATTTAATTATATTTTATGTATATTTCATTAATTTTACAAAGCCTTTAATATTCATGCAAACCATTAATGTATTTTAATGTTTTAAAATCTTGTTTCGAAGAGTCTGAATTACTTCCATATGAGAAAGGGTAATATATTCTTATTTTTGTACCTTGGCCTAATAATTTAATAAAAATCTATCCCCTTTGGAAGAAACCATGGGAAGGATTGTGGTTTGGGTTATTTTATTTTGTAGTTCCAAAAACCTATGTTTGAGGAATGATAATGAATTCCCCAAACATTTCCTATATAAACCCACCCATCATCCCATTTTTCTTCAATCAAAATACTTGTATCGTATCCTTAATAATCTCTACACCACTCTATATTCCACCCATGGTACCCTAAAGCTATCAATAATCTCCTCCCAAGCATTTGGAGTCACAATCTCATGGTAAGGGTTCATTCATTTCTTCTTTTAATTCATGTATCTTCATTATCCTATTCAATTTTTCCACAATTCCTAATGTGGGGATATGTTCTTCCATATACCCCTTATAACCCCTATTATTCCTAAATTATTAGAGGCCCCTTCAAATATCATTAGTCCATTTAATTAAAATTTTATTCCCTCATTATGATGAATAAATTTCACTGTCATTTCCTATGCCAGACAAATGTGTAGTGAATACCCACACCCAATTCCTATCATGTGTGTTCACCGTTATATACCTATAATTTATTTATTTGGTACATTCATGTATATATTATATAATACATAATAATGTAATAAAATAATATGATAAAAAATTCCATTTTTTATGATATATGTGTCATACATTAGAATGATAATGAAATAAAAGTTATTGGTGCACCAAGAAATATATAGCACTCGAATAAATTGGGTAATGTATTAGTTTCATGAGACATCATTGAAGGGATTAGGGAGTGTACCTAAACCACCGTAATAATTTTTACTCCCTAATATATTGTATGGGTTTACTTAAACTGTTTTTATTATTCAATGTTTTATGTTGTTTCCACAGATACCATGTTCCCTTTATTATTGTCCTCCTATATCATCCCTCATTGTTCATAATTATGATTATTACTACTTTTATTCAACATTGGTATTCCTATTGTCTAATATGTTTTACATTATTCATGCTATTTCATTTTTATTCCCTTAATGGTTATTATAGGTCACCCATTTCTTACGTATATCTCCAGGTTATCCCATGCAGTTTTATGCATGATCATGTTAAGGAAGATTTCAATAAATTTAATGTATTTCCTTGTTTTTAGTTATTATTTAATGTACCTAATCCCCAAATTCACTATAATTTTTAATCTCAAGGTTTGTTTTATGTCAAATCATATGTAATCAATCGAGGATTATTGTGTAATAAAGGGTAGGGTTGTTATAATTGGTATCAAATTAAAAGCTTAGTTATTTTTGGGACTAGAATTAGAAAAATCTAGTAAAATCCTCCAGGATAACACTATGTATAATAATACATCACTAAATATTTTTTAGTATATATTAAGTGGTTTATCAATAAAATACATCCATTCTAGGATTATATAACTAGATGTTGCTCTGACACATATATATAGGTGTAAAACATGAAAACACCGCATTGAGCTAGACTCGACCGGGAATTGGTGTATGAAAATATGACTTGCCACACACCCTTGTTAACACTCTTGAGGGATATACATTGGTAAATTCATAAGCTCATTATAAATAATTATTAATGGAATATAATATAATCAAAAAAATATATGTTACAAAATAGATCATGGCTAACATTTATTCAATCCTATAAATTGATAGTCTAATAAAATACATATAATAAATAAGTTATATATTTAATGCAATTAGCTTACCATTTACATATATAAATGTTTAAAAATAATCATCCCATAATTTACAGTTATTATTTCCAATGGAGAAAAATTAGAGTAATCAGGTAAACAACAAATGTTATGGGAAATGTGAAGACATACCCAACCCTATGGGAGAAAGAATCCTGAACATCATGATGATACACTCTCTTTTGACCCAAATTATAAATATAACCATGGATTAGGAAGAGCACCGAAATCCCTCTAAGAGTTAACTAGATGAAATTGAGATATTTATGTGATAATGGCCTCTAAATTTCAATTGATAATCTGGTACCTTTTTCAAGTAATAGTGGATGAACTCATTCAAAAATATATTCTCCTTTCATTATTGTTCTGAGTAAGAGAAGGTTCAACTGGCTATTTATTGTATGGAAGGAGAAGCTGACTAGTGGTGGACATCGACCATGAATATGATTTCTGAGGAAGAGATCAAAACTATGGGGTAAAATAAATTCTGGAAAATTTTATTTTTCAATATTTTCCTCACACACTCCAACATAAAATGGGAATGGATTTCCTTTTATTCATGAAAAAAGACAAATAACTTATCACGGTGTATGAGGAAAATTTCATAAGACTTTTCTGATAAGAATATAACATTTTTTTCACCCCCAAATTAATTTTATATCGATTATTTGGTGGGATAAATCTTATTCTATGAAAAACACTAGCAATCTAAGACTTCGATAATTATGAAGAAATTGTCTGATGTTCCCTATAAGTTGAAATGGAGATTAGTGAATCTCAATATTATCAAGAAGAGAATAAAAGGAACTTGGATTTTAATTCTAGTGGTGTGATGGATAAATATAATAGTTCAAATAAATTTAAACCTCCAAATTGACATGAGTGTGGGAAGAAGAACCCAAGAAATTGCCTAAGGGGAAATGAGGAAATGATTTAGGAATGGGAATAAAGGATACCTTGGTAGAAATTTCTAATATGAGAAATGCACTAATGTGATAAAATAATTTAACATTCCAATTTAACCTCATCACATTTTCCATTGTTTCAATTGAATGGAACTAGTTATTTTTTCAATCCAATGTACTAAGCCATGGGTTCTTAGAGACAACCAAAAACCTCTATAATATAATGGGTGAGATTTTTAGATCACAACCATTAAAATGGATCCCACAAAGTAAGTTTTGATAGGTATGCTAGTTAGTAATTCAATAATATATAATTTACATTTGTATTTTGGTTCTACTCATTCCTTCATATAAAAAGTTTTTAGTATAACTATTCAAACCCCACTATAAATAATGGATGTAGTGATTTAGATGAAAATAAAAAATGGGGAAATTATTGTATCAAAAATATATGACTCTTACCCCATCCAATGTTTTGGCTGAAAATGTTATCGAACCTTATCATACTCCATTTGTTGTAATTTGGTGTAACTCTGTGTATGGAAAGGATTTCCCTAAATATGGCCAAAAAATGTTTCTAAAAGGGGAAAATCACACTCTGTATTTAGAGTCATCCCCTAATTGTATAATGTATATGGAGGAGGACAAATATTATTTAGCACCAACATCATAAGAATGGAAATTATTTCCCAATGAGAAAGAATACCTTTCACAAATTATTGGGTATATGTGAAATATCATCCTTGAAGACATTCCCATTATGAGGGAATGAACTAATGTGTTTTCTAAGGAACTGCATTGTCTTCCTCCTAGTTGAGAGGTTGAATTTTCAATTAATAACATACCTAGGGAATTTCCAATATCGAAAACTCTATATAAAATACATCATATTCCCATGTTGTTGAGTGTGGGGTGCACCAGTCCTCTTCGTCGTGAAGTAGGGTGGGTCCATGTGCCTTTTCATGGATTATTGTGACCTCCACTAGATAATGATAAAGAACAAGTATCCTTGACCATGTATTAATGATTTATTCGATCATCTATGGGGAGAAGAATACTACTCCTAGGTATATCATCAGTTGAGATATTACCATGTTAGTTTGAATAAAAAGGATATCACCTAGACTAATTTTTTAACCAGTTATAGTTATTATGAGTTTGTAGTAATTCCCTTTGGACTCACTAACACTCTATCATTCATTATAGAAAAGACAAATAGATTCTTTATAGATTAGATTAAAAAATTGTGGCAGTATTTATATATGATATTATAATATAATCCAAAATAATGGAAGAGTATGCAGATCATATGACTACTATGCTAAAGACCACATAAAAGGAGATGATTTATGCCATGTAAGGAAAATGTGAGTTCTGATTAAAGGATTTATTATTATTGGGGAATATTATCTCAAGAAAAAGGATATCGTTGGACCCTTAAAAGATAGATGAAATTGAAGAATAGACAAGGCTAGAATCTATGATAGATATCTATAGTTACCTTATATTAACTGGGTACTATAATCAATTTGTGAGTAATTTATCCCAATTTTCAAAACCATTAACCAAGATAACTTAGATGGTATTCATGCTTTTTTGGAATTGTTAATTTGACTAGTGATTTATGGAGTTGAAAATGGAGTCGTATCACTGCACTTGTAATCATAATAACCCGAACTGGACAAATTTTGGTTGTTTTCAGCGATATTTCGAACAGGGTATTGGGTTGTCTTTCAATTAAAAATGACAAATTTTTAGATTATTAATAAAGGTGGTTGAAATTTCATGAACATATGTATCTAAAAACATCATATACAGTTGGCTGCTATGATCTTCTCTTTTAAAATATTGCATCACCATCTCTTTGGGGTGATGTATGAAATATACAAGGATCATAAAAGCTTCAAGAATATGTTAACATTGAATAGTATTAAAATGTTCCAATGATGATGGTTAGATATTATCAATAACTACAATTACTCAATTCACTACCTTCCTAGTAATGCCAATAATGTGTAATAAACTCTATGTAAAAAAGGACACATAAATTCTCTCATTGATGATAATTGAGAAGGATCCAATCATCTTAGACTTGTATAGGATGGAAATTAGAATCATAAAGGAAAGAAAATCATCAATAATTTAGAAAATGATTTCTTAGTAATCTCTTTTGGAAAAGATAAACGATTCCTAAAGGGATGATTTGGGAATTCATAAGGAATTGGAAATTATAATAAATAGAAAATCCACCATGTTCAATGTTAATGAATTATTTTAGAGATTTGGTTCAAGACTATGTGTACTAGAAAATTCTAAATAAAGGAAGGGAATTCTGGATGATGTATATAGCTCAGACTTCTCCATCAATCTAGGAGTCAAAATTTTTTCCAATCCCTCTGAAAACACTATTGTTGGGACAATATGAATAAAAATAACACAATATATATATATATATATATCTTTGTGTGTGTGTTTTATGCCAACAAGTGAATTAATAAAGGCATAAATCTAAGGGGATGAAGAAACCATTACCTATACCTACATGGAAATGAGAAAACAACACCATGGAAATTGTCACTATTATTCAAAGGACTTCAAGAGAAAATAATTATATATGGGTTGTGGTGGATCATTTTACCAATACTACTCACTTCATTGTGAGATGATAGGATATCTAACTAGATAATATTGTGAGGATATACATTAGAGAAGATTTATAGCTACATGAAAATAACTATTGATTGTATCTGATTGAGACCTAAGAATTACCTCTAAGATGTATAAGAGTCTCCAACATGATCTAAAACTGTGTTTAACTTTACCATGGATTATCTCCCTCAAACTGATGACCAATATTATAAGCCTATTCAGATACTCGAGGATATGTGTAGAGCATGCTAAATTTACTTCAAAGGATGATGGGATCAAAATATAATTTAGGTCGAGTTCTTATACAATAATATTTTTCACTCAACAATAATAATTCCCCATATAAATATTTTTATGTAAATAGGTATAGAACACTTGAATTTTGGGATGTAGTTGGCGAAAAAAATTGTTTGGTTCAGAAATGGATGAGGAAATGGTGGAAAATGCTATAAGCCTTTTGCAGAACAACAGTGCTACTCAGAGTCGATAGAATATATACACTTATAATTGTTCACCAGACCTAGACCTTGATGTTGGAGACATGATATTATTCTACATATCTTCATCAGTGAAATTCCAGAGATTTGTGAAGAATGGTTATCTTAGTCCATGATATATAAGTCCCTTAGAGATCTTTAATCACATCGGATGGGTTGCCAATATGATAGAATTTTGACCTAACCTATATCTTGTACATGATTTATACCACATATCCCTTTTGAGTATGTACATACTAGTACCCTCACTTGTACTCAATCTAGAGGTTGTACCATTGGAAAATGATCTTTCATATAAGGAGCAGTCGGTGATGATCTTAGATCATATAGACCTAGTACTATATAATAACACATTGCACCAAGTCAATGTACATTGGAGAAACCACGTGTTTGAAGATGTGAAACATAATCTAGATAAATTGATGAGAAAGAATTTCCCTTTTTTATTTTAGTGTGGGAAATGAAAATTTAGAGTTTTTAATTTTTGATGGGGGAAGATTATATTGACCCCAACTTTTATAAATAAAATTTACCTTTCAATTTAAATTAAATGTCTCATTATGTATTATCATTTTACAAAACACATACACCTATTTGGTTTTACTATATACTATCATATTTGAAAGAATATTAATAATAATTAACATTGATAGTATATCCAATGAACAATGATCACATGATAAATATAAATATAGGATTTCAAAAAATCCAATTGACCCAAACAGTGGAAGTGACAACCTTAACAAGTAGGATCCTCCCTTATGAAGCCCGTTTATTGAAGCATATAAGGGAGATTGAATCACTGGTATTTGACCTTGACCAAGACCAAGATGAGATCCAATGTCTTAGGCATGAGTGAAACAATTTACGGGATAAGTTCAAGCTAATCAAGATCATGACCCACACTATGTATGTCGAACCACCAAATGAAAATGTCACCATCATGAACCATACAGTTAGGGAATATTATAGTGTATTAAAGGGTTATGTATCAATAGAAAATAATATGAATATATAAATTTTATTTTCAATATAATTGTCTTTATATTTTCTTTTTATAAAAACATTTTAAATGATTCTTATTTTTATAAAATAAAAAACAAAGTGTATTTTTAATTAGTATTCTATTTCAATTAAGATTTATTATTTTGATTAATTAATGGATTTATGAAATAAATTATATTTTATAAAATAATATTGTTAAATAATTTAAATTAAATATAAATTATCATATAATTATTAGGAATTTAAATATTATTTTTTTAATGGTTTAAAAATTGGTATTGTTAAAAAAACCATCATATCTAAATAAATATCTATTCTTATTTTAAAATTGAAACTAAAAACATTTATGAAATTAACATCAAAAAAATGAATATTATTTTTGGTATCAAAATGTGGAAATGATCCAAAGGTTAATTTTTCATAATTTTATGAGACAACCAATGTTTTGGGAAAAATAAAATACTATAAAAATATACGGTGTGTGTTATGAAATAAAAATGACCCAAAACAGATGTAATAAATAATATAAAGGGTATCAGAAAAAATATTTTTTTTTATTTAATATAAAATTATTTTATGTTATTTTTATTAATTTCATAAATACTTTATGAATCCTCCAAAAATATTAATCTATTTTAAGGTTTTAAAATCATTTCAATAAGAGTACAACTTACTTCTACATTGGGCTTGGTATTATTGTACTATGATAGGCCATTTTCCTTATAAAATATTGAAACTCGCTGTGCTTTTTTAGAAATGATGGGAAAAGCCAATGGGATGTTTTTTGGTTTTGGTTATTTTATTATATAGAGTCCAAATCTTATTTTTGAGAAAATAGAATGAATTTCCCAGAAATTTTCTAAATAAATCCACCCAAGATAACATTTATCCTTACTAATTTTTTTTGGATAACATCCTTAATATAACGTACCCTCTCTATAATCCACCCAAGGTTACACAATATCTCAAGAATCTCCTCCAAAGAATTTGGATTCACACCCTCAAGGTAAGGGTTCTTTAATTTAGATTCCCCTATTTTGGTATCTTCATTTTGTTATGCCCTTAGTTTCATGTTCCAAATTTTAGAAAATTTTCTTCCATAACCCCTTACTTACCATATGATTCATAAATTATTAGTTACCCCTTAAACTCTCATTAATCCCTTCCATAGACATTTATAGACCCCCTTCATGCTGCCAAAATTTCACCTTGATTTTCTATGATAAAAAAATGTGTAGTCAATACCCATACCCATTTCCTACCAATGTTTATCAATTTTATGCACTTATAATTCTTTTATTGGGGGTATAAATGTATTTATTCAATATTACTTAGTGATGTAATAAAATATGTTGATAAATGATTCAATATTTTATGATATATATGGAAATATTAAGATTGATAATGAAATGAATTTTACTGGTGCACCCAACAATATTTGCAATCTAGTGCATTGGGTAATGTTTTAGTCTCATGAGACATACTAAAAGGCATTATAGAGTGAAAATAATCCACTATAGTGATTTTACGCCTTTATTTCTTGATGGGTTATCCTTGACCCGTGTTTATGATGCAATGTTTTATGTTGTTTCAACATTTCAGATGTTACCTTTATGTTTATATTTCTAAAAACGCAGCATTATTCATTTTTATGATTATCACTCCATTTATAAACCATTGTAATGGTTATTTTCTAATATTTATTACATTATTCAGGTTATTCTGTTTTTATTCACCTATTAGGCTTGATAGCATTCCCCATTCTCATGTATTTACCTAGGTCATCCCTTGTAGTTTAAGTACGAGCATGTTAATTTTTTTTGTTAATGATGTTGTAATAACTTATTTTAAGATTTTATGAAATGTAGATAATTCCAAAAGACACTAGGAATATTATTATTTAGATTTTTATTATATGTAATCTTATCTAATAAATTAGAAATAAATGTGTAATAAAGATCAGGGTTATTGAAGATCAAGTCAACACAATTTGATGATCCATTATAAAAACTCTCTATTGATATTGGTATGTTATTTACCTCAATGATTCGACTATTAAATATTATGTGTTCGCTACTCATATAAATTTGGGTGGGGAATGGTGTACACACTACTCTTTGGGAGTGTAAATCAAGAGGTGTAAGGGGTTTCCTCATTGGGAATGTGAACCTTTGAGGCGAGGACATGATTTTGAGGCTTACATAGAATTGAAGGCCCTTTGATAATAAGAGATGAAGATATAAAATGAGAATATCATCCTGAAACAATTATTTTATCATGAAAATTTCATGATCATCACTATCTTCTAAAACTACAAGATTCATGCTCAGTGTGAGAATCCTTAGGAAAAGGGAGATTTATAACACCAAATGATCTCCTTAATATGCTGGTGGAGTAGGCTTAGCCTATAGAAAATGGGGCAGGGGAAACCCCACAAGAATGACTAGGGGCTTACTCATGTAGGGATTCTATGTGGAAAGGATATAAGAATATCATCCGTATGGACTCCCTAATGATTCATTTTACTCCTCTTCTTCTAGTAGAATATGGTGGAGTCACTCAGGGAAAACAGAGGGAGAGAGAGAGAGACATAAGGGATTTGATGTGACCGTATCATCTCATATTTTCAATCTCATTATCCTATTATTTTTCATAAGGTTGGTATCCTCATTACTATGGTAATTTATAACAGAAAACAACATGATGATTCCACTAATTTTGAATGGTAAATGCATGACTTAAATTAATTTGAGAATGTATAATGGAATATACATGATTACATTCCATATTCTATGATCATACGTATTAGGATTATTTTCAGAAGGAATTGAAATGGTCTTATTTATATGAGGGATCTCAAAAAATGGGATCCCTACTATGGGTGGCAAGAAATATGGTTTAATGGATGGCATGCACATGTGTGGGCTAATTGAGATGAAGGTGGATCATGCAAATCAGGGATATTGGTAATTAAGATATATCAAACATGGTATACCTAGGTGAGATAAATCTTGTTTTGGGTAATATAATACCAAGAAAATGAAACTTCGGAGAGTCCTTCCTCTAGGATCCAAGGGTATCCTCTGGTGTTTTTGAATGAATGGTGCCCAAGTCATGGGTTGAATAAAGGGTCTATACCATAGTACTCTTAAACTATTGAAGGTGACTCCTCGAATTGGTAATTTTTAATTAATACCCTAGGAGATATATAATACAACTATCATCCATAGTTTACTTTTTTTTCAAGTATTGAAGATATTCTTGAAATTTTCGGAGGACCTGTGTTAAGGACAACATAGACAAGAGTTTCAAGGATTTTTATGTTATTCCCCTCATGTCAAATGAGGATCCAAAGGGTCAAATTTATAGACAAAATCAGGGTCATGGGCGAATTATGTAACATGAAAAGGTGAATCTCTTTGCTATTGGAGAAGTTATGACCTATGGGATGGGTTGGCTATGCTCATAAGGCCACACATGTTAGGATTGTATGCATCTTCTGATCAAGAATTCTTGACCTCCGTGATGATGTTAAGTGCATGGGTATGGACCCACATTGTGATTCTTCATGTGTTGGATCATATTTCATGATGAATCTAGTTGTCCCTTGCACGACATCTCTTGACTGAACACACATGATCCCTCATGTCTATCACTTCCCTATTACTTGATGTGTTTTTCCATTGATACTTCTCAACCATATGTTAAAAAATGGAGTGAAAACAAGACATCATAAAAATTGATTTTCTTCACAATGCACTTCCATGTTTCCCTATTCTATAGTCTTAATCCTTTTCCTTTATCATTTTAAAATAATATATTGTCTTAATAACTCAATTTCTGATGATTTTTTCAAGGGAAATGCCAAGACGTCATTTTAATTAATTTTTTTACCCAATTTCTTTTCAATTCATTATTAATTTCCAAAATAAAACATTATAATTAATATATTATTAGATAATATTTTTTAGTGAATTTTATTATTCTAATGGAAAAACTATCAAACAACGTTCCCTTTTTCTATTAAGAAAAATGAAGTAGTCATTCTGCATTGTGCAGAGTACCACCTCCAAGAAGCGGTGACTTCTATTTTCACCACCACCTATATTTGATTATTATAAGTTTTAAATTGAATTAACAAAATTAAAAATTTAATATTATTATGTTCCTTAAGATAAAAATTATAATTCCAACTCTTCCCCTCTCATTCTCTCAAAAATGAACATGTTAAACATGTGTTGTGTGAACTACAACCTACAAAAAGTAACATGTCTCCTTTGTCATATAGTCTCTTTATTATTTTCTTATACCTCTTATAATATGATAAAAGGAATTAAATTTACCTAAATAATAATTTTTTCAAGATTAATAATGCTATAATTACCAAAATAAACCACTTTTATAATCATAATCATTCATTAATTATTGTATACTCTTATTTGTGCCTATATAACCACAAACAAGAAAAATATTATAAAATAATAGATTGGATGTAAATTAGAACAAAATTACTGATGATAAATTATATAAATAATCCAATAAATATTTTTGTTTGGCTATGGAATAGTATTATTAATATTTAACTCCTTAATTAGGATACCATTGATCATTTATTAAAAATCATTGAAACATGTGTGTCCCAAATTTCATCCCCATGAAACATTACAAAAAATACAAATAAATAAAATAACAACCATATAAATGATAATAATGGATAATGTATGGAAATTTATATGATAAAATATTTATGAAATTTGGGATAAGAAAAAATAAAAACACCACTATCACGAAACCTTTTCAGAATGATAATGATTTCTCACAACAAGTATTAAAAACGGATCACAACTAACTAATATACCTGAATATAATAATTATAAATAATGCTTATAAAGTTTTAAAGATAAAAAATTAAATATAATAAAAAAATTGATATTTTTTTATAGGAAAATTGATTACTATAGTGGAATTCAAGAATTGAGGTAAAAGTTTTTCTATCAAAACATGGTTTCATTGGGATATGATTCATGTTCATCACTTTCTCATTATATTTCTAGTGTATTTTTTTGGAAATGATACCATTTTACAATAATTTCATTAAATAATTTATTTTATAAATCCATCCCAGGTTCTACTTTCCCTGAACTATCAATTTGAGAAGATGCAACGCTGTAAGGGTTTTTATTAAATCGAATCCACTTAACTTGTTATTATAAAACCCCATATTGATATTATTAATTATATGATTGCTTTATTCTACTATAATATTTATTTTATAAACTTCCCTTTCTATATGAGTGAGATTAAATTTTATTTAACTTTCTCTTGTCTTGATGAAATTAATCCTCAAAAATTATATGATTGTTAAGAATAATTGTCGTACTCTTTGATGATGGTTTTCCTTGCTTGAATTTAATTCCCATCCCACCAATGTTCCCCTTTATATTAGGAAAAATAATTTTATGTTATCTCACATGACCTTCATATTTCTCATTTCCACATTTCAAAATGATCTTTTATAATCATATTTTATGGTGTGTGATTTCAATAAAAATTTATATTAAAACATAAAATGGTATCTTCCCAACCATCATCATTATTTTTTTGGGTTACTCACAATATTTCACATACTATATTTTTATCAGTATTATTCTCATTAATTTATTTTATTATATATATATATGTTTATTACATATATATCATATTTAAACTACATTTATCATTGGATAAACTTGATTTAAGTCCCATTAAAAATTCAAACTTTTACGTAAACCCAATTTAAAGGAACTTTTTGATTTATCATTTCATGAAAAGTGAAACTTCCATTAAATTATTTTAACTATGAATATAATTTTAAAGCCCCTCTTAATTGTATGCAAAACAATCATAGTTTAATTCTCTTCTAAAATAAAATAATTTTCTATAAATTCCTTAAATTATCATAGGGTTATTTTAAAAAGCATCACATATGCGCTTCTTTTTTATTCATACACATCCTTGATCTTTATTAAAAAAATTAAAAATTTGGATCTGAATTTTTAAAACCTATTATTCTTTACATAAATATTTATATAAAAAACAATTTAAATCATTACTCTCTTGGGTATCCATACGATATATCCTTGGATTTGCTTTGTGTCATGATTTTGATACTCACTAATTTATCATGGGTTTTATCATTCTTAGGGTTTAGGTATGGTTTCATTTTAATCACATGGAATTTATATGTGTGTATATATATATTACAGTTTTTATTATTGTATGGGTGGGACTAAAATTATATATACCTCCATTTCGATGTATAATTGTTTCAGCGCATGGAATTCCTTATTTAGTGCATGAAAAATTAGCCTATGTTAAATAAATTATGTGAATGGTTGGACTAGAATTATATATCCCTCCAATGTTCATGGTAGTGATTTAATGTAATGAGATGGTATAAAAGGTAAGATAGAGTAAACATTATCCACTATGGGAATTTTCCTATGATGTCTATTGGAATAGTGAGGGAGACCAAACCCCCAAGGGAATATGTCCACATTGTTTATAGGAATAGGGAGTGAAATCAAGCAACCATGGGACTTTTTACACTATTATTTCCATGGAAGTAATCTTTGACGTAATCTTATGTTTTCATGTTTTAGTTTTTTTGCCCCGAATTTATGATTACTTGATCTCATTATATCATTTTATTATTCAATGTTTACATGGTTATGTCACACTATTATTGTTGGATTTAGTTTCATTGAACCAACCATTTTATAATTTATGAAAATCTATATTCATAGATTTTAATATTAATAAACTTATTATCATATCATGTTTCTTCTTCTGCATAACATAGTATGTGATTATATACAAAGAGTAGTTGTTGTATAGAATGCTATTATCTATTCCTTTCTATGATTAGAGCCCAGAAGTGCCACAAAAATATTCTTAAATATATGTTCTATAGTCAGATGAAATCATTTGTGGAACAAAAATGGTTTAGGCTATCAAGGGTGGAGACTCATTAAACATTGAGAAACCTTCTCATGGTGTACACCTTGGGTAATATCCATTATAGGATATTATAAAAATGAGACTCTCCAATATGAAATCCACATTTATATGTGGCGTTGGATATTCCTATCTATGGACATGTTTTAATGCTTAAACTTTAAGATTATTATTAATTATTTTTATAAGTCATCTAATTTTTTGTATTGATGAAACTCATGATAACATATGTTTTCTGAGATGTAGAATAAGTTGGATGCATCATCTGTAATATATCATAAATTAATAATTAGAGAATGGATTCCCCCATGATATTCTTTAATGAATACTAATATCTCATTCCCTTTGTTGGAAATGATATATCATAAATAAATCCATGGACTTGGGGTTCTATAGGCATGTTCGAATTCTGAATAGTCAAATAAAGATACATTGAAAAAATATGTTAATGGAATGATCCTTAAATCTTATTGATTAGAGGCATCATGATAAAGGGATTATATTTCACAATAAGCATCAATATGAAGCATTATATCATTGTAACAATAAATTCATTATCTACGGGTTCCTTGGCATGTTGCTAGATGCTAACCATTGAATTTAGTCTTCTTTGCCTAATTTCACAAAGAAAGTGTCTAAGAGGGTCAAAGACTAAGTCTATCTATAATATTAGTTAAATAAAATAATATTATTTATTATTTGACAAGTTGAATAAATATTAATCCTATATGTGGTTTAATAATTAATCATGTTTTCTTGATCACATAACAAGTTATCTGAGAGAATAGAATGTGAGTGGAATATTTAATAAATATTTATTTGAAATTTAGGGGATATAATATTTATTTTTTTATTTTCAAATAATACGTTGATAATTAATTATTAAATAAGTATTAATTATTTAAAGACTGATAAATACTATTTTGGAATGGAGAACTTATTTTAATAGTCCGATGATAAATAATATATATTCAATATTATCTGAAAAAATGATATTTAATTTAATTAATGTGTTTAGGGAACATTAATAAATAATAATACTAAAATTATTATTATGTAAATGGGGTTTTGTAGGGATTAAGGAAATAATAAATGGTTAATGAGAAATTATTATCTTCTAACTCTAACAGTATATGAAAACAATTTTATTATTTTCTAATGAGGTACAATTCATTTTTTGTTGTGAATAGTGACATCCGAAGAGAATCCTATAAATACATAGAGAGATACGTCTCCTAAAATGCTCCCAAGAATAGAGATTGATCCTCATCCACCTTCCACTCTCTCATCTAGAGAGATCGTGGAGAGTCTTTGAAAGTGATTCTCAGGGTGATCAAAGGTGAACAACACAATAAATATGATCTATTATGATAACACCTGGATATTCTTATGGAGACATTCATAGCTTCATGGAACACTTGTGGATAAATAAAAGATGAAATCTATTATTGACTCATACAATGCAACGATGGTAAGACATAGACCCACTATCAGATTCACCAGTAATGAATGAATTTATCATAATAGAATTATTTAATTACATAAATTAATTATTAATAAAAGGAAACAATCATTTCCCTTAATCTTCATTTTTAACCACATTCTATATTATTTGATTCAATTCCCTTGATCATTATATGTATGATCATTTAAATCTCATATTAATCATCAATCATTATAAGAAGAAATGTCGGGCATGCCCCATATGATGATTCCAATGTGCCCAAACCTATAGGTGGTATTAAAGGGATGTTTCATATTTATTTAATAGTATTTATAAATCATTTATTGATTTACACATTTATCATTGGTTATACATACTAGTTTAATATTTCTTTAATCTAAAATATGAGATCTATTTTGTTCCACTTTTTACTCATAAATACATTCAAATAAATTAATTTTATGAATGAAATAAATTTGAAGATACCATATGTATGTGAGGAGTCTTGTCAGATAACACAAGATTTAACATTATGTATCCCATAAGTAATCAATTTGTGCTAGTGTTTAATGGTCACAAATTAATTTATAATTAATTAAATGAATGTGGATTTATTACATGTGGTGAATTTAATTATACAAAGTGTGTTGAATGATCCATCCCAGCACATGGTCAATAGTAGTACATGTCGTGTGACATTAGTAGATGATGTGTAGTCCCTTATTCATAGACAAGCCATGCATTCTCTTATGCGACCTAAATGAATGGTGCTCATATATCTTAGAGACCCCATTTTGTATATCCCATGGACATTCTATGTACCCTAACATTTTATATGGTATGGTTACATTCCTATTTTCTAGGTGTATGTCATGGATAGATGGTGAGAAAAAATATATGTCATTTATCTCTAATGTACATGTCATGTACATCTACCAAATTATTAAAAATACATAATTAATAAAATATAATATTAAAACCTTATCAACATGTGATATGTGTGTTCATTAAGATGATATTACACTCCATGTGATGGGTTATATATATATATATAACATTCTAATTAACTATTGTGTAATGATCAGATCTGCATATCATTTATAAGTCATAGTATACTTATTACCCTATATTCATTGAAGCATAACATGATATATAAATTCCATGTGTTTGGTGTGGTCATTATGCAGATTGTACACACCATTAAATTTCCTGATAATTCATGTATGCCTCATGTATCAAGAGTAAATAGTTTATGAGTATAATTCACATTTGGTTGTTCGTACAGATACTCATTGTGTTTACTCCAAGGTATATTTTTTAACATTGTTAACATAAACTATATTTAATTAATTTTGTTTAAAATTATGATGGATGAGAATCTAAAGGGAATTCATATGAGAATTAATATAAATTAATTGAGTAATTAAAGAAAATAATTAACTTATTTGAGTGAAATTTATCTTATATAATAACGATTATAATTGAATGCGAATTTTATTGAATTCATAATTCACTTCATGTATGTAGATAATCATGATCCAATAACAGTCCTTTGTATGTGATTTGTATCATTTAATTTATTATTAAATTAATTTTTTGGAATTAGTGTCGTCTCCCCTCTCATTATGAAAGGTTTTGAATGCCCATGGTTTTTTATGCAAAACCCATAACCAATCCTTTGGTTCCATCACTTGTGTATGAGTAAAAGCATATGTATTGGATACAGCTCCCAATCTAGTGGAGGCAGTTCTATTTAGATTTGAGGTGAAACAAATAAAAGAGAGATACATAGGTGTATTGGTGTAATTCTACAACACAAACCATAAATTTTTCAGGGTCCTTTCCCCTAGATAAAAAAATATTTTATAATCCACTAACTGAAATTTACATTTTTAAAATATGATGATTATTTCTTCTTATTAGTTTATTTCCCTCATGTGTAATGGTTATTTCATTATGTATAACTTTTCTTAATCACCTAAATTAATGAATTTATATGAATTTATGATATAGAAAAAATAAATAATATTTTCATTAAATATTATACAAGACATGGTTAATCGCATATATAAATCAAATTAATATTAAAAAACATTTAATAAAGGTATTAATCATAAATTTAAAAATAAATATAAAATCTCCCAATTAAATATATTATGTCAATATATCCTTCCTCTAATTTAATGAAAATCAGACCATGTTTCAAAGTTCTAGACCAACCAAAGTTGGGGTGATTTAAATTATTAGTCAATTATAAATTTTCTTTTAGTTTAACTTAAAATTGTTAAAATCAAGGGTTGATTTTAAAAGTAGATTAGGGTGTAACATACAAGTAATGGTCGATTAAATCAAATTTAAAGATTTCAAGACTGTGGATGCCACTCAACAGATCAAGGAACATTGAGTTAATGAAGATGTAATTTTGAATGCCTAACAAAAACCCTTAAAATTTATTGACCATCTAATGTTGGTAGGATGAGATGTGGAATATGGATCCATTCCAATATAATTTCAATAAAATATACAATGAAACCAAAGGTGAGTACTATTGGGTATTGATAAATTAGCAGGAGATTAATCAATATAATATTTATTTATTTATATAAATTTTATCAGATAGAATACTAAAACTATAATCATGTTATTTTTTAAAACAAAAATATAAATGACTTCAAACATATAATTACGATCCAAGCATGATAAGGATAACCTTCTCAGAAATATGAATTTACAAGAGTGTTAAAGACTCTTATTCATTTTCATATGCTAGGAAAGGACATTTTATGTGTTGAAAGAACATATTCATGATGTTCCTAGTAATGGGGATAGTGGGGAAGAATTGAATATCAATGGGAAAAAAATTAGTGATGTTGTATATGTTTAGTGTTTTATGTTATAATCCATGAACAATGATATTTTGAAGCAACATAAGGATCTGGATGTGTATAGGATGATTCCTCACATTCAATATATCTATCAAAAAAATGTGCGAAAAGTGAGATATGATATCTAAAAAGATTCCTTTATATCTAATCTTGGATATTCTCTTTTAGTTACAACTCATTTAGTCATTTTTATTAGCTACTATATACACCCTCCAAATAAGCATCAACAAAATCACAAATGTTGGAAATACCTGAATATGGTTATTTTTTCCTCGTGCAATCCTGGAAGAAGAGAATGGTTGAATATTATTGAATCCTCTAAGATACTCATGATCACGTGACCATTTCATGGTCAGGTGAAGACCCCACACATGTTGCATCTCTCGTGGATACTCCCACAGATCCCTCTTTATCAAACGAGTCTACTCTTGTGAATTCCCCCCATACAACCAAAAGAGTACCCCCAGACCACATGGTTTGTAATTGTAATGTGCCAAAAAACCATCCAAAACCCATTAAAAATATATTGGGATGACATTATAATGGAAGATACCCCCAATGATAATTAATCTCATGCACCGAATCATTATTGGGAAGAATAAAATCCCTTAGTAATATCTAGGAAATCATGCACGACCTCTGAGACTTCATCCCATAAAACGAATGGGATAAAGGGGAAGAGGTGATAAGGGTTCAAGGTTGTATAATGAAATGAAATTTTCACCCATAGTGATATGTGAGACATGAAAAAACCTCATTTATGCCCTTTTTCCTGTCATCCTCACCGCATGGAAGTCCTTAGGAGTGTCTAGGAAACTCTGCAGTGCTCTAAAGATAGGTCGACCGACTAATCCACTACATGCTTGAACACACTGTATATAACACATATTGGACAAGAATGACATCATCCAAAAATCAAGTAAAAACCCAATATTACACATTCTAGCTCACATGATCCCTGAACATTGTAAAATAAAACAAAAAAGATAAAAATTGAGGATGCAAGAGGGTTTCACGATCACTAAATGACATGTGACGCACCCATAACGTCCCACAAGGCACCACAAGCCCTTGGTGACATGCCTTAATAGTCTCGTGAGAGTCCTTTGCATATCATAAAATTATTTAGGATATGGAATTCTCAAAAACCACCATGTAACCCATATTGGTCACCTAAAGCATCTATGAAAAATATTGGAACTACCCTTGACAACACACATGCAATATCACATGACTCCCAAAATATGTTACGTTAAAAAGGGATGATCAAAAGGGAGGAGGAAATAGGTACATGAGGTCACTAAAAGTCATGAGATTCACCTAGAGCACCCATTTAAATGTCCAGTGAGACCCCAAGACAAGTCAAATAAGGTATCACAAGTGTCCTTTCTCAGTGACATGGATATTGAGAATTCCCTCGAACATGTCAACATGAAACCATTAATGAAGTTAGAAATTTATTCCTAATCAATAAGGTCTCCAATTATTATAAAAAATAACATAAATTAAGAGACTCTTGATCATTGAAAATTAGGTGACACACCCGAAGCAGCCCATGAAAGAGGCTCACAAAACCGCGTTGTGTTAGGACCCTGCATTGGCTCTATTCTGGACTCACGCCAAATATTCCATACAAACCGATGAGTATCTAGTGTGGAGGGGCCAATAAATCACCCAATCCTGAATGAAAAATGAACAAATAGTATGTGGGTGGTATTTTGAATGCCCAGACTATGCAGGATTTGACCCTCAACTTCTGTGGACTTCTCTGAGAAACCGATCAAGAGACCGACCAACATTCCATCAGGTAATATACCAATGGGAAGCCAATGTATTCATAGTCTAGGTATAAATAACTTCTCATATAGGTCACACTAATGGAATCTGGTGGTTTATGAGAAGAAAATCTGGTAAGCCCACAAGAACACGTGAGGCTCTAGACAAGCTAAAACTGAATAAAACCAAGTCAACCACACTGAAAGGGGAAGATACAAGGTTAAATGTGAAAGTCTTAAGTGAATTACATCTCAATTTCCCCTATGTTCATTGTGTGCGTCATCCAAATACCCAAATCAATTCCATGACATGTCACACAGATCACACAAAACTCCTTCGGCATGCCACCTTGGACATGTAGAATACTCCAGACATGTCAGAACAAGTCACAAGGCCCTCTTGTGGACACCACATTGATCATTCAGACCCCTTTGGTCAATCACCCAGACATTCAATTTCTATCAGACACATCACCTGACTTGTATAACGGTGATCACTAAGGTCTGCCAAGTCATACGAAAGCACCTAGACATTATAAACAAAACCTCACGGTACTCCCCGGGCATGTTAACAAAGACTCACGAATACTCTATAAATGATGGTTGAGTGTCACGATGTCTCCCATAGGTGTCATCCAAGACAGATGACACCTCTTGGACTATTCAACACTGGATCCTGAGACACCATCCATACATTTCAAGGTAAGTCATGCCATGGATCTTGGAATATAAAAAATTGCTACTGTGAGACCCTCCATACAGGTCAAGTCAGATCATGTGATGGCTTCTAAGATATGCCAATGGGATCTTGTGACACCATCCATACGTTTCAATATAGGTAATGTGATGACTCCAAGGATATGATGACTAGGTCATGCGGTACCCTCCATGCCATAAGACCGTGTCACCAGGTTTTCCTCGGTGTGTAATCCGCGATATAATGGACCATGATAACTCAGGTTCTTTCCATATCTAAGAGACATAAGCTACCACCCCTCGATGTTTAAGCTCTATGTTAATATTAAATGTCAATCCTACTATCTATAGACCTTACTCAATGAAATGACATTGATTACTTGTTATCCATTATTTATCACAATGATCAAGGCTCATGTTGTCTTAGGGAATCACAATGATCATGAAAACTGCACTATAAACCTTCATAATCATACATGGTTGACTCAGTGTATAAGCCGCAATATAACCAAAACTAAAATAACTCTGATTCCTTCCATACTCATGAAATATGCAATTCCTTCTCATGGCATGAACTCTATACCAAACAACCCAAGGATTATTCCAATACCTAAGATACATATCTAAATGCCATGAGGATGACCATCTACTACCCCCTTATTTCACACACCGAGCATAGATAAATTGTTCTTAGTGGGGATGAGAAGAAAACCTCATTGACCATCATTAATATCCATTAAATATGGAAATTGTTTGGAAATACCTTATACAAGGGTGTATACCTTGGGGATAGACCCAAGGATTCGAATGAACTATGAGGGTTTCGATTCCTACCATAACTAGGATATATAGGATGAAACATAATTTCTCAATACCCTCCTCAAAATATTAACCTCCTCTTTACATAGAATTATATTCTAAATCACATGGTTATACAACATCAACATATAAGCAGCCACATGTTACCAGAAAATGATGGACCACCTCAGATTCTAACTGATGGATTTGAAAATGAGATACTCATATTATTCATATAAATGATAATTAATCTGTAGACATTTTGATAGGGTAATCATTCATGTATCAGGATTAGTAAGAGATTGATTAACATATCTCAAATCTAGAAGAGTGTCTCAATGTATGAAACAATTACCTCCAAAATATTGTGATGAGCCTAACCTCCCATCATCTAGACCAATGCGAGTCCACAAGAGTTTATGGGACTAGAAACCTTGATTACTGTAAGCCTTTGGAAAGCAGGTCTGTACCCTAATATGGAAAAGTGAACTATTGGTAATTTCTATGGAATATGAATCTAATGGAAAAACTGATGCACATGATTAATTGAGGCCATGAAATACCCCTCAATCAAACCATTATGGTAGTTCCCATTTCATGTTCAAAATCTGCAAACCCCAAGAAAAAAATTGGGAACCTGATGTGAATATCTCTATTAAAAATGATAGGGTTATAACCCGTCAAGAAATTTTTCATTCCAACTATATGAAAACAATGCTAACAAGCCTTACATGAATATCATATGACACATTGTTTTGAAAACCCAATAAGCAAACAACGCATTAAGACTAGCATAAATTATGATTCCTATAAGTCCATCCATACGTTGACAATTCCATGAGATCAGGATGTCCATAACGAAAATACATGACAATTTTGGTAACCAAGCATATATGATTTAGCATTTCTTATGCCTACGACAAAACAATGATTGGTAACCTTGTTCTTTATTGTCCATATGATTACCGCAACCCAACCCGAGCGAAAGTCTTCATATCCTAGTGATAGTTTTTCAACCTTACCAACTATTGTGACCCCCACACGTCTTAAATGAATCTCAAAATCTAGACATATATGATAGTAGGTAGATAAATCAATGATCTGGGAATACAATTGACATGGTACGTTCTCGACCATGGAAGCTGCTTATGACATCCTTTATACACAATAACCAGCAATCGAACATCACTTGGAAAAGGATACTGCTAATGCAGTAGCCCCCATCACTATGACCAACTACTTCAGGAGAATATACATAGAGTACTATAACATTCACATTTCATATCTAATGAAGGTAGGCTAGGGTGCCTAATATGGATCACATCTGGTTTAGGTGCCGCCAAGGAGGGAACCTTCTAAAAACCATTTCCAACATCATCCTGCTAGTACCCATCAGTCACCTGATTGGGGTACCATATGAAATATAGACACATATAAATCCCATGAATGTGCTCCAAAGAAGACTCATAGAAGGAGGAGAGCCTTTGAAATTCCGGACATGGCTCATATTCTTGCTCCAGTCAATGATTACTGTCAGCATACTTCTACATGAACCAGTATGTAATCTTATAATTCTACTAACTCAAAACAAGTCTCTGGGAATATTCCTACATCCATCTAAGAGAGGTCTCATATCCCCACTCATATCGATTATTCCTTTCAACAAACTCTACTAGGGACCATCAAGTAATCTCATACCCTTTCTCGCTCAGAACAAGTTTGTGGGAATATTCCAACAATAAGAATAGGGGAGCCTTATACTCCTACCCCCAGGAACAAATCCCATAAACATACTCCAATGAAACAAGGATGATATAGGTAGGAACATATCCCTCCTTGAATCGAAGATATTTTTCAAAATGTAATGGAGATAATAAATGTGGAGACTTATATCCCAACACATAGTTTGCTAAAATGAAAATATATTTTAGCAATAGACGAAGAGAATCATTGGCATACTCCGCTCTATTATCGGAAAAGGTACATGCACATACTCCAATCCCTATATTCCAGACAATAAAATACTTTTATCATAATGATCAATGGGTTTGACCAAAGAAAACACACATTATTGCTCCCAACCGAGAGGATAATTAGCATATTCTAATGAAGGGTGAGGCATCAGACCATGCTCATACTCCAGTTTCAACTGGGTCACACCAAGTGAGAGTGGCACATGCCTCGGGATAGGGGAAAATTCCTATTGAATAAGTCTGATGGCCTAATCTAAAGGCCCAGGATCAGACTCATAGCCTCATACTAGCTTGGGATAACAAAATGAGAGGTGCAGACGCCTTGAGGTAGGCCTATATTCTTATCAAATAATTCTAGTGGCATACTCCAAAGGCCTGGGATCGGGCATATATCCCCATTTTTTTATAAGGATATCTAATTGAGAGTGGAAAATTCCTCGAGAGATGCTCATATTTCATTCAGTGAATCTGCCCGACATACTCAAGAAGATCATACAAGCAAGGCCTATATTTCTACTTCTACTGATGAAATATTACACCATCATCATTCCAATGAAAAACTAGAGAAGCCTCATATCCCTTGTCCAATTTAGGATGTCTGAAATCATATTCTATTGGGGAATGCATATTCATTCTATTATCATATTCCCATTCCAACTGGGGATCAAAGGGGGAGAGCAGAACATTCCTTGGAGAAGGCTCATAGTCTGGACAAGAAAAACCATCAGCATATCCCAATGGATCAAGATGGGCTCATACTCCCATCTTGACTAAGGATCACTAAGTGAGAGAGGAACATTCCTTATTACATGCTCAAATACCTTTAAATAATGATACATCTTATCATCATACTCCAATAGCTTCTTAGTAGGGGGCCCATACTCCCACAACACCTGACGGTTATATAAAAGTTTTAGAAACCATCATTTAGTAGGATGACAACCCTCCATAACCCCAAATGGTAGGTTAGGATATTGCAACCATGATTTACAACATGGGTAATATTCGATATAATATCAATTCTAGTGTCCTTGAATTTGATTGAGACACATTTTGAACATCATAGGGGTATATGGTCTATTTTATCAGTGGAAGGAGAAGGTTTTCAATACCATGATAGTCCTCCTCATGGTAGTGCAGAGTTTGATCATAGGGACTTTACTCCTAACATCAACTTTTGTTAACCTATCCATGAAGATATGTCCCATGGGAAAGTAAATCTTCCCCTTTTCCAGACACATCTATATAGAGATGTGAACCAAACCCCAACACCTTCGTATAGAGTGGTGCCTGAGACACTAGGGTCAACTATATATGGTTCAACATCAATGTCCAGAAACATCCCATTTCCATCAACAGGTTACCATCATAGCCACCTTATATTGTTTGACAAGATATAGGCATGTAATTATGATGAGGATGAGGCCAAACATTGATATATGGAGAGAGTTAGCTGGAAAAAACTCCCGAACATGTTCCAGCCCTACACTACATCAAAATATGAGATCTGAGATGATCTAGAAAATAAGAGAACTCTTTATCTATTCCATAATATGTGTGCTACTCATCTGCAACTAAAGGATTGATATCTCCCTTATCCAGGATACGAGTATCACATTAAAACAATTATGATGCTATGTTTCCAACATAACCTAGCTGTTATCTCCATGCCTTGAAATCTATATTCGGGAACCATAATGAAAACTTGCAACACATTTTCTACCATTTCATTTTGATGTATTGATATCTGATCTCTGAAGCAATGTCATTCATCTTCATTCAAATATGGGGATATAAGGGAGCATCACACTTTTTTTCTCTCCTAGAATAGAAGATCCATTCAGATATGTAGTCCTTCAATGCTATATCCTCTGGAGATATCAAGGGACTTGGTAATTATTGGGTTAGTTGGTCACTACAATAAAATTAACTCTCAATAATAGTGCTTATACAACATTGAAGAATAAGGAGGATAGAAAAAATGTTTCCAATCATGGACCCTCATGATAATTGTTGGACTTCCCAAATGTGTAGATTGATGTTTTGATGACCCGAATTAATTCTTGAAAGAGAAAATACTCCTCATGGGATACCATCACACCCATCTCCCACACGATCACAACTATGACACATCATGGAACCACAATAGAAGCTTCCCTAGAAACCATCAAGGAGTGAAATCATATCCCTAGGCTAGGAGAATAACCATTATCACCTCTACTCCTCAGGTATTCAATTCCAGGAAGTATTCAGGACATACATTCAGTGGTCACAAGTGAACCCTGGCTCATTGGGTTTGGGAGAATTTTTTATCTTAATCACTATCACCCAGATTATTATCCCCTGAATGGACCATGGAGACATCAACGGTGATTCCAGAGCATCCCCATCCCACTAATATTGATCAAATTTATAACTTAATGTTTGTACCATGAATCATCATGTCTCTTATTGGAGCTATTGGATCCTTAACAACAGGACCAATCCTTACCAATAGTGGACTAAAATCGCCCCCACCCAATAGGACTAGGGGAATTTTCAAAATTATCAGCACCATATAGTTAATTAGTATTCTATATTTGGTGAAGAACAAATCAATGTTTTTAATCCTAACAGTTTCCCTCACCGAAAGGCAGACCTCTACTGATTGGGCCCTGCTCGAAAATTGCAACTAAAAACTCCATAAAATTCACCATTCATAGACCTTTTGGAGAGGAACCTATGGTGATGGCAGCCATACCCCGCAAGGTTTGCAAAAAAACATCCAAAATTACCAAGGTTTTTAATAACAACTCTAATGGAGGCTGTGAAAAATCATATTATTACCTGGAAATAAATTTAATAACCAACATTTCCCAATACACCTATGTGAATTTTTTCACTATTGACATTGAAGACATTATCATAGGTGTAGATATAGAGGGTCTCAATAAGGAAAACATACCCCGGGAGGAGGGTGATTTAGATGCAAAATATGGGGTTGTACGCACCCAAAACAAAACAAGGCTCCAAATTTTGGCACCACTAAATGACTGGCTACCAAATTAAAGGAATAATGTTGGAAACGATGAAGGGAAAGATGCGACCACATCCCATTTCACATTAGTGGACAAATATTTGTCACAATTTGAGATTCAAAGAAGAGATCTCTGAAAAAATCAATAAGGAGCTACTCTGGGGAAACATTCTAACTAGGTATCATCTCTATCTAGAGAGGAATGTTCTACCTTCCAAATATGATTCACTCGAAAGACAAGTATCTAAATATTAGGTTGGCACTGGATCTAGATTGGAATTTTACATGAATAAGGAATCCAAAAATAATAAGGACTTCCATTCCTTGTGACAACAAAATATCCCTCATTAGGGTAACCCTTTAGTCATGGGATGAATTGAGGATTAGTAGGAGATGAAAGAAGGACCACCTTATCATCCCCCACCTACTCTCAATGACTAGTAGGTAGCTCTGACAATATTTCCCTCAGAGCTACATACCACCATTTAATATTTGGATACTCAAATGAAAGACATTTAAGGGTGATGTGCACCCATACATCCTGAAAGGAATCCATATCCTGAATGGGTGGATGATACTCCACCTCTGACCAAATTCAGCAATCCCACCTTTTATACCATTGATAGAACAAGTGATCTTAAAAGGAATATCACACACTGTGTATCCTAATCTGGGTTGATGGTGGGTCCTTGAGATCAGTATGAGGAAAAAGATATATGGTGTTTCATATAGACACTCACAAGTCCATCCATTTTTTTGGTATAGTAGCCCTCCTGTGGGATCTATTGTTGGATGGGAAGACCTTCTTCATCATTTCCTTTATCAATTTACTTCAACATTAAGGAATAAAATGATCCTTAGTCTAATTTACTGCAAGATTCATTAGAATGAGAGGGTATCTGATTTTATATAAAGGTGTAAAGGATTAATGTTTTTTATCAACATCCCACTCTTAAAAAAGAATATACTGGAGATCTAGGATTAAAATTGTAGGGATGAGTTGAAGATACCCCTAATTCCCATGAAATATCTAGTCATGTTCAGAGAGTTATTCAAAATAGAGAAACATAATAAATAGGATATTTAGTGAACCTGATATAAGTCTTGAATCATGCCTATAGAAATGTGGAAGAAGGTAAGAATATCAGATGTGGTAGATGTCACTCTCAAGACCATAGCAGTGACTATATAAGCACCTAGGAAAGAACTAGATAGCCCATCACCTCCTATTGAGTAGCAATGACCACAAAACCACCCTTAGCTAAACGTACCAAGAAATTAGGGTCGAACAGGATTTGAGGAATAGATTATAAATTTATACTCCTTACAAAATGAACAAGTGCCCATTTATTTATTGTCATCCATAAGCAATGACCTGCTCACGATCCCACATCGTCAGAGGCCTGATGAAGTCAACCTCACAAATCCTTATGATTACTGCCCTTTCCCTAGAAGGTTTGGTCATAATATGAATAATGTTTTGTCTCTAAGGATTTAAATAAATGAATGGAAGAATCTGGATATGTGATGTTGAACATTATCCCGAGTAGGTGGCTTGCATAACCTTCATCCGACCAGAAGAAGAGGATGGTGGGAAAAAAGTTCCGGCTGGGCGGGTGAAGAATTTCGACAACTGGATGAATCAAAATATAGTTGATCATTATCATGGAACTCTAAATGCGTAATTTATAAAACTCTTAATAGATCCACCACATAATAAGTAGTCATTAGATGTACCTATCAAGGGTGGGTGTGACCAACAGAGGTAGGAAAAGGCAAACAAGGAAGAAATGTATTCCGCTCCAAAGTAAGCAGTAACTCTGGCTGGTTTCTTCCCAAAAACATCCACAACGTGGGTACCGCCCCACCAAAGTGAATTCCCATTAGAAGAAAAAAAATCATAGTTCATTTGGAAAACAAAATACACTTCAAAAGACTATTGTCTAAAGATTAGTATGCCCCCAAATACAGTTTTTCTACATGTGAACAAGGAAGGGGAGGCCATCTACATCAGATCCTATGATAAATGCGACACCACTAATGTGGTATGACTTAGTATTCTCGGAATATCTCCATAGAGGATGTATATGTATTCATGTCTCATGGTAAGGTGATCCAGTAGGCCCAAATGAGGTAAAGAGCTAACGCAATTCCACCCAGTAGTCACCCGCACCTGATTATCATACATGATCGCTTAACATGGGTTTAATCTGATCAACCTAAGAAACTAGGATGTTTGAAGTGACCTATGAATCTAGAAACAGATACCCCTCAAATGACACACACGATCTAAGTCCATATACCTCTACTGATTTATCTTCTAAACCACAAGTACCAACCCATAAACCACATGCCCTAGAGTTTCCCCACATCAGGAAGCACCGACCTTTATCACAGATGTATGATGTTCTGAAATAGCTTGGTGTTGGTGTAGCCAATCTCTTTATTATTGATTCACTTATTCATTAAAAATATGTCATGAGGCACTTATTGAAACCCTTTGGAGACCATTGGAATTTGAGACATAAGTCACCACACTTGAGGTCTATCGAGTGGAGACTACGTCCTTATGATTTGATGTCTCTATCTCATTCCACAATCAAGATCCAGAGGAGGCCGTATGAGGGTACATCAGACTGTTATACATTTCAGGAAATATCAATAATTTAATGTCCAAAGGGTGATGATCAATATGGATCTCAGATCAACCTCATCGCAGCATGATCTGTCTGACATTTGGGGTATGGTGAAGGGGACTATTCTACTACAATGCTAACCTTCTAGGGGTATAATAAACATGAGAAAGGGTCCCTCAAGTAGATAAACCATGAGTCCCATTTCAAGGAACTCAAATCAGATACCATGTTTTTGGTTATAAAGAATGATACCATACAATTTCCTACATGAAAGGCCCATTCTTCATAGCTACATGGTTGTACTATCAACATTCCAACATTTTTTGGTAGACCCCATCCATGGAATGGTTGGAATAATACATGATGATAGATCCCTATTTCATTATTTTAGATCCATATATACCAAAGCATATTTCTATAAGAATGGAAATGCACAACCAATGGTAGATGATGATATACATGTTGCAGCTCCCAATGGCTTAGGGATCACACCCTTTAATACATAGATCATGATTGATAATGATTACATGCTCCCTATAATCATTGTAAAATTAGAGCACATAATTGAAGAGGTCTAAGCATCTCCTATCCTTAGTAACAATAAACACTGGAATATATCTGTAGTAACAGATATGGAATTGGATGATGATGATTATTCTCATTTCCACCCTCACCCTGATAAATATAGAGAGGCCCCCAGGATTCCATCCTCACCCCAAGGCACCTCCTTAGACTCATAAATGGCGGAAGATGTGGAAGATCTCCGAAATTCCCCTCTAGTATTTAAGAAATGTGTTTCTGTCACCATATATGAGATCGGGTAGATAAACCTGGGGTTGAAAGTGGATCTATGTACTACTCTGATTAGTGATTCTATGACCCCATAAAAGAACGATATGTACATTGCATTTCTAAATCAGCACTAATATATGTTTTCTTGCAAATATATACATATTCCTTGACTGGACCCAGATGTGGTTTTACACCATCTTGGACTCCTCAATGAGCATCGAGGCATTAAGTAGGTATCCAAAAGAATGAAACACTCTCTTTCCACCAATGTTGAGGCATTAGTTGAAAAATTGATCAAAGACAATATTGTTCAAGAAGTGAAATATCAGAGATTGCTTGACAACATCATCTATGTTAAGAAGAAGAATGTGCAGATAAGGGTCTACATTGACTTTAGAGATCTTAATCAGCATTTACCAAAGTTCAATTTCCCATTTCTAATAAAGAAACTCATGATCGATGCAAGCACTAGATTCCAAGACATTTCCTTCATATATGGGTTCTCCAGGTACAACCAGATCAAAATGGACCGCAAGGATGAAGAATACACCAGCTTAAGAATTCCACGGGTAATCTTCTTCTACCAGGTCATTCCCTTTGGATTAAATAATATCAGTTCCATATATCAGCACACTATGCATCTCATCATTAAGAAATTATTGGGAATGATTGTCGAGTGTTATGTTGAAGACCATGTAATCAAATCCCAATGGCGATGTGAAATATTTATGGATCTATAAGAAATATTTGACATGATGTGATAGTATATCCTAATTATAAATCCATTAAAGAGTGTTTTTAGGATGACCTTAGGAAATTTCCTCAGATTAGTGGTACGCCACAGAATAATCTCCCCTTGAAATCTAAAATAAGTAAGTGTATTTTAAGGGAACCTCACCAATATTTGGTGATTCAAATACAACCTAGATCAAAAATATTTCCCCTTCACGAGTTTAATAGATAAGGGATGCACCTACCAATGGGAAAATTAACGTCAAAAGGCCTTCAAAAGTCTCAAGATATACTTACATCACCAACTTGTTTGTAATTCCATCTGTGGAAGGGGGGCCACTCATTAAACATGTAGTTGTTATAGAACACTCATTAGACATCCTCATCATGCAAAATAATGATACGAGAATTGTGAATGGTCACTACTATCTTATATAGACCATGATAGGTACTGAGACTAGATATTCTACTGTCGAATGGATTTTCCTTGCACTCTTATTTGAAATACAAAACATGATTCATTACATTCAGACAACATGAAGTCAACCTGATCTCTCATATTCACTTGATCAAGTACACCCTTATCATCCCCATGATGAATGGATTCTTGGATCGATGGGAGGTCATTTTATAGAAATATTAAATTCATTTCATATATTAGAAGTTAGTGAAAGGGAAAGACCTAACTTATTTCCTCATGGCACATCCTTCCCCAGAAAATACAACATAAGATACCACTCTCCCGTAAGAAGGGATGTTTTATGCCCATGAAACTCCTCAAACAAGGGAGATGTACTTTGATGGCACCTCCGGTAATCTTGTCGGCTTATGAATTGAAAACCAAAACCTCAAAAAAGTTGGACTAGGGATTATATTTGTCTTACCAGAAAAACAATTTTCCCTACTCTTTCTCTCTATCTGAATGATTTACAAATAATCAGTTCGAATATCAATCCCTTAACACTTGGTTGAAACTAGACCTATAACTATACATTGAATACTTGAATATCAATGTGGACTTATAAATAGTGATGAAGTATACCAATGGAGAAAATTCCATTAAAAATGAATAAATAGCCCCTCTTGCTGGGTATGTCAGGTTATTGATCGCATAATTCCTCCTTTGATCCAACACTACATTATGTTCCTTTTTCATAGAATGTTTGTTCCAACACAATATCAAACATAGCTGTAATCCTCACTAACCCTGATAAGAGGGAAGAAACCATCTATATCACACATTGAATAATTTTCTCATCGATCATCATATGTGATATGGAAATTATCAAAAAACTCAACACCACCCCAGAGCACGATGATCCAGTATCCACGCCTAGTTGGGTGGAGCCTATAATCAGCTATCTTTAAAATGGGACTCTCCCAACGGATAGTTCTATAAGGAAAAATATGCAATGTTGGGTAGTAAAATTAACCCTTTAGGATAACCCAAATGAAAAAAATTCTCTGAAAATATGGCTTTTATAAAATTTTCTTTAGGTTTATAGAAGAAGGACCAGATCACACCATCATTGAAGAAGTCCATGAAGGCTCTTACAGTTCTCATTAATCTAGAACCAGACTCTCCCGCAAAATTAGGAGGTGGGTATATTAATTGAAAACCATGATGCAAGACTATGTATAATTCACCATGAAATTTCATTTAAGCTAAATTCATGAAAACACCATCCATCAGTCCCCTATAATTTCTATATACAGCTAAATATTCTAGGCTATTTTTTGTATGTGGGATAGATGTTGCGGATCCATATCCCCTAAACCCAACTAAGAAGTTTTAATATATCATTACTTCTATCAAGTTAATTTCTATGTGGTCTAAGGTGGTACCCCTCAAGTAAGTCTATAAGATGAATATCATCAACTTCATTAAATCTCTCATCATCACAAGGTTCATAGTCCCTCACAGATTATTTTTAGAAATAAAAACAAACATCTATTCCACGGAGATAAATAAGATATACCCAGAGTACACCATCATGTCCATTAACTATTATCACTATCATGCATTTCTAAATGGACATTTAGAGGCCTTATATAAGAATATTTTCACCAAACTCAAGAATATGGTGATAAAAGATTACAATTCTTGGCCGAGAAAAAACTTCAATGATTTGTAGACCTATAGTAGCACCACATGTAATTATATACAAGTAATTCTATAATAACTTTTTTATGGGACTGAGGTAGTGTTAACCATATAATTTTAGTATCCCTCACTCCAAATATCAATTTTCTAAAAAACTTTAGATGATTAATAGTTGAAAAAATGGTTGGATGAATTGGGAGAATTATATTATAACTGGTATCACACACGACACAACAATAAGGTCCACCAGAACTGGGTAACCTAGTTCTTCAATAAAAAGGTTTTCCTCTGTTTATTTCACTAAGGAGAACTAGTTCTAGCCCTTAGAATAGCAATGATACCGGGGATGAAGCCCCCAAAATTGGAGCCCATGTTGGAAGGACCATACATAATACATAAGGTCTATCATAATGGAGCATATTCAATGGCCACCATGAATTGGGAGTGTGTCACACCACTATCCAATACAATATTCATCAAGATATACATTTCATAGAAACCAAAAAATGGGAATCCACATTAGAGTAATCCTTTTCTTCTTCCTGACCACATGAAGTTCAACTACATGGAGTTCATCCAAACAACATGATGTTAAACTATATATAATTCCTCCATACTGTAAGACATTAAACTCCACAACCAATGTCTTTACCTCATGACATAAAACTGCACGAATCCACAACTCCTCTTCACCTTAATGTTTGGTAATACAATTTACTTACCACATGATGTTAAAGTGAACAGTTTCTCCTGAACTACATACAAAATTATTCTCATTCCCAATGAGATACGTAGGGATGCAACGATCATATATCTTGGTCAAGCCATTGAATTATAAAAAATGCACATGGTTTACATATCTTTTGTCTCTACACCAGAGGGTAAACAATGATACTCCTTGTTTATCACACCGAACATAGCTCACATGAGCTTAAAAATTATGGTACGGACATACCCTCACAAGATAGTCATATAAGTTCACAACAGATCCATTATGATCCAGAGTGAAAGAACATAAAAGGCATGCCATAATTCCACACAACATGATGTTAAACCGAATGGTTTATGTCTTGGTAGCACAACATTAAATCACACCGTCCTCCAAGAACTACATGTGAATCGATTCTCATCCCCATTATATAGATAGTGAAGCCCATGATTCTATACATCGTCCCAACTGTAATGTCACCACCATTTCACATCGACCCAACTTCATCCTCACTACATGACATTAAACTCCATGGAACTTCAAGAACTACATATAGCTTGATTCCTTCTCATAAATGATTTGCAGTGATAGATGGACCTCCAATACTATGCATAATTGAAACTATCAATGTATATAATTCTCACCTCTATGTATGGGCCAAACTTGTGTAAAGTATTTACTTTTAGAGAACTATGTGTGAATTCATTCTCATCTTCATGAGATATGTACTAACACCTAGACATTTCACATTTCATCCCAGCTACAACCATAACCCCTTTTGGCCTCCAATCTTGATTATTCTAGGAATGGAGAATGGTGTGGATGAGACCTCTTTAGTCCCCATTAATGTAATATTACTTTATAGAACCACACCATGCACCCCCACATTAAGAATTCCACCTTACGGTCTGGTCCACAGGACCCTAAAATATTCGCACATGTCCCCGTGACATGACATTAAACCATGAGGAATTGTTTTCACCACATAAAATTAAGCTACATGGAATATTTCGTCCCAACCACATGATGTTAAAATATATAGAGTTCATCCTGACCACAATAAATTAAACTACAAGGACACCTAGAACTATGTGTGTCTTGATTCTAATTTTCATGGGATAAATACTGAGGCCCAAGTTCTCTTCTTTGGGACTAACTACAAAATTACCATCTTTCACATCAGTTCCTATTTCCTCACCACATTATATTAAATTTCATGTAATCATGTCCTTACAATATTATGTTAAACTATGTGGTAGTATTTCTTTATCGCATGAATTCAAACTTCACATCATGATGTCCTTTCTACGTGACATTAATCTACATAAGATGAAGTCCTCACTGTATGATGTTAAACTGAAAAGATGCAAAAAAATCCCCATTACATGACAATAAACTGTGCATACCATCTCCTATCATTCATGCTTAATCAAAATACTACAAGTTACTTACCTCAGTTAACCAGAGTACGAGGTGCTTCTACAATATTTTAAGATAACCTCAAATCCATATAACACCCTTCTAATATCAATCATCTAAGGTTGTTTTCATCCTTCTATAGACCTTTTAAAAGATACCTAGATTCATAGACCCATTCTTGACTATGAATGCATTCTCATGGCTCCTGCATAGGTGCCTATGACCATAAAAAATGCATCCCTCTGAAAAAGGAAATTACAATTCTCGTGATCCCTAATATCATCATGCCAACACTAAACACCTCAGTGTTTCTTAACCACTACTTATTTTATTTCCCCATATCATTACTCAAGACATAATAGACTTGATACATGGTTTATGTCATTTCTCTTCCATGCTTGAGAATATGCTGGAGCACTTTTAACCCTATGTATACTAATTATCCTCTTGAGTCACATATTCCATGTTAGTTTCATGAAAGTAATGACCCTAAAAAATTTGTGATTTGTTCAAATACATTTTTCCTTACACTCAAAAATATTATGGTCCATATTTCAAGACATTAATCTAACAATGGAAGATACACAAAACCTGTCAGGATGAAAACCCTCAGAGGGATACCTGAGAAAGATTCGATTATTCCTTGCTAAAATCTTCTTTCATGGAGTTTAGGAAAAAAAATAGGGTGAAAACATAAAAGGAACAAATCTTAGAGGATCCACAACCCATGTAAAACTGAGGCTATGTTCACTACACCCACTGGTCCAGGAAAAATTTTGGGATATATTTTTCGTATCTCCTAACTATGAAAATATGATCGCTAGGGGGCCTCTGTGTATTTTAAATCTCTTTCAAACCACAATTATTGATTTGGGGTGCCTCGAATCATTATAACCATCCATTGAAATTGGAAATGATATATAGCTTCAAGGACACTTTTCGTGACAATTCATGTATTCCCATGTCTTATGTATATGCGCCTACGGCTGTCAACCAAGTGTCTCACTCTGAAAAAGGACATTCCAATTCTCATGATCCCTAACATCATCACAAAATCTCTCACTATCCATATGTTTCTACACCATAACATGTATGATTGTGCCATACCATTCTCTTGATTTAGGAACTTGAGATTGTGATTTAAACACCATGTACCAAAATATCCAATCCGATTCAATATCCATGATGTTACGTAACTGTATTTTCTACCATTTCTCAAAGATATATTATAGGACTTCATTTACTTTCCCTTGATGTCCCGTGTCTCATGATTTGAAACCACATGGTGTAGAGATGTTTCTTTATTTTAAGTGATATCTACCATAAGGTTCCATAAGTATTCCGAGATAGCTTTTTTCCCATATCAAACATCATCATCTAGATGTTTGATTCTTCACAAATCATCCATTGACCTCAGAAATAAGTGGAGATCATCTTTTCTTTTCCTTTATACCAATGAATAAGGTCCTCAAACTACCAACTAAATGCAGATTATCCTTTCTATAAATGAGCTTCAATCTTTGTGAGCCTTGCAGCACCATAGAGGACCCTGTAATTTCATAATGTAAAGTCACGTACCAGGTATGTCTCCACCATCTCATATTCATGGACTCAAACTCACAGCTTATGATTTACATCACCCACACCCCAACTACCCAGGATGGTTTTGTATCCATAGTATTCCGACCTTATTAATATTACCTCTATAGATCTTCCATATCCCTTGGAAGAGATACTTAGTTTCAAGGGACCCATTTTATTGACTATTCATACATGCTCATGGGTATTTCATATGTTCCTATGGCCGTCAACCAAGCATAAAACCCTGTAAAAAGAAAATTCCAATCTTCATGAGCCATAACAACACCAGGGTAGGATCTAGTACCTCAGAGAGTTTTAGGTCACTCCCGGCATGTCTAAAATGTATCCCATGCTCATATTAAAGGTCTAAGCTAAAATACCTTCAAATATAGTAGCATATGGTCCAAGATAAAATACTTGAAAATAAATCTACATATGGTTAGAGATAAAATAACTAAAACTAAATAGAATGGGAATCATCCTGAGGGCCTTACATGGCCATATTATGATTGAGATACTCTATGAGAACATGAAAAACACTCACATTACATGACATATATCTTGATTATGTAGCATTCACACGATAGTGGGGAGCATCATTGTGATTTCTTGAAATTATGGCCCTCTGGTTAGCCACAGTTTTGGAACCTTGTTAAAGACTAGAATACATCTAAAAATAAGAATGTGTCATAGGTAAGACAAATGAAACATAAATTATTCTTAAAAGAAAGTTGGGGAATTAAAATTCTGATCATGTCATTGTAATAAAATGACTCGACAAGGGATATTCAATCCACCTTGATGGTTCATGGATCGAATTGTCTCTAGAGGACTCGTGGGGAGCATAACCTCTACAAGGATTCACATGCATCATGTAACCCTTGGAGACTTGTGATTCCATGACCTAAAAACGGTCACAAGAATCATTAATAATTTATCAATCGGGATAAAGGATCCCATGACACCCTCAAATAAACCATATTGGTCATCGCCAAAGTCTGAGCAATTACTTATAATATAGTTTTCAATGGAGGTAGATGATCACCTAAAAAGAAAATAGCCTTGCGTGAAGTGCTTGGGTGGAACGGGTTCACGATTTAGACTTGTAGACATGGTTCATGATTAGGGTTCACAGAAGGTTATTGTGATGGGGGAAACATTGGTAGGGCTTTGGAGAATGATGTGACAAGTGGAATGAATTTTCCTCCACCCCCCAATTTATAGGTACCTAGAAAAATAACAAAGGTCACCCTGTAGACTAAATGTCACCTAAATAATTGGTTTTTGAGATCTATTGGGAATTATTTTTCCTTATAACTGAGTCCATGTCCCCTTAAACATCACTCCGTAGGGGGGAATTTGATGACACCCACCATGTAATCATAAAAAAATTTAAAAAGGATGAAATCATTGAACATGGTTATTATTATCCCCATGAATACAAGGAAGAATATGAAAATCAAATGTTCATGAAGCTTTAAAGAGAATCATGATTGCTTGATCATTTCAATTCCATGAGAAGGCCCAATGCATGGCGCATTGACTATGGCTAGTACCAGGGATCCCTCTTCAAATAACATGTGTACTCTTACAAATTCCCCCCATACAACTGAATGAGAGCCCCCAGGACATGTGGTTTGTCATTGGAAAGTTGCGGACAAACCAACCAAACCCATTGAAAATAAAGAGGTATGAGATTACGAAGTAAGAGATCTCTAGTGGTCATGAAGCTTATGCACCAAATTATCACTGGGAAGACTAAAGTCCCTTGGTAATATCTAAGAAATCTCACATGATCTCCAATCCTTTAACACATAAAACAAAGGTGTTAAGGTGGAGAGGCATGAGGGGTTCTTGGTTACTGAAATACATGCAACGTGGACCCCAAGTGATCTATGAGACACCATGAACCCATGCAGAATACATCTGGAATTCCAACCTCATAGCATAGAAGTCCTCAAGAGTTTTTGTACTACTCTGTGGCACACTATGGACATGAGGATAGACATGTCCACTACTTGGTTGAACACTTTTTCTATGACCCATATTGGTCAAGTGATACATCATCCAAAAATCAAGCAAAAATCTTATATATTACTCATTCCATCTATCATGATCCAATAAATTTGTAAAATAAAACAATGTAGATAAAAATAGAGGAGGTGATATGGGTTCATGATCACTGAAAGACATGAAACACACACCTGTTGACCCGTAAGGAACCACGAACCCCCTGATACATGAACACCTTATCTCATGGAAGAACATTGGATTTCCATCCACATCTTCAACACATAGAATGCTCAGGAACCCCCCTACAAACCCTATTGGTCACATGAATCATGTCAAGAAAATTGAGGAAATACCCTCGACAACACACATTCAATATGGCATGACTCCTTTCATTGGTTACATCAAACTGATGGGATCAAAATGGAGGTGGATATAAGTACTCACATTCATTGAAAGGAATGTGACGTTCTTAGTGCACCTACAAAACTATCCCGCCAGACCCAAGGAAAAGTCACCCAAGGTATCACGAGTGTCTTTTCATGGGAACTTGGATATTTAGAACTACCTCATACATGAAAACATAATAAAATGAAAACCGTTCTACGAATCCTCATGATCATACAAGCCTCCAATAATCATAAATAATCTGATAAAGGAAGAGACCCGTGGTTGCAAAAAATCAAGATACATGCCAAAAGTAGTCCATGAAAAAGACTCTTGAAATCGTGTGGAGCCTGACCCCTATAAAATATGCAGTCTAGACTCACTCTAGATACACTTCATAAACCAATTAGTATCCGGGGTTTTGGAACCAATTATCCCCCCCCCCCCACCGACCAAAAAAATGCATGACTACTATTTAGGGGGAATTTTGTATTCCTTGACTTTGTTAAATTCTAATTTCAGCTTCTGCAGACTTCTCAGGGAAACTGATCATGCGATTAGCAAGATTTTCATCTAGTAATATACTAACAAGTAGTTGGAGTAGTAAGTCACTTGGTATAAAAAACTTCATGTGATCATTTATAGATTATGTGAAGGAACTAAAAAACATCATGTGATCATTTATAGATTATGTGATGGAACTATGGTGGGTTATGTGAAGTACATATCATAATCCCACTAGATCATGCAAGGATCAAGACAATATGACACTGAGTAAAACCAAGGAATCCACGATGCAAGGGTAAGAACCATGGCCAAAGGTGGATGGCTTAAGTGGAATATATAATCACTACCCCCTATGTACTTCACAAGTGTTATCCAAAGACACATGAAAAAACCAGTACATGTCACCCAGATCTCACGAAACACCTTCAGCATCCCCCTGGGACATGCAGAATACTCCAGAATTGTCAAAATGAGTCACAGAACTCTCTTATGGACACCAGTGTGATCTTACAAACCATATGGGTCAATCATAAAACCCATTCAACATAACTTAGACACATCGCCTGACTCATATAATGTAACCCAGTCATGTCATGTGAGTCACATGAAAGAACCTAGACATGATAGTGAAACCCTCACGACACTCCAAGGGAATGTCACCTAAGACTCGTGAATACTGCAGACATGCCAATCAGGTATCATGATGTCTCCAAGAGGTGTTATCCAAGATACACTACACCTCATAGATTGTCCCACTCTAAATCTTGTGACACTCTTGATATTTTTCATGGTATTTCATGTGATGGCTCTCATTCTATGCCACACGGGATCTTGTTACACCCTTTATATGTGTCAATCCCAATTATGTGATGGATCACATGATATGATAAATGGGTATTCTGGCACCCTATATACATGTCAATAAAGTTCATGTGATGGATACCAATATATGCCAACTGGGTCATGAGATACCCTCTAGATAAGAATTCCATGTCATCAGGGAAGCCTCAGTGTGTAAGACTCGACATAAGAGAACTACGATGACTTTGATTCCTACCAAATCTAAGATATGTTGGCTACCACCCATCAAGGTTTGAGCTCCATTTTAATCATCCAGGGAAATACTAGTATTTAATTTCCTTATTCAAAAAAATTAAATTTTTACTTGTAATCCTTGATTATCAAAATGATCATGGCCCATGTGGGATAAGGGAAATGTAATCATCATGAAATCTACATTGTAAACCTTCACAATGGTACATGGTAGCCTCAATGTGTAATCATGGATATGACCCAAACTATGATTAGCCTGATTCTTTGCATACATTGGATACCTAAGATGTCTTATCAAGGCCTAAGATCTATATTAAACACTCCAAGGAATATTCCAATACCTAATATCCAGATCTAAACACCATGAGGCTGACTATCTACTACCCCCTTGTTCTATCACAACGAGTATAGCTCATGTGGGCTTAGGGGGATTCAATGAAAAGCTCATTGATCATCATCAATATCCATTAACTAGGGAAAATATGTTGACACCCTTTATATAAGGGTATATTCCTTGGTGCCAATCCCAAGGATGCGAATGAAATATGTGGGTATTGATTATCCTATAACCAGGATATGTAGGATGTCGTATGATAGCAAAATACTCTCTTCAGAATATTAACCAACTTCTTACATGGATGCATATTATAATTCACATGGTTATATGACATTATAATATATGTATCCACCCTTTACCAAAAAATTATAGAGAACCTCATTTGCATTCAGATGGTTTCACAAAAGAGATCCCCGTATTTTCCATATAAAGGTGAATTAACCTATAGTAATTTCTTTAGGGAATTCATTCACAAGTCAGGATTAAGAAGAAATTAATGAAAATATCATAAATCTATAAGAGTCGTAGAGAAGGAAACACCCCCCCCCCCCTTAAAGGGTGTGATGAGCCCGACCTCTCATCCTCTCAACCAATGCGAGTCCTCAAGAGTCACTGGGCATGAGAACCAAGATGATCATCAACATTTGGAAAGTAGGTTCATACCTAACTATGGATAAGGGAACCATTGGGAGTTTCTAGGGAAGGGGAATTAAATGGAAAACATGTTGTGCATGATTGATGAGTCTAACAAATACCCCTCAATCAAACCATAATGGGAGATCTAATTAAATGTTCCCTGTCTAAAAACTCGATGAAATAGCTATTTAGAACTCTTATATATCTAAGGGATTAAATTCCCCGATGAATTTCACACATATTTTATAAATTCCACACTAACCAAGACCTTATCTTGTTTTACAATTTATTATAGTGTGGGAAATAATTATAAGAGTCTTTTTGAAAAAAGTTATCTAGTTCTCCATGTGGATAAGTACATTGGGCCTGAATAAACCATTTTACATATTGTGAATAAGAAAAGAAAGAACAATGGGAAGGGGCACAATACTCACATGAAGTCTCATACTCCATATCAGCATCCATCCATGAAGAATATGATCTGGAGGCATTTCTTGGGAAAGGATGTATTAATATTTTTAAGTGTAAAGCAAGGCTTATAGAAGAATAACTATACAAAAATGTAAGGGGAAGATAATGGTATTTTCATTAACAAATAATTTGGAAACAATATATAACCCCATGGCACAAAGTGCACCTTTATTTGTTATCTTAAAGAAACAAAGGGAAAGAACATATAAAACCCCTCAGATAATAAAGTGTTTTTTCTTGAGAATCCACATTTTTTTAAAGGGAGAACATCTTCAAAAGCAATAGTGGGATAAAGATAGACAAAAATGAAGTTTATACTAAATATACACAAGAGTTGGTCGAGTAATAATTTCCATAGGTCCCTATAGAAGAATAATCTAATGAATAAAAAGTACTATATAGGAAAACTAAGGAGGTAAGATAACCATAGTGGTATAGTTTTCTAGTAACTGATGATGGTGACACATTATTGGTTGAAAATGATGAATCTATCTCATAGAATATGGATGATGAGAGATTAAAAGATGCAAGATAGAATGAAGCCTTGAATTCTAAAATGTATTCCATATATCATAACTATGTTAGGTACTGGGAAGGTTCAACGAAATCGGGTGGGCTAGGAATTTAAAACTTTCTGCATCACCGGAGTGACATAACCCAATCAAATCGGGTGATCTTGTCCCAGTTTGGTATGAGGATCTCACGAGGTTTATGTAGAGCTGAAAAAAACTAAACATGTACCTAGTTTGGATTTGATTTGTGCAAGTATGTCGAAGGATTCTGGTGATCGTTGATCAATGACTCTGATGTCGAAGACCTCTAGATCGTCCACACACAACTCTTTAATTTTCTTACGTGCCATTAGTTGAGATCTGGGTTCTAGAACAGATCTCTAATGCTCACTTCAGCGCAGCGATGATCATCACAATGTAAGATCCTTCAATCTGTGATGGACAAACTTGAAGATCTTCCTTCACTTGAGATACTCTCTCTATATATTCCAGGAGGAGGTAAAATCTCTCAATCCCAACACATGAAATAGTTAACATGGTATAGCCTCTCTCTCACTTGTATAGGTAGTGTTTAAAACACACGGTATTGATTCTCGACCCCCATGTATTAAACGTCTTCTATATAAGTGTTATAAATAATTATTTATTACAAATAAAATTATGCCATAAATAATATTTATAATTTATCACTTACTTTTAATATATAAAAATATTACACAGTAAATTTGAGTCTTTAACTCGAATCACACCTCCTAGTAATATAAAACTAACCTAGGATATTAAAATCCATTATAATAATATTAATACATGTATTTACTATACAAATTTTAAATACATGTTATAAATAAATTCAATGAATTATTCTAAAATTGAATAATTTATGAATTTTTTTATTCTTTGGTGATCCATAGAACTTGGATAGTGCTCAGACCCTTTGGAGGGGCCCACCAGTTCTATATTCCTTTTCCCAGAATAGGGAAAATTCTCAAGGCGCTATTGTGTGTGACCCTCTAGGACCTTACCTCAATAGAAGTGAATAATTTTCACCGACCTAGAGTGGGGTCCAGTAACCCATCGAGGCCCCTATAGAGAAATAGCAAAGTCAAAGCAATGACTGCCTTCCTACAAACACGGTCTGGGTAATATAATCTCTTCGTCATCGATATCACTATAAAGCAGAATGCACACCAGTGTCACCAATCTTTATCATGCATTATCTTATTTGTTGATTTTTTTCGGACGGTCTTACCTTCCCACTACTATAGCAATGGATTTAATGAAGGTGCAACCATCCTAATCAACCAGGACCAAGATATCTCTTCCTGAACTCATAAGAAACAAATACTTTCTTGATCATTCAATCATTTCCATGAAATTAATGACATACTCGATACAAACTACCTCACCACAACATTTTTCTATGGTTTTCACCTTGCATAAAATGTACATAATTAAATGAAATCCATTGAAAATGATCTCAATTCTAAATACCATTACACATTTCCGTAGATAGGAATGACCAATTACACCTAAAACATGTGGTGTTCCTATTATGCGGGTTTTTCCTCATGATATCAACTACTAGAGATCACCAAGTGCGAACTTCATGAGAATAAGTCTCAATGCTTATGATCCCCCAGAACCGGACGTTCACACATCATCTGTGAACTTTCAAAATGATGTAACTGAACTATAGGACAATACTTTAAGATTAATGTCATGGCATCTCAGGGTTCTCATTATAGCATGGGATCCACTATAACCTTTTGATGCGACAAGTAATCTAAAGACATTTCCATAATGAAAGTGGATGAAAAAGTATACACACTATAATGGCAAGATAAAAACATGTATTATAACAAACTGAATACATTTAGTGGTAATAAAAGTACAAAAAAAAATTGGTCTAGGGAACCCACTTTCAGCACTCTCACTTGCACTAGAGCCAACTTCTAACAGGTTTCAATCCGCTAGCTCTCACATGTGAGTCATGATTCTACTAAGAAATAGCTTTAGTCAGGATGTCTACCACGTTGTCCTATATGGCCACTCTGCTAACTTTCACTTCACCTATTTGAGTAAAACCCCTCAAGAGATGAAACTTCCGAAGAATATGCTCTGTCCTCTGGTGAGACCTGGGCTCTTTGGAAAGCACCATTGGAGCAGTATTATCACAATATACGGGAACATGGTCTACAATTATAGGTTCAACACCCATGTATGTGATAAAGTTATGTATCTACATTACTTCTTTTGTTGCATCAAAATATGCAATATATTCGGACTCTGTTGTAGAATCAGCAACCACAGCTTGATTCGAGCTTCTCCAGCTCACTGCACCACCATTTAGTAAAAGGATGTAGCCTGAATGCGATTTCATATCATAATGATTTATCTGGAAACTAGTATCAGTGTATCCCCTGACAACTAGTTCCTCATCTTCTCTAGAAATCAAGAACATATACTTAGTACGCCTCAAGTACTTTAGGATAATTTTAACAGTTTTCCAATGCAGCTCTCCTAGATTGGCTTGATATCTACCCACGATGCTTAAAGCAAAAGGTGACGTCAAACATAGTACATAGCATGACAAACATGATAGAACCCACTGTCGAAGCATAAGGTACTATTCTCATTCTCTCAATATCCTCCTATGTTTGTGGACACATTTTCTTGTAGAGATTTACACCATGTGACACAGGTAAAAATCTTCTCTTGGATTGTTCCATACTATAACTTTTGAGTACCTTGTCAATATATATACTTTGCCTTAGCCCAAGTAGCATTTGATATCTATCTAGATAGATCTTGATCCATAGAATGTAGGCTGCTTTATCTAATTCTTTCATGGAGAAGCATTCATTTTACCAAGTCTTAACTGATTGTAAGACTTTCACCTCATTTCTCATAATTAATATGTCATCAAAATATAATACTAGGAAAACGATGGCATTTCCTTCAACGTTTTTATAGACACATGGCGCGCTTTCATTTTTGAAAAAACCAAAATCTACTATGGCCTCATCAGAATGATCAATCCATTATCTTGATGCCTACTTCAGTCTGTAAATGGATCTATGTGGATTGCATGATTTTTTGGCATTATTTGACTTGAAAAACCCTTCGGGCTAAGTGATATAGATGTCTTCAACCAACTTCCCATTTAGAAAAGCAGTTTTGACATCCATCTGCCAAATTTCATAATCATGAAAGGCTGCTATTGCATGAAATATTATGATGGATTTAAGCATTGATACTGGTGAGAGGGTTTTATCATAGTCAATTCCTTGACGTTGCCTAAAACCCTTTGCAAAAATTCTTGATTTAAAAGTATTAACCTCACCCTCCATGTTCAACTTCTTCTTGAATACCCATTTGCATCCAATGGGCTTTACATCATCTAGAGAGTCTACCAAAATACAATCTTAATTTTGGTACATGGAAACCATCTCAGAATTCATGGATTCTTTCCATTTAGTAGCTTCTTTGACTTCTATTTCATCTATGTAGGTTATGGGTTCATCATCCTAAAGGTTTAATGTGTCACCTGACTCAGTGACAAGAAAACCATAATGATCTGGTTCTCTAACCTCTTTCATAGATCTATACAGTATCTGTGTCTTAGGAACAACTTCTTCTTCCGCTTGTTCTTGTGGAGATTGTTCCTCTACCAACTCTTGTGCATATGGAGTATTAACTTCATCGAAGTCAATCTTGCTCCCACTATTTCAAATAGAAATGTGTTCCCCTTCTAGAAATGTGGCGTATCTTTACACAATAACTTTTCTATATAAAGGGTTATATAGGTAGTATCCTCTAATTTCCATTGGATAACCTATTAAGATTCACTTAGTGCTTCTGGATGCTAATTTGTCTCTTGGTAATGTCTTGAAAAATTCCTCACACCCCCATACATGCATGTGTGTCTTGTTGGGATTCATTCCATACAATAACTGATATGGAATCCCATATGCATCATTAGTTAGTACTCGGTTAAGGGTATATGTTGTTGTCTGCAATTTGTATCCCCAAAAGGATAAAGGAAGGGTTGCATGACTCATCATTGATCTGACCATGTCAAGAAATTTCCTATTCATCCTTTCACTAACATCATTTCATTGTGGTGTATAAGTAAGACTGAGTTGGGATATTTTCCCACACTCCTTCAAGTTATCAATGATGTCTTGGTTAACATATTTTATGCCTCGATCTGAGTTGAGTGCTTTTTTCTTCATACCAAGTTGGTTTTCTACTTTATTTTAGTATTCCTTAAATATCCGAAAGGAATCTGACTTATACCTCATTAAGTAGATATAACCATACCTACTATAGTGATTTTTTAAAGTAATGATGTATAGAAAACCACCCCTTGCCTCTACTAGAAATGGACCACACACATCAGTATGTATTAATTCCAGCACTACATTGGCTCTTTCTCCCTTTTCTGAGAAAGGTGCTTTTGTCTTATTTCCTTGTAAACAAGCTTGAAAAACATCTAAGGTTTTTAACTGTACCGAGTCTAGATACCCTTCTTGATATAATCTTTGTAATTGACTCTCGTTTACATGAGAAAGCCTGAAGTGCCATAGGTGAGTGATATTTGAGTCATATTGGTTATTTTTGTCATTTATTTACATTACTGAGTTCTCTAGTTCCATCATATTCAAACCATTATAATGATGTTCCATACCATAACATATGTTATCCCTATAAAAGAGAAAACATTTATTTCCAAACTTGAAATAAAACCCATAGAGTCTAGACTTTACATAGAGATAAAGTTTATGGTAACAGAAGGTACATAATAGAAATTGTTTAAAACTTGAACCAAACTAGTTAGCATGGTTATGTGATAGTATCCCACATTCAAGGATACCATACTTGATCATTTTTAGCTCGGAGATCCACTTGACCTTTTTCAATCTTCTTGAACCTAATTAGTTCCTGTATATGAATAAAAATATGTGATCCACATGTCTTTTCCAATACCCAACTTGTAGATAAAGATAGATTTCATTCAATGACAAAAATAACTGAAGTAGAAGCATCATCTAGCTTCTTCTTCCTAGCTCTGCAATTCTTCTTCTAGTGGCCTTTCTTTCCACATCCAAAGTAGAGAGAATCCTGCTCTTTTCTTTTCCTATAAATCTTTGGATTCTTTGTAGGATGATGCATTGGTGTCTTTGGCCTTGACTTGGCCTTAGAACCCTTTTCCTTGCCCTTGTTTTTTTGTTCACCATAAGGATAGATGAATTAGTATTTTTCATATCCTTGTCATCTTGGAGAACTAAATCCAAAAGGTCTATGACCAGCTTTTTCATATCATTTATATTATAATTGACAATAAAAGTTGAGAAGCTTGATGGTAAAGAGGAAAGAATGAGATACATTGCTAGTTCTTGGTTCAGTTTGAACCCAAGGGCCTCAAGCCTCTCAATATACCCAATCATCTTGATTACGTGAAGACCAGATTGGTGCCCTTCTACTAGCATCCTATTGTAAAGTGCACTTGAGATCTCATACCTTTCTTGATTGGCCCTCTCCTCAAATAGTTATTGGAGATGTGAAAGCATCTTGTAGGCATACTCATCAACATGCATTTTATTATTGGCAGGACATGGATGACAACTTGATGCATTGTACATCAAGCACATCGTCTACATGCTTTCTCCATTTATCTTTTTCCGCCTTACTTTCTCATTGAGGAGCATTAACAGGAATTGGGGATTCCAGCACATATAACTTACTTTATTGGTGTTGTAATATGTGCAAGATCTTTTACCACTACTGGAAGTTATTACCAATCAGGATATTTTCTTTATCCAAGATTGATCATGGTGATAAGGTACTTGTGGTGTTGGCCATTGCCATTTTGAATCTACAAAAGATAAACATTTAGTAGTTAGTACTTTGTCTTGATTACCTTCTGTCATTTATGATTAATAAATTATTATATCATTTTAATATCTCCCACTATTTTAGCAGACCTTAATATCCCTCACTATTTGATTCAGAACACTCTGTCGCTTCAGTATTCTAGTGGAAAGGATCCTTGAAACCTACCTCGTAGTCTACAATCTAGGGCTACGACACTACTTGAAAGGTTTCAAGGTAGGCACTAGGATTCCCAACCATTTGTTTTTGTGGTTCCTTGTGTTTTTGAGTAAAGTCCCAGCTATTTGGAATCTAAACTTGATTCCCTCAACATCTTTCCTCTAAAGTGATAGCAAGTTAGCTAAGGATAATCCTTGACTACTCACTTTAGTTAAGTCAACCTAGTCATCTCATGAAAATTCCAAGGTAGTAAGAGTCACTCTCAAATGTGGCTAAAGAGCACCCCAAACATTCGGTTTTTTAGATGTGAGAAATGTAAGGCATTTATTGGAATTAATATATCTTTGAGGGATATTTATATTTATTGATGAATATAATCATTTTCTATTTATTATGTTTAAACTGGGTTGTCACGCTCACAACTGAACATGAAATAACAAATAATTTGTCACATATTTATGAATTTTATCTTGTTTATTGTCCAATGTGACCACACAATAATCATGAAAACACATAAAATAATAAACTATGCATAAATTAAATCATGAAAACTAACTGGTCTTGATAATTTTATAAAGATTGATCCATAACATATCAATCTTGACCTAGGGGAATCCATACCTTAGTCATGACTTAACTCATGTTGCAACTAGCTCAGTGTAATGCACTTGGCTCCCATCTGGTTTACCACCTCGTCTTGGCGGGTTTTGCATCTCAGATCATTATTTAATTACAAATTTACTCGCATGGAGGTGAGGGGATCTAGGGGTATAAAATACATCTTGTGCATTTGACACGCTTTCCCTTATACATATTTGAAATTAAAAGAAGATTCACATACTGTCATTTATCTAATTAATTATTAAAATCATCATACACATTTAATAAATAATTAAATAAATAAATAAACACCATACACACATAGTTCGGTCACTTGCTCAAGACGAGTTGGCGTAAAATATGCACAAGAAAATTAAAATGAAATAAATTTAAATAGTTAGAGAGTGTACTAATAAATTAAATAAACTTTATTAAATTCATGTAATTTATTTATCGGTTCCATTTTTTAATTTAATTTTATTTCTGAAATTAAATTAAACCATTAATTTAATTTTAATCTATAATTAAATTAATATTTCAGATTAAAAATAAATTTAAGCCCCCAAATTAATTCTAATTAATTTTATTTAAGAACTAAATTAATTAAAATTAATTTAAAGAGGGGTTACCTCTAGGTGGGGAGGAGTCCGACAAGACAACAAGACGCTGCGGGGTGTTGTCCTGGAGTAGGGCCAAATCACGACATTTCTACAATGTGACTGTGTCATGGCCACAGCCTGACCGCGGCCTGACCGCGGCATGAACATGGCGTGACCACTCTTTCCAATGACTCCCACGGAAGCTACAGCTTCTGGTGAGGTTTGAAGGGAGTGGGAGGAGCCAGGCAACATTCTAACCAGCTTCATAGCTGGCAGCCCGCTGCTTCGGCCAGCCCGTGAGGCGGCGGCCTGGTCCGGCATGGCCTGGACGGGCAGCAGCCTAGTCCAGCGTAGCCGGGACTGAGGTGGCACGACCAGGATAGGTCGGCGAGAGAGTGTCCGAGGTCCAAGAATGGCGCAACACGGCGGTCCGGCGGGGCTCGGGGTGGCATCAACATGCGGTCCGACGAGGCTCAGGGTGGTGCGACCAGGCGGTCCGGCACGGCTCGGGGCGACGTGACCAGGTGGTCCGGTAATACAAACAGAGGTGGTCCAGCAGGGCTAGGGTTTCTCCACAAGGGGGAGGTTCTCCCCTTGTGCGCTATGTGAATGAGAAGACCCCAAAGGGATCTTCTAATTTTTTTATTTATTTGTCTTTAGACAAAATAAATATTCTTTTCCCCTTCCCTTTTTTAAATTAAAATAAACTTTTGTCTTTTGACAAAATACCCCAAATAAAATGAAAGAATGACCCAAGGGTCTTGGTCTTTCCTTTGTGGCATCTTGGTCTCCATTTACTTTGGAAAATATTTTATAATAAAATATTTTATTATATTTTACAATAAAAAAATATTATATTTAATTTTATCTCAATAATAGTTGAGATTGACATCAAATGAAGGAAAATAAACTATGACATCGATCCGATTAAATTTTTTAAATGATTGTAGCTTGATCATTTGGAAGATAAATGACGTGCGGTGGGATCCAAATGAACCGTTTTAACACCCCACACTTAAAATTAATACATCATAATTTTACAGACTCAGAAAAACCATGTGATCCTTCTGATACCACTGTTAGTTACCGGGATGGCGCAACGGAAGCTGGTGGTCAAGGAATTTAAACATTTATACATCACCGATGTGACATAACCCTGTCAACTCTAGTGATCTTATCGCGGATTGGTCCGAGGATCTTCCAATGATTAATCAGAGGACAAAAAAACTCAACATGTACCTAGTTTAGATTTGACATGTGCAAGTCTGTCGTAGGACGCCGACGATTGTTGCTCGAAGAATCCAACATCAAATCCCTCAATATTGTCCACACAAACCTCTCAAATATTCTCATGCATCATTCATCGAGATCCACATGCTAGCACGAATCTTCAACGCTCACTTCAACACCATGATCATCACCTCAAGGCATGAAACTTCAATCTGTGATGGATGAACTTGAAGATCTTCCTTCTCTTGAGAGACTCTCTCTCTAGATTCCATGTGGAGAGAGAAGCTCTCAATCCCAACACATGAAATAGTTAACATGGGAGAGCCTCTCTCTCACTTATATAGGGAGTGTTAAAAACACACGGTATGGATTCTTGGCCCTCGTGTAATAAACGTCTACTATATAAGTGTTATAAATAATTATTTGTGAAAAATAAAATTATGCCATAAATAATATTTATAATTTATCACTTACTTGTAATATATAAATATATTACATGATAAATTTGAGTCTTTAACTCGACTCACACCTCCTGTAATATTAAGAGAACCTATGATATTAAAATCCATTAGAAGAATATCAAAAATTATATTTATTATATAACTTGTAAATACGTTTTATAAAAAAAATCAAGGAATTATTCTAAAATTGAAAAAATTATGAATTTATTTATTCTTTGGTGATCCATTGAACTTGAATAGTGCTCGTACCCTTTGGTGGGGCCCACCAAGTTCTATATTCCTATTCCCGAAATAGGAATGATTCTCAAGGCGCTATTGTGCGTGAACTTCTAGGCCCTTACCTCAATAAAAGTGAATAATATTCACCGACCTAGAGCGGTGTCTAGGAACCCATCGAGGCCACTATAGAGATAATGCAAAGTCAAAGTAACGAACGCCTTCATACGAACACACTCCATGTAATATAATCTCTTCATCATCAATATCTCAATAAAGTCGAATGCACACTATTGTCATCATTCGTTATCATGCATTATTTTATTTGTTGATTTGTCCAGATGGTCTTACCTTCCCACTACCATGGACATGGATTTAATGAAGGTGCAACCATCCTAATCAACCTGACCCAAGATATAAATTCCTGAACTCTGATGGGAAAAATCCTTTCATGATCATTAAATCAATTCCATGCCATTAATGATGTTCTAGATATAAACTACCTCACCTCAACTTTGTCGCCATTGTTTTCGCCTTGCATCAATTGTATGTAATTAAATTACATCCATTGACAATGATCTCAAGTTTAAAGACCATTGCACATGTCCATAAATAGGAACGTCCAATGACACCTAAAACATTTGGTGTTTCTATTATGTGGGTCTGTCCTCATGATCTCAACAACTAGATATCATCAAGTGTGAACCTCATGAAAAGAAGTCTCAATGCTTATGAGCCCCCAGAACCTGATGGTCACACATCATCTGTGTCCTTTCGGAATGATGTAAATGGACTATAGGACATTACTTTAAGATTACTATCATGGAATCTCTGGGTTCTCATTATATATTGGGATCTACTATAACCCTTTGATGCGATAAGTTATCTAAGGACATTTCCATAAACAAAGTGGATGAAGAAGTATCTACTCTATTATGACAATATAAACACATGTATTATAAAAAACTAAAGACATGTAGCGACTATCAAATTACAAAACAATTTGGGACTGTAGAACCCACTTTCAACAAACTAATCACAGGTTTTTTAATGTTTTAGTTTATGTAAATGATTTATGGTGAAGAAATGTATTAAAGATAAAACTGGACATGGATGTTAAGGTAAATACCTATAAATAATGGCTAGTAACTGATGTGTTTATGTAGCATTAAGGAATTAATTATGAGGAACCATTTTAATTATTTTACATCTATAAATCCATAAAAATTATACATTATATAGTAGCTTAACTTGACTATGAAATTTGATAGATAGATGTCAAAAAAATTCTATTATGGGAACCTTCAAGAATATTTCAACATGAAACATCCAAAAAGATTTGTGTCTCTAAGTGATGACAAAAATATTTTCAAACTGCAAAGACACAGTTATGGATTTATGTAAGAATCTAGGGTATGGATAATTTGATTTGTTTATCTATAAAATAATTTGGTTTCATTAAGAAATAATGTTATCTTTGTTTTTAAAATATTTTTAATGGGAATGTAGTCGTCATCCATGTAGTGTATATTGATGAAATATCACTTATTAGAAATGACATACTACTATAATAATCTATTATGGACTTGTGAAAAAAGTGTTTCTCAAAGTAGGAAATAGGTGAAGAATCCTGTATTCTAGGGATAAAGATCATTTTTGATAGATCTAAGATAATTTTTAGAATATGTCAATGTAAATACATTGATAAGAAACTAAAGTGATATTGTGTGGGACAATCCAAGAGTGTGTTGTTTTAAATTTCACATGGTATACATCCTTAAAAAAATTCCTCATAAAAACATAAGAATTAGAAAATGGGTAATGTATCAAACTCTGTAGAGATATAATCAATCATGTATACTATGAAATTTATGTGACTTGATGGTGCCTATGTATTGGGAATGGTAGGTAGATATCCAGATGATATTGGAGACCATCATTGGTATGTTGTTAAGGCTTTTCTGAAGTATCTGAGATGATTTAAAGATATTTTATGGTGTATGGAGGATAAGGAGAGTTGTTCATTAGGGGTTATACGAATTGTACTTTCCAAACAGAAAACAATGACCTGATATCATTGTCAGGATATGATTTTTTCACAATGGAAGAGCTGTGAGGTGGAAGAGTTCAAAAAATCAAGTTGTCACTAATTCTACAATTAATTCCAAGTATATAACATCTTCTGAGGAATCTGAGAAGTGGATTGGATAAAAAACCTTTTTCTAGGAACTTGAGGTTGTACCTACCCAATCACAGTGTATTATGATATCACTATAGCGGAGACTCTTGAAACAAATCCAAGGTCACACCCACATACAAATAACATACTCTAGAAGTATACCCACTTATGTGGTTTTTATTAGAGTAGTTAATTTTTTGTTCTTAGATTTCCTATAGAATAAAACATCGTGGATCTCTTGGATGATGTTCAATCTCAATAGAAGCATCAATATCATATGAGAGCCAATGAACTAAAGGTTGTTAACAGTAGTCTCTATTTCATGTGAGAGTTTCCTAGAGTTGGTACTCTAGTACCGAATTATATGTACTTTATGGTAAAATGTATTAATTTTTTAATATTAATAAACTTATTATCACATCATGATTATTATTTTATGTTACATAGAACTTGATAATGTCATAAGGGTAGTTGTTTCACTAAACGGTCATAACAGTTTCCTACAAGGATGAGAACCTAGAAGTGTCACCATAGTATTCTTAAATATATGTTTTATATACGGCTGAAATAAATTTAGGGGAACAAATGGATCAGGAAATGATGGGCGGAGACTCATAATACTTTTAAGAACCTTCATAAGGCTTACACATTTGGTAATATCTGGTGTAGGATATTAGGAGAATGAGAACCGCTAGTAGAAAAAAAATATTAATATATGTTAATGGATTTTTCTATCTACAGACATGTATATTGATCCTTATACTATAATAACATTATTAATGAGTGTTATAAGTCATTTCTTTTGATATATTGATGAAAAATGTTATTATATATGTTCATTGTGAGATTGGATATGTTGAATTCAATATGAGTAATATGTAATTAATGAATAATGTGAGAAAGGATTTGTACCTTATGTGCTCTAACAGAAGATGATATCTCAGGCCCTTTGATGGAAATGATATTGCTTAAATACATCCATGGCCTTGGTGTTCTATAATAATGTTAAATTTCCATAATGTCAATGAAAGAGACATTGATCACATAGATTGATGGCACTGTTATAGAACCTTCTTGATCATAGATATCATGATAGAGGTTTTATATTACATAGTAAGCATTTGTATGATGTATTATGTCATTGAAACATTAAATTCATTGACTATGAGTTCCTTGCTGTGTTACTAGATTATATCCTTTGGCATTAGGATACATCGCCTAATGCCACTAAGGATGAGTCATGGATGGTAACACACTATCTGTATCTAGAATATATATTAAATAATAGATAATAATATATTATTTAACAAGATTAACATATATTATTATGTAACAAGGTTTAATAATTATTCATGTTTGATTGGTCACATATATTCCTTCACTATTTATTTGAGTGAATATTATGTGATAGGAATATTTAATAAATATTTATTTCCTATTTGGTGGATATAGTATTTATTTATATATTGATGAATAATGTTGTGAAACTTATTTATCAAATAAATAGTGATTATTCAAGGAATAATAAATATTTAAATTTAATGGAGGGCCAAGTTCGATGGTTTGGTAAGAAATAATAAATATTGAGTATTATTTGAATAAATAAAAATTTATTTATTTTTGTGAGTTTAGACCCTATCCTGAAATAATAATAATAATTTTTTTATTATAGACACACGGTTTCATAGGGATTAAGGAAATAATAATCAGTGCAAGTGAAATTATTATTCTATAATCCACGATATATATAAACCCAATAATATTAGTTTCTTAAGAAAGGAAATGCTTTTTTTTGTTCACAATGACATCTATAGAGAATCCTCTCATTCCCTAGAGATCTCTCTCTACCAGAATTACCCTAAGAACATAGAGAGATATTCCCCTACCTTGTACTCTATATCATAGATATAACAATGATAATAGTTTGGAAGTGATTTTCTGGGTGATCAACGGTTAAAAACACATATGATAAGATCTACCATGCTAGAACCCTAAGATTCAAATGACAACATTCTGTGATTATTGGAAGACGGACGGATCACCACTAGATGGAATATATTCTTTATTTCATTCAATTAAATGATGGTACAATGTATATCCATTTTCAGATCCATCAACACCAAATGAATTTATCAAAATATAATGATTTAATTGCTTAAATGTTATTATAAATAATATATGATGATCATACACTTTGGTTTTTACATTTAGCCCTTTTATATTATTTGATTCAATTTCATTGATAAATATGTATATTAGTGTGTAAATCATGGTTTAATCCTCAAAAATAAAATATGTGTTGGTCATGCCCCATTCAATGCTTTATCTATGTCCAGAACCTATAATTATTTCATGATACATGTTTTTTCACTTTTTATTACATGTATTTCCCAAATTATTGAAGGAAATTTTTTTGACCCATATTCTTATCAATAATAATTTTTTTCATGCTCCTGACTTCTCACATGATTATGGTCTAATCCTAGATGACTCATTGGTATTCATTACCCTACAGAGCATTGAATTCACCCCTACATTATGTTTCTCAACCACAGTATATGAAGATATATAAAACATTTGATAATATAGAAGGGGTTAATGAATATTTCAAATTTGGGGAATTGTTCACAAGTTTTATAAAATAAGATACCTGTGTAAATTGTCCTCAAATACACTAAATAAAATGCTGACTTGACCTACATGATATTTTTTTATGAGGTCTAATGATAAAATTATGGTAATTATTTATAATAATGATACTATTATCCTTATTTTCTATAGTCGTTATGTTTATAACTATTGATAATTGATAACTATGAGTGGGAATGATGATTTATGAAAAATGAATTAGGTTTTTTGCATGGATTAATGCACTGAAAATTATATAAATGATATTAAATAAGATCTAGAAATGATTTCATGATTCTTATATGTAATGAGTTGAATATAATCTATCTTGGGGTAAATAAAGTGGAATTCAATTAAGACATTGTTTCTTTAAAATCTGGAATTTAATGGGAAAAAACCTTATGAGTTTGAATTGAATAGTTTGAATCATAATAGGAATTAATAAACTATTGACTGAGAATGTATTGTTTGTGTTAGAATAATATTATTTTTAATTTCTTAATGTATTAATGAGTAGTGTGTTGAAATTAATATGGTGAGTACATGATGATGAGATATGGAAAACTTTTATTATGGATATTATTTAATAAGTTGGTGTTCGAGCGAGAGGCCTTATGGTAGCATATGAAAAATCTATGGGTTTTGTAAAGATATGAGATAAAATAGTATTTGAATATGGAAGACCCATTATTTTGGTGATGATGTAGGATAAGCCTTTTTAAGTTATACAAATAAAAACCTTGGGTTTGTATATTCTATAACTAAAAAAATAGTGAAACTATTATAATTATTTTTAAGAAATAGTACCTAAACCCTAGGATTACATAATTTATTTGTTGAAAATTATTTTCATTTTATATTTTTTATGTTCAAAGTTTTCATTTTCAAAAATAAATTAAATTTATAATATTTTGATTTTGTTAAGGAAAGTGGTTTACTTATTTTATATTTATGTATGAATTTCCCTACACATATATATGTGCAATAGAAACACAGTGATTTTTAGAATCTTTGTGGTATCAAAAACAAATTTATTTCTCACACCTTGTATCATCACTTCTCTTGTGTATTTACTAAAAAATATTTTGCGTTGGTATGGTAATGGAAACATATTCGTTAGTAGTTAGAGTTCATTATCATTATAATCATGCCAACTGTGTTTGATGAGATGATGGAGTGTTTTTTCACCTTTTTGTTTAATATATCTAATTTATGGTTTTTAATTCATGTATTAGGATGTGGTTATTTATATTGTTGGTTGTATAACATGCTAACATTCATTGGATTGTTTTCAAAATTTTATTTTTATCTTATTGTATCATTATTTTTGTGTAATTGCTTCATTGAATGTGTATACATTATTATATTTGACTTTTAAGGGTTAAATCACTCTCAAGATAAAAATTATGTAATCTTACCACTAGTCTATAACATGTTTTGGATAGGGGAGAAAACCAATGATCAATTGGAATTTTTCATTATTGTCAGGGCCATGTATATGGCACTACCAAATAATATCAGATAAATTTATTTTAAGAAGTTATATTTTTGAAAGTTTGTATAAAGGATTATAGAGATCATGACATGATTTAAATGTTTTTTGTGCGTTCTTAGCTGGCACAACCATAGTGTAACTTAAGCCACCTAGTTATGCAGGATTGTGTTTTAGGATTTGGTTGAGTTGTTATTTTTTTTATTTTATAATAATTGATTTTTTCTTTGTATATTTAAATTCTTTCATATTTAGTGTTACTAATAGGGTATTCATGTATCTTTTTTTAATATTGATATAATAAATTAATGTTAGTTTTAATGTGAGTGTTATTTATTTTTTAATTAACTTTACAAATTATATGTGTTAAAATAATTTAATATTTAAAAAACTAACCACCATTTTCATGAATATATTATTAATAATGGAATAGTTAACTAAAATAAAATGGTCGTTCTTGATGTATAAAGTGTGATTTTTTAATGATTAAAAATGAATTTTCTATCATATGATATGATTTGATTATTAAAAATGGTTTGTTTTAAAATTAGCATGTAAAATTTATAATGGTGTTTATGTGGACAGGAAAATAAATTATTAAATATAAATTTATTTTCTTACGAAATTGTTTCCCATAAATAATTAACGGGGTTTTAAAGTGAATTTTATTATTTAATTTCCTACTAAATACTACATTTATATTACTATGAATTATTATAGATGAATTTAAAATTTAGGTAAACAATGGAAATTATTAATTAAATATTTAATAAATTAAAGGTACATCAATAAGGATTGAATGTATGATTATGGGATTGATTGAAAATTATTTTAACACATATTGTGTTATATTGGTCACGGTATGTTTAATAATATTTCATTATACTGAGTTCATTATTTTAAATTATAAGGAATTTGTAAATGTTAATTTACGTAATTCAATGATTTTTTTTCAAAAAAAGTTCTTTATATATTGGTTTTATATTTTCATATATTCATCGATTATGATAATATGAATTTAACACCTTAAATTCATCATGTGGAATGAAAACAAACTATGTGAATATATTTGTGTAAAGATGAAATTGGATATGAATGTGGTCATAATGTATTGAATGATAACATTCAAAGTGGGATTTTAATTTAGAATGAAGAACACATGTAATGGGATACTATGTCCCATGATAATGGATTAACACGCATGATTAAATATTTAATTTCTATATTATGTCTAATTATATAAATGGGAGAATGAATTATTTTCATAAATCTTAATGGAATTAAATTTTACATTCATTGTGAAATAACATGTAAATATTAGGTTTAGATGTGAGAATATGATACATTAATTTTATATTTTATCATCTATATTTGTTGGGGTTGTTTTGAAAATGATTTTTTAATTACCATTATATGGTTGTCTAGTTAATGATTATTTTGAGGTTATATTCTAAATGATACTCTTGTTTCCTGTAAAATATTTTATATTCTTTTGATAAGAATGTAGTAATATTTCAGAATTGGTTTGATTAATATTTTAATATCATTTAATGGAAACTAATTGAGAAATATTTTCCAATGGATGTGAAGAGTTTTTATTTAATTGGTTAAAAGAGTTAACAACTAGAAAAATAATATGATAAGATTTTATTTTTTTGAATACATGGAAAACTAAATTATTTTAATTGAAAAATAAAAAAAAATTATACAAAAAAGATGGTTTGTTTTGATGAGTGATGATTATAATATTAATTTAATTTAAAATTTGGAAAAGGGGTGAATTTATTTTAATTATGGTGTTCTGGAAGATCATTTAACTGTAGTAAAATTATTAGTTTATGTAGTATTATTTTTATGCTGGGTTTTATTAGTCAATTATTTGGATTAGTGTACCATAGTAATCATTGGTCAAAATAATGACTTCATGGGTTTTGGTTTACATTTAATTTGTTTTTAAATATGTCAAAACATTAACAATGGGAATGTGTAGATAGAGTCCAGTGAAAGTATTAATAAACATTCATGATGAATATTAGTCACGTTATATTTATATGATAAGTGGTTTCATGTGGAACTTATACTTATCTAACATCATATGGGAAATCCTTATAGATTTCATCTTGGTATACAAACATATATGGGATAATTCTTTGTGAAATTTTCCTTCGGGATTGCATTTAATTTTATTCTTAATGATTTGGAATATTAAGTATATTATATCTCAAAGATTGATTAAATATTTTTTATAAATAAATATACTTCTTAGGGATGAAATGTAATTTGGTTATGAGTTTGTAATGACTTCATATTTCTCAAGTGAATTTTAAATTCCCAATAAGATTTTTCATACTGTTAAATGATTTAATATCGATGCAATTTTTATTTTTTAGGTGAGGGAGTTGGATTAAGGTATTGAGAAGATGTGAAATTTGTTTGGAAATATAAAAAACACTATCAGTTAACTGATATATAGACACAATGTTCATATTATGAGATGCAAAAAAAGAAAGTGGTGTCTTACCATTAGGTACATGATCAGTTGACACTGAGTGGATACATTCATGTATGTGGCTGATAGTCATTCATTGGGTAATTAGTATGTTGAATGGTTTATTTTTCTAGTAAAGGTAGTTTTATAATTTTATTGGTACATTATTTATATTTTGAATCAAATTTTTTAATTAAGATGTAATTATCTTATGAATAATTATATATTATATCTCTATACCTCTCTCAAACTTCTACAAGTTATTTATTGTAACACCTCAAGCTTCCACGGTACGCTTCTCTTTGAATAACACAATAGCGTGTGTTATACACACCTTTGAGTTATAACACACACCACAACCAATCAAACTAGCCATTATGAATAGTAATACCTACTTTTTGAAATTTTATAAATTTTATATTTTAAAATGGAATTCATTTCTGGATTCGTAATATCGAATTTATCCTAGGGTGAAATTTTGGAACCTTCGGATAACTTTTATATTATGATGAATAGTGAAAATTACTCAATTTTAATTAAAAACAACTTTTTTAATCAAAATAATTAATAGTAATAAATTATAGTATTTAGTGGTTTTAAGGTATAATTATAATATAATTTTACCATTTTATCCAATGGTGGTCATTAGAATTAATTTCACTTTTGAAATTGGACATAAACAATTGTCAATCTTTTGATTGATATTGTTTCTTAAAAACACGCTATTTGTTCTGACAACGGGGATTTATTATAAAATTAATTAATGAAACTTATATTTTTGGAATTTTTTAAAATATACATCATTTTTTAATTCAAAATATCAATTATAGCTTAGGGTGAATTTTTGGTATTGTTCTGAAAAACTTCGATTTTTGATGAATAGTGAAACCACTTAGTGGTAGTTAAAAAAACTGATTTTTCGTTTAAATGAAATATTACCACCTCTGTTATTTGAATTTCCAAAATCCGACATACATCATTTTCATTAGGAAGTAAAATTTGGTTCAATGGGATTAAAATAATTTTTGGTGAATAGTACCTTTTAAGTTCTATTAATCACGATTAAAGGTAATTAGTGTAACTTAAGGTAAATATAATGTTATAATAATATTAAATTACCTTTACACTTGTACTACCTTTATTGTGTGAGTCATGTCCGACCAAGACAATCCATGGGTCAACTTGGGGACCCCATGGAGCCCCTTGGGTAAGAAAATGACATTAATAACTTTTTATTTAAAGTAAAAATAAAATTGTCACAAACTTGTGTTGTTTTACTAAAACAATTATTACATGGGGTTATATAAGTTAACTTTTCAACTATAAATATTCAATGGAAATATAAAAATATTTCCTACATCATGTAATTTTTTTATAATTTTTAGACATTAAATAAATAAAATTTGTTATAACACCATGATGATGCAACGATTACCTCATTAATTAACGATTTAAATAAAATGAAAAGATAATGTAAAATATAAGACATACACTTGTAAAAAACATATTGGATGAGTATATTTCGAACCCTTATCACCTTATCCTAGAAATATATAAATGTGGGACCTTTGAAATCCAAAAATCACTTCATGATAATGTCACATTTCATGACTTTCCAAGAGTGCCCCTCCTCTCCTCTAATAAAAGGACCCCACCGCTACCACCTTATTCACACCATCCAAGACATTTGGCTCTGCCAACCTCTACCCAAATACTCTCGAAACTTTCCTCTCTTACTCCTATAAGCCTCACTTGGGGCAGAAGTCTTCCCAAGGAAGCCTTTGGTTCAAATCAAAAAGAGTTACCCGATTTTTAGGTTATGTCTTCTCTTATGTTCTTTTGTATTATTTTGCTTCTCCAACCCGTTAAACTCTTTTTATTCATTTATTTTGTAAAAATCCAGTATCTTAAATATACTATGAAGTTTTTATGATAAGTATTTGAGCTACACTTACACAGACCTCCGTCTAATGGTTAAGAAACATACTGTTTCCATGGATGGCGAATTACTGCCTCACGAAACGATGATTGTTCTATCTTCTCCTACCACCCATCATGGTGGCCATTATGATGACACTATATTATTTATGATATATATTATATTTATTTACTCTCAATTCTTGTGTATTTTACATTTAAAAAATACATTTATGCTTTGCATGTTGTGAAAATGCGATAATTTCATTTGAGGAAGTGTGGACTACCACCACCTCAAGTGATGTGACTCGTTCATGCAATACATGGAATTTATAAAGAATGAAATTAATGAACTTATGTGAAATATATAACATATATATTATACTATAATTATAATATATAAATATATCATTTAATTTTAATTCCATTAAATGCGAAATAGAAATGAAAGTAGCGTTCATGCGTACGTACGACTTACCGTCTCCATGAACAGTGCATTTCATTTCTTACCTCTAAATGTTATGTAATATTATAAATGAATGTATATACTTGATATATATTATATATATGATATCTACATCATGAATATAATTCTGGATATAATGTATATTTTACCACATGAACAACTTGTAATTATAAGAAGTTTATTTTTGACTCAAATATCAAAGATCGACAAAACGATCGTTATTAACTTAAATAATTACATAATGTTCATAACATGGTAACAAGTGATATAAAAGGAAAATATAACTTGAATAAGATTCTTAATAAAGTATAAATTAACTCTAGTGTATTATTCAGGAGGATAAATAATGATCGAGTCAAGTCGGACACGAGGTAAGGGACTTCGTCCCAATCTTTTTTCATTGAGGCATATTTTGTTTTATACACAACTTTATTTTATACGGTGTATAAACCACTTTGAATTTTACTTTTATTCAAAAAGAATATTTTTATACGAAGCATTTTTACTAAAAGACAAAATGAATGTTTTGTCTTACGTATGCGGCGACAACAACTTCTCCACCGTCGTGACCATTATTTGAGTTTCGGCTTCCTCTACAAGCCATAACTTTTTTTAAATGGAAAATAAATACCAAGTTTTAACTTTATTTTATGTTGGTATTGAAAATGTTTTTGGTAATGTATTTATTATATCAATGTGTTTTATTGATATCTTGTGATTGAAATGTTAAAATGATATGTTTCTTTTATGCATGTTTTATGTGATACGATTATGTTATGGTTTATGATATGTTTAAACATGTTCATATAAGGAATGAATTGGACTTAATAAGTGACGGGTGTATCCCACTATAGCTCCCCGATGCATCGGTAGGTCTCATGAGACAAAATAGTGTCTTGGCACGAGGCCTTGACAAAATCTTATTTGTAGTCTTGGCACGAGGCCTTGGCTACGTGGTTATGATAGTCTAGCATTATGAATTCCATCATTATGAAAGTTGTTATTGATATTGCATGTGATTATTCGACTAGTAGAATATCCATGTGAATAAGTAAATGACATTATTTCATTTTATTTTTTCCATATTATGTTGAAGTTCGCGTTTTAAAGGCTTTTGTTTTAGTTATACATTGCCTTAAATTTTTGTGTATATTTATTAAAGTTTCCACTGTATTGTTATCCTTACTGAGAATCTGAGCTCACCCCTTTCTATATGTTAATTTTTCTTGGATGTAAAGAAGTATTTTATGAAGACCTGCATGTAACAACCCGAGATTTTATGAGATATATTATTTTTAATTTATTTGATTTGTTATATTATACACTACAACAGGATTAGCTTGTACTATACACAACACCGTATTAGCTCGCAGTATATGAAACGCTATTCTTGGATCATGTTACACACAATTTTGATAGTAGTTATTCTACGAAACATTGAGTGTGTATATATATATATATATTAAATGTATAAATGAAATATGGTTGGATTTTATTATATGAAACAATGGAGGAGTCTTGCAAAACACACAACCCTTACTTGTCTTGCATTACACACAATCGCGACCTTCCTCGATAGTGTGTGTTGTATGCAATACCAGGTTTCACTAAATAATGATATATGGTTATAATATTATTATGAACTATATGTTATGAATAGTATCAACTAAATTTTTAATTTTATAACATTATTATTCATCTTAGAAATTTTATAAAACATTTTATGTGAACAAAATAAATGTTTCGGGTAAAATAAGTATTTTTTCCAAAAATGCAGTTTTGTCGCCTTTTAATGGCGCACCAACTTTAAATCTAGGTTTTGACATGTTTATAAGTTCAATTTTACAAAATAAAATTATTCTTTGGAATTAGGATATAAAGTTTTACCTTGGATAAAATTTTCATATTATTCTGATAACTTTCATATTTTAATGAATAGTAAAAACACACTATATTTTAATTAAAAACAACTTTTTTCATCGTAATAATTTATGTGGTTAAATTATAATATTGAATGGTTTTAATTTAAAAATAGAATAAATTTTTACCATTTAATATAATGTATGTCATTAGCATTTATTTTACCATGAATTCGTAGGTTAAATCTATTCAATCTTTTGCAATGTTTTAAACAAAAACCCATTTTCTTTCGATAATGGGATTAATTTTAATTTAATTTCTGAAACTTCTGTGTATTGAATTTGGAAAAATGGATTCCATATTTGGAATCAGTGGGTCTAAATTATGTTAATAAGCTACTTTTTATTTTTGGGCTTTATGAATAGTAACTACGGTAAATTTTATTTACCATAGTTAAAGGAAAATCGGTTAATTAAGGGTAAATATAAGATTATAAAATTAACATAAAACCTTCCAAAATCCTATTGGATGACTAAAAGTCGACCCATATTACCTAAGGGTCTGATTATAATCATTTAATGGACTTTCTTCTATGAAAATAATTTTATTATTATCAAAACCAAAGAAAGTGACAACATGTCACTTTCTTAAATCTTATAAGTATAGTAATTTTAATTTAGTGATAAACTTAATGAAACTTCAAACATGAATAGTCTCCAGAAAGCTAATAAAATTATCTACATTATATGAATTAATTTATAATTTTTAAGTATTAAATAATTATCATTAAGGGTGACATAATAGTGATGTTGAAATTATTTTATTAAGAGAAATATCAAATAAATGGTTTTAAAAATATTAAAATAAATATTATATGAACTATTTAATGTGCTCCAATAATGTTTCAGATAAATATGACATGTTATGAATCTATTAAATCTTTTAGTTTGAAAATATATTCTGTATATTGTTTATTTAAATTCAAATAAATGAACAGTGTCAAAATTGACACAATTGTAATTTTATAAAAATAACATATTATTAATTTTTTTATAAATCACAAAAATATTTAAAAATTATAAATTTAAATTTATATGGTCTACAATGTCATAAAGTGTCAAATTATGGAAAATTCACAACACATATTTCATTATTTATAATAATTTAAAATTTATAATATTATTACCACAAATAAAATTAAATTGATTAAATAAGGATAAATCAAGTTGATAATGTTTAAAATAAATTCATAACATGTCTAAATTTTATTGGATGATGTGATTAAAACCCTACTCATCTAATCTTAGAATTGAGTAATTTTCGGAGGTTTTTATGTGGGGTTTGAATTTATATTAAACTAATATTGTTGAGGATTCCAAAGGTGCCCCTCTCCTCCCTTATAAAAGGGAACCTCATCCCTCTCTTCCTCACACCACTTTGAGCCTTCAAGCTCGGCCAACCCCGAAAAAATTCTCTTCTCAACTTCCCTAGAAACATCCTAGAGTTCATGGTCTTCTTTAAAGACCAATTTTAGTTCCCTAAGAGGAGGTCTCAAAGAGGCGCTTCAAAGAAGAGGTAATGTCCATTACCGATTCTTTCAAATTTATTTCTTCTTCCACTTATTATTCTTTAGTTGTTTCATTATGAAGTAACAAAATAAGTATCACTAATATACTGATATGTCATTATAAGTATGAAACAACCCTATTTCACCATCTATCCATCCTACGGAAAACAAAATCACCGCGCATGCGTACGTACAGAATACCATCTCCACGCCGTGGTGTAATCTATTTTTCCAACACTACCATACTTGGATGGGTATAATGGTGTAAAGAATAATTATACATATTTATTATAAAATCATACTTATTCTGATATATTGTATCATACTCTCCAATTCCATTCAATAATTATGGGAACGATATCATCGCTCGTGCGTACGTACGGACTACCGTCTCCACAACGCGATGAGATTCATTCTCAATGATTAACCATTCATGAATGATTATAAAGTATATATAATAAGTAATCATAAAATATATGACATAATGATACTGGATTTATTTATATATATATGTATGTAATCCAATTATTTCCATTCAATTCAATAAGGAAAAGAAAACAGCGTTTATGCGTACATACGGCCTACCGTCTCCATGAATGGTGTATTTCATTCCATTTACCGATATATCATATATATATATATATATATATATATATATGTATATTCTGAATATATATAAATCATATTTTACATTCTGGATTTAATTAAATCAGGTTATAAGTAATAATATCAATAACAACAAGTCCAAACATGTACGATAAATAAAACGATTTTACCCAAAACGCTACTTTAATATGAAACTTACAAAAGAACGGTTAATATAAAGTCATAAGTGAACCATATATGATATCATAACAATGAATATGATTTTGTAATAAGTCAATGACATTATTTAAATCATTATACAGGAGGTTCGGATACGTACGAAGCATATCAGACCTAAGGTAAGGGATAATTTTGCAAATCTCATTTTTATCCGAGATTGCTTATACGTAAGTATTTACTAGGGTTATTGTTATCATCCATGTACATGTTTAATAAAATTGTTTTCATGTATGTTTAAAGTCATTTTTACCAATTTTTGACTTTTACTACATGGTATGTAAATAATCTTTCTTTTGTTTACGTTACGAGGTACTTTTTTTACTTTTCCAGCAAAAGTACGAGAAGAATGTTTTTTTAACTTATACAGCATGAATGGATTTTTACGGTTTTATAAAGCCTTATATACATGAAGCTTGATCCAAAATATTTCATGACTATTTTCAAAAAAATCACTTTCTTTTAAAATTTCATGTCATTTTGTGAAAAGAAAATGATTTTCAAAAAGAAAGGATATTTTCCTCAAGAATTCATTTCAAGTGTTTTATCAAAACCACTTTCCATCTAAGATAAAATTATTTTCATATGTGTATGTTTCAAGTATAATGTCTCTATGATTTACATGGATTCACTTTTCTTATTATAAAATGATATCCATTTCTTTTATATGGATTATGTGATGATGGGATGATATTTATGAAACCCATTTTATTCGTTGGGTTATTATGAATGATGTATGTTTATTTTGTGGCATAAGTAAGAATGATTTCATTATGAGATGTGTGGGACCTATATCTCCCTCCAATGGATTGGGTAAAGATTTATATCTCATGAGATAGACATGGCTGGAATGGCAAGTTAAACCGGTTTTGTAATACATGACTAGAACGAGGAGTGAACTCGATTCAGAAAGGGACTTTGTCCACTAAGATGGTCTTGGAAGCAATGCCTTGGATAATAGGAGAATCATATCATGTGATTAATGGTTGTCACAATTACATGTTTTATTCCCATGCTATTTTATCATTATTAATGTTTCTTTGTGATCTATGCCTTATGTACTTCCATGTTTTATGTCATTGCTCAAGCTTTTGATGTTTAAACATTATGTTCATGTTTTTAAGTTCAAATGTATATGGTATGTTTTATTTTATCCATTATTACCCTTACTGAGCATTTGAGCTCACCCTTTTTATGTTTTCTTTTACCCATGGATATAAAGAAATGTTTTAGGTAAGAAAAAAGGGGAATATCTTTATGGGAGATGATGAAGATCATTCACCATGATCAGAAGATTACGTTCTAAGTTTCCAAAGAAACTAAACTATTACGGTCCTTGTGTGTCTTTTTTTTGTTATGTATTAAGTATTCCACAAAAGTAATGTAATGTCCATGTACGTCAAGCTTCGGGTCTCTACAGTTTGTATCAGAGGAAAGGTTTAGTCAACCTTTGGAAACTAGGATGCAAAAACGTTAGTGAGATCCTTAGAGATATTTCTAAGGTATATCTAGGGATGTCCCTAAGGATAAGTATACGTATAGGATATAGTCCTAGAACTATGGTAATGATCTTATAATATAACATAAGATGTTAGATATTGAGGGGACTCCCCCTTTACTATGTTGTTTTCCCTAGCATGATTTTTTCCTCTCACACAAATCTTTTTGGGTTTTAGAGGTTGGATGGAACCCGAAGGAACCGTGTTGATCAATGTAATGGACAATGCAATGATTCTCCTCCTGATAAAACCAATGTTATAGGAGAGGAAGTTCAAAATCTAATTGCTATACTTACACAAGCTATGAATCATTCTGGAATTCCAAATGAGCAGAGAAGGGAACAATATTCTATTGAGTCATTCATGAGGCAACTCACACCTTCTTTCAGTGGGTCTTCTGATCCACTTGTTGCTGAACAATAGATCAGTACCGCTGAAAAGATATTTTCAGTTCTTCAATGTTCTGAGCATGATAAAGTCATCTTATTAGTATATCGTTTGGAATGTGATGATGATCAATGGTGTAATCTTATCAAGAATATGAGGCAAAGAGATGAAATTGATTCCATGGAATGGGACGAGTTCAAGAACATATTTTTCAATAAGTACTTCCCTCGTATTCTTCGAACAAAGATGGAGAAGAAGTTTCTTGAACTAAAGCAAAAGGATGATGAATCTATTGGTATATACGAAGCGAATTTTACAAGGCTTGAAAGATATGCATCTGGATTTATCATCCAACCTGAAAGTAAAGTTGAGAGATTCTTCAGTGGCTTAAAACCAAGTCTTCGAAGAGCATTACCTATAAGAGACTTCAGTAACTATGAAGAAATTATGCATTGTGCTATCAAGGTAGAAATGGAAGTTGGTGTTACTTATCCATCTCATGGTTTTAACAAGAAACGAAAGATGGAGTTCAATGAGAAATCTCAGAATAATGGTGAAAAGAAGATGAATGTTTCCATATGCTCAAAGTGTGGAAAGAAGTATGGTGGAGATTGCCTAAAAGGTACTAGAAAATGTTTTTTAATTGTGGAAAAGAATGTCATCGAGCAGCTGAGTGTCAATGTAATGGAAAAAGGGTTGATAATGACGTGAATAAAGAAAAGACTGCAAAGAGCGCACCACCAACACTTCAATGCTTCAAGTGCAAGGAAATGGGGCATTATGCTAATAAATGCCCTAATCCATGGGTTAATGATGATCAACGTGAGTAACCATTTAAGGCAAAGGATAAATGGAAGTCTCATGCGATCACTATTTGTGATGTTGAGTATGAAAATGAAGTTGTGTAATGATTAAGTGTTTATGTAATGGGATTCCAAAACAATGTTTTATATAGTATCGTGGAATATTGAATTTTTTATGTATTGGTCTATTGTGGTTTTCAATAATTTTATGGTACCGGTAAACATGGAAAGTGATTGAGATATTTTTGGAAATAAGATGATATGTTCATAATGAATGGATAAGGAGAAAATGAAAAGTTTGACAGTATTCATGAGCTCATGACTAATATAAGGACAATGTGATATCATGGTTTGAGTATATAAAAATTTTGTGATTTTGGTATGTGGAAAGAGTTAACTTTTGATAGCATTCATGTTTTCGCTAAGGTTCAATGGGTATTCATTTTTCAAGAGAATACACGATTAAGGTATTCATAAGTTTGGAATGTGACCAACAAGATATATTTTATATGGGGGATAAATGATGGTATTCACATGCTTGGTTGATGATATTTCTAGTAATAATTTTCTTTATACTATATAATTGGACAGAAGTATTTTCGATAAGCTTAAATGTTGGAATGGATTAAGTTGGACATCTGATAGAATTGTCTAAGTCTAGAACTTTTTCCGATATTATTTATGGAATGTTATAATAATGTAGTTTTAGAAAAAAGGACAACCTGTAGGACAAGAGACAACCCGTCACGTCGGACAAGGATGTGGTAATTGAACCCACAAATGAAGTGCGATTGTCCTTTATCGCCTACCACTGGCCTACAGGAAGTCCCTGGTTAGAAGAAACTGGTTTTATTTTATTAAGCGGTATGATAGATGAAGTATAAGTTCATTTTTAGAAATGTATAACATTAACATCACCATAGATGGACTTATGTATGTTTGATAACTTTTGTTAACCTTTTGTTTGAAATAGATGGAATGACTCATCATTCTATCACATGATCTGCTAACACTTCATGAATAACAAATTCAACGTCATTTCTTTAAGAGATGAAGGGGAAATTGTTCAAGGCATGAACAACAGTGAGATGGTACCAAAATCATGTAAGTATTTCTTTTAACTCATCAACTTTAGGTAAATGATCTAGAAAACCAAAAAATGTTTTTTTAGTGCCCTCATATCCGATGAATCAGATGGTACCTTAGATCATCACAAATTTATGGCTTTGTGATTGTTGGATTTTTCGTAGCCATGTTCTCTACCACTCTCTATCAGAATTTAATGGTTAGATTTCTCTTCCATATCCATATTACCACCTATGTTTTTCTAGGTGGAAACCCAGTGATTAGTTAATTTGGGTAACTGTTATATTTCATAATTTAGTTTTTAATGTTCAGTTTTGGTATTCCTTTTTACTATGTGGGTTTCTATGAAAGAAACTTTCAAGTAGTAAACTATTTATCACCCTGACGAATTTTGAGGGTGAAATTCATTTTAAGGGGGGTAGAATGTAACAACCCGAGATTTTATGAGATATATTATATTTAATTTCTTTGATGTGTTCTATTATAAACTACACCAGGATTAGCTTGTACTATACGCAACACCGTATTAGCTTGCAGTATACGCAACGCTATTCTTGGATCATGTTACACACAATTTTGATAGTAGTTATTCTACGAAACATTGAGTGTGTGTACATATATATATATATTAAATGTATAAATGAAATATGGTTAGATTCTATTATATGAAACAATGGAGGAGTCTTTCACAACACACAACCCTTACTTGGCTTGCATTGCACACAATCACGACCTTCCTCGATAGCTTGTGTTGTACGCAATACCAGGTTTCACTAATTAATGATATATAGTTATAATATTATTATTAACTATCCATTATTAATAATATCAACTAAATTTTTAATTTTATAACATTATTATTCATCTCATAAATTTTCTAAAACATTTTCTGTGAACAAAAAAAAAATCGGGTAAAATAAGTATTTTTAAAAAAATGTAGTTTTGCCACCTTTTGATGGAGCACCCACTTTAAATATAGTTTTTGACATGTTTATAAGTTAAATTTTACAAAATAAAATTATTCTTTAGAATAAGGATATAAAATTTTACCTTGGATAAAATTTTCATATTATTCTGATAACTTTCATATTTTAATGAATAGTAAAAACACGCTATATTTTAATTAAAAACAACTTTTTTCATCATAATAATTTATGTGGATAAATTATAATATTTAATGGTTTTAAAGTAGAAATATAATATATTTTTACTATTTAATATAATTTATGTCATTAGTATTGAGTTTACCTTGAATTCGTAGGTTAAATCAATTCAATCTTTTGCAATGTTTAAAAAAAACCGTTTTCTTTCGACAATGAGATTAATTTTAATTTAATTTCTGAAACTTTTGTGTATTGAATTTGGAAAAATGGATTCCATATTTGGAATCATTGGATCCAAATTATGTTAATAAGATACTTTTTATTTTTGGGCTTTATGAATATTAACTACGGTATATTTTATTTACCATAGTTAATGGAAAATCGGGTAATTAAGGGTAAATATAAGATTATAAAATTAACCTAACACCTGCCAAAATCCTATTGGATGACTAAAATTAGACCCATATCACCTAAGTGTTGGATTATAATCATTTAATGGACTTTTTTCCATGAAAATAATTTAATTATTATTAAAACCAAAGAAAGTGAAAACATGTCACTTTCTTAAATCTTATAAGTACAATAATTTTTGCTTAGTGATAAACTTAATGAAACTTCGAACATGAATAGTATCCAGAAAGCTAATAAACTTATCTACATCATATGAATTAATTTAGAATTTTTAAGGATTAAATAATTTTCATTAAAGGTGACATAATAGTGATGTTGAAATTATTTTAGTAAGAGAAATATCAAATAAATGGTTTTAAAAATATGAAAATAAATATTATATGACCTATTTAATGTTCTCCACTAATTTTTTAGATAAATATGACATGTTATGAATCTATTATATCTTTTATTTCTAACATATCTTCTGTATATTGTTTATTTAAATTCAAATAAATGAATAGTGTCAAAATTGACATTATTCTTATTTTATAAAAATAACATATTATAAAATTGTTTAAAAATCACAAAAATATTTAAAAATTATAAATTCAAATTTATATGGTCTAAAATATAATAAAGGGTCAAATTATAGAAAATTCACAACACATATGTAATTATTTATAATAATTTAAAATTTATAATATTATTACCAAAAATAAAATTAAATTGATTAAATAAGGATAAATCAAGTTGATAATGTTTAAAATAAATTCCTAACACGTCTAAATTTTATTGGTTGATGAGATTACAAACCTATCTCATATAATATTCCAAGTGAGTCATTTTTTTAGGTTTTTATGTGGGGTTTTAATTTAGATTAAACTAATATTTTGGAGGATTCCAAAGGTGCCCCTCTCCTCCCTTATAAATGGGAACCTCCTCCCCCTCTTCCTCACACCACATTGAGCCTTCAATCTCAGCCAAACCCTGACAAATTCTCTTCTACACTTCCCTAGAAACATCCTAGTGGTCCTGGGATTCTTCAAAGACCAATTTTAGTGCCCTAAGAGGAGGTCTCAAAGAGGCGCTTCAAAGAAGAGGTAATGTCTGTTACCGATTCTTTCAACTTTATTTCTTCTTCCACATATTCTTCTTTAGTTTTTTCATTATTAAGTAATAAAATTAGTATCAATAATATACTGATATGTTATTATATGTATGAAACAACCATATTTCACCATCTATCCATCCTACGGAAAATGAAATCACCGCACGTGCATACGTACGGAATACCGTCTCCACGCCTTGGTGTAATCTGTTTTTCCAACACCACCTTACTTGGATGGGTATAATGGTGTAAAGAATAACTATACATATTTATTATAACATCATACTGATTATGATATATTGTATCATCCTCTCCAATTCAATTCAATAATTATGGGAACGATATCATCGCTCGTGCGTGCGTACGGACTACCGTCTCCACGACGCGATGAGATTCATTCTCAATGATTAACCATTCATGAATGATTATAAAGTATATATAATAAGTAATAAAGAAATATATGAAATAATGATACTGGATTTATGTATATATATATGTATGTCATCCAATTAATTCCATTCAATTCAATAACGAAACGAAAACAACGTTCATGTGTACGTACGGCCTACCGTCCTCATGAACGGTGTATTTCATTCCATTTATCGATATATCATATATATATATATATGTATATTATAAATATATATAAATCATGTTTTACATTTTTTAATTAAGTAAATCGGATTATAATTAATAATATCAAGAACAAAAAGTCCAAACATGTACGACAAATAAAACGATTTTACCCAAAATGCTACTTCAAAATGGAACTTACAAAAGAACGGGTAATATAAACACATAAGTGAACCATATATGATATCATAACATTGAATATGATTCTATAATGAGTCAATGACATTATTTAAATCATTATACAAGAGGTTCGGATACGTACGAATCATATCATACCTAAGGTAAGGGATAATTTTGCAAATCTCATTTTTATCTGAGATTGCTTATACGTAAGTATTTACTGGAGTTATTGTTATCATCCATGTACATGTTTTATAAAAGTTTTTTCATGTATGTTTAAAGTCATTTTTACCCACTTTTTACTTTTACTACATGGTATGTAAGGAATCTTTCTTTTTTTTACGTTACGAGGTACTTTTTTGACTTTTCCAGCAAAAGTACGAGAAGAATGATTTTTTTAACTTGTACGGCATGAAAGGATTTTTAAGGTTTTATAAAGCCTTATTTTCATGAAGCTTCCTCCAAAATATTTCATGAATATTTTCAACAAAATCACTTTATTTTAAAATTTCATGGCATTTTGTGAAAAGAAAATGATTTTCAAGAAGAAAGGATATTTTCCTCAAGAATTCATTTCAAGTGTTTTATCAAGACCATTTTCCATCTAAGATGAAATTATTTTCATATGTGTATGTTTCAAATAAAATGTCTCTATGATTTACATGGATTAACTTTTCTTATTATGAAATGATATCCATTTCTTTTATATGGATTATGTGATGATGGGATGATATTTATGAAACCCATTTTATTCGTTGGGTTATTATGAATGATGTATGTTTATTTTGTGGCACAAGTAAGAATGATTTCATTATGAGATGGATTGGACCTATATCTCCCTCCAATGAATTGGGTAAAGATTTATATCTCATGAGATAGACATGGATGGAATGGAAAGTAAAACCAGTTCAGTAATACAGGGCTGGAACGAGGAGTGAACTCGATTCAGAAAGGGACTTTGTCCACTAATATGGTCTTGGAAGAAATACCTTGTCTAATAGGGAAATCCTGTCATGTGTTTAATGGTTTCCACAATTACATGTTTTATTCCCATGCTAATTTATCATTCTTAATGTTTCTTTGTGATCTATTCCTTACGTACTTCCATGGTTTATGTCATTGCTCAAGCTTTTGATGTTTAAACATTATGTTCATGTTTTTAAGTTTAAATGTATATTGTATGTTTTATTTTATCCATGCTTACCCTTACTAAGAATTTGAGCTCACCCTTTTTATGTTTTATTTTCCCCAGGATATAAAAAATGGTTTTAGGTAAGAAAAAAAGGGAAGATCTTTATGGGATATGTTGAAGATCTTTCACCATGATTAGAAGATTACGTTCCGAGTTTCCAAAGACACTAAACTATTACGGTCCTTGTGTGTCTGTTTTTGTTATGTATTAAGTAATCCGCAAAAGTAATGTAATTTCCATGTACGTCAAGCTTTGGGTCTCTACACTGCAGGTATAGTATGAGGGGATATTAAGACAAGATTTTTTTGTAGTTTTTTTTTACTTTATGATGTAATGTAAGATTTATGAATATATCTAGTGTTTCCAAGGCTACTAATCTAATCGGTGTTTCAAGACTTGATCTTTTGTGATCATGCCAATGTTACGTAATAATGCACTGACTCTGGGTAACTGGGCTCACGGTGTTTCATTTGTTATCAAAGGAAGTTTAGTACTAACCTTGGAAGCTATATTTAGATAAACTCTGATTAGAGCACATAGCCCTAAGATAGACTTTGAGGATTATTATAGAAGAACGTCCTAGAATTTTGTTTTTATGGAGATTTTGTGAGTTTTCCGAACAATGCATCCCTGTTTGGATACGAGTAGGTAGAGGCGGCTTTGGCACAGATGTACCTTGGGGTAAAACCTGAAAACACCGCTTTGAGCTAGACTCGAACGGGAACTGGTGCACGACAATGGGCCTTGCTACACTCTTGGTTACGACACTCCTGAGGGATATGCTTAGGATAATTCTCATTTTCTTTACAAACCATTATGAAGGGTTTAAGAGTATATACTTTCTCAAAGAAAACATTTTTATGATTATGGATTATATCCATAAATAGTTCAATTTATGTTATGTGTTTTAAAAGTTTTTTATTATGTATTTCAATTCATAAACTAATCTAGTCTATGACATTGTTTATAAATGGTTCCTAGTGGAAGGAATGGAAACTGTATCAATGCATTCACTGCATGTAGGGATTTCCCCCCCTACTCAAGATAATTATTATGGAGCTAGTGATACAACTAGTGCTGATCATCTTATCACCACACTGGGATAACTCACCCCAGTTATGAATAATAACATTACTTTTATGGAGAACCCTGATCCACAGTGTGGAGGATCAATGTTAGAATGCTTCATGAGGAAGCAACCACCAAAATTCAATGGGAGTACAAATCCATTAGTAGCAGATCAATGGATAAGTTATCTAGAGTAAATATTCCATGCCTTGGGGAGTAATGAAAGGGAAAAAGTTATCATGGCAATTTAACGCCTCACTAGAGATGCTGATTAATGGTGTTCATTGATTCAAAACACGAAAGAATATGAAGAAGTATCTAATATGGAATAGGGGGAGTTCAAAGAGCTTTTCTTAGAAAAATACTTTCCTCTTGACCATCGAGCATATATGGAAAGACAATTTTTGAGTCTGAGAAAAAAGGAGGATGAGAATATCGAAATTATGAGGCTAACTTTACAAAGTTATAAAGGTATTTTGGAGGTTATATACGTAACCCAAGAAGTAGGATTGATCATTTCTTTGTTGGGTTAAAACGATTTCTTCGTCGAGCATTAGTGTAACAATCCTTCTCGTCGTATGAAGACATTGTCTCACGTGCTATCAAGATAGAAAAGGAATTCTCTAAGTCTTATGAATTTATAGAAAAGTAGGATAAGGAGAGATCTGCTGATCAATCTAGAAATGGAAATAAGGGGAAGAAGAGAAAAGTTCAAAATCCATCCTGCAGTAAATGTGGGAAGAAACGCCTCGGTACTTGCTTAAAAGAAATGGGAGTTTGTCACAAGTAGGGTGAAAAAGGCCACCAAGCTCATGATTGCAAGGGAAAGAGAGTTTTTGTCAATGTGGAATGCTATAGTTTTAGAGAGATGGGACATTATGCAAATTAATGTCCTAAAATTTAGGGGAACTTGCCTTAGAAAAGGCCAAGGGATCAAGGCCAAGCATATGCTATCACTACTACTGAGGTAGAAGCTCCGAAAGACATGGTGGCAGGTAATTTAATGGTTTCCTCAAGTTTAAAAAATTATTTATTTGATTTTGGATCATCACATTGTTTCATATCATCCCGTTTTGCTATGAAATTTAGATATTTCCAATTTGATTTAAAAAAGGAGTTGTTAGTTAAAACTCCAAAGGGAAGTATCATTGCAACAAAGTTTTGTGAATCAGTCCCCATTAGAGAACATAAATGTTCTTTATCCACTGATCTCATTGTCATAGCTAGGATTGAGTTTGATATAATCCTTGGTATGGATTTTTTTAGGACTATGATGCGAAGATTTATTGTAAAAAGAATGAGGTCATTATTTTTGATGATTTTGATAAGGAACACCTTATCTTTAGAGAAGAATCATTGCCGCCTAATTATTATTTAGATCCACCCCCAGTAGCTCAACTAAATTCAATTATTGGTGAGGAAGAGAATGAAATGACTGAGGGCGAGGGAAGGAATGTTCAAATAGAGGATGTACCTATTGTGAATGAATATGTAGATGTGTTATCGGAATATTTACCTGGACATCCTCCAGAATGAGAAGTTGAGTTTTCCATTCATTTAATTCCTAGATCAAGGCGTATATTGAAGACCCCTTATAGAATGGCCACCATGGAATTTGTTTAACTAAATAAACAACTAGAGTAATTGAGTAATAATGTATTTATTCTCCCTAGTGTTTCTCCATGGGGAGCCCCAGTCCTTTTTATTAGGAAGAAATATGGATCTATGAGGTTGTGCATTGACTACAGAGAGATCAATGCTATAACAATAAAGAACAAATATCCCCTACCTCTCATTGATTATTTATTTGACCAACTACATGGAACTCAATACTTTTCAATGATTGACCTTCGATCTGGATACCATCAGTTGTGTGTGAAGAAGGAAGGCATTCTGAAGACAGCATTTTGAACAAGGTACGAGCATTACGAGTTTACAGTAATGCCTTTTGGATTGACTAATGCACCCTTTGTATTCATGGATCTAACGAATAGAGTTTTCAAGGAATATCTTGATGATTTTGTGGTGAGATTTATTGATTATATCTTGGTATACTCCAAAAGCTATGAAGATCATGAAAATCATTTGCTCATTATCCGAGAGACTCTTAGAAGACATGAATTATATGGGATGTTTAGCAAGTGTGAATTATGGCTTCAGGAGATTTATTTTCTTGGCCATATTGTCTCTAAGGATGGAATTTCCATTGATCCTTCTAAGACCAAGTCAATCCAAGATTGGCCAGCACCGACGAGTATAACTGAGGTATGCAGTTTTATTGGTTTGGAAGGTTATTATCGATGTTTTGTCCAGAATTTTTCCCAATTGGCTAACCCATTAATAAAGCTCACGTGTAAAGGGGTTAAATTTTTCTGGACAAAAGAGTGTGAAGAGTGTTTTGAATAACTGAAGAGAAGTTTAGTCAATGCTCCTATATTGAATCTACCATCGGGGAATGATTGGTTCATATTTATAGTGATGCATCAATGAACGGACTTGGTTGTGTCCTTATGCAAAATGATAGGGTTATTGCCTATGCATCACGACAGCTGCAAATTCATGAGCAGAACTATCCTACTCATGGTCTCGAGTTAGCTGATGTAATCTTTGCCTTGAATATATGGAGACATTATCTCTATGGTGAAAAATGTGAGATATATACCTATCATAAGAGTTTGAAGTAAATTTTCTCACAAAAAGAACTCAACATGAGGCAAAGGTGGTGGCTTGAACTACTCAAGGATTATGATTTCACGATACACTACCACCCAGGGAAGGCAAATAAGGTTGTGGATGCTTTGAGTAGAATAGATCATGGAGTTTTGAACATGATGAGTGTGGAAAGGGATCCTATTTTCATGGATCTATTAAAGATGGATATGGGAATCACCATAGAGGTTGAAACATCAAAAAAATTCAAATGGTTCCCAAACCATCTTTACTAGAAAGGATAAAGAGTTCTCAGGCCAATGATGAAGAGTTGAAAAAAAATATTAAAGTTGTGAATGATGGGAGATTGAGTAACTTTGTGTATGAAGATGGAATTTCGAAATTTGGGAGGAGACCTTGTGGTCCCGATATACCTGATTTAAAGAAGGAATTGTTGGATGATGCTCATAGTTCCAATTTCTCTATACACCCTGGGAGCACCAAAATGTATAGAGATTTAAAGGGATATTTTTTGTGGGACAATATGAAGAGGGAGATTTCCGATTCTATGTCAAGATGTATGGTCTGTCAACAAGTGAAAGATGGAAGGAAATAGCCTGGAGGAGTATTGAAACCTCTTCACATACCTGAGTGGAAATGGGATAATATCACGATGGACATTGTCATGGGACTACCAAAGACTCCTAGAAGGAATGACGCAATATGGGTCATTGTTGATCGTCTTACCAAGTCAGCACATTTTCTTGCTATAAGAGAATATCTGCCACTTGAACGTCTAGCAAGACTATATATTAATGAAGTTGTGAGACTTCATGGAGTACCCCTATCGATTGTCTCAGATCGTGATCCCCATTTTACATCAAGATTCTGGAAAAGTCTTCCGAAGGCCTTGGATACTGAACATTTTTTGAGCACTTCTTACCACCCTCAAACAGGTGGACAATCAGAACGAACTATTCAAACCTTAGAAGACATGTTAAGATCATGCTAACATGACTTTCATGGTATGTGGGATCAATATTTACCTCTGGTAAAATTTTCCTATAACAATAGCTTCCATTAAAGTATTCGAATGGAACCATATGAAGTGTTATATGGTGTGAGATGTCGCACACCAACCTGTTGGGGTGATGTTGGTGAAATAAAAATAGTAGGCCCAGAACTGGTGGAGGAAACGATGGAAAAGGTGAAGGTAATCCAAAACCACATCAAAGCAGCTCAAAGTAGGCAGAAGAGCTATGCTGACAACCGAAGGAAGGATTTGGAATTTCATGTAGGAGATCATGTTTTCTTGAAGGTATCTCCATGGAAGGGAGTTATACGTTTCTGTAAGAAGGGTAAATTGAGCCCCATGTACATCGGACCCTTCGAATTTCTAGAACAAATTGGGGTTGTAGATTACCCTTTAGAAATGCCGCCAAGTCTCTCCAAATTTCACAATATGTTCCACGTATCACTGTTGAGAAAATAAATGCCTGAACCAACGCATATACTCATCTATGAGGAGTTAGAACTGGAACCCGATCTATCGTATTGAGAAGAGCCCGTCAGGATTCATGACACAAGAGAATAAGTGCTGAGAAACCGGACGACTCGTCTGGTAAAAGTTCTATGGAGAAACCATAAGATGGAAGAGGGAACGTGGGAACCTAAGGAACATATGATGAATAATCACCTGATTCTTTTTATACAGTGATATTATAAAAAATTTTGAGGACAAAATTATTTATAGGAGGAGGGAATTTAACACCCCAAGCTTCCACGGTACGCTTCTCTTTGAATAATAAAATAGCGTGTGTTGTACGCAACTTCAAGTTCTAACACACACCACAACCAATCAAACTAGCTGTTATGAATAACAATACCTACTTTTTGAAATTTTATAAATTTTATCTTTAAAAATGGACTTCATTTTTGGATTCGAAATATCAAATTTATCCGAGGGTGAAATTTTGGAACTTTTCGGATAACTTTTATATTTTGATGAATAGTGAAAATTACTATATTTTAATTAAAAACAAATTTTTTAATAAAAATAATTAATAGTGAAAAATTATACTATTTAGTGGTTTCAATGTATAATTATAATATAATTTTATCATTTTATCCACTGGTGTTCATTAGAATTAATTTCACTTGGAAATTGGGCATAAACAATTGTCAATCTTTTGATTGATATTGTTTCTTAAAAACAAGATATTTGTTTTGAAAATGGGAATTAATTATAAAATTAATTAATGAGACTTATATTTTTTTAATTTTTTAAAATAGACATCATTTTTTAATTCAAAATATCAATTATAGCTTAGGGTAAATTTTTGGTATTGTTCTGAAAAACATCGATTTTTTATGAATAGTGAAACCACTAAGAGGTAGTTAAAAAACTGATTTTTTATTTAAATGAAATTTTACCACCTTTTTGATTTTAATTTCCAAAATCAGACATAAATCATTTCCATTAATAAGTAAAATTTGTTTTAATGGGATTAAAATAATTGTTGGTGAATAGTAACTTTTAAGTTCTACTAATCACGATTAAAGGTAATTAGTGTAACTTAAGGTAAATATAATGTTATTATAATATGAAATTACCTTTACACTTGTCCTACCATTATTGTGTGAGTCATGGATGTCCAAAAAAATCCATTGGTCAACTTGGGGACCCCATGAAGCCACTTGGGTAAGAAAATGACCTTAATAACTTTTTATTTAAAGTAAAAATAAAATTAACACAAACATGTGTTGTTTTACTAAAACAATTATTACATGGGGTTATATAAGTTATCTTTTCAACTATAAATATTCATTGGAAATCTAATAATATTTCCTACATCATGGTATTTTTTTTATAATTTTTAGACATTAAATAAATTAAATTTTTTATAACACTATGATGATGCAACGATTACCTCATTAATTAATGATTTAAATAAAATGAAAATTTAATGTAAAGTATAAGACTTACACTTGTCAAAAACATACTGGATGAGTATATTTATAACCCTTATCACCTTATCCTCAAAATATATAATTTTGGGACCTTTGAAATCTGAAAAGCACTTCATAATAATGTAACATTTCATGACTTTCCAAGAGTGCCCCTCCTCTCCTCTTATAAAAGGCCCCCACCACTACCACCTAATTCACAACTTCCAAGCCATTTGGATCGCCCAACCTCTACCCAAATACTATATTAACTTCCCTCTATTACTCCTAGAAGTTTCACTTGGGGCAGAAGTCTTCCCAAGGAAGCCTTTGGCTCAAATCAAAAAGAGTTACCCGATTTTAAGGTAATGTCTTCTCTTATGTTCTTTTGTATTATTTTTCTTCTCCAACACCTTAAACTCTTTTTATTCCTTTATTTTGTAACAAAACCAGTATATTAATTATACTAGGATATTTTTATGATAATTATTCTAGCTTCACTTACACACACCTCCGTATAATGGTTAAGGAACATACTGTTTCCGTGGATGGAGAATTACTACCTCACGAAATGATGATTGTTCTATCTTATCCTACCACCCCTCATGGTGGACATTATGATGACACTATATTTATTTATGATATATATTATATTTATTTCCTCTCTATGCTTCTGTATTTTTCATTTAAAACATACTTTTATGCTTTGCATGTTGTGAAAATGTGATAATTTCATTTGAGGAAGTGTGGACTACCGCCCCCTCGAGTGATATGACTCATTCATGCAATACATGGAATGTATAAAGAATGAAATTAATGAACTTATGTGACCTATATAACATATATATTATACTATAATTATAATATATATATATATATATCTCATTTATTTTTAATTCCATTAAATACAAAATAGAAATGAAAGTAGGTTCATGCGTACGTACGACTTACCGTCTCCGTGAATGGTGAATTTCATTTCTTACCTCTAAATGTTATGTAATATTATAAATGAATGTATATGATGGATATATATTATATATTTGATATCTAAATCATGAATATAATTCTGGATATAGTTGTTATTTTACCACATGAACAACTTGTAATTATAAGAAGTTTATTTTTGACTCAAGTACCAAAGATCGACAAAACAACCATTATTAAATTAAATAATTAAATAATGTTTATAACATGGTAATAAGTGATATACAAGGAATAATGAACTTGAAAAAGGTTCTTAATAAAGTATAAATTAAATCTAGTGTATTATTCATGAGGATAAATAATGATCGAGTCAAGTCGGACACGAGGTAAGGGACTTCATCTCAATCTTCTTTCATTGAGGCATATTTTGTTTTATACACAACTTTCTTTTATATGTTGTATAAACCCCTTTGACTTTTACTTTTATTCAAAAGGAATCATTTTATATGAATCGTTTTGACTAAATGACAAAATGAATATTTTGTCTTACGTATGCAGTGACAACGACTTCTCTGCCGCTGTGACCATTGTTTGAGTTTTGGCTTCCTCTACAAGCCATAACTTTTTTTAAATGAAAAATAAATACCAAGTTTTAATTTTCTTTTATGTTGGTATTGAAAATGGTTTTGATAATGTTTTTATTATATCAATGTGTTGTATTGATATCTTGTGATTGAAATTTGGAAATGATATGTTTCCTTTATGCATGTTTTATGTGATACGATTATGTTATGGTTTATGATTTCATTAAACCTTTTCACATGAGAAATGCATTGGACATAATAAGTGACGGGTGGATCCCGCTATAGCTCCTCGATTAATTGGTAGGCCTCATGAGATAAACTATTGTCTTGGCATGAGGCCTTGACAGAATCTTATTTGTAGTCTTGGCACGAGGCCTTGGCTACGTGGTTATGATAGTCTGGCATTATGAATTCCATCATTATAAAAGTGTTTATTGATATTGCATGTGATTATTCGACTAGTAGAATATCCGTGTGAATAAGTAAATGGTATTATTTCATTTTATTTTTGCCATATTATGCTGAATTTAATGTTTAAAAGTATTTTGTTTTAGTTGTACATTTCCTTAAATGTTTATGTTTATTTATGAAAGTTTTAGCTGTATTGTTATCCTTACTAAGCATCTGAGCTCACCCCTTTATATATTTTAATTTTTTCAGGATGTGAAGATGTATTTTATAAATTACATACAAGGATAGTATGAGAGGATATGAAGAAAAGATGTTGTTGTAGTTTTGTTTTAATTTATAATGTAATGTAAGAATTATGAATATATCTTGTGTTTCCAAGGCTTCTAAACTAATCGGTATTTCGAGACTTGATCTTTTGTGATCATGCCAATGTTACGTAATAATTCACCGACTCTGGGTAACTGGGGTCGGAGTGTTACAGTTGGTATCAGAGGCAGTTTAGTACTATCCTTGGAAGCCAGATTTAGAAAAACTCTGATTAGAGCACATATCCCTAAGATAGACTTTGAGGATTTGTATAGAAGAACTTCCTATAATTTTGGTGTGGAGATTTTGTGAGTTTTCCGAGAAAAACATCCATGTCTGGATACGAGTAGGTAGAGGCGGCTCTGGAACAGATGTACCTAGGGTTAAAACCTAAAAACACTGCTTTGAGCTAGACTCGAACGAGAACTAGTGCACGACAACGGGCCTTGCAGCACTCTTGGTTACGACACTCCCGGGGGATATGCTTTGGATAATTCTCATTTTATTTACAAACCATTGTGAAGGGTTTATGAGTATATAATTTTTCAAAGAAAATATTTTTATGATTATGGATTATATCCATAAATAGTTCAATTTATGTTATGTGTTTTGCAAGTTTGTTATTATGTAATTCTATTCATAAACTAATCTAGTTTATGAAATTGTTTATAAATGGTTCCTAGTGGAAGGAATGGAAACAGTATCAATGCACGCAGTCCATGTATGCATTTCCCTCCTGCTCAAAATAATTATAATGGAGCTGGTGATAAAACTGGTGTTGATCCGATTATCACCGTACTGGGACAACTCACTCAGGTTATGAATAATAACCTTACTCGTATGGAGCACCCTGATCTGCAGTGTGGAGCATCAATTTTAGACCGCTTCATGAGGCAGCAACACCCAAAATTCAATGGGAGTAAAAATCCATTAGTATCTGAGAAATGGATAAGTTCCCTAGAGAAAATATTACATGCCTTGGGGAGTAATGAAAGGGAAAAAGTTCTCATGGCAATTTACCGCCTCACTGGAGATGCTGATCAATGGTGTTCATTGATTCAAAACACGAAAGAAGATAAATAAGTATCTAATATGGAATGGAGGGAGTTCAAAGAGATTTTCTTAGAAAAATACTTCTCTCGTGACCGTCTAGCATATATGGAAAGGCAATTTCTGAGTCTGAGACAAAAGGAGGATGAAGATATCGCAAAGTATGCGGCTAACATTAAAAGGTTATCAAGGTATTATGGAGGTTATATACATAACCCAAGAAGTAATATTGATCATTTTTTTGATGGGTTAATACCATTTCTTCATCGAGCATTAGTGTCACAATCCTTCTCGTCGTATGAAGACATTGTCTCATGTGCTATCATGACAGACAAGGAATTCTCTAAGTCTTATGACTTTAAAGCAAAGCAAGAGAAGAATAGATCTTCTGATCAATCAGGAAATGGAAATAAGGGGAAGAAGGGGAAAGTTAAAAATCCATCCTGCAGTAAATTTGGGAAGAAACACCCCGGTACTTTCTTAAAAGGAATGGGAGTTTGTTACAAGTGTGGTGAAAAAGGCCACCAAGATCATGATTGAAAGGAAAAAAAGAGTTGTTGTCAATGTGGAATGCTATAATTGTTGAGAGATGGGACATTATGCAAATTAATGTCCTAAAAATTAGGTGAAATTGCCTCAGAAAAGGCCAAGAGATCAAGGCCAAGCTTATGCTATCACTACTGCTGAGGTAGAAGCTCCGAAAGACATAGTGGCAGGTAATTTAATGGTTTCCTCAAGTTTAGAAAATTCATTATTTGATTCTGGATCATCGCATTGTTTCATATCTTCCCAGTTTTCTAAGAAAATTAGATATTTATAATTTGATTTAACAAATGAGTTGTCAGTTAAAACTCCAAAGGGATGTATCATTGCAACAACGTTTTGTGAATCAGTCCCCATTAGAGCACATAAATGTTATTTATCCGCTGATCTCATTGTCATACCTATGATTTAGTTTGATATAATCCTTCGTATGGATTGAATTTTGGACTATGATTCGAAGATTTATTGTAAGAAGAATGAGGTTACTATTTTTGATGATGATGATAAGGAACACCTTATCTTTATAGTAGAATCGTCACCACCTAATTCTCATTTAGATCCACCCCCAGTAGCTCAACTAAATTCCATTATTGGGGAGGAAGAGAATGAAATGACTGAGGGTGAGGAAAGGAATGTTCAAATAGAGGATGTACCTATTCTGAAAGAATATGTAGATGTGTTTCTGGAAGATTTACCTGGACATCCTTCAGAACGAGAAGTTGAGTTTTCCATTGATTTAATTCTTGGATCAAGGCCTATATCGAAGACCCCTTATATAATGGCCACCATAGAATTAGTTTAACTAAATAAACAACTAGATGAATTGAGTAATAAGGGAGTTATTCACCCTAGTTTTTCTCCATGGGGAGCCTCTGTCCTTTTTGTTAAGAAGAAAGATGGATCTATGAGGTTGTGCATTGACTATAAGGAGATCAATGCTATAATAATAAAGAACAAGTATCCCCTAACTCGCATTGATAATTTATTTGACCAACTTCATGGAGTTCAATACTTTTCAAGGATTGACCTTCGATCTAGATACCATCAGTTGTGTGTAAAGAAGGAAGACATTCTGAAGATAGCATTTCGAACAATGTATGGGCATTACGAGTTTACAGTAATGCCTTTTGGATTGACTAATGCACCCTATGTATTCATGGATATAATGAATAGAGTTTTCAAGGAATATATTGATGATTTTGTGGTGGTATTTATTGATGATATCTTGGTATACTCCAAAATCTTCGAAGATCATGAAAATCACTTGGGCATTATCCTAAAGACTCTTAGATGACATGAATTATATGGGAACTTTAGCAAGTGTGAATTATGGATTCAGGAGATTTATTTTCATGGCCAAATTGTCTTTAAGGATGGAATTTCTATTGATCCTTTTAAGACCAAGGAAATCCAAGAATGGCCAGCACCGACGAGTATAACTGAGGTACACATTTTTATTGGTTTGGAAGGTTATTATCGATGTTTTGTCCAGAATTTTTCCCGATTGGCTAACCCTTTAACGAAGCTCACACGTAAAGAGGTTAAATTTGTCTGGACAAATGAATGTGAAGAGTGTTTTGAATAACTGAAGAGAATATTAGTCAATGCTCTTATATTGAATCTACCATCGGGGAATAATGGTTTCGTTATTTATAGTGATGCATCAATGAAAGGACTTGGTTGTGTCCATATGCAGAATGATAGGGTTATTGCCTATGCATCACGACAGCTAAAAATTCATGAGCATAAATATCCTACACATGATCTCAAGTTAGCTGTTGTAATCTTTTCCTTGAAGATATGGAGACATTATCACCATGATGAAAAATGTGATATATATACCGATCACAAGAGTTTGAAGTATATTTTATCACAAAAAGAACTCAACATGAGGCAAAGACGATGGATTGAACTACTCAAGGATTATGATTGCACGATACACTACCACCTGGGGAAGTAAAATAAGGTTACAGATGCTTTGAGTAGAAAAGATCAGAGAGTTTTGAACATGATGATAGTGGGAAGGGATCCTATGTTTATGGATCTAGTAAAGATGGATATGGGAATCACCATGGAGGGTGAAACATCAAAAAAATTTCAAATTGTTGCCTATCCATCTTTACTAGAAAGGATAAAGAGTTCTCAGGCCGATGATGAAGAGTTGAAAAAAAAAGAGTAAAGCTGTGAATGATGGGAGATTTCCTGACATTGTGTATGAAGATGGAATTTTCAAATTTGGGAGGAGACATTGTGTTCCCGATACACCAGATTTAAAGGGGGAATTATTGGATGATGCTCATAGTTCAAATTTCTCTATACACCCAGGGAGCATCAAAATGTATATAGATTTAAAGGGACATTTTTGGTGGGACAACGTGAAGATGGAGATTACCGATTTTGTATCAAGATGTACGGTCTGTCAACAAGTGACATCTGGAAGGAAACAGCCAGGAAGATTATTTCAACCTCTTCCCATACCTGAGTCGAAATGGGATAATATCAGGATGGACTTTGTCAGGGGACTACCAAAGACTCCTAGAAGGAATGACGCAATATGGTTCATTTATTATCATCTTACCAAGTCAGCACATTTTCTTGATATAATAGAAGATATACCACTTGAACGTCTATCAAGACTATATATTAATGAAGTTGAGAGACTTCATGGAGTACTCTTATCAATTGTCTCAGATCATGATCCCTGTTTTACATCATGATTCTGGAAAAGTCAACAGAAGGCCTTAGATACTGAACTTCGTTTGAGCACTTCTTACCACCTTCAAACAGATGGACAATCAGAACTAACTATTCAAACCTTAGAAGACATTTTGATATCATGCTCACTTGACTTTCAGGGTAAGTGGGATCAATATTTAACTCTGGTAGATTTTTCCTATAACAATAGCTTTCATTCAAGTATTCGGATGGCACCATATGAAGGGTTATATGTAAAGGGATGTCGCACACCAAACTGTTGGGATGTCGTTGGTGAAAGGAAACTTTTAGGCCCAGAACTGCTAGAGGAAACAATGGAAAAGGGGAAGGTAATCCAAAACCACATCAAAGCAGCTCAAAGTAGGCAGAAGAGCTATACTGAAAACCGAAGGAAGGATTTGGAATTTCAGGTAGGAGATCATTTTTTCTTGAAGGTATCTCCATGGAAGGGAGTTATACATTTCGGTAATAAGGGTAAATTGAGCCCCAGGTACATCAGACCCTTCGAAATTCTTGAACTAATTGGGGTTGTAGCTTACCGTTTGGCAGTGCCGCCAAGTCTCTCAAGGTTCACGATCTGTTCCATGTATCACTGTTGAGAAAATGCATGCCTGACACAACGTATGTACTCACCTATGAGGAGTTAGAATAGGAACCCGATATATCGTATTGCGAAGCGCCCGTCGGGATTCTTGACACAAGAGAACAAGTGCGAGAAACCGGACGACTTGTCTGGTAAAATGTCTATAGAGAAACCATAAGATGGAAGAGGCGACGTGGGAACCCGATGAACTTATGATGAAGAATCACCCGATTCTTTTTATACAGTGACATTATAAGAAATTTCGAGGATGAAATTATTTGAAGGAGGGGATAATGTAACAGCCCAATCTTCCATGGGATGCTTCTCTTTGAATAATACAGTAGCGTGTGTTGTACGCAACTTCGAGTTCTAACGCACACCACAACCAATCAAACTACCCGTTATGAATAGTAATACATACTTTTTGAAATTTCCTAAATTTTATCTTTCAAAATGGACTTCATTTTTGGATTCAGAATATCAAATTTAGCCTAGGGTGAAATTTTGGAACTTTTCGGATAACTTTTATATTTTAATGAATAGTAAATATTACTAAATTTTAATTAAAAACAACTTTTTTGATCAAAATAATTAATAGTGATAAATTATACTATTTATTGGTTTTAAGGTATAATTAGAATATAATTTTACCATTTTATCCAATGGTGGTCATTATAATTAATTTCACTTTGAAATTGGACATAAACAATTGTCAATCTTTTGATTTATATTGTTTCTTAAAAACACGCTATTTGTTTTGAGAATGGGAATTAATTATAAAATTAATTAATGAAACTTATATTTTTGTAATTTTTTAAATTAGACATCATTTTTGAAGTCAGAATATCAATTATATCTTAGGGTAAATTTTTTGTATTGTTCTGAAAAACTTCAATTTTTGATGAATACTGAAACCACTAAGTGGTAGTTAATAAAACTGATTTTTCATTTAAATGAAATTTTACCACCTCTGTGATTTGAATTTCCAAAATCTGACATAAATCATTTTCATTAAGAAGTAAAATTTTGTTCAATGGGATTAAAATAATTTTTGGTGAATAGTGACTTTTAAGTTCTATTAATCGCGATTAAAGGTAATTAGTGTAACTTAAGGTAAATATAATGTTATAATAATATGAAATTACCTTTACACTTGTCCTACCCTTATTGCGTGAGTCATGGACGACCAAGACAATACATGGGTCAACTTGGGGACCCCATGGAGCCACTTGGGTAAGAAAATGACATTAATAACTTTTTATTTAACGTAAAAATAAAAATGTCACAAACATGTGTTGTTTTACTAAATCAATTATTACATGGGGTTATATAAGTTAACATTTCGACTATATATATTCATTGGAAGTATAAAAATATTTACAACATCATGGTATTTTTTTTATAATATTTAGACATTAAATAAATTAAATTTTTTATAACACCATGATGATGCAACAATTACCTCATTAATTAACGATTTAAATAAAATGAAAAGATAATGTAACATATAAGACTTACACTTGTCAAAAACCTATTTGATGAGTATATTTATAACCCTTATCACCTTATCCTAGAAATATATAATTTTGGGACCTTTGAAATCCGAAAATAACTTCATAATAATGTAACATTTCATGACTTTCCAAGAGCGTCACACCTCTCCTCTTATAAAAGGCCCCACCACTACCACCTTATTCACACCATCCAAGAAATTTGGCTCAGCCAAACTCTACCCAAATACTCTCTAAACTTCCCTCTCTTAATCCTAGAAGCCTCACATTGGGCAGAAGTCTTCCCAAGGAAGCCTTTGGATCAAATCAAAAAGAGTTACCCGATTTTAAGGTAATGTCTTCTCTTATGTTCTTTTGTATAATTCTGCTTCTCCAACCCCTTAAACTATTTTTATTCCTTTATTTTGTAACAAAAATAGTATATTCAATATCATAGTATGTTTTTATGATAAGGATTCTAGCTACACTTACACACACCTCCGTCTAATGGTTAAGAAACATACTGTTTCCGTGGATGTCGAATTACTGCCTCATGAAACGATGATTGTTCTATCTTCTCCTACCACCCCTCATGGTGGACATTATGATGAAACTATATTTAGTTATGATATATATTATATTTATTTCATCTCTATTCTTCTTTATTTTACATTTAAAACATACATTTATGCTTTTCATGTTGTGAAAATGTGATAATTTCATTTGAGGAAGTGTGGACTACCGCCCCCTCAAGTGATGTGACTCGTTCATGCAATACATGGAATGTATAAAGAATGAAATTAATGAACTTATGTGACATATATAACATATATATTATAATATAATTTAAATATATATATATATATATCTTTTAGTTTTAATTACATTAAATACGAAATAGAAATGAATGTAGCGTTCATGCATATGTACGGCTTACCGTCTCCATGAACGGTGCATTTCATTTATTATCTCTAAATGTTTTGTAATATTATAAATGAATTTATATTCTGGTTATATATGATATATATGATATCTAAATCATGAATATAATTCTGGATATAATGGATATTTTACCACATGAACAACTTGTAATTATAAGAAGCTTATTTTTTACTCAAGTACCAAAGATCGACAAGATGACCGTTATTAACTTAAATAATTACATAATGTTCATAACATGGTAATAACTGATATAAAAGGAATAATTAACTTGATAAAGGTTCTTATGCAAGTATAAATTAACTCTAGTTTATTATTCCTGAGTATAAAGAACGATCGAGTCAAGTTGGACATGAGGTAAGGCACTTCGTCTCAATCTTCTTTCATTGAGGCATATTTTGTTTTATACACAACATTATTTTATATGGTGTATAAACCCCTTTGACTTTTACTTTTATTCAAAAGGAATCTTTTTATACGAAGAGTTTTGACTAAATGACAAAATAAATGTTTTGTCTTACGTATGCAGCGACAACGACTTCTCCGCCGCTGTGACCATTTTTTGAGTTTAGGCTTCCTCTACAAGCCATAACTTTTTTTTAAAATGAAAAATAAATACAAAATTTTAATTTTCTTTTATTTTGGTATTGAAAATGGTTTTGATAATGTTTTTATTATATCCATGTGTTGTATTGATATCATGTGATTGAAATGTGGAAATGATATGTTTCCTTTATGCATGATTTATGTGATACGATTATATTATGGTTTATGATATGTTTAAACCTATTCATATGAGGAATGAATTGGAATTAATAAGTGACGGGTGGAGCCTGCTATAGCTCCACGATGCATCTTTAGGTCTCATGAGATAAACTACTGTCTTGGCACGAGGCCTTGACAAAATCTTATTTGTAGTCTTGGCACGAGGCCTTGGCTATGTGGTTATGATAGTCTGGGATTATGAATTCCATCATTAAGAAAGTGGTTATTGATATTTCATGTGATTATTCGACTAGTAGAATATCCATGTGAATAAGTAAATGGCATTATTTCATTTTATTTAGTCCATATTATGCTGAAGTTCAAGTTTAAAAGGCTTTTGTTTTAGTTATACATTTCCTTAAATGTTTATGTTTATTTATGAAAGTTTCCACTGTATTGTTATCCTTACTGAGCATCTGAGCTCACCCCTTTCTATGTTTTAATTTTTTCAGGATGTGAAGAAGTATTTTATGAATGACCTGCAGGGATAGTATGAGGGGATATGAAGACAAGATGTTGTTGTAGTTTTGTTTTAATTTATGATGTAATGTAAAACTTATGAATATATCTAGTGTTTCCAAGGCTACTAAACTAATTTATCTTTCGAGCCTTGACCTTTTGTGATCATGCCAATGTTACATAATAATGCACCGACTATGGGTAACTGGGTTCAGGGTGTTACATTTCTCATTTGTTTACTAGAAGATAAATGATCAAATTTTTATATTATAATCATATCAATTTTTATTTTATAATATATATATGAATTTTTTTATGTAATTAATGTTTTCCCATTTTTTTGAATGAATTCTTTGAATTTGTTGAAGGAGGTGAAATTAGTTTTATAATTCTTGGGAATATTTTATATATACCTTTATGTAGGTAGTATAATATTTCACTAGGGTTTGAATTAACAAGACAAGAATATTTTTGAAGGATTCTATACTTAAATATAATTGTGTTTTGATTGTTTTAAATGGAATTGATTTTTAATCTAACAGTAACATAATAATTTGAGATCGTGGAAGATAATTTAGTACATTTTTAATGAATTTTTCTATGTTTATATGTTAAAATGATTAATATTTATATATATTTTTTAGCTAAAATTAGTTTTTGATTAAATAGTGTTTTTAGTTAATAGTGTGTGACAAATACATGCTTATTGTTTTATATTATTATGAAAACTTTAATATTATTAGTTTCATAATCATTCAGTGTAATTAAACTGTAATAGTTTAGGAAATGACATTATGTTTTAAAATAATTATTAATTGTTGAATTAACTAATTTACATTCTATTTATTTTGATGGAATTTTTGAAGTAAAGTGTTCTCTATATATTCATGGATACAGGAACTATTTTGTGGTTGGGTTATATATTTACAATTCCTAACATGATTAACATTACTTATTTTGGTTTATGAATTTTTCTCAAAATTATGGAATTTATATAAACTATTGGACTCCTCATTTATTAATCAAGTTTTAATGATCACAATCCCTATTTAGTCTATAAAACATGTTAACTCTATGTAATTTATCTCACATCAAATTTACAGTTGTTTAGTAAAAGCTATCCAAAGATCATAAGTGATCTAAACTTAGTTTGGTTACTATAAACTATCTTTTGATTCACTTTATAATAATTTCTCTAAAAAATTAATATGTTTAATTAATACAATAAATACCAGTTCTTAAGTATAAATACATATTTATTCCTAGGTCTGAGACACCATGACCACGAGACACCATGAACAAGAAGACACCGTGAAATACAGACACTATGAACTAGACATCGTGAAAAAGACATCGTGAACAGGACACATTGAACACGACACCGTGAATAAGATGTCATGAACAAGACATCGTGAATAAAACACAGTGACAGATGGACACCATGAACCAGACACCATGATCACAAGAAACGATGACCAATCTAGACATTGTGTGAAGAAGACACCGTTTCCATGAAATATTGTGACGCCGTTTGTTGTTCCATTGTCTTTGAATTTAATCTATAATGGTCATATTTGATTATTTTAAATGAGCTAACATAATTAATATTTCATCTTAGACATTTCATTTGATAGTAGGAGGTAGGAGGTGTAGAATACATTCAACATGTCAGCTCAAACACTTGCACTCCAAGATAAGAGAGTAATACGGCCTAGGAAAAAGAAGAAGTGTGGAACGATACTAAAAAGCATAATAAGCTGGTGGCTGTGAGAATGAAAACATAGTACAGTTGGAGAATTATTAATGAAATAATTGTCTCATGCAACTCAGCGCTGCTGGAGAACACACAAAGATCAACTGAATCCCAGAATTGAGAACATCTTCACACTGTCAAACATTATGAAGAACACAAGCTAGATCTTTTTGACTTACGAAACTCTGTTTTCCATGTGAGAACTTGAATTCTTCATCTGCTTCATCTCAAGAATTCCATAGCTACAAATACTATCACTCAGAGAACTTCTAAACCTATCTCAATATTTCTGCTATATTGTGTATCATTTTATTAACATTCAAATAGTGTGTGTATCTGTATAACAACACACACTGTCTCCTACATTAAACTATAGGATACACGATATCCATACTAAAACATCTTTTTATAGTTGTGTATACCCATGGATAATTGTGAAGAGTTCCATGTGTGGTATGGTTGTTTTTACCCTCGAAGAAATGTGGAATAGGTCCCTGTGTGACCTAGACAGTCTTGTGTACTATTGTTATCCCCAATCCAGGGTGTGGATCATGTTTATTTATATAAACTGCTTGGTGGAAGGTGATCACCAAGTGGAGTGGATTAGGTCTCGTCTTGAGACTGAACCACTTGTTTCATATCCATTGTGCTGTTTAATTTTGTCTTCTCTGTTTTGTGGCATTACTGTATAATTTAGATATCACTAAATTCACTTTGATTGTTACTCTTGGAAATAAGTTATAATTGTCTTGTCTTAGTAGAATATCTTCAAAATTAATATTAATAATAGAAATTATGATTAATAAGAACTAATCAATCTTCTAATAAGTTATTTAAACAGTCAAACTCTTATAATAGTATAACCTTGACTCACTGGGATGTTTATTATATTTTGCGGAAACCTTTTAGAAATAATTTTTTAACCAGAAATTTTTATAGAAACTAAATTCACCCCCTCTTGTGTAATCTACTCCGACCAACATTTTGTATCAGAAGTTGTTTATTAAGACTCTATTTAACCTTATTCAACTGTGATTGTAACTGTAATTTGATGATCAATAAATTTTTGTTAATTCTAAATTTATAGCTATTTCTAAGTATTTTTGTATTATGGATAATAGATTAGAAGGTGTTGCAACCAACAGACCACTATTCTTAAATGGAACCAACTATTCTAAATGGAAAATTGAAATGAAAAATCATTTAGAGAGTATGGGTTTTTAAATTTGGTGTTTCTTTATATATGAAAATGAGATTCCTATTACTGATAGAATCACATGGGATGAACCAGTCAAAACTGCCTACAATAACAATTGCAAAGCTATGAATTCTTTATACTTCACCTTAGGAGATGAAAAATTCAATAGAATTTCTACTTGTAAAACTACCAATGAAATTTTGGATACCCGTCTATCTCACATGAAGGAACATCTAGTGTAAAAGAAATGATACTTAATACTTATAATATTAAATATGATAACTTTAAAATGAAACAGGATGAGCATATCTCTGAGATGTATCTTAGGTTCAATGAAATTTTCAACATAATGATTTCTCTTGGAAGAGAAGTCACTACCAAGGAATAGTTCATGAGAATTCCCAGATGTCTTCTTGACAGGTGGAGAGGAACCACTGTCTCTATTATAAAATCATGCGATATAATCAAGATACCTTTAAAATAACTCATTGGGAAATAGATGATGTATAAAAAGGAACTGAAAGTCCACAAGGAAGAGGAGGATGAACCAAAGAGGAAATTTGTTGCATTCAAAACCACCACCTCTAGACACAGAGACAAAGGGAAATAGGAAGCTTATGTAGAAATATTCAGTAGTGAACAATCATCACCTGACAGTGAAGAGGAGATGGCTCAATTAGCTAGAAGATTCAAGAAATTTTACAAGAAGAAGAACTTTTTTTGAACGCCTAACTATAATGGAAAATATGAGAAAAAAAGAATTTTGAAGAAGGATTGGAAAAGAAGTGAAAAGAATTATGATATTGTCTGATATGAATGTAAGCAAAAAGGAAATATCAAGGATGACTGTCCAAATATCAAGTACAAAAAGAGATACGATGACAAGGATAGGAAGTATAAAAAGGCAATGAAGGCAACCTAGAGTGCTTCGGAAAACAGTTTAAGTGACTCAGAAACATCACCTGATAAACAAAGTAACAAATCCTATATTTATTTTATGACAAACACATCTGAGGTAACACTATACTCTCCTATACATAATTCATACTATTTTGAATATGAGAGTGACTCTAAAAATATGTCTCACGATGAAATGTTTTAATACTGTAACATGCTTGAAGAAACATGCAATAAACTAAAATACATATATAAATCATTGAAGAAAAAGTATACTCTCACTATGACTATTAAACTTGAACTCACAACTAAAAAGGACAAAAATTCTCAACTTCTCAAACAGAACAATGAATCAAAAATGTTGAGTGAGCAATTGAAGAATGTCCTAGAAAATTATACCAATGGGAAAAATACCCCTTCTCAAATGCAAGGAAAACAAATTTCCCCTAAATATAACACTGGTTTTGGTTATCAACGTGGAAAAACAAATATTTGTAGAAAAAAATTTGATTCTAAATCTATGAAATATAGTTTTACTCCCAGTTCTGCACCAAATAAACTAATTCGATTTATGATACACCTTACTGTTTCGTGTTTTTCTGAACCAAATATAGTTTATTTTTCAAATACTTTACTAAATTCTTATAGGAAACCTATGAGGAAGATATGGGTTCCTAAAGCACTTATTACTAATATTACTGGACCCAAACAAATATGGGTACCAAAATCTGTTTTTGCATAATCATTTTGTAGGAATGTTTCTTAAAGAGTTGCTGTAAAATTTTATGGTACTTGAAAAGAGGATGTTTAAGACACATGAAAAAAGACTACTCGTGATTCATGATCCTAATAAAAATAGATGGAGGATATGTCACATTTGGTGACAATGACAATGTAAAGATCATTAGCCTTGTCCAAATCGGTAACTCTAACTCAGTATTAATTTCTAAAGTACAGTTTTTTGATGGATTAAAATATAATCTACTTAGTATCTCACAATTATGTGATGATGGATATCATGTTATATTTGAAAATGAATCTTTCAATGTCTTTAATTCTAAAGCATAATTATTATTTTCTGCATTAAGAAATAAAAATGATTAATCTGTTAACATCGACTCCTTATCTTCTCAAAATGCTTCTTGATTAAGTGTAATTCATAAAGGGTCTTGGATCTGGAATAAGATACTAGGACACTATAATATTCACTCCCTAAGAAAGCTAACTAGAAAAATAAAATTTAAAGACTTACCCAAACTTGAGTTTCCAAATGAAAAAGTGTGTAATCCCTGTCAAAAGGAAAAACAATACAAAGTTTCCTTCAAACTAAAGAAAGAAGTGTCAACTTCTCAACCTCTCGAACTAGTTCACATGGAATTGTTTGGACCATCTAGAGTTTCTTGTTTAAATGGGAAGCACTATGTTTATGTTCTTGAAGATTATTTTTATAGATATACTTGGACCTTATTTATGGCTCACAAAAGTGAAGCCTACTCTTATTTTACTAAATATGCCATGTCTGTGGAAAATCTTAGTTGATATAGAATTAAATCCTTAAAAACTGATCATGGTTGTGATTTTGAAAATCAAGACTTTGAATCCATTTGCTCACATAATGGTTATAGTTACAATTTCTCTTCCCTAAGAACACCTCAACAAAATGGAGTTGTAGAAAAAATAAATAGAACAGAGTGAGATTTTGCTACAACAATGCTTAGTTAATATGACCTACCTATTTAGTTTTGGTCTGAAGATGTCAATACATCATTCTACATAATCAATAGAGTGTTGATCGGACATATTCTTAAAAGGAATCCTTATGAGTTATGGAGGAATTGAAAAACCAATGTGGACTACTTCAAAGGTTTTGGTTGCAATGTATATATTCTTAATACTAAGGACAATATTGATAGATATGTATCCAAGAGTGATGAAGGTATCTTTTTAGGATATTCCATTTCTAGTAAAGCCTATAGAGTGGTCAATAAATGAACTATATGTATAGAAGAATCTGTCCATGTCAAATTTGATGAAGTTGATCCACATGATCCTAAAACCATTCTAGGGAACATGGAGGATGATGTATCAAATATGAACATTAATCCAAAATCCTCAAACCGATCTTTGAAAGAATCTATGAAATCTTCTAGTTCTGAAAATTCCTTAGACTCAAGTCACAATGAACCTGAACCTGTTGATGAACCAGAAATCACTAGTCCCTCCTTTTCTAGAGTTATTAGATCTATTAAGAACTGTCCTTTAGATGTTGTTGTAGGAGACCTATACAAAGGAACTCAAACTACAACTTCTCTTAGAAATCAGGTTGAACATCAAGTCTTCTTGTCACAACATGAACCTAAAAAATTAATGATTCTATCAATGATGAATTTTGGGTGATTTCTATGAAAGAATAACTTAATCAGTTTGAATGGAACAATTTTGGAAGCATGGTGAAAGGACTAAGGACACATTCACCATAGGCACTAAATGGGTGTTCAGAAATAAGGTAGATGAAGATGGTAACATAGTTAGAAACAAGTCCAGATTGGTTGCACAAGGCTATAGTCAAGAAGAAGGAATTGACTATGAGGAGACCTTTGTACCAATAGCTAGACTTGAAGCCATCAGAATCTTTCTTGCTTATGTTGCATATCTAAATTTCAAACTATATCAAATGGATGTTAAGTGTGCATTATTAAATGGTTATATAGTTGAGGATGTCTTTGTTGAATAACCCCCTGGTTTTACAAACCCCCATTTTCCAAATCATATTTTGAAATTATCAAAAGCGTTATATGGTTTAAAACAAGCTCCAAGAGATTAGTAGGATAGGTTGGGTACTTCTCTTATTTCCAAAGGTTTTACAAAAGGAATAACTGATCCTACCCTTTATATAAATGAATTTCTAAAAATGTTTTAGTATTCTAAATCAATGAAGATGACATTATCATTGGATGCTCAATAAATTCTTTATGTATTTATTTTTCTAAAATAATGAAAAATTAATTTGAAATGAGTATAATGGGTAAACTAAAATTCTTTTTGGGATTTAAAATCTTTCAAAATAATGATGGTATTATTTTAACTAAATTTAAATCTACTAGAGGTCTTCTAAAACATTTCGGATAGGATAGCACTAAAATTAGTAACACTACCATGAGTACCACTTGTAAGTTGGATCTTGGTGAATAGGAAAAATCTGTTGATCAAACCAATTATAGAAGAATGATTGAAATTTTTCTCTACATAATTGCTAGTCGACCTGAAATTATGTTTAGTGTGTGTTTGTGCGCTCATTTTTAAGAAAATCCTAAGGAATATCATTTAAATACTATAAAGAGAATTTTCAAATACCTCAAGCATACACCCAATCTAGTACTGTTATATCCTAGAGGAAAATAATTTGAATTTGTTAGTTAAACTAATGATGACTTCAGTGGAAGTAATTTAGATAGAAAAAGAACATCTAGAATATGTCACTTTTTAGGCAAGTCTCAAGTATCATGGTGTAGCATGAAACAAAATTCTGTTTCATTATCTACTATAGAATCTGAATACCTAGTTGCTGGAAGATTTTGTGCACAAATCTTGTGGATGAAACACACATTATTAGATTATAGATATCAATTCAAACATGTACCTATAAATTGTGACAGCACAAGTTCTATTAACATTTCAAAAAATCATTCTTCACATTCTTGGACAAATCATATTGATTTAAGAAGTCACTTTTTGAGATATCATTATTAAAAGGGAGATATCACATTTTAATTAAATCTTACTATGTATCAGATTACTGATATACTTACCAAACCATTAAATTCTGAAAGAATAGAATACATCATACATGAATTAGGCATGATAAATATTAAGTAATTGTCTTACTATTTTATATCTCATTGTAAAGTTCAGGTTTACTGTATCACCGTAAAGTTCATGTTTACAGTCTCATTGTAATGTTCCTGTTTACTGTCTCACTATAAAGATCATGTTTACTATCTCGCCGTATAGTTCAATCCCTGTCTCACTGTAAAGCTCAGTCACTATCTCAGTGTAATATTCATTCATTTTCTCACCATATAGACCCGATATGGTCTAACCATAACTATTCTTTACGATTGTTATTAATGAATTAAAAATTATATCGAGGTAATTATTCATTTGACATTTTTATTTTCCCACACTTTTAATTTTGTGACGTTTGGTATTCCTATATGATAAAATAAAGTACGTCTCACTTGTCCTTTACTCGAGCTTTCTTCTATTCACTCAATTTGTAACCCTTCTTCAACCCTTCAATACTTCCCTCTCTCGAGCCTTCGGTGAATGCCCAGGATGAAACGCCATTCATCTTCGAATCTAGAGAAACATATCTCAAAGAAGAAGAAAATACCACCCAAGCTGGAACTCGAAAGTCCTCTAAATCAAAATCTGGTGAACCAGGTAGTAGTTCCTATGAAAGAGGTATGCCCTAAGTTTCATCTGTCAAGTAATTATCTGGTTTTAAATGTTTTAAAAGTGCAAGGATGGTTATAATGGTTTTCTAAGGAAGATAGACCTATCTACCCTATGTTAGTGGCTCAATTTTATCAATATGTTTAATTATCCTTTGATTTTGAAGATGGTTATATTGTGAGAAGCTAGATAAATGGCTATAAATGCTCATTCTCTTTGACGTTATGGGATTCATGCCTTATAATACCTCATGAAGGAATCTATGAGGAGTATCAGAGAGGACCTCCACCTTCCAGTGAATTCTTTGTTTTGGAAGATGCTTTAAAAATATTAACAGCAAATGGAACCAAGAGGAGAGCCATTACTGCTGATTTGGATGGAGAATCAAGACATCTGTTTAAGTTTATAAAAAACTTGATTAGCCCCATAAAAGGTTATTTTGATGTACTAAAATATCAGGATGTGTTTCTGATTCATCTTACCAAAAAAGGGCATAAGATCTACTTTTTTAAGTATATTACACACCATATGTGTGAGCTGGTCAAAACCACATTAAAGTCAACCTCCCAATTTTATTATTGGCTCAAATTAGCCATGTTTCATGCCAATGGTATGGTTGGACTTAATAAGAATGTTATCAAGGATTGTGAGTATTGCCTTTCAAAATTCATTTTCAAAAGGATAAAAATCAATTGGAATCCTTGAAAAAGGCATGGGTGGAAGATAATGATAAGATTTATGAAATGTTCAATCCAATGGAACATCCCTCAAGACCAAAAGATATTTCTGATCCTGGTTTGGAACCAGATGAGGTTTTGATGTATTCTGAAGAAGAAGAACAAGAAGAGGTTGTTGTGCCTCTCAGGGAAACTGTTTTTGATAAAGAATACAGTACTCATGTCCCTCGTGTATTAAGTGAAAAAGAAGTCCCTGCATAAAAATAGGTTGTTAATATAGACGATCAAATCTAGGTTGAAATAGAATCTGCTATCAAAGAAACAAAAAAGAATGATATGGAAGAACCAATAGAAGAATAATTACCTTCTATGAATGAAAATGCCCTTGAAGAACTCCGAGTGGAACAATATGTTCTTGAAGTCATTCCTTCGGTTGAGGAAAGGCTGGTGCTGGCTTTTTAGCTGGCTAGATAGGAAATGAGAGATTATCTAAGAGATGAATTTGTGGAATTAGATCAAGACCCTAAGTCTCTCAATCCTGATAAGGATGCAACAATTTAGGGGGATAAAACCCCAAATCTGGAATCTTTTGAATTACCAATCCCAATTGATTCAATCCCTATGGACACTCGATATAAGTTCCATAGTTTTAATGATTTGAATGACTCCCAAGAAGTCTCAGTAAAAGGCCTTGATCATTCTACTATGTTCAAATTGAAATATGTCTCTAATATTTCCCCTAAAAGAAAACCTGAGCCCGTATCAGTCCATATCTCTAAACCTTCACCAGCACAACCATCCTTAGTGAGTAAAGATGATCAGAAAGAATTTGGAGCTACCCTTTTGTCTAGAGTTAAAAACTCCAGATTTCCCAAACTTCTCTTGTAACACATCTATGTGAGAAATATGCCTCACTATTTTTGTAAAAAATGTTATTTGGCAGATCCAACCCAAAATTCTTTATGTGATTCAAGAAGTCAAATTTGAAAACAGACTGCTTAGTGATAAAGTGAAGTATCTAATGGGTATTATTGAAGACATGCAGAAAGAGATGCATTCGAGATCAGAGATTGGTTCTCATCCTTTGGAACCTGTTATTCCAAAAACCCCACAGAATTTTGTCTCTCAGATTCAACTTCATTTAGATTCCTTAGCTAAAAATGTCATTGAAATAAATAAAAAGATTGTGAAATAAATGCAAGAGCTTCTGGTAAATCTTAACAGGCTCACTGATGAGTATTCGAGGTGCCTTAAAAAAGAGATAAATCAACTAAAATAATCTACCTCAGCTATCAATGCTTCTAAGAAGTCTATACAATCATATCTACCTTCTTTATATAGTGACCTACTCCAAACAGTGATCAAAGAAGTACTTTAGATTTTTCTTAGCGGTTTTAATAAAGATTATCAATATGAAGTTATCAAGAATAGTGACAGAGTTCTTGATTTTGTTCCAAATCCATTCAAAAATTGATAATGATGCTCAGAAAGAAATTTCCTTGAATTTGGATTTCTATATCAATCGAATCTTCTCAAAGACTAACATGACCAATTATTTTAAATATCTTATAGAAAATATGATGATTCCTCCAGTTACTCAAGCTTTCAAGACTCAAGTACAAAATCTCACAGAGTTCACTCTTCTATTGGATATTTTTATGGAAAACAAAGATGACTTTGAAAAAGATATACAGTGTGGTGGAGAGATCATTCTGGATTTTATTAATCTTACAAGGCCCTATATTCATGTAAAGAGTAAAACCATTGTTGCTCATGTGGTTGCACCTCTAAGACCTAGTTTTCCTACATTCACCTCTACCTAGCCTCAACTTCTATGTCTGTCAGTTAGGTGCTGAGTCAGATTAGGCATGTGATCCTTGGTCAACAACTACCTCTGTCTTCAACTCCACCTACTATGGCTCTCTCTGTCTTTGAAGGCCTTCCTTTACATTCTCTGTCAACCAGCTCACTCCCTTTTTCTACTTCAACTTCTACTCCTATGGATTCCTCTTCTGATGTTGCTGCTAAAGGAAAAGAGAAGACCAACCAGTGAAGAAGGACAATGATTACTCTATTTTGATGGATATTTTGTTACATTTGTTTTACTTTTTGTAATGCCCCTATTTCTTTTCTCTAATACATTATGCACTTTTCTTGTCTCTCTTGTATTTTTTTCCTACTACTTTTTGATAATCCCCAAAGGGGGAGAAATATATTGGAAACAAGTATGAGAAATATATGGGAAACATATACTGAAGAAATATATGAGAAATATAGAAGAAGAGAACACTAACTCTATATATGCACATATGATCTATATTGTTAGAAAACATATACAATCTAAATTTACATGGTTTATGATCTTAAAAAAGGGGGAGATTGTGGGAATCCTATTGTATTAATCATGTTTTGATGATCAAAAATCATATTCAGCCTGTAAACCATGTTAACTCTATGTAATCTATCTCACATCAAATGTACAGTTGTTTAGTAAAAGCTATCCAAATATCTTAAGTGTTATACACTCAGTTTGGTTACTATACACTATCTTTTGATTCACATTATAATGATTTCTATGAAAAATGACTATGTATAATTCATTCCATAAATATCACTGCTTAAGTATGAATACAGATATATTTCCAATGAATGAGAAACTGTGACCAAGAGTCACCATAAACAAGCAGACACCATGAAATCCAGTCACCATGAACAAGACGCTGTGAAAAAAACACTGTGAACAAGAAATTTTGAACAAGACACCGTAACAAGACATTGTGAACAAGAAACCATGAACAAGACACTGTGAACAAGACACCGTGAATAGGACACCGTGAACAAGACATCATGACATCGAGACACTATGAACCAGACACCGTGATCACAAGACACCGTGACCAATCCAGCCACCGTGTGAAGGAGACATTGTTTCCATGACATACTATAACACCATTTCTTGTTTTGTCGACTTTCAATTTATTCTCTAATGGTCATATTTGAATATTTTAAATGTGGTGACATAATAAATATTTATTTGTAGGCATGTCATCAAATAGTATAAGGTATGAGGTGTAGAATGCAGTCAACCTATCGACTCAAACACGTGCACTCTAAGATAAAAGAGTAATGTGGCCCAGGAAAAAGAAGTGTGGCACAATATTAAAGAGAAGAAAAAGCTAGTGTAAGTGAGCACAAAAACAAAGTACAGTTAGATAATTCTTAAAGAAGGAATTGTCTCATGCAAGTCAATGCTATTGTAGAACACACGAAGCTTAACTAAATCCCATAATAAAGAACATCTTTGCACTATCAAACATCATGAAGAACACAAGACAAATCTATCTGACTTGAGACACTTTGTTTTCTATACAAGTACTTGAGTTATATATCTTCTTCATCTCAAGAAGTACATAGTTGCAAAGACTAACACTCAGAGTACTTCTAAACCTATCTCAATATTTATTCTCTGTTGTGTATCATTTTATTAACTTTCGAGCAGTTTGTGTATCTGTATAACAACAAACTATGTCTCCTACATTAAACTGAAGGATACAATATATCCTTAATCAAACATCTTTTTACACTCGTGTATACCCGTAGATAAGTGTAGAAGAGGTCCCTATGTGGCATGCTTGTTTGTACCCACGAAGAACTATAGAAGAGGTCCATGTGTGACCTGGATAGTCCTGTGTGATGTTGTTAACCCTGGTCCAGGGTGTGGATCAAGTTTATTTATATAAACTTCTGGGAGGAAGGTGATCACCTAGTGGAGTGGATTAGGTCTCGGATTAAGATCGAATCCATTATTTCATTTCCACTGTGATGATTAATTTAGTCTTCTCTATTTTACTACATAACTGTATAATTCAGATATCACTAAATTCACTTTGATAGTTACTCTTGGAAAGAAGTTATAATTGACTTGTCTTAGTATAATAGCTTCAAAAGTAATATTAATAACCAACATTAAGATTACTACGAACAAATCAATCTTCTATGAAGTAATTTAAATATTAAAAATCTTATAACAGTATAACCTTGACTAACTGGGATATTTTAATAATTTGGGGAAACCTTTTATAAATACTTTTTAACCAGAAATTTTTATAGATTCTCAATTCACCACCCCCCTTTTGAGTAATATACTGTGACCAACATAAACATATTGGTTAAATATTATTTATGTGACTAAACCAAGTGTGTAGTTAATGTGGAGTATACAAATTATTAAAGCAGTGTAAATGGAGATTTATTGACTAGTTAAATAATGAAAATTATGTAAAGATTATGTTTCAATCCCTAATAGGGGACATGACTAGTCTGATTCTTGATTGTGAGATATTAAATGAGGGTCAAAATCATTACAGCAAATATCGGTGATTTTTTTGGATGGTTTCCAACAGTGTTTAATTATTATATCACAAATACACAAATAGTTCCAAATATATGATAATATATGTCACTACCGACCTGATTTTCATTGGAAAGCAGTTACTGGGGTTTCTTACCAATGATTCTTTGCAACTCAAATTGGGTAAGAGGATTGGATGATGGGATCATCACACCTTTTTTGGGGAAATTTAATCCATCTTTAGGAATCACTTATATATTTAACTCTTATTCGTGATTCATTATCATGTACAAGTATGAGACTGGTTAATATCATACTATAAATCAAATATTATTATGTGTTGAGGTGAATGTATTTACATGTTAAAGGCATCCCATCAATGTGAACATATATATATATATATATGTATAAAATATTCCCAATTAATGATACTATATGTTAATTTCATATTTTTTCCATCATTTTCTTATTGCTACATATCGATACTTGTTTATAGGTCACCATGTTATAAATCCAAACAATTATAAACTCTATAGATTAACATTATCTATAAAGGATGTAGATTTTTTTGGTGATTTTATTAGGAACATGAAAGAGGATTTCTATATATCCTTGAGAAATAAATTCTAACCCATATAGTTTTGTTACAATTTATAGGGCCCATCATACCTTTTAAGGCCATGAAAGAAAAACTGATCAATATAGTTTAATTTCATATAGTATGAACATTTTCGGCAATTAATTATTATAATATTTAGTATGGGAATTATGTATGAGAATCCCTTTTTGGTTGACCTTAGAGAGAATATGAATGGATAAAGATGAGATGGTTTGTGAAGGATAATGGCCCATACTTGATAAGTTAGGTCTCATAAAGAATATGTCTTTTACGATTCCAATATAGTTATCACCGAGATGTAATATAATTCTTTAGTTAAGGTATAAAAAATTAAGGGAACATAGAAAACACTATAGATATGATACTGTTGGGTTTGATCCTTAAAGATACTTCCAATGCATCCTGTTTAAGATAACGATCCAAGACCATGTGGTTTGAGTGACTTTGTATAAGGTCACATTATAAGACAATATCAATAAGTTTGACATCATGTAGTTAGTACATTGGCATTGATGTCTTATTTCATTTTATAGGGTCATTTATGTTATGAAATATGTAATAAGTGATGATTGAGCTTACCTTTTCATGTGAAATTACCTTGAGATAGTAATTAGGGATTTATAAATTATTGGAATCCAAAATATTTTAAATTAATAATTTTAAAAATGGAATGATAAACTTAGATCTCCGATCATTAATGAATCATTATTATTGTGAGAAATAAAAAATAAATGAATACTAAGAACATTGTACAATATTTCATCATTAAGCTTGGATTTTCGAATATATATACAAGAAGATGGTATATTTTAGGGAATCATATCTAGATTGTAGCATGTGGTAAATTATACTCTTGATGTAGTGAACCCTAAAATGTTTATAAAGTTTAGGGTTTTAGTTTAATGATTTACACTATAAATTTTTCCCTTATAGTTTATTTTTTTGACCGGGACATAGTCCTATAATGTTTAAATTCCTGCATCCTATATTTTATGTTTGGTCTTATGTGTCAATATTCCCAATTCAACTTAGAAGTGGAGGTGTGAAGTTTATAAGGTGGTTACCCTAAATAGATCCAACTTGAGGGAACAACAATTCTCTGTAGAAGTGTACATGGAAATAATAACGGATGGATGCCACACAGTTTTGGTAATATATAGGTTGATTTATTCCAGTTAGGTAATAAGAAGGATAAATTTAGGTTATATTCCAATAATGGTTGTCTCACTCCTTGAGTGGTCTCAAGAATCCACTATGCTCCCTGGACGATTGAGTAAGGACTTGGATCAACACACTATTCCTTCATGTGTTGAAAGAATTATCATTGTTGTCCTTAATATTAGTACCCCATTATCAATAAAATTTATGATTGAAAACCACATGGGGGCCCTATATATTGATGGAGACAGATGAAAGAAACCATTTACCAAGTTAATACATAATTAAAATGAGGATAACAATTGTGCTCATACCCTGATCCTTTGAATGTGATATCTTTATAAGATACAATGATAATTAGAGGTTCAAATTTTAATTTTTTTCAAGTAATGGTCTTCCCTTTAATACAAGGTATTCATGATTATTCGATATAAGAGAATAAAAGTTTGGTTTTCCATTTTAATGGGTTGAAGCAAGACCTCTACCAAATATTTATTTAATGTATGATTTTTTCCCATGTAACATAAGGGAAATCTAATTATGTATTCACCCAAGTGAATATTGCATGATGTGATGAGGGAGTCATCCATGTGATGCTAGGGATAGGTAATGAAGACTCCATTAAAGTGATACTAATTATATGTAAGAAGGTTCCGAAAAAATGATTCTAGGTTGAATCAATCATCATGGAATTATAACATGGAATAATATTTTCCACTATTATAGGGGGTCTCCATTGATTCCCTCGTCGTCATCGCCTCCTTCCGCCTCGGATCTGTCCAACTCCCCTTCTCGGCACTTTCTCGGTGATTCCGTTGTGGCGGTCTCTTCCTTCTGTGGCGGCGTCATGACCTCTTGGACCCAGCTATCTCGGCATCTCATTGTTGTCGGCCTGCTTCCTACCTCACTCTTCCTTCATGGAGAGGGCCTTCATTGGTGGCGTGGTGATGGTCCAGCGGTCGTGTTCTTGCTTCTGCATCTGAGGGTCGCTTCATCGTCTCCAAGGTTTGCGTTGGGTGGTCCATTCTAGTTTTTGTGAGTATGGATGGTGGAGACATGTTTTGATTTCTGTTTTTCTGTGGAGTCTGGAGAGCTTGTCTTTTGGGTGGTCAACAACTTGCATGTTGGTGATGTTTTTTATGGCTCCATGGAATGGTTCATGTGTTGGCCAGTTCGAATTGTGGCTACTCAGTTTGATGTTCATTGGACATTACATTAAGTTCATCTACAAAGGAAGGTTCCATAAGAGGTTCAGAGCAGGGAGCTTTCATCTGACCATTGCTATCTGGAATTGGATGTTTCAGAGGGTATGGCATTTTCCATCAGTACCATGCTCGTGCATCCTTTCATGGGATAGTCTTCCGAGCAGTGGTGATTTGGTGGAAGCTGATATTAATGTTTTAATGCTGGGGAGGGGTCTTTCCTTTTAATCTGAATTGGATAGTTTTTGTCCTTGTGACTTTGGATTGTGAAACATGGTTGTCTTCTATGTCTTTGAAGTCATTTTGGGTTCCCCCTCACCCCTTAAAAGGGGTTATCTTAATAAAAAATTAATTTTCAGCCATTTCCTTTGTGTTCTCAAAAATGATAGGAAGTGGTTATTTACAGATATTGAAAGTGTTTTTGACCTTCAGAGAACTAAAATATCCTATATTTTGTTTAATTTTAATCATTTTAGGGTTTTAATATGATAAACATAGGATTTTTGAACTTAGGTGAGAGACTATGGCGAGCAGAGCTTCATGGAATTTATTTTTCTTCCAAAATGAAAAAATGAGATTCCCAAGGGTCCCATTTATATAAAATGATATGAACCATGTATTTTATGGGTTTTAGAGATATTTATTCACACAGGTGAATCTATTGTAGATTATATAGTCACACAAGTGGCTTTCATAGGGTCAACATATTTTAATATTAGGAAATATGAGGAAGATTACATTACTCTTCTAATGGATATTTTCATTATGTCTAATAGGCATTATTTTGTAAATATGTTCTCCCTTTTTTGAAAGGGGAGTATATAAACCCCCCTCAATATTAGGTCAGATTCAAACATTGATGATTTAACCCTGAAGTGAATGAACCATTGGTGTAAATGAATATTTGAGAAGAGAAGGATTTTTGACGTAATATTATACTAGATCATGCTAATATTACGCAAAATCCATACATTAAATCCATCTGTGTAGATTACCCATGGATTTTTTTTGTGAAGAAAAAATTCTAGCACTTATAAATAGTAGGATACCCATTTATCCATCCATTCCATAGCTTAAATAATAAGATTTATCGATGTCCCACTGCCATACTCCTCTGTTATAGCTCATGGTGTGAACTCACATGTAGGTTTCACCCTACATTTAGTTAAATAATGTTAGTAATATATGTTGGGAGAAGATCTTATGTAAGGTCCCACTCTAGTTGATAGACCATAGTGGGGGAAAAAGTTATGGACATTGGAAAACTTACTAGCATGGGTGAATTTCTTGGGTGAATTAAGTTATAATTCTAAAAATGTATAACCTAATAGGCTACTGCTATATAATTATGTTCTTTAATATATGTTCCTATATTTCATAGTTCATTTCATATTAAAAAATAATGTTTTTATTGTAGAACATTAATGGATAAGAGTGTAATCCTCATTTTGGATGTTTAAGGATCCACTCACATTAAAGAACAAGTTCATAAATATTATTTATCATCTCTTAAAAATATCTTATCACATATTAAAATCACTTGAAAAAATAAAATTAAACCCTTTCTTTATCACCTCATGAATGAAAAATAATAAATGGTGAACGTAGATTATTTTTATGGGTAGACATGTAAAATATCAATCAATGATTATAAAGAATCATAAGATAATTTCAGGGTATGAAGACATGGTGATTAATTACAATAATCACAACCAATTAGTCAAATATATTTAATCATGAATCACAGAATATGTTTCTTTAAAATAAAAGATGTTAGAATTAAGGGTGATAAATATTCAATAATTAATCATGATCCGTGAGAACAAAGCATAAGAATAAGTCATATGTTTGTGTCATACATATAATAATAGAAAATAATTTCCTTAGTTTTGGATCATTACGAAGACAATCATAGTGGATTGTGTTCACTCTCCATTCCATCATTCCATTAATCAAGGATATATCCTATGTCAATATTTATTGGAAAAATTCCCTTACTAAACTAGGTTCACTCTCCATTATAGTTCTTATTAATTCATGAGATATAATTGTTTACCGAAATCATTGGATGATTTTATAATTATGTTCACACCCATCATTTAATGAATACCACACATACGTGTTCCATAAGATCATAAAACATTCATCATATCATCATATCAAAACCCATGGAAAGGTTATGGATTTTATAAACATTTAATAATCATAATAATATACCATCTAGAGAAATAATATATTTGGTAGTATATTATTATATCCCTAGTAAATTATTAAAAAATAAATGATGAAAATATATATAAAAATACGATTAAATTATCCATATGATATTTTATGAGAAAAAAACCTCTTCATTTTGAAATAACTTATTTGAAATCTGAAAAAATAAAATTATTCAAGAAAAATATTTATTCAAAAATAATAATGGGAGATTATAAGAGGAGAATCAATGAAAAAAGAATTCATTATGGTGGAGATATTTTTTCATGTGGTCTAAATTAAAACAAGAATGTATTTCATGTATTTAAGAAAAAGTCAAAATCACTAGTTTATGATGAAAGTTTCATTTTCTAGGAAAGAAATGGTATGATGAGAAAAATATAGTGTATCCTTTTTTTCCTTGTGAATGAGATGTCTTAGTTAAGTGGATTTACATTAGGATCACCAATTTTTTCTAACATAGTATTCATGTGCTCAATAATTGATTGTGTGGTGTTGAATTGTGGGTAAAATATTACATCAGGAACATCATTTTTGAATGTGTTTTATAACCATGAAGTATCATGGTCCTTATTTAAAAAATAATTTTTTTCGTTGTTGAACATAAGAAATGAAACATAAAAACTCACATTGGTCAAGAGGATGTGAATTCACGCTCATCACACCATTTTGGGGGTAATTATTTCCTAAAATAATACTCCCATATAAATTTAAGATAAGTTGATTAATACTTTTTCATTTCCATGTATGTTTACATGTATCACCCTAAATTAATGATCAATTACAAATAGGTATGAATAGAAAACCATATTTATTTATCGATGGTTCTAAAATTAGTAGGTTATTTTTTCGTATCTAAGGTTTTCCACCAATTGATCCCTTTTAAGTACAGATAAGAGATTCATTGTTTGTTAATTACAATGGTGTTGGTTTAAGCCTCATGGATAGGTAATATAGAGTTTATTTTCATCTACGGGGTACATAATATGTTTTTATATTTGGATTGAACATATAAGATGAGATTCCTACATATCCACATGAGTGGAATCAAAAACCATGTAGATTAGTGCCACATAACAGGACACATAACCTTTTGAGGACATGTGACTAGGATCAATAGATGTAGTTTTATGTCATGTGGAAAGGATTTCTAGGTGGATTGTTCATGGTCTAGGATATTGAGGGACATATACTGAGGTGGTCTGTATAACATGGTAGATATTTGGTCTCCTAGGATGACATGACCACCGAAGAAATGTGTCCTATAAAACATTAGGGTGGATCTAGATGTTGAGCTTGGATCTCAGGGAGTCATTTTACTTATCCTTGTTAGTTGGGAATCAAAAACCACATTGTTTGGTAATTTTAGGAATATAACTATGCATATTCTAATGTGATTGTTGATTATGTATGTAAGACACCCATTTAAGGGGACATGATTGGGGATTACCCCAATGAGGATCTCTATAGGGTGTCGCTTCATTATGAATTTGTCCCTTTGAAGTTTGAGGAATTTTTTCAGGGATTATACCATATTGGAAGCCATATTGAGTGGATATAGTTGGGTATTACACAAGGGGAATGCCCAAATGGCTTTCTTCTTCCTCACTATTCTGACCTTTTAAATGTATCATATTGAATTTGGGTCTTATACAATCATTTAGGCCATTTTAGGTCATAGATCATGAAGATTTCATGATATCCACTAAACTATATGCCTACATGATTTTTGATGTTGTCATAAATAAGATGAAAAATTAGATCAAAAGATCACATGATCCACTCATTCTGTTAATGGAAGGACGTTGAATCCCAAAGGGATAGGGATAGGGCTTTGAATTTTTTCATCAAATATATTATTTTTGTAGCAAGGATTTTCACATTTGGGGACCCATTTAGCTACATACTAAGCTAGCGAAGAGGATCAAGAGTAATGCATGCCGTAAAAAAGGGTAGGGGCTTACTCAAAGAGGGGTTCCCTATTAGTCCCGAAGAAAGAGAATATTGTCTAGAATAGGCCCTCATACAAGGTAAATGATAGTGGTTCCCCTAAAATTCTAGAATGGGGAGGATCACACAAGCACCTATAATGTTGGAAACCCCATTTACATATGAATGTAGACTTCAAAACATTTCTAGAGAAAATCTTGTTGATGAGGTTACGCATGTGACCTCCATTTCCATGTGTATGTAGAATCGAGGGGAAACACTCGTGTTCACTATAATCAGATCATACATGTCTGGTGGATTTGGAAGATTCCATGGTCTGCTGCCATTAGACTGGTTTGTAAATGGTCAAATATAAACCCGAGTGAGAAATTAGTAGGGCGGTATTTGAATTGGAGTGTGGATTACCCTTGGATTCCATACTATGCATTGCATGTTCTTATGAATGATGTGGTTCTCTATGAATATCATTCTACTATTCAATTGAGGGTATCTTACTTAGAGCATGGTGCTATGTGGACCAGTGTTTTTCCCATGTAGCGTGTTGCTTCATAGGACTAGGTTCTTCCTACATATTGATTTGGCACATGGTGTCATGTTCATCATGTGTACAATTTTACTATTTGGGACTGGGTTCTGCACACACTGTGATTTTCTAAATAGGGTGGGGTTCTGCCCAAATAGAGTATTGTTATGCAGGGTGCTGGGCCTTAAAGGGGAAAACCATTTTTGGACGATGAAAAGGTTTTTGAAAAGGTTTTTTATGTTTTCAAATGGTTGTACGATTTATTATTTTCACTTTTATGCTAGGTATAATATTTTTAGCTACTGGGAATAGATATATCTATGTTTTGGTGCTTATTAAAGATACACATAAAATGATCTTTATTTTCTAATCGCCCTATTGTTGTTTCACTTGGGGTTATTTTTATATTGGAATGTAGGGAATAGATACTAGACGAGATAATAATCCATTGTGGGCTTTGAGTATCCTTTTTTGGGATCCAAATGAATATTTTCTAGCCTGTGAATGATTTCATTCATGGGTATTTTTGTTCCCAGTGGAAAAAATAATCATCTATCCAAAAAAAATATTTGGATTGTTCACAGGGGATAACAGTATCATCATATCCCATGAACTCTATCATTAATGGTGGACGGTCATTTATAGAGAATGATATTACCCTCAGTCCCCAAAACTGGGTGTGGTTTAATGATCAATCAACTATGGTATGTCTTTACATATGAATTATTTAATTTATGGGCTACTTTGTGAAGTCGCTGAAATCCATGCAGAGTGGGAGTTTGCGAAGCATTATTTTCATCATGGGGTTAATCTATCCATCATTTATTTTTTTTTAAATTATTCTTCTGGGTATATTTAAATCAATTTCCAAATTAATGGAATTATTTTATTCTTGCATGATGAATTTTCAAGACCCAAAAAGTCCCCCTCATCAAAATGGGTTCTGACCTAGATATAGAGGGGACTATTTTGATGTATAATGTGGTTTTATTTTCAAACAGATTTTGGTATGCATGTGTTACCATAGTATGTGACCACACCTATAAATACGGGCCTCGACACGTTTTCCTTTTAACATATTTCTTAGAGAATTGAGAACTTCAGAAACTCTCTGATCGCCTCTTCATCCAAGTAGTATTTCCTTTGTAGATGGATTTTCCATGAACTAAACTTTGATCCCCACAAATGATATATTTAGATTTATGAGTGGAATCTTCATATGTTGATTGTTTTAATAGACCATCTCTATGCTAGAAAATTATTTGTGGGTCAATGCCTCACGTGACAATTCCTCATTGACTAGTTGTTCATAGGCTTATAATCGTCTTGTGAACTAACATTCACTTTCCATGTTATCTAGGAATTCCATAGATTTCTTTTTCAAAGAATATAACATATGATTAATGATTCTTCATAGGTAAAAACATTATGTCTTCGACATAATTGACTATGACCTATAGATTAACATCCATGGTTGAGAATATTGAATAATATTTTTGAAACCACATTATCCCTCAATTGGGTATTCTGATGATCCCCTTTCAATATATATTTTATCTTACCCATTGTATAGTCGATTACCACTTTATAACATTGGAATCCAAGATGGTGCTCTCATTACACCATCTGAAGAGAATCTACAACTCTCTTAGTTTGTGCCAACTTAGGATTGTTCCCAAGTGAACATCTCTGCTACATGGTAGATTATTTTTTTTAGGTAAAGAGAAATTATTTGTTCTAAATTATTATATGTGGACATAAGAAAACCCTCATAACCATGATTTATCCTTTCAAACCTCCATTCAAGATTATCTATCCACATTCACCCTCTTGTAGGGAAATCCAAATGAAATTTTGAGTTATATGTGAGAATTGTTGTTTGGACAGTTCTCCTTAGAACAATGTTCTTGGAAATTCTATATACACAGAAATTGAATTGAATTCCATAAATAATTGGATGTTATTGGATTATTTCTGGAAGTATGTTTCTCTCATTTTTTTGTATATTTTCCAACTAAGATGTTTTTTAAATTATTCTGACACTGGTGTTAGAGACATAAAAAATTTCACCTATAGCATGGTTGAGTCAATGTTACCTTATAGGACATGAACCAATTAGGGGGATCCCCATTATCAATTATAGGTATGATGGATTCCTGGTTATATCCAATACCTATAAAAACATTGGACAAGTTTCTTGATTGGAGAGGGACCTGCTGACCATGATAGGTAATTTTCATTCTCAGACCCTCCATACCCTCCCACTTATTCAATTCAATGATTGGGTAATGTTTTTTTTTCTAATTTTGGGTTCCAAGAAAGAATTTTCTATGAATCAAGTCTCATCAAACTCCAAATTCACTTATTATCATAGGTTTTTATAAGGATAATCTAAAACATATGTTAATATACCATGTGGGGATTCTGAATCCATCCATATATACCTCTTGAATTATGGTTGGTGATATTTTTTACCTTGTTCTAGGGTTGATGTCTCTTCCCATTCTATGATTCCTATATTGGTGTAAGGGTGTATACCCTGAAAATTGTGGAAGAATTAGAGTTGGTACACCCCGTCCACTTATCTGTTCCCATCCTTGATCGTATTGATGAATTTTTGGTCCATATGCAAGAATTCATGTCTCCAAATAATCTCTATGGGACATTCCAATTTTGAATAGTTGGGAGATATAACACTGTCGATGTGATGAATATTAGCATATAGAAAAAATGGTAAAGAGAATTTTGAGGAATGATCTGACATCATCTCTCTAGGAGATGGAATTTGGCTTAATAGGTAGAATGAGTATCCATATAGTAAATTTTATACTCTTTACAAATTTTCATGTCAATTGGGATGTATAAAATATGTTTCCTCTTTAACACTTCCTTGGATTTAGGAGTAACACCCAGTTACCCTTCATCAGTTATGCCTCATGACAATGCACATAGATTCAGGGAAGCAAATTAAATTTCCTTTTGTTAAAATTATCATCAATCTATCCCAGGATTGTGAAAGAATATTGAAGGGATACTATCCTGAAAGGATTTTAGGGAAGGAATACCAAAAGGTTCATAAACCAAAAAAATCTATTGACTCACCACTAGACACACCTTTCTTTTTGGTTTCAAGGGGATTACACCTTATGTCTTGATGCTCTATGAATCCCAAGGGAAACCTATCTTCCATATCTGCCTTTATTGATGGTGGATAAGATACAATGTATTCTACTCGAACTAACAGTATCCCTAAATATGTTGGTTCCAGTGGAACATCTTGGGGAACTCCAACAATAGGTGTCAGTCCTATCATCCTAGTTCCAAAAACCATAAATGAGGTATAGATGAATTATTTTCCTTCTTTGGAGTAAATTTTTAACAAAATATTGTTCACTATAGATCTAATTCTAGATTACATACCCAAGGTAGTAAGTGATCCATATCAAGATCCATGTTTTTCTATAGAACACCAGGCTAAGCGAATATGGTTATGGCTCTAATTTTTTACTATCATCATAGAGCCCCCTACATGAAATGGATGACAGGGTGGAAAATCATTGCAAACTTTTCCATGGATTTTGTTTAGGTGGGTTTGATTAATGACACCTACATATCCTTATCCATATGATCCTTATTACTTAAGAAGACATAGATGATTGAGATTGTTACAGTACTCACTTTTAAAATTACCATTATCAAATATATTCCTTATGGGATACTACTAATGAGCTACACCACTTGGTTGTTCAAAGAAGCAAGATTCTAATGATTATGTGGCCACATAGACCATGGAGGTATGAGAATACATGGATTGTGTATGTTGGTTAAAGTAAGAACATTCTTCAATAAATGCAATTTATAGATCAATCAAGAATAAGGGTCAAGATTTTAGAGCAATCATTAAACAGATTTAACCAATAAAAAAACCAAAGCTAGTAAAACAGCTATTTTGGAGTGGACCTTTTATGTCTTATGTCTAGTGGGTGTATACTTTTTGACTAATGTGATTGGATCTTCATTGTATCCATTTTTTTCTATTTTCTAGCCCTTTTATCTCATTAGAGGTAGGGTGAGACTACAGGATGTGGATTCCTAGATATTGTCATTTAGCAGTAGGAAATCTCATTTTCTCACAAATTCTTATCCATTTTCTATTCTTATAATGAAGAATACATTATAACATGTCATATTTTGGAAGATAATATTCATTTTATATTAATTGAGAGTTGAATTTGATATAACTAAATTTACATTATCGTGTAATGCTCTAATTTATTCTTAAGTCTAGGGGTATAATGAGCATAGTTTTGAATATTGGTAGGGTTTCCTAGAAAAAACTAAAAATTATGAATATTTTCATTTATCACGTTAATTTTTTTCCTAAGACCACTAAGGTGTGGGATTAGCAGGCATATATTGACTTTTTTAGGCATCCCTTTGTGGGTTTTCAACCTAACAAGTTTTTTTGTTTTTTGATTGATTGATTGTTACGTAAGGCAACACAATTATTGGTCTTTTGAGCTATTAATCAACATTTACACATGGTTCCATTTGTAGTTATTCCACATTGAGAGATTTGTTTCTCTTTTCATTGTTAGTTTAGAGTCTAGAAAACCAGACTAATGTAACTGATATTTTAGTTCAAACATCTTTGAAAATGATTTAGTCGTTGATGACCCCAATAGTGTTTAATGACTAAGAATGTCTCGATATTATTTTAATATAAATTCATGAATTTTGTACCCGCATTTTGTGATTTCTAAATCTAACACATGATATAGGGGAAGTACTTGATGAATGACAGTATGAATTGTTTCCAGTATCATGTCCTTGGGGAATATGGAGATAGGAGAATCCTTTTCTGAGGCTAAATCTTTCTTTTAGTGGAATGACCTTTTGTGTGGAAATCTTATGCATAGCTCACTGGGGAATATTTTTCATATTCAAATGAAGGAATCCCAATGACATAGTCATTCCATTTCCGATATACAAGTAATGTATGAAAATTTGGTTTTTTTAAGACATTGAAAGGGTGTCTTTTCAATGGATTGGTGTCTGAAAATGATATGGGCATTGTTAATATCATTAGACCTAAATGAGAAACTAATACTACAAGAATTTGGATTGTATAAAGGAGGGTTGGAATATGGTGCATTTTAATTTCATGAAATTGTTAAATGGGACATGCAGTTTGTTGTCTTATAGTGAGGATGTTCAAGGGATGTTGTTTTCAAAAAAATTTAACTCTGATGACCAATGGATAAATGATTTTCTATTTTCATAGAAATCAATTAATGAATTTTCTACCATATTCAAGCATAAAGAGGGAATGCTTTATGCTATAATCTAGGTGATTATGAATATGATGAGTGATGTGTGATAATTTTTTTGGGTCAAATAGAGATAGAAAAATCCTCTCAACGAGATGAATTTTCCATTGGTTGATTGTCCTTTTTAGGGGTGAATTATGTATTACCAATTGGGGAATATAGTGTATAGTCAAACAAAGGTGTCCCCATGACACGTACCCTCCAATTTCTATGCCCATGGTGTCTTTTGTGGATTCATACTTTTCAATAAAAATAGTTTTTTGAGAGGAGAGTGTCTGAACATGAAAGGAGCATTCCATATCAATATTTTCTTGTAATGGGTCAAATCATTTCCCTTATACAGGCTTGACCTATACATAGGAAGGATTTTTTTTTCATGATCGCTGAGATCAAGATACATGTTTTAGGTGTCACTACGTATCTCATCAAAATGAAAATTAATCCATATATAGTTCTAGAAATGTTTCCCCACATGTTCATCAAACTCTAGGGTGGGAAAGGGGAATTTTCCATTGAATATGATCTTATAAATGGGGTGAGGCTCAAATTGGTCTCTCATATATAGATCTAGCTCATGTATATAAGAGATGAGGTTTTTTTGTTGTCACTAAACTAGGATATATGATCCAGTTGTCGTTGCATATCCTTTCAAGGAGGGAATCTGTCCATACATAGTTCTTATATGATTCCCCATGTATGTCTTCTCTGTGCATAGGGAAAATAAATTTTTAAGTTTTGATGTAGATAGACCCAATATTATACATTTTGGTGTCACTATGTATCCTTCGATGGAATTAATCAAGGCACAAATAGTTCTGGATACCATGTTGTTTAATGTCAGGGGGCTAGGAAATCATCCTTGCTGTTTGACATCAGGACATGAGGACATCATGCATTCTTACAAAATTAGGTCATATAATTGTGTCCATTTTTTTAGTGAAACAATAAGTAAGAAGACGTTGATCGGTCCTGGATGTTATGTAAAGCATAACAATTGAGGGAGATAGGAGATGTAATCCCTGATTCTGGGGTTTCTCATATTTGGAGAAATGATGTGGTGAAAAAATCCATTGGGCCTTATAGAGATTGAATTGGCCACTCCGAGGGAATTTTTTTTCTTCTATTGACATTTATTTTTGGTGTGTGTCACTCAATATACTGTGATGACAATAATAAAGCTACACATTGTTCTTGAGATAGATAATCCCTACAAGTATCTGACTCTCATGTGAGGATAGGGGGAAATTATTTTTTTACCACATAGATCTATCTCATGTGTAGTGAATCATTGATTGAAATGATGATTCTCAATTAGTTGAACATCAAGAAGTATGAATGTTGATTCCATACAGGTTATCTTCTTGCAAACTGGACAATGTTGTAGTGATTTTTATGGTCACACAACCAGGACCGACAACACAGATTTAAATTTTACAGCAAGGAAATTTAACCTACAGTTTAACATCATATGATCTATAAATTCTTTCATACAGTTTAATGTCATGAAAATTGGGAGGTTCTATCAAACATTTTAGCATCATGCAATAAGGATAATTTAACACTGTCTTTCTATAACGATTTCATTATGCTTTACCATGAAATATAACTTCATGTGGTCAAGATGATTTACTATTTAGTTTAACATCATGATATTAATAGGATTTAAAATTATGTTTAAATTTATTGGATGAATACAATATACCATGCAGTTTAGCATCATGAGATCATGATAATTTTCCATGAATTTTAGAATCATACGATTTGGATGATTTACCATGTAGTTTAATGTCTTGCATTTATGATAGTCTACCACAAAATTTAAAATCATGTGATCATGATAATTTTACATATAGTTTAATTCCCTATTATCCAGGTGATTTACCATATTGTTTAATTTCATGTGATTAGGATAATTTTCCATGTATCCTAACTTCATGAAATCAAGATTATTTTCTATAATGTTTAGCATAATTTTATAAATATGAATTAACATAATGTTTAATGTTATGTGATACATATTTTCATTCATGAATTTCAACATCCTGCTATTAGGATGATTTAACATACATGTTAAATTCATTCGATCAGGATGATTTACTATGTTGTTTAACATCATGTGGTCAGGATAATTCTTTCATGTGATTACATGAAATACTTCTTCAAGATTATTTCATTGGTGGGAGATGTGGTGAGATATTTATCCAAAAAATTATTAGATTAAGCTACATTAGAGAAGACATTATGTATGGAATACGGTACCTCTTATTTAAGTTCCAACATTGGGCGTTTCTTCTTAGGTACCATCAGAGTCATGAGGACTAACACCATCTTTACTTTTAGGAACAATATGAGGTGAACCATTTTTTTAATGGTTGATGCGATATATTTTTTGTGGGCATTCAAATAATTCAAGGTATGAAATATATTCTAATATAGTTCCTCCAAGTCATCTAGTTCAATATGGTATTTCTAATTTGTGGAAATATAATCACATATGGGAACTTACAATGAAGGAAATTGATCATTAATGGGTATGACTACCTCTATCTCATATAATAATGATTATATGGTTTTCTATGTGGTAGTGTAGGTTGTGGTCATGTAATCCCACAAGGCATACATGATCTTTTCAATCCAAGACTTTTTATCCTAATCTACCGTATTTTTTAGTATATTTGATAGGGTCTTGTTGAAGGCCATTATCCTTCCTATAGCCACTTTATGGTAGTGGGATGAATAGTTGTACATCATATCATATTCCTGATAATATTTTTCTAATCTAGTAGTATATAAATTGGTTCTATATTTTTATGTTCTGTACTAGGGACACTAAATATGGTGACGATGTTGGCCTTCATTAAGATGGAAGTGTTCCTTTCCCAGAAAAATTTTAAGGGCATGGCATTGGCCTATTTGGATAAGAAGTCAGATGTCATGATAATTTGTTGAAATGATTGGACAATGTGGGAGTATATAGTCCCACGTCATCTATTCCCCATATGGAACATAGAAAGGATTATTTTTTCCTTGTGAAAAAGATATGGGTTCTGGTGAATGAATATGGTATGAACCTAATAAGAATAAATATTTTTGGTGAATTTAATTCAATCCTATGTTATAGTGGGATTGTAGTACCCAATCCTTCCGATTTAGTGGGAAATATTGGGTCCTGACTGGTGATCACCATATGCTCTAGTGTAAAAATTATTCCAAAAAGTGGTGTTCTATTCTCTATCAATGAACCTGCGAAGAACCCCTTAAGTCCCCATTTAGATATGACCTCTTTGTGTTTTGTTCCATCATATAGAAGAAAGTTAATTTCTCTTCATTAGATTTTATCGCTCACATATCCATCTCATTCTTCTATCCCTTTTAATGTTAGTCCACAATGGGGTTCGTCCAACTGATGGTAGGGACGTATGGTATAGGTATGAGACTAATCTCATCACTTTATTCCATAATTTCTTGAACAAATGGTGAGGCCATCTAGATATTCACAATGCTAATGATTGTTTCATCTCGGCCTAGATCAACCAAAGTTGTGGAATAATTTTCCAATGTATCACCACTTCCATTTTGTGACAATGGGCTATGAGTCAATGTTGGCTACAAAGGGAATTACTCCATTAGTCCCCAAATATGTTTTATTAGGGGGTTACCTCATCTTTTTGATAGTGTAATTATCTTCAAACATCTTAATAGCCATCTCAAAATCTTCTTTTATATTCAAGATCTTGACTTATACCTGATTGTCTAGATCTACTCCTAGAATGGGGGCTTTATATTCTTCTTCATTGTTCATGAAACCCTCCAACAGTAGGAGAAATTAATATAGAAATACATTTGTTACAGGTAATATCATGACTCCTAACACAACTTTGCTGAGAATAGGATATTCTATGCACATTAATATAGGAATTATGGATACACAATCAATACCAATATCCCATTTCCAGGGCCCAAATTCTGAAGAGAGAACCTATTCATCAAAAATTTCCATGTACAATGATGTAATTTATGATGAGTGATTATCATCAAGGATATCTACTATTTCTTAGACTTTATAAAATTTCAGAGGCATTAACATAGTGTAAAACTATTTTAGGATAACTGCTGACTAGAAAAGAAACAAAGTTATCATTTGATGACTAAGAATGTATTTGGGTTGGTTTCTACAAGAGACCAAACAAACCTCATAATACTACAGGGAGTGCCTCATCTTATCGACCATAAATAATAACACCAGATAGCTCTTCTTGATATCTGAATAATGAGTCTCAATATCAATCAAGGTTCAACTAAGATAATAATTTTTTATCAACCAAAGATATTCTTTTTTGTGATAAAGGAATCCCGTTATCACTCTAAGGATTACACATTAAAAATAAGTCGAATTACATTGATAGGTGGAATCAACAATGGGGAGCTCAAGAGGCATTTCTTAAAGATGGGGATTGATTCATGAGAAAAATCTCTCTTCTAATATTTAACTTCCTTTTCGTCAACCTGGTGATGGGAATTAATTTTCTCGAAAGGTTGTCTATGAAGAACCAGATATATATAAGTTTCCTTGAACTCCTCTCAACTTTGTGAGGTTGTGATAATGTGACAAGCTGAGGATAGCCTTTGTTTTATTGGGAATGAAAAAGATGCCATGGTTGAGTATGATGAAGCCAATTAATTCTCCTAAGGTAATGCTAAAAAAACATTTCAAGGGGTTCCTTTTGTAGGCTGTATGTTGCAATATGTTGAATACAATCTCAAGATTAGCTAGGTGGTCAGAGAATTGGTGAGATTTAACCCCAAATTCATTAACATAGCATTCGAAAAACATTCTCATGAAGAGTTCAAAGATGAGATAAATAACATATCAGTACGAAGTGTCAGTATTCTTCAAGAAAAATTGTATTACTCAATAGAACAATTCTACCTACATGGCCCAAAAGAGGGTTGCTTATTTATATTCCTAGGCCCTTCATATTTGATTCTATCCTGAGTAGTCATCCACGAAGGAGAGAGCTTGATATATGGCCATTGAATCAATCAACATTTCTTTTATCGATATTGGGAAATCACCCTTTTGGCATTGTTTTTTGGGATCCCAGAACTAATGTATGTAACACCCTATGATTTCATAGTATGTTATTTTTTCAAAGTAATTCAATAACATGAACTACACACAACAACGAGTTCAAGCGCACCACGACTTACCAAACTAGTCATTCAAAAGAGGTTATGAATAGTATTAACTAAATTTTAAATTTTATATAATACTTATAACTTTAGAATCCATATTATGAGTTTCTTAGACATAATATAAGAACAACTTCATTTTTCATATAAAAGAAAAAAAATTTAAATGAAATTTTATCGCCTTTTAATGGGAAACCATTTTTAAATCGAATACATGAAACTTTTATATATTAAATTTGAAAAAATAAACTTCCTCTTTAGAATAAAGACATAAAATTTTAGTTTTGATAAATTTTTAGTGTTTTTCAAATAACATTCATATTTGGGTGAATAGTGAAAAATACTAAATTTTAACTGAAAATAACTTTTATAATAAAAATAATTTAGAGTGTTCAAATATAAATTAGAATGCTTTGAAAGTATAATAAAAGTATATTTTTACCATTTAATTCAATGTTGGTCATTGGAAGTAATTTCACTTTGAAATTGGACATAAACAAGTGTCAATCTTTTGGTAGTTATTATTTCTTAAAAATACGTTTTTTGGTTTTGACAATGAGAATTAATTTTAAATTAATAAATGTAATTTATATGTTTTTAATTTGGTAAAATAGACTTCATTTTTGAATTTTTAATATCAAAATAATCTTAGGTGGAATTTTTGGTATGTTTCCAAAAACATTGAATTTTTGATGAATAGTGTAAAACACTGCGTTATTGGTTAAAATCGGATTTTTATTTAAATAATTAGTTGTTTTATTTTAATTTATTTTAGTTAAAAATAGATTCATAATACATATATATGTTCAATTTAATTCATTGGAGTCATTTTATAATATGTTTAGATATATAAAATTTTATCGAACTATTTACCGTCTTTTACCCGCCTCCAAGGAGCATTTTCAAATTTGAATAAAACATAATCTTACTACTTTTGTGAATTGAATTTCAAATATTTTAGACACACGATTGATATCAGTAAGTAAAATGTGGTTCGATAAGATAAAAATATTTTTTGGTGAATAGTAACTTTTGACTTTTATTTACCACAGTTAAAAGTTAATAGGGTAATTAAAGGAAAAAATGATATTATTATTACCCTAAAACATGTCCTAATTCAATTGGATAAGTTTAATTAGACCAAAAAACCTTAGTAATAACATATGATCTTTTAGGTCCACTTGGAATAGATTAGGTCATTTTTTATTATTTAATTCAAAGAAGAGATAAAAGTGTTAAAATGAATGTTTAATAACTAAACCATTTATAATCTAGGGTTATACATATGAAAAATTATACTATAAATATTCATTATAAAGATAAAAAAATTTCCTACATAATGGTATTTTATTAATAATTTTTATACATTAAATAATTAAATTTATTTATGACACAATGATGATGCAGTAATTACCTAATTAATGAAATATTAAAATAGTTGATATTATAAATATCCAAATAAATGTAATTTGAGACTTTTTATGAATTACACTAATTTTATAGGTTAATATGACATGTTATGGTTGGTTAGATGAATTTTTTATGAAGTAATAATGCTGTTATAAATTTAGCAAAAAACAAAATATCAAATAGTGTCATAATTGACATAAAAGAGTTTTTAAAACAAATATTATATTACTAATTGATATTATATTCCTAAAATTCTAAGGATTGGAAAAACTACTTATATAATGATAGTTTTATCATTTATGAAGCAATTGGAGTTCATATGTATGTTTATATTAAGTTTATTGACCATTTAATATAAAAATACAATGAGACATGGTAAATGTCAAACTATCTAACAAAGAGTTAAATCTAAAAGATAAAGTTAATATAGTGACCCAAACCTGTCTAAAACCTATTGGTTGAGTGTTATTTGACCCATACCCACCTTATACATTAAATAATTCATTTTTGAGCCATTATAAACTAAAAAATACTTTATTATAAAATATTATTTCTAGCTTTTCCTAAGGTGCCCCTCACCCCTCTTATAAAAGGGCACTCCCCCTTCTCTCTAATTCACACCTTCAAAGCCATTTAACTATCCCAAAACCTAACCAAATCCCCTATCAACTGTCCACCCTTTATCCTAGAGGCCTTTTTTAGTCGTAAATCCAACCTATGGAGCCCTTTTGATCAAATCAAAAAGAAGAACCCAAAGAAGAGTTAAATATTTCATCACCTCTTCCAAGTTCTTTTCCTCTTCCACTTCTTATATCCTTGTTGTTTCCATTATAAACTAATAACTCCAGTATAGTATATATAATGTGATGTTATTATAAATATGTTACAACCAAATTCATTATTCTATCCATCCATTGAATGATATATCACCATACGTGCGTACGTACGGCTTATCGTCTCCATGTCGTGGTGTAGTTGTTATTCAATACATTATTATTTGGATGAGTATAATAATGATGTATAATTGATGTAAATAATAAATATAACATGATAATTATTCTTTATATATGATATACCATACAATTATATACAATTTTAATATCAAAAGAATGATATTGTCGCTCGTGTGTATGTACGGATTACCGTCTTCACAAATGCGATAAGATTAATTCTCCATCGTAACCATTCATTAATAATTTTCATTTGATGATTAAAAATAATGTTTATAGACTTGATATAATTATGGATATGAATAAGAAACATCCCATCCATAACAAAGATGACTCGCAGAACAAATAATATAAAGGAAAACAAATCATTTAACACCCGAAATGACGATAATACTAAAATATCATTAACAAAGCATTATTAGAAGATCATTTATGATATAATAATTATGTATATGGTTATTTTATAATTTAATAACAATGATTTAACTATTATAAAAGAGGTTAACGTACCCTCGACCATGGAAAAGTAGGAGGTAAGGGTTAATTTCACAGTCTCATTATTATCCGTGGTTGTTTTTACGTAAGTATCTAATGGGACATATTTATTATCCATGTCCATGTTTCATAATAATGTTTTCAACGGTATTATTCTTAACGGACTTTTTAATATAACATCATATTCGAGATCGGTTGATTGACACAGCGGAGCTTTGGGGAGAACGACGCGAGGTGGTTTGTGGGTGGGTGGTGACCATCGAGGCTGTCCGGCGACGAAAGGTTGGCGATGACACTGTGGTTTGAACCGGCGATGACGCTGTGGTTTGTGTCATCCTCCTGTGTGAGATATGGATCACTTTTGCGGGACTTGTATTTAGGAATTTGTTTTTCTGGTCTTCGGTCATGCAATGGGTTATCTATTTTAACCTTTGTAGTGGGTTGATCCCTCTGGGGCTACTACTTGTAATGGGTTTCTTCAACCCGGGTTTGTGTTGTGTTTTTATTTTCTTAATAAAGGGGCTTCACCCCAACCCTTTTGGTATTAAAATAATACACCGAATCTAGGCTTCTGGGGTCGAGGCATTACAGTTGGTATCAAACGATGTATATTACAAACCTTGGAAACTAGATTTAGATAAACTCTGATTAGAGCACATATCCCTAAGATATACATTCATGATTAGTATAGAAGAACTTCCTAGAATTTTGTTATTTTATAGATTTTGTGAGTTTTCCAAGAAATACATACATGTCTGGATACAAGCAGGTAGATGCGGATCTGGCACAGATGTACCTAGGAGTAAAACCCAAAAACACCACTTTGAGCTATACTCGAACTAGAACTGGTGCACGACAACAGGCCTTGCTACACTCTAGCTTATGACACTCCTAGGGGATATTCATAGGACAATTCTCATTTTATTTACAAACCATTACGATGGGTTTATGAGTATATACTTCCTCAAAGAAAACATTTTTATGATTGTGGATTATATCCATAAACTGTTCAAGTTAAGTTAAGTATTTTACAAGTTTGGAATTATATATTTCGATTCATATACTAATCTAGTTTATTCCATTGTTTAGAAATGGCACCCAGTAGATGGAATGTGACCTCAAACAATACGCATGATCCAAAGAGTAATAAGGATTATATCTTTCATAGTATTAAGCCAAAATTCAGAAGAGAAATAGTGGAGCCGATCATGAGCCCGTAAGGGGCGACGCTGCGCGAGGGTTTCTCTCCCGGCGCCACCTCCTGGTTTCACCCCGGTCAGGCGATGCTTCCTCCCCCTTCTTGTTTGTGGTTCGCGGCGGGGACTTCCTTGGCTCGGTCACCATGACGGTGCGCTTGATTCAGCCTTCTTCACGGCGGCGCAGGCGTCGAATGACCGAGTCCCAGAGTCTGCGAGTTGAGGGAGTCTTACCGTTCGTGGTCACAGGCATCGGGTGAGGGGCGTGGCTTCCGGGGGCTGAAGGCTGGTGGCGTTGGGTTTCGGAACTTGATTTAGTTTTCACTGGATCCTTTTTCGGTTTCTATGCGTTTTTCTGTTTCTTTTTTCTTTCCTTCGTACCTCTGGTTCCTGGATGGGTGGTTTTGGGTTGACGTTACAAGGATGGATATGGCGGCTTCAGGCCACAGTTTTTGAGGTTCATGCGTCTTCATGAGCATGGGATGATTCTATCCCTCTTTGTTTTGAGGATGGTGATTTTGAGTGCGTGGATGTTTCTGTATGTTGTGATGGTTTCTCTTCGGCTTCCCCCGATGATATCTAGTTTGCGCCGTTGATGTTTGTTCCGATGATGTCGATGGACGTTGAGATGTTAGTGACGACGACGACCGATGGTAGACAATGACGGTCGACGGTGGGAACGGTCACCGGTGGTGAATCAGTAGTCGTTCCGGCGTGTCTCGCCAGCGACCTGAGGCGCGTTTCGAGGCGATGGTACGGCTCGAGGTGACAACGCTTGGTGGCGCGTGTCGAGGTGTCAGAGTGGCATGCAGTCGCGTGACGGGCCCGGGGCTCGAGGTGGGACACGTGATTGGACCTGATGTTTGAAATTTGAATCTGTTAATCGCTGTAATTGTTTGAATTTGGGTGTGGTTCACGGTTTTCCTCAAACCGGGCAACATGGGAACCCGCTACCCTCAAACCGGCTTTTTGAAAATCTATAAAAAAAAATTGATTATCGTAAGAAGAGAAATAGTTCCCATGTATTCTCAACATATAAAGAAATAATATCATGTAAATTATCTAAGTCCTATGGATTTTAAGGGAAGAAAGAGAAGAAAAGGATGGTAGAGAGAATGATGGATAAAGAGAAGAGGGGAAAGAAGGATTTTACCTTATGTGATAAATGTGAAAATAATTACCTTGGTAAATGCTTTAAGGGAATGGGAGATTGTCATAAGTGTGGAGAAAAAGGACACCAATTATGTGATTGTAAGGGTAAGAAAAAGGTTTCAAATGTAACATTATTTATCTATAAGGCATTGGGACACTACGCGAATCAATGTCCTAGTCATTAGAGTATACCACAAATGATGTTATTGGATAATAATCACGTTATGATACTACCTCAGATGAAGAGGAATGACTAGTTCTCTTTTGTTGTTATTGTAGAATTATTTCATTTGAGTGTTGTATCAATAATATACTAGTTATATAAATTATTGAGATAAAAAAGGATTGTACTGCAGTACTATTTAATTGAGGATTTGAGATTATATGGTTATAAGAAAAGTGACTTAATAGTAAGCTACACTTTTTGGAAAATACATGGTTGGTGAAAAGATAAACCTTAATATGGTCCGGATACTAAGGTAGTAATTTTTGAATAATAGATGGTTGATTTGGATAAATTATATTTGATATTCTTGAATATCTTAGAACTGATTAATGGTTTGTTTATTTCATCATTGTTGGAGTATTAAAAATTTTTGGATATAAGGAACATATCCAGTCTTCTATAAGTAATAAGGGAGAATGAATGTAATCAATAAAGTTTTATTGTAATTCAGGGTGTTACCTCCTTTTAAAAGAATACGTGATGATGGTATTCATATGTTATTACGTGGATAAAATGATCTTCATTGTGTTTTAAATCTTTATAAATCTTGGAATATGAGTTTGGAAAGAAGTATTTTGGATAAGTCTAAAGGTTGGAATGGATTAAGTTTGACATTTGATTCTATTTTTAAGTGAAAATCAATTCTTAAGATTATATTTTTGGATTTGTTTATAAAAGGACAACTCAGAGGTCGTGTAAATACAAGTCGCGTCCGGCAAGGTCGCGAGACTTGAACACACAACCGAAGGGAGACAAGGGTGCATCACATAACATTGGCCTACATGATGTCCCAGGTTTAATAATGTAGTTTTTTTTAAGTTCTGATAGATGAAATATAAATTCATTTTTTTGAACCATATATGATTAGGATAAATATTGTATTTTTATGTTCTATTATCTTTTATAGTGAAATATGAGTTTGTGATAGAAATTAGTTAAATAATGGAACTCTACTTGTCAGGTATATTTAATTCTCTTATTCTATGAAGAAATTAATTCTTATACTTTAGTTAAAGGATCTTAAAACCAAAAGCGTGTTATCCTAATACCTTATGTTTTGTTGAACCGATGATATTTTAAATCTTCATAGATTGATGGTTCTGAGGCCCTCAATTTTACACTTGTTTGTGATTGATGATCTCAATCACTCCCAATAAATATTTATGTTTTTCCTCTAATTATGTGTCTTTAATTACCCCCAATTTTCTCCTAATCATGATCATAATTCTGTGGTGACATTTTAATTTCCATTTCCCTCTTATTAAGACTAAAATTTATTGACCCAATTTCCAATGTGGATTTTCCCTAAAGGTGTTTTCTATTGTCAAACTTTTATTTTCAATGAAAAATTTCAAATTTCGAGGACACAATTTATTGAAAGAGGGAAAAATGTAACACCCCATGATTTCATGGTAGGTTATTTCTTCAAAGTAATTCAATAACTTGCAGTACATGCAACACTGAGTTCAAGCGCGCCGTGACTTACCAAAAATAATAATTCAAAAGAGGTTATGAATCGTATTAACAGAATTTGGAATTTTATATAATCATTATAATTTGAGAATCCATATTATGAGTTTCTTAGACATAATATAAGAACAACTACATTTTTTTCAAATAAAAGAAGTAATTTTTTTAAAATGCAATTTTACCATCTTTTAATGGAATCTTTTTTTATATCCAATATTTGATAATTTTATATATTAAATTTGAAAAAATAATCTTCTTCTTTATAATCAAGACATAAAAATTTATTTTTGATAATTTTTTTTGTGTTTTTCTGATAACTTTAATATTTGGGTGAATATTGAAAAATACAAAATTTTAACTTAAAACATATTTTTTAATCAAAATAATTTTTAGTGTTCAACTATACATTTGAATTTCTTCAGATGTATAATTAAATTATATTTTTACCATTTTATCCAATGTTGGTCATTGGAAATAATTTCACTTTATAACTGGACATAAACAAGTGTCAATCTTTTGGTAGTTATTATTTTTAAAAATACGCTTTTTGTTTTTGACAATGGGAATTAATTTTAAATTAATAAATTAAATTTATATGTTTTGAATTTTGTAAAATATACTTCATTTTTGTATTTGTAATATCATTATAAGTCTAGGGTGGATTTTTTTTATGATTATGAAAATGTTCAATTTTTGATACATAGAGAAAAACACTGCATTATTGGTTAAAACCTACTTTTTATTTAAATAAATAGTTATTTTATTTTTATATATTTTAGTTCAAAATAGATACATAATACATATATATGTTCAACATAATTCATTGGAGTCATTTTATAATAATTTTAGATATACAATATTTTAATGAACTATTTACCGTCTTTTACCCACCTCCTAGGAGAATTTTTAAATTTGAATAAAAAATAATTTTACCACTTCTGTGAATTGAATTTCAAATATCCGAAAGACACAATTGATATCAGTATGTAAAATGTGGTGGAATATGATAAATATAATTTTCAATGAATATTAACTTTTGACATTTATTTACCCCGGTTAAAAGTAAATAGGGTAATTAAAGGTAAAAATGATATTATTATTACCCTAACAAATGTCTTAATTCTATTGGATAAGTTTAATTAGAAAAATAAATCCTTAGGAATAAAATATTATCCTTTTGTTCCACTTGGATTAGATTAGGACATTTATTATTATTTAATTCAAAGAAGAGTTGAAAGTGTTAAAATCAATGTTTAATAACTAAACCATTTTTAATATAGGTTTATACATAAGATAAATTTGACTATAAATATTAATTAGAAATATAAAAAGATTTCCAAAATAATGGTATTTTATTAATAATTTTTAGGCATTAAATAATTCAATTTATTTATGACACAATGATGATGAAGTAATTACCTAATTAATGAAATATTAAAATAATTGATATTATAAATATCCAAATAAATGTAATTTCAGACTTTTTATGAATTCCAATAATTTTATAGGTTAATATGACATGTTAGGATTGGTTAGATAAATTTTTTTCAAATTAATAATGTTGTTATGAATTTAGAAAAAACAAAAAACAAAATAGTGTCAAAATTGACATAAAAGAGTTGTCAAAAAAAATGTTATATTATTAATTGATATTCTATTCTTAAAAAAATAAGGGTTTTCCTAAAAAACTTATATAATGATAGTTGTATCATTAATGAACCACTTGGGGTTTTCCTGGATGTTTATAGTATGTTTATTAGCCATATAATATAAAAATACCAAGAGACATTGTAAATTTCCAAATATTTAACTAAGATTTAAATCTAAAAGATAATGTTAATATAGTTACCCAAACCAGTCTAAAACCTATTGGTTGAGTGGTTTTCAAACGATCCCCACCTTATCTTTTAAATAATTCATTTTTGAGCTATTATAAACTGAAAATAATTTTATTATAAAATAATATTTCTAGCATTTCCTAAGGTGGCCCCACCCCTCTTATAAAAGGACACTCCTCCTTCTCTCTAATTCATGCCTTCAATGCCATTTGGCTCGGACAACCCCTTCCCAAATACCCTCTCAACAATCCTCTCGTCATCTCATAAAAATTTATTTAGATAGAAATCAAACCTAATGAGCCCTTTTGATCAAATCAAAAGGATGAACTAGAAGAAGAGGTAAATATATCATCACCTATTTCAAGTTCTTATCTTCATCCACTTCTTCATTCCTTTTGTTTCCATTCTAAAATAATAAATCCAGTATCTTTTATATACTGTGATTTTATTATAAACATGTTATAACCATATTCATTATTCTATCCATCCTTTTAATGACATGTCACATGAATACGTATGACTTACCATCTCCACATCGTGGTGTAGTTGTTATTCAATAAATTATTATTTGTATGGGTATAATAATGATGTATAATTGATGTAAATAATAAATATAACATGATAATGATTCTGAATATATGATATAACATCCAATTATATACAATTTTAATATCAAAAAATGATAGTATCGCTCATGCGTACGTACGGATTACTGTCTCCACGAACGCGATGTGATTCATTCCCCATCATAACCATTCAAGACTAATTTTCATTTGATGATTAAAAATAATGTTTCAAGACTTGAAATCATTCTGGATATGAATAATAAAAATACCATCCATAACAAACATGTTTCCCATAACAAAGAATATAAAGTAAAATTAATCAGTTAAAACTTGAAACGAAGATAATAATAAAATATAATTAAAAAAGCATTATTATAAGATCAAATATGATATCATGATTATGTATATGTTTCTTGTATAATTTTATAAAAATGATTTAACTATTATACAGGAGGTTAACGTACCCTCGACCAAGGAAAAGTACAAGGTAAGGGTTAATTTCACAATCTCATTATTATCTGAGGTTGTGTTTACGTAAGTATCTAGCGGGACATATTTATTATCCATGTCCATGTTTTATAAATCAATTTTCAAAGGTATTATTTTTAAGGGACTTTCTACTAAAACATAATTTAAAATGTTTTAAAAATTTATTCTTCTAAATCATTTCCATTAATGTCAATGTTTTCAAAATGTTTTTTAAGGATTTATTTATATGGAAATGAATATTTTAAAAATGTTAATTCCTTTCAAAAGTTTCAAAGTGGTATGGGACACTTTGATTTGAAAATGTCTTTAAATGTCTTCCTTTCTAAATTATGTTACTTTTAAATGTTTTCATGAAAAATAGATATTTCACTCAAAGAGTTTTCATCTATGTCAACATCATTTGATGGATTTTAAACTTATTTGAAGTTGATTCATTATGATAAAAATCTTACATATTGTATTGAAGGTTTTGTAATATGTTTTACTGTTGATGTGTTATTTTTATACCATTCATGGTTTATAGTTAAAGTATTGACATTTTTTATGCTAGTTTTAATACGAATGTTTATGTTATGTTTCAACGTTTTCGCATGAGGAATGTATTGGACTTAGTATGTGATGGATGGAGCCCACTATATCTCCCCAATGCATCAGTAGGTCTCATGAGACAATTAGACATGGAATTGGCTGAGGCCTTACCCAATTTGATATATGGTTTTGGTCAAGGCCAAAATCATTTTTAGATGTCTTGGATGAGGCCTTGAAAAAATGATTCAGAATGTCTGGCATTATACATTCCCTCATTATGAAAATAATATTGATGGTTCATGTGGTTATTTGACTAGTATAATACCCATGACTATGTTTTATTATGGCATTATTTACTCAGCTCATATTCCTTTCATAAAAGTATTCATGTTTATTTTTGGTAGAGGCATATGTTTTCAATTATTCACCATGATTAATATTTATGTTATCATCTGCTGTATTATTTACCCTTACTGAGTATTTGAGCTCACCCCTTTCTTATGTTTTATTTTCCCAGGATCCCAAGAAGTGTTTTATGTTTGAGATGCTACGTTAAGAAAAGGGAACAATGGAATTCTCAAAAGATTATTTTTTTTTGTTGTATGTTAGAATGTGTAATGTAACATTCATTTATGTAATCTATTTTCCAATACGGATAAACTGATCGGTCTTTCGGGACTTGATTCCATTTAATCATGCCAATGTATTAAAATAATGCACCGACTCTAGGCTTCTAGGGTTCGGGTGTTACATTGTAGACTCTGATTTTCCTATTATTATTCTTGGTGATAATGATATTGGCCTGATATTTGGGATATTTGACCTCCCAACTAAATTTAAATCTAAATTAAATTTCACCATTAGCCTCATTTTTTAAAATATATGGTGACTGCGTACTTCCAGCTCCCTGTTTTTGACCCCAGTTTTCCTATGGAAGGACCAAGTAATGAGTGGCCACCTCATGATCATGTCCCACAATTTACATGAAATTATAGGTAAATAAATCATGATGATTAATCATGAAGGAGGAATATACATCTTTCTCCTTTGTATAAATGGATTCATGAATTAAGCTGGGCAGTGAGTCTTCTTCTATAACCAGATTTATTTCTCTACGCTCATCAATGGTGGTGGAGATGCCCTCATAAAATGTTATAGGGGTGTCCCTAAGGTGCACATTACCATCTTATTCTTCCCCTAAATCTTCATTCTCTTGTTTTATTGGGGAAACAAGTCTTGGGATAATTTATATAGGTTATGGATTAAATTCAAAATCTTGATATTCATAATATGAAATAAATTCTTTCGATCCAGCTATTAGAATTTGATTTCCTAAAAACTCTAGAGAGGATGTAGTGAGGAATGGAGAAGGATTGTATATATCCTTTTTAAGTGGTGAGACAAACTCTTATTCCTCAGCTGGTGTGGTAGGGATTTATGGGAGCTCTGGGGATGGAATGAGGGAATTTTAATATGAGATTTCACCACTATCTACGGAGTTATGAAACTTTTCAACATTACAAGGCTCAGTTTTCATGGATAAAAACATGAATATTGATGAATAAGTGTGTGTATTTGGGATCATAAAATCTACCTAATTATTGGATAAGACAAAATATTTCCTGAGAAGTTTGAATGGGTTGGTCGGGATTATTTCCAGACCATTCAGGGTAGTGACCCAATAAACACGATCATCTAGAGGTTGTTTAACTTTAACTATAATACCCCATGCTTCCACGGTATGCCTTCTATTTGAAAAGTACAATAGCTTGCGCTGTACGTAGCTCTGAGTTATAACACACCACAACCAATCAAACTATCCATTTATAAACTAGTAATGAATAGTAATACCCACTTTTTGATATTTTATAAATTTTATTTTTCAAAATGGACTTGATTTTTATATTTGGAATATAAAAATCATCTTAGGGTCATTTATTGAATTTTTCTGAGAACATTTAATTTTTTATGAATAGTGAAAAACACTACATTATTGATTAAAAAAAACATTTTATTTAAACAATTATAATATTTATTTAAATTTACTTTAAATTAAAAATAGAAACATAATATCAATATAAGTCCAATGTAATTCATTGGATTCTATTTATATAAATATTAGATATATAAAAGTTTACTGAGCTTTTTAACGTATTTTACCCACCTTCCAAGCACAATTGTAAATTTTCATAAAACAAAATTTTACCACTTATATGAATTTAATATTAAAAATATGATAGACACAGTTTCTATCATTAAGGAAAATGTGGTTCAATAGTATGAAAATAATTTGTGGTGAATAATAACTTTTGAATTTTATTTACCATGGTTAAAAATAAATAGGGAAATTAAAGGAAAAAATAATATTATAATTTCCCCAAAAATGTCCTAATTCTATTGGATAAGTTTTTTTGACCAAAATAATCATTGAAACAAAAAAAAATATCCTTTTTGATCCATTTGGGAAAGATTAGGACATTTATTATATTTTATTTAAAGACGGGTTAAAAGTGTTAAATTCAAATTTTAATAACTAAACAATTTTTAATAAAGGGATATATACATAAGATAAATTTTACTATAAATATTAATTAGAAAGATAAAATGATTTCTTAAATCATGGTATTTTATTTATAATTTTTAGACATTATATAAATAAATTTATTTGTGACACAATGATGATGCAGTAATTACCTTATTAATCAAAGATTTAACTAAATGATATTATAAATATTAAAATAAATTTAAATTGAAATTTTTTATTCCATTAACGAATTTTCTAGGTGGATATGTCATTTTAGGGTTGATTCAATGTATTTTTTTTTAGAGGAATCAAGTTTTTATTTCTTAAAAAAACTAAATACTAAATAGTCTCAAAATTGACATAAATGAGTTTTTAAAACAAACACTATTTAATTAAATTATATAATAATAATAAAAATATCATATTCTCCAAAATGACTTAGATAATGTTACATATCTCATTAATTAACCACTAGCGGTTCTCTTGGCATTTTATAGTACTATATTAACCATGTAGTATAAAATACAAGAAGACATGGTAAAAGCTAAACTATTTAACTAAGAGTAAAATCTAAATGATAAGGTTAATATGGTGATCTAAATATATCTAAAACGTATTATTTGAGGGTATTTTGATCCATACCCATATTATAATTGAAAAAAATCCATTTGGATCTATTATAAACCGAAAATAATTTTATAAAAAATTAATATTTCAAAATTTTTCTAGTGTCCATTGCCTCTCTTATTAAACGGTACTTCCCCTTCTCATAAATTCACACCTTCAACGCCATTTGGATTGGAAAAATCATACTCCAATATCCTCCCAAGTACCCTCAATTCAACCTATAGGCCTTACATTGATAATAAATCTGACCTAAGGAGACATTTTGTTCAAAATCAAAATGAAGCTCCTGAAGAAGAGGTGATTATTTTATCACCTCTTTGAAATTTCTTTTCTTCTTATACTTCCTCTTTCTTTGTTGTTTACATACTAAAATAATATCTACAGTTCTTTATACATACTGATATTTTATTATAAATATTTTACAACCATATTAATTATTCTATCCACCATATGAATGCCAAAGTCATCATGCATGCATACATACGGCATACCATCTCCACATTGTGGTGTAGTTTGCTAATAAACACTATACTATTTTGGTGGGTATAATAATTAGTATAATTGATGTAAATAATAAATATAACATGTTATTGATTCTGTATATAAAATATACTATCGAATTACATATGATTTCACCATCAAGAGAATGATATTGTCACTCATGCGTACATATGGATTACCGTCTCCACGACACGACGTGATTCATTCCCCATCATAACTATTCAAGAATAATTTTAATTTGATGATTAAAAATAATTTTTAAGAATGTAATATCATTCAGAATGATAATCGAATACATCTTATCCATAAAAATCATGACATACTTAATAAAAAAAATATATAAAGGAAAACGAATCAGTTAACACCCAAAACAATGATAATACTGCAATATTATTAGCAACAATATATTAGAGGATCGTATATGATATCATACTTATGTATGTGGTTATTTTATAATTTAACAATAATTATTTAACCCTTATATTGAAGGTTAACATACCCTCGACTAAGGAAAAGAACAATGTAAGTGTAATTTCAAAACATTTTTACTATTTCCCAGACCATGGGTTAAAACCATTTATACCCTTATTTGTCTATTTAAAAAATGATTTGAAAGGAGTCGTTCCATTGTTCTCCAAACAATGTACATTATGTACTATTTTAAACATTCAAGGAAAAAATATTAACTTATATGGAGAGTGAAACTACTTTCCACCATTATAATAACTTTGAAGCTTCTCTCAAATTCTTATAACAATATATTCAAAATAAAAGTTTTTTATAATTGTAAAACTGTTAATTGATTTCAATGTAAAAAGAGATATTTCCCTCAACAAGTTCTTTGATTGATTTCATCTGTGTCAACATATATTGTTGGATTTTATGTTTAATTGATGTTGATTTATTATGATATAATAATCCATATTGTATTGATAGTTTTATGATATGTTGGACTATGGATGTACTATTTTTATGTCATTCATGGTTAATAGATAATGTATTAATATTTTGTATGATAGTTTAAAACAAATTTTTATGTTATGTTTCTCCCTTTTCTTTTGAGGAATGTCATGGACGTAGTAAGTGATGGGTGGGGCCCACTAATAGCTCCTTGATGAATTAGTAAGTCTCATTAGACAAACTAGTGTCTTGTCATAAGGCATTGACAATATACTTATTTGTAGTCTTTGCATGATGCCTTGACCATGTTTTTATGATGTGCCCCAATATGCATTCCATCTTTTTTAGATTAGCTATTGATATTAGATTTGATTATTTTACTAGTAGAATATCTGTGTGAATATGTAAATGGAATTATTTGATTTATCTTTTCCATATTATGCTGAATTTTATGTTTAAAAGGATTGTGATTTAGTCTTATACATTCCCATAAATGTTTATTCTTATTTCAAATAGTTTCCACTATATTGTTATCCTTTCTGAGCATCTGTGCTCTCCCCTTTCTTAGGTTTTATTTCTCCTAGGATGTGAGGAATTATATTATGGTTGACCTACATGGATAAGATTAGAGATATGAGTGTGTTCAAAGGAGAAAAAATGTTACCTTTTCATTTGATAATGTAATGTAAAACTTATTTATGTATCTAGTAATTCCAAGGATACTAAAATGATCGTTTTTTCGGGACATGATCTATTTTGATCCTGCCAATGTTACGTAACAATGAACAAAAATTTGGGTAACTGGGGCCAGGGTGTTATAGTTGGTATCAGAGGATGTTTAGTACAATAATTGGAAACTAGATTTAGAAAAACATTGATTATAAAACAGTAACCTAAGATATAATTTGGATATTAGTATAGAAGAACATCCGAAAATATTGGTAATTTAGATATTATGTGGGGTTTCCATGCAATATGTATTTTCCTGGATACTACAAGTGTACGTGGTTCTGGCATAGATGTGCCTAGGAGTGAAAACTATAACAATGAGTTTTGGGCTTGACCCTGGGTATCCTGGTACATGACAACGGGGCCTACTGCACACCTAGTTTGACTCTCCCGGCAGATATGCTCAGGATAATTCCTATTTTCATTTCAAATCATTAGAAAGGATTTATGAGTAAATAAATCCCCAAAGAAAACTTTTTTATGTTTAGGGATTACATGCATAAACTTTCTAATTTATTTTATGTATTTTACAAGTTTAGAATTATGAATTGCGATTTATAAACTAATGTAGTGTATACCATTGTTTAGAAATAGTGCATAGTTGATGGAATGAAAACCGTATCAATAAATGTAATCAATGTAGGGATTTCCATCCAATTCATGATAATTATTGTGGAGTTGGTGATGCAACTAGTGTTGAACTACTTATAACCATACTGGGACAACTCAATCAGGTTATAAATAATAATCGTACCCCTATGGATCACCCTAATCTGCAACACAGAGGATCAATGTTAGATTTCTTTATGAGGAAAAACCCAGAAACATTTAATGGCACTAAAAATATATATTTATCTAAGTAATGTATAAGTTATTTAGAGAAAATATTTCATGCTTTGGGGAGTATCGATAGGGAAAATGTTTTCATGGTAGTTTATCACCTCTTAGGAGATGCAGATAAATAGTGGTAATTAATTAAAAACACAAAGGATGGTGATAAAGTATCAAATATGAAATTTAGGTATTTTAAATATATTTTCATAGAAAAATAATTTCCTTGTGAACTTCGAGCAGATATGGAAAAGAAATTTTTATGTCTGAGGAAAAAAGATGATAAGAATGTCACAAAGTATGAGGATAACAATACAAGGTTAGCAAGGAATGATACAGATAATATACATAACCCAATATGTAATATTGATTGATTAATTGATAGGTTAAAACTATTTCTCTGATAAGAATTAGTCTCACAATCCTTCTCATCATACTATGATATAGACTCATGTGATATCAAGATAGAAGAGAAATTCCCTAAGTCTTATGAATTTAAAGAAAATCCAGAGAAGAAGAGATCTACAAACACTATAGAAAAGAAAATAAGAAGAATAAGGGAAAAGTTCAATTTCTACCCTATAAAAAATGTGGGAAGAAAAAACCCGGTACTTTCCTGAATGGAATGTGAGTTTGTTACATGATTGGAGAAAAAGGCCACAAATCTCATGAATGAAATGGGAAGAATGAATCTACCAATGTTCAATGATATAATTTTAATGATATGGGACATTATGAAAATGATTTTCCTAATAATCAAGGAATGTTTCCCTTGAAAAAGAAAAGGTAGAAATGCCAAGCTTATGTGATCACTACTTCTGAGGATGAAGTTCCTAATGAAGTGGTGGTGGATTGATTCATATACTAATTTTATTGTCATACCCATTATTTAATTTGATATAATACTCTGTAAGTATTGTATTTTGAACCGTGATGCGATAATTTATTTTAAGAAGAAGTATGTTTCAATTTTTGATGATGATAAGGAATCCCTTACCTTTATAGAAGAATCATAACCATCTGATTCTCATCTAGATCCCCCCAGTAGCTCTACTAAATTCAATTATTATAGTGGAATGGAGTGAAATAACTATGGGTGAGGAATGCAATGTTCAAATATAGGATACACCTATTGTGAAAGAATATATTGATGAGTTTCCAAAGGATTTACCTAGACATCCTCCAAAATAGGAAATTGAATTTTCCACAGACTTAATTCATGGTTCAAGGCACAAATCTAATACCCCTTATAGAATAGAAACCATGGAATTAATAGAACTGAAGAAACAACTAGAATAATTGAGTAATAAAGGTTTTATTTTCCATAGTATTTCTCCATGGGGAGCCCCAGTTCTTTTTATTAAGTAGAAAGATGGATCTATGAGGTTGTGCATTAACTAAATGGAGATCAATACTATAACAAAAAAGACCATATATCCCCTACCTCACATTGATTATTTATTTGATTAACTCCATAGAGCTCAATATTTTTCAATGATTGACCGTCGATTTGGATATCAGCAGTTGTGTGTGGGGAAAGAAGACATTCCAATCAAAATATTTCGAACATGGTATGAGCATTGTGAGTTCATAGTAATTATTTTTAGACTAACTAATGAAACCCCTGTTTTCCTAGATATAATGAATATAGTTTTCAAGGAATATGTTGATGAATTTTGTATTAGTATTTATTGATGATATCTTGGTATACTTCAAAAACTACGAAGATCCAGAAATCAAATGCGCAGTATTATAAAGACGCTTAGAAGAAATGAATTATATAGGAAGGTTATAAAGTGTGAATTTTGGATTTGGGAGATTTGTTTTATGGTTCATATTGTCTCTAAGGATGTAATATACATTTATCCTTCAATGATTATGGAAATCAAAGAATGAAAAGCACTGATGAGTATAAATGAGGTACGTAGTTTTATTGGTTTAGCAAGATACTTTCAGAGTTTAATCCAAAAATTTTCCTGATTGGCTAACACATTAACCAAGATCGGGTGTAAAGGGATTAAATTTGTTTGGACAGAAGAGTGTGAAGAGTTTTTTGAATAATTGAAGGGATGATTACTCAATTTTTGTATCTTGACTCTACCATCATGGAATAATGGGTTTTTTATTTATAGTGATACTTCTCAGAAAGGACAGGATTGTGTCCTTATGAAAAATGATAGAGTTATTTCTTATCCATCATGAAAAATAAAAATTCATAAACAAAACAATCCCACAAATGATCTTGTGTTAGCAGCTGTAATATTTACTCTGATGATATGGAGATACTATCTCTATGGTGAAAAATGTTAGATATATACTGATCACAAGATTTTGAAGTATATATTCTCACTGAAAGAACTCAACATGAAGAAAAAGGTAATGTCTTGAACTAATCAAGTATTGTGAATGCACACTACACTACCAACCGGGAAAGTCAAATGAAGTGGAAGATGATTTTAGAAGAATGGATAATAGAGTTTTGAACAAGATGAGAGTTAAAAAGAAATATTATGTTCATGGATATAGAAAATATGGATATGGGAATAATCATGGAAGGTGAAACATCAATACATTTTCAAATGGATTCCAAAACATAGTTAATAGAAAGGATAGAAAGTTCTTAGTCTGAAGATGAGGAGTTTCAAAGGAAAATTTAAGTTGTGAATGATGGACGATTGATTGACTTCATATATGAAGGTGGAATTTTGAAATTTGGGAAGAGGAATTGTGTTCTTGATATACCTTATCAAAAAAGTTAATTTTTGGATGATTCTCATAGCCCCAATTTCTCTATAAATCCTGGTAGCACTAAGATGTATAGAGATTTGATGTAACATTTTTGGTTGGAAAAAATGAAGAGGGAGATTGCTAAATATGTGTCAAGATGTATGTTTTGTCAATAGGTGAAGTTACAAGACAAAATCCTAGAGAATTTATTCAACCAATTCCCAAGCCTGTGTGGAAATGAGATAATATTACTATGGAATTTGTCTTGGAGATACCAAATAATCCTAAAAGGAATGATGCAATATGGCTCATTATTGATCGTCTTTCCAAGTCAGTACATTTTCATTCTATAAGAGAAGATTTACCACTTGAATGTTTTGAAATACTATATATTAATGATGTTGTAAGACTTAATGGTGTACCCCTATCGATTGTTCTTAATCGTGATCCCCATCTTACATAATGATTCTGGATGAATCTTTAGAAAAACCAAGATTCTAAACTTCATTTGATCACTGCCTACCACCCACAAACCGATGGACAATAAAAACTTTCTATTCAAACCTTAAAAGACATGCTCAGATCTTGCTCACTTTACTTTCAATGTATGTTGGATTAGTATTTACCTATGGTAGAATTTTCCTATAATAATAGATTCCATTCAATTATTCTAATGACACCATATGAAGCATTGTATGGAAAGAGATGTGGCATACCGACTTGTTGGGATGATGTCGGTGATAGAAAACTCGTAGGCCAAGAATTGTTTGAGGAAACAATAAAAATGTGACTATTATCGAAACCCACGTCAAAGCAGCTCAAGGGATGAAAAAGTGATATGCCAATAACTGAAGGAAGGATTTGAAATTTCAATTAGGATAACATGTTTTCATGATGGTATATCCATGGAAGGGTGTAATATGATTTAGTAAGAAGGTTAAATTTAGTCCCAAGATAATAAGACCTTTTGAAATTCTAGAACGAATTGAAGTTATAGCTTACCATATATCAATGACACTAATTCTCTCCAAAGATCATTATGTGTTCCATATATCACTATTAAGAAAATACATGCCCGACCCAACACATGTTCTCACCTATGAAGAAATAGAACTGGAACCCAATCTATCTTATTGTGAAGATCTTATCAAGATTATTGATATGAGAGAACGTGTTTTGAGATACCACACAACTCATCTGGTCAAACATCATTGGAGAAACCATTAAATGGATGAGCCAATGTGGGAACTTTTAGAACTTATGATGAAGAACCACATGAACATTTTTATATAGTAATATTATAGAAATCTCAAGGATGAAATTATTTGAATAAGGGAAGAATGTAACACCCTAAGCTTCCACGATACAGTTCTCTTTGAAAAATACAATAGCTTGCGTTGTACGTAGCTCTGTGTTCTGGCTCACCATGACCAATCAAACTAGACATTTAAAAAGCAGTTATGAATAGTAATACACACTTTTTGAAATTTTATAACTTTTATTTATCAAAATGGTCTTCATTTTTTGATTCAGAATATAAAAATTATCTTAAGGTGAATTTTTCGTATTTTTTCTGAGAACTTTCAATTTTTGATGAATAGTGAAAAACACTATGTTATTGTTTAAAACACAATTTCTATTTAGATAATTATTTTTATATTTAAATTTATTTTAAAATAAATATAGAAACATAATACATTTATTAGTCCCATTTAATTTATTTAAGTCATTTTATAAAAAGATTAGACATATAAATTTTTATTGAAATTTTTAACATCTTTTACCCACCTTGTAGGCACATTTGAAAATTTTACAAAAATGTAATTTTACCACTTTTGTGAATTGAATTTTAGAAATCTGACAGACATGGTTTTAATCAGTATATAAAATGTGGGTCAATGGAATGAAAATAATTTTTGTTGAATAGTAACTTTTCAATTTTATTTAACACAGTTAAAAGTAAATAGTGTAAGTAATGGTAAAAATAATATTTGAATTACCCCAAAACATGTCCTAATGCTATTGGATATGTTTTTTTGAAAAACAATAAACCTCAAGAAAAAAATAAAATTATTTTTTATTGATTTGGGATAGATTAGTATGTTTATTAAATTTTATTTAAAGAAGAGTTAAAAGTGTTAAATTTAAATTTTAAAAACTAATCCCTTTTTAATAGAGTTATATATAAGATAAATTTGACTATAAATTTTCATTAGAAATATAAAAAAATTTCCTACATCATTGTATTTTATTTATTATTTTTACATGTTAAATAATTAAATTTATTTATGACACAACTTTGATGTAATAATTAACTTATTAATAAAAGATTAAAATAAATGATATTATAAATATTAAAATAAATTTAAATTGAAACTATTGAGTCCATACACAAATTTTCAAGGTGAATAAGAAATTTTATAATTGATACAATTTATAGTTTTTGAATGAATCATGTTTTTATGACTTTAAAAAATCAAAATACTAAATAGTGTCAAATTGTCAAAAATGAGTTTTTAAAATAAATTCAATTTTATTAAAATATATAATAGTCCTAAAATATAATATTCTAAAAAATGACTTAGATAATGTTACATATGACATTAATGAACCATGTGAGGTTCTGTTGGCATTTTATAGTAACTATGTTAACAATGTAGTATAAAAACATAAGAAGACATGGTAAAAGTTACACTATTCATCTAAAAGTTAAATCTAAAAGATAAGGTTAACATGGTGACCTAAACATTTTAAAACCTATTGTATGAGAGTTATTCGACCCATCCCAATCTTATCCTTGAAATAAATCCATTTGTAACTATTATAAACCGAAAATAATTTTATAATAAATTAATATTTCATGCTTTTTCAAAAGTGCCCCTCACCTCTTTTATAAAAGGGTACTTCCCCTTCTCTTAAATTCACACCTCCAAAGCCATTTGGCACGGCCAAAACCTACTCAGATATCCTCCCATCTACACTCAATTAATCCTAGAGTCATTACTTTGATAAAAAAATCCAACCTAAGGATCCCTTTTGTTCAAATGAAAAGGAAGCACCCGAAGAAGAGGTACTTATTTTTTCACCACTTTCAAAGTTCTTTTCTTTTTCTACATCATCTATCATTTTAGTTTCCATACTAAAATATTAAATCTAGTAAATTATACATACGTAGATGTTATTATAAATATGGTAAAACTATATTCATTATTCTATCCATTCAATTAATGGCAAAGTCACCACGCTTGCGTACATACGGATTACCATCTCCACACTGTGGTGTAGTTTGTTTTTCAATAGTACTTTATTTGGGTGGGTATAATAATGACTATAATTGATGTTAATTAAAAATATAACATGTTAGAGATACTTTATTTATAATATACCATCCAAATACATTTTATTTCACCATCAATATAATGATATTGTTGCTCAAGCGTATGTACGACTTATCGTCTCCATGATGCGATGAGATTCATTCCCTGTCATAACCATTGATGAATAATTATCATTTTATGATTAAGCATAATAATTAAGAACTTAATATCATTTGTGATATGAATCAAATACAACATATCCATAACAAAGATGACTTACATAACAAAATATACATATAAAGGTAAACGAATCAGTTAACACCCGAAACCATGATAATATTATAGTACTATTAACAAAGCAATATTAGAGGATCATATATGATATAATATTTATGTATGTGGTTCTTTTATAATTTCATAACAATTATTTAACCATTATATAAGTGGTTAAAAAACCCTCTACTAATGAAATGTACATGGTAAGGGTTAATTTTAAAATCTCTTTATTATCTGAGGTGGTTTATACATATGTATCTACTAAGACTTCTTTATCATCGACATCAATGTTTCATAAAATTTTATTTCACAAAAATTTTACTATTTCCTAGAATATGAGTATAATTAATTTATACCCTTGTTTGATGTTTTATAAAATGTTTTGAAAGGAATCTTTCCATCATTTTCCAAAGAAGGTATTGTATAACATATTCAATAAGGAAATAATGATTTTAACTTATACGGCGGGTGCGACTATTTTACAACATTATAACACCTTCCAAGATTCACTTAAAATATTAAAAAAAAATATGTGATTAATAAATGTTTTTTTATAATTATGCGAATTTTAAATGTTTTCATAGTAGAAATATATATTTCTCTCAAATTGTTTTTTGATTTACTTCATTAGCATCAACATTTATTGTTGAATTTTATGATTATTTGATGTTGATTTATTATTATTAAATACTCTATATTGAATAGATAGTTTTATGATATTTTTGTCTTTGGATGTGCTAATTTTATGTCATTCATGGTCTGTGGTTAAAGTATTATCATTTCATATGATAGTTTAATACTAATGTTGGTGTTATGTTTCACTCTTTTCATGTCAAAAATGCATTGGACATAGTAAGTGATGGGTGGGGCCCACTATAGCCCCTCGATGCATCGTTAGGTATCATGAGACAAAATAGTGTCTTGGTACAAGGCCTTGAAAATATTTTTATTTTTATTCTTTGCATGAGGCCTTGACTATGTGGTTATGATGTATGACATTATGCATTACATCATTAAGAGATTAGCTATTGATATTACATGTGATTATTCGACTTATTGAATATCCATGTGAATAATTAAATGGAATTATTTGATTTATCTTTTCCATATTATGCTAAAGTTTAATTTTAAAAGGTTTTTGTTTTAGTCTTATACATTGACATAAATGTTTATCCATATTTATGATAGTTTTTGCTATATTGTTATCCCTACTGAGCATCTGATCTCACCCCTTTCCCTTGTTATATTTTTTCCAGGATGTGATAAAATATATTATGACAGACCTATAGAGATAGGCTAAGGGATATGTGAGTGTTCAAAAAAGACACAATGTTACTTTTTTATTTCATAATGTAATGTAAAACATATGTCTGGGTCAAGTAATTTCAAAGATACTAAACTGATCGATCTTTTGGGACATGATCTCTTGTGATCATGCCAATGTTAAGTAATAATGCACTGAATATGGGTATCTAGGGTCGAGGTGATATATTAACCTGATAGAATCCTGCATTGATATAGTGTGACTCGTAGGAATACAATGGGGCCTTATTGGCATGTAATATCTCTATTTATCCATTAATGCAGTATTTGATGAATTGATGGTATGAGGAGGGGATTTTTTCATGTTTATATAACCATGGAATTCCTATAAATAAAATTAATTTTATGTTCTACTAAAATCCTACAAATCTTGAGTTGGATTTATGGTCTCTGAACTGATACTTGAGCTTGATTTTTCCCAATGGCTACTTCTGAAAATTTTTATAGCCCTATACTTCTATGGTGGAAGGTGTGATGTTATCCTTATTATAGACCAACTGATGAAGTGTTCATATTAGAATGAGGTTAACTCCAAAACCATTATCAATGAAAACATTTCAGACATCGATATCATTTATCATTTCAGACGCATACTAGTGTATTATTTTTCCTTGTATAATGAAATATTAATCTTGATCTACGAATGAGGTAGACATGTGGAATTATATAGGATTAGTATATATCTGTTAGAACTCAGAAGCATCTACTTTGGATTCAAACTATTGAGTTCATATAAATGATTCAAGGAGTGATCCCTTGAGGTCATTTGACAAGATCAAGGCATCTCAGATCGACAATTTGAGTGGTACCATGGCTAGATATTTTAGGATGTCATAATTATGGTCTAAATTCATAAACATCCCTAAATGATGATGCATATTCATAGGAACTTTAAGGGCTTGATTACTTTATGAATATTGATCGACCTTTGAGATGGGAGTTGGACACACTCTTATCCTTAGTGGGTTGGGTCGAGCAAGTCTGCCCACCTACCAAGGGTTATATGACATGTGTTAATATTCTAATATATTGTCATGAGTGACAAGGTTAGGGTGGATTTTGGATGATGTAGAAGGGTATTCCAATTCTTGTAGAACTAATTTAATATTCTTTCATTAGTTTCTACAATATTGGTAGTATTAGCATGGGTGTGGTTAAAATTATGGATTCCACCATGGTCATGCCTTCCCTTTGGTCCTCTACCCCTATGTCCTCTCCCTCCAGTTCTCCAATCATACGTGATGACGTCAGGTTCATATCCATAATCATCATTGGAGACTGGATCCATTATGAGAGTAAAATTAATGAAATGAAAGATCAACTGATCATATGATGATGAATTTTCCTAAATTACCATTTCTGGTGGGTTGTTTGGTTAGTCGGCTCCCATTATATCATATACGAGGGTATAAAATATAATAGTATTAAACCTAACATTTTCCATGATTCATTTTGAACCTCCTGCAACTCCTCCATACCATTATGGCCATGATTCTTTTTTTACAGCCTATCTTTTCATGGTTTGTGGAGTTGATAATGAAGGTTGTGTTTTAGTTGACGTGGCACAATGCATAGTTGGTTTTTTTAACTAATAATGATTAATATGAGGAGTTTGGTATGTTGTATTCTAATTCATTCACCTATCAAAATTTTGTACCATTTTTTTTAACAACTTCTTTCCACTCTCCTCTAGCAGGGGTAGTAGTGGAAACTTATGAATACTTGTTCCAACGGGAATTCCAACCTCAATTTCCTAGAATGTATCATTGTATAATGTATTTATATGAAGACAAATAATGACTAAATTGCGTTTCCAAGATTTTTGTGATATATGTAATAATCTGTATTGTCATAGATACATCCATGGTAACACATTTTAGGTTCTAGTAGGAGGACTAAATGATTATATATAGTTGGAACTAAATAGCCACAAATTTTGTCATTTTTCAATGAGTAAATAGTAATTTGGGTTTCATATAATTGAATCTTCTTGGGTCCCCATTACTCATCTTCTAAAGGTGGGGGTTTTGTGGATACCTAGGGGGTGCTACATGATACGGTATAGTCTTCGAAGCCAGAGTAGTTGTAGAAGTTGGCTTTAGTTTGATATGTGTTTTAACCTCATTTCCTATTATTTTCGTTTAAAATATTGGAGTTATCCATGGATTAAGAATGGTCTACTGTATGAATTTTTCCATTATTTGGTAAATAGTGAGGAAATACCAAAACAAACCTGTATATTTCACCAGGATAAGGGATGTTCACAACTCATCAAGAAAGATAACAATGTAGGTCTCGAGCATATAATCAGGGGGAAGAGTTTGGTTTATGGAGTAAGTCATCCCATTCTATCTGGAAATGAAATCTAAGACTCTCTTTTTTTCTCACTATTTGAGGTTTGAGAAGTAAATTATTTTTTTACCTTATATCATTGATCTAAAATCGAAGAGGAATTTCTGACATAGATCTTCTCATCCTGTTATCAACCGAACTTATAGACTAGTATACCATATGAAGGGTGGTTATTGAATGGTTTCCATGAATCATTTGAGTTTCAATGATTCATTTTTATTATGTGTTCTCATCATGGGATCACGGTGTGAGTCATAGTGTGTTAGATGTTGTTCCAGGTCTCAGGAGTTATTAATTATTGGAAATGTAAGAATCCCAATGTTTGTACATGGTAGGATGTCACTCACCTAGTCGGGGAAAGGTTTTTATTTTGGCTATAATAGTGAATGATTCTCTTCTATGACTTCTTATTGAGATCCAATGACACTATGGTGTCAAAAACACATTTATGAGTGTTCGATTGAATATGATATTGAACTGGTGTAGCAATAGGTTGCATATGGAATTCCACACCATTGATTGTTTGAGGCTGATATTTAACCAGGGACATATTTTTTTGGAGTTCTATGAACGCTTTCTGCTTTTCCCCTTAAAGTAGGGAAATCCTAGATATACATCCATAACTGAGTCTAGGTAAACCAATGTTCTATGTTCCATGTTGGGCATATTTCCTTTCCAATATTTAATTTTTAGGATGAATTTATTCTTATATGGTACAAATTCAAGATCTATATGTTGTGTCCATACCCATGGAGCATATTTGATAGGAATAGTTCCTCAGATAAACCCAGTATTGAGTCTCCTCAACTCATTCCTTTAATCCTCCCACTAATCCAATCTTTCTGTGGGTATAGGGAGCTCATCCTCATTGAGAAGAGGCATAAGATTTTATGTGACCTTACCTTTACAATTGTTAGATATTAGCTATGGTTGAAGTACATGATTGATCAAGGTAGAACCCATATTTTGGGAGATTCTAAGATTCTGGGTACACACAAACTTTTGGATTATCTTAATACATACCAAATTTTGCATGGAACCATCCTCTTCATTCTCATCTTTTTTTGTATCATTTTAGTGTAAATTGTAGGTTTAACTTTAATGAAATTCACCAATGTGTAATGAATTATTGACACTGTACTGGAAACTGAATAATATGATGAATTTTAAGCCCCTTATTGGTCCTTTATCTTCCTTTCAAGGATCCTTTTTGAGATTATTGGTGAATAATGACTCAGAGAGAACCTATGTGCATCTTGGTCATAAGCCTCCCCTCTAGAGGAAGTGGGTTGTCAGAAGGTATTAAATTGAAGACTATATTTATTTCCATATTCCATAAATGGTAAAAGACTAATTTCTATTATTTAATTGGTTGAGGTAATAATTACCCCATCCCTGTGAGTTGGGTTTTCTACCATTTCATTGTTGTTGTTCCCCAGTGCAGATTTTTTTGATCTTACATGGGTGCTTTTTTTTAAATTCCCCATACCTGTAGGCTAGAGATGATTCAATACAACAATTGATGTTACTGATATCACTAATATGATGATATAATGCAGCCCTATTCTTGTGTGATATGGGTATGATATTAAGTCTTCCTATGAACCGTTTGATTTCGATGACATTATTTTTGATTGAATACATGCTTCCCTTAAGTAATAAGCCTGTTAAATGTTCTCAATTTCCTAGTTCATGAGTTTTCATGGAATTATCTAATTGGGACTGACACTTATGAGACTTATTCATAGTCCATCATTGTTAATTGTTCTGTCTTTCCTGAGAAGGAGGTTTTATTTATAGACACCTTGGAATAAAGACATTACAGTATATCATCTCTAGTGTGTCTGCTAAATGGGGTACAAGGTGAAATGGAAATATCCATATTTCCACCATCCCTGGATGTGAACACCAGGTGGGGCATCCACAATTAGACGATGAAACTTATGCATCTCATTGAGGCATGTTGATTAATGATCATTCCACTACTTCTCCGATCGTGCTCTCCACATGAATGGAAGGGAATCCATGTTGAATTGCTAATAAAGATCGCCCAATATTTTGATGTGGTTTGAATACCTATCATAGGGTTATAATTTTTTTTCAAGAGGTAGAGAGGTTTATATATATTTATGTGGTTGTTGTGTATGTATTCCACTGAAAACTCATCTGTAATGATAAAATTATAAGTGGGTGAGGGCCAAAACAAGAATATTTTGACATCCCTGATCAAAATCCTTCTCACGAGAAACATATCCATTTGTTATTTTAAAGATACTCCTCTACATTATTACCCTAAATTTGGAACTTATTGACTATTTATTATCAAGTAGAGGGGCTTGTGGAGGTCTCATTATTATCAGAATGGTTTGGGGGTAGCTAAGAGGATGATCGTTTCCCTGATACATCATCAGGTGGATAAAATATTTCACCTGTCATTGATAGCGTATCAATCATCTCTAACCCAATATTTCCAACCAACCCATTATATGATGGTTTTCTTGTATTTGACATAGAAATTACAGGACCTTAAAATCGACATGAAATATTACTATAAGAAGGAACTTCAAAACATGTGCAATCATTGCGAGTACTACCATCAAAGATCGATGTCGAATGTGGGGAGAATTTCAATAATGTATACCCTAGAGATGACCTTTAGGGCAGATGGCAGTAAGAAAATGACCATCATGCTCTTTGATCTTCTTTCCAAGAGGAGGGATACTATGATACTCATCAGGATATAATCTCTCTTGATCGATCACATAGTGACGACGGTGGAATCCATCAGGGTATTTCATACATGGATACCCTTTAGAGCTTCTGATAATAATGTGATAGAGAAAACTATAGAAACTGGTACTTCCACATCCGTAATGTGGTAACAGGTCTATAGGATCCAGGCGACCATTGAAATATGTTTTAAGGCACTAAGAAATATAGCCTCTATCGGATAATGTTTATTTGTATTATCTTCATTTTTTAGTCACCTTTGGCATGATTTCTTTTTAGTTTCTCTCTTTTGGACGACTTGGAATAGTTATATTATGTGAAATACTTAATATATAGGTTCTTATTTGAGTTTTTCTATTTTTTCATTCAGGATATTCTACTATGCTTTTGGAATTTTGGTATGGAAATATTTTTACCTTGGAGCGGCCACCGAAGTGGATTAGAGTCCCCTAGTGGGAATAAGAATTTGTGCCCGATATAATTGTCCATTTATCATGGGATATTTTGAAATACACTCTATGATTGGAGTATGAATGCATGTTTTCTCCTGATTGATCACCTTGTCATGTGGATGAGTCACCCCTCATGAGGAGGTATGATTGTGGGATAAACCATTTTTTATTTCTATGGTTAAGAAAGATCCTATAAAGTATGTAGGATATGGTTAGGGATTGATGTCAGACCCTCTATAATTCATAAGATGTGTTGAGATATTTACTTGGTTATAATGATAATAGATCCATTTTGGTCTCATAGAAGGAATATGTTCCTACTCAGATCCTCCATTTTCCTCCCATATGTACTGATAGTCTATCTGTACGGGGACAGAGGATTGAATCTTCTTCTGATTTTGAACTGGGTTACACCAGCCAATTTCTCCAATTTTCATATGATTAAAATGTTTGTATATTATTTAGTATGATTTTCATCTTCTTATTGATTTCTATCATATTTGAATGACGAGATATGTATATATCCATAATAATTTTCATCTTCCTATAATTTATAATCATATTTTCATAGTGGGATTTATATTTTTGAGTAGGTATTTGTGTCTTTTAATGGTGTTCCACTATATTTGGATGAAATAATTGACATGAACGGGCATGGATATGGATATTCTCATAGTTTACCATCATATTTTACTAATGGGATTGATATGAATCAACAAGAATTTTCACCTGTGTGCAGTTTTCTGCCTAATTTGATTGACAAGATTGATATGAATGAGTATGAATTTGTGTCTTCTCATAGTTTTCTTACATATTTTAGAGATGGGACTGATATTGGGGATCATATATTTTTATCTAATCATTTTCTTCTATATTAAAATTGAGGGACTAATGAGAGTGGGATGGAATATAAATATTCTCATAGGTTTCCTCTGTATTTAATGGTCATGATTCATTAGTATGAATAAAGAATATAGCATGTTCCTGATTGTTTGGATGGTAACCTATACATTTTACCCTAGAGACCTAGGCCTGTTTGACATCATCAGGAGACCATGAGGTGGTATCCACTGCATGGTGATGGTATAGAGTCACATGACATTGATAATGACAACATCTAGCAGTGGACCATGGGCGAGACCCCTATGTTGTTGGGATGATGTTGTTGGAAAATACATCATCATCCACTATAAGGTAAGTGAGGAACTAATTATCAATTTATGGGTGTTGGATCTGAAAATGGTTTGAGAAAGATATTAAGGTCACCTATTTATGGACTACAGACCATCACTGGGTGGATGATTGTTGTACCTTCATGGACAAGAGGGCCTTTCGTGCCACCTCCAGGTTGGGTAGAGTACAATTCTGATGGTACTCACTAATCAATGAATTTTAAACCCGATTTTTAAGATTCTAGGTGGGGAATAATATCCTATATATTGTTTAATAACCATCCTTTGCAGTGGCTGATTTGCATGTCCATGAAATTTTATGTGATTATATTGGGTTGAAGACAATTCTAGTGAAGTGTGAATTTAATATATGTCAAATTTCCAAGGAAAAAACATATCATCAAAGTATAATATCATTATCAAATGCATAATTTCTATTTTCTTTTGGCCATAATCCATTTTTTCTCTGAAAGGGGATTGATGCGGAGTAACACCACAACCTTGGTTAAGGATTCATGTCAGGTTCACCGTTTTTTTCAATTTAATATTCATTCATAAAGAATGAAATGGTCCAATGAGAATGGGATAGTATATCATTTTTATATTGTGATAGAGATTTTTTAGTTAACTGGATTCACTTCTGTTTCTCCATTTTTTTAACGAAGTATTCATCTGCTCATTGGTTGATTACCGGGGGTTAAATTGTCTAAAATCATTCACATTGGGTACATAACTTTCAAATGGTCTACAATGGGTTTTGTTCATGGAGTTGGAAACACCCGAAACTATTATATTCATAATGACTCATGGACCTACATTCCCAAGGAATAAATTCATTGGGAACTTGGCCAAGGATGCCTAATTTCTCTCATAGGTCAAGAGGATGGTATTTCCAGCTCATCACACCCCTTTTGGGGACATTATTTTCTATCACAGGACTCTCATAGATATTTATGATATGTTATTGAATCATTTTCTCATACCTAATTTTTTATACATAGATCACCCTAAATAAAAATATGTTATAAATAAGCATGGTTATTTAATCATCTCTATGTATATGATGTTCTTCATTGATAGGGATATTTTTATATATTCAATGATTTCCAACAATGGTTACCTTTAATGGATTGATTATAGATTCCTTGGGTTTTCATTAGGAATATGATGGTTTAAGCATCATGGTGAGGTTATCATAATCTAATCATCATGCAGGGGGTATGTGAGTTTTTTTGATGTTGGGATTGAACCTATAAGATGGGATTTATATTTATCATCAAGGGAATAATTCAAAAACACATATTTAGATTCCACTTAATAAGACACAACACCATTTAAGGTAACATGAAATGAACTATGACTTGTATATTAACATCATGTAGGAAGGACATCTTGGTAGAAGGTTCCTTATGAAGGATAATGTTAGACTTATGTTGAGGTCACCTGTAGATCCTAGAATAGATTTGGTCTTTTAGGTGAATATAAACATATTGGGAATATTTCTTGGAGAAAATTAGGGTGGATTTAGATGTTTGGTTTGGAACTCAGGGAGGATTCCTACGTATCATAGTTAGTTAGGAATCAATTTTCATGTAGTTTGGTAATTTGGGTCTCACTACTATGAGGATGACCATGTGGACGTGGCTTACATAGGGAAGCTTCCCATTTGAGGGGATATGATTGGGGATTAAACCATTAAAGATTCCCATAAGGATCCACTTTATTGGGAATATGTACCTTCGAATTTTGAGGCATGGGTTTGGGGATTATACCATATAGGAGGTCTGATTGAGTGAATATGGGTGGGGTTTACACTGAGGGGAAACACCAAATAGTTTGAAACATCATCATGAATATGTCCTTTTAACGGTATCATGTTGGATTTGGGACTTATACCACATAAGAAACCCATTTTAGGTTTGGGATAATTAGGATTTCATGTTCTCTACTATCCTCTCTTCCCGTGTGGGTCCTAATCATTGTGAGAAACATGAGGAAGCATTAAATCTGAAGATCACTTGATCCAATCCATCAATTGATGGATGGATGATGACGACCAAAGGGAGAGGGAGAGGGCTTTGAATTTTCTTGACTCCTATTTTATTTTTTATCAAGGATAGTCGAATATGGGGACCCATCTTGCTATGTCCCATGATAGAAAAGAGGAGCAATAGTGCTTCTTCTCAGACGAATGGTTAGAGGATTACTCAAGGAGGGATACCCTACAGTTCACTGAGGAAGAGTGCAATGTTAAGAAGTATCCCTCATTAAAGGTAATGACCAATGGCTCCCCTCAATCCCTAGAACAAGGATGCTCACATGAGCACCTCCATGATCAGAATCATTGCCACCAAGTGAATTTATACATGAAAACAATCTAAGGGTACTAGTTATTGATTAGGTTACACATATGACATCTACTAACATAGGTATGCAGACTCGAGGGGGCACACTGATGTGCCTGATAATATAATAATACAAGTCAGGTAGATTTGGAAGAGGCCATAGCCTGATGACTTTAGACTGGATCATAGAGGGGCCAATATAGAGCCCATGGAGAATTGAGAAGGGAGTAATTGGATTTGTAGAATGGAAGACCCAATAATTTCCCAGTTCAAGTAGAATGTTCTTATGTGGTATGGGCTTCCCTATGCATATCATTTTGTTAGGTGGGTGAGTTTACCGTCTATGTTCCCTAGTGCTATGTGGAACAGGGGTCTACCAGCATAGTGTATTTCAACATGATACTAGGTTATTTCCCATTGTGACATTATATCTGGGGTCAAGTTCCACCTTTATTGCATTTTTCTCTAATAGGTCATGTTCCTACCACATAGATTTTTTCTACATGGCGCAAGGTTCTAGCCACAGACTGTTATGTTATGAGGGGATCTGGGCTGAAAAGGGTCTGTCAATTTGTGCCCCACAAATTGGTGTTCAAAAATGGGTTTTACATTTATGAAAACTTGGATAGTTTTTTACTTCATCCTTTATGCTATGTAGAAAATGTTTACTTTATAGGAATATAAATTTCTCTTTTTCTACTCTCTTCTGAAATCTTCTACCTAGATATATGTTTTATTATCTTCCTCTCTCAATTCCCATTTGGGTTCATTTATAGAGGAATGTAGGGATGAGATACCAGCATGGTCAGTAATCTATTGTGGGATGTGGGGATTCTTTTATTGGAAACCATGTAGGAAACCTCAGATCACAAACAATTTCATTCATGGGGGTTATCATCTATGGGGGTGGAGATTCCCATACGTCCCTATAAATGGCTTTGTTTCATTCACATGGGCTAATATTAATGTCACATCCTGTGAACTATTTCATTTGTGGGGGATGGTCATTCGTGAGGGTGTTAATCACCTCTTGGTCTAGCAAACAAATGTGGTTTCATTCACAGACACACAACTATCTGGTTGGCCTTGTAAACTATATCATTTGTTGGTGTTCTTCATAAAATAAGGAAACACCATGTAGAGTCACGATCTACAAATAGTTTTTTACATCATTTTTTCAATCCTTCCATTAATCAATTTTCTTCAAATTATCATATGAGGTATATTTCTACCATTTTCTAATTTAATAAAATTCTTTTCTTATTGCATGGATAATATTTATGTCCTAATGGAACCACATTTGAAAAATGATAATAATATTCCTTCATTAAACACATTAAGGAATATAAAATATAATTAAAAATGAAATTAAATAATATTACTAAAATAGTAAATTCATCCTTGAAAACATCTTAAAGAAAATATGGACCTCGAAGAAAAGATTTCTGACCGAAGAGAAAAACAAGGCTGAATTTCCATAAAAACATTATTTCATTCTATTGACTACTTAAAGAGATGAAAATTAAATGAAAATAGGTAAAATATTGAAATAAACATAGGATGTGAATTAATATATGTATTTTTAGAGATATATCATACAAATTTATCATTTTAAAATTTATCTATCCATAATCCCGATTAAAATGTTATTGTAACATTAAACCCATACCTCTTTGGTAAAACATGATTCATGAACACCATGAAATTAATAAATTTAAATTATACCACAAATATAATTAACATAAAAAGATTCATGACACAACATATCTACTAGGAATTATATACACATAATAAAATTATATTGGTGTATAACATAACATATGTCCCAAAGAATACAAGTTGTGATTATAAACCCTTCCCACATTGGTACCATTTGAATAGACTCTACATGGATGAAATATTTTGAATTGAAACATAAAATAACATGATTTATGAGTGATACATGATATAAATTTTTAAAGGATTAATATATACTCCTCATAAACATACAAAAGTGTATAACATCAAATATGTATTAGTGAAAAAAAAAATTGAGATGAGGAACCATTACCTGAAGTCCATCCTACTGTGTAAGCACTAAAACCCCCAATATAATAAATTTAAGTTTATTATAAATATATAAAAGGACCAAATTTATTCCTATAATACCATATATTTTTTATTTCTAACATATTTTCATGCATTAATTAACAATAATTCATTGTCATTATCACATCAGTTGTTAAATACTTCATTTTTCATGTATGTTTTGGTTCAGATTTCATTATATTTTCACATTTATTGTGGTTAATTTATCTAAATAATGTTAATAATGATATAAATATAATATATGTTCATTATTTTTATATTTGCAAAAATTAATATAAATGTATTATGAAAAATGACTTACATCACTACGTGGAGGTGGTAGTTGTAAGAACACAAAAGTGGGGCGACTATTTTAGAAAGGATGGAATGAAAGAAAGGTAAATATTAATTAATAATTTCATAACCATAATTATAACTTAAATAATATATATACTTATATATATATATATATATATTAAATCCAACATAATAAAAAACCATGAATGACAGAGATGGAAAATGAGTCATATCACTACATGGATGCGACATTCCACATGTACGCACACGCGATACTTTCATCTCCCATTTGATGGAGAAGAGGATATAAATTGTTATGACATCATAATAATAACATATTTGTGTATTTGTGATACTTGATTAAGAAAATCATGATATATACAACCTTTTAGTGTAATTATTAGAATAAATAATATAAAAAGAGCTCAGTAATGATTTATACCTCTTCTTTGGGAGACCTCATTTGGCTTACATTATAAGAATTGGAGGATTAGTCTTATGATAAAACTAGAATATCTAGGGTGAAATTAAGGATTCTAGTAATGTTTTTTATCTTGTAATGGATGAAATATAAGGGTCGGGGTTCACGGATAATGGAGGAGAAAAGGATCCCGTTTATAAGTTAGGGAATAGACACACATGAAATTTCTTAAATGATCTCAATGATTTAAGATCACTTCCATATGCATGTTGAAAAAATGTCCAAGGATATTAATTTATGATAATATAAGGTTGACATATCATAAAAAAAGAATTATATAGGTTTTATGGATACACTACTATTGTCTCTTTGTTTAACCCCATGGTAAACTGGTTTTAACCTTAACCATTGTAATACAATTTTTCTATAATTACTATTACCTATGACCAAAAATTAATTTCAAACTATTAAATTATTTTTATTATTTTGATTTAAAATATCTGATAAATTTTAACAATTTCTATTTATATAAGTGATATAATTTATTTTTAAATAGGTGTGCAAACAGAAAATAAAAACTATTCTAGAACAAATAAAACTGAATTTACTTCAATTACATGTCAGTTAAAAACCAAAAAATGAATAACAGAATATATTATTGAATATATAATTTTTAAATTTAAATATAACCATTAGCCAATAGATTCTAATTTAATTAATTAATATAAAAACATATTACACACATAAAAAAGTTTTTAGACAACTATGTTTTTATGTCAAAAAAGGAAGGTTCAACAAAATAATGTATACTGATTCTTTTTGTGTCAATAATACGATTATTTAATATTAATTGAGTCATAAATTTATTTATGATTAAATTACCAACATAATAGGACATTTAATTCAAAATAAATGGTATTTTTTTAAAAAAATGGTATTTATTCAGCATTCAATGAAAAATAAATGTTTTTATAAAAATTATAAATATTCATACTAAGATAATATTTACATGATGATTTAGAAAACTATATATATTTAATATAATATTTTTTAAGAAAATTATTGATGTTAATTATAATGTCCATGCATGAAAAATGCAATAAAAATCATTTTTATGGAAAATATATTTTTGAAGCAAAAAAGAAATCACTAAGAAATGCTTATTTATTTATTATGAATTAATAATTACATTTTTAATTATTTAAACCCATTATACATATATTTTCAAAATCTGGTTTTTACTATTCATACCATTCAGTTTAATGACTAGGGTACAAATGATTAATATATCTAGGGTAATTTAGACTTGAGGTTGTGTGCAATTCATTTTATCGAATAATTTTTGTTTAGTTTAAAGGAAATGTATATAAATTCTATCTTTGTTGCATTCTTAATTAGTAGATGAGATATACTTAGTTTCTATTTATGAAGCTATATAGATATCTAAATGTTTTTTATAATAATTCAATGACTAAGTCCTTGAGATGTTTACTAATGCATCCCATAGATCAACACCTTCGATCTGATTCATGGTGATATAATTATCAGTTTAGGAGAATTTTTCCAAATTTCTGGGTTACCCATTATTGGGGCTATGTATAATGAGTTCATCCTTTTAATGGAAATGTGTGAGGATTCATAATAGACACCCTAGACCCCCAAATTGTTCAAATGTAATTCAATAGTCATTGGTAAAGACCCTTACCCATGAGGTGAAATCCACTCTAAAGTATGGATGAATGCCTTCTGGATTCCTCAAAAGAAAAGGCAAATCTACAAGAGCCCAATGAGATTCCCCATGTAGAAAAATAAACGTTTATCTAGAATGTATTAATCTATACTTGAATAAGGGCAGTATAAATAATAAGGTTATACCATCATTCCTAAGGTCATTGTATGGATTCGACTAACTTTCTTTCTAATGATGTGCATCTTAACATATTTTCTTACAGTATGTGAAACTAGTGGTGGAGTGAGGCTAGTATCATTTTTCATTGTGGAAATGTTAATTTAAGGGGAGCATATGGGATTGGAAACACCTATTTTTTGTAAATTATCTATTAGTTATTAATCAATGATTAATTAATAGATGCTTCAATTTAAATTTCAGGGTCATTTTAGGTGTTATAGGGATGGATAGTGGTCAATCATGATGTATATGAGATACTCATTGAAGTATTTATTCTTTAATTTTAGTTATTAACTTTCATTCAATATATCTATAGATTCAGTCCCCTATCATTGATCTCTCTAATGATATTAAGTATATTTGTAGTCGAATACATCATCATATATTGAATACCCCCCACTGGGAAAATTATTTGAAAATTCCCTTAGTCAATATGATACGAGGTCATATATAATGGATTTGATTGACTAAAAATTGACTATTTATTGATAAAATAGATCAAGAAAAAAAAAACAAGCATGTTCCAAATCATGGAGGGCAGAAAGGAGTCCCTGGTTACAAAAACATTACAGTCCTCTAGAAGGGAGCCTATGCAGGAATATAACGCAACGCTAACCCCCAGAGAGCCTTTGTTTGCCAGAGCATCTGCGGCGAAGTTCCCTTCCCTATACATATGCCTGTTGATAATATCCTGTTGGATGTAGCTTCTGTAATCTCTAACGAATAAGCAAGCTCCCAAGGGGCCCTGACACGACCCCGGACGAATCGGACCACCAAGGCCGAGTCGGATTGCACTTCAGAAATCTGGATGTTCAATATTTTACACAACATATGTCCAGAATCCATGGCCCTTGCTTCTTCTCTCAACGAGTTACCCTTACCATATCATGTACTAAAACCCATGAGAACAGATCCCCAATTATCTCTTACCAGGCCGCCACACCTCATCACACCGGAACAGCAGGATCTATCAAGGTTATGTTTGAAACCGAAGGCCCGAGGAATGCACTTGACCCACTGCCCCTGGCCGCTTCTACTACTGTTTCCTAATCCGAAGACCCATGAAAGCAGTCTTCAAAGGGATATCGCTAGCTCCCGACCCTTTAGTAGCGCTCCTAAATCGGCAATGAGAGCTAAAGTCCGCACCTGCATCCAAGGGACCAAATAGATCCACCATTTCAAATTGTATTTATCGCTTCCCAAATAATCCAGCCGCAAAAACCACCGCCCGCACCTTCGACTCCACGCCTGGCTGCGTCGCTCCCTGGAACCAGTTCCCCAGAAACTCCTACACAGAATCCCCTGTGCACCGCAAACCGATCCTGCTATTCATGAAATTCCAGATACCCCTAGACAAATCCCCTGAGAAGAAGACGTGCCACGAGGACTCCTATTTCGGCGAAATACAACGTTGACACCGAGATGCCAGAACCACACCATTCTTTTGAATGTTCTCTTCAGTAGGTAGTGCATAGTTTCTTAGCCTCCAAATAAGAAAGTTCATCTTGCTGGGTGGCTCCTTGCAACAATGTTTAGAAGCCCACTCATCTGTGCCTCTTCTCACATGACTCATAGTCTTGAAATCCCCACGGCTGAAATCCCTTGACAATGAACCGGAAAAAACCCACCTATCGGGTTCATCAATCAGTTGAATTCTCTTGTATATTTCCTTCTGCTCCTGATTCAGAATGGCGTTGATGAATCCTGGATAAAGGGTAGCCTCCCTAAAGGATAAATTGGGAGCTGGATAGCTGGGGAAAGCCAGCTTCTCCCCAAACCAGTTGGAATGCCAGAAATTGAGGTCCTCGTTGCCCACCACACAGCGACCCTTGTCTTGCAGCTCCTCAAGGCAGTCCAACATGCACCGAGCAAGGTAAGAAAGCCCCTTGTGTTTGTCAGACCAAGCTTCTCATTAATCCCCATAATGATTTTTCATAAATTTAGCCTAAAGGGAACCTCCCTCCATGATCTCACATGCCATAAGGGCCTGCATGGCGTGCATCGTCTCCTCAACGCTGTAGAGATTAATGCCTCCCTCATCAATAGGCCTGGCCAACCGGTGCCTAGCTACCCAGTGGCATTTTCCAGCTTGGTTGGCCTCCCAGAGGAACTTGTTCATTAGTTTCTCAAGCCTGTCAATTGTCCCTTTAGGGGGTTTAATGATGGCCAGAACATGGATAGGAACGTGCCCAAAACGCTATTAATCAGAGTTTTATGGCCTCCAAATGAAAGAAATATATGCTTCCATCTTCCTATTCTTCTCGTAATCCTACTGATGATGTCACCAAACACTGACCTTTTAATCCTTCCATTTGAAATAGGGTCCCCGACATAGTCCATCGGAAGTTGGTGCTGTTGTATACCAAGACACTCTTGAATTTTATTGCTGCGGCCTCTAGAGCATTTGTTTGAAATGAACACACTGCTCTTCCCCTGGTTAATGCGTTGACCACTAAACTTCCCATAAATGGAGAAAATATTCAGGAGACTGATGACTGACGTATGCCTTCCTTTGATGTAAATGAGAATATCATCAGCAAACATCAAATGAGAAATCATTCCGCCAGCAAACCTGTTTTTTTAAGCTGTCAAGGATCCATTTTGAAGGCCCCACAAGATATTCCGAGACAATGCCTCTTGAGACATAATGAAGTGATATGGGGAGAGGGGTCTCCCTTCGTGACGACGCGTACCATTTTAAAGAACCAGAAACATTTCCCTATCAAGGATATCAAGATCCAAGGAGCAGCATACCACCTGAATCAAAGGTCACCAAACAAATCCTGGAAACAAAATTTCATCCTCACTTTAATAATAAAGTCTCATTCAAGCCTATCATAAGCTTTTCTCATGTCCAGCTGAATCATAATATTGTAACCCATCACATTGAGATTCAAGTCATTGACTATATCCTTATCAATGCTCATCGCCCCTTGGATACAACGACCCGACACAAAACCATGTTGTTCCTCCGAAATTAGCTTTGGTATGAGACCACGTAGCCACATATTCAAAACATTGGAAATAATTTTTAAGGTGAAATTACAGAGATAGATGGGTCTAAACTGAGATAGGGTGGTAGGGTCTTTAACCATTGGACACATGACAACTCTTGAAGCACAAAAAACTCTTGGAAGAGGACCAACTCTAACAAAATCTTGGACCACCTCAATCACCTGGATTTTGATAATACTCCATGATGTGACGAAGAAAGACCCAGGGAAGCCGTCAGGCTGAGGGGCACTCTCCTGTTTCAAACTGAACACTGCATCTCTAACTTCTTATTCCACTGGAACTTGGATGAGAAGCTAGTTTTCTTCCTCCATCACCATACTCGGGATACAACCCATAAAAGATTCGTCCTGAGACTGATCACCATGGTCATCATCAAGGACCTCCCTCAGACCTGCTAATAGATCCTAAAAACTGTTAACATCAATATTACTTGCCACATCCACATCGTACGTAAAAGAACCATCCTCACATTTCAAGTTAATACTCCTTGACACATTCCTCTATCTAGTATAAGCTTGAAGGAAAGAAGTATTACAATATCCCTCCTTAAGCCAAAGGGATCCGGAATTTTCCCTGCAAATTCTCTTAATTTTAAGCAATGATTCTACTAGAAAATTCTGCTTCTCGGTCTTCAACACAAAGGCATCATCGTCACATCTGTTTTGCAAAACATCCTCAAGATTCTCAATATCCTACTTGATCACCCTTATTTACATTTGATAAAAAACCATTCAATGGTAACAAGATGAATATGGTAAAAAGGAATTAATGAAGTATCCAAGGTGGTTATCATTTTCCCCCACTAACTGCATCATGTAGGCTGATCATTAAATATGAAAATTTCAAGATTTATTATTTTGGTGAAAATTATTCTTTGAGTTATTGTTTTTATAACATCCTGATGGTAAAATAAGGGAAAAAGGATCATCAATAGAGAGATACTGATGGAGTTTCAAAATCAATAAAATGAAACCAATTACATGTTTCATAGAGACCCATATTAGATGATCCTAGATTATATGAAATTGGGCTAAGATAGTTGAATCATTATCATTGGGAAGATACCCAAACCCCAATTATTCTGACTCCCAATAAAGTGGAAAGGCCCAAACAATTGACGAATTCAAGGGATCCAGGGCCCTATTCATAAACAACTAATGATTACTAATAATATGTATGAATTGAGGCAAATTAATTTTGTTACACCATTCCCTTTGATGTGAGGAATCAATGAGAGATTCTATAGATCAGTGTGAATAATCCTTACCATGGGGATATACAAGCATCCACAGACAGGAATTTTGATACCAATCATATAAAGGTAGTAAAGTGCACCATATAACTAGAAATTATTACATATGATAGAAAAATATAGATCCCTACCAAGAAATTGGTGAGGGAAATGATGGATCGACAAAGAAATGAAGGATTAGTTGATCTATTTTTGGGAAAATATATATAATTTATTGATCCTAATGATGTATGTATAGAAATAGAGTACTTATTATTCTTTTTTTAAGGAAAATAACTTAGATAAAAAATCATTTAAACTATAAGAGTGTGGAAACAAAAGTGACAAAAATAAAACCACCAATACATACTACTAGTGGCATCCCCATTGTGATCGAGATATCACTTATACTAAAGGAAAACAAGTTATCCCTAATCTAGAGGATCATTCAGGAAGAGGTGAAGAAAATTCCTAATCACTTTCCTCCCGCGATAACTAAATTTGAAAAGGAATGTTATAGTCTTCTTCTATTTTAATTAAAACATTAAAAGAGATAATATTCATTCGCTAGACGTGTATTCCTTCATGGTTTGTTCTTGTAGTCTAGCATTTATTTTTTCATTATATATAACCATATTTATAAATTTTAAACTCTACCTATCTCTCTTCCATTAAGGGATCATGGAATTATACGTGGATGTTTTGGATAATTCCTAGTGTGGAGAACATATTCATGCTGATAGGACTATACCTTCAGCAAAAAATATATCAATGGAGATAACCCCTCCTAATCTCATCAATGCAGGAGAATAAAATATTCCATTTATGAAGACCTTATGTAAATACAATTATATGTAATTATTAATGAATTATCATGTCAATAATAGGTTCATTACATATGTTTTAGGTTCTCATGACAACCACTGATGTTATCGACTCTCCAACTATCCCAAAAGAAGCTGATCTGAAATCATGTTTTTCTAATGTGAGACAAGAACCTATTTCTAATTGTTTTACCCACATAGAAACAAATATCTATCATATTTTTAGAGTTTCCATTAAAGATTAATGTCAAAACTCAGTGGATATTTTGTCCGTAATAGAGGTACGGGTTCTCCCTGTATGATAGGTATCGGTAATACTGTAACTCTAAACCCGGAGGATTTTTACCATATGACATTTCCAACCATCCTTTCTAGAATATTATCTATATATGTTGTATAAAAATTAAATATGGAGATATTTCTAGATTCGTATCTCTGACCAGGTTCGATCAGAAAATATTAGTGTTTGTGTATATTTATTTTAATTCCACATCCCTGACAGTGCATGGGTTTGAATAGGTACTATTCTAACATCTTTTTACCTTTAGACATAAACCATTCTTTGCCTCATGTTTCCCACACCTTATGAATAGGTTCCTAAAGAGTACATGGTGGGATGAGTTAATGAAATGAAGAACTTGGACCGTCACTCTAATATCTCAAATATTGTTTCCATCAACGGAGATGCAATATGTCCCGAAACATAATCTAATAACCCACTTAAAATTGAATACATGATCAGAAAGTATCGATATTCCTAGATATTTAGAAGAGGTTGCTAATTTCAATAATTTTTTTGGGGACATAATTGTCCTTATTCATGTTTACTTAGTCCGCTTATGCTTGTTGTGATGGACAATATTCATACAATTCTCAGCATTATATGTAGATAATTGCCCCAAAAAAATTCCTCAATTGGTGATAGATATTTCTCATACTACTATGATTGAGGAAAAAACTATCCCAAAATCCAAAAAATTGTATTCTCATGGGTTATTGTATGTAGTCCCTAAAAATAATAATTATTGATTTCTCCCTCATGGAATCAATACATTAAAATCCATTGAAGTCTATAATATGGGGAGAATCCTGATCCCACCAATAGATAAATCCACGGGAATGTAAATAAAATTCCATGACATGTTTTAATTTTCTATATATCTATTATATCAATCATTATCCATTTCCATTTTTATCAATTTAAATGGAATTGACCATAATGGTTGGGTCTACAAAAATAATTCCTCGCTCTAATTAAACTTTTAGATACACATAGGGATGAAATTTATAAATGACCTAACAACATTTTATTTTTGAAAAAATACATGTATTTTTACGAATCAATTACAGAGTATGTATCACCTCCTCTAATAAGTTCTATGGTGGGATTTGAATCCCAAAACATTGTTTGTGTATCCTTCTAATTTATCTTGTTGAACATATAGAGGATGGTTTCGGGGGAACTTTTAAAAGAAAATCCCTCAAAACATTAATGGATGCATATTATTTTTACCACTTTGGGATATAGTGGATTTGATTATTGTGAGATGCCTTATTCGGTGAAAGAGGCCTTTAAATTATGATAATAAGATAAAGTGTTGAATCAACTTCTTTTCAGGGATATTTTTCGAGAAAAATCTACTTATATATGAGATATTGTGTCTAAAAAAATATTACCCTGCTAAAGGGATGGAAGGATATCAATTTCTAGTTTATCATAAAAATTTCCCGGTGATATATGTTCAACATGAGTTGGATTGCCTTAGGTAAAAGTTAGTATAGCTCCATCGGTCACTTGAAGAAATTAAAATATGGGAAAAATATAATGTTGTTGGCATGATGAAAAAGATTCTCTAGGCTAAGGATGTGGAGGCAATAATGTTTTTTGAAATTTAAAATAATTTTGTTGGGGCCTGGGTATAAATATAGTGACTTTGTAAGTATATTTCTATCATTTTTAGGTATTATTGTAATTACGAGATACTCAAAATTTGGAGACTCCTCTTCTTATATTTTGATAAATGAAATTAAAATGTTCTTCAATCCCTTTTCAATTATTTATTTTTCATATTTTTTTACTCTAATTATCATTTCAAAAAAAGTATGAAACCTCAATAAATGAAATCAATTTTTTGTTCTCAATAACATATTGAATTTAGAATGAATAATGAAAATTGTGAATCATGGAAACTTGATTCAAGATGGTTCAATTGTGATCGTGGACCATGTATGGGTTTAGTTATTTGTTCCATCACTATAAAACATGTGTTTTCTTGTTTTGATGAATGATTTACTCTTTGGTACTGGTCAAGAATGGGTATAGGTATAGGTACCATCACTATAACACTATAATTTTCCTATTTTGATGATTCATTTCACTCAATGTGATATATATTTTAAATTTGTAATTTTTAATTTTGATTCCAATGTTCAAAAGGGGTTTATCACCTTCAAATTATATATTCATGTATTTAATTCAAATCATCTGGATTGATAAGCCATGGATGAGAGAATGATATAATGCAAACATTTTTTCTCTATGATAAGGGGACTAAGAAGCATAGTATGACTTGTTTTGGACTCATAATATTTATCCCCATAGTCTGTTAGTCTTTTATTTTATCTATGAAACCTATTCCCAAGCCTCATATTAGAGATCCCTTGAATTAATGGACCTGTATTTTATATATGTTTCCATTTATTGGTTTTCAACCTAACCTATTTGGTTTCTATTTCAACTAAAAATGATACATTTTTATTGAATCATGTGAGGTTCATGTTTGGAGAGTGGAGAGTCATCTATTTCCCAGGATTGCCCTTTAAGGGTCTTCAATAGGGAGATTTTGGTATCTCTTTCCTTTTGTAGTTCTAGGCTACATATTTCATAAAAGCGTAGATAATGTGTAAGGTATGTTATCTTTTACCACATATTTCTACAGTTTAAGGTCATATATCTTCAACCACATATTATTTTAATGTAATTTATTTTTTTTACTATATATTACTATATTCTATGGTTATCTAGCTTTGACCACATGTTTCCATAATTTAAGGTCTCATAACATTAACCATATATTACTATTGTTTAAGGTTGTATATAAAAAAATATATTCAGGGTAGTTCCATTTGGAAAGTTAAAAGAAAAAACCCCAATGTGAATAACAACCATTCATTGAAATATATTTCACTAATAAGTTGAATTAATTTTATATTAATGAATTTCAGAACATTATGTCATTTGATTTAGAGTCACATGACAATAACTAATGAATGGATAGAGGTTGGAATGTTAAATAAACACTTTGAAAATTATCTTGATATATAAGTTTGTAAGGTTGATGGTATTAGATCCACATGAATAATTGTATTATTAACTATGAAAGGCATAATAATTATTTTTGATTTAGGACTCATGAGATGAAACATGTGTGTGGGGAATGTACACAAACCATTTTGGAATAATGAGTTCTTTTGTACAGGAGTCAGTTAATATGAAAATTATAGGATTCCCCTTTTCCAAGAAATGATACCTTTAGTTGACAGGCTATATCAGGGGAACTTATGCTCTCCCATATCAGTGGAATAGTATGCATTGAAAAGGGGAAGTAACCTTTGATTTCAAAAGACCCCTTTATTAAGGTCAATGTAAAGGATTTAAAAGATTTAATAATTTGTGAAATGAAGTGGATATATATAGGGAATAAATATTCAAAAATGTTTATATCACCCTAAAAGTTATGCGATTGTTCATAGACTACAAAATCAGGCTGAAAAGATATGATGTTTTAGAGGATAAACTTTTATTTTGAACTGTTGGGCTAGTGAGCATGGCTTTAATTTTTCAAGGGCCATACAATGGTTCATATAATAATTATCCCTACTTTTTATAATTTGTTTCTATAATTTTTCCTAATACCAAAAAATGGGGTCTGTTAGTGATCCAAGACATTAAATTTACTCAATATTCTCTTGATAAGAATTTAGCCCTGAAAGTATTGTAAAATTTTCACATATAGTTGAATGTATTACAAGTTTGAAAACTATGGGGTTTACATTTATGGTTGTAAAACATGTATTAAAAAATGTAGAAAATATAGCCATGAAACTATGATCACATTTGATGCGGGACAACCTATATGGAATGGGTGAGGTAAAACCCACATGAATGGAGAGCCCACAATGAGTATTCCATATCTCACAAGGGAGGTTCACATAGATTAAAGTCATTATGCCCAGTCCAAAAGAGGACGAGACTATCTAGTTAGTGGCATAGGGAATGGTTGAACTAATAGGAATAGAGGACCCAATTACCACTATATATTGACATAAATGGTGGATGTTCAATGTTTATAGTCATAATGGATGAAACTAATGAATGAGAATATTGAAATAAATAGGCCCCAAATGATAAAAATATCCTAACACCTTTTGAAAGGGAAATGGAAATATAATGTTATTGGATCAATAGTAGTGTTGTGTAGCCATTATGTAATATATTATTGTGAACTATATTATAATGGTATATTTTTATGTGATTCTACAATGGAATCGTTAAATTATAAGGTCTTCCCTTTCATGATGATGATAAAATTGGTCAACGGGTCATATATAGGGAGTATATATAGAGATATATTGGGGTAATGGAATTAATAATTTAGAAGAATTTTCTTAAATGAATAATTTTATCATTAACAATATCTAAGGAATGTATTATGAAATTTATTTTTTCATAATGAACAATTTTTGGGTCAAGAAAATGAGTTTTTAAAAATCATTTTGAATCATTTTTTGTTTTTTATATTTCCATGAATAGGTTCTTAGGATTCGCTTGAAAGGGGTAAATATATGTGAGGTCATTTGGGTAGCTCCTGAAAATTTGGTTTTGACATGTATCCTTAGGAGGTAGCTATTAATTAATTTATAATTATTATACTATAGGAGTGGATCAAAACATTAGAATCTAATACTAAAAAATGATCAGTTTATTATGATGTTTGTCTGGGGAACTAACTTACATCAATAAATATTATATAGATCTAGATGTCATGTAGGAATATTGGACCATGTAAAATAGGTCACTCTAAGAAATTTAATTTCATATAGGGTAGACCATGTGTCCCATAGCTTAAAATATGTTGACTAGGACTCTCTTGATATTAAATGAAAATGGGTAGATTTTATCATTGAATAAAACTACGAGCATATGACCAAATCTAGAATTGATATATCATCATGTTATCTCCTTCCTTGATGTAAGTTTAGAAATCAATATACACTAAAAGATTATATTCACAATAGAGGAGATGATTTTGATTTATTTAATGTGTTGTTCGCCCTTGGATATGGGAAATAGGTATCACTACATATCATGAGATAATAAGAATCATGGCACATTATGTTTCTATATTTTTTCCTATGTAGATTGAGCTCTCGAATGGGGATGGAATATTCAGTGTGGGTTAACAAATGAAATTATTTACAAAAATCAATCTAACATAGATCAATATAAAATATAGGAGAGGGGTTATTTTTTGAGTGTTACTATATAGATCAAATTTATGCATTATTTATGAATCTTTGGTTTCACCTCTATGTAGAACTATCAAAACAATGAAGATGTCACTAAAAGATCCATATCAATAAGGTATAAGAGAAATGTTTTTTAAATAATTACTAAAGACATGTTGATAAATACATGAATTAATTTATACCCTACCAAATATATAATCAAGAAACACATACTTCTTTAATAAAAATTCCACATATAGATTTGGTTCATGTATAGTGAAAAGAGAAAATTTTGTTGGATTTGTGGTTGGGACCAAGATAATATATCCTAACATTTAAAAATATACTACTAGATTATGAATCAATATACACATAATTCTTATTCAAGTCACTCCTTTAAGAAAATTGGGTTGTTTCAAGGTGTGAGGACATTTCATTTTTCCTCCAAGGCACAAAAATTGTGTTCTATGAATACATACATAGATATAAATATCAATATTGTTAATTAGGACACATGGGATTATATAAGAAGTTTAAGGTTACAAAGGATGGACTAAACCATCACATACCCTTATACATGGAGTTTTTAATCATTACAGTAAGAAAAATCTACCAAGTTCTCTAAAATCACTTGAGTAATGCTTGATATGAGAAAAAAATATGAAATTAGAGGGTAATTTCTTCCATAATAAAATACTTGTTAGGGTAATGTTTTATTCACACCATGGGATATGACATTTTATGGTAGGGATGTTGAATTGAATATTTAAGAAACGTGACTAGGAATTTATTATATATTTTTATATCATCTATATCGGATGAAATAGAGAAAAATATTCTTAATTCCTTATAGAATATGGTAAAAACACATATTAGACTTCCCATATAGATCAAGAACACAAATAAATATAAGGTCTTGTAGAATGGCCCTATGAAAGTTTTATTTTTAAGGTTATGATGAATAGAATGAAATTTCATATATTTTTCCTTTTATAAAGTAGGAATTTTTTATTGAATATTAAATCATGAATCTTGGAAATTAACGAAAAGTTTTATATCATTTGACCCGTAAATGAGTCATTTGCAGATTAATGCCTTTCTATAAGGTCTTTGATTATGATGTTTAATTTCATGAATCAAGGGAATTTATAATGTAGTTTAATTTCATATGGTAAGGATGAAAATTATCATTTGATAATATTATACATAGTATTTATATAGGATCCATGCATTATTGTTTGGTGCATTATTCCCACCATTCATTTTTAATAGATAATAATCTCCACTAGAATGATATTTGGGTGTGACAAAAGGTCCTTCCCACATTGGTTTATGTTTTATGGGATTTTTCTTAGGTATTATGAAGGTTTAAATAACAACCACAATATCACCATGAAGGAATGAATTTACAGGATCCATTTTTTTGATATCTCATGAAACTCGGTTTTTATGGATTTTTTTTAATTTTTTTGTTGAAATAATTTTTCATATATCTATTATATATCACATAGCTACTTCTAAGACTATTCATATTTAAATATTTTGTTGTTTATGTCAATTAAAAGTGAGGGTAGCTACACCTTAATGTGAATGACTAACTCATTACCATATTCAAGAGAATACATGGTTTCTTACCTGGAAGAATGGGTCATCGTTTCATAGTACCAAATATCATGCAAGAGTTTATCCTGATAAAATTTCTGGTCTCTATCCATAATTTTATGGAGTATATATGATACCATCCTATTAAATTCCATAATGTATCAATATTTCACCACATATTAACTTGATGTGTGGTTGGAATTAATACCATATGAATGATAGAATATATTTATCATAGAGGACCAAAGATTGGTGGATTTTTCCATTAATATAATATGAGGGACACCAATTAAGTAATGATTTTTTCCTTAAAAAATAATAAGATAACCTATTTCCATACATTGATGAGGGATATATCCTCATCCAACATAGAGAAGTAATCGGTATTAATAAATTTGTACATAAACTGCCTGGATATAACTGGAGTATATATGTACAAGAAATATATTCCCCATATGATTAATGAACAAGAATATCAGGTGGCATGTAGATATTCCAAGGATTAATGGAAGAAGTCTTAATATATATGGTAGTCATGATATTTCTTGGTGAAACATATATAATCATCTTTCATTGAAAAAAAATTTGTTCCTCCTATTCCAATAAGAGAGTTCGGTTCCTAGATAATGAGCACCATAGGTACCTTTATAGGCTTCTTGTATAATAATAAGATCTTATCCTCATTAAATAAATATGAGAAGGAGTCAATCAAATCCTCATATATAGGGCAAGTTCTAAGAATCGTTCTATCATATAGAGTAATGTCTAAAGCTCGACACCATATCTGTTAATTATTTTCTCAATTTAACATGGGAATTAAATTTTGAAGATAGTTTAACATAATATGGTGACATACATTAAATTAATATATTATTTGGTGATGATATATTTCCACCTCTCAAATACAATACATTAATGTCACTGATGTTTACCATGTCATTACTAGTGAATGGGGATACAAATACATAGGGTTTAATGTTAAAAAAATCATATTTATTTGGATTAACTAGGAATGTTCATATATAAGAGAATTCATCGACATGAGAAATTTATTAATGAGGAACATAGAATAGTGTGATCTAATATGGTAATTCTTTCATTGAACATCAATAAAATTCAAATAGAGGAATTAATTCCTCTTTATTAATGTCATATTCATCATTAATTTTCTCAATCAACAACTCTTAATCGCACTTGATAATCATTTTTGAAATTGGTATATGCATAGAAAATTGAAAACCATAAATGAGTGCTTAGTATTATACATCATTATTGTCTTAACATTCTATAAAATGGAAAAAATAATCCACAACATCCTTATCTGAGGAAATTAGGATGGATCCTATGTTCAACATGTTGAGATTTCTATTTTCCACAATTTTAACTATAAGTATTTTGTTGGAAACATCAAAGTACATCACTTATATATGCGGAGAATCATGACCATAAAAATATTCTTATTTTAAAACCAACTACTAACTCAAATGTTTTTTGAGGAGGGATTTACTGAATGAAATTATACACATACCAACCCTTTGAAAACATTTTTAATTATAATCAAAATTTAAAACCATTGCAGGATGGTTTCCCACAATGAAAGACATCGATTTAAAGTTGGTTGATTGGAATGTACATGTAGAGGTGAATATGTGTGAAAAAATAGATCTTGTGCTATTGTAGGTAGTTCCTCAAAAACTGAATAGAAATGATTAATTCAACGGAGTACTTTTTGATATTAGAATATCATGTCTCAGTATCTAGCATAGTTCCTCTTACATAGTATAGACTTCCCTCTTTTCCCATATAAATATTTTGTGTTAGTAGTGTACAAATTAACAGATTGAGGGATACCACATATAAGATAGATGTATTCTTCTCTACTAGTGGAATCCACAATAGTAGGATTGATAGGAATTAGTCGAGATTTTCAAAGTCCTCATTAAAATACACATTCAATCAATAAGTGACATCATACAACATAAATTTGGTTATGGATAAACACTATATTTCAGGGTTTTCTTTGAATTCCCTGATGTATCAAAGGAATCCTTGAATACCACTCATATATGTGAGGTTTTAAGAAGATATAATGTTACATTTCACTTTAGTCATCCTAGGGTTGACTTAAATATCATGAAATCATACCACAAAACCATGGAAAATTTCAACTGTAACCACCGTAGAACATTTAAGGTGGATTATTTTTAGGTTTTGTTGTCACAACATATTAAAAACTATCTCAATATTGAAAATAGTATCACAATTAAATTAGAATATAGCTACCATTTTTATACATAACATTCAATGGTTTTCCCTAAGATGGGTTAAAAAAATACCTCCAAGCATGTTGACATGTCTAATAAATATTTTTTAAGATAAATGATGTCACTCAATATTAGTACACTTCTTATAGTTTCTTGAAAGAATTTTCCTATTTATCTACTATATATATTTAGATTTTATATATATCAAATTTCCATACATAAATGAGAGAACATGGTAAACAACTATTGCATTGAAAAGAGATCCTATAATTGGGATTATGAAATAATCATTTTGGAAATGTTAGTAAAGATCCCATAAATCAATGTAGACCCTATTATTTCCATGAATATTATTGATTGACATAGTTTTGGTAATCCATTTTGGCTGCTAGACAACCCAAATGATGTCATTTTTTATAATCTCGTCAACATTGGATAGAACCACAGGAGGATGAGCCAGATGAATTCCAATGAGTAGCTTCTTATAACTATGATGATACTTGGGTTGGTTTAGATAATGAGTGGACCAATATTAATCATGTATAGGTATTTTTTAATAAATCATGGTGAATACATCTTGGTACTATTTCAATAAAAAAAATTTTGTTTCATATTATATAGGAGACATAGATTCACTAATTAATTGGGGTTACATGCCTTCCTCTATTCCAAGATTTACTGGACAATGGTCATCAATGGTAGAATACATTCCTTCCTAAAATATAGTAGGGTAATCATTGAAATTATTTTAATCTTATTCCCTTACCTCAATATTAATAGAATAATGTGGTGTAGGGGAAATTTTGTAACACACCGAAAAGTTAAAGGGTTAGAACTATAAATGATAATAGACAAGTCAGTATAGTGTGAGTTTATTTTTACAATCCTAACTCATTAGAACCGCATAGATAAACAAGGCTTGGTTTGGGGGAGTGTTAAGAAGGGTTACCACATGAGAACATTTTGAGTGTGTATGAGGGATGACAAAGAACACTATCAAATAAGTAATTTCCATCATAGATATTTATTAGTTTGAAGAATGGAAATGTTGATGGGCATTAAGGTGGAACAAAAACATAGGTATGGAGAAACTATTGGCACCATACAGGCTAGGACCCATTTAATATGTTAATGTGGTGTGTCCTTTCCATCGATGGGGCTAAAAAGTTAAATTTGTATCAGAGATGTATGTATCCAGAAGATAAGTGGCACTACATAGGTTGAAATATATGTTCCAAATTTGTTATTTTATTCTACAATGGTAGAGAAATGTATCACCCTAGAAATATGAATGGTTAAAGGACTAAATTTTAATATCATGTCAATAAGTATAACCATTCTTTTTTACTAACCTATATGATTAAATTTTTTTTAGTTAAACCAGTATTGACCTAGAGTAGTGTCAATATGGGTGACATCCTGTGATGTTTCTTAGGGTTTTTTTGATTGGGGGAAAAGAAAACTAAAATAAAATCAATTTTCATATAGGTATAATAATTTGTATGAATATACATTTGGGTATGTGGGTGTTCACAAATTAGGGTACACCATATATATGTGGGATAATTGGTGGTTCCTAATGGTCATGGGCCCAATGACCATGTTTAGGCAGTGGGTCTATGCTATCAATGGGGCATGGTTGTTTTAATTTTATAAGTTATAAAATATTGTGAATTAATTTATATATTTTATAAATTTTGAAGTTGTTTCCCTAGTGTTTAAGAGGGTAATATGTGAGTATTGACATGGGTGAGATTCTAGGTATTCTCTCCATCATAAGTGATGTTATGGAGGTAATGGTATGGTCTAGAAATCATTTATTTGATATATTCTATGGGACTATTTTCATCTATAATCACTATTATGGAGTAATTTTTATATTATATGGGAATCAATATATGTGAATCATTGTTAGGTTCATTATGGGTACTGTCCAGTTCTCCACCATTTTCATCAAGCACTGAAGTAAAATTGAAATCCATGGACTTATAATTTTAATGTGGTTTGTAGTTTCATAGGATAGTGATTTATAGATTCCTCATAATGGAGATGAATTGGTATCAGAATTCTTGATAGAGATATTCTCATTTTATGATTGATTTGGCAGGAATATTATTGTAACAGAACTTTGGTGGTATTCTTACCATCTACATGATGAATATGAGTTCAGTTGAATTCTAATGTAAGAGATTTCAAATCATGGGACAACATAAAAAGATTGTTTCAAATAATACTACAGCCCCCAATTCCATTTAATGTTAGAAATGCAAGATTTCTAAAGTAAGGAGGAGGATAATTCATATCCACCTATTGAACGTATGGTTTTTAATTTTTTTTAACTTGTGAACACCATGGATCCATGATTTCCTTAATGATACCAGTGACAAAATAATGTTTATAAAATATGATGGGATAGTTGGTTGCGTGGACATATTAGTAGGGGTAACAATGGTTGAACCCTGACATTGTGGGATTGTATGTGTTCTCTATTGATATCTAGTGTAAGATGGGAATAGGTTACATAGCTGGGATTTCTTTTATTGAACCCTAATAGAGAAAATTCGGGATATGATTCAACTATTAGATCTAGAAAATTTGGTTATCTAGAACCTATATTGACTGGGTGACTTTTCCCATCAACTTATACTAAGGATTGTACTTCTTATTGAGGATGAATTATTCAAAGATAAACGAACATCTCCACAGAGTGGTTATACATAGTGGGAATACTACCTATGAGTAACTCAACATTATGTACCATTAAATCCTTTAAATCTACATCATCCTAAGAAAAACTATCTTTAATTTTAGGGGGTTGAACTACATCATGTAACTAGTGTTACATAGCCACAAACCTTCCCTTTTCCACATTTCAAGGCTGGTTGATGGTGGTAGTATGGAATTTTATGGGGATTCCATATTTTTTCTTTCCATTTATGATGGTTAAGAAAAAATTATTAATTGTTTTTGTTTTGGATCATATAACAAAAAAACCTTCCTCCTCTTATTCTATTGTAGCAACTTTATTATACTCATCATCTATAATGCCAACACTAATGACATTTACCAATGAAAAAACCTTTTTACTTGTCATATCATCAACCAAAGGACTAAGAGAATCACCTCATTTGATGTATCTATCATATTTTATGTCACAATTCAATTGATTGGTCATCCTCTTGATGGGAAAAAATTATATTTCATGCACTACCAAGATCCACCATTTCCTTCAATGACTTCCATGGCATTTTCTAGTGGTGTCTAAAATGGAGAGAGTTCCCATGAAACATTTCCATTTGTGCCCCCATGGAAAAATATGGCTCATATAATCCGGGAAAACAACAATGTAATTTATTATAAAGATCCTCTAATTATAGTTAGAGGCAATGATGTTCCCCAAAAAAATTCAATACCCAATTGAGATGATTATTCAATATTTTGTTTCAGAATAATATAGGTGTATCTAAATAGATCACTCATGTTGAGTTCTACGTTTTTGATATTTGTAAGAAAAATAAACCTATTTATTGTTCTAGATATCATGTGAATAGAAATTCCATAATATAATGATGTTGCATGATATTTTTCTTAGATGAATTTATTAGTTGGGGAGTGGGATGAAATGTAATCCTTAATATTCTCCCTATCCTATGACATGTACATAAAATGGAGCATCAACAATACACTAACATAGATTCCTCAAAGCATCATAGCATACACATTGGAGATTCTCACACCATTTTTCCTACTATAGGTATTATTAAATTAAAAGTTCATTCAAATCAATATATATATTAAATCCTTCAATTTTATTGAAATGGTTTTCATATTCTATATATGTCATTAGTTTCACCATCAAATGATTAAGATATTTTTTTAGGTTCAAATTAATATAGTATATACATTTCTCTAATAATGTTTTTAAAATGTTATACTTAGAGGAGGATATAGTATAAAGAATTCCTAATATGTTTTCTTTGGCTTGTTTTTTCGCATAATGAATGTGTTTTCCTCATCTTATTTCAGATATTCCTATATTTTTTTACTAGTGTTCATTTTCATATTTCATAATCTTATAGAGTGTGGTTTATTGGAATCATGTATATTGTGGTGTAAGCTATGTGATCTTAGGATGGTTCAGAGAACGATTGTTTTCATGGAAACGTTCTCTATTGAAAATGGATGACATTCATCATTTATAGGTCACATGGTGTATCTATTCTTAATCTATCATGTTCCTCATGATATGAGAGATTTCTCAATGATGGTTCAGTGAGGGGATGACCTTCTTATTCATGTTAGATGTTATCATGGGAAGGACCTTCACCTATAATTCCATTATGAGGAAGATTGCCATAATAGATTGATGTCAGGTTACTAAGGTTATTACTACAACATACACTCTAGATTAGTCATTAGATTTGATAGAATCATGGAGAGAAACTTATTTCTATTTTATATTATGATTTTTAATAGGATTAATATAGTTCTTATGATGAGGAAAATTATTATGATCTTTATTGAAAACTCTTTGGGGAATAAATTTATGGTAGGTTCTATGGGGAGGACTTCTAGAGGTACTAATAGAAATAATACTGGGAGGTCCATTATAACAGCAGTTTCTTCCTCAATATGATAATAATCAGTCGGGTCCCAGGTCACCATTGAAAAATTTTCAAGGGATTTAAGTATTTTAGAATAATGAAATGTTGAGTTAGGTGCATGCTCCTGGATTTTGGGATTCCCTTGATGAAACGTTTTCTTATGTTATCTCTATGGGGTGGTTGAATTCATGTGTAACAAACAATGTTTTTCATATGTGGGGACCTCCTTGGATGACCACCTTGTTTAAATTGGACAAGGTTAATACAATTCATTAAAATTATCCAAAATATGTGTGAACATCATGGTTGTAGTTAAGATATGTTATTGACATATCATTTACCAATGGGGATCATGAATATATTATTTTTCTAGAATTTCCTCCTGAATTTTACATAAATACATAGATAATTTAGAAAGGATGTGTGTTTTATATAAATCCACTATTGATAGATGTTTTTTATCTCCAATTATAATATTAATGTTTTCTTTATTATATTTTTATTTCTAATCTAGATGTGCTGACAATCCTCTTAGATAAGTGAAATAATATATTATTGTTGTATAGTAGCTCTCAATATATGTTAATGAGACACTCTTGTACCATGGGAGGGAATATGTGTCTACGACGATGTATTGATGGGTATTTTGAAAATATTTTTTATTGCTACCATAATTATTGAAATATCTGTATAATTTTTGTAGGGATATATGCCTTAAAATCAATTAACTTTAAAATATGATGATGCGATTCTATAGTATAAAAGGGGACATGTTTCTATTTATTAGTGAGATAATCGATATGATCTTACTATTATACTATAGTTGAAACTAGGATATGTCAACATACATAATATATATAGGTGAGTAAATGTGCCTTTGTTTTTTCAGGAAGAGTGTGAATTCTTATCTAGATTTTTGAGAGTATGATGGATAATTTTCATGGTGTGGATATGTGTGCATGCTTGCCTACAAATTTACACCATAGTATGTAGCTATAATTCTTCAAGGGAAATGATAATATGTGATTTCTTTGTGTTATTGGAATTTTTCCATTCCAGATAAACATTCTTGATTTTATAGGTTAAGATGATATGATCATGGACCCATATAGTTTCATCATCAGTAGGATGTAGAGGTATTGATACTGCATGGTGCTATAGGAGGTATCTACTATTAGATTACCTCCTAGTCTTTTTTAGTATTTAGGTGATTTTGAAATGAACCTCATGCTCTACATTCTTATGATATGGGAGGTGTTTATAGCTTCACAATGGAAAAAATACCCCCCCCCCCAATGATTAAAATGGTTACATGTGCTGTTTTTATATTTTCCACCACCCATTTTTGGATAGGTAATTAGTGAGGTTTTTAGTTACAGAGTGTTTTACACACAACCTATAGTATCATAATGATATCATTTTGGATGATCTGTTATATTAGTACATTCTCCACATGGCGCTGAAGGCATTGGGTGTCATGACCCATCTCCAAGGGGAATGTTCCATTACTAATCCAATCCCTCCTCCAATATTCCAAGGTATGGTGTATAACACTAAGTAGGAATGTCCAAAAAATTATAGGAATTTTCCTAATATATCTGTACACACACACACTTATCTAAGACACACAATTCGGAAATATAAAAAAAAATATGAATTCATATATCTATGATCCCCCAAATAGATTATAATAATAATTAAAGGAATGTATACTGTTCTAAATACAATCTCACCACAAGAGTCCGTAACTCTTGTAAAATAGAAAAATTAGAAGTCCAGCATGCACCAAGAGAAAATACTAATTCAAAGGTATGCTCCCGATAAACACATCGGTCTGCCGAGCTTCAGATATGCTCCACCCACTCCTCATCCTCCTAGGACACCGTCAAAAGGTTCATATTCTTCACAAGATGTGGCACATGTGGGAAAACCCCACAAAAGGTTTATTATAGAAATACTCAGTAGGGTACCCCATAAACACAAATAATTAAGCACCAAGTATAGACATATCAATATAAGATATAACAATATATGTATAACAGAAACTAAAAGAGAAGAAAAAACCTAGATATAATTAAGAGAGACACCACAACATGAGGTGGTCATCACCAACTTCAAGCCTCAAGATTCCACTTGAAGTGATGCTAGTTATGGGATAACTCACTCTTCATGCCATGATATCATATAAGACACTTGATGAAGAGGTCTAGCACATACGGGTCCCTCCTAAAGAGAACTCATAGGTATGATAAGATAATGATACATAGAGAGGGGATCACACCCAGAACCACTAGGGGAGACCACAAAACCAATATGGATCAACCAACAACATAGGAGATGACATGCCAAAAATTCCATAAACCCTACTAATATGGACCACTAGATGGAGAATTAATACTCTTCTTAGAGATTTTTTACAGATGCTAAAAAATATACTTTGGATGATATATTATCACACTTTAGTCTAATGGAGGTACACAAGAACACTAACTGAGACACAACCACTAGTGGGGATTACAATCCAGTGATGTGGATGTAATATGGAACTATACCCTTGAATAAAGGACTAAGGGACCAAACTCAAACTAATCTAGTCCAAACTAAAAATACATTTTTCTCTAAAAATAAATGTCTCAATATAAGGGTCAAAACATCATATATTGATCATCTATTCAATGATCCATTTATGAGTTAAGACAATTTAAAAGAAGCTACCCACAGGCCTGCCCTGGACCTACAGACTGACCAATAGGGTAAGTCTTCTTGTCGCCATGATATGTCCACCTACATCGTGGACCGACCACTCATGGACTGACCATCGCAGACAGTCCACCAACCACACAGACCGACCACTACGGTCTACTCTTACGATTGACCTCCAACAGACTGGTTGTGCGGTCCCTGTTCTTGTGGAATCTCAAGCTATCACGACACCATAGTCTATGAAGGTGGTCGATATCAATGGTCCATCACCATATTTGAGAAAAATGGGGCTCCTCCCCAGTTACCCTAGAATTGACCTGAGGCCGGTCCAGCCCACATACCTAACTTGACCCTCCAACACGACCCACCTGGCTCGACACACTTCCACGACTCATGTGGCTCCACGGCCTCATCCTCCCTCCTCTCTTCCAGCCCCACCATAGATTTCCTTTACCTAAAACTCCACCTAGACCCACACCGCCCTTCTCACACAGACCAACCGAAGATTACACCCCATATACCCCCTTTTTCCATGCTGAATCGACATCAGGCCGTCGTGTTGGTCAAAATACTCCCCAACCATCGTCATCAAACCTTCTTCTCATAGTGTTGATCCTAGATCTGTGATCAAGGATCATTTTATCAAGAATTGTCTGCACAATGATCAATTTATCAAGATGATTCAAACCCCAGCCCAATAATGATTCCCCATGGTGAAGCACAGAATTGGATGAGAAAATAAAAATCAATTGAGAGGAACAAACCTCGATCTATGTTAACATCGATCATTGTTTTTTTTCTATTATAATGATTAGGTATAAACCTAAATAGATTAACCAAAACAAATTCTTGCATTAAATACGAACAAATAAACCCATCCTGCAAGGTGATCGATCTTCAAATCAATGTATTCATGAATTGATTTGTGTTCATCACAGAATTTAAGAATAGAGGAGAATCCACATAAAAAATCATACTACTTAGATTTGGATCGATCACTAATGAAGAGAAGTCATAATGTCTTCATTATATGTGGGATAATCCAAGATTGATGTCCGTCGATCTCCAATATGATGTTTCATCATCACCTTCTAAAGAAGACCTCCCGAGGTTTCCTCCCAACATCTCTAATGTATTCCAGGGTTATAAGGATAACCGTAGATCTATATCATAGGGATTCATTCAAATAGAAAACACAGTAAAACTTCTCTATATCAACAAATAAAATAATTCTATTCTTTTAAAATGTTCATGATAATATTTTAACAAACTCTCTACTCTGACCAATGTTAGGTTTCTCCGTGGGTGATTCCACTATTATGAACTCAATGGTGCTCTCATATCTCTGATTGGGGGAGCTGTTTAACTGTTATTTCACTTTTTTCCGAAAAACCATACCTGTATGCTATTAAATATTTTTATATATTTCAAAAATTTATTTTTTGTAAAACAGGTCTCATAATCGCACGCTGTCTTAGTACCTAGTCTCAAAAATTATCCATATAATATCTAAAAACAATACATCAAAATTTTTGGATGTTATATTGGGTGGGATACAACGCCTTTTAATTTTATGAGGCACCATCTTTTGTAATTAATGAGACTTTAGTATTTCATTAAAATAATTCCATTAGGATTGAAGGGAATTCATTACATGGAGGTCTTAATGAGTAAAAAAACAAATAAAAAATAACTCATCAATATAGAATCATATTTATTAAATCATTATCAACTAATTGTCACTTATAAACCTATTTATCTTGATTATTTAATGATTCACATTAGTTTCACCCTTTTTTGTCTTGATCCAAAATGTGGGATGTGACTAGCCCGACTCTTAATTGGGAGATGTTGAATGTTTACACATAATATTTTCAAAAAATCACTACTGTTTTTTAAAATATTTATAAGAGGTTATATTTTTGGAACTGAAAACAACCAATGATTACCACATATATGATAATACATGTCACTAAGAACCTTTTTACAATATATAAAAGACACTGGAGGATTCAAACCAATAATGATTAAGAACCCACATTATTTGATAGGATGGGAATTGAGCTCATCACACCCTATTTGGGGAAATTATTTTAGATGATGAGACCCACTTATATATTTTAGTCATAATCTAGAATATATATTTTGTCCTTGCATGGGAATAGCTACCTTCATGATAGATATTAGATAATAGCATGTGTTTATGTGAACATCTATAGATTTAATAGGTATCCGATGTGAACATCAATATGTATAATTGGTTCTCTATTGATGACACCATATACGTGAATTAATTTTTCTCTATCATTATCTTATATCACTTAGCGTTGATGGACTATATGTCACTATGTTCTAAAGCCACATAGCTAGATGTTGTATGTTTTTTTCACAATATAGGAAGGTGGTGAATAATTGTGGTGTTAGGATCAGGCACACAATTTAGTATTTCTATGTATCATTTTGAAAATAATCAGAAAAAATGATTTCTAGTTACACTTAATAGGGAATTTTATACATTTTGATATAATGAAATAATTACCAGCCCCTGCAACTTAATGGTGTGTGGTAAGTAAGACTATGATAAATTTCAATATTAATCGTTGGTGGGGGACTTATGCATGAGAGTATTTTTTTGGTTAACCTCAAAGAATATAAAATTAAATAAATATGGGGTTGTTTAGTAATGAGTATGTCCCGTCCATTATAAGCGTGCTCTCATTGGAAATATTTTCTAGATGGAACAACTATATTTGTCTCCCAAAAAGATTAGGGATCTCTAGGAGGGGTATAGTCAAGTGGGACAATTTGAAAATAATATATATATATATATATGGGAATATTGGATTTTGTCCTTGAAGTGGATTATAAATATCCTATAAAAGACATGAATTCATTCCCACAAATTTTGTGTGTTATAGTTTAAGGTCAGAGGATTAGACGATACCATGAAATTTAACATTGTGTAGTTAGGATGTTGATCAGGTATTTTAACTTCATTTTTTAGGGATGTGTATATTTTGAATTATTTGAAGTGATAAGATTTGATAGGAAAAAAATGACAATTCCCTAGGATAATGGTTGGGTCATTATACCTTATATAAATCCTAAATTTATACTATTCATAATTTTCCAATGGTAAGGTCAATATGGATCTCTAAGAATATGTGAGACTTTGTTAGTGTGGGAGGAAAGAAAAATGGAATATTAAACACATTGAAAGAGAGTGAAAAATTAATATTTAATAGGGAATATACATATTTAAGAGGCCCATATAGTGTGGGTAGTCACCTCATTCTTATCACTTGAGGAATCCTGCACTAGGAATTTTAGGATTCCTAGGATCATTATAAGGGTAAGGATGTTTTTTAATGTTATTTTTAGATGACGATGACCTGTAGTACATTATCATGAAATATTCAGTTTAATGTCTTGCATTCCGAATCTGATTTGGGGTTTATGCATTAAGATCCCCAAATTCACTTATTAATGGTGGAGAAAATGTTATGTGGTCATTACCCTCAATAGATCCACTGTCAAGGATTACACATCCACTGCACATGTTTGAAGTGAATGTAGAATGTTTATATGACACACATTTTAGGAATAATGTCAGATTCCTACTCCCACACAAGGTACTACAAGGGTAGATGTAGTTCATATGAATTTTATATTTGGATATCTCCTCATGTATACCCAGAAATCCAACAGGTTTCTAGGAATATGAAGCTCAGAATAGGATAAATAAAGTTTCACAAAATTTTCCAAGGGAATTATCATCTGTGTACTTATAATTTTAAATCGCATAATAAAGGTAATATAATATTGAATAACCCCAATATAACCCATATATTGAAGGAGTTATATTGGAGGTGACATTTATTAAGAAACATCTAGATGATAAGAGGAGTACACTGGTGTGCATACCACAATTCTAGACGTTCAATGGATTTGGAGGAGGCCCTATTAATTCTAGTTTTAATTGAAAAATATCAATAAAGGTATACTCTACTATCAGATCTATGGTGTTCCTAATGATTTAGAATAACTGAACAAACTCATGGTTTGTCTTTTTAATGTACTAGAATAAGACCTCATCCAATTAATACAAGGAAGAATGGCCTAGATTTTATTTTGTAGCACTAGGGAAATGTAAGGAGTGATTCCCCCAATTGAAGAACAGGGAAGGTGTTGGTGGATCCACCCAAATTCTTCTAGTGAGAGTTAATGTGATCCCTATATAAGTGATTCTAGATTTAAACATTGAGGTCACTACCCAAGTGATTCTAGGGCATGAATAATCAACCAATGGTATTTTAAATCAGGGGTAGGAGACTAGGGAACATAGAGATTCAGAACTTCTCCTAGTAATCCAAAAGGTAAAAATGAGGATACAAAATGGTCCTATTAATACCAAAAAACATGACCATAGGTTAAAGTGGTTTTCCATAGAAGTGAGTCATTCAGGTGAAACATGAACAAAGTACATGGTCTGACACATGGCATGCACCAGACCAATTTAAACAAACATTTTAGAATCCAAGGGATATTTTACATCCTTTCCAAGGGAACATTCCATTTTAATTTTGATGTACTCCTCCTTAAATATCATATGCGTTTTCATTGAAGGAGAGTAATAATAGTCAGGTTCTATAAATTATGGATATGTCACCTATAATTTATTTTATCATTTTCAAAAATAATAATTAATTATTCTATTAGTGAATTGTTAGATCTTATGAATTATTAAGAACATAAATGGGTGATAATATTTATAAAAATTTATATTTTGAAATGTTTTCTAAGAATGATAATTAAAGTAAAATCGATTGGTTTTTGACCTAGGTTATTGATATTAATTTTTTAAATGATATTACTGAAGTACATGGAATAATTTCATGATTATTATATAAAATGTGGTGAATATAATATGTATTGGGGTACGTAAAGGGGTATTCACTAAAGATATTAGTACAAAAAATAAATGTTTTAAAAAGGGAAATGAGTTTTATAATTGAATGGAATCGTTTATATCATAAGTGAAATTTATAATGTATGAATGTATAAATTATTTATTATATAATCATAATGTGTGATTAATTTATAGATATAGAAGATAGTAATGTTTTTAAAGTAAATTGGTTAATAAATTATAACGTGACATGATAATATTTTTTTATTTGGAATATGTTCTAATTTTGTTTTTTTGTGCGAATTACTTTGTAATAATATGAAATTTTTAGAGGTTTTGTTATGATATGGAATATGAATTGTGCTGGGATATTAAATAATAATATTTTTGGTTATAATGAAGGATTCTACTTTTATTAAGTTATGTAATAACAATGAGTATTGTCATGATGTGGGTGAATACTTCTTTTAGGCTATGTTATGTTTACATTTAGATTAAGATATTTCCTGAGTTCTGATATATATTAGTTTTTACACATGTTTGGAAGGTTTAAAACATAATTCATCTATTAATCTATAGTATCAATTGATTGATAATTTGAGTTCATAATATTATATGTCAACGTATGGATTTTCTATGCTAAAGTAGATTTATAATACTTTTATGCTATTATTGTAAAAATATTTATTATTCTAAATTTAGACATGTATTTAACTATACGTATATGAGTAAATTATGAATGAAGAAATTTTTTACCCTCTGTAGTATCTTATTAATATATATTTATCATGCTTTGTTGAAATATCATGGGAATAAAATATACATGTTTTATAACATAGTGGGTATGAAACATGAATAGTTGTGAGATTCATTATAATCAATCTGAATGAGTAATAGGTGATTATATAGAATTAATATGTACTTTACCTTTATTATTTTATACAATTATTTTTTAATTAAATTATTTTAATGCAATTATTCTTGTTGTTTAGTTATATGACATGAATTCCTTCATGGGAATTATTTTAGAGTTTCATTAATTCCCTATAGTACCAGTTTCTAATGGTCCAGGTTTACATGGGTTATATATATTTTATTATATTGTTTCACTAAATATAATATCTCTCCCTAAAAAATATTAATTTACCCCTAGAACTATTTTCAAGCCATTGGTGATTGAGATGTTCACTTGAGGCCATATGGTGTTTGAACATGGTGTCATGGTCATGTCAAGATATGAAATTTTAATATATTATTATTTTATCATTCCTCATGATAACATTTTATGATTTTAGGATTATATTCCAATAATTTTGACATTTTTCAATAATTCATCATTAAATACTTGTTTATGATCTAATGAAACATTATCTACGTCTTTACATTATTTTATCCGTAACATTGTTTTCAACACTCCCTTAAAATTTTATATGTTTTTCCAAATATGTCCTATGTAGTAAAATATTTTAGGGGAATATACTAATAAAAATATGTTTGAGAAAATTTTAACAATATTTTGAAATAATATGGATATTTAGAAGTTCTATAATGATACCATAACTTTGTGTTCTATGAGTGTATGTAATAATGATTTTTAATTTTTAATCATGTATAATAATGTAAAATATGTTCATGTTATATTGGTGATACTTTACTGTGAGTTATAAATATTTCATGCTTAGTTTCATATAAAAATCATCAATTTATAAGAATTAAAGAACCTTCTAAAAGTCACTATAATAATATTGATAATTTTAGTAATGATTGTATATGAATTAATTTATTTACTTTTTTAAAATTTTGGACTTACCCTGGAATGAGTTTATTAATTTTTAATAAATTTTATTAATAATTAATTAATCATTTAAAATATCATCCAATGATTTTAAACAAGTGTTTATTAACATAATGTGGAGTTGAAAAATTTCACATTAAAATATAAAATATTTATAATTATTTCATATAATGTGAAATTCCGCTTTAATGGCCAAATAGTAAAAATAATATTGGACATAATAAGTCCATAAAATTTTCTTAATTATATTATTTCATGTATATCTCCATTAATCTCTAATTAATAAAAAACCCTTAAATAATTTAATGAAATTTAATATTATTTTATATTATATAGTATTTTTCATGAAAAAAATCTAAAACTTATTTGATATTTATTTAAAATCATATTTAAGTGAATAAAATTTTAAATTAATAATATCTTATACAATCTCTTTGTAAAAATTCTTCCTTATTCACTAATCCTTTATATGTAATCTTATTGGACGTTATAAAATTATAGATAATTATGAATTCATATGCTATTATTATATGAGTGGAGTTGTCCCTATAAATGAAACGATCCAACCCACGAAAACTTCACCTAGGATACAACTAAACTATCAGTGCCACCCAAGCCTTCCTTTAATATGTATGAGGTTGGTGACCTGTTCTAAGAAAGAATATCACATATTGGAGGTTATAACATAATAGATAAATTTAAAAGTAATATATATTGAAAATAAAATTTTAAAATGAAAACTATACATAAAAAAATGATAATATAATATAAACATGACACATGATAGACATATATATTAATATAAAAGAAGAATCATTAGTGTAAAAGAGGCAAGAATAATAGCCTAATATTTCAAAAAATGGGAAGACCTGAAATATCTATATATGGGAACTTGACTTCACATATTATTTTAACATGATAGGAAATAGATATTATCACCATTAAATTACACTATGATCTGACTCCACCATCTCCATGTGCACTGACGACACCTCTAAATTATTTATTATTTTAATAGACATAACACGTGTCAGCATGAAGATTGTATATCAACGAGTTTAATATTACCGAGAAGGTTTTATAAAAAATTAAATTCAAGATACACATATGACTTAGATTCATACTATAGTTAAGGGAAATAAAGGTACAATAAAAAATATGAATTATGGATAAATTTTTTTTAACAAAAACCCAAACTAAATAACATAGTTATAGGTCATAAAAAAATGAAATAATGAATATAAGATATGTCATAATACCCAATGAACCCATACAACCTATCTTCCCAAAATTATAGTTTTATTTCTACAATTATTATTCAGGTGCCACAGATTATAGAGGTATATGTGTATCTATCAACTAAGTACCACAGAAAAATAATTATATTTTTTCTATATGTAAATATGTATTAGTAAAGGAAAATTTTATGTTAATAATAAATTTGACCTATAGAAATGTCAATAGAATGACATTTTATGTAAGTACTTTTTCACAATGTGTTATTGTGATAGATAATTTTTTTTGTTATAATTATTAATTCCCATTATATATATATATAAGTTAATTTTTTTAGAAAATTATTCATATGAGATTCACATTTTTATAATATTATTATGAGATTTTATATATATTAATAACAATTAATTTATGTAATTAAATTGTAGTTTAAATAAAATATTATATATGTGTATTCCAATATTTATTGATAAAATTTTATATTTAATTTACTAATCTTGTTAGAAATAATATATTTATTCTTTTATAACTATAAAATTATGATAAATGAAAGTCTTAGAAAATAAGGATTTATTTTAAAAAATATTCCAAAAACAATTTAAAAACATGTCTCAACTTCAAGAAAATATATGATATAATAAGAAACATGTTAAAAATAAGTTTTAATGTGTTCAAACTCTATGAAATGTTACATAAAACTCCATAAAGCATAATTCATAATATATATCTCTCATAAAATAACTGTCACTATTGTGGCTCTTACTGGTGGTGGAATCCACACAAGATGTTCACCCAATAGTTCATGACATGGACACAATGGATAAGATGACATATGATATTCTCACGTTGGAATAATGAAGTTACTTATCCATAGTTCTTTATGTAGGTTGATGGAAGCACATGATCATCCCCACAAAAGTAATCCTGCTATCCTTCATATACATTTGGATGGATGTAGTTCATCTATTATTGCACAATATAAGAAATTAGAAAGTCTTTTTGAAAATAGAATAGAATACCACTATCCATTTATGAAATAAAATATCATAATAAAATAGACTAATGAATGTTAAACTCATAAAATTTTAATAAGATGTTTTATTTTTTATTATTTCATATAAAATCCAATATACCAAACAAATTTATATTTAACTATTAAAAAAAGATTCAATTCTAATTGTATGTCACTAATCAGCCTATTATACCATATAATCTCTTCATCCCTATTATCAAAACATTTATATAGGAAATATATATAGGTTAGTTTGGATCATAATTAAATATCACACTATTGATACCATATAGATGAAAAAGTAAATTTTGAATTCTTTATGATTTTATTATAGGTGAAAATGGATACCAAAAATATAAAAAAAATAAAGAGGAAATGAATTTTTTCAATGATAGAGTAAAACATCAAACTTCAATGTTAAATTGAAAATAAACAAGTTACCCTCAATTGGTTCTTATGGTTTCTCTTCAACAAAATAATTGTACCTACAATAATCCTTTTTGGAAATAAAAATATTTGAAAACAAATATTTTGATAATAAATAAACAAATTTAAAATTAGTGCAAAATGATGAATTTTTAATTATTTTTTTTAAAAAATAATCAATTTTTTATTTAGAAAATGATGAATAACTAGTTTTTCACCACAATGTGTAAAAACTAGTTTATTTATAGATATATCTATTTTACTTATTTGATTACCTTAATTTGAAAATTAAATCTATTCATGGATATAATAATGAAATATAAACCGACTATTAAATAATTTAAATTTGGATGTTAATTTTCTTTGAGGTAAATCCATGAAGATATAAGTCATTTTTATTGGTATAGTGTATAATACACAATTAGAGGCCTTTCACTTGGATTCAATCACCCAATAAAACATGATTGAATATAATTAAAATATATTTATAATTTTAACCAAAAATGTTTAATCAATACATTATAATGTCAGTCAAACCAAAAATTAATAATATGAACAATGGGACCCAAGCCTAAAACCTAATCAGCTTGAGTTCTGGATAGAAAACATTATCCGCTTCAGTATTGAAATTTTAGAAAGAATAAATGTGAATAAAAAAATAAAACATCCTATAAAATCCATGAAAATAAATGGAATTAACATGGAGGAAAAATCACTATGAGTCATGTTAGGATAGACATTGGATGTAAACATGGAATTCTCAAAATCATTGAACTTTGGATTGAATTAACGAAAAAATATGTTTTATATATTAAAATAAATGTATATAACTGTTAGGAATTCATTATCACACAAATATATAATCTGACGTGCAGTTCCTTCATTAATCCACTCTCATTCCCTAATATTAGTTCTCAAATACTTTCATATAATGGAGTCCTGGTTGTAGGGAAAAACAACCAATACATATCATGTCAGTCTAACTGTAAGAACATGAAAATCAATATTACATAAAAAAATTCATTACATAATGATATTGATTTATCAAATCCAAAATAATTCATTAATTACCCACTATAGTGAATTGAAAATAATTTTCCACAATCAATCTAACATAAGATTATCAAATAAATTTAAACATCTATAAAATTCTAAAGAATATATTGATAAACTATAAATCAATTTCCAGATGAATGATAAATAAAATAAAGTCTCAAGACCCATTTATTTAGAATAAAAACCATAACCCAACATATAAAACTGACATGTTTTATAACATTCATGTGAAAAATTCGAACTTTAATAAATTAATGCCACACAACCCATAGATTTGGATGGAAAAAAATAGAAGAATAATTTTTTTTGAATGGGTAAGATACAAAAAACAATGAATTTCACCTCCACACAAACCACATAACTCATTTGTTTCATCAAATATTATGAAGTAAAACGAATTTCGTACTATATTACTGTATTAAAATTTAATATAATACTATAATTATAAAAATTTATCTTATATGACTCAAATGGATGTAAAATAATTTATATTTTTAACTAGAAGATAAAATGATCATTTAAATAGAGGGAAAAAATTAAAACGAGATTTAAATATAATTATTTTACTTCTAGATGGATTACTATATGAATATTGACAAACAGGTACAATAATGAAACAAATACTGATAGAAATTAATGAGTGAGAGATTGCTTTGGATCTTATGGAAAACAATCACTTCATAATAAAATTTTCCAACAATTTCCCATGACCATTAACATCCAACAATTATATCATGGAAAAATAAAATAAAAGGGAAGATTAAAAAATTAATCTTGATGGTATGAGATCACAGAATTTGGAACTCTCAAGTCTCCCAAATATTCTTTGATTGTTATGAAAAGATATTCCTATATAAACCTCCAAAACCTTAACACCCATAAGAATATATATTAGTATTAATTCTCAAATTTTATTATTATATATAAAACTATGTTATATAACATACTCAATTTAATCATATGGTTTGTTTTATAAAAAAACACCATATTTTTCACTAATGAGTTTATTTTATGTGACTTTTCTTTATATTATTGTATTTTTTATAAATATGGTTATTTTTTTAATGTTTTTATTTCATTTAAAATTTATTCAGTATTGGGTAATTTTTCTAATGAGTTGATGAAAACACAAGTCCGGATTCTATTTAATATGTCTATATAATCACAACACACATGCTAAATGATCATTACTTAAGTAACATTCATGCCTACAAAAAGAAGATTAATGTATACATATATCAGTTTATAGTTTCACAAAGAAAATATGATTATTATATAGATCAGTTGATATTTATGTATAATATAGTATATTTCTTACAAAAACTATATATTGACCATTACGTAGGTGATGCTCATAAAGATAATCCAAATCAAGGAGTTTCCTATATATAAGGACATGTTCATACAGAAGACATTGTCTACATAAAAATAAATACTTTATAATATTTTGAAGACTCCACATTTTCTATAGTAATTTCCTCAGTGAAATTTCATTTCAACAAGTTATTACATGCACATTCTAGCCACATCACACTCGATTTGGATGAAAACATTTTGTGTTATATTCCATGAAATGTACTTAATTCCCCATTCATAAGATAGTTCACCAAACAGATTTTTCTCTTTGTTTTTGTTGCTAAAGGTTAGTTAGTTCATCTTATTTGTTCATAATTAATTACCAATAATGTTTTTCTAGTATAACATAGTATTACATTCCTTTAACTATTGTTTTAGATGATTTTAAGGGTTTATTTGATTTGTTCAAGGATATTATTTTTAATATTTTATACCTCTCAAAGGGTTTATTCACCCCTAGTTTTATTGATACAAAATTTTGACAAAATATTTACTCCTAGATTTTGTAGAGATATATATATATAACATTTGTGTTATAGTAGTTGTGGGATTTTTTTCAAAAAATATTCATATCAAGAAGTAATGGTATATAAGTATTATCTATGTCTTTTGATGTAACTCCCTTCTTCCACCTATGCATTTGTGTTGCCTGTATTTTTTAAGAAGTGGAAGAGCATCAGTTGTTTCTTTGATTTCATGAAAAAACTTACTAAAATTGATAAACTTTTCTTAGAGATACCCTTTAAAGATATGTTGTTATTTCCGTGAACCACTATAAATATAATTTTAATTTTCCTTTAAAATTTATTTATTTCAACTACATTATTTTTCTATAAATTAATAACATATATTCAAATAATAGTTATGAGGGTTGTTTTAATTGGGGAAAAAAATTAAGATGTTATTTCACCCCAACCACATTAGGTATTGAGAAACACAACTAAGACAATAATTTATATCAAAAAAGTGAATTTTTAGTTCTCATCATTTCTCATGATAAAATGTAACTATATATCGTGTTGGTATAGTGGTTGATTCCTAATAAGTAATTTTAATGGTTAGATCACATTTCTTCAATAGAAGAAACTATTTTTCTTGGAATGTTGGGATAATTATCAACTATAAAACTAAGGGATTAAAACATAAATTTTAATATCTAAAACCATCTAAAACTATTTAGGAGAACTTGAGAATATGGATACTACTCATGAAATTTATTAATATTTAAATTCAATGGATATGAATTTTATTATATATGGTTTAGTCCATGCTAAATTCTATCATTTTTTATAGTGTTATTCATCTCCAGAGACATGGTCTACTATTTTTTATAGAGGCATAGATAATGGATGATAACATATATACAACACTTCCATCTTAAATTATATATATTGAGAATGTTTAATGGTAAAAAAATTACTTAGATGAATTTATGATTAATAATTATTGTTAATGATGTAGCTACCTAGGGTATTGTAATTTGATAAATAGATTACAAATATAATGTTTATAATGTTATTTCCATCTATATCTTGGGTAATTTCAATAGAAATAAGATAATAAACTCTTGTTAATTTTTTTGAATGTAAAGGATATTATAGAAGTTATTACATTTTATAATGTTAAAATGCAAGCTGATGTAGTTGATTACAAAATATTTATGAAGGAAAATGATTCTCTCAATGTTTCTAATTCAAATGATATGAATAAAGATAATGAAAAATTATTATATAACCTATAATATGGACCGATATAAACATGTTTAGATTTTGATAGTGAACATTTATAGTCAGTATGGAAGTTCAAAAAGACCTATAATAAGAGAACAGTATTGAATAAATCATTTAACATGTATTTTTTGTTATGTAATATGAGAAGAATATAGATATTATGAGTGAAATTTTTTTTGGGCATATCAATCTTTATTTATATTAACATAAAAATAAGAAGTATTTAAGGGAAATTTTTAAATGGAAATAAGATTTAAAAAAGAAACAAAAAATATCCATGAGGGCCACATGGAATACTCATGAAGAAACAAATGATGATTAGTCTAATGAATCAAAATCTATAAATTTTAATTAGAAATAAATAGGTTCTTTATTTATCATGTATAATAGGTACAATCTATTTAATTCTATGAATCAAAATCAGAATGTAAAAAACTACAACTTTAAAGAATTAAATGAGTATTGTTCAATTAAATAATAAAACAATGAATCTTCGATTAAAAGGAACAATACCCTAAAAATGTCTTATAAACTTTTTATTAGAGAGAAATATATTACCTAACCAAAATTCTAATTTGATTTAAATGGTAAATAAATCAATTTTTTATATTGAACATGAAAAACAGATTAATATATTGATTGATGATGATAAATCCGTAAAATATGTCTCTAGTGTTTTTAAAATGGGGACTAATTACCTCAGTAAAATACTTGGTATTAATAAATAAAATAATGATAAATTTGGAATAATAGGTAAATGTTAATGGCCTATATTATATAGAAAATACTTTGTTCATTTTTCTAAATGATAAATGATGTATACCATCATTTATTTTCAATATTTTTCTAATCAACAATATGTAAATAATTATTTCTTATAAAACCTCAATTCAATTATGTTAAACATGACTTTATTTGAAGGATTTTATTTGAATTCAATACTGAACATTTAATGTGATATAAATATATTTAAATTCACAAATTTATAGTTATTAACATTATTAGACACAAGAGAATTTTTATTACAAAAAAATACTCTTATAATTGTTTTAATTAAAAAATCAAGATAACCATGTAAATTTGTGCATGGATAGTGGGTATTTGAGTCATATGTGTGTATACATTGAAAAATTAGACACACACTTAAATATTGACAGAGGCTCTATCACTTGTTTGTGATAAATCCAAAAAACTTATTTGATTTAGTTCACTTATATGTTTATATTTAGTGTTATTAATATATATTTTAACGATAAATTTCTGAAACATGACATTATATGAATATCCCAACCACAAGACGTGGTATTTTATTTTAATTTTTCTAAAGATCCCTTTTTTGTGTTTAATGATATGTTTCTTAAATATAAATTAACTAGAACTAATACTGTTTACAATTTACATTACATATTTTGTGTACAAAAATGTAATTTATTTGACTAATGAAATGGACAAATATTAGATTTGGCAGAGGTTAATTGGATATTCAACCTTTTATTATTTTATACAATTATCTATGAAATAATTAGTTTCATATTTTTATATACTAAAATTTTATAAAATGATGTTAGTTTATTTAATTAAAATTAGAATGAAATAAAAAATCCTATTTAAAATCAGTTAAATAGGTTTCAACATATTAATCATTAAAAAAGAATCACATTGAATTTTTGGCCCATATAAGATTACAATATTAGGTGTAAAATAATTATTTATTATTTCATGAATTTTATAGATTTATATGAGAATAATATTTTCAGAATAAGATAGAATAATATTTTATTTTAATAAAATTATTTATACTAGTAAATATGAAAAATTAATAAATAATGTTTATCTGATAAGTTACCATGGGGAGTGTTTGGGAATCATGAATTTTATTCCTTTTTTTAAATGGAATTGAACATACCATATATACCAATAGGACACCTCAAAAGAATGGACTCATTGAATGAAAGAATAAGACAATGTATAAAATTATATAGAAAATGTTATGTTAATATAGCATCACTAATATTTTTTGGGATGATTATATTAACAAAGCATATTAAGTCAAAATAGAGTTATTATAAGGCCAATCGTGATGAAAAACAATAGTGTCCCATGATTTTTTTACATAAATATTCCATGTTTTTTAATAAATTTTAATATTTAACACTGTGATCCTTTCCAGAACCTTGAAGGTTTAGTGTATTTGGAGAATAGATACGTAAAAATTCTATTTAGGTACATTATTAAAAATTTCTCATTATATTTCCTCATTTTGTAACCTTCTTTACATACCCAACATAAAATCATTCTATATATGTAAAGACCCAAAATTTCCATGTAATTTTTTTAATTAAATGGAAATTTTACGAGTTCGCAAAAATTGACAGCACATGATTCTGAGGCCTAGTGTGCTCGAAATCAAATTATAAAGTTTTTTTGTGTACGTTCAGTGAATGTTCAAACGGGTTTTTATAACATTTGGATCGGTGCTCGGAATTTATATTCGAAGACACCATTGAACTCGCAACACCTGTATTCTCTTAAGAAGATTTTCACCTTGACGACAGTTGGTCGAGGGTGGAAGTTAGTTTTTGGGTTTTTTTGTGGAAATATTAAAATAAAATAAACACATGTTTTATTTTATTTTTATCTATTTTAACTACCCATGGGGAAGTTAGAGGTGGGGACCACCACACCTTAACCTACCATGTGAGGTTATGGTGGCGGGGACCACCTGAGGCCAACATCTCCTCTTCATGTTTAATTGTGGTGGTGACCACCCGAGAATTCAAAACCTCCCTATTTGAATTTGGTAGCAGTGACCACCCGACCCCCTAATAATGGTGGGAGTGGAAAACCTTTCAACTCCCCTTATCAATTAGGGAGATCCTCTTGAACTCCAGTACCATTAATGGTGCCACCACCTCCCTAAATTTAATTCTTCCAATCCACCCTAATCAATCTTTCCAACCTAGGTGTTTAATTTGGCTAATTTGAAATTGCTGCCAATGACTAAATAAGATATTTTTATCTATTATCTTTGGCTACAATTTCATTTGGTTGGAAAAGGAGGATTGGGGAGAAGAAGAAATTGGGAGAAAGCTCCCAACGAAGAAAGCTCCACCGATGATGAATCCTCCACCTAGGAAGAACGACATCGACTACTACTTTCTTCCTTGGAACCACCTTCGACGTAGTAAGTGTTCGTCTACAACGAATTGACGTCCTCCTTCTCACACCAATGTCGATGAACAATGAACAAGTAGGGGTTTATTCATTATTTGATTAACACATCCCATGTTCTCCCCTCCTTTTCCTTTGCGTGGTTGGGAATAAAAATTAATGAGGGATTACGGGAATTTAAAATATCTTCTATTCTTGTTCTTGATTATGTTCTTGGTTACCCTCATGCTACCACTCTAATGAAGAGAGTGCGGGCCAAACTAACATGGCCCATCCTCTCCGTAACCCTTGTGTTGATTTGCGGCGTTCTTTGAAATAGAGGAAGGAGGCAACATCGTTGAAGGTGACGAAGGTGATGATGGCAACGACTGCACTACCCGAGGCCTCAACAGCCCGTGCCTCCCCCTCAATGGTCCGGTGCTATGGCCTAATTGGCTCTTCCACCCTGGGACAAACCGTGCCCGCCAGCCATCCTCGCGCTGTCGCTGGCTAAACCGGCTCCAGCCACGCCGCACCCCGACCTGCAGGCAGAACTGGCCCCGGCCGCGCCGTGCCCCGTCAGTGCCACCCCGTCCCGCAGGTTTCCCAAGCCACCAGCTGAGCTAGACCTGGCCGCCCCACCCCAGCCTCGGGCAAGCAACCTGAGCCACACCCTGCGACCCTCCAGGCTAAACCGTCCCCTCACGACGCCCTTTGGGCCGAGCCTCCCTTGTGTCGACTCGCAGCCAGTCAGTGCCCTCGTGACCAGTCTGCACCCTCGCGGCCCTCAGCGACCCCTCACGGCCAGCTGGACTGGGGCTAGCGAGTCGGGCTGAAACTAATGGGCTGACCCACCCAAAGGGGTTGGGTTGACCAAGACCCCGGCCCACTATGACCCTTTACATTCTTTTGGCCATATCATTGGCACCAAACATATGTTTGAAGAACCATCAGTGGCACTGGTAATCGTGGAGCATGACGGTCCCTTTGAGTATACCCCACCGGAGATTGGGGTATTGTTGAGATACGGTTAGGATGGATCGTGCGCGAATCCAACTGGGCCCCTAGGATTAATAGGCTGATACCTCATAGAACGGGCGTTCGATTGACACGCCATCTGTTGCGTTGAGACCCATATGACATGGAAGTCATTTGAGATACTTTCTCATGGGACTTAGTGATAGATGGATTATCGACCAGTAGCTCATGGATCAGATCCTTTGAGTGACGAGTGAGCATAGTTCAGAGACATTGTAACTGGCTGAGACCTTATGACTACTGACTGTTTAACTCGGAGAGACTCTACTAGCCCAGTGGGGAGCACCTGGTTGTGGCGGCAAAACCATGGTGGAGGAGCGAGCTTGGTGACGTGGCAGACCCACAGTACTTTAAAATAGGAGTACCTCAGTAGGCTATGAGGGGGAGCACCTGGGCTTGGCGGCAGACCCGCGGTGGGGAGCGCCTTATTGTGATGCAGCAGACCCATAGTACTCAACAGGAGGAGTACCTCAGTAGTCCAAGGTTAGTGGGAAGTGACTTTGTGTGACGCGGCAGGCCCATTGTACTCAATAGAGTAGGAGTTCTCTAGTAGCCGAGGTTTCGATAATGTGTTTGGGATGTTACATGATACTACCCCTAGAATAAAATCCTGGTTGATTTGAGTCAGTACTTTTATTTTTTCCTCATGAATGAGATAGATTACTTAATAACTTAGGTATATGTATGGGAATATACCTAAATAGGGTTATCTGTTGATTCCTTGTTTTGTGGTTTATACTTGGAGGGTTTGTGAGACCTTGAGGCTCTTGGGGTCCTTAATGAGTATCGTTATACTCACCCCTAAACAGGCTATGCCCGCATATTGTTGTGTTGGATGCAGACGACGGATAGTGCGGACTGAGGCTGAGAGTACCAGGAGTAGATGGTACCTGAAGGTAGACTTTACGATGAGTTAGTACACAAAGAAGACTGACAGACGTGGAGTACAGAGGAGGCTATCTGTACCTACACTTCATGTAGGGATCCCATAGGACAACCTAGCAGCTATTATTCATTTCTTTAGTTTTACTTGTACTTCCAATTCCATGTACTTTATAGTTGGGCTTGTATTTTCTGGCCCCTTTTAATTTTCAGCACTCTTTTGTTATACAATTTACTTAGTGTTTTATATCCAGCTGTGTGCTCTGTTGTTTGTGTTTACAGGATATAAACTCAATGCCTTCCCTGTTTTAGGGTATTACGCCTTTGGTGCTAGTCACCGGCCCCTGGCCAATGAAAGGAGGGATTGGGGTAGTCACGACATGGGCCTTGGGGGACGGGTCCTGAAAAATTGGTATTAGAGGAGTCGGTTCTACCGCATAACATAAGACTGTGATCTTTTCTATGAATCAATAGTGTTAAGTGTAGTGACTGTGGTTGTCAGTTTTGGGAGTCTACTATTGGTGCGGTGACTGACATATCCATACACTAGGACCCTGACTACTGATTTTTGACCCAGTGCACGGAAACACTGATTGTGTTTGTGTTTTCAAATGTTTTTTTAAGTCAGCTCAACATGGTCAGCTCAACAGGTATACCTTTTAACCGCAGTTCACCTGTTACTTTTCAGGATGCCTCCACATAGACAACCAACAAGAGTTCCAAGCATATTACGCACTAGTAGCCCACCGACCGATGATGCCTCGGTGCAAGGCTCTTTTCTAGTGGAGCTACCAATGATACCACTCCCCATTCATCCACCGATGCCACCAGCCCCAGAAGCAGACGGTTCACACCGCTTGAGCACGTTGCACGAGATCCAGCACTAGAGGCCACCCATTTTTAGGGGAGAGACAAACCCACAGGCTGTTGAGGATTGGCTGGAGGATGTGGTGAGAGTCTTCCAACTGGTAGGGACATTATCTGACCTCATTGTGATACTTACTGCCAGCCTTCTACAAGAAGCAGTGGGATGATGGTGGAGCTTGATGCTCCAGGTCCACGAGGAGGTGACGCTTCTCTAGGAAGACTTCGTGAGCCTGTTTTGAGTAGTTTTTGTCCTAACGACTCTTCGCACAGTGTGCATTCAGGAGCTACTTCATCTGTAGTAGGTCATCATGACTGTAGCTCCGTACTCAGCGAGGTTTAGAGACCTCTCATGCTACTCCACCGATATGGTGCGAGACCCATTCTTTAGGGCCTAGACCTTCGATCAGGGACTCAGGAAGGAGATCAGGTATTTGGTGATCTCACTCAGCATCCCAACATAGGTGGGGGTGTTAGAGAGATCCCTCATAGTGGAGAGTTTCCTTGCTAAGCAGTCTCTAGAAACGAGATCCACCACCAGTCGATAGACAGTGAAGTCTTCTATAGATGGATGCTGACAGATGTTGCAGAGGTCCAAGAGGATCAAACCTAAAGGTAGACGACCGCAAGACTCATGATCAGTTGTGTAGGGATCCCGAAGTGGAGACAGACATGTCAAGAGAGAGCAGTGTTACGCATATGGTGGGTAGGGTCACAGGGCTCGTGACTGTCTGACCCACCATTTGGATGATCAGCAGACGGTCGAAGGACCACCTAGGAATAGACATATATATGATTCAGGTGGTCTATAGGGAGTAGGAAAACGTGTTAGAGGAGCTGGTCGTGCAACTGGAGGTGGGCGACGATTCGAGTTATTATCGCCACCACCACCAGAAGGTCCACCCCGACCGCAGGGAGTAGCTGGATAGGGGAGAGCTCATCTCCAGGAAGCTAAGGCATAAGATCATGGAACTCCTGAGATAATTCGAGGTATGATCGGTGTCTACTCCACCATAGCTATAGTATATATAGACATAGGGGTCAGTCACTCTTTCAATTCCACTTCCCACGTTCAGAGGTTAGATATTTTGACGGAGCCGTTGTCACGATCCTTACGACTAAAGACTCTTACGGGAGCATATTCGTAGATTACACACTGGTGCCGGCAGTGTCATCTTACTCCAAGAGGCGAGAGCTTCAGATGGGAAATCCTAGTAGTGGCATCGAGGCCTTATGACATCATCTTGGGCATGGACTGGTTATCTACAGTTCATGCTCAAATTGACTGTATTAGGCACAAAGTGTGGTGTGCCCGCATGGATGGGACTAGGTTTACCTTCATCGACGAGAAGGGAGGCTTTGCGGCATAGGATGGACTTGCTCAGAGGAGAGTGCAGTAGATCATTCATTAGTTGGCTAGCCTTACCCTCGGAGCTGTGGATGTGGAGAGTCTGACTTATACTTTAGTGGTGGAACAGTATGAAACTGTTCTCCCTCATGATGTTATAGGTCTAACTCCTTGTAGAGAGGTGGAATTTTACATTTACATGTACCCAAGGATGGCACCGATATCAACAATAGTGTATCATACAGCTCTCGCGGAGCTTCGTGAGCTCCAGGTATAGCTAGAGGACTTGCAGAGGAAGGGATTAATCTGGCCCAATGTTTGTCCCCAGGGAGCCCCGATTCTTCTCGCAAAGAAAGAGGATGAGATCTTGAGTCTTTGTGTTGACTATCAGTGCCTGAAATAGTTGCCCGTGAAGAACAAGTACCCACTCCTGAGGATTGACGACCTCTTTGATCAGCTGAAGGTAGCATGATGGTTCTCGAAGATAGACCTCATATCAGGCGATCACCAGTTTAGAGTACATGATGAGGATGTGTAGAAGACAAACTTCAGATGTCGGTATGGACATTATGTGTTCTTGGTTTTTCCATTCGGTGTAACCAACACTCCAACGGTGTTCATGGGGCTCATGAACATGATATTTCAGCCATACCTCGATCGCTTTGTAGTAGTCTTCATCGATGATATTCTGATCTACTCGACTACTGAGGAGGAGCATGCCTATCATTTTCAGGTAGTACTGGACACACTCCAAGATCACCAGCTTTATGGTAAGCTCTTGAAGTGCCAGTTCTGGATCCGAGAGGTTCACTTTCTGGGACATGTCACCTCAGAGGCTAGAGTTCCAGTGGATCCAGCAATGATTGAGGAAATACTTTCTTGGGAGCCACACAAGAGTGTGATGTAGGTACGAAGTTTCTTGAGTTTGGCTAGTTATTACCAGAGGTTTGTACCAGATGTTTCTAGAGATGCAGAACCACTATCACCCTTGATGAAGAAGGGGAAACACTTCATGTGGTTGGAGAGATACCAGAAGAGATTTTAGGAGTTGAGGCAGAGGCTGGCTAGTTCCCCCATCTTGAGGCTTTCAGAGGAAGGCGTAGGGTACGTAGTTTACTACGATGCATCAGGGACTGGGCTCAGATGTGTCCTGATGTAGGAGAAATTAGTGATCGCATATGGTTCACTACAGTTGAGACAGGATGAGGATAACTACTCTACCCATGACATAGAGATAACAGCAGTGGTCTTCACATTAATGATGTGGAGACACTATCTGATGGACGAGTGTTTTACCGTGTACTCTGATCACAAGAGTATCAGGTATTTCTTCTCTCAAAAGGACCTGAAGCTGAGGCAAAGACATTGGTTTGAGTTCCTCCAGGACTATGACATTGAGATAGTCTATACTTCTGGGAAGGGGAATGTTGATGCAGATGCACTCAGTAGGAGATCTGGTATACATCTACTAGGTGAGGTGACAGAGCAACTGGCTACTTTACAAATATCATTTGTGGATAGAGATGGAGTGCCTTCCTCCGGTATTTTACACTCACACCCCCACTTCTTTAGAAAGTCAGAATGGAAAATCATGGGGACACTGACTGTGAGACATGGCGTGCTCAGATATCCAACTGGCATGCACCTGATGGATTTTTTTAAGGCGGGGATCACATAATCTTCTTCAAAGGACGTAATATGGTACCAGTGTCACATCAAGAGGAAGTGTTGAGGGAGTTACACACACCCATATAGAGGTACATCCAGCAGTGGTGAAGATGTACCGGGATCTCTGAAGATTGCAATCGTGGCTGGGAATGAAGAAGGCTGTTGCAGAGTTTTTCTCTCGGTGCCTCACTTTTTAGCAAGTGAAGGCGTAGCACCTGGTACCGGCAGGCTTGGTTAAGCCTTTAGAGGTCCCAGAGTGGAAGTAGGATGGGATATCCATGGACTTCGTGACAGAACATCCATGTATATCCAGGGGACATGACTCTATTTGGGTGATCATCGATCGACTCACCATGTCGGCTCACTTTCTACTGATCAGAGAGCAGGGTTCAATAGAGATCTTGGGATGCCTCTATGTGCAAGAGATCATGTGGCTGCATGGAGTACCCATGATGATTGTCTCTGATTGTGATACATGTTTTACTTCCTTTCTGTGGAAGAGGTTGCAAGAGGCTTTCAGGACATAGCTTCGTTTGAGCACTACCGTCCATCCTCAGATCGATGGTCAGACTGAGTGGACCATTCAAACCCTTGAGGACATGTTGCATGCTTGTGCCCTCAAATTCTCTCACAACTGGGATGATCACTTACCTTTAGTGGATTTTTCATATAACAATAGCAATCACTCCACCACTGGGATGACACCTTTTGATGCATTATACGGGCAACCTTGCAGATCAACCTTATGCTGGATTGACCCATGGGAGTCAGCACTAGTGGGAATAGAGATGGTATGAGCTACCACAGAGAATGTGAAGATCATCTAGGAGTAGATGAAGACTACACAGAGCAGGCATAAGTCCTATGCTGACAGGAGACAGAGACCTATGGAGTTCGAGGATGGTGACCACATCATTCTATAGGTCTCACCTCAATGATATTTGCATAGATTTTTCTAAGGAAGAAAGTTATCTCTGAGGTTCATCAGACCCTTATATGTCCTTAGTAGAGTTGGCGAGGTGGATTACCACCTAGCACTTCTCCCTCAGATGTATTGGGTGCATGTCGTCTTCCACGTGTCCCATTTGAGGAGATACGTTCATGACCCTTCTCACATCATCGACCATGGAGAGCTGTACGTCGATGATTGGACGACTTTTACGGAGGTTCCAGTAGATATTGAGGATTGACAGGAGTAGGTACCTCATGGACAGTCGATACCTCTGGTGCACATTCGCTGACAGCACATTAACCTCCAGGAGAGCCCATGGGAGCGGTAGGCTCAGATGCGTGCTCAGTACCCCCACTCGTTCCTTAGTTTGAGTTATAGCTTACGGGGACGTAAATCCCTAAGGTGGGGAGAATGTAAAGACCCAGAATTTACATGTAATTTTTTTAATTAAATGGGAATTTTATGAGTCCACAAAAATTGATGAGGTGTGATTCTGAGGCCAGGTGTCCCCCGAATCAAGTTCTGAAGTTTTGTTTGGGTATGTTCAGTGAAAGTTCCAGTGGGTTTTTATAACTTTTGAACTGGTCCTCGAAATAAAAATATGAGGACACCGTTGATCTCACAATGTCAGTATTCACTTAATAAGTCTTTCACCTCGTCGGCAGTTAGTCTAGGGTGGAGGTTAGTTTTTGGGTTTTTTATGGAAATAATAAAATAAAATAAACACATGTTTTATTTTATTTTTATCTGTTGTAAATACCCTTGTGAAAGTTGGAGGTGGGGACTACCACACCTTAACCTACCATGAGAGGTTATGGTGGCGGGGACCACCTGAGGCCTAAACCTCATCTTCATATTTAATTGTGTTGGGGACCACCTGAGAATTCAAAACCTCCTAATTTGAATATGGAGCAGGGACCACCCGACCCCCCTAATAATGGTGGGAGAGGAAAACATCTGAAATCCCCTCATTAATGAGGGAGAGCCTCTTGAACTCCTCTACCATTAATTGTGCCACCACCTCCCTTAATTGAATTCTGCGAATCCAACCTAATTAATCTTTCTAACCTAGGTGTTTAATTAGGCTAACATGAAATTGGTTACAATGACTTAATAAGATATTTTTATCTATTATCTTTGGCTACCATTTCATTTGGTTGGAAAAGGAGGATTGTGGAGAGGAGGAACTTGGGAGAAATATCTCAATGATGAACACTCCACCGACAAAGAATGCTCGACCTATGAAGAACAACCTAGAATACTACATTCTTCATTCGAACCTCCTTCGACGTAGGACGTGTTCGTCTATAACGAATCGACGTCTACCTTCTCTCACCAACATCGACGAAAAACAAACAAGTAGGGGTTTATTCATTATTTGATCTACAAAACCCATGTTCTCCCCACTTTTTCCTTTGCTGGATTGGGAATAGAAATTAACGAGGGATTATGGGAATTGAAAATATCTTTTGTGCTCGTTCTTGTTTATGTTCTTGGTAAAACTTATGCTACCTCTCTAATGCAGAGAGTGTGGGCCAAACTAACATGGCCCGTCCTCTCTTTATACCTTGTGTTTATTTTTAGTGTTTATCGAAATGGAAGAAGGTGACATTGGCATTGAAGGCGATGAAGGCAATGATGAAAAAGACCACGCTACCCACGTCCTCTGTGAGAGTCTTTCGACTGGTAGGGACATCAGCAGAACTCATAGTGATACTTGCTTCCATCCTTCTACAGGAAGTAGCAGGAATATGGTGGAGCATTATGCTCCAGGTCCATGACGAGGTGAAACTTCTTTGGGCAGACTTCGAGAGCCTATTTTAGGCAGAGACTGTCCCAATGACTCTTCATGCAGTGCGCATTCAGACGCTACTTCATCTGTAGAAGGGAAGCATGAATGTAGCTCAGTACTTATCGAGGTTCACAGATCTCTCATGCTACTCCACCGATATAGTGTGAGACCCATTCTTCAGGGCCCGGACATTCGAGAAGGGACTCAGGTAGGAGACCAGGGCTTCAGTGATCTAACTCAGTATCCCGACATAGGTGGGGGTGTTAGTGAGAGCCCTCCTAGTGGAGAGATTCCTTATTAAGCAGTCTATAATAGCGAGATCCACTTCCAGTCAACACGTAGTGAAGTCTTCTATATATGGCCACTGATAGATTTCACAGAGGTCCAAGAGGATCAGACGTAAAGGTGGACGAACGCATGACTCAGGATTGGTTGTGCATGGAACCTGATGTGGAGACATACATGTCAGGAGCGGGCAGTGTTACGCATGTGGTGGGTAGTGTCACATGGCTCATGACTATCCGACCCACCATTCAGATGATTAGAAGTCGGTTGAAGTACCTCCCTAGCAGATTCATAGATTCGACCGAGGTGGTCCATATGGAGAAGGTAGACATGGTAGAGGAGCTGGTCAGGCAACCGGTGGTGGGCGATGATTCGAGTTGTTATCGCCACCACCACTAGGAGGTCCACCCTGACCGCATGGAGCAGGTGGACATGGGGAGCTCATCTCCAGGTAGTTGAGGCATATGATCATGGAATTCCTGAGATGATTTGAGGTATGATCTATTTCTACTCCACCATAGTTGTAGTACTTATAGACACAGGTTCTAGTGACTCTTTCATTTCCACTGCCCATGTTCGGAGCTCAGAGATTCCGACGGAGCTGTTGGCTCGATCCTTACGGCTAGAGACTCTTACGGGAGCACATTCGATGATTACACACTGGTGCCAAAAGTGTTATCTTACTCCAAGAGGCAAGATATTTGGCTGGGATCTCCTAGTAGTAGTGTCGAGGCCTTATGATGTAATCTTGGGTAAGAACTGGTTATCTACAGTCCATTCTCAGATTGATTGTATTAGGAAAAAAGTGTGGTGTATCCGTATATATGGGACTAGGTTTACCTTCATCCGCGAGAAGGGTGCCTTTGCAACACAAGATGGACTTTCTCGGAGGAGAGTGCAGCCGATCACTCATCAGTTGGCTAGCCTTACCCTCAGATGTGTGGATTTGGAGAGTCCGACATATCCTTTAGTGGTGGACCAGTACACAGATGTTTTCCCTGATGATGTCCTAGGTCTACCTCCTTGTAGAGAGGTGGACTTTTACATTGACATGTACCTTGAGACTGCACTGATATCTACACCAGCGTATCGGACGGCACCCGCGGAGCTATGAGAGCTGCAGGTACATCTAGAGGACTTGTAGAAGAAGGGATTAATCTGGCCCAGTGTTTCTCCCTAGGGAGCCCCGATTCTGTTTTCCAAGAAGGCGGATGAGATCTTGAGGCTTTGTGTTGACTATCGGTGCCTGAACCAGTTGACCGTGAAGAACAAGTACCCACTCTCAAGGATTGATGACCTCTTTGGTCAACGTAAGGGAGCACGATGGTTCTCAAAGATAGACCTCATATCAGGCTATCACCAACTAAGAGTACAAGATGGGGATGTGAAGAAGACGACCTTTAGATGTCGGTATGGCCATTATGAGTTTTTGGTGATGCCATTCATTGTAACCAACACTCCAGTGGTGTTAATGGGGCTCATGAACTAGATATTTTAGCCATACCTCGAGCGTTTTGTAGTAGTCTTCATCGACGATATTCTAATCTACTCAAATACTAAGGAGAAGCATGCTATAATTTTTGGGTTGTATTGGACACACTCTAAGAGCACCATCTTTAGTGTAAGCTCTCGAAGTGCCAGTCCTGGATCCGAGAGGTTCACATTCTGGGGCATGTCACCTCGGAGGCTGGATTTGCAGTGGATCCAGAAATGATTGAGGCAGTACTTTCTTGGGATCCACCCAAGAGTGTGACGCAGGTACAAAGTTTCCTGAGTTTGGATGGTTATTACCAGAGGTTTGTACCAGATTTTTCTAGAGCTGTAGAACCACTATCAACCTTGATAAAGATGGGGAAACACATCATGTGGTTGGAGAGTTACCAGAAGAGATTTCAAGAGTTGAGCTATAGGATGACTTGTAGAGACCCAAATCCTGACGTACATAGATATTACATTAATTTTTTGTAATACTTAATATATAACAAAAAACATACACCAAAGGAACATAATAGTTTAGTGTATTTGGAAACTTGGAACATAATCTTCTAATCTTGGTGAAAGATCTTCAACATCTCCCATAAATATCTTCCCTTTTTTTTCTTACCTAAAACCTTTATTTATATCTTGGGGAAAAGAAAACATATAATGGGTGAGCTCAAATTCTTAATAAGGGTAATAATGGAGAAAATAATACAGACCATATACATTTGAACTTCAAAACTTGAACATAATGTTTAAATGTCAAAATATTTAGTTGTGAAATAAATCTTGGCAGTACATAAGGAATAGATCATAAAGGAACGTCAATCATGATAAAATAGCATGGGAATAAAACATGTAATTGTGGAAACCATTAATCACATGATATGATTTCCATAGAAGAAAAGGCATTGCTGCCAAGACCATCTTAGTGGACAAAGTCCCTTTCTGAATCGAGTTCACTCCTCGTTCCAGTCCTGTATTACTGAACCAGATTAACATACCGTTCCATCCATGTCTATCTCATGAGATATAAATCTTTACCCAATGCATTTTAAGGAGATATAGGTCCCCCCATCTCATAATTAAATCATTCTTATGTGTTCCACAACAAAAACATTAATAATTCATCATAAGCTAAATAATAAAATGGGTTTCATAAACATCATTCCATTATAACATAATCCATATAAAATAAATGGATTTCATTTCATCATAAGAAAAGTGAAACATGTAAATCATAGAGAAATTATACTTGAAACATACACATATTAAATATGTCATCTTAGATGGAAAATGGTTTTGATAAAACACTTGAAATGAATTCCTGGTGAAAATATCCTTTCTTCTTCAAAATCATTTTCTTTTCTCAAAATGCCATGAAATTTTAAAAGAAAATGATTTTGTTGAAAATATTAATGAAATATTGTAGTGGAATATTCATGAAAATTTGACGTTATGAAACCTTAAAAATCTGTTCATGCCGTATAAGTTAAAAAAAATTCTCCTCATACTTTTGCCGAAAAAGTCAAAAAGTTCTTCGTATGGTTAATAAAAGCAAGATTCCTTCCATAACACAATGTAAAAGTTAAAGATGGGTACAAATGACTTTAAACATACATGGAATAATATTAAACACTTTATTAAAAACATTTTTATGGACATGGATGAAAATATAACTCTAGTAAATACTAACGTATAAGCAATCTCGAATAAAAATGAGATTGAAAAATTATCCCTTACCTTAGGTCCGATATGATTCATACGTATCCGGACCTCCTTTATAATGATTTAAATAATGTCTTTGACTTATTAAAGAATCATATTCATTGTTATTATATCATATATGGTTCACTTATGAATTTATATTACCTGTTATTTTGTAAATTCTATGTTAAAGCAACGTTTTGGGTAAAATCGTTTTATTTATCGTACGTGTTTGGACTTGTTGTTCTTGATGTTATTATCACTTATATCATGATTTAATTAATTTTATAATGTAAATCATGATTTATATATCATATATATTCAGTGTATATATATATATAATAGATAGATAAATGAAATGAAATACACCGTTTATGGAGACGGTCAGTCGTACATACGCATGAACGCTGTTTTCCTTTCCTTATTGACTTGAATGGAAGTAAGTAGATGACATATATATATATATACATAAATAAAGTAGCTTCATAATGTCATATATTTCATTATTATGCATTATATATACTTTATAATCTTTCTTGAGTGATTAATATGGGGAATGAATCTCATCGCGTCGTGGAGACGGTAATCCATATGTACGCACGAGCGATGATATCATTCCCATAATTATTGAATTGAATTGGAGTGGATGAAATAATATCTCATAATGAGTATGATGTTATAATAACTATATATATTTATTTTTTACACCATTATACCCATCCAAGTAAGGCGGTGGTGGAAAAACAGATTACACCACGACGTGAAGACGGTATTCCGTACGTACACACATGCGGTGATTTTATTTTCCGTAGGATGGATAGAAGTTGAAATGGGGTTGTTTTATATTTATAATAAATTATCAGTATATTATTTATACTTATGTTATTACTTTATAATGAAACAACTAAAGAATAAGAAGTTGAAGAAGAAAAAAACTTGAAAGAATCAGTAGAAGAGATTACCTCTTCTTCGATGCACCTCTTTTAAGACTCCTGTTAAGGGACTAGAGTTGGTATTTTGAGGAGACCAAAACCTCTATAATTCTTTTAGGGAAGTTTATAGTGGAAATAGGCAGGGTTTTTCCGAGCATGAAAGCTCAAAATTGTGTAAAGAGAAGAGGGAGGAGGTGTCCTTTTATAAGGGAGGAGAGGGGAACCTTTGGAAACATAAGAAATATTAATTTATAATAAATTCAATCCCCACATAAAAACTTCCAAAATGACTCAAATAATACTTTTAGATGATATAGGTCTGTAATATCAACAACCAATAAAATTTAGACATGTTGGGAATTTATTTTAAACATTATTAACTTGATATCTCCTTATTTAATGTATTTAATTTAATTTATGGTAATAATATTCTAAATTTTAAATTGTTATAAATAATTACTTATGTGTTGTGAAATGTCAAAAATTGGACAATTAATGACATTTTAGACCATATAAATTTTAATTTATAAATTCTAATTTTTTTTGTTATTTTTAAACAATTTTATATTATGTTATTTTTATAAAATAAGAATAGTGTCAATTTTGGAACTTTTCATTTATTTGAATTTAAATAAAATACTCACAGAAGATATGTTCGAAATAAAAGATTTAATAGATTAATAACATGTCATATTTATCTAGAAAATTAGTGGAGCACATTAAATAGTTTATATAATATTTATTTTAATATTTTTAAAACAATTTATTTGATATTTCAATTAATAAAATAATTTCAACATCACTATTGTGTCACCTTTAATGATAATTATTTAATCCCTAAAAATTATAAATAAATCCACATGATCTAGATAATTTTATTATATTTCTGGAGACTTTTTATGTTCTATATTTCATGAAGTTTATCACTAAATTAAAATTATTATACTTATAAGATTTATGAGAGTGACATGTTGTCACTTTCTTTGATTTTAATAATAATTAAATTATTTTCATGGTCAAAAGTCCATAAAATGAATATAATCCAACTCTTAGGTGATATGGGTCGACTTTTATTCATAAAATTTAATTTTGGCATGTGATAGGGTAATTTTATAATCTTAGGTTTACACTTAATTACCCGATTTATCTTTAACAAATGTAAATAAAAATTATCATAGTTACTATTCATAATAAAAAAATAAATAAAAGTAATCTCTTAACATAATTTGGACCCACTGAATCCAAATATAGAATCCATTTTTCAAAATTCAAAACACAGAATTTGCAGTAATTAAATTAAATTTAATCCCGTTGTTAAGAAAATAGGTTTTAAATGTTAAAACATTGCCAAAGATTGAAATGTTTTTACCTATGAATTCAATGTAAAATTAATGGTAATGAAATAAATAATATTAAATGGTAAAAATATATTATATTTATACTTTAAAACAATTTAATATTATAATTTAACCATATATATTATTTCCATGAAAAAAGTTGTTTTTAATTAAAATATAACGTGTTTTTACTATTCATTAAAATATGAAAGTTATCAGAATTATATGAAAAATTTATCCAAAGTAAATTTTTAAATCCTAATTCCAAATAAGAATTTTATTTTGTCAAATTGAACTTATAAACATGTTAAAAACTATATTTCAAGTGGGTGCGCCATCAAAAGGCATCAAAACTGTATTTTTTGAAAAATTCTTATTTTACCTGAAAATTTTATTTTCTTCTCATACCATGTTCTAGAAAATGTCTAAGATGAATAATAATGTTATAAAATTCAAAATTTAGTTAATAATATTCATTATGGATATACCATAATAATATTATAATAATATATCGTTGTTTAGTGAAACACGGTATTGCGTACTACACACGCTATAGAGGAAGGTCGCGATTGCGTGTAATGAAAGACAAGTCAGGGATGCATGTAGTGAAAGATCCTTTTGGTGTAGCATACAAGAAAAAGACATCAATGAAATTAAAATGAATAATTCTCATAAAATATCGGGTTGTTACATTCTACCCCCCTTAAAATGATTTTTTCCCTCGAAATTTGTCGGGGTTATAAATGGTTTACTACTTGAAAGTTTCTTTCATAGAAACCCACATCATAAAAAGGAATACTAAAACATAATTTTAAAAAGTGAAGTATGAAACATATCGGTTATCAAAATTAACTCATCACTGTGTTTCCACATAGGAGAACATAGGTGAAAATATGGATATGGAGGAGAAACCTAACCATCAAGTTCTAATGGAGAGTGGTAGAGAACATGGATATGAAAAAGACAACAATCACAAAGCCATAAATTTGTGATGATCTAAGGTACCATCTGATTCATCGGATATAATGGAACTAGGACAACATTTTTCATTTTCAAGATGATTTCCCTAAATTTGAAGAATTTGAATTTGAAGAAATACTTAATTTATTTTAGTACAATCTCACCATTTTTCAAGCCTTGAACAATTTAAACTTCATCTCCTAAAGAAATGAAGTTGGATTTTTAATTTGTGAAGTGTTAGAAGATCATGTGATAGAATGATGGGTCACTCCATCTGTCTGAAAAAAAATATTTGCAAAAGTTATCAAATATACATAAGTCCATCTATGGTGAGGTTAATGGTATATGATTCCAAAAATGGACTTATACTTCATCTATCATACCGCTTAATAAAATAAGACTAGTTTATACTAACCAGGGACTTCCTATAGGCCAGTGGTAGGTGATAAAGGCCTATTGCACTTCAGATGTGGGTTTGATTCCCACATCCTTGTCCGACGTGATGGGTTGTCTCCCGTCCGGCAGGTTGTCTTTTTTTTTTCTCTCTGAAACTTCACTATTATAACATTATAGAAATAATATCAAAAAAAGTTCTAGCCTTAAACAATACTATCTGATGTCTGACATAATCTCTTCCAGTCTTTAGACTTATCCAAAATACATCTGTCCAATCTCATGGTATAAAGAAAATGATTATTAGAAATTTCATTAACCAAGCATGTGAATACCATCATTTATCCCCCATATATCATAAGATATATCTTTTTGATTGCATTCCAAACATGTGAATACCTTAATCATGTATTCTCTTGAAACAGAAATTATTATAGAACCATAGTGAAAACATGAATGATGTCAAAAGGTAACTCTTTCGACATACCAAAATCCCAAAATTTCTATATACTCAAACCATGATATCACTTTGTCCTTATATCAGTAATGAGCTCATTAATACTATCAAACATTTTATTTTCTCTTTATCCCTTCATTATGCACATATCATCTACTTTCCAATATATTTGAATTACTTTTCATGGTTACTGGTACCATATAATTATTGAAAACCATAATAAACCAATATATAGATATTCCAATATTCCACAGTACTATAAATTAGATTCCACAACATTATTTTGGAATCCCATTACATAAACACATAATAATTCCACTACATCGTTGTCATACTCAAAATCTCCAATAGTGATCGCATGTGACTTACCTTTGTCCTTTGCCTTAATAGGTTGGTCACATTGATCATCATTAACCCTTGGATTAGGGCATTGATTAGCATAATGCCCCATTTCCTTGCACTTGATGCATTGAAGTGTTGGTGGAGCATTATCTATAGTCTTTTCTATATTCACATCATTAGAAACCTTTTTCCCATTACTTCGGAACTCAGATACTTGATGACCTTCTTTTCCACACTTGAAACATTTTCTAGTACCTTTTAGACAATCTCCACCATGATTCTTTCCACACTTTGAGAATAAAGAAACATTCACCTTCTTTTCACCATTGTTCTGAGGTTTTTCCTTGAACTCCATCTTTTGTTTCTTGTCAAAACCATGAGATGGATATGTTACACCAACTAACAGTTCTACCTTGATAGCACAACACACAATTTCTTCATATCTACTGAAGTTTCTTACATCTAATGCCCTTCGAAGACTTGGTTTTAAGCCACTGAAGAATTGATCAACTTTAATTTCATGTTGGATGATAAAACCAAATGCATACCTTGAATGTCTTTTAAAATTTTCTTCCTATATACCAACAGATTCATCATCATTCTACTTAAGCTCAAGGAACTCGTTTTCCATCTTTGTTTGAAGAATACAAGAGATGTAATTACTGAAAAACATGTTCTTGAACTCATCCCATTCTATGGATTCAATTTCATCTTGGGGCCTGGTATTCTTAATTAGAGTCCACCACTGGCCTTCTTCACCTTCTAAACGGTAAATAGCTAAAATGACATTTTCATGTTCTAAAAAACGAAGTATGGAAAATATCTTTTCAATGGTACTGATCCATTGTTCAGAAACAAGTGGATCATAAGACCCATTGAATGACGGTGGACGTTGCCTCATGAAGGACTCATTAGAATATTGTTCCCTTCTATGATCATTTGGAAATCTAGAATGATTCATAGCTTGTGTAAGAATAAAAATAAGATTTGTAACTCCATCTCTAATCAAATTTAGTTTATTTGTAGGACAATCATTGAATTTTCCATTACATTGATCAACACGGTACCTTCGGGTTCCATCTATCATCTAAAACCCAAAAAGAATAGTGTGAGAGGCAAAAATCATGCTAGGAAAACAACATAATAAAGGGGAAGTACCTTCAGCATCTAAAATCTTAGGTTTTATTATAATACATTTTCCATAATTATAGGACTATAACCTATACTTATACTTAACTTTAGGGACATCCCAAGACATACCTTAGAAATATCTTTAGGGATCTCACTGAAGTTATCACATCCTAGTTTCCAAAGGTTGACTAAACCTTTCCACAGATACCAACTTTAGAGACCCAAATCATGATGTACATAGACATTACAATACTTTTAGGTAATACTTAATACATAACAAAAAACAAACACTAAAGGACCGTAATAGTTTAGTGTCTTTGGAATCTTGGAACATAATCTTCTAATCTTGGTGAAAGATCTTCAACATCTCCCATAAATATCTTCCATTTTTTTCTTACCTAAAATATTTCATTATATCATGGGGAAAATAAAACATATAAAGGGTGAGATCAAAGGCTCAGTAAGGGTAAGCATGGATAAAATAATACAAACCATATACATTTGAACTTCAAAACATTAACATAAAGTTTAAACGTCAAAATATTGAGTTGTGAGATAAATCTTGGCAGTAAGTAAGGAATATATCATAAGGGAACATCAATAATGATAAAATAGCATGGGAATAAAACATGTAATTGTGGAAACCATTAATCACATGATATTATTTCCATAGTAGACAAGGCATTGCTGCCAAGACCATCTTAGTGGACAAAATCCCTTTCTAAATCGAGTTCACTTCTCGTTTCAGTCCTGTATTACTAAACTGGATTAACATACCATTCCAGCCATGTCTGTATCATGAGATATAAATATTTACCCAATTAATTGGAGGGAGATATTGGTCCCACCCATCTCATAATGAAACCATTCTTACTTGTGTCACAACAAAAACATTAATCATTCATCATAACCCAAAGAATAAAATGGGTTTCATAAACATCATTCCATCATAACATAATCCATATAAAACAAATGGATAACATTTCATCATAAGAAAATTGAAACCATGTAAATCATAGATAAATTATACTTGAAACATACACATATGAAATAATTCCATCTTAGATGGAAAATGGTTTTGATAAAACACTTGAAATGAATTCTTGGTGAAAATATCCTTTCTTCTTCAAAATAATTTTCTTTTCTAAAAATGCCATGAAATTTTAAAAGAAAAGGATTTTGTTAAAAATATTCATGCAATATTGTAGTGGAAACTTCATGAAAATTAGGCATTATGAAACTGTAAAAATACTTTCATGCTGTATAAGTTTAAAAAAACATTCTCCTCGTACTTTTGTCGGAAAAGTCAAAAAGTTCCTCATATGGTAAATAAAAGAAAGATTCCTTCCATAACACAATGTAAAAGTCATAGAGGGGTAAAAATGACTTTCAAAATACATGGAAGAATATTAAACACTTTATGAAAAAAAATTTTATGTACATGGATGAAAATATAACCGCAGAAAATACTTATGTATAAGCAATCTCGAATAAAAATGAGATTGAAAAAATATCCCTTACCTTATGTCTGATATGCTTCGTACGTGTCCAAACCTCCTATATAATGATTTAAATAATTTCATTGAGTTATTATAGAATCATATTAATTGTTAGGATATAATATATGGTTCAATTATGGCATTATATTACCCGTTATTTTGTAAATTCCATGTTAAAGCACCGTTTTGGGTAAAATCGTTTTATTTATCATACGTGTTTGGACTTGTTGTTCTTGATATTATTGTCACATATATCATGATTTACTTACATCTAGAATGTAAATAATTATTTATATATCATATATATTCAGTATATATATATATATATAATAGATAGATAAATGAAATGAAATACATCATTCATGAAGACAATAGACCCTACGTACGCATGACCACTGATTTCCTTTCGTTATTGACTTGAATAGAAGCAAGTAGATGAAATATATATATATATAAATAAATCCAGTAGCTTTATCATGTCATATATTTCATTATTATTCATTATATATATTTTATAATCATTCTTGAGTGGTTAACATGGAGAATGAATCTCATCGCGTTGTGGAGACGGTAATCCATACATACGCACGTGCGATGATATCATTTCCATAATTGTTGAATTGATTTTTATGGGATGATATAATATATAAGAATTATTATTATGTTATAATAACTATATATAGTTATTATTTACACCATTATAACCATCCAAGTAAGGTGGTGGTGGAAAAACAGATTACACCACGGCGTGGAGACAGTATTCCGTACGTACGCACGCGAGGTGATTTCGTTTTCCATAGGATGGATAGATGGTGAAATGGGGTTGTTTCATATTTATAATAACATATCAGTATATTATTGATACTTATGTTATTACTTTATAATGAAACAACTAAAGAATAAGAAGTTGAAGAAGAAAGAAACCTGAAAGAATCGGTAGAAGAGATTACCTCTTCTTTGACGAACCTCTTTTAAGCTTCATCTTAAGGGACTAGAGTTGGACTTTTGAGGAGAAAAAAAACCTCTATAATGTTTCTATGGAAGTTTAGAATTGAAATGGGAAGGGTTTTTCTGAGCTTGAAAGCTTAAAATTGTGTAAATAGAAGAGGGAGGAGGTGCCCTTTTATAACGGAGGAGAGGGTCACCTTTGGAAACATAAGAAATATTAATTTATAATAAATTCAAAAAAAACACATAAAAAGTTAAAAAATGACTCAAATAAGAATATTAGATGAGATAGGTTTGTAATCTCATCAACCAATAAAATTTATACTTGTTAGTAATTTATTTTAAACATTATCAACATGATTTATCCTTATTAAATCTCTTTAATTTTATTTGTCGTAATATGATTCTATATTTTGAATTGTTATAAATAATTACTTATGCATTGTGAATTGTTTATAATTGGATAATAAATGACATTGTATAACATATATATTTTAATTTATAATTTTTACATATTTATGCAATTTTTAAACAATTTTATATTATGTTATTTTTAATAAAATAACAATAGTGTCAATTAGGAAACTATTCATCTATTTGAATTTAAATAAAATTCTCATAGAATATATGTTCAGAATAAAAGCATTAATAGATTCATAAAATGTCATATTTATCTATAAAATTAGTGGAGCACATTAAATAGTTCATATAATATTTATTTTAATATTTTTAAAACCATTTATTTGATATTTCAATCAATAAAATAATTTCAACATCACTATTGTGTCACCTTTAATGATAATTATTTAATCCTTAAATATTCTAAATAAATACAAATGATGTAGAAAATTTTATTAGCTTTCTGTAGGATATTCATGTTCTATGTTTCATGAAGTTTATCACTAAATGAAAATTATTATAATTATAAGATTTAAGAGAGTGACATGTTGTCACTTTCTTTGGTTTTAATAATAATTAAATAATTTTCACGGTTGAAAGTCCATAAAATGAATCTAATCCGACTCTTAGGTGATATGTGTCTACTTTTAGTCATCTAATAGAATTTTGGCATGTGTTAGGGTAATTTTATAACATTAGGTTTACCCTTAATTACCTGATTTATCTTTAACTGAAGTAAATAAAAATTACCATAGTTATTATTCATAATATCAAAAAAAAAGTAATCTATTACCATAATTTGGACCCAATTAATCCAAATAAGGAATAAATTTTTCAAAATTTAAAACAGATAAGTTGCAGAAATTAAATTAAAATTAATCCCGTTGTTAAGATAACATGTTTTAAAAGTTAAAACATTGCCAAAGATTGAAATGTTTTTACCTATGAATTCAATATAAAATTAATAGTAATGAAATGAATTATATTAAATGGTAAAAATATATTATATTTATACTTTAAAACCATTCAATATTATAATTTAACTATATAAAATATTGTGATGAAAAAAGTTGTTTTTAAATAAAATATAGCTTGTTTTTACTATTCATTAAAATATGAAAGTTATCATAATAATATGAAAAATTTATCCAAAGTAAATTTTTATATACTGATTCCAAATAAGAATTTTATTTTGTCAAATTGAACTTATAAAATATCAAAAACTAGATTTAATGTGGGTGCGCCATCAAAAGGTGCAAAAACTGTATTTTTTGAAAAATACTTATTTTACCTGAAAAATTTATTTTGTTCTCATACCATGTTATAGAAAATGTGTAAGATGAATAATAATGTTATAAAATTCAAAATGTAGTTAATACTATTCATAAAATCTATTCCAGAATAATATTATAACAATATATCGTTGTTTAGTGAAACCTAGTATTGCGTACTACACACGCTATCGATGAAGGTTGTGATTGCGTGTAATGAAAGACATGTCTGGGATGCATGTAGTGAAAGATCCCTTTGGTGTAGCATACAACACAAGACATAAATGAAATTAAAAAGAATAATTCTCATAAAACCTCAGGTTCTTACATGACTAGTGCCTCCATCTTGAGGCTTTAAAAGGAAGGTGTAGGGTACGTAGTCTACTGCGATGCATCAGGGACCAAGATTGGATGTGTCCTGATACAGGAGCGAGTAGTGGTCGTATATGGTTCACTACAGCTGAGACCGGATGATCAGAACTATGCTACCCATGACCTGGAGTTAACAGTAGTGGTCTTCGCCTTAAAGATGTGGTGACACTATTTGATGGGTGAGCGTTTTACCGTGTACTCTAATCACAAGAGTCTCAAGTATATCTTATCTCAAAAGGACCTGATGCTAAGACAATGACGTTGGTTTGAGTTCCTCCAAGACTATGACATTGAGATAGTCTATACTCCTAAAAAGGGGAACGTTGTTGCAGATGCACTCAACAGGAGATCTGGTATACAACTACTAGGTGAGGTGACAGAGCAGTTGGCTACTTCATAGTTATCCATTGTGGATAGAGATGTAGTGCCTTCCATCAGTCTCATACACTCACTCCCCCACTTCTTTAGCATGTTAGGGAGGCACAACATGGGGAAGCTGACTATGAGACATGATGTGCTCAGATATCCACAGGGCATGCACCTGATGGATTTTTTTAAGGCGGGGAGCACATAATCCTCTTTAGAGGATGTACTACGGTACCAGTGTCACTTCAGGAGGAAGTATTGAGGGAGTTACACACATACCATCTAGCGGTACATCCAGGAGTGGTGAAGATGTACCAGGATCTCCAACGACAACACTGGTGGCCGGGAATAAAGAAGGCAGTTGTAGATTTTGTCTCTACGTGCCTCACTTGTCAGCAAGTGAAGGCGGAGTACCAGGTACCGACAGGCTTTGTTAATCCTTTAGAAGTCCTAGAGTAAAAGTGGGATGAGATATCCATGGACTTCGTGATAGGAAATCCACATACATCCAGGGTACATGACTCTATTTGAGTTATCATCGATCTACTCACCATGTCAGCTAACTTACTACCGACCAGAGAGCAGGGTTCAGTAGAGAGCTTGTGACACCTCTATGTGCAGGAGATCGTGCGGCTACATGGAGTACCCACAATGATTTTATCTGATTGTGACACATGTTTTACTTCCCATCTGTGGAAGGTGTTGCAGGAGGATTTTGGGATACATTCGTTTGAGCACCGCCTTCCATCTTCAGATGGATGGTCATACTGAGTGGACCATTATTACCCTATATGACATGTTTCATGCTTGTGTCCTCAAATTTGGTCACTTCTAGGAGGATCACTCACCTTTGGTGGAGTTTCCATACAACAATAGAAATCACTCCATCATTTAGATGACACCTTTTGAGGTGTTATACGGGCGACCTTGCTGATCAAACTTGTGATGGACTGACCCATGGGAGTCACCACTAGTGGGACCAGAGATGGTATGTGATACCATAGAGAATGTACAGATCATTTAGAAGCGGATGTGGACTACACAGAATAGGCAGAAGTCTATGCCGACAGGAGACATAGACTTATGGAGTTTGAGGATGGTGAACGCATCTTTCTACAGGTCTCACCCCGACGAGGTTTGCGGAGATTTGGATGAGGCCACATGTTATCTCTGAGGTTCTTCAAACCCTTCTAGGTCCTCAGCAGAGTTGGCGAGGTGTCTTACCACCTAGAACTTCTCCCTCAGATGCATTGGGTTCATGCTGTCTTCCACATGTCCCATCTGAGGAGATAGATGCATAACCCTTCTCACATCATCGTCTATGGATAGCTAGATGTCGATGATGGGGATACTTTTATGGAGGTTCCAGTGGATATTTAGGATCGATAGGATCAGGTCCTTAGTGGATGGTCGATACCTCTGGTGCATGTTCGCTAACAGCACGAGAACCTCGAGGAGAGCCGATAGAAGCGGGAGGCCAGATTCTTGCTCATTACCCCCACTTGTTCCCTTAGTTTGAGTTGTAGCTTATGGGGGCGTAAATCCATAAGGTGGGGTGAAGGTAAAGACCCAGAATCTACTTGTAATTTGTTTTCATTAAATGAGGATTTTATGAGTCTATGAAAATTGACGATGTGTGATTCTGAGGCCAGGTGTGCCCAGAATCAATTTCTAAAGATTTTTTTGGGTACATTCAGTGAAAGTTCGAGCAGATTTTTATAACTATTGAACTGGTCCTCAGAATAGAAATATGAGGATACCGTTGAACTCGCAGTGCCAATATTCACTTAAGAGGACTTTCACCTTGTTGACAGTTGGTCAAGGGTGGAAGTTAGTTTCTGGGTTTTTGATGGAAATAATTAAATTAAATAAACACATGTTTTATTTTATTTTTATCTATTGTAAATACCCATGCGAAAGATGGAGGTGGGGACCACCACACCTTAACCTACCATGAAAGGTTATGGTGGTGGGGACTGCCTGAGGCCTAAACCTCATCATCATGTTTAATTGTGGTAGGGACCACCCGAGAATTCAAAACCTCCTAATTTGAATTTTGGAGTGGGGACCACCTGACACCCATAATAATGGCGAGAGAGGAAAACATCTGAACTCCTCTCATTAATGAGGGAGATCCTCTTGACCTCCCCTCACATTAATGGTGCCACTACCTCCCTTAATTTAATTCTGCGAATCCACCGAAATTAATCTTGCCCACCAAGGTGTTTAATTAGGATACCATGAAATTTGAGCCAACGACTTAATAAGACACTTTTATCTATTATCTTTGGCTACCATAACATTTGGTTGGAAAAGGAGGATTGGGGATAATAAGAACTTGGGAGAAAGCACCCAACAAAGAATAATCCACCGACGAAGAATTTTCCACCTACGAAGAATGACCTCAACTACTACTTTCTTCCTCCGAACCTCCTTCGATGTAGGAAATGTTTGTCTACAACGAATCGACGTCCTCCTTCTCGCACCAACATCGACTAACAACAAAAAAGTAGGGGTTTATTTATTATTTGATTAACACATCCCATGTTCTCCCATATTTATCCTTTGCGGGATTGGGAATAGAAATTAACGAGGGATTATAGGAATTGAAAATATCTTTTCTGCTCGTTCTTATATATGTTCTTGGTAAACCTCATGATACCACTCTAATGTAGAGAGTGTGGGCCAAACTATCATGGCCCGTCCTATATGAATCCCTTAAGTTTTTTTGCGGTGTTCTTCAAAATGGAATAAGGTGGCAATGACATTGAAGGTGACGATGGAAACGACCACGCTACTCGTGGCCTCCACAACCCGTGCCGCCCTAGAGATGCTCTGGCCGAACCAACTCTGCTGCCCCGAGCTGAACCGCGCCAGCCCGCCAGCCCGACGCCGTCGCCTACCAAATCGGCCTTGGCCATGCCACACCCCAGACCACCAGCCGAACCCGCCCCGTCCGCGCCACCCTGTCCTTAATAAGAGCCTCACGAGCTGCGCCCCATGACCCTCCAGGGCGAACTGGCCCTTTGTGGCGCCCTCCAGGCTGAGCCTCCCTCGTGTCGACCCATTGTCAGTCCGTGCCCTCACGGCCCGCTGGGATGGGCCCAGCGGGCCGGGCCGAACAGAACGGGCTGGCCCACCCAACGGGCTGGGCCAGACCCAAAGGACCGGACCGTGGCCCACTACGACCATTTACTTTATTTTTTCCAAATCAGTGGCACTAGATGTCCATTTGAAGAACCATCAGCGGTCCTGGTAATCATGGAGCATCAAGGTCCTTTGGGTATACCCCACCAGATTTTGGGGTGTAGTTGAGATAAGGTCAGGTTGGATCGTGCATGAATCCAACTTGGACCCCAGGACTAAAAGGATAATAACTCACAGATCAGGTGTCTGATTGGCACGCTGTCTATTGCGTTGTGACCCCTATGACATGGCAGACATTTGAGATACTTCCTCATGAGACTTTGTGATAGTTGGAGTATCAACCAGTAGCTCTTGGATTAGATACTTCCAGTGACATGAGAGCAGAGTGCGGAGACGTAGTAGCTGGCTGAGACCTGACGACTGCTGACCGTTTGACTCGGAGAGACTCTACTAGCCCAGTGGGGAGCACCTGATTGTGGTGGCATAACCACGGCGGAGGAGTGTGTTTGGTGACGTGGCAGACCCACGGTACTCGATAGGAGGATTACCTCTATAGGTTACGAGGGGGAGCACCTAGGTGTGGTGGAAGACCCGCGGTAGGGAGTGCCTCTATGTGATGCATCAGACCCACATTACTTGACATGAGGAGTACCTCAATAGTCCAAGGTTAGTGGGAAGAGCCTCTATGTGACACGACAGGCCTACTGTACTCGATAGAGGAGGAGTTCTCCAGCAGCAGAGGTTTCAAAAATGTTTTGGTGGATGTTACTTGATACTAACCATAGAATAAAATCTTGGTTGAGCTGAGTCATTACTTTTGTGTTTTCCACATGAATGAGACAGATTACTTAATAACTTAGGTATATGTATAGGAATATACCTATGTAGGGTTATATGTTGATTCATTGATTTGTGGTTTATCCATGGTGGATTTGTGAGACCTCGAGGGTCTCGATGTCCCTACTGAGTATCGTTATACTCACCCCTACAAGGGCCATGACCGCACCATGTTGTGTTGGATAGAGACGATAGACAGTGCTGACTGAGTCTGAGAGTACCAGGACAAGACAGTACCCGGATGTGGACCTTACGATGAGTCTATACATGGAGGAGTCTGACAACCCGGGAGTGTTGAGGTGGCTATCTATACCTAACCTTTAGGTAGGAATCTCGGAGGACGAACTAGCATCTGTTTTTCGTTTCTTCAGTTTTACTTGAACTTCCAGTTCCTTGTACTTTACAATTGGGCTTGTATTTCTGGCCCCTTTTACTTTTTAGAACTCTTTTGTTATACAGTTTACTTAGTGTTCTGTATCCATCTGTGTGCTCTGTTGTGTGCGTTTACAGGATATAAAGGCAATGCCTTCCCAGTTTTAGGGTATTACGCATTTGGTGCTAGTCGCCAGCCCCTAGCCTATGAAATATGCGCTTGTGGTAGTCACGACACGTGCCCTAGGGGACGGGTCGTGACAATATAATAAATTAAAAATAAAAATAAGAATGGTTGAGCTAAGATTCCAAGTAAAGGTATTCCTAGGAGATATCAATTGATGATCATATAATATTATATGATAATCATAATGGTATAAGATCATTATCATAATTTATTAACTTTCTTACCAAACAATCATGAATACAAATAATGATTCAATGCATAAAACATTACCATCTCAAAATATGTGAATCATTAGAGTGAGGGATCATCACTAACAAATTTTGAACCACAATATAAACCATAAACCAAGAAACATGTCAAAAAGTGTGGCATAATCATATGTAGAGATTCTATTTCATCAGCCAAGGATATATTAAACGAACACAAATTAATATTGTATAAGTATTCAACATCTATTTACCATATAATAATTGATCATGTATCATCACATGTTTCCTATAGTGAATCAAGAATCACTAACTATTTACCATTGTAGATTATGAACATGAAATTTTTTCCATAGTTGATCAAGAACATAGACTTGTTTCCCATAGTGGATTAATCACATCAACCTATTTCCCATCATTATTTCATAAAATATAAAAAATTACCTATTAATTAGAGGAATACATAATTCTAGGTCCACTCATCACACAATTAAAACCATAAATATGTGTTTCTTAGGATCATAAAAAATCCATCACAACAAAACATGTTGAAAGGAAATAGTTTTCATAAACATATCACCATTTCATCAATTTTATAACCAATGAAAAAATAAATTGGTATCAAAAACATATCTTCATCATAATCATAAACTATCTAGAGAAATAATAAGGATGATATCATTAGATCATATACCTAGGAATGCATTAGTAACATTATATTATGAAACCATATATAACATATATCACTAAAATATTATTGTAATATTTCGTAGTATAATACCATTTTCATTTCAAAATCACATATTTAAAATATTTCAATAATAATATGGGAAAAATTTTCCTTTAAAATTAAATTTTAGACATTTAATTTAATCATAAAAACATTCATCAGTCGGGATGATGGGGAATTTTTTTCATGGTATATATGTTAAAATAAGTATCCCTTTTTAGTTTTTGTTAAAACTCAAAATTAGCTCATTTAGAAAATGACTGGATGATTACATTGAAACATTTTTATAAAAAATAAAACATGGTTAAATATGACTTTTGAAAATCATTAGATAGTGATTAAAAAAATTCATTAAAATTCATTTAAAAGAATCTTATGCATGGAAGAAAATGATTCCATATTGAATAGTAAATCTAAGTAGTATTCCTTAAAAAAATAATTCATTATCTTCAGTACATGAAGTGATAAAAATTATTGTATAATCATTATTCCAATATAATAAATATAGGATAATTAAAATGAAAGTTATTTATCCCAAAAGGATCATATGATATCACCAAATTAAATTCAAGCATAATGAATCCTGAATAAATTAGGATTGAGAGGTATATCCCTTACCTCATGTATTATATTTCTTCACACATTTTTGAACCTCATGTATAATAAATATATATTTAATATATATTAATTCCATAACAATAATTATATATATCATAACATATACTATTTTCTTATAATATCTTATCATCCGTTTATAATATTTTTCATTAAAATCACTATTCCGGATGATAATTGTTTTATCTTTCAAGCATGTTTCTATTCAATAGTCCTGATATTTATACACAAATAATTATTCAATAATATCCTTAATGATAGACATGATATATATTTGATATAAATTAATTATATATATTTTTATACTCATACATAATAGACAGATATAGAAAAAATTATTATACCATTCTTGGAGATGGTATGTCATAAATACACATGAAAAATGTTTTCACTTTTAGATGGATGGAAAAAAATAAAGTTAAATAAAAATTCTCATTTATAGAATAATTATTACATAATATATATCATATATATTCATTCATAATTTCCTTATTACAATCTATGTACAACTGAAATGGAAAATGAATCACATCACTTTGTGGTGGTGGTAACCCACATATACGTATAGGCGACATTATTATTTTCCAATAGATGGGAAGAAGTTGAACAATGTTTGTTGCATTATCAAAATAAATATTTATTATATGGAAGATAATAAATTTAATTTTTTTGAATGAATACCATATATTTATATGATTTATAACAAGAAATAAATCTTGAAATGTGGGTTTATGAGTTATACCAATTCGTTGAAAAACCATTTTGGATTACATCTTGTTCCATGAGGTGGGTGATATATTGGAAGGACATTTATGTCCTTTTTTGTGGGTTGTAACCCAAAGATTCTAGAGAGCTATCGTTGTGGCCAATCTCCCTTATGTGAAGCTATCCCAAGTGCAGTTTTAGATGGTATCAATGGTGAGATGGAAAGGATTATTGATGGGGGGTTGGGATGCAGTGAACACTCTAAATAAATAATGTTATCCTAAACTAGATGGAATCTCAGTATCCTTTTATGTTTATTCATGAGAAGTGGATAAAAAGGAGTTAAGAATAATTATACCGCACTAATTTATAGGGGGAATCTTTCCTCGAGTTGCTTTTTCAACTACATTAATTCTTATTCTGAAGTTAAATGATCCATCCTCTCTCATACATAATAGGATAATACGAATGTGTGACTTTCCATAAAATGTTATTGCTAGTATCATAAACATGAGACTTTCTACTCGCCTTCAAGAGTGGATTTCGGAGGAACAACATTCCTTTGTTAGAGGCATGTCAACACAGTAGGTGATTACATTAGCTCAAGATATGGTTGGGGACATCAATAATAAAATTATAGTGTCCAACATGACAATTAAAATTGAAAGGGAAAAAGCCTTTGATATATTGAATGGAAATAAATTTTAATGGAATTGAACTTATTGAGATTCTCTAATTGGTTGTTGGATATATTCTTCATGTGCCTATGCTCTCCCTGGTTCCCACATATTTTCAAGGGGAGGAGTTAAGGATTTTTAAAATCCTTGTGAGGCATATGAATGGGAAATCCTCTCTCCCCAAGCCATTTCATTTTGTCTTAAGATGATTACATCAAGTATTTTTTCAATTTTATTCGAAACTGAAATATACTACCTTTCAGATGAATGTCTAATTTCAATGGTATTTCTCATCTTCATTCATCTGACTATATGTTTCTTTTCATTAATTGATGTAAGAGATTTATTCAGGGTGTGAATAATTCATATAGTTATATTGAACCTATATTGGAAAGAACATCAATTAAGAGAAGACCAAATTTTACATCACTAAATACTTTTATGAGTGGTGTTACAAATAGATTGAGGACATGATAATGAAGATAAAAAACCCTTTCCAATGAAATATCATGGGGGCTAGATTTCCCGTAGTGGACTTCACATACATCATATTGATAATTTGGATAAAAATTCACCTGGATCATAAAAAATTGGATGAGTCATTTAATATCATTCAGTGTTCATATTACAATGATTAATTATCTGCTTAGATCTCTTCTGATGCACGTTTTCTAAGTCCTAAAAGATGAAAATGCAGTGATTCATAAAATTGAAGACATTATGATTGCCTTTGTATGTGATGCTTCAGGATAAGGTCATTATCACATTTCATCTTTGGTAACGATGATCAAAACAGTGGACTCAGGCATAGCTGGCCTTTAGAGTTGGACTATTACCATGGATAGCTTTCAAGATAAACAAGCATGGGGTGACATGGAAGATAGTTCCCACTGGAGCTGGTTTTTGATTGGAATATATGGGGGTAACATGAGTGATCCAAGAGGGAAGGTTTCCAAAACATGGGAGGTGATATTCTATCTTATACTAGAATTTAAATACCCATTTAGATAGATTTTTTGGATGTGGTGATATCAACCGCTGGAATCAAAATTGGGTAGGAGAGACCATTGGATTCCTAGGTCATCCTACCCTCATATATCATTTTATTAATACAGTGCCTTTCAAATTCTCATTAATATAATGCTTAACTCTCCCGAACATGAAATGTTCAATAGTATTCAGATTTCTGGTGACCAGGATAAGCTCATGTACACTAGAGATGCATCAAGAGTTTTCTATGCTATGGTTTTTTGTCAAGCTATATGAACTATCCTTAATGTGGGTGTGGTTCAGTTCATTTATGTCAATTAGATCCCAATAATTTATAACACTAATGTTTGGTTCATATAGAACCATGATTATCTGAAATATGAGTCGATTCAACGAAGTGGTATCAACATGTTGTCCAAATGCCTTTACTATCAATGTTCCAAGGTGGAATAAATCACTCATTTATTTTTCAAATGTGAATGGGAGAGGGTGGTGTGGTACATCTATGGGAACCTCATTAGTATTGATATTTCATATGTCAATAGTGATAACTTCATTCTTGACCTAGTTCCATAGGATTGAGGCTACTGGTGTGGAGATAAACATGAGATCCAGCATGATCTCTATTTTATTCTAGCCAATTTTGGGTGCCAAGAATAAGTTATAGGTTGACGGTGATGCAAAATAACATTTTGACATGTTTCTTCACTGTAGAAGCTTATCAGTGGATATAGGGACTCTATTAAAATGATGGGATACTCCTCTTTTCATGATAATGTTAATGAATAAAATAATCACTACACCAATCTCTCAAGGCGTATCTTCATCAGAATGATGGATTCACGGGAATCCATATGGAAATTTCCTCTAACTCAATATTTACGGATAATGTAGCCTTGACATCATGAGAGGTGGATTAATTATCCATAACTTCCTTATATTAGTTATTATTTATTTTAGTAGCTACTATAGCCATGGTGACTCACTTATTGTGGAATCCAAGGTGATGCGTAATGGGCATCATGTTTTCAGGCGTTAAATTTCAACCATATTGAAATTTAAAATGACTCATTAGTTACGTGTAACTACATAAAAGAAAAAACACCCATTGGTACATCATTTATATTTTCAAATGATGCTAAAAATAAATAGTATGGGCACTCTTGATTCACCAATGTCATGATGGCAACTTTGTTGTTGATGGCCTAGATTCCTAAGGAATCCATTGTGATCCTTCTATTGTTTTTTCCTCAATGGGATCCATTCCCCATGAGTGTGAGGCTTTTGTTTAAGTTGTCACCCTTGGACTGAATTACTTCAAGACCCATTGAGAGTTCCTCTACCAGATTGAATTTTTTCCCCTTCTATTCAATTAATAAAAAATTTGAATGTTCACCTTCAGCTATAAAATTATCTCTTAGTGTTTACCCCTAATTATCCCTTTTGACAATTATTACAATACCTATATTTTCAAACATTTATGGGTTAACAATTTTACCCTAAAATGAAAAGGGGAACATAACTGGAATATGGTATATATAAGAATCTCTATCCCATTAAACTTGTGGAATATGATATTTTTACAAAATATTAATAATTTTATAAAACATTTATTATTAATAAATATCATTAATATCATTTTATAGACTAATCATTTAAATTTACATTAAATTCATTATGATTGTAATTTAATTAAAATATAAACCATTAAAACATCCCAAATATGTTATATTTATCTAAATAAATTTTTAATATAATAATTCACTAAAACTATATTACATTTAACATTTTGTTGATGATTACTTTTATTTATCTATGAATTTAATTAATAATATGTTACTATTGAGTACGCATTTACAATACTCGTTCAGTTACTAACAATTAAAAATAAAATTAAATGATAAAAAAGTAAATTATATTTCAAATAATCTTTTATAACCAAACATAAACTTATTTTATCCTCATGTAAAAATCATAAAGGTATTAATAACAAGAGGGTGACATATTGTATTTATTCACTACATAAAAAACTATAAAGTTCCTAATGAAACAAAAATGGAACCAAATGGTCATATATTAGATAATTGTATGGTAATATATTAAATCAACTCATACAATATGATAAATTAATGTTTTATTCAAAATTTAATGCCTTATTAAAAAGTTTTAACCACATTTTACCATTTTTACCCTTTACATGGTGAAAAATATTTAGCAATGTTATTATACATAATGAAATAAAATAAAATGGGAATATTTAAAAACTTATGGATGTATTTATTCCAAATATAGAATACATTTTTCTATATTCAATTTATCAAAATCAAATTATTTAATTTATGTTCTAATAGGAAAATGTAACAAAAAATGTTTTTTATGAAAAACTAATTTTTTAGGTCTAATTTGTTTATACCAAATTAAACCATATTATTGATTAAAATGAACATAATTTTATTGTTAATAAATTATAGAACTAATTTTACATGGAAACCATTTTAAAACAAAAATAAACAATGTAAATTCTTGAAACAAAAATAATATTTTAAATAAAAATCAATATTTTTCACTATTTACTAGAAAATCATTATTTTAAGATGAACAAAAAAGCTAACTGTTTTAAAAATTTTATATGATGATAATAAAAATTACTTCCTTTTATTAAATTATATTTCAAAAATTTTGAAAAATTAATTATGATATTTTCTCATGAAAATAATAGAAAAACGTTTTTGAAAAATAAGTATTTTTGAAGAATAAAACAACTTTTCTAAAAATTGAGTCATTATTTTTTAAGAATAAATAAATAAATTTGTATTGAGTTAGATCTATATATATTTCATAATGTTTTTAATCCTATTCATACCCACTATTTCAATGGCTATGTGATGATTTCTATAGTAAATAATAATATTCTAATAGCATAACACAGTTTGATAAAACATAGTGTTGTGTGTAAAGAAGGATATCAAAGAGATTAAATTTATTTATAGGGAAATATATTATAAAATTTAATTTTGTTACATTATACTCCATTAAAATTAATTTTACCCTCAACATTATGTCACTCTAATGAAAACAGTTGAGTATATCTATTTTTCATCACATCCCCATGTACTCATGTAGATTCCATTAAATTATATTTTCCCCGAAAACATTAATTAAGAGAGCAGTATAATTTCTTAGAACGTTTTAACTATGTTATTGAATCATCAATTAATATTCCTTATAAGATAGATTGTAGAGACCCGAAGCTTATCATACATGGACATTACATTACTTTTGCGGAATACTTAGTACATAACAAAAACACACACACAAGGATCGTAATAGTTTAGTGTCTTTGGAAACTCGGAATATAATCTTCTAATCGTGGTGAAAGATCTTCAAAATCTCCCATAAAGATCTTCCTTTTTTTTACCTAAAAACTTTCTTTATATCCTGGGGAAAAGAAAACATAAAAGGGTGAGCTCAAATGCTCAGTAAGGGTATACAAAAGAAATAAAAATCATATCATATCTTTTTGAAAATCATAACCTGCAAAAGAGATCATAATATCTTAACATGGAACAAATCATAGAAGTGAAAATGAGATCCCCAAAATCATAACATAAAACTTGAAACTTTGTGGCATGCACACATAATCATGAAAAATCATTTCTTGTTAGTCATGACTCATTGCCAAGACTATCTTAGTGGACAAAGTCCCTTTCTGAACCGAGTTCACTCCTCGTTTCAGTCCTGTATCACTGAACCGAAATAACCTTCCGTTTCAGCCATGTCTATCTCATGAGATATAAAATCTTTTCCCAATGCATTGGAGGGGGATATAGGTCCCACCCATCTTATAATTAATCCTTTCTTATGTGTGCCACATAATCATAAAACATACATCATCGCATAACACATGTAACAAAAATGGGATTCTTGAAACATCATGACATCATAAATCAATTCATATAAGATAATGGAATTCATAAAAATAATTCCATCACAACATGATCAAATCAATGTAATAATAGGGATAAAAACAGAACCCTTTATTATCTTAGATGGAAAATAATTTTGATAAAACACTTGAACTTTATTCTTGAGGAAAATATCCTTTATACTTCAAAAACATTTTTCCTTTCTTAACATGTCATACAACTTTAAACTAAAAGAAGTTGATTAAAAATAAACTTGAAAACTTGTAAAGGAAGCTTCTTGGAAATAATTTTTTAAAAATCCATTCATGCCGTATAAGTTAAAAAAAACATTCTTCGTACCTTTGTCGGAAAAGTCAAAAAGTACCTCGTATGAAAAAAAACGACAAAAGATTCCGTTCATATTCTTTACTAAAAACTCACCGAAGGGTAAAATTGGATTTAAACTATTGTAAGTGGATGGAAACAATATTACATATTGAGGGAACATGGATGTGGATGATAAAATACACCCCAGTAAATACTTACGAATAAACAATCTCGGATAAAAATGAGATTGTGGTATTTTCCTTACCTTAGGTCCGATTTGCTTCGTATGTGTCCGAACCTCCTGTATAATGATTTAAATAATGTCATTGACTTATTACAGAATCATATTAATTGTTATTATATCATATATGGTTCACTTATGACATTATATTACCCGTTCTTTTGTAAGTTCCATGTTAAAAAAGCATTTTGGGTAAAATCGTTTCATTTATCGTAGGTGTTTTGACTTGTTGTTCTTGACATCATTATTACTTATATCATGATTTACTTACTTCCAGAATATAAAATATGATTTATATATCATATATATTCAGTATATATATATATATATATAATAGATAGATAAATAAAATGAAAAACACCGTTCATGGAGACGGTAGTCCGTACGTACGCATGAACGCTGTTTTCCATTACTTATTGTCTTGACATGGAAGCAAGTAGATGACATACATATATATATATATACATAATACAGTAGCTTTATAATGTCATATATTTCATTATTATTTCTTATATATACTTTATAATCATTCTTAAATGGTTAACATGGAGAATGAATCTCATCGCGTCGTGGAGACGGTAGTCCGTACGTACGCACGAGCGATGATATCATTTTCATAAATATTGAATTGAATTGGAGTGGATTATACAATATATCAGAATCAATATGATGTTGTAATAACTATGTATAGTTATTCTTTACACCATTATACCCATCCATGTAAGGTGGTGGTGGAAAATAGATTACACCACTGCGTGGAGACGGTATTCCGTACGTACGCACGCGCAATGATTTCTTTTTTCGTAGGATGGATAGATGGTGAAATAGGGTTGTTTCATACTTATAATAACATATCAGTATATGAGTGATACTGATGTTATTACTTCATAATGAAACAACCTAAGAAGAAGAAGTGGAAGAATAAATAAAGATGAAAGAATTGGTAACGGTAATTACCTCTTCTTTGAAGCGCCTCTTTGAGACCTCCTATTAGGGCACTAAAATTGGTCTTTGAGGAAGACCAGAACCTCTAGGATGTTTCTAGGGAAGTGGAGAAGAGATTTTGGCAGGGGTTGGCCGAGCTTGAGTGCTCAAATTTGTGTGAGGAGGAGGGGGAGGAGGTGTCCTTTTATAAGGGAGGAGAGGGGCACCTTAGGAATACTTCAAAATATTATTTTATATTAATGTCAAAATCGGTTTATAATGGTTCCAAATGGTCTTATTTCGAAGCTAAAGTGGGGATGGGTCGAAATCATATCAACCAATAGGATTTAGACAAGTTTAGGTTATTATTTTAACCTTATCAATTAGATTTAACTCTAAGTTAAATAATTTAACTTTTACCGTGTCTTTTTGTTTTCTTTCACTATATGGTTAATACACTTACTATAACATACCAAAAGAACCCCAAATTGTATATTATTAATAAATATATCCTTATCTAAGTCATTTGGACGAACCTTAGATTTTTAGGAATAAAATAACAATTAATAATATAATATTTGATTTAAAAACTATTTTGTGTCAATTTTGACACTATTTGATATATGATTTTTGTGAAAGTCATAACAGAATTATATGTTCTAACCAAGTTGATTAAATCAACACTAATACATCATAGTAACCTAGAAAATTAGTTTAATTCATAAAAAGTCTTAAATTACATTCATTTGAGCATTTATAACATCAATTATGTTAATATTTCCTTAAAAGGGTAATTACTGCATCATCGTTGTGTCAAACATTAATTAATTTATTTAAAGTCTAAAAATTATAAATAAAATAGCATTATGTAGGAAATCTTTTTAGCTTTCTAATTAATATTTATAGTCGAATTTATCTTATTTATAACCCCATATTAAAAATGTTTTAGTAAATAAACTTTGATTTTAACTCTTTTAACTCTTCTTTGAATTAAATAATAATAAATGTCCTAATCTAATCCAAGTGGGCCTAAATGGTCATATTATATTCATAAGGTTGTTTTTGGCCGAATTACACTTATCCAATAGAATTAGGACATGTGTTAGGGTAATAGTAATATCATATTTACCCTTAGTTACCCTATTTACTATTAACCGTGGTAAAAAAAAGTAAAAAGTTACTATTCACCAAAAATTATTTTCATCTCATTGAACCACATTTTAGTCCTTGATATTAACCGTGTCTGTCGGATTTTCGAAATTCCATTCACAGAAGTGGTAAAATTAAGTTTTATGCAAAATTCAGTTTTTAACCTACCACTTAGTAGTTTCACTATTCATCAAAAATTGATGTTTTTCAGAACAATGCCAAAATTTCATCCTAAGATATATTTCATATTCCGAATTCAAAAATGAAGTATATTTTACCATATTCATAACATAGATGTTGCATTAATTAATTTTATAATTAAATCCCGCTGTTAAAACAAATAGCGTGTTTTTAAGAAACAATATCTATCAAAAGATTGACACTTGTTTATGTCTGGTTTAAATGTGAAATTACATCCAATAACCAACATTGTATTAAATTGTAAAAATATATTCTAAATATATTTTAAAACCACTCAAATTAATGTTTTATCACTATTAATTATTTCGATTAAAAAAAGTTGTTTTTAATTATAATGTAGTAATTTTCACTATTCATTAGAATATGAAAGTTATCTGAAAAGTACCAAAATTTCACCTTAGGCTAAATTCGATACTCCGAATCCAAAAATGAAGTTCATTTTGAAAAATAAGATTTACAGAATTTCAAAAAGTGGTTATTACTATTCATAACGACTAGTTTTAATAATATTTTAATAGAATATCGTTGTTTAGTGAAACTCAGTATTGCGTACTATACACGCTATCGAGGAAGGTTGTGATTGCGTGTAATGCAAGGCAAGTCAAGGATGCGTGTTGTGCAAGCTCCTTTTGGTGTAGCGTACAACACAAGACATTAGTGAAATAAAAAGAATATTTTTCATAAAATCTCGGGCTGTTACATTCTACCCCCCTTAAAATGAATTTCGCCCTCGAAATTCGTCGGGGTTATAAATGGTTTACTATTCTAAAGTTTCTTTAATAGAATCCCACATCGTAAAAAGGAATACCAAAACTTGGCTTTAAAAACTAAAGTATGAAATGTAACGATTACCCAAATAAACTAATCGCTGGGTTTCCACATAGGTAAAAATATGGATATGGAAGAGAAATCTAACCATCATGTTCTGATAGAGAGTGATAGAGAACATGGCTATGGAAAATCCAATAATCACAAATCCATAGATTTGTGATGATATAAGGTACCATCTGATTCATCAGGTATAAGATCACTAGGACAACATTTTTGGTTTTCAAGATCATTTCCCTAAAGTTGAAAATTTGAATTAGAATAAATACTTAATTTATTTTGGTACAATCTCACTGTTGTTCTTGTATTGAACAATTTCCACTTCATCTCTTAAATAAATGAAGTTGAATTTGTTATTCGTGAAGTGTTAGCAGATTATGTGATAGAACGACGGGTCATTCCATCTGTCTCAAACAAAAGGTTAGCAAAAATTATATGCATAAGTCGATCTATAGTGAGATTAATCATATATGGTTCCTAAAATGGACTTATACTTCATATATCATACTACTTAATATAATAAAACTAGTTTCTACTAAACAGGGACTTCCTGTAGGCCAGTGGTAGGCGATAAAGGCCAGTCGCACTTCGGTTGTGGGTTCGATTCCCACAGCCTTGTCCGAAGCGATGGGCTGTCGCCCGTCCTGCAGGTTGTCCATTTTCCAAAACTATATAACATCCCATCAATAATATCGAAAAAACAAACAATACTAACTTATGTCCAACATAATTCATTCCAATCTTTAGGCTTATCCATAATACTGCAGTCGACTCTCATAATATAGTGAAAACGATTACCAAAGATTTAACACCATCATCGATCCCCATATATCATAAGATATGTTTTGTTGGTCACATTCCAAACATTCAAAGTCCTTAATCGTGTATTCTCTTGAATACCTTAGTGAAAACATGAATGTAGTTAAAAGTTAACACTTTTCACATACCAAAATCCTCAAAATTCTATATACTCAAACTTAGTCCTTATATCAATCATGAGCTCATGAATACTGTTAAACATTTCATTTTCTCGTTTTCCCTTCATTATGCGCATAATATCTCAATCACTTTGAATACCACATTAGACCAATACATAAATATTCCAATATTCCATGATACAACATTATTTTGGAATCCCATTACATAAACACTTAATCATACCACCACATCGTTGTCATATTCAACATTGCCAATGGTGATCGCATGTGACTTCCCTTTGTCCTTTTCCTTCAGTGGTTGCTCATGTTGATCATCACTAACCCTTGGATTAGGGAATTTATTAGCATAATGCCCCATTTCCTTGCACTTGAAGCATTGAAGTGTTGGTTGTATGTTCTCTGCAGTGTTTGATTTATTCACTTCATTAGAATCCCTTTTTCCATTACTTCGACACTCAGCTGCTTGATGACCTTCTTTTCCACACTTAAAACATTTTCTAGTCCCTTTAAGACAATCTCCACCATGCTTCTTTCCACACTTTGTGCATAAGGAAACATTCATCTTCTTTTCACCATTATTCTGAGATTTCTCCTTGAACTCCATCTTTCGTTTCTTGTCAAACCCATGAGATGGATATGTAACACCAACTTCCATTTCTACCTTGATAGCACAACGCACAATTTCTTCATAGGTACCAACAGATTCATCATCCCTTTGCTTCAGTTCAAGAAACTCTTTCTCCATCTTTGTTCGGAGAATACGAGGGAAGTACTTATTGAAAAATAAGTTCTTGAACTCGTCCCATTCCATAGACTCAATTTCATCCCTTTGCCTCGTATTCTTAATAAGATTCCACCATTGATCAGCATCTCCTTCCAAACGATACACTGCTAGGATGACTTTATCATGTTCAGAACATTGAAGAACTGAAAATATCTTTTCAGTAGTACTAATCCATTGTTCAGCAACTAATGGATCAGTAGACCCACTGAAAGAAGGTGGACGCTGCCTCATGAAGGATTCAACAGAATCTTGCTCCTTCCTTTGCTCGTTTGGAAGTCCTGCATGATTCATAGCTTGAGAAAGTTGTGTGAGCATGGCTACAAGATTTTGCATTCCAGCTCCCATATCGTTTGGTTGCTTAGGGGGACAATCATTTCATTGCCCATCACATTCCGCATTAACACGGTTCCTTCGGGTTCCAGCCATCGTCTAAAACCCCAAAAGAATAGTATGAGAGGAAAAAATCATGCTAGGGAAAACAACATAATAAAGGGGCAGTACCCTCAATATCTAACATCTTAGGTTAAATTCGAAGATCGTTAGCGCAATTCTAGGACTATAACCTATACGTATACTTAACCTTAGAGACATCCCTAGACATACCTTAAAAATATCTATAGGGATCTCACTAACGTTTTCGCATCCTAGTTTCCAAAGGTTGACTAAACCTTTCCTCTGATACCAACTATAGAGACCCGAAGCTTATCATACATGGACATTACATTACTTTTGCGGAATACTTAGTACATAACAAAAACACACACACAAGGATCGTAATAGTTTAGTGTCTTTGGAAACTCAGAATATAATCTTCTAATCGTGGTGAAAGATCTTCAAAATCTCCCATAAAGATCTTCCTTTTTTTTACCTAAAACCTTTCTTTATATCCTGGGGAAAAGAAAACATAAAAGGGTGAGCTCAAATGCTCAGTAAGGGTATACAAAAGAAATAAAAATCATATCATATCTTTTTGAAAATCATAACCTGCAAAAGAGATCATAATATCTTAACATGGAACAAATCATAGAAGTGAAAATGAGATCCCCAAAATCATAACATAAAACTTGAAACTTTGTGGCATGCACACATAATCATGAAAAATCATTTCTTGTTAGTCATGACTCATTGCCAAGACTATCTTAGTGGACAAAGTCCCTTTCTGAACCGAGTTCACTCCTCGTTTCAGTCCTGTATCACTGAACCGAAATAACCTTCCGTTCCAGCCATGTCTATCTCATGAGATATAAAATCTTTACCCAATGCATTGGAGGGATATATAGGTCCCACCCATCTTATAATGAATCCTTTCTTATGTGTGCCACATAATCATAAAACATACATCATCGCATAACACATGTAACAAAAATGGGATTCTTGAAACATCATGACATCATAAATCAATTCATATAAGATAATGGAATTAATAAAAATAATTCCATCACAACATGATCAAATCAATGTAATAATAGGGATAAAAACAGAACCCTTTATTATCTTAGATGGAAAATAATTTTGATAAAACACTTGAACTTTATTCTTGAGGAAAATATCCTTTCTACTTCAAAAACATTTTTCCTTTCTTAACATGTCATACAACTTTAAACTAAAAGAAGTTGATTAAAAATAAACTTGAAAACTTGTAAAGGAAGCTTCTTGGAAATAATTTTTTAAAAATCCATTCATGCCGTATAAGTTAAAAAAAACATTCTTCGTACCTTTGTCGGAAAAGTCAAAAAGTACCTCGTACAAAAAAAACGACAAAAGATTCCGTTCATATTCTTTACTAAAAACTCACCGAAGGGTAAAATTGGATTTAAACTATTGTAAGTGGATGGAAACAATATTACACATTGAGGGAACATGGATGTGGATGATAAAATACACCCCAGTAAATACTTACGAATAAACAATCTCGGATAAAAATGAGATTGTGGTATTTTCCTTACCTTAGGTACGATTTGCTTCGTATGTGTCCGAACCTCCTGTATAATGATTTAAATAATGTCATTGACTTATTACAGAATCATATTCATTGTTATGATATCATATATGGTTCACTTATGACATTATATTACCCGTTCTTTTGTAAATTCCATGTTAAAGAAGCATTTTGGGTAAAATCGTTTCATTTATCGTAGGTGTTTTGACTTGTTGTTCTTGACATCATTATTACTTATATCATGATTTACTTACTTCCAGAATATAAAATATGATTTATATATCATATATATTCAGTATATATATATATATATAATAGATAGATAAATAAAATGAAAAACACCGTTCATGGTGACGGTAGTCCGTACGTACGCATGAATGCTGTTTTCCATTACTTATTGTCTTGACATGGAAGCAAGTAGATGACATACATATATATATATATATACATAATACAGTAGCTTTATAATGTCATATATTTCATTATTATTTCTTATATATACTTTATAATCATTCTTAAATGGTTAACATGGAGAATGAATCTCATCGCGTCGTGGAGACGGTAGTCCGTACGTACGCACGAGCGATGATATCATTTTCATAAATATTGAATTGAATTGGAGTGGATTATACAATATATCAGAATCAATATGATGTTTTAATAACTATGTATAGTTATTCTTTACACCATTATACACATCCATGTAAGGTGGTGGTGGAAAATAGATTACACCACGGCGTGGAGACGGTATTCCGTACGTACGCACGCGCAGTGATTTCTTTTTCCGTAGGATGGATAGATGGTGAAATAGGGTTGTTTCATACTTATAATAACATATCAGTATATGAGTGATACTGATGTTATTACTTCATAATGAAACAACCTAAGAAGAAGAAGTGGAAGAAGAAATAAAGATGAAAGAATTGGTAACGGTAATTACCTCTTCTTTGAAGCGCCTCTTTGAGACCTCCTATTAGGGCACTAAAATTGGTCTTTGAGGAAGACCAGAACCTCTAGGATGTTTCTAGGGAAGTGGAGAAGAGATTTTGGCAGGGGTTGGCCGAGCTTGAGTGCTCAAATTGGTGTGAGGAGGAGGGGGAGGAGGTGTCCTTTTATAAGGGAGGAGAGGGGCACCTTAGGAATACCTCAAAATATTATTTTATATTAATGTCAAAATCGGTTTATAATGGTTCCAAATGGTCTTATTTAGAAGCTAAAGTGGGGATGGGTCGAAATCCTATCAACCAATAGGATTTAGACAAGTTTAGGTTATTATTTTAACCTTATCAATTAGATTTAACTCTAAGTTAAATAATTTAACTTTTACCGTGTCTTTTTGTTTTCTTTCACTATATGGTTAATACACTTACTATAACATACCAAACGAACCCCAAATTGTATATTATTAATAAATATATCCTTAGCTAAGTCATTTGGCCGAACCTTAGATTTTTAGGAATAAAATAACAATTAATAATATAATATTTGATTTAAAAACTATTTTGTGTCAATTTTGACACTATTTGATATATGATTTTTGTGAAAGTCATAACAGAATTATATGTTCGAACCAAGTTGATTAAATCAACAATAATACATCATAGTAACCTATAAAATTAGTTTATTTCATAAAAAGTCTTAAATTACATTCATTTGAGCATTTATAACATCAATTATGTTAATATTTCCTTAAAAGGGTAATTACTGCATCATCGTTGTGTCAAAAATTAATTAATTTATTTAATGTCTAAAAATTATAAATAAACTATCATTATGTAGGAAATATTTTTAGCTTTCTAATTAATATTTATAGTCTAATTTATCTTATGTATAACCCCATATTAAAAATGTTTTAGTAAATAAACTTTGATTTTAACTCTTTTAACTCTTCTTTGAATTAAATAATAATAAATGTCCTAATCTAATCCAAGTGGGCCTAAATGGTCATATTATATTCATAAGGTTGTTTTTGGCCGAATTACACTTATCCAATAGAATTAGGACATGTGTTAGGGTAATAGTAATATCATATTTACCCTTAGTTACCCTATTTACTATTAACCGTGGTAAAAAAAAGTAAAAAGTTACTATTCACCAAAAATTATTTTCATCTCATTGAACCACATTTTAGTCCTTGATATTAACCGTGTCTGTCGGATTTTCGAAATTCCATTCACAGAAGTGGTAAAATTAAGTTTTATGCAAAATTCAGTTTTTAACCTACCACTTAGTAGTTTCACTATTCATCAAAAATTGATGTTTTTCAGAACAATGCCAAAATTTCATCCTAAGCTATATTTCATATTCCGAATTCAAAAATGAAGTATATTTTACCATATTCATAACATAGATGTTGCATTAATTAATTTTATAATTAAATCCCGCTGTTAAAACAAATAGCGTGTTTTTAAGAAACAATATCTATCAAAAGATTGACACTTGTTTATGTCTGGTTTAAATGTGAAATTACATCCAATGACCAACATTGTATTAAATTGTAAAAATATATTCTAAATATATTTTAAAACCACTCAAATTAATGTTTTATCACTATTAATTATTTCGATTAAAAAAAAGTTGTTTTTAATTATAATGTTGTAATTTTCACTATTCATCAGAATATGAAAGTTATCTGAAAAGTACCAAAATTTCACCTTAGGCTAAATTCGATACTCCGAATCCAAAAATGAAGTTCATTTTGAAAAATAAGATTTACAGAATTTCAAAAAGTGGTTATTACTATTCATAATGACTAGTTTTAATAATATTTTAATAGAATATCGTTGTTTAGTGAAACTCAGTATTGCGTACTATACACGCTATCGAGGAAGGTTGTGATTGCGTGTAATGCAAGGCAAGTCAAGGATGCGTGTTGTGCAAGCTCCTTTTGGTGTAGCGTACAACACAAGACATTAGTGAAATAAAAAGAATATTTTTCATAAAATCTCGGGCTGTTACATAGATCATTCTATAGTACAATGACCTTTGAGTTCAACACATATGAATTATCACATATGTATTTCCTTAGGAGAGATGCATGGAACAAATTATGAACTTGAGAGAGATTCAGTGGAAGTTCCAAACGATAAGCTATAATCCATATAAAATCAATAATTTTAATGGTAATTATATATATATATCTCAATAATCCCTTCATTCCATCTCACATTATCTTCTTCAATATAGATATTTAGAATATCACATTTTCACAAATTGGAACTCAAAATCTCTATGATGATTGTTAGTATAAATTTTCTATCAACTCTGAGCATCCATGATATTTTGAAAAATGGAACTAATTTTTTTCATTATATCATCATATAACTCCATTATAAATATATTTATTTCTCTAAATTTATCCTAGAACATTGAAGTTATTGACAACCTACTATATAGGGATTCGTAAGGAGTCATGATTGCTCGATGGATTGATATTATTTTGATGACAACCCAACTAGAATAAAGTGTTGATCTAAAAAATGTAAATCCATAAAATAAGATATCAACATATATATAGAGTTTAAATGGTTCTCTAAGGATGACCATATTTATGTGGATGTTAAATAGTAATTAAATAAATCTCTAAATACAGATCTTGCTGTAGAATTCACAAGAACGTAAAAGTAAACCTCATATAGCAATCAAATGAAATAGAATATGGTACTACATGAAATCTCACCAATTAATTAATATATATCCTATATATATGATGAATAGATAAATATTATTTGATATTAATGAAGTGTGATTACTTTATAATGTGATAAATGATAACTCTGATAACATCATTACCTTTAGATTTATTTGGGAGTCTGATGAGTAAATCCCTAGTAATATTTTCCCATTTAAATTTTGGGTATGAGTAATGTTTGTAACAACTCATTAGAAATATATCTCTTATCCTTAACATTCTATCATACTATGCATCAAGATTCAGATTTTTCAATATCTGTTTTCATGTTGTACCAACATAAATATTATTTCAAAAAACAATATATATTTTTTATACTATGATTTATAAGTAATGATGAACTATGATATTCATATAAAATATCCTTCTTCATGTCTGGTACTGATGAGACACATACATGGTTTATTCACCATATCATTCCATCATAATAATTATTAAACTCAATAGCACCTAGTAATTTTATCTCTACACTACATATTCCCTCCACACCTCTCTAATCTTCACATGGATCAAGGTTTGAACATTCATCTAAGAAAGATATTATTTTTCCAATTTCCATAGGAATTTAGGTTCCATATTATGTAAATAAACATTTATTGGATCACTTTCAATCCTCCCAATGGCCAAAATAAGATGACCATTCTAACTCAAATAACCAACCACTTTGTTTTCCTTCCCATTGTTATAATGTATTGAGTAGCCATAATAAATATTCAATATCAACAATTCTATTTGGATCATATTCAAATCTTTTTCTATGAATATATACATAAAAATATTATGAAACTTGTATATGTAACACCATTAACCATAAAAAAATTCCTATGTATCTTTAATGTAAAAATGTTGTAGCTAACTCTAAATCATGTATTTTTTAATTTTGTTCATGTAAATTTAATTATCATGAGGAATATTCTATCATTGTATCACTATGCATTAAGAAATGGCTAAATCCCTTCCTTAATGAATCATTATTTATAAAAAACCCTTATACACTAAAATATAGTGTGATAATATGTGTAATGACCAACCATATCTTCAATTACATGAAATTGTCTTCAGACTCATCTATCTACAAGAACGTAACCCCCTTATTATTCATCATGGTGCATGGATTAGATAGTCATGAGAAATATCTCAAGAAAAATTGATAATATTTTCAATTCCCTTTCAATACATAAGAGTATAATATATAAATACAACCATATAATGATCATTGTAATACCTCAATTCTATATTAGTTAAATCAGTAATGATAACTAGAGAATTTTTTAGTCAATATAGGATTACAATAAATTGAAATTTCCCATTTCTTATAAAATATACAATCTTGGGTATATCATCTTTATGAACCATTAATTATTGTTTCTATAATGATGGTAAATCATAGAAGAGTATTTATATCCTTTTAGTTGGTGAAAAATTTATCAATATGTGGAATATGACACTTGTTATTGATGGTAATATTTTTTATGTTCCCTATAATAAATGTAAAGACACATTCTAAAATATTTAATCATGGAAAAAAGGAATAGGTTCACCATATGTGACACACCATGGAATATGAATACCTTATCAATATTATCCATGATTTACTTCTTCAATTCATGAAACCCAATTGCTGCCATTATATAAGCAGTCTTTAAACTAGGTTTAGAACCAGGTATGAGTTTTATTGGGAACTAAACATCATGATTCAAAAAATGGCTAGGAAATTCTTCTAAAAATTAATCAACAAACTCTTATATAATAGACATATCATCATTGTTGAGTTTCAAACAAAATATCTAAGAGAAATATCATTAAAGTATAGGAATTCAGTCCCAAAAGACAGATTTAAATACATTGGATGTTTGTATTAATCCCTTAACTAATAATTGAATCATATATCAATTAATATTATGATATGGGACTCCCCTTCCTCAACATTTGATATGGGTTCCATTTGAATAAATCAAATCGATGCATATAATAATATCAAATTAAACTAATGTTATAATCCTAATATTTTGAAGAATCACTTTCCCAAAAGCATTATTTGGAGATGAACTATATACCCGATATACGACCATCATAATATTTTAAATGTTAAACATTATCTAAATAATGAATTTATGATGAGATGAATTAACATTCCATTAGAATTTTCTTGATATACATTAATAAATATAACTATTCTCGTATAGGGTACTTAAATATTTGATCATAGTTATTACCACATAAACTTCATAATTCTATTTTTAATCCCACACTGAAACCAAAATAGTTTTCATGATAATAAAAAATAATTAATCAAAGTGATAAATCCCATTATCAAAAAATATAATTCATATGATGTTTACTTCATGACACACTATTCTTAATCTATGGAACCTTAAGTTTAACTTTGAGAATCAATTATGGCTAAAAAACATTAAGATGTTGTCCTATAAATAGATTTATTTATATGGGTTACTACATATAGATTTATCCCTAGGGGATTCACAAATGTTTTCTTAACGTAATCTATAACGATTAACTAAACTCAACTACGATACAAACTTTAATGGACCCATCATTCTTTATATAAATATTATATTATTTTGGAAGAATATTCAATATATAACATTAAAATCCACACCATAACCCTAAAGGATTTGTTTATTTGGAGACTAAATCATAATCATATTATTTATGAACAACCTTCGACATCTCTTATAATGTTCCAATCAATTTTCATGCTTTATGAAAAACCTTACATAAAGTCGTTCTTTCTGGTAAGGGGAATGGAAACATAATAATGGGTTCTTAGTAAGGGTAAACATGAGAGATATCAATATATGATCATGTGAAAACATTAGATAAACATAACGGTATGAGATTATGGTCATAGTATACAATTTTTATACATGGTCCGTGATGGATCAAAATCATGATTCATGGCATAAAACATTATCATTTAAAAATAAATTAATCAGAAATGTGATATATAATATTACCCCTCATGGAATTCAAGTTAAATTAATTTTAATAAATACATATCTTAAATATTTTTCACAATCATAGGAATAGAAAAAATTTTATATATCAATGCTAACTACAAAGACCATAAAATAATTATGTATTTTGCATAAATGCATATTTCCCATTTCCTAAAGGATTAGAAATAATCACTTGTTTCCCATAGTTTATTAGGAATAAAAACCTGTTTCCCATAGTAGATCAATAACATCGACTTATTTCCAATAATATATTAATCACATTAACTTAATTTCCATTGTGTATCAAGAACAACATCTTTTTTACCATAGTAATCTTGTGAGATATAAAACATTTACCAATTAATTTAAGGGATTTAAATTTTTTGACCAACCCATAAACTAATGGAAACCATACATATTTTCCACAATATCACAGAACATTCATAAAAACATAACCCATATATGAGAATCATGTTTCATAATTTTTTTTGTATTTCATCACAACATAACCAATGCAAAATAAACAAGTTTCTTAAAATATATCATCATAATAGTTATAAAAAACATAGATAAAATTATAAAGACGATATCATTGGATCATATCCTTAGTAAATTAACATTTGAATCTAATTACCTAAGAATCAAAACCTCAAAAAATCATTATGGAACGAAATTCCACTCATTTATTGTAGGTTAAAAATAGATTCCATTTACATTTTTTTTTAAAAAAAATTACCTTGTTTAGAAAATGAAATGAAGATTCATTTTAGATATTTTATAGTAATTAAAAATGAGTAAAAATTAATTGTAAAAATCATTAAATTATAAATATAGATCATTTTAAAAGAAACAATGACATGGATTAAAAATATTTCATATCAAATAGTAAAAGGTAGTCAATTTTCCTTAAAAACATTCTTTCATTCTATTGAGAACATATATTAAGTAAAAAAAGAAGACATATATTATATAGAAATAAAATTAACATAAAAAAATTGAAGGTAAATATTTTATATGTATCATATGATTTCTTAATTGGAAATTTACCCATAAACAATACCAAATAAAATTGATTGAGATGTAAATACCTTACCTCATGTCTTTTATTTCTTCATGCTCATTCGATCCCCCTATAATTATAAAATATATTTATTATACATATATTATATAACCATATTTGTATATATAAAACCATATATGATTTATTTATTGCATCTTATCACTTGTTTATCAACAACTTTTTATAAAAAATAATGTTTTGGGTGATAACTATTCCTTTTTTTGTGCATGTATCGGATCAGATGTCCCAGAACATTTACATTGATCGTGGTTCCATAATCCATAGAAATTCAATAATGATATTAATATCACATAAATTGATTATATATATGTTTATAAACATCTATAAAATTTATATATATAAAATTAACTTACGTCATTCACTGAGATGACATGACGTACCCATGCAAGAACGTTGTTTTTACTTTTCAATGGATTAAAGGTAAGAAAGGTCAATAAAAATACACTTCTATAGATATATTTTTATATAATATATATAATATATATTAATTATTTATATCTATATTACCATACCTGTAAAACATAGGTGTGAAAAAATGAAATCACTTCATGTAGGTGGTATTCCACACATACACACAACCAATGTTACCAATTTCAAATGGATGGGAAGAATGTTTATGAGCATTGTCTCACACACTCTAAAACATATTTTTGATTTAATAATTAAAGAACATCAGTTGAACTAGGTCATAATATAGAATATGATGTTAATTAAACAACCCTTAATAAGCATGATGAAACCAAGAATATAAGTGAAGTAAAATGAACAAAGAAGGGGGGTTTTGGTTGTGACTTTGAGAAAATAAAAAACCAACAAAGGAGAAGAAAAAATTAAGAACACAATTTATTTAAAAAAACTAATATGAAAAGACATATTCAATATAATCTACCCCATTCACCATTAATTTATCATTAACCCATATGATTACAATTCATACAATTGAGATCCCATAAACATGTCAACCGCCATACCCTACAAAAATCAACATGACAAAAAATATAGTAAAAATAAACCATATAATAACATCAAGACATCAAATCCATACACAATACATTCATTTTCATCAAAAATTAAACTATTGGTCAATGGAATATTAGGGAATCATATAATCTATGAAGTGGATACTTAATTGGGTATTGGGATGAGACTAGGACCTTACAATTATATCCCAAGATGATTGTATTTTGAAATTGATGATTCACTCACACGATTTACACAAGGTCAACCTCTCAGTCAAGTGATATTCGATAACATTAATTATAAAATCAAACATAATTAATTGATAAAAATTTATGAATTCTAATATGTGTATATATTCATAGTATATAAATTACAGAAGTAGGGATTAGATCAACTATGATCAAAATCACTTTTCTATGGGTGGTGTTGTCATTGTAGAGATGATTTTCATAATAAATTTATTGAAAGAGAAACACCCAAAATCATCTCCACTATTATATTTCAGCACCAATAAAAAAATGAGAATATTGAATAATAATAAAACAAAATAGATATTGAAGAAAAAGTCATATTAAAAACATGAAAAGAAGGAAACAAAAAATGTAGGTGAGAGAGGAGAACCCTCTTAGAATAGATCTTTGAACAATGAGATACTTATTCAAAGAGGTGTGAGATGATTCAAATAGACAACCATTTGGACACACATTTATAAATCCTTAACCAACCCTCCAAATTTGTTAAAATACAATTTAAATATATTTTTGGATGGATAGGGTTTCAAATTCCAAAAAGGGCTCATGCAACATTTTTTCTTCAAAATTACATCAGATTGACCTAAATTTTTAACCACCATACCATGATAAACATGTGTCACACTATTTGAATTAAATGATTGATTTTTTTCCTTTTAACACTTACCTATAATTTTAGCTACAACCAAGAAGTAATAAAGATGTTAAGGACACTTTTTGAGGTGGGGAATAGTCCATCAAATTCTGTCCAACCATTTATCAATGCCAATTTTCGGCCTACTAAATTTGAGATCATGGGGTCATTGTCTGACTAAAAAATGTAGAAAATTTAGTGTCTAATGAATCTATAAAAGTTCAAGTAAATGTTTTTCAAAAATAAAATATTCTGAAAAAAATACAATGGTAATATTAAAATAGTAAAAATAGAATTTCCATGAAATTTACAAATTCTTTCACAATACACATTTTTACATTAAATCATCCAAATAATATTAACAAGGAGAAATTATATTAATTAATATCAACAAAATATTCAACAAAAACATATATTATCACCTCCCCCACACTTACCATTTTTCACTTATGGGAATAACCCCATGTCATGTAATTCATTAAACGATGCATGTTGAAATTTCCCAATCCATGGTGGCAATACAAGCATAGTAGTATTCAAAAAAAAAATCAATCTCAAAAAATAAGGAATTAAATGTCTCAAAAATTGTATGAAAGCAATCTAATGATATAAATGACCACATCAGGTGAAAACATATTATTTGTTAACTATACCATAAATTCCCTATGTGTCTCTGTGCGAATCATTTCTAGATTGCCTCTTCACCCTTTATCATGTATATCCAGGTCAAGAAAAACTTTTCTTCTTACCTAATTATCTTGAACCAAACCTATTCAGAATCATTTTCTATCAAAATTCCAAAACTCACTCATTTATGCATTATGATATGTCAAACCTTGATCCCTTGACCAATATATCCCCACATGTTTTTAATTTCATCACTCCCATCTTTATTGATGTTTTTTTATTTTTTATTTTTTTTATTTTTTTATTATTTTAGGTTGTAAGATATTCAGATATTAGGTGAACGAAAATAGTTCAATCTGGTATGGTGATGTAAATTTTTGTAATAGAGATAAACATATAGGAATATCATGTCATATTCTAAAAATGATTACTTACTCTGATTATAAATTCAATTGGGTCAAAGAAACTCATAATTTATGATTTTCTATGATGTGAATAGAGAGATTAAATGAAACAATATTCCCAAAAATTTCCCATAATGAATGATGTAAAAAATTTCAAATTCATGATAAAGAAATAGTCAAACATATCATTAACGAACTTACATTTTCAAAAAAATAAACTAAAAAAGATGAAAACTTCCCCATATTCAACATACTTCCCATGAGGTTTTTCAATTCAAACATTAAATATCAAATAGTTCCATGGATGTAATAGGCATGTGAAATGATTTTTTTGATGTTGTGATTTTATTTTTTTTAAACATTAAAAATAAGAAACATTCATTACGAATAATATAAATGAATCTACCCAAAATACCATCCCATCCCCCAAACATAAAATGTTACATTCTCCTCAATGTGACAGTATGAATTGATAAAATTACCATGAAAGTTAAGAATTAAAATTATAACAAATAATATAAATGTGAGTTGTTAAGGGATAACCTGATGTTTTCAAGTGATGATAGGATCAGGAAGTGTGATGATATGAACTAAATGTGTTGGGAATCCATCAAAGTATTGCTTCAACTAATTCCCATTTATTATAAATCTCCATACTTTTTTATCTTGAGTTTCTGCCACTATACTAAATAGAATGATATTATATACAACATAATGTCCCAACCATCTATAATTCAACTTACCAGGTATCAACCTCAATCATGAATTTTATATAAGCACATTTTCTCCTACATGAAACTAAATTTACTAGATTATTTTATCATGAAATGATTTTGATATTTTCATATAGAGACATTATTTATCAAATGATGATAATATAAAATCCACAGCAATGGAATATACATATTTCTTTGATCTCGATCTTGGGATAAATCCTTGTTCCATTCCTTTATACAACCCAATATGCTCAATCCTCGACCACCAAGGGGATATGACATGATTTTCCAAAGATAATCCAAAATAGTAAATATCAATGGTATTCATATAGGATGTATAATAAGTCAAGATATCATCATCCAAGAGCCTACTCCATCCTTTCTATTTGGCAGAATTATTTTCTGAAAAAAATTTCCAACTCTTAATTTAAAACCTCACCCTTGAGATTTTTTTGCGGGTGGTATGGTGTAGATGTTTTGAGTGTCAACACATATATTTAAATGAGGTAAGGGAAATTATTCTTGAAAATGTGTGTCCCATGGACATTTATTATGGCATTCAGTACTCCAAACATACAGAAAATATCTTCCTTGAAAAAATCGACAACAACAGAAGAATCATCAATTGTGGTGGGCTTGGCTGCCACCCATTTTCAATAATAATTTACAAAAAACAATAATATGTACATAAAAATAAATGAACTAGGAAAAGGAACCATAAAATAAATTATCCATACATAAAAAATCTCACAAAGTAATATGGGATATTGATTCATCTCATGTCTCCTAGAAATAATGTTAGTATTTTGGTAATATGATAAAGATATAAAAAAAACTTGAGCATCATAGATTAAATTTGGACAATAAAATCCAAAGTATAAGAATTTTCTGTATATTATTTGTGGTCCAACGTATCCTCCACATCAAGGTGTATGGCTGAAATAGAGAATGAACTCAAACACATGATCCGGAACAAACCTCCTCATAACATGATCACAATACATACACTATAGGTTGGGGTCCTCCAAAACATAAAAAATCAATGAACTATATAATTTTGATACTTGAAGTTTCTTTAAAATTGAAGGAATTTTAGAGGAAACAAGGTAGATCATCAAATCTACATACCGAGGATGCGTACCTGAGTGTTCATAATGATGCTCATCAGGAAATGTGACATGAAGTGGTACCTATTCCAATGTGTTATCCTCTAGTGTGTGAGTAATCCTAATCATGAGATCCTCTATAATGTTCTCTAAATCAAATCATGTGTCTTATCTATATAAAAAAATTCATTAATAAGAAGTATACATCAGATAAGTTTGGGATTTTCATCTGGCTTCTTCAAAAGGTACCTCAAACATGCATGGTTAGAAAAAACGACTACTTGAAAGACCAAGAAAGTTGAATGAAATTTATCTAACTGAAATATGATGGAAATAATAACATTTTCCGTGGTTGTGTAGTTTGATTGGGATGAATCTACTGTACTTAAATCATACAAAATCACATGTTAACATCCCTACACTATCTATGATAAGACAGATCCAATAGTTATGTTTGAAGCATCACACATTATCTCAAATGGTACATCCCCCCATGTCAGATGTATGGTTGTTGTAGTGGAATGATTCTTTTTTAGTTCATTAAAGTAAACCCTATAAAAATTATCAAACAGAAAATCAGAATTGTTTTGATGTATTCACGATAATTGGAGAGAAATATTAATGAAATAATTAATGAATCACCAATAAAAACACGCATTTACTAGGAAATATATAACATCACACACCAATGAAGTACATGGTAAGTATAAAATAATATCTACCATTGAAATATCATACACTATTTGATGTTTTGAAAATACATTCCCTAATAAAATGACATTCTATACTATAAAATAACACTTCTAAAATTTCAATACCAGATATTTTTCATTAGAATGATTCAACACATTTCCCAAAATAAAGATAAATTAATTAAATTAGGATCCATATACTATAAAATCACTCATATATACCTTCGTGAATGTCTCGACAAAATTAGAAAAAATAATCACCATGTATCTCTAGAAGGTACCTAGGGTGTTATAGATTCCAAAAGGCATCCTCTGGTAGGAAAATGTACCAAATGGACAAGTGAATATAGTATTCTTCTGATCCAATGGAAAAATAAGGACATAAAAACAACTAAAAACTCCAGAAAAAAACAATAGTGGGTCCTCTTATCAAGTATGTTTATAATTTAATCAATAAATTCCAATGGGGAATGGTCCTGGAATGTGGTTTGATTTAGTTTCATATAATCAATACACTTATGGTAAATATTTTTCACCCTAATTGGTATTATCTTCTCCCTTTTTAAAACAATAGTAACACCTAATTTCTTAGGTACAACTTTGACAGGGCTCACCCACTGTGAATTTAAGATGGAAAAAATAATACCAACCACTATAAATTTTTCTAATTCCTTTTTCACAAATTCTATAAGTATGGGATTAAGTGTAATTTGTGGAATCCTTATCAGTTTAGCCCCATTCTATTAAAGTATCATATACATATAAATGGAAGGGATAGTGCATGATATTTCAGCCAAGGTCAACTATATTTCCCTAATATTATCCCTCAAAATACTGAAATATATTTTATTCATATTCAAAAGTAATATTGTTATATATTATAAAAGTTAATGTATCTCCATTCAACAAGCATGATTATTTGAGATTTGGAGGAAATCACTTGTGTTCAAATTAAGGGGTTGTTAATTATGGAAGGATAAATTGAAGGAGCTAAAATATTTTCACAATGAACATCAGTATTAGTATAGAAATTATGAAAATCATAGAATAATGAATCAAATAAAATATCATAATCAATTAAAAAGTCATAATCAATGTGAACATGATCAAAATTAGAATATGATTCTGCATCAAAATCACATTCTAGAGAGGTTTCTTCATTAGAAACATGTGTGGATGTGCACTTTAACATCAAAATAGAACCAATATTGATAATATCTCTAAATCCCTTACAATAAAAATCCATGGTATTTTCTGGTGGTGGTTCAAAATGAGAGATAAGAAAAGCATAATGGTCCTTTGAGGGGTACTTCATAGATTCTAAAACATTAAATTTCACAACTTCATGTCAAACTCCTTGGAATATGTACCCTCGTGGATATTTATGATAGTTTTGGGAGTTCTATGGAAGGGATTACCCATGATAATGGGACTACGAGAACATACATGATAAACTCCATGTTATGAACAAATAAATATTTTGGAAACATCATGCATCTTACCCGAACAAGTATCTACTCAAGGAATCACACTAGATAGACTATCACTCTATTCGCCAACTACACCACCCCTCTCATTGGATTCAACTCACCAACCATTAATTCATGGAATACAGAGTGAGTTATCACATTTATAGAAGCTCCCAAATCACATAAAGCATCAAACAAGTGTAACTCCCTATGGTACATGTTATGGTGAATGTATTTATATACTTCCACATTATTTGAACTTATTTAATTGGTGTAATGAGTGATTATATATTCTTTACATAATTGATCAGTTAAAATCCCTTGATAACTCTTCAATTGTTAAAATTATCTTTTATTAATTTGGGATTCCTTGGGATTTTCTTAATGGCATCATTAAGGGAAATTTTTATCTCAACACACATTACTGTGTCATAAACCACTTCTTTCATACCGTCTTCTAGAATATATTTTGTTTGAATAACTCTATTTGGAATGGGAAGGGGTTTTAGAGGAATATTATAAATTTTCATCTGACCTCCTTTATCCTTTGGTTTCACAATGAACAATGATGACGTGGGAATCTCTTCTATTTCAGTGCCTTATAGTGGACTAAAAAGAACAATTATCTCACTTGTTTTCTTACCACTCCTTAATGTGATTTTACAAAAATTTCCGTTTGAATTAGAAGTGGGTTGGGAGGGTAGGTTTTGATAGTTCTGGTTATCTATTTCATGGTGGAAGTGGAAATATGTCTCATTTTCTACTTTATCTCCCTCAACTCCGTGCCTTGACTCTTTCTCTCTTTAGGTTAATTAAGAACCATTTTTAAAAATATCTTCATTGTTAGAATATAACTTTGGTTGGGGAATTCATTTTTGATGAATTTTTTATTATTTGGATTCAAATATACTTTGTACTTGTTCAAAACAATGTTGGTTATGTAGAGGATACTAGATGTTTTTTTCAAAAAGGATCCATTTGTTGTTTTTTACAACCATAACTCATATCTGATTGAATCTTCCATTCTTGATTGTAAGTTAGTGTATAGTAATAATACATATTTTTTGGGGGATCATGTTGTTGTTGAAATGGTCTCCCTTTGAAAACTAATATAAAATACTCTATCTCTTGTAGTTTTGGGAACCAATCTATTGGATGGTCTGGTTTAGTAAAAATGCTAAAACTTTTCACAAGAATGAGTGGAAAACTTTTTTTGGGCCAATGAAATCATTCACACAAGAGAGGTTAAATAATCCAACATGGTATTTGTAAAATTATTCTCAAGAGTAGAGTTACATACTTGATTTAGACCCTTTAAATATAATTTAACCCAATCAACAAATTGATGAAAGTTTTGTCCAATCACGTTGATCAATACTTGAGTGGTCTGTGTTTTTCAACTAGTGGTCCTCCAGCTGCTGCATCCACCATGCGCCTCTCCATGGGTGTTAGAAAATTCTAGAAGTATTGGATGAGGTGTTTATCAATGATTTGGTGAAGTGAGAAACTTGAAAATAACTTCTTAAACCAGTTGGAGTACTCATACTTTGATTCTCCTGTTATTTTTTGATTCCAGATATCTGTTTTAGAATTGTTGTTTTCATTGATGAGGGAAAGAATCTATGCAATATATAAATCTTTAAATAATTCCATGATGTAAAATCTTTAGGTTGTTGGTAATACTCCCAATATTATGAAGTACCATAAAGTAATAATTGAAATTCCCTTATTTTTAAATGGTCTTCAGATAAATTCCATGGTGTAAAAGTTCAGAAACCCGTATTGAATTATTTAATGTTTCATTTCGGGATCTTCTCTAGAGAGGCCATGAAAATTTTGTAGATGTTGAATTAGATCATATATTACCTCAAATTCTGAATCAGGATTTGTATATGCAATGCATGATGGATGATAATTTTCATCTGGTGTATCTATATCTTGAATGGTTATTTCATGTTCATAATTTTTTCATCCTTATTTTGAAAATTATATTTTTTTAGATGATATACAAAAATAACAAATATAGTAATAATAAAAATAATGAAATGTGGAAATTTAGATAGTTCTGGAATTTTGATATTTCCTAATTTTATCCATAAGGCTTTATTAAACCTTTAGTTCATGTTCAAATTGAAAATCAGTGTTGGATCATGTAATTAATTAGACTAAAATAAGAATTATGTGACTATAATATCATTAAATGATGTTACAATTGATGGTAGAAAAATAATAGGTGGGGAAGGAAGAAAAAAATATAATTAAAGACCAGAAATAGAAGAATAAAATATAACAAAGAACCTACCTAAAATCAGTTGAATTAAACAATTTCCACCCTAGTAATGATGCCAATTTGATGAGTGTTGTCACACAATCTATCAAAATTATTTGTGATTTATTAAGTGCAACAGAGTGGATGGACTAGGTCATTTTATCGAGGATGAAGTTAATTAAAAAACCCTTAATAGTCTTAAACAAACCAAGATAATCAGTGAAAAAGATGAAAAATATTGGTGGAGGGGATTTGTTGTGACTTTCGGACAATAAAAAAACAAAGGATAATAAAAAATAGAGTACATAATTTCCTTAAAAACACTAATATGAGAAGAATTAGTCAATCTAATCTACCCCCATAACAATTAATTTATTAGTTTCCCATATTATTATATTTCATTCAATTATTTTCCCCTATCTTTGTGAACCCCTAAACTGTATGGAAATAACATGACCATAAATATTGAAAAAATGAACCATATGATAACTTCAAGAAATCCTATCACAGAACCCTACATTGATTGTTATCGAATATAAAACTTATAGTAAATATTAAATTAGGGAAGCATATCATCAATATATTGTAGAATTAATTAATTTTCAAGATGAGACTTGAACCCTATAATTCCACCCAATGTTGATTGAATTTTATGATTGAAGTTTCACTCATGCAATTCACAGAAGTCCAACATCGTAATCCAGTGCATATTCATCGAGTTCCTTAGAAAAAAATCAATTAATTGATAAAAATTTATTAATTATATTAGGTTTATGGATTCAATGTAAGAAAATTATGGTAGTAGGGATTAGTTCAACTACGAATGAAATCAATCTTCCATGGGTGTAGTTGTCACCATGGAGAAGTTTCTCATAAGAAATGGATTAAAAGGGAAACACAAAAAATAATCTCCACTGTTATATTGAAACACCAAAAATAAATAAATATGGTTAAAAATGAATGAAATTGATTATTTCTTTAAGGAAAATTCATCTTAAAAACATTAAGAAAAAAGAAACACAATGTAGAGATGGGAGAAGAGAGCCTTCTTTGGTGTGCAATTTGAACAAATAATTACTTACTCCAGGAGTTGTAAGATGTTTCTAGGAGACAAAAAATTGGATACACCTTTTCCATGCCTTGAAAAACAATCCCAAAGAGTGAAAATATATTTTAAATAAAGTCTATGAGGGACAGGGTTTCAAATACCAAAAGAGTACATGCATCATTTGGTCTTCAAAAATAAATTCATATTGATCTGACTTTTCGACCACCATACAGAGTGAACAAAGTGTCATTCTAGTTTAAGGAAAATCTCTAAATATAGTCCATTAGTGTCACCTAAAATTTATGCTACAACCAAGGAGTAATGAGTAAATTATGGATACTTTAGTGTGGTGGTTTCCATTCTGTAGAATTTTGTCTATCCCTTCATTGTTGCCCATTTACAGACCATCAATTATGAAAAACAACTATCGTAGTATGAATAAAAAATGTATAAACATTTGGGGTGAATGTGTCTATAAAATTTCAAGTAAAAAATAAGCATACATGAAATTTTATTACAAAAAAACAAGTATGATATTAAAATGGTAAAAATATAAGTTACATGCAATTTCCAAATTCTAGAACAAAACATAATTTTCTATTGTATCATCCTAATAAGATAAATGTGGATTAATTATATCAATTAATATTTTCAAAATATTAAAAAATCATTTATAATCAAAAGCATATAATAGTTTTCACATGATCATAATAAAAGTTCAGTATAATTAATATAATGAGTTAATTATATTAGAATGGATAAAATATATTTAAAGGAGGTATAATAAGAAATAATCTGAAAACCCTCGGTTATGAACTACACATCTTCTTCGAGAAAAATTATTTACCATACACAATAATCCTTGAAAGTATGATCTATTGGAAATAATATAAGATATCATAAATGGTCAAGGAAAAGTATAATGTATTATACATTTTATTATCTGATATATAAGGCTAAAATCATGTGAGTAATTGAGGAAAAGAGATTCCCTTTATAAGTGAGGATTGAGGTATAGTTGGAATTACTTATAGTATTAAATTAATATAAATTATTTTTTTATAATAAAGATAATTAAATAAGTTATATTTCAATGATATGATTTATATTAGTCTATCTCCTCTCATAAAATAATATTCATCGAAGTTATTGTTATGTTATTAACCTTATTTATTAGTTTTAACCTTATGTTAACCCTTTTGAAAATTTCTACAATATCAATTTTTTATTCTATTTAAGGTTTAATAGTGATACCATAAAGGGAGAAGTGACCCATAAATGAACTGAGGTTAATATTTTCAATAATATACCATTAACTTGGATTAATATGATATTTTTATGAATATTAAATTATTTAATAAAATAAAATTTATTATGAAATATCATTAACATCATTTTTGGAACTATAAATTTAATTTGAATAAAAATTCATCAATATAATTATGAAATTAGAATATAAAATTTTCAAAAATATGAAATATTTAATATTTACCAAAAACAATATGGAAAATAAAAAATCCCAAAAATATTATTACCTTTAATATATTGAAAATCAATAGTTTTTTAAAATTAATTGAATATATATTATGTGAGAGTTGTATAATCATTTAATGTCATATTCCAGTCAATAATTATTTTTAACAAAAATTAATATGATAAAAAATAAATTTATATTTTAAATAAACATTTATACCCAAATATAACCTTTTTAGGTAATGTAAAATTTTGGAGATATTAATGCTAAGATAGTGATATTTTGTATTTATTCATTTCTTAAAATAATATAATGGTCATAATAAAAATAAAATAGAACCATGTGGACATATATTTGAGATTTGTATGGAAATGGATGAATGAAACTCATAAAATAGGAAAAAGGTAAGTGTTAGATAAATTTTAAAGCCTTGTTCTGATGATTTCCAACTAATATTCCCATTTTTCCCTTACCGAGGTGAAATTTTTTTCCAAGGTTATTATTAATAATGTTGAAAAACAAAAGGGTCCTATTTAAAATATTTGGACAAAATATTGAAAATATAAAATCAATTATTTATATATTAAATTTCAAAAATTGTCAAACATTATTTTTAATTCAAACACGCAAAACACAACATAAACTATTTTTTTTAAAGTATGTTTTTAGAATAAAAATATTTTTATAAAAAATTTATCAATACGAATTATTTAAATGAATTTAATTGGAATATAAATAATATAATATATCTACTTCCTCTTTGAAATAAGTTTAAAAAAAAATTTATCTTCGTAATTCTTTGATAAAAATATAATTTTGAATAAAAATTAGTATTTTCTCAATTTACTAGAAAATCAATATGTTTAGAATAGTCTCATAAATTACCCCTATTAATATTTTGATGTCATAATTTTAAAAAATATATGATTTTAATTAAATAATATTTCTAACATTTTAAAAAATGTCTTATAATAATCAATCATAAAAATAGATAAAAATCATTTCTGAAAAATAAAACGAGTTCCTGAAAAATTGAGTGATTATTTATTTATAATTAATTAATACATTATTATTTAGTATGAATTTTAAAAGAATTTTATTGTGAATTTAATCTAAATAATTACTTCCACTTCAATGGATAGAAGATAATAATAACATTAAAAACTAATATTTCAATAGTATAATGTCATTTGTTTAAACTGAGTGTTGTGTGAAAAGAAATCCAGTAATGGAATAACATTTATTTCAAGTGAATATTATTATAAAATGACATTTTTAAAACAATATTGTGATATATATAATAATAAAAAATGAAAGGTTTTACACATTAATGTGTATAGATTCAAATATAGTATTTTTAACTCTAAGGATAATCAGGGTATATTTGATCAAAAGTTTTATAAAGGAATCATCCAAGATTATTTTAATGCATCTATATCCTATAGTGTTTTTAAACATTCAATGGTTTATAAAGAATTAACTCATGTAAAATTATATTAATGTGAACCTTTTGGTCATAATAAAATTATTATTGGTGATCTTAGTAATTCTCTTAAAAAATTGAGACCGAATCATCTCTCTAATATAAAAAAGGATGAAAATATTGAACATAACTGAGTACAATAAATACATAAAATTATTTAATATTGATGAAATAAATTTGTATTTCTTGGAAAATATATATCCTTAAACAACCACCTCTTATATACTTACATAAGAATCCTAGATAATTGGATTTAGACAATAAGAAATATATGGAAAATATCTATGTTTTCTATATTTTCATCCAAATATAAAACTAAAACTGTAGAGTAACAATTGAATGAAGTGATTTAGTTATTATCTATAATATAATAGGTAAACTATTTTATGGGAAAATCAATTTTTTAATTAGTAGATATAACCCCAAATAACCCTATTATTTGAACTAAATGAGTTTTTAGAAATATACAGGGTGATCATGGTTTCATCACTAAAAATAAGGATACATAAGTTGATAACGCTTATAACTATTAATAAGGTATATATTGTGAGGGACTTATTCCACCCATAACTATATTATAAAATATTAGGATTTAACTAATTTATGAAACTCATATTAATTTTGAACTTCTCCAAATATTTGTTAAAAGTGTTTTTCTAAAGAAATTTGAAATGAAGGGAGTGTATATTGAAAAAAATATATGTTTTGAAAATCAAAAATTTCCATTTTTTCAAAAACATAATACATATCTATATGGTATAATATATTTACCTATAACATAGTATAAAATACTATGATTATTTTTATCAAAATATTTTTTATTGGTATTTGAAAAACCCACTCTTCTTAGGAAAATATCAATAAAATATATGTTATATGTACATATTAATATAGATGATGGTATTTTTCTGATTTATAAATTATAATTTATGAAATGTATTTTGAGAATATGAAAAAAATAATTTGAGAGAACCATTATGAAAGAATAAAATATCATTCCTGGATGTTAAATTCATTAATTATATTTCAGAAATGTATTAAAAATGGTAAATATGTATATGATTTACATAAATTTTTTGAACATGAAAATGTTAAGGTATATGAATCACCCATGATAAACACCATTAACCATGATTTGGATGAATCTAGTAAAAAGATTCATAAAATGATATATAGTGTAATTATGGGAAACATTCTATATCTTATTATGACAAAGACATATATTATGTTTTCATTATGCATTTGTTTTAAATTTCATGAAAAAACATAGAATTTTTCTTTTAAAAATTCTCAAATAATTATAGGATATTACAGATTTTAAATATCAATGTCATTAACTTCCAAAATAATAGTTTTTATTTTGTTTCACATTCAAATGATGATTTTGGTTGGTGTGGTTTAGAGAGAAATATTACTTCTTAAACCTGCCATTTTTAGGAAAATCATTTTTTTCATTGTTAAGTAAGAAGGAAACATATATTTTATTATCAACTCAAAAAATCTTAATGCATTGAATCTTGTAGTTTATTATACATAGTTGTTATGGATAAAACGTTATTTAATGGACTTTAGATTAAATATTTATCATGAACCAATAAAATGCGATAACATAACTACTATATATAGTTCTAAAAATCCAACTGGTCATTAAAGAGAGAAAATTATTGATTTCTATAATAAATACATTAGATATCAGAAATAAAAAGGTGATATATATGGTGAAAGAATTAATTGTAAAAATTATGAAAAATGATATATTTATAAAATCTCTTCAAGCTGATAGAAATTATTAAATTAAAAGATATTTTAGTCTCCTGGAATTTAAGTGAGTTTGAATGATTTCTATTAAAAAAATAGAATTTTTCATTATTATTTACCTATTACATTAGTTTTATTTATTTATTTAATTACTACTGTGTCATTTCATAGTTAATGACACTACTTATGTGTTATAGTCTATAGGCTGAAAATGAACATGATTGAAAACATTCAAGAATCAATTTCTCTCCTTCTAAATATTTTAAACCCTCACCCTAGCTCCCTCGATTTCTTGAAAATTATACATTATGATAAGATAAGGATGAAAAATATACCAGAGAGAGGTTCCAAATTTTTTTGTAATAGATAAATTGAATTGATTTTCACATGTCAAGTGATTCTAAATATGGGGTTTTACTTTATTTTTCAAAATAATATTGATATGATGTTTAAAAGACTACTATGTAATAAAATTTTGATCTCTATTACTAATGAGAAGAATATAGAGGTCTCAATTGAGGAGTAATAATGAGACTTATATGATAATTATCATTCAAATTTTTTATACAATTATGGTGTTGTACGATTGATGGTAACTTGAAAAAATCATTACTTTTGTGGATTTAGCTAAAATCCTGCATTGTCTACATGAATTTAGTCATTTATTTAGTCCAAAGATGGAAAATTATGGAACATTATTCAAGATTATATTATATATTTTCATTTTATAGCAATCCGTGTAAGTAAAATCCCAATTAATGATTTAAAACATGAAAGAAAAATTATTATGAAATTTATTAAAACTAGTATAGTTCCATGAGAATGGGAATTGAAAAAATGTTTCCAGACATATACATAATTTATATGTTTCTAAAATTGTGTAATGAGAATCTACATAGATAAATGATTAAATACATGCATCCATGCACACTTAACTCATCAATGAAAAATTTCTATCCATATAGATGAATTTTAAGTTAGTTATTTTATAAAGACAATGTTAATGTGAATGAACAGGAAGCCATTATGTACCCTCACAATATCATACCTTCATATGGTTCGCTAATTTTTTTTGTTTAATGTGGATTACTTCTTTGAAAAGGCATATTGTGATAAAAAAAATTAGAACAAGAAGTTGATGAGGATGGAAACCATTCTCTAGTTGGAGGGGAGAAATTTAGAAATGTAAATATATTTTATGAATCTCATTTTGAGGTGGATTATCCTAATGAAATTGTCATAGAACATATTTTTATTTAAGATAATATAATGGAATATATTGTTTCAATATTTAAAGGGGGATTTTCCAAATGGGATATGCATAAAAACCCGATTGATAATCCTATTGATCATTTGATATTAGATTTTAATCATTAGGAGGATGCTCTTATTAATATAATTAGAGATTCTATTGATTCTCATATGATTTGTTTAATGTTTTTGGTGAAGTTAGAGTTATATATAATGATTTTGATATTAGTATAGAAATACTAAAAGATAAATTTATTGTAAATGATAATGTTTCTATAGTAATAAAATATATTCATTTCTTATCTAAGAAAAATACATCACTTATTAGAAAATGAATAGATGATGAATTTATTTTAGCTGGTGTATATAAAGGGTTCAAATAATTAACGTTTTAGAAGAAAAAGGCATTCCATATTCTATAAAGAATTTTATTTTAACCGTTAATATACATGTCAATAACATTATAGATGAAAATTTCCATGATATTGATATTTTTATTGGTGAGTTTTCTGATATTCTGATGAAACTCAAATAAAATAAGTTTTATTTTATGGACTAGAAAAGAAAATTATATTTAAAAATTTTACTTTGATTTTTTGAATGAGCAGGAGGATGTCTTGAAAGAGAACCCATCACATAAGTTTACATTTGGTGAGCCATGGAAAATGAAAAGGTCTCATTCATAAATAATCTTGTATATCTCCATTTTTCAAATTAGATTTATATACTTCAATCTTAAAGTGGACTATTTTTGTTAAAAAAAGTAAAATCAGTTGTTTAAATAAATTAGTTATACCTCAATTGGATTTGACCAAACGACTCCAAATTGTACAACCATCTTACTCAAATTCTTTAAAAAATCAAATTCTCTTAAATATTATTTGAAATTTACTATATCATCTTTAATTGTTTTAAATTAAAATATATCATCCTTATAATGTGATCTTTTATACATAGACACTATAAAAGAGTTTAAAAGGGATATCATCTCAGGATTTAGGGAAAAAACTGTGTAAAGTAAGAGAATATTTATCTTTTTAATGGAATGGGAAGTAATCTTGAATAAAAACATTAATTTTCTATATACCCATCAAATAGATATTAAAAATGTCATGAAAATATGATTGTTTTAATTTATGGGATATCATCTGAGGAGCCTATTCCTTAATGTTATGATGATCATTGAGACTCCTATAAAGGAATATAGTTTTTACTTTTTAGGTAGTAACCTTTCGTAGTGTCAGACTCTGATATTAAATATTTAAATAAAGTGATGAAAGATTATCTGAAACAAAATGATCCTAACATGATACATAAAAGAGTAACTGAAGAATATATGAGATAGAGTTTCATGAGGGCGATCAACTTATTTAAATTTGAGATAGATTAGAGGCTAGACACACATGATATAGATTTTATTGAAATCAGATATAGAATATTCCTAATAATTAATATTAAAAAAATATAATATATGCAAAGAAATAAGATTCTAGTTTTATTTTCTCCTAGTTATATTTCATGAGTAATCCATGAATGATTATTATATAAGTAATTTTTTATCTACTTTGGGTAATTCTTTAGTAGCTTCCAATTTTCCACTTAAACAACTTATTGCACCCTATGGAAAATAATCTCTAGAACCCTTGTGAAACCCAAATCCTAATCCTAAGGTTTGATATTTATTGTTATGGATGATTTTATGTTTTTATACATATTTATTTTCATTTTTTAATATAAACATATTATTATCTAATGAAATTTTGTGATGTTATATTATCTTATTTTACAATTTTATTGTGTATATATAATTTCTCAATTCCATGGATTACTAAATTTGGAATTTATATTTTTGATAATATCATGTTTATGCTGAAATCCATATTCATTCTGTCAATACATTCTTATATTTTAATGGTTTTTATTGTGACAAATTAAATATTCAACCCCATTATTTTATAATTTCTTTTTTATTTCATGAAAAAGGTGAACATTTTAAAAACACAACATTTCAATTATGAAGTTCATAAAAAATATTATTCTCTAAAATCGAATTTGTAATGCCTATCAATGAAATTATTAAAAAATAAAATTTGTGAAATTAATTTTTATTGGGTTTTAGGATCATCATAAAGGGGAAGATTGTTTGCAATGATAATATTATTTCAAAATTATAAAATTCTTCATAAGTATTTATTTTCATTGTAACAACTATTTTTTACTAATGGATTTATTTTAACTTATTTTTAGGTTACTATTTATGGATTAGTTTTATTACTTCGTTAAGTAATTTTTTATGAAATATTTTTCATATTCGATCGTGATTAATTAATCAAATGTGGCGATGGTTACACATGTCACATTGATGTTTACATAATCCAAATCATCCCTATGAACAAGATGAAATATGTTTCTCTATCTAAACTATAATCCTATATAGAGGTGATTGATTTTAATGAAGACCAGTGGATCATCATTTAAGGAAACAATATTCATTATTCACACCAGTGGATAGTAATGTTGATTATTGAATGATTTTATTCTATGTATATGATATACCCTATTGGTATAATAATTATGAAGGCAATCTCAATAATGTGGATGTCTTCAAATAATCTCAGGCTTATGTGGAATATCATGTCAATATAGATATATGTACTTTATAATATTTTAAAATGTCCACTTTTTCATAGTAATTATATTAGTGTGAGACACCATATAGCATGGTGTGGGGTTCACCAACTCTACATTTAGCACCATATTTTCTCCCAAAAAACATGTGACAAACCATGGAATATAGATGATTCCTATTTTGTACAGATAATTCTCCAGCAAAAAGAAAAATGCACTATGACATAGTACCTAATTGTTTGTAATTTCATCTTATCCTTATGTAATTTATTATCATTGATTATTTAATGGAAGAAAACTTTTTTATGTTATTTTCATCAGTGTTTAGGATGAATAAATAAAAAATGGGTGATTTGTTCATGGTTGTTATTATGAAGATTTTAAAGCTGTAAAATACCCGAATGAACATCCAGTGTTTGAGAAGAATGAAAAGGACCAAAGATTTACTCACATAGTTTATAGAGATATATATTGATATTTAATATCAATTCATGATGGGGAAACCAATTTAGTCATTTAAAATATAAAGTGATGGTTGTGTGAAAATATTCTTGAACACTATCAAGGACTCGAAAATCTTCTTCCAACTTATTAAAGTTGTCTCAAATTTATTATGAATAAAAAGAAATATTATTTTTCCTCCACTATTAAGAAAATACTACCACAGAGAATGAAATATTTCTAGTGGTACTCACTGAAAAAAAATCTCTTATATGAAAATAATTATATCTATCTTTTTTCATTAAACCATGCACTTTATAAGAACATCAATCTATTCATCTTATTATTAATAATTTATATGTATAATACAACTAAGTGTCATGAATATTGGATATAAATCATTTAGAAGGGGATCCTAGGACAATATCATGAATGTTTTACCAAGTGAATTGTAATATCCTCGACCTAGGTTCCACTAAACTAGTTCCCCTAGCCGGGTTATCACATGACCTCAACTGTGCATCCCCATATGCTAGAGGACTCAGACTAAATGAAAGGGTCTAGATTGGTAAGGTGTGGAGACTATACCCTCTTTATCAGAGTAATACACATCTGATCAAAACATAAATTTCATAATAAATAGGGAAAAAATAATAGAATTAACATCCAAAAACATCCAAACTGGGTACAACCACATGCAATAATAAACTTGTAATGTCATACTAGAATTCCAAATGAATAAAACCCAAAATTAATACAACTGCAAAATCCCCAAAATGGTCTGGCCTCTAAGTTGGGAACCTCATCCTTGATGTCCCATGTCCAACTCAACTCCCCAGTATATTTCCCTTACCCTTATCTTGACCTTCAAGCATGAAATATTCTATGGTACCCAACAACAGCTCGAGCAGGTCCAGTGTACAACTCACTAGGGCACCACGAATAGTGTCTACAAAATATCCAGTCTAGTAGATAGTTTCTGCATATAAGGATAAAGGGAAAGTAAATGAAAGCCAATACAAGGTTGAATAGTTAGGAATCACCACTTTGTTATTACTATCAGGCCTATTAGGCCATGTTCATTTTGTATATAAACTCATCATTTAGTCCAACACCAACATGTAATCCCTGGGTTATATATGTTTCTTATTACACCAATATTCAAGAAATTTATCTTTTCACATAAGAGAACAATTCAAGTCCCTAAATCACTAGGGATTTGTATATCATGTAATCATAACATTTACCCAATTGCCTAATTGAAGGTATTTTCATTGAATACAACCATTTGGGTAAAGAGCATTAGTCTGACTCCCAAACTAGTGAATTCCTGGGTAGGTTAGAGCATCAGTCCAAACCTACCCATGGAAGGAGCATCGGTCCTTAATCCCACCAACAATTCATGTTCACATTATTATTTATCATTCACCACATTTATCCATACCATAACCGGTGAAACAAAAAACATAACAATCATGATTCAAAATAATCAACATGAGATTCAATTTTATGAGATAACCCATTCACAGTCCCATTTCACATAGAACAACCTATTAACCTAGTTATCTTTCCCAACTCTCACCCTATTAACCATATTCATTGATTCACAAGCCATTACCAACCCAATGTGTCAACATTTCACATACAAAAACCTTATTTGGGGGTTTTCAACATAATTCATTAGCCACAATTCACAATCACCATTTAACTAATTTAACCAATTTTTATTACAATTCCAAACAATCACTTAAGACACTACTAATCACAGAAACATGAAAATATTTCATTTTCACTCTTTCATAACATTTCTATAGGCTCTTCAAGGTCTCTATATGGTCACAAGGAAACCTTTCTCATACTTAACAAACTTTTATGTCCGAAAAGTTTCGGCGCACCCCATGGGTGGAACTGCAAAGGTCAAGTCATCATTTATGTGACCCATAGAGAATACGGGGGTTTCCATTCATTATTTAGAAATATATTAGACCAAAACATTTCAATGGGTAAAAATAAAATTACTGGGTAACCATGAAATAAACCCAAACATGAAAAAAATCACAAACAAAACTAGTAGATATAACATACTGACCACCTAACTTGGATCTGTTGCAGAAAACACACATAATCAAGACCTTGGATCCTGATTCAGAACCCCATTGACGCTTCACCCTAAATATCACTGAAAAACTAGGGTTTTAGAGCATCACATGGAGATGGGGAAGAAATTGAATCCCTAAACCAAAAAGAGAAACAGGGATGAGATTATACTTATGTGATATTCAATTCGCAATTGATGACACTCCAAATGGACTAGGAGTGAAGGAGATTCACATCTTGGAAGATCTTGGATGCTTGGATCATCACTAGGGTTCAATGGAGGAAGAACAAGGAAAATCCTGAGTTGGGATTAACAAGTTCAAAGTGTAAATTTTGTAAATTTCTCAACATTTAATGGTTGTACGATTTACATTCATGGTTATCCAAACCATGTGAAAACTATTCGAGAGACTCTATCCTAATACCCACCTATCACACTATTTGTTAGGAATTATTCATGGTTTTTTAAACTTTACAGTGACCTAGTGAAAACCTCTGTCTAAGTCTACATGGTTACCAGGGATGATCCACATTGTTTTTACTGACCGTTTGAAAACCATGCAACATGCATAGAACACCTTTTTCCTCTATTTCTGTGCCCCTAACCCCCATAACAACCCTGATACTTCACATGAATTCTTAAAAAAAGTTATTTTAACAAAATAAATGACATAAAATAAAACATAAAAAAACATTCCTTAAGAAAGGTCTCAAATCTTACAACATCCCCAACATAGGATAGACTGTCCTCAATCCACTCTTCCTGACCATCACTGATCTTACAAAGAAAATAGATCTGGCCACTAGGCCTGTATATCTAACTCTTGCTCTAACGATTCTTCCTGTAAGTTTCGATGATGCCATAGAACATGAAAAAAATGTATATCCTTTCCACTTAAAACCTTCTCACTATGATCCACAATACAAACCTTATTCTCATTAAAGGATGTGTCATCACCATGCTCAACATCATAAATATTTATCACATGATATGGATCAGGGTGATACTGCCATAGTTGAGAAACAGGAAAAACATCATTTTTTCCACTATACTGTTGTAGAAGAACCAATCAGTAAGATACCAGTCTGATACTCTCCATGACCTCAAATGGCCCCACACAACTGGGAACCACCTTTCCCTATTTCCAAATGTGAGAGTGACCCAACCATGGAGACACCTGAAGACACACCCTATCACCCACCACATACTCAAGAGCTCTATGAATTCAATCTGAATATGACCTCTACATGATCTGAGCTATCATCAAGCGCTTCATAATCAAACAAAGTTTCTCTGATGTTCCCTACAAGAGACTCAGTCCTAACCTCTCGGATTCACCAGCCTCTAACCAACACAAAAGAGATCTGAATTTTATCTTAAAAAGAACCTCAAAAGGTTATATCTAAATTTTACCATGGAAACTATTATTATACAAAAATTCAATAAGTGATAAATTCTTTTCGCATGACCCACTGAAATTCAGAACATTGGATCTCAACATTTCCTCTAATACCCGAATCATACGCTCCCACTGCCCGTCTTTTTGTGTGTGATAAGCCGTACTCAGAAAAACCTGGTTACCAAGAGACTTCATTAATCCCTGCGATAAGTGCAATGTAAAATGAGTTTAATTATCTAAAACAATAGCTTTAATCACACCATTCCATTACACTATTACCTGGACATACATATCACCCAACTGGTCAACTGTATATGTCTCCTTGATTCACAAGAAATGAGTTCCATTAGTCAACCAATCCAAAATGACCCAGACTGCATCATTCTTATGAGGCGTCCTTAGAAGTCCCAGTACTAAGTCCATCATTACGTCATTCCACATCTATTCTAGAGTGGGAAATGACTGAAAAACCCCCCTGGATGTTGATGCTCATCCTTCACCTATTGACTGGTAAGGCATCACACCATGAAACTCGCAATGTCTATCTTGATCCTTGACCACTAATACTACCTACTAAGATCAAAATACATCTTAGTCAAGCCCAAATGTACTTCCCAAATAGATTCAAGGATCTCACTCATCAACTCATCCTGCAAAAACATTGGTACTGCCACATAGACACTAACAAAGATGATTCTATCACCATTCAAGGCCCAAATTTAAGGTGCCTCCCCACCATTAAGACATTATTTAATAAAAAAACACTCAAGATCCTCCAGCTGGAACTCTTTGACCCATCTCAAAAGAATTTACTCAAACAATAGAGATGAGAAGGTAATCCATCCATTCCCATCCTACACCTCAAGGTGCATCTCTACAAATAGAGCCATCATTATCCATTTAGAGTTGGATTTTTGGACAACCTAATTTTGAGTCTTCTAGTTCAGAGGATCCATAACACTACTCCCTTTTCATAGTGTGTAAAAAGACTCATAATCAAATGATTTTAGGTACTTGAACCACCTTCACTATATAAGATTTAAATCCCTTTGAGAGAATATATACTTGAAATTATTACGATCATAAAACACCGGGAATTGCTGTGCCAAAAATTAGTGCCTCCAACACATTAAGGCATAAACTACATCATCTAGCTCAAGATCATGATTAAGGTAGTTTCATTCATCTACTGTAAACTATCTCGACCTGTATGGTAAAACCCAATCATTCGGAATAAATACTTCCCCAAGCCCCACACTGGATGCATCACATAACAATGTGTACTTATTACATAGTTGAGTTAAGATTATAATTGGTTTGGTAATCAAACTCTTCTTCAATTCTTGAAAATCATCCTTGCTTGCCCTAAAAAACTCATAATCAACAACCTTATTCATTATTATTGAGGGTGGTACGACCAAACATGTTAAATATATAATGAACCTACCATAATAATCAGACAAACCAAAAAATCTCGGATCATTCGAAAAAATCTTAGTCTTATCCCATGACACCACACCATATACCTTCTCAAGATCCACTAACAAACCTAACTCTGAAATGATGTGTCCCATGAAATTCCCATTATCAATCCAAAATTGACATTTTGATATCTTAACGTAAATCCTATGATCCTTTAGTGTACTCAAGATGATGTCAAGATGTTTAGGATGATAGTCAAGAGTTCATGAGTACAACATGATTTCATCAACAAAGACAACCATGAAAATATCCAGGGAAGGGTCAAATATCGAATTTATTAGCACCATAAACACAAAAAGTGAATTGGCTAACCTAAACAACATCACCAAAAATTTACACAACATGTACCTTCTTCAGAAAGAATTTTGTAGTATGTCCTAAGGTCTCATGCTCAATTAATGGTATCTTAATCTCAAATCGATTTTAGAGAACACTATAGCACCCCATAGTTTTTCAAACTGTTCATCAAGTATGGGAAAGAGGTATCAGTTCATTACCATCATCAGATTCAAATTTCAGTAACCAACACATAAACTCAATGATCCACTAGTCTTCATAGAAAACAACACAGGTGATCCCCCCTGGAGGCATACTAGGTTGAAATAATCCTTTTTGCACTGACTCATCCATCTGATCCTTATGCCCATCGAGTTATTCCAGTTCAATTCAATATGGTGGATTGGAAACTGATTGTACCCCTCATAGATCTCAATATTATACTGAACATCTCAATGGGGGTGGTATCCCCAAGAATTATTATGGAAACACATCCTGGAACCGATCCACTAATGGAGAAAAGTCATTTTTTTCCACTTCTCCTACATCAAGAACAAGAAATTCCACATGGGTCATGATCTCTCCCAATCGCTGAAAAAAGGCCACGCATGACCTGCTCGAACATCCTAGTCACCAAGAAATACATATGTGTCTCCATTGAATGGCATTAACATTATCCAGTGATTATAAGAATTTATATGGGCATAATAACACACTAGAAAGTCCATACCCAAGATCACATCAAATCATGAAATCTAAAAAACAAATTGGTTGCATAGAAAATGATAACCACCAAAATCTAAAACACAGCCTCTACATTGTCTGATTTTAACTACTCGCACCCCCAACAGAGTATCAATTGACATTTCCCCAGTAAAGTTTTATATAGATAGGCCATACATAGCCACGAATGGTGCAAAGATAAAATAGTGTGTGACACCTATGTCAAAAATATCATTTGAAAGTATGGAAGCTACGTGAATCGTACCTCAAATAGTAGAAGGTCAAGCCTCACCCCCGCCAGGCGTAGACTAAACTACATGAAGATGGCATGTCCCTATACCCTGGGATCCAATATGAGTACCTTGTGCTGCACTTCACTACTAGTATGACTGGTCTCTTACTAGAGTTCCACATCTACCACCCATACCAGTACATCTTGTGGAGGTCCAAATTCATACATGATATTGGGTAATTAATCCCTTTCATACACTATGGAATGATCTATATCCAGTACCACATTATGTCTAAAATGGGTTTTGACAGAACCTCTGCTTGTGACCCATCGTTAAACATGCTCTGCACTCAACAGGTAGTTGGGAACACTTACATTTTTTTATCAAACCATGCACAATGATAAAAGAAAACTCGATCACTAACCTAAGTGACTAGTTCCTTTATCTAGTTGTGTTTTTCACCACTAGCCTAGTGGAAATTCTCAAAATGGTGCTTCCTAATATCAGAAATTGTGGCAGTAACTCGCCCCACCAAAACTGATGGTCTACTTCTAGAGGACACTTTGAGTTTTCATTCTGAGATGATGGCCCAATATATCACCTCAGTAAATCTATTTAGCAAAAGGATATTTACATGAGATCTAATCTCATGCTGAATTCCATTTTAATAGAGCCTTTCCAATGCTTCCTCATCTCCCACTAAAGTAGGAACAAAATGTTGAATGTCAATGAACCAACCTGCATACTCTATTAATAACATCATCTCATGTGTAAAACTCATAAACTTTGTAGCCTTACCCTTCCTTATGGTTTCTGGGTAGTAATGATCTAGAATAATTTCTTGAAACCTCTTCCACATAATTCTCTCTACTTGATCAGTATGTGCTACGATATCCCACCAATGATTTTCATGGTCGCGCAATGTATATTCTTCTAACTTAACTCTCTTCTAAAAAGGAGTCTCTAAATTTTCTAGAATTGTATAGGTAGACTCAATCTATAACTCATCCATCTATGTACTACCCTCTTTGTTAAAGGTCAGAGGGTACTACAACTGAAAATTGCTGGTCAACTCGAACATACTCAGTGTGACCCACCGTGGGCCCCATTCCATACAAAGAGAAAAGTTTACATGGAACTTCTCTTCCCAATAATCCTGAACCACTTGGACTTCTTACTCCACTATTGTTGTAGCATTCTAAGAAACATCCTCTGGTCTCCCAACTGGCACAGACCTTCATGGTGGCATTCCTCTATTATACCAAATAATAACTTTTTAGAACACAACCGTGATACATTTACAAGTCAAATGAATAGGCTGACCATGATCCATAAACAAACCATTTCACATACACTTCCCATTGGGATTTATTATATCTAGAACACTGCCCTTAACAATCCTTCCTATGCCCATGGATAACATGGGTTAACACACTCCCGTGGTTACAATCCCTAACTTTTACAATTTTTTAAAATTATTTCCATATCAAAAATTACTTCTACATAATTTTAATTCACTTACCTTTCTTTATCAAGCATAATTATTTTATTATTACTTAGCCTTCTCACTTCCATTTTTACACATTTATGTCATTCCATTAGACAACATTTCACTACTCTCAAGAAAACCAAATGGATCCCTACCATTAAATACCACATACCAAACCTATGGGTGTGTGTCTACTATGATGCTTGTCACTTATATACACAGGTTCATAGAATGATTCATGAATGAAAAACCTCATTACCTTTAATCCACGAGAATAATCTCATAAAATTTTCACATCAAATAACACGTGCATCAAATAATGGCGAAATATCATCAATTGTACCAACACACAATCAAGAACAACAATTCCCTCCAAGGGTGACTTAGGATTCCCCCGTACAATGGTTAGATACTCTCAGGTATGAGCACATTATCATGGCACGACACTGTCCTAATCTCTTGTCTACCATCCCCAGATAGTGGAAGGGAAAAGAACTCATATGATACCACTTTGTAACATCCACAGCCTGGGGGACACTAAAATGATGCCCTGAGTTGGGTCATAACAAGACCTCAATCATGCCTCCCCATACACTAGAGGATGCCGAATATTAGGGATGACATGGACTGGTCATATGGGGAGACTATAGATTATTTATCTAAGCAAGACACATCAGATCACTTCATTAATAGCCGAATAAAAAAAATAACAACCAATAACATGCATACCAAAACGTCTTCCAAACTGGGTACAACCCCAAGAAAAAATAATCATGCCATTTCATGCGACAAAGCCATGTGAACAAACCCCAAAATAAACAAATCGTTAGAATACCCAAAACATTCCTAACTCCAAGTCGGGAACCTCATCCATGCATGTCCCATGTCTAAATCAACTTCATATCATAAGGACCTTTCCCTTGGGATATCATTCAAGATTGAAATATGCTCAGGTACCCAATGATGACCCAAGTATAGTGTCAGTACAACTCATTAGGCAACCACCAACGATGCCTAAAAAATATCCAGTTTAGTGGAGAGGCAAAGCAAGTACAGATGAATGGAAAGTAGATGAATGAAAATACATGGCCACTAGTTAATAATCACAACATTGTTATTACTATTTGGATTATTGTGCCATGTTCATTATGTATATAAACTCATCATTTAGTTCAAAATCAACACGTAATCCCTGAGTTAGTTATTTACCTAATTAACCCAATATTAATGACATTAGTCATTTTGCAGAAGAGGTCAAGTCAAGTCCCTAACTCACTAGGGATAAGTATATCATGTAATCAAAAAATTTATCTTATATACTCAATCAAGGTATTTTATTTGAATACAACCATTGGGGGCATATAACATCAATCCAACTTCCAAACCTATGCAATTCATGGGTAGGTTATAGCACCAGTCCAACTCTACCAGTGGGAGGAGCATCAGTCCTTAATCCCACCATCAATCCATGTGCACATGCTAATTTACAATTCACTAAATTTATCCATACCACATCCAATGAAAGAAATAAATTTAATAATCAAGATTGAAAAAAATCAACATGAGATTCAATGTCATGCCATAGCCCGTTCACAATTCCATTTCACACTACACAACCCATTAGCCCAGTTCTCATGCACAAGTCTCACCCATTAACCATATTCATTGATTCAAAATCCATTACCAACCCCATGTGACAACATTTCACATACAATCACCCTATTTTGGTTTTGTCAAAATAATTCATTAGAAACAAGTTAGAATCCCCATTTATCTAATTTATCACATTTTTATTTCCATTCCAGACAATCCCTTATGCCACTACTAAGCATAGTCACATGCCAATAATTAATTTTCATCTCGTTAAAGATTTCAACATGCTCATCAAGGGCTCTACATGGTCACAAGGAATCCTTCATCATACTTAGCTAACTTTTATGTCCATAAACTGTTGACACGCGAAATGGGATGCACTAAAATGGTAAAATCTTCCTCCATGTGTCCCATGTGAACCATGAGGGTTTACATTCATCATATAGACAACCATTACACCAAAATCCATGAAATTACCAAAATAACAATAAGGTTTAAAAAAAATATAATCCCAAACATTCCTAAATCTCAAATAAAATAATGGGATATATCTTTTAGACCACCTACCTTTGATCTGTTGTCGAACACACACATAATCGAGGAATTGGATACCGATTCAACACCCCTATGAATTAGTAACCTAAACCTCAGCAGAAAAGAATAGTTTTAGAGATTTAGATGGAGACGGGGAAAAATGGAAACATTAAACTATAATGAGTCACATGGAGGATATCATACATTCTAGGATCTTTAGTACACAACTAACAAGACTCTAAATGGACTAGTATTGAAGGATAATCACCTCTTGGAAGATCAGGGAAGCTTGGATCATCACTTGGGTTCAATAGAAGAAGAATTAAGAAAATATTGAGGTTGGATTAAAAACAATAATGTGGAAATTTTATAATTTTGTCAACATTGATGGGATTCATGTTTACATGCATGGTTTTCCAAACCATGCACAAACCACATGAGAGGTTATGATTAAAATTTCTCTATCAAATTATTTCTTGGAAATTTTTCACGGATTTTTTAACCATGTGGTATCCATGCAAAAGACTCTATCCTAGGTTTTATGGTAACCTAGGATTATCCTCATGGTTTTCAATAACCATGAAAAGACTATGCAACATGCCTAGAACTTATTTTCCCTCAATTTTAATGTCATGAACCCCCAAAACACCCCTGAGCATTCACAAGAACATTTGGAAAAGTTTTATTTGACCAAAAGAATGTAGATAAAATAAAACATAAAAAAACATACCTTAATAAGGGTCCCAGATCATACATGAATACTTCTTCAACAATGTCATAATATTCCAAGGGAAAAGGTTATCGATAGTGAAAATCCTTAAACCTTTCTTTGGTTATTGAGGAGTAGATTACTGGCATTTTGATTCCCTGAATAGGTATAAATATTATATGTTTTTATCTTTATATATTATTTATTTCTACTACATTATTTTCATATAATATATCTATTCCTATTTCGATCATATTTAAGAGGGATGTTTTAATTAGTGTAATAATTTACGATGTAAATTCACCAACAAATTATGGTTTTGTGCATAAAAATTGGTAAAACAATTAGCCACATAGATCTTATTTTTTTAAATTGAAATTATAAAAATTAGTTAGTTAATGTAACCATTGGTTGGTTATGTTTCTTTCTTTATCTTCATGGATTTTATATTTTATAATAAGTTTTTACGGTTAAAGATAACAAACTCACCTATATTATTAACATTATGACAAGATTGTTTCCCATCACAATGTTGTGTTTAAAATATTCCTTCACTGATAAATCTATTTGTTCCTAAAAAAATTCATCATGATTGATAGAGTCATTAAATGATAATAATAAGTTATAAATTATTGTTAAAACAAAAATTATTTGATAAAAAACATTAACAGTTAACAAAAAAATTCATAATTATTACTCATTATACAATATAAAAAAATTTATGTTATAATTTTTAATAAAATTATTACACAAAAATATTAGGACATAAAACACATTAATAACTGGTAAAAAATATTATAAATAGGATAAATATATATTTTTCTACTCAAATTCAATTTTATACTTTTTAGAATAGAGGTAACTGGTGTTTTATTATTTCAAAAAACACAATCACTTAAATTACAATAAAAAACTAGAAAATTTTTCTTACAATAATAAATAAATAAAATTATATTCAATTTACTCAATGATCTATTTTACATCACTTATTAATAACTACATATAGAAAATAAAAAAAATAACCAATCCAAAAAATTGAAAAGGTAGAGGAAACATGGAAATAAATATTTTTAATAATATAAATAATTGATATGTGAAATGTTTTTTTAATAAGAACTTATAAATTGAGACTTCATATATTTTTATGAAAAAAACATTCTTGAATTTCAAATGAATATAAATTAAATATGAAAAATTATTTATTTTTCTTCAAAATATTTTTTTTAAAAAAACTAGTAAAAACGTTTATAATTTTTATAAATATTCTAATAATTACTAATTGTAAAAAATAAATAATTTTAAATTTCATGGATTTATCATAGTAAAAATAAACATGAATTGTTTTAAATTTTTTTTGCTAAAAAGTGTGATTAATAAGAAAAAAATATTATAAGTGATTTGAAAATGATGTATAAAATATTTACATTGATTTTATACTATTGATATATATATATATATATATAACATTCGATTTCTATCTTAACCACACTATGAGCTATAAACACATGAAACACATTTTCAAATTTAGAGGAGATCCAAGAATAATAGACATATATATTCAATCATTTTAAATGATATATTAATACATCTCACAATAACTCATGCCTCAAGACTATAATGGAATAATTTCATTGATGGATAACAAAAAATCAATATTTGTATGAATAATATTGAACATTTCCTGTAATGTTTTTCATAGATGCAGCCCTACAAGACTTATCATAATTAATACCATTCATTTTAACCTTTTGAAAGAGTAAATAATAAATTGTGATCTCATATTATTAGCTAAGATAAAAATGGGATATAATAATAAAAGATTATAAGTGAGCATAGTAAAATCATATGTTTATGAGATAATTGTCATAACATTCAAAAATAGTTACAATTTTTTGTAGACCATAAATAAAAATTCATTGAATATTTTATATTGTAATAACATACATTATTTATAAGAGTATACATCTATAAATAATCATTCATAACTGGTGTGATCATATCAAAATCAATTTAAAAATCTTTTTATGAGATGCATAATCTTATAATATCATATATTTAGTCTTGGGGAATTTCTAAGATAGGTAAAACATTATGTACGAAGTCCCATATATGATGGGATTAATAGTCCAATTATAGGGATATTCAATTCTTAGACCACCTATCATATATTTTGAACCACATATATGTGTTCCATACGATCATAAAAACATTCATGATTTTATAATATCATAATTAACCAATGGGAATGAAATAGGTTTAATAAAACTTCCTTATAAATACCTAATCAAAATCCATATACATAAATTAAATTAATGTTATAATCATATCATATTTTAGTGGAGAATAAAATTCTTTAAAAAGTTTTGACATAGTTTAAAAATAATTTTATAAAGGTATTAGAAATATTATTTGAAAAATATGTTAAAAAATCATTTTCTTTTAGTGAGATAAAAAACCATAAAATTCCATGAATAAGATAGAATATAATTTTTTTTGGAAAAAAATTTCTAATTTAAGATATATAATGAAAAAATTTCATTAATTTTGGGAAAGGATTATAAATAGTAAATTCTAAAAAAACATTCTTTTCACACCATTATAATGAAAGTCAAAATTGATATGTATTGAAAGAAATTAAAAATAGACATCTTAGAATGGTTTTATAATGTGAAAAATAGTTCAATGTAAAATTATAAAGTCAATTATTATATATAATAACATTCATGATACATAATAGATAACATCAACATGGAAAAAATGATCTCAAACAAAACAGAATAAATATTGGGTGGTTTTTCTTTAAAATATTATTTGGGATATTTCTAGTACCACAGAGGTGAAAATGAAATAGATACTTGACAAAACTATATATAATCATCTAATAATAAAATATACGGTTATTATATGTTAAATAATATGAAACTTCACCCAATGGAAATTTAAAAATTAATAATCCAGATAAAAGGTTAGATTGTGACATAACAACTTACCTCCAGTCGTGACTAGATTCATACATGATCGAACCACAAGTATTATAAATTTATTTTTATTATAAATCAATACCAAAATGATAAAAATATATATATTATATTATATAATTCTCTTATTATTTCCACTTACCCATTTATTAATAATTCTTCCTTAAAATCAATATTCGGGTGTCAATTGTTTTGTTTTCCATGCATGTTTCGATTTGGTGATTCTCGTCTTTGATCATTGATAATTTTCTCATAATATAAATATTCATAATATTTTTCATAAATATAATATTAATTAATTATGTAAAAAATTTTAACCATCAATTTAAATTTGTGATTCAAGATGAGACATGTTGCTCTATGGTTGCGATCGTATATACGCACACACCCATGGTGATTTAAATTTTTAATTGATGGGAGGAAAGAAAGGTACATAATAATTGATAATTGAAAAGTAAAAAATATTATATAAATATTATATAAATTCATAAAATCTCTCATTATAACTAGTTATGATTGAAAAGGATAAAAAATGAAATTTATTGCATCATGGAGATAATATTCCACATTTACACATAAATGAAATTTTTATTTCTAATTGATAGAATGTTGGAGGATAATAATTCATACATAATTATAAAAATATTAAATATTATAATGATAATAATTCCATTATTTTCAAATTTTTATATAATATTTTCAGGATGTGGAAGAAAAATAAACACGAAAGAACTCGATTAAGTAGGTTACCCATTTCTTTGATATCATTTAATAGATCTATTCTTAACCATTATTGGGTTAATATTATGGTGTAACTAGATCATCTAGTTCATGAATATCAGTGTTTGGAATTTATTTAGTTAAATAATTTTTAATAAAATGTTCTCACTGTGCATGAAGAATTTATAATAGGTTGTTCCCATTTATAAGGGAGAGGATTGGCACCCTTTTAAATTCCCTTAACATTATAATAAAATTACATCATTTTCATAGAAAAGTGGAACAAAAACCCAATATAGAATATAAGGTGATGTGAGTAAAAATATACTAAATATTTCAAATTAAATATATATTTTTGGGATATTTTAAATCCATACCCCATTATTTTAACCCATTTAACCCATTTGAACCAATAATTAGAATATAAATGTTTTACCATTATATCTTTTTTTGAATAAAAATAAAATTAACCTCATTATTTCTTATTGAAATTATATTTCCATATATAGAATAAATTTTTAAATATTAAAATTCTATAGTTGCTAAAAATTAATTTTAATATAAGTATAAAAAATGAAATGAAAAGAAATATTTTGAAAAAATATTTTTAATAAAACTATTAATTTATAGTGAAATAAATTATTAAATTAGTAAAAATAAAAAATATTAGATTTTTTATTAAAGAAAAAATAATTTAGGAATTTAAAATAAATAAAAAAGTGAATGTAACAATTTTAATACTTAATTAATGGAAATGTTCTAAAATAGTTTTTTAATATAATATAATTTAACTTAGGATCCAAAAAGTCATGCATGGTTTTCCAAATTCAACACAATAGTCTTAAATAATTTATTGTATTCAAAAAATAATTACATAGTAAATAAAAAAGTTTAATATATTTTTTATTTCATTATTATATCATCATTATGTCATAAAAGTTACCATGTTTTTAAAAAATGGCATTTTCACTATTGACCTAAAATTAACAATTTCAAAAAATTAGAAAAAATTCATCATATGAAATATTATTCATGATGAATCTATAAATGAATTTTATTTTATAAAACTTATATTATATAATTTAAAAATATAAAATTTATATAAAACATATATAACATTAAATAAATATTCTTTAGGAATATTTTTTATTTATGCATTAATAATTAAAATGATATTCTTAGTAGAATCTTTTTCATTATATGAATGATATTAATTTATTTTAATAATTATTATTTGAATTTTATCAATAAATTTTAGTAATATCTTTACATTAACATTTCATAATCCATAAAAATGATTCCAAATAGTTTCATCAGAATGAACTGTATTTTAATTGGTGAAATCTAACCCTTTTATTTTAAAGTCATTTATTTATCAATCTCAATTATATATCTAGTAATCTTACATTTTTGGGTGGATAAATCATTTTTCACTTGATATTAGTTTTTATTTAATCACATGCAGCCAAAGACATCAAAATTATTAAATATAAATATATTACAAAGATTGAGGTGTTGTTATTATAGATTCATTAACAAGGATTTTTTCGAATCACCTAAATAGGGTTTATAATGAGATAATAGTTTAAAAACATGATACATAAAGGTCATAAAATTAAAAAAAAGATAGAAATATAAAATTAGTGACATACATATGAATAATATATAGATAATAATGTGAATAAAAAACCATAAATTGTTCTATGACCTACTATGGGTATTTGTGGAAAAAACGTCTTCTCTATTTTTAATATATTTGTCTCATAACAGCAAAATGCATAGTTTACTATTACTATAGAAGACATGAAATAAACATTCTAGAAATATTGCATGCTATTTTATCCTGTCTACCATTTGGAATTTATCAACTTATATGAGAGAGTAGCTTGAATCTATTACAAGTGAGGTGGGAGATCTATAATAGTGGGTGAAAATTGGAATTCTCATTCTATGATGATACTAGAATCGGATGACATATACCTTTTTTATTCTGTTCTTGAAACAACAAAAATGTTGAAAGCCAATATATATAATGAAGATTATTTTAGTATACATATTAGTTATGTTAGTAATATATGTTATAAAATTCATATAATTCATTATAAGTTTCAATGATTTTAACATTTCATAATCTAGAGGATAATATTTCGCAAAATCATACATTAAAGTATGTCAATAAAAATATATATCATAAGATGAATATTGGAAATACATATAAAAATAATATCAGGGTTATATATATATAAAATCAATAATATTTCACTATTTCTATCATATAACCACTAAATATAATAAGGATATGATAATTAAATCCAATATAAAAGATAAAACATTACTAGACACATAAAATAATCCACATTGTGTATCAAACCCATTTTTTGTGTTAACTCATAATTTTCTCCAATAATAACTAATTAATGGAAACACTATGTAAAATAGTAAAATTATTTAATATAGAATTAATATTAATTTTCAATTATAGTTTTTTATATTCATCCACTAACATAGTAGGAGAGTAATTTTTGTTGTTTTTTTATAAATAAAATATGTTTAAAACATTAACTCATCCAAGACCAGAACTCATTTATTTTAATTTGAGAGACATCCATGAAACAAAGAATATATTATTCATAGTTATTGATCAAAAAATTTAATATATTTTTAAATATATTTCAAAAAATTTTTGTAGTAAATATTACATGTATCATGAATCATATAACTATAATATCCCATTTACACGAAAACTAGAATTTTATTCTTTGTAATCAAGTATTTAAATTTTTTTTTGTAAATAGAAATTACAATTACCCCAATGTATTATAACAACCATATTATTTATTTATAACTTATAATTTGATGAAAATTATACAATAAAAGAAAAAAAACATGGATTTAGTATTGATAAAAATCTATAGATGAATGCGCTGGAATTTAATCGAACATAGTTCTCGAAATTACTATAAAAACTACATTGATCCCATGACTTATAAATTTATACATCAAAAAATGAATATTACTTTTAAAATAGGTGATATATTTACGAATTATTGGAAGACATTTTATTTTTATTACCTAGTTAATGGAAGAAATGAGAAAATATTTGAAGAAAAAAATTAAGATAAGGAAAAAAGTATTTATTTTCTTATCTTGGATAAACATTCCCTATGTTAAAAATATATTTAAAAATGCGGTCCTTTTATTATAAAATAAGATATGACATTTGAGTGGATCCCAGTATATAATCCTCAATAATGATTTCATTATATTCTTTAATACATGAAACTAAATTTTTTAAATAGATATGAAACTCAATAATAAAATTTGACATAAAATATAAACAATATTTTATTTTTATAAAAATATCTTCTAGTTATATAGTCCTAGACTTTTAATTACATAAATATATAATACTGTAATCAGTTAATAATGAAAATGGATATGTGGTACGTATGATGTTTCCCCTCACGTAGAGGAAGATAAAATGAGTAGAAGAGAGTAGTTACATTATATCACTTGATGATGTAAATCTCTTCACTATAGAGAATTTAAATGATCAATTCTATGTTTAATGAAGGGTGTCCATTCTATATTTTGGAAAGATGGAGTAAATAAATAGTGGATGACTTTTGACAGTGGGGGTGGACTTTATTATCTTGTAAATGAAATTTTATAATTCCTATTATATTAATTAACCTATTTCATGATTTAGTGGAGTTAAAAAAATCTAAATGTTTTTTATAAATATTAAAATATATTAATTTATTGGGATTATTGTCCTCGAATTATAACTATAATAATTGTAAAAAATGGTGTATTAATAATGTATAAAATATAATGATATATTATAAAGTTAATTAATAAAATAAATAATAAATAATAATTAATAAATAATAGTATAATTATTAATTAGTTTCATAGAAATATTTATAAATATTAATATTACTAATATATTTTAAAAGAATACTCTAAATTTTAAAAAATAAATCATTTTACTATAGTGATATATTTTTTAAAATAATTTTATTTTTGGAATCTACTCGAATGTGCACCTATACTTGTAATGGTTTGTTACGAATAGATGTGTGAGATTTTCGTCCAATGTCATGCACTTATAGGGATTTTCACTTAAAGATTCTTTAGGATTCATTTGGGTCGAAATGATGTGAGGTCATGCTCACCAAACCCTATTAATGGGGATTATTTCAAAAATTTTTATTCACTTGTATATATAATAAATATTCATGAATCATTCACATATCAATGTTTGGGATTTATTAACCTTATATTAATGATCTGATTGAAACAACATAGATATGTTAAAACCACTATGTATTTTATGTTTTTCATATTTATCTTATTAGTTCATTATGATTTGTTTTAATGATGAATAGATATGCTCCTTAGTGATTATAATCATCCAGCGAGATGGTAGGTGTTGTGTTGTTGGGATCAGGATCATGTTATATATTCTTACATAATTGTATAATGGGAAGTAGATCACACATAGTTTAGTTCCACTTAATGGGGCATGAAGTCAGTACTGGAAATAAGACTTATACCAACGATTTTGGGAAAACCGTTTGTATAGTTCACTTTTAGAGAGATATACCAATAGTTTGGCCAAAACCATTGGTATAGGTCATTAATTTGGACATATACCAATGGTTTTGGAAAAACCATGGGTAAAGGGTGGCCATATACCAACGGTTTAGGGAAACCCATTAGTATAGGATCTCTATTATATACCTATACCAACGGTTTGGCCAAAACGGTTGGCATAGGTCCATATAAGTGACCCTATACCAATGGTTTTCACCAAACAATTGGTATAGGTCCCAAAATCAATGAATCTATACCAACAGTTCTCAAAACCATTGGTATAGGTCTGTACCAAAATTTTTGAGAACCTTTGGTATAGTTGCTTGTATATTTTATGGAATATTCTCACAGAGGACATTAAATAAATAAAAAGTTAAAATATTTATGATAATACATATATATATTTAAAAAATTATGTTCACAAAAGTCATGTTAGGATAGTGGTTAGGTCATTCAATCATAAACTGGTGGTACTAGGATCAAAACCCACAGAATGTTTTTTTAATACATATACCATTGGTTTTATGGAACCGTTGTTATAGATTTTTCATATTACTTATACCAAATTTTTTTAAAACGTTAGTATAGGACTATACGAATGGTTTTTCCAAAACCATTCGTATAGACCAATACCCATGGCTTACTAGCCAACGGTTCTCCAAACTGTGGGTATAGGATATACCAAAGCTTTGGAGGCTTGTACCAATAGTTTCAAACTGTTGGTATAGGGTATTTTTCCAGTAGTGAATTCCATTTAAGGTCTTTGAAAAGTACCTATCTATAATGTTAAACCTCATGTGACATGCACTACTTGGTTAAGGGTTCCTCACAATGGTTGTTGTGGGACTTATTTATGAAAATATCTTTATGGCTTATCTAGATTATGGGTAACTTAATCAATGGATGTATGGGTTATGTATGGATCATCCCCAAATCCATACATGGATTCTTATTACAGAAGGATGATTTTTCCTAAACTCATCATCATTAAGAGGTCTTATTCTCATCACAAGGGAGGTAGAAATGTCCAGTTGGGGATGACACTCAATAAGGGACATGAGTAAGTGGAGACAAATAAGATTATACGAACTCAATGTGAGATGGGTCATCTAATTCTTATCATATAAGATAAGAGGATATTTTTTGATTTATGGGGGTAAACCAAAGAGTGTAATCCTTTGCCTCCTAATAAACATTAATAAAATCCTATTTACATTATGTAAAATAGTTTAAGGTCATATATGAGGACATGTCTGTGTAGTTTAACGTCATGTGGTAATGATAAGTGCTAGGTATTTTAAAGTCATGCAAATCAGACATTATTGTGATTCATTCAACACCTCTAAATTATTCTTCCTGAATTATCAACTAAAAATCTAAGACCACATCGTCCTTGTTCGGTGTGATATATATTTTATGTAATTTTTCTCATATTTAATTAGGAATAACATGATGTGACTTGGTGGGGCTTATGCATGGGCTACCCTAGTAAAATTCAAGTGCTCTAAAATGGGTGAAAATTAGAGACTGAGTATGTGAAACACCCCAATATTTCATAGTACGTTATCTATTTAAAGTAATTTAATATATTATATTGCACACAATACCGACTTGGATTGTGTTGTACACATGACTCAGTTTCTGCGAAACAACACATTAGTATTTTAATTATTTAAATGATATATTTATTTATCAATTAAATATTTTAATATGAATAGTAAAGAAATTTAAATGTTATTTATAATGTTTTCACAAAAATAAAACAAATTTATAATGAAATGTATATGTTTTGTTAAAATAGATATATATTTATAAAAACTATTTTCTTAATTGAACTACTTTTTATGTCCTTTTGAGAACACTAATAAAATTAATTTTAGACACTCCAAAAAATGATTTTTGTAAAATAGACATCATATTTTACTTTTGAATATCAAAATCATCTTAGGGTAAATTATTTCTACTTTTAAGACACCTTTTATATTTTGATGAATAGTGAAAAATACTAAAATTTAATTAAAACAACTTTTTAAATCAAAATAATTTATAGTGTTAAATTATAAATTTGAGTGGTTTTAAAGTATCATTAGAGAAATTTGTTTTATCATTTAATATAATTTAGGTCATTATATGTAATTTCACATTTAAATTGTACATAAACACATGTCAATCTTTTGATAGTTTTTATTTCTTAAAAAGCCACTTTATGGTTTTGACAACTGGAATTAATTTTGAATTAATTTCTCAAACTTCTATGTTTTGAATTTTAAAAAATGTATTTCATATTTTGAATCAAGAGGAATAATTATGTAAATAGGTAACTTTTATTATTATAAATTCTGAATAGTACCTTTAGTAAATATTTTATATACCATGGTTAGAGGGTAAATTTGGTAAATAAGGATACAAAATTTATAATAATATTATAATATCGTATCTCATATCTTAACCCTATTGGATGATACATTTCCAACCATATGAATCCTTGAGTTGATTTTGGGACCCCATGAAGCCACTTGTAAGTGAAAATGACATTTTTTACAAATTAATTTAATGTTAATGAAAATGTAACATAAACATATATCTTATAATAAACCAAGTTTTATATGGGGCTATATAAGAGATATTTTTTATTATAAATAATCATTAATTGATAAAAATATTTTATACATCATGGTTATTTATTTACAATTTTTATACATAATATAAATATTTTTATTTATGACATAATAATGGTGCAATATTTTTCTTATTAATGAAGGAATCTAATAATGGATATCATAAATATTAAAATAAATATAATTTGAAGGTTTTGATGCCATTCAAAAATTTTATAGGTAAATATTACATTTTAGGATTTATGAAATGATTTTTTTCAAAGTAATCAAGTTGTTATGACTTCCAAATAAACCAAATACTGAATAGTGTCAAAATTGACATAAAAGAGTTTTTAAAACAAATACTGCATTATTAAATAATATAATATTCCTAAAAATATACGATTCAGCCAAAATACCTAAATAAGGTTATTTATGTCATTAATAAACCAATTTATGTTATCTTATCATTTTATAGTAATTATATTAACCATAAGATATAATAATACAAGAGGACATGGTTAATGATAAACTTTTAACTAAGAGTTAAATCTAAAATATAAGGTTAATATGGTGGCATAAACATGTCTAAAACCAATTCGGTTGAAAAGATTTCGACCCATACCCACTTTATCCTCGAAATAAATTCATTTGGAGTTATTTGAAACTGAAAATGGTTTTATAATAAATTAATATTTCAATATCTTCCTAATGTGACCCTCACCTCTCTTATAAAGGGGTACTTCTTATTCTCTCAAATTCACACCACCAAAGCCTGTTATCTCTACCAAACCATGATGAAATATCCTCCCAACTACCATCACGTAATCTTAGATGCCTTACATTGATCAAAAATCAATCCTAAGGTGCTCTTTTGTTAAAATCAAAAGGAAGAACCCAGGGAAGAGGTAATTACTTCATCACTTCTTTCAACGTTCTTCTCTTATTACACTTCCTCTTTCATTGATGATTCCATATGAAAATAAAAACTCAAGTACCTTATACAGGAAAATATGTTATTATAAAAGTGGTACAACCATATCTAATATTCTATCCATCTTATGACTGACAAAGTCACCATACTGGCATACATACGACTTATTATCTCTACGTCGTGGTGTAGTTTGTTATTCAACACTTAATAATTTGGATTGGAATAATAATGAGTATAATTGATTTAAATAATAAATATAACAAGTTAATGGGTTTTTTATATAATATACCAACCAAAAACATATTATTTCACTATCAATATAATGAATTGTCGCTCGTACGTACGTACGGCTTATTGTCTCCACAACGCGATGAGATTCATTTCCAATTTCACCATTCAATGTTGATTAAAACAATATATATTATTAATAAGTATGTAATATATGAAATAATAATTCTACTGGAAATATATATATATATATATATATAATTATATACATATATCTCATTCACTTACATCTGTTCAGTACGATATGAAAATGAAAACAATGTATATGCGTACGTACAACCTACTGTCTCTATAAATGGTGTTTTCCATTACATATATCTATATATTAAACATATTTATATTATAAATATATATGATACATAAATAATTTTTTATAATAAGGAATAAATTAAATCATGATATAAGTGATGAGATCAAGAATAATCAGTTAAAACATTTATGACGAAGAAAGCGATTATTACTTGAAATGTTATTTTAACCTGGAAGTTATTATTAAATAAGTAGTATAAAGTCATAAATGAATCAAGTATGATATCCAAAATATAAATATGGTTTTGGTATTATTTAATAACATAATATGGTCATTATAAATGAGGTTAAAAGTTCCCTCGACCAAAGGAAAGAACAATGTAAGGGTTAATTTGTCAATCTCATTATTATCCGAGATTATTTATGTGTATGTTTTTACTAGAACATATTTATTATCCATGTCCATGTTTTATAAAACAGTATTCGAAAGGATTCTTTTTAAGGGTCTATTTAACAAAAACATTATTTGAAATGTTTTAAATATTTATTCTTTTAAATATTTCTCATTAATATCCATGTTTTCAAATTTTTTTTAAGGATTTATTTATATGGATATGAATGTTTTAAAATGATAATTTCTTTCAAAAGTTTCAAAGTGGTATGGGACACTTTTATTGAAAAATATCTTTTAAATTCCTGCTTTTATGAATTGTGTGACATTAAAATGATTTCAATAAAATGGGTATTTCTCTCAAAGAGTTTTTCTGATCATTTTCAACTATGTAAATATCCTTTACTAGATATTATTCTTGATTGAGGTTGATATATTATAATAAAATATTACATATTTTATTTAATGAGTTATGATTGGTTTTATTATGTATGTGCAATTTTTTTTACCATTCATGGTTTATGCTTAATGTATTGAAATTTCATATTCTTGTTTTAATACGAATGTTTATGTTATGTTTGAATATTTTCATATGAGGAATGAATTAGACATGGTAAGTGATGGCCGAGGCCTACTATAGCCCCTCAATGCATCAGTAGGTCTCATTTGACTAATTAGTGTCTTGGAACAAGTCTTTCACTAAAAATTTATTCATATTCTTGGCCCAAGTCCTTGACTATGTGGTTATGATGTCTGACATTATACATTCTATCATTTATGAAATTAGCAGTTGATGTTGCATGTGATTATTCAACTAGTATAATATACATTTAAATAGTTAAATAGAATTATTGATTTACCTTGCCTTTATTATGATAATGTTTATGTTTAAAGGTCTTGTGTTTCGATTTTATTCCATTCCATAAAGGGTTATGATTATTTATGATAGCTTATGCTATATTTTTTATCCTTACTGAGCCTCTGAGCTCACCCTTTCCTTATGTTTTATTTTACAAGGATTCCATGAAGTGTATTATGATTTATATGTAGTATTAAACTAGGGTAATAATGGCGTTTTCAAAGGATTTTTTATGTTGTGTTTTATGTTATAAAGTGTAATGTAACATTCAAGTATGTAATCAATTTTCCAAGACTGTTAAACTGATCGGTCCTTTGGGATTGAATCTTTGTAATCATTCAAATGTGTTAAAATAATGCTATGGATTTGGATAACTAGGGTCAGGCATTATAGTTGGTGTTAGAGAAAGTTTATTACAAGTGATGGAAACTAGATTTAGAAAAACTCATATTCAATATCAATACTCTAATATATACTTTAATAATTAGTATATAAGAACATGCAAAATTTTGGTAAATATAACGACCCATACTTTACATACATGGTTAATAATTCAAAATTGAATCATACTTATTACAACATATAACAAAACCATGAAAGGATCGTATAGGTATAGTGTCTTTAGAAAATGGGAAACATAAACAACTGGTTCATAAAGCATCTACACTGTCTCCCATTTATTTCATCATATCTACAATCCCTTTTGGAATATCTTACTTAATAACCTTATTCCTGACCTGGGGAAAGAAAACATACAAAATGGTGAGCTCAAATGCTCAGTAAGGGTAAACAAAAGAAATATCAATCACATCATATTCATAAGAACATAACATTTTTGAAATCTTACCCTGCAAAAGAGATCATAATTTCATAACATGGGATAAATCATGACAGTGAAATGTAATCACAATAATCATAACTTAAAGCATGAATCTTTTTGGAATACACACATCATCATAGATAATCATTTCTTATTAGTCAAGACTCATTGCCAAGACTATCTTAGTGGAAAAGTCTATTTCTGAACTGAGTTTATTTCTCGTTTTAGTCCCGTTTCATTGAACCGGTTTAACCTGCCGTTCCAGCCATGTCTATATCATGAGATATAAAATCTTTACCCAACGCATTGGAGGGAGATATAGGTCCCACCCATCTCATAATGATACCATTCTCATGTGTGCCACAAAATCATAAACCATACATCATAGCATAACCCATGTAAGAAATGGGATTCTTAAACAACGTGACATCATAAAACAATTAATATAAGATAAAGGAATTCATAAAAACAATTCCATCACAACATAATCAAATCAATGTAATTATAGGGATAGAACAGAACCCATTGTTATCTTAGATGGAAAATAATTTTGATAAAACACTTGAACTCCATTCTTGAGGAAAATATCCTTTCTACTTTAAAAACACCTTTCCTTTCTTAACATGTCATAAAATTCTAAAATAAAAGAAGTTGATTAAAAATAAACTTGAAATCATTAAAAAAAATATTCATGGAAATAATGTTTTAAAAATCCATTCATTCCGTATAAGTGAAAAAAACATTCTTGTCGTACTTTTGTCAGAAAAGTCAAAAAGTACCCCGTACGAAAAACGACAAAAGATTCCTTTCATATCTTTTACTAAAAACTCACCAAAGGGTAAAATTGGATTTAAATTTTTTTAGGTGGATGGAAATAATATTACATATTGAGGAAACATGGATGTGGATGATAAATATTCCCTAGTAAATTCTGAAGTTTAAACAATCTCGGATAAAAATTGAGATTGCGAGATTGTCCCTTACCTTAGGTCTAATTTGCTTCATAAGTGTCTGAACCTCCTGTATAATGATTTAAATAATGTCATTGACTTATTCCAGAATCATAATAATTATTATGATATCATATATTTTCATATTCTTAGCTTAATATTAGTAATATTTCATTGCTACTTGTTATTCGAGTGTTTATTACTTTTTGTTCTTATGCGTGTTTTGTCGAATAAATTATTATTCATATTTTTAGGTTATAGATACCTCATTTCCTGAATTGTATTAGTGTAATATATATCATATTTATTCACTCAATTCATTCATGTAATCATTATGTAATGAAAATCATGTAGAACGAGTCGCATCACATCGTGGAGACGGTATTCCGTACGTACGCACGAGCGATGATATCGTTCCCATGATCGTGGAATTGTATTGGAGTGTATGTATACTATTTGAGAATCAATATAACTTTAAAATAATCATATATATTCATTCTTTACACAATTATACCCATCCAAGGAAGGTGGTGGTGGAAAATAGATTACACCACGGCATGGAGACGGTATTCCGTACGTACGCATGCGCGGTGATTTCGTTTTCCATAGGATGGATAGATGGTGAAATAGGGTTGTTTCATAATTATAATAACATATCAGTATATGAGTGACACTGATGTTATTAATTCATAATGAAACAAATAAAGAAGGAGAATTGGAAGAAGAAATAAAGTTAAAAGAATCGGTAATGGACATTACCTCTTCTTTGAAGTGCTTCTTTGAGAACTCCTTTTAGGGAACTAAAATTGGTCTTTGAAGAATACCAGGACCTCTAGGATGTTTCTAGGGAAGTTGAGAGGAGAAAGTTTCAGGGTTTTGACGAGCTTGAAGTCTCAAAGTGGTGTGAGGAAGAGAGGGAGGATGCTCACTTTTATAAGGGAGGAGAGGGGCACCTTTGGAAAAACTAAAATATTATTTTATTATAAAGTCATATTCGATTTTAAATAGCTCCAAATTGATTTATTTCGAAGCTAAGTTGGGGATGGGTCGAAATACTCTCATACAATAGAATTTGGACAAGTTTATTTTACTATTTTAACCTTATCATTTAGATTTAACTTTAAGTTAGGTAATTTTACTTTTACCATGTCTTTTTGTGTTCTTAGACAATAAGGTTAATAAACTTACTATAACAAGCCAAACGAACCACATGATGTTTATTATTAATATAAATAACCTTATCTAATTCATTTTTCTAATCTTTAGATATTTAGGAATAAAATAACAATTAATTATATAATATTTGTTTTAAAAACTATTTTATGACAATTTCGACACTATTTAGTAATTGATTTTTTTGAAAATCATAACAGAATTATTAGTTCTAAAAAAGTTAATTAAATCAATACTAACATGTCTTATTAACCTATAAAATTAGTGTAATTCATAAAAAGTCTCAAATTACATTTATTTGGGTATTTATAACATAAATTTTGTCAATATTTCATTAATATGATAATTACTGCATCATCATTGTGTCACAAATAAATTAACTTATTTAATGTCTAAAAATTACAAATAAAATACAATCATGTATGAAATATTTTTATATTTCTAATGAATATTTATAGTCGAATGTATCTTATGTATAACCTTATATTAAAAATTGTATACTTATTAAACTTTGATTTTAACTATTTTAACCCTTATTTAAATAAATTAATAATAAATGTCCTAATCTAATACAAGTGGGCCTAAATGGTCATATGTTATTCCTAAGGTTGTTTTTGGTCGAATTACACTTATCAAATAGAATTAGGACATGTGTTAGGGTAATAATAATATAATTTTTACCCTTAATTACCCTATTTACTTTTAACCGTGGTAAATAAAAGTAAAAAGTTACTATTCACCAAAAATTATTTTCATCTCATTGAACCATATTTTACATACTAAAATCAACCGTGTCTTGCATATTTTTTAAATTCCACTCACAGAAGCGGTAAAAGTATGTTTTATGTAAATTTGCAAATTCTCCTAGGAGGTGGGTAAAAGACGGTTAAAAGTTCAATAAAATTTTTATATATCTAAAATTATTATAAAATTACTCGATTCAATTACATTGAACTTATACAGGTATTATGTATCAATTTTGACCTAAAATAAATTTAAATAAAAAGTCGGTTTTTAAATAGTAACCCAGTGTTTTCACTATTCATCAAAAATTGAAAGTTTCCAGAAAAATACCAAAATTTCACCCTAAGATAATTTCGATATTCCAAATCCAAAAAGGAAGTCCATTTTGAAAAATAAAATTTAAAAAATTTCAAAAAGTGGTTATTACTATTCATAACGGCTAGTTTTAAAGAAGCATATCGTTGTTTAGCGAAAGTCGGTATTGCGTACAACGCAAGCTATCAAGGAAGGTCACGAATGTGTGTAAAGAAAGAAAAGATAGTGTTGTGTGTAGTGAAATATTCCTTTTATGATTTATAGAAAATAAAAACAAAATATTTCTAACAAAAGTCTTGGGTGTTACATTGTACCCCCCTTAAAATGAATTTCGCCCTCGAAATTCGTCACTTGTAACAAATAGATGAGGATACCTCTCCATCATCATATCCTCAAGCTCCCATGTAGCTTCTTCTAATTGGTGGTTCCTCCATAAAAATTTCACTAAGTGAGTGATCATGTTCCATAGTACTTTTTCACTATGATCAAGAATCTCTATCGGCTATTCTTCATAAGAAAGATCTTGTTCCAGCGGTACAACTTCTGAGTTGAGTACATGTGAAGGATTAGGTATGTACTTTCTCATGAGAGATACATGGAATACATCGTGAACTTGAGAGAGATTCGGTGGAAGCGCCAATCGATAAGCTACCTTCCCAACACGATCCAGTATTTCGAAAGGACCGATATACCTAGGGCTCAATTTTCCCTTCTTTCCAAATCTCATTACTCTCTTCCAAGGAGATATTCATAAGAACACTTTATCACCCACTTCAAACTCTAAGTCTTTTCTTCGGTTGTCGTCATAACTTTTTTTTTCGGGTCTGAGCTTCTCTTATATGTTGTTGAATATATCGGACCTTTTCTGCCATCTCATCAACAAGATCAGGTCCTAATAGCTTTCTTTCCCCAACTTCATCCCAGTATGTTAGAGTCCTGCATTTCTTTCCATAGAGAGCTTCATAAGGAGCCATCTGAATACTGGAGTGAAAGCTATTATTATAAGAAAACTCCACCAAAGGTAGGTGTTGATCCCAACTACCTTTGAAATCCATAGAGCAATCTCTCAACATATCTTCTTGAGTTTGAATTGTCCTCTCAGACTGACCGTCTGTCTGAGGATGATAAGCAGTGATGAAACTCAACTCTGTATCCAGAGTATGATGAAGACATTGCAAGAACTTTCAGGTAAAACTTGGATCCCGATTAGATATAATAGAAAGTGGTATTCCATGCAATCTTACCACTTCCTTTACATATATCCTGGTAAGCTGATCTAGATAGAAATCCTCTCTAATAACAATGAAGTGTGCAGACTTTGTAAGACGATCAACTATGACCCAGATAACATTATTTCCTTTGGATGTTTTATGAAGTCCTATGTCAAAGTCTATAGTGATGTTATCCCATTTCCATTCGGGTATTGGTAATGGTTGTAACATCCCCTTGGACATATGTCTCTCAGCTTTAACTTGATGACAAACCAAGCATCGAGAGACATAATCAGAAACATCCCTTTTCATTCCATCCCACCAGAAGTACTCTTTCAGGTCCCTATACATCTTCGTGCTTCCAGGATAAATAGAGAATGAAGAATTATGAGCCTCATCCAGCAGCTCCTTCTTTAATTCAGGGATGGGAGGAACAAAAACCCGATTCCTGAACTTTATTATCCCATCACAATCAAGGTTGAATTCAAGAACATTTCTCACCTTCTTTTGTAACTCTACATCTTATTTCTGTGCCACTTTAATATTAACATGTATAGATGGTCAAACATTCATTTGATAAAGATATGATTTTCCCCTTTCATTATAATTACAAGATCCATCTTTTCTAAATCCATAAATATTGGATCTTTTGTGATCCTCATTATGGATAAACTGGCATGGTCTTGTCGACTTAATGCATCTTCCACCTTGTTTGCTTTCCCAAGGTGCTAATGAATTGAGCAGTCGTAATCCTTAACCAGCTCCAACCATCTTCTTTGGCGCATATTCAGCTCCTTTTGTGTGAAAATATACTTTAAATTTTTATGATCAGTATAAATGTCACACCTTTCTCAAAAAAGATAATTCCTCCAAATCATTAATGAAAAGATTACCGCAGCTAACTCCAAATCATGAGTTGGGTAATTTTTCTCATGGATTTTCAACTGTCTTGAGGCATAAGCTATCACCATATCATTTTGCATAAGAACACACCCCAATCCCTTCTTGGATGCATCACTGTAGATCACAAACCTTATTCCACTACAAGGCAGTGTGAGCACAGGTGCACTGGATAACCTTCTTTTCAACTCCTTGAAATTATCTTCACATTCCTCCATCCAAACAAACTTAACTCTATTCCAAGTCAACCTAGTGAGTGGATTAGATAATTGTGAAAAATCGTTCAAAAAACGTCGATAATATCCAGCCAAACCAAGAAAAATTTGGATCTCAGTTACTGTTGTTGGTCTCGACCATCTTTTGATAACCACTGTTTTTGCTGGATCCACATATATCCCCTATTTTGAGATTATGTGACACAAAAATGCAACTTTTTGATGCAAAAATACACACTTGGTAATATTGGCATAAATCTTCTCCTTCCTCAGGGTCTTCAATATAATTCTCAAGTGATCTTCATGTTCTTCATTGCTCTTTGAATAGACAAGAATATCGTCTATAAAGGCTACCAAAAATTGATCAAGATAGTCTCTAAAGACTCTATTAATTAGATCCCTGAAGACAGCAGGGGAATTAGTAAGACCAAATGGCATTACTATAAATTCATAGTGTCCATACCTTGTTCGGAAATCTGTCTTTGGTATATCCTCCCTTTTGACCCTTAATTGATGATGCCCTGAATGAAGATCAATCTTGGAAAAATATTGAGATCCTCGTAGTTGGTCAAATAAGTCATCAATGCGCGAGAGAGGATATTTGTTCTTGATAGTGATCTTGTTAAGTTCTCGATAATCAATGCGGAGTCTCATTGATCTATCTTTCTTCTTAACAAACAGAACAAGTGCTCCCCAAGGTGACACACTAGGGTGTATGAATCCCTTATCAAGATTCTCTTGGAGTTCCTTCTTCAATTCCTGCACCCCAACTGGGGCCATTCTATATGGTGTCTTTGAAATAGGCAAAGCACCCGGTACAAGTTCTATTGAAAACTCAACTTCACGATTTGGTGGAAGACCCTGCAATTCCTCTGGAAAGACATCGTCAAACTCCCATACTGTAACGCCCCGACCCTAGTTACCCAGAGTCGGTGCATTATTACATAACATTGGCATGATCACAAGAAAGATCAAATCTCGAAAGACCGATTGGTTTAGTAGCCTTGGAAATACTAGATATATTCATAATGTTTTACATTACATCATAAAGTGAAAAACTACTACGACAAAATAATGTCTCCATAGTCCACACTATTATCCCCTCATAATATCCCTGCATGTCATTCATAACTTACTTCTTCACATCCTGGGAAAAATAAAACATAGAAAAGGGGTGAGCTCAAATGCCTAGTAAGGATAACAATATAACGGAACATTAAAAAATAAGCATAAACATTTAAGGCAATGCATTACTAAAACAAAAGCCTTTTAAACATGAACTTCAACATAGTATGGAAAAAGTAAAATGAAATATTGCCATTTACTTATTCACATGGATATTCTACTAATCGAATAATCACATGCAGTATCAATAACCACTTTCATAATGTCGGAATGCAATATGATGAACTTTAATTTCTTTGTCAAGGCCTCGTCCCAAGACCTATGGGCTAACTGTAACCGGAACCCAACCCTGAGTGCCTCTAATAAACGGACACCAACCCGGAGTTTCTCTAATAACCGGACACCAACCCGGAGTTCCTCTAATAACCGGAGACCAAACTGAAGTTCCTCTAATAACCGGAGACCAAATCGGAGGGCTTACTTTTACCGGTCCCCAACTCGGAACAAACTTGTCTAACACATTCATCTGAATTAAAGGTTGAAATATAACATAAACATTCTTATGAAATGTCAATACTTTAAAAAAACCATGAGTGACATAAGAATAGATTATCCACAGTAAAAAATATCACAAAACCTTCAATAAAATATGGATGTTTTGTATCATAATAAATCAACTTCAAATAAGCTAAAAAACCATCAAAGCATGTTGACATAGATGAAATAAAAACTATTTTAGAGAAATATCTCTTTTTTTTGAAATCATTTTAAAAGTAACATAATTATAAAATAATACAATCAATTTGAAAATATTCTTATAAGCTTGTAAGGGAAGCTTTGACGATTTTATAACGGCAGTAAATAGCCGCGCCCGCCGTATAAGTTAAAAAAACATTCTTACCTTAATTTTGTCGAAAAGGTTAAAAAGAACCTTGTTTGGAAAACGATGGAAAGATTCCTTTATAAACCTTTTATAAAAATTCAAACAAGGGTATAAATGACTTTAACCCATATTCTAGTAAATAGTAAAAATGTTTTGGAATTCATTTTTAAGAAACATGGATGTGGACGATAAAGAGATCCCAGTAGATTATTACGTATAAACAACCTTGGATAATGAAGAGATTGTGAAATAACCCTTAACAATTTGGTAACTTATGAAACATACAACCCATGAAAGAGGTATCATACAATGAATATGTAAATACACATAAATTAGAGTGTATTACACAAAGAATATAATTATGGGCAGTACATACACCACACAAAAGGTGATGGTGGCAATATGACATGAATCTCACGGGAATAAGGAGTGAGATAAAAACCCCTTACCTTGTAATTTTCCTTGGTTGGGGTAGGTTAACCTCCTGTATAATGGTGAAATAATTGTTATTAAATTATACAAGAATCATATACATTAATATGATATCATATATGATCTTTTAATATTGATTTGATAAAAATATCTTAGTATTATCGTTGTTTCGGGTGTTAACTTACTTGTTTTATTTTATATGTTTTGTTACGTAAGCCTTGTTTGTAATGGATAGGTTGTATATTATACATATCCATAATGATATCAAGTCCTTAAACATCATTTTTAAATCATCAAATGATAATTATACTTGAATGGATACGATGGAGAATGAATCTCATCGCGTTCGTGGAGACGGTAGTCCATACGTACGCACGAGCGACAATATCATTATTTTGAAATAATATATAAATGGTTGTTATATCATATATACAGAATAATTAACATGTTATATTTATTATTTACATGAGTAACATATCATTATTATACCCATCCAAATAATAATATATTGAATAACAATTACACCACGACGTGGAGACGGTAAGCCGTACGTACGCACGTATGGTGACATGTTATTCAAAGGGTAGATAGAATACTGAATATGGTTGTACCATATTTATAATAACATCACAGTATATATATGATACTATAGTTATTATTTTAGAATGGTAATAACAAAGGTATAAGAAGTGTAAGAAGAAAGGAACTTGGAAAAGGGTGGTGAAATCATTACCTCTTCTTCGGGTTCTTCCTTTTGATTTGATCAAAAGGGATCCTTAGATTGGCTTTCTGATCAAACTAAGGCCTCTAGGTTGTAGTGAGGGAAGTTGGGAGAGTATTTGGGAAGAGTTTTACCGAACCAAAAGGTTTTGAAAGTGTGAAGAAATGAGAAGGATGAGTTCCCTTTTATAAGAGGGGTGAGGGGCACCTTTGGAAAATCTAGAAATATTAGTTTATAATAAATTCATATTCGGTTTCTAATGGCTCCAAAGTTGATTATTTAAATGTTAAGGTGGGTATGGGTCGAAAAAAACTCAACCAATATAATTTAGACAGGTTTGGGTACTTATATTAACCTTATATTTAAGTATTAACTCTAAGTTAATTAGTTTCACTTTTACAATGTCTCTTTGTATTTTTATATAATATGGTTAATAAACTTATATATACATCCAAGAGACCCCCCAAGTGGTCCATTAATGATTAAACTATCATGATATAAGTCTCTTGGCCGAACCATATATTTTTATGAATTTAATATCAATTAATAATATAATATTTATTTTATGAACTCTTTTATGTCAATTTTGACACTATTCAATAGTTTATTTTTGTGAAACTCATAAAAGATTGATTACTTAGCAAAAAGTCAATTAAATCAATTCTAATATATCATATTATCCTAGAAAATTAGTTTAATTCATTAAAAGTTTCATATTATATTTATTTTGGTATTTAAAATATCAATTATTTTAATTTTTCACTATTATAGTAATTAATTCATCATCATTGTGTCATAAATAAATTAAATTATATAATGTCTAAAAATTATAAATAAAATATCATTATGTAGTAAATATTTTTATCGTTCTAATTAGTATTTATAATCTAAACTCCAACATATATAACCCTATGTAAAAATTGTTTTTCTAAAAGATATATGCTTGTGTCATTTTTGTAATCATTTTAACTTAATTAAAATAAAGTGTCCCTATCACCTACAAGTGGCACCATGGGGTCCCAAAATCGACCCAAAGATGCCTATGGTCGAAAATGTATCAACCAATAAGTCTAGGACACGTTTTAGGGTAATTTAGTATTATTATAATATTATTTTTTAAACACTTATTTACCGGATTTACCCTTAACCATGGTAAATAAAATATTTACCGCAGTAATTATTCAAAATGTCTTAAAATAAAAGTTACCTATTTACACAATTTGAACATCCTGATTCCAAATATGGAATCCATTTTTCTATATTCAAAACAGAGAAGTGGCAGAAATTAATTTAAAATTAATTCCCGCTGTCAAAACAAAATGCGTGTTTTTAAGAGATAATAACTATCAAAAGATTGACACTTGTTTATGTTTGGCTTAATTGTAAAATTATGTCCAATGAACAAAATTATATTAAATGGTAAAAATATATTCTAAATATACTTTAAAACCACTCAAATTCATAATTTATCACTATTAATTATTTTGATTAAAAAAGCTGTTTTTAATTAAAATTTAGTAATTTTCACTATTCATCAAAATATGAAAGTTATCCGAAAAGTACCAAAATTTCACCTTAGGCTAAATTCGATACTCAAAATCCAAAAATAAAGTCCATTTTGAGAGATAAAATTTCTAAAATTTTAAAAGGTAGGTATTACTATTCATAACGGCTAGTTTGATTGGTTGTGGTGTGTTAGAACTCGAAGTTGCGTACAACACACGCTACTGTATTATTCAAAAGAAAGCATATCGTGGAAGCTTGGGATGTTTCATTTTAAATTTTTTTGATGTCCCCATTTAGTCAAAAAGTTTAAAATATTGTATTTAAAAAGGTTTCACTATTAAAAGTTGATAAAAGTGCAATACTGAAAATGAATATGTTCTTGCATTATGTCTAAGAAACCCATAATATGGATTCTAAAATTATAAGGATTATATAAAGTTTAAAATTTAGTTAATACTATTCATAAACTCTTTTGAATGGGTTTTTTTGGTATGTCATGGTGTGATTGAAATCGGTGTTGCGTGTAGTGCAAGTTATTGAATTATTTTGAAGAAATAACACACTATGAAATCTTGGGGTGTTACATTCTCCCCTCCTTCAATAAATTGCGTCCTCACAATTTGAAATTGTTCTTCGAAAATAAAAGGTTGAAAATAGAATATATATTTGTGGGAAAACCCACATCGGAAATTGGGTTACTAAAATTTAGTCTTAATATGAGGAAAAGAGAAATGAAAGGGTCACCACCAAATTATGATCTCGATTAGGAGAACATTGGTGGAAATTAGAGACATATAATTGGAGGAAAAATGTAAATATTTATAGGTAGTGATTGAGGTCATCAATCAAAAACAAGTATAAAATTGAGGTCCTTAAACTCATCAATCTATGATGATTTGAAATACCATCGGTTCAACAAAACATAGGGTATTGGGATAACACATTTTTGATGTTTCAAAATATCTTAGTTGAAATCCCACATCGAAAAATGAATTAATGAGGCCTCTATTTAAAATAAAGAGTGGGAGGTATGGAGATTACCGAAGATAACACATACTAGGGTTCCATGTAAGAAAATATGGATATGGAAGATAAATGTAACCATCAATTATCTAATGGAAAGTGGTAGAGAACATGGCTATGAAATGGCCAACAATCCCAAAGCCATAAATTAGTGATGATTTAAGGTACCATCTAGGACAAAATTTTTGTTCTAGGTTCCTTTTATTAATGTTGAGGAACTTATTTATGAGATTAGCTAAGATCATAAGGATATATACTTACTTTATAATTAGAGTTTTATCCATTAATAAATTTCTACCACAAACTCATCTTTCACTCTAAAAGATAATAGAACGTAAAAAAATTCTATTTATACTATTCGTACAGGGTTCCAAAATAAATGAATTTATAATTCATCTACCAGATCTTTAAAAAAAACTACATTATTTAATCCAGGACATCTCGTGGGCCAGTGGTAGGTGATACACCCTTGTCGCCCTTCGGTTGAGGGTTCAAGTCTCGCAGCCTTACCGGACGCGACGGGTTGCCGCCCGACCTCCGGGTTGTCCTTTTATGGAAATCCAAAATAATCCAAACTAGAACTATCCAAAATACTTCTGTCCAAACTCACAGTCCAACATTAATAAGGAAGGTAAACATAATGTAGATCCTTTTTACCCCGTAATAGCATATGAATACCTTCATCATGTATTCTTTTAATACACAGAAACATCATGAATTACCATATTCCTTATTGATTACATTCATGCTCCCTTATTCCATATAGAATGCTGTATATACTTCATCAATCCAAAAATGTTTTAAACCCCAACAATGATGGAATATACAAATCATTAATCAGTTCCAAGGTAGTCAAGAATATCCAATATAATTTATCCAAAACAATCATGTATTATTCCAAAATCACTACCTCGGTATCAGAACTATATTATGGTTTATCATTCTCTCAACCATATATTTTCCAAAAATTTATCTTTCTATTGAGTCACTTTTCTTTGTTCCACACAATCTCAAGTCCTTAATGAAATAGTACTGCAGTACAATCCTTATATACTCCATAATTATTATAACAAGTAAATTGTTGATACAACAATCAATTGACATAATCACCATAAGAACTCTAATAATTCCTCTTCATCTGTGGTAGTATCATAACTTGATTATTATCAAATAGCATCATTTGCGGCATAGTATTATGACTGGGACATAGGTTCGCGTAGTGTCCAAACTCCTTGCAAATGAAGCATTGTACATTTGAAACCATTTTCTTACCCTTGCAGTCACGTACTTTGTGCCCTTTTCCTCCACACTTATAACAAACTCTCATTCCTTTCAGGCAAGTTCCATGGTGTTTCTTTCCACAGTTATCACATATGGGAAAATTTTTCTTTTCCCTCTTCCCTTTATCCATCTTTCTCTCTTCCATCCTTTTCTTCTCTTGCTTCCCTTCAAAGCCATAGGACTCAGTAAACTCTTTACTTATCTTATCAACACATGATATTATTTCTTCATATGATGATAATACATGCGAGACTATTTCTCTTGTAAATTCTGTCTTAAGACCATAAAATATATGATCCTTCTTTCTCTTTGTATCATGTGAATTGCTAGAGTTCTCATTCCTTCTACTGGGCGCCATTTCTAAACAATGGCATACATTAGATTAGTTTATGAATAACAATACCTAATCCCAAACTTGTAAAACACATAACATAAATTAAATAGTTTATGGATATAATCCATATCCATAAAAATGTATCCTTTGAGGAAGTATATACTCATAAACCCTTCATAATTATTTGTAAATATAATGATAGTTATCCTAAGCATATCACACGGGAGTGTCGTAACCAAGAGTGTAGCAAGGCCCGTTGTCGTGCACCGGTTCCCGTTCGAGTCTAGATCAAAGCGGTGTTTTCGGGTTTTACCCCTAGGTACATCTGTGCCAGAGCCGCCTCTACATGCTCGTATCTGGATAGGGACGTATTGCTCGGAAAACTCACAAAATCTCTACAATACCAAAATTCTAGGAAGTTCTTCTATACTAATCCTCAAAATTCATCTTAAATCTATGTGCTCTAATCAGAGTTTATCTAAATCTAGCTTCCAAGGTTTGTACTAAGCTTCCTCTGATAACAACTGTAATGCCCCGACCCTAGTTACCCAGAGTCGGTGCATTATTACATAACATTGGAATGATCACAAGAAAGATCAAATCTCGAAAGACCTATTGGTTTAGTATCCTTGAAAACACTAGATATATTCATAATGTTTTACATTACATCATAAAGTAAAAAACTACTATGACAACATAATGTCTCCATAGTCCACACTATTATCCCCTCATAATATCCCTGCAGGTCATTCATAACTTACTTCTTCACATCCTGGGAAAAATAAAACATAGAAAAGGGGTGAGCTCAAATGCCCAGTAAGGATAACAATATAACAGAACATTCAAAAATAAGCATAAACATTTAAGGCAATGCATTACTAAAACAAAAGCCTTTTAAACTTGAACTTCAACATAGTATGGCAAAAGTAAAATGAAATAATTCCATTTACTTATTCACATGGATATTCTACTAATCGAATAATCACATGCAGTATCAATAAACACTTTCATAATGTTGGAATGCAATATGATGAACTTTAATTTCTTTGTCAAGGCCTCGTCCCAAGACCTAGGGGCTAACTGTAACTGGAACCCAACCCGGAGTGCCTCTAATAACCGGACACCAACTCGGAGTGTCTCTAATAACTGGACACCAACCCGGAGTTCCTCTAATAACCGAAGACCAAACCGGAGTTCCTCTAATAACCGGAGACCAAACTGGAGGGCTTACTTTTACCGGTCCCCAACCCGGAACATAATTTTCTAACACATTCATCTGAATGAAAGGTTGAAATATAACATACACATTCTTATGAAATGTCAATACTTTGAAAAAACCATGAGTGACATAAGAATAGCTTATCCACAGTCAAAAATATCACAAAACCTTCAATAAAATATGGATGTTTTGTATCGTAATAAATCAACTTCAAATAAGCTTAAAAACCATCAAAGGATGTTGACATAGATGAAATCAAAACTATTTTAGAGAAATATCTCTTTTTTTTAAATCATTTTAAAAGTAACATAATTATAAAATAATACATTCAATTTGAAAATATTCTTATAAGCTTGTAAGGGAAGCTTTGACGATTTTGTAACGGTGGTAAATAGCCGCACCCGCCGTATAAGTTAAAAAAACATTCCTACCTTAATTTTGTCGAAAAGGTTAAAAAGAACCTTGTTTGGAAAACGACGGAAAGATTACTTTATAAACCTTTTATAAAAAGTCAAACAAGGGTATAAATGACTTTAACCCGTATTCTAGTAAATAGTAAAAATGTTTTGGAATTCATTTTTAAGAAACATGGATGTGGATGACAAAGAGATCCCAGTAGATTATTATGTATAAACAACCTCGAATAATGAAGAGATTGTGAAATAACCCTTACCAATTTGGTAACTTATGAAACATACAACCCATGAAAGAGGTATCATACAATGAATATGTAAATACACATAAATTAGAGTGTATTACACAAAGAATATAATTATGGGCAGTACATACACCACACAAAAGGTGATGGTGGCAATATGACATGAATCTCACGGGAATAAGGAGTGAGATGAAAACCCCTTACCTTGTACTTTTCCTTGGTTGGGGTAGGTTAACCTCCTGTATAATGGTGAAATAATTGTTATTAAATTATACAAGAATCATATACATTAATATGATATCATATATGATCTTTTAATATTGATTTGATAATAATATCTTAGTATTATCGTTGTTTCGGGTGTTAACTTACTTGTTTTCTTTTATATGTTTTGTTACGTAAGCCATGTTTTTAATGGATAGGTTGTATATGATACATATCTAGAATGATATCAAGTCCTTAAACAACATTTTTAAATCATCAAATGATAATTATACTTGAATGGATACGATGGAGAATGAATCTCATCGCGTTCGTGGAGACGGTAGTCTGTACGTACGCACGAGCGACAATATCATTATTTTGAAATAATATATAAATGGTTGTTATATCATATATACAGAATCATTAACATGTTATATTTATTATTTACATGAGTTACATATCATTATTATACCCATCCAAATAATAATATATTGAATAACAATTACACCACGACGTGGAGACGGTAAGTCGTGCGTACGCACGTATGGTGACATGTTATTCAAAGGGTGGATAGAATACTGAATATGGTTGTACCATATTTATAATAACATCACAGTATATATATGATACTGGAGTTATTATTTTAGAATGGTAATAACAAAGGAAGAAGAAGTGGAAGAAGAAAGGAACTTGGAAAAGGGTGGTGAAATCATTACCGCTTCTTCGGGTTCTACCTTTTGATTTGATCAAAAGGGCTCCTTAGGTTGGATTTCTGATCAAACTAAGGCCTCTAGGGTGTAGTGAGGGAAGTTGGGAGAGTATTTGGGTAGAGTTTTGCCGAACCAAAAGGTTTTGAAAGTGTGAAGAAATGAGAAGGAGGAGTGCCCTTTTATAAGAGGGGTGAGGGGCACCTTTGGAAAAGCTAGAAATATTAGTTTATAATAAATTCATATTCGGTTTATAATGGCTAAAAAGTTGATTATTTAAATTTTAAGGTGGGGATGGGTCGAAAACAACTCAACCAATATAATTTAGATAGGTTTGGGTACTTATATTAGCCTTATCTTTAAGTATTAACTCTAAGTTAATTAGTTTCACTTTTACAATGTCTCTTTGTATTTTTATATAATATGGTCAATAAACTTACTATATACATACAAGAGACCCCCAGGTGGTCCATTAATGATGAAACAATAATGATATAAGTCTCTTGGCCGAACCTTATATTTTTATGAATTTAATATCAATTAATAATATAATATTTGTTTTAAGAACTCTTTTATGTCAATTTTGACACTATTCAATAGTTGATTTTTGTGAAACTCATAAAAGATTTATTACTTAGAAAAAAGTCAATTAAATCAATCCTAATATATCATATTATCCTATAAATTTAGTTTAATTCATTAAAAGTTTCATATTATATTTATTTGGGTATTTATAATATCAATTATTTTAATTTTTCACTATTATAGTAATTAATTCATCATCATTGTGTCATAAATAAATTAAATTATATAATGTCTAAAAATTATAAATAAAATATAATTATGTAGGGAATAGTTTTATATTTCTAATGAATATTTATAATCTAAACTCCAACATATATAACCCTATGTAAAAATTGTTTTTCTAAAAGATATATGCTTGTGTCATTTTTGTATTCATTTTAACTTAATTAAAATAAAGTGTCCCTATCACCTACAAGTGGAACCATGCTGTCCCAAAATCGACCCAAATATGCCTATGGTCGAACATGTATCAACCAATAAGGCTAGGACACGTTTTAGGGTAATTTAGTATTATTATAATATTATTTGTTTAACACTTATTTACCTGATTTACCCTTAACCATGGTAAATAAAATATTTACCGCCGTAATTATTCAAAATGTCTAAAAATAAAAGTTACCTATTTACAAAATTTGAACATCCTGATTCCAAATATGGAATCCATTTTTCTATATTCAAAACACATAAGTGGAAGAAATTAATTTAAAATTTAATTCCCACTGTCAAAACAAAAAGCGTGTTTTAAGAGATAATAACAATCAAAATATTGACACTTGTTTATGTTCGGTTTAATTGTAAAATTATGTCAAATGACCAAAATTATATTAAATGGTAAAAATATATTCTAAATATACTTTGAAACAACTCAAATTAATAATTTATCAATATTAATTATTTGATTAAAAAGTTGTTTTTAATTATAATTTAGTAATTTTCACTATTCATCAAAATATGAAAGTTATCCGAAAAGTACCAAAATTTCACCTTAGGCTAAATTCGATACTCCAAATCCAAAAATGAAGTCCATTTTGAGAGATAAAATTTCTAAAATTTTAAAAGGTAGGTATTACTATTCATAACGGCTGGTTTGATTGGTTGTGGTGTGCTAGAACTCGAAGTTGCGTACAACACACGCTACTGTATTATTCAAAAGAATGCATACCGTGGAAGATTGAGATGTTTCATTTTAAATTTTTTTGATGTCCCCATTTAGTCAAAAAGTTTAAAATATTGTATTTAAAAAGGATTCACTATTAAAAGTTGATAAAAGTGCAATACTGAAAATGAATCTGTTCTTGCATTATGTCTAAGAAACTCATAATATGGATTCTAAAATTATAAGGATTATATAAAGTTTAAAATTTAGTTAATACTATTCATAACCTCTTTTGAATGGATTTTTTTTGGTAAGTCATGGTGTGGTTGAACTTGGTGTTTCGTGTAGTGCAAGTTATTGAATTATTTTGAAGAAATAACACACTATGAAATCATGGGGTGTTACACATACAATAGGCATATTCTTAATCTTGAGTTTCTCACCAACCATTTGAGATAAATAACATTCATTTAGTGGAATCAAGACCCATAAGATGAAAGAAATTTCCACTGGAAGGTTATGTTCATCCTTGCATCGATAGACGATAATAGATTGATCTGGAATATGAAATGTGACTTCCCTTATTTGGAAATTGATATGAGCTCTATATAGAGAAAGCCAATCCATGCCAATAATCACATCAAATTCCACTATAGGAAGGATCACAAGATTTTCAGGATGCACTTTCCCACAAACTTCAATCAGAGAAGAATTATAAACTTTTGATGCGACTGTTGTGCCATTAGGGGTTGTCACAACTAACTCAACATCTAATTGTTGAGGTAATACAGTGATACCCTTAGAAAATTATTCATAAATAAAGGAGTGGCTGGATCCAAAATCAAATAAAACATTTTCTACTTTAGAGTGGATGGTAAGTGTACCTTTCACCACTTCATTATCGTACTCCACATCGCTGATAGAAATTGCATGTGACTTTCCTTTGTCTTTATCCTTAAGAGTTTGTTGACGTCGATCATCATCAACAACCCTTGGATTAAGGCATTGATTGGCATAATTCCCCATTTACTTGCACTTGTAACATTGAAGTGTAGGAGGTGCACTCTGTGTATCCTTTTCATTGTTCGCATCCCTAGACATCTTCTTCCCATCATTGCGGAATTCAAATGCGTGATGACCTTCATTTCAAAATTTGAAACATTTACTTGTCTCTTTAAGACAACTCCCTCCATGTTTCTTTCCACACTTCGAGCCTAAGGGAAAACTCAACTTATTTTCAGTGTGATCTTTAGATTTTCCTTTGAATTCCTTTTCACTCTTCTTATCAAACCCATATGACTTATGGGTTACTCCAATCTCCATCTCAACTTTGAGAGAACATCAAACGATATCCTCGTAGCTATTGAAGTCCCTTATGGATAACGCCCTTCGAATACTTGGTTTTAAGCCACTAAAGAATCGATCGATCTTACTCTCAGGTTGGATAATAATACCAGATGCGTACCTTGCACGTCTTGTAAAATTTGCTTCATAGGTACCAACAGATTCATCATCCTTTTGATTTAGTTCAAGAAACTCCTTCTCCATCTTTGTTCGGAGAATACGAGGGAAGTACTTATTGAAAAATAAGTTCTTGAACTCGTCCCATTCCATGGACTCAATTTCATCTCTTGGCCTCGTATTCTTGATAAGATTCCACCATTGATCAGCATCACCTTCCAAACGATACACTGCTTAGATGACTTTATCATGTTCAGAACATTGATGATCTAAAAATATCTTTTCAGTAGTACTAATCCATTGTTCAGAAACTAATGGATCAGTAGATCTGTTGAATGACTGTGGACGCTGTCTCATGACGGATTCAATAGAATGTTGCTCCTTCCTTTGCTCGTTTGGAAGTCCTGCATGATTCATAGGTTAAGGAAGTTGTGTGAGCATGGCTACAATATTTTTCATTCTATTTCCCATAACGTTTGGTTTCTCAGGGGGACAATCATTTCATTGCCGGTCACATTCTTCATTAACACAGTTCCTTCGGGTTCTAGCCATTGACTAAAACCAAGAAGAATAGTGTGAGCAACACTAATTATAATAGTAAAACCACATAATCAAGAATAAAATTTCACACATAAGGTCTTATCCTATGTTATTCATGGCCATTTCTAAAACACTAATATTGTGTTCTATGCTTAGACTTATCCTTGGGGATCTTACTAAGGCTTTCACATCCTAGTTTCCAAAGGGTGACTATACCTTTGCACTGATACCTACTATAACGACCCATACTTTACATACATGGTTAATACTTCAAAATAGAAGCATAATTATTACAACATATAACAAAAACATGAAAGGACCGTATATGTATAGTGTCTTTAGAAACTGGGAAACAGAAACAACTAGTTCATAAAACATCTACATTGTCACCCATTTTTTCATCATATCTATAGTCCCTTTTGGTATATCTTACTTAATAACCTTCTTCCTGACCTGGGGAAAGAAAACATACAAAAGGGAGAGCTCAAATGCTCAGTAAGGGTAAAAAAAAGAAATATCAATCACATCAAATTCATAAGAACATAACATTTTGTAAATCTTACCCTTCAAAAGAGATCATAATTTCATAACATGGGATAAATCATGGTAATGAAATGTAATCAAAATAATCATAACTTAAAACATGATTCTTTGTGGAATACACACATAGTCATAAAGAATCATTTCTTATTAGTCAAGACTCATTTCCAAGACTATCTTAGTGTATAAAGTCCATTTCTGAACCGAGTTCATTCCTCGTTTCAGTCCTGTTTCACTGAACCGGTTTAACCTACCGTTCCAGCCATGTCTATCTCATGAGATATAAAATCAATAACCAATGCATTGGATGGAGATATAGGTCCCACCCATCTCATAAGGATACCATTATTATGTGTTCCACAAAATCATAAACCATACATCATAGCATAACCCATGTAAAAAATGGTATTCTTAAACATCGTGACATCATAAAACAATTCATATAAGATAAAGGAATTCATTAAAATAATTCCATCACAACATAATCAAATCAATGTAATAATATGGATAGAAACATGAACCTTTATTATCTTAGATGGAAAATAATTTTGATAAAACACTTGAACTCCATTCTTGAGGAAAATATCCTTTCTACTTCAAAAACACTTTTCCTTTCTTAACATGTCATACAACTCTAAACTAAAAGATGTTGATTAAAAATAAACTTGAAAACTTGTAAAGTAAGTTTCTTTTAAATAATGTTTTAAAAATCCATTCATGCCGTATAAGTTAAAAAAACATTCTTCTCGTACTTTTGTCGGAAAAGTCAAAAAGTACCTCGTACGAAAAACGACAAAAGATTCATTTCATATCTTTTAATAAAAACTCACCGAAGGGTAAAATTGGATTAAGAAAATTGTAGTTGGATCGAAATAATATTACATATTGAGGAAACATGGATGTGGATGATAAATATTTCCTAGTAAATTCTGAAGTATAAACAATCTCGGATAAAAATTGAGATTGCGAGATTGTCCCTTACCTTAGGTCTGATTTTCTTCGTAAGTGTCCGAACCTCCTGTATAATGATTTAAATAATGTCATTGACTTATTCCAGAATAATAATCATTGTTATGATATCATATATGGTCATATTCTTAGCTTATTATTAGTAATATTTCATTGCTACTTGTTATTCGGGTGTTTATTACTTTTTGTTCTTATGCGTGTTTTGTCGAATAAAATCTTATTATTATTTTTAGGTTATAGATACCTCATTTACAGGATGTTATTAGTGTAATATATATCATATTTATTCACTCAATTAATTTATGTAATCATTATTCAATGAAATCATGTAGAACGAGTCGCATCACATCGTGGAGACGGTATTCCGTACGTACGCACGAGCAATGATATCGTTCCCATGATCGTGGAATTGTATTGGAGTGTATCTATACTATTTCAGAATCAATATCACTTTATAATAATCATATATATTTATTATTTACACCATTATACACATCCAAGTAAGGTGGTGGTAGAAAATAGATTACACCACGGCGTGGAGACGGTATTCCGTACGTACGCACGTGCAGTGATTTCGTTTTCCGAAGGATGGATAGATGGTGAAATAGGGTTGTTTCATACTTATAATAACATATCAGTATATGAGTGATACTGATGTTATTAATTCATAACGAAACAACTAAATAAGAATAAGTGGAAGAAGAAATAAAGTTGAAAGAATCGGTAACAGACATTACCTCTTCTTTGAAGCGCTTCTTTGTACCTTCTTTTAGGGCACTAAAATTGGTCTTTGAAGAAGACCAGGACCTCTAGGATTTTTCTAGGGAAGTGGAGAGGAGAAATTGTCCGGGGTTGGCTGAGCTTGAAGGCTCCAAGTGGTGTGACGAAGAGATGGAGGATGTTCCATTTTATAAGGGAGGAGAGGGGCTCCTTTGGAAGAACTAAAAATAATATTTTATTATAAAGTCATATTCCATTTTAAATAGCTCAAAATTGATTTATTTCGAAGCTAAGGTGGGGATGGGTCGATATCCTCTCATTTAATAGAATTTGTACAAGCTTAGTTTACTATTTTAACCTTATCATTTAGATTTAACTTTAAGTTAGATAATTTTACTTTTACCGTGTCTTTTTGTGTTCTTACACTATAAGGTTAATAAACATACTATAAAAATCCAAACGAACCCCAAGTTGTTTATTGTTAATATATATAACCTTATCTAAGACATTTGGCCGAAACATAGATTTTTAGGAATAAAATAACAATTAATAATATAATATTTTTTTTAAAACTATTTTATGTCAAATTTGACACTATTTAGTAATTGTTTTTTGTGAAAATAATAAAAGAATTATTAGTTCTAATAAAGTTAATTAAATCAATAATAACATGTCATATTAACTTATAAATTTAGTGGAATTCTTAAAAAGTCTCAAATTACATTTATTTTGGTATTTATAACATCAATTATGTCAATATTTCATTAATAAGATAATTACTGCATCATCTTTGGGTCATAAATAAATTAAATTATTTAATGTCTAAAAATTACAAATAAACTACCATTATGTAGGAAATCTTTTTATTTTTCTGAGGAATATTTATAGTCGAATTTATCTTCTTTATAAACCTATATTAAAAATTATTTACTTATTAAACTTTGATTTTATCAATTTTAACCCTTCTTTAAATAAATTAATAATAAATGTCCTAATCTAATCCAAGTGGGCCTAAATGGTCATATTTTATTCCTAATGTTGTTTTTAGTCGAATTACACTTATCCAATAGAATTAGTACACGTGTTAGGGTAATAATAATATCATTTTTACCCTTAAATACCATATATACTTATAACCGTGGTAAATAAACGTAAAAAGTTACTATTCACCAAAAATTATTTTCATCTCATTGAACCACATTTTACTTACTGACATCAACCGTGTCTCTCGGAATTTTTAAATTCCACTCACAGAAGTAGTAAAATTATGTTTTATGTAAATTTGCAAATTCTCCTAGGAGGTGGGTAAAAGACGGTGAAAAGTTCAATAAAATTTTTATATGTCTAACATTATTATAAAATTACTCCAATGAATTAGAATGAACTTATATAGGTATTATGTATCAATTTTTTCCTAAAATAAATTTAAATAAAATAAAAAATTATTTAAATAAAAAGTCAGTTTTTAAATAGTATCCCCGTATTTTCACTATTCATCAAAAATTGAATGTTTCCAGAAAAATACCAAAATTTCACCCTAGGCTAATTTCGATATTCCGAATCCAAAAACGAAGTCCATTTTGATAAATAAAATTTACAAAATTTCAAAAAGTCGTTATTACTATTCATAATGGCTATTTTTAATAATATTTTAATACCATATCGTTGTTTAGCAAAACTAGGTATTGCATACGACGCAAGCTATCAAGGAAGGCCACGATTGCGTGTAGTGTAAGCCAAGATAGTGTTGTGTGTAGTGAAAGATTCCTTTGATGATTTATATAAAATAAAAACAAAATATTTCTTATAAAAGTCTCGGGTGTTACAGTAATATAGATATAATGTGGGTTTTCCAAGAAATACATCCTTGTCTGTATATTACAAGGGGGTGAGGTTCTGGCACAGATGTTCCTAAGAGTGAGAACTCCAACATTGAGTATTGGGCTTGACCCGGTGAATCCTAGTACATGAAAATGGGCCTTACTGTACACCACGTTTGACAATAATGGGGGATATACATAGGATAATTCACACTTTCGTTACAAACCAATATAAAGGATTTGTGAATAAATATGTCATAAAAAAACCATTTTTATGATTATGAGTCTAAGTGTGTGTAAATATTCAATTGTTGTAAAGATGTTTTATAGTTTTTTAATATAAATTATTATACAATCTAACCTAGTTTATTTAGAAATGGTGCACAGTAGAATGAATGGGAAGTCCAACAATATGAATGATCCAATGAATAACAAGTATCATACCTTTCATGGTCTTAAAAAAAATATTTATAAGGGAAATAGTCTCCCACACATTCTCATCATGTGAATAAATAGTATCATGTGTTAATAAGATATGTAAATAATTCTTTGAGTTGTATGAAATTTTAATGGAATCCATAGAAGAAGAAGATGGTAGAGAGAAATATGTATAATGGTATGAAGGGAAAGATCGATTTTCCCATATGTGATAACTTTGGAAATAATCACCCCGGGAAGTGATTGATAAGAATGGGAGTTTTTTTAAGTGTGGAGAAAAAAGTACATTAAGTTCATGATTTCAAGGGTAAGAAAAACTATTTCAAATGTAAAATTCTTCACATACAAGGAGTTGGTACACTATGTGAATTAATGTCTCAATCATCAGAGTATACCCAAAATGATTCTATTGGATAATAACCATGTTATGATACTAGCGCATATAAAGAGTAATGATTAGTATTCCTATGTTTTTATTAAATAATTATGTAATTTCAGTATTGTCTTAATGATTAAAAATTTATAATAATTATAAAGTATATAAGGATTGTACTACAGTATGTTATCATTAAGGATTTGAGATTTTATGGTACCAAGTGAAGTGAAACAATATTATGTTAATCATTATGGAAAATATTTGGTTGTGTGAAATATTATCCTTAATATGTTTCTGAAATAAAGATAATGATTTTAGAATAAGATATGATTGATTTGGACAAATTATATTGGATATTATTGACTACCTTGAAACTAATTAATTGTTTGTTTATTCCATTATTTTTGTAGTTTGCAAAATTTTTAGATACAAGGATTATATAAAATATTCTATAAAGAAAAAGGGTTCATGAATGTTATCAATAAAGTCTTATGGTAATTAAGGGTTTTACCATGTTTTAATAGAATACATAATGAAGGTATTCATATGTTATTACATGGAAAACAAGATCTTCAATATTTTTACCTTCCTTATATATTTTGGACTGTGAGTTTAGACAGAAGTATTTTGGATAAGTATATAGGTTGGAATTAATTAAGTTGGACATTGGATATTATAGTTTATAGTTAAAAAATATCCTATTATTATTTTTGATTTTTTATAAAAAGGACAACCTAGAGGTCAGGCGACAACTCGTCGCGTCCTCCAAGGATGTGGAACTTGAACCCATAACTGAAGGGAGACAAGCATGCATAAACTTCCAATGTCCTACATGATGTTTGGGATTATATAATATAGTTTTTTTAAATAATCTAGCTGATTAATTATAAATTAATTTTTTGGAACCTTATATGATTAGGATAAACAGATATTTTTGAGTTGTATTTTCTTTTGGAGTGAAATATGAATTTATGGTAGAAATTATTTAAAGGATATAACTTTATTTGTCAGGGTTTCTTTTTTTCGTTATTCTATATTGAAAAAAATTCTAAAACATTAAGGAAATAATTGTAAAAACCAAAAATGTGTTATCCTAATACCTTATTTTTTTAAACTGATGATATTTTAAATCATCATAGATTTATTTCTTTGAGGCCCTCAATTTTCAATTTATTTTTCACTTGTTTGTGATTGATGACCTCAATAAAACCCTATAAATATTAAATTTCTTCCTCCAATTATGTGTCTCTAATTTCCACCAATGATATCTTATTAGAAATCATAAATTTTAGGTGACTATTTTATTTCCCTTTCCCTCTTATTAATACTAAATTTTATTATCCTCAGTTTTGATGTGGGTTTTCCAGAAAATAATTTTCAAATTTTAACCTTTTAATTTCAAAGAACAATTTCAAATTGTGAGGACACAATTTATTAAAGGAGGGGAGAATTTAACAACCCATATATCATAATACATTATCTCTTTAATGTAATTTAATAGATTATATTGCACGTATCACTGACTTGGCTTGCGTTATATGCAAGATTGAGTTTAGATGAAACAACACCTTAGTTTTATAATTATTTAAATGATATATTTATTTATCAAATAAATATTGTAATATGAATAGTAACAAATAAATTTTATATTATATTTTTAATTTTTTTTCATATAAATAAAACATATTTAAAATGAAAAGTATATGTTTTTTTAAAATAATTATATATTTAGAAAAACTATTTTCTTAAAAGAACTACTTTTTATTTCCTTTTTCGAAAACTAATAAAATTAATTTCTGACACTATTAAAAATTTAATTTGGTAAAATAGACATCAATTTTTGAATTTGTAATATCAAAATTATCTTAGGGTGAATTTTTGTTACATTTCTGATAACTTTCATTTATTGATGAATAGTGAAAAATACTATATGTTAATTAAAAAAAATTTACCGAAATAATTCATATTGTTAAATTATACATTTTAGTGGATTAAAATTATCAATAGATTAAATTTTTATCATTTAATAATATGTAGTTCATTGGATGTAATTTCACATTTAAATTATTTATAAACACATGTCAATATTTTCATTTTTTTTACTTTTAAAAACCTTCCATTTGGTTTTGGCAATGAAAATTAATTTTTAATTAATATCTAAAAATCATGTGTTTTGATTTTGAGAAAATCGATTCCATATTTGGAATCAAGATCTCTAAATTTTGTAAATATTTAACTTTTATTTTTAGACATTTTGAATAGTAATTTGAGTAAATATTTTATTTACCATGGTTAGAGGGTAAATCCTCTAAATAATGGTACACAAATAATATTATAATAATATTAAATTACCATAAAACGTGTCATATCCCTATTGGATGATACATGTTCGACCATGAGAATCTTTGAGTCGATTTTGGAACCCCATGGAGCCACTTTTATGTGAACATGACACTATAAAATTAATATAAATTTAAGGAAAATGTAACACAAACATATATATTTTAGTAAAAGAATATTTATATGGGGTTATATAAGTGATATTTTTTATCATAAATTTTCATTAGAAAGGTAATATGATTTTATACATCATGGTATTTTATTAATATTTTAAAGCATAAAATAAATATATTTTTTGATGAAAAAATATTGATCTCGTATTTTTCTTATTAATGAAAGAATCAAATAAAATTTATTATAAATTTTAAAATAAATATAATTTGAAAGTTTTGAGTCCATACACAAATTTTCTATCTAAATATTACTTGTTAGGATTGATTTAATATTTTTTTGATGTAATCCTATTGTTATGACTTCCACAAAAAAAAAACAAATACTAAATAGTGTCAAAATTGACATAAAGGAGTTTTGAAAACAAATATTATATTATTAAATGATATAATATTCCTAAAAATATAAGGATATGAAAAAGGACATAAATAAGGTTATATATGTCACTAATGAACAACTTGAGGTTCTCTGGGCATTTTTTATTAAGTAAATTATCAATATAATATAAAAATACCAGAAGAGATAGTAAATGTTAAACTATTTATATAAGTGGTAAATATGAAAGATAAGGTTAATATGGTGATCTAAACATGTCTAAAACCTATTGGTTGAGAAGATTTCAACCCATCCCCACCTTATCCTGGAAATAAATCATTTTGGAGCTATTAATAACCAAAAATGAGTTTGTAATAAATTAATATTTTCTCGCCTCTCTTATAAAAGGGCACTTCCCCTTCTCTTAAATTCACACCTCCAAATCCATTTGGATCAGACAACACCTGATCAAATCACCTACCAACTACCTTCACTTAATCCTAGAGGCCTTACATTGATTATAAAGTTAAACTAAGAAGACCTTTTGTTCAAATCAAAAGGAAGATCACGAGGAAGAGGTAATTACATCATCACCTGTTTCAAAGTTATTTCTTCTTTGAATTCCTATTTATTTATTGATTACATACCAAAATAATTACTATAATACCTTATACAAACTGAGATGTTATTATAAATAAGGTACAACCATATCCATTATTCTTTCCATCCTATGAATAACAATGTCACCATACCTGCATACGTACGACTTAGAGTATCCATGTCATGGTGAAGTTTGTTATTCAATGCTTCATAATTTGGATTGATATAATAATGAGTATAATTGATTTAAATAATAAATATAACATGTTAATGATTCTTTATATATAATATTCCATCCAACTACAAATTAATTCACCTTCAATAGAATGATATTATCGCTCGTGCATACATAAACCTTACTTTGTTCAAGACGCGATGAGATTCATTTCCACGTTCACCATTCACTGATGATTATAAAAATATATATTATAAATAAGAATGTAATATATTACATAATAATGCTACACGAAATATATATATATATATATATATGTATTTACATATATCACATTCACTTACATCCGATCAATATGATATGAAAACAGAAACAAAGTTTATGTGTACATACGACATACCGTCTCCAAAAACGGTGTTCTCCATTTCAAATATCTATATATTAAAAAAATTTATATTATATATATATGATACATAATTAATTTTTTATATTCGGGAAGAAATTAAATCATGATATAAGTGATATGATCAAGTATAACAAGTTAAAACATGAATGATAAATAAAGTGATTATTACCTGAAATGTTATTTTAAATGTAAATTATTATTAAATAAGAATTATAATGTCATAAATGAAACATGTATGATATCATAAACATGAATATAGTTCTGGTATAATTTAATAACATATTATGGTCATTATAAATGAGGTTAAATATACCCTCGACTATTGTAAAGTAATAGATAAGGGTTAATTCCTAAATCTCATTATTATTCGAGATTGTTTTTGTGTATATTTTTATTAGGAAATATTTATTATCCATGTACATATTTTATAAAATATTTTCCAAAAGGATTTTTTAATGGAATTTTTCACTAAAACATCATTTAAAAAATTTTAAATATATATTCTTCTAAATCGTTTTCATTAATGTCCACATTCTAAAAATGGTTTTAATGATTTATTTTTATGGACATGAATGTTTTAAAATATTAATTCCTTTAAAAAGTTTCAAAGTTGTATGAGACACTTTGATTCAGAAATATCTTTTAAATTTATTCCTTTATAAATTCTATGACTTTTAAATGATTTCATGAAAATGGTTATTTCTCTAAAAGATCTCTACTGATCATTTTCAACTATGTCAACATCCATTTATGGATATTATTCTTGATTGAGAATGATTTATTATAATATAATATTACATATTATATTGAATAAGTTATGATATGTTTTACTATGGATGTTCTATTTTTATACCATTCATAGTTTATGTTTCAAATATTGACATTTCGTATTCTAGTTTTAACAGGAATGTTTATGTTATGTTTCCAAATTTTCTTATGAGGAATGAACAGGACATAGTAAGTGATGGGTGGGGCCCACTATCGCCCCTTGATGAATTGGTAGGTATCTTGAGACATATTAGTGTCTTGGAACAAGGCCCTAACAAATTTTTTATTTTTATTCTTGGCACGAGGCCTTCACTTTGGGTTTATGATGTTTGGAATTATGCATTCCATCATTATGAAATTTGTTATTGATGGTGCATGTGATTATTTGACTAGTAAAATATCCTTGTAAATAATTAAATGGAATTATTTGACTTATAATGTATATATGATGCTAATGTTTATGTTTAAATGCCTTTTTTTCATTTTTATGCCTTTCTAAAAAAGTTTATGATTGTTTATGATAGCATATGATATATTGTTTATCCTAACTAATCATCTGAGATCACCCATTTGGCATGTTTTATTTTCCAAGGATTCTAAGAAGTGTAATATTATTTATATAAAGGTTTATTATAGGGGAATAATGTCATTCTCAAAGGATAATTTATGATTTGTTTTATGTCAGAAAGTGAAATGTAATGTTTATGTATGTAATCTATTTTCCAAGACAGCTAAATGGATATGTCCTTCGGGACACGATTATTTGTAATCATTACAATGTATTAAAATAATTCACCAAATCTGGGTAAATGGGGTCGTGGTATTACAATTGGTATCATAGAAAGTTTAGTACAATCCTTGGAAACTAGATTTAGAAAAAATCTGATTAGAGAACATTACCCTAAGATAGAATTTAAGAATTAGTATAGGAGAACATCCAAAATTTTGTTAATATAGATATTATGTTGGTTTTCCATGAAATACATCCTTGTCAGGATACTACAAGTGGACATGGGTCGGGTACAGATGTACCTAGGAGTGAAAACTCCGACATAGAGTTTCAGGCTTGACCTGGGGTATCCTGGTACACGACAACATGCCTTACTACGCTTCTAGTTTGACGCTCCTGGGGGATATACTTATGATAATTGAAATTTTATTTACAAACCATTATGAATGATTTATGAGTAAATATGTTGGAATAGAAACCATTTATATGATTATGGAACCAGATATGTGTAAATCTTCAATTAATGCTGATAATTTTTATTGTTTTGGGATTATTCATTATGATATGATCTAACCTACTGTATTTAAAAATGGCACCTAGTAGATGGAATGAGAACTCTAAAAATACAAATGATCCAAAGAGTAATAAGGATTATATCTTTCATGGACATAAGCCAACATTTATATGGGAAAAAGTCTCCCACATATTCTCATCATATGAAGAAAGAGTATCATGTTTCAATAAGATAAGTAAAGAATTATCTAAGTCATATTACTTTTAAGGGAATCTAGAGAGGAATATCATGATAGAGAAAATTATTTATAAAGGGATGCAGGGAAAGATGGATTTTCCCATATGTGATAACTATGGAAAGAATCATCTTGGAAAGTTCTCGAACGGAATGTGAGTTTTTTATAAGTGTGGAGAAAAAATTACACCATGTTCATGATTTAAAGGGTTATAAAAAGGATTCAAATGTATAATTATTTATCTCTAAGGAGTTGGGACACTATGCGAATCAATTTCCCAATCATTAGAGTATACCCCAAATGATGCTATTGGATAATATCCAAGTTATGATACTACTATAAATGAAGAGGAATGAATACTGTTATTATGTTGTTATTAAATAATTTTGTCATTTTTGTATTTTATTAATGATGTACAAGTTGTAAAAATTATAAATTGTATAAGGATTGTACTGAAATACGTTTTCATTAAGATTTTTAGATTTTATGGTTCCTAGTAATGTGACACAGTTTCATGTTAAATATTTTGGAAAATATATGGTTGGGAGAAAAATAACCGTTAATATTTTTCTGAAATTGAGATAATGATTTCAGAATAAGATATTATTGATTTGGACAAATTATATTGGATATTCCTGAATACCTTGAAACTAATTAATTGTTTTTTATTCCATCACTTTTGGAGTTTACAACATTTTTGGATAAAATGAGTATATCTAGTATCTTATAAGGAATAAGGGAGAATGAATGTAATCAAAAATGTTTATGGTAATTGAGGATATTACCATGTTTTAAGAGAATAAATGATTAATGTATTAACATGTTATTACGTGGAAAAGGAGATCTTCAATATGTTTACCTTCCTTATAAATTCTGAACTGTGAGGTTAGACAGAAGTACTTTAGATAAGTATAAAGGTTGGAATGAATTAAGATGGACATTGGATAATATTGTTTATGGTTAAAACAATTATTAAGATAATTTTTTTATTGTTATAAAAAGGTCAACCTGGAGGTTGGGCGATAACCCATCCCATCCTGCAAGGCCACGAGAGTTGATCCCACAACCGAATGGAGACAAGGGTGCATCACCTACCACTGGCCTACGAGATGTTCTAGTTTTTATAATGTATTTTTTTATACATAGTCTGACCGATGAATTGTAGATTCATTTTTTGGAACCCTATATGATTAGGATAAAAAGAATATTTTTGCGTTCTATTATCTTTTGATGTGAAAGATGAGTTTGTGGTACAAATTAGTTAGTGGATGGTACTCTACTTGTTAGGTTTTTTTCCATGAAGAAATAAATTCCTAAACATTAGGTAATTAATATTAAAAAAAATGTGTTATCCTAATACCTTCGGTTCTGTTGAACCAGTGATATTTTAAATCATCATAGATTTATGGCTTTGTGACCCTCAATTTTCTAATTATTGTTCACTTGATTGTAATTGATGACCTCAATCCCTTCATAAAAATATTATATTTTTCCTCCTATAATGTGTCCTTAATTTCTTCCATTTTTATCTTATTCAAAATGATAATTTGTTGGTGAAATTTTCATTTCCCTTTCCTTCTTATTTTTACTAAATTTTATTAACAATATTTTGAATGTGGGTTTTCCCCAATGGTATTTTCTATTTTTAACTTTTTATTTTCGAAGAAAAATTTCAAATTGCGAGGACGCAATTTATTAAAGGATGGGAAAATGTAACAACCAAAATTTCATAGTATGTTATCTCTTTAATGTAATTTAATAGATTATATTTCACGCAACACCGACTTGGTTGGCGTTATATGCAAGATTGAGTTTCTGTGAAATAACACATTAGTATTATAATTATTTAAATTATATATTTAGTTATCAATTAAACATTGAATATAAAAAGTAAAAAATAATTTTTAAATTTTATTTAGAAAAATTTACACAAATAAAAAACATTTATAATGAAATTTATATGTTTTGTTAAAATAGTTATATATTTGGAAACATGTTTTCTTAAAAGAACTACTTTTTATAAACTTTTGATAACAATAATAAAATTTATTTTAGACACTCCTAAAAATTTAATTTGGAAAAATTTAATTCATTTTTGAATTATGAATATCAAAATTAGCTTAGGTTTAATTTTTGGTACTTTTCTGATAACTTTCATATTTTGATGAATAGTGAAAAATACTAAATTTTAATTACAAAGAACTCTTATAATAAAAATAATTTATAATGATAAATTATATATTTTATTAGTTTTAAAGTATAATTAGATTATATTATTATCATTTATTATAATTTAGGACATTGGATTTAATTTAACATTTAAATTGTACAAAAACACATGTCAATCTGTTGAAAGTTTTTACTTCTTAAAAAACCACTTTTTTTTACAATGAGAATTAATTATGAATTAATTTCTACAAATTCTGTGTTTGTAATTTAGAAAAATGGATTCTATACTTTTAATCAGGAGGCCCAAATTGTGTAAATATGAAAATTTTATTTTTAGACATTTTGAATAGTAACTTCAGTAAATATTTTATTTACCATGGTTAGAGGTAAATCTCGTAAATAAGGGTAAAAAAATAATATTATAACAACACATGGATTTCATGACTTGGAAAATACACACTCTTATATTTTAATAAAACATATGATGTTTTCCTATATAAAGACATGTACATGGGGTTTTCACTATCATTTTGTAGTCCAGATTCCAAAATTCAGTATACTAAGATATGATACGAACTATAGAAACCCATCATTTTTGACATAAATATTACATATTTTTTATAATAAATTAAATAATATTGATATAATTATGGATCCAAAGGATTAGAAACATCATAAAATTAGGATCATACAACACTTGTACAAAATATAAAATAAACATTATTTAAATTTTTTTGTATCCTCATAGTAGATCTTAGTTTCTCTAGAGTACATATAATCCCATGATGATATACATCAAAGAAAGGGGTATTCCAAAGGCCTAGTTAGGGTAGGAATATCATTGGAGGAATAATGCACATGAATCAATAGTTCATGAGTGAGTATAATCTACACCATTATATCATAATGACATGTTATTCATCAGATTCATGATGAAACATTTGATAATGTCATGGAATATAGAATTTTCAAAATAATGAATCATCGTAACATTATAGTCCAATACCACACATAGTGGTGAACAAATAAAGCATCATGTTCATAAATAAAACATGTTCATAAATTATAATATCAAAACTATGAATAATGATATCATAATGTTCATGCATAATACACAATATATCATGAGAAATATCACATTAACCAATGTATTAGATGGATACAAAGTATGTCACACAATAAAATGCTCACAGTCATATATGCGACATAGAAAGACAACATATTACAATCATAATCATTAAATAAACCCATGGAATGGAATTAATTTCATATAATATTTCACATATAATATTATAAGGAAAAACATTCAAGGTTCCCAATAGAATAAGGGAGTTACAACATTAGAATAAATGAAAATAGTTCATTGAAGAATAAAGAACTCAAGAGGAATCAAAGATTTATTTTAGAAAAATAATGGCTTTTTGATAAATCATTACAATTAGTTTGGAAATAATTTTGGATGGGAAGAAACATGTATATACCAAGAAATATAAGGGAATGAATATTGAATGGAAGTTTTATGGTTATTAGAAGAATATATATACTTAAAATTATGTGAAAGAGGCTATAACCCAAAAAATAGGGTGTCAGGTTCAAGAATTTGCTTACGATAAATCCAAATTCATTTCACCACTAATTTAAAACCTAAATAATATACATTGGTCTATTAAAAAATCAAACCATATTTGATTTTTTTTGCTCATGATAAATTATAATCTTATGATTCTCTTCCTTAATTCCCTTTGTTAATGGATAAACGTTTTTATATCTTATTTTTTCTAAAATATTTCATCTTTATTTATGTAAACTAACTTTCATCATTGTTATTTAAACATTATTAAGATTAAATATATAGGCCTATAAATATATATAAATATAATTTTCATGTCATAAATAATATTTTATAATCATCCTTGAGGGAGGTGACTATAAAATAATTAGAAACTTATTCATTGGTGGTTAACCAAACTTCATCCATAAATATTACAATGAGAATGTGGGAGATATAAAATATGTGTTTATATTAAAAATTATATTATTATAGTATATTAAAATAAATATCATACAAACATACTATTTAATTTTTTGATTGTATTTTAGTCCGTAAATATTTTTTTATCATTTTTATTTTATTATTATTTATTTTTAATATATAATACTTTTTTGAATATATACATATATTATTTATTTATGGAATATATATATAAATTATATTTACCTGATTGTTGATGCTCCTTTCTATCACAAAGTCTAACTACTGAAAAAGGTAAATACCTTAATCCAAAGTGATTCATCCTTTGAAGAAACATAAAAAATTGACAAAGCCATGAAGAAGTTTTTCCTCCCACTTAAGCCACACAAGTTTCATCATGGTCATGCAAGTATACTTGCATGCCACATAGTGGTCATGAAGGTGACTTGCACGCCCTCTTTGATTTTCACCCAGGGTCTTCAGCAGCCTATAAATACCCATTGTGGCCCCCCCATTTGAGAATGAAAATAATTCCAAAACTCAGATTCGAGCTCCTGGCGCCCCAGTCTCTTTTGGAAGTCTTCCGAACACTTCTAAGGTAATTTATTACCTAGAATGGAAGCTCTAAATAGTGGAAACAAGGCCTAAGTGTTGAAACTCATCAACACTTTCGCGCCTAAGTGGCCAGCCCTTAAGGGAAATGGCCACACTTGCGCACTGCCTTATCCCTTCAATAAAAATTGCACGCCACCCTTTTGGAATCCTTTAGGGATAATAATAAGGGCTTGAGCCAAGTTTCACCCAAGTATTACCCTAATTATTGACCGTTGTGAAAGTACCCATGTGTCTCGCATGTATACTTGCGTGACCAGGACTTGCACGCCCACACAGGACCTGTGCGCCTCTCTCTTTTTGGGTGCCCCTCCTACCTAGTCATGTGATTTCTTCAAATCCACCTCTCCTTTTCATGATTTATCCTTCAAAACCCTCTTCAAATTCATTTATTACATGGTTCCTTTGTTGGATTCCTTATCTGAAAGGAATTTTGTGGAACATTTCTCAAAACCTAGTGATTTACATATCTTTACATCACGATGGTTAAATATTTCATTCATTCAACCTCATCCTTTAAAGATTAGATGATCTTTAACTTGGGCCTCCTTCTTAGGAGTAAGTCCCAATCTCAAAAATCCCAAATTTGGGCATCCTCTTTAGGAGTAATCCCAAAGTCCCCTAACCTGGACCTCCTTTTCAAGAGCAAGACCTAGTCTTCAAGTTCCCTTAATTTTGGGCATCATCCTCAAGAGTAAACCCCAACCATAATTCTTTTAATATGGGAATCCTCTTTAGGAGTAAGCCCCAAGTTCCCAAAATCCAAATTCCCTTAACATGGGTTTCCTTTTCAGGAGTAATCCCTAGTCATAATTCCCTTAAACCTGGGCTTCCTTTTTAGAAGTAATCCCCAGTCTTAATTCCCCTAAACCAGTCTTAATTTACTATTTGATTTGGGCTTCCTTCTCAGGAGTAAAACCCAATCATAAGTCCTCTCTAATTTGGGCATCCTTCTAGGGATTAAGTCCCAAGTTAAGTATCCAAATCTCCATAAATCACATATACCTTTATGGACCTTGTTCTCGGGTTTCTTCCATGAAGTAAATCCTAATATTCATCTATCTGGGATGTCGTACATACATAAGCCCCACTTCATTTCTTATAATTTCATATTTTATGGAACAATTGTCTGGTTTTACCAATACCTCTTGTTTCTCACACCGAGCATGACTCACGTGAGCTTAGAGTGTAAAACTAATTATGGCATCTTTCTTTGAGCCATCAATCATGCGTAAACCTCATACTTCTTTACTCGAACTACATGGGTTCTGATTCTTTTTCTAAAACAAAGGATACAAACGTAGCCTATTTTCGGGTACGATCCCAACTCTGAAATAATCTTTGTCCTTCTAAATGACAATAAACTTCAAGTTCACCGCTGAGTGGCTTTAAAACCAGTATGTTTATCATAATGACAAATATATTTCTATATAATGTGTCGAAGGATACCATTGACTAAGAATCTCTAACAAATAAATATTATTCTCTATCGATGAAGAACTTAGAATACATATAAATGATTCTCCAAATATCATATATATTAATCATTGATTGTCAGATCTAAAGGAAAGATCATTTTCAAACATGGTAATTTAATAAGGTTTAACGAACATAACTTAAATATATAAAGGGAGTCCTGGAGTAGAAAATAATTACCCTAAATAGGTGTGATTAGTCCGGCCTCCCATCCTGTCGACCAATGAAAATTCTTTAGCCTCATCGGTTCACAACTAATGAGCACTGACCTTTGGAAAGTAGGTCAAAACAGATATGGAATCATTGGATGTTTCTGGTTCTATGAAAAAACCTGTTAGAAACCGCTTGGAATGTTTGAACCATAAATCAACAAGGTCATCCCCATTTCCAGAGGAAACAAAAAATAGTGAACCTGACATGAATCCTTAACCAAGTTAAAATTATGTTTTACTTATTTGTTAGGCCCATTTTTAAACTAAATGAGAGGAAAAAAACAATCAATAACATATGTGATCATCCAAGAGATGTAGTGGCCAAACTTATCTTGATTATGTCTGTTAAATCAAACATGCACTCTTTTCCAAGATCTTATGTGTTATAGAAATGGAATCTCTTATGTTCATGCCTATGAATACCTCTTCTGTGAATGCCTCTGATGCAACTCCTACTGGATCATCGTCCGCTCTGAGGACGACATCACCTAATCAGTGTCTTCAATTCTGGGTATCAAATGCGCTGGTTAAGGAATACAGTCAAAATGGTACTATTCCGACTCTGGAAGTTGCTAGACAAGCCCTCCACGTCAATAATTCACCCTGGTTGTCCGGACAACGATGACCAGCGATCAAGAAGTAGGTGGTGCAAACCACCGTCTCCAACCATTTTGGGTCGTCATCCCTAGAATGCAACAATCATTCCCTCCCATATTCTGAGGTGGTGAATGAGAAGGTCACTCAAGGAATTAATTCAGGGAAACATGAGTCCTTCCTGAGGGCTCCCACCAATAATCGCCGCCAGAATCGTGCGGTAGTGGACCCTCAACATGATGAGGGTGTCATCTCTAGGCTTTCGGATCAGGTTCCTCAAACCCGAGCAGGCAAGATGAACCATCAGAGGTGAAGACCAGTAAACAGTGAGCAGGTTCTTATCTCTAACATCTCTATAGAAGTCCACCAACCTAACTTGGTGGAAAGCAATGAGTGGGCACACACACCCGTCCATTTTAATTCTGTTGTCCAACAGACTCATCTGGCAGCAACACACTATTACCGCCAGGCAATTCCGGTGGAGTACTATAGACAGGAACATAAACCTGTTTATTAATAATCATCTAGTCAGCAGGCTCGTCTAACTACATACGATGAAGCCCGCCAACCCAATGTGTTGACAACTAGTAAACATGCACATACACCTGCTTACACTCATCAATCCTGCCAACAGTCTCGTCTGCCAGTATTGAAGGAAGTTCATCAACCATGTTCGGAGGAGTGCAATCAACATGCACATACACCTGCTAGTATTGATCAAGCCTACTAACAATCTCATTTGGTAGAACCCGGAGAATTCAATTGGAAAGCCCCAATAACAAATAGGAGGAAGACTCAACTGTCTGCCCCCATACAAGAGTACTGTCAGAATTCACCGGCAGGAAAAGGAGGACAGGAGAAGGAACACACACCTACTCCAAGCGTGGAATGGATGTATATTCCCATTCTGGAAGCTGATGTCACCAATCATATTCTGTCAATGGTGAAAGAGCAGAAGCAAATCCCTGCTCATATTCTGGATGCCTGCCAAAATATTATAACAGTTTCAACATCATCACAGGGAAAGAATTGAAAATATGTCCCTACAAGTGGAGTGACACATCAACAGTTCACTTCGGAATAGACACACACCTTTGTTCCAGTCCAAGAGGGTTGTGGGGCATACACCCCCATATCATACGAACAACCAAGTCAGGCACATACACCTGATTTCAGTGGATATAATTAGCCTAACCTGATCCTTTCTCCTAAGAAAGGAACATACAACTGCCCATAATAACCTATTTCTTCAACAAGTGGTTCCAAAAGTGAGTAAGAAGGCATCTAAGAAAAAGACCCATCCAGAACAGTCAAGATATCAAGGGCCAATCTGTAACAAGGCCTTACTCGATGCTGGAGTTCTTGATGCACTCAGAAAATTATTTGTTTCAACTCAAGATTCTACTCACTTAGTTCCCAATAGTGGGAACATTAATTCTGAAGGTTTGAATCAGACACTTCCTCATGAGGGCTTTCTTCATGAAAGTTCAGTCAATCTTGAGTTATCATCTTCAGATGAGAGTCAAGATAACCCTCTGCATGGCTAGATGATAAAGGAGAAAAATGTTTCATCCTTTGTTGTAACCCACCATGGTGGTCCTCCCCATGATGATGAATTTAGCTGCGAAAGTACTCTCCGTAGTAGTGATTTTCATTGCTTGGAAAATGCTCCAATGGAAAATGTAGTGATGAGAATGACCTCTTATCTTGAGGCACATGAAAATGTGATGCCAATTATGTCTGATGCTTTACCAATATTAGGTGAAATACTTTCTCAATCAGAAGATAGCCCAGTGTGTATGTCATTCTCTGAACCAACCCTGAGTCATGCATCTTCTAGTTTGATAAGTGAATTCTCTACCGATCTTGTTGAATCTAATGAAGAAAAAAAGAATCAATTGCTTTGGTCTAAACTGGTAGAAGAATATTCATTGAATGATAAAGAGGAAGTACTGAATATGAGAAAACAACTGGCGAAAGGTTAAGTGCCAGTTCTGTTTTGGCCTTTTGCTGATTCTTAGTTTGACATTCCAGAGATGTTGATGAAAGATGGAATTCATGATATTCATCTCAACATGTGGAAAAATCATTGTTAGTTGAAAAAAATATTATCTTATAATGAATATGAAAATCATGTAACGATAATAGAAGGGTTACAACACCAAATTGACTTGGCATCTCTTTCACTTTCTCGATATCCGAAAGCTGAAAAGCAGCAGAGAGCCCTTCAGCATTCATGCCTTGGCGCACTAAGAAGGTTGCGCTAGTTAATTACCAACACCACATCTAGTATTCATATTTGGGGATGGGGTGTTCATGGAGAACTAAATTTCACTATACTCTCTAGCCAACAAATCTCGCCGAATGTGGTATCATGAAATGTTATTTCCCATTTCCTGTCACAACCTATTGGCTTTATTTGTAATCAAAGGCTTGCTCAAGAAAATGCCTCAACTAGTTCTTCCCAGAATCAGGAATATAGAGAACATGTTGTTGAATTACTTTTGCATCAGGAAAACGAGAACATCGAACATCATTCTCATTTAGAGCATGCACATCATCATGTGATAGAATGTCAGAAATCATCCAACGGTCTTTTGAGCTAGGTGATAAGAGTAGATGCATGTTAATGCATCCAGCCAATTTCTGGACTAAACTCTATAAGATCAGGAGAGATTTTAAGAAGGTCTCAGATATAGCAACTCAAGAACCACCCCAGCTTACCAGACTGGGGACTCTTTTAACCCAACCCACAGAATCAACAAATAGGATTCAAGGAGTTGAGCAGGAACAGCCCCAGTCCTCCGGACTGGGGAATTTTTCAGATCCTCAATCTCTTCCTCAGAGAAATTCAGTCTTCTCTTGATTAAGGAAGAAGAACAAAGAGGAACAAAGATCCAAATTATCAGGAGATTCCCTCCAAATTATGGTTTGTCATGAAGTTCCTGACTGATCAAATCAGTAAAAGGCAGTGTCTCAACAAGGACATGGAAGAGGACAATATTGCAGAAATGAAAATAAAAGATATGCAATGCATTATGCATAAATTAATGTCATCAATGCCGTTTTTTATAATTCCCCAGATGAGGCTCACTTAGAGGGATCAAATGAAGAGGTTCCTGCTGAAGAAGTTATACACATAGACCCAAATGAAGAAGGTGTGTGTATAAGAAATCAAAGGCTTACCCAGAATCTGGGAATTCATTCAAATAACCAACTTCCCCCTCTCAAAAGGCATCCAACAAAAGAAAAGGGAAGAATCAGGTTACATACCCTTCCTCTGGAGAAGGCCAATCACTCTCACTAGAGAAAAGATTCGCACAACAAGAAAAATAGATGAAGAAATTAAGGAGGTTGAATGAAGAAATACTTCAAAGTTGTCTTCCTCCTAAGCGTGATGGAGTCATTCAGCCAAGGGAATTTGTTGCGGCTACTAATATGGATCAAGAGTATCCTCCTTTACTAGTACACCCTCAAAGGTCAAATCCTATGGGTTATACTCAACAACAACTGGAAATACTACCATCAGTGGAAGCCCCGGTTGCCACACCTATCCAAGCTCTAGTTATTGCACCTGCACATGTCCAAGCTCAACCAGATGTTTCTCAAAAGTTAATGACTACCATTGAGTCAATAACAACTCATTTGGAAGCTATGGAAGGAAAGCGTGCACTGGTTCAACTAGATAAGAGAGCATACCCTGACTGGGTGGACGAAATTCCTCCCCCATCAAATTTTGTAGGCACCACATTTCCAATCATTAATGGTTCGGGAGACCCAGAGCAACACATAACACATTTTGTTTCTCGTTGTGATCCTATGATGGGAACCCCTCAGCAACAAGAAGCAGTTAATCTTAGGTGTTTTATACATTCATTACAAGGGCCCACTTTTTACTGGTATACAAGCTTGAAATCCCGGTCAATTACCAGGTGGGAGGATCTTCTTCAACAATTCCTTCTTTAATTCAGCTCAAATTTGCCAAAGACAACAGTTTTTGATCTTACAAATTGTATGCAAAGGGAGAATGAAAGTGTTTCAGATTTCATTACTCGCTGGAAGGGATTAACATATTCCCTGAGCTTAGCACTCTCTCATGAAGAATTGTTGAAAATTGTGTGGAAAATTTGCATGATGAGTTGTGCACACCATTGATCCTTGTGAAATATTCAGGAGGGTTTCAATACCTTAATTCAATCACTCAACAGATTGAAGACTCTCTTAAAATGACTAAGGATAATGCTCGTGTAATTCCATCAGCTCCAGGAAGGAGAATGGGTAAAGAAGAGACTACTACAGTTATACTTAAACAAGAACATGTACTTGCTTCTATTTTAAGGCCTTCATCTTCTCGAAGGGCTAGACCTCCTGAGCATCAACAACAGAGGTCGTTTCGTCAAGATGATCAAAGAGATCAAAGATGAAAACAATTTGAGTATTAAAAGAGAAACATTTACTCTTTATGAAATGAACAAGTTCTTGGTTACTTCATTTCGGCTCTGGAAAATAATTTGGTTCAATTTATAAGGCCCAAAAGGCCAAACAACGAAGGGGATGAAGACTGTCCCAATTATATCCCATTTCATCAGATGTTGTGGTATCCCATTCAAGAGTGTTTTTTCTTCAAAGACCTCTTGAAAAAAATGGTGGACTTGGGAAAAGTCAAGTTGAAAGGTTCTTCAGCTCAGGTAGCATGTGTAACTGCTACAAATCCAGAGGAAGAAGGCGAGTGGCAAGAAGTCAAGAAAAAAATACGCAAAAATATGATGATTGGATGGTCAGAAAAAAGATCAACCGAACTCATTCCATTTTGTGAACACAATTGAAGAAACCAATTGTGTCTTCTTCTATGAATGCCACAGCAAAACCCTCTTCCTCAGAGGGAAAATCATCAAAGAAAAAATATAATTCAAAGAATGAGGAACAATCAGAAGAAGATGAGATCGTTTCAAATCCCAAGATGTCTTTGACTCTGTAAAATTTTATTCCATCTAATTCGAAGCAACGGGCACCGCCCCGCCAAACGGCAAATCCTAAACAGGCTAATCAGGCAGAATCATCACCAGATGAAGGGTTGATCTTTGGTTATGTTAATATGATTTATTTAATAGATCCTTATGCCAATCACAACTTCACTATTAATGAGTCTGAGTTCCCTGTATCAAACAGAGGAAATAGAGGAAGTTCTAGAAGTCTGGGATACAAAGACAGATGTGGATATCCCAAAAACAACTATTCCAATTCTACCCCTACTAGAACTGTGTATGGAGTAGAAACTCATGGAAGATCCCTTCAGCGGGCTCAACAAGAACAAGAAAATTCTTCCACCAATAGCAGACTTAGTCCTGGCATAGTTATTCTGGAGGATCGGTTAGTGGTTCCACCTTCTTCCTCTCAGCACGTAAATTAACCTATTCGGTCTATTATTCCAAATCCAGGAGTATGGCCAAATCCTACCCCGATATAAGATGCATCTACTTCCAAAGCATCAACTTCTAAGGTACCTACGAAACCACATGTTACTCTTGGGAAACACAGACCATTGGATCAAAAGTATGATGTATTGAAACAGTTGGCCGAAGTACCGACCAAGTTATCAATTCTGGATGCCTTGAATCTATCTATGGATCTTCGGGAGGCACTCATTGAGGATTTATCAAGTCCTTAAGATTTCGTAACTAAAATTGCTGAGGATGAAGTCTATCATGTAGAGAATAATCCTACAGAATTCCATGCAGTAATATCTTTCACAGATGAAGATGAAGATGATATCGCACATGAACATATCAGACCTTTGTATTTATCTAGCAAGGTTAATTGTGTGGACATCCGAAGAGCTTTCGTTGATAATGGTTCAGGATTCAACCGCATCCACATTCGTACACATCATCGATTGGGCCTCACAGAATCTGATTTATCTCCTTCTATATTGATGTTACAAGGATATGATAAAAATGAACAAGAAGCACTGGGTGAAATTACACTTAGAACTCAGTTTGGAGATCTTGTATCCAATTCAGATTTCATGGTTGTTGATCATGACACAACATTCAATGTTTTTCTTGGAAGACCATGGCTACATCAACATGTGATTATCCATTCATCATACCATCAATGTCACAAATATTGTTTCGATGGTCAAATTGGGACATTGTATGGTGAAAAAGCCCCCTTAAAAACATGTGAACCTCAATACATTGAGGAAAAATTCTATCACATGAAGGGCAAGGAGAAATCCACACTAAGAGAGGTTACCAAGGTTAATGATCCATATGGTTTGGAAAAGATTTCAGAAAACCCATTTACACATGTGAGTGCAGATTATGTGTTTCCTATTAGTCAAATTGACATGATAGACCCAAATCAAAATAATCTTATGGAAACCTCCATAATGTCAATTACGACAATTAAGCCAGACAACATGGATGAAATTTTTGATTCCCTAAGCAATGATGAAATCTCAAAGGGGGATGTCTTCATTTCATCTGTTGAAATCCAGCAAGTTTATACTTCTCCAACCAGGCCAGAAAGAAGTTATAGCAATGTCAGAGGTGAACGATGATGTCGATTCTCAATCCATCATCTCCTCTTTATTACCCAAGGAAGACCCTTCATCATCAATCAGGTCAGAAATAGAAGCTTCTTCATCTAGATGTTCAAATTTTAACATCTCTTCTGATCATGGAAATTCTACTTCATCATCTACTATGAAAGTAGAAACAGAAGAAATAACACATGTTGAAGAAAAAGAGGAAGATCTCGGGCATGCTCCTCCAGCATTTGAAGAGGGTATCTCTACCACAATGGATGAACTCAGAGAAATAAATCTTCTTACAAAATAATATCCACGCCCCAATTTAATTAGTGCGGCCATGACTCTTTAACAGAAAGAGATGTATATTTCATTTTTAAAAAAAATCGAGATATATTTTCTTGGAACTATACAGAGATCCCAGACCTTGATCCTGATGTTGCTACTCATTGTTTGGGTTCTCTAGAAGAACATTGAGGAATTAAGAAATCCGCAAGAAGAACACACCCAACCTATGCTTCCAAAATTTAAGCTGAAGTGGATAATATAATCAATGCTAACTTCATCGAAGAAGTTCAATATCCCAAGTAGTTGGCTAATATTGTCCCTCTGAAAAAGAAGAATGGACAAATTAGAGTTTTCATTGATTTTAGATATCTTAATTGGCATTATCTTAAAGATGATTTTCCAGTTCTGATAACATAACTCTTAATTGATAAAACGACCATCTATGAAACAGTTTCCTTCATAGATGGATATTAAGGATATAATCAAATCCTAATGGCTCTAGAAGATGAGGAATCTACAGCCTTCAGAGCCCCTCAGGGTGTGTTTTTCTATCAGTTAATGCCCTTTGGCCTGAAGAATGCTGGCGCAACATATCAGCATGCCATGCACCATATCTTCAAACCATTTTTAAGGAAATTTTTTGAATGTAATGTGTACGATTTGGTGGGTAAATCCAAACAATGTTCTAATCACTTGTCTGATTTGGAAGTCATATTCCACAAACTTCGACAACATAATTTAAAGATGAACCCCTTAAAATGTGCTTTTGGGGTAACCTCAGGAAAATTTCTTGGCTTTGTTGTACGCCATCATGGTATCAAAGTCGATAGTGAGAAGACAAAGTCAATCCTTGGTATGTCACCTCCTCAGAATTTGAAATAATTGAGAGGACTTCATGGAATCTTAGCCTATATTCAGCATTTTATCGCCAATTTGGCCAGCAAAAGTTTACCCTTCACCAAATTGATGAAGAAGGGAGTCACTTACCAGTGGACTGAAGAATGTCAAGAAACATTCGATATTCTCAAGAAATATCTCTTGAGTCCACTGATATTAATGCCACCTATTGAAGGAAGACCTCTTATCCTTGATGTGACAGCCTTAGAGTGATCATTGGGTTCCTTTCTTGCTCAGAAGAATGATGCTAGGAATGAAAACAACCTCTACTATCTCAGTCAGACTATGCTTGAAGCAAAAACCCGATATTCAAATATTTAGAAGTTATGCCTAGTGTTAATCTTTGTAGTTCAGAAGTTGAGGCACTACCTGAAACATCATGAGGTCCAATTGGTATATCGCAATAACCCGCTCAAATTCATCCTTAGTCGTCCAATGCTTATAGGACGTCTCGCAAGGTGGGCAGTTATTTTGCAGCAATTTTATATCCAGTACATGTCTCAATAGGCAATAAAGGGCCAATATTTGGCTGATTTCCTTGCTGAACACCCTTCAATAGAAGATATATCTTTAGATGTTGAAATTCCTCATGAAGAAGTCTTTTCTATTCAAGATAATATTCAAATATAGGAAATGTACTTTGATGGTGCTTCCAGAAGTCCTATAGGGAAGAAAATGGAAGATCCTAAATTCAACAAAGTTGGGTTAGGAATTGCACTCATTTCTCCAGAAAAGGCAGTGTTACCTTATTCCTTCTCATTTTTGGGAGGCAGTACAAATAATGAAGTAGAATATCAAGCTCTCATCGCAGGATTAGAGTTGGCACTTCAAGAACAAGTGAATCACTTAAAGGTGAATGGTGATTCAGACCCTGTAATCAAACAAGTCAATGGGGATTATCCAATCAGAAAATAATAAATAATCCCTTTGTATGATTATGTAAGAGAGTTAATTGTAGAATTTCCTTCAGAACTGACATTTTTTATGTCCCAAGATTACAAAATGCTCAAGATGATGCACTGGCTAATATAGCCGCAGCTCTGGTAAATAGAAATCGGGATGATACATCCATCAGTAATGCCCACCGTGGTACAATTTCACCTTATGTTCAAACTAGAATAGAGGAAATCAATGAAATTAGTCCCATTCCTAAACTATATGGTCATACTACAGGATGGATGACACCTATCAGGGAATACCATCAAAATGTAACACTTCCACCTGATAGAGCAGGGAAATAACAAATCCGGTGACGTTTGGTAAATTTTACTCTTTATGATAGCCCATATCACCTAGAGAAAACTATCTACAAAAGAGGTTTTGATGGAATTCTCTTCAGATACATTGAAGATGAAGAGATAATGGCGGTCATGAAAGAAGTGCATGAAGGATTCTGTGGTTCCCACCAGTCTGGACATGGACTATCTAATAAAATTCAAAGGCTTGGATACTTTTAGCCTTCAATGATATAATATTGTGTTGATTTCACAAAGAAGTGTCATTCATTACAAGTACATGACAACTTCATTCATCAACCCCAAGAGTTTCTTCATACAGCTAAATACTTGTGGCCATTTTCTATATGGGGAATGGATGTAGTGGGACCTTATCCTTCGGCTACAGCCAAGCAGTTTAAGTACATTCTTACTATTACTGATATCTTTTCCAAATGGATAGAGGCAATACCCCTCAAAGAAGTCAGTTATAAATGCACTATTAGCTTCATCAAGTCTAACATCATTACCATATCTGGTATCCCTCATACCATATTGATAGAAAATGGCACTTACTTCTGTTCATCCGAGGTGAGGAAGTTGTATCAAGAATACAACATAAAATCCAATCATTCATCTCTGTATCATGTATCATCCAAGGGCCAAATAGAAGCTTTCAACAAGACTCTTTCAAACATATTGCAAAAGTTTGTGGATATAGATATGAAAACATGGCCTGATAAAATCTTTCATGCTTTATGGGCTTATCGAACCACCACTCGCATTGCAACAAGGTCAACTCCATATTCATTGGTATATAGAACAAAATCAGTCTTCCCCATTGATGTTCAATTACCCTCACTCAGGGTAGCCATTTGGGATCAGTCATCTACAGATGAACAATCTCAAAAGTGAATGGATTAATTGGAAAGGTTAGATGAGAAACGATTGTGCACACTGCACCACTTGGATGTCTATCAGAATCGAATAACACGAGCTTTCAACAAAAAATTTCATTTCGTTCATTCATTCAGGGAGAATTGGTATTGGTTCTCAGAACTCCAATGATACCAGGAAAGAAACCTTCAAAGCTTGAGCCAATGTGGGAAGGACCTTATTCAATACATAAGGTCTACTCCAATGAAGCTTATTCTTTAATCTCAATAGATGGAGAACTCAACACTACTCTAACCAATGTCAGATTTCTGATGAAGTATTTTTTATAATACAAATATAATCTATGGTCCATGCATAAGACCTTAATCAATTTGCATCTATATCGTCCAACATGACATTAAACTGTGTTGTCCATGCTGTAAGATGTTAAACTACATAATCTATGGTCCATTCATATGAACATAAAATGTTCGCACCATTGTCCAACATGACGTTAACCTATGAAAATGTCCCCAATACGTCCAACATGACGTTAAACTATGTACTCTTTTGTCCTCACTGCATGACATTAAACTGCACAACCCCCTTCTTTCCAACATGACTTTATACTTTATTGTCCACATCTTCTTAGTTACATGACGCTAAACTGTACAACACCTTTGTTGTCCAACATGACATTAAACTGTGTCTCTATATTTTTCCTACATGACGTTAAACTGTACTTCTCATTCATCCTACATGACATAAAACTGAACAAAGTTCTTTAATACGTTCTACATGATGTTAAAATGTATTTTGTACCTTCTATATGACACTAAACTGTGTAGCACCAATAGTCCTCACTGTAAGAATTTAAAGTACATAGTCCCTTCATATGTCCAACATGACATTAAACTATGCATTGTTAAGGTTGTTTCTACCTCTTGTTTCTCACACCGATTATGACTCACGTGATCTTAGAGTAAATTTCAACAATAATACCCTCTCTGGGCCGCTAACCATGTGTATTTCCCGACATCATTTTTTTAGGTCTTTGTCCTCAAGAAAAACTTGATCACCAATTCACTCTTTAATTGAACTACGCATACTTTTATCCTTGCCTTCTAGGATGAGTACGTAGGCAAACTTCGGAGGTTAAAGCCCAAAATCAATATATTCACATCAGTTCACCTCTATCTCATATGATGTTGATCTATGAAGCATCCCCAGAACCAATACTTTTTACATTGATTCACCATCGTCCTTTCTATATGATGTTAAATTATTCACACTTTTTGTCCTATATGACTATAAACCACAACATTCTTTTGCACAATCACCTGATAGGGAATCATTATTTACATTGATCTCTGATCATGTTATATTCTAAAGACTACGTGCATACATGGAAATTCCTGAACCTTTTATCTTGGGTCAAACCATCATTGCACTAAAGTCCCCTTTTCACCCTTCATACGTACAAACCAAATCTGTACAGAGGGTATTTCAAGAACTACGTGTGGCTTGATTCCAATCCTTATGGGATACGTAGGAACGTTAGAGCATCCATAGAATCCAGCCCCAAGTCATTGGGCCTAACACCAAATTCCACTTTCAGTCCCCTGGCTGAAAGTACCTGTGAAAACACACACAATGTATTCATTATTATGGTCCGATCTCTATGACCCTAAACTAAGATTTCCTATACTCTTTTCCCACATGAAGTTAAACTATATTTCAAGAACTATGTATGGCTTGATTCCTATCCTTATGGGATACTCAGTGAAGTCCAACATTTCAATTTAGGACCTAGCCACAACATGATTATGGTTAGCATTAGTTTGTGTATCTCTACATGCATTGAAAAAATGCCCATTTTTATGTGTCATACTCTTAACCTTAAATACTTCCAAATCTCCATAACCCTTTTCTTGAATTCTGGGCAAAAAATGTTCGATACTTGAGTGTTCTTTTGCATGACTATGCAACATGTGACCTTAGGCGACCTTGCATAAGTAGTCTACATAACCGACTTGTCAGACAAAAGATACTATTATTTGACTATTCATCCAATTCTCTTAGGTGGCCCTACATAATTCAACCCCCAAACGGGTTTTTCAAATAACGGTAACTTCATTCTTGAGAGGAAAACCTTTTTTTCCTTAGTTATCTTAAATATAATATGTAGAGATCTGCAAAAAATATCTATCCTTAACATATTTGTCCCATACTATTTTTCATGATCTGAAAGTATTCAATTCTATGGATTATATTTCCCTTCCCTATGTTTGGGTCAGACCTTCGTAGGAGTGACATTCATTCAGTTCTTAGACAATCTTTTTTGGAAATATCTTCTCCATATTCAAGTACCTCTCTCCATACAGCAAACTCCATGATTTTGAAAATTTTAATCCCCATAAACCTCCACAGGCTTTTTAGTAGTAGAAAAGTAAATTTCTGAGAGTTTTTTTTCCTGACTATGCAGCATGTGCCCTTACACGGCCTTGCATAAGTAGTCTACATAACAGACCTGTCAGCCAAAAGATGCTATTATTTGACTATGTAGGCAAATGCACTTAGGTGGCCCTGCATAATTCAACCCCCTAACGGGTTTGTTAAATAGTGGTAACTTCATTCTTGGGAACTACTTCTTCAAATTCTTTTTATCCATTTTTCATATCATTCCTCAAATTCAAAATTTCACAAGTCATCATTTACATATTTTCCCTTATAATTGAACATGGTAATATGTTTTCAGATAAATTATCAAGGAATTGAGTCAATGTTAATCCATTCGGTCAAAGCTATTTCGACCTTAAACGTTATACTTTTTATGTCCGACGTGCATGACTTTAAAATACCCACAAAAGACATGGGAAATCTGAAAAAAGTCAAGTCCCAGCTCACTAAAAATATACTTTTTATGATTTAGGTAATATTGAGCAATTAAAAAATTCAATATTTTTAGGGTTATTTATAATAATCCTAGAAAAAATAAAACTATGCCTACTAAGCCCATTGTCTTAGGTAAAAATTTAAAGCAGGTAGAGAAAGAGAATGCATGCACAAATGATTGAAGATGTAAGTGTTTTTCATTGATTCATAAAAGTTAGAAGGACATCCATAGTTTTGAGTCTCTTATCTTTTTTCAAGAATTACAAGAGGCTTTCAACATAACTCTTCATTTTATTTACGACATCTCAGGAATAATCAGCAGCCACCTGGAATTCATTCATTCAAATTGATAAAATAAGAGATGCAGTGATACCAGCTCTTCTTAGAACAATTGTAAAAGAATGTTCTTGAGTGCGGGTTGAGAAAATTTTTTACTGATCAAACAGTGACTCTGTTTTCGTCCAAGAGACTTGGAAGATGGATACATGGATTTGAGAATGGAGCATTGGAATTAATAATCCATTTGGAGAGAGTACTATTTTCAGATATTGTTTCTAATGTCATGATAGTCTTCTCTCCATCTACTGCCAGTGGAAAACTTATCAGCCCATGGTTTTCCATTTTCATATCTACAAGCAAAAGGCATGAAGGAAAAATTTGAAAGTTCACACCATTTTTTCTGCTCTTAATCAACAGAATAACCGAATTAGAGGTATAACAGTGTGGCTGCATCTTGGGCATATAGTTCTTCGGCTCTGGAACATTGACTCCTTACAGATGACCGTGGCCATGTAAAGGTAGATAAATGCTCCGTGGAAAACTGACATGATATTTATTCAAGTACATGGCCAAATCTGGGAGAGTGCTGTCACATATATCATAATAATGATGGCCAATGATGCACATCATGTCATCAATTCTCCTGAAAGTCAGTTCATCAGTCGTTCCAATTCTTATAGGATCCATTTAATCTGAAAAAAAGTTGAATAATTAACTCTTACGTAGGTTTATTTTTCATAAAATTTGTGAATAAAAGTGAAAAAGTGGCTAAGGAATTAAGGAACGCAAGTCCCAAAGCTGGCGCGCAAGTATAAGTGTGTCGCACACGTTTTGGCAAGAAGGTATCACCGCGCAAGTCCAAATACCTCTGCAGTAGCGTGACACAAAGAACTAGCGGAAAGCTAGACACTTGCGCGACAAAGGCAGCTTGCACGGAGAGAGCAGGAATCATTGAAACCGGTTGCTTTTCATGAGGAATGGATGCATATTTATAGGCAAGGCCGCACCCCTGCATGCCAAAGCCTGCATAGCTCGCACCTGCACAACCCCATCTACGCGCTCAACACTTGCGCACCACAGTTCCTTGGTTTTCTTCTTTAACTCAGTGTCACATCCTCATTTCCTTTGGATCCAACTTTAAGGGGGGACTTTTGTTGATGCTTCTTTTCTTCAAAAAGTCTAACGACTTAAATAGAAAAATACCATAATCCAAAGTGATTCATCCTTTGAAGAAAAAAAAAATCGACAAAGGCATGAAGAAGGATTTCCTTCCACTTAAGATGCGCAAGTTTCATCATGGTCGTGCAAGTATACTTGCACACCGCGTTGTGGTTGTGCAGGTGACTTGTGTGCCCTCTTTTATTTTCGCCCAGGGTATTCAGTAGCCTATAAATAACCCGTGTGGGCCCCCCATTTGAGAACAAAAAAATTCCAAAACTCATATTCGAGCTCCCGACACCCTATTCTTTTTTGGAATTCTTCAAAACACTTATAAGGTAATTTATTACCTAGAATGGAAGCTCTATATAGGTGAAACAAGGCCTAAGTGTTGAGACTCATCAACACATGCACGCCTAAGTGGCCAGCCCTTAAGAGAAATGGCCACACTTTCATGCTGCATTATCCCTTCAATAAAAAATGTGCGCCACCCTTTTGGAAGCCTTTAGGGATAATACTAAGGGCTTGAGCCAAGTTTCGCTTGAGTATTACCCTAAGGGTTGACCATCACGCAAGTACCCATGTGTCGCACAAGTATACTTGCGCGGAAAGGACTTGCGCGCCCATGAAGGACTTGAGAGCCTCTCTCTTTTTGGGTTCCCCTCCTACCTATTCACTCGATTTCCTCAAATCCACCTATCCTTTTCAAGATTTATCCTTCAAAACCCTCTTCAAAGTCATTTATGACATGGTTACTTAGTTTTCTTCCTTATTGGAAAGGAATTATGTGGAATATTTCTCAAAACCTAGTGATTTACATATCTTTACATCACTAAGGTTAAATATTTCATTCATTCAACCTCATCCATTAAAGATGAGATATCTTTAACTTGGGCCTCCTTCTCAGGACTAATTCCCAATATCAAAAATCCCAAATTTAGTCATCCTCTTTAGGAGTAAGCCCCAAGTCCCCTAACCTAGACCTACTTTTAGGGAGTAATCCCCAGTCTTTAAGTTCCTTTAATTTTGGGCATCCTCTTCAGGAGTAAGAACCAACCATAATTCTTTTAATATGTGCATCCTTTTTAGGAGTAATCCCCAAGTTCCCAAAATCCAAATTCCCTTAACCTGGGCTTCCTTTTCAGGAGTAATCCCCAGTCATAATTCCCTTAAACCTAGGCATTTTTTTAGGAGTAAGCCCCAGTCATAATTCCCCTTAACCAGTCTTAATTTACTTCTTTATTTGGGCTTCCTTCTCTGGAGTAAAATCCAATCATAAGTCCTCTCTAATTTGGGCATCCTTCTCAGGACTAAGTCCTATGTTAAGTATCCAAATCTATATAAAGCGCATATACCTTTATAGACCTTGTTCCCAGGTTTCTTCCCTGATGTAAATGCTAATATTCATCTGTCTGGGCAGTCATACATACATAATCCCCACATCATTTCTTTTAATTGCATATTTCATGGCACAATTGTCTGATTTTACCAATACCTCTTGTTTATCACACTGATCATGACTCACGTGAGCTTAGAGTGTAAAAGTAATTATGACATCTTTCATTGAGCCATCAATCATGCATAATCCTCTTACTTCTTTACTCAAACTACGTGGGTTCAGATTCCTTTTATAAAACAAAGGATATGTAGGTAGCCCATCTACGGGTACGATCCCAACTATGAAATAATCTTTGTCCTTCTGAATGAAAACAAACTTCAAGTGCCCTACTGAGTGGCTTTAAAACTAGTATGGTTATCATAATGACCAAGAGATTTCTGTATAATGTGTCGAAGGATACCATTGACTAAGAATCACTAACAAATACAGATGATTCTCTATCGATGAAGAACCTCGAATACATATAAAATATTCTCTAAATCTCATACATAGTAATAATTGATTTTCAGATCTAAAGGAAAGCTCATTTTCATACTTGGTAATTTAATAAGGATTCACGAACATAACTTAAATCTATAAAGAGAGTCCTAGAGTAGAGAATAATTCCCCTAAAATGGTGTGATGAGTCCAACCTCCCATCTTCCCGACCAATGCAAATTCTTAAGCCTCATCGTTTCACAACTAATGAGCACCTACCTTTGGATAGTAGGTCTAAAAAGATATGGAATCATTGGATGTTTCCAATTCTACGAAAAAACCCATTAGAAACTGCTTGGAATGTTTGAACCATAAATCAACAAGGTCATCCCCATTTCCATAGGAAAAAATGATAAATATAACATGTTAAATAGTTTTAATTCATTAATATTAAGTTATTTTATTAAAAAAACAATTCTATATATTGATATCAAATTTTTCTCCACCCAAAAACAAAAAATATTAAAATGAGTATCTTTCAAAACTCAATTTATTAGAATCGCGTTTAATATAGGATTAAATGGACGAAAAATGGGGGAGTACATAGAATCAATATACCCTATGAGGTATCATGAACCATTATTATTTTTTAGGTAGGGAAGTTCTTTAAAAAATTCTATGGAAGACTATTTCCCAATAAAAAAAAGACTACTAAATCTATGCCTTCTCTGAAGGGCTCGGTTAGACTCTGTCTTCACAAAAAAATTATAAGGCCCTTGAGATTCCCAAAAAGACTAATAAATTATGTCTATTTACAAAGTGGATCTCACCAAAATTATCCATTAGTAAAATAAAATTGAATTAATAGTTTATTGGTTCAATTCCAATAAAAGGGTTAAAAGGATTGAAAAACACCAATGGATACATAGTATAAGTTATATAGTCTAATAAAAAGAACATTAGAACCTCATAGAGTATCCATATGTGTATGAAAACCATTCATATATGTGAGGTAAACATAAAGAATTTGTATCTTATATGAAATAGTGGGTGGGGCTAGATATAAATCCATTTGGTTTCCCTATCACCCTTTGATGTGTAGTTTATTGAGACATGGTTTATACACTAGAGCAAAAGGATATTGGGTCTCGAGTGTTATCTAGGTGTATAATACATTATATCCTTGGGAATAAAACATGGAAAAAACTATGTTTTATAACTGTAAAATATTTATAATTTAACCCTACTACATAAATTCTAGGCATAGTTGACAAACGACATGAAATGTGTACAAATGGTAGCAAATCATGCAATTATATTTTCTTATTTCTAAAAGTTTATCTCAATTAATTACCACCATATTCACTTAATTTTCTAAAAAATTATTAATTATATACCACCTACAATACCTTAACACCATCTACATCCCACTTTCGTTCATCTATATCATATCTCATTAAATTCATCACCTTTTTTATGAGATGAAACACCCAACACCAAACATGCACCACATATTCCTCAATGGGTCTTCTTCAACATTTCAAAAAGCTTCATGAAATATCAAAAAAATGTATTATCTATGTCATTTCAACTATTGATGATCCCACAATCTCTGTTTTATACCATCGAATCATTAGTCATTTTGAAGGATGATAGTTAATGTTCATGATGTGAATATAAGATAACGATAGAGATAGTGTATTGGTGGGATGTATTTTTTTGTACAACCCAAAAATCATTTTTTTTCTTTGATAAACATATAAGGATAAATAATTCCTACAAAATTTCTAATAACATAATGGGATATTTAGTTTGATATAATAAAAAATAACCCAAAAATAAATTTATTATAACTAATTACATAAACATTAAAATGATAATGGGGTCGAATTCAACATAAAAACTAAGAATGAGCTATGAAATCTATGAATAGTTCTATATTTTAATAGTCGATATCCAGAACTCCATGGACCTAACATCAATTCATAAATCCACCAACTCGAAATCCTATGATCTACCTTGGTTTAAAATCTATTAATAATATATGATATTATAGTAATTAAATGTACATAAGAGGTTGTGAGGGGGTTTTTGTTTCAAATATAAAAAACCATTTTTCAAAACTCTCCATTATCAAATATAATATAAATTGTTCATATGATCTTCAAGGATTATAAATCGGACATACATTTCATCTGAATTTTAGAGCATAGAATAATTTAGAAAATGTAAATATTTTTTATTAAATCTTCAAAATTTAATTAAAATCATGTAAAAAAGCAATATGAAACATTATAATACATGTACGAAAACTTACAAAGGATGTATAATAATGGTCACTGATTTAATATGAAGTATATAATTGAAACATTATGTGTCATTAAAACATTAAATTTATGTTTTCCTTAAGAAAGTGATACATTAATACTAAGATATATAGAAATATCTTTACATATCTACAAGAAACCATAATCATAAAGATAAGATAAACATCTTTCTTTATTTCCCTATAATCCCTTATTCTCACCAGATCAGATAAAAAATTAAAAATCACAAAAAATCTAACGTAATTTAATTATTGTACACATAGTGGATGCCTTAATAGAAATAATCATTAAAAATTATAATGAAATGAAAACTAATGGTATAAATAAATTTCAAAAAGTTTCAACAAAATATCTTACATTATAAATGATGAATAATAATTCCTCCTTCATGATTTATACACCTATTTTGTAAAGACTCGTAAATTTCAAGGAAATTTTTTTTCATAATTTTCTTTCGAATTTTACAAGAGCACCGTTTCTGACGGCACCTGATTCCGAGGCCCGGTGTGCCCGGAATCATTTTCCGAAGTTTGGCTCGGGTACGTTCAATGAACGGACGAGTAGGTTTTTCTAACTTTTGAACCGGTGCCCGGAATCGAATTATGAGGGCACCGATGAAATCGCAGCGCCGGTATTTTCTTAGAAATGCCTCTTCTGGAGTTGCGTTTGCTCGGGTGTGGTTTTTAATTTTCGGGCTTAAAGTTATGAAATAAAATAATTGTTCGACAAACTTTATTTTATTTCACTTAAGCCACTTGAAGCCATATGAAAGCCACTTAAACTGAGTTGAAACGGATAAGATACTATCCAAAAATATCCTACCCTCTTGGTAGGATATTTGAGAGGTGGGGCCCGCACGAGCCCCGCCGTTTCTTTTCCGCTAAGTAACGCACCCGCGAAAACCCGTCATTATGAAATTCAACTAACGCATTTTCATAAATTCTTAACACACCATTTAATTGGGCGGTTTATTTCGTGAATTAAATGGGTGGTTTGTTTCGTTGAATTAATTATATGAATTAATGGGTCGTTACTTACCTCTTATTCGTTTGTTGGCGTAATAATAAAATAAGACCAACACGACATTTGGAGGATTACTCGTTGAGAGGTTTTGACAGAAGTTCTTGTGCCTTCACCCTTCTTCGCGAAGAACGCGAAGAACGCGAAGAACGCCGGCCTCTGACGAAGAACGCCGAACCTGCGGAAATCGATGACGCGACGCCGTGTACCGCGACGCCGACGTTTCCTTTCCTGCAACATTCTTCTGCGACGTCTCTTCCTCCACAGTGAAATCTTCGATCAGCTGTTTGAGGTAAGAGACTTCAAGTTTCTCTTAAATCTCCTTTGTGGTTTTTAACAAAACACGGATTTTATTATATATAATTAAATCTGTTGTTTCTTGGTCCGTTGAGTTCGCCGACGCAACGCCGGATTCCGCCACGACGTGACTCCCTTCCATGATGACGCGACGATCCCCTCCTTCTACGACGAACAATTCCTCGAAGAACTCGCGTGCGACGACTTGGCGATTTAGGGATTTTGTTTTGGAAATGCCCTTATTCCCGTGAACGTTTCATTAAATTAAAGAACCTGATTCATATGAACAATTTTATTTTGTTAAAATTGTTGTATCATGTGTTGAATATAATTCTCCCGTTGTTTTTATCTAACGCGGAGGGTGCGGGGCAAACGAACACGGCCCGACAACCCTCCTCCGTTATTCGTGGTTGTGTGGATTTGGCGGTCGACGGAAAAACGTGATGCAATGGAGTTTTGATGATTCCACAGTGAAGAACGGAACCCGGGAGGAACAACGGCGCAGACGGGAAGGAAAACAGACCACCGGAGAAACTCCGGTGGCCCACGGAAGTTACCGGCGGCACCGGCAGCAGGAGGCAGCGACGCCCCCAGCGCGCCGCCGGACAAGGCCGCCGTGGCTGAAGCTGTGGCGGCGGCAGACATCGGACTCGTGACTGTGCGGGTCCAGCTCGCCCGCATGGGACGCGTCAGAAGCCGCGTCCGTTCAATCAGTGCGGCCCATCGAGGGCCGCGGCATCTCCAAACCGCGGGGGCAGTGCCCCGCGGCACCCAGGCGCTCGGTCGCTCGGCCGAGCCGAGCCAGGCCGGTCGGGTCGGACCGGGTCGGGTCGGCCCGGGCCCGGACCCCCCGTCTTCGGACCATTTTCGATCAAATTCCTGTAACTTGAGCTACGGGCCTCCGAATGACGCGCCGTCAGCAGAAACGCGATCCTTGGATCGAGAGGGTCGTTTCGGTATATTGCACTCAAGGTTTCGGAATACTTTGGGTTCGGCCGGGTTGGTTCGTACACAAAACCAACCAGGCCCTCGGAGCAGAAACGCTCATATCTTGAGCTACGGGCGTCCGATTGACGTGCCGTCAGCTTTGTTGTATTCCACTAAGTGAGAAGAATCTTTTGGCTCACACCTCCCGAGGTTTGGACGCAGGTGGAGTAGGTCGGGTTGGTTTTACCTTAAAAACCAACCGGGCCCCTGGGACGAAAAAGCAAATAACTCTCAGACCGGGCGTCCGATTGACGCGCCGTCTGCGACGTTGAGTTCCTGTTGACGATACGGAACTTTTGGATACATAAACTTCGGACTTTGTGTCAGTTGATGTATCAGCCTCTCGGATCGTGGAGCGGACCCTCCCGAATGAGCTTGCTGTGTGCGGGAACCCTCGAGCTGGCTGCGACTACTACTTCGACAGCGACGACTGTGCAGAGATCCTCAGTGGACTGCGACGACGACTGTGCAGAGATCCTCAGTGGACTGCGACAATGACTCTGCAGAGATCCTCAGTGGACTGCGATGAATACTGCACTCAGCGATCCTACGTGGATCAGTGCTACAAGTCCTGTGTGGGCCCGATCCTGTGTGGGTCCGATCCTGTGTGGGTCCGATCCTGTGTGGGTCAGTGCTCAACGGTTCTGTGTGAGCCAGCACCTACAAGTCCTGTGTGGGCCCGATCCTGTGTGGGTCATTGCGGGGGTTAGTTACCTATCGATCCTTTGTGGGTCCGATGAATTAGATGGATCAGTGATCATCTTTATCATTATTCGAAGAAGTATACCTGTGTGAGTTGAATCCTGTGTTACTCTCTTTTGTGGATTGTGTTGAGCTATCCTGTGTGGATTTACTGTTTACTCTCCTTTGTGGATTGTGTTGAGCTATCCTCTGTGGATTTACTGTTTACTCTTCTTTGTGGATTGTGTTGTGCTATCCTGTGTGGATATACGTTTGCTTTCCTATGTGGAATGGGTTGTGCTTGGGCTCGGATGTTGGATTCGAACGAGAATCGATGACTTAGGTATATGTATGGGCATATGCATAAGTCGTGTCGGATGTTACTTCGTGATTATATATTTCCTTTGTGGATTATCCTTTGTGGATTCTGGGAGACCTTCGGGGGTCTCGGGGTCCCTACTGAGTAGCTTATACTCACTCCTGCATGGGCTATGCCTGCACTTCGTGGTGTTGGTTGCAGACGACGGACAACGCTGATCGTGGTGGAGGCGTGCGGAGCAGGACGATACCTGGAGGTGGACCACTAGACGGGACGTACTCGGAGCGGACGGCTGGACCGAGGAGCTGTGGAGGCTATCTGTACACACCCTTCAGGTGGGACCTTCAGAGGACGGCTCGATGCTGTGGCTTTTCTTTTCAGTTGCTGTTTTTCCCTTTCAGTTGTACTTTACAGTTGGGCTTGTATTTTCGGCCCCTTTTACTTTCAGCACAGCTTGTTACAGTTTTTACTTAGTGTTTACTTTTCCGCTTTCTTACTCTGTGGTGCTTGTTTACTTTTCAAAGGCAATGCCTTCCCTTTTTTTGGGATTTACGCCTTGGTGCTAGTCGCCAACCCCTGGCCTATGGAAGGCGGGCTTGGGGTAGTCACGACACGGGCCCCGAGGGTGGGTCGTGACAAATTGGTATCAGAGGCGGTCTGTTCTACAGCAGACTCTGATCTTTCTTCTATGTGAATCAATAGTGTTTAGCGTATTGGGTGTGGTTATCTGTCCAGGGAGTCCAGTGTTGGTGCGGCGGCCGACGTATCCGTACACCAGGACCCTGACTTCTGAATTCCGACTTAATGCACAAAAACATTGATTGCATGTGTGTTTCAAGTTTTCTTTGTGATTACTTGTGTCAGCTTACCAGGTATACTGTTTTGATCATGGCACACTTGTTTCCTATTCAAGATGGCCCCACAATGGCAGCCAGCTAGGGTTCCGAGAGTAGAGCGCGATGACAACCCGCCGAGCGACGAGGCCTTGGTACATGGCCCGTTGACAGCAGAGGCACCGTCGATACCTTTACCCGCCGAGCCCCCGATGCTCCCAGCACCGACCGCTGATGATGCATGTCATCTCGGAGCTCTGCACGAGTTCCAGTGCCAGCGACCACCCATGTTTTGTAGGGAGACGGACCCCCAGGAAGCCGAGGACTGGCTGGAGGCGGTCGTTCGAGTTTTCAAGCTAGTGAGGACACCAGCAGACCTCATGGTGATCCTCGCGGCGAGCCTACTGCACGCAGTAGTAGGACGATGGTAGAGCTTGATGCTCTAGGTACAAGATGAGGTGTCTCTTCTCTGGACGGACTTCGAGAGCCTCTTCCGCTCAGAGTTCATCCCGGCCACCATCCGTGCGGTGCGCATTCAGGAGCTTCTTCAGCTACGACAGGGCAGCTTGACGGTCGCCCAGTACGCGGCGAGGTTCACTGATCATTCTCTCTACTCGACAGTCATGGTACGAGACCCCTTCTTCTGGGCTCGGACCTTTGAGCAGGGTTTGAGACACGATATCAGGGCATCACTGATCTCCCTCAGCATCCCGACCCAGGCAGGAGTGTTGGAACGAGCCCATCTGATCGAGAGCTTTCTGGCTGAGTCCACAGCGAGACCTACTGCAGGGCGGTAGGTAGCGGAGTCTTCGGCAGCAGGTAGCCGACAGATGACTCAGGGTTCCAGACAGACAAGACCTTCTGGCAGACGACCTCGAGACACTGGCTCAGCAGTGCGGGGCACACAGCGCGGAGCCAGTCTTCCGAGAGACAGGCAGTGCTATGCGTGCGGCGGGCAGGGCCACATGGCTCATGACTGCCCGACCCGCCGTACCGAGGAGAAGCAGATGGTGGAGAGGCCACCCAGGCACAGGCATAGGGTTGACAATGGCGGTCTGCATGGAGGAGGCGTATGAGGCAGAGGAGCTGGCCGAGTAGCAGGTGGTGGGAGACGCTTTGAGGCTCTGCCACCACCACCACCAGGAGGTCCGCCCCGACCACAGGGAGCTGGCGGGCAGAGACAAGCACAGCTCCCTGCAGTGGAGGCCTACGACCACGGCGTGCCAGATATGATTCGAGGTACGATCTGTGTCTATTCCACCCTTGCTGTAGTTCTTATAGACACAGGAGTGAGTCACTATTTCATAGCCACTGCCCTTGTTCGGAGCTCGGAGATTCCAACAGAGCCGTTGGCTTGATCCTTACAGCTAGAGACCCCTACGGGAGCAGACTCGACGATTACGCACTGGTGCCGGCAGTGTGAGCTTACTCTAGGAGGCGAGAGCTTTGGCTGGGATCTTCTTGTAGCGGCGTCGAGGCCTTACGACGTCATCTTGGGAATGGATTGGTTATCTACAGTCCATGCTCAGATTGACTGTTTTAGGCACAAGGTGCGATGTGTGCGCACTGACGGGAGAAGGTTCACCTTCACCGGCGAAAAGGGGGCCTTTGCAGAACAGGATGGACTCTCGCAGAGGTGGGGATAACCCATCACTCATCAGTTGGCTAGCCTCATCCTTGGAGCAGTTGACGTGCGGAGTCCTAGTTCTCCTGCAGCGGTGGATCAGTATGTGGACGTCTTCCCCGACGACGTTCCAGGACTACCTCCTCGCAGAGAGGTAGAATTTTATATTGATCTGTACCCTGGGACAGCCTCGATATCCTCTCCAGCATATCGGATGACCCCCACTGAGCTTCGAGAGCTGCGGGTACAGTTGGAGGACTTGTAGGGTACGGGGTTCATCCGACCCAGTGTTTCACCCTGGGCTTCCCCGATATTGTTCTCCAAGAAGGAGGAAGAGAGCTTGTGACTGCGTGTAGACTATCGTCGCCTGAACCAGGTGACAGTGAGGAACAAGTATCCGCTACCAAGGATTGATGACCTCTTCGATCAGCTCAAGGGAGCACGGTGGTTCACAAAGATAGACCTCATCTCAGGATATCATCAGCTCCGAGTTCGAGACGAGGACGTGCAGAAGACGACCTTCAGGTGTCGGTATGGCCACTATGAGTTCTTGGTTATGCCATTCGGTGTAACCAATGCTCCAGTAGTGTTCATGAGCCTCATGAACAGGATCTTCTAGCCATACCTCGATCGATTTGTCGTGGTCTTCATCGACGACATTTTGGTGTACTCGACCACGGAGGAGGAGCACGCCTACCACTTGCGGGTTGTACTAGACACACTCCGAGTGCACCAGCTTTATGGAAAGCTCTCGAAGTGCCAGTTCTAGTTACGTGAGGTCCAATTCTTGGGGCATGTCATTAATGAGGTGGGAGTTGCAGTGGATCCCGCGAAGATCGAGGCAGTGCTATCTTGGGAGCCACCCAGGAGCGTGACAGAGGTGCGGAGTTTCTTGGGTCTATCCGGATACTATCGAAGATTTGTGCCGGACTTCTCCAGATTTGCAGTGCCACTCTCAGATTTGACAAAGAAGGGGAAACCCTTTGTGTGGTCAGATAGATGTCATCAGAGCTTCCAGGAGCTGAGACAGAGATTGACCAGCGCACCTATCATGAGGTTGCCTGAAGAGGGAGTTGGTTATGTAGTCTACTGCGATGCATCAGGGACCAGAATCGGGTGTGTCCTGATGCAGGAGCAGGCCGTGATTGCCTATGGATCACGTCAGTTGAGGCTGCATGAGCAGAACTATGCTACCCATGACCTGGAGTTAGCCGCAGTGGTCTTCGCTCTGAAGACATGGCGGCACTATCTGATGGGCGAGCGCTTTACAATATTTTCTAACCACCAAAGTCTCAGGTAAATATTCTATCTGAAGGACCTGAACCTGAGACAGTGGCGATGGCTCGAGTTCCTCCAGGACTATGACTTTGTGATAGTCTATACTCCTGGGAAGGGGAACGTAGTAGCTGATGCCCTCAGCAGGAGGACGGGCATTCAGCTACTTGAGGAGGCGACAGAGCAGCTATCCGCCTTGCAGATATCCTTCGTGGATAGGGACGAAGCAGCCTTCCTTCAGTCTCTCACAGTCTCTCCTCCACTTCTGCAGCGGGTCAGAGAGGCACAGCGTGGAGACGCTGACTGTGAGACGCGGCGTGCACAGATATCCTCGGGACAGGCACCTGATGGTTTCTCCCTTAGAGCAGAGCACGACATCCTTTTCAGAGGACGTACCTTGGTACTAGTCGCTTTACGAGAGGAGGTGCTGAAAGAATTTCACACTTCTCCTTTGGCGGTACATCCTGGAGTGGCGAAGATGTACCAGGACCTCAGACGACAGCACTGGTGGCCGGGCATGAAGAAGGCTGTGGCAGAGTTCGTTTCACGGTGCCTCACCTGCGAGCAGGTGAAGGGAGAGCATCAGGTACCAGCAGGCTTGGTACAACCCTTGGAGGTCCCAGAGTGGAAGTGGGATGGGATATCTATGGACTTTGTGACTGGACTTCCGCGCACTTACAGAGGTCACGACTCCATTTGGGTGATTGTTGACCTACTCACCAAGTCGGCACACTTCATACCCATCAGAGAGAAGGGCTCAGTGGAGAGCTTGGGGCATCTCTACATTCATGAGATTGTATGGCTTCACGGTGTGCCATCGTCTATCATCTCCGATTGGGATGCTCGTTTTACTTCCCGGCTTTGGAAGGGGTTGCAGGAGGCTTTCGGGACGTGGCTACGTCTGAGCACCGCCTTTCACCCTCAGACGGATGGTCAGACGGAGAGGACTATTCAAACTCTCGAGGACATGCTCCACGCATGTGTCCTCGACTTTGTTCGCAGCTGGGAGGACCACCTACCCTTGGTGGAGTTTGCGTACAACAATAGCTACCACTCCACCATCGGGATGACACCATACTAGGCGTTGTATGACAGGCCTCACAAATCTCGTTTGTGCTGGACAGACCCTGGGCAGTTAGCACTTGTGGGACCAGAGATGGTCCGGGCCATGACAGAGAAGGTCCAGGTCATCTAGGAGCGGATGAGGACAGCTCAGTGCTGGAAGAAGTCATATGCTGACAGGAGGCGGAGGCCATTAGAGTTCGAGGATGGCGACCACGTCTTCTTGCGTGTCTCACCTCGACATGGTTTGCGGAGATTTGGCCGAGGCGGCAAGTTTTCTCCACGCTTCATTGGACCATTCCAAGTCCTCAACAGGATTGGAAAGGTGGTTTATCGCCTGGCTCTACCACCTCAGTTGTACCGGGTGCACGACGTCTTCCACGTATCTCATCTGAGGAGATACGTGCACGACCCGACGCACATCATTGACTATGGGGAGCTAGACGTGGATGATGGGGAGACTTTTGCGGAGGTCCCAGTGGAGATAGAGGATCGACAGGAGCATGTCCTATGTGGGCGATCGATTCCTATTGTGCGCATCAGATGGCAGCACAGGAACCTCCAGGAGAGCACATGGGAGCAGGAGGCTCAGATGCGTGCTCAGTACCCACATTTGTTTCCCTAGTTTTTGATGTATCTTTACGTGGACGTAAAGCCCTGAGGTGGGAGTAATGTAAAGACCCATAAATTTCAAGGAAATATTTTTTCTTCATTTTCTTTGGAATTTTACAAGAGCACAGTTTCTGACGGCACCTGATTCTGAGGCCCGGTGTGCCCGGAATCATTTTCTGAAGTTTGGCTCGGGTACGTTCAGTGAACGGATGAGCTGGTTTTTCTAACTTTTGAACTGGTGCCCGGAATCGAATTATGAGGGCACCGATGAAATCACAGCACCGGTATTTTCTTAGAAACGCCTCTTCCGGAGTTGCGTTTTCTCGGGTGTGGTTTTTAATTTTCGGGCTTAAAGTTAAGAAATAAAATAATTGTTCAACAAACTTTATTTTATTTCACTTAAGCCACTTGAAGCCACTTGAAAGCCACTTAAACTGATTTGAAATGGATAGGATACTATCCAAAAATATCATACCCTCTTGGTAGGATATTTTCGAGGTGGGGCCCGCACGAGCCCCGTCGTTTCTTTTCCTATAAGTAACGCACTCGTGAAAACCCGTCATTATGAAAGTCAAGTGACACATTTTCATATATTCTTAACGAACCATTTAATTGGGTGGTTTATTTCGTGAATTAAATGAGCGGTTTCTTTCGTTGAATTAATTCTACGAATTAATGGGTCGTTACTTACCTCTTATTCGTTTGTTGGAGTAATAATAAAATAAGACCAACATGACATTTGGAGGATTACTCGTTGAGAGGTTTTGACAGAAGTTCTTGTACCTTTACCCTTCTTCGCGAAGAACGCGATGAAAGCCGAACCTGCGGAAATTGACGACGCGACGCCGTGTGCTGCGACACCGACGTTTCCTTTCCTGCAATGTTCTTCTGCGACGTCTCTTCCTCCACAGCGAAATCTTCGATCAACTGTTTGAGGTAAGAGACATCAGTTTTCTCTTAAATCTCATTTGTGGTTTTTAACAAAACACGGATTTAATTATATATAATTAAATCTGTTGTTTCTTGGTCTGTTGAGTTCGCCAACGCAATTCCGGATTCCGCCACGATGCGATGCCCTTCCACGACGACGCGACGATCCTCTCCTTCCACGACGAACAATTCCGCAAAGAACCCGCGTGCGACGACTTGGTGAGGTAGGGATTTTGTTTTGGAAATGCCCTTATTCCCGTGAACGTTTCATTAAATTAAAGAACCAGATTCATATGGACAATTTTATTTTGTTAAAATTGTTGTTTCATGTGTTGAATATAATTATCCCGTTGTTTTTATCTAACGCGGAGGGTGCGGGCCAAACGAACAAGACCCGATAACCCTTCGTCGTTCTTCGTGGTTGTGCGGATTTGGCGGGCGATGGGAAAACGTGACGCAAGGGCGTTTTGATGATTCCGCAGTGAAGAATGGAACCCGGGAGGAACAACGGCGTAGACGGGAAGGAATACGGACCACTGGAGCAACTCCGATGGCCCGCGGAAGTTACCGGCGGTGCCGGCAGCCGGAGGCGGCGGTGCCCCCGACGCGCCGCCGGACAAGGCCGCCGTGGCTGAAGCCGCGGCAGCGGCGGACAGCGGACCCGCAGCCACGCGGGTCCAGCTTGCCCGCACGGGATGCGGCAGAAGCCGCGTCCGTTCAATCAGCGCGTCCCTTCGAGGGCCGCGACATCTCCAAACCACGGGGGTAGCGCCCCGTGGCACCCAGGCGCTCGGCCGAGCCGAGCCAGGCCGGTCCGACTGGCCGGGCCGCGCCCTGGCCGGGCCGGACAGGGTCCGGCCGGGGTCGACCCGAATCGGCCGACCCAGGGGGGGGGGGGGGGGGGGGGGGTGGCGGGCCGGGTCGGCCCGGGCCCGGACCCCCCGTCTTCGGACCATTTTTGATCAAATCCCCGTAACATGAGCTACGGGCCTCCGAACGATGCGCCGTCAGCGGAAATGCGATCCTTGGATCGAGATGGTCGTTTCGGTATATCTCACTCAATGTTTCGGAATACTTTGGGTTCGGCCGGGTTGGTTCGTACACGAAACCAACCGGGCCCTCGGAGCGGAAACGCTCATATCTTGAGCTACGGGCGTCCGATTGACGTGTCGTCAGCTTTGTTGTATTCCTCTAAGTGAGACGGATCATTTGGCTCACTCCACCCGAGGTTTAGATGTAGGTGGAGTACGTTCGGGTTGGTTTTTCCTTAAAAACCAACCGGGCCCCTCGGAAGAAAAAGCCAATAACTCTCAGACCGGGCGTCTGATTGACGCGCCGTCTGCGACGTTGAGTTCCTGTTGACGATACGGAACTTTTGGATACATCAACTTCAGACTTTGTGTCAATTGATGTATCATACACTCGGCTCGTGGAGCAGATCCTCTCGAACGAGCTTGTTGTGTGCGGGAACCCTAGAGCTGGCTACGACTGCTACTTCGACAGCGACGACTGTGCAGAGATCCTCAGTGGACTGCGACGACGACTGAGCACAGATCCTCAATGGACTGCGATGACGACTGTGCAAATATCCTCAGTGGACTGCGACGACTACTGCACTCAGCGATCCTATGTGGATCAGTGCTACAGGTCCTCTGTGGGCCCGATCCTGTGTGGGTCCGATCCTGTGTGGGTCAGCGCTCAGCGGTTCTGTGTGAGCCAGCGCCTACAAGTCCTATGTGGGCCCGATCCTATGTGGGTCATTGCGGGGGTTAGTTACCTATCGATCCTTTTTGGGTCCGATGACTTAGATGGATCAGTGATCATCTTTATCTTCATTTGAAGAAGTATACCTGTGTGAGCTGAATCCTGTGTTACTCTCCTTTGTGGATTATGTTGAGCTATCCTATGTGGATTTACTGTTTACTCTCCTTTGTGGATTGTGTTGAGCTATCGTGTGTGGATTTACTGTTTACTCTCCTTTGTGGATTGTGTTGTGCTATCCTGTGTGGGTATACGTTTTCTTTCCTGTGTGGACTGGGTTGTGCTTGGGCTCGGACGTTGGAGCCGAACGGGAATCGATGACTTAGGTATATGTATGGGAATATACCTAAGCCGTGTCGGATGTTACTTCGTGATTGTATCTTTCTTTTGTGGATTATCCTTTGTGGATTCTGGGAGACTTTCGGGGGTCTCGAGGTCCCTACTGAATAGCTTATACTCACCCCTGCACGGGCTATGCACGCACTTCGTGGTGTTGGTTGCAGAAGATGGACAACACTGATCGTGGTGGAGGCGTGCGGAGAAGGACGATACCTGGAGGTGGACCACTGGGCGGGACGTACTCAGAGCGGACGGTTGGACCGAGGAGCTGTGGAGGCTATCTGTACCCACCCTTCAGGTGGGACCTTCAGAGAACGACTCAATGCTGTGGCTTTTCATTTCAGTTGCTGTTTTTCCCTTTCAGTTGTACATTACAGTTGGGCTTGTATTTCCGGCCCCTTTCACTTTCAGCACATCTTTTTACAGTTTTTACTTAGTATTTACTTTTCCGCTTTCTTACTCTATGGTGCTTGTTTACTTTTCAAAGGCAATGCCTTCCCTTTTGTTGGGATTTAGGCCGTGGTGCTAGTCGCCAGCCCCTGGCCTATGGAAGGCGGGCTTGGGGTAGTCACGACACAGGCCCCGAGGACGGGTCGTGACATATTTATAGTAAAATATATAATGCTCATATTCATTGAAACTTGGATGTGGTTTTAATATCTAAAGAAGAAATTACTTCTTAAGAACTGAACATTTTGATCTGATGCTTGTATGAATATACAACATCATAGTGTAAAAAAATTTATTCCAGTGGAATTAATTTTTCATCTATAAAAAATTTTATACCTTCACTTGAATGATTTAGTAAATATTCCTTGAGAAAACATGTCTGATTCCAACCGAAAAATGTTTTTCTTAATGACTTAATATAAGCTCATATGTTTTCACATTGTTATATTCTAACTTTGGAATATTTATAAATATATACATAAAAATACATGATAATTTTTTAGACTTTAAAAGAACTATATATGAAATTGTTAATTTATTTCATCTTAAAAATCAATATTCCTCTATCTGAAAAAAATAAATTTTCTGTATATATATTTTTAAAACTTGGGAAGTATAAAAGTTAGTAAAATATATATATTAATGATATGTATTTTGATTATCAAAATATGGAAACAATTTTTGGAAATAAATTTCAAATAAAAAAATAATCCTATTAGAATAGGATAGGTTATCATTATATAGAAATTTGTTAGGGTTCGGAAATAATTATATCATATAGTTTAATAAATTATGATAATGGTTTAGTATAGGGCATATCGGTCACATAAATATTTTAAATTTCCACATCCAAACCCCAAATTATAGACACTACTATGGTGTCAAAATATATGTATTTTGTTTTTTTAATATTAATTAATTATGACAATATAATGAGAAGGGTATATTTAATAATTATCAAATAGTAGTCATTTATTTGAGTCTATCACAATGACAGAAGAAAAAAATAACCATGGAACCTCCAAACAAATATTATAAAAATATTTTAAGGATCTATCAAAAAAACAAGCCACTTTAGTTAATGAATTCGTTACACCCACAATATTTTTAAATTATGCATGATCTCTATCAAAAATTTATATCTACATATAACTTTCTACTAGATGCATCTCATATAAAAATAAAAATCATATAATCCCTTTTAATAATACATAGAGTCTTACCACAAGACATGGGAAATAGAAATATTATATAATTAAATACATATCTTCATAATTATATGAGTAGACACTAAAAAAATAGAATAAATATATCTCATGTTGTTCACTAGAATAGATTTATACATTTCATGTTACTCACCTATGTAGGTAAGTAAATCTAATTACACTTATCTATGTATGGATCTTTCTATTCCCAATCATACTAAATCAAATTATTTCATTTCATTACCATCAAACAGAATGGGAAATCCAATGATAGTTAAAAAATACCTAACATATTATTAGAAACATATCGAATGACCTATTAATTAACTCGTCCACCATGATGATATAAGAAAGGTATCAATGTTTGATGTTTCATGTGTGAGGTAACTAACCTCTTGTAGTGGGGTTTAACATGTAGTATATACCCATATTATATTGAAAACATAGTGAATGGAATTTTATGTATTATAATTAGAATTTAAATTTAAAAATAGAAAAAACTCATATGTATCTTAAGTACAGTCTATATCTCTATCGAGATACCATCTTGAAATTTCTCCTATCATTTTATCACAAAATATGTATTTTAATGATGATGATTGACTTGGGATAATATATATTGAACTCTTATATGTTTTTTGTCATTTGACATTCATGGTGTATTCAACAGAAAAAACAAATGTTAATTAGAAATACCATTTAATAATAAAATACAATTATAAAATCATAATTATTTTTTATAAAATACTAACCAATCCATATATATAAATTTCATTACTACCATATTAAAATACCCTTGATTATAGTTTCTTTATATTGTCATAAATTTTATCAATAAATTTTATATATATAGTAACTATTATTACAAAACTATTTAACACCCATTTCATCCCCATGTATCCATATATTAAAAATTATATCCCACTAAACTCTTTTAGTGATATCATATCATTAAATTTCTTTTAATTGGATAATGATGATGTTTCAATTCTCAATCACAATTTTCAACACATTGAACACCCTATACAAATAAATTTACTTCACTTTGTCAAATATAATGAAGTATTTGACTATTAATATTAAAATATATAACATTTATAAATCATTATATGAATTAAAAATTCCATCTATATCAACCGTAATATGTAATAATATAATAATTTACAATAATAAAATTATTTTAAAAATCATATTCTATATATTTTCTGAAGTAGTTACAATATTTTTTTAATAGATTCCACATTGAATTAAATTGTAATTACAGAAAACAATATTTTAGTAATATTTACTTTTTTATTTGAATATTACTCCCCAATAAGATTAATATTAATTAATATTAAAATCTTTACAAAATACATTTCTTAAAATATATTATTCTTTGAAAATATAAATTCTCCATATAATAGAAAATTTCTACCCAATTTCCTCACACACATAAGTTTAGTTATGAATTAGGGATTTCAATTCGTTCGATTACACAGTAGATATTGTCGACTTGATAGTACGAACAATATGAACCTATTGAAAATGAAAAAAGAAATATTTATATTGATAAATTACTTTACTAATAAAGAGATTCTACATGGTTCATGATAAGGGATGGTCTATGGAGAACATGGAGACATTATGTGGACATACCATACATTTAACATTACACACTATGAGTGCTCCAAATGTTTTGTTAAGGTGTATTATCATTCCAAGGGAACAACCGCCTCTTGAATATTAAATAAGACATCATGAAATTGGATACAATAAAAATAAATATGATAATTCCTTCAAAATATTCCTCAATAAAATTAAATACCGATCTAGTGAGCATGTAATTGATGTTATTAAAACTATTCCTCAATACTTGATCACTATTGGAGTTTACTTCTTTAAAAGTCCATGACTTTAATATTACATTTTTCATAGTATTTTTAGGATTTTGATATTTCTATAACATTTAATTCCCCTGTTTATATTTATTATGTTTTAGAGTATCATTTCATCAAAACATAATGCCATTAAATCTATATCCTCTTATATATAATGGTCCTTAGAAACATATCATAAAACTCTATTTAATTATATAGCTTCCATTCCTCCAATCTTCCTTAAAAACCCAAGTGAGTTCTGTTTTGATTAATTACAGGGTAACTAGTAAATTTTTACACAATCCCTATGGAATAGTGATTACCTCTGGATGAATCTCCATCAAACATGTCTGCTACCAATGTCCCCTACCAACTATGCATCAACTATAGAAAAGTTAATGGAAAACACACCCAACTCTATGAAATTATTATTTTATGTTTGTCATATTAATATATTCATGATTCCAATATGTCAATGACTTTTACATTTTTATTTAACATCCATGAACACATCTGGGGTTATTGAAAAGATATATTAGGAATCTCATTTTTAAATGTCTTAGTTGATAATTCTTGAAATTACTACTACATTGAACACAAATTCAAGAATTTATGAGTTTGGATCCTATATTTTATATATGTAAAAATTCAATTTGAAGTTTCATGACCCATGATGTGGTGGAAATCCACATCATGTTTTAGAACCACCACCCTAAAAATTATGTTTTATATAGTTTGTTCACTTCCATATGAATCCACATCAACTTAAATAAGTCATCATGGTAACATCTATAAGATGGTGGAATTACTATCAAAATTTAATTCCCATGATCTCTACTGAACTGAGGTTACCTCATTCCAAACATTAACTACATATTCTAAAATCCCATATTATTTTTCACCAAGTGTATATATCTAATTCATCAAATAAAATTAAGATTCAGTCACTCAAACAAATCCCAGGGTGATTCTGCTCACTATGACCACTATGAAACACAACACCACCCATGATGTAAATTTTATTATATACACACAAAACTGTATACACTATTCTCAACTACAAATCTCTATATCCTTGTTAGGTTCTGATGATAGGCATGTTGCTATTACCTCTGGTGATTGTCATTTGCCGAGTGGAGAGGGATATTACATCACCCATTTTCTTCTTTATTTTTTATTTTATCCAATTTCTATATTCTTTTATCTATTATAGTTAAACACATTTAGGATCTCCATGGTGGGGTGAATGGAATGATTACTACTTCCATCACAAAAAGTCTCACTAACTTATGACATGTTTCAATATTCTTTATGGGTCATCTAATAACCAATTGAAAAAATATGTCACATTTCAACTTATGGTTAAAATAATCTCTCCCATTTAATTTTTATCAATTATAATTTATTTATTTGTCTTCATTCAATATTAGTTTTCAGTCACTATCATTATTTAATAGTAAAACACAACAAGGGTTCTCAAATTTCTTTGACTTCTAGTTTTTCATATCCTTGTAAATGTCACTACTCCAGATACTAATCAAAGTGTTTTTAATAATTTATCTAGTCCTACATTAGTGGAATATCATTTTAGGAAAGAATATAAATTTATAAAATTCTATTACCCTATATATAATTTACACATCATCATTATTATCATTATACAATTCCTTTAGATTGTATCCCCCATTTATTATACCCTAAAATAAAATATTTCATGAAACATTAGATATTATGGGGCGTGGGAAGAATCTAATGGTAATCATGCCAGGGGATGTTGCTAAACACTATCTTCAACGGATATCATTCAAATTTCTATGTTTTTAATCATTATGTAATGATATTTTCCACTTTTAAATTTGTATCTACATGCTCAGGTTTGATCAAGTCTTCCATGACTTCCTCTATAAAATAATATTTTATTTCTATATACATTGTAGGTAAATATTGAAAAAATTTATCAATTAGTTAATTAATAATATATTTCCCCTAATAAAGTACCATGGGTAGCTTCACCTATTCTCCAATATCCACCAATTTTTTGTTTCATCCATTATATTTGTGTACAAACCATTATAACTGATATAGACATAGATTATATTTTACAAATGGATGCTCTATCCATATTATTTCTAATCCATCCATTAAAATTATTTCATATGAACAATTCTCTATAACTTTTGTATTTTATATCCGCAATGTTTCTTGAAAATTCTATATACATGTTGTTATATAATTTCTTCTCATTTTCACAACAATTCATCATTTCAAAATCATGTGTTCTCTGAATGTAGCTAACACTCCACATCAGAACCATAAAATATTCATATATAGGGATGCTTTTTATATTACTATTTATGTCATGTTGTAATAAATATATCTAGTATCATATCCATAAGATATAATGAGCTACCAATCATTCTCATGTAAAGTGTTTTATGAATGGATTTTCTTTCTTTGTGTTTTCTCATCTTGTTTCCAACCATTATTATTGTCAAAATGATATTTTTTCATAAATATAAAAATTCCTTAGTAAATAAATTTTATATTATAACTTTTAAAAATAATTATATATATTTAAAGATAACATGATTCTAATAGTACATTTTTATCTTGATCTAATAGTAATTCTGAACAATAATCTCATAATTTTAAAAAATAATTCGACCAACTTCTTCTTTTTTACTGCCTATATAATGGCATAATAATAAATTAGCACCTTAAAATTGTCTTCCATAATTTACATCACATTGATATTTCAATCGAACCCTACCCTTATAAATTCCAGAATCATTAGGAATGTATCTAACACAGAGTACCATTATAAGGGTGCTTCTTAAAATTCATAAGGGGATTTCTTTAATATTTATACTTTTGATTCATCATCACTAAAAAAAAGTTATTGGTTGTCAATGTCATCCTTGTTTTCAAGAATCCATATTAATAACTCAATCTTGAAATCTATTTGACCGATTCTAAATTTTCATAGGATAACCATAATAAGGAATAGTCTTATTAACTATAGTATTTCTATTTGTGTTAATGTTTCTTTCACATCATCTCCTTCAACATCAACATACCCATTTTGTAAGAATATAAATATTTTTATATAAAAATTCATTATTATTTATATTTTTTCCCAAAAAAACCATTTTAATCCTAAACTATTGTAATGCACCATCCTATCTATCATCTAATGAGTGTGTGTTTTCAGAATTTATTCTATATCTTTATTCATATCCATGACTCATGAATAATCCTTCATTTCCTTCGAAAATACTATTTTCTCCACTTGAGACAAAAGATAAGTGTCTTATATAGTTCTCATCCTTCATGTTTATATAGGTGTTGTTTTATCACAACTAATATTTGACTCATAGACAAAGCTCGTTTTCATATTTTATGTTTAATTAGTTAATTATCTTTTATAGATTCATCATCCATTTATTTATCCCTGAAGTCTCTGTCACATTTTGGACCATGTTTAATAGTATTATTTGTAGTCGTTTCTTCTTCTGCATCACTAATATCATTGAGATACTTAATTTCATATATATATTTAATTTTTTCATCATTATTTGTGGAATAAATTCTTAAAAAGCAATCATTTTTAATAAATTTATATCCCTTACTCTTGAATGAATAACATAGAAATATCCCTTCATCTTTATCATATCAATATTAAATTTAGTTTATTTTTTAAAATGTAACAGTTCTTGTTAAGAACTGAAATATTTTTAAATGATGTTTTGGACCCATGCCACATCTTTTTTGGTTACATATTCTCCCTAGTTCGTAGTAACAACTGATTTTTCAATTAAAAAATAACCCGTTATAGATTCATTCCTGTAGTGTTGAGATATTCCACAATCGGAATGAATTTGTTTTCTAATGGTGTTGAACATAATTTTTTTGACATCGTTTTATTATGGTGTTCTAACTGATGAATCTTTTTGTTTTATTCCACGATTCTGTCACTATGTTTCCACCTTATAAGTATTTTACTTCATTCCATTATCATTTCAATGAAACTTGATGATTCTATTAGTTTCAGTCTCTTATCTTGTCTAAAGTAACATAATCAATTAACTCACCTCAACTTATGTCATTATACACATAATACAACACATTCAATAGTCATAATCATTGAATTAGATGAATATGTTCTCACAATAAGTATTGAGACCTCTTATTATTTGAATGCAAATGATTTCTAATTAATTTCACTCTTATATAATCATCACTTTTCTTATCTTGATACCATTTCATATCTGGTATATTAGTTATAACTACCAGTTTTGACTGATTCCCCGTTCCTTTTTGGTTGATATTCATGATAAATTGATATCAAAAGATATTTTATTCAATCATCATAATAAAAAATCTGTAATTATATTTACAATCTACATGATAGATATTTATATTGTTCCTACATGCATTAATAAAATAGATTTCATCTCTTCTTTTATTAGGGAATCCCTTTAGATAGAAGGTTAATTCATGGTTAGAAGTATATATATAACATATATAAAGAAGAGTATACTAATGGAATTCCAAAAATATAACATTAATTTATTTAATTCAAATCAGACTAGCATCATATTTCCACTTACATTGTTGATCAGTTCTAAATCTTTTCAAAATCTAATTGTGCCATCATAGACAGATTTAAATTTCTCAAATAGATTTACATTGTTGACCATGAGACATAATCACCCACTATCAAGGATCTATTTTCTGTTGTTTTTTGGTTCCGTTATAATAATTCTCCACCAAAATAGACTTCTTATGTTTCATATTATCCATCCACGAAAATTGTAAATGAGTTTGGGCACAAAATGTTATATTATTTATATTAAGTACATCAAGGGAATACTCATCTTACTACATTGGATAAAATCTATTTATCAATATAATTTTGTATGATTAATTATAAATAATAAATATTTTGGTAAAATATAAGGAATTTATTTCACTTTTTCTTTTAAATCAACACCTTTTTACTGAATTTATATTATATATAACATTATTCATAAAAATAGATCTATATTAAAGGCATAAGATTTTGTCTCATCCTTAGCTTCTAGATCCTAATAATATAACCATTCATATATAACACTATATTCATGAAACAATTCATGATGTGTACATGAAGTTTATATAATTTTATATTCATCAATGAAAGTTTTTTTCCATCACTTCATATCCACATGATTCTAGTTTTAGTCAAGTGTAATGATTAATGCAAATACATTGTTATTTGTGTGTTCTCATCAATATAATTATTTAACATATTTTATGTTATAGATTCCTGAGTTTTATATTTCTCACCATAACAATTGGTAAAATATTTCTCCATTTTCTTGGCCAATGTTCATTTATAATATTTAAAAAAATTTATGTTTCTCTTCCAGTCATTTATATCAACTCTCTATTAGAAAATTTCATGAATTCTAAAATCATTTTTTCAAAATGTACCCTTGACTCAAGCTCTAGATTATATTGTAAATATTTTAATATTTAATTACATATTAAACTCTATTTATTAATCAATTAATATTTTTATTTAGATCATTATTCATTTTTTAAAATTCATAAACTTCTACCTGTAAATAAAAAACGTCATCATCTGTATCCTAAGATGTCACAAGATCATACATAACATTCTCATACAATATAATTTTAGCTTCATGTTGATCTATATATTCATTTTATTCAGGCCATAATCATTCTAAAGTCTAGTTTTTATTTTATTTAATGTCTAGATATTTAATAACTCCTACAATATTAACTTTTACATGGAAAAATCCTTTAAACTTATACTCATTTTATTTAATTGTTTTTTTCTTAAATTATATATATTATAAAAACCTCCACATTCAAGATGAAATTTTCCTAATTGTATTCAAATACTTATTATCTTCTTCTAAAATACTTAGTAGGACATTTTAATGAATCATATTTTTAGTTTAGTTTTTCAATTTAATGATTCATCATGGAGAAAGCAATATTATTTTTTTATTAATCACATGTTATCTTCATATCTATTATCCACATTCTATAGGTATTATTATAGTGTAAAAAAACCACACCACAATAGAAAAAAATGTAAACCTACCTTCATATATCCATTTTACTTTCTTAAATACGCCTATGAAAATTTCTAAAAAAATCAACATTTTCTCACTTAGTGCCTATGAATTCATGAATCTTCATATTTATAATTGTATTAAAAGAATAAGCATTTAATATCTATGCATAAATATTCTCTTGGTTTACTCAAAACTCAAAAAAAGAAGAAAATATTTAAATGAAGATCATCTTGATTTATATTCAAACTAGCTTATTCTATAAGGGATAAAAAAATAGAATTGTATAAGGTTGTTAATCCTCTTAGAATATTTTTTATAATGTAAATATCCTTCATCTGATTGCGGAAACTATAAATAAATCCCTCAGTTTCGATTAGCAAATTGAAAAAAGAATCACGATTCCCTAATCTTTCATAACAATTTTAACCCCTTAAAAATAATTTACTTTTATATCCAAAATGGATCATGGGGATGTAAAATCCATTACATTACTGTAAATATTTAGATAGTGATATATAATTATAATTTTGAGCTTTTACATCATCATTAAAATTATTATTGTCTTTATCGGTAATAGAAATCCCATTTTTTAATCACTTGTATTTAATGTAATTATATAGTGAATAAATTACATTTAATATATCTTAAGTTATACCTCATGGAATTATTCCACAACATAAATTTATAGATATAAAATAGTGTAGATCCTTTTATATAGTACATGTTCACTATATTATAAAATGATTCATTTTTATATAAAACAATGTTTCTAACCCCATTTTTTTACCCAAAAACATAACACACAATAAAAAAAGAGGTCAATTATTGTGTTCTATTCATACATATTCACAAAAAATAATTTTATATTATTGGAATAAACAATTTTATACTTTTAAACATCAAACAAACATGTGATATTTAGAAGATGAAATTAATGTGCATCCATGTTGATTTAACTTCGTTCAAAATAGGGGCTTGTACATGGAGTTTATAGATATGTTTTTTTGTAAAGTTAAATAAATATGAAATATGAGTGTATCATATTTTTTATAAAGGTGTAATGTTTTCCTTGGGGTATGAAATTTTATTTTTTATCCAATCACTACTCCATTATTAAGGATATACCAAAATTATATTTAATAATCACATATAATAATTTTTCAATAAAGTTAAAAAAATCCTAAGTTGGTATTTTTAAGGGTCATTAAATTATTATTTAGAAATATATCATCAATAGAGTTTACTTCGTAAAAAATATTAATAATCAATGTTCCCATTTTCTCTATATTTTTTAATATTTTAATATTTTTCCCTCATTACTTCTATTATGTATCCACTAATTTTGAGAATCGTCTGAGTAAATATTCATGCCATTAAATTATCAAATTTTACTCTATAAATGCATTTAATGTAGTCTCATAAATAACACAGTAATTAAATGTTTTTATGTTCACTATTCTTCCCTAAGAAATAAAACATGATATATTTCTAACTATCATAAGATGACAATAGTGTTCTTCCATGATCACTATGGAATAGTGATTACTTTCAGAAAAAATCCCATCAATCATATTTTACACCACATAAAAAATATTATGTTACATTATCTCTAAAAATATTGATATAATACATACTGTCCTATATTAAATGGTTCTATTATTTTTCATATTTTTGTTTTTCCAGACTTCCAGTAAGTTCGTTCATTTTAAATTTTCACAAATACTTTTGTCTTAATTCTCTTTAGCTTAATGTTTTTGAATTTCATGTTTGATGATAATTTAAATTTCACCTTCTTCAAAATTAGATTACAAAATTTATAATTTGGGCTTGCTCGTTCTACATAGGTAATGTATAAATATGAAACATCTGGATCCCTGGAATATTACTGTTGATATGGCCATTTTTTCACATCCATTATCATAGATAAATTCTCCCTGGAATGTATAATTTTACCTGAATCTACATTAAAAAATATAAAACCACTATGGTTTCTTCTATAATATGGGGGATGTCATGTCACACATTCTTTACTCATAATACAACTACAACACAGTTATATCATTGTAAAAACAATCCATGTATTCTAGAATCCCAAATTTGATTTCTCCTAACAAATATCTCTACATTATCAAGTAAGTCACACTATTCATTTCCCAAAAAAATCATGTGGTTTGTCCCCACGTCTTTTTTCATTTTACACCTAGAAAAACTCAAAAGATATTACCTCCTACGCGTGCTGAACTATATGGTATATGCTTCTATTCTCCTCCAGGACACCCTAGTAATATATTTTTTGATATTTGTTTTCATTACTATGGTGTATGGACTTTATGTAGTGGTGATAGCTATGAATGGGCCTTGTATTGTTTATTCTTATTCATACTAACATTTTGAAATTCATTTTACTTTTACCTTGGACACCATGTATCGTTTAAGATCTCAATGAAGTGTTGAATTTCCCTCTCTATACTTCCATCATCAAACTTCTCCCCAACATATCATACCCTTCTAGATTATTCATAACTATCACATATTATATCAGTTGGAAAAAAATAAAATAATATTAAAATAAATGGTTGCAAAAAGAATTAGATATCATATTATTCCAATATAAGATATTAAAAAAATAGAATCAGATCTTATATTATTTGACTAAATAGATTTTATTTTTCCCATAAAGAATAAAACTAGAAATAATATTAAAATAAAAACATTTTAATACATTAAAATAAGGATAATTTATTATCATTTAATCTCAACTAAATTATTTTTTGTAATATATTGTAATTATTCTATTATATTACTTTGATAAAAAAAAATTTATGATAGAAATTTATTACATTATTATATCATATGTTTTTTAATAAAATACACTAAACTTAACATAGAATTTAAAAAAAATAACCCAAGCATATAAATCTTTATCCTTTAACATTAATCAAATATTCTTCCATGAAATGAAATTTGGGTGATGATGCTTACATTTTTATTATTTGGGTATTCGTATTTGGTTTTGTAAGCAATCATTGTCTAATTGTTTCTCATATATAGTCTTTGGAGGTTTCGTGGTTTGGTATTATTTATCTCTATGAAGTCTCCTTGGTGTATATGGGTTTTATGAGGGGTTATGGCGTTAATATTATTTATGATGGTGCAAATATAGTGGTGAAAATAAAAATCATATTTTTTAATGGATTTTATTATATATTTTTCTACTAGGGTGTGGAGTTTAAAAATATCTCTTCTAAAATTAGAATGGTTTGTTGGTTATCAATTACTACGTTTTCCTGTAGGTTGGAGAAGCTAACAACCATTTCATGGGGTCTGTAAAACATAGATTATTGGTGATGACTATTGGGTTAGGGATGCAATGGGATTAATTATGGTGTGGGTAATAAAAATTCATAATGTGATGAATGTTTTGTGTCCTATCATCTAATTATTGGATATTTATTTTAAAATTTTAATTATTTGATTGTTTTGATTTTGGGGATAGTTGGATGGATATTATGATAATATTTCTATATTTTTTGGTCTTTAAGTTTCCAAATAATCCAATATTTTTTTATTATGTAAATACCACAATCATTACTAGTGTGATTAATATCACTTCTTTTAAACAAAAAAAAGTTTCATACATTGAGTACAAAAACATCAATATCTCTCCACAAACACATACTTTAGGAGATAAATTAAATTTTAATTAATGAAATCATTGTTAAAGTTGTGTAAACACCTTGAAACATTCAATACAGGGTTATAACTCATATAAAAAAAATTACAAAATACTAACAAATTAATTACTTTTTCAAACGGTCCATAATATTTCTATTAAGAATACTAAAAATAATCTTTCCAATGTAACCAAAAATAAAATCCAAGATTATATCATAATAATGTTTTCTTTTTTTTTTGTTAATTTTATAGAATGTAACCACTTATTGGTCATACAACCAAGATCCATGCTCTTTACCTTCTCTTATTATAATGTCTATATTAAATATAATTTTGTAAAATATATTTTTTATCAAATAAATTTAAAAATAAAATAAATGAATATTTTCATAATACTTAACAAGGATAATTTATACTGTTTCCTCAAACCCTTTATATTTTCTGAAGATATTTTTATGAAAAAATACCTGATGTGTGCTTTTAGAGTATTTGTGTCTTTTTTTGAAAAATCATGGTGAGCATATTCCAAAAGTTAGAAACTATATACATTCTTATAAAGATGGTCTATAATTTTTTTTGATGTTGATTTTGTGTTGGTCACTAAATATTATAGATTTAAGAGATTTTGAGTAAAAAATGTAACACAATGTAAGAAAAACCAAGGATAAATAACTCAAATCTATAAAATAATTAATTAGAGATATGTCTAGAGAAAATAAATAAATCATGCGAATAAATTAAATTAAGACGAATAAAATTAACAAGGATGTAGTTAAATGATAAATGTTTTTAATAATGTTTCATAAAAAAGTTAGGCATTTGAATATGCATAATTTATTAAAAAATGGTAGAATTTATCATGGGGTTTAATAATTCATATTTGGGCATTAGAAAGATTTATATATTAAAAATTTTATTTTTAATTAGACTCCATTATGAATAATTTGATTGTAGATTATTATTTAAAAGATGATAATGCTTCATTTAAAAATAATAAGAATTTTACTTCATGGTCAAAAACCGGAAAATATTATGTGGTCTGTATGAAAATTATAACATAAGGTGTAATTATTATGTGAACTAATTCTATTAAATTGGTAAAAATCATATTTTTTCATAGAATGTGTTGAAAGTTTATATACCTATAAATAAACCTTTGATTATCTAATTTTGTACTGAATAATGCTTTAAAAAAAGTATAGTAAAATTATTCCTCTTCATTCATAGAATGGGAAGTACCTGAAGAACATACATCGAAAATAGACTACTATAGTGAACAAAATATAAAAGTTAATTACTATGATGAACTTACATAAAAGCAAGAATAATGAGAAGAAATTATATGCTGATTATTATATGAAAAAAATTATGGGGAGATGAATTTTTAATGGGAATATATTATTCCATAAAGGGGAGGTCTAATATTTGATAAAATAGAGGTTCATTTTAGAAAAGTAATTGTTCAAATAGTTTTATTAATTTATATTATTAATGACTCTTCTAGAGTATATGTGTGCTTACATTAGTTCTTAGATAATATTATTCATAAATTTAAGTGGTTATAAACTACAGTGAAAATGAGTTATCTCTAAACATGTAACCTGAAGTGAAATTTAGGAAATTTTGGTATAATAAAACTATATTGTGTGTATGATCATTCAATGTATACTAGTATGGGTAAACCAAGTAAAAAATTATTATTCCTCTTGTATTATTTTATTTTTGATATACTATGTTGTATGATAAAAATATAAGATTGTTTAGAATTGAAATAGAATAATATAAACATGTGTTATGGTTAAAATCTAAAAACAATGATTTATCACCCCCAAGGTATTTTTATAATCATTGGACTAATAGGTGAAGTTATAGCCTATGGATCATATAAGTGGAGTTCTTCCCTTTTAGTACCCATAGTTGCAAAGGATTATAATTGAATTCAGAACATTATGGAAAAAATATTTATCTATAAATAAATATAATATAACACTACTTTCCATCCTTACTAATAAATTCTTTAATATCTTATATTCAATGTATTTATGTAAATATGGATATTGGTTCTTTATTAGTGATTTATTTTAAAGATTTATATTTTCAATCAAATGGAATCCATGCACTTGAGAGATATTTTTCCAACCAAATCAATATGATTGGAATATACTTTAATTCCTCACATTCAATTTGTGCGAAGATTATTAAAATCTATGAAGGATACCCAAAGGTACATTAAGCTAAATTATAAGATATTTAGATTATTTATACTGATTTTATGGAACAAAAAATAAATATAATATTGAATTATAACATGGGGTGAATGAGATAATAGACGAAATGTGCGAACATGGTAAAATTATTGATTAAATTATGATTTTGAAAAGAACTATTAGAAGAATTATACCCCAATAAAGTACCAATTTCCTATCTAAAAGGATAGTTATGAAAAATATATCACATTATAAAGTATTTATATTGATCTCATTGAATATGATATGAGGAACAATGATAATTATTCTATATAAAAAGTATAATTTTAAGAAGTAAAATTCAATGTAATAGTGAAGCTCTCCGGGGAATATTATCCATAAAATGGGGTGTTGATTATTTTAATCCATTCCTTTCCTCAAACCATAAATAGGGAAAATTAATTTTTAAAAGGAAACATCCACTTTTATACATTTTATGTGGAATAGTGGGAACCACAATATAATGCGTCTAAATAAATTCAATGATGATAATAATAATAAAGCGCCCCTGAATAAAGCATTATAATATTTTGATATTCAGATGATTTCAAAATAGAAATTCTGAAAAATGAATATCATATTTTCTTAAGAAGATGTCCCCTTAAAATAAATAGATATAAGATATATTTATTATTTAAAATGAATTAATCATTAAATCATTATGGAATTATTTAATAATCTATAAATAATTTAAATGATGATGATGAAGCTAAATTGGGTGGAATTCAATACTATAAAGGTAAGTAAGAGGCTATAATTTAAAAGAATTTTTTTTGATAAAAAATAATGAAAAGAAATTGAGTTGTGTCTGATTTTAAACTCTACATGTTGTGAAATGAAGTGGAGAATATTTAGTTGAAGTATGAAGTTGATAATTTAAAATATGAAAATATATAAAAATAAAAAAAATTATGATTTCAAAAACAATATTTAGAGTAATATCAACTCATTGACTATTTTATTAGCATGGTAAAATATTAAGTCATTAATATCATGTATCTAAAAGTAATTTTTTTGTTCAATATAAAATACTGAATTTCATAAGTGACTATAAAATATTTAGTTGGAACTATTATGTTAGATCATATAGGATATTGAGAATGTAAAGGAAAAACATAGAGATCCAATAGTTATGTTAGTTGATTTTCTTTATAATTGATTGTTCAAAAATAAATTAAAATACTGTTTGAGACCAAATAATACACAATTTGATCATAGTTAATATTAAAAAATTGGTAACACTAGGGAGACAAGTTTAATTGTGTGTCTCTCAAGACGAAGACACCCAAAGGAACTATAATTCCACTAGTATAATAGTAAATACACACAGGGACACAATAATGATCTTGTGTTATGTTTACAAAATGATGATACCTACTACAAACATGTATTCCATATACAGGAGTTATTATGAGGAATAATATAAACAAATATAAAATAGGAAATTATTATTATATGTACGTCTTAATTAGATATTATTTATGAGGTGATGCTTGTTGATATATATAATGATATTTCTTGTATCGTATAATGAATATTCTTTCAAATGCGACTCTAAAAGAGAGTTCTTAATAGTTAATGGATTTAGTGACTATATTTAAAATGAATTGTTTTTACATTTTTCATGAAGAAATTGGTCTATTATATTTAGGGGGAAGAAATTTATCAATCACCTCCACTTTTTAGTCAAATACTTTGAAAAAGTAAAATCACTAAGAAAGTTGTGGTTATGATGATTTATATAAATATAATTGACCAGGAAGGGGTTTGTGAATAAAGGTATCATTGGTTTTTTTATTATTGTGATTGTTTTTAATAATTGAAGGATGTCAATATGGGTTTAATATTGAATTTATAAGAGTTTATCTAAGAGGTAGTTTGGTCAGTTTTGTTTGAGGATGTTACATATGATGATTGTTGAGATGGAATTAATGATAATTAATGAAAATTGGTAATGTGTTATGAGATATTTTTCTACCATGTGATATTAAAGTAAATAGTTTTGATAGAAGAAGCACAAAACATGTATTTAACAGTGAGTAATGATCTATAGAAAATAAATGATGAAGGCTCCTGGAATATATACATAATATATCTCTAATGATTTTATTTATTAACATCTTAATAGTGGAGAAAATATGAGTATGTTTTTGTATCGAATGGGGAAATAATTTTGGTTATAATATTAAAAATACATAGTAAAAAATATATGATTTTATTTGAGGATGTGTATATTTGTTTGAGTAATCTAAAATGTTATAATTTATTCCAATGTTCATTTGAATTATGTTGAAGAGAATTGGAAATATTATTATGATTTTTTAAATTCATTTTATCTATTTATTTTTTATTTAATTTGTCTTTAAGTGTTTGAATGTGTTTGGAGTGTGGTTGATAACCTTATAAATCTAGTTTTTTATATTATATATTAAATGTTTGGGAGTGTGGTATACTATACAATCATTTATGATTTACGATTATTTTATAAGGGATGCATATAAAAAAGTTACTTCTACATAATATTAAAAATATTGTTAAAGACTCATGTATGATTAATCCCATGAATACATAATCTTTCAAATATTATAGGTGGTGACCACAATGGTACATAATATCAATATTTTAGTACATATGAGTAAATATTACTTATATTAGATTAAATAATTTGGTTTTGGGAATATGAAGTGTAGAAGTTATGTAGATACAGGGGATTAATTCTAGAATAATAGAATGTTCTTTGTGTTTATATTAAGAAGTTATAAATGCATGTTTTATTTATTCTAGATGATATGAATCTATGTGAGTTTATGTTTTTCTCGATATGGAGTCACATCTTAATAAATCTAGAAATCTAAGAGTTTTTTAGATGATAAAAAATATTTTTATGTTGATTAGTCTAAAGCTCATGAAATATTTTTTTGGATAGTACAAAAGATTATATATAAAATTTAACATATGAGTAAGATATCTTAGGGTGATACAAAAGTGTTATTTTTCTAAATTATTAAACAATACTAAATGAATATTGTTGAAAGATATTTTAAAGAGTTCTTGATATTTATATAATGAGTATTAATAATATAAAATATCATTGATTAATATTACGATTTTGAGGATGTTAATTCATTGATTAAATATCATGATGGGACATCATGATTAAATCTTAATTTTAATATATAATTATGTCATGAAAAATAAAACCATATTATAGTGTATGAAGAAGCCATAAATTTAGTGATGAACCATGGAAATATAATGTTTTATTGGTTTTTGATTAAAAAATAAATCAAACTACAATATTTATGTTCCACCACAGCCATAAGAAACCAAGAGAATAGTTTAGTGATGATATATTATGATTATAAGATTCACATGTTGAGGGTTCATTATATGTTTTTATGAAATCATGGATTTAAATGATGAATATTTTCTAATAGGTTTACGATGAAATAATAATAATATTAAGTTAAATAAATTAATATATAATGGCCATGTTTTAAGGGGAAAAGATATTTGATATTGATTGAGATCTAGTGAGTGGTCCTTACACAATAATTTTAGAGTTTCAAATATGAATTTTAGAAATTCAATAATGAATATTGAATCAGGAAAATTTTAATTTTTTTACCAACATTAAATGAGGAGTTCAGATAGATATAATTTCATGAATTTTTATTTAAAATATGAAAAAAAATTATTCACATGAATTATTCAATTTTCAAGACTATAAAAATATAATAATAGATTTAGGGATATAATTTTAAAAATAATTTTTATGTTCCTACATATTCAATAATCATCAATGGAGGAAAAAAATATAGAATACGTGTTGAAATTTTTTTATTGAAGATAATTTGTTTTGTAAAATAGTTAAATTTTTTGACAAAACAATGTCGTGTTGTTTTGGTTGAACATTCCATCAATTGAAACTCTTGGTGAATAATGAGTGGTTAATGATATAATATTATCATAATTTTCAATGAATATTGAGGGGCAAGAGGACAATCCATGATTACATTTTCCCATGCATTGGTTATCATACAAAGTGTTTTAGAAGAAGTTTGACTCATATGTAGTTCTACTAGTCATATATTAGTATTCAAATTACTTGAAGATGTGAAATAATATTTTATATTGTTATGTTCTAATATTTTTGGTTTAACTAAAAATATTGTACGTTATATGAAAGGAACACCATTGTAAACTGGTAAGAGAAAATAAAAAATAACTAGGCAGGAGATAGTTGTTTATTCACATTGCATTATTAATGAAGCACCAAAATCATAGAATCTACCCAAACATTACACGGAGTATATACCCACATTTTGATAAAACCCATTTAAAATAATTTCTATTATTCAATATTTATCGTCTAGCATGCAGGAATTTTTTATGTCATGTGTAAAACATAAAATATCAATTAACCTAATTGGTGTGGAAGACAAACGTCATGATTAAAATAAATAATAATTCATAAAAATTGGTTCACACTAGTTCACCCACCTCTCGAAGTCATTGTTTGAACCAAAAAGGAATCAAAATTGGTATTGAGGAACTTGGTTCCACATCTAATTAGATATATTTTTTCCTATTTTTTATTCACCTATATAAACAATATATTTTGATAATATTTTGAGTTACCTCAAATGGATAATTTACAATCTATCAAAACCATAACATTAAAAAAACTAAATATAGAATCTATTTTTTTCAAAAATATCATTGCTGATAATGGATAATGAGGATTCACCATAGGTTAATGGTAATAAAATAATTAATTTTTTAATAATAACTATTTATGATTATAAACTTAAATACCTAATTCAAGATTAAAAGAAAAATGTGTTAATTTAGTAGCATTGTGATATTTTATAAAATAAATAAATTTTTAATAAAGTTTCCTCTTAGATTTGTCACTTTCATACATCCGATTATTAAAAGCCTATCCAATGATAAAACATATCTTGAGTTATAAGATAATGTTGTATATAATTTATTATATGATAAATTTACAAAGTAAAACACTCTCATCAGTGATGTTGAAGTTGTAGAAAATATATTTTTATTCCACATAAAGAAATATTGTCTTGATGAATAATAAATTTAAAATATTTTTTATGATAAAGATGTGATAAGAAATGCTTTGGAGTAAATAATACTTTCATTATAACAAACACAAATAGTGGTCGTGAATGTTTGTAATAGTTAGTTAGGGATCAAGTTCAATAAAATGGAACCTAAAAATTATATAAATGTAGAAAATAATATGAATGAAAGTATTTTTTAAATGATTAGAATGTAATAAAAATATATATTAAATTCTCTTGGAGATCAAATGAATAATTTAATCCTATTGTTCCTTGAGATATAAGTAAACATGAGAAATTTTGAAGTGATACAAGATGTGTAGTCCAATGATGTTGAGAAATGATGTTTTTATATGGATTATTTTGATAAGAGTAATATTTATAAAGACAATATTTGTAGTGGTAATAATTTCCTAAAATCATATGAAGAAATTATCACAACTTTTTCAAGAAAAAACATATGCCTTTTTCCATAAATGTTTTCCATTATTTTTATGTTTATTAAAAGTGTTTCTATAATAAAAATTATGGATGAAGATTGGGGGTAAAAATTTTATTTATTCCACCAAACCAATTAGGGTTATATTGAGTAAGTGATGTTGATGTGTTTCCCAAAAATATTTTCAAATGAAATTTGATTTCACTCAAAAACAACATGGTTTTTATAATATAAATCTTTTTTATAAAAGAATGATATATTTTTTTAGATAATGCTAGTTTTTATGGTTTTATGTAATAAAAATGTTTTCTATGATAATATATAAATTCTAATAGATTATAAAGGCATTCATAAATAGGGTGATGATTGATCTGAGATAGGTTTCATTGAAATTACTAAATTTATACACCTAAAATTGATTTTATAAACATGAAAATTTATATAAAAATCACAATTCCTCTATTCATTATGATAATTAGTGATTTTTTACATTAATTGAAATTGGATCATGTGGTATTGATTATAATTGGCCACTAAATATAAGAATAATGAACAATGATATGTGACACTGAGTTTACCTTTGGGCAGGTGAAAAGGAAACATGTTAATTAAAGGACACCCTAGAACATTATAAGATATGATACACTAAATAAAAGATATATATAATTTTAAATAAAGGACGATAATAATAATCATTTAAAATAATATATTTATATTAATAGTTATAGATTAAATCATTATAAAAAATGAATAAAATCAATCCATGAGATTATAAAATGTTTGGTTTTGCAGAATATAGAAAACAAGAAAGATTTTCACAATTTAAAATAATGCTAATTAAAAAAAAATTCACAATAAATTAAGAATATTTAATATGACCTAACATGATCTAATAGAATGCATGATCATATAAATAGCCCATTTTTAATTATAAAGTAAAATTAAACAATAAATTGAAATTCTATGTTCTTTTCTTAGTATTGTGAAAAAGAAAATTCCATAATATGAGAAATTTTAAAAAAGATAGAAGACCACACTACCAAATGAGGCCAATATGAGTAAAATAAAATAAATAGAATGCCTGAGTTTTTCTCACCAACCATGATATTAAGGGAAATGAGTTTTTTTTGTATTAAATTTAATTATCAACTAAATTATCTCAATAATGGGAAAAGAAGAAGACATCATATTTCAATATATTTAATTGTTTTGGTTTCTTTATATAGAGAAATAGAGGTGATGTATCTATGGGATAATATAATGATTTTATTAATGACTTTATTGTAAGAAGATAAGTCCATATCTAAGTGATATATCACTTCTTACATCATTTATTTAATATTGGTTATATGGGATATGACCATGGTTATTTGAAAAGGAGATCATCACTGATGAAGAGATATTGAATTTATTCTCTTACAGGGGATATGACATGAATATATATCACAAATGTATTGTTACATATGAAAAATATAAAACTTGAAAAAATCTATATTTAATGTATGATATTCAATTTTTCGAATATTTTATTTTGACGTAATAAATTTTTATTTTAAGGGGATATTGTTTTAATAAATATTTAGAAGAAAATAAACCTGAACTAAGAGAAAAAATATTATGATAGAAATATTTTGATGTGATTTTTGACATGAGTCTAGGTGATAAATTGAAAACCTTCTTGATAAAATATACCATTTAATTTTTTTTATATGGATTACAAATGGTTATACTATATAGAAAACATTTTTTTCTATAAAAATCATTTATTTTTCACATAAGTATAGCTTATAGAGGCTAATGTTGATTAATTTATAACCCAACATTATTATGAAGTATAATATCACTCCTATAAAATATACCATTATGTTTATTTCAAATAATAGTGTGATAAAAATTTAGGGTGGTTATAAACATATTGTTTTTTTATTTAAGGTTCTTGAAAAAATACAAGTTGGAGATTAGAGATCCTAATAATGTTCTTGTCTGATTGTTTTTGTTTTCAATAAGTGATAGGCGTCAATATGTACTTTAATATTAAGATTACAGAGGTTCAAAAAAAGGTATATTAAAGATATTTGTCTAAGGAAGATACATATGATGATATTTGAGCTATATTAAATTATAATTAATTACGAGTGTTGATGGGCATAGAAAATAAGACCTTGGGGGTCTGAAATGGGACTAAGTGGTGTCTTTTTCTCCTTCTCTTTGCCCATGTGCTAGTTGTAGATGTATTCCACTGATACCCCTCCCCTTTCATCGGGGAGGGGCCATCCTTTCACTTCGGAGCATACAACATCTTTCACCCAATTACCCAATCCTGATTTATTACTATCATTCCATTGGATTACGACTTTTTTTAATGTCTTGGACCTCCAAGATGGATTCCCTCAGCCGGTGCTATCAATTTTTTGGTTTACTGATGTTTCGCCTCTTTTTAATCAAACACTAGTTGCACAGTTTATTTCTCAGCAGCCATCAGAGGATGCTTTCAACCAATTCATTTTCAAATCCTGGGATCTCCATGAACATGAAACTATTGGTCTTCTTGATAAACACCACATTATGATATTATTTTCATCCCCAAAAGATCTGATCACTACATGGTCTGGTGCTCCTGGTTCCTGCAACGGTATCCACTTCCTCCTGGTTAGATGGTCCTTTGACCTCCACTTGAAGTGGGATTCTACAACAATAGCTTTGTCAGTAATCATTCCCAAACTCCCTAACCCTTCTCACAACACCATTATAATCTAAATAATAGATAATCTGGTTGGTCAGTATCTGTGCTCAGATTCGAGAACTAGCTCTGTTTTTTACCCTATTACCCCTCGAATTTGTGTCAATGTTGATGTTTCCAAACACCCAGTGGAATGGGTCTAGATCTCAGTAGGTGAGGTATTTCGATGGAAAAAAGGTTATTTTTGAGTCTAGGACACATTTCTGCTCAGTATGTTCTCACATGATAAATCTGTCTCACTCCAATCGGGGAGGTAGTAAAGGACACTATGGGAGGATGGTTTTAGGCGATGGTGACATTCTGATATCAACATGGGTATCCAATGATCGATGTTTCCCTTTGAATGTGAACTGAATTGTGTCAATTGAAGAGAGTACTTTGACCGGGTCTATGCGGATCTCTTTGGGTCCATTGTTAACTTTCGATGGGGCTCATGTTGTCCAGAAGCCTTTGTAGTCCACACTATGTAATAAAAAAGTCTCAGACATCTTTGAAAGACTAAAATGTGATCTATGAGTTACTGGACCTTTTAAGGTTGTGCCTGCAGTGACTCTTTGATATACTGAACAAGTCACGAAATGAGATTCTGTAAGTCCACCCAATGGATCTGCGGTTATTTGGGATGCCTATGATTCTTTGTCCATATGTAAGGTTTCAAAATGTCCAATATTAGAGGATTCAATCTCTCAATTCCTGTTTATGGGTCGCATTTTTGAGTAGCTAGGTGGCTTGGAAAAACTTGTGCATGTCTTGCAGGCCAATCAATCCTATGCTGGGAAGGTGAAGTATGAAGGAATGGCCACTAACTCGCAAAATTGGTTTTTTGTGTTGGGAGAAATAGTGTTCCAAGCATAGGTAGATGGCTATGAAGTGGAGACCTCCCAAAAGGATTTGACGTCGCCCTTAGAATCCCCTTCTGAGTCCAAGGAACAAAACATGATGAAGGACTATCTTAGATCCTCCTCTAGGAAAGTTAAAATCACAATCATTGATTCCAATAGTTTTATTAAGTTCACCCAGAGGCCACATCTCCAGAAATATTATTCAATTTTTCCAAGACCACCAGTTACCAGATCCTTAAGAAAGGGAAAGGCATCGACGAAGAAGTCTAAAATCTTCAAAAATCTCTCTCTGAGTAAAGACAAAGATTCTGATACACACTTGGAAACTGTAGAAAATATGTCTACAGATACTGTTGGCCTCTATTATGGAAAGTAAATGATGGAATGTGTTGAGTGGGAAAACAAAATTAATGGTAATGAAGAATTATTAGAGTAGTATACAGAGGTTGATTCATCACAAGAGGCCTTGGATAGGATGATTGAGAGGAGCATCATGTTTAATTTAACCACAAAATTGGAATCTTGGATCAACAAACAACATGGTATTTTGAATTGTGGATTAAGTGGAATGAATATATCAGTGGAGGAGATCATTCAATCTTAGGACAGATGATAATATATTTTGAACACCTACTCAAAGACAAACTGGACGGGTGGGATTCCACTCCTCAATAGAGTCTTCTCAAATGCAAGGGCTCTAAAATTCAGAAATTGTAATTTAATTATTCATCTATTTCTTATAAGGATTCTTGATGTTTTTGTGTACTTTTCTGGTTTCCCATTATTCCCTCAAAAGTGTTTTTAATAAAAATACAAAATATGATGATGATAATTACGTGTGTAGATTTCTGATGACAATTTTTTTTCCACATGATAAATTAATGATGATTTTTTATTGACGAAGAATAATAGATATATGGAATAAGAAGTAACCATGATTATATTATCATGAAAAAATGATGTAATAATAAATGGAAAATATCTCTTGGATGTTGATGTTTATTGATAGTTAATAGTGTAGAAAAAATAATGTTATTTTATCAATTGGTGAATTAAGTATGGAATTATCATTTAGAATATTTGGTTGAAGAAGTTGAGTTATTATTTGGGGTAATATATATTTATTGGTGTACTAAAAAGACGTATCACATGTTTCATATTCTTCAGAATTGTGTTAAAGATATTTATAAATATTTTTATGATTTTTTAAAATCTTATAAATTATTTAGAGATAATAATAAATGATAAGAGGTGTTTGAAATGTATTGGAATTGGAATTAGAAATATTTGAAATTGATTTTTGGAAATACAATAATTCATATATAATAATACAATATTCTAGAAATCCATGTACAATTAATCTATATTTTGAAAGGATATTTCGGAAAACATTGGAACTACATAATAACAAATAAAAATTGAAAACATGCATATGATTAAACTAATATACAAATTACCTCTATAAAATTAAATGTGGTGGTAGAATTTATTGATAAGATTAATCATGTATCATATAGAATTAAAAAATAACTAATGTCAAATTAAATAAGATATCATATGCAAGATGAAGTTTGGATGTAAGGTTGAAACATATGATTAATTCTAGAATAAAAAAATTATTCATGGGATTATTCTAAGAAAATATAAACCAATGTTATATTAGCTCTAGATAATATAAAACTTAGTGATATTAAGTTGTTCAATATATTGAGTCATGTTAAAACCATTCTAAAAATGTATGATTTTATTGGAGTATATTATTGATTTTATGAAGATATCTTGATAACACATGTATAACATTTTCATTGGTACATATGATAATATGAGAACATTAGATGTTTACGTAAGACATTTTTGGGTGTCATATAATGTTTATCAACTTTAATAATTAAATATTTCTATAAGATAATTCCATAAAAAGATTATGAGAATGATTTTTTGAGACTGGTATTATAGGTATTCGTCTAAAAAATTTGTTAGTGAGTAATTTGATAATGTTGATATATATTATTTCATTGATTAAACACCATGAAGAAAAAACATTATAGAAAATGATTATAATGAAAATAATGCACACTAAATAAGAAAACCATACGGTAATGTATGGAGAACTAAGAAAATTAGATATCAGTTGTGAAAGTATCATGAAACCATGATGTGTGAGAAAACAATAAATAACAAAGTAATATTTATTTTTCAAAGATAATAAAAAAATATTGGTAATGTTAGAGAAGGTTATATCATGATTGGAATCATTCCACCATGAGGTTTTGATTCTTGGGATCAAAAAAATGTGGATTTAAATGAATTTTATTGTTTATGATATTGAATAATACAATTGGCAGGAAATTTTTGTTAAATAAATGATTAATGTTTATTGGTTTCATGAATGAATACAAGATGATATTGAAGGAGGTTTAATGAGATAGTATTTTCTGGATAGTTATAGAGTTTCAAAACTGAATATTTGAATGTAACTAATGATGGCTGATTATAGACATATTCTAATGTTTATTTTTCATGTTTTAATTGAGCATATCATAAGGGTATAATTTCATGGTTTTTTATATCCAATTATTAAATAATATAATCAATTTACATTAATCTACCTATAAAATGAAACAATTTAGGAAGAGGTTTAGGGGTGATATTTAACAACCTAATGATTTTTTCTAGGCTTATTCCACTATATTGATCGAGAAAAGTGGTGAAAAGATAGAGGAGAGATAGAAATAATTTTATTGAATATTAGAAGTGTTGATTAAATAGTAAAATATTATAATGTAGTATAATTTATATTTAGTCTAATGTTATATTTATGACACTAAATATTTAAAATATAGAAGATTGGGAAGATTTAAGAGAATCTAGTAACTGGATATTACAAGATGGATAAATAATGATTCATGAGGATGAGGAAATCTTGTTTTTAAAAGTTCCCAAGAATACATTCATGATTATCATTTTTTAAGAAAAAGGAATAATTTGAGACAATGTTGCAAATCATATATTATAACTCATTGTCCTTGAGTAACATGTGAAGGTCACATAATGTGATAATGTGAAATCCTGGTGTTAACAAAATTTGTTTCATTGATTTATAAAAAAACCATAATAAAAAATTAAATTTACAATGTATAGAACCTTTTAGAAGGATATAAAAATAATATGAGATAGTTATATATTATCATTGAATAATTATTGAAGCAACTACATCACAGACTCCACCCAAATACTATATAGAGTATATTTTTCGAATAAGTTCGAATCTTTTAAATTTAATATGTTTCATGATCCCCTTAATGTATACCTAACATGAGAACTGAATGAATTTTGTGAACATATTATATATATTCACCCTTATTCATGTTTATGTTTGAATATTTTCATGGTCAATTGATTGATCATATAATTCAATGAAACATGTTCTCACCAATACACTCCCAATTGGTATAACTAAAATATCCTACTAGGAATGTCAATTTCCTTATCGTTAGAAATACCTCTCATATGATGAAAAACAAATATCGTTTAAATAGGAAGATGTATGGAAAGTAAAGTTCTATTTTTTTTCCAATGATAATGTGTTAATGATTATTTTCCTTGAGTAAGATAAAATCATATGGAATATTATTTTATCCTTCTATGTCGTGGTTTTTGATGGCCTTGGTCGCAACCTGATTGGATGTTTCTAATTTTGTGGCCTAGGGAATGGCAATAACTTCAGAAAAAATATAGGTTTCATTGAAGAAATAGAAAATGAAACTACGTTGTGAGGTAAATATATGATGTGGAATGCCTACTTCATTAGTAGATAATAAAATAGGTTCTTCTTATCTGGAGAAGATGAAAATAGGCAGTGGAATAAAAATAATTTTTCACATAAACCAAAAAATCTATGTAATAGATGGTGAAAATTAGTGGAAACAAATATTCACTAAACTATCATGTGATCATAATAACATGTGAAATGTTTATTAGAAGGGAAATAATTTTCAAAGTAGTCACATGTCAATATAAAAGAATTCACCATGTTTTCTAAAATTTGTTAATATTGATATTTGTTGGATGATACGAAAAACATTCACTAATTGAACGAGATACTAAGTTTTATTTATTGATAATTAAATAAGGATGGAATTGATGAACATAATAACCCATATATTCCATAAAATATTATTATAAAATTTTTAGATAAATAATATTATAGTTATATAGTATATAATTTAAATGTTTAACAACTTTGGAAAAGAAATATCATACAATATAATTATATTTGAAATTTTAAATATAATTTATATCCATAGGCATGGTCCAATTATAGTATTCCATATTCATATTAATAAATATAATAAATGAATTAAATACCGGTGAAGGATGTAATAGATAAGTGTGAATGGGGAAAACTCTAAAACCTGAGGCCTTAAAGGATTTAAGAAGATGAATCCAATCGAAATCTCATGTTTCTCATCAATAGTGGACTATGTTGGACATAATGAGTTGTTTCATCTTGAAACAAGAAATATAAACACAAATAATCATTCTATGTATAATGTTTCTGGTTTGAAGAAAAACTATGTAGATCAAGTTAAACATGTTTATAACCCCACCTTTTTAGATTTCAATCGTCATACTCCTAGTAGGATTATTCAAAAAGGCAGGAAAACATAATTTTTATAGAATTAGGAATAAATTGATGAAATAATGAATATTTTCAAGTACTCTATAATTTTGAATGTTATAGTTCATAAGAGTGATATTTTGGTGAAACTCAATGACCTCGTGGTAAATATTGTTCAGATTTATGGTTTTGGGGTTTGCAAAATGACTGTAATGGGGTTACTGTACTACCGTGTAGTCTTTAATTGAATTGGTCACAAACGAAGAGACTGGAGCATTGGGTCACTATCCATGAGCCGAGATTCATAGTAATAGAGTAATGAGATAGAAATATTGATTCGAATATGTTAAAGAAGAACCATACAAATGTTTAGATCTTTATATGCAAGATGAACTGGATTTATTGACATTTGTGCATTCTTTGGTATATAGCTTCTACAATCGGGAACCCAATAAGGATAGACAGGAAAAATGAAAATAAAATATATGAGAATTATGTGAGGATCCTTATTGAAGTCTATATTTATTGAAGCTTGGTTGAGGAATTGGTTCTAACCACAAGGGATGATATCATCAACTTGTTTATCCAATATGAAAAGAAACAAAACTTGTGTACACATTTTATTTTTAGACATCTCCTATCTGGATGTAATGGGGATGAAGATTGTCATTTTTTCAACATTAATGGGAACAATGGTAATAATTATAGAAGGAGTAAATTAAATAATAAAACCCTGCCTTTTGATTTTAATACTACACCCTTGATGGCCCCACCAATATGGGCATGATAGGAAATCAATTTGTGAAGAAAAAATCTAGGTATGGAATCCATTAACTCTTTGATAATCCCACAACCTCCCCTAATGAAATCCAAAATATACACCTTAAGGATGTGAAGAATGTGAAGATGGATTAGATCATGGATGTGATAGGGAAATATGATGTCGAGGAAACTCATTCACATATGAGGACTCCCCATATTAACCCTGATGTCAATATCGCTTCTAAAAATGAGGTTTGGAAGAAAATGAATATTATGATGACACAAACTAATGAAAATGTGAAACATAGGTCCAATAAGAATTTACCTAGTATTTAGGGGGATACAAGTAGCATGCATCCCATACTTAATAATGAAACAAATAACAATAATGTAGGTACTCTAAAAGGGAATAACCATTCAGGTGGGTCTCATAGAAATTATGATCTTGGAATGCCTCCTTTTGGAATATATAGGGCTATATCATAGGTGTAAAATTGGGAGATGAATGTGTTAAATGGGTTCACATCATCTCAAGTAGGGATAAATTAGAAATTTTAATCACATAATGATATGAAAGAGTTTTATATTTGATGTGTGTATACATATATAGTTGAGTATGCAAGGGATAATATCAATATATGTGTAGATTAAAATCAATAAGAAAATAACCCTCATAAAATATAAGATTCACAAAAAGAAGGTGTAAATTAGTGACATAAATTTACCATAAAATGTTGGAAACCAGAAGGAATACAGAGTAGAGACACCTATCAATTGTGGGAATCTTAAAGCTTAAGTTCCCAAGTATCATGATATCAAAAATATGTGGTAGGCCATTTCACTAGTTCCTATTTAAAAGAATACGTGGGGACTGACACCTACATACAATGAATATGAGCCTATACAATCTAATAACATGTTAAATACACTGATTGATATATTTACGGAATAAGAGAATAAGGATCAACACCCCCCCCCCTTCAAACAAATAAATTTAATATAGGAGAAGTTGGATGCATGGAGGGATCCAGAATTGAAACACACCCAGAGGATGGGATGAAGAAAGGTAGAAATTGGGAAGGGAAAGTCCATGATAATATAGAATAGAATGAAGTACATGTTACTAGGGTCATTGTCTCCAAGTAATGAAGCTATATTAGTTTAATTTCCAAGGGATAGGGAATCATCTAATGCCCAATGAACTATGGACTTTATTTTATCCAACAAATCACTTCTTATTGGTATAGCGGAACCCAAAAAAATGTTTGAGAACTAGAGGGCATTCATGTAAAAATCTATGGGACAAAAATTTGTTTCTCAGATCCTTTATAATTGTCTCATGGATAAATTATGTGTTCATAGTCTTGAATACATCAAAATTGTCACATGCTATTATAAAAATTAGAGAATAATTGTTACTCTCAATATCTTAGGACACATTATTTTAATTTCATTGTATGCATTGACATATTATATCTTAAGAAGAGATATCTAGTAGAATATGGATGAAATATCTTGGAATGTTTTTAAAAGTGGTTAACGATGGGTGAAGTTAACATTGTCATGACACCTGGTGATAAAATTTGATCCAAGTTCAACATGACATCATTTATTTATTATTCATCTTGTATTGATTTGTTTAGCCTTACTATGGTTTTAATTCATAGAGCTGGTCTTACATGGAGATGTTACACTTTGAATAGGTTTAAATCAAACAAGATTGTCAGATTCTAAGTAAGAATGGAATAAAAGAGAGTTTCTATTGGATTCATAGGTTTCACACTTTCCAAGAATCACTCTAACCCCAACCCCATAATTATGGAATTATCTACCATGCCAATGTTATCCCCTCTTACATTTCATTTAAATAATGAATGGGATTTCATTCCTAGATGTAGGGAAACTATATTGGAGGGTTGGAAGCTTGTTCTAATTGAAATCCCACTTCATAGGCTTGTGGATAAATTAAAGCACACCATAGACGCATATGGGAATGAAAAAAATTACTTCCCAATTCCTGATCCTGATATCCAAAATGCTGAACACCATATTTAAATAATAAAATATAAGGACTAGAACCATTACTCACATTTTATAGAAGAATTTCAAGGCCACACAAAGCTGGTTGATCTTCTAACCATCAGTGAAAGGATGGAAGGTAATCAATTTAAGGTGAAATGGTTGATGTAAGGAGATAATAACTCAAAATTATTCCACAGATTACACAGGGAGATAAGATATAAAGCTAGAAATAATTCCATAAGCATTAATTGATAGTTTTACTCTTCTAAAAATGAGTTTTTAAAGGTAGTGGTAGTCTATTATAGTGATCTATATATAGAATGTGGTCTAAAAAATACATTGGTGATGATTAACAAAATTTATACCAGTATTATTGAATATAAATACCAAATATTTATTAGGGCACCATATAAAGATGATATTAGGAAATCCATTATCTCTCCCTCTCAATATTTAGAGTTCTTATAAAATAGATGGATTAACTATTAAATTCTCCCTGTTTTATAGGTACATTCTTCAGGATGTCTTGGTATGTATAATAAATTAATTTTTTACCCATGATTTTTTGACATATAGAATGAGCTCAAAAATCATTTACATGATACCAAAGAAGGAAAATATAGTTTATATCAAGGAATTTAGGCCTAAGGATGTTGGGAATTCTGTCCATAAATTCATCAGAAAAATCATAATGTCCATGATGGGGGATATTATTAAAGACCACGTTACTCTAAATAAGTATGGGTTTTTTCCCAAATGATTCATACAATATTTCATTTTAACAACCTCAAAAAGTGTTAACATGTTGAAAAGTAAGGTGAAATTGGGGAACATTACCCTAAATAATGAAATAATTAAGGCATTTGATACCCTTATGTGGAATTTTATTCTCACCATCCTTAGAAAATATGGTTTCTAAAATAATTTTGTGATATTGATAAGATCGATTATCTCATCTGTTAGGTTGTCCAAATTTATCAATAAGGCCAAAGAATATTTTTTCAATTCACCTTAGGTGTAAGGAAAGGAGATCCACTCCAAGTTATTCTTCTTTCACTTTCTTAAGATTACTAGAGTATGTTTATTAATGATATTTCTCAAATAAAACATTATAAGAAAATAAATATTGGTTTGAATGTGTTTATCCCTTCACACTTGTTTTATTGAGATGAAATCAATTTATTTATGTAGATTTTAATGAGAACAATGTCAATTATAAATGACATATTTTCTCAATAATAGAATGTTTACTTATAATCCATCAACTAGAGAAAATATTTCACTGTGATTGGTGATGGATTATTTATGGGAAAATAGAATAGGGTCACAAAAAATCTTAATGTGAGAAGGGGATCTATCCCTTTTAACTATCATGGTGCTACTCTATTTTGGGGAAAAGTGAAATCTAGTTTATTAGAGTAATAAGATCTGTCATCATAAATTAACTGAACAAATGGAATTGGAAGTCCATGTCTTAGTATGGGATGGTTTTCCTGGTTAATTTAGCCATTACATGTTAATTTGATTAATCATTTTCTACCTACAAGTGTCCAAGAGCTCTCATCAAGGATATTTAAGGTATGGTTATGAACATTATATGGACTCTGTCTATGCATGAGAGATCATTCAGCACTATCACAAAGATATAGTGTATAAAATCCCAAGATATGGGAAGACATGGAATTAAGGATATTACAATAATCAATGACTCTTTTATTGGAAAGTTTATATTGAACATGTTAACCACTAAGGACAACTCTTCTGAATTTTTATCAAGAAGGTTAATGGGTTGGATATTGTATTAGTTTTCACACACTCCTGGGTCATCAGTATGGCCCTAAATAAAGGAATCCTTCAATGAAATCTTGAAAAATGCCAAATGGATGGATATCACGAAATTTAATCTCAATTGGTGAAATGTATACTGTCTTGAACAAAAACACAGAGATAAGATGATCATCCCTTCTAGAAGAATGGAAATGACCTTCTCTTAATTCAAGTGTCAATTACGAATCCAATAAATTTTTCCCTAAAAGGAACAAATAGAAGATAAAAACATTGATTTCATGGACATTGATACACTAGTTTGGATGCCAAATAGAACTGGGCTGTTCAATGCTAAGGATTACTACACAATAGAAAGAGATAGCTCCACCAGAATACCATCACAACTGTTCAAATTCAAGGTAAGTTTCATACAACCATGTATATTAAGTTTCCTTTGGTTAATATGTAAAATAAATAATGAAACATAACCAAATGGGTAAGTATAGAAAATTCACTATCTCATCCTTTCATCTATTCAGATGAGACCAAGAAAATATACATCACCTTTTTGGTATATTTGAGTATGAAAGGGGTTTGTGGAAGTATTCAGATCATGTTTTTGGACATTATATTAATACATTTTAGGTAAATAGAATATCACATGGATTTTCTATGAAAAGTTAGAAAGAGAAATGAAATTCAGTTCTACATGAAGGAATCTATGACATCTATCCTTGAATTAATACAGAGGGAGTGAAATGCAAGGTTGATTGATGATCTTGTTCACTCCATACATGATTTTACATTGGCTATGCATATAGAGATTCATGATTCTAAAAAGGCGTGGGTAGGAGCAGTTCACAACAACATAGATGATCTAAAAATTTTAATATTTTTTTGGAGTTTCAGGTAGACCGAAGAATATCGTTATTCTTATATATATGAGGTGTATACCTATGAATAATTTATGGATTATGGAAAATGTTGATGCAGAACCAGGTGGCACTCTAGGACTATCAGACTACAAAGGTATATTCCAGAAAAAATATGGATTTATTGAAGGTAGTTGTTATAACTATATTGGAATTGGAACTTCATATGAAGCTAAATTATGTGAAATTATGTATTCTATCTAACATTATATTAATTATAAGTGTAATTAACTGTGTAATGAATCTGAATTTGAAACTATTATCATGGATCTATGGGGGAGGTATAGGAATGTCACATGGAAATTCATACCCCATTAGATTAGTTATATTATTCATGTAACATAACTCAATTTGATTATTTCACATGAATATAGAGAATCCAACAAGGTATAAGATTCTTGGTTGAATAGTTTGATTATTGATGAAAGTGAGATGTTGACCTTTAGAGAACCTAGTTATTTATCTTTATAGGTGGATGACGACATGCGCAGATCAATTTATTCCAATATTTTCTAACTCCGTTATAATGTTTGAAATTATATGTTTACTTTTTATTATTTAATTTTTAGGACTGACATCACTTAGATCCTATATTTTCATGGTGATGAATGAAATAAATTCATGAATAGTGGATCTAAAATATCAATAAATATAAGAATCATAAAGAAAAAACATGATACATGAATCAATATAGTACATGGGTGATCTTAATAATCATCATTATATCAAAAGAGAGGAATTATAATCATTTTTTTGAGGAAATCATTTGAAATTGAAATGTATTCTATCATATATATATATATATATAAATATTGTAATGAAAAATAAAAAATTATGTCCAACACTCATGCATAGATCATGAAAAAACTTAGCATAATATTTATGAATAACTATGTGTACAAATTAACCCATCATAAAATGAGAACAATGACCACAACATGTTCAAAAATAATACACATGATCTCATTAAATATATCAAATTACCCTGTGCATTGAATGGATTTACAATTATAATCCATCACTCACATATTAGAATTATGTTAACCATGGAAACAAAATATAAAAGATATTATATCAATATTAAACTTGATATAATCCACTATGGAATGATTGGACATATAATGTTGTTTTAAGTTATGTATCGGTGAATGAGAAATAATTATTTCATATAATAGTTCATGGGGACATATTTTTTGATATTTAAGCCTAGAAATAACTATGAAATATCATATTTCATAGATATTATGAGAACAATATAGTATTTGTTTGATATAGTGTTTGAGAAATATCTTTGATCATAAATAATGAACGTTTCTTACAACTCATCAAAAATATTTAAAAAAAGTATATCCTTATATGAATAAGGGTAAAAAATAAATAAATAATGTCATTTATAATGGATTTAGGGTAGTTATGATATAAATAATGAGAAATAAATTAGAAAACCAATAGGAAAGATTTGAGTTTTGTGATACCACTTACCAAATGTCATATTTTGATTGGTGATGTTTATACCTCTTGGATATTAATTTTTTAGTTATGATAATTGTACATTCTTGGTTCTTTCAAATCCATTAATTTTTTTGTACGATTATAGTTATTAAAAAATAATGGAGGATCATAAGTGTATATTTAGTATTAAATCATGTTGGTGGTGGGGAGTTATGTTGTGGATGGGTAAAATGTAGTGTGGTGTAGTTTTCGTGGAGTTTGTAAAAATTATTAGATTTATGCTTTACTAATTTCCATGGAATCTATACAATGGATACTCAGGTGGTTAGTTTGATGGTTCTTTCTTTTTAGAAACATTTTCATCATAGTGTTTGGGCTCTGTCATAGAGCCCAATGGGAAGGATTTCATATCTCTATCTTGTTATAGGTCCCTATGATGTGGTATAATAGGTTGTTTTGTAGAGATCTAAGGGATGGGTTCCTATGTATGCTTTATTTAGTGTCCCTATTATGCATTATATAGTGATACATCTTGGAGTACAAAAGTATATGGCCCTTGGATCAGCCAATTTGCAGACCACTACAGCGTAGTGTGTTGGTAACATCATTTCTTTTCCTCAGCTATATAAAATCTTGGGTTAGACAAGGATCTAATGGGGGATATTGGGGATATTTTTCTTCTTTATCATAGGGAGTTTTAGATCAACCCATTTTAGCGTGGTTGGCCTTTTTTCACTGTGGTTTTTGTGAAATCCTAACCATTATAGTGTGGTTGACCTTATTGAATCATTGTTTTGGTGAAACAATGACAGTTTCCCTTGGTTCTTTACTGATGCACCATGTTTTTATATTTTTACAGCCTATATAAATTAATAAATATCTTTTATTTCCTTTTATTTTCCATGTAATCTTCTAATTCCTATAATTCCAATAGACCTATTTTAGTGTCTAATGGGCCCATTTTTTCTTTTCTTTATCAACAATCATTTAGAGATCAATATGTGGGTTATTCATGGCTGGTTCCATTCTTAATTTTTTTTTTCTATTTTCCCCTATTCCATCGTACCATTTTAGGAAATAATCCTTTCATTTGTTTCTTTTGGTGTTTAATAGATTATTAACAAGAGGTGTCTTTGAATATGATTTCATTAGGAATATTGGGTTACTCATGAGAGATATAACTATAGATCTATGTCTATTATTATATTATTTTTAAAAAACTGTTAAAAACATCATTATTAGGTAGGGGATTCATGACCATTTATTTTATGTAATAGTTTGGGATTAACATGATTCATCTTAAATTAGTGGATTTTTTAAGTTATCCAAATAATGAATTTAATCTCTAAGTTATGAATGGAATGATATTTGGATGGGTATTGTGACTCAAATGAGTTTATGCTTTATCCATGGATGTTTCCTTATGTGAATTTCAATATTGTGAGACTTACCCATGTTATGATTATTTTTCTTTTTTTAAACCAAATTTTATAAATTTAAATTTTCAAATAACATAAATATGGTAAAAGTACGTGAGTAAAAATTTAGGTATATGAATTATGTTTACCAAACTTTGTATATTGTTTTAAGATGAATAGTGTGTCATTGGGCATGTATATGGATTGTTTTAGCTGCTAATTATCTTCCAGTTATTTATCATTATTTCTATTAAAACATAATCCAATTGAATCAAGTTATCCGAGATGGTAAATGTAATGAATTTTTTTTATAAAAACAAACTTATAAGGTTGTTGTAAATCCTTGTCGTATTTTTTGAAGAATTTATTATTTATTTTATATCCATAGTATCCCCTAATTTGTTTTCTCATACTGTGATTTGTTTCGATGTATTCACTATAATATTGAAGGTAACTCACTACATTTTGATATGTGAGACCTGGTATGGTCTGATGATTAGTAGAGGGGTGACATAGTTTCCACTTGTTATAGTAGTAGTTTGGTGTTATTTATTGTGGAATAAAATGGATGGCTTAAGTTAAGAGCTGGACTTTAACATTTTATATATTATTATGGTAGGGATGTTGATTTATTATTTGTATTGGGGTTACAGCTATTATTTACCACTATTTATTTAGTTTTTTTCTTTTTTATCTACTCTAAATATTTTCCTAAATGATAGAGTTTTATTATTTCATTGTGAATTATATATCTATGATTTAGATTTTTTATGTCATATAATACACAAAATGATTATTTGGTAAATGTTTTCTAACTGAATTTATTTGATTCAGTGTTGATTATGGTGATTTTATATCTTAAATGGAAAACATGGAATTATTATGGATAAATTCTTTAGGTATATGTGTTATAAATATATAAATTTTAATGTGTAACGAAACAGAACACTATCATTTGATTGTATGAAATTATTAAAATAGAATTGACGATGGGTTAAAAATTGGTTAGTAATATTTTATTTCTAAATTAATTTGGATAATTTAATACCTTGATTTTTTGTTCTTATATTTTCCTTATCTTAGAAATTATAGTTGGATTGTCATGGGTAATGATTCTTACTATTCGATTACAATTATAGGTTTTCCCCTAGTATGGTTTTGTATAATATATTATGAATTTTTTAATTTTTTATTCTCTAAAGACTAACTTAGTTGGGGAGGGAGTGTCATTTTAACTAATATATTCATCTAGAGATCTGGCTTCATTTCACCCCATTAAAATGCACGACATAACATGAGGTACATGAATGATATAATTGAGCTTATTTTTCTAGGACGAGTTATTTATGGGAGTGGATTCTTCAAGACACTTTTTATAGTAGAGATGAGGCTATGAGTAATTAGATTCCTGGTTAGATGTATTGATAGATAATAATAAGTTGGGTGCGTCCTTATTCATCTCATTTATCTTGAGATGACAATTCTCGATCCCCAACCAATTGATCGAGAACATTTAAATAAAAAATTATTGTTCCATCTGAATAATTATTTCTCAACAACCCTTGACTATGAACATTGGTTTGGTAAATATCTTTTTACTCATCTACTAAAATTGTACCTTCTAACATTGTAGTTTAAGTAGGGTTTTTTAGCTTATAACCTACATAGGAAAAATGGGGCTGGTAGAGGATATCATTGGAATTCCAATCATCCTTAGGGATATTAAAAGGAGTGCATTAGTGGAGTGAGATTCTATTTGGTCCAAAGAGTTCATAGATTTTAATAAGGCTTAAAGAATTCTTCAAAGGTGTCCAAGACTAGGCATCCCCCATATCGTGTGAATTATTATCTCATTATACATTACTTGGGGGATATGACTTTTTTTATTTGGGAGATACACACTTATTCACTTCACCCTCCCTAGTGAATAATCTAGGACCTTTGGTTTATAGGCTACAAGTTTCACTGTCATTGACTACGCTAGTTAAAGGTTAAACACACTTTTATGATTTATCTAGTTATTATGAACTCATGTCAGGGAATAATATCACTTAGTAATATTTTATATGTTTTAGAATACAACCATGTGATTTCATCCTTGACATGGACAGTGTGTATTCAGGTTAGGCTATTGTTGATTTATTTAAGAAATGAGTTACATCCTATGATGATCAGGAAGACCATGTTGTGTTTATTGACATGAGATATCATCAGATGGTTCAGACTCATGTTGAATTTTTTTCATCTTTGATTGCTAAAATAATGTTGAGTTTAATGGATGATTACTCTATAGTGCTTTCTAGAGATTTAAAAAGAACCAATCATTTTTCTGGAATAAGTTGTGATGTTAGTCCCTAATGTGAGATCAAGCATTAGATATTTTTATAGATATGTTTCACTCCTATATCAATGTCCCCATATAAGATAGTGGATTCTAATTTTTGGGAGCTATATATCTAACTTGATATCTTCTATATATGTGTTTTATTCATCCTAGAGTATTTCCTTTTAGTGGTCATTATTTTTTTAGGAATAATGAATTTCACATTTTTTGATTACATATCAACAATCATTGCTTCAACCACGTTATTATGAAGATACACTATAATATATTTCATATTAATGATCTGTTTTATTCCTTGAATGGAACTATTTAGTCTAATTTTATCAATTTATGATTGATATATCATCAAAAGTGGTCTAAATATGGGCTTTTCTGGATACTACTTTGAGGAATCGTTAAGAGTATTTTGTATTCCTGGTATTTTCATTTATGGTCAAAAATTCTTCTAGAGTGTTTAGGGCTATAATGAATTTCAATTTTTTTTAATTTCTAGAATAGTTCATAGTGGTTTTCGTTTATGATATCCTCGTGTATTCTTAGTTGGATAAGGAATATAGAGATTATATGTGAGATATTTTGGGGATACATCCACATAACATACTAATTGGGAATCTATCAAGGTTTAATTTTTAGGTATTTGTGGCCCTTTTTTAGGGGGAATATAGTTTCAGATCATTCAACTAATGAGGTGGTTATTTGTTAATATTACCCCAAAAAGTGTTTAGAGGTTCATTGTCCCATTTGTCTTGTATTATATATAAGAGGTTTGTAACGAACTTATCTGATATTGTGACTCCTCTCACTGCTTTAACATGGATAGATAAACTTTTTTATGGACTAATTATTGTAATATTTCGTTTTAGTAATTATAGGATAAGAGTGTAAGTGATCTACATATTCATTATCCTGTTGAGGGTGTTGTGTTGGGGTTTTCTTCATTTCATTATCTCTGGGATTGGGTTATGATATGATGTTGCAAATAGTAGTTATCTCATATGGTCCAAGTAAATAATCAAGACCTGCATTTCTCATTAATGAGAGTTAAATTAATTTTATTTTTTTGGAGTCTGAGACCTCTATTAGTGTAAAATGTTAAATTTTCCCATGTATATGTAGTCATAATAATTAGCTTTTGGTTCTGTTGATTTTAAGGTATGGTGTTTACTCTTAGGTTGAGATGATGTGGACTTCTAAGTGAATCAAGACCATAATAAATAATATTTAAATTTGAGATAACATTATTATATATCCAAAATGGAGTCCCATATGGGAAATATGATATTATGGTTGAGTCTGGAATGGGGGGGGGGGTTCTCTGAGTGATTATATACATTTAGTTTTCACCAAGGCACACACGTTCTTTCCACCATTTGAGGTTTAATTAATTTAATTAGTTTTTATGTTTATTATGGAAAACACAGGAATAAATCTATTAATATTCATCTTGTCATTTTCTATATGGTTAGTCACTTTTTATTAATTTAAACCCTAAATCGAGGGAAGAGGTGGATAAAGAGGTTAGTTTTGGTTGTGACCATGTCAGATCCAAAGAATGAGAACTGAATCATTGTGATATTGTTATAATGAGCATAACTGTAATGATGATTAATTGAAATATAAATTACCCACGAGCTACAACTTCATAATTTTTTTCTTTTTATTATTCATATTTCTCAGATAGATAATTTATATTCTATAATTAAGGATCATGAAGGAATTATTCAAGTATATTAATGATAATTTTTGTTTAATTGAATCCCACATTTATGTGTTATTTGTTGAGGAACCATCACTCTATAATTAAATAATGAATAGTTAAGTTAGCTAATTATTACTAAATATTTTATTGATTGTGGAAATAGTTGATGGAAGATCAATGAATTGATAGAATATGATCCTTTTTCTATCCTCTTTATCTTATTACCCCTATCTACACTATTATATTATCTCTACCTACTCTTATATGTATATGATGAGCTTCTAAGATTGAATGTGGTTGGTGATAGTGATCGACGACTCGAGGGAAAATGGGGGTTGGGGATAATAGGCTTGGGTGGTGTTATCATAGTCCATTAGGGGTTGTTAGGATGTGTTTGATGGTGAGTGCATGGGAATAGGTCCATGTGAGATGAGGAGGGTGGAGGTAGCTGAGTAATACATTCGGTGACCCTCATGGGTATCTCGAAAGGTGGGGAATTCTTGAGGTAGTCGGCGCCTACACATCTTTGTTGCATAATGGTTGATCTAATCATGAAGATTGAAAACAAATATGAAAATAAGAGTTATAAAATCTACTAAAATTAATAATTATACCCCGAAAAATTAGAGGAAGGATACATATTCAGAGGGAGGTTGTGTGGAATCATCTCCCACCACCATTATGTTTTTAAAATTATATATTAATAATTTTTTTAAAAAAACTAGAAGGTGGGTTTTAGAGATAGAAAAGTGGGTGTAATTATTTGGGAGAGATGTGTTTAATCTTTACTGAGTATTTCCCCCACTAAATAGAATAATCAAATATGAATAAAAACACTAATAATAATATCACTAGTATTATTATAGATTTTTCTTATCACAAATTCTTAAACTAATGTAAAATTGATGAACATTTAGTTGTATCATAATCTACATATTGAGATAAGAAAATAAATGCCACTTTTTTATAAAAAAATTATTAATGGAAAGGGAACTAGGTACATTAATGTATAATCTCTCATGTTGGATATGATGAAATTCACAATTTACATCTGAATCATGTATTATGTATGTATATATCAATTGATGAATATTTTTTTATTTATATTGTCATGTTGTGGTTATTTTAACTATCATAATATATGTGAGTGTTAAGATATATAAATTTAAATATTTAGATATTTAAGTTCAATAAATGAATCTTCTGGGATAATTGGTGTGCTATTGTGTTTAGTACTCCGATATCAAGAATGATTATCTCAAGGTATAGTCTACCCACTTCCTTTATAAAAATTGGATCTGTACTCCACCAAAAAGACCTGTAGTGAATGTCTTATATACATATATTCATTACCCCCAGATCCACAATCTTGGGAGGGTTTTGAGTATACCATAGGGTTCAGTACAGCCTTGAAATTTTCATGACCCATTGAAAGGAATGGGTTTCTAAATACATATCTAAATATGTTATGTGGATTGTTTCATATTTTTAGTGTATATACTTGTTTGATGCTATAATATTAGTGGAATAGAAGCTATATTTCTCCCTCATATGATGAGTAATAATCATGAAGAATTTTTATTCCTCAAAATCATAAGGGGATGTTGTTAACATGCTATGTTACAACCTACTTTCAAATTAGGCCATTTTAGACATTTAAATATTATGATATTATTAATATTCTTATGATGTATGAAAATATAGGCTTATATTATTAATGACTGGTACATTTATCTCATCCTTACAATTCATTTTTTAATTATATATAGATTATTATTCCCTTACCCTATCCAAGACACTATTTATTACTGATATCTATGAGTTTTCTTACTCTTTTAGTTTGTCCACCTTATTTTCTCCATATTCCCCACTCATACTAGGAGTTTATTTTCATTGGTGTTGGTAACCTATGAGGCCAAAAAGTTATCTAATTGTATTTACAGCATGGAAGATAACTATAGTGGATTGTGTTTTATATAATCTTTAGATGTATTAATTTTCTTACACATACCTTGAGGGATATATTTTTATTTTTTTCTCATGATTTCACTACATATAGTGTTGTTTGTTATATTTATCTTGTTGTAATTATAGGTTTTATTGTGCATTCAATATTATTTAAAGTTTTTTATATTATAAGGACTCCCACATTGTGATATACTTCTACACCATGGCACTCACCACCCCAAAGCCAATTAGTTGGGGGATTAGGGTGAAAATATCAACTTACAACGAGCTCATAAAAATCCCTAGTTGGTCAGGTCATGTTAGAATTGTATCAAAAAGGTTTTCTTATGGAAGATGTATGGAGATCGTCGACACGTGAGTAATAGTTTAGGAGTTAGGAAAATTATGTTAATGGGGTCATTATATTGGAAAACATAGCTAAGAAACCAATGTTTTTATAGTAGTTGATGTATCATAATCCCTTGATGATGGTTATGTGCTACTCATCATAGATCTCTAAACATAAGTTACATTGTTTAATCAGGTTGTTAAATGTATCTTATAGCAGTTAATAGTTATATTTCATGTATTCCATTTCATATAATCAATATATATTATTATCCATTTGGGATAATCTTATCAAATCAATGGTTCTACCTATTGATATCCGTATCATGTATGCATATGTGGATGTGAAAATAATGTGCATGTATTTCTGCATCTCACCACCGATTAGTGAGAAATGAAGTTTTTTTCTATTAAATAGTTTATATAAATTATTACCCTAATATCTAAGGTTGTTTTTCATTGATTCATGCTTAAATTGATTCTTTTATCAGGGATGATGCAAGATACCACTAGGTTTGATGACACTACCGGTAGGATATATATATATATATATAATTCATTGGTGTGTATTATGATCACATATTCATCATGGGTTTAGAATAAGAATTAAACTAAAGGGGTAGAGGGTTTCCAAGATACTAAAAGTCCTGTTTCTCTATGGATCGCTATTTTAATTGACAAGATATAAATTTGTGTAACAAGATTACTATGCGACTGGGTAGACCATTTGAAATTTATGGTTTCTTAAACATGTGATGGGTTGTTTTTATTGTGTATTTATTTTGATATTTGTTCATACATAAAATACTTAAATAGGGATGTTTCACCATTTTTATGTTGAATTACCGTGAATGAATTTTAATCAATGACCGTGAACCTCAATACTTGTTCCTCATACATTTTTCCAATTTTTTTTTGAGATTAGTTGTTTATATGGGGAATCTAGTGGTAGTGGTTTTCATGTTGTGGTTGTGTATTCATGAACAACATATTTGGACTCTAAATTTCTATTGTAAAGAGTTGATAGACAAATTTATGGGATGATTTGTGTGATGGATGCCTATGGGAGAGAATCAATGGGTATGGTTTAGGGTAAAATTCATGTCTGTTCCTAAGCAAACATCATACTAGTTGACACTAATACAATATAATAATCTCATTTCATATGTTTGGGAGTTATATATTATAGTAATACCCATAGATATACAACTTTTATCAAGAGAGTTTCCAATAATGGTGAACTTTATTTAGTCACCCCATTTATTGAAGATTCTTCTACCTTATTGGATAAAGATGTATTTTCAAATAATTACATATGAAGTAGGATAGTTGATGTGGTACCAATAATGTTAAATATATGTTATCATTTTTAGTGACATGAGGTGGTTTATGATTATGTTGATGAGGTGGTTCCATTCATTATTAATAAGTGAGACCCACTTTGGCCCAGTGAGTAGGGAAATTTTTTATGTTGTTAAGATCAATTACCTATATTGTGGTTAGAATTTATCAGTGTACCACATCTATGGATGATAATTTTCATTCAATGAATATAAGGTAATTTTGGGATTCTTTTTAAGGTTACCCTATTGTTTACCCTTATTGATATACTTTTGTATTCATTGGCTTACATTATGAGTATGTTTTCAAAATGTTCTAGAGGGGATAATGGATGCCTTTATAGAGTTTGTGGTGATGAATACCAAACCCTTCCAAAAATGGTTTTTAAGCATTATATTGATTGAAACTTAACATACATGGGTATTAAATCATTTTAGATGAATATTCAGTACATGTTATAATGCATTCCTATGGACCATAATAGTTTTGTGTCTTTGGAAACATGGAAACAAAAATTTCTTTCATGGTGAATGATATTCAACATCTGCCATAAAGATCTCCAAATTTAGTACTCCTACGTAAAACCTTTAATCATATCCTCGGGAAAGTAAACATAAGAAACTAGTGAGTTAAAATGATGAATAATGGTAACAAAACAGATATATATAATCATATTCATGATTATAAGGGTACGAAAACATGATCATAAAAATAAAAGATCATACCCTTTATATAAAATATCCACACATGAAACATGACATAATAATGCTAGTTCAAAAGACATGTATCATAAGGAAATAAATAACATAACCCAAGAAAGCCTATTGCAAGAATAGAATAGGGACATGTAGTAAATACATAACCATATAAAAATTATTTCAATTTTAGTAAATGAATTTTTTCCATGTCCATCTTAGTATTATAGGTTCACTGCACATACCATTTTGGTACACATGGTTCAATCCCATCACAATCATGGTAGTCATGGTTCTCCCCATAACCATATTGGAAATCATGGTTTACTCCCATAACCATCATTTTAGTCATGGTTCACACCCATAACCATCATTTTTGACAAGGTCCATCATGATTATGTCATGAGATATAATCCATTACATAATAAATCAGAGGAAGATATAGGTCCCACCAATCTCATTATGAAATAATACTTACATGTGAAAAAATATCATAAAAAATCATATAATAAACCATAAAATGGAATGGTTTTCATAAACATGTAATCATATAATAACATATGAAAAAGTGACATGTTTCTAAATCATTTCATCAAAATCATAACCTGTGAAATGAAGGGTGTTTCTTAAAAATCATTCAATCAAAACCTAAACCATTTAGAGAAAGAATATTAATGGTGTTCTTGAAATATTACAATTCATGAAATATAATGGGAGGAAGGATTTTGAAAGATCACTTGGGACATGAATTTTCCTTAACAAATACTTTTTAAAGAATAAACCATTTTCAAAACTATTTTAATTGAAAACACATTGAAAACATATAAATGGGTCATGAAAATCATTTTAAAATAGTTCTTGAGGAATATATCATTTCATTGTCGAAATAGTTTTCATTTCTTAAAATGTCATGCAATTTAAAAAAAATTATTTTAAAATAACCTTATAAGATTTATGGGATAATTCAGGGTAATAAGGCATCATGAAAGTGTAAAAATACTTTTATGTATGTTAAAAATAATTCTTTTCATACTTTTTTTCTGGAAAAGTAATAAAGTTTATCATTTCAAAATTAAAGAAATGTTCATCTCAAACAATGTATTAAACATTCAGAAATTGGTAAAAACGAATTTAAACATCCATAGGATAGAAAAAAATTCATGAAATTTCATTAGAAAACATGGAAATGGATGATAAATATTACCCAATAGGGACTTAATGTGAAACAATCGCAAATATATAAGAGATTGTAAAATCAACAGTCATCACAGTAAAATCAATATAATCATATGCACCATGTAAAAAAATAAATTTTATGAATATGTAATTATCATAATATCTTTTATAAGACTCATAAAACACATTCATGGGAAGGATATACAGCATGTAGAAGTAATAAGTAGTGTATGTGGAATGTGTCTCACAGAAATAAAGGAGAGACAAAAATTCCCTTACCTAATGTCTTGACTCTCTTCGCACTCAAATAAGCTTCCTGTGTAATTTTTATAATTTTATTTTACATATTATGAGAATAATATTCATATATATAATAGCACATATTATTTTATTATGACATTATATTTCCTTCTTGTTAACAATCCTATGTTATGGTTTCACTTCGGATGATACTCACATTGTTCTTCATGTGTGTCATAACATGATATATCATTTGTCCATATACTTATATCATAATTGAATAATTTAAATCATTTCATAAATATAATTTATATCCAATATATTTATATTACAATATTCAATATCATAAATATTTTTGATATGGAATACATCGTTCATGGATACGGTAAGCCGTATGTATGCATGAACACAATTTTCCATTTTATTTTTCCTATTGAAATAATGTTTGTAAATGAAATATATATATATATATATGATATAGTATATTTTTTATATCATATATATCAAATATATTCACTAAACCTATCCTTAATACATTCCATCTGGTGTGTGAATGGATCACATTGATTTAAGGGGGTAGTAATCCACACTTCCCAAAATGATATTATTGTATTAGAAACAAATGTAGTATAAAAAAGTTTTTGTTTTAAAAAATGTAATAAAAAATATTATGTAAAAAATAAATATTATATATATCTTATATAGATACAGTTTTCATCATAATGGCCACCTTGATTGGCGCAAAAGGAAAAATGAACAATCATTATTTCGTGAGATAGTAGTTCACCGTACGTAGAAACTGTATGTTAGATATAAACTAGATGGATGTGTGTGTATGTGTAGGTAAAAACCTTATCATAAAAACATCATTAATATTTACTATATTTGTTACTTTCATTAAATAATGGAAAATAGAGATTTTAGGGATGGGGAATGAAAATAAAAGAAATTAGCTTTAGAGATGACATTACCTATTAATTTAGTAACTTTTATTGGTTTGTGCCAAAAGCCTTCCTTGAGTTTCCTTATTGCCAATTTAAGTCTTATATGATGAAGTTAGGGGAGTTCCGAAGAGAAATGGGAATGGTTTCGCTGAACCAAAAGGCATTAGAGATGCGAATAAAAGAGTAGAGTTTTCCTTTTATAAGAGGGACGTGGGTCACTTTAAGAAACTCCAAAAAATTATTTTATTACAAATTTATTTTCAATTTAAATTATATCTAACGTTAGTTATTTATAGTTTGAGATGGGGATGGGTATAAATCCCATCAACCAATTAATTTGGGACACTTTCAAGTCACAAATTGAACATTTTATTTTGGTATTAACCCTTAATTAATCAATTTAACTCCTTCCTAGTAAACTTTCCTTTTTACACTATAAGGTTAATATAGTTACAATAAAAAACAATTACCCCAATTGGATCATTTATGTCATATTTTACATTATTATAATTATTTTTCTAAATTATATATTATATTTAATTTTATAACATTTAATAAAATGTTATTTATTTTAAAGTATATTTTATGTCAATTTTGATACTATTCATTGTTTTCATCATAAAAATTATCAAACCAAATGATAACATAGAACCAATACTTGCAATATATCACTAAAATATATATGTTATCAATAAAATTATTTTATGGCCTTAATTAAGTTGAATTATATTTATTTTAAAAATTTTAATATCATTTATTTGATATCTCAATTAACTAAACAATTACTGCATAATTTCTATACATGAGTTTAATTAAATTATATATTCCCTAAGAATTAAAAATAAATTTCCATGAAAAGATATATTTCTTATATTTCTAATTAATATTTAATGTAGAATTTTTCTTATTTATATCCCAATATTAAAAATTATATAGTTATTTAAAATTGAATATGACAATGTTAACTCTTCTTTAAATAAAATATAATAAATTTATTATTCTAACAAAACAAAAATAAAAAGGATAATATTATATATTTAAGGTAAATTTAGGTCTAGAATATAAGGCCCCAGCCTTAAACCTTACTTAATCTTGAGTTATTACAAGATTACACATTGAGGATCTTTTCAGGTTTAGAGTTTTAGAGAATTAGATCATAAAACTTGCATTACATTCCACATATAAACAAAGTGGTTACATAAAGATAGTATTCTTCATTCCCATCAATGGAAACACATTTAAAATAAAGCATGGATTATTTCTTGACACATCCTTGACTCTATCATCTTATCATGTACCTTTCCCTTGACCTGTGAAAAACATTTCAAAAACTTGGGATGAGCATAAAAACTCAGTATGGGTTATAAAAACATGGAAAGGAAACACGGGTACATACATACATAAGAGTGAAATCATACTTTACTCATAAAACATAATCACTTTAACATACCTCATCAAATCATGAATAAATCATAGAAATCATAAGACATAAAGGTAACTTGAGGCATTCATAACATTCTTACGTAGGGAGTAACCCTCTTGGTTACGTTTGGAATACCCATCATAGTATATTCCCTAAAATCTCTTCGGAGAAACCTTAAAGTTTCACTCCTTCGCGTTACCCAATGCATTGGAGAGCTATAACGGGCTCACCCGCCCTTAGTTTATCACGGAACCACCCGTCATCATAATAATCCCCAAGAACCATAACATAATCATATCATATAAAACATGCATAAAGGAAACATAAAATTTCCACATTTCAATCACGAGATATCAATACAACACATTGATATAAAAACATTATGAAAACCGTTTTCAATACCAAAATAAAAGAAAAGTAGAATATGGTATTTATTTTTCTTTTAAAAAGAATGTATGGCTTGTAGAGGAAGCCGAAACTCAAATAACGGTCACGACGGCGGAGAAGTCGTTGTCGCCGCATACATACGACAAAAACATTCCCTTTTTTCGTTTAGTAAACGCTTCGTATAAAAAATATTCCTTTTGAATAAACGTAAAAGTCAAAGTGGTTTATACACCGTATAAAAGAAAGTTGTGTATAAAATAAAATATGCCTCAACGAAAGGAGATTGAGACGAAGTCCCATACCTCGTATCCGACTTGACCCGACCGTTATTTAATCTCCTGAATAATAAACTTGAGTTAATCTCTACTTGCTTTAGAACCTTTTTCAAGTTCATTATTCCTTTTATACCATGTTACGGACATCATGTAATCATTTAAGTTAATAATGTTCATTTTGTCGGTATTTGGTTCTTAAGTCAAAAATAGACTTCTTACACTTACATGTTGTTAATTTGGTCAAAGGTTCATTATATCCAGAATGATATTAATGATTTGGATAACATATAAATCATATATATTCATCATATACATGTATTTATAATATTACATCACATTTAGAGATAAGAAATGAAATGCACCGTTCATGGAGACGGTAAGCCGTACGTACGCATGAATGCTACTTCCATTTCTATTTCATATTTTCTGGAATGGAATCATAATGATATAAGAGTATATTATAATTCCATTATAATAACATATATAAAATCATTAACTTTATCCTTTACACATCCCACATATGGTGTTAACGAATCAAATCACTTTTAGGGGCGGTAGTCCGCACTTCCTAAAATGAAGATATCATGTTTACCCATAATGGAAACCATAAAGGTATGCCAAAAATGAAAAAAACAGAAGCTTAAGGAAAACATAAACATATTATATATCATATATAAAAATATTGACATCATAATGGCCACCTTTGAAGGTGTTAAATGAGTGTTGAACAATCATCGTTTCGGGAGGCAGAATTTCGCCATCCACGGAAACCGTATGTTCATTAACCATTTGATGTAGTTGTGTGAGAGTGTAGCTCAAATAAATATTATAAAAACATCCTTGTATATTGAAGATACTGGTTTTGTTACAAAATAAGTAAATAAAAAGAGTTTAGGGGGTTGGAGAAGCAAAATAAAACAAATGAACATGAGAGAATGAATTACCTCAAAAAGTGTAACTCCTTTTGATTTGAGCCTAAAGGCTTCTTTTGAAAGGATTCTGCCCAAAGGGAATCCTCTAGGATGAGAAGAGGGATGTGGAGAGAGAAAATGGGCAGGGTTTGGCCGAGCCAAAGGCTTGATAAGTGTGTGAAATGAGGTAGAGATGGGGGCCTTTTATAAGAGGAGAGGAGGGGTACTTTTGGAAAGTAAAGAAATATTACATTATTTGAAAATGTATTTCGGTTTTAAAAGGTCCCACATTGATATAATTCGTGGATAAGGTTATAAGGGTTCGCAATCCACTCATCCAATTGGTTTTGGACATGTGTAGTTCATAGATTTTACATTATCTTTCCATTTTATTTAAATCGTCAAATAATGATGTCATCACTGCATCGTTATTATGTCATATATAATTTAATTTATTTAATGTCTAAAAATTATAAACAAAATACTATGATGTAGGAAATCTTTTTATCTTTCCAATTACTATTTTTAATCAAAATTTGGACTTGTATAACCCCACTCAAAAATTATTTTAGTAAAACAATTTATGTTACTGTCATTTTCACTTTAACATTAAATAAAAATATATTAATGTCATTTCCTAACTAAAGTGGCTCCATGGGGTCCCCAAGTTGGACCATGGCTTTTCTTGGTCGGCCATGACTCACCCAATATGTGTAGGACAAGTGTCATGGTGTTTTCATTTTATTAAAGCATTATTTATAACTTAAACTACACTAATTACCACTAATCGCGATTAAAAACATAATAAGTTACTATTCACCAAAAAATTATTTTAATCTCATTGAACCACATTTTTCTTCTTAATGAAAACCATGTATGTCGGATTTTTAAAATTTAATACACATTAGTGGTAAACTTTCATTTAACTGAAAAATCAGTTTGCTTGATTACCACTTAGTGGTTTCACTATTCATCAAAAATTGAAGTTTTTCAGAAAATTAACAAAAATTCACCCTAAGCTATATTTGATATTCCGAATTCAAAAATGAAGTCCATTTTACAAAATTCAAAACATATAAGTCAAATTAATTAATTTAATAATTAATTCCCGCTGTCATGACAAATAGCGTGTTTTTGTGAAACAATAAGTATCAAAAGATTGACACCAGTTTAAGTCTAATTTCAAAGTGAAATTGATTCCAATGACCACCATTGGATAAAATGGTAAAAATATTTTCTAATTTCACTTTAAAACCAATTAAAATAATAATCTAATCATATAAATAATTTAGATTAAAAAGTGGTTTTGAATTAAAATACAACATTTTAAACTATTCATAAAAAAATGACCTTTATCAGAAAGGTACCAAAAATTTACACAAAGTAAATTTTGATGTCCCGATTCTAAAGAAGAGTTATATTTGGTCCAAAATAAAGTATAAGAGTGATCAAAACTATATTTAATGACGGTTCACCATTAAAAGGTGATAAGTGAACCTTTAGTGAAAATTAGAGTATATATGCCCTAAAATTGAACTCTTTCCGTATTTTAAGCCTCTATCTTTTATTGGGTAAATGTATAAACATTTAAAAACATATCCAATCATATTTTAGTTATTTATATCCATTCCCTCTAGTACAACTACTACTTGTTAACTAACATTTAAAAAAATATTATTTTATTACTAGTGTGCTACGTAAGTTTCAAAGAAACTCATCGTTGCGTATCGGGTACGCTATCGAACATAGCAACCCCATTAAAATAAAATTAATATTTAATTCGTAAATATTAATAAATATGAAAATTCTTTATTCTTTATTTACCTGGGATGTTACATCCTTCCCCCCTTTTGGGAATTGCGTCCTCGCAATTTTATTCACTTATCAAAATAAGTGGGGGTATTTATCCCTCATAGCATTTTCAGATTCCCACGTTGCCTCTTCAATCATGTGGTTTTTCCACAAAACCTTAACCTGATGAATCACCTTATTCCGTAACACTTGCTCCCTGTGGTCAAGAATCTGGACCAGTTGTTCCTCATAAGATAGGTTCTCTTCCAGCTGAACTACCTCTAGACTCAAAACATGAGATGGATCTGGCATATACTTTCTCAACATCGAAACGTGAAAAACATTGTGTACCTGAGATAAACTCGGAGGTAAAGCCACTCGGTATGCAACTGATCCAACTCTTTCCAAAATTTCGTATGGTCCAACCAACCATGGACTCAACTTTCCTTTCTTACCAAATCTCATCACACTTTTCCAAGGAGAAACCTTGAGAAAAGCATGATCACCTACCTCAAAAGATAGATCCTTCCTCCGGTTATCCGCATAACTCTTCTGCCTGCTCTGAGCTGTTCTCATGTGTTTTCTGAATCAACTGAACTTTTTCTGCCATCTCTTCTACCAATTCTGGTCCCATCAGCTTCCTTTCACCAACTTCATCCTGGAAAGCTGGAGTTCGACACCGCTTCCCATATAATGCCTAAAATGGTGCCATATGTATACTGGAATGAAAACTGTTATTATAAGAAAACTCAACCAAAGAAAGATGTTGGTCCCAACTTCCCTGATAATCCATAGAACAAGCTCGTAGCATATCCTCCAATGTCTGAATTGTTCGTTCTGACTGTCCATCTGATTGAGGATGAAAAGCTGTACTAAAATTTAATTCAGTACCCAACGACTTCTGAAGGTCTTTCCAAAAGTTAGAAGTAAACCTGGGATCACGATCCGATACAATGGAGAGAGGAACCCCATGTAACCTGACTATCTCTTTAAGATACAAACGGGAAAGTTGATCAAGAGAGAAAGTATCTCGTATAGCAAGGAAATGAGCAGATTTGGTCAAGCGATCAACAATAACCCAGATTGCATTATTACCTCGAGATGTCTTCGGTAATCCAACAACAAAGTCCATGGATATATTCTCCCATTTCCACTCTGGCACTGGTAAAGGCTGAAGCATCCCTTTCGGTAACTGCCGCTCTGCTTTAACCTGCTGACAAGTCAAACACATCACAGTAAAATCAGCAATATCTCTTTTCATTCCATCCCACCAGTAATACTCCCACAGATCTCTATACATCTTAGTACTGCCCGGATGAACTGAAAACGGAGAACTATGAGCTTCACATAACAAATCTCTCTTCAACTGTGAATCACAAGGCACACACAATCTCTTCCCAAATCTCAAAACACAATCACTATCAATGTTGAATTCAGGCAACTTACCTTTCTGAACCAGCTCTACCTTTTTCTGCAACTCACTGTCTTGCTTCTGTGCTTGCTTGATTCTATCTGATAGAGATGATCTCACTGATACCTGAAACAAAACATAAGGACTTCCTGCACCAACAACTTCTATGCCAAAGTTCATCAAATCCTTAACCAAAGGATCACGTTCCAAACGCAACATTGTTAATGAAGCATTACTTTTTCGACTCAAAGCATCAGCCACTTTATTTGCTTTTCCCGGATGGTAATGAATTGTACAATCATAATCCTTGATTAATTACAGCCATCTCCTTTGTCTCATTTTTAACTCTTTCTGAGTGAATATATTCTTTAAACATTTGTGATCGGTATATATTTCACACTTTACTCCATACAAATGATGCCTCCAGAATTTTAAAGCAAAAACAACAGCAGCTAATTCCAAATCATGTGTAGGGTAATTTACCTCATGAGTTTTCAACTGTCGTGATGCATAAGAAATTACCTGATCATTCTGCATTAGGACGCAACGAAGTCCTTTCAATGAAGCATCACTGTATATAACAAACTCACCATTCCTGGAAGGTAGTGCCAAAACTGGAGAATTCACCAATCTTCTTTTCAATTCCTGAAAACAATCATCACATTCTTTTGTCCAGATAAACTTAACACCCTTCCGAGTTAGCTTAGTCATTGTACTAGATAACCGTGAAAAATTTCTAACAAACCTTCGGTAATAGCCCGCCAAACCAAGGAAGCTACGAATCTCTGTTACATTTGTGGGTCTTGGCCATTCTTCCACGACTTTTGTTTTTGCAGGATCAACAGTTATTCCATCTTTAGAAACAATGTGACCAAGGAAAGAAATTTGATGCAACCAAAACTCACACTTTCTGAATTTCCCATACAGTTTCTTTTCTTTTAATGTTTGCAAGATAACCCTTAAATGTTTTTTATGCTCCTCTTTACTTTTAGAAAACACTGAAATATCATCAATGAAAACTACCACAAACATATCCAAGAACTCATGGAAAATTCTATTCATTAAGTCCATGAATACAGCAGGTGCATTGGTTAGCCCAAAAGGAATTACTACAAATTCATAATGGCCATATCTCGTACGAAACACAGTCTTCGGAATATCTACCTCCTTTACCTTCATCTGATGGTACCCCGATCTCAAGTCAATCTTTGAAAAAAACTGAGCTCCCTGGAGCTGATCAAACAAACAATGTACCTGATACAACTTCATTTGATGGCCCGACATCTGCTGAAGTAGTTGAAAAGGATTTAACCACCCCTTTCTGCTTGTAGTCTAACTGCTTCCCATCACTCAAGCTCCTTGTCGGACACTCGTTTGCATAGTGACCCATCTCATTGCACATATAACATTTCACTAACTGTAAATCAAATTTGTTCTTACCTTCACCTTGATCCTTTTCAGTGCAATCACGAGCCTTATGTCCCATCTTACCACATCGGTAGCACTTCCTAGAATTCAGAAGACATTCCCCACCATTCCTTTTGCCACATTTATCACAAACTGGAAACTTAGTTCTCTTACCATCAGACTTTTTTGAAGAATTCTTACCTTTCTCCTGCCACCTCGGTCTCTTCTTCTGCTGGTTGTTATAGAACACTTGGTCATCGACAAACTCTATTTCCACCTTCTCAGCACATCGAACAAGCTTTTCATAACTTTTAAACTCACGAGAAGCTAATGCCCTTCGATACTTTGGCTTTAATCCTGAGTAAAAACGATTGATTTTACTATCAAGGTCCCGGATAAAATTTGGATCATACCTTGCCAATCGAGTGAACTTTTCTTCATAGGCAGCCACTGAGTCTTCCTCTTGCCTCAATTCCAAGAATTGATTTTCCATCCTAAGTCGAACAGCCTTAGGAAAATACTTCTCAAGAAACATACCTTTGAATTCATCCCAGTCAAGAGCATTAATCTCATCGGCGTCCCTGATATTTTTAACCATAGACCACCACTGATCTGCTTCACCCTCCAAACAGTAAATAGCAAGACTAACCTTTTGATTGTCGGAACACCCCATGACATCAAAAATCTTCTCCAGTGCTTTAATCCACCCTTCAGCTAGCACAGGGTCAGACGATCCTCTGAATGATGGTGGATGTTGCCTCATGAAATGTTCCACCACTGACATGTTCCTCTACGGTTGGTCTGGCTGATCTCGTGTATGGATACCACCGCCATTTATCGCTTGAGTCAACTGCGCCATTACTGCAACAAACTGTTCAGTTCCAATTCCGACCATTTCTGGATGCTGATTCGGAAGGTTATTTCCTTCTGTATTCCTTCCTAGCACTGCTTCCCTGTTTCCTCTGCGGAAAACCATTCTGAACAAACATGTTTTAGATGAAGCAACATGGTAATCTTTAAATTCTATATCATTTCGAATTTTTTTTTTGGATAATCATTTAATAGAATTCTAACTCCTAAAGTTATCTAAACCGACCTTTGATACCAACTATAAGGCCCCAGCCTTAAACCTTACTTAAACTTGAGTTATTACAAGATTACACATTGAGGATCTTTTCAGGTTTATAATTTTAGAGAATTAGATCATAAAACTTGCATTACATTCCACATATAAACAAAGTGGTTACATAAAGATAGTATTCTTCATTCCCATCAATGGAAACACATTTAAAATAAAACATGGATTATTTCTTGACACATCCTTGACTCTATCATCTTATCATGTACCTTTCCCTTGACCTGTGAAAAACATTTCAAAAACTTGGGATGAGCATAAAAACTCAGTATGGGTTATAAAAACATGGAAAGGAAACACGGGTACATACATACATAAGAGTGAAATCATACTTTGCCCATAAAACATAATCACTTTAACATACCTCATCAAATCATGAATAAATCATAGAAATCATAAGACATAAAGGTAACTTGAGGCATTCATAACATTCTTACGTAGGGAGTAACCCTCTTGGTTACGTTTGGAATACCCATCACAGTATATTCCCTAAAATCTCTTCGGAGAAACCTTAACGTTTCACTCCTTCGCGTTACCCAATGCATTGGAGAGCTATAACGGGCTCACCCACCCTTAGTTTATCACGGAACCACCCGTCTTCATAATAATGCCCAAGAACCATAACATAATCATATCACATAAAACATGCATAAAGGAAACATAAAATTTTCACATTTAAATCACGAGATATCAATACAACACATTGATATAAAAACATTATGAAAACCATTTTCAATACCAAAATAAAAGAAAAGTAGAATATGGTATTTATTTTTCTTTTAAAAAGAAGGTATGGCTTGTAGAGGAAGCCGAAACTCAAATAACGGTCACGACGGCGGAGAAGTCGTTGTCGCCGCATACGTACGACAAAAACATTCCCTTTTGTCGTTTAGTAAACTCTTCGTATAAAAAATATTCCTTTTGAATAAACGTAAAAGTCAAAGTGGTTTATACACCGTATAAAAGAAAGTTGTGTATAAAATAAAATATGCCTCAACGAAAGGAGATTGAGACGAAGTCCCATACCTCGTATCCGACTTGACCCGACCGTTCTTTAATCTCCTGAATAATAAACTTGAGTTAATCTCTACTTGCTTTAGAACCTTTTTCAAGTTCATTATTCCTTTTATACCATGTTATGGACATCATGTAATCATTTAAGTTAATAATGTTCATTTTGTCGGTATTTGGTTCTTAAGTCAAAAATAGACTTCTTACACTTACATGTTGTTAATTTGGTCAAAGGTTCATTATATCCAGAATGATATTAATGATTTGTATAACATATATATCATATATATTCATCATATACATGTATTTATAATATTACATCACATTTAGAGATAAGAAATGAAATGCACCGTTCATGGAGACGGTAAGCCGTACGTACGCATGAACGCTACTTCCATTTCTATTTCGTATTTTCTGGAATGGAATCATAATGATATAAGAGTATATTATAATTCCAGTATAATAACATATATAACATCATTAACTTTATCCTTTACACATTCCACATATGGTGTTAACGAATCAAATCACTTTTAGGGGGCGGTAGTCCGCACTTCCTAAAATGAAGATATCGTGTTTACCCATAATGGAAACCATAAAGGTATGCCAAAAATGAAAAAAACAGAAGATTAAGGAAAACATAAACATATTATATATCATATATAAAAATAGTGACATCATAATGGCCACCTTTGAAGGTGTTAAATGAGTGTTGAACAATCATCGTTTCGGGAGGCAGAATTTCGCCATCCACGGAAACCGTATGTTCATTAACCATTTGATGTAGTTGTGTGAGAGTGTAGCTCAAATAAATATTATAACAACATCCTTGTATATTGAAGATACTGGTTTTGTTACAAAATAAGTAAATAAAAAGAGTTTAGGGGGTTGGAGAAGCAAAATAAAACAAATGAACATGAGAGAATGAATTACCTCAAAAAGTGTAACTCCTTTTGATTTGAGCCTAAAGTCTTCCTTTGAAAGGATTCTGCCCAAAGGGAATCCTCTAGGATGAGGAGAGGGATGTGTAGAGAGAAAATGGGTAGGGTTTGGCCGAGCCAAAGGCTTGAGAAGTGTGTGAAATGAGGTAGAGGTGGGGGCCTTTTATAAGAGGAGAGGAGGGGTACTTTTGGAAAGTAAAGAAATATTACATTATTTGAAAATGTGTTTCGGTTTTAAAAGGTCCCACATTGATATAATTCGTGGATAAGGTGATAAGGGTTCGAAATCCACTCATCCAATTGGTTTTGGACATGTGTAGTTCATAGATTTTACATTATCTTTCCATTTTATTTAAATCATCAAATAATGATGTCATCGCTGCATCATTATTATGTCATATATAATTTAATTTATTTAATGTCTAGAAATTAGAAAAAAAACTACTATGATGTAGGAAATCGTTTTAGCTTTCCAATTACTATTTATAATCAAAATTTGGACTTGTGTGACCCCACTCAAAAATTATTTTAGTAAAACAATTTATGTTACTATCATTTTCACTTTAACATTAAATAAAAATATATTAATGTCATTTCCTAACTAAAGTGGCTCCATGGGGTCCCCAAGTTGGCCCATTACTTTTCTTGGTCGGCCATGACTCACCCAATAGGTGTAGGACAAGTGTCATGGTGTTTTCATTTTATTAAAGCATCATTTATACCTTAAACTACACTAATTACCACTAATCGCGATTAAAAACTTAATAAGTTACTATTCACCAAAAAATTATTTTAATCTCATTGAAACACATTTTACTTCTTAATGACAACCATGTATGTCGGATTTTCAAAATTCAATACACATTAGTGGTAAAATTTCATTTAACTGAAAAATCAGTTTGCTTGATTACCACTTAGTGGTTTCACTATTCATCAAAAATTGAAGTTTTTCAGAAAATTATCAAAAATTCACCCTAAGCTATATTTGATATTCCGAATTCAAAAATGAAGTCCATTTTAAAAAATTCAAAACATATAAGTCAAATTAATTAATTTAATAATTAATTCCCGCTGTCATGACAAATAGCGTGTTTTTGTGAAACAATAAGTATCAAAAGATTGACACCAGTTTAAGTCTAATTTCAAAGTGAAATTGATTCCAATGACCAACATTGGATAAAATGGTAAAAATATTTTCTAATTTCACTTTAAAACCAATTAAAATAATAATCTAATCATATAAATAATTTAGATTAAAAAGAGGTTTTGAATTAAAATACAACATTTTACACTATTCATAAAAAAATGACCTTTATCAGAAAGGTACCAAAAATTTACACAAAGTAAATTTTGATGTCCCGATTCTAAAGAAGAGTTATATTTGGTCCAAAATAAATTATAAGAGTGATCAAAACTATATTTAATGAAGGTTCACCATTAAAAGGTGATAAGTGAACCTTTAGTGAAAATTAGAGTATATATGCCCTAAAATTGAACTCTTTCCGTATTTTAAGCCTTTATCTTTTATTGGGTAAATGTATAAACATTTAAAAACATATCCAATCATATTTTAGTTATTTCTATCCATTCCCGCCAGTACAACGACTACTTGTTAACTAACATTTAAAAAAATATTATTTTATTACTAGTGTTCTACGTAAGTTTCAAAGAAACTCATCGTTGCGTATCGGGTACGCTATCGAACATAGAAACCCCTTTAAAATAAAATTAATATTTAATTCGTAAATATTAATAAATATGAAAATTCTTTATTCTTTATTTACCTGTGATGTTACATAGAAACGCTTATCCAATGAAATTAGGATAATTATTTGGGAAATTTTAAATTATTGTAATATTATTTTTATCGTTAACTACCCTATTTACCATTAACTATGACAAATAGAATTCAATAGTTACAATTCACAAAAAAAATTATTTTGATCTTATTAGACAAAAATTTTCATACTGATTACAACCATGTATGTTCGTTCATTGAAATTCAATTCACAGAAGTTGTAAAATTCTGTTTAATGCTAATACTATAAATGTGGCTAGAAGGCGAGGAAAAGAGACGTTCAAAAGATCAATAATATATTTCTATATCCAATTACATTATTAAATTTTATTAAATGACCTATATTGGATTAATATTTATATTATATATATTTTGTTACTTGAAAATCTATTTAATGTAAAAAAAATATTTAAATGAAAAAGACAGTTTTCATCTACAATGTAGTATTTGTCACTATTCATTAAAAATTGATACATTTCAGAAAAATAAAAAAAATAAACCTAAGCTAATTTTTATTTTATAAATTTAAAAAAATTTATATATTGTCAAATTAAATTTCTATATGTGTCAAAAACTATTTTTATTATGAAAAACGATTCATTCAAGAAAATGTAATTTTTAACCTAAAAGGAATTTACCAAAAATTATATTTTTCATTATCAAAATGTATTATTAATAAATAATTTAGAAAAATAGTCTAGATGTTAATATTACAATTTTTTATAGCTAATTTTAATTTTAATGTCGTAATTATTACATTTAAATAATTATATATAGAAGTTTTTCATAGATACTCAGTGTTGTGTGAATCATATGCTAAGTTGGCGTTACGTGTAGAGCATGAAAATGTTTTTGTTCTATGTAAAGACCAATAATAATGTCATAGAATATAACGCAACAGAAACATAGTTCTTTAAAAAAATAATCATTGTATAGTGTTTCATTAAATAAAAATTATAAAAAATTATAAATTAACATGAAAAAAATATTTCACAAAATCTCAAGTTGTTACATTCTATCCCCCTTAAAATTAATTTTTCCCTTAAAATTATTCTAGGTTATCATTGGATTAATACAATGATGTTTCATTCATATAAACCCACATCATTCAAATTAATATTTATTTTTCCTTAAAAAATAATTTTGGAACCATAAAATTTACTCAAAGTATCATATATGTAGGTTTCCATATAAGAAAACAATTGTTGGGAGTAAATATTGTACTTCGAGGGAAATCATAAATATTTATTGGGATTGATTGAGTTCATTATTCACAAATATGTTAATGATCAAGATATTTTGAGGGCCTCAAGGACATAAATCTGTGATGATTAGAAAGGCCATTTATTCAAAAAAATTATTTTATTAGGTGAAAAAGATTTCATTTTTTATCATTATCCTATGATTGAGTAATTATTTTATTAAAAAATAATAATAAATTTACATTATTTGGTTGCTCATTTATATATTTATGATGTAACCATTACTTTATGAAATGGATTTCCAGAAATAATGTTTGATGCCCGAACCAATAAAAAATAATTTTAGAAGGTTTGAAGGCCCATAAAAGAATGGAATGTATAATTATTTTTTGATTACTATTCATAAAAATCAATATTATTAATAAATTAATATCTAAACATACAAAGTAATAATAAAAAATCATCATAAATAATTATTCACAAACAATAATTATACATAAACCAGGACATCGTGTATTCTAGTGGTAGGTTTGAAACCCTTATCATCCTTCGTTCATGGGTTTAAGAGTCGCAACCTTCGCAAACTATATTGGTTATCAACCGACATAGATGATGTATTTTTCTAAAACCACACTAATATAAATCCCAGAAAATATGATATACATTCTTTATATATGTTAATCAATAAATAACCTTTTATTAAAGGTTTTCAATACGGTCTCAATACATAAATTCCTTCTTCAATGTTTAACATAAATTATACATGAATGGTTAACCTTATAACCCTTCTGAAAGATTAAAATATAAAAATACTATAATGAATGTCACCAAACTAGCTTAACATTATTCCCCCATTTTTCAAAAATTAGCTAATGGTTGTCACATTCCAAACATGTGGACCCCCTAGTGGTAAATTTTCATAGAACATGTTAACAACATGAATCATAAGATATATTTTTAGAAATAATGAGCGATTCCTTATTGCAAAACATATTGTATATATTATTCAAATCTAGATATATTAAAAAATTTATACTTGATGACATAGAACACCTTTTCAATAATAAACTGCAGTGAAATCAATACCATCAAATTTATATATTCATAACCCACATATATTTTTCCGAACATCATTATCTAAACACAAATAAAATATTAAGAGTTATCATCCCATAATCAAAATATCACCTTGTCATTAAATCACATACCATGTTCGTAGAGAACATTCAACATAAACTTATTAATAATAAGAAAAAAATAAGTAGAACAACCGTTATATATTTCATCAAACATTGTGTTTTGATCCCAAATATATTAAAACACTTATTACGTCATCCTTAATTAATTAAAAATGATACCTAATCCTAATACATAATAACCATTTCCTACCTATAGTCTCTTCATTATTAGAAATGTAACCATTATTCACATCACCTTGCTAATTATCATCAAGAACATTCCTCCTGGGACATTTCTTTTCATAATGACCATTTATTCTGCATATAAAACACTTAACCATCAATGATGACTTGTGGAGGCCAATAATGTCATCTGTTCCATTAAATGAGTTCTTCAATTTTTTCACTTGAAGTTTCTTGATTTGTTCCCTTGTTTTCCATATTCAAAATATTTTATTTTTCCACCAAGAAATTATTTTAGGTGAGGATTTCCACACTCTTGACACAAGAAAAACCGAATATTCATTCCTCCATGGTCTCTATTAACTAATCTCCTAGAAAACTCATTCATTCTCTTCCTTAGTGGGTCTGGGGTCAGTTTTGGAAATGTTATTAACCATGTTCCTTGAAAACTGATTAAGAAAGTAAATAACATCTTTCACTCTAATGATCATCCCTCTTGACCACTCATCAGCAAATCATCCATAAAATTCATAATTAATCCAGTTCCTTCCTGTTCCAACCATTTAATAAACTATAAGCATAGTGTGAGACTTACTTATCATAGTATAAAACCACATAGATATCAAAATATTTAAATTTGGTATTTTTAAATCATGAAACCTTCCTTAATATATGAAATTATTGGTTCATCCAAGGTAATTCATTGATAACATATATATAACTCCTTCATGATGGTTCATGAAGAGTTTTTGAATTTCCAAATCATATCCCCTAGGAATGTCAAACCAGGTGTGAAACAAGGCACTTTTCCATGTACTAGATTACTCTGATTCAGGTTTGGAACATACTATTAGAGTTTTTACCCCAAGATACATCTATACGAGATCCACATCCACTTTTACTATCAAGAATGTGATGTATTTCATAGAAACCACTCATTCTAACATTTTCCAAAATTCAAGGACATTCTACAAAATGTTCACTCATCCTTTTACTTATACGTAGAGACATACCAAGACATATAATTATAAATATTCCTATGGATAAAACTAATTATTTCTCATCCTTGTTTCCAAAGGATTACTCAAACATTCCTCTGATATAGACTATAGAGACCCAGGCTTAATAAAAACTTATATTACATACTTTTAGATGAGTATTCAATACATTAAAATAATACTTTCTAGAAAACCATAATAGTTTATTTTATTTGGAAACATGGAAAAAATATTTTACTGTGGTGAATGATCTTCAACATCTCCCATAAATATATCCACCATCACTTCTTCTACCTAAAACCTTTTATCATAATCTGGGGAAAGGAAACATAAGAAAGGGGCGTGCTAAAATGCTCAGTAGGGGTAAAAATGGGAGATATGTAATCATAATCATGATCATAGGGGTATGATAACATGATCATGAAAATAGAATACCCTAACATACATTTCAAAGATCATATACATGAAACATGGCATAAATAATGATAGTTCATAAGAGATGAATCATAACGAAATAAAGATTATAGGCCAAGAAAGTCTAACATAAGAAATAAAATTGGACTTATGGTAGACACAAAATATTATAATATATATTTCTATAGTATTCAAGGATTTATATCCAATTCCATATTCTTAGTATGGGTTCAATACCCATACCATCTTGGTAGTCATGGTTCACTCCCATAACCATCATGGCAGTCATGGTTCACTCCCATGACCATATTGGCAGTCATGGTTCACTCCCATAAACATCTTGGATGTCATGGTTCACTCCCATAACCATATTGGAGGACAAGGTCTCTCATGTCTATCTCATGAGATATAAGACTTTAACTAATGCATCAGATGGAGACATAGGTCACACCCATCTAATAATGAAATCACACATACATGTTACACAAGATAATAAAAAAAATAATATCATAACCCATGGAATGGAATGGGTGTCATAAAAATGTAATCATATTATAACCTATGAAAAAGATACAGGTATCATAATCATTTCATCAAAATAACAACCTATGAACAGAAGGGTGTTTTTTAAACACCCTCCCATAGAAACAAAAACCATTCAGAGAAACAGTATGAATGATATTATTTAACAATAACAAAGTATGTAATTATAGGTGGGGAAGGATTTTTAAATATCACTTAGAACATGAATTTTCTATAAAATCTCTATTTAGAACATAAAAATTTTTCAGAACCATTTTCATTGAAGCCACATTGAAAAAATATAACATAATCAAGAAAACCATTTAAAAAATTTTGTGAGGAAAATATTCTTTCATTGATAAAATAGTTTTATTTTATTAAAATTATTCAAAATTAAAACAACATTTTATTTTCATAAAACCATGAAATATTACAGTGGAATTATCAAGGTAATAAGGTTCATTTAAGGCATAAAAATCCATTCATGTCATATATGTTAAAAATCATTCTTCTCATACTTTTTCCCAAAAAGTCAATAAGTACATCATTTGAATCATTAAAAATATATTCCTTTAAAAATGTGTTGTAAAAAGGTCAAAATGGGTAAACATGATTTTTAACATCCATAATAGAATAATAGAAAAAAAATTAAATCATTTTTAGAAAACATGGACATGGATGATAAATATTACCCAACAGAGTCTTAAAATGAATCAAACTCAAATTTTGAAGAGATTGGGAAATCAACACTCCTCACTTTATATTTAGTAGAATATTATTCCTGATTGTAAAAAAATAATATGATTATAGAAATATGAAATTATTCTGTATAAGACTAATAAAAGGAATTAATGGGTATTATATACACCACTGAGAAAAAAAGTAGTGTATGTGGCATGTGTCTCATAGAAATAATAGTGATACAAAAATCCCCTATCCTTGTGTCTTGAATCTATTTATACTCAAACACGATTCCTATATAATAAATATAAAATTATTATAATTTTTTTGTAGAATAATATTCTTATATAAAATACCTCATACGACATTATTAATAACTTATATTACCTACTTGTTAACGATCCTATATTATGGTTTCACTTTTGGATAATATTCACATTGTTCTTCACATGTGTCTTAACTTGTTATATCGTTGGTCCTTATAATTATAAAAGGATTACAGAATGTAAATCCAGATTTAAATATCATTTATATCCAGTATAATTGTAACACCACAAAATTTTATAGTATGTTATTTCTTCAATGTAATTCAATAACATTCACTACATGCAACACTGAGTTCAAGTGCGCCACAACTTACCAAACTAGCCGTTCAAAAGTAGTTATGAATAATATTAACTGAATTTTGATCTTTATATAATCCTTATAATTTTAGAATTCATATTATGTTTTTCTTAGACATAATGTAAGAAAAAATTTAATTTTTTTAGATAAAATAATTATTTTACAAAAAATGAAATTTTACCACCTTTTAATGGAGAACCCTTTTAAAATCCAATATTTAAAACTTTTATATATTCAATTTGACAAAATAAAATTCTTATTTAAAAAAGGGACATAATAATTTAGTTGTAATAAATTTTTGGCATTTTTCTGATTACTTTCATATTTTGGTGAAAAATTGAATATTACAATATTTTAACAAAAACAACTTTTTTAATCAAAATAATTTATAGTGTTAAATTATAAATTTCAATGGTTTGGAAGTATAATTAGACTATTTTTTTAACATTAAATAAAATGATTGTCATTGAAAGTAGTTTCACTTTTAAATTGGACATAAACAAGTGTCAATCTTTTGATAGTTATTATTTCTTAAAAATACGTTTTTTGGTTTTGACAACGGGAATTAATTTTAAATTAATAATTGAAACTTATATGTATTGAAATTGGTAAAATGTACATAATTTTTTAATTCAGAATACCAAAATTAGATTTGGGTAAATTTTTTGTATTTTTTTCATAACTTTCAATTTTTTATGAATAGTGAAAAACACTGTGTTATAGTTTAAAACCGAATTTTTATTTAAATAATTACTTATTTTATTTATTTATTTTTTGATAAATACAGAAACATAATACCTCTATATTTTCAATGTAATTATTTGGATGCAGTTTTTAATAATATACGATAAATAATATTTTGTTGAACTTCTCACCGAGTTTTACCCACGTCCTAAGAGCATTTGAAAATTTACATAATAATTAATTTTATCACTTTTTTGAGTTGAATTAAGAAAATCTGAGAGGCACGGTTAATATCAAGGTGTAAAATTTTGTTCAATAAGATAAAAATAATATTTGGGGAGTAGTAATTTTAACTTTTATTTACTATGGTTAAAATTAAGTAGTGTAATTATAGGTAAAAATGATATTATTGTTACCACAAAACATATCCTAATTCTATCAGATAAGTATAATTAGACCAAAAAAAAACTTAGGAATAAAATATGAACCTCTTTGGTCCACATGGGTTAGATTATGATATTTATTATTATTTAATTCAAAGAAGAGTTAAAAGAGTTATAATCAATGTTTAATAACTGAAACGTTTTTAATATAGGGTTATACATAAAATAAATTCTACTATAAATATTAATTATAAAGATAAAATTATTTCCAACATAATGGTATATTATTTATAAATTTTAGACGTTAAATAATTAAATTTATTTTTGACACAATGATGATGCAGTAATTACCTAATTAATCAAATATTAAAATAATTAATATTATAAATATAAAAATAAATGTAATTTGAGACTTTTTGTGAATTAAAGTAATTTTCTATGTGAATTTGAAATATTGGGGTTGGTTATATGAATTGTGTTCGAAGTAATAATGCTGTTATAAATTTAGCATAAAACAAATACTAAATAGTGTCAAAATTGACATAAAAGAGTTGTTAAAACAAATATTATATCATTAATTGATATTCTATTCATAAAAATCTAATATTTGGCACAAAGACATATATAATTATATGATTATTATTAATGAACCAAATGGGGTTCTCTTGGATGTATATAGTATGTTTATTAACCATATATTATAAAAATACAAAGAGACATGGTAAATGTCAAAATATTTAACTAACTGTTAAATCTAAAAGATAAGGTTAATATAGTAAACAAATATTTCTAGAACCTATTTGTTGAGTGGTGTTAAACCCCTCCCCACAAAATCCTTTAAATAATTCACTTTGGAGCCATTAGAAACCGAAAATGATTTTATTATAAAATACTATTTCAAGATTTTCCTAAAGTGACCCTCACCTCTCTTATTAAAAGGCACTTCCCCTTCTCTTAATTTCACACCTTCAAATCCTTTTTTCTCGTCCAAAGCCAACCCAAATATCCTCCAAACATTCCTCAATTCATCCTAGTGGACTTCATTTGGTCAGAAAGCCAACCTAAGAATCCCTTTTGATCAAATCAAAAGGAAGAAACCGAAGAAGAGGTAAATATTTCATCACCTCTTTCAAGTTCTTTTCTTCTTCCAGTTACTCTTTACTTTTTGTTTCCATTATAAATTAATAAATCCAGTATCTTCTATATAATTTTATGTTATTATAAATATGTCATAACTATATTCACTATTCTATCCATCTTATGAATGATAATGTAACCATACGTGCGTACGTACGACATACCGTCTCCACGCCGTGGTGTAATTTGTTATTCAATACTATGTTATTTGGATGGATATAATGATGAGTAATATGTATATAAATAATTAAAATAAAATTATAATGTCTCTGTAAAATTAATATACCATCCAATTCCACACCTTTACGGAAATGATATTATCAGTCGTGCGTACGTACGGATTACCGTCTCCACGACGCAATGCGATTCATTTCCATGTTCACCATTCATCGACGATTATAAAAATATATATTACTAATAAGTATGTAATATATGAAATAATAATTCTATTAGTGATATATATATTTATAAATATATATATGTGTATTTATTTACTTACCTATATCTTATTCAGTAAATTCTTTCAGTACGATATGAAAACAGAAACAACGTTTATGCATACGTACGGCCCACCGTCTCCATAAACGGTGTTTTCCATTTCATATGCCTATATATTATAAATATTTATATTCTAAATATATATGATATATGAATAAAAGTTTATATTCAGGAATTATTTAAATAATTACTTAAATGATATGGTCACGAATAACAAATTAAAATACGTACGATAAAGAAAGTAATTATTACCCCAAATATTAATTTAACATGAAAATCAATATTAAATGGGTAGTATAAAGTCATAAATGAATCCTTTATGATATAATAAATAGGAATATGTCTTGGTATAATCTAATAACATATAATAGTCATTATACAGGAGGTTTAATGTACCCTTGACCAAAATAAAGTGAAAGGTTAGTGTTTTTTTATCTCAGTTTTAATTCCGTGAGATTTCCATTGTTCACCACTAATTTATTACACATGGTGTATTGCGTACTGACATTTGATATATATTATCATGATTATTTTTATATTCATGATATTCTAGGATTCATTTGGTTTTTATATTCTATTTTTCATATGACTTGATTGATTACAACAAGGTAAGAGTTATTTCCTAAATCTCATTATTATTCGAGGTTGTTTATGTGTAAGTATTTACTGGGACATATTTATCATCGATACACATATTAAAAAAAAGTATTCAAAATTAATCTTTTAAGGTTTTATGTGAAGTTATATTTAACTAGATCATCATTTTAATTTTTTTAAAGATTTATCTTTCTAAATCCTTTTAATTAATGTCCATGTTTTCAAAATTATTTTAAGGATTTATTTATATGGAGATGAATGTTTGGAAATTAAAATTCTTTTCCAAAGTTTCAAAGTGGTATGGGACACTTTTACTCAATAATATCTTTTAAATTACATCCTTTATAAATGTGTGAATTTTAAATGATTTTACAAAAGGTATATTTTCTCAAAAAGTTTTACTAATCATTTTCAACTATGTCAGTATCATTTACTGGATATTATTTTTGATTAAGGTTAATTTATTATAATACAATATTCCATATTGTATTGAATGAGTCATGATATGTTTTACTATGGATGTTCTATTTTTATACTATTCATAGTTTATGGTTAATCTATTGACATTTTGTAGGCTAGTTTTAATACAAATTTTTATGTTATGTTTCAAATGTTTCATATGTGGAATGCAGTGGAATTAGTAAGTGATGGGTGGAGCCTGCTACAGCTCCTCTATACATCAGTAGGACTCATGAGACAAACTAGTGTCTTGGCACAAGGCCCTGATAAAAATTTTATTTTCAGTCTTGGCACGAGGCCCTAAATATGTGGTAATGGTGTTCGACGTTAAGCATTCCCTCATTATGAAATTAGTTATTACATGTGATTATTCAACTAGTAGAAACTCCATGTTCATGTTTATATGGAAATGTTTGATTTATTTTTTCCATATTATGTCCTATTTTATGTTTAATAAGTCTGTTGTTTTTATAACACATCTGGATAGAAGATTTTATAGCTTACGCTAAATTATTTACCCTTAATGGGAATCTGGGCTCACCCATTTCTTATGTTTTATTTTCCCCAGGATTCCAAGAAGTGTATTATAATTGATATGTAGGGTTAATCTAAAGGGAATAATGGAATTGATAAATAATTATTTATGTTGTGTTGATTGTTATAAAGTGTAATGTAACATTCATGTGTGTAATCTATTTTCCAAGACTACTAAATCAACCGGTACTTCAGGTCATGATTCCTTGTAATCATGACAATTTATTAAAATAATGCACCGAATCTAGGTAACTGGGGTCAGGGAATTACAGTTAGTATCAGAGGAAGTTTAGGAATAAAATTGGAAACAAGATTTAGATAAAATCTGATTAGAGCACATTACCCTAAGATACACTTTCAAGATTAGTATAGAGGAACTTCCTAGAATTTTGTTAATGTAAAGATTTTGTGAGTTTTCCAAGACAATACATCCCTGTCTAGATATGAGGAGGTAGAGATGGCTCTGGAATAGATTTACCTAGGGATAAATCCTGAAAACACCGCTTTATGCTAGACTCAAATTGGAACCGGTGCACGACAAGGGGCCTTGTTGCACTCTTGGTTACGACACTCCCGAGGGATATGATTAGGATAATTCTCATTTTTTTTACAAATCATAATGAATGATTTACGAGTATATAACACCTCAAAGAAAATATTTTTATGATTATTGATCATATCCATAAAAAATTCAATTTACATTAGGTATTTTACAAGTTTTTTTAATTATTCATTGCAATTCATAAAATGACCTAGTGTATGCCATTGTATAGAAATGGCACCCAGTATAAGGAATGTGAACTCCAGCAATACGTATGATCCAAAGAGTAAGAAGGATCATATCTTTCATGGTATTATGCCAACATTTTAAAGTAAAATAGTCTCCCATTTATTCTTAACATATGAAAAAATATTATCATGTGTTAATAAGATAAATAAAGAATTCTCTAAGTCCTATGGATTTGACAGGAATCAAGAGAAGAAAAATATGGAAGAGAAAAAGAAGGATTTTTCCATATGTGATAACTGTGGAAACAATCATCTTGGTAAATGCTTGCAGGGAATGGGAGTTTTTTATAAGTGTGGAGAAAAAAGACACCATGTACGTGATTGCAAGGGTAAGAAAAATGTTTCAAATGTACAATGCATCATCTACAAAGAGTTGAGACACTACACGAATCAATGTCCAAATCATCAGACTGTACCCCAAATGTTGATATTGGATAATAATAAAGGTATGATACTACTGAAGATAGAGAGGAATGATTGTATTTCTTATGTTGTTATTAATTTATTTGTTCATTTTAGTATTTTATTAATGATTTAAATGTTATAATAATTATATAGTATATAAGGATTTTACTGTAGTACTATTTCATTAAGGACTTGATATTGCGTGGAACCAAGAAAAGTGACTCAATTGTAAGATATTTTTTTTGGAAAATACATGGTTGAAGGAAAGACAAAACTTTAATATGGTAATGATACCGAGTTAGTATTTTTGTAATAAGAGATGATTTATTTGGATAAATTATATTGGATATTCTTGACTACCTTGAAACTGATTAATGATTTGTATATTCCATAATTGTTAGAGTTTATAACATTTTTTTATATAAAAAGTATATCTAGTATTATATAAGGAATAAGGGAGCGTGAATGTAATAAATAAGGTTTTATGGTAATTCAGGGTGTTACTATGTTTTAAAATAATACATGATGAAGGTATTCACATGTTATTACGAGGAAAAAATGATCTTCATTGTGTTTACCATCCATATAAATTTTGGACTGTGATTTTGGACAGAAGTATTTTGGATATTTCTAAAGGTTGGAATTGATAATGTTTGACATGGGATACTTTTGTTAAGGTTTAACCATTTCTCGAGATTATTTTTGGATTGCCATAAAAAGGACAACCTGATGGTCAGGCGACAACTCGTCGCGTCCGGCAAGGCTGCGAGACATGAACCAACAACTGAATGGTGACAAGGGAGCATAACCTAACACTGGCCTACATGATGTACTGTCTTGTATAATTTATATTTTTGAAATAGTCTGAGAAATGAATTATATATTCAATATTTTGGAAATGTTATACGATTAAGATAAATAGAATATTTTTTTTGAGATCTTTTGGAGTGAAAGATGAGTTTGTTATAGGAAGTAGTTGAAGGATGAATCTCTAATTTTCAAGTATATATATATATATATATATAATTGTTTCCATCTTATTATATGGGTTAATTAATTTTTAATCTTTAGGGAAGGGATATTAGAACAAAAAATGTGTTATCCTAATACCTTATGTTTTGTTGAACCGATGGTATTTTAAATCATCATAGATTGATGGATTTGAGTCCCTCATTTTTACACTTGTTTGTGATTGATGAACTCAATAAATAACTACAAATATTTAAATTTTCTCTCCAATTATGTGTCTCCAATTTCCACCAATGTTCTCCTAATTGATATCATAATTTGGTGGTGTCTTTTTCATTCCCATTTTCCTCCTATTAATACTATATTTTATTAACCCAATTTTCGATGTGGGTTTTCCCAAAAGGGTATTTTCTATTTTAAACATTTTATTTTCAACGATCAATTTCAAATTTTGAGGACACAATTTATTGAAGGAGGGAAGAATGTAACACCCCATGATTTCATAGTACGTTATTTCTTCAAAGTAATTAAATAAATTTCACTTCAAGCAACACTGAGGTCAAGTGCCCCATGAAATACCAAAGTAGACGTTCAAAAGCGGTTTTGAATAGTATTAACTGAATTTTAAACATTATATAATCCTTATATTTTTAGAATCCATATTATGAGTTTCTTAGACAAAATGTAAGAACAAATACATTTCTTCCAGATAAAAAAATTACTTTCCAAAAAATGCAATTTCACCGCCCTTTAATGGTAAACCCTTTTTAAATACAATATTTAAATAATATATATATTGAATATGAAAAAATAAACTTCTTATTTAAGAATATAGACATAAGAATTTATTTTTAATAAATTTTTAGTGTTTTTCTGATAACTTTCATATTTGGGTGAATAGTGAGAAATACTATATTTTAACTGAAAACAACTTTTTTAATCAAAATAATTTATAGTGTTGAATTATACATTTTAATGGTTTGGAATTATAATCAGATTCTATTTTTACCATTTAATCCAATTATTCCCATTGTTTGTAATTTCACTTTTAAATTGGACATAAACAAGTGTCAATCTTTTGATTGTTATTATTTCATAAAAATATGTTTTTTTGGTTTTGACAAGAGGAATTAATTTTAAATTAACAAATGAAACTTATATTTTTTGAATTTTGAAAAATATACTTAATTATTTAATTCATAATATCAAAATTATATTAGGTTGAAATTTTGGTATTTTTCGAAAAACATTCAATTTTGGATTAATAGTGAAAAACACTGAGTTATAGTTTAAAACTGAATATTTATTTAAATAATTAATTATTTTATTTAAATTCATTTTTGGTAAAAATACATACATAAAAACTATATATGTTCAATGTAATTCATTGGAGTTATTTTCTAATAATATTAAATATATAAAATTTTATTGAACTTCTCACCGTCTTTTACCCACTTCCAAGGAGCATTTGTAAATTTACTTAAAACATAATTTTACCACTTTTGTGAGTTGAATTTATAAAATTTGAGATACACAGTTAATATCAAGGAGTAAAATGTGATTCAATAAGATAAAAATCATTTTTGGTGAATAGTAACATTTAACTTTTATTTACCATGGTTAAAAGTAAATATGGTAATTAAAGGTAAAAATGATTTTATTATTACCCTAACACATGTCCAAATTCTATTGGATAATTATATATCGACAAAAAACAAACATACGAATAAAATATGTACCACTTCGGTCCACATGGATTAGATTAGGACATTTACTATTATTTAATTCAATGAAGAGTTAAAAGAGGTAAAATCAATTATTATAACTAAAACATTTTTAATATAGGGTTACAAATAAAATAAATTCAACTATATATATTTATTATAAATATAATAAGATTTCATACATAATGGTGTTTTATTTATAATTTTTAGACATTAAATACTAAATATATTTATAACACAATGATGATGCTGTAATTACAAAATTAATGAAATAATAAAATAATTGATATTATAAATATCCAAATAAATGTAATATGTGAATTTTTATGAATTCCAATCCTTTTATAGGTTAATATAATATTTTATGGTTGGTTAGATGAATTTTGTTCGAAGTAATAATGTTGTTATGAATTTAGCAAAAACAAAATACCAAATAGTGTCCAAATTGACATAAAAGAATTGTTAAAACAAATATTATATTATTAATTGATATTCTATTCTTAAAAATCTATGGTTTGGCCAAAATAATTATATAATAATAGGTGTATCATTAATGAACCACATGGGGTTCCTTTGGAATTATATAGTATCTTTATTAACCATATAATATAAAAATACAAAGTGACATGGTAAATGTCAAACTATTTAACTAAGAGCTAAATCTAAAATATAAGGTTAATATAGTGACCCAAAACTATCTAAAACCTATTGGTTGAGTGTTTTGTGATCCATCCCCATTTTATCTTTTAAATAATCATCTTTGGATCCATTAAAAATGTCACGACCCATCCTCGGGACCCATGCCACGACTACCCCAAGCCCACCTTCCATAGGCCAGGGGCTGGCGACTAGCACCAAAGGCGTAATTCCCGATAAATGGGAAGGAATTGCCTTTATATAAGTAAAGAAACACAACAGAGTACACAAGCTGTAGTAAACACTAAGTAAACAGAGTACAAAAGTAAGTGCTGAAAAGTAAATGGGCAAGAATACAAAGCCAACAGAAAGTAAAGAACAACAGAAAAGAAAGTACAACAATAGTAAAGTAAAGAAGCAACCACCAAGTCGTCCTCCGGAAGCCCCACCTGAAGGGTGGGTATAGATGGTCTCCTCTGCTCCTCGAATCTATCCGTCCGCACAGTGTACGTCTGCCTGATAGTCCACCTCCGGGTACAGTCCTGCTCCACATGCCTCGACCACGATCAGCGTTGTCCGTCGTCTACAAACAACACAACATAGTGCAGTCATAGCCCATGCAGGGGTGAGTATACGATACTCAGTAGGGACATTGAGACCCCTGATGGTCTCCCAGAATCCACAAATGATAAACCACAAAGGAAAGATACAAACACAAAGTATCAACCAACTCTACTTATGTATATGACCATACATATACCTAAGTCATCATTTCCAGTTCGGCTCCAACTCACGAGCCCCAAGTACAACCCAATCCACATAGGGAAACACAACCCAATCCACACAGAAAAGCAAGTCAATCATATGAATGATAATGATTAAAAGTCAAGACTCAGCTCAGACAGGTATACTACTCACGAAGAGGGGTGGAGATGATTAGATGTAATCCTTGAATCATCCTCTCTGCCGAACCCATGTAGGATCCAAGTATAGAAGTCATCGCTGCCAAACCCATGTAGGATTCATGTACAGTAACCATCATTTCCAAACCCACGTAGGATCCATGTACAGTTGTCCTCACTACCTAACCCACATAGGATCCAAAGAATAGTCGTCATCGTCGTCGCAGTCGCAACCAGCTCTAGGGTTCCCGCACACAGCATGCTCGATTCCGGGAGGGTTCGCTCCACGAGCCAAGAGGCTCGATACATCAACTATCACGAAGTCCATAGTTGATATATCACAAAGTTATGTCTCATCAATAGGAACTCAACGCGATAGACGGCGCATCAATCGGACGCATGGTCTGAGAGATATTGGCTTTTCCGTCCCAGGGGGTCGGTTGGTTTTTAAGGTAAAACCAAGCCGACCATACTCCAGCTATCTCCAAACCTCAAGTGGATTAATCCAAAATAACTGTCTAACTATGAAGAAAACAACGCGATTGACGACACGTCATTCGGATGTCCAGTCGTTAAGTTATAAGTGTTTCTTCTCTAAGGGCCCCGTTGGTTTCGGGTTTTAACCAACTCGGCCTTACCCAAACTTCTTCAAAATCTCGAGTGTAATATACCAAAACGACCGTCTCGATACATGGATCCCAATGCAACTGATGATGCATTGATCGGAGGTTCGTACCAAAAGATATGGGTGTCTGAACGAACTTGGCCGAAAATAGGGGGTTTGGGCCCGGTCTGACCCGGCCCAATACCTCCTGGGTCGGCCCGAACCGGGTCTACCCGACCCGAATCCGGGTTCGGCACAGCTGGCGCAGCCCGGCGGGGCACGGCTCGGCCCGGCTGGGGAAGCCGGCTCTGGCTCGGCTCACGGCCGGGTAGGGTGCGAAGGGGGTGTGACCCCCTTTGTTCCGGAAACAGCTGCCCCCCCTGGTGGGGTCCACCCTAGGCAGGTCCGAGGGGTTACGCCCCCCGGTTTCTTCAGAAACGGCTGACCATAACGGCCGGCTGGTTGAGCCACAGCGAGAACCGCGGGGGTCCCGCCTCCTGGAACGCCGGCAGCCGGCCGAGCCCGACAGTCCCTGCTGAAGACCACCGCAGCTCTTTCCTGACCGACACGGTGCGGCGGCGCAGTGCCCCTCTCCCATGGCCCGCTCCTGGCCGCGGCCTCCTTTGGCCTCACCGGCGCGGTGCGATGGCGCCGCACGCCACCTCCACGGCCCGCTCCGGCTGCGGTCTTCTTCGTTCCCGCGCGGTGCAACGACACCGCGCCACCGTCGCCCCAATGATCAACAAGAAAAGGGGAGGAGGATCTGCTGTGTTTATGCGGTCCGATCTCCTCCCATTATGATGATAACAAGTGGCCAAATTAATCAACGAAGAACAATAAATAAAACTTGAATGAAGATAACCCCTACCTTGATTAACGATGTCGTTTGGCGGCGACGCGGAAGATGGCGTCACATGGTGAGGTTTTGAAGACAGCCGTGATGTGTGTCCAAGGAGGGTACGACGTCTCACACTAAATGTGAAGAGAATAAGGAAAGTCACATCATCTGTCCTTGTGATGACAAAGTTCTTCGTCGAAGGGTGTCATTCTTCGCATAAGGATGAAGTTCTTCTAACGAAGCTAAATCTCTCTCCCCAATTCCCAATACAACAAGCTAACCCCAAAATAAAATAAGCTTTCCCTTATTTTTTTTTACCTTGCAATGCATTTCAAAAAATCAAAATTTGAAACTAAATCCAATTAATTGAAGTTGTTCAATTAATTAAATTAATGTGAGTTGGAATTATTAAAGAGGGAGAGAGGGGAGTTACTCAAATTAAGGGGAAGTTAGGGAGTTAGGGAATATGAAGAGTTGGGGCTCGTGTGGGCCCCACCTCATCTTTATCCTCTCAAGGGTAGTTAGTAACTAGTGGGTCCCACCCCAACTCCCACACCTAGGATATAACCACTTAGAAAAATTAATAAAATTTTACACAATTATATTCACTTTTTATTTAATCCATTTTTAACAACTCCTCCAAGAAAACACATCTTCGGTAAAGGTCCTCTTAAGAAATTACCGGAACTACGGTTCCATCGGTGTCCTCAAGTTTTCAATTCTGATCACCAGTTCCAAAGATAGAAAAATCTCACTCGTTCATTCACTGAACATACCCGAGCTAAACATCAGAAATTGAATCCGGGCACACCGGGCCTCGGAATCATGCGCCGTAAGAAACTGTGTACTCGTAAAATCCCAATGAATTTAGGAAAAAAAATTCCTGGAAATTTATGGGTCTTTAAATTACTCCCACCATTTGGATTTGCATCCCCGTAAATCTATATAATAAACTAGGGAAACAAATGAGGGTTCTACATGGATGGTCGATTTCTCTAGTGCGCATCTGGTGGTAGCACGAGAACCTCTAGGAGAGAAAACAAGTTTTATTCGTCATTCTAAGTGGTTATATCCTAGGTGTGGGAGTTGGGGTGGGACCCACTAGTAACTAACTACCCTTGAGAAGATAAAGGTGAGGTGGGGCCTACACGAGCCCCAACTATTCACATTCACTAACTCCCTAACCCCCCCCCCCCATTTATTTGAGTAACTCCCCACTCTCCTTCTTTAATAATTCCAACTCACATTAATTTAATTAATTTAACCTCTTCAATTAATCGGATTATGTTCTGATTTTTGTAATTTGAAAAGCATGCCATGTTTTAATAAAATAAGAGGAGACTTATTTTATTTGGGGTTGGCTCGTTGTGTTGAAGATTAGAGGAGAGATCTTTAGTTTTTTCAGAAGAACTTCATGCTCCCACGAAGAACATCACCCTTCGATGAGGAATGCCATCACCACAAGGGGAGACGATGTGCCATACCTTCTTCTATCCATAGCTAGTGTGAGACTTCATCCCCTCCTTGGACGCATGCCAACTTCGTCTTCAAAACCTCACCCCGTGACGCCATCTTCCGCGTCGCCGGTAAACGGCATCGTTTATCGAAGTAGGGGTTAATTCTTATGTTCATGTTTTATCCTCGACCTTCATTGAATAAAAATTTGGCCGCTTGTTATCATCATAATGGGAGGATATCGGACATCACAAACACAGCTGATCCTCATCCCCTTTTCTTGTTGATCTTCATTGATCTTTGTGCTGAAGACGGAACGGTGCCGTTGCAGCGCGTAGGAACGAAGAAGACTTCGGCCGGAGTGGGCCGCGACACCGACGCGCTGCACCGGTGAGGCTGAAGGTGGCTACGAAAGAGGGGTGCAGCGCCATCATTCCACGCCGGTCAGACAGCAGCCGTGGCCTAAGGCCGCGACGGTGTTCAGTAGGGGCGGCCGGGCTCGACCGACCACCAGAGTTCCAGGAGGCGGGACCCATGCGGGTCCCGCGACGGCTAAACCGTCCGACCATTATGGCCGGACGTTTCCGAAGAAACCGGGGGGCAGAACCCCCCAGACCTGCCTAGGGATGACCCCACCAGGGAGGCCACACCCCCTTTGCACCCCGCTCGGCCGCGAGCCGAGATGCGGTCGGCTTCGGAGCCGGGCCGCAGGACGCGCCCCGCTGGGCCGGGCCGCTCCCAGCTGGGCCGGGCCAAGCCAGCCACGGTCCGGGCCTCGTCAGCTAGTTCGGGCCGCACCCAATTGGTCCGTACCCTTAACTGGGTTGGGTCGACCCGGTTCAAATTGATCTAGGGGGTATTGGGCCGGGTCGGATCGGGCCCAACCCCCCTATTTTCGGTCAGGTTCGTTCAAATGCACATATCTTGGGATACACACCTCTGATCGATGCACTGTCAGTTGCATTGGGATCCTTGGACCGAGAAGGTCGTTTCAGTATATTACACTAGAGGTTTTATCAATGTTTGGGTATGGCCGAGTTGGTTCGAACCCAAAACCAATCAGGCCCTTGGAGTGGAAACTCTTATAACTTAACAACCGGACATCCGAATGATGTTCCGTCAATAACATTTTTTTCCTATTTGTGAGATGGTTATTTTGGATTAGTCCACTTCAGCTTTCGACCCAGTTGGAGTATGGTCAGGTTGGATTTAGCTTAAAAACCAACCGGACCCCTGGAACGAAAAAGCCAATATCTCTCAGACCGGGCGTCCAATTGACACATCGTCTGTCGCTTTGAGTTATTATTGACGAGATGGAACTTTGTGATACATAAACTCTTGAATTCTTCATAGTTGATGTATCGACCCTCTTGTCTCGTGGAGTGGACCCTCCTAGAATCAAGCATGATGTGTGCAAGAACCCTAGAGCTGGTTGCGACTACGACAACGATGACGACTGTACATGGATCCTACGTTGATTCGGTAGCGAGGACAACTTTACTCGGATCCTACGTGGGTTCAGCAGCGAGGATGACTGTACATGGATCCTATGTCGGTTTGACAGTGACGGTGACTAAACTAGGATCCTACGTGGGTTCGGCAGTGACGACTTCTGTACTTGGATCCAATGTGGGTTCGGCAGGGGAGATGATTCAGAGGCTACATCTATCATCTCCTCCCCTCTTCATGAGTAGTATACCTGTGTGAGTTTAGTCTTGACTTTCAAACATTATATTTGATACGATTGTCTTACTTTCCTGTGTGGATTGGGTTATTCTTTCCTGTATGGACTGGGTTGTACTTGGGGTTGTGAGTAGGAGCTGAGGGAATTAGAATTGATGAATTAGGTATATGTATGGGCATATATTTAAGTAGACTTGGTTGATACTTCCTGATTGTATCCTTCTTTTGTGTTTTATCCTTTGTGGATTCTGCGAGCCCATAGGGGGTCTCAAGGTCCCTACAGAGTATCGTATACTCACCCCTGCACAGGCAATGCCCGCACTACGTTGTGTTGGTTGCATACGACGGACAACGCTGATCGTGGTTGAGGCTTGTGGAGCCGGACGGTACTCGGAGGTGGACTATCAGGCAGCACGTACACGGAGCGGACAACCAGACCCTAGGTGCTGAGGAGACCGTCTGTACCCACCCTTCAGGTGGGATAGCCATAGGAAGACTCGGTGGTTTCTGATTTACTTTACTCTTTATGTAATTTCTTTTCAGTTGTAATTTACTTTCAGTTGGGTTTGTGTTCTGGCCCATTTACTTTTCAACACTTACTATTTTACTTAGTTACATAGTGTTTACAACAACTTGCATACTCTGTTTTGTTTCTTTACTTATATAAAGGCAATACCTTCCCATTTATCGGGATTTATGCCTTTGGTTCTAGTCTCTAGCCCCTGGCCTTTGGAAGGAGGGCTTGGGGTAGTCACGGCACAGGCCCCGAGGACGTGTCGTGAAAAATTGGTATCAGATGTCGCCCAATTGATGGTCTGGTCTGCTTGGACTTCAGCGTCATCTGTCTACTGCCGGCTGCAAAAGACTCTGCTACGTGTCGCCCTATGGTAGGCCTCACTGTTGGTGTAGGCTCAGCAAGAAAGCTCTCCACAAGAAGGCCTCACTCCAGTACTCCTGCCTGTGTCGGAATTCAGAGGGATATCATCGATGCCCTGATCTCATGCCTCAGTCCCTGCTCGAAGGTCCGGGCCCGGAAGAATGGGTCTCGTACCATGTCCGTGGAGAAGCACGAGATATCAGTAAATCTCATCGAGTACTGGGCTACTGTCATGCTGCCCTGCCGCAGCTGTAGTAACTCCTGGATGTGCACCGTACAGAGGGTGGCTGGAATGAACTCCTAGAGGAAGAGACTCTCAAAGTCCGTCCATAGAAGAGATACCTCTTCGTGGACCTGGAGCATCAAGATCCACCATCTAACTGCTGTTGTGTGTAGGAGAATCGCCGCAAGGATCACCATGAGGTCAGCTCGTGTCCCTACTAATATGAAGACTCGGACAACAGCCTTCATCCAATCCTCGGCTACCTAAGGGTTCGTCTCCCCACGGATCCTAGGCAGTCTCTGACGCTGAAACTCGTGCAGTGCACTTAGGCAACGTTCACTCTCCGCTGTTGTGGCTGGTGGTATCGGTGGCTCGGTGGGTAGAGGTACTGCAGGTGCCTCCGCTGTAATGGGGTCTTGTACCGAGGCCTGGTCGCTCGGTGGGCTGCCATCTCTCACAAATCTCGGAACCTTAGCTAGCTGCAATTGTGGGGCCATCCTGAAATGAAACAGGTGTTCCACAGTTAATAGAGTATACCTAGTGAGCTGACACAAAGTAATCACAAAAAAACTTCTGAAACACACATGCAATCAATGTTTTCATGCACTGAGACGGAAATCAGAAGTCAGGGTCCTAGTGTATGGATATGTCGGCCGCCACACCAACACAATGTAGTGCGGGCATGACCTATCCTCAGGACCCGTGTCGTGACTACCCCAAGCCTTCCTTCAATAGGCCCGGGGCTAGAGACTAGCACCAAAGGCGTAAATCACGATAAATGGGAAGGCATTGCCTGTATATAAGAAAAGAAACACAACAGAGTATGCAAGATGTAGTAAACACTAATTAAACTAAGTACCAAAGTAATTGCTGAAAAGTAAATGGGCCAGAATACAAACCCAACTGAAAGTTCAATACAACTGAAAATAAAGTACAGTAGCAGTAAATTAAATCAGCAACCACCGAGTCGTCCTCCGACTATCCCACCTGAAGGGTGGGTACAGATGGTCTCCTCAGCTCCTCGGGTACGGCCGTCCACTCCGTGTACGTATCGCCTGATAGTCCACCTCTGGGTACCATCCCGCTCCACATACCTCAACCACGATCAGCGCTGTCCGTCGTATGCAACCAACGCAACGTAGTGCGGGCATGGCCTGTGCATGGGTGAGTATACGATACTCTATAGGGACCCTGAGAACCCCGATGGTCTCGTAGAATCCACAAGGGATAAACCAAAATGGAAGGATACAATCACTAAGTATCAACCAAATCTACTTAGGTATATGACCATACATATACCTAAGTCATCAATTCCAGTTCTGTTCCAACTCACGAGCCCATGTACAAACCAGTCCAGAAAGGAACGAATAACCCAATCTACACAGGAATGTAAGACAATCATATCGAAGATAATGATTTAAATTCAAGACTCATCTCACAAAGGTATTCTACTCATGAAGAGGGGTGGAGATGAGATATGTAGCCTTTGAATCATCACCCCTGCCGAAACCATGTAGGATCCAAGTATAGAAGCTATCGCTACCGAACCCACGTTGGATCCTAGTTCAGTATCCATCGCCCCTGAACCCACATAGGATCCATGTATAGTAGTCCTTGAAGCCGAACCCACATAGGATCCCAGTACAGTTTTCCTCGCTGTTGAACCCACGTAGGATCCAAGTATAGTCATCATCGTCGTCGCAGTCGCAACCAGCTCTAGGGTTCCTACACACAACAAGCTCGATTCCGGGAGGGTCCGCTCCATGAGCCAAGAGGGTCGATACATATACTGTCAAAAAGTCCAGAGTTGATGTATCACAAATTTCTGTCTCATCAATAGGAACTCAACGCGACAGACGACATGTAAATCTGATGACCGGTCTGAGAGATATTGGCTTTTCTATTCCAGGGGCCTGATGAGTTTTTAAGCTAAAACCAACCCGACCATACTCCACCTGCATCCAAACCTCAATTGGAGTTAGCCAAAAGAACTGTCACAATAAGAGGAAAACAACGTGATTGACAACATGTCATTCGGATGGCCGGTCGTTAAATTATATGTATTTCCGCTCTAAGGGCCCGGTTGGTTTCAGGTTCGAACCAACCTGTCCATAGACAAACATGGCCAACACGTCGAGTGTAATATACCGAAATGGCTGTCTCGATCCAAGGATCCCAATGCAACTGAAGTTTTATCGATCGAAGGTTCGTAACCCAAGATATGGGCGTATGAACGAACCTGACCGAAAATACGGGGTTTGGGCCCAGTATGAACCGGCCCAATACCCCCTGGGTTGGCCCGAACCTGGTCAACCCAACCCCGGTCAGGGTCTGGCCCGATTGGGCGTGGCCCGACCTGGCTGGTGTGGCCTGGACCGCAGCTGGCACAGCCCGGCCCGACTGGGCGCCGCGCGACCCGACTGGGCGCGGCCTGGCCCGCGGAGGGGCGCAACCGAGCGGGGTGCGAAGGGGGCACGACCCACTTTGATTCAGAAACGGTGGCCCCCTTGTGGGGTCTTCCCTAGGCAGGTCTGGGAGGTTACAACCCTCGGTTTCTTCAGAAACGGCCGGCCATAATGGCTGGCCGATTGAGCCACCGCGGGACCTGTGGGGGTCCCGCCTGCTGGAACTCCAGCGGCCGGCCGAGCTCGGCCGCCCATACTAAAGACCGCCATGGCCTAAGGCCGCGCCTTTTGTCTAACCAGTGTGCCACGATTTCACTACGCCCCTCCACCATGGCCCGCCCCGGCGGTGGCCCCCTTGATGTTCTGGCGCGACGCGACGGTGCTGCGCACCACTGCTGTGGCCCGCTCCGGCCGTAGTCCTCTTTGTTCCCACACGGTGCACCGACACCACGCTGCCTTCACCACAAATATCAATGGGGATCAACAAGAAAACGGTAGGAGGATCGGCCGTGTTTGTGTGGTCCGATATCCTCCCATTATGATGATAACAAGCGGCGAAATTTATCAACGAATAACGTTAAATTAAACTTGAACGAATATAACCCCTACCTCGATAAACAATGTCATTAGACGGTGACGCAGAAGATGGAGTCACAGGGTGAGGTTTCAAAGAAGGCATTGGCGTGCATCCAAGGAGGGTATGACGTCCCACACTAGCTATGGAGAGAAGAAGGAATGACACGTCGTCTATCCTTGTGGTGACATCATTCTTCGTCGAAGGGTGACGTTCTTCGCGGGAGGATGAAGTTCTTCCAAAGGAACTAGAGCTCTCTCCTCCAATCCTCAACAGAATAAGCCAGCCCCAAATAAAATAATAATCCTCTTATTTTATTAAAACATGGCATGCATTTTAATAACGTTCGGCCGAGTGAGCCCCCGCAGGACCCGCGGGGGGCCCGCCTCCTGGAACGCCAGCGGCTGGCCGAGCTCAGTCGCCCCTACTGAAGACCGCCGCGGCTCCTGTCCGACCGACGTGGCTTGATGGCGCTGGTCCCCTCCACCGCGGCCCACCGCCACCACGACCCCCTCGAAGTTCCGGTGCAGCACGACAGCACCACGCCCCTCCGCCACAGCCCGCTCCTGGCTGCGGCTTCCTTTGTCCTCACCACCGCGGCACGACGGCGCCACACACCACCACCGCGGCCCGCTCCGGCCGCGGTCCTCTTCGTTCCCGCAAGGTGCAACGACACAGCACCGCCTTCGCCACAAAGATCAAAGAGGATCAACAAGAAAAGGGGAGGAGGATCGGCCGTCTTTGTGAGGTCTGATCTTCTACCGTTATGATGATAACAAGAGGCCAAATTAATCAACGAAGAACATTAAATTAAACATGAACGAAGATAGCCCCTACCTCGATAAAAGATGTCGTTTTCTGGTGATGCGGAATATGGCATCGCGGGGAGAGGTTTCGAAGATGGTGTTGATGTGCATCCAAGGAGGGGAAGATGTCTCACACTAGCTACGATGGGACGAAGGACAGGCATGTCGTCTCTCCTTGTGTTGACAACATTCTTCGTTGAAGGGTGTCATTCTTCGTGGAAGGATGACGTTCTTCCAACAAAGCTAAATCTCTCTCCCCAATTCCCAACACAATAAGCTAACCCCAAAATAAAATAAGCTTTCCCTTATTTTATTTTACCTTGCCATGCATTTCAAAAACTCAAAATTGAAAACTTAATCCAATTAATTGAATAGGTTCAATTAATTAAATTAATGTGAGTTGGCATTATTAAAGAGGGAGATAGGGGAGTTACTCAAATTAAGGGGGAGTTAGAGAGTTAGGTAATGTGAAGAGTTGGGGATCATGTGGGCCCCACCTCACCTTTATCCTCTCAAGGGTAGTTAGTAACTAGTCAGTCTCTCCCAACTCCCACACCTAGGATATAACCACTAAGAAAAATGAATAAAATTGTACACAATTTTATTCACTTTTTATTTAACCCATTTTTTTAAAAAACTCCTCCAAGAAAACACATATTTGGTAATGGTCCTCTTAAGAAATTACCAATGTTGTGGTTCCATCGATTCCCTAATATTTCAATTCCGAGCACCGATTCAAAAGATAGGAAAACATGCTCTTTCGTTCACTGAACGCACCCAAGCTAATCTTCGAAAATTGATTTCGGGCACACCGGGCCTCGGAATCACATGCCGTCAGAAACTGTGTACTCGAAAAATCCCAAAGAATTTAAGATAAAATTTTCATTGAAATTTATGGGTCTTTACAATAAACCGAAAATGATTTTATTATAAAATAATATTTCAAGCTTTTCCTAAAATTATTATCACCTATCTTATAAAAGGACACTTTTACTTCTCTTAATTTCACACCAACGAAGACTTTTGTATCGGCCAAAACCTACCTAAATATACTCCCAACTTTCCACCCTTAATCCTAGAGGCCTTACTTTGGTCAGAAAGTCATCCTAAGGATCCCTTTTGATCAAATCAAAAGGAATAACCCAAAGAGGAGGTAAATATTTCATCACCTATTTCAAGTTCTTTTCTCATTCCCTTTCGTCTTTCCTTGTTGCTTAAATTATAAAATAATTAATCCAGAATCTTCTATATAAATTCATGTTTTTATAAATATGGATAACTATATTCATTATTATATCCGTCTTATGAATGATAATGTCACCATGCGTGCGTATGTACGGCTTACCGTCTCCACACCGTGGTGTAATTTGTTATTCAACACTATGTTATTTGGATGGATATAATAATGAGTAATATGTATATAAATAATTAAAATAACATGATTATTTCTCTGTAAAATTAATATACCATCAAATTCCACATATTTAAGGAAATGATATTGTCGCTCGTGCGTGCATACGGATTACCATCTCCACGACGTGATGAGATTCATTTCCACGTTCACCATTCATCGACGATTATAAAAATATATATTACTAATAAGTATGTAATATATGACATAATAATTCCACTAGATATTTGTATATTTTTATATATATTTTTTATGTACTTACATATATCTTATTCACTTACATCTATTCAATACGATATGAAAACAGAAACAATGTTTATGCGTACGGACGACCTACCGTCTCCATAAACAGTGTTTTCCATTTCATATATCTATATATTATAAATATTTATATTCTAAACATATATGATATATGAATCAATTTATATATTCTATAATTATTTAAATCATTACCTAAATGATACAGTCAAGAATAACAAGTTAAAATACGTACGATAAAGAAAGCAATTATTACCCAAAATGTTAATTTAACATGAAAATCATTTATAAACGTGTAGTATAGAGTCATAAATGAATCATTTATGATATAATAAATATGAATATGGTCCAGGTATAATCTAATAACATACAATGGTCATTATACAAGAGGTTAAATGTACCCTTGACCAAATGAAAGTGCAAGGTAAGGGGATTCTTATCTCACTATTAATACCGTGAGATTTCCATTGTTCACCCCTTATTTATTGCATGTGGTGTATTGTGTACTACCATTTGATATATATTATCATGATTATATTTATATTTTTGATATTCTGTCATTCATTTTGGTTTTATTGACATTTTTCATACGACTCGATTGATTACAACGAGGTAAGAGATATGTCTTCAATCTCATTATTATTCGAGGTTGTTTATATATATGTATTTACTGGGATAATTTTATCATCAAAACACATATTAAAAAAAAATGTTTTCAAAATGAATATTTTAAGGTTTTCTGTGATGGTCTATTTAACTAGATCATCATTTTAAATGTTTTAAATATTTATCTTTTGAAATCCTTTTAATTAATGTCCATGTTTTCAAAATGATTTTAAGGATTTATTTATATGAACATGAATGTTTTGAAATGATAATTATTTTCAAATGTTTCAAAGTTGTATGAGACACTTTATTTCAAAAATATCTTATAAATTACTACCGTTATAAATGTGTGACATTAAATGATTTTACAAAAGGGATATTTCTCTCAAAAAGTTTTGCTCGTCATTTTCAACTGTTTCAGCGTCCTTTACTGGATATTATTTTTTATTGAGGTTGATTTATTATAATACAATCTTCTATATTGTATTTAATGTGTTATGATATGTTTGACTATTAATGTTCTATTTTTATACCATTCATGGATTATGGTCAAGGTATTGACATTTCGTATTCTAGTTTTAATACAAATGTTTATTTTATGTTTCAACTTTCTCATATGAGGAATGCAATGAACTTAGTAAGTGACGGGTGGAGCACCCTATAGCACCTGGATGAATCGGTAGGTCTCAGGAGACAAACTAGGGATTTGGCATAAGGCCATGAAAAAAAAATTTATTTGTTGTCTTGGAACGAGGCCTTGACTATGTGGTAATGATGTCCGACGTTAGGCATTCCCTCATTATGAAATTAGTTATTACATGTGATTAATCGACTAGTAGAATATCCAGGTTCATGTTGATATGGTAATGTTTGAATTTTTTAATATTATGTTATATTTTATGTTTAAAAGGCTGTTGTTTTTATCACACATCTTGCCTTAAAAGTTTATAGCTTCCACTAAATTATTTACCGTTAATGGGCATCTGAGCTCACTGCTTTCTTATGTTTTATTTTCCCCAGGATTCCAAGAAGTGTATTATGATTGATATGAAGGGTTAATATAAAGGGAATAATGGAACTCATAAAAAATTATTTATGTTGTGTTGTATGTTATAAAGTGTGATATAATATTCATGTATGTAATCTATTTTCCAAGACTGCTAAACCGATCAGTCCTTCGATACTTGCTTCCTTGTAATCATGAAAATGTATTAAAATAATGCACCGACTTTGGGTAACTGGGGTCGGGGATTTGAAATAAGTTATTAAAATGATATATATCATAATGATGTATGAAATGGAATACACTATTCAAAGATACGGTAAGTTGTATGTTGGAACGAATGTTGTTTCCCTTTTAATTATCATAGTGAAAGATTGTATCTAAATGGTATATATATATGAAAACATAAGTCATTATTAAAGTATAATTATTATGTCACATATATCATATAATTTCACTAAACCCATCATTGATTCATTGCATGTGTTGTGTGAACGAAGCACATTGCTTTGATAGGGTGGTAGTCCACACTTCCTCAAACGAGATTATCATATTAAAACAAATTGGAAAGTAAAAAAAAGAATGTGTTGTAAAAAGAAATAAATAAAAAGAAATAAATAATAAATATTATATAAAACATATATATATAGAGAGTTTCCATTATAACATACACTATTATTGGTGGTAAAATAAAAACGAACAATCATCAGTTTGTGAGGCAGTAGATCGTCTTACACAGAAATCGTATGATCGGTATCCATTAGATAGAGGTTTGTGTATATTTTAATGGAAAACAAAGTATAACAAAATCCTAGTATATTCTTGATTATTTTTTTTCATAATGTAATAGAATAAAGTGATTTTATGGTTGGACAAAGAAAATAATGTAATAGAGCTTGAGAGAAGATGTTACCTCATAATCAGGTAACTTCTTTTAGTTTGTGGAAAAAGGATTCCCTGATTTTGTTTCGACAAAATTAATGGATTATATGAGGGTGGAATGTATTTTTTTTATATGAAATGGGTAGGGGGTGGCCAAACTCAAATTCTTTGTAGGTGTGAATAAACTAGAAGAAGAGGCTCCATTTTAAAATAGGGAGGATGGGAACTTTTAGAAACTCCAAAACTCTTAATTTATTATAAATTTATTTCAGGATTTAAAATCAAAGAAGTGTATCAATTAAAATTTTAGATGATTATGGGTCATAATTCCAACATAATGGAATTTGGGACATGTTTAGGTCATGAAATGAACATTATCATTTGGCTTTAAAACTTAGTAAAGCAATTTAACTATTTCCACGATAACTTGCCTTTTTTATAGTTTAGTAATAATATAGTTACTATAAAATTCCAAATGAACCCCAAAATGATAGTTTATGAAATATTTGACATTATAATATTTATTTAGATTAATTAATTTTTGTTATTTATTTTATAACATTTAAGAAAATATTATTTATTTTGACATATCATTTATGTCAATTTCGATACTATTCTATATTTTAATATTTAAAAATACCAAAAAACATGATAACATCAAACCAATAATTCTAATATGTCACTAACATGTCTCGGTTATCTATAAAATTTAGGGATATCATTAATTAAGTAAAATCATTTTTATTTTAATATTTAATATCATTTATTTGATATCTGAATTAATAAAACAATTACTGCATAATTATTATAGAAGCAATTAATTAACTTATATATTCTATAATATTTTAAAATAAATTATCATGATGAATATATATTTCTTATATTTATAATTAATATTTATTGGTGAATGTTTCTTATATATAACCCTTTAATAAAAATTATTTAGTTATGAAACATAGAATATGACATCAATGTCCTAATCATACACAAGTGGCATAAAATGTATCATATTTTAAATATATGGTTTATTTGGGTAGAAAAACACCTATCCACTGAAATTAAGAAAAGTGTTAGGGTAATCGTATATTTTAATAATATTATTTTAACCTTTAATAACCCTCTATACCTTATACGATGGTAAATAAAATTCCAATGTTACTATTCATAAAAAATTATTTGGATCCAATTAGACATCATTTGTCATTATGATTAAAACCATTTAGGTTTATTTTTCAAAATTAAATTCATTGATGATGTAAAATTATGTTTACTACTAATTCTTTAAATGTGGATAGAAGGCAAGTAAAAGAGATGTTCCAATGTTCAATAAAAGGTTTTTATATCTAATTCTATTATAAAAATGATTCCATTATACTAAATAGAATTAATATATTTATTATTTATCTTGAATAACATTAAAATAAATTTAAAGTAAAATAATTATTTTAATTAAAATGACAAATTTTAACTACAATGCAGTACTTTTCACTATTCATCAAAAATTGTATCAAATTAGAAAAATTCCAAAAAAACACCTAAGTAAATTTTGACATTACTAATTCAAAAATGATACTGGTTTTATAAAATTTAATTTATAAATGTTTCTTAAATTAATTTTATTTTTTAAATCAGTTCATTAAAAAAATCGTATTTAAAAAAAAAATACATTACCAAAAATCATATATTTCATTATAAATATATTTTATTTATATAATAAAATTAAAAAAATATTTTAAATGTATTTATTACTATTCTTATAGATAATATTAATGGTTAGGTTATAATTATCTAATTTGAATAATTATATAAACAAATGTTTCATAGAAACTCAGTGTTGTGAGCATCATACTCTAAGTCGGGATTTTGTGTCGATAAAGCCATTGATTATGTTGAAGGTAAAGAATTATTAAAATGGTGATGTATATAATACAAGAAAACCATAGTGATTTAATACAATAAACTGTCATCAGTGTTTTATGAAATGATAAATATCAAAAATGATAAATTAATTCAAAAAATCTCAGAGTGTTAGATGCCTATTAGGAATCTATGGGATTTTCCAATTTCATTCCATGATAGTTCCATTTATGTATAAAACATTTTATAGTATGGAATATGGATTTATGTATCAATGTAATTATTCATGATGTTGGAACCATGGTTGTTGTTTATATCTGAGTAGTATAGAAATAGTGTGATGGATGATGCATCTATTAGAGGAAACTATCTTCAGATGGTGAATAATGCCCTTGAGTAGCTAGTTTGGAGTGTGTTGGATAGAATTGAAATTTATAATCCACTCATCATTGATCTATGATAGTTGGAACTAAACTCTTTTTTTTTATTATAAAATAAAAAATCAGAAATTATACCTTTTGGTCATGGGTTATCAAAAGAAATTTAGAAATGTACCTGAATGTTTTTAGGTAAGAGGAATGTGAACCACTTCTCTAGGTGGATATTGTTTTATCTTTTGTGTTCCTAGTGAATGTAGAGATGTATATCTTGTGTGGTTAATACCCTAGTGAAATGTTATTTTCATTGTGGTATGTCTAGTAGATCTTTCTAGTTGTACTCATTTCATTGGAAGTCTTATTTTTCTAGTGTAGAAAAAAGTTTTATTGGGGGTACTTTTATCACTCGATTGGGTGTCATATTTGATTATTGAGAGAATGGAGAAAGGTCATCTAAATGGTTTGAAAAATGTACATCAAATTGGGGTGGTTTGGGCCATCTGATGGGATTTTTTCTGATTTTTAGCAGCTAAAAGAAATTGGTGTATTTAATATAGTACTCACCATTATATTTCAATAAACTATAATCAAATTAATAATAGGATAACATGGATGAAAAATGTTGACCCTGTTGAAGATGGGGGTGGAGATAGAAGATCCATATCTATGTTAATGTTTGAGAAGAAGACTTATATCACTTTTATATTATGAGATAGTGAAATAGGATCACATGCCCTATAAGAATAATTTAATAGATAAACTAATGTTTATCCATGGGAGAATGATTCTTACAAACCCTTTTGGTGTCAGTGTAGTATTTTGAGATATTAACATTGATATGTCAAATATCAACGAGTTATTATACATTCACCACCATAATAAATAATCTTTTAATATGGGTGTGAGATCACTTCCACTAGTGAAAAACATATTAATATGCATTTTGGTGGTGATTTTCAGTGAATCATGGTTTTATTTTACTCCACATTGTGGGAAGTCCTTCAAATGAAAAAGGAATTGAGAGTTTGGGTATGTAAAGAATCACATTGAGTGGATACATGTTTTATAATAGTTATTATTTGGTGATGGTTAGTGAAAATATCATTTTTTAAGATATGGGATGTTCCCTTACATGGAAATTGTGTTTTGTGTCTGTTTGGAGATATATATTTCATAGGATATGGATTTTTAGGGGATGGAGGTTTGTTTTCAACCATAGGAATTTTCATGATCATCCCTTTTTTAGTAGATCTAGTTGATTTCCATTAAGATATTAAAATATATTTATGGTTGGTAGGATATAAATACCTCAATTTTTCATAAACAAGGTATCACATAATTTTTTTTATAATCACACACCTCTCAAGGTGTTAAATGGAAATTTTACCACTGTATTATTCACTAGAAAAATTAAATTACAGTTTTTTTGAAGAAAGGGTGTGGTTTTAGACCATATCCATAGCCAATGTATAATTGTGAGTCCATTGGTAACATGAAAAGAAATATTTCATATTAAATAGGATTTTAATCTCTCACAAGTGTATTTTTAATGAAAATTTATATATTGAAAATAATGGCTCATATAGGGGATGTAAGACAATAGTTGAGTCAATAATAGGAGTTTTACCTTATAAATAATATAAAAATGGTTCACATATAGAATATTCAATGATTTCCATTATAGGGAGATTAGTTAACTAAATTATTTTCATTGTTTATTTTATAAAACCATATAATACATCTATGTATTCCCTTTTCTCTTATTCTATAGGGTGTGAAAATTCTAATTTATATAACCCAAATATAGTAGGAAGATATTGGGATAGAGGCCAAATTTGGTTGTTAAAATTTCATAGCAAAAGAACAAGACCTAATTCTATGTGATGGCGATTATTCAAGCATGAAAACAATGATGATATATTGAAGTAGTGATTCTTCATAAGGTATGCCTTCATGAATTTTATTATCTCTTTTATTTTTATTTACCATAATAGTAATTGATATTCTAAAATTAAGGATAATGAAAGAATGATCTCTTCATTTAAATTGTTTTTACCAAATTTGACCCATCTATTATAAGTTATTCATTAGTGAACCTAAGCGTAAAAAATAAATATTGAATATTTGACTCAGTTAATTATTCTTAATTTTTTTGTTGAATATTGTTATATTTTATAGAAGAGAAATGAATGGAGGAACGATTATCCCTTGTATCTCTTAATTTTTTCTCCCCTATAACTCCTTTAGTAAATCACTTCTCCCTTGTATTATGTGTCTATGATGATACACCAACCATTGAGGTTATATGAGGTATATGAGGTAATGAGGAATGACTCAAGGGAGAATTTCAATGGTGTAAGAGAAGCTTTAGATGTATAAGAATCGTGTGTTTGGGGTTAATATGATGTGTTAAATAGTGTAGAGATGTCTATGAGACCTGGTGTGAGTAAGAGGGTGGTGGTGGTCGAGCACAGCAGATAGATAAACAAAGAAGATACAAGATGGTTGTACAAGGTCAAGGATATTAGAATCCAAGGTGCTATAGGGTGTGTTGATCAATCTAGTTATTTGGCATGAAAAACAATTAAGCATATTAAAATTAATTAAGGGATAAAAAATAAATTTTATGAACCCACACGATTGGATGTAGGCCAACAATTAGGTGGTGGTTGATTGGAATAAATAACCCCATTACATTACTATAATATATATATAATATTAAAAAATTATATCATAAAAAAGAATTTAGAGGAATTTGATTATTGAGAGACATATTGGTTGAGTGATTAAGCAGAATGGGGAGCCTACATTCATGACTGTATCCCCAAAATATAAGGATTTCAAAATAAAAATAGTAATATTTAATTTTTCAATCAAAATCCAAGAGTCCCATGTGTTCTTTTGTAAGATAATATATCATTTGGGGGGAAATTAGGGTTACTCAATCCTCCCAAACCCATAAAGGATGAAATAGTTTAATAACCTAGGACTGTAAATCTATAAAAACTCAATATTTACTATTCACTAACATTAAACATTCCATTTAAAATGTGACTCTGATAACCAGGAGGAACATAAATATGGGTATGGGGGAGCATGTTGTTTCTAATCCAGTAGCTAATAAGGAAAGAATATAATTTTTAAAGATGTCAATTTTCTCCTGCTTAACCTTTCCAAAAGGATTGGACCATGGAATCTCCCTCATTTGGTCATGAAAATTTCTATGAACAATGTTTTCTCAAAATTGAGAATGATTTCATTAGGGAATAAGTACTATTTTAGCATCAACAATTCAAGTTATTTATAAAAAAATGTCCAGGGTTTTGGAACCATATCTCTAAGAATTGGATTCCTAAAAATTTAAGAGAGGAATTTCATCTTGTACTTAGGAAATGATAATAATACTCATGTGTAGGTTTATATTTTATTTCATGACTTAAATTGGATCGATTGGAACCCGGGGATCTTGTGGGATATTACCTCTATTTATGGGAATATATATCAAGACTAAATTTGAATTTTATAGGGTAATATTTTCTAACTATAAATTCATTATTTCAGTGGTCTATATGTCGAGAACCCTGATAGATGAGGTTGTTCAAAAAAATTTGAGGGGATCACTATTCTGATGATATTTTATGATGGGATACCACCTTTACGAGTTGAGTTAATATTTATTGGGAATGTGTTTAGATGGTGGAGATGGACCAATGACTCATATAGTTTCTATAACATTATGATCTATTCTGAGCATAATTTTATGAAGTTGATAGATTTAATGTAGGATAACGTTAATGATTCAACCATATATTTGGAGAGTCATAATATTCTTTTTATTGATCAATATGTGGTTGCAATGGATGATGGTCTACTCATTTAGGAGGAAACCCAAAAATTTCCTATGATTTCTAAACATATTATTGATTTGAATCCTTCCAAAAAATCAAGGGATTTCCATAAAACTAATTGATTTATTTTTTATAAGATGATGGTATGTTATTTGGTCAATCAGACTGGATCGTCCTGGGCTATGGAGACTATTTCTAATATTGACTTGGTGTATGCTAATGATATATGTATGAAAAATAACTAACCTATAGAGGGTCAAGTTAGTGTGAAGATGATGGAATGTCAATATATCACTCTAATTTTTAGGCTCCTAAATCAACTCTTCTTAAGAAATATATCCAAAATTCATTACCTATGTATGTTTATACTAATGGACGAGGTGAAGTTATGATGGGAGAACCTAGGGATAATAAATTTTCAAGGGAGCCCCCCGATCATTAAGAACATCTAAATCTATTGTTGATGAGGTAACATTTATTAAATCTCTCTTCAACAATTTTGTGGAAAGGAAGTCCAAAAAGGATTCCCCTCATCACAAATAGCTGATGAATAATAAATTCATCTACCAAGGTCATTATTTATAAATAGATGATATTGAGGAGAAATACCATGTTTTTTAGAAACATAATATTGTTGGGGATAATTCAAACTGACATTATATGAAATTTAATGACTCTTATGCATCTAAAAATCAATAAGGGTATAGTCAGAGGAAAGAAAATACCCTTGAATATTGATCAAAAACAATTTCCTTAGAAAATGAGAAGCTCATATTATAAATGAATTATCAATTCCTGAATTTTGAAGGGCTAAAAACATAGATAGATCTCTTTCCTTTAGGATACTCATCAAAACACAAAAAACCATTTTTATTGGCATTAAAGAACCTATTACCCTGATGATTTATTTTAATTTTTTTAATTGGTTTATGATTGGTTATGAGTGGATAAATCATAATTTAAAATATCTCATGTTAAAATATTTTGAGTTTTTATGAATAAATATCTACAATCCAACCATTTTTCAAACTAGACATGAGTAATATATTATAAATATATACAATCAAAATTGATCATACCTTGTATCATTTGTTTATTATCCAAATTTAATTATAAAGATATGACGCCATTAAGAGGAAATTTCATTCATCAAAAACAAGATTGAAAAAACTGGATTCACATGGATGATTTCTACTATGTGTTGAATAAAAATTATAAGATTAGGTCCAACATTAAAAGTGTTTGAACTTTATAATTTAAAATATTCGCCAATCTATATATTGTATCTGACATAAGTTCCACTAGGGATGAATTCACTTAGTTTAGGAACACTATTGATAGATGGTTGTATAGAAAAATATAATGATCCTTCATATCCCCACTGAGTGCTAACTCCATACCTTCCATATCATTAATACTTTTTCACAGACTATATCATGACCACTCACCCCTTCTTCTATAATTCAGTGAAAAAATATGAAACTTCCCATCTACAATCCGACTTGATAATTCCTTGTTGGCTTATGATGTCTGCAACAAATTTATTGCCTTTCAATAAACCATATATCAGACTAATGATGGTTTTCAATAGTTTTCTATGAATCATAAGACAACTAAAATTATTCTAAGATCCTATAGTAAACCTAAGATATCTTATATTTATTTAGACATTCCCATGGCTGGAAATGATATTCTTAAACATCAAACCAGAAACTCTACACTGTAAACTCCATATAATGATGTGATTAAGAGTTCTCATGCCCATGACACTCTCTTAAATAGTAAGGACTATATTTTGAAAGATAATTTCACAATCCACTGTATTATATATGGGTATATATATTTAAATTCATTCACCTAATCTATACGGAGAGGAAAGTGTTTAATGTCATATAAACCATGAATCCATGGAAATATCCTCATAATATTTGATGATATTAATTATATTCTGGTCTCTTATGTTAAAATAAATATAAATTAGGATATAATTATTCAAATCAACTCTCAATTTCATGATTTTCTCGATAATCTAATGGGAAATTATTTTCCTAAAGAATCTATTATGCCTCATAAGATTAATTCATTCTTATTCTTATTTATCGTGGGAAGAAACCTAGGTGGTGGGGGTATTCATAACATTTTATTCAATAATCATTGGCATATTATTCATAAATATGTCATTCAAGTTATCAAATATGTCTTCATAAGGAGTTACAATCCACCTTATATCGATGTTCAATTTATCAATCCAATACTGAATTTGGAGAATGATTTTGAGGTTACAGATTTTAGACCATTTGACATTGTAAATAATATTACCAATATTATTGGTAGAATTCCTCTAACAAACTTGGATATATTTCAAATGGAATTGTCTCACCAAATCAGTTTGGATTTATTTTTTGAAGGAAAATTGAGGACATTGCAAAAAACCTTATATGGTTCTAACATCATATAGAGATATTATAATCATCAAAATATTACTATGAACTTTTCAATTAAATATTTTTTTAATAATTTAAATTTAATTTACACTATTAATAAAAACCAAGGTTATTATCATAATGTCATCTATTTTATTTAGTCCTTGTTAAAGAGAAAATGATTATCTACTTTTATTAATGTCTTACATGAGGGCTATTTCATATTTTCTCAATGTGAAAGTCAAGTTGACCCCATATCATCACTCATTTTCAGTCTGGTTGATGAAAAACTTATATGATTCCTATATCATGAAGTTTAAAGAAATGTACTAACTACCAAAAATTCCTCTACAAACCTTTTTCACCATCTCTTCTACTCAATATTGATGACATAGTGGTGGTGATAATAAATCCTTGGATTCTATTATGAGATTATGTTCTCATTATGAATAGGTGTATGGATAGGTTATTTTAGGGAAAATATTTATGGTTATGTTTTTTAAAGGATTCTCTTATGATAGTAAAATAATCATCAGGAATTATCTGTGAGATAATAAAGGATAGTTTCCATTCACATATCTAGGAATTCTCATTTTCTTAGGTAGTGTAAGATCTGCTAATCTAGAATGATTTGTTATGATGATTACACCACAACATGCAGGTTGGAAAGGGATAACCCTTTATAAACTGGGTAGGATATTAGTTGTGCATTAAATCATTACCTATATTTTTGTTCACTATTTTTAGGTTTTTAAATTTCATAATTAAATTATCAAGTATATGGAAAATCAAATAAAAAATTTATACACTAGGGCTACATCCCAGAGAATAAAATTTTTATAGTTCTTTGGGAAATTTTTTTAAGCATGATGATATGAAAAATGTTATCATTAAAAATATAAAAATTTAAAATTTGTCCACTGTATCCACATACATAGAAAATTTACGTAATTATAAATATTCAGATTCTAAAATCACCATGATTGAAATAATTGGTCTTTTACATAGAGTAAACTAATTTATCTTGGTCTCTTTGGTATGTCCCTCTTTCTGAGATGTATATGACTATATAGATGAACACTAAAGAGGTTCCCTTGAAATCATCCTATTTTAATCTTTGGAATTCTTTATGGAACAATTTCTAATCATTTATTCTATAAACCCCATTCCTCTAATAAAATAAGTCTATTTCAAATTCTATTTTTCTTCTTGAATAGGTTGGGAACATTCTTTATTTGTAGACAAGGTTTAAGATGGACTCCATAAACTTTGAGGAGTGGGATTATGTGTTTTGAAACCCATATAGATTAGGAATTCTGACCCAATTCTACCTTAATGATTCATATGAGGTGCTGATGAAGAGTAACCTCAATGGATGAATATTTTCCGGTGTTCTTTTACTCTCCAGTTGAAGAATATTATTATTTGGAACTCTATATAAATCAAATTTCAATTGATGAAATGAATCAAGTGGTTATATGGAAGTCCCCATATTATTTTTTTACTTTTCATAAATAATAGAGAAATAAAAAATAATTTTTATGGAATTCCCTTTTGAAAAGAGGATTTGGGAACATAGAGAAAAATCATACATTGTTCCTTAAAAACCTATAGATTCCTAAATGACATTAATGATTCAATGTTTAAACATGTCTATTACTGACACTTAAATATATTATTTTCCTATTTATGGATATTATTTTCATCATATGTAGACAGTAGGAAATGATCTCATGTTTGATGTATGTTAACCCCAAATCATAGATCTTCTTGTGGGTATCATCAAGTATGTCATAATGGATTCTTATATACCAATTAGTTTTATAAATAATACCATTTTCAACGTTATTAGTATTAAATTTATTAGTGTTAATTATGTTCTATGGAATCCTATTTTCCTCAAATATGTCTCATGGATTCGTCCACTTCCATCATGGATCAATGATAAGGTGGATGGAGATTCACATTTTACACATAACCATTCTTTATGTGATACCATTTTTAGAACTAGTAGGATATTTTTCAAGGGTTGTTTCCAATTTTTTTAGAATTTTCATTTTCTTTAATGAGGATCATTCGAATGTGATACATACGGTCAAATACCCAAATCTTTTCAGATGGGGTTATCAGTGGATTTAAAGGGATTCAACTTTGGTTGTCAAACTTCATAGGAATCGATCATATATGGTTCCTTGGAATTCTCTCACTAAATAGATATTATATTTATACTACATGAGTAAAATTAGAATTGATGATACTCACAGTTATAGGGAGGTGAAAGTTTTGATTAATGCCTTTTCCAAGCACGTTTTGGGGGATATAAATGCATCTCCACCTTTTTTGATTGAGTATTCCTTCCTTAATTTTAAAATTTATAATATCAAGGGTGGTGTGTAAAATCATATATAATCCAATATTCTTCCAAAAATTTCTGTTTATGTTGATAAAATTTCATGGGAGTGGGTCTTTTAATCATTCCAAGGACTATATTAGATTATTATTATAAAGGTTTTGTTTCAATCTTAAATCCTTATAATGAAGTACGATTGATGAATAGTTTGTTTAATCAATATTGAAATATTGATAAAAATGATTCATGATAGAAATTTTATATATAAATATGACCCTTGGGTTTTTTATACCTCCATTACTGTATTTCATTTCCTGTTTTATCTGATGAATTGAACTAATTCCATCTAAATCATTTTTTATTATTTAAGTATTATATATTTACTATTATTAAGCACAGATAATTATGATGTGTTTTATTTATCAATTTTATGAAATTTTAAAGATGTGATGTGAAGGATTTCATATTTAGCTATAAAAGGTCAGTGACGTGATTGTTTTTGAGATCTCTAGTGTGATTTTGTGGTCAGTACTCTCTTGGACTGTATGATTATGTCAGGGAATGGGTCCCCTGACATTAAAATTATCTTTTTATTTTGAAAAAACTTTTACGAAAAAAATTAGAATCCATGAAAGTATAAAATAAAAACCATCAACAACTATACAAATTGGATGAACCATTAATGTCTAATTTTAACATATTTGACACCTTATCCTTAGATAAATTCCATTGACGATTTCTTAAATCTATACCTGGGTAATCTTTTAAAATATATTCAAGCCAATAATACATTTTTACCTTATTTGAATGAACTCCAATATTTTTAATTTCCTTGTGTCGAAACATCTTATAAGAATATGGTCTTGCTTGTTAATGCACACTCTATGCTTTTTATTTGTTTCCATAAGAAGCAGATGCCCAGTCATATTATCAGCTTCCTCTAGCAAGGCATTGATCAAAAGTGATTCCTCAAACATTTCTTCAGTAGAGTATGAAACTAAATACCATAGATTAACAATATATGTTATCTCTTTACCTTCCTCTATATCCTGGTTGTTTTTTAAAAAAAGAAAGAAACTAGGAATCATGAAATAAAAGAAAAGAAACAAGGGTTACAAAAGTCTGAAGTAGGGAATTTTACATTTGTGACTATAAAGGATAGGGAGAAACTCATGAGGAGTATTGGAATGATAGGTGCAAGGGTCACCCGAGGCTCCCATGTTTGCATGGCAACCAATAAGTTGATTGTCTTCCTAGTATACATGTGTAATAATATACTGCATTGAAAGAAGTGTGTCGAGGCACAAAATACATTTCGAAGTAAGTTTCCAAGCCAAGTGGATTTGACCCATTCGAACCACTTGAACAACTGTGATGGAATCACTTTCAAACCAGATATTGATGAAATTTTTTACTTTGAGCAAAATAAACTGCCTTGACGAGAGACATCATCTCTGCTTCAAGAGCCGTGGCCATACCACACATACCATGACCCCCATTCAGAAAGTCACCATCATGATTCCTGAAGATAAAACCATAACTTGTAGGGCTGGATTACCTCTCGAGGATCCATCCGATATGCACATAATCCAAACTACAAAATAAGGTTACCAGAACACTTCTATGGTTCCGAGAGGCCGAGGATAATTACCTTTTACATTCAGTATTTTCAGAACAGTGAAATCCCTAACTGAGTTGTGACAATTTTTAGCATGTGAAATATTTGCTTGTTGAGCCACCAGAATAATTTAATAGAGAAGAAATATGTTATTAATCATAGAATTTGTGTGTCGGGCCTGATTTATGCACTTCCATATGACATGAATTACTTCAGCGCAAGCAGCAAAGAATAAAATACGCACCTGTTTGGATAATTGAATCCCTGGGAGTAGCAGCAATAGATCATCGATGCTGTTCACATGCGGTAGATTAATATCAAACCAGATAAAGACTATGTTCTAGATATAAGCTATTGTTTCACATGACAAGAACATGTGATTAACATCATCACGGTGCTGATGACAAAGGTTGCATCTGAAGCAGTGGGATATCCCAACCCACTGCAGATTGGTGTCAACTGGTAGTTTATTGAGATGGAGGTGCTAGAGGAGAGTGGCTTGAGATGGCAGTAGCCATTTTTTTATTATAATTCACATCTCCATTCCCGCTATTTTGAAGGATATTATTATAAAAGCATTTGGAGTTCAGAATTTCATTAGAGCTCAGTTCCCAAATAAGAATTTCATCTGCATCTAGAAATTCATAGGGGGAGACAATTTTCACAATCTAAGATGGAAGATGATAATATTTCTCAAGATGGTTTCAAATAGTGACATTGTGATTTTTAGGAATTTCCTGTATCTCAAAAATGTCAATAAGTGGGGTACCTATCTAGTTATATTTCTATAATTGGAGGGAGGAGTTCTTACTGACCAACGAGTGAGACTGCATTTTAATCTTCTGGAATGTTGTTTTGAGACCTAGCCACACCGAGGATTTTATGTAATTCATGTATCATGCAATGATCCTTCTTAGAAGTTTATATTTGAGGAAATTTGGGGACTCAGATTTTTCATTGATAAGATGCCAAAGGAACTGAGCTTGAAGATATTGGTTGAAGAGTTTGATTTTTTTAATTCTAAGGCCTCCCATGCTCTGTGGAAAGCAGCAAGTCATCCATGGAGCTGTTAAAATTTTTCTTTCCAGAATACTTCCACACCACACAATGTTCCTCCTGAGTGTGTTGACAGTTTTAAGGATTGAGGCCGGCCAGGAGTACACCATGAAGGAGTAAACAAGCTTAGAGGCAATCACATGCTTAACCAGACATATTCTCCCTGTCATTGTGAATGTCATGCCCTTCCAGGTGGAGAGAGTTATTCTAACTATTCCCACATCATCAGTAAAATAAGAGGTCTTGTGTTTTCCAAAAAACATTAGAACTACAAGGTAAGTGAAAGTAAGGGACCCCTCTGTTATGCCCAGCTCATGCACCATGCTTTGCATCCTTGTGGACGAGATGTTGTTCCCAAAGAAAATAAATGACTTGATCCAAATGACTTCTTGACCAGAATCTTTTTCACAATGAATAAGAGTTCCCTTTATATTTTTAAGGTTCCTTCTATCCCCTTCGTTAAACATAATGATATCGTCACCAAAAAAAGATATGCGAGGGAGCAGAAATACCTCGTGCAACACAAATTGTTTTAATCTCTCCTTTATTAACTCGATCAAGAATAATCCAACTGAGATAATCCTCAGAAATTGAAAAAATAATACCGGACAATAGATCCCCCTGCATCACACCTCTAGAACATTTAAAGTAACCTTCCATATCCCCATTAATCAAAATAGAAATATGGGCAGAACTGCTAAGGGCATGAACCCAATTAATGAATCTACTGTGGAATCCAAACCCATATAGAATTCTTCCAATGAATCCCCAGTAAATAGTTTCAAAGGCCTTCTTAATATCAATATTAAGAGCAATTTTCTGACCTCGTGTGGTATTTTTAAGGAGATTAATACATTCATAGGTAGTTATAAGGCAATCTTGAATTCTCCTTCCGTTGATATAACCAAACTGGTTCCATGAGACAATTCTCTCAGAAATATAAGCAAGGTGAATATAAAGGATTTTGGTGATGATCTTGTGGATAGTATTAATGAGTGCAATAGTCCAGAACTGACAATTATCACTTGCATTCTCAACCTTAGGAAATAATGCAATGAACTGAGAATTAACGCCTTGAGTGTAAGATCCATCTGAGAAGAAATGTCTAACCATTCAGCAAACATCTTCTAGAATGACCTCCCAAAAGAATTGGAAGAAATAATTAGTGAAACCATCCAGCCTTGGAAAGAATTCTTTTTTAAGACAAAAAACTGCCTCTCTGATTTCATTATCTGTGGGAGTTAAGATAATAGAAGTGTTTTCAATAACAGTGACCAGCTTTGGGATAATTCCATCAATCAAAGATTCATTTCTTGTGGGGCCATTGAAAATATTAAAATAGAAGGAGAAAATGTGATTGGAGAGACTTCGCCTATCTTCAATTATAGAGTATCCATCCTTTAGAAGAGATAGAGTCCTGTTAACTCTTTTATCTCGTTAAAGTGCATTAAAAAATTTGGTATTCCTGTCACCATCAGTAAGCCACTTGACTTTAAAAAAATCTCTCTGAATGTTTTCCCTGATTATAATGAATTTTTGGAGATCTAAGAAACCTATCCTTTCTCTATCATCATTACCAAGGAAGTTGTTGAGAGTAATTTATTCTTGAATCTGATGAAGAGTGGTTTCAAGGGAATCAATTTCCTGATCAGGGAGGATGAAATTATTCTTACTCTAATGATTCGTTCTCCGTATAAGATCCCAAATCTTAAAAACACAATATAGTGGATTAAAATTGTAGTCTTACATGGCCCAGGTATCTCTAACAATCTGGGAGCAATCTGGTAGTGTGTCCCAAGCATTATTAAACCTAAAATAAAGAGGCAATTTTTCCTTCTCATCAATTAGGTTAACCAGAATAGGATGGCGATATGAATTATGTCTTGCAAGAGTAAGACATTAAATGGTTTTCCATTCCTCGAGCATATGGATGTTAACAAAATCACGGTGAATTATGCTTTCTCTCATGCCATTTGTATGCTTTCTGTACAATGTGTACTTAGCTCCCAACAAATTAATTTCAGTCAAATTAGAATCGTCAATAAAAGCTATGAAATCCATGATGGATGTGGTTCCTATTACATACATGAGGTTTTCATCAGCATGTAGAATGGAATTGAAATCCCCAATGATGATCCATGGGTCTGATATGGAACAAGAAATATTTTTAAGATGACTCTATAAATCTTTTCTATTAATATAGTTGTTGGAGGCATAACTCATTGAACATATCATGTTTCTTTCATAGTATGTAAACCTGCATGTGAGGGCCTGTTCATGCTGAGAAATAATCAAAGGATTAACCACAGTATTGTGAGAAAAGATCCATAATATGTTATAATTAGAATCTTTAATAGAACTGAAAATTGAGTAACCCTTTCCTTGAAGCAGAAAATTATTGTTGTGCTACCTAGTCTTAGGATCAGAAATTCCAAGAATGTCAGGTTTATGATTTCTCATAAGCAGTCTAAGGGAATATGTCGTGCCAGGGTTGGCCAATCCCTGACAATTCCAAAATGGCACCTTCATTTTGACTTAAATTTGGGGTTAAAACCCCCCTATTCCCTTACCACAGGTGTCTTATGATGTCCAGACCATCTCAGCTCTCCTTCTTAGAGAATGAATTGTTTTTGCAGGTGTGGATCTAGTGTAGTCCTTACTGTCAACTCCATTTTCAGTTTTAGATTCTTCCTCAGAGGGAATATCTTGATTTCTATATTTATTATAATCCTCTTACCTTGAAACAGTGGCCTTATTCATGTGTTGAGTTGAGTTAGGAGGAAGGGTGCTCATAAGCGTGAGACTAGAGAAGAGAATGTTTTTAGCAGTATCATCAGAATCAATATCCAGTGCCACATTAATTTCTGAATAAATTAGATTGAGAGCTGGTTCTTCCTTCTGCATACCAAACACAAAAGTAATGAACTCCTCTGCAAAGGTTTTGGGATCCATCTCGATAGTTTGATCCTCCACTGGTATGCCTACTGATATTTCATTAAAAGACTTTCATTTTGGAAATTATGATGTTCTTCCTCTTTAGCAAGATCTACCCAATTATTCCTTGATCCCACCATTTTGTAACATGCATCCTATTTTGAGGTTCTGTTATCAGTATTTTTAACATACTTCACAGTAGAAGCAGCCTTACATCTAAGAACCTTTTTCCAAGAATCTTTTTTTGATTCTGGCTGTACAATTATTTGTACAATACGGAATTTCTCAATCATGTGCCCTACCAATATACAATGTTCACAATATTTAGGATGATTCTCAAATTTCAATATGACTTCAATAAGGTGATCATTGGCATCTAGTGTAACACGATCAGGAGGAGATGTTTCTATATCAATTTAGATGAGGAGCCTAGCATAAAGGCCAAGATCTCCATTAATTTTTCTCCAATCAATCTTAAAAGGTGTTCTAATATGAGAGGCAAGATCATTAAGTATTTTAGGATGCCAGTACATCCATGGAAGTCCATCAATTTTGGACCATACCTGAGAATTGGAATGCTTCAACATGTAGGGGTTAAAATTAGCAACCCATTGTGAGAGTCGGAAAATCCAGGGATTTAGATTAAGAGTTCTAAGCTTCCATATTGCCTTTAATTCATCTAGCTACTAAACAATTATATGGAAGTAGGATTTTCCTAGGGGAATCAGTCTCCAATTGGAGAAATTCCAACAAAGTGAAATATGCTATTTTAGTTCCACAAAAGACCAAGGATTACTTCCTTTTTCATATGAAATACTTCTGAGGACTGAGAATCTACATACCTCAAGTCTCCATTTGATCGCCTTAGGATCAAAAACCACCATGATGGTTCCATCTCCAGATCACAATATAATCGGAAAGTTATTCTGGTTGTTATCCTCACTCTTAATGAAATTAGTGGAGTTCCCATCACCCACCACAGAGGATTTCTAACTCTTACAACTCTCAACACAACTGCCAATTCATATTTAGTGTTGTCAGTTGGTTGGGATCTAAATTGAACGACTATACATTGTGAATAATCAATGTTGGAAAGACCTTCCATCGATGAGTATCTCATTAATCAGTCAATTAACACTCTAGTTATGATTTCTTGATCCTTATAAATGACACCTCCAATCATTTCATCAGATATAGTATCCATGAGCTTACCATTTTTTTGTCACTAATAGCTCTAACTCTCTTTTGAGGGAGGTTTCATTTTCTTGTGGATATTGTAATAATATTTCTTGGAAAATAAGAGTATTCAAACGTTTTCAAAGCCTCCACATATGATGAATAAAACCATATGAATAAAAAAAGCTAGTTCTTACCGATCCTAGAAGAGGATCGAAGGTAGTCCTTGGAAGGTTCCATTTCTATGGGCTTTGAGGACCAAGAATATAGACCTTATCCTTCCTCCTCATTATTCCCTTCTTGATGTTTTAAAGGATTCATATCACTCATCACCAAAAAGTGATTTTTATCATCAAAAAATATCATATCCTACTTTACTAGTGTTAGTAGGAGGGAGAGGTATTCTAATCACCGATTTTAGCCCATGATTTTAGCCCATTTTCACCTAATCCAGGAAACATGACCTCATGTGGGGAATCACTATTATATCTCATAGCAACTGCATATGATGCGGTCTTGAATAATCTGTGAAAAAAATAAGGAATTCCCTCATCCTTCTATAATTCACCAAGAACCTATCTCGGTGAGGAACTGATACCCAAATAATTCTTCTAATGAGCAGAAACATCCTCATCCAGCATCTCAGAAGACAAGGCCTCTTTCTTGAAACCAAATGGATGCCCATGGTTCTGGGTATCCAGAGAAACCCCCTCTTGGAATGTTCAATATGATTCAATATTAATTGGAATGAGAAACCTCCTTCCCAAGTTCTTTCCTGGGTATACCCATGCCCAAAAATTGAGGGGTCTCCTGAGGATATTTAGACAACCCCACCAACATCAGATAGAATCCTAAAAAAGCATACTACAGTTCGAATATAAGGATTCCCATAATTCAATGAAAATAAGTCGATGCCATAACATTTCTCCTTCAACATCATTGAAAATTAGATTAAAAAAATATTCTTAAATGTCCTCTTTAATACAAATATTAGGAGAAACAAAAAGATAAATGTCCCAAGTGTGGAGATCTGAGCAGAGAAAGCGACCCACTGTACTTCTTATCACATGAAGAATCATCGGGTTTTGAATGGTTAGGGGAAGGCCAGTAAGTGAAACATAAAAAATGTGGTTATAGGTGAATCATGTTTGAGGTCGAAATAAGAGGACCACTCAATGAGAGAAAATAAGAAACCTTATAAAATTCGCAATGCTTATAGAAGGGAGAAGATGAGATCGTTTTCATTCGTGAACTGGACAATGAGGTACCTCGAATAAAAAAGCCAAAAAACCACTTATTTTTACTAATTATAATAATATAAAACAATCCTATCAAAATCATCCATAGAGGGTAGATGCTTTTTGAAGTGAGATACCCATGAGTGATCCAACATCACAGGGGCTCGAATAAATTTTAGGGAAGAAAGAGAATGTGATGGGACACCATTATTGATATTTGGGACTTTAGGGTAGATTTAAATTGGTGGGGAAAGAGGGTAGTGAGTTAGTGTCTATAAATGTGTAACATTAAGGGGCATTTGGATGTGGGGGATTCATAAAAGGACCCTCCTACCCCCTCAGTGAGGATGGGCCGAGGAGGGAAGGCGGCAATGCGACCACGAGCCAATCCATCAGCAGTGAAAAAGAGATGAGGAATCATCACTGATCCTCAATGGGTCCCCCAACATCATTATATAGATAATGAATGTACCCCCCCACACTCATATAGGGGTGGGTCCTATATATTTGGAGTCGTTGCTACCCAATCTTAGATCATCGGTGGTGTGTGAGTCATGGAAAATGGTCATTATTCAATTCACCATTCTTTGCCATAAGGATATGTATGAGTCCCCTAATATTGATATAGATAAGATAAATGGATTGATTCACCATTATTTATCATATAATTTTTCAATTCTAATGTATTGATGTACTAAAGGGTGTGGTTATCCCTCATTTGATGAGTGGGCTTCACCAAGAATTGTGATTCCCCAACACCATGGGGGTTTCCATCAAGAAAATATGTTTCAACATGCTACCAAATTTAATCATTATATAAATTTAATTTTTCAAACCCTATTCCTTTTATATTATGGGATGACTATATCAGGTTTCATTAGTGTTGATAAAGACTATTCTGGTGTCATTTAGAAATCTTTTTTAAAGAATATTTAAATTAATACTTCTTTCCTTTCTCTCAAACAATCTACAGTACCATGTGTAATGACTTGGTGTTTTACTTTCCCATCTTCATCATTATACTATTCACCCCTCATAATTGGTGTTCATATGACTATTTAATTTGTGTTTCCTTTATGGTTTTTGTGTTTTTACCTTGTATGTTTTTAATCACACAAACAAATTCATATTTCTCACATGTGTTTTGTATTCATAGGAAATACAATGGTTTGGATATTGGATGGGTGTACATGAGTATCGTGTGGATTATTTGTTGTTAATTAACAGTAATGATTGGGGAAAAATTATGGATCATATTATTTTTTTATGGGGGAAATGAACACTATGGATGTCGAATTATATATATGTACATCATGTCTGGAGTATCTTCATAACACTTCATTTTTTGTAGAATTTTTGGACAAATTATTTCCATTTAACATTCAATTTCTATGTAATTGCATTCATTGTATCACAAATTCATTATATATAGTTAATTTCTTTATATATATATGTAACCTTCTATTATTTTATATTATGTTTGGAAATAGTGAGGTTTGTTTCATGTTTTTATATTCTAAGGATCACATATTGTGCGGTGTCCCTACTCTATTCTAGTCACTAGTGCATATCCTATTAGAGTGGGACATTGGGTGGAACACCCTCTTTTACTCTAGCCTAAAAATGACTCTCTAGGATTACATCATTTCTAAATTTATTCAATTATTAATTTAACTATTCCACTCAATATCTTAATAATGTTGTGGTTGTGTTTTAAATTATGTTGTGGATACATATATTGATTGGTTAATAATTTTTATTATTGATTTAACATAATAAATTTCAATATATATTCTCCCAATGAAATATTAAATTTGAGTATAAGTGGATGATCTAATTATTATAGGATTATGCATTTCATATTTCATATACACCCGGTGTTGGAAATTTTATGCGATGTGCAGGTAATTGGATAGTGATGATTTTTATGAGTTTGGTGATGCTTGGGGAGTGATGGAGTTGTCTCAGTGATAAAAACTTACATGGGAGAATTTTATGATAGATGATGAATTTATTAGATGATGGTGTAATCATCGTTTGTACATCTTATGGAGGAATCCTAGTTGGGGAATTCTAATATGAAGGTTTGGTGAGACAATGTTGTTTATTATGATTCCCCTGAGGGATAAAATGAGGATGATTAGTAGAAGGAATTGTTCTAGGTGAGGCTCTTCATTGTTTTAGTTATGTGTGATGTGGTTTTCGTTGATTTTCACAGTTCAACATTGGTAGTACATATCTCTTTGTGTGGATTAGATATATTTTTCTTTGATAGTTTAATTTTTTTTGGTTGGGAATAAATAAATTAGTTCATGTGTTTGTGTCATAGTGTTTATTTTTCATAATAATAGAGGTGGAGCATCATATTAATTGATGATTTCTTCATCCTCTTAAAACATCATAGTTGATAGATGAGTACATATAAGTATTCATTGTGATTACCTTTCATTGAGATCAGGGAGAATTTTATGTAATATGGGTGATCATGAATAGCTTAATAAAGTCATATAACTTCCTAGTGATTAGTTCATATATCATAAGAGATGTTTTTTCCATGAAATATATCGACCAAGTAGTAAGGATTTAGGGGGTTCAAATATGATCACCTCTCATCATTATTTAAGTTTTTCCTCTTGAGTGTGAAGGATTCTTCAGTATTCTTTTTTTCTCTACATTATTCATTTTAAATACTTTTCATTCACATATGGATGGTTAGATAGGTCATGGGTGATGCATGTACCCTTTGTAGATATCTCTTACAATAAAATTTATCAAATTAATATTGGTATGCATCTATTTGATGTTTTGTATTGTTGAACATATAGTTTTCTATTATGTGGGACTGAGGATAGGGAGTCTATGGTTCCCAAACTGAATTCAGTTTAGAGAATGAAAAATGAGGTGCACGTGATTCTTATGTTGATGAAAATAGATGAAGATCATTATATCACCTATATTTATAATATTATGAGGCCTTTATATTTTGACTTTGGAGATCATGAATTCATGAAGGTATATCATTTTCATGTTAATTGAAAATTCGATTATGGGGAAACAATTATCCCCAATTTGATGGACTATTCAATGTCTTATAGATTGTACATGTTATTTCATATTCATTTACATTACACATGATGAAAAATTAGGTCCTGTTATTTTACATCTATTGTGGGTTGTTGGATATCTTTATAGTGAATCCATTTTCATTGAATAGTGTGATATATAATTTTATGATTATTAAAAATTTGTGGAAAATCATATTAAGATTTCAGAATGTTAAGAGAATATGTTTCCCAAGAATATTAATCCTTTGGTTCAATTCCTTTATAGACTTGGTGTCTTGGAGGAGTCAACATTGAAAATTAAGTCACAGTTGAACACTTAATTTTCCCTATTTTAAAATTTATAATTATGTTGTGATGATATGTATTACCCTTGTGAATTTATTACATGCTTCACAATGTTGTTAATTTATATTTCTTGTTACATGGTGTTATTTTTTATTCCCTTTAATAGAAATAACCTTGAGAGGTATCTTATAGGGTTGTTCTCATTCCCCGTTTTCCCTATTTCATCATGGTCTTATATATTCATAACATGTGTAATTTTAAATGAACCTTTTATTTATTATTATTTACTATTTATTCCTTTAATACCCAAGTGGCTAAATGATATCATATAGTGTCTCTCAAGACCATTTTCATGGATTTATCCCCCATTTCCATAGATTTAATTGTAGGTGATCTTACGGGAGTTTCCATCTTCCCTATTGGTCCCAGTTCTCACCCATTCCCTCATGTGATCTATGGAATACTGGTATCCTTAAATTATTGTTGGTTTCTATTAGTGATAATTGGAATATTTTTTTTCATTATTATATCCTTTAGAAACATGAGTTCTTAATAGGTTTGGTTGTAAAACCCCATGCTTAAATGATACACTTCTCTTTGAATAATATAGTAGTGTGTGTTTTATGCAACTTCGAGTTCTAACTCACCACAACCAATCAAACTAGCCATTATGAATAGTAATATACAATTTTTGAAATTTTATAAATTTTATTTTTCAAAATGGACTTAATTTTTGGATTTGGAATATTGATATTATCTTAGGATGAATTTTTGGTATTTTTCTGAAAACATTCAATTTTTGATGAATAGTGAAAAACACTGAGTTATAGTTTAATATCAAATTTATATTTAAATAATTATTTATTTTATTTAAATTTATTTTAGCTCAAAATAGATACATAATACCTATATAAGTTCAATATAATATATTGGATTCAGTTTATAATAATTTTAGATATATAAATCTTTTATTGATCTTTTTACCGTCTTTTACCCACCTTCTAGGAACATTTTCAAATTTACATAAAATTTAATGATACAAAATTTTTAATTTGAATTTCAAAAATCCAAGAGACAGGGTTGATATCATTATGTAAAATGTGGTTCAATAAGATGAAAATAATTTTTTGTGAATAGTAACGTTTTACTTTTATTTACCACGGTTAAAAGTAAATAGGGTAGTTAAGGGTAAAAATGATATTATTATTTCCCAAACATATGTTCTAATTCTATTTTATAATTATAATTTGACAAAAATAAACTTAAAAATAAAATATGAACCCCTTTGGTCAACTTGGATTAGATTGGGACATTTATTATTATTTTATTTAAAGAAGAGTTAAAAGAGTTAAATTCAATGTTTAGTAACAAAACCATTTAAAATATATAGTTACACACAATGTAAATTAGACTATAAATATTCATTAGAAATCTAAAATTACTTCCTACATAATGGTATTTTATTTTTAATTTTTAGACATTAAATATCTAATTTTATTAATGACACAATGATGATGCAGTAATTACTGTATTAATGAATGATTATAATTATTGATATTATAAATATCCAAATAAATTTAATTTGAGAGTTTTTATGAATTAAAATAATTTTATTGGTTAATAGGACATGTTAGGGATGGTTATAATAATTTTTTTAGAAGTAATAATGCTTTTATAAAGCTAGAAAAAACAAAATACCAAATTGTGTCAAATTGACATAAAAGAGTTTTCAAAACAAATATTATATTATTAATTGATATTATATTCCTAAAAATATAAGGTTCAAGAAAAAAGTCTTAAATAATATTATTTATTTAATTAATGGATGACTTGAGGTTCTGTTGAAAGTTTATAGTAAGTATATTAACCATATATTATAAAAATACAAAGAGACATGTTAAATGTCAAACTATTTTACTAAGAGTTAAATCTAAAAGATAAAAATAATTGAGTGACAAAAACCTATCTAAAACCTATTTGTTGAGTGTTTGTCGACCCATCCCCACATTATAGTTTAAATGATTCATTTTGGAGCCATTAGACACCGAAAATGATTTTATTATAAAATAACATTTCTAGCTTTTCCTAATGTCCCCCTCACCCCTCTTATAAAAGGGCACTCCCCCTTATCTCTAATTCACACCTTCAAAACCATTTGGATTGGCCAACATCTAACCCAATACCATATAAACTATCTTAAATTCATAGTAGGGGCCTTCCTTTAGTCAAAAAGCCATCCTAATGAGCCCTTTTGATCAAATCAAAAGGAAGAACCCGAATAAGAGGTAAATATTTAATCACCTATTTTATGTTCCTTCCTTCTTACACTTCCTCTTTATTTGTTGTTTCCATTATAAAATAATAACACTGGTATCTTCTATATACTGTGATGTCATTATAAATATGGTACAACCATATTCATCATTCTATCCATCCTTCGATTGACATGTCACCATACGTGCATACGTATGGCTTACCGTCTCCACGTCCTGGTGTAATTGTTATTCAATACATTATTATTTGGATGTGTATAATAATGATGTGTAATTCATGTAAATAATAAATATAACATGATAGTTATTCTGTATATAATATATACCACCAAATTATATATTATTTTAATATCAAAAGAATGATATTGTCGCTCGTGCGTGCGTACAGATTACCATCTCCACGAACGCAATGAGATTCATTCCCCATTGTATCCATTCAAGGATAAATGTTATTATATGATTAAAAAATACTGATTAATGACTTAATATTATTATTAATATGAATAAGATACATCTTATCCATAACAAAAATTACTTATATAACAAATCATATAAAGGAAAACGAATCAGTTAACACCCGAAACGACGATAATACTATGATATTATTAAAAAAGCAATGTTAAAAGATCATATATGATATCATAATAATTTTTGTGATTCTTGTATAATTTAACAATAATTATTTAACCATTATACATGTGACTATCCTACCCTCAACCAAGTAAAATACATGGTAAAGGTTAATTTCACAGTCTCTTTATTATCCAAGGTTGTTTTTACGTAAGTATCTAAAGGGACCTCTATATCATCCACATCCATGTTTCATAAAAATTTATTCCAAAACATTTTTACAATTTACTAGACTTTGGGTTAAAGTCAATTATAATTGTTTTTTACTTTTTATAAATTTTTTTGAAAGGACTATTTCTGTCGTTTTCCAAACAAGGTACCTTATGACCTTTTTGACAAAATTAAGGTAAGAATGTTTTTTTAACATATATGGTGGGTGTAGCTATTTTCTGTTGTTATAATCTGATCGAAGCTTCTCTTCCAAGATTATATAAATATTTTCAAAATATTTTTTTTCTTTATAATTATGTGACTCTTAAATGATTTCAAAATAGAAAGAGATATTTCTCTAAAAAGTTTTTGATTTCATCTATGTAAACATCCTTTGATGGATTTTAATATTATTTGATGTTGATTTATTACGATACAAAACTTCTATATTGTATAGAAGGTTTTGTGATATTTTTTACTGTGGATGTGTTATTTTTATACCATTCATGGTTTATGGATAAAGTATTTACATTTTTTATTCTAGTCTTAATACGAATGTTTATGTTATGTTTAAACCTTTTCATATGAGGAATGAATTGGACTTAGTAAGTGACTAGTGGAGCCCATTATAGCTCCAAGATACATTGGTAGGTGTCATGAGACAAACTCGTTTTTTGGCACAAGGCCTTGACAAAACCTTATTTGTAGTCTTGGCACAAGGCCTTGACTATGAGGTTATGAATGTCTAGAATTATGCATTCCATCATTATGAAAGTGGCTATTGATATTACAAGTGATTATTCGACTAGTAGAATATCCATATGAATAAGTAAATGGAATTATTTGATTTTATCTTTTCCATATTATGCTGAAGTTTTAGTTTAAAAGAATTTTGTTTTAGTCTTATACATTTCCTTAAATGTTAATGCTTATTTATGAAAGTTTCTACAATATTGTTATCTTTACTGAGCATCTGAGCTCACCCCTTTCAATATTTTATTTTTCCCAGGATTCAAAGAAGTATATTATGACTGAAATGTAGGGATAGTCTATGGGATCTCAGTGTTGTCCATGGAAACAATGTTGTTGATGTTTTCCATTTTATTATGTAATGTAAACCTTATGAATGTATCTAGTAATTCCAAGGTTACTAAACAAATCGGTCTTTTGAGACATGATCTTTTGTGATCATAACAATGATACGTAATAAACCACTGAATATGGGATTTTGGGGTCATGGCATTACAGTTGGTATCAGAGAAAGTTTACTACAAACGTTGGAAACTAGATTCAGATAAACTCTGATTATAGCACATAGCCCTAAGATATACTTTGAAGATTAGAATAGAAGAACATCCTAGAATTTTGGTATTATAGATATTTTGTGAGTTTTTCAAGGAATACATCCCTGTTTGGATAAGAACAGGTAGAGGTGGATCTAGCACATATGTACCTAGGGGTAAAACCCGAAAACACCGCTTTGAGCTAGACTCGAACGGGAACTGGTGCACCACAACGGGCCTTGCTGCACTCTTGGTTACGACACTCCTGGGGGATATGCTTAGGATAATTATAATTTTCATTAAAAACCTTTATGAAGGGTGTATGTGTATATACTTTCTTAAAGAAATCATTTTTAGGATTATGGATTATATCCATAATCTGTTTAATTTAGGTTAAGTTTTGACAAGTTTGGATTTATGTATTGTGATTCATAAAATAGTCTATTGTATGCCATTTTTTAGAAATGGAGACTAGTGAAAGGAATGGAAACCATATCAATGCATGAAATCCTTGTATAAATGTCATTCCTGGTCAAGATAATTATAGTGGAGTTGGTGATACGACTGGTGCTGATCAGCTTATCACTATACTAAGCCAACTCACTCAGGTTATGAATAATAACCTTATCCATATGGAGCACCCAGATCCGCATTGTGGAGGTTCAATGTTAGATCTCTTAATGAGGAAAAAAAACCAACAATATTCAGTGGGGGTACAAATCCATTAGTAGCTGAGAAATGGATAAATTCCTTAGAGAAAATATTCCACGCCTTAGAGAGTATCGAAAGGGGAAATGTTGTCATGACAGTTTACCACCTCACTGGAAATGCAGATCAATGGTGGTCATTGATTCAAAACAAAAAGGTAGATTATGAAGTATCAAATATAAAAAGTGGGAGTTTAAAGAAATTTTCTTAGAAAAATACTTTCCTCATGACCATTGAGCAGATATGGAAAGACAATTTCTGAGTCTGAGGAAAAAGGAGGATGATAATGTCACAAATTATGAATCTAACTTTACAAGGTTAGCGAGGCATGGAACAGATTATATAAATAACCCAAGAAGTAAGATTTATCATTTCTTGGATTGGTTAAAACAATTTCTTTATCAATCATTAGTCTCACAGTCCTTCTTATTGTATAAAGATATTTTCTCATGTGCTATCAAGATAAGAAAATAATTCTCTATGTATTACGAATTTAAAGCAAAGCAAGAGAAGAAGAGATCCACTGAACACTCTAGAAATTGAAATAAGGGGAAGAAGGGAAATGTTGAATAACCATACAGGAGTAAATGTGGTAAGAAACACCCTAGTACTTTCCTGAAGGGAATGGTAGTCAGTTACAAGTGTGGTGAAAAATCCCTCCATGCTCGTGATTTCATGGGGAAAAAAGATGCTGTCATTGTTGAATGCAACAATTGTAGAGAAATGGGGCATTATGGAAATGAATGTCCAAATAATCAGTGGTACTTACCTCAGAAAAGGCCAAGGGATCAAGGCCATTCTTATGTTATCACTACTGCTGAGGTTGAAGCACCAAAAGATGTAGTGGCAGGTAATTTAATGGTTTCTTCAAGTTTAGCCAATGCATTATTTGATTTTGGATCATCTCATATTTTCATGTCTTCCTAGTTTTCAATGAAAATTAGATATTTCCAATTTTATTTAACAAGGTATTTTTTATTCAAAACTCCTAAGGAAAGTATCATTGCAATAATGTTTTCTGAATTAGTCCCCGTTAGGCTCAAAAATGTTCTTTATCTTCTGATTTCATCATCATAACCATGATTGAATTTTATATAATCCTTGCTATGGATTGGATTTTGGACCATGATGCAAAAATTTTTTGTAAGAAGAATAAGGTTACTTTTTTTGATGACGATGATAAAGAACACCTTATCTTTAGAGCAGAATCACCACCACCTAATTTTTATCTAGATCCACCCCCATTAGCTCAACTAAATTCAATTATTGGTGAGGAAGGGAATGAAATAACTGTGGGTTAGGAAATTAATTTTCAAATAGAGGATGTACTTATTGTCAAAGAAAATGTTGGTGTGTTTCTTGAAGATTTACCCGAACTTCCTCCAAAATGAGAAATTGAGTTTTCCATTGATTTAATTCCTAGATCAAGGCCCATATCGAAGATCCCTGATAGACTGGCCACTATGTAATTAGTGGAACTAAAGAAACAACAAGAAGAATTGAGTAATAAGGGACTTATTCACCCTAGTGTTTCTCCATGGGGAGCCCCTATCCTTTTTGTTAAGAAGAATCTTGGATCTATGATGTTGTGCATTGAATACAAGGATATCAATACAATAACAGTAAAGAACAAGTATCCCCTACCTTGAATTGATGATTTATTTGACCAACTTCATGGAGCTCAGTACTTTTCAAAGATTGACCTTCAATCTGGATATCATCAGTTTTGTGTGGAGAAGGATAACATTCCGAAAATAACATTTTGAACTAGGTACAGGCATTACGAGTTTACAGTAATGCCTTTTGGATTGACTAATGCACCCTATGTCTTCGTTGATATAATGAATGGAGTTTTAAAGGAATATCTTAATGAATTTGTAGTGGTATTTATTGATGATATGTTGGTATACATCAAAAGATATGAGGATCATGAAAATCACTTGCGCATTATTATAAAGACTCTTAGAAGACATGAATTATATGGGATGTTTAGCAAGTTTTAATTCTAGCTTCAGGAGATTTCTTTTCATGGAAATATTGTCTATAATGATGGAATCTCTGTTGATCCTTATAAGACCAAGTCAATCCAAGAATTGCCAGCACCGACGAGTATAACTAAGGTACACAGTTTTATTGGATTAGCAGGTTATTATAGACGTTTCGTCCAGAATTTTTCATGTTGGCTAACCCATTAACAAAGCTCACACGAAATGGGGTTAAATTTGTTTGGACAAATTTGTGTGAAGAATTTTTTGAAAAATTGAAGAGAATACTAGTCAATGCTCCTATCATGACTCTAACATTAGGGAATGATGGGTTTGTTGTTTATATTGATGCTTCAATGAAGGAATTGGTTGTGTCCCTATGAAGAATGATAGGGTTATTGGATATGCATCAAGACAACTAAAAATTAATGAGGAAAACTATCCTAGTCATGATCTTGAGTTAGCAGTTGTAATATTTACTTTGAATATTTTGAGACACTATCTCTATGGTGGAAAATGTGAGATATATACTGATCACAAGAGTTTGATGTATATTTTCTCACAGAAAGAACTCAACATGAGGAAAAAGAGATGTCTTGAACTACTCAAGGATTATTATTGCACTATACACTACAACCCGGGGATGGAAAATAAGGTGGAAGAAGCTTTGAGTAGAAAAGATCATAGTGTTTTGAATAAAATGAGAGTCAAGAAAGATCCTGTATACATGGATCTGGTAAACATGGATATGGGAATCACCATGGAGGAGAAACAACAATACTTTTTCAAATGGTTGCCAAAACATCTTTACTAGAAATGATAAAGAGTTCTCAGACTGGTGATGAAGATTTTCAAAATAAGATTAAATCTGTGAATGATGGGAGATTGAGTGACTTTGTGTATAAAGATGGAATTTTGAAATTTGGGAAGAGACTTTTTGTTCCGGATATACCTGATCTAAAAATGGAATTTTTGGATGATGCTCATAGTTCCAATTTATCTATACACCCTGGGAGTACTAATATCTTTAGATATCTGATGGAACATTTTTGGTGGGACAACATGAATAGAGAGATTGTTGTTTTTGTGTCAAGATGTATGGTTTGTCAACAAGGTAAAGCTGGAAGGAAACCGCCTGTAGGATTCATGCAACCTCTTCCCATACCTGAGTGGAAATGGGATGATATCACGTTGGACATTGTCATGGGGTTACCAAAGATTCCTATAAGGAACGATGCAATATGGGTCATTGTTGATCATCTTACTAAGTCAGAACATTTTCTTTCCATAAGAGAAGATTTACCACTTAAACATTTAGCGAGAATATATATTAATGTAGTTTGAATACTTCATGGAGTACCCCTATCAATTTTTTCTAATTGTGATCCACGTTTTACATCAAGATTCTAGAAAAGTCTTTAGAAATCCCTGGATACTGAACTTTGTTTGAGCGCTGCCTACCACCCCCAAACTGAAAGATAATCAGAACGAACTATTCAAAACTTAGAAGACATGTTGAGATCATTCTCACTTGACTTTCAAGTTATGTGGGATATATATTTACCTCTGGTTGAATTTTCCTATAACAATAGCTTTCATTAAAGTATTCAGAAGGCACCATATGAAGAGTTATACAGAAAGAGATGTCACAAACCAAATTGTTTGGATTATGTTGGTGAATGAAAACTAATAGGCCCAAAACATTTTGAGGAAATGATGGAAAATGTGAAGGTAATCCAAACCCACATCAAAGCAACACAAAGTAGGCATAAGATCTATGTCGATAACCGAATGAAGGATTTGGAATTTCAGGTCGGAGATCTTGTTTTCTTGAAGGTATCTCGATGGAAGGGTGTTATAAATTTCGGTAAGAAGGGAAAATTAAGTCCCAGCTATATTGGACCTTTCCAAATTCTAGAACGTATTGGGGTTGTAGCTTACCATTCATCAATGTCGTCAAGTGTCTCCGAAGTTCACGATGTATTCCATGTATCATAGTTGAGAAAATACATGGCTGACCCATCTAATGTACATACCTATAAAGAATTAGAACTATAACATGATCTGTCTAATTGCAAAGAGACTGTCATGATTCTTGATATAAGAGAACAAGTGCTGAGAAACTGAACGACTCGTCTGGTAAGAGTTCTATGGAGAAACCATAATATAGAAGATGTAACACGGGAACCTGAGGAACTTATGATAAAGAACCACCTAAGTATTTTTACATAGTAATAGTCTAGAAATTTCGAGGATGAAATTATTTGAAGGATAGGAGAATGTAACACCTCAAGATTCCATGGAACCCTTCTCTTTGAATAATACAGTAGCGTGTTGTATACAACTTCGAGTTCTAACACAGTACAACCAATCAAACTAGCAGTTACGAATTATAATACCCAATTTTTGAAATTTTATAAATTTTATCTTTCAAAATGGAGTTCATATTTGGATTAATAATATCGAAGTTACCTTAGTGTGAATTTTTGGTATTTTTCTGAAAACATTCAATTTTTGATGAATAGTGAAAAACACCGAGTTATAGTTTAAAACCGAATTTTTATTTAAATAATTATTTATTTTATTTAAATTTAATTTAGGTAAAAATATATACATAATATCTATATACGTTCAATTTAATTCATTGGAGTCATTTTATAATAATTTTAGATATATAAAATTTTTATTGAACTTTGTACCATCCTTTACCCACCTCCGAAGAGCATTTGCAAGTTTACATAAAACATAATTATACCTCTTCTGTGAGTTGAATTTAAAAAATCCAAGAGACATGGTTGATATAACTAATTAAAAATTGGTTCAATAAGATGAGAATTTTTTTGATGAATAGTAACTTTTTACATTTATTTACCACAGTTAAAAGTAAATAGGGTGGTTAAGGGTAAAAATGATATTTTTATTACCCAAACTCATGTCCTAATTATATTGGATAAGAATAATTCGACCAAAAAATCCTTTGGAATAAAATATCAACCTCTTTGGTCCACTTGGATTAGATTAGGACATATATTATTATTCTATTTAAAGAAGAGTTAAAAGAGTTGAATTCAAAGTTTAATAACTAATTTTTTTTTAATATAGGGTTACATACAATATAAATTAGACTATAAATATTCATTATAATGATAAAAATATTTCCTATAAAATTGTATTTTATTTATAATGTTTAGATATTAAATAATTAAATTTATTTATGACACAATGATGATGCAATAATTACCGTATTAATGAAATATTATAATAATTGATATTATAAAAATCCAAAAAAATGTAATCTGAGACCTTTTATGAATTAAACTAATTTTATAGGTTAATATGACATCTTATAGTTGGTTATATTAATTTTTTTCGATGTAATAATGCTGTTATTAATTTAGAAAAAAAAATACCAAATAGTTTCAAAATTGGATTAAAAGAGTTTGTATGACAAATATTATATTATTAATTCATATTCTATTCATAAAAATATAAGGACTATAAAAAGTCCATAAATACTATTATATATGTCATTAATGATCCACTTTAGGTTCGTTTGGAAGTTTATAGAATGTATATTAACCATAGAATATAATAATACAAAGAGATAAGGTAAATGTCAAACAATTTAACTAAGAGTTAAATATAAAAGATAAAGTTAATATAGTGACCCAACCATGTCTAAAACCTATCGGTTGAGTGGTTTTAGATGAACTCACATCTTATACCTTATATAATTTATTGTGGATCCATTAAAAACCGAAAATGATATTATTATAAAACAATATTTCTAGCTTTTCCTAAGGTGCGCCTCAACCCTCTTATAAAAGGGCACCCCTCCTCTCACTAATTCACACCATCAAATCCATTTTTCTCGGACAAACCCTGACCAAATACCCTCTCAACCATCCTACCTTAATCTTAGAGTCCTTCCTTTTGTCAGAAATCCAACCTATGGAGCCATTTTGATCAAATCAAAAGGAAGAACCCGAAGAAGAGGTAAATATTTCATTACCTCTTTCAGGTTACATTCTTCTTACACTTCCTCTTTCTTTGTAGTTTCCATTCCCAAATAATAACTCCAGTATCTTCTATATACTATGATGTTATTATAAATATGGTACGACCATATTCATTATTCTATCCATCCATTGAATGACATGTCACCATACGTTTGTACGTACGGCTTACCGTCTCCACGTCATGGTGTAATTGTTATTCAATACATTATTATTTGGATGGGTATAATAATGACATGTAATTGATGTAAATAATAAGTATAACATGATAATTATTATGTATATATGATATACCATCCAATTATAGATTATTTTAATATCAAAAGAATGATATTGTCGCTCGTGCGTACGTACGGATTGTCGTCTCCACGAATGCGATGAGATTCATTCCCCATCGTATCCATTCAAGGATAATTTTAATTATCTGATTAAAAAATAATTTTTAAAGATTTAATATAATTATGAGTATGAATAAGATAAATCCTATTCATAATGAACATTACTTACTTAACAAAGAATATAAATGAAAACGAATCAGTTACACCCGAAATGACGATAATACTAAGATATTATTAACAAAGCAATGCTAAAAGATCATATATGATATCATATTAATGTATAAGACTCATGTATAATTTAATAAAAATTATTTCACCATTATACAGGAGGTTAACCTACCATTGACCAAAGAAAAGTACAAGGTAAGGGATAATTTCACAATCTCCTTATTATCCGAGGATGTTTTTACGTAAGTATCTACTGGGACAACTTTATCATCCACATCCATGTTTCATAAAAATGTATTCCAAAATAATTTTACTATTTAATAGGCAATGTGTTAAAGTCATTTATACCCTTGTTTGGCTTTTTATAAAATGGTTTTAAAGGAATATTTCCGTCCTTTTCCAAACAAGGTACCTTATGACCTTTTCGAAAAAATTAAGGTAAGAATATTTTTTAACTTATATGATAGGGGAGGCTATTTTACACTATTATAACATCCTTTAAACTTCTCTTACATGATTATAAGAATTATTTTAAAATAAATGATTTTTTATAATTATGTGAGTCTTAAATGATTTCAAAATAGAAAGAGATATTTCTCTAAAAAGGTTTTGATTTCTTCTATATCAACATCCTTTGATTGATTTTAAGCTGATTTGAAGTTGATTTATTATGTTATAAACTACCATATTTTATTGAAGGTTTTCTAATATGTTTTACTGTGGATGTTTTATTTTTATACCATTCATGGTTAATGGATAAAGTGTTTATATTTTGTATGCCAGTCTTAATATGAATTTTTATGTTATGTTTAATCCTTTTTCATATGAGGAATGAATTGGACTTAGAAAGTGAGGGATGGAGCCTGCTATAGCACCTCAATTCATCGGTATGTCTCATGATACAAACTAGTGTCTTGGGACAAGGCCTTGACAAAATATTATTTGTATTATTGGAACATGGCCTTGAATATTTGGTTATGAAAGTCTGTCATTATGCATTCCATCATTATGAAAGTTGCTATGATATTGTATGTGATTATTTTACTAGTAGAATATCCATGTGAATAAGTAAATGGCATTATTTATTTTATCTTTTCCATATTATGCTTAATTACAATTTTAAATGGCTTTTTTTTTCTTATACATTGCCTTAAATGTTTATGCTTATTTATGAAAGTTTCTGCTATACTGTTATCTTTACTGAGCATCTAATCTAACCCCTTTATATGTTTTATTTTTCCCAGGATGCGAAGAAGTATATTATGTCTGAACTTCAGGGATAGTCTATGGGATCTCAGTGTTCTCCATGGAAACAATGTTGTTGTAGTTTTCCATTTTATGATGTAATGCAAACCTTATGAATGTATCTTGTACTTCCAAAACTATTAAACTAATCGGTCTTTCGAGACATGATCTTTTGTGATCATTCTAATTATACTTAATAATGAACCAACTCTTGGCTTCTGGGTTTTAGGCGTTACATAGGTGATTAAATATATGTATAATTTTTTAATTTCAAACTCAAATAATGATAAATTCTTTTTGTTTTGGTAGGGGATTAATGAAAATAATTTTTTAATATCAATGTGTAGTATTATCATTATTTATTAATAGTTAATGATTGGTTAATGTTATCCTATTAATGATCATTATCATGAAATTGAAAATATAATTATATTAAGATGGGTTTTTTGATTCTAATGTGTTTGTAATTTAATAGTGGTGGTTTCCTCCTGATATTTTCTATAAAGTATGATTTATATTTTCTGTGATTATTATTTGTTTTCTATCAAAACTGACATAGTTTAGGGGTTAAAAATTTTAAATACGGTATGAATAAGTTATTGATTATTTATGAAAATGAATTGATTTTATCATTATTCTTAATGTTACTATACCTAAAAAGTGGAAACATTAAAAAATATATAGATAATTATATATGTGAATGAGATTCTAGTTATTTTGGTTTTCTGTTATTAAAATATTCTCATAATGAATAGGTTAATTTATGAAATTAAGGTTTAATTGGAATATTTTTTTTATAATTCTAAAATAAGAAAATCTTGAATCAGAGGGGTAATAATGATTTAAGGAGGCTTAATGTGGTAGAGACCAACGGAATATACTAGGATGATATCATCATTATCTTTAGAAAAAGATACAAAACTCAAGTGTTTGTTTAGAATCACCACCTAATATCATTTAGAGTCTAGTAGAATCATAAACCTATGCATTTATCTCCATGTATGAAGAATATCAATGTATAAAAAACCATGATTTAACATTTTTTAATGATATAGGTTATTATCCACTGACAGAGATATGGGTCTGATAGAAATTTGACAAGCATGGATGAATCTGAATCAATAGAGGATAAAGTGAGTTTTTTGACTTTTTAAATATTGGTACCTTTAATCATAGCTTGAACATACTATAGATTTGAATTTACACTCCATATTAGGCCTAAAAATATATGAATAATTTACCTAACCTATTATGGAACAAAGATACCTCCTCTAATAATATAATGGATACATAATCCATCTATGTTGAGTTTTAAACTCATCCTTTTAGGATTCCAATATAAACTAACACTAGTATTCATTGTATCATTCATGTTACAAATAAAAATTGAAAGGGTAATATTGAGCATAAACACACAAGTAAGGTTATCATCCATGCACTGATTAGTGAGTGATTTAACCTATGAATGAGTTATGGTTTTCAGAAACAAATTATTAGATCTGGTACCTTGATTTTATGATGAATTATGAGTTTAATTGATCACTAAATTTAATATTTTAATAATAATTCGTCAACATTTCTCATTAAAATTAGTATATGAATTAACGATTAAATAAGAAATGGGTTGAAAATCCATAACATCAAATAAATCAACCCCCAAGATAAATAAATATTAAATGAACCTAATATATTTCTATAAATAGATAAAATATAGATTCACTAAATTAATTCAAGATGTAGAGACATTTAATGATGACTTGTATATCCTTCCTCTAGAAATCATCTTCTATGGGGAGTGAAAATTTTCTAAGAAGAAAAATTTCGATTTTGAGTTTTCTATGGATGAACATACCACATTTTCTCTAGACTAGGGAGTCATGTGTATGTGAAACATGGATCATCACACTAATAGATGAGTATTTGAAGTCTATAAAAGTATATATCTTGAAAATTTAGTAGTCAAGAACACTAACTAGTTAAATTCTGTTATATAGCTATTTATGGTAGTCATTGATAATTTTTTCCATGTTATTATGGAAATTTATAGTAATACTAGTGATTTTGAATATAAGGGATATTTAATTTTATATTGGAATTAACTTATTATGGTTATTTTTAATCCCAACCATATTCTCAAAAACAATTTTCTTGATTTTGTTGTATTAGTTTCCCATTATATTTTATGTACTAAAAATTTGTTTTGATTCCATGTATATACAATACAATGGTAGAACTTGTACTATATTTTGTTTTGGTAAACCGTGCATGGTTAGATTATTATTAAAGGGTTGGTTGATTCACCTTTTTTATTCTAGTGGATTGGTTTTGGTGATGGTTTAATGAAATGGATGTAATAGATTGAGATATGGTATTTCTTATTTTTTAGATCATTTTTTGTTCTTTATGGGGGTTGATTATCCAGGGATGAGATATAGGGTTTCTTAATTTTCTTCTATTTGTTACTTGTTTTTATTATGTGATTATTTTCATCCTTTATGTAGTTTTATTATTTGTTTTTGGAATTATCACCTTCTAAGATGAGTTTTTTTTGTTGTATAATACCTATAAATGAATTCATGGAACATTTTTATTGATGAATGTGATTAAAAATCTTAATCATAATCCTAGAATTGGTTGGGATAAATACTCTATTACCTTCATTTTATTACTATGAATTTTAATGTTGAACTCAAAAATCACTCTACGTTTTGATGGTAGGAAATTATTCAATCAAAATCGTGGTTGGTGTTGATAAATAGTTGGTAATTAGTAATTATAAAATTAATTTGGTTAATTATGGACCTTGATGCATATGCAATTTTATAATAACTTGCTCTCAAAATCGTAATAATAGAAATTTTCTTTTGTGGCGATTTCTTTAGTTTATGTCTGTGGATATGTATTTTCCTCTAGTTCGGTTGTGTGAGATATATTTGTTAGGTGATTTTATATTTATATTCCCCAACATAGCACTCTTGGGCTGTCATCACACATATTGGCCTTGGGTTCCAAGATTTGTTATCAATATCTATGATGTGCTCATACTTTATATAAAGACTCTATATTTTACCATACATGTATATGTGTGTTATAGGTACTTGAGGATATATCATAAATATACACTCTAGGTAGAGTGACATCAATTAATAGAGGGGGTATTTCACAATTTTTACAAGCACATGGTATAGTGTATGATGCAAGAGTAATAAGGTTTTTTAGAATTATTTCTTTGTTATGAATGTGTTTAATATGTGTCTTTTTGGGAGTATGTTGACATGTTGTGGAGAATATGTTATTTTTTCTTATATTGGTATGATGAATTATAGGGGGGATGTGAAAACAATGATATAATGCATTAGGGTGAGGTAGAATTGTCCTATGGGAATGTGGATACGAGGTATAATTAATATATATATATATATATATATATAATTTTGATATAGAGTTCCTTATATATGTTTTTTGAGTAATCCATATTTAATGTGGATTAGAGCTTTTTCCTATAAGGTAATGAGTTTGCTTCCTCTCTTTATTAATTAATATTTAGTATGCTTCTTTAACATTATTAGGAGAGGTTTGGGGGAGGATATTATTTACAATAATTATACACTAATTATATAAAAATATATAAATTGACTATTTGGTCCCCATGATATGGTTTTAGATTTAATTTCATGATTAAATATTATTTTTGTTATTCCGTAATTTCTATAGTTTGTGGTCACTCCCATGGTTTTATTCTAGGTATTTTATGTTGTTTTTTCCTTATAAGAAATCATATTCATGTATTATTATTTTTTATCTGTAATTTATTTATATATTTTTTTTGGAAATTATTTATTACCTTTACTTATATATTTAAGACAATTATACCTTTTTTATTCCTTTTATACCCTCAGTGCTAGTCGCCAACCCATGGAGTTTTAGAGGTGGTCTTTTGGGGTCATCTCGACCTTCATTGTAGGCCCAAGAGGGGTAATAATGGAGTATGTCTTATAATAACACTCATAAAAAGATAATTATATTAATTTATTTTGATATTTATCAATAATAACCATTTGGGTATATTTTTTATTTTTAATTAAATATGAAATTGTTCGATGCCGTGTTTTCTTTGAATTATCTCTTTTTTAATTTTGCTTTTCTCATTCTAACTCATTATATTATTTATTTTTTATAAAAAAATACCATAAACTTATAATAAATTAAAATATATTTATCAATTTAATATATGTTATACACTAAATATACAAATATTAAATGACATGTAAATCATTTATAATACTCACATAGGCAGATCAAACTGACCATCAGCAAGGCAGCTCAGAAAGAGTGGGGGAGTATACATTAAAGGGATTATGATATTGATTATATCTCTATAATAATAATATAGAATATAATTAAAAATTAAATAGTATAAATGTCTTAAAAATATAAATTATGAGATAAAAAATGAATGAAAAGATTCAGATTATTAGGTTACTTATTTATTAAAGGTGTTGTCCATTGATATGGGATTAAAATCATATGTTCTTCAGTTTTTATTAAACTATAATGACCTAATGGGTCAAAAAAATCAAGAGGATAAAATTGGGAAGAACCTGGGATTCTAAAATTTTATATGAAATGATTTTCCAAGGGAAGGGAGAAAAGGTATTTATACTTGAGCCGAGAGGTTTTTTAATGTTAAAATATTCAATAAAATTTTAATTTTAAAATAAAACATTCAAACATGATAATTTTTAGTTTATTAATTTTATATTATTTAAATTACAACTTTTTCTGAATTTATAACTACTTGAACAAAGAATATATTAGTTTATAGGAAATGAAAGAAGAAAAAATGTAAATTATTTTCATGGAATAAATTATATTTTTAAACATTGGAAATTTATTTTTTAATTTCCAATTTAATTTTATGTAATAAATGATACATCTATCATATTAAAAAAATCACATTGATTTAAAAAAATTATAAAAAATTATATCTATATAACATCAATAATACATCATAATTTTAATATTCAACTAAAAGTACATGTTGTTTATAAAATAAGAAAATATTTACTCTTAGAATTTTTTTGTATACAGATTTAAAAAATAAAATTACTTTTATGAAAAGAATTTCATAATTTTTAGATTTCAATTATTAACAAAAAATTAAAATTTTTAAAAAATCTAGTTCAATACACTATAAAAATTGTACTTCTAATTTTTTTGTTCTAAATTTGTATATTTATTTTAGGGAATCATAATATTTATATTTGCATAATGTATTCAACATAATATCTTTATATCACATATTACTATTTTATTTGATATGTCACAATTCTAGGTTTAAATTTTCTATTCTGAATGGTCATTTAACTATTACTAAGGGTCGTGTTTCTATTCTAGTAGTCATATTGGTATTATTCATCCTAAAAATACACAATATTCCCTATATTTAATATTCACTTAAATTCAACTCATGGTTTTACATAGTACATTTTCAAAATACTGATTATATTACTAATGATCTCTTTCTTTTTTACAATGTTTTTCAATGGTGTGAAAATTCTAGAAGACCAAAATATACAAATTTTCCCTATTATAGTTATTTTTTATTTTTTATTATCCCATTGTACTATTTCCAATTTTATAGAGTATATTTATTATACCAAAATAAATTATTAAATTAATGAAATGAATTTTTAATTTTATTTATTATGTCCTTCATCCATTTAATATTATACTATAATCCTAAAGGTGTCACAAATGTTTATTCAGAGGAAAAAATTCAACATAAAAATTCTAGGTCATTACATTATCCACGCCCCTCAGAAATTTCATCTTCTAAATTCTAAAATATATCATCAATTAAGAGTAGGTGAGGGTATATCTATTTCATTTGATGCCCATCTTCCCATTTTTTCACTTTGTACTTATGGTTCAATTAACGTAATTTTACAATGTGGGTTTCATTTTATCATAAAAAACTCCTATAAAGTACAATATCGTCACCAATTGCTCCTCATAAGAGATTTAACACTCAAAATTTATCAATGTTTTTTTCAATACATGTGAGGGATTATGTATGTTCCTCAACAAGTTAGATACATTGATTACATTATTCCCTTGAGCATTGGTTCATGGATGTGTTAATTGATAGCCACAAATACTATGTGATCAAGGATTTTAAGGGACCGCTATACATAGATTAATGGTTTAATTTTAATACAAAAGAAAAAATTTCCATTGAATTCAAAATCCATGTCCCTTTGGTGATAATTAATATATATATGCTACATACTCTAACAATATTGTTTTGTAACTGAAGAGAATGAAACCTATCAATAATTTATTGTGAATGTTTTGGGTCTATATTTCTCCAACTCACCATATTTGTATTGTTTTTTTGGATTTATACATCTTTTATCATATAGAGCATCATATGGGATCATCTGAATACTTGAGTGGAAAATTATATTATATGAAAACTCAACCAGGGAAATATGTTCATCCAATCTTCTTTTAATTCCAATTATATAAAACCACAAGATAAAAATCTATAAATAATACATTGATACCATGGTATAATTGATGCATATCACAAATAGTTTCAAGACCCCAAAACATATAGGTTTGGTGTCATAGAGAGTGAAAACATAAAAAACACTTATTTAACATATTGTAAACATTTCACAATAAACTAATCCCCTTTTAGACATTACATAAGAAATAATCACATTAAAAAATCCTATGGATGTTTTTGTATATAAGATGGGTTGAGCTTAGACACTCGGAAAGGGATAATATAAAATATCTTATAATGTATAAATTAGAAACATATGGTAAAATGGGAATAAGGTAAAATATTTAATTTAAAAGAACACTATTGATGACCCTTTCCCTTATAGAGTCTAATGAATGAAAATGGGGAATACCTTAAGCACAAAGAGATTCATACTTTGTAGAACATCAAAAATTGATAAAGGCAAGAACAAGGAACTCTTTAGACATGGGTCGCGCAAGTTTCCTTATGGTCGCACAAGTATAATTGCACGCCAAATATGGGTCGTGTATGTCACTTGCATGCCCAATTATTTTTTTCACACAAGGACCTCAGATGGATTATAAATACCCCCTTTGGGCCGCCTATTTCGAAGACAAATTTTCCAAAACTCAGAATTATGCTCTGGTTGACCTAGTCTCTGCTCGAAGTCTTCCGAACACTTCTATGGTAATTTCTTACCTAGAATGGAAGATCTAAATAGGAAATATAAGGCCAAAGTATTATAACTCATCAATACTTGTGCGCCTATGTATCCAACCCATTAAGGGAAGTGATGATACTTGAGCGCCACTATTCCCTCTCAAGGAAACTTGTGCGCCACCCATCTTAAAGCCTCTATGAATGATTCTATGGGCTCCAATTATAAGTCTCCCAAGTATTACTTCACAGGTTATTCATCACCCAACTGAACACATGTCACGCAAGTATACTTGCGCAACCAGGACTAGCACGCCAGACCAATACTTGCACGCCTCCTTCCAATTCACTTTTTTTCTTCAAATTCACCTATCCTAATCAAGATTTAGCCTTAAACCCCTTTTTCAAAGACAATTGGGGCATGGTTCCTTTGTTGGCTTCCTTGTCTGAAAGGAATTCTCTTATTTTCTTTTAACCTGGGCCTCCTTTTCAGGAGTAATCCCCAGTCATAATTGCTTTAATTTGGATCTCCTTTTTAGGAGTAAGCCCCAGTCATAATTCCTTTAATTTGGGCCTCCTTTTCTAGAGTAAGCCCCAGTCACAATTCCTTTAATTTTGGACTCCTTTTTAGGAGTATGCCCCAATCATAAGTTAAACAAACCCCTTAATCTAGGAATCCTCCTTAGTAGTGAGCCCTATATTAAGAACCTCAATCTCTATAAAACACAAATACCTTTATAGACCCTATTAATGGGCATCCTACTTAGGAGTAAGCCCCAAGTCCCCATAATTTGGGCCTCTTTCTCAGGTGTAAGTACCAAGTTATAAGTCCCATTATCTTGGGGCCTCCTTCTCAAGAGTAAGCCCCATATTACAAGTCTTCTTAATATGTGCATCCTCCTTAAGAGTAATCCCTAGTCTTAATTTTCTTTTTTTGATTTGGGTCTCCTACTCAAGAGTAAGCCCCAATCTTATTTTCTTTTGATTTGGGCTTCATTCTCAAGAATAAAACCCAATCATAAGTCCCTCTTAATTTGGGCATCCTTTTTAGGAGTAGGCCCCAAGATAAAAATCAAAATCTTCATAAAGCAAAAATACCTTTATGGACCATGCTCTTGGGCTACTTTCCTAAACTATGTCCTGATATTCATTAACTTGGGTCGTCATATATACATAAGCCCCACATCATTTCCTATGAATGCATATTTCATGGAACAATCATTAGATTTACTAATACCTATTTTTTCTCACACCGAGCATGACTCACATGAGCTTAGAGTGTAAAAGTAACTTCGACACATCCCTTTTGGCCGTTAATCATACGTAAGCCCCACACTTCTTACTCGAACTATGTGGAATTTGATCTTTTAATTAAAAGTAGAGTATGTAGGGAGCCTTTCTAAGGATCAATCCCATCACCAATTAATTCTCATTTATCCCATATAAAGTTAAACTAATCTTAATTCCCAAACTACATGGGTTCTGATTCCATTTTAACAAGGATACAAAGGTAGCCCATCTGTGGGTACGATCCCAACTCTGAAATAATCCCTATCCTTCTGTATGACAATAAAATTCAAGTGCCCCATTGAGTGGCATTAAAACCAATATGGTTGTCATAATGACCAAGATATTTCTATATAATATATTTAAGGATACCAATGACTAAGAATCTCTAATACATACAGATGATTCTCCATCGCTGAGGAACCTCAAATACATATAAAAGATTCTCTAAATCTCATACATATGAATCATTGATTGCTAAAGGAAAACCCATTTTCATACTTGGTAAATTAATAAGGATTCATGAAAATAAATTAAATCTATGAGAGAGTCCCAAAGTAGGAAATAATTCCCCCCAAAAGGTGTGATGAGACTGACCTCCCATCCTCTCGACGAATGCAAATTATTAAGCCTCATCGGTCTATAACTAATGAGAAGCTACCACTGAAAAGCAGGTCAGAATGGATATAGAATCATTGGATGTTTCCGGTACTACGAATAAAACTATTAGAAACTGATTGGAAGGTTTGAACCACAAACAAACAAGGTCTTCTCCATTTCTAGAAGATACAAAAATTGTGAACCCGACTTGAATTCTTAACGAAGATAAATGATATATTACTTCTTTTTTAGGCCCCTATTTAACTTAATGTGAAGGCCAACAAAGAAATAAATAACATATGTGATCATCCAAAAGATGTAGTCTGGCCAAACATATCTTGATAATTCATGTTCTATCAAAAAGTAACTCTTTTCGAAGATCTCTATGCATTACAGAAATGGCTTATCTAAAGTTCACACCTGTGAATGCCTCGACTGCTACTCCTACTGGATCCTCATCCGCTCTGAGGATGACATCACCTACTCAGCCTCTACAATGCTGGGTCTCAAATGCATTGGTTATGGAATACCATCAACATGATACCATTCAGACACCAGAGGCTACTCGACAAGACCTCCAAGTTAACAATTCACCCCGGTTGTCCATACAGCGATGACCAGTGATCAAGAAGTAGGCGGTGCGAACCACAGATTCCAACCATTTCGGGTCGTTATCCCCAGAACAAAACAACTAGTCCCTCTTATATTACATGGAATTGAATGAAGAGGTCACTCAAGGCCTCGATTCAAGAAGGAATGAGTCCCTCCTGAGGAATCCCATTAACAATCGCCGCCAGACTCGTGTGGTAGTGCACCCTCAACATGATGAGGGTATCGCCTTTAGGGGTTTGGCTCAGGTTCCTCAGACCTGATCACACGAGACGAAGCGCCAGAAGAAAAATTCATCCAACAGGGAGATGGTTCTTACCTCATCCCCCTATAATGAAATCCATCAACCTCACATGATGGCAGGTAACGAGCGGGCACACACACCCGTCCATTCTAATCCCACTGTCCAACAAATTCATTCAGCATCAACCTACCAATACCGTTAGGCAATTCTGATAGAGTACTATAGGTAGGCACATACACCTATTTATAATTCATCAACTAGTCAGTAGGCTGGTATGGATACATCCAAAGGAGATCGCCAACCAAATGTCGTGACCACCAATAAACAAGAACATAGACCTGGTTACAATCACTAATTCTGTCAGTAGTCTCGTCTTCCAGTATTGAAGAAAATCTATCAACCATACATGATGGGGAATATATAGAAGGGACATACACCTGCCAATGTTAATCAAGTCTTCAAACAGTCTCATTTGGTAGCACCAGGAGAAGTTAGTCAGAAAGCTCCGATGACAAATTTGGAGCAGACTCAACTCTCTGCCACTTTGCATAAGTATTGTCAGAATTCATTGATAGGAAAAGGAGGACAGGAGCGTGAACATACACCTACTTCAGACATGTAATTGATGTATATTCCCATTCCAAAAGCTGATTTCACCAAGCACATTCTGACAATTGTGAAAGAGCAGAAGCAAATCCTTGCCCATATTCCGGATGCATGCCCGAATATTATAACAACTTCACCAGTAACTCAGGGAAAGAGTCATAAATATATCCCTATTAGTGGAGTGACTTATCAACATGTCACTCAGGATCAGATACATACCTATGTTCTAGTCCAGAAGGGTTGTGGGGCATACTCCCCCATATCATACGAACAATCAAGTTGGGAATATACACCCTATTTGAATAGAGATAATCAACCTAACCTGGCTATTTCTTTTGAGCATGCACATCCACATACCCAAAATAACCACTTTCATCATGAAGTGGTTTCCAAAGTGAGTAAGAATGCGTCTAATAAAAATACCCTTCCAGAACAGTTGACAAATCAAGATCCAATCTGTAATAAGGCCTTGCTCGATGCTGGTATTCTTGAAGCCCTTAGACAATTATTTGTTCGAAATAAATATTCTACACTCTCATTTCGTAACAGTGGGAACAATAATTCCAAAGGTCTTCATCAGAAACATCCTCATGAAGGCTTGATTCATGAAAATTCAGTCGATCTCTATGTATAATCTTCATATGAGAGCCACAATAACCCTATGCGTGGCCAGAAGATCAAGGAGCAATAGGTTTCATCTTTTTTTGTAACCCACCATGGTGGTCCTCCCCATGATGATGAATTTTGCTTTGAAAGTCCTCTCCGAAGTAGTAATTCGCATTTCCTGGAAAATTCATCAAAGGACAATGCAGTAATGAGAAATACCTCTTATCTCGTGGCACATGAAAATGTGAAGCTAGTCAAGTTTGATGATTTACTGCTAACAGGTGAAATAAATTCTCAATCAGAAGATAGCCCAAGGTGTAGGTCATTCGACGAACCACCCCTGGGTCATTAATATTCTAATTTAATAAGTGAATTCTCTACAAATCTTGTTGGAACTAATGGAACAACAAAGAATCACCATCTTTGGTCTAATCAGGTAGAATAATCTTCATCAAATGATAAAGAGGAAGTACTGAATATGAGAAAAAAAACTGTAGAAAGGTGAAGTCCTAGTCATTTTTTGGACTTTGGCTGACTCTCAGTATGATATTCCAGAAATGTTGACAGATGATTGTATTCCTGATATTCATCTCAACATATGGAAAACTCATTTTCATTTAAAGGAGAAAATATTATCTTATGATGAATATGAAAATCATGTCATGATAATAGAAGGGTTATAATGCCAAATTGATTTGGAATCTCTCTTAGTTTCCCAACATCCAGAGGTAGAAAAGCAGCAAAGAGCCCTTCAGCATTCATGCCTTGGCATGTTAAAAAGGTTTCAGTAGTTAATTACCAATGCCTCATCTGGTATTCATATAAGAGAATGAGGTGTTCATTGAGCACCACATTTCACTGTACTCTCCATTCAACAAAGCCCACCAAAATTGTCCTCATGAAATTTTATTGCCCATGGTTGGCCACAACCAATTGGTTTTGTGTGTAATCAAAGGCTTTCTCACGAACATGCCTCAACTAGTTCTTTGCAATGTCAGGCATACTAAGAAAAAGTTGTAGAATTACTCTTACATAAAGAAAATGAGAATATCGAACATGCTTCTCATTTAGATCATGCACATCATCAGGTGACAGAAGTGTCAGAAATCATCCAATGGTCATTTGAGCTTGGTGATTTGAGTGGATGTAGGTTGATGCATCCAGCCAATTTCTAGACTAAAGTCCACAAAATCAGGAGAGATTTTAAGAAAGTCTTAGATGTAATAGCTCAAGAGCCACCTTATTTTCCAAGGCTAGGGACGCTTTTAGCTCAACCCTTGGGATCAAGAGATGAGATTCAGGGAGTTGAGCAGGGAAAGAAGGAACAGCCCCAGTCCACTGGACTAGGGACGTTTTCAAATCCTCAATCTCTTCCTCATCAAAATTCATTCTTCTCTCGATTAGGGAAGAAGACACAAGAGGAACGCAGAGATGAATTATCAGGGGATTACCTCCAAAGTATGGTTCATCAAGAAGTTCTTGAGGGATCAACTCAACAAAAGGAAATGTCTCATAAAGGCCATTGACGAAGACAGTACTGCAGAAATACTAATTAAAGGGCTGAAATGCGTTATGCATCGATAAATGTCATCAATTCCATTGTCACTAATCCCCTAGAACATGTGGCTCACTCAAAGGAATCAGATGAGGAAGTTCATGTTCAAGAGGCTGCACACATGAAGGAAAATAAAGAAGGTGTGCGTACCCAGAATCAAAGGCTTACCCAGAATTTAGGTATTCTTTCAAATAACCCACTTCCCCCTCTCTGAAAGGCATCCAACAAGAGGATAGGAAAAAATTAGGTTACATTCCACCCTACCTCTTGAGAAGGACAATCACTCTCATTTCAGGATAGTTTCGCACACCAAGAGGAAGAAATGAAGGAGTTAAGGAGGTTGAATGGAGAACAACTTCAAGGTAGTCTTACTCCTAATCGTGCTGGATTCAGTCACTCATGGGAATTTGTTACAGTTACTGGGATGGATCAAAAATATCCTCCTTTACAAGTAAACCCTCACAAGTCTAATCTTATGGGTCGTACGCAATAAGAACTGGTAATACTACAATCAATGATAGTACCGGTCGCCACACTCGTCCAAACATCAGTTCTTTCTACTGCACAGGTCCAAGCTCAACCAGATGTTTCTCAAAACATAATGACTACCATTGAGTCATTAACATATTAGATAGAAGCTATGGAAGGAAAACATGAACGAGTTCAATCGGAGAATAGAGCTTACCCGAAATGGGTTGATGCAATTCCCCCCCCCATCAAAGTTTGTGAGTACCACATTCCCAATTTTTAATGGTTTGGGAAATCCAGAACAACACTTAACACATTTTGTTTCTCATTGTGATCCTATGATGGGAATGACTGAAAAATAGAAGCAGTTAATCTTGGGGGTTTTCTATAGTCATTACAAGGACCTGCTTTCGTCCGGTATACAAACTTGTAATCCTGGTAAATTACTGGGTGGGAAGATCTCCATCAAAAAATATTTCTTCAATTCAGATCAACATTTCCAAAGATGAATGTTTTTTATCTTATTAATTGTAATAAATGGTAAAATGAAAGAGTTTCATATTTCATTAATCAATGGAAGTTATCAACATATTCTTTAAGTTTAGAACTCCATTAAGAAGAATTATTTCTAATCTCTGTGGAAAATTTTCATGATGAATTACGCACACCGTTGATCCCTTTGAAATACACAGTAGGGTTTCCAGAAATTACTTCAATTGCTCAGCAGATTGAAGATTCTCTTACAAAGACTAAGCCTAAAACTCTTGTAATTCCATTAGTTCCTTGAAGTATAACAGGGAAAGAAGATACTGCTATAGTTATGCTTAAACAAGCACCTGTACCTGCTTCCACTTCAAAACCTTAATCTTATCGAAGGGCTCCACCTACTGAGTGTCAAAAAAATGGACACCTCTTCACAATGATCAAGAGATCAAAGGAGGAAATAGTTTGAGGATTTGAAGAAAAAATTTTATTCTTTCCAGAATGAACACGTTCTTGGCTACTTCATCTCGACTCTGGAAAATAATGTGGTTCATTTTCCAAGTCCCAAAAGGTCGAACAAGGAAGGAGATGAAGACCTTACCAACTATTTCCCATTTCATAAAATGTTTGGGAATCCCATTAATGTGTGTTTTGTCTTTAAAGACCTTCTGCAAAAGATGGTGGACTCTGGACATGTAAAATTTAATGGTTCTTCAACCTAGGTAGCATGTGTTACTGCTATAGATCCAAAAGTAGAAGGAGAGTGGCATGAAGTCAAAAGAAAAAATGCGTATAAATACGATGATTGGATGGTCAGGAAAACGATCAACCCAACTCATGCCATTTTAAGAAAACAATTGAATCAACCAATTTTGTCTTCTGCTATGAATGCCATAGCAAAACCCCCTTTATCATAAGGGAAATCTTCAAAGATGCGACATAATTCGAAGAAATAAGAACAATTAGAAGAACACGAGTTCGTATCAAAGCCTAAAATATTCTTTGACTCTATAAAATTTTATGCCATCTACTTCAAAAGCACGGGCACCACCCCACCAAACGGAACAACCTAAACTGGCTAATTAGGAAGAATCTTCATGAGATGAAGAGTTGATCTTTGGTTTTCCCAACATGATTCAATTGACGGATCTGTATGCTAGTCACAGTTTCGATCTTGATGATCCTGAGTTCCCTTTATCAAACAGAGGAATTATAGGGAGTTCCAATGGTCTAGGATACAAGAGAATGCATGGATATTTCAGAAGCCACTATTCCAATCCTACCCCTACTAGAACTATATATGCAACATAATCTCATGGCAATGCCCTTCAGTGGGCTCAAAAAGAACATGGAAGTTCTTCCACACATGGAAAATTCAGTCTTGACACAATTATTTTGGAGGATTGGTTGGAGGTTACACGTTTTTCCTCTCAGTATGTTAATAGACCTTGTCGGTCTAATCTGCCAATGCCAAGAGTATTTCCAACTCCTACCACGATACAAGATGCATCTACTTCCCAAGAATAAAATTATAAGGCACCTGCGAAACCACATGTTCTTATTTGGAAACACATACCTTTAAACCAAAAGTATGATGTCTTAAAAAATTTGGCCCAAGTACCAGCCATGTTGTCAATTCGGGATGCCTTTAATCTCTCAAAGTATCTTTGGGAGGCACTCATTGAGGCTTTATCAAGTCCTCATGAATTCAAAACTGAAATTGCTGTAGCTGAAGTCCACCATATAGAGAATGATCTTAGAGAATGCTATGCAGTGATATCTTTTATAGATGAAGATGAAGATGATGTTGTTCATGGACATATTAAACCATTGTATTTATCTGGAAAGTTCAATGATATAGACATCCGATGAGCTTTCATTGATAATGGTTCATAAGTAAACCTCATCCCTATTCATACACTTCGTCGATTGGGCCTCACCGAATCTGATTTATTTCCTTCTACTTTGATGTTGCAAGGATATGATAAAAGTGAACAAGAACCTTTGGGCGAGATTACACTCGGAACTCAATTTGGTGGTCTTGTATCCAATTAAGATTTCATGGTTGTTCGTCATGACACAACCATCAACATTTTTCATGGAAGACCTTGGCTACATCAACATGCCACAATACCTTCATCATACCATCAATGTCTCAAATATTGTTTCAATGGTCAAATGGGGACATTGTATGGTGATAAAGACCCATTCAAAACATGTGAATCTCAATACATTGAGCCGAAATTCTATCACATGGAGGGAAAGGAGATATCCATGACAAAAGAAGGTTACCAAAATTAATGCTACATATGGTTTGGATAAGATTATAGTAAACCCATTCATACATGTGAGTACAGATTTTGTGTTTCCTATCAGTCAAATTGATAGGATAGACCCAAATCTAAATACTCTTATGGAAACTTCCATAATGAAAATTATAGAAACCAATCTAGAGAGCATGGTAGAAAATGTTGATTCATCAGGAAATGATGAAAGCATAGATGGAGATCTCTTCATTTCATCCGTTGAAATCCAGCAATTCTATAATTCATCAACCAGGCCAAAAGATGTTATAGCAGTGTCAGAGATGAACGATGATGTTGATTCTCAATCCATCATCTCCTCTTTATTACCCAAGGAAGACCCTTCATCATCAATAGGGTCAGAAATGGTAACCCCTTCTTCAAGATTTTAAAATTTTAACATCTCTCCTAATCATGAAAATTATTCTTCATCATATACTATGCAAGTAGAAAAAAAAGAGGTAATACATTTTGAAGAAGAATAGGATGATCTTAGAGATTCTCCTCCAGCATTTGAAGAGGGTATCTCCACCACTGTGGATTAACTCAGATAAATAAATTTGGGGACAAAAGAAGACCCTCGCCCCACTTTAATTATTGCGGCCATGAATCTTGAAGAGGAAGAAATGTGTAATTAATTTTAAAGAGAAATCAAGATGTATTTTCTTGGAATTATACAGAAATGCCAGTTATTCATCCTGATGTTGTCACTCATCATTTTGGTTTTCCAGAAGAACATCGTGGATTCAAGAAAGCAACAAGAAGAACACACCCAACTTATGCATAAAAAATTGAAGCTGAAGATGATAATCTTAACAAAGCTAACTTCATCAGAGAAGTTTAATATCCCAAATGGCTGGCTAATATTGTCTCTATGAAAAAGAAGAATGGAAAAATTAGAGTTTTCATTGATTTCAAAGATCTTAATCGGAATTATCCCAAGAATGATTTTCCTGTTCCAATCATAGAACTCTTAATTGATGCAACCTCTAGCTATGAAGCACTTTCCTTCATGGATGGATATTCTGGGTATAATCAAATCTGAATGGCTACAGAATATGAAGAGTCTACAACCTTCAGAGCCCCTCAAGGTGTGTTTTTCTATCGGTTAATGCCCTTTGGCTTGAGGAATTCAAGTGCAACATATCAACGTTCCATGCACCGTATCTTCAAACACTTTTTATGGAAATTTGTTGAATGTTATGTGGATGATTTGGTAGTTAAATCCAGACAATGTTCTAATAACTTGACCGATTTGGAAATCATATTCCACAAACATCGAAAACACAATTTGAAGATGAACCTCTTGAAATGTGCTTTTGGGGTAACCTCTAGAAAATTTCATGGCTTTTTTGTACTCCATCGTTGTATCAAAGTTGATCATGAGAAGGAAAAATCAATCCTTGGTGTGTCACCTCCTCAAAATTTAAAATAATTAATAGGTCGTCAAGGAAACTTTGCGTATATTCGGCATTTCATCGCCAATCTGGCATGCAAATGTTTACCCTTCACCAAATTAATGAAAAAGGGAGTCACTTACTAATGGACTAAAGAATGTCAAGAAGCATTTAGAATTCTCAAGAAATATCTCTTGAGTCCACCTGTATTAATTCCACCTGTTAAAGGAATACCGCTTATCCTTTATGTGATAGCTTTAGAGAGATCATTGGGTACCTTCCTTGCTGAAAAGAATGATGCTAGGAATAAAAACAGCCTTTACTATCTTAGTTGGAATATGCTTGAGGCAGAAAATTGATATTCAAGTATTGAAAAGTGCTGCCTAGCATTAATATTTACAGTTTCGAAATTGAGGCACTACCTACATCACCATGAGGTTTAATTGGTATCTCTCAATAACCCGCTCAAATTTATCCTTAGTCGTCCAATGCTTACAGGATGTCTGGCATGGTGGGAAGTTATTTTGAAGTAGTTTGATATTCAGTATGTGTCTCAAAAGGCAGTAAAGGGCCAAGCTCTGGCTGATTTCTTTACTAAACACCCTTTAGTATAAGATACATCTTTAGATACTGAACTTCCTGATGAGGAAGTCTTCTCTATTCATGTTAATCATTAAACATGGGAAATGTACTTTGATGGTTCTTCTAGAAGTCCAACAGGGACGAAAATGGAAGATCCTAAATTCTAAAAAGGTGGGTTAGGAATCATGCTTATTTCCCCAGAAAATGCAGTGCTACCCTATTACTTTTGTTTGAAGGCGGTACAAATAATGAAGCGGAATATCAAGCTCTCATCGCAGGATTGGAGTTGGCGCTTCAGGCACAAGTGAATCACCTAAAATTTACAGGTGATTCAGACTTGGTAATAAAATAAGACTATGGGGAATATGACATCAGTAATAAAGAGTTAATCCCTTTGTATGATTTTTTCAGAGAGTTAATGGTGGAATTTCCTTCAGAACTAACATTTTCTTATATCCCGCGATCACAAAATGCTCAAGCTGATGCACTTGCTAATGTAGCCACAGCTCTAGAAGATCCAAATTGGGACGAAACAATAATCAATATTGCCCTTCATCGTACATTTTAACCTTATGTTAAAATCATAATAGAGGAAATTAATGAAATTAGTCCCATTTCTGAACCATATGGTCATACTACAGGAGGGATGGAACCTATCATGGAATACCATTAAAATGGAACAATCCCACCTGATAGAGCTAGGAAAGAAAAAATCTAGAGATGTGTGGTCAATTTTACACATTATGATAGCCTAGACCACATAGAAAAAATTCTCTACAAGATAGATTTTGATGGAATTATCTTCAGATGTATTGATGGTGAAGAGACAATGGCTGTCATGAAAGAAGTACATGCAAGAGTTTGTGGTTCCCACCATTCTAGACATAGACTGTCTAATATAGTTTGTGGACTTGGATCCTTGTAGCCTTCAATGATACATGATTGTGTTGATTTCACTAAGAAGTGTCATTCCTAACAATTATATGCCAATTTCATTCATCAACCCTCCAAGTTGCTCCATAGAGTTAAATACTAATGGCCATTTGCCACGTGGGGAATGGATGTAGTAGGACCATATCCTTCAGCTACATCCAAGAAGTTTAAGTATATTCTTATATATACTGACTTATTTTCCAAATGGGAAGAGGCAATACCTCTCAGAGAAGTTAGTTCTAAATGCATTGTTAGCTTTATCAAGTCTAACATCATTACCAGATTCGGTGTCCCTCATACCATATTGACGGACAATAGCACCAACTTCTGTTCATCCAAGGTAATGAATTTGTATCAATAATAAAACATAAAATCCAACCATTCATCTCGGTATCATGCAACGGCCAATGGCCAAATATAATCCTTCAATAAGACTCTTTCAAACATACTGCAAAAGATGGTGGATAAAGATTTGAAATCATGGCCTAATAAATTTTTTCATGCTTTATGTGATTATCGAACCACCACCCACACTTCTACGCAGTGAGCTCCATATTCAATGTTATATATAATAGAACCAGTCTTTCCCATTGAGGTTCAATTACCTTCGCTCATAGTATCCATTTTTTGATCAGTCATCTACATATGAACAATCTCAAAAGTGATTGTATGAATTGGAACTATTAGATGAAAAAAGATTGTGCACCATGCACAACTAAGATGTCTATCAGAATCGAATAGCATGAGATTTCAACAAAAAATTTCATCTTCATTTATTCATTCATGGAGAATTGGTATTGGTGCTTAGAACTCTAACGATACCAGGAAAAAGCCTCCAAAGATTGAGCCAAAGTTGGAAGGACCTTATTCAATACATAAGGTCTACTCTAATGGAGATTATTCTTTAATATCAATGGATGGAGAACTCATTACAACTCCAACCAATGCAAGATTATTGAAGAAGTGTTTTGTGTAACACAAATACTTACGTCCTGCAAGACGTTAAACTGTATAACCATTGTCATCCTACATGACGTTAAACTGTACATATTCATCGAACACGAAATTAAACTATGTTCCCGTTGTTGTCCAACATGATGTTAAACTGTGTTGTCCTAGATACATGATGCTAAACTGTACATCACTGGTCCATGCATATGACCTTAATTCCCCATAGTCATTACTGCATGACTTTAAGCTGCATATTCCCTCTATTGTCCAACATGACATAAAAATGTGTCCCTTTTCTCCTATATGAAATTAAACTGTGAATCGTTAGGGTTGTTGTTACCTCTTGTTTCTCTCATAGAGCGTGACTCACGTGATCTTATAGTAAGCTTAAACTATAACACCCTCTCTAGGCTGCTAACCACGCGTAAGTCCCAACATCATCTTCGGGTTTTCCTCTAATACAACTTGATCACCAATTCAATCTTAATCGAACTACGTAGACTTTGATCCTTGCCATCTAGGATGGGTACGTAAGAAAACTCATGAGGTTCAAGCCCAAAACCAATATCTTCACGTCGTTTCACCTCTGTCTCATATGATGTTGACCCGTTAAACAGCCCAAACCCAATCTCTTCACGTTGGTTCACCTTCATCCCACATGACGTTAAACTGTGTACGTCCCTTTTGTCCCTACTACATGACACTAAACTTTACAGCACCATCGTTCTTGTTATACGACGTTAAACTATACAGTCCCCCATTGTCCCTCCCCAGAGAGGGAATAATCATTGACATTGATATCCAATCATGTCATATTTCAAAAACCACGTGCATACATGGTAATGCCTGAACCTTTAATATTGGGTCAAACCGTCATTGCATTAAAGATCTTTTCAACCTTCACTTGTACGAACCAAATCTGCCCAGAGGGTATTTCAAGAACTACGTATGGCTTGATTACCATTATTATGGGATGCGTAGGAACGTTCGACCATCCCTTAAACCCAACCCCAAGTCTTTGGGCCTAACCCCAAATTCCACTTACAGTCCCTTGGCTGAAAATTCCCCCTGTGAGAACATGGTGTGATATGAAAACCCTGGTCTTTATTCACATAAGGTTTATAAACAAACGGACGATGTGTCTCCCCTAATATGGTCCAAGCTCTATGACCCTAAAATAAGATCTCCTAAAATCTTGTCCCACATGACATTAAATTGTATTTCAAGAACTACATATGGCTTGATTCCCATTTTTATGGGATACGTAGTGAAGTCCAGCACCTCAATTGACTACCCAGCCACAACATGATTATGGTTAGCATTAGTTTGGGTATCTCTTTCATGAATTGGAAAATGACCATTTTCATGTATCATACTCATAACCTTAAATACTTCCAGATCTCTATAACCCTTTTCTCAAATTTTGATAACACAATGTATGATACCTAGGAATTATTTTTCCCTACTATGTAGAACGTGCCCCTAGGTGGCCTTGCATAAGTAGTCTACATAATGGACCTATAAGCCAAAAGATGCTATTACTTGACTATGCAGCCAGTGCCCTTAAGGGTACCTGTATAATTCAACCCCCTAACGGGTTATTCAAATAGTGGTAACTTCATTATTTGGGAGAAAACATTTTTTTCCTTGTTGGTCTTATTGATAATATGTAGGGATCCTCAAAAACATCCATCCTTAACATATTTTCCCATATTCTTTTTCATGATATGAAAGTATTAAATTGTATGGTTTATATATCCCTTCCCTACATTTGGGTCAGACATTCGCAGGAGTGACATTCATCCAATTATTTGAAAATCTTGGTTGGGAATATCCTCTCCATATTCAAGTACCTCTCTCTATACAGAAAACTCTATGCTTTGGAAAATTTGAATCTCCATAAACTTTCACTGGATTTTAAGTGATAGAAAAGTAAAATTTCTGAAAGTTCTTTTTCCTGACTATGTATCACGTGCCCCTAGGTGGCCTTGCATAAGTAGTCTACATAACAGACCTGTCATCCAGAAGATGCTATTATTTGACTATGCAGCCAAGGCCCCTAAGTGGCCCTACATAATTCAACCCCCTAAAGGGTTTGTTAAATAGTGTCAACTTCACTCTTATGAAATAATTCTTTTAATTACTTTTATCCATTTTTCATATCATTCCACATATTCAAAATTTCTTAAGTCATAGTTTACATATTTTCCCCAATACTTGAATATGGTAATATGTTTTTAGATAAATTATCAAGGAATATTGTCAATTTTAATCCATTCGGTCAAATCCATTCAACCTTACACAGTAGTCTTTTTATGTCCGACATGCATGACTTTAAAATTGCCACAAAATACAAGGGAACTCTGAAAAAAAGTCGAGTCCCTGCTCACTAAACGTACATTTGGTATGATTTAGGTAATATTGAGTAACAAAACGATTCAATGTTTGTAGGGTTATTTTTATAATCCTAGAAAAAAAATCAAACTATGCTTACTAGGCCCATTGGATTAGGTAAAATTTAAAGCAATTAGCAAGAGGATTCATGTAAAAATGATTAAAGATGAAAGTGTTTTTCAATGATGCAAAATAGTTACAAGGACATCCACATATTGGGGTCTCTTCTCTTTTTTAATAATTACAAGAGGATTTCAATATAACACTTCATTTGATTTACTACATCCCGAGATTCATCAGCAGCCCCTTGATGCTCATTCACTCGACCAAATTAACTATATTCAGCTTGATGGAGTGATTTCTTGGCATCTTTAATGCATTTAATACCATTTGTTTCAACTCCTTCCAATGAATTGTTAAGAATGTCAAGTTCCCCAGTAATAGAATCTAACTATTGTTGAAGGTGCATCTGCTGGACAACGTTCTCCTTGATCTTATTCTTAAGCTCTTTATACTTTGTAGCATTATCAGCCTCAGCTTAGGACACCGAAGCCTCGAATTCACTGATATTGGACAAAATCCTTGCTCTGGCCAAACTTTGACGGTACGTTTTCTCCTACTCCCTCCTTAAGATGACTTATTTCACCGTAGCATGGATATATTGATATTTGAAATCGCCAAGTCCAAACATGATGAACAAGGATGACAGTCGTGGGATCTTCAAAGGTTGCTCTTCAAGAGGCACTTCAAATATGATCTTCCATATATTCTGCCAGGCCTTGCGACGTGAGAATTGGAGCGCCTTCTGCACCTTCGGGTCTTATTCAGCATCACTATCATAGGGGTGAATATTGTCCATAATTAATGCACTTAATGAAGTGCCCTATTCTTCTCTTCCCCCCTGGACATTGTTAATTCACTTTATACTCCCGTTGGGGTGGAGGTTGAGGCTTCACCTCTAGATTTATCCACTGAAATTGATGGCCCGAAATAGTCAGTTGAAAGTTTTGGTTAGTTCCAAAGGATATCAAAAGTTGATTAAGCTATCTTACAAATTAAGTGGAGCCACAAATATTATAATCTCTTACCCAACAGTATATCATCATCATGAGAAGGCTCCTCCCTATCTTTCCAAGTTTCAATAGGATTTTTAGGATGGGTTTTAGGAAGCTCTACCGGGTTAAGCTCCACTTGTGCTAGCGTCTCTCCAATAATAGGGTTGTCTCTACCCACTTTAGGCATTGGAAGTTCAACATCTTTCTCAGATTTAACTGTACATTTCAATTAATCATGGTCAGAGATGTAATAAGAAAATTTTAACAGGACGAAGGATAGCACTCATGTCCAAAATCTTCTAATTTACATGGTAATTTAACATGATCTAAAATTTCATCAAAATACGCACCAAGTTTCATCATTTCATCCAATGATATCTCAGATTATTGGTCAGTCTCACCAGTAGGATCATTTGATATGTCTTCTTAAAGAACCTCCTCCTACAACCTCTGACCTTGGATAACTTCCTTAGAGGGAATTGAAAAGTTAGTTATAATGGCCACTAAATGTTCTAGTGAAGGTGTTGAACCTAGAGTATCACATAATGGAAGTCATTTGATGTCTTCATTCAATATACTATTAAGTAACGTTAATTTACCTGAAGTGGGCTATTCTCTCCTTGCAGTAGCAACAGGAGCAGCCAGGTTAGCAAGAATTGATGACTGTTCACCAACACCCTTCGTCAGCCTTAGGGGAGGGTGATTCCTCTCCCTTACAGGAGAAATTGAAGAATCCCCTGAAATCCCAAGAAATATGAGCAATGTTTTCATGAGTTAGTATCCATGACTATCTGAAGGACTAACCACTACTGATGAAGCATTTAGCTATGGAATCCATCCTTTGATGCCTTTTCTTCTTGGAATTTTTGGGTGTGTTGACATCATCATTTCCAAATACAGGTATTGGAGAGTGAAAATACATTACTAATGCCTTGTACATGGATTGTCGACCTGGAGATACTTCATTAGGTTCATGAGGAGATTCAGTAACTCTGATAGCGGTTCCACCAGGGATGTATTATGGTGAAGGGACCTCAGTAGTTCCTTTCTTTACAAGCTGCATGATGATGAATGTAATTTCCTTGAGTAACAAATATTTGACTAAAAGAAAGTTGAAATGCAAATAAATAAAGATACTTACATATTCAAGAGCCACATAATCATGACACTCCTCATCTACAGAAGCACCAATCCCCTCAGTGGTGCCACGATCCATCATTTCCTTCACCGCTTGGTGATAGGAATGGAATCATCAGTGGCATATATGAGCATCACCAAATCTCTGATGTAAGCCCGCACTTCATCGTGGTTATCCTTGAAAAAGATATCAGTAGAAGACCAAAGATTCCATACTCTAGGGATATTTAGCCCTTTGCATAAGTCCAGCCAGGCGGTTTCAGCATCTCAATATAAACTCGGCAATATCTGGACAGCCTCTGGTCATAAATATTCAACATGTGCACCAGAAGGCTGTGAGGAGGGTCCTACAATCTCGGACTTCAACATCTTCCAAGCTCCTGAAACCACATATAAAGTATAAGAATATAAAATTTTCTCCTCTATAAAATAATGGCAATCAAATTGCCTCAATGATGTAACTTATTAGGAGTCAATGGAGTAGGTCTCTTAACTCTGGAAGGAGGATTATATCTGGCACTAGGCTACTTTGATGCATGTCATGCCTCATCATCCCCATCCTGGGAATCCGGCGAATCAGCCCCGGGTGAGGAACCCGGTGAATCCGCTCCTGGTGTGGAAGAGTCACCTTCCATACAAAGGATTTCTTTTATGACAATTCTCTTTTTTCCCCACCCAAGGAACCAGATGATTCAGTACCCCTTAAGGGTATGATGCTACCTAGTTCTCATCATACCATGTAGTCAAGTGACCCACCGCTCCATCAATTGGTAGATCAATCACTTCCCCGGTCATCTCCATAGTTGTCAGCAACCAAAGTTGTCGGGCAACTATTGGATGCTGTTCTGACCTGACATGCACAGGAGGGGATATGACAATCTTCTACAAACATTTTAATTGGTGTGAAAATATATATGGTGCATAGGCCTCGCATATAATCTCTCCATCAATTCTGGTGGCCAATACACCATCTCTACAAGCCATCACGTAATACCTCAATTCTAGGCTGGCTGTTCCATAATCAATAAACCGTCTGGTTGGCGGATTTCCATAAGAAAAGAAATGGAATTCCTTGAACACAATCAGCCTCACCATTATAACATAGGGGTTGAGGGACAATGGAAAAATTAAAGAATATGCCAGCACTGATGGACTGAATGAACTTCCAGGAACCTATACTCCACACTGTACAGCATAAGTCCTAAAGTGAGTGGCGATCCATCCCCACAAAATGTGGAATATTCCCACTATTCTCAAAGGAGACTTACCCATAAAGATAGGTAGTAAGCTCCTGTGAATCTTCGCCAAAATTGGGGTGGCTAACCCAACCATTTTCCTCTCAGCCAATTTAGTTGCAACAATGAATGTCCCTGGAGTAACGCCTCCCTTTGAATCCATAACTCGCAGAAGATAAACACTAATCCACAAGGCTAAGAATCCCGCCAAACGTGTCTTTTCTGGGATTCTCTGATCCACTTCATATCCCTACTTTTCAAACTCCTATTCTTCCTGGGTTGGCCAGAATGTGCCAAGATCACCCCTCTTCTATGTTCTGGGGCAGCTGGTAGGATGAGTATAGATGGAAATAATTGGTTTCTGGGATCCAGCGGCTGATTAGCTCTGGCACAAAGTCATCTTTCCTATAGAAATATGTCTACACATCCCATAAGACTTCATATATTGTGGCTCCTTTTAAATCCTTGACAAACTCTGAACTGGTTTGTCAGACCCAATATGCCCACATCCAAGTTGGATTCACACCTCTTCCAGGACGGAAGTCCCAACTCTTCTTCCAGCCTTTGGATTGATCAATCTGAGGATTTAGGAAAATGGAGGGATAGTAATGCGGCTGCAGCTTAGGCTTGTGAGGTTTCAGATCTGGAGAAAATGAGCTATGATGCATTATAAATAACTTCTCCACTGTTCTAGAATTTATAAATAATCCCCCAACTGAAATATTTGTTGATTAAAAGCTGGTGTAAGTCTGAAACCAAGAATGCGGGAGATCGTTCTTTAACTCTGGAATATTGACACCTTGCAGATGACCACGTCCATATAAAGGCAAGTAAATTCTCTGTGGAGAATTAAGATAATACTTCTTCAATTACTTGGCCAAATCTAGGAGAGTGTTATCGCAGATATCATAACAGTCATGGCCAATGATGTTCATCATGTCATCAATCCGCTTGCTTTCCTATTCATCACCAGATCCAATTCTTCTAGGAGCCATTGAATCTGCACAAAGATCAAATAATTAAATTTCAATTAAGTTGGTTTTTCATAAAATTTGTGAAGAAATTGAAAAAAATGGCTATGTCATTAAGGAGCGCATGTATAATGTTGGCGCGCAAGTCCAAGTCGGTCGTGCAAGATTTACCACGCTAGTACTGGCGCGCAAGTCAGAGAGTCACTACATAAGTGCGACATGAACAGAAGCGCGAACGGGTAGAAAACCGAGTCACTTGAATGATGAGAGACCACATCCACGATGAGAGCGATGTGCTTTGGAAGCTGGGTGCTATGCACAAGAGTGGAACACATATTTATAGGCGAGGTCGTACCCCTATGCGCCAATACCTACACGCTCAAAACCTGCACGCCCAAAATCCTTGGTTTTCTTCTTTAACTCAGAGTCAAATCCTATTTCCATTTTAGGATCCAACTTTTATGGGGGACTTTTTTTTTATGATCCTTTCCATCATAGAGTATATAGAATGAAAAAGAGGAATACCTTAAGCACAAAGATATTCATCCTTTAAAGGACATTAAAAATTGACAAAGGCAAGAACAAGCAACTCTTTAAACATTGGTCGCACAAGTCTCTTTGGGGTCATTCAAGAATACATGTGTTCCAAATATGGGTCACACAAGTTACTTGTGCACCCAAATTCGTTTTTCTCCCAAGGACCTCAGATGGCCTATAAATACCGCCCGTGGGCCCCCCATTTCAAAGAGGAATTTTCCAAAACTCAGAATTAAGCTCTGGTTTCCCTAGTCTCAGCTTGAAGTCTTCCAAACACTTCTAAGGTAATTTCTTACCTAGAATGGAAGATCTAAAGAGAATGAATAAGGCCTATGTATTTGAACTCATCAATACTTGCGCACCTAAGTATCCATCTCTTTAAGAGAAGTGAAGATAATGGTGCGCCGCCTTTCCCTCTCAAGGAAACCTACGCACCACCCATCTTAAAGCCTCTATGAATGATACTAAGGGATCTAATTAAAAGTCGCCCCAGTGTTACTTCACATGTTATTCATCATCCAAGTGAACTAATGTCGTGCAAGTATACTTGCACGACCAGGACTTGCCCGCCAAACCAATACTTGCGTGCCTCCTTCCAATTCACTTCCTTTATTCGAATTCACCTATCCTCTTCAAGATTTAACCTTCAAAACCTTCTTCAAAGTCATTTGTGGCATGGTACTATGTTGGATTCCGAGTCTTAAAGGAATTATGATAAGTTATTTTAACCTGGGCCTCCTTTTCAGGAGTAAGCCCCAGTCATAATTCCTTTAATTTAGGACTCCTTTTCAAGAGTAAGCCCCAGTCATAATTCCTTTAATTTGGGCCTGCTTTTCAGGACTAATCCCGGTCATAATTCCTTTAATTTGGGCCTCCTTCTCAAGAGTATGCCCCAATCATATGTAAAATTCCCCATTTAATCTGGGCATCCTCTTTAGGATTAATCTCCAAATTAAAAACCTAAATATCCGTAAAACACAAATACATTTATGGACCCTATTAATGGGAATCCTCCTTAGAAGTAAGGCCCAAGTCCCCCATAATTTGGGTTTCTTTCTCAAGAGTAAGTCCCAAGTTTTAATTCTATTTAACTTTAGGCCTCTTTCTTAGGAGTGAGCCCCAAATTACAAGTCCTCTTAATATGGGAATCCTCCTTAGGAGTAAGCCCCAGTCTTAATTTCATTTTTTTGATTTGGGCCTCCTTCTCAATAGTAATCCTCAATCTTATTTTCTTTTGATTTGGGATTCTTTCTCAGGAATAAAGCCGAATCATAAGTCCCTCTTAGTTTGGGCTACCTTTTCAGGAGTAGGACCCAAGTTAAAATTCCAAATATCCATAAATCAGAAATACCTTTATAGACCCCGATCAAGGTCTTATTTCCTAAACTAAGTCCTGATCTTCATTTACTCAGGTCGTCATACATACATAAGTCCCACATTATTTTTATGAATGCATCTTTCATGGCACAGTCATCATATTTACTAATACCTCTTGTTTATCACATCGACCATGACTCACGTAAGCTTCGAGTGTAAAAGTAACCTCGATACATCTCTTTGGTCCGTTAATCATACGTAAGCCCCACACTTCTTGCTCGAACTATGAGGACTTTGATCTTTTCCTTAAAATTAGAGTACGTAGGGAGGCTCTCTAAGGTTCAACCCCATCACCCATTAATTCTCATTCGTCCCATATAATGTTAAAATAATATTCATTCCTGAACTACGTGGGTTATGATTCCCCTTTAACAAGGATACGTAGGTAGCCCATCTGTAGGTACGATCCCTACTCTGAAATAATCCATGTCATTCTGAATGATAATAAACTTCAAGGTCCCCACCGAGTGGCTTTAAAACCAGTATAGTTGTCATAATGACCAAGATATGTCTATATAATGTAATAAAGGATAACATTGACTAAGAATCTCCAATACATACAAATGATCATCCATTGATGAAGAACCTCAAATACAAATAATAGTCTCTCTAAATATCATAAGTATCGATCATTTATTGATAAAGTAAAAACCATTTTCATAATTGGGGAATTAATAAGTATTCATGAACACAACTTAAATCTATGAGAGAGTCCCAGAGTAGGAAATAATTCCCCCCAAAAAGGTGTGGTGAGCCTGACCTCCCATCCTCTCGACCAATGAAAATTCTTAAGCCTCATCGGTCCATAATTAATGATCACCTACCTTTGGAAAGTAGGTCCGAATAAAAATAGAATCATTGGATGTTTCTGGTTCTATGAATAAACCCGTTAGAAACCAATTGGAAGGTTTGAACCTTAAACAGACAAGGTCGTCGCCATTTCCAGAAGAAACAAACATATATCAATATGTGTGAACCTTGATAATGAATGACAAATGTATTATCTCAAACTATATAAATTCTACCATAGAATTTTAAAATAAACCATGAATATATAACATGATCCATGGAATGAAGGAATGAATTTGAAATAATTTGAAACCTTGAATTTTTTATCATTGTGAACATAGATACTCGACAACCTATTCACACATAAAATTATGAATACATCTAACTATCATCAAATTCTTTCATTGTAAACAAAGCTACATTCTAACATGATTACATAACATTTCTATATCATGATAAATAATCATTTAACCTATTAATTAGGGGGATATAAGTTTCCCATCCATCTTATAATCTATATATTTTTCCACTTAAAAAAACAAACAATACATTAAAGAATAACCCATAGAATGAAAGAAGGGTTCCCAAACACTATCAAATGGTTTTTCATAGAATACATTAAAAAAATAAAGAAATTATTCCAAAACATGTTCACCCATATGAAATATATTATAATATAAAATAGAAGTTATATTCTTAAACACAACTATATTTTGGGTAAATCTATTAATGATTGAAAATAAAATGGAAAGAAACATTTAAAAAAATGTTTATTTAAAACCATTAGAAATTATTTATAAATTGGAGTTTAAAATACTATCTATAATATTTTCATAAATTTTGCTAGATAATTTTAAAAAATATTTTTTTAAAAATAATCTAGGATTATAAATTTTCTTCGATAAGAAAATGCGGGATAGAATAAATTATATGAACAGGTAATTTAAATAATTTTATATCAAATCCTCTCCCCGTTAACCCCGTAGTTGTTCCCGGTGTCTTCTCCACTGCATGTTTCTGAAGATGTGTTATCCCCTCCCTCCCAACCTCCGGGATCTCCGATGATATCTCCAGTGGTACAGGCACCTGTGTATCATACCAAGTGTGTGGTGGGTGACAGCTCCTCAATTTATTCAGGGGACTCTCTTAGGGATTGGCAAAGTGTAATCCACTCTCCGTTATCTTCCAACAGAATCAAGTTAAATGGCATATGCACTCACTCAAAGTCTAAATCTACCACTTCCTCTTCTCCTCAGAAATTTCTTCAATCCAAGGGCCAGGTGTCTGGGGCCAAAGACAGATGAAAAATTTTCAATGTGTAAGATTTTAATCTATAATTCCTGAGGGCTTAGGGTGATGGAAAAATCTGATTTTATTGTTAATGAATTTTCTAATCATTCAGTTTCTATGGTGTTAGTTTTGGAACCAAAAAAAGGTTCAGATAGAATAGCTGTGTTTGCATAGAGGCTTAAAGTATGTGGTTTCTTGCATAGGAACCCTCCTAAATCTCACATCTGGTTCTTCTGGAAGGAAATTTTTTTCAATGGATTTGATTAATGAGACAGACCAATACCTCTCCATAAGAATAACGATAGGATATCAATGTTTTTACTTATATTTTATTTATGAAAAAAGAAATGACCGAGAGCGGGAGGTCCTTTGGAGCGACCTAAGAGGCCTTATCGATGATAACACACCTAGATTATTGGAGGTGATTTCAACATTGTAGCATCTATAGAGGAGAAACAAGGAGGGGGGGATTTACCAATAAGTGCCAGCTAGACCCTTGTTTCTTTTTTGGATAGATCTGGGCTGATAGATGTTGGCTTTGAGGGAGATCGTTACACCTAGTTCAATAACCAACGTGGAGAAATATGCTCTTGGTGTCGGCTCGATCAGTGCTTTATGAACCATGCAACTCTTTCTCTCTTCCCAGATGCTAAAGTATCCCATTTAGTTCGTTCCCTGTCTGATCATTCTTGATTGCGTCTTTGTCTGGGCTCCTGTACTCAGAGTGGCGAGTGCGCCCAGTTTTTAAGCTCGTTGATGGAAGAGATGGGCTTCTTTGATGTAGTCAAGGATACTTGGGACTGGATGATTTTAGGGAACCCATGGATATCTTTTAACAATAAGTTGAGGAGGCTAAAAAATCTACTTCAAGGGTGGAGATAGTTGGTTCCTACTAATGATCAGGAGCTGATCGTGATTAGTAAAGAAGTGGAACTCTTGGAGGCTCTCCAGAATCAAATGTGGTATGATGCCTTATTTCATGACCTTAGGGATAAGAAGGCTCTATTAACTGATCTCCTTTTAATGCTGGAAAGGCTGGAGAGAGAAGGAGCAAGGGTTAAGTGGCTCCATGAGGGGGATCAAAATAATGGTTTCTTTCATGCCTGCATTAAATAAAGGCATCAACCTCATAGGCCCAATATTCCGAGAGGATATAGATCATACACCAATGATCGGGATGAAGTGGGGAATCTTGACAATAACATTGTTAAAGATATTCTTTAAGGTCCAAATTCAAATATGGAAAACGGTTATCCATGTGAGGATACAAATATTTTTGAGGAATTTCCTTGTTGTGTTTCGGTGGCTATCGATAAGGGGTTGAGGAGGTCTCTGCATGAGGATGAAGTGAGAGAGGCAGTGTGGTCTTTGAACTATGTTAGTGCTCTAGGGCTGGACGGGATACCCAGGTCATTTTACAGGGCTGCATGGGATAATATCAATGGGGACTTGGTGAGATCTGTGCAGGATTTCTTTCAAGGTGGCCATCTTCCACGCATAGCCATTGCGACCAAGGAGGTTATGATTCTAAAGGTAAACAATCCCCAACTCGTTGATTAGTACATGCCGATTAGCATGTGAAACATTCCATATAAGGTCCTTGCGAGTATTTTCAACAAAAGGCTTGCGGTGCACTTATATGACTAGATGGCAGTAGAGAAACATGGGTTTATCAAAGGGAGGTCAATTCAGGGTGCTATTGGAGTGGTTCATGAGATGATAAGTGGGATCCAAAATAAGGTTTTTTGGAAAAACCTAGATATCAAGCATTACATGAGTAAGGCCTCTGATAGAATAGAATGGGTTTTCATTCTAAAGGTGCTGAATTACATGGGTTTCTCAAATTGGAATCATGATCTCCTCTTCCTCTGCTTTTGCTTGACGTGGATCTCCACTTCTTTCATGGGTAAACATTTCGGTTTCTTTAAGGCGTGTAGAGGTTTGAGGTAGGGGGACCCTCTTTCTCCAACTATTTTTATTTTATCCCAAAATGTGCTATGATTTTTTATCTAGAGGAGCCCGCACATGGGGAGAATCCTTTCTTTTTGGGATAGACATGCTCTGAAAGGAATTTCACACCTAATGTTTGCAGATGATACCATTTTATTTATCAATGGTAGCAGGAGATCAGTGAATGGGATGAATGGGGTTCTTAGGGAATACTGCAAATGGAGTGGTCGGGTGGTGAATGGGGAGAAAATCTTGTTTTTCTCTGCTAGGTACCTCTCGGCCAGAAGGGATGCATCTCTAGAATTACGTTTTCAGATGAGGAGAAGATCTTTCCCCATGTATTATCTTGGTTTCCCGTTGAGTCCATACTCCCTCCATGTTAATCACTTTGACAAGCTCTTGGGTAAGATTATGGGTCGCATTCTCAATTGGAAAAATAGGTTCCTCTCCTTCAGAGGGTGCATAACTTTGGATAATAGTGTTCTTGTTTCCTTTCCCATGCACCTCATGTCCACAGTTAAGGTTCCAAAAAATGTGATAGAAAATTTGGAAAGGTTAATGGTCTCTTTCATATGGGATTTCCTGATGGAGAGAAAGCACCACTGGGCCTCGGGGAAGCGTTTGGCAAGACCTGTGTATGAAGGGGGAATAAACTTGAGGAGTGTATCTTCAGCCATGCAAGGGATTCATGCTAAGCTAGAATGTGAGGCAATGGAGGGCAGAACTATGTGGTGGTAGCTCATACAAGATAAATACGGCTTGAATTTGGCAGTGCATAGGATTCGCACGTCGAGATCTTGGAAGTTGATTCATCCTTACTCAGAGTATCTTCTTCCTCATGCACGATGGCTGGTGGGAAGAGGGGCTGTGAGTTTTTGGAAGTAGAACTAGGGAGGAGGGACTCTCTGGTTTCCCAGATACCCAGTACCGGACATTAATTTCAGAGAATCTAGTGCGCACCCTGATTTCATCCATGCCATTCTTAGTGGGGATCATCATTCTAATTTTAAGGAGATCGTTCCATCTAAGGACCCTGACCGGCTCATTTTCACATGAGCTACATTGGGTGAGTTTTTTCTGAAAGATTTTGGCTGTGTAAGGAAGGTCCCCAGTTCTGGCGATCCGTGGGGGGTATCGTTCTGGTGCAAGGGGATCTCCGCAAAGATTAATTTTGTGCTGTGGAGAACCCGTCACAATGACTTTCCCACTGATGATAATATAAAACACATGGGTATATATTTGGCATCCAGATGCTGGTGCTACTCTAAACCTCAACAAGAAACAACAAAGAATTTATTTTTCAATAGTTATTGGGCCCGATGGAGTTAGTAGGCACATGGATAGCTCTTCGGGTAGCAAGTTTCTAGTGGAAGGTAGGAGGAGGTTCTGAACCGGTGGTTTGATGGTGCAGGTGAGCATGGTCCAGAGAGGGTTTTTGGAGCTATCATTATTTTTGATGGCAACTGGATTATTTGGAAGGCAAGGAATGATGCGAGGCACAATAGCTCCTATGACACTCGTGTAAGCATCAATTTCAGAATGAGGAATACAGTGCTGGATTTGGTTAATTTATGCGTAGGTTTTCATGATGCTCTATCGATAAGATATGTTAACCTAGGTGTGGGATGTCAATAGGGGAGGACGGGTATAGCACATTGGGTACATTGGTATCCCCCATGTGCCAGTTTCAAACTCAATACAGACGGGTCTCTACACGGGGGGACATGAGAGGTGGCGGTGTTATTAGAGATCAGTGGGGCTCTATTGTGGTGGCTTTTTTGGCATTTTATGGTAGAGGTGAGGCTTTTCAGGTCGAGGCTTTGGCTATGGCCACAAGGCTCAAGGTCTGTGATCAAAGGAATATAGTTTTGATGGTGGTGGAGACAGATTTCTTGATTCTTTTTAATGATTTATCTGGATGTGGAAGTATCCCTTGGAGCCTAGCTTATATTATCTTTAAGTGCAAGCAGATCATGGGGACCAATACGGGTATCTCCCACACATGGCATGAGGGGAATAAGGTTGCAGACATCCTAGATTTTCAGGCTTCCTCTAGCCAAAATGTTCCACTCTATCTCAATTTAGGTTCCTTTACTATTGGCGGCTCTATTTTAGTTATCAATGACACTTTGGGTCTTCACTACTCCCATCCTCCTTGATTTATCTCCATTTTTATGTATTCTAAAGAAATAAAAATTATAATGTGTTTGTCAGTCAAAACCCTTACCTTAAGTTTTCATTAACTAAAACATTATTTAACATCCAATTTAATGAAAATAGCTGACCTAATAACTAATTCATGACCATATTGTAACCTATTATCCATTGTAAACATTATTTATTAATATTCATTAAAATATACTACCTATTTATAGTTATTTTCACCAACGTTCATTTTTTTGGACTTATTGATGTTTTTTTTCTAATAGGTTAGATTCTTATAATGTAGTTTCAATTTCAACATTAAAAAATTATTTAAGATAAAATATTATTTTTTAAATTATTCATTAATTCTTATTTTAATTAATTGAAATACAAGACTATAATTTTTGAATAAGGGAAACATGATAAACTAGTTCTGAAATGCGTAAAGATCAGAAGGTGATATATCAATATTCATTTAATATATCAATAACTCAATTATAGAATAAATTTTAAAAATGAAATTCATTATTATTACATGATATCACCATTGTTTTATATACTATAATGTTCCAAGAAATTAAAATTATAACATCATTCATATCGGTAGAAAACCAACGAAAATAGTCACGTTTTATAATGTTTTCATGACTAATTTAATATTTATAGAAAATAATAATGTTAAATATTAAAAATATTAAAATTTAATAGTTATATTATATCTTTATTAAATAAATTCTTACAACTATTAGTGAGTTGTTGTTATGTCAAAAAAATTGTAGTTCATGGAGGTGGTTGTTCATACATACGAATGATCAATGATCCAAATTTTAAATGAATGGATATTGGGATGGTATATTATAAATTATGAATAATATGTTATAAATGTAAAATTAAAAACATTTTAAATAATATAGTACATCATTGATACCCTCCATGACACGTGGTGATAAAAAATCATCTCTTTTTAGAGATGGTAGTCTGCACAAACACACGATTGATGTTATTTTATTTTTTTGTTGATAATAAGGATCGAATAATTTTTTCAAATTAATATAAAAAAATTTCAATATAATAAATATAATTATTTTTTTATATTAAAATTTTTAGATATTATTATGAAGTATAAGAGTAAAATAATGTCGAAGTTAATGTATTACTCATATTGGATGATTGTGTTTTCTATAAGAAAACTACATGAAAATGGAGGTCTTAATAAAACTAAAGGTGGAAAGAATCTTATAGAAATGGGATATGTTTAGTGGAATTTAATTTTTTAATTGTTTTTGGGTGAAATTATAATTAAATATTTAATCAGGAATGGGTGTAAATGATTCCCTTTTATAAGTTAAGGCAAGGATAGTTTCATAAATTCTCATTGAATTAAAATAATGTTATTTCACTATGAAAGGATCAATGGATTTAATAAGTGAAAAATATGGAATGAGTAGTGGTGTGTTTTATAAAAAACACATTCAAAAATTTCTAAATAGATTTCTAAAATACTTTTTCATTTTCCAATTAGTAAAATATTTTTATATTTTTTCCTTTTTCCCTGGATAACTAATTTTTAACTATACTGATTAAATATAATGACTAAATTAAAATTTTCCTTATTACTTAAATGGATTGAGAGATTTTATACATTTAAAATAATTATACGATATAAAATTTTTATATTAATAAGTTTTGTTTGAATTAATTGCATGTGATCACCTAAAAACTATTTAAGATAAAACTTATTTAAAGATTAAAAATTTTGAAAAAGGTAAAAGTAGCATACGTTCTTATTTCTGTGGAATAAATTTATTTATTATAAAAATAAATTTTATAATCCATTAAAAAATAACGGAACTGAACATTACCTTAATAATAATTGACTCAATAAAAACCATGAAATTAATTTTTTTAATTAAAGTATCATTATAGTTTATTAATAAAAATAGACATAGGATTCTAATGGTCATAGAGTATTTTAAAATTTATAATGTTATTCCATAGATACCTATTTTATTTCTCAATAGGGGTTTTTTCTTTTAGTTTATTACTACAACATGATAAACTACATAACATACTAATGTTCATAATGGGGACTAAAAAAACATCCTTTTTAGAAAAAATTATAAATTTTATACAATTAAAATTTTGGTATCATGAAGTAAAAATAAAATATTATTTTATTAAATTCAAATTAATAAAATGAAAATTTTACTTTTAAATGAAATTATAAAATATACTGAAAAATAATTTTAAGGTTAAACATTTTCAATAATAAAATATCTTAATTTTTTATTTTTTAATATAAATATTTATTAATTTTTTATGATATTAGAGAATGTTATCACTTTATTAATTTCCATATTATTTTTTGCAGTTTTTTATATTGATTATAGAATTAAATTAACCTATCTAACATAACATCAATTTTATAAGTTCTATAAATTTGGGTTGTTATATTATACCATGGGAAAAAAATTTGATTTCACAATTTTATGAAATAGCGAAAGACAAGTGACGATTAATTTTCCTCATTACATCCTGAATTTCCCATATATCTTCCTCAATATTATGGTTCCACAATAAAATCGTGAATAGATTAGTTTTCTTATTTTATATGAACTTTTAACATTGATCGAAGATATTCAAAATCCATTCTTCAGAGGATACATCGTCTTCTAGTTTCATATACTCTGAGTTCAGTACAAGTAATATAACTTGTATGTACTTCCTCAAAAACAATAAATAGAAGACATAATATAAATTTAGTATGAGAGGTGAGAGTGTTATGATATATGATATTACCATGACATGATCATGTATCTAAATGGTAATGATGTATCTTGGGAATACATTTCCTTTATTTCAATATATCATAACATGTTTCAATAGTGATATTCACATAAACACCATATCAAAAACATTAGGATATATATATTTACTAATTATCAAAATATCTCTTTTGGAATATTTACAACATTTTCATATGTCACCTATTTTTTTACCTTCTACATAATTTTAGAGACATTGTTAGGCTCTATTAGCTTTAATTCCCCAAATTCATCACAAAATGTTGGATTCTTACATCTCTTTCCATATACAGCCTTACATGGTTTAATTTTGATGCTATAACATAAACTATTATTATATGTGAACTCAATAAAAGTAAGAATTTTATCCAAACAAACATGGAAATATTTTGAACTAGTTCTATGAATATCTCCTTGTGTTTTAATGGATCGCTCAGACCTACCATCTTTCAGATGGCGATAAGTGGTTATAAAATTTAGCTATTTACCCAAATATTTCTATAAAAAATTATAGTATCTCATTGTAAATCTATGATCAAGAATATGTAAAATATAGAGGTGTAATCCATGAATCCTGAAAACACCTTTAATGTGTATTATTGAAATCTAACAATGTGATAAATAGGATCTAATGTAATAAAATGTGTATAATTTTTAAGGAAATTAATAAAAATCATATGGAATTGTGATCATTAGATTTCATGGGGAGTCCTATAATAAAATCATATGTGAAAATTTCCCTTTTCCATATAGGTATTAGTAATGGTTCAAATATACTTCTATTATTATTTACCTCTAATGTATCATAATAAAATTCCAAAAATTGAGATATATAATCTGTTATTTCCATCATCACATAACATCCCAATATGTTTTTATTTTACATAATTTTCCCTCTAATTGGATAGAGATTTATGAGCTTTATGCATCATCAATAACCTACTTCTTCACTTCTGATACAAATGGGATGCATTTATAATATGAAAATTTTAGAACACATTATTTATAAATGTTTAACTATAAATTATTTTGTTTCTTTATTTTATAGCACAACATCAATATTATGTGATTATTTAGTACTTATAAGAATTGAAGGCTATTTTGAAACATAGGTAAGTTAATATTTCTCCCCATACATTATAAACTCAAGATCATTAAATTTTAAACCCATGAGTATTGGGTAATTTTGAATCCCAAAATGAATAATTTAACATGATATTTTCTATTTAGAGACCTAGACAACTAATTTTCATTTCCAGTGTAGAAATGTATCCAACAGTCATAATCCTTGATTATATATCACTATCTCATTTCATTAATGTTTAACACCTTATACATGAAGGTATATTTCATTCTCTTTTGATCACCGTATATATCAAAATTCTCACCATAACAGTATTTCCTATAGATATCCAATTTAATGATAACCACTGCTAATTCCAAATCAAATGTCAGGAAATTTTTCTAATATTTATTTAATTAGTGTGACAAAAAATAAATTACCGTATAAATTTTCTTGAAGATACATCCTTGGATTTCTATTGATTTAACATTGAATATTATGAATCCTTTACTAATTCAAGGTAATGTAAGCATATGATTAGTGACCAACCATTATTCATGATCCTTGTAGTGTTCCTCATATCCTTCTATCCAGAGAAACATGAATTAATAATTTAATGTTATAATAGTTAATTTACATCATATCATTGATAACTGTAGTAAAAAGTGTCAATAATATCCATCTAACACAATAAAACTATAGATTTCAGAAACAACTATTAGTCTAGTGCATTTCTCAATAAAATATAATTTGAAGTGTGTATATATTAACCCGCTCCTAAGATGATGTTTCCTTTTAATGATACTTTTTAAATAATGAATTCAATTTTTTATGTTTTCAATATAGTATATCTATCCATAGGGTCTTCAAAAAATCCTTTTAGTGATATTAACACACTTCATTTCATTTAGAATATATAAGGAAGTTATCTATAAATACTACCACACATTGATCAATGTAATCTATAAAAACCCTATTCATAAGATCCATGAGGATAACAGGGGCGTAGTTTGGTCCAAATGATATCAATATAAAATCATTGGATCCATACATTATTTATAATATTGTATCTAGATTATCCTCTATTTATAACATTATTCAATGATATCTATACCAGACAAGAATCCTTGGAAATAATTGAGCTCTATTTATTCGATCAAGTAGTTTATCAATACTGGGAGTAGGATAAATGATTTTGATCATGATTTTGTTGATCTCATGATTTTTTGGGAAGAATCATTGTTCTATCATTCATATTTACAAAGATGATTTAGGTACACCATAGTGTAGTATTAATGAGTATAAAACACATTTCAATATTTATTTTTAATTTATTATTCAATTACTCTAATTCAATGTAATCCATTATATATGGATTTTTGATATAGAAAATTTTATATGTAAAATTATATTGAGAAATGAACCTCACATTCTTGGGGAAGACTGAGAAATTAATTGGAAAATAAATCAACATATTCCTACACAATAGAAATTTTCTCAATGTTAACATACTCTATGATCATATGAGTTTAAAACCCATTATTTTTGGGTATCATGATCCATATTATATACTTTTTTCTATGGATTTCTAAGATCATCCTTGCATTAAGACATGATAACTGAAAGATTAAGTATATTAAATGAAATTTACCTTTCCAAGAAATAAATATCAGATTTATGTAATAAATTCCATTCCATATACATTATTATGTCATATTAAACTAAAATAATAAGAACAATGTTTTATGAATGTATCTCCCATAAAATCATGATTAGATAAGTTTTATACATCATAGTTTCATTCAGTGTGCCACAATGTGTTTTCATGGATAAATATATATATATATATATATATATATAATATGACATAATGAATCCATATTCTTAGAAAAAATATAATATATGAACGAATGTGATGAACTAAAATAAAATAAGGAATTCATTGTTCTAGAGTAGAGAATGAGTATACTCTTCACCACATCATTATTATAGTATAAATATATAGTATTGTTTTAATATTTCCTCCATTTATACTATAGTTTAGTTGCATTATACTAGATAATACCTCAATTGAAACTAGGTGTAGGGAATTGATTTGCATAATTTCAATTTTCATTGGCTTTAAAAAATTTAAGAGTAGTTGGAGCATCATTTGAGGACTTCTTCATCCCAATGTAGTTATTAAACCTCATTCCATTTATTAAGCATTCATGAGATAGGTTTCCTACATTACTACAATTTTAAAACCTTTGAAAAACTATAAGATAATTACTCAGGTGTTTTCTTATACATATTTTACATGTGATTAGTTGGACAATATTAACCCCATGTTACTATTCCTTAGAGATTCTGTGTTACTTCATCTTTCTTTTCCTTTGTCCAAAATCACATGTGACTCCATCTAACATTTCAAAAAAATTATATTAAACATAATATTCGTAGCCTTGAAATTATATTATTTTTAATGACTTCAAAAAATTTGTTTTTAAGACACCAAATAATTTATCCATATTATTTTTTGGTCTCGAGGTAGACTTTACATAATATCATGTGAGACTTGTAATGTTCTCCATATATTTTCCAAAATACCCATCTTCATTTTGTTTATATTCTAGTAATTCTCATTCCATCTAAGTGAAAATAGTTTAATGATAATATTTATTGAATAATATTCTATTGAAATTATCCAACTCTATGGAATAAAATTCCTCTATTTTCACTATATTCTTAATGAGATTCCACCATTGGCCATCATCACATTTCAAATAATAGATATCCCAAATGGTCATATCATGCTCCAAGCATTGAAGGACAAAAAATATGTTTTCTATCACATTAAACCATTTATCAGTTGTCAATGTGTTAAGAGGACCGTTAAAGGATGGTAGATGTTAATGAATATAATATTCAAAAATAAACCATTGTATTCTTGTTTAATTTTTATTATCTACATTATTTATGTTATTATTCATAACTTGAGATAGTTCAGTAATAATTTCCATGGGATTTTGTGCTCTAATTCCCATATCATTTAGATAATTAGCACATTTTCTATTATATATATATATATGTGTGTGTGTCATTTTGTCATTTTTCATATGGTTTAATCCATATCCTTGATAAATAAATGTTCATAGTTAGGACCCATAAATTAGTAAATTCATGAAGTTGGAAACTATGATCTTGAAGAAATTACTCAAAAAAATAAGGAGTATTTTCTTCCTTAACAACTCCTTATGTTTAAATATTGGTTATCCATGGTTATATTTTTACTAGGTTTTTTTAACCATTCTAGTTTTCATAATAAACAAATCCTTCAGAATATTTAATTAATTAGAATTTTAATTAACCAATGTATATCCTACAGGAGTTTCTATCCAAGTGTGCAATTAAGCCTCTTTATTGTGAACTTGGACACAATTGATTTAATACCCAAAACACTCCCTTAAAGGTAATTACCCATGGGTATAAATGTGCTAGACCCTACATACACTTCAATTTTTTCATATAGGGATTAATTTCATAGGATGAACAAAAGACACATATTTAATAAAATATCACGATGATATCCTAGAATGATCCTTAGGGTTTTAATTAATTTTTTTATCTTCTAGATATCTAAAATCATTAAGACCATGCTCCAATAAAAACTATAAAACCCAAGATAAACATAAATAAAAAATTCATTGATATTATTTCTTAATTAATACATATCACAAATACTCATGCAACTCAATGACCTAATGATTTATCTTCTTGGAGACAAGAATCTTAAAAACCGATATTTTAAATTTTATGGTAATATATCCATAAAAAAACCCCTCTATTTTACATCCCATGAGACATTATCATTTTAAAATACATGGGAATTGAAAATAGTAGAAGGGGTGAGCTCAAATGATATGTATAGGAAAACATGAAAAAGTATATAATGGTACGATAATAAACCAACGAGATAGAATAATTATGGGAAATTATATTTTTTAAAATAAAATTAATCATTAAGTGTTAACCATCAATATGAAAGATAGACATATCATCTCAAATGGGAACACTTCTACCATGGAATGAATAAAAACCAGTGAAGCTTATAGCTTGAGACATGTGTCATAATAAAATATCATGGAAGAGTCATAAAAATATGATTTCTTATCTATTTGAACTATACTAACCACCAAACTGTTCACACATAAAAATATGAGAAGTGATAATCTCCATCACACTCGCATTTTGTGAACCCAGTAATTTAGTAAATTATTTACATACAATTTATATCTGATGTAGATTATTACTTTACCCATATAAGTATAGTCATAAATAGGTCCCAATAGTATCATAATATATAAATTTGTGTTATACCTTCAAATCAATCATTACATCAAAAAATAACATATTAAAAGAGAAATGTTTTTCCTAACTTCTTCATTCTTCACCTCCTAAAATATTTTTAAAAAAAACATTGATACAAAAACATGTTCACAAAAATGAAATAATTTATAACATAACATAGAAGATGAATTATGAATCATTACTCTAGTGGAGATAAATCATTTTTTTTGAAGTGATTAAATTGAAATAAAATCATGTTTTAAAAAATTATTTATTTAAAACCTCTTTAAATAGTCTATAAAAGATATTTTAAAATAAATAAATAGAATTTTTTTTATAAATTTTAAAAATTAATTTTAAAAAATTAATCACGTATGTAAATAATATCGGATAAATAATTTTATTATATAATAAAATGTGTTTTAGAAGAAAATAGAAATTATTGATACTAAAATATTTTTGTAACCAAAACTATTATTTTTTTAAAACAATATTATTATAAGAATTAAAAAAACATCATATTTAATAGTGGTAAAAATAAATATGAGGATCACAAAAGATATAATATAATGGGTATCAAATAAATAGGAAAACATTGGGGGGGGTGATAAAATATAGACTTGGAAAATAAATGTTAATAGAAAATATGATCTTTTTTCGATCTAATAATTTATAAATGAAACACTCATGGAAGAAGAAATTAATTTAAAAAATAATTCCATTGAAATTAAAGAGGTATTAAAACATAATATAACCATAAAGGATATTAAAACCAACATTTCATGATATTTTTCATTAATGTGTAGTATTACACAATGAATTGTAATTGAGTAATCCAAACCATTACCTTCAGTTTCCACAAACTCATCCTTGATTGAATATAAATTTTAATAAAAATAAATAAATAAATTACTAAATTTAAGACCATATTAAAATTCAATAAAATTTATAAAAATTATATATAATATATTATTATAAATATATTACATAGTTATGATTTTTTTACCTTTAAATATTTGAACTTTCATTTGTTTTTACTGTTCAAATATCATGGAAACATAGTTGATTCTTATTATGTGTTTTAAATTTTAGAAATCATTGATTATTAATGATATTATAACATTTTATTTTCAATTATTAATTATATATTTTTTCATTAGCTGAATGATAGGACTATATTCTATAGAAATTGGAATTATAATAAACTCTGTTTGATATTTTTACCAATCGAAATCTTATATATTCATAAAACATAAATTTTTTAAAATTTAAATAATCTTTAGTAAATATTAAATTCATTTTATGACATGATATCACAATTATATGACATCCCATAATTGTCAATGACACAAAAATTATAACATCATTCTTGTAACTCATAAAACAAACCCAAAATGTAACATTTTATATTGTTTTCATGAGTAAGGGAATTTATTTAGATAATGATAATATGAAATATAAATATGATTAAAAATGTCATAATTTTCATACATACATAGTAAATCCATTCATAGATCCATATAAGATAGGTCAAAATGATAAAAAATATTCATTGTTCATGGAGGTTGTAGTAAATATGTATACATAATTACGGATCCCATTTCTCATCGAATGGATGCAAATATGGTATATGATAAATTATCATCAAATAGATATAAATTTAAAATATAAAAAATTATAATTCATGAAATCCATTATTTTTACCATATATTATATTTTGTGATGAAGAATGAAGAACATGTCTTCCGGGAGGTGGGGGTCTGTTTAGACATGTGATTGAGGTTTTTTTTCAAAGACGACAGAAAATACTGAAAAACAATTTCAACTAATATAATGAAATTTAAGTATAATAGTAGAACTGGTATTTTTATATTAATATTATTATAGAATATTATAAATAATTAGGTTAAAATAATAACTATCATAAACTATTACTCACTTTGGATGATAAAGGGTTATAGGAAATGAAATGGAATAATGAAGATAATGAAAATGATAAAGGGTTATAGGAAAAGAAATGTAACATATTTTTATGTTTAAATATTATATAAATAGTTTAAAATTAATGTGTAAATGTGATCCACTTTTATAAGTAATGATAAGAGTTGTTTTGGAAATACCCATTGAATTTCTATAACATTATTTCTTTATTAAAGTGTTAAGGGAATAAGGAATGTAAAAAAGACAAAACATATTGAGTATTTGAGGCTACAAACATCAAAAGTCAAATTAAAATATGTTCTTAACATTTTTTTACTTTTGCCATGAGTAAAGGGCTTCTAAAATATTTAACTTTTTATATGGGTAACTAATTTTTAACGTTAAAAATTAATTTTAAAAAAAAATTGAAATTTAACGTATTTACTAATTTATAAATTTTGATTTATAATTTGAAAATTATTTTATTATATATATTATCTAAATGTGTAAGAATTTAATTTTAATATAAAATAATGAAATAATATAAAATCAATTCTAAGAGAAAAATTGTTGTTAAGTATATAAATTTTATATAATGTAAAATTATTAAAAAACTAATTTATATAGAATAAATTTAATTATTTTTATAAAATATAATGTATAAGGATTCCATAGAAATAAAGAAATCAATTTTCACAATAAAAACTCTTGATAAAGTGAAAAATTGGAAACAATTATTTATTAATGTAACATATTAATATACTTCTAAAAATAATAGAAAAAGGGATTCCATTTTCATAATATATTTTAAGATGAATAATTTTATTTATAAAATAAAAATTTTATTATTAAAATGTTTTTTTAATTTTCTTGGTCATTCATACATAATGATAAAATAAATAAAAATTCATTGATTAAAGAATCGTATTTTTTGACTGAACAATAATCTTTTTAGAAAACGATCCTAATATTATACAAAAAATATTTTTTATAACGAATTAATATTTTCCAACAAATTTAAAAAGTAAAATTATAAAATTTCCCTTTTCAAAGAGGATATAAAATATATGCAGACTTTATTTTAATGTTACCCTTTTTCAATTAAGAAAAATATTACTTAATTATATTATAGAGTAATAGTCTCTAATTGTTTACCATATTAGATTTTATTATTGATTTATTGTTGTTATTATTATATGTTTTTATTGTATGATGTTATTTTTAGCGTGTAATTGAAGGTATAAAACATAACATAAATTTCATAAACTATTGAAATCCATGTCTTCACATATCATATAGACATTGAATATGCTTTCAAGTGTCTCAATGGTCCATACAAAATAGTGATTGGTCGACTAGTGGTAAGTCACATTGAAGATCAAATTTTTGTTCAGGCCATGTTGAAAATTACTTTAGATCATAGAGGTTAACCGTTGATGTTGATCATATATTATCACATGGGGTTCCGTATATAGATTCAAAAATTACATTATATACATATAGGGAAATTTTGTGAGCAGAAAATCATACCAAAGATATTTTTTAAATTTTGTTTAGTAATTCCACAATAAGCTCTTGGATTTGTATCTATTATATGTCTTTAAACAACATATGAGAAATTAAATGGTTATTTCCATACATTTCAATATTGGTATAGGTAATGGTTGTATTGTACCTTTAATGTTTTGACCATCTAATTTTTCTCCCTAACAAACCAATCATTCTAAGGTTTACATACTAGTATCCTTATTCTTTTCCAACGAGAAGAACTCATGTAGATCTCATTATATATTGGTAATTCCATGTTTGATGGTGAAAAGAGAGCTATGTGTAAAATCCATTACATATTATTTATCTCAATTTATGATGTAATGAAGAGTATAAATAAATAAATATATATATATATATATATATATCCTTTTTTTGTTTAATTATTCGTCCTTAAATTATTATTTTTTTTCTCACTGCCTTTTAATGTTTTAAATCAGCCATCAGAGCCTCACCGATCATCTCTTGAATAAATGTTTGGGTAATAATTTTGAAAAGGTAGAATATAATTATTACTTTTTATATTTCTAGACTCATTTATTTCAAATATATAAAAAACATCCTTCTATATTTTTATCCTCTATAGGGTTCCAAGTTATTTACATCTATGTGTATCAACTACTTTATTAACCTTTATGGGATGGTAGTGAATTGATCAATTAGAGTGATTGAATATCTCTATCAATCTATATTAATACATTTCTACCAATTTTTCTGTTAATATATAAATTAAAAACTTGTGATTTTTTATATGAAAAATCTCTCTCCATATAAGTAGTATCTCCAAATATATAAAAGTTTTATTAAAGTATCTAACATTAAATCATGATTTGTGTAGTTTTATTCTTGGATCATCAATTTTCATGATGGAAGTGCTATCAAATTATCATTTCTCACGAGAATTAAATAATAAAAAATATTTAAATAATCACTATATATCATGAATCCTCGATACAAAATGGTTGTTTGAGAATAGTTTTTGTGGTTTTCATTTTGTGAGATCATTACATAACTAATTATATTCTTTTATCCATATATACTTTACCCCATTTTTTGTTAACTTAATTGGTGTAGAAGATAATCATGATAAATTTTTCACTGAGCATCATAAATAAACAACACAAATAATAAAAATAAAACTATATATGATTGTTGGGGGTTTAAGATATTCTTTAATTTCAGTTTTTTGTATCATGATATATTGAAACTCTTTCACATTTGATGAAATTCCCCCAAAAAATATGACTTTATGTTTTTAAAAGGTACACATGTTAATATAAGAATACAATTTATACACTCTTGGGGTCTTAAACACAATCCTCTGATGCCCTTTATCTTTCTCTATTATATTAGAGTATATAAAAATATCTTCAATTAAAACAACACAAAATTAATTTATGTAGTCTCTAAATGCCCTATTCCTCAAATTCGTGATTATTTTAGGGGAATATTCAATTAAAACTGGTATACATGCGAAATCATAGAATCTATATCTCAATTAAAAGGTTTTATTTTGAATATCTCTGATCATTTCCAAAAACCAATGATATATAGATTGAAGATATACTTTATGGATGTAATAAGATCCTCTAATTTCATTGAATAATTCATCAATCCTTTTAAATGAATACTTGTTCCTTATAGGGATATAATTGATCTCTTACTAGTAGATCGAAAAATTTATTTACCAATAATTGTTATTGAAAAATAGAACTGGTGAACCACATGGTGTTGCACTAGGAAATATTAAAGATTATCATAAATTCTGTCCCATAGTTCTATCCATTCTTTCCTATGGGGGCACTTGGATATCACTAATGATATAGGTATGAATTCTATTGAGAATTCAACAATACGATCGACAGGAAGTCCAATAAATTAATCTAGAAATAAATCAATATACTCTATCACAATAGAGATTTTCTCATGGTTAATGTCATCATTTATATCAACCAATTGGGAATTATATGTTTATTTATTAGGTATCAACACCCATAAAATTGAATAATTTTCAAAATTAAAACCAAAATTTTCCATGAATTAGTATTGAATAAAGGGATGGTTTGTGATATAGAATGAGATTTAATTTTCCTAGTTGTCTATGTGGGCTCCATAAAATGTGAACAAATCCATACCAAATATTTTCCTCTAATTATAATAACAATTAAATAATGTGATTTCCTTGAATAATCTTTCAATATATCACAACCAAGGAACAATAAAAAACATATGCTGCAATGATTACATACCATGATGTATATATATATATATATAAATCTATATATAAAGAGATGGATTTAATACATTTATAAATATTTTAGTATATAAATTAATGTGTAAAAAATTATTCAAATAAATCATTCCCCATTATTGATTAAATAGTATGTATACATTGCACTAATTTTTTTGTTTCCCACCTCTGTGATATAAATAATGTGATATTTCCATTACTCCCTTTTCTTAGGTTGATAATAATGTTTATTACCCTCAAAAGACCTTGATTTGATGAATTTATTGACATAGTATCAAAGTAACCTTTATCTAAATCATTTTAATATGAGGGTTTATTGATAAGCTCCTTCCATTATTCCATAATGTTGGTTGGATTATTCATGTATATTTTTCATTCATGAGCTTTATTCCCATCTCATCAATACATAGTTCAATACATCATTCCTGGGAGGGATTTCCTGTGGTATCTTTTACAATAGATTACACATGTCAGTGGTTTTATCGTCATTATGAAGTTATCACTTAACCATTTAGAATGAAATTATATCCATCATTTCTTATATTTATTTCAACTGGAAAATTATTTAAAAAACATTAATATATTTGTAGCGCACCAAAAAAACTTATTCAGATCTCCCATAGTCTTGGAGTTTTAGGGACCATTGGAGATATGGTTTCAAGGTGATAAATAATCTCTCCCTTTTAATAATTTAATCCCTAATAGGTTAAATTTCATGAGTGGGGGTGAATTAGGGTATGATATATTAAAACATTTTTTCTTTTGGAAATAATTTCTTCATTTAATGAAAATACCTTCTCTATCATTCCTATAGCACATGATAAATTAAAATATGAACATGAACATGATACCTCAATTTTACATAGTTTATCCTCACTAGGAAACATAAAAGGTCAATTCAATTACTGTCTGTTGATGCACCAAATCCACTAAATTAGACAAATCTTATAATGTTTAGTGTGGAATAAATATCCATAATAGATTACAACCAATAACAATTTAAAAGTCCACTTAAATATCAATATATGTCTTCTCACTATTCCATCATAAAACTCTTAGTTTTTACCACTTGAGTCAATATTTTTTACACCTCATTTGATGTGTAATGAAGCTCTAAATTCATCCAATTGAAATAACCCACTTTACCATATAATCAATTATAAATACTTATTGTTCATGTAGGATTTAGTTTCAAGAAACTCCATCTATAACATCACAAATCCCACTCATCCATAATGAAGAATATTTTTTGTGAAATCAATAACCATTCATGAATCTCTATAAAGTATCATTAAACTGACGTTTTCAGATTGAAATTTTTTTATTTTCAATGAAATGATATTCTAACAAATCATTTGACAAGAAAAATATTCAAAAATACCTTTCATGAATTTAGAGTCTGTATATATTCATTAATTGTTTATATTTTTAAAGAATAGGTATTCACATATTTATTAATGTTTCTCCCCCTTCATGATGATTTCTTACTCATGACCACCTTTTTGAGAAATTCATCATTCTTTCAGCAAAATTCACCTCCAATTTGAAACATTATACAGAGTTTATATAGTAGTGAAACCTACCGTATTCCATGATTCATTATTCTAAGAATCACTAATGATTAAAAATTGACAACATATCCTTTTAAAATTTCAACGCTTTTCCATATTTTATTGATGTATATCTAAAATTCTATATTTGGAGAAACTATTCAAATCATTTAAATTTTAGACTCCAAATTTTTTGAATACATAGTGGAACGACATCACCATGTGCACACACTTTTCTACACCAATTACAGATCTTCCATTCAAATTTCGTGGACATTTCAGAGCATAACAAGTAAAAAATAACACTACAGATTCAAAAGTAACATTTTTAACTTAATTTTTCAATAAATACAAGAAATACATAAATACTGAAAAGTCACCTTGATGGATTTTTCCCAACCATCCCCTCTTCAATATTGATGAAAAATTTTCACCCTTTGACACCACATTAAATATTATATTTCAATTGTGTTGAAAACAACATTATCATTTCCCAATTATAAAAGAAATTCAAATCCTAAGACTCCATATAGAAAGAATTGGTTTACTCAATACATATGATAAGGCCAAATGAGCCATTCCCAACCAGAAAAACAAATAATATAATGAAAAAATCATCAATTAATCACTTAATTATTAAAAAATAACGTTATAGAACATTTAAATTATAGAAGAAATATTTCTCCATCTTCAAGATAATGAAAAAACATGATAAGGAAAAAATTTCAACCCCACTTGGAAAATATTTTCATCATGAATCACATTGATCATGATATATCTACCTTAAATTAACGACATCATCATATTCATATTTGAAACACTCTAATTCTTTTATCCTCCCATTTATTCAGATCCCCTTTTTGATTTATCCTCTTTTTAAGAACACAAATTAAACTCCTTTTCCAAAAATCCCAATGGTCGCTTATTTTTGGTTCGTGATATAGTAAACAACACATATCAACACATATGGGAAATCACAACATCCGTCAGGGAGAAAGGGTTCCACATCCAAACATATCATGTGTGTGGAGTATATTGAACTCCAAGAACCATTTTTTGATGTTGAAAAAATTATTTGGATAATCCATCCATTAGAATATCTACATTTAATAGTTTTATATGCACATACTCCAACTTCACAAGCCCATGCTCCACATCATACTTAATAAAATGACACTTGATTTTAATGTGCTTGCTCTGTGGGTCATGGATTTTTTTTTCTATGATTAATAGCACATGAATTATTGTAATTTATTCCAAGTAGAAACTTCGATTCAACTCCCATATCATTATGTATTTTATTCATTCATAATTATTGTCTGAACGATTAGGTATCCGTAATATATTATTCCTATGAAGTGTTCAATGAGATGGATCATTATTTATTTCATTGCTAAAAAAATACAGAATACACCATGATAGAATATTGTAACTAATGTTGATTTTATATAATCATCCAAACTAGCCCAATCTATATTTTTATGGCACAAAAACACGTTTTGATATTTTTTATGCAACAAAAATAAAAAATACACTATTCCATTGATATGCTGAAGTATTATCTTCAATAAAAGCATGAGGAATTCATTGGGATTCCATTAATAGCGTGACACTTGGAATTTAGTAAATATGATGTTATGTTATTTCATTTTTATGATCAATAGTATAAAAATTATCTTCTTATATTTTATGGAATTAAATACCGTTCCTTCATCATCCCATGAATGTTTCATCCAGGTACTCACTGATGTCATAATATCATTGGAAGTATCTATTCATAATATTATTATAACCTCCATCAAACATTTATATTGATAAATGAAATAAAAATTCTATCATTGTGTCACTTGTAAACCAAGGAATATATTTTTAGTTCACTATTCATCGATATTTCAGACTCACAATTCATGAATTCTACAAACTATTTTCACTATGCTTCATCAGACCCCAATGATTATGTCATCACTATATACTAGTACCATGATTCTTTGATCACTCTCATTGTTGATATAGATATTGTAATTAAGTCCACCATATTAAAAACTAAGTTTATTGAAATATTGATGAAGTCTTCAATATCATACTATCAGTGGTTTCTTCCACGCATATAGCACATTCATTAACTAATGAACATTGTTATCATTTTCATGGACCAAAAAATGATCAGGATCTTTTATGAACACCAATTCTTTTAGATACCCAATTAGAAAATTTGATTTGGAATTTATAAAGAAAAAATTTAATTTCCTATAAACTATAATTTCCAAGAGTAATCAAATTGTATACTACCTTCAAATGGTTGAAAAGCTTTCATTTTCATTGACTACTTCAATCTGGGCGTATCAGATAAGTGTATTTCATGCATAAAATTTTGGTTAAATTAAGATATTATTATATGGATTTAATATATTATTTATAGAATATTTTTTAAAATTCAATATGTTTTTTGTTTTGTATCATGATACATGAGTTTTTGGAAAAGTAATAAAAAGAATAAAAATGTTTGTGGAAAACAACACTACGCACTACGTATGACGATCAGGGTTTGACTGAAGATTTTTGAAGCCAAAATAGATATGAAAAAATGAACAAAAAGATTACATGATGTTTAATGTCATTACATGTTGTGAATTCATCAAAGGTAACTACTTCCACCAGGATATGTCAGGAAGATTCTATATATCGTTATTCATGATTACATGTTTTGAGTTAATGTTTTACATCATTACGTTTTTCTATAGTAAAAATCATTGTAGGATATTCCTAGGGGTTCCGCAATGGTGGAAGAAAATGTGGATCAATATTACATGATGCGTAATATTATTACACGTCGGGTAAAAGAATAGGAATATCCCATCCAAAATCTATAAATAGATGATCTTCCAACTAATTGACATCATTCAGAATTTTCCTAAGATCAGAGTTGGACCAAGGAGTGAATGCACATCTCCGAGTCCTATATTTTCTTTTAAGATTAATTTTTTATCCTTCCCTTTATTCTTCTCATCCTAGGATGAAGGGGTAAGCCATCATTTTCTATGGTAATGTAACAAAAGGCGTAAGTTTCTAATATATTTATTTCATATTATTATTCATGTATTTTGGTTTTCAAAGTTATATTTTCATCTTCCAAACATTTTTTATTTTATCATGGAAATAGATAATTTAATTAAAAAGTAAAATTTAAATTTCAAGACTGAAAACCCTAAAAGATATATGAACAAAGTTAAATTTATAGGAAATTATGTTTAAACATTATATCTAGACAAACATGATTCAGACACACCCTAAATTACTCGACTAAGGTAAATAGTGGGTTATTGCATTGATAAGGGGTCACAATGACCATTTGATCATTCTTTTCTCGACTCTGACCCCAATCAGGAGTCGCGAAACCAATTTTCTAAACGAAAATTGCACCCAAACCAAGAAATTACAAAACCATATCACATATTCTATTTATCTTTCAAACCAACCAATTAAAAATCTTTTTCTTCATAATTCACATTCATAAATCAATCAAATAAATATTTATTCTTCCTTTTCATCAACTTAATAAAATTAAATATTTTGAAGTTATAAACTAACTAATTGACCTATATTTGTGGGTTTGACCTTGAATATACCAAAAAATACATTTTAATTAATTAAGTAGCATATTTTTGGTTTTATAAAAAAATTTCATAGACACTTAGGGAAATAATGATGCCATATGATGCTATTAGTATCCCTTTCATGGGAGCATTTTTTTTTTCCAATTACCATTCCATATTCATTTAATATTTTTTGAAAGACCAATTATATGTAAATGACATTCTTATTTTCAAGTCTCAAAATAAAATCAACCATGTTTGGTTCTTTATGTTTTTTCAAGTCCTTCATCCATAATCTGAAACTAATATTCATCTCTAGATGCTTCTTGAAAAAATTTTGATTCTACCAGAGATAGGAATGATTATTAATATAAATATTTTATTCTCTTTATTTAGATAGTAACATGATAATCACCAATAATATTATTCTTATCAAATTGTTCTATAATATTAGTTTTGATAAAAAAACATTTCAATGTTTATCCTTCTCATCATATAAATCATATTCTAAATCTTCCTTGGGTGATTTTAATCCCCCTAAGATGCTTATCTCTACATCACTAAATTTCGGATACTGTTCCGAGATTTGCTGAATATTTTGATCATTTTTACCACCACAACAATATTTCATCTATGAATTATCCAGGAATATTATTAAAGAATTTATATTATTATCTTTTTCTGTATTAGCCATGAAATATCACATCCCCTCCATGGGGATCAAACATCACATGTTTCTCTTTTTGGGGAAATAAACACTTGCATACAAAGACTCAAATTTACAAAATTTTGGTCTAATTTCCATTCCAAAACTCATATGGGTTATTTTAATCCTTTTCACACAATATATCTCTCAAATAAAAATAGACTAATGTCAACAATACTTCTCTCCAAAACATATATGGAAGGTATTTTTAGATGAGCATCATTCTGGACATGTTATTCATAATCCACTATCTTCTCTCAACTAATCCATCTGATTAATGAGTTTTTATTTTTGAAATATGGTGTATTATTTAATGTCTATTGAGATAATATTACATATGGATATTTTTTTTAACACTATTCCATCATTAATACAAATCATGTGGTTTTTTTGAACTAAAATATTTCCATCTTCCCTCTGATGATGTGTTTTGCTGGTGAAAACTTCAAAATTGTGGTTGACAATTCAAACTCAATCCATCTAATATAATTAAACAATTAAGAGGAAATAATATCTCTTCTATCAATTTATTTCTATAAAATATGCCTATAGACCTAAATAGAAAGCAGTTCAATCACTCTGTTTGAACTTTTCTCTTTTTACTGATGCATCTTTCAAGTGTTATTCCATTGTTGGAATGAATCACAAATATAACTATTATCATGTGAAAACATAGTGAGGCCTAGATAAGCATCTCATTTCACTAGATCATTCATTTATTGTTGTATCATATGACCAAGATGTTAATGCCATGACCTATTTTTTTCCGTGGATAGATAGCATATATATTCTTCTCCACTCACAAGGTACAGATTAGACTTCATGAAATTTTCTAGTAAAAAAACTACACAGTATTTACCATTGATGATACACATGTTATTTGTAATGTTATCGCATTCATCAAGTCAAATACTTGACTAAAACTTAGAATGTTGTGAATGAGGCATTCAGAAACCAATACAACAACACATCCCATATATTTCTCAAAATATTGGCTTTTTCTGAAATAATAATTTCTAGGTTTTCATTATTTCCATATTGAACAATACCATCCTTTTCATACATGATTCCTATCAAAAAATACTTATTTCCTATCATATGAGAGGTCAATACACTAACAATAAACCATAACCCAGTGTGATCTGATGGTATGAAGTTAATATATGCAACAAATATTTTATTGTCTATTTCCTTTTTGATCCACATCATTTTATTTTTATTTTAATATAAAGGATATTATATATTTTTATTTGAGTATGATGGTACAAATTCATCATGTAGAGATAAAAATTTATTATTAGTATTCAACTCATTAGATGATTCCTTGAGCTACCACTAACTTATATTTTAGGTCTCTTTCAACACACTTCTCTTGTTTTTTATGATTTATATATTGACATGTTCCATAATCCACAACACAAAAAATAGTAACCAAAAAATTAAATCAATGTACATTGAACTCTATTTATCTTCATTTATTACCCGTGTTCCCAAAGGTACCTCCTTTCTGTGAATACTAATTTTGAAAGTTTTCTATATTTGTAAAAAAATTACCCCTGCTATGAGGTGTATTGTTTTTATTCATAGATGTATTATTGGTTATCCCTTGAGTTCATTAAATCTTCTAATTTTGATTCATACTCAAATAAATATTCCTCCTCATAGAAGGTGCTTGTGGCCTGGCATCAATCATTAACAATTTTTCTGTGTGTTCCAAACACATATGAGCTATGCCATTTTGGGGTTCCATTTTTTTCACAACATTAATTGATGGAAATTTTTCATGTGTGGAAAGTGGAGTTTCATAAAAAGTATATATAAGGGAATTGGATGTTGATGAAAAATAAATCAATACCTAAGGGGGTCATTATCTAAAAAAATCTTTCATACCCTTATTCACCCCTTCTTAGAAATTTTCATAGTCCTGAAATATACCATGTTTTGTAAATATTAAATGAATCACAAATATTTTTTGAAAAAACTAGCTTTTTATTCTCTTGTGGATGTATTATACCTGTAGTTTTCTTAAATATGATCCATTTTGTATCATAATAATATGTTATATTTTATTATTGATTGATATATTTTATCTCAATAAAATATTTCATGGATATTTTATGTTTGTGAGACATGTTATTAAATATAATATTTTCATGAAAATATATACTAAAATCAGGGAGTGTAAAATTCTACCCCTTTAAAAATATTTTCACACCCAATTTTTTTTCTCTCACATAAAAAATGAGAAATGTTTTCTTCATTGAGTCTTCTGGATCACATATCACATATTTGAACATATAATTTTAACATTGAACATTAACCTGGTGAGTGGCCAGATTGATATTACATAATCTATATAATTCAAGATTTCTACTTGATTTCCTTGTAAATGAGATCATATTCTAGTGGGAATACCTAATTGACCAATATATGGGAAGGTCAAGTATTTTTTTTCCTCATGAAGGAAACAAGGAACATATTATTTCTTTGGGAGAGGATTGGTTGATGTGATAGATGATAAGATATTATCCCCATATGTTCAATAATTTAAAAAGGTACAATGTATCTAGAGACCAAATATGCTTTTTACCAAATCTCTAAGCCCTCTAGGTGATGATATCTGAAGGAACAAATTCTACTAGATTTTAATATGAGGATTTTAATAATAATGTCTTCATTGATATTCTATGGGATTTTGGTACTTTTTTGTGTCATTTAATGGTCTATATATTCTCAAATAACTCATTAGAAAATTCCATTGCCATCAGTTTATTCTCTCGAACATTACCCATACATGTTTGTTTATCTACTCCTATTCTAATACAAATAATAATGTTAGTCCATTTTAGTACAATAATGAAAATTATTTTTATAGGAGAGTTATAATAGGAGGGATTAATGATTTGAAAATATTTACAAATATATTGAAATTGATTTCATATAAATATCTAGATTTTTAAAAGTCCTTTAAAATTATCCATATGTCTGAGGATGAAAAGTATTTTTGATGCACTACTTGGCATGTAATTCTTATTGTATAATTATCCAAAAAATCAAGGTAAACCTCAGATCATGATCATATATAATTTAACATGGTTCTCTATAAATCAATATGAATTCTATTATGTATCCATTAGAATGTTAAATAGTTGAAAAAGTTTCTCAAATAGTGATGAAATGTGTTGATTTCATAATAATACCATATAAATCCAAATGAAATTATATCCTTTGGAAGCATTGAGAAGTACTATATTAAAATTCATGGGGACATTTTCCCATTTAAATACATTAAAATATTTCATTATCCCCATATAATATTTAATTTTACCTTAACATGAATATATTATAATAAATGAGATATATACTTTGGAATTTATATCATTATATAATCCCACTATATTTCCTACTAAATATATTTATACATATCTATGATACATAGATGAGTAGAGAAATATGAATAATGTATATCATCTAATTGATTATTATTCAATTTAGGTATGAATCTAGTAGAAATCTAGGCTCTAAATATTATAACACTATTTTAATCAAGGTGAACTGGTGAATATTTCTGACCAAATTTTTTAGCTTCATATCAAACTTATATGTTTGTTGTTATCCACACCATTTTATATATGAAAAACAATTTGGGAACGATAGGATATCTCCAATTTTATTATCATTTAAAATTATATCATTTTTAAATACATTATTATTTGGGCTCCTTAAATCCTTATCATGTGTAATGTTTTGTCAGCATTTCTACAAAGATCACTAGCTACCATGTTCAACATCCTAAGGTTTTAATATATTGATAATCCATTCTCCCCTACCATCTCCTTTGGTTTTAGTTCAACTCATTCTATATGAACGGGTGAATATTTCTGACCATATTTTTTAGCTTTATATCAAAATTATATGTTTGTTGTTATCCACATCATTTTATAGTTCAACATCCATTTGGGAATGATAGGATATCTCCCATTTTATTATCATTTAAAATTATATCTTTTTAAAATCCATTTTTATTTGGGATCATTAAATCCTCATCATGTATAATGTTTTGTGAGAATTTCTACAAAGATCACTAGCTACCATGTTCAACATCCTATAGTTTTAATATATTCAGAAACCATTCTCCACTACCATCTCCTTTGGTATATGTTCAACTCATTCTATGTTAATATTTTATTAATAGTCTTTAGATCACCCTATATATCACCCTCTTTACCAAAGAGATAATTACTATGTTTATTTAATTAAAACATTACAACCATACTTCCAAATCATTAATAATATAATTTTTATTCTATAATATCAATTTATGTGAGGCATAGACTACCACTTTCCATTGGGGGGGGGATATACAAAATTCGTTATTTAATACATAATTTTATATCAAAATCCCTTATCCTATATATGTTAGTGTGAGTATAGGTGTAGTGACCAACCTTATATTGAACTCCTTGAAATTTCCTACACATTTATATTTCCAATGAAACTTGATTCCATTTCCTGTTAACTTTCATAGTGGATTTGATATTCATTATAAATTTATAAAAAATCATTGATAGTATATAACCAACCCCAGGAAACAAAGGATCATGGTTATATTTATCAGTCTTGGTTACTGTTCAATTTCATATTTCATTAAAGGATCCGCATATATACCCCTTATTGAAATTAAATGACCCAAGTATCATACTCTTCGTAACGAGAATTCAATCTTAAAAATATTGATCATAATTTATCCTTTATCAATGTATTTAAAACAATATAAAATTAGTTTGAATTCTCTTTATCACTCTTAAAATATAATAACAGAAAATCTATAAATATAAAAAATAATTTATTCAAGTAAAAAATAATGTCTTTGTTCACTATATCCCTAACGATAGTTAAGGAATTTGTATTTCTGAATGGAAAATTTATGAATTCATAGTTTCCATATCTTATATGAAAGGACACCTTTGGTAAATAATAAATTTACACCATTGATTTAGGATATCTAGATCATATATAGGTATTTAAGAAGTATTAATCCCCTAATATTTGATTGATCAATCAATCAATACATGGTAAATGATACTTTTTCATGATCATGTCCTTTTTAGCACATGATACCTATGTAATGGTGAATTTATTTATATATATCTTACCAAAATGGAATGTTTGACCCCATGGATAATCACATGGAAATTTTAAATCCCTATTAAGATTCTCATTGAGTTTCTTATTTGAATCTTGTATTTCAAAAAGAGAAATATTATAAAAAATCCATAATAATGGGTTAAAACTAGGTATAAGATCTATAAATATATGAACCCAATGAAATGAGTAAATACTCATAATCTATTATGAAAATATATCAAAAAAATATTTCACAATAAGAATATCAATATTATCATGTTTTTTACCAACCATTTGAGCTAAATTAACTTCACTATTAGGTATCAAGACCCATATACTATAAATAAATTTTAATTGATGTTCATAGTCATACTTGCAACAATATATTATAACTAGTTAAATACAGAGATGAAATATATTTTCCCAATCATTGAATTTTTTAAGGGATCTTCCAAATGCGTGTTAAAATATAAGGAAAGTCACATCATATTTGACTAAAATATGTCCAATAATATTTAATGGAAACACATTCCCTTATACATTTATTGAAGAAGAGTTTTAGACATTGGATAAAATCATCACACCACTGGGTGTTTTCAAAATATTATTTTCCTTAAAATCATAAACACTTGGTATTATGAGGGCTTTCTCTTTCTCTATTGTAATGATCAGAATTTTGGACCAGACTAAAAAAATGTTTTGGAACATTTTAATAACTGAACAATTCCTTTTTTGAAACTGATCCTCAGAACAAAATTATAAGAGTTGGGTGACTTCAAAGTGTGTTTTTCAACTCGGTTGAAAGACTGTTATGTTTCTCAGGTGGATCGAAGGGTTTTGGGAGCATCAGACCAGGAAAATATGTTTTTTGGAAAACTGTAGAGGGTGCACGATTTGTTTAAAATCAGGTGGCCCACTATAGATAACCATGTTGAGATAATTAAGGGGAAGATAAGTTTCACACAGGCTGCACACAGTTTCCCAAACCGTGCAGATTGCCTGTACGAGGTGAGTCTCTTATATAGGAGGTACCACAAATTTATTTGTGATGTTTGGAAAAAATAGGTAAAACCATGTAGTTGGCCCTATTGAATAAATTAATTAAACTAAATTAAAATAAAACATAAACAAACACTTTTTCACCCCATCGTTTCTTGACCTGTAGGGTGTAGTACCCCTTAAGGGGTTCCCCAATCGACACATGGCCCTCCCCAAATAAAAACTCATTTTTGGATCTAATTCCTTGTGAATTTCCTCCATATCTAGGTCAGAAACTATATGGTAGGCCCCTATCCCAAACGCCTACGATCCATTTTAGATTATTTTGGATTCTCCTTCACCCATCGATGTTTAGACAAACCTAAGATTAGGTGTAACCACTTATTATGTGTTTATTCCTGAGGTAGGGTGTGGAAGATTCAACTTGTGTGTTGTTCTTTCTTTTTTAGGAAACAATAATCATATGTGAATTAGTTTTGGTGTTTTTAGTCAAGTAGAGATGTTTCGACATAAGACTTACCCCTTCTGTATTGGTTTAGACTACTTATTTTAGGAACATAAGGTGTTTATGAGTCCTTGGTATTTAATATGTAGTTTGTAGAAACCTTATTCATGGTTTTGAGTCGCCGAGTCCAGGGAAACTCACCTACATATGCATAGTTATGTATATATATATAGGTTCCCATATTCATCATATATTCATCCATGGATGTGAATATATGTTTATGGGGCTTTGTGTGCCTATTTTATTATTTTAAAACACATGCATAGTTTAGTGTATAATGTTATATACATATAATAATAGATGTGAGAATCCCATTGCACATGTTAATGTCCATTAATGAATGTTCATAGGGGAGATGTGTTCTTGAACATCCTTAAAGGTGCATATACCCAGTGGGGGAGCAACATCTTTTAGTTAGAAATCATTAAGATCTGAAGTGGATGACATGGTTCTACTTTACGGTAGGGTTCCTCTTCCATGCCCATTTAATTTTTAATGCATTAATTAGTTTATTAATTCATTACCCTTAGATTCAAATTTATTCATTATAATTATAATATTATTCATTCCTGCTTAAAAGTCTTATTGTCTCTTTATGCCATGTGTATGGATTTTCCATGATATGGAAAGATGAATGAGTTTATAGGTATTTGGTGACCCACATGTGATAGGGTTGCATTATTTGAAATAATCTATGTGGAATTGTTTATGATTACCAATGTGAGATGGTGAAATACTCAATTGGAAATGACTATTCCTTAAATCAATTTTCTATGTCTGGAGAAACTGAGAATGAAGACCTTCAGTATAATGGATTCTACCTAATGATATATATTCCTTTGAAACGTATAACATGGTTATACTTGAAATAGAATTATTTAGGGTGGTCAGACCATGCCTTGGATTAATATAGTATGCAAAACCTATGCTAGTGAAATCAATTTAGTGAACATGATATATCTTGGGGGTTTAGTCGATAACCCTTCTTTATGATCATAAACCACCATATGCTAACTGTAATATTTTAAGGAAATTTGAAATGGATTGTGATATGTTTGTAAGGATTTTCCTTATTCTTGGTGATGATTTGATAAACTTGTGTTTATAAATTCTATAGATTTTATTCCTTATGTACACATCGGTCAAATGAATGCGATCACCATATTAATGTTTTGATTGAAACACTTATGAATATAGTTCATAAGTATAATTGTGAACATGATTTATTATATTATAAATATAGTGTGAAAATTTGAAATGAATAGGAGGTACATATTTATGAATCATATTATAATTATGATAATGATTATAAATGAAATGGTCTAATGGCATGCCTGAGAGGATAGTTCATCATGCACTATATGTTGAATGGTTACGCCTTATATAGGAAAGGTATCCATGGGATTATGATAAACCTTGGGGAGGAAGAACACATGAGGACCCATATTGATTTCCACAAGATCGTCATTGCTAATGGAGTTGACCTAGGGGATATACCGTGTGTTCTACCATTGCTGATGGATTTCCATGCATTATTTCCCAATCCATATGATGTTGGTTTTGAAAGGACTACGATACCTTGGGTTGGAAGATCGTGTGAGCTTCAAGGATGATTTCCATGAGACCAAAGAGAACATGGAGTTTGGACCAAGGGTTATACCGGGAGAGATTCTCCTTGTAATGGATGTCTTTTCATTATGTTCTAGGACATCTAGAATTACCATCCTAGGTTCATGACCATTTGGTATTGGTACACACCTGGTTCATATTAGATAATGATACATATATCTATACTTATATATATATATTATATATATATATATATATGGTGACTTTATTAGATTTACCAGTAATGGGATGAAGTAGGTATCACTGTTAGGTGTCCCTTATGAACCTAAATGGGTGTCGTTTAATTATTCAAATATATTATTGATTATTCATATATACACACTGTTATATTTATATTACACTATTTTAATAGTTCTATACACCTGTGGTTCCAACCTATAGAGATTTATATCTGACAACCTACAAGGGTTGTCATTTCAGAAGGTTAACTGAGTATACCTTTATTGTTCATAGGATTATGGACCATGGACCCTGTTTGTTGTTGTGGGCTTAAACCTGAAGTTAAGATAAAATCCCTAAGCTAGAGATTAGGATTATCATTGAGATCACTCATTGGGATTTTATGTGTTTTTATTTATATTTTAATGTAAATAATTTTGTTCTATTTAATTCTTTTAGATATGTATCCATACCATGTCATGAATTCATCGGTTATATGAGAATACATCTTCCACAGCATTATGATTTCATTATATTGCTTCCATTATTCGGCTATTGTGTACTGTTGAAGATCTAATATGAAGGTATAATATTTACATTATCACCTCATGAGACCCTCACTGCTAGTTGGTAGTCTTTGGGATATGGGGATATGAACTTGTGGCCAGGTGACCCACCAGTTTGGCCACATGTTCGATTGTAAGCAAATTCGGGATGTTACTTCTAATTTATTTGGGGTATAGTGATATCAATTGAAATTATTAAGACTTGTATTGGTGTACTGTTTTAAATAATTTCCATAATCCTTGAAATTAAATAATTATAGTTTGAGTCATGCATTAATATGACGTTTATTTTAATATATTTCATTGGTTGGACTCTTTATAACTCTTCAATATTAATATACATGATGGTATTATAATCCATACAGGATGAATTTATATGTCACTTTAATGTTATTTAATCTATGTATCTTCGAATATTTTCAATATATATGATTATCTATTTTTGTTCCCCCATGGGGTTTACCATTTTAGATTCCTCAAAACTCTACTTTCACCTTTTTACCCAAAACATGTGAAAAATGGTTGTATTTGATCCCCATTTAAATCTTGATATCATATTAGATAATTTCTTCATTTCTAAAGAAGTCCACTATAGCTAATGCCTTTCAAATAATTTTTTTATTTCCCCAAAAAACATTCAATATTGATTTTAAAGCGAATTTTAAAATAGAATGTGTATATTTCAAGTATTTTGAATAGTTATTCATATCTACCAATGGATTCATGCTATTTTCTCATAAAATAAAAGAAATATATCTCTATATTGGTGTATAGGGCCAGTGGAAAATATTTATACAAAAAATCATTCTAAACTATTATTATTCCATGTAGTTGATTTCTTCATATTTTCTCATTTTATTAATGAGGATCCACTATTTTTCAACTCCACCATTAAAATATTAAATAACATAATCAATAGATAAATACCCTATGAACTAGATAATGAGAGATATATTTTCTATTTTTTGATCCATTTTTTTAAATTAATGTTTTCAAAGATCTATTAATTCATGGTGTACATAGCTACCTGGATGACTTAATGGATATGCTTTCAATATTTGGCACATTATAAATTTCTACATGATTCATGTTATTATTCATATATTTAAGAAGATGAGTGATAATTACTAAGATATTATTCAATCGAGTTCCAATCCTATTTGGATTCTCATTGGGATAGTCACTGCATTTTCCATCATGTACATGTTCACTCAATTACACATTTTTCAATCCATTAAGTAAAAAATGTAACTATTAGTATCATTCAATAATAATAAAAGTAATAAATGATATGATAAGGAAAAGAAGTCATATTATCCCACAAATTATTACCCCATTAATTCAACTGATGACATTTTAGTTCATCTTGCATAACTTTTGTTTCATCATAGGTTATTTTGTGTTCTATCATCTTATTTATTGAATAATAATCCCAATATATACTTAAACCTAATTTTGATATCAACTATGATGACTCAATCATCATATATATTCATATTACATCATTTTATATCGATATTAATTATATATCACAATAAATATGGCTTCAAAATATATATTCTTTCTATAATTATAGATTATATATATAAATTTTATATTTTAAAATAAATTTAACAACTTCAAAAAATATCCTTATGACAAGATACCATTTTTTAAATATCATACATAATCATATTCTTCATAACTTAGGGAATTAAAATATAATAAAGGGTGAGATTATATTCATAGTAAGGATAAATGAGAGAGAAAACAGTCGGAGTGTATAAGTGAGTCTAATATGAACATGTCATTATGAGATGATAATCTAGGATCATAGTCATAAAAAAATATAAACACACCAAATAAATATTATTTCAAAAATCATTGTTCATGGAATAATTTATTTTCCATTACATGGGATATTATTTGTAGGAGTGTTGATTCAGGAGTAAAAAATAATGATCCCTAAAATTATATATAGTTGAAATATTGTCGAACATGCAAAAGGATAGAAATAATTTTTATTTGAATGTTTGGGAAATAGCATTATCATATAGTGTACAAATTCCCCCTTAACCAATTTAAATGATTCCATTAAAAAAATGTATGAAAAGAATTTAGTATAATCCCTAATCACTTACTTGTCAAATGATGAGATATAAAAACCCCAATGCGTTAATGAAAAATATAATTATTCACGCAACCATCACATAGTCAAAAACTCTATATATGTGTGCCAGATGAACCTATAAACAATAATATATCCATCACAATTTATTTAACCATTGTAAAAGAAATGGGTTTTCATGAAGATTTACATATGGCATATTCATATGTCATAATGAAAATATGCTGTAATGAATCATTAGAACGCATCCCTATGGAATCCTATGAAACATTAAAAAATATTTAAATTGATCAAAAATACATTATAATATTAATAGTAAATTTCAATGAAAAGTATGAAGAAATTAAATTTAAATATTTTATAATGTTCATTTTAAATGATATTATTTATAAAAAATTAATTGCAAAAATTACTTTGGAAATATATGAAAAAATATAGAGGAATTTTTATAATGAAACTATAGATGATGAGAGGAAATTTTGACCATGTAAAAAATGTTAGGAAAAGAGATTTCATTGACATTTTTGTTAATAAATACATTAATGGAAGAAAATGAATATTATATTACTAGATAAATTAATATAAATAGAAAAATAACACCTTAAACTATCCTAATTGTATAGATAAGGGCCTCTATAAAAAAATTCAATTAAAGTTTCCATGGAGGAGTAAAATTTCTAACTAAAAGAAGAGATGAGGTTGGATCCACACACAATAATCCTTTTAATATGTTCTAAAGAAATGGGAATTGAAATAGAATGAAGTAATTTAAACCCTAGAATAAACTATTATACAATAAGATATATAGTTTTTTATAGAGAAATAGTTTACAATTTTACAAAATATGAATTTAACAAATAAATATTCTCATTTTCAAATTTATAGTGGAAGGGAAACACTTTCCATTTCGTTTTAAACCCACAAAAGTGATTTAACATACAATATAATTAATATAATATGCTTAATAACTTATTTTATAACCTTATTCACATCTATTATCCTTAAAAATATTTCATTATTATCATTCATTACACATGTTTTAGTTTATTATTTTTTATATTAATTATTGTATATTAGGAAATGTATAAGTTTAATAAATTTTTTGTCATGGAGCTATCAATCCTTATTATTTGATAATAGGTTCATCATTACAATATTATTTAGGTAGTAGAACCATTTTTCCATGATTTATATTATCCTATTATTATTTAATAGATGGTATATGTATTGTTTATGATAACAAAATCAAGGAATAACCTACTTCATGAAATTTACCTATAACAATGATTTCCTTTATAACGGTTATTCATTTTGTATGACCAATATATTACTATATACATAACATTAATTAATGTTTATTATTGTATTTTTATATTGAAAACAATTATAATATATTAGAATAAATCATGTTGGTGGTTGAATAGACCCAAATAGGAATATGTTTTATAAATAAAATTGTATGAATATTGAGTTATATAATAGTAATATAATATCCTCATAAAAATATTTTTGTTAACATAAATTCATTAAATTAGAGAAATATATGGTGAAAGAGCATATATGAGAAGTCAATTATAAAATATAGTTATGAACTAATTATTTTCTTTGATGAGTTCTCCCTTTTGCAAAAGGGTTTCTTTTTAAAATAATGGATTTAACATTCATTATTAAGATTATATGATAAAAAATGTTTAATAAGAATTTAGTATAGGAAAAATTGTTATATATTAATGGGATAACTAAAGGATATTTTTTGAGTGGATGGATTCTAGGTCTTCTAATAGGCGAGTTTGGGTGTAAATTTTTCAAGTATTCATTTATTAATGTATAATATTGTCCTATTAAAGTAAATGATAAAACAAAGTGGAATAATAATATATATAGGTTTAAAATACCCTAAAAAACAATTCAAGGATATTTTTTAGGATATTAGTAGTATTTAATATGTAGATCACCCCTTTTTACATCGTTTTACCATCACGGTTGTAACTCTATTATTAACTAGGTGATATATTTTATGGCTATAAAATCTATTTACCATATTTCATAATATTTACATGATAATTATTAAGCAACACAAAAATAAATAAAACTCAATTTGTAAAATTTATGAATTTATCATTAAAATGAATACATTAAATATATTAACTCTTTTATAGAAAAGTTATTTTTATGTGTTCTTTATTGTATTTCATATAGATGAATAATTAAATGAGGGAATATATATATATATATAATATAAGCACTTTATTCTCATACCATTTGAAGATTATAAATTTATTCTAGTAATTTAAAAATAGACATCAATTAAAAAAATTCGTTTAAAATATATCTTTTAGGGGTAAATTATTTGTATCACACACTTTTAAAATAAATAATATACATTATAACTATTAATATTTTTTACTAAATTACTATTTTAATATTTCTTCTAATTCTATAAACACATAAAAATCATCCTTCTACAGATAAAAATAAGAAAATAATATAATTAATGATGAAAAATACATTTTTATAATATTTTAATAATTTTAATAATCTTTTTTCTTTCATAATGTTTTTGAAATTTATTATTGTTTACTATAGTTACACATCATAAATTTGTCGATTTGATATATTTATACCCAATGACAACATATCTAAGGACCATGTATCTGAAATCTATATTTATATAACAAAAATATTACATTCTTATATATAGAATTACAAACATCACTAGGATAATTCAACATATATATTTAATTATCTATAAAATTTTATATTATAATTATAAAGTCATTTATTCTTTTCATAATAATAATACATGTTTGATTGTTATGGAAAACCATGTGCATAAATATTTCATGATCATATTAATTTTATTTAATTGTTGTATTATTCAGTATATACATTTCATAATGAGGCATTAAATTTTATTTGCATAATTCATTTATGTTTATATTTAATTGTAATATTTTACCTCAACAAAATATATCCAGGTTCATTTTTTTGGATTTTAATGTGAAACAATTTATTAAATATATTTTTTAACAAAAAATATATACAGTAATCATAGTGTGCTATAGTGAAGTGTTTGAATGAATCACTTGCTAAGATATATGTTTTTAATGTCTTCCCAGCCAATTTATTATACCTCATCATTTTGCGTTATAATATTCATAAATTTCTTTCATTTATTATATTAATCTTTTAAATGGAAAAAGAAACTATTAAAATTTTCATAATAAAGAAAAACAAACCTAGGAAACACATTTTATATAGAGTTAACATATTTTTCTAAATTAATTGGATCAAAATATAAAATCAATTATGGTGGTTACTATAGAATAAATAATTAAATGTTTAATTATTCTCACCTGGGTGAAGGTTTCTATTCTAAAAGGTTTATGTTATTCTTCATAACAAGAAATAATTGGGTATGTGCTGCTAAGTGGTTTTCCACCACACCTGTATTTTGATTCGGAATGTTGTTCAGAAAATTATTTCATTTCCCATCACAAGGTATGTTAGATTATTTACTCAAATATTTATCTATTTTCTATATAATAAAAAAATTTAATGAAAAATATATAACAAATTGTGGATAAATAACTTATTAAACAGTGCAAATCAAGTCTAAAGACTTCACTTACTGGACCCTAAGTTTATCTTATTCTATCATTTGGTAACTTTCTTACCAAAATAACTATAAATTTATTTATATGAGGCATAATGAAATTTTTGATGAAACATTATTATTGGATCATTTTGAAATAAATCTAAAAAATAATATAATTCATAATCATATGGTTTATTACAAATCACAATTAAACAAAAAATCAATGAACCCTGAGGTTTTTTATCATTAGATATTTTCTCTATAATCAGTATATTCTAAAATATTTCATTAGTATTTCCCACAAATAATATTCTCACATGATACCCTTTATAATACATGCCACCCTAATGCAGTGGGTGTACACCATATACAGAACTGTCACATAATGCACACCGTAAAGAGCTATTATTCATAGCTAAATTTAAAAGAATAATTTATGTTTTTTATAATTTTATTTCCAATAATTTTTTTTGAATTATTCATAATATTATAATATTATAGTTAAAATAATTTATCATTCCAAAAATGATTTATACAGAGATGAATATTTATATTCCATTTATATTGAAATAACTAATTATATGACATCACATATATGTATGAATAAATTAAAACTCACAATACCATTATATTGAAAAAATAAACTATTTATGAGAAGAAAAATACATTAAAAATATTATCACTATTTTATAAACCTTTATTTTATATTTTGAATATTAACATGAATTTTTCACTAATTGTTATTTAGAGTTACCAAAAAGGTTCATGATATCAACAAAGGTGATCGTCAAATTTACTAACAAAATAAGAAAATGTTCAAGCATTACAAGATCCCGAAGGACCAATAATACACATTTCATTATTAATGTTTTTGAAAAAACATCAACCACTTGATTAGCCTCCCTTAAAATTTTAAAACATTCAAGTTACGATAACTAGAATTTTGAATACATGTAATATATTAAGGTATAATTTTAAAAGGAATATTCAGGTTTCTATATTTAATGGAATCAAGATATAGAATATAGTTTGATTCATTCCAAATAGTGTTCAATTTATTGTGTAGAACATGCTTGATGGCATAAAACGTGGTTCATATCTCACCTTCATAGGCAGTTCCAATTCAAATATAATGATGAAAAAAATACCTTGTTAAATCCATGGTGAGTAAGAAAAGATCCTCCTTAATTTGAGGGACTTGGCATGAAAAAATAATCAATATCCACTTTGATAATGAATTCCTATTATTGAATTGTTCTGGGTATTTATAACATTGCCATCCCTTTTCACATATAAAAGGGGCAATCTGCTCCCCATTTCCCCTCACACGCTACCCCATTATGTTCATACTAAAATATTCCTTACCATATACTAATCAATCCAATAAATAATATGGATGTTATAGTCTTCTCAAAATACCATTTCTTAAAGGTTTAATCTCCTTTCCCATAGAGATAATCCAAGTAGTATGGTATAGATTTCAAACAATATCTCCCACTTTCATATTTTTTTATGTTCCTTTCTTTATACAAAAATCTATTTTGACTCTGATAATATAATAAAAATCTGTATAATAATTTTAATTTTATGTTGTTATATTTATTTAAAAATCAACAACCACTATCCTCATTTTTCCATTATAAAAAATGAAAACATGAATCACATGGGAAACCACCACAATGACGCAACACGTTTTTATTTACATAAATAAATTAAGAGTGTTTTACTAGTACAAAATAACTTATATAATTATTATATTTATAACATATTTTGGATACTTAAATGATAGGAAATATTAATACTTATACCCATTTTATGGAAAATGAAATCATCGTCCATACATATGTGTGGAAAACCACCTCTATGAAATGATATATTTTCATTTATCATTATATCAATTCCATACATGGAGGATCATGAGATTTGTTTTATAATACAAATAGGATGTTCAATTTAATATTATGTTTTAATTATGAAAAATTGAATAAACTATTCATTATATAAACAATAATCAATCCTTATAAAATTAATTATTTTAAGCAAGCATATGGAGAGTTGGATCTTTTTTTAAAATATATAATATTTTTAAATACATTAACTCATTTATAATTCCGTTAATATATGTTATAAAAAACTAAAAAATTAATATTATTCTTCAATTATAATGACATTACAACAAAACCACTTCCCTATCATTTGTCCCATTATAGTATGTTCATGGTTGGGTCATTTTAATAACCTAATTGAACAATAAATTGAATTGACATAATAAATTACTGTGAAAAAATATTCAAAAGAATAATAAAATATTTTTTTTGAAATATTAATAATTATTTTATTTTGTATACATCATATAAATAATCAATTCATTATTTTTTTAAACAACCCTTCAATCAACAAGAATAATTGAGTTATGATTGTTGTCAATTTTATATTCAAGTATTTAGACTAAAAACCACATGAACGTAATTTGAATCACCATGAATATTTATTAATAATATCTATTAGTAACATTAATGAACTATTAACTATTAATTTTACAAGTATATTGAATACAAACACTATTATTATGAAACAGGCACAAAAGATCAAAACTATGTACTCCTGAGGTGGAAAATAGGTAGAATTCATATAGATAATGACTATTAATAAAGAGTATTAGTGAAAATTCATATGATTATGGTTATTAATTAATATATTTTAATATATATGTTTGTTATACATTAGGTTAATGTATATTTTTTGAAGTCTGGACAAGTGGTATGGGTTTTCCTTTTAAATCCATCTCTTTGAGAAATTTTTTGTATTATACACCTAATTTACATTATATGGTGTATATAATTTATATATGAGATTTAATATCATGAAATAACATTATTAAATTTATTTTATAATCAATTTTATCCCCTCTATTCTTAAAGGGTTGTGATATAATTGTAACCCAAGATATAAGTGGGTATCCCAGTATCAGTTTTGATTCTTTGGGACACATGTTATATTTACCAACTATTTATTTTTCTATATTACATACATTTACATGGAATTATTTTTATCATATTATTCAATAAATTTAGAAGATATAACAATCTATATTTCTACTTGTCACTCCTACTATTTTAATACAATAGTTATCAAAAATGGGTATAAAGATCATTATTTTCTATTGTGGTAAAAAGATTTTATGTATTGTTAATGCAATAGTCTTTGTAGTTTCTTAGAATAGAAATCCATATATATATACTAGGATGTGGATGTGGCTATCTTGTAGATTAAACTAGTGGTAGACACCCTAAAATGGGTTAATTGAACATTGAATCAATCAGTACTCTGGTGCACAATGAGTGGAGATAAGATTTCACACCTAGACAGACACCCCTAAAATATACTATTTGGAATATTCATACACTCTCTACAAACAATGATATAGGATTATCACCCAATTTCCTCAGTTTGTTTCTAATAAAAACTATTAAATCCTGATAATATGTAACGAACCAGCCCAAGTCCATAAGAAAAGACACCCAGATCATTCTTCGGTATGGTTAAGTAGAAAAAACTAGAACTAACATCACTCATGATAAACATGAATATGAAAAAAATAGGGTACAATATGATAGTAGGATAATAATATATAAAGGGCGTAAAAATTCATGACAAATATTAAAAAAATGGAATTATAAACCAAAGTGAATTAAAAAAGTCATAGTTTGACCATATGTCTCTTCCAAACCATATCTCTACTAAGAAACATATATCACGTGACAATAGCATGCAAAAAAAATTACTTCCATTTACCCATGTCCTATAAAAAAATATAACCCCCAAATAGAAAAAGTAGGGTGTGATAAACAATCACATAAGAGTTCCACAGAGAAATCTATATAAGTACTAATATCTGGAATGAATTAGTTATAGAAATAAAAGAAATCATGGTTATAATAAATTTTACATTAAACCATTTATCAAAAAAATATCACAATTTTTTTTCCTAAAATCATTCCATACTCACCAAATCCAACAAATTGTCAAGTATGAAATTAAATAGAGGAGAAACCATGGATACACTAGGACATTAGCATTTGATCTAATGAACATGAAAATAACATCATGTGATTAACCAATAATAAATGAAAAAACCACATCATTTGGGATCTAACCTATTGGAATACATTGTAGTCAAAAAATAAAATCCTCAATCTAGTCAAAAGATGGATCCGACCAATATTTAAAATTTTGGAATAACATGCACTAAAGTGAAATAAAACATCCCATGGAATTACACAAACAATGACCAAAATTTCTATTCCCAGAATTTCCAATGTTACACAATGTGCAATGTTTAGAAAAATACATTTGTAAAACCATGATTAAAATTAATAAAAACATTTTTTATTAAATAAAATATCATTTTGAGATCGAAAATACTTCTATGAAATCATTACTACCAATTAAGAATTTCATCAAACAGATAATGTGAACAAATCCATTTCTAAAGAAAAACACTTTAAAAACATGCATGAATTCTAAAAAAAATCCATTAATTTGGAAAATCGTGAATTTCTGTTGAATAACCCCATGGTATTTAAAAAGAACATAAATAAATTCAATAATTAACCCCTTTTATAGAGACACCTTCCCAAATAAATAATAGAGAAAACAGATCAGCCACTTATAGAAAATTCACAAGTTAAATCAATAGAAGTTTAATTGACAACACAAACCAATTATAATACTATAAAAATTCAGCTAATATTGCCTATGAAATCAATGGGAATTAATAATAAAAAATACTGCTTACCATTGAGAAGTAACTCAACTACTATAATGATTGAACTCTAAATGAAGAGATCATGATAGATTGAAATCTCCAATATTTTTCAAAAAAAATTCTTATGGTTTTAGAGGAATATCTATACACTGAATGAAAATAGAGCTACTAAAGAATTGAATAAAATCTACTGTCTATAAGGGTTTTATAGATTAAATAATATTAATACACCATAAATTTCCTATATTTCATATATTTTGAAAGCTTGTCGCCTTGGGTTACATTACCTGGATTAATGATTTAACATCATAAGATTTGATTTTTCAGTCTAAAATAATTGTATGGTATGAAATAGTTTACATCAAGAAGTGTTTCCACATCATTCAATGAATGTTGATATAACGCCATAATCCTCACATTTATACTGTATATGTCTCCTACAAGATGTACTAACAACATAAACCCTATAGAAAAATATCAACAATATCCCAATTCTTTGTAAATACATTAACACATTTATACCCAGAGAAATTAATTAAAATAAACCCACAACCCATGGAAATAGTATATCTTTCCTAAAAATATTTCTATATCCTCTAACATCCCAAAGAACAACTGAAAAAAAGAAATCAAAATAAGAGATAAGTATTACATAAAGGAAGTTAATGAGATGTTACAGTCTCCCCACCATAAAAACATTCCATCCCCATAAATTATAAAAGATATTAGACCCATGAAAAGTAAAGGCCACTACAGCACTTCGACAACTCCATCTCCAATGTCTTATGGAAACATTTCTTCATTACCAAAACACATAGACCAAAGGAATTGTTTTACTACATAGTGCCTTCTCCCAGTGATCCAAAATTTAAATTGGTTGCTCAACCACAATGGTGTCAATATCAAGATAAAAATAACCCTATAAAATCACATAGGAATGATCTAGTTTATTCCCCATTAGCTGAGAAACATGAAAAAAATTGTGGATGGAAGTTAAACATGCGGTCTGTTCCAACCAATTTTCACCTTTCCAAGATGATCCGCATATCAATGGGGAAAAGAAACCATGACACCAACTTACATTTATTACCAAATCAACAATGTTTGAAGTGATGTGAGACTCTTTGAAAATGCTAATTACATACCTCAAATTCTAGCTACCAATGTTGGAGGTCGACATTTGATTTATGAACACTCTGTTCCATGGATAATACGTTCTAGATCAATTACAAATTTCTATCATTTCTTATAAAAGTCACAACCAATCTAAGGACCACTCTCCCATGGCATCCCATAAAAAGGGAGTTATATATGGATTCCTCAAAAAGCCTCAAATGGATCCATCCTAATTATGGACTAATAATTACTCTTATAAAAAAACATTTCCGATACCAAATAATTTTCCCAATTAACTCCGAAACCAATCACAAATGCCAAAATAATATCCTCAAGAACCTGGATATCCCTATTTTTTTATACATCATTCAATAAGTGATTTGAAATTTTAATTTTGAACTATGAACCCACCATCACATACAATCCTTTCAAAAAAATAGATGTGATCATAGGTTTCCTATTGAAAAAATAGAACAGGTAACCCAATTACGTCTCACAACCTCTTTGACATACATGTCCCAAACCTATCCAATTTCTTCATATCCTTTATAGGGATGAAATGTACTTATTTTTTTATTAAGCCAATAACCACAAAAATCATGTCCTTCCAACTGTAATTATGTTGTAAAAATATTATGATATATATGTGAATATCATATCACTTCCATACCGGAATGGGTAAGGGAAATAACATACCAACAGGTCTCTAGTGTTCTATCTTAATTCTCTTACATTTATGATAATGTGATACAAAATCTGCCATATACTGTCTCATTCCTAGAAACCAATACCGGCATTTCATGTCATGAAACATATTGGTAGTCCCAGGGTGTATCCACAAGAATGAATGGTACCTTCATTTTATCAACTCCCACCTCAGAGAAAAAGGAAGAACCAACCAACATTAAAAATAAAAGCACATATGGGAGATAGAGACCACTCTCTCAAGGTATTCAATCAATTTTAGTTTCCAATAAAATGATGGTACTCATTTTAGGTACATTATTGATATTAAAGTTCTCATAAAACAGTGGGTTAACCATTATCGAAGCCATGAACACCTACCCATGGGCTTCAATCACTCCCAAGACTATATTAACAAAAAAACTCATCAAATACAACTCTTTCACTAATTAATTCAAGGCATGGGTTGGAAATTGCATTCTCAGTACATTAGTAGAAACATTTCCTGTTATATTAATATTTGATTATATAAAAATATAAAATTCAATATATACATTACCTAACATCTTTGTTGCTTGTTAAGATCCATCTGAGTGAAAATATACATCAAGATCATGTGATCAGAATATAATATAAACCCTTCCCCAAAGATGTAGTGATGCTATATTGTGAGTTCATGTATGAATACATCCAACTAAATATGTTTTGTAGGGTATTTCTTCTCATGAAGATGTAACCAGTGAGAGCCATATGCCACCTCCAATCTCCACTTCATCGAGAAACACCGAAAACCCATACCAAATGAATCCCATAATATATAATAACCCAAACCTAGTTTTTGGAGGATCAAAGATGGATTTGAATTCAACCTCATATTTAGTTTCTTGAAATATCTATATCATTTTTCATTTCACTGAAACTTTACACCCATATAAGATAAATATTTCATCATATATGTAATCTTAGATAAATACATGATGAACTACCCATAATAACATGGCAAACCTAATAAACTAGGGGTCCCAAACACATTTCTAGGTTTATCATAAGATATAACCACCTATAACTTATCATGACCCATTGAGATTCTCCTATAAAATATCACATGACCTATAAGCTTTACAAATTGATTACAGAACTCACACCTGGAAAGCATACTATATAGGTGATGTTACCTCAAGCTTATGAGAATGATATCAAAATAGTACATGTGATTCTCCTCTGACTTGGATTATAACAAAATATAATTGATGAAAACAATAATAAAATATTAGAATAATAGATGATATATCTATTTTATCAACACCATAAATACTATATAAGAAACAGTGAGACCAAATTAAATAATTAGAAATAAGAAATGTATACCAACTTCTGAAATATATGTTAGTTATATCCTAAGAATGAACTCAGAACTGGTGGTACCCTGACCAAAGTATAATATTTGAAAACCAATGATCCCTTCTAAGATGAGAAAATATATTATCATTCCTGGGTAAAAAATATTTCTTCTTTAAGGTCACCTTATTTAACTCTTGATAATCCACATAAATTCTATGGTTCCTGCAAGCCATCATTGAAAAGTGGATAGTCGACAAACAAGATGACACCGTAGTATGACGTAAACCCATTGGCCAAAAGTTCTAAAATTTTTATTTTATGTTCCACCAACTCAAAAGGTTCTATATGATATGATGGAATAGAAATGAGAATCATTCCAGTTATTAGGTATATGGAAATATCAACATTTCCTTATAGATTTAATTTAGGAAAATCTTCTATATATGCCATGGAGTATGTACACACCACTATAGAAAGGGTAATAGTTAAAAATGGATGAAATAAATCAAGAAACATCTCAAAAGATTGACACCAGATCACCCTAGAAAGAGGAATGGAATGCCTTACTCTCACAGAACTATAATCACACTAACACTAAAATACATTAGTGGCACCCTCTATAGAAAAAAACTGAACTCGATGTTGGTAATAGTATATCTGGGACATACAATTTATTATATAAACTATGAAAAGAATATTGTCCAAGATATTAGTATCATTAACGATGTATTACCACTCAACCTCAAGGTTGGATATTTCCACACGATATATTGGACACTCAATACCTTATTATTGCGTCTATCTGTAAGGCATGAATATATCCAATTAGAAGTGAAAATTGTAACACCCCTAGCTTCCAGAATACTCTTCTCATTCAATAATGCAATAGCTTGCATTGTACACAACTTCGAGTTCTAAAACACCGCGACTAATCAAAGTAGCCGTTATGAATAGTAATAACCACTTTTTAAAATTATAGAAATTTTATATTTCAAAATGGACTTTATTTTTCGAATCGGAATATCGAAATTAGCCTATGTTGAATTTTTGGTATTTTTCTAAGAACTTCTAATTTTTTATGAATAGTGAAAAATACATAAAAACAACTTTTTTAATCAAAATAATTTATAGTCATAAATTATACTATTTAGTTGTTTTAAAGTATAATTAGAATACATTTTTACCATTTTATCCAATAGTGGTCATTAGAATTAATTTAACATTGAAATTGGGCATGAACAATTGTCAATCTTTTGGTACAAATTGTTTCTTAAAAACACGCTATTTGTTGTGACAGCGGGAATTAATTATGAAATTAATAAATCCAAATTATATGTTTGTAATTTCATAAAATAGACATATTTTTTGAATTCGGAATATCAATTATAGCTTAGGGTGAAATTTAGGCATTATTCTGAAAAACTTCAATTTTTGATGAATAGTGAAACCACTAAGTGGTAGTTAAATAACTGATTTTTCGTTTAAATGAAATATTACCACTTCTGTGTTTTGAATTTCAAAAATCCGACATGCATGGTTGTCATTAGGAAGTAAAATTTGGTTCAATGGGATTAAAATAATTTTCTTGGTGAATAGTAACTTTTAAGTTCTTAATCGCGATTAGAGGTAATTAGTGTAGTTTAAGGTAAAAATAATGTTTTAATAATATGAGATGAGCTTGAAACATGTCCTACCCTCATTGGATGTGTTATGGACGACCAAGACAATCCATGGGTCAACTTGGGGACCCCATGGAGCCACTTTAGTTGGAAAATTACATAAATACCTTTTATTTAATGTTAAAGTAAAAAATGACACAAACATGAAATGTTTTTCTAAAACAATTTTTACATGGGGTTATACAAGTCATATTTTTGACTATAAATAGTAATTGGAAAGGTAAAAATATTTCCTACATCATAGTATTTTTTTATAATTTTTAGACATTAAATAAATTAAATTATTTATGACATCATGATAATGCAGCAATGACCTCATTATTTAACAATTTTAATAAAATGGAAAGATAATGTAATATCTAAGACCTACACATGTCCAAAATCTATTGTATGTGTGTATTTAGAACCCTTATCCCCTTATATTGGAATTATATAATTTTGGGACCTTTTGAATCCGAAAAGCATTGTGTAATAAAGTAATATTTCATTACTTTCCAAGAGTGCCCCTCCTCTCCACTTATAAAAGGCCCCCACCACTCCCACCTTATTCACACTTTAAAGCCATTTGGCTCGGCCAAACTCTGCCCAAATAGTCTCCCAACTTCCCTCCCTTACTCCTAGAAGCCTCACGTTGGGCAGAACTCTTCCCAAGGAAGCCTTTGGCTGAAATCAAAAAGAGTTACCCGATTTTGAGGTAATGTCCTCTCTAATGTTGTTTTGTTTTATTTTTCTTCTCCAACCCCATAAAATCTTTTTATTCATTTATTTTGTAACCACACCAGTATCCTCAATATACTAGGATGTTTTTGTAAGAATTATTCGAGCTACACTTACACACACCTACATCTAATGGTTAAAGAACATACGGTTTTTGTGAATGGCGAATTTCTGCCTCACGAAACGATGATTGTAAAAAACTCATATAACACCGTCAAAGGTGGCCATTAATATGTCAATATATTTATATAGGATATATAATATGTTTATGTTTTACTTATGCTTCTGTATTTCTCATTTATGGCATACTATATTGTTTCCATTTTGGGTAAACGCGATATTTTCATTTTAGGAAGTGCGGACCACCGCCCCCTCAAAGTGATTTGAATCGTTAATACCATATGTGGGATGTATAAAGGATGGAGTAAATTATATTATATATGATGTTATACTGGAATTATAATATAACTTTACATCATTATGATTTCATTAAATACGAAATAGAAATGAATGTAGCGTTCATGCGTACGTACGGCTTACCGTCTCCATGAACGGTGTATTTCATTTCTTACCTCTAAACGTTATGGAATATTATAAATGCATGTATATACTAGATATATATGATATATATGATATCTACATCATGAACATAATTCTGGATATAATGGATATATCACCACATGAACAACTTGTAATTATAAGAATTTTATTTTTGATTCAAGTACCTAAGATCGACAAAATGACCGTTATAAACTTAAATAATTACATAATGTTCAAAACATGGTAATAAGGGATATAAAAGGAATAATTAACATGAAAATGGTTCTTAAGTAAATAGAAATTAACTCTAGTTTATTATTCAGGAGGTTAAAGAACGGTTAAGTCAAGTCGGACACGAGGTAAGGGAATTTCTTAACCCAGTTTCCATTCTTTGGGTTAATCTCCTACTTTCAAATTATATCATGATATTATTATGTCTTATCTTGTATTTGTACTTTATTTATATATAATTATAGTGAATACACATAATAAATCAATTTTTTTAAAAAATTGATATTTTTAAGGGACTTCGTCTCAATCTCCATTCATTGAGGCATATTTTGTTTTATACACAAATTTCTTCTATACGGTGTGTAAACCCCTTTGACATTTACTTTTATTCAAAAGGAATCTTTTTATACAAAAAATTTACTAAATGAAAAAAGGGAATGTTTTTGTTGTACGTATGCAGCGACAACGACTTCTCCGTCGCCGTGACCATTATTTGAGTTTCGGCTTCCTCTACAAGCCATCAGTTTTTTTAGTGAAAAATAAATACAAAGTTTTAGCTTTATTTTATTTTGACATTGAAAATGGTTTTGAAAGTGTTTTTATTATATCAATGGGTTGTATTGATATCTTGTGATTGAAATGTGGAAATGTTATGTTTCCTTTATGCATGGTTTATGTGATACGATTATGTTATGGTTTATGATATGTTTAAACCTATTCATATGAGGAATGCATTGGACATAATAAGTGACGGGTGGAGCCCACTATAGCTCCTCGATGCATCGGTAGGTCTCATGAGACAAACTAGTGTCTTGGCATGAGGCCTTGACAAAATATTATTTGTGGTCTCGGCACGAGGCCTTGACTACGTGGTTATGATAGTCTGGAATTATGCATTCCATCATTATGAAAGTGGTTATTGATATTGCATGTGATTATTCGACCAGTAGAATATCCATGTGAAGAAGTAAATGGCATTATCTCATTTTACTTTTTCCATATTATGCTGAAGTTCAAGTTTAAAGGCTTTTGTTTTAGTTATACATTGCCTTAAATTTTTATGTTTATTTATGAAATCTTCTGCAATATTGTTATATTTACTGATAATCTGAGCTCACCCCTTTTAATGTTTTAATATTTTCCAGGATGTGAAGAAGTATTTTATGAATGACCTGCAGGGATAGTCAGAAGAGGATATGAGTGTGGACTATGGAGACTTTCTTATTGTAGATTTTCAATTTATGATGTAATGTAACATTTATGAATGTATCTAGTGTTTCCAAGCCTACTAAACTAATAGGTATTTCGAGACTTGATCTTTTGTGATCATGCCAATGTTACGAAGTAATGCACCAACTCTAGGTGACTGGGGTTAGGGCATTACAGTTGGTATCAGAGGCAGTTTAGTACTAACCTTGGAAGATAGATTTAGATAAACTCTGATTAGAGAACATGGCCCAAAGATAGACTTTGAGGATTAGTATAGAAGAACATCCTATAATTTTGGTATTATAGAGATGTTGTGAGTTTTCCGAGCAACACATCCCTGTCTAGATACGAGCAGGTAGAGGCGGCTCTGGCACAGATGTACCTAGGGGTAAAACCCAAAAAACACCGCTTTGAGCTAGACTCGAACGGGAACCGGTGCACGACAATGGGCCTTGCAGCACTCTTGGTTACGACACTCTCGAGGGATATGCTTAAGATAATTCTCGTTTTCTTTACAAACCACTATGAAGGGTTATGAGTACATACTTCCTTAAAGAAAACATTTTTATGATTATGGATTATATCCATAAATATTTCAATTTATGTTAAGTATTTTACAATTATGGAATTATGTATTTTGATTCATAAACTAATCTAGTTTATGCCATTGTTTAGAAATGGATCCCAGTGGAAGGAATGGAAACTATATCAATACATGCACTCCGTGTAGGGATTGCCCTCCTGCTCAAGATAATTATTGTGGATGTAGAGACACAACTGGTGCTGATCAACTTATTACCATACTGGGACAACTCACTCAAGTTATGAATAATAACCTTGCTCGTATGGAGAACCCTGATCTGCAATGTGGAGGATCAATGTTAGATCACTTCATGAGGCAACAAACACCAACATTTAATAGGGGTACAAATCCATTAGTAGCTGAGAAATGGATAAACTCCTTAGAGAAAATATTCCATGCCTTGGGGAGTAGTGAAAGGGAAAATGTCATCATGGCAGTCTACCGCCTCACTGGAGATGCCGATCAATGGTGGTCGCTGATTCAAAACACAAAGGAAGATGATGAAGTATGGAATATGGAATGGAGACAGTTCAAGGATCTTTTATTAGAAAAATACTTTCCACATGACCATTGAGCAGATATGGAAAGAAAATTTCTGAGTTTGAGGCAGAAGGAGGTTGAGAATGTCGTAAAGTATGAGGCTAACTTTACAAGGTTAGGGAGGCATGCTGCAGATTATATACGTAGCCCAAGAAGTAAGATTGATCGTTTCATTGATGGGTTAAAACCATTTCTTTGTTGAGTGTTATTCTCACAATCCTTCTTGTCATATGAAGATATTTTCTCGTGTGCTATCGAGACGGAAAAGGAATTCTCTAAGTCTCATGACTTTAAAGCAAAGCAAGAAAAGAAGAGAACGGTGAAACAAGAGACGGATAAAGGGAAAAAGGGAAAGAAGGATTTTCCATTATGCTATAATTGTGGGAAGAATCACCCTGGTACTTGCCTAAAGGGAATGGGAGTTTGTTACAAATGTGGAGAAAAAGGTCACCAGGCTCGTGATTTCAAGGGAAAGAAAAAGGCTATCAATGTTGAATGTTTCAATTGTAGGGAAATGGGGCATTATGAAAATGAGTGTCCTAAGCGTTAGGAAAACATACCTCAGAAAAGTCCAAGGGATCAAGGCCAAGCTTATGCTGTTACTATAGTTGAAGTTGAATAATTAATGTATTGGTGCTTTTGGACTCATGGATTATATTCTGGTTACTAGAATAATTTGATATATATATAAGGCTTGTACTGCAGTACTTGTTGATTTCAGTAAGGTTTTAATATGATGAAGGTAATCATATTTTTAGTATGTGACAAAAAGTGAAACTTTAATTTGTTTGGGGAATCTGATGTTACAATTGATTTTGGAATTTAGAGACCTTTTAGAGAAAGTCTGGACGGAGGTATTTTGGATAAATATAAAGGTTGGAATGGATTAAGTTGATCTTTGGATAGTATTGTTTAAGGTTAAAACATTTCTGAAGATTATTTTTTGGAATATTATAATACTGTAGTTTTAGGAAAAGGACAACCTGCAGGGTGGGGAATAACCCGTCACGTCAGACAAAGCTGTAGGAATCGAACCCACAACCATAGTGCGACAGGCCTTTATCACCTACCACTAGCCTACAGGAAGTCCCTGGTTTTACAAAATGATTTTACTAATCTAAATGGTATGTGTTAACATTTGGAACCTTATACAATTAGGATAAGTATAATATTTATGAGTTCTATTATCTTTTTGAGTGAAAGATGAGTTGAAGGTTGAAACTCTAATTGTCAAGCATAAATATATATATACCTATCTTTTATTCAATGAATAAATTAATTCTTAAACTTTAGTAAAGTGATATTAAAAGAAAAAAATGTGTTATCCTAATACCTTATGTCTTGTTGAACTGATGATATTTTAAATCAACATAGATTGAAGGCTTTGAGGCCCTCAATTTGATAGTTGATTGTGATTGATGACCTCAGTCACTCCCTACAAATATTTACGTTTTTCCTCCAATTATATGCCTCTAATTTCCACCAATGTTCTCCAAATCGAGATCATAATTGGGTGGTGACTTTTTCATTTCACTTTCCCCCTTATTAAGGCAAAATTTTATTAATCTTATTTCCGATGTGGGTTTTCCACAAAGGTATTTTCTATTTTCAAACTTTTATTTCAAATTGAGAGGATGTAATTTATTGAAGGAGGGGAGAATGTAACACCCCGAGCTTCTACAATATGCTTCTCATTCAATAATGCAATAGCTTGCATTGTACACAACTTCGAGTTCTAAAACACCGCGACTAATCAAAGTAGCCGTTATGAATAGTAATAACCACTTTTTAAAATTATAGAAATTTTATATTTCAAAATGGACTTCATTTTTGGAATTGGAATATCGAAATTAGCCTGTGTTGAATTTTTGCTATTTTTCTGAGAACTTCTAATTTTTTATGGATAGTGAAAAATACTTAAAAAAAACTTTTTTAATCAAAATAATTTATAGTGATAAATTATACTATTTAGTGGTTTTAAAGTATAATTAGAATATATTTTTACCATTTTATCCAATGGTGATCATTAGAATTAATTTAACATTGAAATTGGGCATGAACAATTGTCAATCTTTTTATATAAATTGTTTTTTAAAAACACGCTATTTGTTGTGACAGTGGGAATTAATTATGAAATTAACAAATTCTACTTATGTGTTTGGAATTTCATAAAATAGACATAATTTTTGAATTCGGAATATCAATTATAGCTTGGGGTGAAATTTTGGCATTATTCTGAAAAAATTCAATTTTTGATGAATAGTGAAACCACTAAGTGGTAGTTAAATAACTGATTTTTCGTTTAAATGAAATATTACCACTTCTGTGTTTTGAATTTCAAAAATCCGACATACATGGTTGTCATTAGGAAGTAAAATGTGGTTCAATGGGATTAAAATAATTTTTTGGTGAATAGTAACTTTTAAGTTCTTAATCGCGATTAGAGGTAATTAGTGTAGTTTAAGGTAAAAATAATGTTTTAATAATATGAGATGAGCTTGAAACATGTCCTACCCTCATTGGATGTCTCATGGACGGCCAAGACAATCCATGGGTCAACTTGGGGACCCCATGGAGCCACTTTAGTTGGAAAATGACATAAATACCATTTATTTAATGTTAATGTAAAAAATGACACAAACATGAAATGTTTTACTAAAACAATTTTTACATGGGGTTATAAAAGTCATATTTTTGGCTATAAATAGTAATTGGAAAGCTAGAAAGATTTCCTACATCATAGTATTTTTTTATAATTTTTAGACATTAAATAAATTAAATTATTTATGACATCATGATAATGCAGCGATGACCTCATTATTTAACAATTTAAATAAAATGGTAAGATAATGTAATATATAAGACCTACACATGTCCAAAACCTATTGGATGGGTGGATTTATAACCCTTAGCACCTTATCCTTGAATTATATAATTTTGGGACCTTTGGAATCCGAAAAGCATTGTGTAATAAAGTAATATTTCATTACTTTCCAAGAGTGCCCCTCCTCTCCACTTATAAAAGGCCCCCACCACTCCCACCTTATTCACACTTTCAAGCCATTTGGCTCGGCCAAAATCTGCCCAAATACTCTCCCAACTTCCCTCCCTTACTCCTAGAAGCCTCACTTTGGGCAAAACTCTTCCCAAGGAAGCCTTTGGCTCAAATCAAAAAGAGTTACCCGATTTTGAGGTAATGTCTTCTCTAATGTTGTTTTGTTATATTTTTCTTCTCCAACCCCCTAAACTCTTTTTATTCATTTCTTTTGTAACAACACCAGTATCATAAATATACTAGGATGTTTTTATAATAAGGATTCTAGCTACACTTACACACACCTACATCTAATGGTTAAAGAACATACAGTTTCTGTGGATGGCGAATTTCTACCTCACGAAACGATGATTGTTCAAAACTCATATAACACCTTCAAAGGTGGCTATTAAGATTTCACTATATTTATATAGGATATATAATATGTTTATGTTTTACTTATTCTTCTGTATTTCTCATTTATGGCATACTTTATTGTTTCCATTATGAGTAAATGCGATATTTTCATTTTAGGAAGTGCGGACTACCGCCCCCTCAAAGTGATTTGAATCGTTAATTCCATATGTGGGATGTATAAAGGATGGAGTAAATGATATTATATATGATGTTATACTGGAATTATAAAAAACCTTTATATCATTATGATTTCATTAAATACGAAATATAAATGAAAGTAGCGTTCATGCGTACGTATAGCTTACCTTCTCAATGAACGGTGCATTTCATTTATTACCTATAAACGTTATGGAATATTATAAATGCATGTATATACTGGATATATATGATATATATGATATCTACATCATAAACATAATTCTGTATATAATAGATATATCACCACATGAACAACTTGTAATTATATGAATATTATTTTTGACTCAAGTACCTAAGATCGACAAAATGACCATTATAAACTTAAATAATTACATAATGCTTATAACATGGTAATAAGGGATATAAAAGGAATAATTAACATGAAAAAGGTTCTTAAGTAAATAGAAATTAACACTAGTTTATTATTCAGGAGTTTAAAGAATGGTTGAGTCAAGTCGGACACGAGGTAAGGGAATTTCTTAACCCAATTTCCATTCTTTGGGTTAATCTCTTACTTTCAAATTATATCAAGATATTATTATGTCCTATCTTGTATTTGTACTTTATATATATGTACTTATAGTTAATACACATAATAAATCTATTTTATTTAAAAAATGATATTTGTAAGGGACTTCATCTCAATCTCAATTCATTGAGGCATATTTTGTTTTATACACAAATTTCTTTTATACGGTGTATAAACCCCTTTGAATTTTACGTTTATTCAAAAGGAATATTTATATACGAAGAATTTACTAAACGACAAAATATAATGTTTTTGTCGTACGTATGCGGCAACAACGACGTCTCCGCCGCCGTGACCATTATTTGAGTTTCGGCTTCCTCTACAAGACATCACTTTTTTTTAATGAAAAATAAATACAAAGTTTTAGCTTTATTTTATTTTGGTATTGAAAATGGTTTTGAAAGTGCTTTTATTATATCAATGTGTTGTATTGATATCTTGTGATTGAAATGTGGAAATGTTATGTTTCCTTTATGCATGTTTTATGTAATACGATTATGTTATGGTTTATGATATGTTTAAACCTATTCATATGAGGAATGCATTGGACTTAATAAGTGATGGGTGGAGCCCGCTATAGCTCCTCGATGCATCGGCAGGTCTCATTAGACAAACAAGTGTCTTGGCACGAGGCCTTGACAAAATCTTATTTGTGGTCTTTGCACGAGGCCTTGACTACGTGGTTATGATATTATGGTATTATGCATTCCATAATTATGAAAGTGGTTATTGATATTGCATGTGATTATTCGACCAGTAGAATATCCATGTGAAGAAGTAATGGAATTATCTCATTTTACTTTTGCTATATTATGTTGATGTTAAAGTTTAAAAGGCTTTTGTTTTAGTTATACATTGCCTTAAATGTTTGTGTTTATTTATGAAAGCTTTTGCAATATTTTTATTCTTACTGAGCATCTAATCTCACCCCTTTCAATGTTTTAATATTTTCCAGGATGTGAAGAAGTATTTTATGAATGACCTGCAGGGATAGTCAGAAGAGGATATGAGTGTAGACTATGGAGACTTTTTTATTGTATATTTTCAATTTATGATGTAATGTAACATTTATGAATGTATCTAGTGTTTGCAAGGCTACTAAACTAATCGGTCTTTCGAGACTTGATCTTTTGTGATCATTCCAATGTTACGAAGTAATGCACCGACTCTGGGTAACTGGGGTCAGGGCGTTACAAAAATGATCCAAATTATATCCCAACCTGGAAAATAAATTGTATATTATAAAATAATAAGTATCACATGCATAAAAAATAGGTAGAACCACTGAATAAAATATAAAAACCATCCCTCTAATAGTATCAAGATCGTAATCTGATTCTTCTAGGGAATAATCTATTGTATAAATACATCTGGTATGAAATACTCATGTCTTATTTTCCACATAAATTTCCCCATTAGTCCAAGGATAGGACCCATCACCCTAGGGATCATAAGAAGAAAATTACACACCCTTGTTAGGAGTAGATCTATACTCCCTACATTAGGAAATATTTCTAAAAAACCACAACAGATTACCCAATATTATTAAAAGATATAATCTATGGGTTGTATCAATACAATTAGGCTTCATATGACTAGTACATTAACAAAAATAGAAAAAATCATGTCTTTATCATAAATAATCCCATGAAATAATTACTAATAAATATTTTCTACCCTTATGATTCCTTTAGAGGTTATAAGATACACCATGAATTGAAAAATCACCAAATAAAAATCATACTAAGCATTTCCTTCCATATTTGTTTTCCACTATCAATGTTTCCCTATCTACTACCTCAAAAAATGTCATAAGTCACATGAGAATCATCATCAGCTAGTGTCTTTCTTCAAACCCAAATCAAACCTCCACACCTTTTGGTTGTAATTAGATTCTAGATATGATTCTAAATGAAAAAAATATAAAAATAGGCGGGATACTCTAGAATAGTACACTACCTTGGAACTATGGTTCAGAACACCCTGGACTATTAACCTTATAGCATGTCATGATAAAAGTTAGGGTTTAATATTTTATTTAAGAGGCCCAATTAATATCTCCATGTTTCATTTCTTTTAAAATATAGTCCCACCACCTCCATGTTGATCCCTTAGTCATTTATATAGTAAAGAATACACCTTAGTGTACATAGTAGTGTTCAATCTGTTTAAGATCATCTATATATGCTTAGGCTAATCCTCTAGTTTCTGTTGTTCATTTTCACCAGGGAATACAGGTAAATTTTACTATGTAAATTATGATCTGGGGTCCAATAATCATCATATGTTGCCAATTCCCACATTATATAGAGTATGAACCATGTAGGTAACATTTTTTTCTTAAAAGAGGGTCCACTGGATGATCCCTCTACAATATAGGTCTCGTAGATTCCTCTCTCAAATTCATATTACCTTTTTATGGAATAATTATCTATTATGTACATGAAAAAAACCAGTCATATTAAGAGTAAATTCTTAAATCATTAGAACAACTTTAGGTATCCACATCAATGATTTTAAATGACAATATATTAAGGTTGTTATTAATTTTATGAATTAACGATTGACCAAGAATATGGAATATTTCTATTTAAATAAATCCCATTTATGTTATATTTAAATAACCTCAACCACCATGTATCAAGCATTAAACAAATCTCCGACAACCCATGGTAATTTTGATTTAGTCACAAAACTGAGTCAGCTAAGCCCCTTTTCTGCACTTACAATCCAAATTACAACGTTTCTAAAGCTAATCCACCAAAGAAACCAAACCAATCCAATGAAGTGAAACAATATTTATAGTAGGGTAGTGGATCTGATTCTATTTTGTATTGAACTGGACTAGGATATCTAAAAAATCCATCCAAATTGGAATACCACATGTTAAAGTACGACGAAGAAGATGCAAATGTCTCATGATAAAGCTGAATAGGGAAATAATATAATATAAAACATGGAAAAAAAGAAAATAATATACATGAGACAAAAAGATTTAATCAAAAGAGGCCAAACAAGAACTATAAAACTAGTTGATTCTAAACATGTCCTACTTTGACCATTTTCACCACCAACTATCCCACTAAAAAGATAAAGATAACAAGGGAGACCAGGATAAGACATAATTATGTTCCCCTTAACTATGTCCTACAAAAACATCTATAGCCACCAAAATGAAAAAATAGGTTGTATGATAATATCTTAGTAAGATACCACCAATTAATATGTATAGGTTATAATATAAGGAATATATTATTTTTAGCTTTAACAAATCCACTTAAAAATCTTTTAATGTGAAACCAATTTTTTAAAAAAATGGGTTTTCTTAAAAGTATAAAATATTCAAAAAATACAAGAATATTTAAAATATAAAATAAAATATGTATGAAACCATTGATACAACATATGATAAGAATGTGAGAAAATAACCATGAATATACAATCATGTTATAAACCAATAAAAAATAAAAAAACACATCCTTTTGGATCTAACTTATGGGCATATTTTCTATTAATAAAATAAAATCCTTAATAATGGAATTGGAGGATCAAACTATAATAACCTCTATTGGAATTACATACACTCATGTGATATAAAACTATTGTGGCCTTACACACACAATGTGTGACAAATCTATTCTGGACGCACCAAAGGTTATCCAATGTGTTATGTTTATAAAAAATACATTTGTAAATAAATTCCCATTATTAATAAAAACATTTTATATTAAATAAAATAAAATTCATGTATATAAATTCCATAATTGAAATAAAAAACCCCATTTAAGCATCTTTTTCAAGCACATTGAGATCAAAAAACTATTTTTAAAGAGAAACCCCTTTAAAAACATTCATCAGAGAAATATATCAATTAAAATTCTAAACATGAATTTTCATTGAATAAACCCAAGTGAAATAACATTAAAATAAATGAATTCAATAATTTAACCCCATTATAGAGACAACTAGTTCATGAATAGAGGTAACATTACTACCTTTGACAATAGAGACTTGAATCAAATATAATATTCTCTAAATGAAAATGTATGATTGAAATGTAAAAAGGATCAATAGGAAACACAGAAAATATAAAAATTGTGTCATAAACATAGCCATCATCACTTCCTAAATCAATAATAATGATAATATTTAATGAAAACAAACTAGGGATAAGTAACAGAACCTCCCTGGTGATTAAACACTGAACAAAGAAATATGTAAGGAGGAAGGTCATCCAAAATTTTCCGAACCCCCATAGGGTTCTATATAATTTAATTAACATAAAATTAATAGGGATTTATGTTAATGGTGAATAAAAACCCCATGGAATGACTGTTTTATGACATAAATATCAGAATTATTACATAAAATTCCAATATTTCATATACATTGAAAAATATGTCATGTGAGCTTAAATTACCATGATTGACAATTTAACAATGTAAGAATGGTTTTTAGGATATAAAACATGTTATAAAATTTATGATTTTATGACCTAATTATTTTATACATCTTGTTACTAGAACTAAACATACATCATTATCGATACATTTATGACATAAATGTCTCCTATCGATAGTACCAAAAAAGACCCCATAAAAAACTACTAGAAACATCCCAAAGTTTTCTAAATCCATTATATCATTTATTTCAAAACTCCATTATTTCTAACAAACATACATCCCCATAATTTAGGTCATTTTGTCCAAATAAATCTCTACACCTAAAAAATTCATGAAACAAACCCAAAAAAGGGGGAATAAGAGCTAAGTAGTTTCAAAAGGAAGAAAATAATACCTCACATAAAATATTCCATGGATATCCCAACACTGTGAATGTTTCCTCACCACTGTATTTACTTAATAAGGGTAATTTCTATTTCATTGATGATACCGGATAGCTTCTATGTTTATTAAGGGATACTCTCCTAAAAATTTTCATAAATATATTGAATGTATAATGATTTTTTCATTATTTCACATTATATGGATCAAATGTTTTTTATTCATACCAAGGATCCTTATGGAGTGTTAGGAAAGGCCATGTTCTCTATTATGTTGAATAAATTAAAATTTATTCGGTGATTAGTGTGAATTAAAATTATATATCCCCTATATTCATTGATAGGTCATATGAGACAAAAAACATGGGATTTGATATATACCTCTCTCCTTATTAGTATAGTGTATTAGTGAAAGGAGTTTTCAACATTTTATCGATATTTGATATTATACATTCTATTTGTATGAGATCACTAATTATTTTTCACTATGTTTTTATTTATTTTCAATCATATAAATTGCCCTGTATTTCATTTTATTTTCACATAATTTTGTTTATTTATTCATTCTATATCACTTCTATTTTTTTTCTGATAGCTTCTACTATGTACTACTCCATACTAAGCATCTGAAACCACCATGGTTTTTTTCATTTCCCAAGGAAACCTAGATGGGGAATTATGTGTAATATCATATAAAATTATGTATGGGATAATAATGTTCTCTCAATTTGATCATGTTTTATCTTATGTTCTAAAATGTAATGTATGTATGTATCTAGTCTTCCAAGAATATTAAGTTATTAGATCATGTGGAAACTCTTTTGTACTATACAAATAATGTAACATAAATATTATCTCTGGGTTTCTAGAGTGTGGGTTGTTGAATCCTATTAGATTATTAATACATAATACACTTTCTTATGACATTTGGAATGGAAATATAAGAATATAATTATATCAGATGCTCATTTTGTGTAAACCAATAAGATTACAATCAATGATCACATGTGAACAGAAGCTCAATATGTAGATATTAGAACATAATCAAGGTCCATAAAAAATATAGGGATCATTCACAATAAAAAATAGTTCATATATCATGATTCAATATATAATAATTTCTTCATGACCTAGGAATTTAATTATAGTAATTTTGAAACATTATCCATTAAAAATTAAAACATAACATAATCATACGAAAGTATCATGTACATAAGCCTAGAAAATGTTAACATTATTAAAAAAGTTAACTAACATAAGTGTGTAATCAAGACCACCGCTCCTTGGTGCATATCATGGATTCACTCATATATTGTCCCCCATAATGGGTTGTCTTTTAGGATAATATTCAAAGGGGATTATATTTACCAAACCATATAGTAAGAGGAATGAATATCTCTATGTGACTAAAATATATATGGTATATGTCAATATTAAATTATGAATATAAAATATAGTGTTTAATAAGTAAATTTTTTAGTGGAGTGGATTTTAAGTAAAATGTGATGATTGGTAAAAATTAAGTGATTCATTTATGGAATATTTATTTTACTCTATTTTATGGGGGTTTCTATTACTCATTTGGGTTTATAAAATATTTTAAGTGAATCATGGTTCCATATATATATTTTTAGAGAGTTAATGTTATTTAAAGTACATAGTAAAAAAAATATTTCAACATGTTCTTGGAGATGTTTAAAGTATTTTTAAAAAACCTATTGGGGTGTATTTTAAAAAAAATTATTCCTACTTATTTTTTGAGATTTTTGGTTTTTGTTTATTGAAAATCATATAAAAATATTTCTTGAAAAAAGAATCAAGATTCAATGATGAATTTTATTTTTGTATAAGTGATTGATCACAATTTTTTTTCATCATGAATGTTTTCTTAAATGGGATGATTATATAAAAATTCAAACTAATGGGTGAAATAACCTGATGGAAATTAACTATATTGTTAATGGAATACATGATGTTAATTCCATTGAAAATGATTAAAGTATATGAATGAAAAATATAGAGCCATGAAATATTCATCTGAATATAGGATAATTATAATGATTATGTGGATGAAGAATACCATAAAGAATATTAATCTGTGGATTATTTAAATAAATATATTTAAAAAACACATTTTTGTTCAAAACTCAGTATGTTATATTTGAGTATAAATAATAATTTTTCAGAAATGGGAGGAATTTTTTTTGTGCATCATGAATGAAAAATAATAAAAGTTCATTAAAAACATGGAATGTAGAGGGTCCTTTTTAAATGAACTAAAACTATATGAATGGTAGAAGGATGTTATTTTATACGGTATCCCTCTATGGACCTTTCATATAAAAATAACAATAAGGGTCTCATTATTTTGAGAATGAATTATAGGAACACTAAAGTAAATGTTCCCTATATTTTTAAATGTTGTGGAATACCAAAAAGAAACGATGTAGAAAGAAGAATAATTAGAAGAACTTTTCTTTAAATTAGTCTACCATAAATAACATACATGAAAGAAAAATAACATTATGAAATTTCACAATCGATCTTATTAAAGGTATATTTTACGTGGATATTTTTTTAGAGGGAAATAAAATATTGTAAAAGGGAATTCATATCATTGATAAAAGAGGATTCTCCTGTCATAAAAATGTTATAATGACCATTTTATAGTTGATTCAATTTTTTGGAATATTATTGTAGATTCTCAATTCATTCAGATTAGTTGAGAGAGACATGTGTGCTCATTTTTATTTGGTTATAAATGATGGGAATAAGAGAATTATATAAATATTTAAACAATAGTTCAATTTTGTAAATTTTTGTACACTAATAAATCACCCAGTTTATGCCCCTTGGACACATCATAATACATGTAAACTACCTAAAAATAAATGTTCCTATTATATGTTTTTTTCCTTAATATTGGTTATTTTAAGGTAAACATTGAACCATGTTTTTAGTAAAAAAACAATATAAATCAATGATTTATTTCAAATTTTGTCACACTAATTCCCCCCACTCTTTGGATATTTTCTCTATTATGAGACCAATATAGTCTTTTTAAAATGTTAAATCATTACAAAATCATGTCATATTCCTTCATTATTGACACCTCATTTAGGTTTCAATGAACCTTAATTGTTATTGGACCATCCAAAAAAATTCCCCTTATAAAAGAATTAATCCTTCTCCATATGAACTATTAACATTTCAAATAATATTAGACCATCCATAGTTACTTGGTTTGCCTCAAAATATTAAAGAGATCAGGAAAATGTTTTTTGAACAAATTCATGTTATAGTTCATAATAAATATTTATTGAATTATAAATAATAGTTGAATAATGAAATCCATATGTAATTTTATCTTGAGAGGATACTCATGTGTCTCCAAATAATTCATGTAACTAATAATACAATGAACATATAAAAAGATGATAATTTAAAAGGTATTTTGGTGTATAATTAATTCACTTGAAACATCACATTTCTTTTTTCCTTTATGGTTTCAAATAGATCCACCTATGAATATATATCATAATATAGAAATAAATCTCTTTAATTATTTAAGGCAACTAGACCCAACATAACCCCTCCAATCATAGCAGATATGATGTGATTATTCCCGAATTTTTCCAAAAATAAGGCAAGGGATAATGACTTGAAATGATTATGAATATCACATAATATTAGAGGCCTTGTCCAAATGAATGTGAAAATAACACATGTCACAACATTGGAAATTAATATAATACATGGAAAAAAAGAACTAAGTGTAATATATAAATGCTTGTGACCAATTCTAAACATCCACTTAATACACCAAATATACTATTATATGGTAGTTTTATTGCATAATCCAAATAACTTTAGAAAAAACCATCCTAAACAATTGTTAAAAGTGTAACCTCTTGATAAAACATCTCCCAAATTGAACAGTTTACGAATATATAACCACTAAGAATTATCAAGTTCAATATCCACCAACAACATGTACACCATGATCATTTCGTGCTATATATTCTCAAAATAAGTCAGATCATTCCTGGGTGAAATGACCATGGATGATTGAATATAGACATACATAGTATAACACAACAAAACATGACATGTGTAAATAAATATAGTCTATCTCATAAACCCTATAAAAGTGTAGTGTGACTAAAAATGTTCATATATTTTCATAATAGATATTGAACAAGGGTTACATGCAAGAGTTTCCATATCATATCATTGTATACCATGATATTTTATCACGGGTAAGCTAATTAAATCAGACTACCCATCATTATGAAAACATATATCACCTCAAAAAATATATAATGAAGGACTCACACTTCACTAATGGTTAAGTGTCAATCAATGGAGTATGAAACCATAATGGTACACCCATATATACAGAAAATATTTTTATCAAATAATAATTTCCCTAAAATTGGTTGATGATATGTACCTTAACATTGGTGTATTTTCAGAATCTAATTTTATATAGTAGACCCCAAAAATTTTCTATATTAATGGAGTTCTTAACCCATGTTCAAATTTTTTGTACAAATTCCCCTACTATTTGGGGGAGTACCAACCATTGTAAAGAATGCAGGGGATCTATGATCCATCATCATGATATCACTAGGGGAGTACCTAACCCCAAATATGCAATGATAATCTCAAATGAAACCATTCATTATACATATGTAAATCAAAATTTAATCTATCCAAATCACTTTAAAATGGAATTTGATAGAAAAATATATTACATTATCACCTTTTATATGATAAAAAATCTCTAAATAGGATATTTACATTCCAAAGATTGAAACACAATGATAAAAGCCATAAATATAGCATATCGATTAAATATTTGGCGATGTATACCACCCAGGGCATAAAACATGATGCCCTTGTTTCATGTAAGAGCCTCAGTAGTGTACATGATGTGAAATGACTGTATATATAGAGTTTCATGGGGATCATGACACAACTACCCCACACGTTTGGAGTTATAACATACCCAATATAATTAACTACTCTTCATAGCTAAGTGGTTGGGTCCACCAATCAAAGGAAGATGTCTGTTGGGTTGGTCAATGCCTTTAGAGACAGGGGCCTAACCCAACAGTACATTATGGGCCTACTATCAGGTCACCCATACTCTAAGACAACCCACAATACCTAGTCAATGCAGATAGGAGCATGCTTCTCACCCACATTAATGGCTTAATCCCACTATTCCATTTCAAATTTCATACTATATGGAGAAAAATTGATTTTATAATAGAGGGATATCATATGTTATTGGGTGGAACATTAAATGAACCAATATCTTATGACTTTGGCATTATCATGGTAACCAATATGGACTTTGTTTCCCATTGTATAATTTCCCCATACTCAAATAATTGTCCTCCTTTACAAAAAAATTATACTTGTATCTTCCTTTTTATCATCCATCCAATGAAGCTCCTATAATCATAATCAAATGTAGATCCTCCACAGTCATACACTATCGTCACTCTTTACATCTATATTTGGGAACCACTAGGGATGTATCCCCTTAATCTGCACCAAAAAAAGAGGATATGGGGAGAATTAGAAAGATAAATGTGTCTGTTTTTATAGGTTCTAGCATCAACACATTTCACCATTGATCATGTTTGGTGTCTTTGTTTCATATTAAGGAGGTGTGTTGCATAGGGAATTGTTATGGGGTTTATAGGTCAAGCCTCATAAAATCAACCTTCCTTGAATTAATATCAATTTCCACCAATAATATTAATTATATCATTATAGATAAAATACAAATACTAAAATTAAAAAAAAAAGTACTAGGAAATACAGATAGATAAATTAAGAATAAATTTATAGTTATAAAATTATTCCTTTATCAATAAAAATTAATAAATGAATTTTTAACAATAATAAATAATAAATATTTGATAAATAATTCAAACATAATGTATATTAAATTAAATAATGACACCTACCTCATTATTGGTTCATCGTCACCATATGATCTGTTCAATATTAAATGAACATGGAAACCAATCATAGATTATTTCTACCCACTCTACTCCATAAATTTACTAATTAGATATTCCATTTTTATCTCCCTTGATTCCTAAAAAACCATAGTCAACCACATATGAAAATGATATTATTCCATGATATCCAAAAAATTTCCCTCATCATCAACACCCATGATGATATATCACCCAAAAAAATATCCTATTTTATAAGTGATTTATAAAATTAATTCAGATATAAAATGAAATATTTATTTAAAAATATTTATTTTATTATATTTTATTTCATCCCAAAATCATTAGGAAAAACCAACTTATATTCACGAATCTATCTTTAATGAAGGATTTCCTTTTTGGGGCTCTATTAAGGAGTTTCAAATGATTCTTCGTGATTGTTTGCACTATTTAAGAGACATTTTTATACTGTATTTAATATTTTATACCCAAACTTCCATGTTATAAATTTAATGAAAAAATCATATAATAAATCTTATAAAATATTTTTTACAATACACACAGTGTTTATTAGGAAATGTTAGTAAACTAAATTGACCAGATTTTAAATTAATGATATAAACTCTCTTGCTCTGAGGAATGATCCATGCAGACATAAACAATACATGTACTAGGAAAATACAATCATTTTAGATGAAAAACAAGTGGTGAAATATTCAATCATTCCACTAGAAATTAAATATAATTTTTTTATACTCAATAGATGAATATTTATTCTGTTAATTAATATAAAATTTCCCTAAAAAGAATACATGATTAAAAATTCAAAAACATTAATCCCAAAGGTAAACACCTCATCCTGATATCAATGGGACACTCAATTTTTCTGATATCATTTAATATTATAAATTACCATTATACAAAGGGTCTCTGAGTGGTGGCTTACCCCCACTCCCTTGCGTACCTAGGGTTCCACCTTTAAGGAGTCTCCTCCCCTCTTCTGGAAGGCTCGGCCTCAACGGAGGTTATCTCCTCACAACTCAATGTCTTCAAGTGTTGGATCTGCTTGTATAGGCTTCTCTACGGGCTCAACGGAGACTTCACGTCTGATTCACTCTCTTTCCTCGAATCTGGTTTCTTCATCGACTCTGGTGTTGAGCGATGAACTCAACGCTTCTGGATGCGAGATCTCAAATCGATGTCAGCATGTGACTTCGAGTGGTCTAGTCAGGATCTCAGCACGGATGCGGCTCTGAGTGGCTCAATGACAACTCTTTCTGGGGTTTTAAGGTATATTAGTGTCTACAGATCTTCAGCGGTCCAATGATCAAATCAACTTGCTCTTCTTTTTTGGGATTTCGTCACGGTTGCGGTGTACTCAATGTCATTGTGTTATACAATGGCAAATTTGGATTTAGTTTCCTTTCTCCTCTTCGTCCCATCTTGAAGACAGTGATCTGGTGTACTTGGGGTCTATTCGAGTGGCTTAGAGGGGGGATGATTTTCATTTTGGTGCCTTTTAAGTTGTTTCTAGGTTCTGATTTGGTGATTCTGTGTTGATGTTTGAATGGCTATGAATTTGGTGGCATTGGCTGCTCTTTGGTTGTGTCACTAGAGGTGAGTTGGAAGATCATTTTGGGAACCGAGACATTCTTCAATATTTTGATTCAGATGAGGATAGAGATGTTCGTCTTCAATGCGCATGACTCTTCTGATTTTGAAGTCTGAGAATGTATGTTGTAGCCATCGGTACCATGCCCGTGCACTCTTACAAAGGACTATTTGGTGAGTAGTCATGCTTTGGTGGATGTGTTCCTTAATGATGTTGATGCAGGGTTTAATCATTTCCTTGTTGTTTTCTTCTGGGCTACAACCCCCTTTCTTCTTGATTTTTTTAATGTCTTTATGTCCTTTATGTCTTGGTTTTCTCCTCTTTACCCTTACAACGGGGCTTATCTAATATCAATAAAAATTCCGGCCTTCGGGCCATTCGGTCAACATTACCATTATACCATTTTAGAAACTCGTGGCATTGAAACTAAAAGTTTTACTATTTCTCACCCATGCACTACCATTTGTCACTATATTATCCCCAATATTAATCATTTCATCCACAAAAATAAAATAACACGAGTTGTTAAATTAGGGAGATCACAAAAAAGACATTCATGAAAGGAATGAACCCTTGTATGAGATCCATATATTTTTTTAGGTAAGAATTTATTTTTGAAAATGAAACATTAAACTTATTAGAATAATATCATATAATTCCACTATAGTTTACAAATTGTTTCTGGAGACTCCCCTCTCAGTATTTTAATTTTTTTCTAGTGATTTATCCATAATTATCCCACAAAATATATAGGTTGTATTTACACTAATTCTTGGTGGGCCCAAAATCAGATACCATATGCTTTGAAATATTTTCTATTTATATAGAATGAAGGAAAACATTTACCAATTTTTAACCACTATAAAATGGACCACCGATAGGATAACTACTGTGGGGGAGTTATTCACCAAACGTTTAATGGGATATCTTTTGGAGTTTTGTGTGGGTATTATAATTCTATGTCAATCTCCCCAACTATGAAAATTATAAATAATTTTTTACTAACTCTGAACGATTTATAGGGTAGCATACTATTCAAATATTAATCTAGAAGTATTCCTTATACTGCCATTATGTTATAGAAACTAAAATTATAACACCCTGGAATAAAGGAAAAAACATATCTTCTAGCTTAATATTATCACTATTACTAGTAGGAACTACATACGCACACCTCTATCTCTATCCAAGATTTCATCCACCACTAAAAACATCTAATTTGTGTTATATATACTCTTTTTAAAAGATTTTAAAGATTGTATCATGAAACAATAATATCCTATAGAAAAGTTTCTAAAAAAACCCTCCTCTCATCAATGTACCATTCTGAAATCATCTGATATTGATGGTAAAGGTCTATTCAAACGAACATTATTTATCAAATAAATTATCCCAGACACACATATTAGTATAAAAGTAGATAAATATCAAAATTTGGAGAAAATTATGTTACCTTATAGCTAGAGTCTTGGAAAAATGAACACTAATACTTAGATAAAAAAAATTCTTTTACCATATTCTTTTTATAATATTCCCATATGTATAGACCTCACCAATCTAGAAATCAAAATTCATGATTTTATTAGTGAGATGGAAAACCCAATTCATGTCAAGAAAATACATCAAATAATCTGATAAATTTCCCTCTAATTCATAAAAAATTTGGTTTCAATCAATTAATTCCACCACAAATGATAAACATCTTCTAAAAAACATGTCATGGAATCACTTACATAAAAAATAATTACCAGGATTTCAAGGTTTCAGTTTTGATTCTTCAATTACACTCATGAATGTTCCTCTTCATAAAACTATAGATATTGATGATAAGACTAGTTATTTACCTCCAATGATGCATCTTCTCTTTTGCAGTAGTTTAAGGTGTCATAATAATCACAATGAAATAATTACCTAAATTTTCCAAGTTCTAACATAATCTCCTCATGCTCAGTTGGGCTAATTGATAAACCATAAAAGATATTGGTGTAGTATTATATTGAAAATTGATAAATAATATTATCCCATGATGAGGTAACACTATTATTTTCTCATAAATTTAACCACTTATTCTTCCACTATAATTAAGTAACCACTCCTCTACAACATGCATATCATAACAATATAAAAATTAAAATCAATAATTAATTAGTTACTATTATTTTATGGGTGTCCCATAATATCCTAATTGAGGGTTATAATCACAATTAATTGTATACCTTGAACCATAAAAATAATTCAACACAACCTCGCATTGAATATTAAACATCCATTACATAACAATAATGAATTTATTAGGTATCAACCTAACATTAAGGTATCTGAAAAAATATTTATAACATGTAATAATGAGTTCAGACCATTAGTTAATGTTATATATGGAGTAATTTTTTGGAGAAACATTAAACATTAAATATGTATAAAATATTCTTCAAAATAGTGGAGAATGCATAACACCATAATATTAACTCACATCTCAGTGTAGAGGCCACATTCAAACTTTTGATCATGAGGAAATCAATAATGAGAAATGTCTATAGAGTAGCCAATACATAGACCATAACACATACTCAATGAACATTATACTACCATTAATAATGTCTAGTAACTTATAAACTAATTACATCCTATAAATTTCATATATAAAATCCTAAAAATATTCTCAAACTCTTATCATGGTATTGTATTCTTATAATGAGTCTGAGTAAACACAAAAAAGTAGATAATTGGTTTGTAATGATAACTGAATTTAAAACCACCATGTATTTTTTGATTTCCTAGAATAAATTATTACAAGAAATTGATGATATACTAATGGTTAGAATAATAGTCTATATTGGATACCAATAAAAACTGTTTTTCTTAACTGATTGTATATGTACAATAAAATCAACATACACCAATGCTTTGAAAAACCTATTTGTAGTACATATAACTAATGAACTAATACCACGGGTTTTTTTCTAAAAAATTGTTATAGGTATTCCCCTTTACCAATTTTTTTGAAAAACTATTGGTATATGTCCCAAAAATCATGGTACCCATACGAATGGTTCAGAAAACTGCTGGTATAGGTCTATATGAATAGTTTTTAGAACTGTTCTTATAGGAACTCAAATTTTAAAGAATTATTTTGTCAAATATCATTAAATAAATCAATAATATATATATATATCCAATTATAATCAAATACATAATTTTATCATAGTGTTTACATATTTGATATATATGAAGGAGGTCGTGTATTCAAATATCGTATGAATATTTCATTTTATATTACCTATCCCAATAGTTTGGAAACCATTTTTATAGGTCTATACCATCAGTTCAAACCATTGGTATAGGAATGTACCAATGGTTTCAAGTTTGTTTGTAAAGACTCATACCAATGGCTTTCTAAACCGTAGGTAAAGACCTATAAAAATAATTTTCAAAAAATCATTGGTATAGGACTATACCGATGGAAAATCAATAAATAACCATCCAAACCATTGGTATAGGTTATAACAATTCATTGAACACTTATACCAATGGTTCTAACCCTTTGGTATAAGCTGTTTTTTAGTAGTTAATGTAAAACATAAGTGTTAGATTATATAAATTCCTTTATTACACTATGATTAAAATAAATATTAATTCCAAGAATCCTCCATGACAAGAATACATGTATGTAATCTTTCCAATAAGTAGTACTTCCCAGATAAATGGTAACTACCCTACACGCAATATGAAATATTGAATTATGAAAAAAATTATATGATCATCCATGAACTCAAAAAAATGATACTTCTCAATATAAGTTACAAAATTAATATTTTTTCCCTAAAATAATTAAAGGAAAAATGATCAAACACCATCACATATTCATCATGAACCCACCTTTTAATGTAGGCTCACATTCTATATATAAAATATACTATTATTCAGTGAAGACAAAATGTTATTAGAGAATATTTGTTTGAGCTAAGAACTCAAGGACAAGAAAAAAACATTCTAATATTTAATACATGTACCATACTAACAACATCTTAGAATCAAGGACAAAGAATTTCCGGCCTATTAATAGATTATCAGAGTCCTAGAAAATGGATACATCAGTCTCCACCCCAACATTATGTTACCTAGTTTAGAAACCAAACTCATGACTCATTGATATCAGTAAAGTAATTAATGAATGAAATGAAATACATAACACCCCACTATAGTAGGTAACCACCATATCCTAAGCTATCTCCCAATATTAACTTTAATGAGCCTTTATTATTGAGTATGCTTAAAACACTAACACTTGAATGGTAGAGTTTTTATATAGAGAAAATAATTTACTTTTTATTTCCTAAAAACATATTAGAGTAAAATTAAATATTTTGATTTTATCTGAAACACTTATTTTTAATATAATAATGAAACTTTCATTTTCATATAAACATGAAATTTATTTCACTCCAAAGATGTAAAAATGTTGGGAAACAATAACCCAAGGTAACATTGCATCATTTTTTGGTAGGTTATGTTTATTGAAAAAGATTCTTTTCATGGTGAATTCTTATGTTCCAATGATATCATTGACAATACATGTTGATAACGAACCAAGAAAAATGAATAGAAGATCTGGAGGTGGTACAAAATAATAGATACAAGGTAGATCCTTCTACATTGTTTACCAAATTTCTAGGGTCGAAAATTTGGAGTTTGGTTTTCACCTAAGAAGGTGGATTTCCTTTAATATATCTTAAAAATATGGAAAATTCATGAATTTTTTGAATATGGGGTTTCGGATTTGTGTTTTTCAAAGTAGAAAATAATTCTGCCGGAGGTCGTCGCAAAAGCGATGATCTTTGTGATTATGAGAAAATGGTGTATTGGGATTAGTGATAGAGATATTTGCAGTCGTTGATTAAAGGAATCATGATTTAGATGGAATATGCAAATACATTGTTCTTAGTTATTACTATAGGATTCATGAATACAGAATTTCAAGAGATCATTGCAAATAGAGGTGTACCATGAAGACAGATCAAGAAAATGCACTATAGGAGTCGGAGCTTCGCGGTGAGATGAGCCTATTAATATGAGGTAACCACACATCAAAATATAGTGATAAGTAGATATAATCAAATAAAACTATATGTATTCGAATTCAAAAAATAGATTGTAAAGGTGGTATGTGAATTCATTCATGAAATCTTTTAGACAACTAAATTTTTTTGACAATCGTGGAAGCAAGGATTTCTTTAAGGCCCTAAAATCCAACCAAAATGTGTGAGATTTTCAAAGTTTAGTTCTTCCTTGGAAAATAGGTGTACATTGTAATGGATAGTGAGCTTTGTTAAAAGAAAATAAATAGATTCGTAATGTCCAGTTTGTTCTTCATAAAGGGATCTTCGTGAAGGCCAGTATGTACTTCACGAAAAAGGAGCTCCGTGAAGGCAGTGATCTTTGTCAAAAGAGGTGAAAATGTATTTCCCAGTGATTAGTGTAAATGGAGTATTCACCATTGAATAAATTTTTGACTTCAACAAATCATGTATATACAGTGGGGGATGCATTCATTAGTGATAATGAATGGTGTCACAGGTCGTTAAACTATGAGTGGATCTTCTGAAGAAGCAGTGAGAACACTTTAGTTGGGAGAGCTGTGAGATTTCAAATTGTGCGTGGTTGTAAACTAGAAGGGATAGTGAGTCCACATAGAAATTTTAAACTGTAGTTCCCTTATTGTGGGTTTCGGTCATCGACACATTGCCGGTGTATGCTCCATGGACGTTTCTCAATGTGCGTGATCGAAGTAAAATTGATGTGTCCTATGCATGAATTATGATTCACACATACTCTATAATAGTAAGGTGACAGAGAAGATAATCTTTCCTAACAACAAAACAATATCAAAAGGGGAAGTTTCATTAATTTTTAATAACCTAATTCACCCCCTCTATGGATATATATCCATGTGGACATAACAATTGGTATCATAATAAAAGGTGTATAATAGTGTTCATGTCTCAATAGGAGGTCACAAAAAACAAAGGGATTCCGATCTTCGATGGGAACAAGTTTCAGCTATAGAATAATAGTATGATACATTACTTCTTATCATATAGGATGGATGTGTTTATAGTAGCAATGAATTGTTTAACTACTGATAGTAATAGTGGTGTAGTATCAGAAGCTGAGCAAAAAGAATTGGATGTTGATTCCAAGGGAATCAGGTTTTTAGGTGGAACTCTATCTAATGAAATATATTATATGTTTATGTCATTAAAAACATCACATGTAATGTGGGGAAAAAATTTGAACCTATATGAAGATGATTCCAAAGTCTGAGAAGAAAAACATCATGTTTTGGGGAACAAGTATGATGATATGAGAAATAACCTGAATGAGTCTGTTGATGCATTCTCTGATAGGGAAAATGCTGTATTTGAAGATATGCGAGGTGAATGCGAATTCATTGAAGATATAATAAATTTAAATCACATCCTAATAAAACATTCACCACACTTCAATCTGATGGGTTCTTTATTGGAAAACAAAAACTAGAAAGAGTTGACACTTGATAATTTCTATAGTACTATTATAGAATAAAAAATGCAAAATTATGATAATAATGATGCGAAAAATGGTAAATACAAAGAGGTGAAATTAAAGGCCGTGAAAAATATTAGTATTGAATTTTCTTCAGAAGAAGAAGATATTGATGAGGAGATGTTATTCTTTTCATCAAATTTTCAAAGAGTAAAAAGAATGTTTAAAGGGAAACATCCCCTTTCTTGTTTTAGAAGTGGAAATATTGGTCATATTATGAAAAGGTTCCCTAAAAATTTCAAACAAGATCATGATGTCGACGGATCCAAAATTCCAAAGAAAATATTTTAGCCTATTTCAATGCTAAAAAATAGTCCAAGAGAAATTTTTTTAAGAAAAAGACTCATCATTCACTAGAATGTGAGAGTTTATATGAGTCTGAAGTTGAAGAGGTTGAAGAGATAGAGAATTGAACAGATCATGGAGAGAATTATATGGTGGCTGTTTTTAGTAGTTCTCATAAAAATGAAGTTACCGACACTGAAGAAGAAGAAGAATATGTTGAAGGAAGAGTCGACATGGAATCTCAATTAGATGTATCCCTTGAAGAGATAGATGTTTCGAGGAAAAAAAATAAAGAAATCCAAAATATGATAAATGATAGAAAACTCTATATGAAACCGCAGAAATAAGAGAAGTCTGAGTTTGTAATAGAAATAAAAAAACATTAATCCTTCATGCGAGAGAACTCAGAAAAAGTTGATGGACTAGGGTAATGGTTGAAGATTAAAAAAGGGGGATCGATGCATTTAATAAAAAATTGAAAGATCAAATCTATGGTATTGAATAACATGAAGAATAATTCATTGGACTGCAATGAAAATTAAAGAATCAAGGAAGAATATTGACTCTCAATATGACATTGGAAAATCCAATAAATCAAAATATTGAAAATAGATGTGAAGAATATTTGTCCAGTAGAAAATAAGAAACAATAGTTTTCGAATGTTAAGACTGATGTAGGGCATGACCGAAAACAAGAATATTTAAAGTTAATGTCAGATCACATGCACCCATTCCAAGATTGGAAGATGATTTGGGAAAAAAGAAGAATCAGAATATTTATAGATCCCAAGGAGAAACTTACAGTATATAAATGACATACAAGAATGCACCCTATATCTGGTGTTGTTGTATTGAAAATATAGGTCATTAACAATATGTGTGTTTCATAACCCAGATATATCGAAGGGCATAAGAACAATAGTGGAAACCCAATAGAGATCAGTATTTTAGAACATCCTTTGAGAGACATTGTTTTTTGTGCAGAGAATTTCGGCACATGGCTAGATATTGTACACCAACCATGAATAGGAACATTCCAAATAAGAACTATAGTTCTTAAAAGTTGCAAATCATGAAATAAAAAAGTGATCTGAAAACCAAAAACTGATTTAAAGCTCAAAAATATGAATTTGGTCCCTCATATTCTAACGAAGACCAAGGTCATCAATCTATGAAATGTATGGATTGAAAAAAATGGATAAAAATAACAGAGCTGAAAAGGTAGTGGTTTCAAAAATTACATAAATATCTCATAAAGCATCAGAAAGTTCTGTGGTATAGATCCTTGATAGTGGTTCCACGACCCATATTATAGGGAATAAAGCTTTTTTCACTAGAATAATGTATGAAAAATAAAAAGTTGTCAAGTGTGGAAACGATGAATTCCTAAAGATTATTGAATAAATAAAGGTCATGTTTGGGGGAAAAGAGATAAGACATGGGGATGTCTTAGTAGTAGAATGCCTCAGTCACAATTTTCTTTGCGTCAGCCAACTATGTGACTCAAGGAATTCTATATGGTTTATTAATATTATGTGTATCATCAAAGGAAAATATGGTGTAGTGGATCTACGAGAAAAAATAACAAATGAAAATCTATACGTTCTATGTGGAGAAGATGATATGTGTTTCTTTCTAGAGAGGAATAAAATATGTTGTGGCATAAATGACATGGTCATTGATACCAACAATCCCTATAAGATCTGGTAAAATGGGATGTAACTATAGACCTCCCTAGGCTATCACGTGACCATACACATACTTGTGATGCCCATAAAAAAGGGATTATTATCCGAAATACTTATATAGAAAAGGAAAATAAGTCAACAAGTGTTCTTGAATTGGTGTATGCTGATGTATGTGGACATATCTTGCCAATATCCATTGACAGGAATAGGTATTTTGTTCTTTTCATTAATGACTATAGCAGAATAGAATGAGTATTTGTCATTTACCATAAGTCTTATGTGTTCAATTTCCTAAAATAGTGTCAGATATAATATGAATGGATGCTTGGATAGAAAGTTATGATGTTTTGTACTGATAATTCTTTAGAATTTACAAACTATATATTATATGTCTATCTCGAGAAACATGTGAAAAGGAATCAAGTTTCAACAGTGATGACTCCCCAAAAAAATTTTGTGGTTTGAAGGAGAAATAGGATAATCAACATCATGGATAGAATGATGATAATTGTAAAGTTCTACAAGATAAATTTTTGAAGGAAGAAATTTTGGAATCAGTATGCATTTCTAATCAAGCACTGTTGTGTTTGAAGGAATGAAAGCCTCTATATAAGATGTGGTATGGAATTAAGTCAATAGTGATATATTTTTGTATATTTAGCAGAAAGTGATTTTTTCTCAACAAAAAAACAGATAAGAAAGTTGTGTAACATAAATATGAGGGGATATTTCTTGACCACCTTGGAAAAACCAACATACAAATGCTTTAACAAGAGGCTATGAAAAGTAGATGAGAGTAATTATGTCACTATTTAAGAAAATGAAGAGAATACTAAAAAACAAAGTTAAAAGTTTCCTGATGAATTTGATGAATATTAATGTAACATAGAGGGAGGAAAATAAGAAGATGTAGATTTAGAAGAAGATACTTTTTACGATCAAGAAGAAGTCAACTCTGTATTTATAAATAAGCCAAAGAGTCGAGCTGAAATTGATAGGCAGAATATCATTAGTGATTAGACAGTTTGAGTTCATAAAAGAAGAATAAAGTCGCTATAGAAATCCTCTCTCCTATATCATGTTTAACATAAATGTTATTCTAATGAAACTGAAGATGAAAAGTGGGTTCAATTAGTAAATGAAGAGTTAGACCATATTGAGGAGAATTTGACATGGTAGATCTTTTTGAGGAAAACAGATAAAAATTGGCATTAAGACTAAATGGTTCTTTCTCAACAAGATAAATGAAGATGGCATAGTTATTCAAAACAAAGAACAACGAGGGTGAAAAGGCTACTCTGAGATAGATGGTATTGATGTCGATTATAATTTTTCACTTGTTTCATGTCTAGAAACAATCAGAATATTCTTGGCCATTATAGAGCAATGAAAGATCAAGGTTTTATAGATGGATTTAAAATCGTCATTTTTAAATGGGGTTCTATAAGAAGAAGTATATATTGAGAAGACAGATAGATTCCTCATTCACTAAAATGAGACAATGGTTTTTCAGTTGAAGAAAGTCCCATATGGGATGAAACAAGCACCAAGAGCTTGGTACTCGAGGCTTGATCTATATTTGATGAACCATGGAAAACAACATGGTGGAGTGGATTACAATTTCTATTTCAAAACCAACAGTAATTAATTAATGATGGTGATATTTTATGTCATTGACATAATATTTGGTGGATTAGATGAAGCTGAGTGCAAACATTTTTCCGAATTCATGAAAAGTGTGTTTGAAATGATAATGATTAGAGAGATGAAATTTTTCCTTTGTTTACAGGAGACACAATGAAGGAATGGAACATTAATTTATCAATAAAAATATTCCAAGGATGTTCTAAGAAGATTTAGAATGGAAACATCAAAGGTAATGTATACATTGGATTCTACCTAGATGAAATTATCAAAAGATGGTGATGGAAAGTCATATAATAATAGAAAATATAGGCAGATTATTGGAAGTTTATTATACCTGAAAATGACTATACATGATATTGGTTTTTCCACATCTTAACTAGAATGATATCAATGAAATCTGAAGTAAAGCCACTTGATTTTATTGGAAATAATACTTTAGTATATTAAGGGGACTGTTTAATTGGGTTTTATGTATAATGATAAATCATTGCAAGTGATTTTGGGATATACAAATGTAGTTTGGGCTGGATCAGCAGATGATAGGACTCCAACATCGGGAGGTTCTTTCTATCTTGGTGGATTGTGTGTCTCTTGTTTAATAAAGAAAAAATATTGTATTTAATTGAGCACCGTAGAAAATGAGTATATTATCGCCACTCGAGCATTAACATAATTATTGTGGATAAAGTAGTAGATTGATGATATGGGAGTTGAAATGAAGTATCCGATCATAATATTGTGTGACAATTTAGTGCTATAAATCATAGAAAAAATCTAGTCCATCACTCAAGGAAAAATAAAATTGAAATCAAATATCAGTTTATCAAAGATATGGTTGAGAAAGGACATGTGAAGTTAGAGTATGTGACCATAGATCTATAATTCTATGATATCCAGCCTAAGGCCTTACTAAAGGAAGTATTTGAGAGGAATCAATTGGCTTAGGGACTCTATTCAACTCCAAAAAATTGAAAAGGTGATGATGTGTACCCCCTCTCCTTGAGGTACGATGTGTTTTTCCCTTCTATACTAATATGTGTCTCTACTCTATTTCATTCCACAATGAAGTGATCTTTGGGTTCATTGAAAAGGGGGGGGAGAAAATGTCATATTTTAAGGGGGATAAAGTGTGTTTTTATTGAAAAAATGTATTATGTTAATACACATGGAGAAGCAAACTGGTGAAGTAGCGAGATAGGGTGAGAGTAATGAGATAGGAGGAGATTATTAACTATGAAGATGCTTGAAGTGATTGATCAAAGAGTAGATATCATGACACATGAATTTCAGGATAAAAGAAGTTTATTGGTATTAGTATTGTATAAACAATTGGTTTTAGAAATAATGTCATTCCTTAATGAAATTTTCATAATACTCTTGTTTCTCATGATGAGATTTTCACATGTTGGATTAGAGTATGCGGTGAGTGAATATTTTGTCACTATCTGAATTGCAAGAGGATAATGATGTTAGATGCTGGAAGGAGATTTAGTGAGTTATCAATGTGCATAGAGATTTTGTGAGGAGAGTTGTCAACAAACCCAATGAGGGAAATTATTGGGAAAAAATCCCTTATGGTAACATTGCATAATTTTTAGGTTGGTTGTTTTTATTGAAAAAGCAGGTTTTCATAGTGAATTTTTGAGTTTCATAGAATTAATTGATTATACATGTTGGAAAAAAATAAGCCAAAGTAATAGAAGATCTGGAGGTAGTACAATAGAGCATATACAATGTGGTTCCATTTTCTTGTGTTTTCCATATTTTGGGGTCCAAAATTTGGAGTTTAGTTTTCATAATGGAATGTGGATTTCATCAAAGATCTCATAATGAAATTGAAAAGTCAATAATTTCATGATTATGGGGTTTGTGAGTTATGTTTTGTGTAGAGGAAAAGAATTATGGAAAAGGTCTTCGCAAAAACGATGAGCATCACTATTCTGAGAAAATAGAGCTTTGCAGTCGGTGAGAGAGTTATTTGTGGCCGTTGACAGAAGGCGTCATGATTTCAATGGGTTTCTTGAATACAATGTTCTCTGAAATTATGATAGGATTATTTAATAGAAAATTAAAATGGATCTTCACAAATGGAGGTGCGCTACAAAGAAGTATTTGGAAAACATGATGGAGGATGTAGATCTTCGCGAAGAGATGAGCCTATTAATATGGGGTCACCCCAATTAAAAATAAAGTGAGAAGAATATATAATCAACTGAAATTCTGTGTCTCTAAGTTTATAAAAGTGTTTGTGAAGGTGTTATGTGATGTAATTCACAAAGACTACAAGCCAACCAAATGTTCTGAGCATCACGAAAGAATAGATTTCATGATGGCCCTAAAATCCAACTAAAACTTCTGAGATTTGTTATGGATAGCTCTTCTTTGTGAAAGTTAGTTGCTTTAAAATAGCTAGTGAGTGTTGTGAAATGAAACGAAGGAGACTCACGAAGACCAGTTGGTGATTCATGAAAGGAACTTCTCAAGGGCTAGTTTCTGCTTCGCAAAAAAAGGAGCTCCATGAAGGTAATTAGATTTTCTAAAAATGATGAAAAGGTATTGCCCAGTATACAGTGGAAAAGGTGTATTCACATGAGTATAAATTTTGGAACTCAAAAGAGTATCTATATATATTGGAGGATGCATTCATTAGCGATAATGAAAGGACCTATATGTATTTAAATTGTGAGTGGACATTTTGAAGAAGTAGTGAGCACACTTCATTTGAGAGAGTAGTGATCATTCAAATTTTCAATGGTTGTAAACCAAGAGGGATAGTTAGTCCACTTCGAACTTGTAAATAATAGTGCAATTATAGTGTATTTCATATATTTTCACATCACTGGTGTATGCTCCTTGGATGTAGCATATTCATGGTGAACCAAGTATAATTGGTGCGTCATGTGAATTCTTTAAATTTATTCATACTCTATAATGGGAAGGAGAGAGAGTAGAGAGTTTTTAACAATAAAACAAGATCAAAAGGGTCATTGCTTTTAATTTTTCATACCTTGATCCACCCCCTCTCTGGGTATCTAGACAAGTGGACCTAACCAAATTAAATAAAACTCACAATCCCTTTAACCACGGAAAAATATTTTTTTAGGTGATGTTATACACAATAAAAAGTTTTGTATAATTTATACACCAATATTTAATATTTCAGAACCTCAGCCAAAATTTTCACTAAAATTGTTCTAATGCATTATATATTTACTATTTTGAAATTAATATAATTTTATTTAAATTTAAACTAAATATAGGTTTTTATAATTTTGAATAATTATTTCCTAATTAAGTAAAATGACCATTTTATATTTTTTTTAATAGAGGATAAATTATGAATGGAAAAACTAGTTACCGTAGTAAAGGGTTAACATGTTAAAAGTGGAAAATATATTGGTAAACTATTAATTCCATGTGTAAAAATGTGTGGAATTCAAAATTATAGGATTTATTAAAATTAACTATACAAAACTCCATTATTTATCAATTTTTAAGAAACATTATTAATGATTGACTTCGAATTATTAAAAATATATTGGAATTCTCAAACATGTCATCATTTTTCACTTATAAAAGTGGTATCCCACCAACCCTTCAATATAATGGCATAAAATATGTTCCCCCCTAAGAACATAACTTTATTTCCTACCCCTTGAATCTTATATTTATTTTATTACCATTAAATAAAATTATTTTATCATAAACCCTCCATTTGTAAGGGATACTGCCATGAAATCTCAAAGTGCACATTGTTAGTAATCCAGTTTAATGAAATTGATTCCATTTGAACATTATTTATAAATTCAAATTTTATCATCTTAATATGGTAACACAATTATTTATTATATTAAATTTTATAATTTTATGGGAATAATCATTAACCAAATTTAACATATACCTTAACAAAAATAAAAATATGATTCATGTGTATATGAAGACTACCACCTCCATGAAGAAAATTCTTGTATTTTCATTTACCACCTGAAATGTATTAGAAAAAATGGATAACTATTAATTAATTATCATATATATAAAATGTCAAGGTGTTTGATATAAAAAACCAGGTTACTACTTTATTTCGTTCTATGAAAATAACAATTATTATCCATAAGTATGTGCAGACTATCGCCCCCATGGAATGGTGTATTCCATTTCTTCATTAAGATCGCTCATGGAATGAATTACGAATGGTCTCATAAAAATAATTGTAATTTTTTCCACAATTATGGTTTTATCATGAAAAACTAAATAACATATTAATTATATTAATAAAAAACTATTGTAAATAAATTAATTATCTTAGACAAGAATACATAGAGGAAAATATATTTATTCATATTATAAAATGTTTTCATATACATTAGTTCTTATTATAATAATTTACAATTATTATATATCACACAAATAAATACTAAATTTGATGACTATGCATCTATTATAATGAAAATTGCAACTAAACTACCTCACAATCATTCATTAAATAAGTGTATGTTCATGTTTGGGTTGATTTCACCACCTCATTGAATAATAATATAAATTTATATAATTAATAATAATGGTGAAAATTTAATGGTATAATATGGTATAAATGTTTAATTAATGATTCACTTTTTTTAAATATTTTAATTCAATATTTAAATTATTTATTTGATTGTTATGAATCACTAAGACAAACCTATTTTCGAATTCATCATGATGGATAATGACTAAAAAAATAATAAATTCAATTTTAGACCTGATATATTAATATAAATAACCACTTAATTTAACACTAAAAAATTGGTAATTATATAATTTAGAATTTGAATAAATAAATACACTCGCATTATGAAACATGTACGAATGATCAAACTATAAACCCCAAATATAAGAAAATAGATAAAAAAATAAAACTAGAATTTATATAGAGAATGACAATATATATTTGATATAAATAAAAATTGAATTAATTATGGTTATAGATTATTTCTTTATGATATATATTCTTCATATACATATGGTTAAAGTATGTTTGGGGAAGTTATAAAAAGATGTAATTTTTTCTGTCCCAATTTCCTATCTTTGAGATATGTATTTTTTATCATGAATATATTTATAATTATAATGTGTAATTTCATGAAATTCCATTTCTTCATGTTATTTTATTATTTAATTGGATCCCACTATTTTTATATCTTTTTATTGAATTATTACCCAATTCATAATTGTTTTTTTCTATCTCAAATTTTATTCATTGAGACTAATGCAATATTTACCACTTGCTTATTTTTTATGGGTTATATATTTATATAGAATAATTTTTACTATATTACTCAAGAATTACTATTGATTTATAATTTAATAATTTTATCACAACATCAAATTCAATTGATTAATGAGTTACCAAGATAATAATATAAATCAATAGATTCCATAGTGGAAACCCCATCCTATGTTTTTTGGTAAAATAAATGTTTCAATGGTTTTGTTGAAAATATAATCATTTTTGGATACTACCAAGTGTATGATGTCGTGGTACAGGTTCACATAGGTTTAATCACATTAAAAATTATGGTTGATCATTATCATAATCTTTTATATGATATAAGACGAGTGGAACTATGATTTTACACCAGGTTATAATCTCTTATGAGATATGATTTGGAATGATAATGTTGGATTTGTGAACCATGATAAGAAATTTTTCCAAAACAATCATTGGTCCCCTTCCAATAGAAATTATATAACTGATTTTAAATCTTCCATGGAAAACATAACACATTGAATTTACCCTCTCTACTATATATCATTGATATGGGTACACACTTTTTCATTAAAAATAACCTAAAAATTCTAATTCTATTAAAGGATATTTTACAATGAATTAAAATTATACTTCAAAATTGGGATGTAAGTATTTTACATATTTTATAAGATATAGATAACTATTATTTTATTTTTTCAAAGGATCATTAGGGAATGTTATGAAATGAATGTTTAACCCGTATAGTCAAAGTATTTGACATAATAAAATTCATTGGTGGATAAAATTATTTTATTTCCACTCAATGTATTAACAAGAATTATGAGACAATACATTATGGATTTTGGTGTATACCTCTCCTTATATCAGCATAGTTTCTTAGAAAAAGGCCTAGAAAACATTTTTATAGGCATATAATTATGATTTCCATCAATAAGATATCAAGGATTATTGTAATCCCATAATTTATTTTTTATCAAGGAAATAATATGGCCTAAGTTTTAGTTATTTGTAAATTCTTTTTATTAATTCATTTTATAAAACATTTTTTTTATGTTTATGTCATGATATATTCCATTTTAGGCTACTCTTTACCAAGAATCTAAGGATACCACCATTTTTTCCCATTACACAAGAAACATAGAGGAGAAATATGTATAATTTATAGGGATATTATGAATAGGATAATGTAATGTCCTGAGAAATGATTCTTTAAAGAGTTTTTAAAAAACTCGGTTCCATTAAAAGATTCCACCAAAATGGTGGCACCGTGATAGTGGCATCATAGCGGTCTCACTATAATGGTCACACACCAAATGTTGGCACCGTGACGGTGGCACCGTTACGGTGTTACCGTGACCATGGCACTGCTTACAATGCCTCACCAAACGGTGTCCCATGCTTGTTTCTTTTTCCAGTTACGCTCCCACAACATGTATTTCGACATAAAATCATATCAATACTCCTTTCAAAGCCATTAAAAGACCATAAATGATATAAAAATCCCCCAAGAGCCAGGAGACCCTTGACTAGAAAAAACAAGTTGTTTTTTCCTTAGTGTTACACACTTATCCCTTACTTTCCAGTTCTTCCCCCATTACACATTTTCTCTATTTAAAGGAAATCCATTAACTCAAAGTCATTATGGCCACATCTCAGATGAGAATCATTTAATAACAGTTAATTCCATCATTTTTAACCGTCCAACCACATGTTGAAACAACGATCTGCCTTTAAATCCATTTATGATTTCATATCCTGTAACTCCAGGATCTCATCTATTATCGCACGTGATTATTTATTCTTTTTGGCTTGTTTTTTACCCTTCATTGTTCTGTTTGCTGTTCCATTACCAATTCTAGTGTTGTTCCCATGATGGAGCCTTTCTTTCTAACTCTTTATGTTTTTGGAGATCTTCCCTTACATGTCGTGCATCTATAGTTCTTAGCACGTGGATAAAAACATTTATTGTTGATCATATAGAAGAGTGGTTTGATAGATAGGATGGAGTTCAGAGATAGGAACAGTGAGTATTGCATGGGATGGTAGGGAAACAATGTTTGGAAATATTGGAGTGTGATCTAGGATAGGTAAGACCAGCTAGGACATGGAATTTTAGGTCCCCTTGTGATCCGATGAAAGAACTCTAGACCTACCAAAGAGCCAAGTGAGGTTACACTGATTATAGGTTAGAGACATTAAGAAAGGTACATGTATTATAATGACTTGTTTTCTAGTGTGTCTTGGGTATTTTGGGGATTTGAAATAAATAAAACATCAATTAAAAATTTAAAATCAATATTCTTTTATACTACACGGGCTTAGGCATTCTTTGTTTACCTTGCAGCTATGGGACCCAGATAGTGACCATGGGTTGTGTGGGAAATCGAGGCCTGGGAGTCTGATTTTGCTGTTAGTAGAGGGATGATTGGGAAAATGAGGATGACCAGTGATAGATGATTCTTCAATCCTTTTAGTTGCAGACCCTTAGGAAGTATGAGCGCAGCATCTCAGACAAGGAGATATAGAGCTGGATCGAGGAGCTGGTGATAGCATTTAGCTGGATTCAGGATCCGACAAAGTACTGGGTTCCTTTGGAAGTATTCCGGATGTAAAAAGCGGCCCATAAGTGGTGGATACTCTATCTTTGGGAGAAGAGAGAGGTCTATGATTCATGGACAGACTTCGAGAGGGAGTTCTGGGCAGAATTTATCTATTCCATGATGAAGGCTGAGAAGAGACACGAGCGACTATCCCTTCAGTAGGGTAGTATGTCAGTTGGGGAGATGGTGATCAAGTTCAAGGATCTCATTTGAATTTCTGCAGACATCTTTTCGGTTGAGGAGTCTCAGGAGATACCTTTAGAGGAGAAACTATGACCTTCTCTCTAGTATGCTGTTACTCCCATCACTCTACTGACATACGTGGAGGTTGAGAAGATGGTTGAAGTGGTTGAGAGGATGCCAATGCTGGGAGGCGTACCCCGAGAAGGGATATACTAGGGATCTTCAAAGGGGAAGTCCGTCCGTAGTAGGATTCCTGCCTCAGGACCTTCCAGGTTTTGGCCAGTAGGGAGAATGCCCCATCAGTTCTAGTTCCAATCTCCCAATCCTCGTCCCTTCATTGCGTGTCCAGGACTGAGATACTTCATATGTGGTAGTCATGGGAACCATTTGAATCAGTGACTAGCCGAAGTGCAGTATAGTGGGGGTGGGTAGGTTTAGCACCCACCTCAGCAGCAATAGTTTCTAGCCAGGCCTATTCAGCAGCAGCAGCCGGGACAGCGAGCTCCCACTCCCCCGAGAGCAGATGCTGCAAGGGGAGGTCCGCCTTTGGGTGATCCTTAGGTACTTCAACCAGGGCGTGGTCAAGGAGGTGGTTGACAACTGAGCGGTAGAGGATTTGGGCGTGGGTATTTGCACACCACAGAGGTAACAGTTTCAGCAGTACCAGATGTCGTTCGAGGTACAATATTCATGTTCCGTACTCTTGTTTCTGCCTTGTTTGATTCAGGAGCTTCACACTCCTTTTTTTCACCTGGTCTACCCATTCTCTAGATCTAGATATGGAGAGACTTTCTGTATCCTTGGTTTTTGATTATGCCAGTAGAAGGTCAGACCAGCATGTCTCGTGTCTACCAAGGATGTAAACTAATTATGGGACCACATCAGTCAAGTGGGGACCTTATTTTACTAGAGATGCATTTATATGATGTCATTTTAGGAATTGACTGACTGTTCTCTATGTGTGCCGTTATGGACGGATTCCCAAGAAGGGTTGAGTTTTCAGATATGGAAAACCGACATGTGACTTCTTCTGGTGAGAAGGGTTTCTAGAATGGTAGCCTGTGATTGGATCCCCTTATTTCCTAGTTATTTGAGCCACCAGTGGATTCATTAGACTCAAAGATGGCGAATGATTCACAGATTTTGTGTGATTTCATGGATGCCTTTCCTGAATAGTTGGTGACTCTACTTCCATGACATGATGTTTTTTTGGGATAGACCAACAACCCGGTTCCCGTCCAATTTCAAGGGATCCCTATTGAATGGGACCATCTATGATTCCAGACATACGAGTTCAAATTGAGGATCAGATAAATAAGTTTTTGGTTCGACCAAGAACGTCACCAGGGGGTTCTCCTTTCATATTCATGAAGATGGTAGATGTGGGTCTCAGGCTATGCATAGTTTACTAGAGACTAAATTAGGTAACAGTCGATAATTATTATCCTCTCTCGAGGATAGACTAATTGATTGATTACTTTAAGGGGTTGGAAGTTTTTCCAATATCAACCCGCGGTTAGGATATCTCTCGTTGACAGTGAAAGAGGGTGACATCTCAAAAACTGCCTTCAAGTGTACATATGGGCACTTTGACTTCATGGTCATCCAGTTTAGTGTCACGAACCCACTATCCATGTTCATGGGCCCCAGAAACTTCCTCATCCATGAATATCTGGACCGGTTCATAGTCGTGGTTGTTGACGACATCACGATCTACTCATGATCTGAAGAAGACCATGCCACGAATCTGAGAACAGTTATAGGGAGTCTTCAACAACATCAGCTCTACAGAATGTTTCCAAGTGCATGTTCTGGACACAAGAGGAGCACTTACTTAGACACATGGTGTCCGATAAGTTAATAGTTGTTGATCCGTCAAAGGATGAAGAAGTTGTTTAGTGGGAAGCACTAAAGAATGTGATGGAGGTTCGTAATTTTCTGGGTCTGGTTGGATATTATCAGAGGTTCGTGCCTGAATTCTCTCAAGCTGAAGCTCTTTTGACATCTTTGACAAGTAATGACTAGGCCTTATTGTAATGTGAGTAGTTCTAGGAAGCCTCCAGTTATCTGAAGGAAATGGGGGTTAGTGCCCCAGTGATAAGGTGTCCAGAAGAAGGGGTGATGTTTGAGGTGTTTTGTGATGCTTCAAGCCAAGGATTGGGGTGTGTGCAAATGAAATAGCAGCGGCGATATCTTATGGGTCTTGGAAGGTATATCCCCATGAAATTAACTATGACACCCATGATGTAGTGCTTTCAGTAATCATGTTATCATCAGGGGTGGTTCATGGTCTTCTCGAATCACTAGAGATTAAGGTATATCTTCTCCCAGTGGGATCTGAACTTCTGGAAGTGGAGGTGGATGGAGTTCCTTCAAGACAATGAATTCTAAATTTCATACACCTCAGGAAATGGGAATGTGGTGGATAAGGCCATGGGAAGGAATTTTCAGAATAATATTGTTCTTGAATCGGTAGATGAATGGAAGGTGAGGGAGGAGTTGGCTACCAAAAACCTGGATGCTAGGGTGGAGGATGGTAGAGGCAACCTATTCCAGATGATAATGTAGTCCTCTATGTTGAAGAAGGTGGAGGAGTCTCAGTGGGGGGACATAGAGGTTGAAGTGATGTGTGATCGTGTTAACCAGGGAAATGCTCTTGGAGGATGGCCAAAAGATGGCCAAAATAAGATGTTGTTTCATGGAAATTTGTTATTCTCAAGGTAAATGCACAAGAGAGTTCATGATGAGTTCTACAAATCACCCTAGCGGTGCACTTAAGAGTTTCCAAGATGTACTGGGGCTTGAGGGGTATGTTTTGGTAGCACAGGGTGAAGCGGGCAGTGGTAGAGTTTCTGAAAAAGTTTCTCTTGTATCAGTTGCTGAAGGTTGAACATCTCATCCCAGGAGGTCTGTTACAACCATTAGATGTCTTTGAGTGGAAGTGGGATGAAATCTTGATTGATTTCATCATGGGACTACCTAGAGTTCAAAGAGGTTGTGATGCTATCGGGATAGTGGTTGACCGGCTGATGAAATTAACTCATTTTATAGATATCATGGAGTTAAGTGCATTGTATTCCTTAGCAGAGAGGTACAAGGATGATGTGGTGTGGTCTCATGGAGTTATGAGTTCCATAGTCTCTGACCAAGATACCTGGTTTACCTCACGGGTCTGGAAATGATTGAAACATTATTTTGGCACCCAACTATGCCTCATCACGGGTTTCCACCCCCAGACATATGGTAAAACAGAGCGCACTATCCAGACGTTAGAAGATATGCTATGGGAATGTGTTTTTGAGTTTAGGGGATCATGGGTATGACACATGCCTCTGGTAGAGTTTTTCAACAACAATATAAATCACCCTATCATTGGCATGGCTCTGTTCGTTGTCATTTACGAGAGGCTGTGTCTCTTACCCGTGTGCTGGGAAGTGGTTGGGGGAGTAGGTGTTCTTGGCTGGAGGTAGTATAGAGCATGACAGAGAAGGTTCAGCTTATACATGAGAGGTTGAAGGTAGCTCGAGACCGGCAAAAATTTTATGTCAATCATAGAAGGAGAACCTAGGAGTTCGAGGTCGGTGACCATGTGTTCCTGAAGGTCTCCCCTTGGCATGGACAATAGAGGTTTTGTAGGGGAGTAAGCTTTCTTCTAGGTCCATCGGACACTTCTTGGTGTTACAGAAAGTCAGAAATGTGGCTTATTTGCTGGTGCTACAACCAGCACTACTGAGGATGCACAAAGTCTTCCATGTGTCTCAGCTCTGTCAGTATCTACATGATAATTTGCACATCCTCGACTGGGGGAAGCTAGATAATGATGAATATACAATGTTAGTAGAGAAACCAGTGAGGATCAAGGATCGTTAAGAGAAGGTGATTCGTGGATGAACCATTTCCTTGGTTCGTGTGTTGTGGAGGCATGGTGGCCTCGAGGAGATTACCTAGGAATAGGAGGCATAGATTTGTGCTCAGAACCAAGATTTGTTTTTAGTTTTGTTATTTTATGTTTTGTACTTGTCTGTGGTGTAGTGTTTGCCCTTTTTATGTATGAAATGGACTATTTTACTTGTTCTCTAGATGTCTGTGAAGCGTCCTGACTGTGGGGAGAGGTGGAACTGATCCATAATGTAGACGCATTAATGTGGATGTGGTTAAAACTGTGAGGTTGAGTCAATTCCGCCTAGAGCGGATAATATCATGACATAAAGGAAGGTACTCCCTAATCCATATTACTGGATGGTATGACCATTACATGTTTGTGTGGGTGCTTATTCCATAGTCATTCATAGATGCCGAGTAGATTTAATCTAGAGAGGTATCTTTCAAGGTGGTTGTTTGGACCCTTCTCCTTTAATCAAGTCTAGTTTTGATTCTGGAGGGTGAGAATAGTTTGAGAGGTATTTGATGTAATGTCCCATGAATGGAATCATTAAAATGTTTCCCAAAAACTCGGTTCCATCAAACGGTTCCACCGAAACGATGGAACCAATCACGGGAGCACTGGTCATGGTCACGCACTGAAAAGGTGGCACTGTTTATAGTGTTCTACCAAACTGGTAGCACTGTGACAGTGGAACTATAGTGGTCGCACCATAATAGTAGCACATCAAAACAGTCGCACTGTGACGGTGGCACTGTGATGGTCACATTTTCATGGTCGTACACTGAAAAGGTGGCACCACCGACGGTGGCATCGCCGACGGGGGCACTGTGACGGTGGCATCGGGACCATGACACTACTTATGGTGTCTCACCAAATGGTGTCCCACCCTTGTTTCTAATTTCAGTACTACTCCCGAAACATATAAGTCAACGTAAAAGAAATTTAATACCCATTTTAAAGCCATTAAAATCCCATAAATGTTATCTAAAATCAACAATGAATTAGGATACCCTGGACTTACCAAAAGGTGTGGCTTTTTCCACTGTGTCAGACCCTTTTCCCGTAATTTATTGTTCTACACATTTTATGCCTTTTCTTCTCTTCAAAGGAAACCCTTTAACTAATATCTATTATGGACACCTCTCTGATGAGAATTATTAATTAATAATTAATCACATCATTTGTATCTGGCCAACCGCATAGTGAAACCAGCATCCATCATTAATGCCTTTCAGGATTTCATATCCCATAACATCAAGATCTCATCTATTATCGCATTAGATTCTTTCTTCTTCTTGGATAGTATCTTTTTTTTCTTTGGTGTGATTGAAGATACCCTCCCCGAGGCTAGTGGTTATCCCATGTTGAATCCTTTCCCGCTCACTCTTGTATTCCTCGGATATGTTCCCCAACATGTTGTGCATCCCCTGTTCTTAGCTTATGGAGAAAAACATTGATCATTGATCATCCAGGTAGGGATCTTCCTTCGTCCCTCTTTACTGTGTATCATGTAGGGTGGGTATGATAATGTTTCCTTAAAATGTGTATAAAACCAAACCTTAATGAAGATAATAAATTGATTTGTGAAGAATTAAGGGTTGTTTTTGATCATACTGATGTACTATTTTATCCATGATTATATGTTGTGGATTTTATGGGCTTATGTCCACTAAAAATCATGTCCAATGGTGGTCATTCCATTTACACTAATGATCCTCTATTTTCCTAGTCAGTTCTATGATTGACTGGAAGTATCATTAAAATTGGTTAATCAAAAAAAAATCGGTTGATTTAAGGGATTCCCTATGAATAAGAATACTTGTGTGGTCACCCTGGTTAACCAGACAAAAGGAGTATTAATGATTGATGTGTCTGAATCTGAAAACTCTCTTGCTCTGTCTTGGTAGCATGTGTTGTTGTTCTTCATGATGCTTGTGGGGTGATGTAGATGGGGATGGGATCCCCTACTATTGTGAATATTTTGTTTTATGGATCTAAGGTCATGTACGGTTGTATATGGGGGCTTGGTTTGGTTCCAGTACTTCGTGGTATTTCGCTGATCCCTTTTGTTCTTGTGAAATTACAAGAGAATCATGTCTGAATGCTTATTTTTCGGCTTGCTTGTGTTTTTCTTTCAGTGGATTGTGGCTATGCCTGTTTGTTTCCCAGATTTAAATAATTATTTAAAATGAATCACTTGAATATGAAAAAAATAATGGGTTCTATGGGGAATTGTTTTCTAGGAATGACTTGTGACATGGTTGTGGTTGTGGTTCTTCTTATGAATTAATAATAACAAGGGTGTTAGTGTATGGGATTTTTTTAGAACCCCTATGTTGGGATGAGTTCATGTTAACATATATGTATAATTTATTTCTTATGATTATTATTCAATCCCAACCCAAGTTGATAACATGGTTCCAACACCCCAATTTCATGGGGGAGGTTGTTTTTTCCAACACTCCTCTTAGTGGCTGGTTATTAGCTCATTTTATGCTCCCTATAACAAGTATCCCAAGAATTTTTGGGCATTCTATGATGGCGTAATGTCCATTATATCCCATTATTCTTTAGGTAGGGTTGTTGTTGTGGTTGGCCCAGGTGTGTGTGAGCAGGTTGTTTCCCAAGTGTATTTCGGATGAGGCCCGGGTGTCTGCATGCATGGTTACATGCGGTTGTTATATCCCCAGTGTTAGCAGGTGGGATGTGTGGTTTTGGAAGCCTAGGTGTGTGTGGGTGGGGTATGGTATTGGGACTATGGTGATAACTGAAGGATAGGTCTAACGCATAGGATGTCTTAAATAAAAAGTGGGAAAGTGGGGTGGGGTACCCAAATATCGATGTTCTATTGCTATAACATTACATGACTTGCATTATTTGGGGAGTGTGCCTTCGTGAGGTTGGTTGGATAGTTTCTTTTCTATGTGCTTTTGTAATCTACTTTTTATAATAGAATATTAGAATGAATCCCCAATTATTCATGAGATCTATTGGTTATCCATAATGAGTATATCTGTATACTCACCCTACGTATATAAAATTGCTTTCAGGTTTCTATGAGGACATTGAGGATTGTGTTAGACTTTATAATCTCAGACTCCTGGACCATTGGTGTCGTTGGTTTTCTTTTCTTTTGGTACTTCCCTTTAGAGCTTTCTATATTTTTTGTAGGACTTATTATTGGAACATTAATATGGTAATGGAATGTTTTGGCATTACTTTTACTTCAACTTTTGTTATCGTTTGGATTTACTATCTTATCTCTTGATACTAATAAATAAAAATGGTAATGCCTTCTATTTTATGTGTGATTCTATACCCATGGTGCAAGTTGCCACTCTGGGGCCTATTGAAGGCTGGTCTCAGGGGTCATTATCTCTCCTTCATCTTGTGGAAGGAAGGGTCTAGAAATCTGTGGTCCCTTCCATCATTTGGTGAAGGTGGGCCATGATAGATACTAATATCCTCTATAGGCATATATATTTTATCATATGTTTTCAATGTAATTTATGCATGTATATATACTTACATGTCTAATAAGATATTAGATAATTTGGGACGTCTTATATTTTGTACTAATTAATTAATATTACTATTGGATCTGGGTTTCTAGAGTCAGGGTTGCTACAAATGGTATTAGAGAAATTTTATTCAGTTACATAGGGACTAGATTTAGTGGAATAAAGATAGATAGAACATGAAATATGAAAAACCCTAATGAATTATTTGTTACACACTTGAAAACATAAAATGAATTTTACTTTTTAATTCAATATCATGGTTAAATTATGTATATTCCACTGTAGGGATTTGGTAACTAATGTGATTATTAGTAATAGTATCAACAAGTGTAGTAAGTATAGGTATGTTTCCCCTGAACAAGCCAATGAATATAGAGAGGAATCTAATCAGATTATAATAATATTAAGATTCTTGAACCAAGTTATTCCAAACAATATCACCATCATTGGGTGACCTATTGATCCACAACATGGTGTAACTATGTTAAACCACATTATAGGATAAATCTTATAGTATTCAGAATAATTTCAAATACATTGGTATTTGAACAATGGATATAGTCCCTATATATGGGAGTTTAGTATTAGTAGTACGTCAAATTGAAAAAATCATTATGGTGGTCTATCATAAAAATTGGGGATGTGGAACAATGGTTGACTCTAATTCAAAAAAATTAATTGTAGAATATGAGACAAAGTGAATGTAATGGGAAACATTTAAATATGTATTCTTTATAAAAAACATTCCTTATGGGGAAGGAGTAGAAATATAAAAGTGGTTCCTTTATAATATATAAAACGGGATGGGGATATGTTGATGCATAATTATGAAAAAATTAAAATGGTAGTTAGACAGGCTTCAAAAAAGATACACATACACGAATAAAATAATGAACATTTCATTGATATGTTATAACTAAAAATTCAATGGTATTATTTCTCCCATACCTTTTAATTATGGTATTATACATTCTAATGTTCTATTAAGTTAAAAAAATGTTTTCATGGATGTATGTATTAAAGAAAAATAAGGACAATAATAGGATGGATAAACATTATAGGAAGAATAATGTGTGAAAGGTGACTAAATGGGGGATGGGATTTTCCATATGTGATTACTCTAGGATGAAACAACCTCAAACTTTAGGAATGGAACTTGAGTTTATTACACATGAGAAAAAGAGGTCATCATTCTTGGGAATGAAAATAGAAGATAGAAGTTATTATTGTTGAATTATTAAAATATAAGGAGAATGGTCACTATGAAAACAAACTTCCCAAATGTCAATGTAATGTACCTATGAAAAGGAAAAAGGAGTGATGATAAGAATAAGTTTTTACATTATCTAATTTCAAAGTTCCTAATGAAGTGATAGTAGGTTCATTTATCGTAGACTCGATGTTGGATAATGTTTTATTTTTTCTTGATAGTTATAGTCATTTTTATCTTATATGTTTTCCATTAATATTTAATATTCCCCTATCACCTTAGTAAGGGAGTTATTAATTATAAAAAATATTGTAAATCTAATTATAATAAATTTATTTATTAATTTCCAATTAGAATTTTTTAACAAAACCTATTTCAAAAATAATTTATTATATATATGGTTTATTTTGATATGAACCATGGTATAGATTGGATTTCAATGTATAATGAAAAATTTAATTTCCACTAGAAAGATATTACAATTCATAATGGTGATGTAAAATATCTTTTATTTATATGGGAAACTTCATCATATAAATCATCTATGTATACCCCCTTAATAACTCTCATTAATGAATTTATGTAAAGACAAAAATATCAACTGTGATCTATGGGTAATGATAATATCCTAAGAATAGATTATGTATACATGGTACACAAAATGATTTAATTTTTTTGAAAAATAATTATCTAATCATACATATATGAATGATGTTTAGTTAACTGTTGAACTCATTAATACTAAAAAACTATATCAAAGACTTCTTCTAGTGTGAAACTAGTGAATTTGGAAGTGTTTAAGAAACAACTACAGTATTTCTGTGATTTGTGATTTATTAACCCTAGGGTTTCACTATGAGGCGCCATTATTTTATTACTAAATATAAAGGATGTGTTATTAAATTGTGCATTTGTTATTGATATATCAATACATTTAATATAAATAATATGTTTTCTTTACAACAAAATGATGAATTATTTTAGAATGTTAAGGGAGATCGGTAATTTTAAATGATTGATCTTCACTGTAGTTATCATCAGCTACGTTAATGAAGAATTATATTCTGAAGGTAACATTTCAAAAAATTTATATATATTGTGACATCACTATAATGACCTTTGGATTGACTTATTCACATTCTATATTTAAGGATCAAATGAATATAGTATTAAAATATTATCTTCATACCTTTGGGGTGTATTCATTGATGATATCATGAAATACTAAAAGAGGTATAAAGAGCATGAAATTAATATGAACATTATTTTGGATAGAAAGGAAAAAATATATTGGAAATATATTAAAAAATATATTTTGGATCAACAAATATTATTTTCATAGATATATTCACTATAAAGATGGAATATCAGATAACCCTTCAACAGAACACGTTTTAATATAATGGCCTACAATGCATAAGATATGATGTTTTCTATGTTTAGTATGTTACTATCAACATCTTTTTTATTTTTTCATGTAGTTTTCCAAAATATTAACCAACATAACATGTAAACTAGATAAATTTATATGGTAAATGGAGTGGCTCGAATTTTTTTATAGAGTTAAATGGGTGACTAACTAATTAATAGGTATTAACTTTACCATTAGGTAAAGATGTATTTTAATATATATAGATTCATCTATGAAAGAACTTGTTTCTGTCTTTATGTATAATAATATACTGGTTGAATATTAATAATGAAAATTTATAATATATGAATAGAACTACATAAGGACTATATATTGATATATAATCAACCATAGTTTATTTTAAAATGGGACACTACCAAAATAGTGAATGATATGATATATATATATATATATGTTCCATTAGATTTTTAAGTATGTCTTCTCTCGGAATAATCTCAACATGATGTAAATAATACTATTAGAATAACCCATGTATGAAAATTTCTTAATAAAATACTACACAGGGATGGAAAACATGGAAGTTGACCCATTGAGTAAGAGTGGATATAAAATTTTGACCATGAATAGGATTAACATAGATCTTATATATTGAGATATATTAAATATTTATATAATGTATTTTAAGAAAGGGGATACATCATTCATTTTCTACAAAATATCTAAACCATTATTACTAAAGAATAAAGAGAATTCAAAGTAGGATGAAGAAAAACTACAAAAGAAGTTTAAAGTAGAAAGTAAAGGTAAATTGACAAAACTCATCAGTATATATTGATTTTTGATGTTTGGAATATTTTTATGTGTTTAATACAACCATAGTAGAAGATAGAGAAGCTAGATGAAGCATATATATAAAAAATATATATGCAAGATAGTATTATAATGATGTATAGTGATTTAATAGAAATTTTATGGTGGGATTGTATGAATTGTAATTTTTTTGGAAAATGATTCAACTTTTCTAGTATTATAATAGTTCTCCCTTAAAGATAACATCCACATGTATTTTTATAACCTCTTACTATACCAATATTGAAGTGGGATAAGATTATAATGGACATTATCATTAGAAATCCAAAGACTCTAAGGAAGAATGATGTAATATGGATCTCTGGCGATCACCATACTAAGTATTCTCATTTAGTAGTGTTAATTGAAGTCATAATACATTGAGAAACTTTACATGATCAATATAAACTATGTTATACGGATTCATAGAGAATCTCTATCAACAATATTTGATCATGAACCTAAGTTTACATTGAAATTCTAGAATTTTCTGTAGTGTTATGTTGATGATAATATACAATTAATAACAACCAATAACCACTAAAATAATGGGAAATATTAATGGAGTATGAAAATAATGTAATACATATTGATATCATGTTCTCCTATCTTCAAAGGTATGTGGTATATGTTTATAAATTCTGTTTAATTTTTATACAATAATTTATTTCATTCGAGCGTTTATATGAAACCATACAAATAATTTTATATGAAGTGGTGTAATATTCCAACCCAATTTGAAGAATACGAAGAAATAAATTAATTATCCATGATCTTTTAGTGGAGAATAAATTAGCGTATACATTATTCAAGATCATATTAATGTTACATAGAGAAATGAAAATATATATGACGATAATAAAAATTAATTATCATAATTTTAAGTAGGAGATAATTTATTTTTGAAATATTGTCCATGGAGGGAGTTGTTAGATTTAGAGAAAATATAACATCAATCCTTAGGTACATTAGAGATTATTAAATACTACAATAAAATTGGAGTTTTATCCCACTTATTAGAAATTCCTACGAAAAATTATAACATACAATATGTATTACATGATTATTTAATGTAGAATTAGATTATATATCTGATGCATTTGTAGGAATATGATGGAATAGGTTCAAATCTTGAATTATATTATAATAAAGAACCTATATAAGTTTATAATACTAGAGTAAATTTGTTATTAAATCAGATAACTAATATGGAGAGACATATTTGGAGAAATAAAAAATTATAAGAAGAAAAATAGGATCCTAAATAAGTTATGAAGAATAATACAAACAATTTTTATTCTCTAATATATGACAATAAAACATACGGTGAACATTTTTAAATAAGATAACATAATAACTAAGATACTATTGTAGCTGGTAAACACCATATAAAGAACTATCAAACAATGCACAATATGAAGAGGTAATTTACCTGAGATTATTTAAAAGTTTTAATTTAGGAATATTATATGTTTATTTCAAAAAAATAAAATTCATTTCTTAATTATTGAGAATTATTTTATCTTCAAAATAAATTTTATGATTTTTCTGAAAAGAGTTATTTTTAGCTGAATTGTGAAAATAAATATTTTTGTGTTAAACTATATATTTTATGAAATTAATAATATTTGATAATAAACTAAAATTCACAATATTGTTATATAGAAAAAACTAAATATTTTATTACTATGATTATACATTTTAAAATTTTATGTTCTATTTATAAAACTCAATTTTATATTTTAAGACATAACTCCCATTATTCTCTATAACTATTATGATATATTATAAACATACAATTTTATAATTATCATGCACCATTTTTTACAATAAATATTATTATACTTTTTATAATTTCCAATAATTAATATCAATTTTTAAAAAAATTACATTTTATTTTTAGGAATAAAGGAAAAATATTATGGTCAAATATGTAAACTCGGTAAAAGTTTAAAATATTAAAAGTAGAGTATATACTAGTAATGATTTGAAAAGTGTTTAAAACATATTTTAAATTTAATGGTAGATTTTTTCTCAAATATATATCTGTTGCAGTAAATTATTTTTCAATTTTGGAATAAAATTTCTTGAGAGTGACTTCTCTTTATGAAAATGTTTTGGTAATTTCAAAATTTTCATCCCTTTTCATTTATAAAAGGGGCCTATCACCACCCCTTCAATAAAACTACATAATTTTTATAAAATATTTAAATTATCTCTTTTTTATTCCACTGAATCATTTCATTATTCCAATTGCGTAGAGTTATAATATTCATTCCCCATCCTTCCATTATGAAGGGATTTTCTTTAGAAATATAAAATTTCTCAACATTAATTATATTTCTAACATCACATCATTAAATTATATCTTATTTTTGTAATTATAAATATATAAAAAAATATGGTAACATAATTATTTTTTTTATAAATAGTGATATTATTTTTAGGGAATAATTATTAACAGCCTTTCCACTTTTCCTTATGAAAAAAATCTGACTTATTTGTATGTGCAGACTACCACTTCCACAAAGAAACATGTTTCATTTTCCATCATTGATAGAAATGGATAGGCCAAAAGGGGTAATATTTACGTAATTATGAAATATATATCCTGTTAAAATTTATTATATAATAATATAAGTAACTTTATTCATCCATTTTATAGAAAATGAAATCATCTCCTTGCATATGTACATACTACCACCCTCATAGAACGGTGTATAACATTTTTATTGTTACCACCATTCACTGAAAGAATTGATAGTGGTTATTATCATTTAATATGATTTTTATTTTACTATTACAGTTCTACCAAAACGACTTTAACAACTTATGAATATTATAAACAATAAACAATAATATAAAATTAATCTTCTTAAATAAGAAAATTAAGAAGAAAATTTTCTTATTCTTAATATGGAATATCTTAATATCCATTAGTCATTCTCAATAATATATTTCATAATAATATATCATAATAATAAAAAATAAATAAGATCAAATTTCTTTCAGTACAATGTTATTATAACTTAGTCTCTTTATAATCTTTCATTGAATCATGACATGCCCATGTTTGGGTCGATTTAACCAAATACATAAAAAATGATATGAATTTATAACATGAATGAGTATTAGAATAAAATTAATTGAATAATATTATATAAATTTGTAAATAATGATCGGGTTTTTGATATGTTAAATCACAATTTAATTAATTAATTGAGAAAACACCCTTCGATCATCATGAATAACATAAACATGTTTGTTATCAATTTTATAATCTAGGATATGACTAAAACAATCATTAATGTAATTTATATAAATTTATATAAATCATATATATATATGTTATATTAATTGAAATTTAATTTTGAGGATAATAATAATAATTAACATGGACATCACTGTTACAAAACCTGTAAAATGATCAAACTACAAGTCCCTAATGGAGTAAAATTGAAAAAAATTACATAAATTCATATAGAAAATGCCTATATATAAAATTTATAAAAAAAATTAATAATATTCATGTTATAAATGAATTTATTGATATAGATAAGTTTTTAGTTTGATGTACATTTTTAGATGTCTGGATAAGTGGTAATGTTTTTCAATATCAAATTTCATTGACACATGTTTTGTATTATGCACCTAATTTCCATTTTAAGGTGTATATAATACTTTTTTGACATGTAATATCATGAAATTAATTTTATAAATTTTATTTTAAGATTAATTTTAAATCATATATTTAAATTTTTTATGATTTAATTTCTACCGACGCAATAAGTTGGTTTTCAACATCTCAATTATCATTATTTAGGATTCGTGTTATATGAAGAACTTATTTTCTTATGATTAGTGTATACATTTATATAATTTTACCATATTACTCAATAATTATAAGGAATTTGAATGTATATAATTTTTGTCTTGTGTATTCTCTTTTCTAGTGTTTCCAAAACTGTTTTAAAACTCAGTCATTTACATTGTGGAATAATATCCTATGTTTTGGTGAAATAAATGTTATGTTGTTTCCTAAAAAATAAATCCATGTAAAGTTATTAGAAATTTTATGTGGGTAGGAGACATATGTAACTGGTGGTAGTAACCTCATAAATATTTAGTTTATAAATGAATCTATTATGAATTGGATGCACAATGAGTGGGCCAAATAGTACAAACATGTCCAGACACTCATGGGGTATATGCTTTAGAATATTAACTTTCCATAGGACTTTACCCACCTTTGACCACATTTCATTCCAATTAAAACCATTTTAACCAATTACTATCATCTCTGGGTATCCTTACACATTGATATTTACATCTCCACTATATTTCATTTATAAGGGCACATCCAATTACCTTGATGAAATCACAATACTTTTCAATTTGTTAAATTATTTTCTACATAGAATCATCAATATTTCATTGAATGAGGAATATTTTTTCTGAATATTTAATTAAATGTATATCTATGTTTTTATTTATCCAAGGCTACTTATGAAGATGTAATTAAATTCCTTGTAAACTCTTATGGAGAATGCATTGGAAATAGACAAGTGACACGTGTGATTGAAATTATATATCACCTCAATCCATCAATTAGTCTACTGATACAAAAGGACATGGGTTATTTTGTTTAAATATCACCAAATCCTTATAGTTTCTTTGTATAAGAACTCTAAATAATGTTTTGATGTTTGAAATTATGAATTCCATCATTATGGGATCAGTGATTAATTATGTCAATGTTTTAATTTATTTATCTTGACATAAAATACCCTTAGTTTTATATGGTTATAACTTCATGTATATTATTAATTATTTCAATATCACCTGTATAATGATTATTTCAAGATACATGTTACAATATTCTACTAATTATTAAGTATCTAAGCATTCACTATTTTTTACATATGAAATATAGTGGATAACATTGTATATTTTTTAGAGATATAATTGAAGTGTTAATAGTGGTCTCACAATGGGATTTTATAACCTCTTATGTTTTCAAATGTAATGTATGTATGTGTCTTTACTTCTAGGTCTACTAAGTTGTTGGATATTATGGGAACTATTGTATTATATAGAAGTTATGTTTTATTACTATTGTTTTTTTGTTTTTTAGAGTTTGGGTTATCACAACTAATCCATACAAGACTGCTAACTTCATACCCTATCCCTATGACTGAAACACATTGATACAACCCTCACACAACTCAATACATTGAGACCACAACTGATTTAATAGATATGACTAATGTTCCACCATAATAACTCCTCTAATAAGTGAGAGGTTAGTGACATTAAATAAGTAGGAATAACACACAATATGGTAGGTCTTATCCTTAAGCACCTATATGCAATATTTGTAACTATAAAGAAGATAATAGTAACTACATATAAACAATAATAATAATTATTATAATATATTGATACATGTGGAATATGACAAGAATCAACAGAATATGAGAAATGTATTCCCATAATGTTGGGGTAAACCAAAATACTAAGATCCCATGTAAAAAACCAAGGTAAACATGGAAAATTGTAAATCCTCATTCAACCATCTCCCAAAATGAACTATGTCTATTACTATCACCTCCAAGCTTCATTAAAATTATACACCACTAATATTACATCCACCATCATCAGTGTCACATTTTTCTCTATCAGTAAATGAAATAACATGTGTGGATGAGAATCAGATGTAAGGGTGGGTATATATATACCCACCAGTATTTCCTAAGATCGTGAAAATAGGAAATAATCAATGTCAAGATCAGGAACCATGTTTGTGTATAGGGTATGTAAAATAGAACCCAAATAAGATTGATATATATAGAAATAAGTATATATGAGTTACTCCAAATAGTAATATATTTTATAACCAATAAAATATATTTCATGTAAACTAAATAAATCAAACTACATAACCTTATAAAAAATCATTTCTTCTAAATGAATATGAAATGGGGCACCTATACCACACCAATGTATGTGTAATTTTCAAAGGGGTACTGGATCAGGATATATGAATCGTGAATATTTTAATAGTGCTAGTGAAATGAGGAAGTAACAGGCTCTAGTGGTGTATAAGTACCTTGATATTGAGGTGGGTTTCCTGATTACAATGTTATATAAAGATCCATGCCTTCTCTAGACCATGAAAGTAATAACCCAATTCATGAAATTTGAGGACTTCTACCCGGACTTTTTGTATTAGTATTGAACATCACAATGAATTTGAGAGATCCATGTACTATCATTAGAACATAAAAAGGGGAGTACCCATACCAATGTCTTATCTGACCATATATTCCAAATCAAGTCATCATCTTTACCTTGTTAAAATCTAATTCTACAGAAATAATCTTAAAATTATCATTTTAATGGAAAAATAGATTTCATTACCACATAATAATAGAGATATAACTTAGGGTATGCTATTTATTTCCCCAAAATTTACATGCTCTGAGAATTTAGTGAAAAATTAAACATATATGAGTTATAGGGTAATGCGACCACCTCTCAGAGAATGCTATATACCATAATGGTAAAGGGGAAACACCCTAGTGGTGTTAGTGATGCACCAAGTTCATGGTAAGTTCACTACATGTTGTTACAAAAATGTTTTCCCTATGATCAATTTGTTAAGGAAGACTTATCCCTGTCAATTTCTATATACAACTAAGGGATTAGTTTTCTAAGCAGAGGGAGTTAGTTAATATATTATATAATAAATCTATCTATCAAGAAAAATTGGTAGCACTACATTGGAATTAGTCCACGTTTGAAACTCATTGAGTATACCCCACATTCTATGGTGTATTTTCTTCTACATGACGGATGGGTATGCTAGTCACCCATGCGTTGGGGATGGTAATCATGCCTAAAGAACACATCTCTTCAAATAAATGGTGGTTGAATAACACAATATGGGATATTAGGTACATTATATTGGATCATTCATCAATACCACTTATTTCTACTCAAGATCCTCCTTGGCTACCACTAGAAAAACCTATGGTATTTGGGTAACCACCACATCCTCATACCAACATCTCAATTTTTAAAGTACATTATTATCACTATCTCCCCATTTGGCAACATTTTTTAGATGCACCTCATGTTAAAAAAAATTCTACCACCCATGCCCCTTATTTCATCATGAACATTTGTCATAACCACCATAAATATCTAGGACTAGTGGATATTCATTCACATGTGGAAAGAGAGAGTATGTATTGTTTTATGGCGTGGAAGAGAGAGATAGATAGAAACATACATAGGGGAGAGAGAAAATGGTTAGCAATTGGGAGGTATAACTACCTCACATCACGCAAAAAATAGTGGTTAGTGGACTCATACCCTGCCATAGAGGTACATGAAATGTATTATAATAGAGGTCTATATCGGTGAATCCTTAACCAACCACCTTTCATTTATTCACCATCAAATTCAATTATTGATTGGTGTTTCTTCATAAAAGAAAAAAAAACTTGAATAAAAAAATTATACAAAATATTTCAACACACATTTAATAATTATGATTTAATTTACTGTAATCAATTCTTCTAAGATAGTGGAATGTAAATAAAAAAATAATAAAATAACTTATATATATTGGATAAATAATTTATATATAACTAATATTAAATTAAATAATGATCCCCACCTTGGGTTCAAAACCTTAGTCTCTCATGATGTGTTCTCTTCTCCTTGAATGATGAATACATTAATCATTGTTTCTTGAAGATCATAGATTTATCTCTCAAAACAATACCACCATGGTTTTCTTGTATAAAATAATAAAGAAAGAATTTATTGATTGAGTGAATCTTGAGAAAATGGGGTTATTTCTCATGTAGAAAATAATAGTTAAACAATATTTTATTTTTATCTTCATTATTTCATAACAAAAATTCCCTATATTAATTCTATAATTATATTTTTCTTCCCTCCTTCATAAACATAACCATTAAATCCAATTTTTAAAACACAAATTATATCTTCTAGAATTCCAATTATACCACATATCATGATCCATGATATTTACATATATATCCATATAAGTGGAACCATTGAAAATATCTCACACTTAAAAATAAATCACTATTTATAATAGAACCTAAACCACATAAATTATTTGGAAATTTAATTCAAAAATAAAATAAATAAATAAAATAAATAAATAATATTAATTAAATTCAACAACTAATTTTCATCTTTGGAAAAATTCAATTATCCTATAAAAGTAGTAAATTACCAACCAAAGAAAAAACAATATGTTGCAAATACAACAATATATTAATATTTCCCATCCATATATCTATTTATATGTTAGAGATGATTTTTCCTTATAATTCATGTTTAGTTGAAAATAATTTTATATATCATTTTAAATATAATATACATGGGCTTCTACATCGCGAACTAAAGAAAAATAGATGAATAATAAAATTTTAAAATATTATTAAATATACAACCTGGGATTAATATAAAATATTTGGATGATGTATCAAATGAAATTAAATAAATACCTGAAATTTTCAATTTTTCACCACAACAAGAAAACAAATATATTGTACGAATCCTAATAAAATCCCTCATTTTAGGAACAACCATGGTTCAAAAAACATTCATCAGAGCTTCTATTAATAAAATATAAATGTTTTTTTCCTGATATAGTTATATATCTATTTAATAAATATTAAATTTAAATTATAATATGATTATCTTATAAATTCATCAAAATGTATCTTTAGAATTAATATTATATCCTATGATCAATGGTACATTCCAAAAAAAATTCATAGATCATTCCCTATAGAAAATTTATTATCATAAATATTTGGGAATGATGGCCTCTATAACTTGAAGATGATATAAGTCACACTTACCAAAATCCTAGGTCAATATAAGAATATAAGCATTTGGTAATATAGAAATAATCATGAGTATGGGAAGATCCAAAAATTCATTAGTATTACAATTATAATAATTTAAATCTATTTATTGATCTACCAACTAGATAATTGTTTTATAATGGATTTCTTTATCATATAAAATTTATATTATTTAAAAGGTTTGATTTATATGTATATGTGTGGGAAAAATAATTTTATTACATTAATCATATTATTTTCCCCAAAAAAATAAATAAATATTTGAAATTGTATCAATTTCATCTACTATAAAAGTATTAATTGAATGAGAAACATGTTTTAGAAGAATTTAATTTGGTCCATTATTGAAAATGATCCCTCTAAAATGATATCCCATTTTTACATCATATATATTAGGGTTCCATGACCCGTATTTTTAATAATATTGGTTTTCACATAATGTTAATTCTTATTAATAATCTATTTATGTAGAAAATATTATTTAACATATCATAAATTGCTCTTAGATTTTTGGGTGGATTTATTAGTGGCCAAATCCATTATTTACACTATTCCATATATTTTACTTATGGTATTTAAAAATGTTAATATCATTTAGATAAGTGTATCAAACAAAATAACATCTTATTTAAAAAATTAATCCAATGATTTCCACCTATCAATTTTTCCCCAAAAACAAGATAATCGATGGGAACATAAACTTAATATATACAAATATATTTTGTGATCATGTTTTCATATCGTTTTTTATTAGAATGAATATAAAACTCTATATTTTCATGGGATTAATTAAAATATCAATGTATTATTTTATATAAATATGATGTATTATATATCTCACATATTACATAAAATTATCGTGTCTTGAAAAATATTTATATTAAATAACTCTTTCAGAATAAAGAAAACATTACACAAATAAATGCATGAAGTCTGTACCAGTCTACTTCCTTTGGAAACATGTAAACATAAACATTGGTACATAAGTGTGATATATTAACTCCCACTGGCATATAATTATTACCATGCATCTTAGACATATCAAACATTATACATATCTTCATAACCTTGGGGAAAGGAAACATAGAAATGGGTGACCTTAGATTCTCAATAAGGTTAAACAAGGAAGACATGTAATCATAATCATGAGCATAATGGTATGATAACATGATCAAGAATACCACGAACTGAATCTGGTCACCATCAAAATCAGCACTCGACCTAGCCCACAACAAGGACCGAAGGGCATTCCCAATCTTCACGGGCTGGCACTAGTGCACAGGTATCATAAAATGATGTTTGGGAATGATTTACTCGAGTTTATATACATTAAACAACAAACAAACTCAATAAAACAAATCTTGATTTTTCAACGAAAATAGTCTTTTACAAAAAATTTTAACTGAATTACATAATTTAAAAATATGTTTAAAACCATTAAAAAGGTACAAAACCAAATAAGGACATCCCAATAACCTCCACATGGATAGTGGCATCGCCCTCAATCCCTCTCCACAACACCGCATCAAGAACGACCAGTTAAAACACGAATGGTTGGCAAAAAACATGTACCCAATCCTATGAAAAAAATAATGATGTATACTTTCACCCAAAGGTGTAAGTAGTGTATGATAAAAATCCCAGTATCATAGAACCACTAAAATATTCCATGTCATAATCATTCAAAGATGAAAAGCATGCAAGCATTCAAAACATGTAATTTCTAGTTACAATTTCTAAAAGATGCAACTAAAAAGATACATTTTCAAGTGGGATAATTTAAAGAATAAATTTTTTTCAAATAAATGAGAAAAATACTGAATTTCCATCTAAATATATTGTATGCTGATGGTAATTATAAAGGATCTATTGAGCACTAGCAATAGAAAATTACCCCTTGGCACTAGCTCATTGTGGGTCCTAGGTACCTTGTATCTCAGTGATAATAACAATAAAATATATATGTTCTCATGCACAACCCACTATTAGGGAATTTAACCATAACCTATTGGTCCCCAATCATCATAATCATAGTTTAGTTAGAGTTGTTAGCATCAATCTTTCTATGTGAAACTAGGGCCAAACACCACAGATTCACTAGCTTACTAGTACACGTCCACCCACCTAGATACTTGTGTTTTCCCATTGTTCTCAAATAAGATAAACAAGTCAATAAATATACTTTTCACATGAAAATATCATTTCCATATCAAAAATATACCATACATGCCACATTTGTACAACAGAAGTCACAGAAGTCCACTTTTCATTCAAATTGATTTTAAAATCATTCTCATACCAAAATATCCCACAACACTTTTCACATTTCATTAACACTTACACAAATACTTTAATTTTTTTTTAAAAATCATTAAAAGCCATTATAACTCACATAACAGCCCACTTAAATTTCATATAATACCTCTTTCATCATCAAAATTCATTTTTCACAACACACTCACACAAAACAGCCCACAACTTTGGTTTACAGCTCTCTTTCCAATTTCTAAAACATTTCATCACATTATAAAACATTCTAAAAAATTATTTTACATCTTAAATAAACACATTACCATTAAAAGACCCATATTAGGTGAACACACTCCCCAAACAGTACATATACACCATTTTACCCACTTTGTATAACCATACAGAACATTTAAAATTTTCATAAAACAAACTCAAGGGGTGTAACTATGTCTTTAACAAAAAACCAATTTCAAAACCCCCATTTAAGACCAAAACCATATCAATTCCTATCCAAAAAAGAATTTTCAGCCCTAGTTACATTTATAAAACGACATTAAAGAGTTATAAAATAACCTTGAATAATACCACTAAAGATACAAATGAAAACACCCATTTTCATAAAATGATCTCAAGAAGTATAACAATGTTTTACACATCAAAGCTATTCAAAAACCTTTTTAGGACCACATGACACTAATAAATTACCAAACTAGAATTTTAAGGCTAGAAAAGATTTAGTAAACCAATTAAAAAAGTTATAAAATACACCCAAATAATACCCCATGAGTTACACATATAAACACCCAATTTCATGTTAAAAAGAAATTATAAAATTTAACACTTAACCAAATCAATCATAAATAGTTTTCTCACCACACAAAAAATATTAGGAATATTCAAAATGAGTAAAAACAGCAAGATAAATCATCAATAATTGTTTAGACATGGAACCACCTACCTTTTAAGTAAAAACCGTTGAATCTTGGTGTGAAACCTCAACCACACCTCTTCCACACCAAATGGAAGTGAAAATGAACCCTAAACCATATAATTTCACCAAAACATACCCCAAATAGAACCACAGGTGTGATCCCTAACTTCTTGACACTCTATAAATTTACGAAGGAGGGAGGAAATCCTAAGGAGATGGAAGGAATTGAAGAGAGCAACACATACCCAAAACAATCATGAAGAAAATGGCACAAAATCCACCACAATCTGAATTTTCAAACATATAATAATTTAAAGGAGTTTCGGAAAGGGATTAATAGATCGTGTAAGAACTAGAATGGGGGGAATAGAGTAAAAATATAAAGAGTTATGAAAGGATCAATTTACCTCTTTAAATCTGGTCTATTTGTAAAATTTTGAGACGTTTCTCCCAATTTCACGAATATATTTAGCTCCAAATTGTGAGAGGAGAGAACGAGGGGCACACCTTAGGTATGTGGGCTCGGGTGGGAGTTAGAATCATTGAAAATAGTTAAAAATAGAATTAGTTATTAAAGTATTAAAAATTATTTTTAATGCAGGAAATAGGATTTCGAGCAGGCCAAGTCTCTTAAATTAAAACTAAAATCCACCATGATTATAGATTTCTAAATGGTCTAAATTAATTCATTGGTGTTAATAGGTCAATGGATGAAAAGTATTAATTTAAATGGATGAAAAATGTTGAAAAATTAATGAGTTATAATGGAATCTAAATTTATTTTTAAATCTGGAATTGGGCTCACGGTTTGGCCCAATTCATGAAAACTCACCCATTCCTCCATAAAAGCTTGGGAAAAAACCCATAACAAAGCATGAATGGAAATTAAATGAAATTTAACTTTACAATATGTGATTTATATGACAAAAAAATATAATATATTACCATTTATATCAAATAACATAATCATGAACCATTTTATAATGATTGGCAGTTCATAAGACATAAACCATAATGAAATAAATAATATAAGACAAGAAATAGCAACATTGGAAAAAAATATGGAACAATGGAAGACATTTAATAATATAATATTATGTTCATAATATCCAAGGAATATATTCCAAGACTATATTGGTAGTATAGGTTTACTCCCCATACCATTATAGAAGTCATGGTTCACTCCCATGACCATATTATAAGGATTATTTCACTGATAATACCATCTTGGTAGTCATGGTTCACTCCCATGACCATCTTATTAGACAAGGTCTATTCCCAATAACATCATATTTTATCTCAAGATATAAAGTTCTTCACCCAATGAACTATAGGGAGATATAGGTCACACCCATCTCATAGTGATATCATACATACATATGTTACAACATCATAAATAATCGTATCAAAACACATAAACTGAAATGGGTATTATAAACAGGTAATTATATACTAACATGTGTAAGTATAAAAGTTTAATAATCATTTCATCTTGAAAATAATTCATGAAAAGAAGAAGGTTTCAAAAGTATAAAACCCATTAAAGAGAAATAAGTTTCATCAACATCATGCTATAAAAAATCCATTAAAATAAAGAATATGAATCAATAAATTGAATGATTTCCAAATAAAGACATGAGTAACACTGATGGATGTTTTCATTAATAGAAATAATTTTTTAAAAAATTTTAGAAAAATTTCTTGTTTGGAAATATCATTTCAGTATTGAAAATTTATTTTTAAAATATAAAAGATTTGGAATGTCTTTTCCACTAAATAGAGCATTAATTACACATAATGGAATCATAAAAATCATAAAACATTTATAAACTGCTTTTTCTGAGAAAATTATCTTTAAAAATATTTTTAAAACATTTTTAAAACATTTTTTAAAACATGGTTTCTAAATACAAAATATTTCCAACCGGAGAGAGAGAGCTTCAGAAAGATTTTAATAAAAAAAATTATCTTAAGTACCAAAGAGTGGGAAAATAGTACTAATACATTGAAATAGCTTGGATAAAAAATTTATAATGAAATTAACGAGAGTTCTTGAGATATATATCATAATATTTGATCAAAGGGAATATAAACATAAACAATCTAGAAAAGCAATGAGATTTTCCCAACAAACTCTTATAACATCGTAACGTGCGATTACAAAATCCATGTTTGAAATAGAAATTAAATGAATCTTAAAATATCATGAATGAATTTAAATTCATGATAGAACTTGTAAAATGGAAGTATATACACGTCAAAAGATAATTTATGTGAATAAAAAAACATGAGTTTCAATGAAGGAAAATTGATAGAAACCCATTTTACTGATTTAGTATCTTTTAAAACATAAACCCTATGAAATAAAGGTTATAAATAGAATATGTGATTACAAATAAATTTACTAAAAATATACATATAATTTACTAATGGTCATCATATTCCCCAGACAAAATGAAGGAGTGGAAAACATAGATAATATCTCACATATATATGAACTGATATTGAACCCCCTACCTTATATCTTGAATCTCATCGTACTCATTCCAAAAACATGTATAATTAATATAAATTAATTATAAATTTTTAATGAACTATTTTATGATATGAAATACTATATATCATCATATTATGTGCTTATATTACCATACTTGTTAACGATGTTCTGTTAAGTTTCGTCTTCAAGTAATATTTGATTTGTTCATCCCAAGTGTCATAATTTGTTATATTTATTGTCCTTATAATTATATAAATTATTTAGAATGCAAAAAATTATAAAAATATCAATTATATTCATTAAATTTTCATCATAATAATTTATATAATATTTAATTACAATGGTGGAATATAATGTTCAAGTATACGATAAGTGATACGTACACTTGAAAGTTGTTTCTCTTTTTATTGTTGTATTGGATGAAACTAAATGACATATATATATATATATATTTATTCAATTATAAATATTAAAAAAAATATATTAAATATTTTTCAATAAAACCATTTTTAATATATTAATTGTAGTGCATGAACGGGTCATATCCCTTTGAGGTGATAGTAGCCCATACTTCCTCAAACGAAATTATCATATTTACACCAAATGGAAAAAAATATGTTTTTTATAATGAGTGAAAAAATATGATATAAATAATAAATTTAATATATAAAATATATAAATATAGTTTTCATCAAAAAATTTAACATGATATACCGTATGGAAAATTGAACAATCATCTTTTAGTGAGGTAGTAGTTCGCCGTACACAAAATCAATACTATCATTATCCAATAGATGGAGGTGTGTGTGAGTGTAGGTTGGAAAAATGGCCTAAAAAATTTATAGTATACTTAGGATACTGGTTTTTTATACATAAATATAATAAATATAGTGGAGGAGTAATGAAGAAAATTTAAAGTAAATAACTCGAGAGATGATGTTACCTCTTAATCAGATAACTCCCTTTGGTTTTTGCCAAAAAGATTCCTTAGAAGACATTATTCCCAAAGGTAGGATTCTAGGATGAAGGTACGGTTTTTTGGAGAATATTTTAACATTGTTTGATTGAGAAAATAGGATTTAGATGTGTGATAAATTTTACAGGAAGGATACCTTTTATAGTGGAGGAGGTGTGGCACTCCTATAAATTATTGAAGAGAGAATTACACCCACATTTTTCATATTAATATTATTTCTAATAAGGTTTTCTATTTGATAAAAGTTATTATAGGGTCTATATATTAACCTACAATGGGTGTAGGAAAAATTTATAGGTCGTTTTGGGTCTTCATTTTAAGGTTTAGTCCATAGTTAATTTTTATATTTTCCAAATCGATGTAATTATTTTTAATTACATTCAGTAATATTTTTTTGTCAAGAAATAATTTTAAATTATTAGAAATTATATATTATAATTATTCAAATTATTGTGTCCATTTTTACAAATTAAAGAAATTAATGAGGTAGGAATTATCATAAAATTAATTACATAGTCATGTCGACAATGCAGGTTTAAAAACTAAAACTTCTTAGAAGTTTGCTAAAGTTTTTTTACCCAATTTCAATCTGAAATTGATTACAAAACCACTAATTTTAATAAATTATAAAAATATTATGTAATTAATCATTCTACCAAATTTAATATATAACTTATCCTTATAAGAAACATAGATGAAAACATCATTTGAATTAAAATCCAATGAATCTCATTATTCATCAATAAATGAGTTTTCCCAAAAAAATCACAAAAATTCACCTTAATATAATTTTGACATTCTAACTTTAATAATGATGTTTTTTTTTCAAAATAAATTTTGTATTATATATAAAATTAATTTTTTAAATTTTTAAATAATAACATTAAAATCATTTTATTCTAGAAAATATTATTTTAAAACAAATAAATACTTTACCAAAAAATTATAATTATTTATCAATATGTTTTATTTATATAAAACAATTATCAACAATAATTGAAAATTATTTTTCAATATTCATTCTACAATTTTTGATTTATTGGTTATAATTATCTCATTTAAATAATTATAACTATAAAATGATTGTTCATAGAAACATCGTTGTTTCTTGTATGGTACACCAAGTCGGTGTTATGTGTGACATATGTCGAGTCGATGTTTCTTTTAGAATTCACAAAGTCAATGTTCCATGAATTTTATGTTGTGTTTTAAATACATAACATATACCAATTTAGTTCTATTTGAACGTAATGCTTAACTTAGTACATTGCAATAAATAAATGAATATTTAATTAATTCAAAAAAAGGTCTTTAAAAACTTATGGTGTTACATTATACCCCCTTAAAATAAATTTTCTAAAAAAAAATTCACATGGGTAAAAAGTAATATGGACACTTATTCTTCATCATATCCCCAATTTCTAAACTAGATTCTAATAATTGGTGATTTCTCCACAAAACATTATATAGGTTAGTTGTCTTGTTTTGAAGAAATTTCTCTGTAAGATCTAGAATTTAAATAGGTTTCTCTTTTTAATAATGTTATTTCTCCAGTAGTTTGACCTCTGGGTTTTGTACTTGTGATGGGTCAGGTACATAATTTCTCGGGATGGTTACATTTAACACATCTTGGACTTGAGAGAGATTTGGAGGAATTTCCAATGAGATAAGATACCGTCCCAACATGATCAAAAATATCAATGGGATCAACATACATAGGTATTTTTTTTCCATTTATTAAAAATCTAAAAACTATATTCCAAGGTGAGATGCATATGAAATTCTTTTTAACCAACATCAAAATACAGATCGCACTAATGGTTATCAGTGGAACATTTTTTCTTGGTTTGAGCTACCCTAATATTCTACTGAATAGTTTTATCCTTATCATCCATTTATTCAATGATATTAGCTCCCAATATCTTTCTTTCTCCAACATCACACAAAAAATGTCACAGCTCTACATTTATTCCCAAATAATACTTCATATGGTTCCATCTGAATTCTTGAGTGAAAGATACTGTTTGAAGAAAAATCAACTAGGGGAAGGTGTCGATCCCATCCACCTATGAAATCCTCAGAACAAAATATCAACATATTTTATAGGATTCAAATTATTCTTATAGAATGATCATATTTCAAAGGATGTTAAGTAGTGATAAAACTAAATTATGCATCATGTGATTGCTGAAGACATTTCCAAAACATTGATGTAAACCTCTTAACCTGATATCATATAATGGAATGTGGTACTCCATGAAACCTTACAACTTTCTTAATTCATATCATGTAAATCTAGTCCTAGAAGAAGTATTCTCTAATAGTGATGAGGTGTGATGAATTTGTAATGTCATCGACTACCACAAATATAGCATTAAAACCTTTAATGGTTTTGGGTGGTCCAATGAAAAATCCATACTAATGTTATCCCATTTCCATTCTGGTAAGGGTAATTGATTCAAAAATCAATTTGTCTTTTTTTAATTCATTATTCACCTATTTTCATACCATGAACCTAGATAAAATCATTGTGTTATATCTCTTCACACCATCCCAATAAAATTATTATTCAATGTCTATATACATATTTTTACTTCCATGATGAATTGAAAATGAAATTGAAAATGAATAACTAAGTGCTTTCTCTAACTTCTCCTCTTCAAATTTGGTATGAAAGGAATAGATACACGGTTCTTGAACCTTATCATTCTATACTAATTAAGGTTAATATCATGAACATTCCTAATTTTTTTAACATCTCTTCATCTTCTTTATAGTCCTCTTAATCATCAATCAGATATATGGTTGAACATTCAATTGAAAGAAACTCCATTTTCCACTTCATTTAGGATTTATAGCTCTACACATTGAAAATTTAGAAATATTGGGTCATTTTTTATCCTCCTCATTGTTAAGATATAATGATAATTTCAACTCAAAGCCTCAACCACTTTTTTTCTTTTTTGGGGTGTTAATTTTTTGAGCAATCATAATCCTTTATCAGTTCCAACCTACTTATCCGACACATGTTCAACTCCTTCTGTGTGAATATATATTATTGAATTTTATAATTAGTCTATATATCACACATTTCTCTATAAAGATAATGCCTCCATATATTTAATGAAAAACATAGTCCTATTTACATCAAATCATCTTTTATTTAATTTTTCATTGCATTCATCCACTACCAGGAGGCATAAGTGATAAAAACGTTATTATGCATTAGAACACATCCCAATACCTTCACGGATGCATTAATAATTATTGAAAACCCATCTCAACTATATAGTAATGTATTCATCTATAGACTAACAAATATTTAAATCATTTTCATAAAATATTCATCACATTATTTTATTTAGATGATCTTGACACCCTTATGAGTTAGCTTGGTGAGAGGATTAGATAGTCATGATAAATTCTCCACAAAAATTCGATAGTATACAACTAATCCATGAATGTTACTGATCTCAGTAATGATTTCTGGTCTAGCAAATTAGTCAATAGACTTCTCCTTTGATGGATCTACTACTATACCATCTTTTGAGATTATGTTACCAAAAAATGAATCATTTTGTAGAAAAAATTCATAATTATTAATTTTTTTGAATATCTTCACCTTTACCTTGGATCTTTTGTACAATTATCTGGTGATATTTAAACTCTTTCATTATTATTTGTTAGATAAGAATATTTGCTGTAAATAATTACACAAACAGATCAATGTAATCTCTAAATACAATATTAATTAAATACATGAAGATAGAAGGTGAATTGGTATGTCCAAAACATATTAATGTACATTCATAGTCTACATACCCTGTACATAAATTTCATCTTCTATATAAAAACCTTCTTGAAACTAAATTGATGATATTCAAAATCAAGGAAATTTGTGGATAAGTATTGAGTTCCATGTAGCTGATAAAACAATACATCTATATAGGTAAGATGATAATTGTTTCTCATTGTGATCCTTCTTATCTCCCAATAATAAATTCAAAGTTGCATTGATCCATTTTTTCACAAAATTAACTAGTGCACCCCAAGGCAACACACTAGGCTGAATAAATTCCCTATCATGGTTTTCTTGGGCTTGCTTCTTCAATTCCAATAACTCAATTATATTCATTTTATAAAGAGTCTCTAAAATTGATATGGACCCTGGTATGTGTTACATTGAGAACTCAACATTGCATTTTGGTGGAAGAATAGGAAAATATCTCAGAAATACATCCACAAATTCGTGGAATATAGGAATATCATTGATGATGATTCTCTCCTCGACCATATGAGATAAAAACAACATTTGAATAAGAATTAATATCCATACACTAGATATAATCTCCACAGAAAGTTCATACTTATCATCTCATGGCTGGATGATCAAAAGAGGGTTTGAAATATTAAAATTAATTGCCCTTCCTCAAAAATTGATGTATATTTATGTATATAAATCCAATATATTTTAATGATCACATAAAATTCAACCAAAGTGAGAATTAAAATATTTTCATTAATCACATTCTTCCAAACATCAATCGAAGATTAATCATAGACTTGAGATGTAATCATTTTACCATTATGTATTTTCACATCTAATTACACATCTAATTGTTTTGTTGGAATCATAACACCCTTAAAAATTATTTTCATATGAATGAGTTGGTAGATTTAGAATCATATATGACATTATCAATTCTAGATTGGCTGGTAAGTTTACCTTTCATCTTGTCGTTATCACACCCCTTATCAAAAATAGTGATTGTATGAGATTTTCACTTGTCCCTCAGATAAAAAGTTTTTGATATCGATCATAATCACCATCCATTGGGTTTCGACAGTATTTAGAATAATATCAATTATTATTACACTTGTGACATTGAATCATGAGAGTTATATTTTGTGCCTCATTTTATCCATTCATAATGTTAGCTAACTTCTTCCTATCACTTCTACAATCAAATTTCTAATGACATTCCCTTCAATAGTGAAAACATTTACTAGATCCCTTAATTTAATTTACTCCATGATTCTTCTCACAACTAGAGCATGAATGTATGCCCATATTATTCTCTTGATGGTTTATATATTTTCTTATAAACTAGATCTTCCTCTTCTTTTCAAAATCATGACCTCGATACCTGACTGCAACCTCCATTTTAACATTGATTTTTGAATGCACAATCTCTTCATAACTACAAATATATATTATGGAAAATTCCTTTATGATAATTTTCCTTAAACTACTAATGATCCTATCATCATTACTTCCGTGTTGGATGATAATTAGTGAAGCATACCTCATAAGCCTCATGAAATTAGCCTTACAGGTACCAACAGATTCATCATCCCTTTCCATCAAATCAACAAACATTTTCTCCTTATTGGTATGAAGAATCAAGGGAACATAAATATTGGAAGGAAGTTCATAAACTCATCCCATTTCATGTATTCAATATCATATTTCTACAATTTATTCTTGATTAGACTTCACCACTAGTATGATTCAGTTTCTAACCGATAGATAGCCAGAATGACATCCTTATACCCAGAACACTTTGTAATTGATAATAATTTTTCAGTATTATGGATCCAATTTATAGAAACAAGTGGATTCGATGAACATATGAATGAAGGTGGAAATTTTCTCATGAAAGACTCAATATAATTTTGTTCCATATGTTTCCCATTTGGAAATCCACCACAATTCATATCTTGAGAATGTTGTGTGGGCATAACAATGAGGTTTTGTATTCCTAGTCTAATAGAATTTGGTTTCTAAGGAATAAAATTTTTGTATTTACCATCTAAATCACCATTAATTTGATCCATCAGGTTGTAGACATAAAATAAATCCAAGAACATATAGTAATAAACTATTATCGTAATGAAGAACCACATTGTCCTGAAAAGTCACATATATGATTTCTATGTTTTGAAGACTTCATTAATCAATGAAACCATAGTTTTATCCTAGGATATTCATAGAACACATATTTCAAAATCCAGCATGATGGTTTGAGATGAGTTTGAGAATTTCCAAAGCATATCCCCCTGGAGTGTCAAACCTAGTGCCCAGTAAGTTTTGTTTTCATGTACCAGATTACCATGAGTTCGAATCAGAAGATCTTTTCATAGTTGTTACCCCTATGTAATTTTATTCCAAATCCATATCCACTTATATTATCCATAAAATAATGTATATCTAGAAAACCACTCAGTCCACTCTTTACCAAAATTCCAGGACATTTTCTTATACTTTTCATTATCCTTAAACTTATCCATAAAGGTTTCCATAAGGTTATTACTATGGTTTTAACATCCATTATTCCATAGGATAACTAATCCTTCCATATGATACCACATATATTGAATATTTCATGACATACATTAACATTATATATTTTATCGAAATACATAAAACATTACACAAACAGCTGCATGAGGACCATTGTAGTATAGTGCCATTGGGAAGATAGAATCATAAAAATAGTTACATAAGGGAGCTACATTATCTCCCACTAGGTTATACATGACTGTAACACTTCTTAGACACATCAAAAAATAACTATCTTCATAAAATATGAAAAAGGATACATAAAAAGTGGTGAGATCTATGATCGGTATAGGTAAACAAGGGTGACATGTAAGAATAATCATGAGAAAAGTCTATAAGAACATAATCAGGAAGATAAATGATCATACCTTATATATAAAATATGAGAAATATGAATCATTGAATAAAGATTAGTAGTTAATAAGAAATGAATCATAAGAAAATATAAAACCAAATCATTGAATGAGTAACATAGGAATAATACATAAAATTATTGCAGACACATAATCATATAATATAATTTCCATAGTAACCAAGTAATTTCATCCATGACTATCTTGGTAGTTTAAGTTCACTCCCCATACCATCTTGGTAGTAACGGTTCGCTAAAATGGTCATCTCAGTAGCATGAGTTCACTCCTCAAACCATATAAGTAATCATGGTTCACACCCATTGACATCTTAATATTTTAGGATCATTCCCAAGACCATCATAGTCTATCTTATTATATATAAATCTTATCCAATTAATTAGAGGTACATATAGGTCTCACCCATCTCATAGTGAAATCATATATACATGTTCCACAAAATCATAATTAACCATATCAAAACCTAGTGAATGAAAATGGTATTATAAACATGTAATCATATCATAATATGTTCAAATATATAGGTTTCTTAATCATTTAATCATGAACATAACCTGTGAAAAGAATTAGGCTTCACAAGAATATAACACATGAATGAGAAACATGTTTCATAAACATTTTACCATCAAAACATAATAAATTCAGAAAAATAATATGAATGGAAACATCGAATGATTTCCCCATAAAGTCATGAACAACACCAATGGATGTAATCTTATATGGTAAATAATTTGGAATGAACTTTTAAAAAATTTATTTAGTAAACCATATTTTATGCATTAAAAATCAATTTTCAAAACATACAAACTTTTCAAAAATAATTTTATATGAATGAATCATTGAAAAATTATAAGGGAAGCATCAAAAACCATAAGAACATTTTTAAAATACTTCTTACTTGAAAATTTACTTCAATATCCATTAAAAAATATTTATTAAAACATTGTTGAATTTTTTTTCGAAATCATGGTTTTGAGTACAATTGATTTCTGACCGGAGAGAGTGATGGCCATATTTTACATAAAAAAATTATCTTAAGTACCGATGAGTGTAAAAAGGTTACTAATACATGGATATATCTTCGATAAAAATATTTATAAGCAAACTCATGAGTTTTATTCAGATATGGATCATAATATTTTATCAAATCAAGCCTAAAACTAAACAATCTAGAAAAGCGATGAGATTGGACCAATAATCACTTATAACTTGGTAATTTTGGATCATACAATCCATTTTATATGTATGAATTACCTGCATTAAAAAAATTTCATTAAATAAAATATATTTATGATATAACATATAATATTTACGTATATACCCCTTGAAAGAGGATTTAGGTGCATAATAAAATGTGAGTCTAAAAGAAGGAAAATTGAGATGAAACTCTTTTACCAATTTGGTAACTTTTGAAATGTAAAACCCTGTGAAAGAAAGATAATAAAATTTATATGTTAATAATTTTTTTATTATAATGTAAATATAATACAATAATGGAAAATACATACACCATACAAAAGGAATAAATGGCGAACGTAGTATGTATCTAACAAAAATAAAAACTAACATGAAATTCCCATACCTAGTTTCTTGACTATCATCATAGTCATTAAAACCACTTATATAATAAATATAAATTTGTTATAAATATTTTAATGAACTATATTATAAAATTTAATTCCATATATGGTTTTATTATGACATTATATTACACGATTGATAGCAATCCTATGTTAAGGTTTCATTTCAGGTAATATTATCTTTATTCTTCACATTTACCTTCATTGTTATATCTTCTTTACTTATACATATATCATGATTCTAAAATTTAAACCATGATATAAATATAATTTTTTTTATATTTTTATAATAGTAATCTATATAATATTGAAGTATAAAAATGTAATATACAAATCATTGAGATGGAATGTTATATGTTAGAATGAACGTTGTTTCCATTTTTTGTCATATTGAAAGAAATAAGGTTAATGAAATAAATAAATATATATATTTCAATATTTTATTATAATTACTATATTGTATATATATTTATTTAAAATAGAACTAAACCCATCCTTAATACGTTGTATATATTGTGCCATTGCGTTGAGGTGGAAGTAGTCCACACTTTCTCAAAAAATATTATAATATTTGAACTAAATATAAAGTAAAAAAATACATGTTTTGTAAGAGGAATATAAAATCATAAATAAATGATAAATAAAATATATAAAAATTATAAAAATTATTTTCATCACAATTTCCACCATGAGAGAGGTTAAAGAATTTTGAACAATCCTCGTTTAGTGAGATAGTAGTTCACCGTAGACATGAATTGTATGTTAGTTAACCAATAGATGGAGATGTGTTTAAGTTTTAGTTGAAACTTATCATAAAAATCATAATATATTTATTATAATTCTGTTTTTTAAACAATAATTTAATAATGGTATTGGAAGGGTGAAGAAGAAAAATAAAAGAATGGATCTCGAGACAAGACATTACCTCTTAATCAGGTACCTCGTTTATTTTTGTTCCAGATTCTATAGAAGACATTATTAACAAAGGTAGTATTCAAAGTGTAAATGATATATTTTGGGAAATTATTTTATCAGAGGTTTGTTTAGACAACGGTCTTTATAGGTGTTTGTAATTTGGAGGATGTGATCCCTTTTTAAAGTAGATGAGTAGAACTATTATATATTTTTGAAGAGAAAATTCCACCCCCATTTTTAGTGTTGAATTTTTATCCTATAATGGTTAATTGTATAAAAGAGTGATTATTGCATCTATATATCAAAATAAAATGGTTTTTGGAGTTGTTTTGGGTCTTAAATTTTTGATTTACTCCTTAGTGATACTTAATTTTACCCTAATCGATGTAGTTAATTTTAATTACATTCACAAGTATTTTTGGCCCAAAACCAATTTGACCTTATCAGAAATTATAAATTATAATTATTAAAAATATGGAATCAATTTTCATTAAATAAAAAATCTTTATTGGAATATATTAATTTAAAATTGATCTCCTAGTTGGCTTATCAATGTTGGTTTTTAAAGTAAAAATGAACAAAAGTTTGCAAAGAACTTATATCCAATTTCAATGGGAAATTGGTTCCAATTAACCAAATTGAATTAATTGATAAAAATATTATCTAATTAAAATTTTAAACAACATAAAAGATAATTTAACATTTATATAATCTTAAATAAAAATAGTTTTAAATTAAAATCTGATATTTTTTTCTATTCATCTAAAAAATGAAGTTTCACAGATTAATCCAAAAAACATCACCCAAACTAATTTAGACATTATAAATTATAAAATTATGTTTATTTTTTGAAATTAAATTTATAATTGTGTATAAAATTAATTTTTTTATTTTTCATAGAAGGACATTAAAAGCAGTTTGTTTGAGAAAATAATATTTTTAAACATATAAAAACATTACCAAAAATTATATCTTTCATTATCAATATTTTTTAATTTTTATAAAAAATTATATAAAATATTTTTAAATTAGGTTTTAATATTCTTATTACATGTTTTAACAGCTAGTTTATAGTTATTTTAATTACATTATAATAATAATTAAATGGTGTTTCGTTGAAGTATCAGTGTTGCGTGTAACATGTGCAAGGTTAGTGTTTTGTGTGACATATGAAAAGTCAGTGATGCATGTAACATACTAGAAGTTTATGTTCAATGTATCATATTCTGATTTGGTGTCATGTAACATATTCCAAGCTAGTGTTTTCATAATGTAATCTTTAAATTATTTTATTGTATGAACTAAATGATAATTTAATTTATTCTCATAATCGGTCCCTAAAAAATCTGGGTGTCACATTCCATACATATATACATGTTTCTGAAATTTTAATTTTGTATCTAATATATTCAACCAAATTAGTATGTTTTGATCATATTAACATATTAACATATAACACCTGATATGAATAATTATTTTTTACTTACCCCAATATAAATGATAATTTTTTATACAAATATAAATATATATCATTGTTAAGTTCTCTTAAACCATTCCATGTAAATTTTTATAACTATAGGAATCCAAATTCCTAATCAAGTCAAAATATAGTGTGATTAGTAATCGACTATTAAACTATCTAACCAAAAATAATTCCATAGGATACTAGAGATATTGAAATATTTCTTAGGATAAAAAAACAATTTTTATTATATAAAGTGAAATTAAATACCTTAAATCCCATGATCACCATGCATAAAACATAAATAGGGAATGAACCTCATCCAAAACCAAATATGATAATACATCTAAAATGTATAAGTAAAACAACATCAATAGTGGTTCATGAGAATATATATTTGGCTAGCACATGGGATGTTTAGATTCCCCATGTATCATTAATGATTCTCCTCAAGAGACATGAATTTAATTATGAGAAAAAATTTAAGATTATACTGTATTTATCCCTTCATGAATTCATCATATAAATGAATTAACCTACCCAACATTACATCCTATGAAATGTTTTATTAATAATAATATCCTTATGGGTTTAAAATTAATGGAAAAGGTAGACGATTGATATCACATATCATTGTTAACATTATTCTTATAACATTGAATAAAAAATAATGAAAAAATATATTAGTTTTAGGACATATCTCCTCAAATATCCCACTTTCACTAAACCCTCATTGAATTAGTGAAATTTCACACTATATTGCATCATATAATATATTTTGTAAAAAAATATTAAAATTTTCTTTATTAAAACTTTTAAAATAATTTCACCATGTTATCATCACCATTACATCATATCACAACATATGAAATACCTTATGAATACCCTTCCACAAATCTATTTGAATAAACTAGAAAACCCATTTATTGTGTCTCAATTAGTAAAAAAAAATCCATATTAATTGTAAGACAATGTTTATCCCATCATTACTTTATATAAATGAAAAAAATATAGATTCCAAAATTGAAAAATTCAAGCTAGGTTTGGCCTCTAGAAAAAAAATTACTGTTATTCATTCTATAATGGGGTTTGGCATGATATATATTGTTCACATATATAATTCTTTATATTTTAACCATCAACATCATATATAATCATGAATTTTAATATGATATCTTTATCCATGTCATAAAATAACCACAGGACATGAAATTTCAATCCCACATAGCTACCCCATACATTCTAAAAAAATAAGCTGACCAATTGGACAATTACAACACATGTTATTCACATTTATGTTTTATCACATCACATAGAAATCACATGATATATACAAAATAAATATGTTCTATAATAATATTATTGTACTCATTATATATAAATTGAGGTATCAGATTAAATACTCATCACACAAAATGAAAAAAATATCATATTCATTAATCTCCAACCAATAAGTTGTTTAGAAACATACAAAATTTCCCCTTGAATAGATAATTAAAAAAGGTTATGCATGAAAGTTATCAATGTATGAATTTACCAAGATAGGTATAATTCCATATTTATGTATTAGGGACTATAAATAACAAACATTCAACAATAGTATACTAAAAACATTGTGTATGGAAAACCATTGTATAAAATCCATCTGAATCCTTTTTTTGTTATTTTTAAAATAATACATTATGATTTTGTAGTATAATCCTGTTTAATAAGGATACATACCTAAACGACCAACATACCAATTTAAAAAATCAAATTAAAAAAAAGTAATCAATAAAAATCATTGATCATAAATTTGAAATTCACTTAATTAAATGCATTGATTCCAATACCATTAAATCACCTCTGTCCATTAGAAATTTATTAGTAAGTCACCTTAAATTATTCCCCTAACACATGATCACACTATTTTTATCTTCACTAAATAAATCGCATCACCATTAACTTCATCTCATCAATGTTTTCAATAACACAAACATATTCACATTGCTAGTGGGATCACTAATTTTATGGAATAAGAAACATTTTAAACCAGTAAAATAGTAAACAAACTACCACTAAATGAACTAAATTTATCCCTTAAACTACATGAAGGATATCAAGAGCCTCAAAAAATTAGTTTATGTCTCTGTATGTGAATCAATGAGACCTAGGATCATAACTATAAGAGGAAAAATTCTGGTACTATAACAGTACTACAGCAGGTACTGTAACCGTTACTCTAATAGGTACTCTTTGATACAATAGTAGCTAAAAATATTCACCTTGTTCCATAGGTTTAGGATAAGACTATTTTAGGCCTCTAGGACACCCAAGCCTTCAGGTCCATATGACTTTTGGGCCACCTCTAGGCCTTTGGGTGACAACAAGGCCTATAGAGCCACCTCATATGTAGATGCTCAGAAAAATTATAGAAGGAACCAGTTTCGAAAGAGAATTCAAGAGAAGTGAACATCCACCTTAGCAGAGATAATGGATTTGGAAGAATGAGAGGGTGTGAAATTTTCATCGGTTCTAGGCCTGTGCATCACTGCACAAGGATAGATAGCCAAGATTCCATGCAATGGGGGATATCTAATCACGATGCAGATTCTAGGGAGGGGTGGTTTTAAGTTGTCATAATCAGTATTATTTCATTTAGACTTACAGGTCCTATAATGTATCTAATATTATGTGCAATGTAATATTTAATACTATTTTCATTTTAAGGGTTCCCCCTCATCCCTTGAAAGGGGGTTATCAAAAATCAATAAAAAAGGCCTTCAGTCCATTCATGAAACTACCAGACGGAAAGCAAACAGGGGCCTAGTGGGGATGAAATTATCTTGGAAATCACTAGACACTAAATTGAACATCCCAAAACCACCTTGGAGAATACTACACAATACCATCTAGGAATACATAATTTTTCTGGGACATCATATCATAGTTGAGAAGAAAAAATCTTAGAAAAGGATCATTCTTTTAGAAAAACTCCATACATCTCCTCAAGAACCATGAAAACCAAAAAAGTGAAAGTCAAAATTGAAAATATAACTTACCGACAAAAGTAGGTTGACACAAACTTCCTCTGAACCTAAGAGTATATGAACATAATAAAAATGAAATATAGTTGACATCATTCCATTGCTGTGCTCCATCAAATTAGAACAACCATGTAAATGATCAAATCCAATGTTGGTAACACCACTTGTAAAACCATTGATCAATAATACATGAAATATAAAACCCTCTTTTAAAACACCATAGTAGACTGACTAGGAGGGAAGATAATTAACATGAATATTAAAGAGAAATTAATGTGGATGGGACTAAAAAGCTCACTGTGTCCTGAACCACCATCCCCAACTGTCGAATTTATCCCAAAGATAAGAGAAAAAATTGAAATCATAAAAGATATATATAAAATAGATAAAAAAGATACTAAATGTGAGTCAATCTCTGGGGACACCTATGTCAATAAACCGACACATCCCAACCCTCATTAAAAAAACTAGTGCATGAAACCAAAATCAGGTTGGTAACACGGTATACCCGAAGGAAAGATATAAGGAGGAGAAGAAGTGGGATTCAAAATGGATCTATGTCTTAAAAAGGAATTTGAAGAGTTGTAGGGGGGTAACATGAAAATAATAAAACAATAAATAGAGTGTATTGGGGAAGAAAAAATGGGGGTAGTGGGGAGGGACAAGGGATGAGGGAAGTGGGATGAAAGGAGTGAAATTGAGATGATTCTAGGGAAGCAGCATGAATTCCTCCCCCTCTAAATTTCCACCAAGGGATACCATATCTCGGAAGCGATATGAGATCAAGGTTACTCAGAGACCATCCATTGTAAAACCCTGATTTTGTGCCTTATTCACATATTTTGTTTCCTAATATAAGAATCAATTACATAATTGATTTAAAAAAATTTCATCATATTTAAGACTCCATAATGATCTTATGTTATGGAAAACTTAATGTCTTACTTTGAGAGGTCAATTATCATTTAACATCAACACACACACACACACACACACACATATATATCCAATTTAAAAAATATGACAATGTGAAGATTAAATTTTCTATATCATGACTCATTTTATAATAGTGAACATCTTTATAAATAATTAAAGAAACTCCATCAATATATTTAAACTTCTTGGCTTTATAATGTAAAATTTTATGATATTAATAAATTCTATTTTTAGTATATAACACTTTCTATGTCTATAATAATAAATCTTGAAACCCTTTCCATAAAACATCTTCATAAGAAAGTGACGATAAAATTTTATTTTAACTACAATTATCAAATATTTCTCATCTCTAAACATTAGAATATAAAAAATACTCCCACTAGCTACAGATATAGTACGTCCTCTAAAAATATCATACTAATATACAATAACTCATTTATAAGAAATAAATTTTATTTTATTTAGTTTATGTATTAATGAATAAAATATTATTTCCATATCTTATAAGGTATTATATGTGTTTATATTTTTTACATAATAATAATACATTAATATTGAAAATATTTCATTGATGGTAGGATCAATTTTGACATACTTTAAAAATATTATGATAAAAAATATATCATTATTATCATCTTAGAAATTATTTTATAAAATTTAATGAATAATAAACGAGGTATATTAGTCTATTGTTGTTCGTAATAACTAATTTTTAACAAAAAAATCACTTAACAATTATGCCATTTATGATTTATATACAAATAAATTATTAATATCCACTAAAGATTGATATTTTCTATTAAATTAAATGAGTTGTATATCAACCCTTTTCTTCATCATTTGAAAAAACTTTATCCCCCATTAATTATTTCCTTAATTTTGAGATCCTATAAACTCAATTCAAAATTTATTGTATAGATATGGAATCACATATCCTTAAAAATAAAAATATATATTAAATCAATATATAACATAGATGATCAATGGTGTTTCTCAAACTCTTTTATGTATTTTATTAAATTACATCATATGAAGTCACTACACCATTCTTCTAGATATTACCTTAGGATTTTAATGTCATAATTTCTCAAATATAATGAATCATTTTTTTTACTGTCCAAATAAATTTTCTTCATTTTATTTTATCTTTTACCTACTCAAACAATTAATACAAAACCTAATCTAAGATATCACATTCCCATGTTTGTCTATCTTCAACACATTGATAAAATAGGGTAAACAAGTATTTAATTCATTCACACTGTCATGACATTTCTAATGATGATTATATAAGGTAATACATAACAAGTACTAGCCTTAGTGGAAACCATGAGTGAAATATTCCATGCTCTCATAAGAATAAAGATTCATTTTTTGAAAAACATAATCCATTATTTTCTCTATTAGTGGTTTCTCTAATAAAACTCTTTCATTTCAGTCTTATAAATCAATAAAATGTTTTTATACTATTATAAGATTTTTCTTTAATTAAGATAATCATGTTTCTACACTTATCAGAATGTTATGTTTGATGATGATGGTTAAAATTTCAACAAAAAAAATATTTTTCTACATGTGTATCATGTTATTCAAATATTTAATAATGAATTTAATTGAATTTTCTCCCACTAAAAAGATGTACCCTTATAAATCACTATATTCATTAGTGGGGCATGATTAATATTTCTCTATATAACTAATCTTTTTTTTCAATTCACTCTCCAGCCTATTATATTTATAGGGGATCATCCAAATCATATCTTACATATGTCTTCAAGATGGTTGAGTAGAAAATACTTTTTCTACTCCACCATATGGATAAATGCTCCAGGATTCCTTTGTTAACCAAATAATTTAGGGTCTCCCAACAAAATGTAACAAAAATATTCCATGAATAGGAACCTAATCCTATTAGGATCACATGATGGTTTCTTTCCATATAAAAGATAAAATATAGGCCCCTGTATCTTCCATTCCCTACCCAATTGGGTGATCGATGAAATAAAATGTATCACATTGGAATGAATCTAACATATAGTAATTTGAATGAATTTACACTCACCATCAAATTTGTTGTTAATACCATTTTTATGATTACATCAAATGATTTATTTTGTAATTATACTACATCCAAAAAATTTATATGTTTAATCTATATTGATGTTTATATACTAAAACTACTCATCTGGTGTGTTAGTAATCCAAATAAAATTCTAATTATATTCATTAATATAAATATTCATTCATCACTATGGAAGGTGAAACCATTTCATTTAAATTTCAAATAATCAATTTAAAATAATAATACCAACAGTAGTGATCCTTGAGAAATAGATTTTAGGCCCCATATTTTAAATATAAGTTTTAATACATTAATTAAATAAGTATTTTAGCTCATTTTCCCTCTTCCCAATGACACTTTACTTAAAAATTGATCTCAATAACATCATTATTAAAATAAATAATCTTTTTAAATTATAATTAACATCTTAATTCAAGGTCAAAATATAGTACAATCCCAAATCATGGTGGAATAAATCTAAATCAATTATAATACATATCCTGTAAATTTATATATATTCATGTATGATAATTTATATAATTAGTTCATCATCTAAAATAAATATTATCGAACAATTAATAATATAATAATTATAATTTTGAATAACAAAAGTAATAAATTAATTAAATGAAAAATTTGTAAATATAAAAATAAGATATATAATTTATTAATAATTAATAAATAATAAAATTATACATACTTTATATATAAATAACTCATTGTTGAGATCCAATAATTAAATAAACAAAGATTCTTTATATTTATTTTACAAAATTAACTCCATTATATTATTCATTATATAGAATTTTATTTAAATATTTGACATTAAATTATGTAAAATAATTTTAAATTCCTATTCTATTATGTGTTCACTTTACACTATCTAAATGTTATAACTACCCAATGCAAACCACTAGGTCTGATCTAGAGGGTCACATGACAATATGCCTACCTCCTCGTATTCAAGAGTTTTCCGACTAGAATCTAGTGTTTGAATCCATAAATGGGGAGACTATACCCTCGTCATAATATCATAGATTTGATAATTAGTATAATAAATTGTTTTAATCATGTGAGAAATAGAAAATAATAAAATTACAGAAGTCAAAAAAATAAAAAAAGGGCTCCTAGTGTGTAAATCCAAACCCATGATTAAAGTACATAAGATAAATTAATATATAAAACTATTATGTTCTCCAGGTTTGTTAACTATCCTTAATGTAGTTCCATCTTCCATGGATCAACCATCCACTACAAGACCCTTTCCCCACACCAGATCCCTAGTACATAAATATATATGTTTTTTGAAATACCTAAGTTTGGTTTGAGTACAATAATTAGTAGGATAACAAAAATGCATCCTTAAACATGTATTCTCAAGAATATCATTTTAATTACATGAATATAATAAATGTCTAATAATAATAATAAAAAATCATAAACGTGTGATAATTTTATAACAAAGCTTACGAAAACCCCTAACCATACCTATGTTGGCTCTAGTCCATCTGGATAACAAAAATATTTCAGGAGAAACCAAACTAGACACCAACAAGTGAATGTATTACCTGAAATCGACATAGAATCATGCATAAATGAGACTCGGTTTTTTCCAACCCTTATGTATAGTATGTTTCTTGAAAAATCAATTAGGCATTGATTATTCCCTCAACAAATGATACCACCTTTAAATAAACAATGAACAAATAATCGAGCTACATAGGTAATGAGTGCATCCCCAATAAGGTATTCTATGGTATCATAAAATATCCACACTATACATATGTCCATCATCTCTATCATCTCATTTCAATAACACTCCCCCTATATGCATTAGTAATGTCACAATAGTCCACCAATTTAGAGCACCATGAATAATACATCCATGTTAGGTAAAATACATAATATGGAATAGAATAAAATGAAAGCATGTCACCATGAGGATAGAGTAGAAAGACAAATACTTGTGAACAACATCAATCATGGAAGACATAATATAATAAAACACATGGAATTAATTATAAAAAGGGTCTCTTGGGTTATATAGACACCCACCCACCACAATAATCGTAATCAAGCATGTTGAATCCAAAATTCCAAAACATGGATTATATCATACTATTAATTGTAAATTAGTGCCCCAAAAAATGTAGCAAACATCCTACAAAATAATAAGTGTCAACATCATGGATAACCATCGTATTTGGTTCAAATTCTAGAGTGTAAACCTCTACAGCCAAGAACATCCCCTCGCAGTCCTTATTATATTAGTTGTCGACACGTCATCATTAATGGTTCATCTAGGATTTTTATAACAATATTCATCTATATTTTTTATAAAAATAATAAAATAAATCATGTGACAAAAAATTCCTTCTCTTATATAATTTATGGATAATCTTTTTATTATAACCTATGTTCTAGGGAATTTATCCAGAATGAAAAATTGAGAACCACAGAAAATAATACATTATCTCCCTAAAATAATATGCATGACATAGTACCTTAATATTATTCTTTGAAATTATAGTATAATAATGATTTTTATTTCTTTGATACAACAGAATAATTACTAAATTATAACCCATTTATAATTTCTATTTTATAATTGTTACAAAATAAATTATCCCCTACTTTATAGAAGGCATTTAGAGGACTCAATATGAAGAAAAAAGAAAATGATTATTAAAAATGTACCCCCTCTAAACTGTAAGAAGAAATTGTTGTAAGATAGAGATAGAGAGAGAAAAAAAATATTATTCCTGTTAACTAGAAGAAAATATTATTTACGTCAAGGAGGACTTCACATATAATATAAATAAGAGTTTCGAGGATACATAAATGCTAAAGGATCAACCAAAATCTATGGTCATGAGGGGTCAAATATTTTAAAGAAATAATCACATTACTAAAGTAAAATTAAATACTACAACTAAAAAATATACTTAATTTTTCTCCAACCATTTTTTGGTAGTGGAGAATTTACACCTTTATAAAAATTTGACTTAAGGGAAATGAATAAGGAAACATTTTAACACCCTAAAGATCTAAAATAAGAAAATTTTATTTGATAGCATGTATGATACAAAACATAACGATTATTAGAGAATATTACCCCATGAGAAATTGTGAATTATATTTATAAATAAATACAATATATTCAAAAAATTTCATTACACATTATCTTCGTTTTAGTTGTGTTACACGAAACACTCTATTTATCTTGTGTTACATGCAACATTGAGTTTGAATGAAAAGTGAAATATTATAATGAATTTATTATCTAATATAATAGTTATATCATATCCATTGGAGTGGACAGTATGAATATTATTACTAAAATAGAACAATTATGTTAAGATATTTATTATAAATATAACAATACTAATTTAAAACAAAATGAAATGTTTTCTAAAAATACTTGATCATTCCAAAAAATGGATTAGTCGCGCTTTTCCCACATAATTTAAAGAATATTTGACCACATTAAAAAATTATTAAACAAAATTAATAATGTTAGGTACATAATTTCTCAGGATGGTTACATTTAACACATCTTGGACTTGAGAGAGATTTGGAGGAATTTCCAATGAGATAAGATACCATCCCAACATGATCAAAAATATCAATGGGATCAAAATACATAGGTATTTTTTTCCATTTATTCAAAATCTAAAAACCATATTCCAAGGTGAGATGCATATGAAATTCTTTTTAACCAACATCAAAATACAGATCGCACTAATGGTTATCAGTGGAACATTTTTTCTTGGTTTGAGCTACCCTAATATTCTACTGAATAGTTTTATCCTTATCATCCATTTATTCAATGATATTAGCTCCCAATATCATTCTTTATCCAACATCACACAAAAAATGTCACAGCTCTACATTTATTCCCAAATAATACTTCTTATAGTTCCATCTGAATTCTTGAGTGAAAGATATTGTTTGAAGAAAAATCAACTAGGGGAAGGTGTCGATCCCATCCACCTATGAAATCCTCAGAACAAAATATCAACATATTTTCTAGGATTCAAATTATTCTTATAGACTGATCATCTTTCAGAGGATGTTAAGTAGTGATAAAACTAAATTATGCATCATGTGATTACTGAAGACATTTCCAAAACATTGAGGTAAACCTCTTAACCTGATATAATATAATGGAATGTGGTACTCCATGAAACCTTACAACTTTCTTAATTCATATCATGGAAATCTAGTCCTAGAAGAAGTATTCTCTAATAATGATGAGGTGTGATGAATTTGTAATGTGATCGACTACCACAAATATAGCATTAAAACCTTTAATGGTTTTGGGTGGTCTAAAGAAAAATCCATACTAATGTTATCCCATTTCCATTCTGGTAAGGGTAATTGATTCAAAAATCAATTTGTCTTTTTTTAATTCATTATTCACCTATTTTCATACCATGAACCTAGATAAAATCATTGTGTTATATCTCTTCACACCATCCCAATAAAATTATTATTCAATTTCTATATACATATTTTTACTTCCATGATGAATTGAAAATGAAATTGAAAATGAATAACTAAGTGCTTTCTCTAACTTCTCCTCTTCAAATCTGGTATGAAAGGAATAGATACACGGTTCTTGAACCTTATCATTATATCCTAATTAAGGTTAATCTCATGAACATTACTAATTTTTTTAACATCTCTTCATCTTCTTTATAGGCCTCTTAATCATCAATCGGATATATGGTTGAACATTCAATTGAAAAAAACTCCATTTTCTACTTCATTTAGGATTTATAGCTCTACACATTGAAAATTTAGAAATATTGGGTCATTTTTTATCCTCCTCATTGTTAAGATATAATGGTAATTTCAACTCAAAACCGCAACCACTTTTTTTCTTTTTTGGGGTGTTAATTTTTTGAGCAATCATAATCCTTTATCAGTTCCAACCTACTTATCTGACACATGTTCAACTCCTTCTGTGTGAATATATATTATTGAATTTTATAATTAGTCTATATATAACACATTTCTCTATAAAGTTAATGCCTCCATATATTTAATGAAAAAATAGTCCTATTTACTTCAAATCATTTTTGAGGTAATTTTTCATTGCATTCATCCACTACCAGGAGGCATAAGTGATAAAAACGTTATTATGCATTAGAACACATCCCAATACCTTCACGGATGCATTAAAAATTATTGAAAACCCATCTCAACTATATAGTAATGTAGTCATCTATAGACTAACAAATATTTAAATCATTTTCATAAAATATTCATCACATTATTTTATTTAGATGAACTTGACACCCTTATGAGTTAGCTTGGTGAGAGGATTAGATAGTCATGATAAATTCTCCACAAAAATTCGATAGTATACAACTAATCCATGAATGTTACAGATCTTAGTAATGATTTCTGGTCTAGGAAATTAGTCAATATCCTTCTCTTTTGATGGATCTACAACTATACCATCTTTTGAGATTATGTTACCAAAAAATGAATCATTTTGTAGAAAAAATTCATAATTAATAATTTTTTTGAATATCTTCACCTTTACCTTGGATCTTTTGTACAATTATCTGGTGATATTTAATCTCTTTCATTATTATTTGTTAGATAAGAATATTAGCTGTAAATAATTACACAAACAGATCAATGTAATCTCTAAATACATTATTAATTAAATACATGAAGATAGAAGGGGAATTGGTATGTCCAAAACATATTAATGTACATTCATAGTCTACATACCCTGTACATAAATTTAATCTTCTATATAAAAACCTTCTTGAAACTAAATTGATGATATTCAAAATCAAGGAAATTTGTGGATAAGTATTGAGTTCCACGTAGTTGATAAAACAATTCATCTATATAGGGAAGATGATAATTGTTTCTCATTGTGATCCTTCTTATCTCCAAATAATAAATTCAAAGTTGCATTGATCCATTTTTTTCACAAAATGAACTAGTGCACCCCAAGGCAACACACTAGGCTGAATGAATTCCCTATCATGGTTTTATTGGGCTTGCTTCTTCAATTCCAATAACTCAATTATATTCATTTTATAAAGAGTCTCTAAAATTGATATGGACCCTAGTATGTGTTACATTGAGAACTCAACATTGCATTTTGGTGGAAGAATAGGAAAATATATCAGAAATACATCCACAAATTCATGTAAGATAGGAATATCATCGATGATGATTCTCTCCTCGACCATATGAGATAAAAACAACATTTGAATAAGAATTAATATCCATACACTAGATATAATCTCCACAGAAAGTTCATACTTATCATCTCATGGATGGATGATCAAAAGAGGGTTTGAAATATTAAAATTAATTGCCCTTCATCAAAAATTGATGTATATTTATGTATATAAATCCAATATATTTTAATGATCACATAAAATTCAACCAAAGTGAGAATTAAAATATTTTCATTAATCACATTCTTCCAAACATCAATCGAATAATAATCATAGACTTGAGATGTAATCATTTTACCATTATGTATTTTCACTTCTAATTACACATCTAATTGTTTTGGTGGAATCATAACACCCTTAAAAATTATTTTCATATGAATGAGTTGGTAGATTTTGAATCATATATGACATTATCAATTCTAGATTGGCTGGTAAGTTTACCTTTCATCTTGTCGTTATCACACCCCTTATCAAAAATAGTTATTGTATGAGATTTTCACTTGTCCCTCAGATAAAAAGTTTTTGATATCGATCATAATCACCATCCATTGGGTTTCGATAGTATTTAGAATAATATCCATTATTATTACACTTGTAACATTGAATCTTGAGAGTTATATTTTGTGCCTCATTTTATCCATTCATAATGTTAGCTAACTTCTTCCTATCTCGTCTACAATCAAATTTCTAATGACATTCCCTTCAATAGTGAAAACATTTACTAGATCCCTTAATTTAATTTACTCCATGATTCTTCTCACAACTAGAGCATGAATGTATGCCCATATTATTCTCTTGATGGTTTATATATTTTCTTATAAACTAGATCTTCCTCTTCTTTTCAAAATCATGACCTCGATACGTGACTGCAACCTCCATTTTAACATTGATTTTTGAATGCACAATCTCTTCATAACTACAAATATATATTATGGAAAATTCCTTTATAATAATTTTCCTTAAACTACTAATGATCCTATCATCTTTACTTCCGTGTTGGATGATAATTATTGAAGCATACCTCATAAGCCTCATGAAATTAGCCTTATAGGTACCAACAGATTCATCATCCCTTCCATCAAATAAACAAAAATTTTCTCCTTATTGGTATGAAGAATCAAGGGAACATAAATATTGGAAGGAAGTTCATAAACTCATCCCATTTCATGTATTCAATATCATATTTCTACAATTTATTCTTGATTAGACTTCACCACTAGTATGATTCAGTTTCTAACCGATAGATAGCCAGAATGACATCTTTATACCCAGAACACTATGTAATTGATAATAATTTTTCAGTATTATGGATCCAATTTATAGAAACAAGTGGATTAGATGAACATATGAATGAAGGTGGAAATTTTCTCATGAAAGACTCAATATAATTTTGTTCCATATGTTTCCCATTTGGAAATCCACCACAATTCATATCTTGAGAATGTTGTGTGGGCATAACAATGAGGTTTTTTATTCCTAGTCTAATAGAATTTGGTTTCTAAGGAAGAAAATTGTTGTATTTACCATCTAAATCACCATTAATTTGATCCATCAGGTTTTAGACATAAAATAAATCCAAGAACATATAGTACTAAACTATTATCGTAATGAAGAACCACATTGTCCTGAAAAGTCACATATATGATTTCTATGTTTTGACGACTTCATTAATCAATGAAACCATAGTTCTATCCTAGGATATTCATAGAACACATATTTCAAAATCCAACATCATGGTTTGAGATGAGTTTGAGAATTTCCAAAGCATATCCCCCTGGAGTGTCAAACCAATTGCCCAGTAAGTTTTGTTTTCATGTACTAGATTACCATGAGTTCGAATCAGAAGATCTTTTCATAGTTGTTACCCCTAGGTAATTTTATTCCAAATCCATATCCACTTATATTATCTATAAAATAATGTATATCTATAAAACCACTCAGTCCACTCTTTACCATAATTCCAGGACATTTTCCTATACTTTTCATTATCCTTAAACATATCCATAAAGGTTTCCATAAGGTTATTAATAAGGTTTTAACATCCATTATTCCATAGGATAACTAATCCTTTCATATGATACCACATATATTTAATATTTCATGACAAACATTAACATTATATATTTTATCGAAATACATAAAACATTACACAAACAGCTGCATGAGGACCATTGTAGTATAGTGCCTTTGAGAACATAGAATCATAAAAATAGTTACATAAGGGAGCTACATTATCTCCCACTAGGTTATCCATGACTGTAACCCTTCTTAGACACATCAAAAAATAACTATCTTCATAAACTATGAAAAAGGATACATAAAAAGAGATGAGATCAATGATCGGTATAGGTAAAAAAGGGTGACATGTAAGCATAATCATGAGAAAAGTGTATAAGAACATAATCAGGAAGATAAATGATCATACCTTATATATAAAATATGAGAAATATGAATCATTGAATAAAGATTAGTAGTTAATAAGAAATGAATCATAAGAAAATATAAAACCAAATCATTGAATGAGTAACATAGGAATAATACATAAAATTATTGCAGACACATAATCATATAATATAATTTCCATAGTAACCAAGTAATTTCATCCATGACTATCTTGGTAGTTTAAGTTTACTCCCCATACCATCTTGGTAGTAACGGTTCACTAAAATGGTCATCTCAGTAGCATGAGTTCACTCCTCAAACCATATAAGTAATCATGGTTCACACCCATTGACATATTAATATTTTAGGATCATTCCCAAGACCATCATAGTCTATCTTATTATATATAAATCTTATCCAATTAATTAGAAGTACATATAGGTCTCACCCATCTCATAGTGAAATCATATATACATGTTCCACAAAATCATAATTAACCATATCAAAACCTAGTGAATGAAAATGGTATTATAAACATGTAATCATATCATAATATGTTCAAATATATAGGTTTCTTAATCATTTAATCATGAACATAACCTGTGAAAAGAATTAGGCTTCACAAGAATATAACACATGAATGAGAAACATGTTTCATAAACATTTTACCATCAAAACATAATAAATTCAGAAAAATAATATGAATGGAAACATCGAATGATTTCCCCATAAAGTCATGAACAACACCAATGGATGTAATATTATATGGTAAATAATTTAGAATGAACTTTTAAAAAATTTATTTAGTAAACCATATTTTATGCATTAAAAATCCATTTTCAAAACATACAAACTTTTCAAAAATAATTTTATATGAATGAATCATTGAAAAATTATAAGGGAAGCATCAAAAACCATAAGAACATTTTTAAAATACTTCTTACTTGAAAATTTACTTCAATATCCATTCAAAAATATTTATTAAAACATTGTTGATTTTTTTTCGAAATCATGGTTTTGAGTACAATTGATTTCTGACCGGAGAGAGTGATGGCCAGATTTTACATAAAAAAATTGTCTTATGTACCAATGAGTGTAAAAAGGTTACTAATACATGGATATATCTTCGATAAAAATTTTTATAAGGAAACTCATGAGTTTTATTCAGATATGGATCGTAATATTTTATCAAATCAAGCCTAAAACTAAACAATCTAGAAAAGCAATGAGATTGGCCCAATAATCACTTATAACTTGGTAATTTTGGATCATACAATCCATTTAAGATGTATAAATTACCTGCAACAAAAAAATTTCATTAAATAAAATATATTTATGATATAACATATAATATTTACGTATATACCCCTTGAAAGAGGATTTAGGTGCATAATAAAACGTGAGTCTAAAAGAAGGAATATTGAGATGAAACTCTTTTACCAATTTGGTAACTTTTGAAATGTAAAACCCTGTGAAAGAAAGATAATAAAATTTATATGTTAATAATTTTTTTTAATTATAATGTAAATATAATACAATAATGGAAAATACATACACCATACAAAATGAATAAATGGCGAACGTAGTATGTATCTAACAAAAATAAAAAACTAACATGAAATTCCCATACCTAGTTTCTTGACTATCATCATACTCATTAAAACCACTTATATAATAAATATAAATATATTATAAATATTTTAATGAACTATATTATAAAATTTAATTCAATATATGGTTTTATTATGACATTATATTACACGATTGTTAGCAATCCTATGTTAAGGTTTCATTTCAGGTAATATTATCTTTATTCTTCACATTTGCCTTCATTGTTATATCTTCTTTACTTATACACATATCATGATTCTAAAATTTAAACCATGATATAAATATTTTTTTTTATATTTTTATAATAGTAATCTATATAATATTGATGTATAAAAATGTAATATACAATTCATTGAGATGGAATGTCATATGTTAGAATGAACGTTGTTTCCATTTTTTGTCATATTGAAAGAAAGAAGGTTAATGAAATAAATAAATAAATATATTTCAATATTTTATTATAATTACTATATTGTAGATATATTTATTTAAAATATAACTAAACCCATCCTTAATACATTGTATATATTGTGCCATTGCGTTAAGGTGGCAGTAGTCCACAATTTCTCAAAAAATATTATAATATTTGAACTAAATATAAAGTAAAAAAATACATGTTTTGTAAGAGGAATATAAAATCATAAATAAATGATAAATAAAATATATAAAAATTATAAAAATTATTTTCATCACAATTTCCACCATGAGAGAGGTTAAAGAATTTTGAACAATCCTCGTTTAGTGAGATAGTAGTTCACCGTAGACATGAACTGTATGTTAGTTAACCAATAGATGGAGATGTGTTTAAGTGTTAGTTGAAACTTATCATAAAAATCATAATATATTTATTATAATTCTGTTTTTTAAACAATAATTTAATAATGGTATTGGAAGGGTGAAGAAGAAAAATAAAAGAATGGATCTCGAGACAAGACATTACCTCGTAATCAGGTAACTCGTTTATTTTTGTTCCAGATTCTATAGAAGACATTATGAACAAAGGTAGTATTCAAAGTGTAAATGATATATTTTGGGAAATTATTTTATCAGAGGTTTGTTTAGACAACGGTCTTTATAGGTGTTTGTAATTTGGAGGATGTGATCCCTTTTTAAAGTAGATGAGTAGAACTATTATATATTTTTGAAGAGAGAATTCCACCCCCAATTTTAGTGTTGAATTTTTATCCTATAATGGTTAATTGTATAAAAGAGTGATTATTCCATCTATATATCAAAATAAAATTGTTTTTGGAGTTGTTTTGGGTCTTAAATTTTTGATTTACTCCTTAGTGATACTTAATTTTACCCTAATCGATGTAGTTAATTTTAATTACATTCACAAGTATTTTTGGCCCAAAACCAATTTGACCTTATCAGAAATTATAAATTATAATTATTAAAAATATGGAATCAATTTTCATTAAATAAAAAAACTTTATTGGAATATATTAATTTAAAATTGATCTCATAGTTGGCTTATCAATGTTGGTTTTTAAAGTAAAAATGAACAAAAGTTTGCAAAGAAATTATATCCAATTTCAATGGGAAATTGGTTCCAATTAACCAAATTGAATTAATTGATAAAAATATTATCTAATTAAAATTTTAAACAACATAAAAGATACTTTAACATTTATATAATCTTAAATAAAAATAGTTTTAAATTAAAATCCGATATTTTTTTCTATTCATCTGAAAAATGAAGTTTCACAGAATAATCCAAAAAACATCACCCAAGCTAATTTAGACATTATAAATTATAAAATTATGTTTATTTTTTGAAATTAAATTTATAATTTTGTATAAAATTAATTTTTTTATTTTTCATAGAAGGACATTAAAAGCAGTTTGTTTGAGAAAACAATATTTTTAAACATATAAAAACATTACCAAAAATTATATCTTTCATTACCAATATTTTTTAATTTTTATAAAAAATTATATAAAATATTTTTAAATTAGGTTTTAATATTCTTATTACAAGTTTTAACAGCTAGTTTATAATTATTTTAATTACATTATAATAATAATTAAATGGTGTTTCGTTGAAGTATCAGTGTTGCGTGTAACATGTGCAAGGTTAGTGTTTTGTGTGACATATGAAAAGTCAATGATGCATGTAACATACTAGAAGTTTATGTTCAATGTATCATATTCTGATTTGGTGTCATTTAACATATTCCAAGCTAGTGTTTTCATAATGTAATATTTAAATTATTTTATTTTATGAACTAAATGATAATTTAATTTATTCTCATAATCGGTCCCTAAAAAATCAGGGTGTCACATTCCATACATATATACATGTTTCTGAAATTTTAATTTTGTATCTAATATATTCAACCAAATTAGTATGTTTTGATCATATTAACATATTAACATATAACACCTGATATGAATAATTATTTTTTACTTACCCCAATATAAATGATAATTTTTTTATACAAATATAAATATATGTCATTGGTAAGTTCTCTTAAACCATTACATGTAAATTTTTATAACTATAGGAATCCAAATTCCTAATCAAGTGAAAATATAGTGTGATTAGTAATCGACTATTAAACTATCTAACCAAAAATAATTCCATAGGATACTAGAGATATTTAAATATTTCTTAGGATGAAAAAACAATTTTTATTATATAAAGTGAAATTAAATACCTTAAATCCCATGATCACCATGCATAAAACATAAATAGGGAATGAACCTCCTCCAAAACCAAATATGATAATACATCTCAAATGTATAAGGAAAACAACATCAATAGTGGTTCATGAGAATATATATTTGACTAACACATGGGATGTTTAGATTCCCCATGTATCATTAATGATTCTCCTCAAGCGACATGAATTTAATTATGAGATAAAATTTAAGATTATACTGTATTTATCCCTTCATGAATTCATCATATAAATGAATTAACCTACCCAAAATTACATCCTATGAAATGTTTTATTAATAATAATATCCTTATGAGTGTACAATTAATGGAAAAGGTAGACGATTGATATCACATATCATTGTTAACATTATTCTTATAACATTGAATAAAAAATTATGAAAAATTATATTAGTTTTAGGACATATCTCCTCAAATATCCCACTTTCACTGAACCCTCATTGAATTAGTGAAATTTCACACTATATTGCATCATATTATATATTTTGTAAAAAAATATTAAAATTTTCTTTATTAAAACTTTTAAAATAATTTCACCATGTTATCATCACCATTACATCATATCACAACATATGAAATACCTTATGAAAACCCTTCCAAAAATCTATTTGAAGAAACTAAAAAACCCATTTATTATGTCTCAATTATTAAAAAAAATCCATATTAATTGTAAGACAATGTTTATCCCATCACTACTTATATAAATGAAAAAAATATAGATCCCAAAATTGAAAAATTCAAGCTAGGTTTGGCCTCTAGAAAAAAATTATTGTTATTCATTCTATAATGGGTTTGTCATGATATATATTGTTCACATATATAATTCTTTATATTTTAACCATCAACATCATATATAATCATGAATTTTAATATGATATCTTTATCCATGTCATAAAATAACCACAGGACATGAAATTTCAATCCCACATAGCTACCTCATACATTCTAAAAAAATAAGCTGACCAATTGGACAATTACAACACATGTTATTCACATTTATGTTTTATCACATCACATAGAAATCACATGATATATACAAAATAAATATGTTCTATCATAATATTATTGTACTCATTATATGTAAATTGAGGTATCAGATTAAATACTCATCACACAAAATGAAAAAAAATATCATATTCATTAATCTCCAACCAATAAATTGTTTAGAAACATACCAAATTTCCCCTTGAATAGATAATAAAAAAAAGGTTATGCATGAAAGTTATCAATGTATGAAGTTACCAAGATAGGTATAATTCCATATTTATGTATTAGGGACTATAAATAACAAAACATTCAACAGTAGTATACTAAAATCATTGTGTATGGAAAACCATTGTATAAAATCCATCTGAATTCCTTTTTTGTTATTTTTAAAATAATACATTTTGATTTAGTAGTATAATCCTGTTTAATAAGGTTACATACCTAAACGACCAACATACCAATTTAAAAAATCAAATTAAAAAAAAGTAATCAATAAAAATCATTGATCATAAATTTGAAATTCACTTAATTAAATGCATTGATTCCAATACCATTAAATCACCTCTGTCCATTAGAAATTTATTAGTAAGTCACCTTAAGTTATTCCCCTAACACATGATCACACTATTTTTATCTTCACTAAATAAATCTCATCACCATTAACTTCATCTCATCAATGTTTTCAATAACACAAACATCTTCACATTGCTAGTGGGATCACTAATGTTATGGAATAAGAAACATTTTAAACCAGTAAAATAGTAAACAAACTACCACTAAATGAACTAAATTTATCCCTTAAACTACATGAAGGATATCAAGAGCCTCAAAAAATTAGTTTATGTCTCTGTATGTGAATCAATGAGACCTAGGATCAAAACTATAAGAGGAAAAATTCTGGTACTATAACAGTACTACAGCAGGTACTGTAACAGTTACTCTAATAGGTACTCTTTGATACAATAGTAGCTAAAAATATTCACCTTGTTCCATAGGTTTAGGATAAGACTATTTTAGGCCTCTAGGACACCCAATCCTTCAGGTCCATATGACTTTTGGGCCACCTATAGGCCTTTGGGTGACAACAAGGCCTATAGAGCCACCTCATATGTAGATGCTCAGAAAAATTATACAAGGAACCAGTTTCGAAAGAGGATTCAAGAGAAGTGAACATCCACCTGAGCAGAGATAATGGATTTGGAAGAATGAGAGGGTGTGAAATTTTCATCGGTTCTAGGCATGTGCATCACTGCACAAGGATAGATAGCCAAGAATCCATGCAATGGGGGAGATCTAATCACGATGCAGATTCTAGGGAGGGGTGGTTTTAAGTTGTCATAATCAATATTATTTCATTTAGACATACAGGTCCTATAATGTATCTAATATTATGTGCAATGTAATATTTAATCCTATTGTCATTTTAAGGGTTCCCCCTCATCCCTTGATAGGGGGTTATCAAAAATCAATAAAAAAGGCCTTTAGTCCATTCATGAAACTACCTGACGGAAAGAAAACAGGGGCCTAGTGGGGATGAAATTATCTTGGAAATCACTAGACACTAAATTGCACATCCCAAAACCACCTTGGAGACTACTACACAATACCATCTATGAATACATAATTTTTCTAGGACATCATATCATAGTTGAGAAGAACAAATCATAGAAAAGTATCATTCTTTTAGAAAAACACCATACATCTCCTCAAGAACCATGAAAACCAAAAAAGTGAAAGTCAACATTGAAAATATAACTTACCGACAATAGTAGATTGACACAAACTTCCTCTGAACCTAAGAGTATATGAACATAATAAAAAATAAATATAGGTGACATCATTCCATTTCTGTGCTCCATCAAACTAGAACAACCATGTAAATGATCTAATACAATGTTGGTAACACCACTTGTAAAACCATTGATCAATAATATATGAAATATCAAACCCTCTTTTAAAACACCATAGTAGACTGACTAGGAGGGAAGATAATTAACATGAATATTAAAGAGAAATTAATGTGGATGGGACTAAAAAGCTCACTGTGTCCTGAACCACCATCCCCAACTGTCGAATTTATCCCGAAGATAAGAGAACAAATTGAAATCATAAAAGATATATATAAAATAGATAAAAAAAGATACTAAATGTGAGTCAATCTCTGGGGAAACCTATTTCAATAAACCCACACATCCCAACCCTCATTAAAAAATCTAGTGCATGAAACCAAAATCAGGTTGGTAACACGGTATACCTGAAGGAAAGATATAAGGAGGAGAAGAAGTGGGATTCAAAATGGATCTATGTATTAAAAAGGAATTTGAAGAGTTGTAGGGGGGTACCATGAAAAAAAATAAAACAATAAATAGAGTGTATTGGGAAAGAAAAAATGGGGTTAGTGGGGAGGGACAAGGGATGAGGGAAGTGGGATGAAAGGAGTGAAATTGAGATGATTCTAGGGAAGCCGCATGCATTCCTCCCCCTCTAAATTTCCACCAAGGGATACCATATCTCGGAAGCGATGTGAGATCAAGGTTACTAAGAGACCATCCATTGTAAAACCCTGATTTTGTGCCTTATTCACATATTTTGTTTCCTAATATAAGAATCAATTACATAATTGATTTAAAAAAATTTCATCATATTTAAGACTCCATAATGATCTTAAGTTATGGAAAACTTAATGTCTTACTTTGAGAGGTAAATTATCATTTAACATCAACACACACACACACACACACACATATATATCCAATTTAAAAAATATGACAATGTGAAGATTAAATTTTCTATATCATAAATCATTTTATAATAGTGAACATCTTTATAAATAATTAAAGAAACTCCATCAATATATTTAAACTTCTTGGCTTTATACTGTAAAATTTTATGATATTAATAAATTCTATTTTTAGTATATAACACTTTCTATGTCTATAATAATAAATCTTGGAACCCTTTCCATAAAACTTCTTCATAAGAAAGTGACGATAACATTTTATTTTAACTACAATTATCAAATATTTCTCATCTCTAAACATTAGAATATAAAAAATACTCCCACTAGCTACAGATATAGTACATCCTCTAAAAATATCATACTAATATACAATAACTCATTTATATGAAATAAATTTTATTTTATTTAGTTTATGTATTAATTAATAAAATATTATTTCCATATCTTATAAGGTATTATATGTGTTTATATTTTTAACATAATAATAATACATTAATATTGAAAATATTTCATTGATGGTAGGATCAATTTTGACATACTTTTAAAAATATTATGATAAAAATATATCATTATTATCATCTTAGAAATTATTATATATAATTTAATGAATAATAAACCAGGTATATTAGTCTAATGTTGTTCGTAATAACTAATTGTTAACAAGAAAATCACTTAACAATTATGTCATTTATGATTTATATACAAATAAATTATTAATATCAACTAAATATTGATATTTTATATTAAATTAAATGAGTTGTATATCAACCCTTTTCTTCATCAATTGAAAAAACATTATCCCCCATTAATTATTTCCTTAATTTTGAGATCCTATAAACTCAATTCAATATTTATTGTATAGATATGGAATCACATATCCTTAAAAATAAAAATATATATTAAATCAATATATAACATAGATGATCAATGGTGTTTCTCAAACTCTTTTATGTATTTTATTAAATTACATCATATAAAGTCACTACACCATTCTTCTAGATATTACCTTAGGATTTTAATGTCCTAATTTCTCAAATATAATGAATCATTTTTTTTACTGTCCAAATAAATTTTCTTCATTTTATTTTATCTTTTACCTACTCAAAAAATTAATACAAAACCTAATCTATGATATCACATTCCCAAGTTTGTCTATCCTCAACACATTGATAAAATAGGGTAAACAAGTATTTAATTCATTCACATTGTCATAACATTTCTAATGATGATTATATAAGGTAATACATAACAAGTACTAGCCTTAGTGGAAACCATGAGTGAAATATTCCATGCTCTCATAAGAATAAAGATTAATTTTTTGAAAAACATAATCCATTATTTTCTCTATTAGTGGTTTCTCTAATAAAACTCTTTCCTTTCACTCTTATAAATAAATAAAATGTTTTTATACTAGTATAAGATTTTTCTTTAATTAAGATAATCATGTTTCTACACTTATCAGAATGTTATGTTTGATGATGATGGTTAAAATTTCAACAAAAAAAATATTTTTCTACATGTGTATCATGTTATTCAAATATTTAATAATGAATTTAATTGAATTTTCTCCCACTAAAAAGATGTACCCTTATAAACCACTATATTCATTAGTGGGGCATGATCAATATTTCGCTATATAACTAATCTTTTTTTTCCAATTCACTCTCCAGCCTATTATATTTATAGGGGATCATCCAAATCATATCTTATATATGTCTTCAAGATGGTTGAGTAGAAAATACATTTTCTACTCCACCATATGGATAAATGCTCCAGGATTCCTTTGTTAACCAAATAATATTAGGGTCTCCCAACAAAATGTAACAAAAATATTCCATGAATAGGAACCTAATCCTATTAGCATCACATGATGGTTTATTTCCATATAAAAGATAAAATATAGGCCCCTGTATCTTCCATTCCCTACCCAATTGGGTGATCTATGAAATAAAATGTATCACATTGGAATGAATCTAATATATAGTAATTTGAATGAATTTACACTCACCTTCAAATTTGTTGTTAATACCATTTGTATGATTACATCAAATGATTTATTTTTTAATTATACTTCATCCAAACAATTTATATGTTTAATCTATATTGATGTTTATATACTAAAACTACTCATCTGGTGTGTTAGTAATCCAAATAAAATTCTAATTATATTCATTAATATAAATATTCATTCATCACTATGGAAGGTGAAACCATTTCATTTAAATTTCAAATAATCAATTTAAAATAATAATACCAACAGTAGTGATCCTTGAGAAATAGATTTTAGGCCCCATATTTTAAATATAAGTTTTAATACATTAATTAAATTAGTATTTTAACTCATTTTCCCTCTTTCCAATGACGCTTTACTTAAAAATTGATCTCAATAACATCATTATTAAAATACATAATCTTTTTAAATTATAATTAACATCTTAATTCAAGGTCAAAATATAGTACAATCCCAAATCATGGTGGAATAAATCTAAATCAATTATAATACATATCATGCAAATTTATATATATTCATGTATGATAATTTATATAATTAGTTCATCATCTAAAATAAATATTATCGAACAATTAATAATATAATAATTATAATTTTGAATAACAAAAGTAATAAATTAATTAAATGAAAAATTTGTAAATATACAAATAAGATATATAATTTATTAATAATTAATAAATAATAAAATTATACATACTTTATATATAAATAACTCATTGATGAGATCCAATAATTAAATAAACAAATATTATTTATATTTATTTTACAAAATTAACTCCATTATATTATTCATTATATAGAATTTTATTTAAATATTTGACATTAAATTATGTAAAATAATTTTAAATTCCTATTCTACTATGTGTTCAATTTACAATATCTAAATGTTATAACTACCCAATGAAAACCACTAGGTCTGATCTAGAGGGTCACATGACAACATGCATGTCTCCTCGTATTCAAGAGTTTTCCGACTAGAATCTAGTGTTTGAATCCATAAATGGGGAGAATATACCCTCGGAATAATATCATAGATTTGATAATTAGTATAATAAATTGTTGTAATCATGTGAGAAATAGAAAACAATAAAATTACAGAAGTCATAAAAATAAAAAAGGGCTCCTAGTGTGTAAATCCAAACCCATGATTAAAGTACATAAGATAAATTAATATATAAAACTATTATGTTCTCCAGGGTTGTTAACTATCCTTAATGTAGTTCCATCTTCCATTGTTCAACCATCCACTACAAGACCCTTTCCCCACACCAGATCCCTAGTACATAAATATATATGTTTTTTGAAATACCTAAGTTTGGTTTGAGTACAATAATTAGTAGGATAACAAAAATTCATCCTTAAACAAGTTTTCTCAAGAATATCATTTTAATTATATGACTATAATAAATGTCTAATAATAATAAAAAAAATCATAAACGTGTGATAATTTTATAACCAAGCTTACGAAAACCCCTAACCATACCTATGTTGGCTCTAGTCCATCTGGATAACAAAAATATTTCAGGAGAAACCAAACTAGACACCAACAAGTGAATGTATTACCTGAAATCCACATAGAATCATGCATAAATGAGACTCCGTTTTTTCCAACCCTTATGTATAGTATGTTTCTTGAAAAATCAATTAGGCATCGATTATTCCCTCAACAAATGATACCACCTTTAAATAAAATATGAACAAATAATCGAGCTACTTAGGTAATGAGTGCATCCCCAATAAGGTATTCTATGGTATCATAAAATATCCACACTATACATATGTCCATCATCTCTATCATCTCATTTCAATAACACTCCCCCTATATGCATTAATAATGTCACAATAGTCCACCAATTTAGGGCACCATGAATAATACATCCATGTTAGGTAAAATACATAATCTGGAATAGAATAAAATGAAAGCATGTCACCATGAGGATAGAGTAGAAAGACAAATACTTGTGTACAACATCAATCATGGAAGACATAATATAATAAAACACATGGAATTAATTATAAAAAGGGTATCTTGGGTTATATAGACACCCACCCACCACAATAATAGTAATCAAGCATGTTGAATCCAAAATTCCAAAACATGGATTATATCATACTATTAATTGTAAATTAGTGCCCCAAAAATGTAGCAAACATCCTACAAAATAATAAGTGTCAACATCATGCATAACCATCGTATTTGGTTCAAATTCTAGAGTGTAAACCTCTACAGCCAAGAAAATCCCCTCGCAGTCCTTATTATATTAGTTGTCGACACGTCATCATTAATGGTTCATCTAGGATTTTTATAACAATATTCATCTATATTTTTTATAAAAATAATAAAATAAATCACGTGACAAAAAATTCCTTCTCTTATATAATTTATGGATAATCTTTTTATTACAACCTATGTTCTAGGGATTTTATCCACAATGAAAAATTGAGAACCACAGAAAATAATACATTATATCCCTAAAATAATATGCATGATATAGTACCTTAATATTATTCTTTGAAATTATAGTATAATAATGATTTTTATTTCTTTGATACAACAGAATAATTACTAAATTATAACCCATTTATAATTTCTATTTTATAATTGTTACAAAATAAATTATTCCCTACTTTATAGAAGGCATTTAGAGGACTCAATATGAAGAAAAAAAGAAAATGATTAATAAAAATGTACCCCCTCTAAACTATAAGAAGAAATTGTTGTAAGATAGAGATAGAGAGAGAGAAAAAATATTATTCCTGTTAACTAGAAGAAAATATTATTTACATCAAGGAGGACTTCACATATGATATAAATAAGAGTTTCGAGGATACTTAAATGCTAAGGGATCAACCAAAATCTATGGTCATGAGGGGTCAAATATTTTAAAGAAATAATCACATTACTAAAGTAAAATTAAATACTAAAACTAAAAAATATACTTAATTTTTCTCCAACCATTTTTTGGTAGTGGAGAATTTACACCTTTATAAAAATTTGACTTAAGGGAAATGAATAAGGAAATATTTTAACACCCTAATGATCTAAAATAAGAAAATTTTATTTGATAGCATGTATGATACAAAACATAAAGATTATTAGAGAATATTACCCCATGAGAAATTGTGAATTTATATTTATAAATAAATTCAATATATTCAAAAAATTTCATTACACATTATCTTCGTTTTAGTTGTGTTACACGAAACACTCTATTTATCTTGTGTTATATGCAACATTGAGTTTGAATGAAAAGTGAAATATTATAATGAATTTATTATCTAATATAATAGTTATATCATATCCATTAGAGTGGAAAGTATGAATATTATTACTAAAATAGAACAATTATGTTAAGATATTTATTATAAATATAATAATACTAATTTAAAACAAAATGAAATGTTTTCTAAAAAAACTGGATCATTCCAAAAAATGGATTAGTCGCGCTTTTCCCACATAATTTAAAGAATTTTTGACCACATTAAAAAAATTATTAAACAAAATTAACTTCCTATTTTAAATAATAGTTTCATTATTATATTATGTTGTATTTATATGAATTTTTGGAAATATTTCATGTTTTGATGAATAGTGAAAAATACTGGATTTTATCTAAAAAATAAATTTTATTTAAATTTTTTTATAAGATAAATTTTATTTTTAATGGGTTGAAAGTAAAATTAGTTCAATAATTATTTATTAATATATTTTTATTCATTATAATCCTTTTTATAATGAATTAAGATATATGATCATTTTGATCTTTTGAACATTTTCTCTTTAAAATATTGCATTCATATTGCATCTAGAAAACTAATTTTAAATTATAATTTTTCTGCTTATGTGAATGGAATCTGAAAAAACGTATTTTTTATTTTTAATAACAGTAATTTATATTTTCTAATATGAGTAACTTTTTTAGACCAAAATGAATAGTGAAAATAGTAAAAATGAATTACCATGGTTAAGAAAAAATTATTTTCTATGTGGTTAAACGTAGAATAAAAGAGTTAAAAAACATTAAAAAATATAAAATAAAAATATGTTGGCCATATTTCTACCATAACTATTATATAATTGAAAATAAACAAATATACTCTATTTTTAAAGATATAAAACATGGGTATGACTGAATATTTTAAAACAATTACATATAGATACCCAATGATGATTTATATAGAAATTACATTATATTTTATGAATACATAATACATGAAACAATAAGATTCCCAAATCCATATTAGTTTAGAGTATTTGGAAACACAAAACACATTATTCTAGAATGGTTAAAGATCTTCAAAATCTCCCATAAAGATCTTCACCTTTTTTTCCTACCTCAATCTATTCTTTATATCCTTGGTAAAATAAAACACAAAAAGGGCGAGCTCAAATTCTAAATATGTGTAAACACTGAGAACATGAAACAAACCATAAACATCATAATGTAAATACAAGAACATAATGTTTAAATTTCAAAATTTTGATCCTTGAAATAAATCATGGTTGTTTTGAAGGAATAAATCTTAAGTGAGCATGACCACGATAACATAGAAATGACATAAATCATGGAATAGTATTCAAAAAAATATGAAGATTATTTGATTTCCATGGAACCCAAGGCATTTTTTCCAAAACCATCATAGTGAACAATGTCCTTTACTGAACCTAGTATACTTGTCTTACAACTATGTATTACTAACCCATATTTACTTACCATTCCAACCATGTTTATCTCTTGAGATATAAATCATTACCCAATGAATTGTTTGGAGATATAGGTCCAAGAAATCTCATAGCTAAATCATTCTTACATGTTCCACAAAAACATAAATCATTCATCATAGCATAACACACGAAATAAAATCAGATTTTAAACATCATTCCTTCATAATCTATATAAAATAATGGGTTCATTATAAAATTATTTACATAATAAACACAATAAAATCAATGTAAAAATAATGATAGAAACATAAACCTATGTCATATTATATAAAAAATAATTTTTATAAAAAACATGATAACAATTCTTGAGGAAAAATATCATTTCTTCTGTAAAAAAACATTTCTTTTATCAAAATGCCACGAATTTTTAAAATAAAAGAATTTAGTTGATAATACAATTGAAAACATGTAGAATATGCTTCATGGAAATAAGGAATTATGAATTAGTATTATTCCATTCTTGATGTATAAGGTAAAAAATCATTCTCCTCATACTTTTTTCAAAAAAAGTAAAAAGGTGCCTCATATGGTAAACAAAAGAAAGATTCCTTCCATAGAATGTAGTAAAAGTAAAAAGTGGGTAAAATTGACTTTAAAAATAAATATAATAATATTAAACATATTATGAAATCATTTTTAGAAAACATGGACATGGATGATAAATATATCCCCGATAAATAAGTTCATATAAACAATCTCATGAAAAAATTGAGATTGCAAAATTACCCTTTACCAATTTATAATCTGTGAAATCATATGCCTCATAAAATAAAGAAAATTTTATGAATATCTAAATATTATAAACATAATTATATGAATAATAAAAACAATTCATGGGAAATATAAACACTATAAAAAATTATTATTTATTTTAAGGAATATGTTCCACCGAAATAAAAGTGACATACAATAATCCCTTACCTTAGGTTCGATATTATTACAATATATCCAAAACAAATTTATATTTATTTAAATAATGTTACCGATTTATTAAAAATCAAAATTATTTTTATGGTAACATTTATGATCATATTTTAATCTGTTTGTTTGTAACATTTCATTGTTACACGTTATTTGGGTATTAAATGCTTTATGTTCTTATACATGTTTTGTAGGATAATTTCTTATTAATCATTTTAAGTTGTAGTTATATAATTTAAAGCATGGTATTAGTATAATATATATCATTTTTATTCATTAAATTCATTTATATAATCATTTTTAATGAAAATCATGTTGAATGAATCACATCGCCTCATGGAGATGGTATGCCTTACGTATGCATGTGTGATTATATCATTCCCAAAATTATTGAATGGTATTTAAGGGGATGGTTTATTATATTTAATAATTAGTATATGTTATAATAATAATAATATATAATTATTATATCCATCACTATACCCATCCATGTAAGGATTTGCTGAAGAATAGATTACACCGCGGCATGGAGACAGTAAGTCGTACGTACGCACGTGCAGTGATTTCATTTTTTGCAGGATGAATAGATGGTGAAATATTATTGTTTTATAATTGAAATAAAAAATAATTATATTATTTATGTTTATGTTTTTAGTTTATAAAAAAACTATTTAATAGGAGTAGAAGAAGAAAAAAGTTTGAAAGAATCAGTAGTAGAGATTAGCTCTTCCTTAACATGCTTCCTCTAAATCTCTTCTCAGAGCATTAGAGAGGATAATTGAAGATGACCATAACCTCTATAACTAAAATGGGAAAATTAATAAGGAAAAGGGAAGGGGATGGAAGAGCATGATGACCAAAAATGCAGTGAATAATTAAGGGAAGAAGTTCCCTTTTATAATTGAGGTGATGGGAAGTTTTGAAATCCTAAAAAATTAATTTATAACAATTTTCATAGTCAATATAAATAAGTAAAAAATGAGATATATTAGAATATAAGATATGTTAAGATTTAAATATCATTAACCTATTAAATTTAGAAAAATTTGCATGACCATTTAAACATTACTGTTTAATTGACAATTAGTTATTCTGTTTAATTTTAATTAGGATAATAAATGCTTCAATATTAAATGGGTGAAATATTTACTTTTTTGATTTCAATTTTACCTTAAATGAATAATTCAGTAATTTTTTTACCATATCATAAATATTTTATATTTTTATATGTGTTTTTTGTTTTTTAAATAATTTTAGTAACCATTATTTTAACAAAATGGAAATTGTGTTAATGTTTACACTATTCATTTGTTGGATTTTTTGAAATATCGTGATAAGTATTTATACTCAAACAATATATTTTATTATCTCACTAATGGATCAGGGTAATCTATAAAATTTGTTGTAAAAAGTTATAATTCCAAATTATATTTATTTTAATATTTTTAATAACATTTTTTTGGCATCTTAATTATTAAAATAATCGCTACTTCAAAATTGTGTAATTACAAAAAATAATTAAATATAAAATGAAAATTTGAAAAAAAAAATAATATGATGAAAATAAATTTACTAGATTTAATAAAAATATATGTAGTTGAATTTAGATTTTAGAAAAGGTAACAAAAAATGTTATAATTATTATAGTATGAATGTGACAACATTTAGATTACATTAAATAAAATAAAATAAATGTCATAATATTTTCAATAATAATCAATATGGTCATTATCATTCCCTTTGTATGATTATGGTCTAGTTATAGTAGGCTAAAAATATTTGGTCATGTATTTTGAAATTTTTATGGTAATTAAGATTTTAATAAAAAATGTTTCATTGATTTTTCATCACTTAACTTAATTTTTACACCTTCAATGAATAAGACATTATGGAAATTATTTTTCAAAAAGATTAAACACAAATTACAATAAAATAGTTATTTTTTTTCATTCCATGTCCTATTTAGTTTCTTAGATATCACCTATTTACCCATATGTTAAAATTATTAGTCTTATAAGAAATGTGAGTTTGAAATTTTGTCACTTTCATTGGTTTTATTAATATCTATGTCATCTTCATTTTCATGTGTAAATTAAAAGGATTTGTTTCAAAAGAAATATATTAAGTGTAGGATTTTATTTATATAATGTGATTTTGGAAGGTTTTAGGTTTATTTTATCATCCTTATCATGTTAATATTTTTCATAATTTAACTGATTTACCTTTAACCGTGTTAAATAAAAATTAACGTAGTTACTAATCATAATATCCAAAAATAAATGTAACCTATTAATATTAATTGGAATTACCGATTCCAAATATGTATTCCATTTTTTATAATTCAAAACACATAATTGGAAGAAATTAATTTATAATTAATTTCTGTTATCAAAACCAAAAAACAGGTTTTTAAGAAGTAAAAACTTATCAAAAGATTGTCATGTGTTTTTGTCCAATTTAATTGTGAATTTACATCCAATGAACATCATGGGATTAAATGATAAAAAATAATACAATTAAAAATTAAAACCAATTAAAAATAAAATCTAACTTTATTAATAAATTATATGAAAAGATAGTTTTGGATTAAAATGCAGTATTTGTTGCTATTAATTAAAATATAAATTTTATTCGAAAAATACAAAAAAAAAACAAAAAAAAAGGTAATTTTGTGCCCCTCTTCGAAATAATATGTTTATTTTATCAAATATAAGTTATGAGAGTGTCAGAAACTATATTCAAAATGGATTCACCATCAATAAGTGTAAAACTACATTTTTTAAAAATACTGCATTTATTGGAAAAAATTGAAATTGTTTTAATATAAATTCCATAAAAATACATAAGAGAAATTCTAATGTTATGTAACATTAAAAAACGTGGATAATACTATTCATACTAGTTTTTTTATATCAAATTAAATAATAATTTATTAATAATATATTGTTGATAAGTAAAACCTGGTATTGCGTACAACGCAAGTTATCATTGAAGTTTTCTCTTGTATGTAATGCAAGACAAGTCAGTGTTAGGTTTAGTTCAAGCATTATTTGGTGTTTTTTATATCATAATACAAACATAGATCGTTTATACATTGAAAAATATATATAATCAGAGTTGAGTGAAATTAATTCTATCAAAAGAACTTGAAATTGTGTATAACATAATCCAAGAAGAGTTTTGTGTATACTGTAACCTAATACGATATTTTGTATAGTGCTAGCTAATTCATTTGTAGAATACAACACAGGGGGTATAAAGAATAAAAAATAATCTATACCAAATAAAATTTTTGTGTTACATTCTACCCCATTAAATTGAATTTCACCATCAAAATTCATTAGGATTATATATGGCTTAATACTTGAAGGTTTCGTTAATGGAATCCCATATTATAGAAATGGATACTAAAAATTCATTTTAAAAAGGAAAGTTAGAAATATTACAGTTACCCAATGTAACTCATCAGTACGTTTCCTCATAGGAAAACATAGGTGGGAAGTGAAAAACATTGATAGGGAAGAGAAATCAAACCATCATGTTTTGATGGATTATGATAAAGAATATGGTTTGGAGAATTTAACTAACAGATATCCATAAATCTATGATGATTTAAAAGACCATATGATTCATCAGATAAAAAGGTTCTAGGACAATTTTTTTTTTCAAGATCCTTTTCCTAATGTTGTTGAATTTTCTCAAAGGAGAAATAGTTACTTGATTTAAGTACAACTTCACTGTATGTCATTCCCTAAAAAACAACCACTTCATCTCTTATTTAAATAAATGAAGTTGAATTTTTAATAATGGAAGTGTTAAATATTATGTGATAAAATGATATGTCCTACCATATGTGTCCACAAAAAACATATAATAGGTTACAAAATTTTCATATGTCCACCTATAGTGAGATAACAATTTAATCTAATAAACATCAATAAAAATATAACTTATAATGTCCATAAATAGATAATATTACATTCCGTCAAGAAACTGAAATTATAAAACATTAGATACAGGTGAACTAAACCAACAAACAATTTTTCTAATATATATCATTTGGCTATTCTTGGTGTCACATTCCAAACATGTGAATACCTTAATCAGTTATTCTCTGGAAACATGATAACAACATGAATTACTATAGAACCATAGTAAAAACATACATTTTGTCAAAATTAACTCTTTCAAACCCGCAAAAGTACCAAATATTCTATATACTCTAACCATGATATCACATTGTCCTTATATCAATCATGAGAACATTAATAATATCAAACATTTAAATATCTCCTTATCCCTTCATCATGATCAAATCAGGTGCATATGAAAAATATTTTAATCACTTTTCATGGTTATTGGTACTATATACTTATGGAAAACCATAATGGACCAATACAAAGATATTATGTTATTCCATAATAACATAAAAGAGATTCTACAACATTATTTTGGAATTCCATCACATAAACACTCAATCATTCCACCACTTTATTTGTATAATCATCATAACCAATAGTGACCACATGTGTTGTGCCTTTTTCATTGGCTTTAAGAGGTTGTTGACATCTATCATCATCATTAACCCTTGGATTTTGGGATTGATTAGCATAATTTTAGATTTCATTTCACATGTAGTATTGAATTGTGGGTGGTACATTATCTGTAGTCTTTTCCCAATTCACATCATTAGAAACATTTTACCCATTACGTTGGCACTTAACTACTCAATGAACTTATTTTCAACACATAAAACATTTTATAGCCCCTTCAATACTATCTCCAACATGCTTCTTTCCAGACATTGAGTGTAAGGAAACAATCATCTTCTTTTCACAATTGTTTTGATATTTTCCCTTTAACTCAATCATTCATTTCTTATCAAAACCATGAGATTGATATATAAAACCAACTTCTAGTTATACCTTGATAGCACAACTCACAATCTCTTCATAGAAACGAATGTCTCTTATATCTAATTCACTTCAAAGACATGGTTTTTATCCACTGAAGAATCGATCAAATATTCATTCAGGTAGGATGAGAATGTAAAGACCCATAATATTCAAGGGAATTTTTCTTCGTCTTAATTTTCTTTGGGATTTTACAAGAACGTAGTTTCTGACGACACCTGATTCCGAGGCCCAGTGTGCCTGGAATCAATTTCTGAAGTTTAGCTCGGGTACATTCAGTGAACGAAAGAGCGGGTTTCCCTAACTTTTGAACCGGTGCTCGGAATCGAAATCTGAGGAGACTGACGAAACCACAGCGTCGGTAATTGCTTAGGAACACCTTTTCCAGAGTTTCGTTTCTCGGTTGAGGTTTTTAAATAATGGGTTAACTAAAGAATGAAATAAAATATTGTGATACAATTTTATTTCTATTCTGGGTATTTTAAACCTACGCTTGGTTGTTGGAGTGAGACCCACTAATATCATAACTCCACTAGGTAGGATATTATTGAAGTGGGGCCCACACGAGCCCCACCCCTTCAATCCCTTTTTAGCCTCCATCTTGTGCTTTTAACATGCAACTCACCCGCACCCCAATTTAATGGCAAGTCAACCCTCAAAATTAATTTGAATATTAAACGCTCCTCAATTAATTCAAATAATTGAATGAGACCTATTTGATTTTCAAATTAATGGCTTGCGTGTGTATTAATAAAATAAGACAAGAACTATTTTATTAAGGGTGATTTTGGTTGTGTGAGAAGGATTGGGAGTGGTTTTGCTCAAAGCCTTCAAATCTTCATCTTCTTCATTGGATAATGTGAAGAACGAAAAAGAACGCTGGCCTCCGACGGAAGACGACGAAGAACGCTAGTTCTCTAGAGATCAACGACGCGACGCTGTGTACCGTGACACCAATGATCCTCCTCTTTGCGACACCAACAACGCTTACAGAGCCTTCTTCCGTGACGTCTCTTTTCTGTATCAAACCTTTGTTCATCAACACTTTGAGGTAAGGTTTAATTGTTTTTGCCCACGAATTATTTCTTTTCCGTTCATCAACTTCTATTTGTGCCGCCTACTATCGTAATAACGGGAGGAGGTCAGACCACAAAAACACGGCCGACCCTCCTCCGCCTTTGATGATTGTGTTTGTAGCAGCATGAACAAAGGTAGAACGGTGCAATGGCACCACGCGGAAACAAAGAAGAACGGGTGAAGAAGCGCGGCACAGTCGCACCGCGCTGTTAAGGCCAAACGAAACCGTGGCCGGAGTCGGGGCCAAAGGGGGAAATTCAAAGACTCCACAGATTGTTTATTTGATGGGAGGATCGACGGGCAATGACAGAATCGGCCGCAGAGGCGGTTTGAGGATTCCATAGTAAAGTACAGGGCCCAAGATGAACACCGGCGCATACGGAATTGAAAACGGACCACCGGAACAACTCCGTTGGCCCGAACTTCACCGGCGGCACGGGTCACCGGCGCGTCTGTTCCCCGGCGCGCCGCTAAGAGGAACCGCCGCGGCGGCAGGTGGTCGGATCTCGGGGCCGCGTGGAATCTGGGAGAGCAGGATGCGGTGCTCGCCGCGTCCGCGGAGTGCGAAAGCCGCGGGGGACCGCGTCCCCCACTCGGCTCGCTGGCTGAGCCAGCGTGCCACCCGGCCGGGCCGGGCCGGGTTGCGCGGACCAGACCGGGCCACACCCAGCCAATCCGGGCCGTGCCCAGCTGGTTTGGACCCAGACACGGGTCAGGTCGACCCGGTTCGGGCCGACCTAGGGGGGTTGGGCTGGGTCAGCCCGGGCCCAGACCCCCCATTTTCGGACTACTTCCGGTCTTCTGCCCATATCATGGGCTACCGAAATCTAATAGATGCACCGTCTGTTGCGTTGCGATACTTGGATCGATATGGTCGTTTCGGTATATTACACTCAAGGTTTTGAAGAACATTCGGTATGGACGAGGTGGTTCGAACACGAAACCAACCGGGCCCTCGGAGCGGAAACACTTATAACTTGATCTCCGGACGTCTGATTGACATGCCGTCGACTTTGTTGGATTCCTCTTAGTCCAGTTGGTTTTGGCTTAAAAACCAACTGGGCCCCTGGAATGAAAAATCCAATAACTCTCAGACTGGGCGTCCGATTGACGCGCCATCTGTCACGTTGAGTTCCTCCGTGGGTTCATCGGAGATGAAGACTGAACTGAAATCCTCCGTGGGTTTGGCAGTAATGAAGACCGTACTGAAATCCTCCGTGGGTTTGACAGCGATGAAGACTGCACTGAAATCCTCCATGGGATCGGTAGTAATGAAGACCGTACTGAAATCCTCCATGGGTTCGACGTCGATGACTCTGTTCTTGCTATCCTACATGGTTCTGGCAGAGTATCTGGTCTGTATCCTATGTGGTTCTGACAGCTTAGCTGGTTTAGTATCCTACGTGGGTCCCAGCTTAGATGAATCAGTGGCTACATCTGATAATCTCTATCACCTTAAGAAAGAGTATACCTGTGTGAGCTGAGTCTTGACTATCAATCATTATCTTTGATAAGATTTACTTGATTTACTATGTGGATTGTGTTGTTCTTTCCTGTGTGGATTGGGTTGTACTATCCTGTGTGGACGTGATCGAACATGAGATCGGATGTTAGAGCCAAACTGGAATTGATGACTTAGGTATATGTATGGGCATATACCTATGTAGTGGTGGTTGTAACTTCGTGATTGTATCATTCCTTTGTGTATTTTCCTTTTTGGATTTTGGGAGACCTTTGGGGGTCTTGGGGTCCCTACTGAGTAGCGTATACTCACCCCTGCACGGGCTATGCCCGAACTACATTGTGTTGGATGCAGACGACGAACAACGCTGATCGTGGTCGAGGCTTCTGGAGTAGTCAGTACCAGGAGGTGGACCACTGGGCGGGACGTACATGGAGCTGACAACTAGAACCGTGGAGAATAGGTGGCTATATATACCCACCCTTCAGGTGGGACTTCCAGTGGATAGCTCGACGTTGCTGATTTACTTTCAGTTGTTGTACTTTCTTTCCAGTTGTACTTTACTTTCAGTTTGAGTTTGTATTCTGGCCCATTTACTTTCCGCACTTACTTTCTTACCCACTTTTACTTAGTTTTTACATCTGTTGGCTTACTCTGTGGTGTTTGTTTACTTTATAAAGGAAATTCCTTCCCTTTTTTTGGGATTTACGCCTTTGGTGCTAGTCTCCAGCCCCTGGCCTATGGGAGGCGGGCTTGGGGTAGTTACGGCACGAGCCTCGAGGATGGGTCGTGACAAATTGGTATCAAAGGAGTTCGATTCTACAGCAGAACTCAGGACTCTAATCAATATTCTATACGAATCAATGTTGTTTAGGGTATTGAGTGAGGTTATCAGTCCAGAGAATCTAGTGTTGGTGCGGCGGCCGACGTATCCATACACCAGGACCCTGACTTCTGATTTCCGGCTCAATGCACAAAAACATTGATTGCATGTATGTTTCAAAAGTTTTCATTGTGATTACTTTGTATCAGCTCACAAGGTATACTATTTTGATCGTGGTTCACCTGTTTCGTTATAGGATGGCCCCACGACGGCATCCAACTAGGGTTCCGAGCTTTGTGCGAGACGACAACCCACCGAGCGGCAAGGCCTCGGTGCATGGCCCCTTTTCAGTCGAGGCACTGGCGGTACCTCTACCCGCAGAGCCACCAATGCTACCAGCCCTAGCCGCTGATAGTGCACGCTGCCTTAGTGTACTGCATGTGTTTCAGCATCAGAGAACGCCCAGGTTCTGTGGGGAGACGAACCGTCAGGAAGCTGAGGATTGGCTGGAGGCGTTTGTGCGAGTTTTCAGGTTAGTGGGGAAACCAGTGGACCTCATGGTGATCCTTGCAGCAATCCTCCTGCACGCGGCAGAAGGAAGATGGTGGAGCTTGATGCTCCAGGTGCATGATGAGGCATCTCTCCTCTAGACGGGCTTTGAGAGCCTCTTCCGCTTGGAGTTTTTCCCAGCCACCCTCCTTGCGGTGTGCATTTAGGAGCTACTACAGCTGCAGAAGGGCAGCATGATGGTCACCCAGTACTCAGCGAGATTCACCGATCTCTCACTCTATTCGACGAACATGGTACGAGACCCATTATTTTGGGCCTGGATCTTCGAGCAAAGACCGGGGCATTAGATTAGGGCATTAGTGATCTCCCTCGGCAATCCGACGCAGGTAGGAGTACTGGAGAAAGCCCTTCTCATTGATATCTTTCTTGCTGAGCCTACACCAGCAGCAAGAACTACAATAGGGTGGCATGTAGCAGAGTCGTCTACAGCTGGTAGTCGACGGACGTCATAGGGGTCCAGGCGGACCAGACCATCCGGCAGACGACCTCAGGACACTGGCTCAGAGGTTCGGGGAACCCGGTGCAAATCCAGACATCCGAGGAGTAGATAGTGATACGCATGCGGGGGGCAGGGCCACATGGCTCGTGACTTCCCGACCCGCTGTACAGAGGAGCAGCAGACAATTGAGGGGCCACCCAGGCCGAGGCAGAGGGTCAACCATGGCGGTCCTCCGAGAGCAAGAGGACGAGGCAGGGGAGCTATCCGAGCAGTAGGTGGTGGGCGACCCTTTGAGGCTTTACCACCACCACCACGAGTAGGTCCACCCCGACCACAGGGAGCTGGCGGGCAGAGACAGGCTCAGCTTCAGGCAGCGGAGGCCTGTGACCACGATGCGCCAGCGATGATTCAAGGTAATATCTGTGTCTACTCCACCCTTGCTGCAGTTCTTAAAGAAATAGGAGCGAGTCATTATTTTATAGTCGCTGCCTTTATTCGGAGCTCAGAGATTCTGACGGATCCTTTGGCTCGATCCTTACGGCTAGAGACTCTTACGGGAGTAGACTCGACGATTACGCACTGGTGCTGGCAGTATGAGCTTACTCTAGGAGGCGAGATCTTCGGCTGGGACCTTCTTATAGAGGCTTCGAGGACTTACGACGTCATCTTGGGCATGGATTGGTTATCTACAGTCCATTATCATATCGACTGTATTAGGAACAATGTGCAATGTATACACACCGGCGGGAGCAGGTCCACCTTCACCGGTGAGATGGGAGCCTTTGCAGCATAGGATGGACTCACACAGAGAAGAGGATATCCAATCACTCATCAGTTGGATAGCCTCATCTTAGGATCAGTTGACGTACAGAGTACGAATTGTCCTGTAGTTGTGGATCAGTATGTGGACGTTTTTCCTGACAATGTTTCAGGACTACCTCCTCACAGAGAGGTAGACTTTTATATTGAAATGTACCCTGGGACAACCATGATATCTACTCCAGCATATCGGATGGATCCCGTTGAGATTCGAGAGCTATGGGTACAACTGGAGGACTTTCAGGGCAAGCGATTCATCCGACCCAGTGTGTCACCATGGGCATCCCCGATTTTGTTCACCAAGAAGGAGGACAGGAGCTTGAGACTGTGTGTCGACTATCGTCGCCTGAACCAGGTGACTGTGAGGAACAAGTATCCACTACCAAGGATTGACGACCTGTTCGATCAAATCAAGGGAGCACGGTGGTTATCGAAGACAGACCTCAGGTCAGGCTATCATCAGCTCAGAGTTTGAGACGAGGACGTGCAGAAGACGACCTTTAGATGTCGGTATGGCCACTATGAGTTCTTGGTTATGAATTTCGGCGTAACCAATGCTCTAGTAGTGTTCATGGGTCTCATGAATAATATCTTTCAACCATACCTCGATCGATTTGTCAGGGGCTTCATCGATGACATATTGATATACTCGACCACTGAGGAGGAGCACGCCGACCACTTGCGGGTTATACTAGACAAACATCGAGATCACCAACTTTATGGCAAGCTCTCGAAGTGTCAGTTCTAGTTACGTGAGGTCCACATCATGGGACACGTCATCTCTGAGGTGGGAGTTGTAGTGGATCCTGAAATGATCGAGGTAGTGCTAGCATGGGATCCACCCATGAGCATGATGGAGGTGCGGATTTTCTTGGGTCTAGCTGGGTACTACTGGATATTTGTGCCAGAATTTTCCAGAGTTGTGGCACCACTCTCAGCTTTGACGAAGAAGGGTAAACACTTTGTGTGGTCAGACAGATGTCAGCAGAGATTCCAGGAGCTGAGACAGAGATTGACCAGCACACCTATCTTGAGGCTACTAGAGGAGGGAGTAGGGTACGTAGTCTACTTCGATGCATCAGGGACCGGACTTGGATATGTCCTGATGCAAGAGCGGACAGTGATCACCTATGTATCATGTCAGTTGAGGCATCATGAGCCGAACAACGCTACCCATGACCTGGAGTTAGCAGCAGTGGTCTTCGCTCTGGATATGTGGCGACGCTATCTGATGGGTGATTGCTTTATAGTCTACTCTGAACACCAATGTTTCGGGTACATCTTCTCGCATAAGGACCTGAATCTGAGACAGCGGCGATGGCTCGAGTTCCTCTAGGACTATGTCTTTGAGATAGTCTATACTCCTGGAAAGGAGAACATAGTAGCTGATGCTCTCAGCAGGAGGACAAGAATTCAACTACTCGGGGAGGCGACAAAGCATCTAGTCACATTGAAGATATCCTTTGTGGATAGAGATGCAGCAGTCTTTCTTCAGTCACTCACAATCACTCCTCCACTACTGCAACGGGTCAGAGAGACACAATGTGGGGATGTTGACTGTGAGACGCGGCGTGCACGGATATCCTCAGGTTGGGCACCTGATGGATTCTCTGTGGGGGGAGAGAACATCGTCCTTTTTAGAGGATGTACCATGGTACCAGCTTCTTTACAGGAGGAGGTGCTGAGGGAGTTTCACACTTCCCCTTTAGCGGTACATCCAGGAGTGGCGAAGATGTACTAGGATCTGAGATGACAACACTAGTGGACGGGTATGAAGAAGGTTGTAGATGTGTTCGTTTCTCGATGCCTCAACTGTCAGCAGGTGAAGGCGGAGCACCAGGTACCAGTAGGCTTGGTACAACCCTTGGAGGTACCGTAGTTGAAGTGGGATGAGATATATATGGATTTCGTGATTGGACTTCCACGTACTTCCAGAGGTCATGACTTCATTTGGGTGATTGTCAACTGACTCACCACGTTAGCTGACTTCTTACCCACTAGAGAGAAGGGCTCAGTGGAATGTTTGGGATGCCTCTACGTTCAGGAGATCGTACAGATTCATGGTGTGCCATCATCTATCGTCTCTGATCGAGACGCTCGATTTACTTCCCGACATTGGAAGGGGTTGTAGGAGGCATTCGGGACACAACTATGTCTGAGCACCGCCTTTCACCCTCAGACGGATGGTCAGACGGAGGGGACCATTCAGACTCTTGAGGACATGCTCTGTGCATGTGTCCTCAACTTTGGTCACAGCAAGGAGGACCGCCAACCCTTGGTGGAGTTCGCATACAACAACAGCTACCACTCCACCCTCGAAATGGCACCATATGAGGCATTGTACAACTAAGCTTGCAGATCACCTCTGTGCTGGAAAAACCCTGGGGATTCAGTACTTGTGGGACTAGAGATGGTCTAGGCCACGACAGAGAAGGTCCAGGTCATCCAGGAGCAGATGAGGACAGCTCAGAGCTGGCAGAAGTCTTATGCTGACAGGAGGTAGAGGCCACTAGAGTTCGAGGATGGCAACCACGTTTTCTTGCGGGTCTCACCTCGACGTGGATTATAGAGAATTGGCTCAGGCGAAAATTTATCTCCATGCTTCATCGTACCATTCCAGGTCCTCAGCAGGGTAGGCGAGGTGGCTTACCTCCTGGCTCTACCACCTCAATTGCACCGGGTGCATGACGTCTTCCACGTATCTCAGGTGAGGAGATACGTGCATGACCCAACACATATCATCGACCATGGGGAGCTGGACATTGATGATGGGGAGACTTTTTCAGAGGTCATGGTGGAGATTGAGGATCAACAGGAGAGGGTCCTACGTAGGAGGTCGATTCCTTTAGTGCGCATCAGATGGCAGCATGGGAACCTCCAGGAGATCACTTGGGAGCAGGAGGCTCAGATTCATGCATAGTACCCACATTTATTCCCCTAGTTTATCATGTATCTTTACTGGGATGTGAAGATCTGAGGTGGGAGTAATGTAAAAAACCGTAAAATTCAAGGTAATTTTTTTTCTTAATTTTCTTTGGGATTTTACAAGAATACAGTTTCTGATGGCACTTGATTATGAGGCTCGGTGTCCCTGGAATCAATTTCCAATGTTTAGCTCAAGTCCGTTCAGTGAACGAATGAGCATGTTTTCCTAACTTTTGAATCGGTGCTCGGAATTGAAATCTCAGGGCACCGATGAAACTACAGCGCCAGTAATTGCATAGGAACACCTTTTCCGGAGTTTCATTGCTTTGGTGAGGTTTTTAAATAATTGGTTAACTAAAGAATGAAATAAAATATTGTGCTACAATTTTATTTCTATTCTGGGTAGTTTAATGGTACGCTTGGTGGATGTAGTGGGACCCACTAATTTCCTAACTCCACTAGGTAGAATATTAGTGAAGTGGGGCCCACACGAGCCCCACCACTTCAATCCCTTTTTAACCTCCATCTCATGCTTTTAATATGTAACTCACCCACACCCTGAATTAATGGCAAGTCAAACCTCAATATTAATTTGAATATTAAACGCCTGTTAATTAATTCAATTAATTGAATGAGACCTATTTGATTTTCAAATTAATGACTTGCGTGTGTATTAATAAAATAACACAATACTTATTTTATTAAGGGTGATTTTGGTTGTGCGAGATGGATTGAGAGAAGTTTTGCTCAAAGCCTTCAAATCTTCATCTTCTTCGTTGGAGAACGTGAAGAATGATGAATAACGCTGACCACCAACGGAAGATGATGATGAATGCCAGTTCCCCAGAGATCGACGACACGATGTTGTGTAACGCGTCACCGACGATCCTCCTCTCCATGACACCGACGACACTTACAGATCCTTCTTCCACGACGTCCCTTTTCCGCGTCAAACTTTCATTCATCAACACTTTGAGGTAGGGGTTAATTGTTTTTTCTCGTGAATTATTTCTTTTTTATTCATCAACTTCTAATTGGGCTGCCTGTTATCGTAATAATAGGAGGAGGTCGGACCGCACGAACACAGCTGACCCTACTCCCCCTTTGATGATAGTGTTTGTCGCGGCACGAACAAAGGTAGTGCGTTGCAACAGCACCGCACGGAAACAAAGAAGAATGGGAGAATAAGTGTGGTGTCGTTAAGGCCGAATGAAACCGCGACCGGAGTCGAGGTCGTAGGGGGAAATTCAAAGACTCCACATATTGTTAATTTGACAGGTGGATCGACAGGCGATGACAGAACGGGCTGCAGAGGAAGTTTGATGTTTCCACAGTAAAGTAGGGGGCCCGAGATGAACACTAGCGCAGACAAAATTGAAAACGGACCACCGTAGCAACTCTGGTGGCCCGCGGACGTCACCGGCAGTGTCCCGGGGTGCCGCTAGGAGGAACTGCCGTGGTTGAAGCCGTGGCGGTAGGCGGACAAATCCCATGACTGCGCGGGATCCAGGGAAGCAGGACGTGGTGCTCACTGTGTCCGCGGAGCGCGAAGACCGCGGGGGACCGCGTCCCCCGCTCGGCTTGCTGGCTGAGCCGGTGTGCCACCCGACCAGGTCGGGCTGGGTTGCGCGGACCATACATGGACACACCCAGCTGGGCCGGGCCACGCCCAGCCAGGCCAGGCCGCACCCAGCTGGGTCGAACCCGGACCCAGGTCGGGTCGACCCGGTTCGGGCTGACCCAGGGGTTTGGGCCGGGTCTGGCTGGGCCCAGACCCCCATTTTCAGACTACTTCTTGTCTTTTTCCAACATCTTGGGATACAGGTCTCCTATCGACGCACTGTCAGTTGCGATGCGATCCTTGGATGGAGACGATCGTTTCGGTATATTACACTCAAGGTTTCAGAGAACTTTGTGTATATCTGGGTTGGTTCGAACACAAAACCAACCGGGCCCTCGGAGCGGAAACACTTATAACTTGAGCTCCGGACGTCCGATTGACGTGCCATCGACTTTTTTGGATTTTTCTTAGTGAGACTGACCTTTTGGATCACTCCGCTCAAGATTTGGACACAGTTGGAGTGCGGTCGGGTTGGTTTTGATTTAAAAACCAACCGAGCCCCTGGAACGAAAAGGCCAATAACTCTCAGACCGGGCGTCCAATTGACACGCCGTCTATCACGTTGAGTTTCTCTTGTTGAGACGGAACTTTTAGATACATAAACTCCGGACTACGTGTAAGTTGATGTATTGAGCCCCCTTCGATCGTGGAGCAGACACTCCTGGAATCGAGCATGCTGTGTGTGAGAACCCTAGAGGTGGCTGTGACTGCGAAGACCGTACTAAAATCCTCCGTGGGTTCGACGGCGATGAAGACTGCACTGAAGTCCTCTGTGGGTTTGGCAGTGATATAGACCATAAAAAAATCATTCGTGGGTTCGACGGCGATGAAGAATTCACTGAAATCTTCCGTGGGTTCGGCAGTGATGAAGACCATACTGAAATCCTCTGTGGGTTCGACGACGATGAAGACTGCACTGAAATACTCCATGGGTTCAGCAGTGATGAAGACCGTACTGAAATCCTCTGTGGGTTCGATACTGATGAAGACTTCACTAAAATCCTTCGTGGGTTGGGCAGCAATGAAGACCTTATTGAAATCCTCTGTGGGTTCGACGAAGATGACTATGTTCATGCTATCCAACGTGGGGATGTCAGAGTATCTGGTCTGTATCCTATGTGGGTCCGATAGCTTACCTTGTTTAGCATCCTACGTGGGTCCTAGCTTAGATGAATCAGTGGCTACATATGATCATCTATATCACCTTAAGAAGGAGTATACCTGTGTGAGATGAGTCTTGACTTTCAATCATTATAATTGATATGATTGACTTGCTTTCCTATGTGGATTGTGTTGTGCTTTCCTGTGTGGATTGGGTTGTACTATCCTGTGTGGACATGATCGAACTTGGGATCGGATGTTGGAGCCGAACTAGAATTGATGACTTAGGTATATGTATGGGCATATACCTTAGTAGTGGTGGATGTTACTTCGTGATCGTATCTTTCCTTTGTGGATTCTGGGAGACCTTCGGGGGTCTCGGGGTCCCTACTGAGTAGCGTATACTCACCCCTGCACAGGCTATACCCGCACTACGTTGTGTTGGATGCGGATGATAGACAGTGCTGATTGTGGTCGAGGCTTGTGGAGAAGTCGGTACCAAGAGGTGGACCACTGGGCGGGATGTACACGTAGCGGACTGCTGGACTCATGGAGCTGAGGTGGCTATCTATACCCACCCTTCATGTGGGAGTTCCAGTGGATGGCTCGACATTTCTGCTTTACTTTTAGTTGTTGTACTTTCCTTCTAGTTGTGCTTTAATTTCAGTTTGGGTTTGTATTCTGGCCCATTTACTTTCCGCACTTACTTTTTTACCCAGATTTACTTAGTGTTTACTTCTGTTGGCTTACTCTGTGGTGTTTTGTTTACTATATAAAGGCAATGCCTTCCCTTTTTTCGGGATTTACGCCTTTGGTTCTAGTCTCCAGCCCCTGGCCTATGGGAGGCGGGATTTGGGTAGTCATGTCATGGGCCCTGAGGATGGGTCGTGAAAGATAAAGCTCTAAGTATTCCATGATAGTTTGGTAAAATTCACCTCATCGGTTCCAACAGATTCATCATCCTTTTTCTTAATCTCAAGGAACTCCATTTCATCTTTTTCTGAATAATACAAGGTAAGTACTTATTAAAAAACAAGTTTTTTAACTCATCCCATTACATGGATTTAATTTTATCTTGTTCTATTGTATTTTTTATTGGAGTTAACCACTATTATACTTCATCTTCCAAATGATAACCACCTAAAATGAATTTTTCATGTTCTAAACAATGAAGGACGGAAAATATCTTTTCAATGGTACTGATCCATTGTTCTGTCATAAGTGGATTAGAAGACCCACTAAAAGAAGGTGAATGTTTCCTTGTGAAGCACTCAATAGAATGTTGTTTTCTAATATGGTCATTTGGATGTCCAGGTGAAACATCATTATATTGCCCAGTCCAATGATCATTAACACAATTCTTTTAGGATTTAGGCATTATCTAAAACTCAAAAAGAAACGTGTGAGAGGAAAAAAGCATACTAGGGAAAAAACATAATCATGGGGGATTACATTAAATCTCTAACATATTAGGTTTAATTGTATGTTATTGAGGATCATTACCATAATTCTAGGACAGTAACTTATAGTTTGAAGTACCCTTAAGAACATCCCTAGACATACCTTATAAATATCTCTGGGGATCTCACAAAATGTTTCGCATCCACGTTTATAATGGTTAACTAAATCTTCATTCTAATACAAACTATAGAGACCCAAGCTTGATGTACATGAAAATTACATTAATTTTTCAGAATACATAATACATGACACAAAAAGATGCATAAAGACCATATTAGATTAGTGTATTTATAAACAGAGAACACATTCTTCTAGATTGTTGAAAGATACTCAACATCTCCTATAAAGATCATCCCCATTAGTTTTCCTAGCTAAAACCATTCTTTATATCCTAGGGAAAAGAAAACATAAAAAGAGTGAGCTCTAATTCTCAATAAGGGTAGACATTGAGATCATAAAACAAACCATAAACCATAGAATGTAAAATATTGAACATAAAGTTTAAATATCTAAATTGTGAGTCATAAAATAAATTGTGGTAGTTCGTAAGGCATAAATCATATGTGAACACAACCATGATAAAAAATAATTGACATAAAACATGGAATTGGGGCAAACAAATAAGCACATAATATTATTTCCATAATATCCAAGGTATTCCTTCCAGGACCTTAATAGTTGAGAATTTCATTTTCTGAATTAGGTTTACTTGATGTTACATCCATGTATTACCGAACCATATTTAATTATCATTCCATCCATGTTTATCTCATGAGATATAAGTATTTACCTAATGCATTAAAGATATATATATATATGTCCCACCAAACTCATAGTGAAATCATTCATACATGTTCCACAAAAACATAAATCATTCATCATAGCTTAAACCATGAGATAAAATGGGTTTCTTAAACATCATTAAATAATAATGAATAAAAATACAAGGATTTAATAAAAATAATTCCCTCGTAAAAACATTCAAATCAAGGTAATAATTGGGATAGAAACATAACTCTATGCCATCATATATATAATTGTGTTGATAAAACATAAGAGTTTAATTCATAAGGAAGATATCATTTCTTATTTAAAAAATTTTATTTTTTAAAAATTTCATGCAATTATAAATATAAGATTTTAGTTAAAAAAACATGAAAATGTGTACAGGAATATAATTTAAAATAAGGCATAATGAAGATGTAAAAATCCATTCAAGCAGTAAATGTTATAAAAACATTCTCTCATACTTTTTATAAAAGTCAAAAAGAACCTCATATGGTAAAAAAAAGAAAATTCCTTTCATACCATGTAGTGAAAGTTAAACAATGGTAAAAATTAATATAGACATACATATAATATTATTAAACATTTTATGATAACTTTTTTAGAAATCATGGACATGGATGATAAATATATCCCTAGTAAATACTATTTTATCAACAATCCTAGATAAAAATAAGATTAAAAAACTATCCCTTTAAACTGAATAATCAGTCGAATTATACACATAATAAGATATATAAAATTATATTCATATTTAATTATCAAAACATTCATAATATGAATAATAAAAACATTCATGGGAAACATAAACACCACACAAAATAATTAGATGATGTAAAAGGTATATGTCTTGAGAAAAAATAATCCCTTACCATTGGTATGATATGATTCATATGTATCCAAACCTCATGTAAAATTATTTAAATAATGTTAATGATATATTAAATAATGATAATCATTTTTATGATAATATTTATTATCATATTTTCATCCTTTTTTTAGTAACATTTAATTGTTTCTTTTTATTGGGGTATTATCTACTTCATGTTCTTATGCAAGTTTTTTCAGATTAGTTATTATTAATAATATTATGTTACAGGTATATCATTTACATAATGGTATTATTATAATATATATAATTATTATTAATTCAATTCATGTATATAATCATGGTTTAAAAATGATCTTTTAGAATGAAACGCATCACATCGTGGAGACGGTAGGTCGTCCTCATGAACGAAAGATGATATCATTCCGAAAATTATTTAATGGTATCAAAGTGGATTTTATATGATATTTAAGAATTATTGTTATGTTTTAATAATAATATATAGTTATTATTTCAATAATTATACCCATTAATGTATGTTGGTGGTGAAAAATAGATTACACCACAACATGCAGATGTTTTGTTATATATACGCACGTGCATTGATTTAGATTTTCGTAGGATGAAAAGAATGTGAAATATGGTTGTTTCATATGTATAATAACATATAATTATATTATTGATACTTATTTAATTACTTGATAATGAAACAACTAATAAAGTGGATATAAAATAAGAAAAAGTTTGAAAGAATCTGTTAAAGATATTACCTCTTCCTAAACATGCTTCCTTTAAATCTATTTTTAAAGCCCTAGATTTGTTTTTTTAAGATGAAAAAAACCTATATAATTAAAATAGGTATGTTTATAATGAAAAATAAAAGGGGATTCCCAATATTGAAGGCTCAAAATGAAGAAAATTGTTGAGGGATGAAGTGCTTTTTATAACTGAGATGAGAGGCACTTTTGGAAACATCAAAAATATTAAATTATAATAAATTTTAAATAAATAAAAATACCTCCAAAATGAGATATATTCAATGATAAGACTTTTTAATATTTAAATATCATCAACCAATATATGTTAGTAATGTTTATATGTGAATTTAAGCATTATCATTTAATTGATAATTTGTTATTCAATTAAATTTTAATTAATAGAACAAAATTTTCAATATTAAAATTGAGAAAGAGTTACTTATTTGATTTAACATGTACCATAACTTAATAATTTAAAATATATTTAAATAATATAATAAATATTCAATATTTTTAAAATGTTTTTTTTTGATTTTAACATAATTTTATAAAAACGTTTTTTAACAAAATAACAAATTTGTTAGTTTTGACACTATTTTTAATGGATTTTTATAAATATCAATATATGGTGTTATGCTCGAAAGAAATATTTTATTATATGTTTAATTGGCTAGGGTAATAAATAATATTCATTATAAAAGTTAATTATCCGAAATTATATTTATTTTATTATTGTTAATAACATTTATTTTATATCTTCATTATTTAAATAATAACTATATCAATAATGTGTTATTATTTAATATACTTATTTTGTAGAATAAAAATCATAAAAAAATAATATTATGTAAAAAAATTACTAGTTTTGATAAGATTATATGTAGTCTTATTTAGCTTCTCTAAACCAAACATTAATAATTGTTTACTTATTAAAGTATGAAAGTGTCAAATTTAACCATACATTAAATAAAAAATTATAATTGTAATAATCTATTCTATATGCCTCCAAATGGTCACTAGCATTACCTTTGGATGATTATGGTTGATATATACTCGACCAATAAGATATTTTCACATGTTCGGACATTTTTATAGTTATTATAATTTTAATAAAAAAAATTTCACTGATTTCGCATCAATTAATTATGTTTTACATCATCAAAGAATATGACTTTATATTAATTATTTGGTTACTAAAAATTAAAAATAAATTAACATGATGTAGTTCATTATTTTAGATTTTCATGGACTATTTATCATTGATGATATCAAATGTTTATCCATATATCAAAATTATTATTCTTAAAAGAATCGTGTGTGTGATATTTTGTCACTTTCATTGGTTTCATTAATATCTATGTCATTTTCATTTTATAGTGGAAAAAATGAATGTGTTTTAAAAAAATATATTAAGAGTATAATTTTAATCATATAATGGGATGTTGGAATGTTTTAGGTTAATTGTATTATCCTTATAATATTATTGGTAATCCTAATTTACTTGATTTACCATTAATTATGGTAAATAAAAATAATCATATTTACTATTCGTAATATCAAAAAATAAAAGTAACCTATTAATATAATTTGGTCCCACTAAATCCAAATATAGAACCCATTTTTAATAATTCAAAACATATAATTTGTGGAAATTAATTTAAAATTAATTCTTATTTTCAAAATGAAAACACGGGTTTTAATGAAGTAAAAACTTTTCAAAAGATTGTTATGTGTTAATGCCCAATTTAAGAGTTAAATAAATTCCAATGACCATAATGGGATTAAACAAAAAAAATAATCCTATTACACATTAAGATCTATTAAAAATATAATTTAACTATATAAATAAATTAAACGAAAAAAATATGTTTTGAATTTAAATGAATTATTTTTCAATAATCATTAAAACATGTATTATATCAAAAAAATATGAAAAAATCATCAAAATTAAATTTTTATATCATTATTCTAATTAAGAAGTTTATTTTATCAAACATAACATATAAAAGTGTTAGAAAATATATTTAAAACTGGTGCACCACCAAAATACTATAAAACTGAATTTTTAAAAAAATACTTATATTATATAAAAAAATTTAATTTGTTTTCATATCATGTTCTAGAAAGGAAATAAGATGAATTATAATGTTATAAAAAATTAAAAAATGTGGGTATTACTATTAATAACAACAATTTTATTTCCCATTAAATAATTATATTTTAGTAATATATCTTTTGTTTAGTGAAACTCGGAATTGTATACAACAAAATATATCGAGGAAGGATTCTCTAGAAACTAATGGAAGCTAAGTTAGTGTTATGTTTAGTGAAATATTCATTTTGGGTCTCGTATAACATAATCCCAACATAGTTCTTTTATACATTGAAAAAAAAATATACTCAGTGTTTCCTGAAATAAATTCTATCAAAAAAAAAGAAATTGTGTGTCACATATGCTATGAATAGTTTTGTGTATACTATATGATAATATGGTGGTTTATAATGTGAAAAATAATCATTTTTTAGTTTAAAACACCATAGAAAAAAGAAAATAAAAAGAATCCATCATATAAAATTTTGGGTTGTTACATTACAACTGTGTCACTCATCTCACTTATAAAACTCCACCCACTCTCCTCTATTATTCAAAAAATAACTTCAGTTTTATCTGAAAACACCAACCAAAATCATATAAAAAATATTTAATATCATCTAATATTACGTTTTTAAATAATTGGAAACTATTTAGAGCTTTTGTGATAACCTATGGAGGATACACAAAGAAATGTAAATGTTATTCGATGAGCATTTTTATTTTATTTCTTTCCCACCTCTTCCGGTTATTATTAAAAATTATTATAAAATAAATCTACATCTTATATAAGAAAATATGTTTTTATAACATTTAAATGACCTAAAAAAATCTCCACTTTCATCAAATTGGTCATTAAATCATAATTTATGTGTGTGGTGATGTACCACCTCACAAACCAATGTCTTTCATTTTTCCAATACAACCTATCATGGTTAGATATGATAAAAAATTTACAATATATATATATATTTTATATTTATAAAATTATAATAACTATATGGTTATTATTTAAAATATACCTTTTTTACTTTCTTTTCCATAGGGACATGATAATGTCGCTCGTCTTTACAGTGGACTAACGCTTCCCGAATGGATGTGATCCGACTCTCACAAACAATTTATATGGAAGATGGAAATTATGATGTTGATTATTATTAGTGATAATAATGAAATAATTATTATTTTAATGTTTTATTTATCATTCTGGGAAGATAATACATCATTTTATTTCTTACACAAAAATATTATAACATCCTTCGTGTATGAGTGGACTATTAACTTCACAAAGTGATGTGACTCTATTTTCATCACCACAACACATACATGATATATATATGTGTATATCTAAATAAATAATATTATATTTTTGATATTATTATCCCCATATAAAAAAAATATTGCATGCCACTTTTTCATGATGAGCATTGAAAATTGGGAATGTTAATCATGCATGCATACGACCAACATCTCCCTAATTGTAACATCGTCCATTTTCAATAATCAGTTTTATGATTGGGTTTAAAGTTATAATTGATGTAAAAATATGTTTATTATGTTATTATAATTATATTTTAGTTTATATAAATATATAATTTGTGCAATAAGTGTATCTTTAATTATGAAACACACATAAGCAAACAAGGCCATTAACACCCAAAATAATGAAAATAATACAATATTGTTAAATAAATCTAGATAAGATGTTATAAAATGATCATATATTATATTATAACTATAAATATGGTTCTTTTATAAGTAAATAACATTTTTAAAATTACTATACTTGGGAATAAATCACGTCTAACAAAGAGGAATCATGAGGTTAGGGATTTCATCTCAATCTCATTTCATCGAGGAATATGGAAATATTATGCATATTGATTCTATTATATGGTGTATATATTGCCTCTATGAATTGAAATATCATGAATATCTCATAATTCATCATTTTTTGTTTTTCGATTTGAATTATTTTATCAAATATTTTGACTTAAATTTTACAATGTGAAAAAAAATTCATAACTCAATTCCTTTTCATTGGGATATATTACATATTTTTTGTCATTAATTTTCCATGATTTTGTGTGTAATTAATTTTAATAATATTATGTTGTATTTTCAATTTTGTATTTATATTTAGTACACACAATATTATCATTCAATAATTCTCATTTTTAGTGTTAAGATCATTGTAGGGTTTATTTCAAAATCTCATTCTAATCAAGACCATTTATACTTGTACTTAAATTTTAGATATTATTTTATAATTGAATTATGAACACATATTATTTTATCATACTATGATTTTTTATTGAATGTTACTATAATACTTCCATTTTCCCACTCTTTGGTACATAAAATGTTTTAGAAAATGTTTTTATGAAATTTCAATTTCATTTCTCCCTCAGGTCCTGATTATCTTTTCTTCCAAAGTAATTTTTTAGAAAAATATTTTAAAAATGATTTCATCCTCTTCCAGATTAATCATTAATGAAATTTTTACCCATTTTTAATTTTGAATTTTTCTTTGTAAATTAAAATGCCTGTCATTTTCTAAATAATTCACTTTTCTAACCTTTTTTATAGTGAAAATGTAATGTTCTTTTTAACTTGTAAAACATGTATAAAATTACCCCCATCATGACCATATTTTTTATGAAGATTAATATGAAACTTTACAAGGTTCTATTTATATAAAATTTTATTTCTTAATAATTGATAAAATATATTTCTATAATTGAAGTTTTTTAAAAAATTATTTTAAAAATGTTTTATGTTTTAATATGTGATTTTTAAAATGAAAATGATATTTTACTCAAAAATGTTTTTGAATATAGTTTTATTTTATTTCTATTAATCAATGACAGAAAACCTTTACTTTACATGTAATCGAATATATATATGTTTATTGATAAAATATTTAATATTTTATTAGATAGTTTATGGTTATTTTGACGAAGGATAATATTGACATTCACATCCTTGTTTCATTTTTAAATTCATTAACTCCCACATGAAAAAGACCCATTCCTATGATCTGTAGACATTAAATTTTCCATATATATCAATGTTTTATACCATGTATATGGTAATTTCATAAACCATACATCATTTCTACAAAGAATTTTTTACTTTTAGTTTTATTTTATTAGGTATGAAAATATTTATACGTTTATATCTTTTACTCAATACATATATTTTATGTCAAAGAATATTGATTCATCAATTTAATAGATTGTTAAATATATCAAGAATTATTTGGACCAATTTTTATGGGTGGGCCCAGATAATATATTTTCCATCAATGCATCAGTATCCTAATAAATTGAATAAGTAATATAGAATTAAAAGATATTTTTACTTGAAGTTTAAAATATCATGTGATAGGTTTTAATGTTTGAGGTATCAATTTGATAGATATCATGAGGTCTAATAATTAGGAATTCCCATGATTAAGAAATTAGTTAATATTATCCTTGTTATTTTCATAACTATATTTTATATGGATTCATTTCATTCTCAATTTATTAATTATATGAAATGTGATTTCATTTATTTATATATCCATAATGATTATGCGTAATCTATTTCTACTAGTTGTTTATTGATTAAATGTAATTTTTTTTAGTTATTCACCTCCCATTTTAATTACTATCCATTAGATTATTGAATTTATAATATCATTGGATGCACTTCGTTATTTGTATATTAATTATATTGAATTGTGTTCAGTTATATACCTCTCTATATTTATCATGATTATTGATTAATGACTGATTCCACTATACTTAACACTTTTTGAAAAATTGAACTCAGCCTTATTTTTCTCCTTTCTTAGGAATACATGGAGTGTACTATTTTTGATATAAAAGGATATTCTTGATAAAATAACGTTATTCTCAAAAAATTAATTTAATTGATGATTTCAAATGTAATGAAAAACTAATTTATGTACGTAGTTTAACAAGACTATTAAAATATTCAATTCTTTATGATACAATTCCTTGTATATCATTCCAATACAAGGAATCACGCATCATTCATTTATAATAGTTGAAATTGGATACATGGTCAATCTCGAGAAGCAGTGGAAATTAAAAAAATAAATGTTATCTTCAAAATAGACATTTGTAATGGTAACTTGGAATTAACCATATATATATATCCTAGACATTTTGTGTGGTTAGAATGCTAAACATTATTCAGTGGATGAACTTCTTAAAAACCTTAAATAACCTTTATAATGTAATGGTTACCCTTATGTAGACCATAGGTTACCGTTATGTAATTTTTAGAAATATATGGATAACCTAATGTTGCTAGTGGTTAAACTTAAAAAAATCCAAAGATACCATTTCAAAGCCTTCATAAAACCCCATGATACCCAAGCCAATGTAAAATTCTTCCCTGATGTGTCCTACGATACACTTAGAAAAACACTTATACTCTTATAAAACACATAAATAACTATTACATTGATCAGGACACCCTTCCCCAACCCATACCACCATTACACAGTTCATAGTACCCTTACACAACACACACCATACCCATATACAGTTCATGATACCCTTATATAGTACATGATGTACCTTTAAAAACACATATTAATAAGATGTAAACTTAGGTAGAATCATGTTTACACTTATGTAAAAAATTTAAAAATTTATTTACCCTTAAAATGTGTTTTAAAGGGCCTCAATATCCTTATATAACCCTAAAAACCAAGGTCACCATTACTCAACCTCATAAAACATGATTATGGTTTATTTTTATTAAAACATTATATATTAACAAAAAAAATTTAAAATTACATTCAATAGAGGGATCTAGGAACATTAGAATATTTGAGAATATTATAATATCCCCCCTATAATGAACTCTCATAATCAAGAAGTATCTATATTTTTCTCTCTTGAAAAACTGATGCCACTCATCTTAAACATCAAACTACCTATCCCACATCTCCTATTAGAATCTTATATACTAAAACCAAATTGGGATAAGGGGTACCATATTACCTCTACAGACATTATCACACTAGTCTATTATCATAATCAGATACTTCTTATAGGATGAGATAGTCTTATGATCTACATCATCATATTTTATAGAAGATCATGTTCGACAATATACCTCTTTATAATAAACACATAAAAAAACTTACGTAACTCAGAAGAAATAAAAAGATCTATACGGTACTTATCACACATTATTTAATGATAGTGAAGGGTATCACAAAACATGGTTCTACCTTGTGTTTCCATTGTAGATATTGGAGGAATAACATAGGAGTCACTCACATTAAAAATTGATTGACCACAGTGAACTCCAAATGCCTCTTCCTATGATTGATATATGATCTCTTCTTACTCTGAGTGGTGATCAAACTATTCTGAAGCATTTTCATTCTCTAAAAGGACTCCTAAAGAAAACTGGGCCCCATGAACAATTTCATTCCCAAATAATACTAAAAATAATTGAATGATATAGCCTCCCATAAATATCTACAATAGGTTTCATCGGAAATGAAGCTAAGTAGAAGTTCCTTTATGAGCACTCAACTATGGATAGATGATTACTCTATGATCCACCAATGTATTGAAGGATTTATTTGATAATATTCTCCAATATATAAATTTTCTGACCAATCATTCAGTATTAATAAGGACTTTTTATTGTGCTTAACCTTTGCTTAGTCTCTGAGGTTTTCTGTAATCCATTCCAATAAAATGACATAAAAAATTAAACTCTATTAGTTACATTTCTCAATGGAAGTTCATGTAAGAATTTTATTTCATAAACATGAAACTACCACATCTCATTTGCTGAGTGAGTCACTTATATTGGAAAGTAGTTATAGACCCTATATAACAAGACAAAAGTCATACAAATTTCTTACTTACTCCACAATGTATTTGGAAACATGTTCACCAAGTCCACCGTGGCAATCTCCCACTTCTACATGGGAACTAGATGTGGCTAAAGTAAACCACTTGGATGATGGTGACTATTCATTAACCTCTAGTATGTTAGGATGAAAAATTAAATTTATAATGTTCAAGATAAATAACTTTTTGTGGTTTATGGAGAACATTCAAACATGAATTGGACACATAACAATGAAACGATTATTCATGAAGAACTATGAAAATGAATCTTCTTACAGATCAAGCTCGATGAGAAATGAAACTACAAAAAATAAATCACTATCCATAACCAGAGACCGAACATGATACAAAAATATATTTCCCTGACATTTTATTAACATCAAGGGTTCTTTTGAGACAAAACATGTTTTTTTGTACCTAAAACAGTTCATGAACTCAAACATGTCATCAATGATAAAAATTCGAAGCATAATCATATAAAATAATATAATAAAAGTTTGGGGAAAACCAAAGGAGGATAGACATTTCCAAGATCCATGTTCTCCACATCCCCTTCAACATTCCCAGATCTTCTAGACAAAATTCAGAAATTATTTTCATAAAATATTTTTCGTTCCTCTATAAGGCCTCGAACAATATAATAGATATATCTTTAGCATTCTAATAAAATTACGAGGGAATAAAATCCTTTTTCAATTGAAATTTCAATGACCTACAAAAATTTCAACTTATTTATCCACCTTCTGGGAGAACAACACAAGTGCACCCTATGGTGAAGTACTATCCCGATGGATCCCTTCCACACAATGTTTTCTAGTTTCACCTTAAGATATTCATCTTGGTGGGTTACATATGGTAATGGGGTATCAAAAAGTATTTTACACACATAACAAGCATTATCTCAATTTCAAATCCTCTATCATGAAGAATTCCTAAGAATCTGTCATGAATTTTTTCCTTATAGAGGTCCATGACTATAAGAAAAGTAAAGGGGGATATTGCTAATTTTATCTAATGATAGAAGACCACTATCTACATCATGATCATAATGAGATGACTTAGGACTGGGAAAAATCTACCTAATCCAAGTTCCCATTCCATGATATTCAAGAATTATTATCCCTTTGGAAATTAAATGAATCCAATATTTAATAACAAATATGTGTGATTAGAAGTTGATGAGGCAGTCTATGTCGAGAATCACATTGAAGGTCGTCATCTCCAAAATAAATAATTCCATCGATGTCCATAGCTAGTGATGACTATAATAAACTTCGTGCATCACTGAAAAAGTTCACTTTCACACTAATTATTCTTTCAAGGGATACTTACTCAAAAGATATCATGAACAGTAAGTTAACTCCAACAACTAATTGTGAACATATAAAAGGATGGGAAGTGCTTGTATAAAATAAGGTAGTAGATAATATAGCAATGATCAACACAATACCTCATAGATTATATGATCCCTCACTACGATCCACTTTAGTTTGACCCAGTTTATACCCAAGGGTTGAAATATGTCCAAACACTTGTTTGTGACCCACTTATTCCCTCATAATCAGGGCCTACTACTATGGACAGTTGTTGGATCCATGGGTTGAAAATCAAGTCATCCATCCTCCTGTAATAACCACAACTATGATGCATTAGAATAGACAAACATGGGAAATCCAATCTTTACCCATTATTGGTACGCACTTTGGGGTGTTGTCTGTAACCTGATATCATGCCTAAAAATCCAAACTTTGATGAACTATGGGGAAATCATGATGGAATTATATAAAATAAACTCTACACCTCAAAAATACTACTTATTTATTGCACTTCCCTAGTCTTCCACATCCCATTACATGAAATGGTAATCACTAAAGAAGTATGATTTTCACCCACTTATTCATTAATGTGTAGATTAAGATCAGATCCAAAAATTGAAACACCACCAAATAGCAGACAGAAGATCAACCACTGATAATAGGTAGTGGTCGTCAGGTTTCTCACGACGGTATCATGGTGATTTTAATACTCTTCAAATTTTTGTTCTCGGTATGGTTTTTTCTGATTCTCTAGGGAACGATGATGATTTGGTGCAGTGAGCTATTTCACGGTGGATCTGGTTTCCGACAATCTTTGGTGACTGGTTTTTGTGGTGGTTGGAAGACAATATTGACATACTTATGGATGTCGATGTTGAACGACGATGGCTAGTGGCAAGGTGATCCAGTTGATATTCAAGCATGATTCTCTATGGTGGTGTGCTTTTTGAATTATGAATTTTAAACTTGGATGCAGTAGTTTTTTTGTGTTCCCGCTTGGTCTGTCAGTAGGTTACCGCTAATGTAACGCCCCGACCCCAGCTACCCAGAGTCGGTGCATTAGTTCGTAACATTGGCATGATCAAAAAAGATCAAGTCTCGAAAGACCGATTAGTTTAGTAGCCTTGGAAACACTAGATACATTCATAAGTCTTTCATTACATAAAAAAGTAAACAAACTACAATAACATGGTCTTCATAGTCCACAATCATATCCCTTTCTGACTACCCCTGAAGGTAATTCATAAAATACTTCTTCACATCCTGGAAAAATATTAAAACATTGAAAGGGGTGAGCTCAGATGCTCAGTAAGGTTAACAATATAGCGGAAGCTTTCATAAATAAACATTAACATTTAAGGCAATTTATAACTAAAACAAAAGCCTTTTAAACTTGAACTTCAATATAATATGGCAAAAGTAAAATGAGATAATGCCATTTACTTCTTCACATGGATATTCTACTGGTCGAATAATCACATGCAATATCAATAACCACTTTCATAATGATGGAATGCATAATGCCAGACTATCATAACCATGTAGTCAAGGCCTCGTGCCAAGACCACAAATAAGTTTTTTTCAAGGCCTCATGCCAAGACACTAGTTTGTCTCATGAGACTTGCCGATGCATCGAAGATCCATAGCGGGCTCCACCCGTCACTTATTAAGTCCAATGCATTACTCATATGAATAGGTTTAAGCATATCATAAAACATAAAAACATGCATAAAGGAAACATAAAATTTCCACATTTCAATCACAAGATATCAATACAACACATTGATATAATAAAAATGCTTTCAAAACAATTTTCAATTCCAAAATAAAAGAAAGTTAAAACTTTGTATTTATTTTTCATTAAAAAAATGATGGCTTGTAGAGGAAGCCGAAACTCAAATAGTGGTCACGGCGGTGGAGAAGTCATTGTCGCCGCATATGTACGACAAAAACATTCCCTTTTTTCGTTTAGTAAATGCTTCGTATAAAAAAGATTCCTTTTGAATATACGTAAAAGTCAAAGGGGTTTATACACCGAATAAAAGAAATTTGTGTATAAAACCAAATATGCCTCAATGAAAGGAGATTGAGATGAAGTCCTTAAAAAGATCATTTTTAAAATAAAATAGATCTATTATGTGTATTCACTATAGGTACACATAAAGAATGTAAAAATAAAAAAAATGACATAATAATATCATGACATAATTTGAATGTAGAAGATTAACCCAAAGAATAGAAATTGGGTTTAGAAGTTCCCTTACCTCGTGTCTTACTTGACTCAACCATTCTTTAACCTCATGAATAATAAACTAGAGTTAATATATACCTTATTAAGAACCATTTTCAATTTCATTATCCTTTTTATATCACTTATTACAATGATATGAACTTTATGTAATTATTTAAGTTAATAACGGTCGTTTTGTCGATCTTTGGTACTTGAGTCAACAATAAACTTCTTATAATTACAAGTTGTTTATGTGGTAGAATATCCATTATCTCCAGAATTATATTCATGATTTAGATGTCATATATATCTTATATATCCAGTATATACATTCATTTATAATATTACGTAACATTTAGAGGTAAGAAATGAAATGCACCTTTCATGGAGACGGTAAGCCGTACGTACTAATGAACGCTACTTTCATTTCAATTTCATATTTAATGGAATGAAATCATAATGATATAAATGTATAATATAATTCCAGTATAATATATTGTATAATACCATTTACTCCATCCTTTATACATCCCACATATGGCATTAACGATTCAAATCACTTTGAGGGGGCGGTAGTCCGCACTTCCTAAAATGAAATTATTGCGTTTTACCCATAGTGGAAATAATAAAGTATGCCATAAATGAGAAATACAGAATCATAAGTTAAACATAAACATATTATATATAATATATAAAAATAGTGACATCTTAATGGCCACCTTTGAAGGTGTTATATGAGTGTTGAACAATCATCGTTTCGTGAGGCAGAAATTCGCCATCCACAGAAACCGTATGTTATTTAACCATTAGATGTAGGTGTGTGTAAGTGTAGCTCGAATCCTTCTTATAAAAAAATCATAGTATATTGAGGATACTGTTGTTGTTACAAAAGAAATGAATAAAAAGAGTTTAGGGGGCTGGAGAAGAAAAATAAAACAAAACAACATTAGAGAAGACATTACCTCAAAATCGGGTAACTTTTATTGATTTGAGCCAAAGGCTTCCTTGGGAAGAGTTCTGCCCAAAGTGAGGCTTCTAGGAGTAAGAAGGGGAAGTTGGGAGAGTATTTGGGCAGAGGTTGGCCGAACGAAAAGGCTTCAAAGTGTGAATAAGGTGGTAGAGGTGGGGGCCTTTTATAAGAGGAGAGGAGGGGCTCTTTCGGAAAGATTGAAATGTTACATTATTATACAATGCTTTTCGGATTCTAAAGGTCCCACACTTATATAATTCGTGGATAAGGTGATAAGGGTTCGAAATCTCCTCATCCAATAGGCTTTGGACAAGTGTAGGCCTTGTATTTTGCATTATCTTCTCATTTTATTTAAATCGTTAAATAATGAGGTCATTGCTGCATCATAATTATGTCATAAATAATTTAATTTATATAATGTCTAAAAATTATAAAAAAACTACTATGATGTCGGAAATATTTTTATCTTTCTAATTAATATTTATAGTCAAAATTTGGACTTGTGTAACCCCACTTAAAAACTGTTTTAGTAAAACAACTCATGTTTGTGTCAATTTAATTTTAACATTAAATAAATATATATTATGTCATTTTCCAACTAAAGTGGCTCCATGGGGTCCCCAAGTTGACCCATGGGTATTCTTGGTCGGCCATGACTCATACAATAGTAGTAGGACAAGTGTCAAGCTCATCTCATATTATTAAAACATCATTTTTACCTTAAACTACACTAATTACCTCTAATCGCGATTATGAACTTAAAAGTTACTATTCACCAAAAATTTATTTTAATCTCATTGAACCACATTTTACTTCTTAATGACAACCATGTATGTCGGATTTTTGAAAATCAAATCACAGAAGTGGTAATATTTCATTTAATCGAAAAATCAGTTATTTAACTACCACTTAGTGGTTTCACTATTCATAAAAAATTGAAGTCTTTCAGAACAAAGCCAAAATTTCACCCTTAGCTATAATTGATATTCCGAATTCAAAAATGATGTCTATTTTAAAAAATTCCAAACATATAAGTTGCATTAATTAATTTTATAATTAATTCCCGTTGTTACAAAAAATGGCGTGTTTCTAAGAAACAATTTATATCAAAAGATTGGCAATTGTTTATGTCCGATTTCAATGTTAAATTAATTCTAATGACCACCATTGGATAAAATGGTAAAAATATATTCTAATTATACTTTAAAACCACTAAATAGTATAATTTATCACTATAAATTATTTTTATTAAAAAAGTTGTTTTTAAGTATTTTTCACTATTCATAAAAAATAGAAGTTCTCAGAAAAATACCAAAAATTCAACATAGGCTAATTTAGATATTCCGAATCCAAAAATGAATTCCATTTTGATAAATAAAATTTATAAAATTTCAAAAAGTATGTATTACTATTCACAATGGCTAGTTTAATTCATTGTGGTGTGTGTTAGAGCTCGAGGTTGCGTACAACACACGCTATTGCATTATTCGAAGTGAAACGTACCATGGAAGCTTGGGGTGTTACATTATCCCCTCCTTCAATAAATTGCGTCCTCACAATTTGAAATTTTTCTTTGAAAATAAAATGTTGAAAAGAGACAATACCTTTGAGGAAAACCCACATCGGAAATAAGGTTAATAAATATATAACATTAAAACAAAGCAGGATAAGTACAAAGGTCACCCGATATAGCCCATTCTAGGATTATATGAAAATATGGATATGGAGGAGAAACAAACCATCAAGGTCTGGTGGAGAGTTATAGAAAACAGTATTAGGTGAATGTTTAACCACAATAAAATCACAAACTTGTGATTGGTTAAACGGTCATTGAATCCCCAGTTGGAAAAGTTAACCGACAACATTTTTGTTTTAAGTTAACTTTTATAATGTTGAGGAATTTATTTAGGAGATTTACTAAGAACGTAAGGGAATATACATACTTGTTATGTATACTTTCATCCGTTAATAATATTTTACCACAAACACATCTTTTACTCGAAATGGTAACGGAACTCAAGAATATTCTTTTTATCCAAATTGTATAAGGTTCCAAATATTAACACATGCCATTTAGATTAGTAAAATATTTTGTAATAACCAGGGACTTCCTGTAGGCTAGTGGTAGGAAATAAAGGCTTGTCACACTATGGTTGTGGGTTCAATTACTGCAGCTTTGTCCGACGCGACGGGTTATTCCCCACCCTGCAGGTTGTCCTTTTCCTAAAACTATAGTATTATAATATTCCAAAAATAATCTTCATAAATTTTTTAACCATAAACAATACTATCCAAATATCAACTTAATCCACTCCAACCTTAATAGTTATCCAAAATACCTCCGTCTAGACTTTCTCTAAAAGGTCTCTAAATTCCAAAATCAATTGTAACATCAGATTCTCCAAACAAAGAAAAGTTTCTCTTATTGTCACATACTAAAAATATGATTACCTTAATCATATTAAAACCTTACTGAAATCAAAAAGTACTGCAGTAAAATCTTTATATATATCACATTATTCTTATAACCAGAATATAATCCATGAGTCCAAAAGCACCAATACATTAGTTATTATGCTTCAACTGTAGTAACAGCATAAGATTGTCCTTGATCCCTTGGCCTTTTCTGAGGTAAGTTTCCTTGACGCTTAGGACATTCATTTGCATAATGCCGCATTTCCCTACAATTGTAGCATTCAACATTGATAGCCTCTTTCTTTCCCTTGCAATCACGAGCCTGGTGACCCTTTTCTCCACATTTATAACAAACTCCCATTCCTTTTAGGCAAGTACCAGGGTGATTCTTCCCACAATTATCACATAATGGAAAATCCTTCTTTCCCTTTTTCCCTTTATCTGTCTCTTGTTCCACCGTTCTCTTCTTCTCTTGCTTTACTTTGTTGTCATAAGACTTAGAGATTCCTTTTTGTCTTGATAGCACACGAGACAATATCTTTGTATGATGAGAAGGATTGTGATACTAAAGCTCGACTGAGAAATGGTTTTAACCCATCAAAGAAACGATCAATCTTACTCCTTGGGTTACGTATATAATCGGCAGCATGCCTCGCTAACCTTGTAAAGTTAGCCTCGTACATTGCGACATTCTCATCCTCCTTTTTCCTCAGACTCAGAAATTGCCTTTCCATATCTGCTCGATGGTCACGAGGAAAGTATTTTTCTCAGAAAAGCTCTTTTAACTCCCTCCATTCCATATTCGATACATCATCATCTTCCTTTGTGTTTTGAATCAGTGACTACCACTGATGGGCATCTCCAGTGAGGCGGCAAACTGCCATGACAACCTTCTCCCTTTCACTACTCCCCAAGGCATGGAATATTTTCTCTAAGGAATTTATCCATTGCTCAGCTACTATAGGATTTGTACTCCCATTGAAGGTTGGTGGTTGTTGCCTCATGAAACGGTCTAGCATTGATCCTCCACGTTGCGGATCAGGGTGCTCCATACGAGTAAGGTTATTATTCATAACTTGAGTAAGTTGTCCTAGTATGGTGATTAGCTGATCGGCACCAGTTGCATCACCATCCCCACTATAATTATCTTGAGCAGGAGGGCAATCCCTACATGGAGTGCGCTCATTGATACGGTTTCCATTTCTTCCACTAGGCGCCATTTCTAAAAAATTGCATAAACTAGATCAGTTTATGAATAAAAATACATAATCCCATACTTATAAAACACTTAACATAAATTGAAATATTTATGGATATAATCCATAATCATAAAAAAAATTTCTTTGAGGAAGTATATACTCATAAACCCTTCATAATGATTTTTAAAGAAAATGAGAGTTATCCTAAGCATATCCCCCGGGAGTGTCGTAACCAAGAGTGCAACAAGGCCCGTTGTCGTGCACCAGTTCCCGTTCGAGTCTAGCTCAAAGTGGTGTTTTCGGGTTTTACCGCTAGGTACATCTGTTCCACAGCCGCCTCTACCTTCTCGTATCCAGACATGGATGTATTTCTCGGAAAACTCATAACATCTCTATAATAAGAAAATTCTAGGAAGTTCTTCTATACTAATCCTCAAAGTCTATCTTTGGGCTATGTGCTCTAATCAGAGTTTATCTACATCTAGCTTACAAGGATAGTACTAAACTGCCTCTGATACCAATTGTAACGTCCCGACCCTAGCTACCCAGAGTCGGTGCATTAGTTCGTAACGTTGGAATGATCACAAAAGATCAAGTCTCGAAAGACCGATTAGTTTAGTAGCCTTGGAAACACTAGATACATTCATAAGTCTTTCATTACATCAAAAAGTAAACAAACTACAATAACATGGTCTTCATAGTCCACAATCATATCCCTTTCTGACTACCCCTGCAGGTCATTCATAAAATACTTCTTCACATCCTGGAAAAATATTAAAACATTGAAAGGGGTGAGCTCAGATGCTCAGTAAGGTTAACAATATAGCGGAAGCTTTCATAAATAAACATTAACATTTAAGGCAATGTATAACTAAAAAAAATCCTTTTAATCTTGAACTTCAACATAATATGGAAAAAGTAAAATGAGATAATGCCATTTACTTCTTCACATGGATATTCTACTGGTCGAATAATCAAATGCAATATCAATAACCACTTTCATAATGATGGAACGCATAATGCCAGACTATCATAACCACGTAGTCAAGGCCTCGTGCCAAGACCACAAAAAATATTTTGTCAAGGCCTCGTGCCAAGACACTAGTTTGTCTCATGAGACCTGCCGATTCATCGAGGAGCTATAGCGGGCTCCAGCCGTCACTTATTAAGTCCAATACATTCCTCATATGAATAGGTTTAAGCATATCATAAACCATAAAAACATGCATAAAGGAAACATAAAATTTCAACATTTCAATCACAAGATATCAATACAACACATTGATATAATAAAAATGCTTTCAAAACCATTTTCAATTCCAAAATAAAAGAAAGTTAAAACTTTGTATTTATTTTTCATTAAAAAAAAGATGGCTTGTAGAGGAAGCCGAAACTCAAATAGTGGTCACAACGGTGGAGAAGTCATTGTCGCCGCATACGTATGACAAAAACATTCCCTTTTTTCATTTAGTAAACGCTTCATATAAAAAAGATTCCTTTTGAATATATGTAAAAGTCAAAGGGGTTTATACACCGAATAAAAGAAATTTGTGTATAAAACCAAATATGCCTCAATGAAAGGAGATTGAGACGAAGTCCTTAAAAAGATCATTTTTAAAATAAAATAGATATATTATGTGTATTCACTATAGGTACACATAAAGAACGTAAAAATAAAAAAAAGGACATAATAATATCATGACATAATTTGAAAGTAGGAGATTAACCCAAAGAATAGAAATTGGGTTAAGAAGTTCCCTTACCTCGTGTGTGACTTGAATCAACCGTTCTTTAACCTCCTGAATAATAAACTAGATTTAATATATATCTTATTAAGAACCATTTTGAATTTCATTATCCTTTTTATATCACTTATTACAATGATATGAACATTATGTAATTATTTAAGATAATAACGGTCGTTTTGTCGATCTTGGGTACTTGAGTCAACAATAAACTTCTTATAATTACAAGTTGTTTATGTGGTAGAATATCCATTATCTACAGAATTATATTCATGATTTATATTTCATATATATCTTATATATCCAGTATATACATTCATTTATAATATTACGTAACATTTAGAGGTAAGAAATGAAATGCACCGTTCATGGAGACAGTAAGCCGTACGTACGCATGAACGCTACTTTCATTTCCATTTCCTATTTAATGGAATGAAATCATAATGATATAAATGTATAATATAATTCCAGTATAATATAGTGTATAATACAATTTACTCCATCCTTTATACATCCCACATATGGCATTAACGATTCAAATCACTTTGAGGGGGCGGTAGTCCGCACTTCCTAAAATGAAATTATCGCGTTTTACCCATAATGGAAATCATAAAGTATGCCATAAATGAGAAATACAGAAGCATAAGTAAAACATAAACGTATTATATATCATATATAAAAATAGTGACATCTTAATGGCCACCTATGAAGATGTTATATGAGTGTTGAACAATCATCGTTTCGTGAGGCAGAAATTCGCCATCCACAGAAACCGTATGTTCTTTAACCATTAGATGTAGGTGTGTGTAAGTGTATCTCTAATCCTTCTTATAACAACATCCTAGTATATTTAGGATACTGGTGTTGTTACAAAAGAAATGAATAAAAAGAGTTTTGGGGGTTGTAGAAGAAAAATAAAACAAAACAACATTAGAGAAGACATTATCTCAAAATCGGGTAACTCTTTTTGATTTGAGCCAAAGGCTTCATTGGGAAGAGTTATGCCCAAATTGAGGCTTCTAGGAGTAAGAGGGGGAAGTTGGTAGAGTATTTGGGCAGAGTTTGGCCGAACCAAAAGGCTTGAAAGTGTGAATAAGGTGGTAGAGGTGGGGGCCTTTTATAAGAGGAGAGGAGGGGCTCTTTTGGAAAGATTGAAATGTTACATTATTATACAATGCTTTTCGGATTCTAAAGGTCCCACCCTTATATAATTCGTGGATAAGGTGATAAGGGTTCAAAATATCCTCATCCAATAGTCTTTTGACAAGTTTATGCCTTGGATTTTGCATTATCTTCTCATTTTATTTATATTGTAAAATAATGAGGTCATCGCTGCTATAAGGCCCCAGCCTTAAACCTTACTTAATCTTGAGTTATCACAAGATTACACGTTGAGGATCTTTTCAAGTTTAGAGTTTTAGAGAATTAGAACATAACTATTACATCTCAAAAGATTACAAAGTAGTCACTTCTACTATGTTTCCATAAATAAAAAAAACTCTTAAAAGAAACATGTCTAGTTCCATGTTTTAGATAGCATGGCATTCCCTTGATCCCATCCATGACCTTATTCCACTTTAAGTCCTGTGAAAAACATTTCGAAAAACTTGGGGTGAGCATAAAAAGCTCAGTAAGGGATACAAAGAGAATGAAAACTGTTAGTTTTTCAAACATCAAGTAAACCATGTATACTATATCAAAGTAATACCTTCACCTTCATGAAGTAGTAAAAAAAATCTTCACTGAATAAAGTATCATTACTTACCTTTTTGTAACCAAAGGATTACCATAAAACCCATATAAAGAACACATAGAATATATAAAGGTAACTTGGGACATAAACCTACTTAAGTGGAATAACCATACGGTTGACTTCCACACATATCACTTAATGGAATAGCCATACAGCCAATTTCCATACATACTTAATGGAATAGCCATACGGCCGACTTCCATACCCAATGCATTGGAGGTTATAATGTAACCACCCGTCCTGGTATTCACGGCACCACCCGTCATATGGTTTATAACGTAACCACCTGTTAAAATGTCCAAGTACCAGTATAAAATCATAAAAAACAAAACCAATATAAAGGAATGATAACATTTACACATTTCAATCACAATATATCATAAATATATTGACATAATAGAATCCTTTATCAAAACCATTTTTAATACCAAAATACATAAAAGAGTATATGGTATTTATTTTATTTTAAAAACATTATGGCTTTTTGAGGAAGCCAAAGACCAAATAATACTCGCGGCGGCGGAAAAAGTCATTGTCACCGCGTACGTTAAAAAAACATTCCTTTTTGTTGTTTAGTAAAACGCTTCATAGAAAAATATTCCTTTTGTATAAACGTAAAAGTGAAAAGGGTTTTATACACCATATAAAATACAGTTGTGTATAAAACGAAATATGCCTCAATGAAAGGAGATTGAGACGAAGTCCCTTACCTTGGGTCCGACTTGACTCGATCGTTATTTAACGTCCTGAATAATAAAAATGAGTTAATTTATACTTGATTAAGAACCTTTTTAAAGTTCATTATTCATTTTATATCACTTATTCACATGTTATAAACATTATTTAACTATTTAAGTTAATAATGTTTGTTTTCTCAATATTTAGTTCTTAAGTCGAAAGTGGACTTCTTACAATTACATGTTGTTCGTGTGGTCAAAGGTTCTTTATATCCAGAATGAAATTCCTGATTTGGATATAATATGTATCATATATATCCATCATATACATGTATTTATAATATTACATAATCATTTAGAGGTAAGAAATGAAATGCACCGTTCATGGAGACGGTAAGTCGTACGTACGCATGAACGCTACATCTATTTCTTTGTCATATTAATGGAGTTAAAACTAAATGAGAGGTATGTATATTTTAATTCCAGAATTATATTCATCATTTAGATATATCATTAATTATATATATATACATTATATACATGTAATTTTAATAGTACATTACATTTGGGGATAAGAAATGAAATGCACCGTTCATGGAGACGGTAAGCCGTACGTACGCATGAACGCTACTTTCATTTCTATCTCATACTTTAATGGAAAGAAATAATAATTATATAGAGGTATATTATAATTCTAGTATAACATCATCTATAATAACTTTAAATCCATCCTTTACACGTCCCACATATGGCATTAACGAATCACATCACTTTTAGGGGGTGGTAGTCCGCACTTCCTTAAATGAAGATATCGTGTTTACCCATAATGGAAACCATAAAGGTATGCAAAAAATGAAAAATAAAGAATCTTAAAGAAAACATAAACATATTATATATCATATATAAAAATATTGACATCATAATGGCCACCCTTGAAGGTGTTAAATGGGTATTGAACAATCATCGTTTCGGGAGGCAGAATTTCGCCATCCACGGAAACCGTATGTTCTTTAACCATTTGATGTAGTTGTGTGAGAGTTTATCTCAAATAAATATTATAACAACATCCTAGTATATGGAAGATACTGGTTTTGTTACAAAATAATTAAATAAAAAGAGTTTAGAGGGTTGGAGAAGCAAAATAAAACAAATGAACAAGAGAGAATGAATTATCTTTAAAAGTGTAACTACTTTTGATTTGAGGCTAAAGGCATCCTTTGAAAGGATTCTGCCCAAAGGTAATCCTCTAGGATGAGTAGAGGGATGTGGAGAGAGTAAATGGGCAGGGTTTTGCCGATCCAAAGGCTTTAGGAGTGTGTGAAATGAGGTAGAGGTGGGGGCCTTTTATAAGAGGAGAGGAGGGGCACTTTTGGAAAGTAAAGAAATATTACTTTATTTGAAAATGAGTTTAGGTTTTAAAAGGTACCACATTGATATAATTCGTGGATAAGGTTCTAAGGGTTCTAAATACACCCATCCAATTGGTTTTGGACATGTGTAGTTCATAGATTTTACATTATCTTTCCATTTTATTTAAATCGTCAAATAATGATGTCATCGCTGCATCATTATTATGTCATATATAATTTAATTTATTTAATGTCTAAAAATTATAAAAAAAATACTATGATGTAGGAAATCTTTTTATATTTCCAATGACTATTTATAATCAAAATTTGGACTTGTATAACCCCACTCAAAAATTATTTTAGTAAAACAATTTATGTTAGTGTCATTTTCACTTTAACATTAAATAAAAATATATTAATGTCATTTTCCAACTAAAGTGGCTCCATGGGGTCCCCAAGTTGTCCCATGGCTTGTCTTGGTTGGCCATGTCTCACCCAATAGGTGTAGGACAAGTTTCATGGTGTTTCCACATTCTTATAATATCATTTTTACCTTAAACTACACTAATTACCTCTAATCGCGATTAATGAAAAAAAGTTACTATTCACCAAAAAATTATTTTAATCTCATTGAACCACATTTTACTTCTTAATGACAACCATGTATGTCGGATTTTCAGAATTCAAAACACAATGATGGAAAAATTTCATTTAAAAGGAAAATCATTCTTTATAAGTACCACTTAGTGGTTTCACTATTCATCAAAAATTGAAGTTTTTTAGAAAATTACCAAAAATTCACCCTAAGCTATATTTGATATTACGAATTCAAAAATGAAGTCTATTTTACAAAATTCAAAACATATAAGTCACATTAATTAATTTAATAATTAATTCCCGCTGTCAGAGCAAATAGCGTGTTTTTATGAAACAATAAGTATCAAAAGATTGACACTAGTTTAAGTCCGATTTCAAAGTGAAATTAATTCCAAAGAACACTATTGGATTCAATGGTAAAAATATTTTCTAATTTCACATTAAAACCAATTAAAAAGATAATCTAATCATATAAATAAATTATATTAAAAAGTGGTTTTGAATTAAAATACAACATTTTACATTATTCATTAAAAAAAAGAACTTTATCAGAAAGGTACAAAATATTTACACAAAGAACATTTTGTTGTCTCGATTCTAAAGAAGAGTTATATTTGGTCCAATAGAATTTATAAGATCGATCAAAACTATATCTAATGATGGTTCTCCGTCAAAAGGTGATAAGTGGACCTTTCGTGAAAATTAGGGTATAAATGCCTAAAATTTAACTCTTTCCGTATTTTAAGCCTTTATCTTTTATTGGGTAAATGTATAAACATTTAAAAACATATCTAATCATATTTTAGTTATTTCTATCCATTCATGCTAGTACAACGACTACTCGTTAACTAACGTTTAAAATAATATTATTTTATTACTTGTGTGCAACGTAAGTTTTCAAAGAAACTCATCATTGCGTACCGAGTACGCTATCGAACGTAGAAACCCCTTTTAATTAAAATTAATATTTAATTCTAAATATTAATAAATATGAAAATTCTTTATTCTTTATTTACCTGGGATGTTACATCCTTCCCCCCTTTTGGGAATTGCGTCCTCGCAATTTTATTCACTTATCAAAATAAGTGGGGGTATTTATCCCTCATAGCATTTTCAGATTCCCACGTTGCCTCTTCAATCACATGGTTTTTCCACAAAACCTTTACCTGATGAATCACCGTATTCCGTAACACTTGCTCCCTGTGGTCAAGAATCTGGACCGGTTGTTCCTCATAAGATAGGTTTTCTTCCAGCTGAACTACCTCTGGACTCAAAACATGAGATGGATCTGGCATATACTTTCTCAACATTGAAACATGAAAAACATTGTGTACCTGAGATAAAATCGGAGGTAAAGCCACTCGGTATGCAACTGATCTAACTCTCTCCAAAATTTCATATGGTCTAATGAACCTTGGACTCAACTTTCCTTTCTTACCAAATCTCATCACACTTTTCCAAGGAGAAACCTTGAGAAAAAAATGATCACCTACCTCGAAAGATAGATCCTTCTTCCGGTTATCCGCATAACTCTTCTGCCTGCTCTGAGCTGTTCTCATGTGTTTCTGAATCAACTAATCTTTTTCTGCCATCTCTTCTACCAATTCTGGTCCCATCAGCTTCCTTTCACCCACTTCATTCCAAAATGATGGAGTTCGACACCGCTTCCCATATAATGCCTCAAATGGTTCCATCTGTATACTGGAATGAAAACTGTTATTATAAGAAAACTCAACCAAAGAAAGATGTTGGTCCCAACTTCCCTGATAATCCATAGAACAAGCTCGCATCATATCCTCTAATGTCTGAATTGTTCGTTCTGACTGCCCATCTGATTGAGGATGAAAAGATGTACTAAAATTTAATTCAGTACCCAACGACTTCTGAAGGCCTTTCCAAAAGTTAGAAGTAAACCTGGGATCACTATCCGATACAATGGAGAGAGGAACTCCATGTAACCTGACTATCTCTTTAAGATACAAACGGGAAAGTTGATCTAGAGAGAAAGTATCTCGTATAGAAAGGAAATGAGCAGATTTGGTCAAGCGATCAACAATAACCCAGATTGCATTATTACCTCGAGATGTCCTCGGTAATCCCACAACAAAGTCCATAGATATGTTTTCCCATTTCCACTCTGGCACTGGTAAAGGCTGAAGAATCCCTTTCGGTAACTGCTGCTCTGCTTTAACATGTTGACATGTCAAACACTTCACAGTAAAATCAGCAATGTCTCTTTTTATTCCATCCCACCAGTAATACTCCCGCAGACCTCTGTACATCTTAGTACTGCCAGGATGAAAAAACAACTCATTCTTCAACTGTGAATCACAAGGCACACATAACCTCTTCACAAACCTCAAAACACAAACACAAACTTATCCAAGAACTCATGGAAAATTTTATTCATAAGGTCCATGAATACAACAGGTGCATTGGTTAACCCAAAAGGCATAACTACAAATTCATAATGGCCATATCTAGTACGGAACACAGTCTTCGGAACATCTTCTTCTTTTACTTTCAACTGATGGTACCCCGACCTCAAGTCAATCTTCGAAAAATATTGAGTTACCTGGAGCTGATACCACTTCATTCGATGGCCCAACATCTGCTGAATTTGTTGCAAAGGATTTTAACACCCCTTTCTGCTTGTAGTCTGGCTGCATTCCCCCAGTTGAGTTCTTCGTTGGACACTCGTTTGCATAATGACCCATTTCATTACACTTAAAACATCTTACCGTTGGCTTTTCATTTCCTGCTTGATCATCTTCCTTACAGTTACGAGCAATATGACCAGACTTACCACACCGAAAGCAGTTACCAGACTTGGATAAACATTCTCCAGGATGCATTTTACCACACTTCTCACAGGATGGATATTTGGTTTTCTTACCTCCTTGATTCTTTGATGAATTCTTCCCCTTTTCCTGCCAACTAGATCTCTTATTCTGTTGTTTGTCATAGAACACCTGATCATCAGCAAACTCCATTTCCACCTTCTCCGTACATCGAACAAGTTTTTCATAACTTTTGAACTCATGGGAAGCTAAAGCCCTTTGATACTTTGGCTTTAACCCTGAGTAAAAATGGTTTATTTTACTATCAAGATCTCGTATGATGTTTGGAGCATACCTTGCCAATCGAGTGAACTTTTCTTCATAAGCAGCCACTGAATCATCCTCCTGCATCAATTCTAGGAACTGTTTTTCCATCCTAAGACGAACCACCTTAGGAAAATATTTCTCAAGAAACATACCTTTGAATTATTCCCAGTGAAGATCCTCAATCTCATCACTATCCCTGATATTTTTCACCATAGACCACCACTGATCAGCTTCACCTTCAAAACGGTAAACAACAAGACTAACCTTTTGATGTTCTGAACACGCCATGACATCAAAAATCTTCTCCAGTGCTTTAATCCACCCTTCAGCTTGCACAGGGTTAGATGATCCTCTGAATGATGGGGGTTGTTGCCTCATGAAATGTTCCACCACTGACATGTTCCTCTGCGGTTGATCTGGCTGATCTCGTGCATGGATACCACCACCATTTATAGCCTGAGTCAATTGTTCCATCACTACAACAAACTGTTCAGTTCCGATTCCGACCATCTCAGGTTGCTGATTTGGAAGGTTATCTTCCTCCTGATGTCGTCCCAACATAGCTGCTTTGTTTCCTCTACGGAAAACCATTCTGAACACAGAAATATCTTAGGCGAAGCAACATGGTAATCCATAAATGCTATATCATTTCAATCATATTATAATTTAACACTTTTATAACTCCTAAAGTTGTCTAAACCGTCCTCTGATACCAACTATAAGGCCCCAGCCTTAAACCTTACTTAATCTTGAGTTATCACAAGATTACACGTTGAAGATCTTTTCAGGTTTAGAGTTTTAGAGAATTAGAACATAACTATTACATCTCAAAAGATTACAAAGTAGTCACTTCTACTATGTTTCCATAAATAAAAAAAACTCTTAAAAGAAACATGTCTAGTTCCATGTTTTAGATAGCATGACATTCCCTTGATCCCATCCTTGACCTTATTCCACTTTATGTCCTGTGAAAAACATTTCTAAAAACTTGGGGTGAGCATAAAAAGCTCAGTAAGGGATACAAAGAGAATGAAAACTGTTAGTTTTTCAAACATCAAGTATACCATGTATACTATATCAAAGTAATACCTTCACCTTCATGAAGTAGTAAAAAAAAATCTTCACTGAATAAAGTATCATTACTTACCTTTTTGTAACCAAAGGATTACCATAAAACCCATACAAAGAACACATAGAATATATAAAGGTAACTTGGGACATAAACATACTTAAGTGGAATAACCATACGGTTGACTTCCACACATATCACTTAATGGAATAGCCATACGGCCAATTTCCATACATACTTAATGGAATAGCCATACGTCCGACTTCCATACCCAATGCATTGGAGGTTATAATGTAACCACCCGTCCTGGTATTCACGGCACCACCCGTCATATGGTTTATAACGTAGCCACCCGTTAAAATGTCCAAGTACCAGTATAAAATCATAAAACAGAAAACCAATATAAAGGAATGATAACATTTCCACATTTCAATCACAATATATCTTAAATATATTGACATAATATAATCCTTTATCAAAACCATTTTTGATACCAAAATACATAAAAGAGTATATGTTATTTATTTTATTTTAAAAACATTACGGGTTGTTGAAGAAGCCAAAGACCAAATAATACTCGCGGCGGCGGAAAAAGTCGTTGTCACCGCGTACGTTAAAAAAACATTCCTTTTTGTCGTTTAGTAAAACGCTTCGTAGAAAAATATTCATTTTGTATAAACGTAAAAGTCAAAAGGGGTTTATACACCATATAAAAGAAAGTTGTGTATAAAACGAAATATGCCTCAATGAAAGGAGATTGAGACGAAGTCCCTTACCTTGGGTCCGACTTGACTCGATCGTTCTTTAACGTCCTGAATAATAAACTTGAGTTAATTTATACTTGATTAAGAACCTTTTTAAAGTTAATTATTCCTTTTATATCACTTATTGACATGTTATAAACATTATGTAACTATTTAAGTTAATAATGTTTGTTTTCTCAATATTTGGTTCTTAAGTCGAAAGTGGAATTCTTACAATTACATGTTGTTCGTGTGGTCAAAGGTTCTTTAAATCCAGAATGAAATTCCTGATTTGGATATAATATGTATCATATATATCCATCATATACATGTATTTATAATATTACATAATCATTTAGAGGTAAGAAATGAAATGCACCGGTCATGGAGACGGTAAGCCGTACGTATGCATGAACACTACTTCCATTTCTTTGTCATATTAATGGAGTTAAAACTAAATGAGAGGTATGCATATTTTAATTCCAGAATTATATTCATAATTTAGATATATCATTAATTATATATATATACATTATATACATGTAATTTTAATAGTACATCACATTTGGGGATAAGAAATGAAATGCACCGTTCATGGAGACGGTAAGCCGTACGTACGCATGAACGCTACATTCATTTCTATCTCATACTTTAATGGAATGAAATAATAATGATATAGAGGTATATTATAATTCCCGTATAACATCATATATAATAACTTTAAATCCATCCTTTACACGTCCCACATATGGCATTAACGAATCACATCACTTTTAGGGGGCGGTAGTCCGCACTTCCTTAAATGAAGATATCGTGTTTACCCATAATGGAAACGATAGAGGTATGCCAAAAATGAAAAATAAAGAAGCTTAAAGAAAACATAAACATATTATATATCATATATAAAAATAGTGACATCATAATGGCCACCCTTGAAGGTGTTAAATGAGTATTTAACAATCATCGTTTCGGGAGGCAGAATTTCGCCATCCACGGAAACCGTATGTTCTTTAACCATTTGATGTAGTTGTGTGAGAGTGTAGCTCAAATAAATCTTATAACAACATCTTACTATATTGAAGATACTGGTTTTGTTACAAATTAAGTAAATAAAAAGAGTTTAGAGGGTTGGAGAAGCAAAATAAAACAAATGAACAAGAGAGAATGAATTACCTTTAAAAGTGTAACTACTTTTGATTTGAGTCTAAAGGATTCTTTTGAAAGGATTATGCCCAAAGGGAATCCTATAGGATTAGGAGAGGGATGTGGAGAGAGTAAATGGGCAGGGGTTGGCCGAGCCAAAGGCTTGAGGAGTGTGTGAAATGAGGTAGAGGTGGGGGCCTTTTATAAGAGGAGAGGAGGGTCACTTTTGGAAGGTAAAGAAATATTACTTTATTTGAAAATGTGTTTCGGTTTTAAAAGGTACCACATTGATATAATTCGTGCATAAGGTGATAAGGGTTATAAATCCATCCATACAATTGGTTTTGGACATGTGTAGTTCATAGATTTTACATTATCTTTCCATTTTATTTAAATCGTCAAATAATGATGTCATCGCTGCATCATTATTATGTCATATATAATTTAATTTATTTAATGTCTAAAAATTATAAAACAAATACTATGATGTAGGAAATCCTTTTAACTTTCCAATGACTATTTATAAGCAAAATTTGGACTTGTATAACCCCAATAAAAAATTATTTTAGTAAAACAATTTATGTTAGTGTCATTTTCACTTTAACATTAAATAAAAATATATTAATGTCATTTTCCAAATAAAGTGGCTCCATGGGGTCCCCAAGTTGGCCCATGGCTTGTATTGGTCGGCCATGGCTCACCCAATAGGTGTAGGACAAGTTTCATGGTGTTTCCACATTCTTATAATATCATTTTTACCTTAAACTACACTATTTACCTCTAATTGCGATTAATGAAAAAAAGTTACTATTCAGCAAAAAATTATTTTAATCTCATTGAACCACATTTTACTTCTTAATGACAACCATGTATTTCGGATTTTCAAAATTCAAAACACAATGATGGAAAAATTTCATTTAAAAGGAAAATCAGTCCTTATAAGTACAACTTAGTGGTTTCACTATTCATCAAAAATTGAAGTTTTTCAGAAAATTACCAAAAATTCACCCTAAGCTATATTTGATATTACGAATTCAAAAATGAAGTCTATTTTACAAAATTCAAAACATATAAGTCACATTAATTAATTTAATAATTAATTCCCGCTGTCAGAGCAAATAGCGTGTTTTTATAAAATAATAAGTATCAAAAGATTGACACTAGTTTTAGTCCGATTTCAAAGTGAAATTAATTCCAACGACCACTATTGGATTTAATGGTAAAAATATTTTCTAATTTCACTTTAAAACCAATTCAAAAGATAATCTAATCATATAAATAAATTATATTAAAAAGTGGTTTTGAATTAAAATACAACTTTTTACATTATTCATTAAAAAAAAGAACTTTATCAGAAAGGTACCAAAAATTTACACAAAGTAAATTTTGTTGTCCCGATTATATAGAAGAGTTATATTTGGTCCAATAGAATTTATAAGATCGATCAAAACTATATTTAATGATGGTTATCTGTCAAAAGGTGATAAGTGGACCTTTCGTGAAAATTAGGGTATAAATGCCTAAAATTGAACTCTTTCCATATTTTAAGCCTTTATCTTTTATTGGGTAAATGTATAAACATTTAAAAACATATCTAATCATATTTTAGTTATTTCTATCCATTCCTGCCAGTACAACGACTACTCGTTAACTAACATTTAAAATAATATTATTTTATTACTTGTGTGCAACGTAAGTTTTCAAAGAAACTCATCTTTGCGTACCGAGTACGCTATCGAACGTAGAAACCCCTTTTAATTAAAATTAATATTTAATTCTAAATATTAATAAATATGAAAATTCTTTATTCTTTATTTACCTGGGATGTTACAGCTGCAACATAATTTTGTCATAAATAATTTAATTTATATAATGTCTAAAAATTATAAAAAAACTACTATGATCTAGGAAATATTTTTAGCTTTCTATTGAATATTTATAGTCAAAATTTGTACTTGTGTAACCCCACTTAAAAACTGTTTTAGTAAAACAACTCATGTTTGTGTCAATTTAATTTTAACATTAAATAAATATATATTAATGTCATTTTCCAACTAAAGTGGCTCCATGGGGTCCCCAAGTTGACCCATGGGTTGTCTTGGTCGTCCATGACTCATCCAATAGGATTAGGACAAGTTTCAAGCTCATCTCATATTATTAAAACATCATTTTTACCTTAAACTACACTAATTACCTCTAATCGCGATTAAGAACTTAAAAGTTACTATTCACCAAAAATTTATTTTCATCTCATTGAACCACATTTTACTTCTTAATTAAAACCATGTATGTAGGATTTTTGAAAATCAAATCACAGAAGCGGTAATATTTCATTAAAACGAAAAATCAGTCATTTAACTACCACTTAGTGGTTTCACTATTCATCAAAAATTGAAGTTTTTCAGAACAAAGCCAAAATTTCACCCTAAGCTATAATTGATATTCCGAATTCAAAAATGATGTCTATTTTAAAAAATTCCAAACATATAAGCTGAATTAATTAATTTTATAATTAATTCCCGCTGTTACAAAAAAATGGCGTGTTTCTAAGAAACAATTTGTATCAAAAGATTGGCAATTGTTTATGTCCGATTTCAATGTTAAATTAATTCTAATGACCAACATTGGATAAAATGGTAAAAATATATTCTAATTATACTTTAAAACCACTAAATAGTATAATTTATCACTATAAATTATTTTGATTAAAAAAGTTGTTTTTAAGTATTTTTCACTATTCATAAAAAATAGAAGTTCTCAGAAAAATACAAAAAATTCAACATAGGCTAATTTAGATATTACGAATCCAAAAATGAAGTCCATTTTGATAAATAAAATTTATACAATTTCAAAAAGTAGGTATTACTATTCACAACAACTAGTTTAATTCGTTGTGGTGTGTGTTAGAGCTCGAGGTTGCGTACAACACAGGCTATTGCATTATTCGAAGTGAAACGTACCGTGGAAGCTTGGGGTGTTACAGCTAATCCATGAAAGCGGATTTTGAAAAATCTAATAAAAATATAACTTTCAAGTCAGGTGTAGATTAAGACCATCTACTCAGCCCTCCTACAATATCCTCTCGATGCTTAATGACTTTTATAGAAATTTTTTGCTTGATTATATTTAAAACCTTCTAAATTATTATTAGATGTTGGGAAGATGATCGATCTCGAACTTTTGGCCCTTTAAAGACTCATTTACAAAAATAAGTATTGAAAAATGAATAATCTCATTCAAATGAGTAGAGTATATTTACACTGTAATGTAGACCTATTCTAGCTCCATGAACTCCTACAATTAGTAAATATTCAATATACCAGGAAGGAACTCCCCACATATTATGTCTTTGATGTCCTCATAGGAGAGTCCCTCTTTTCGACCATCCTAACTCACAATTCACCACGAATACCTACTTGTCCACCAAGGTATAAAAAATTCCATATTCACCTTCCTCCCTATTGGTGTCTCAATGAGGCGGAATATTCCATTGAATATGTCCACCCAATCATTAGTATCATGGGTCCCTCTAGTTCTATTGAAGGTTAGTTAATGCGGGAGAAAACATTAATGTCTTAGTCGACCATAGATCTTAGTGGAAATTATCCTAGTTTTAGTGGGAATACAGCCTACACCACTATAATAAATTCATGAATGTGCTATGTAGAACACTCCTATTCAACTAGTGGTCCCACATAATGTCTACACGGTGTAATATTCTATAACAAGAAGGAATATTATGAAGATAAGCAGATACTAACTATTCCAGGGGATAAGAAAATGGTTTCCCTAGAATTATAGCTTATCCAAAGGTATAACTCTCTTAAATATAACTCATATATCATCCCAAAATGTTAGACACAAACATCATATATATTCTAAAGAAAATTATAATGATCGGTTTAACTAATCAATGATAACAGAGATGTTTAACAATAGAATGGAAAAATAAATATCTCATTGAAAAAGATATATCTGGAATAGATATAAAAATTACATTAATTTAATTAATTATCTGATTAAAAGTAAAATAACTGGTGTATATATATATGGAATGTAGTCATATGTGCCTAGTCATTTTTTATGAATTTACATGATGTATCATTAAAATAATCATTGCAATGGTGACTTGGAGTTTTATTGAACATGTGTTGGATAGGGAAATAGAAACTCCCATATCATTATTTAGAAACACTCTCTCATTTATACCATGTCCTAGGATAGTCCAAAAAGAGATAACCTAAATTGTGATCTCATACCATTTATTAATACCATGGCATGAACCACCAGGTACAAACCAGAGGGTCACATGACCTCATGCATGCTTCCCCGAATGCAGGAGGCTGCTAAAAAGTAGAGAGGGTATGAGTTCTTGAATGAGGATATATACCGTCAATATCATGTCATAGATTATAAAATATAATAATTATAATTATAATTATTATTATTATTATTAAAAATTGGATTAATCACAAAGAGAATAAATAACCAAAAGAGTACAGGGGTCGTATAAATAATGAATGGGATCTCATATTTAAAATCCAAACCAAAGTATAAAGTCAGAATATAAGTAAATGAATAAAATTATGGTGATCCTCAATGATTGTCCTCGTACAACCTCTAGATACATGATTAATGGATTAATCATATTCCATGATCCATTTTTCCTTTATCTAGATTTTTTTCATGAAATCTATAAGGGAAACGAAATTCAATAGTAGGGTATGTGTACAAGTCTTAGTTATACGCCCAAAATGTTCCCTCAACCATGTGTTATCAATTTTAATATTTGTATTCCATGATAATAATAAATTTTTACGTATGATAATACCATAATATTCAAAATGAAGTGGTTGTGTTCTAACGAAGCCACAACAAACCTGTAATGATACTTAATTTACCCCCATTCTAGTTGAATAATTTTAAATTGATACGATTAAATAAATACTCCACTATCTTGTGAATGTATCAACTGAAATACTCATGGAATCTTCTGTACATGTGACATGAGATTTCCCCTTGCCTCAAGTATGGCAGGATGCTCAAAAGTAAAATAGTCATCAGGTTCATCCCTAGCATAGCTTATTACACACAAATATTCTAGGCATCAACTGGACAGAATCATAGGAAATGATTTTATCCCTAATATGGTATTCCATGGTATCATAATCTCTATACACTATTCTTGGGTCCATCATCACCATTTTTGAAATTCTAAATTACTACCAAACTAAGGGATAATCATGTTACAATAGTCCATGTATTCTGAGCACTAATAATAATTCATCCAAGAAAGGTAACATACATTATATGGTATATCATAGAATAAAACTATGATATCATAATACATATTTAGGAATAAACATAAATGTGATTGTCATAAAACATGAAAAAGAACATACAAGAAAAACATACTACACCAATTATCATAATAGGTCTCACATGCTATATACACACCAACTTGTGATCCTAATCATGTATGGTGAATCAAGTATGCCAAAACATACACTATATCAAATAATCATTTGTAAATGTGATTCAAAAAAGCAATGGATCATTGTACATTAATTATGGTTCTATTCATAAATATAATCAACCTTCGTGGTTCAAAAAATGGGTTTAAAAACTCTTCCTCTATGAAAACCTCCTCGTTAGACATAATATAATAGTTTTCGACATAACAAACTTCTTGGTTCATTAAGGATTTCTAAAACCAAATTTAACTATTTTATTTACAATAGATATATAATAACTCGAGTGAAAAAATTATGACTATCTTGTATTGTTTATAAATTATCTTGTTATTCCAACGCATGGGAGGGAAATATCATTTTGAAGAAATAATAATAAAACATTTGTGATAATACATTATATCTCCTAAATAACCTGAATGTTGTAATATTTTATTTTTATTTGTTGTGATTCTTCTATAATATTTATTATCATTCCTTTATAATCTATAATAATAACTCAATTTTGATCATTTCAAAATATCTATATTATAATCATTTAAGAATTTTTATCCATAACACTATAAATTGAATTGGGAGGGATAAATTTATAAATTAACATAAACAGAATTCCTAAAAATTCCCCACCCCTCTAGATAACAACAACAATAGTGTAAGGTGGGAAAAAACTGCTAGACCTAGAAACTAGAATAAATGAAAATTTCTATTAAGGTGGACTTCACAAATCCCACGCACCAGATTTTCTAGGATGTCCAGATACCAAAGGATCAACCATAAACAATTTCTGTGGCAGTTAAAATATTTTTAAGATATAAATCACATAAATATTATAGCATTAAATCCACCAACTAAGTTATCAATTTAATTTTTCTCCTAAATATTTCTTGTTAGTTTAGTGTTTAATTCCTTTATCAACATTTGAATTAAGGTAAAATGATCTAAGGTGTTTAATTCCATGTTATTTTTTATTTAAAACCATTTAATTACTTTATAGGTTTTTTCTGGGGAGGATGAAATAGAAATAGGGTAAAAAACATTTAGATCATAATAAGAAGTACATAAGGATAACGTGTCTTCACCCTTAAACATCTCATAGATATTGTGTGTGGGTAATATTCATACCCTGATGCGGTGTCTGAACTTCTTTCTAACCTTATTAAAAATGTAGATTGTAATGGTTACTCTAAAATAGATCATATATTTCAGTTACCAAAAAATTAGATGCTTAGGGATACCATTGCATAGTTGATTCATACCCCTACTCAAGTCCAAGGGCATTGTTAACCAACCTTTAGAAACCATGGTCCACCCTTGTGTAAGTACAAGGCTACCCCTACATAGCAAAGGATACCCTAAGATAGTGCAAGGTACACTGTTACAATGCATGCCATACATTTGCACTATCTAGACTTCCCTTACATAGCCCATGATACCCTTACGTGTTTCATGGTTCCCTTAAAAAAGGAATACCATACACTTAGGTAGGAAAAAGAACACCCTTTGACTATGCATGATGTACCTTTATGAAACACATATTTGGAGGACCTCGGGACATGATGAGAGGGGAGGCGTGAATCTAGGTGTCAACTTTTTCTCTTAATGTGATGGATCTTGTCCCCACATTGGTAGGAACCTGTAAAACATATATGAAGGATATGATCAGCAATTGAACATTCACATGCAATGAGTTGACACAAGACTTTTATTTGGTTCACCACTAAGGTCTATGTCCAAGGAGAATACGCTGAGAGGTTTCTGATCATACCTAATTCCACTATTCTTCACTAGTTGTGGATTACAACGGTTCTTGCACAGTCACACTGTCCCAGGCTCACTACATTTAAAAATGTTCCGGGATAGATCACTCCATCCCTCGGGTCACTCAAGTTGACTCCCCTGGATCATTGACTTTGGTGAAGTCCCACTCAGTATGTAGACTTGATGTTCTATTCAATATATAAACATTGAAGTCTTTGTCTCTTGTTCATAATGAGAAAATTCATGCATCAAAGTACCGAGTTGATGCTCTTTTGTATTCAACCTTCTACTTTAGTGCATTAACTGAATGCAGCAAATCTCCTTCTTCTCTTCCATTAATTCCCAATAATGACACCTATGTTTATCATTATATTTCCCTCTTTCTATGCAGATCTATGTTTAGTTGCATGAATCGTTCTTCTATTCTTTGTAAAGAACAATGAGGGTGTTAAACACCAGTCTTGTGTGTCCGGTTCAACTTCTATTGGTAAAACCAAATGGTTCACTATTATTCCATCTTTGGAAAGCGGATTTGAGAGTGCTAAGCACATGTCCAAGGCCTACAGGACTGTAAAAGTTTTTCACACCTTTCCTGGTGTCTTGCGTATAAACTTCAAACCTTGTGTGTAAAAATAATTTTTTGGTGCGAAAAAGGATTTTCGCGCAACCCTTCTTCATTTCACGCAACACTCTATAACTCAATTTTCTTTGACGTCAGAGCTAGGTATTTTTATAAGTGTCTAGCCTCCTCTAATGAGAGGGTTTCACCTCTTATTTTTAGACATTTTTGACCCTGCGTGTAAAACCCCTTCCTACGCATAAAACTATATATTAGTTCTTTAAATTATGCGCATCCTTATTTTATTGTTTCGCACCACCTTGGATTTTTGAACAACTCATGACTTTTCCATTTTTCATCATTCTGAACATGAATCATCTATTGCACGTAAAACATCAATCCCACATTTTGTGCACAACCAATTTTTCAGGCAGAAGTATGATTTTCCGCGCACTTGGCATGAATATCTCTTCTTTTTCTTGTACCTATTGCCTTTGCCAATTTTCAGGGTTTCTGATCCAAGAAACTACTTGTGCGAAAAAATCAACCAGCTATATTTCTCACATAACATTTTTCCATGCGCATTCCCATTTTTTCACGCACAGCTCTGGTTTTTCGTGAATCTCATTCCTTTTCTATTTTTTGATGTTCTGGTTTCAAAACACCTCTTGTGCGAAAAATCACACTCCACTATTTTACGCACCATGCTATTTTTCATACACCCCACTTTTTTTTTCAGGCAACCCGCTATTTTTCACGCACAACTCAATTTTTTCGCCCACATCTCCCCTATTTCCCACAACACTTACTCATTGTGCGCACCTCATTTTTTCCATCAACCCTTGTCTTCATTTTCTGATTTTCAGGCCCAAAAATTTGGCAAAAACTGGAGAACAGCGCCACCTTCAATATATTCTTCATCCATAACCTTCATGCTTCTTTTATGGGATTTGACTTCTTCCGAAACTCTTATTCTTTCATTACAATCTCTGCTATCATGATATATTTCCTTTGATAGATCATCATTAGCATCGTCGTATTTTGATACAATGTGAAATGCATGGCCATCTCATAATGTCATTCCCTTCCACAGTCTCTGCTTCTTCAACTTTCATTCTCTACTTCATGAAAATCATATGATTCTATTCTTCATGTAGGCTCGTGCATGGTTCTCATGCAATCATGAAAGTTGCATGGTCTTTATCAAATCCTCATTCATTTTCAATCATCCTTATATGGATTATACCTCACCCTTCTCCACTATTGTAAACAATGTGTCAACTTTGAAACAAGTTCTTTGAATTTATGATCAGCACAATGATCATCTAAATTTACATTCCTCTATTTCATTGGAGTAATTCTTGATCTCCTTAATTTTGTTCTTGATTAACAACTATTGACCACAAATACAACCTTATTCACAAAGTGGTCCCAATAATATTAACAGGTTATAACCTAACCCAATAGCATATTTACCCTTAAATAACTCACTTAAAAAGGGTTTTCCATATAACTAGTGTTTTCTAAAGCCTCATTTCACTTCCATACCTTCAAAAAACCATGGATACCTTTACACAACCCCATAAACATGGGTAAGGATTGTTTTTATTGAATATTAATATTTTCTTTAAAAATACATATAAATTAATATCATTAGTGTGATTTAATAATATCTAAAAAATGAGAATATTATAAATTTAACATATTTATATCTATTAATACAATATTCATATAAATTATCAGAACTCATTTCTATATTTTATAAATAACCTCTCAAATAAATCCTTTAATTTAAACATTCCAATCAAAAAAATATCAAACAATTAATAATCATAGAATATAAACCTTTTGGTATTAAAAAATTAATTGTTAAATTATAATTATGTTATAAATTAAAATTTTTTACTTCATAATATTCATTTGTGATATAAATTATAATTCTTGCAACTTACTTTGTAATTTTTATTAATATTATATTTAATATTATTTATATTTATTCGAAAAATATTTCATAATCATTTAATTAATTTACTACAAGTAGAATAATTTATTAATCAATAAAACTTTTTAAAATTTAATAAATAGCCTAAAATACATATTTTAATAATTTATAAACCATTAAATTCAATTCTTAATTAACATTTAGGATGAATAACATTTTCTTTCTTTTTTATTCTTAATGACATATCTAAATAGTGAATGATGATATGCCTCGTGAGATATGATATGTTTCCCTATCTATCATAATATACAATATATAAAAATGGCTAATATAATGTGAAAATATTAGACATGGAATATTTGAGGGTAGAGGGAATTCCAAGAATTATAGACACCTCTATATAAATTACTAGTTTCTATAACAAGCATTATATGAATAACTATTTGACTATGGTGTGAATTAAATTAACTCATTTGAGATGGGATGTATTAGAATAACACCATGGACCAAAAAAATTAATGAATACAATAAGAGTTATGCAACATTAAACCAACACTTAGTGAACGATATATGATTAATTGGTTACCCATGACTATCATAACTTAAGATAGGTTCTTTTGTAAGATTAAATTTTCATGTGGGTCATGTGTACAATTGGAGAGAACACATGGAAACCTATCATTGATTAAATTTTTATTTTACCATGTGAGGGTTAACCCTAGGATATATATATATTTATCTTCTATGATATCAATAATGTCATATATATGTTAAAATATTTAGTTTGTACAGAATCATGAATACTCTATTTTAAAAAATAATTTCAGTAATCATTAAACATTGTAATTATTCTATTCCAGTAAAAAAATTCATATGTTTAAACACTTTTTTATTAAATTGAATTTAATGAGAAACATAAAAATCCATCATAACAATGCATGAAACATGGGAAGCCTCATTAACTAAAATTGAAGAGTTGGTGTGCACCTTTCTAGAAAGAGTTGATTTTTCATGATAACTTGTCAGTATGGTTGATAATGATCCTTAAGGTTATATCATATAAATAATGCATCCAATATTTATCCATTGTTTTATAGAATCTCAACTCATATGGGTAGGACCACCCTAAAAACCATTATATGCCATTATCTATCACATGGCTAATGATGAAATAAAGAAGAGACCTTTAAAAAACGATTTAAAGTGAACCATATATATTCCAAACACACACCATATCAATGGAATGTGACTATTTTATAAGCCTATAATTATTATCATCAAAATACATGAATCTACTAAGGTATTATAATTCATTAGTTACATCCCTTTTATTGTTCATACAATTATCAGATAAATGAATTAACCTCTATAACGTTTCATTATTGATAGAAAATAATATCCACATGGAAGATCTTCCAAATGATAATACTTATCATTCAATATAATAATGTGTAATAAGGTTCAATGAATCATATGATATGCTCATTATTCCATATGAATTTCCTAGGAATTGAAAAGGTAGGAATGCGATGACTTAGATCATACCATACAATTTAAAACAACCATATTTGAATCTACGGTATACCACCTTTAACTCTACCTAAAGCCTCAAAATATAGTAAATAAATATGAAGGATGAATCAAAAATTAAAATGAAATTTTATCCCCAAATATGTAAATGTGAGATTTATCCTTATTTTTTATTTATAACCACAAAAATTGTATTCATAATTTACTAAAATAAAATCTTATTTCATAGTTATCATGTAACAACTTACATCCATCTTATGGAATTTATAATAAATGTTTTAAATAAAATAAAAATAATCATTGAAAAAAAATAATATAAAAACTTTATATTCAGAAATTCAAAATAAATATATAATATATTAAAAGTGTTCATTTTATATGTTTGTTTTTTGTAAAAAACATCAATAAAAATTTTAAAAATTAAATATCTATGAAGCATTTTTATTTTATAATGATTTTATATAAATTACACTATTTACTAAACTAAACAATTAAAATTTATATTATATATATTTACTCATTGTATAAAATAACTATAATTAAAATATAATAACCCCTATATATTAAAATATATTATTTATTAAATCATTACCCCTAGAAAATTTAAACCATGTAAATAATATATATTATTTAGATATCATGTATTTAATATTTATTTAAACTCTTAATTATTATTATATAAATTTTTAAATTCATTTAATAACCCACCCAATAAATTTTATAAGTTTTAAATTAAATTCACATAATAATCCATATTATATAAATAATTCGTTTTAAATATTTATTAAAATTTCATAACATAATATGAGTTAGTTTTTATTTTTCCTTATTTCTGTATTTATAAATAATTTTAAATACATTTCATAATTTAAATATAAAATTTTAAATTAATATTATAAACATAATACCGTATAAATTAGTGATATCTAGAGATCAACTAAAAAATTATTCTTTAAAGACTCAATTAAATTCAAAAAGTTTTTTATGTTCTACTACGATAATGGTTTGAAGATATTTTGTATTAACACTTAATAAAAATATTTATTTAAAATTTTATTAAATATAAGTCATACATAATTTATTAATTATATTTATTAAAAAGTAAATTAAATCAATTTAAATTATGGATAAATTTGGTGACATTTTCCCTAAATATATTTACATGTTTCATTTGTTGTGAAATCTTCATGATTCTACCCATTAAATTATCTACATAATGAACTATTTAAACCATTTTATGAGATCTTTATGTAAGAAGTAATATCTACATTCTTTTATTTCTATTCACATCAACTTCATTAACACTTTATGACATTTTCCACATTATTCATATAGAAATTGTGACATCTATGACACTATCCATGTAGTTTTTATAGATCAATTTTTTAATCTGAACATGAAATATATTTTCTTTTTTGTTAATGTATCAATATACTATATTATTTTTAATAAAAAAGAATAATTTAGATGGAAATTTTTTTATCATAACATTATCCACTTTATAATTATAAACCATAGAGCTATTGCCTTATAATCTATTTTTAAAAGATAGATTAAAAAAATCTCAATTAATTTTTACATTTTAAACCTATTATTTTCATAATATAGAAATACTTTTTTTCTAATTTATTAAATGTGGCACTGATACCACTATTATACTTCATATTTGTTAACTTTTTTCTAAATTTGGTGGAATCTTCCTCTAAAAACTGTTACTATAAGACCCAACCGTGGTATATTTGAGTTAAATACATTCATCCAAAAGAATGTAACTCTATTTTATGTAGTCCAAACGTTTTGTTCATTGTATTTAATGAGTTAGTTTACTAGAAACCAACAATATCCCACCATGTATCAACCTATAATAGACTACACATAACACAACATTTATCGATACATAGATCTATTATGTTACATCAAATTATTTGAGGCTTTAAACTAGTGGAAGGAATGAGTATGACCATGGGGGAATGGTTTCATAAAAAAACATAGTTCATATATCATATAATTTGAATTTTTCATCAATTTAAATTAAATTTTGAACCAACACAAAACATTGATCCCCGATAATAAAAGAAGACATAACAGTTGAAAATAAATAAAATATGTAATACCATTATCATATGAAAATAATTAGTGTAATAAGTAATAATAATATTAAAAATTTTAATGTTTGATATTTGGATATAATTATATATTTTTTATTTAGAGTGATTCTTTGGTATTTGGTCTTTACACCATATTCTTTTTATTTTTATAATACAAAAAATCATACATACAGAAACTATATGTTCTAGGAATTTTTTATTTCATTCATTAATTTTTTGAAAAATGATATCATATCGGATGATGTTTTTATGTTAATTCTTATAAATATTTTTTTCACATTATGTATTGATAAATTTCATGTATTTAGTTTTTAGTTGTTCATTAATTTGTAAAATCACCATTATAATTTTTACAAATGGTTTTTATTGTTTTGGATATTTATCCTTATGATTATTAGAATCTTTTATTTAATCTTTTTTGGAAATGACCCTTATAGATGATAGAATAATCCTTACTAAATATGGTTTGTAAAAAATTCCTTGGGGTAAAATGATCTTTATATTTTTTTGATTGATCATTATCAAGATTTCAAATCATGAATATGATGTTTTTAATATAAACCATATGAGGATATATATAATATGAATATTTAAAACAACCTTACATTGTTTTTAATGAATTATTTTAGGATTTTAAATCATCCTTACGAACTCATATATGCACCTTAAAATGTAGAGGAGATTTATAAGAACTCATATATGATCCTTAAAAATATAAACATTGATCCTTAAAAAATTACATTTTATATCAACATAAATTTTTAAATTTATTTGATTTTGGAGTAATGAATATCATATGATGGATGCTGAGTGATTCAATATCCAAATAACAAAGGATATTCTAATAAACCTATGAAGTTTCATTTTCTCTGTAATGATTCATTTGTATTGCAATGTTTCTTTTTCAATGTTCTCTATTTTAGTATAGATGTGTGTGTGTGTGTTTTAATATTTCTATTTTATTTAATGTTGGTTTATGATCCAATATTATTATGTGTATGACTAATATGGGGGGGGGATTAGTAGTACTTGTTTATTTTATTCTACAAATTCATCATTTTAAATAAAACACATGTGATTGATTAAATTTATAATTCACTCTGTAATCACTCCCCCTTTTAAGTATACATTAAATATCTATGTGAGAACCTAATCCTTTATTTGTTAAATTGGTGGCTTTTTAAATTATTTTTTAATCAGAATATATTATAGCTATTGAAAGTTCCATTGAATTATCAGAAAACTTTTCTAATAGGTATTATCCACTTTCTATAAAAGATAAATGTTATTATTTACACTTTAAATACTTTTTCTATAAATCTATTCCTCATTTTTAATAATTAATATGATAATTATGGTCTTACAGTATGTCACAACGTCAAATAGAAATATTTTCTTTATAGATTATTTTAACTTCTTAAATGATATTTATTTAGAATCATTAACAAGTATTTCATTCTCAAATTTTTAACACATTTTTCTCAGGCATAAAAACATGAATGTATGTGAATACTTTACTTCCTATTTATGCTAGTAAATAGGTGCATGATCTCCTCAATTTATTAATACAAGTGAATCATGTGATTCTTGTGCACTATAACAAATACATAGTGCCTTTATGTTTTGTATATGCTTCTGTAATTACATAAGAGAATATGTTAATTAATTCGCTTGAAATATATCATTCTAATGATCGACAACCTATATTATATCAAACACATAAAAGAACTAATTATATGTGAGAAACATATAGTTAATTTTTTGATCTCCTCTTATTCACATTACTTAGTATGGCTCTCTAGATCCTTCTACATATTCACAAAAACCTGATGGTTTGTGGGTTCTCTTTACTTTTCATGAACAAGCAATGATGAGAACTCGATTATCAACATCGATGAACATATTCTAATTCATGTAAACTCAATATTTATAAATGGTAACCCTCAATTTTTCTTTCATGTTCCATGTTCATTCTAATATTTTAATTGAATAAATATATGTTGATCTAATATTCATCTGAATTCAAAATATCTTACCTCATACTTTGGTGTTACTTCATCTTTGCAGGGGAATTATCTTGATGGAATAATCATGTTTTCTTAATTGACATGTTATTTGTGTGAGGTTGAAGCCTATAATGTGAGAAAAAGAAGAAACACGATCTATTCTTTCAAAATAATTCATGTTATTGAGTTTTTCCGTGAAATAGAATTCATATATATGTTCCTCATCAAACGGTGTCATGGTTAGATATGAAAACCTATTATGGTCAATGAAAGTCATTGTTCATGATCATTGTATACCATCTTGGTAAATTTAATAAAAAATATATAATGCCTGTCTATTAAATGATATAACAGTTTTTTTGATCACCTAATTACTTAGATATGCACACAAGAAACCCCTTTAAGGATAATGGTTAAAGACGATGACTTGTTCGAATCTATAACAAAGGATCAATTAGATGGAGGAGATAAGTTTGATCAGAAAGTGAAACTCATTCCTATATATTTTTAAACATGTTAATAATTTACTACAATTTAATACCCTAAGATTTTAAGAAACATGTATTCAAATAATTTTAATTTATTTCATAGTTTTCATTACACACATAAATGTGTTTTAACAATTCATAACATACTATTAAAATATTGTTTTTTAATATGAGATCTAACATATAGAAGATGGAATGCTGGGTATGAATAAGATGAAGAAAATTATAATAATATATTATTAAGAAAATGACATAAAATTAATTATTTTTATACTATTTAAATGGAAATGAAAATAAAAAAAATCAAAAAATAAAGGAAATATTTTTATAGAAAACATGTTTTATAAGAAAAAAATAATTATATAAAAATAAATTCAATAAATAACTTTTTGTGAATGATTTTAATGAAATTTATATATTATATCATAATTAAAATGTTCTAAAATTCTTATTATTTTTTATAGGCATGAGATAAGAATAAATCAAATTATATTAATAAAAACTGTATTATTATAAAAAGTCAGATCTGTTTCATTTTTCATGCAAGGATTCAAATTATTTTTCCCAATTATATAAAATGAATATTAAAAAATTTACATATGTTTTGAATTTATAATTTCATAATTTTCATAAATTGTATTTTTTAAAATTTTTATAAAAGATTTATTTTTTGAAGAATAATAAAAACTTATGGTTTTATTTAAGAATTTTTATTTTGTTAAAAGAATTTAAAAAAACTAAATGTTTTTTAAATATTTTGTTAAAATTAAAATTATTCCACATCTATTAAAATAAATACAATTTATTCTATTTTAATCAATCTCATGTTGAATTTTGAGATAATTGTTTTTTAAACCATATGGGGACTTTTCATTAGAAAAATGTATTATTACATTGTCGTCATGGTTAATTTTAAAATAAATTCTAACATTTATGGAAGATAAATTTAAGGAAACAGATTCCATATTCTGAGGCATCATAATTAATATTTTTAAATAATTTCCACATAATACGTGATAATAATGAAAATTAAAAACACTAAAAAATAATTAACACGGTTAAGGTAAAAACATGTTTACATGGGGTTAAATGAAAAAAATAAAGGTTAATAATAACCTGATACATTTATAATCAATACCATACGGTCATATTTTGAACATATCAATTCTAATTTTTAATAATGACCATTTTATAGGTTTTTTAATGGGTAGAATATTTCTATAATTTATTTTTTTAGAAATTTCATGTGTTCCATCTCTTGAACTTATAAAAGGCCACTCCATATCCTTTCACATACCAACATAAAACAATTTAGTTCAGAAAATAAATACCCATATCCTTCCAAAATTAAATTCTATGGACCAAGAGCCCTTAGATTGATGAACAATCTATCCAATAAAGGCTTTTAGTGATAACCTATGGAGGTTTTCTGAAGAGCTGTTATCGTTCATAATCGAATGGAGCATAAGTGAGGATGATATAAAATATGTCATGGATTAGGTTATTATCACTATAAGAATGTTGGAGGAGCTAATACAGGAGTTTCACACCTTAGATTGGGGACTTTATCTAGGTGTGAAAAAAATTTATCATGACCTATGATGTCAATATTGGTTGTTTGGCATGAAATAAGATATAGCAGGGTTTCTGATATAATGCTAAAACTGTCAGTAGGTGAATATTGAGAAACAATTACCACATAGTTTGTTGTAGTCATATAATCTTATGGAATATAAGTTGAAAATATTTACCATGGATTTTGTGCCAGTACTCTTAAGGGAACCACAGAATAATGAAATTATTTGGGTGGTCGTGGATTGATTAACAATTGTAGAACATTACTTACATATATGAGAAACCTTCTCAGTAGAGTAGTTGTGAGAACTATATGATTTTGAGATGATTAAAATGCATGTGGTACCATAGAGTATTGTTTCAGGCCATGAGTTCTTCTAAAATTATAACTTCTAGTAGGGTTTATAAAAGTATCTTAGTATGCATGTTCTGTTAAGTATATATTTCCACCCATAAACATATGGATAGTTGCAGCGTACTATTTAGATACATGAGGAATTTCTACAAGCATTGATTCTTGATTTCTGTGGGTCCTTGGAAAATCTCATGTCATTTATGTAATTTTCCTATGATAATATTAATAAATATACTATGCTGATGTAACCATACATGGATTTTTATGGTAGTCCATGAAGGTTACCTCTATGTTGGATGGAGGATGGAGAGTTGTGGTTGTTGGCACTGAGTCTCATGTAAGAGATGTCAGAAAAAGTTCAACTAATTCATAATAATATAGATATGGTTCATAGTAGAAATAAAAATTATGCTTATAGAAGAGGATGACCAATGGATTTTAGATAGGGTGATTGTGAATTTATTTGGGTGTCATACAGATTGGGTCACCGTAGGATATAGAGATGGGAAATTTGGATCCAATGTTCATTGGACCATTTGACATTGTGGAGATAATTGGGTTGTGGAAAACTATTGGATCTTCTATAGAGTTAATATCTTATTAATGATATTCCCTATGTGTCTAAAATTAGATGGAATCACCTTGACTACTCTCATGTGATCGACATGTATGATGATTATCTTAATATAGATGCATCCTTCAAGGAACTTTTGATATGTGTGTTATATTTTAGAGTTGAACTGATAAGGGTAAAAGTGGTAATAGTTCATTTATTCTATATACATGCCATCATTAAGTGGAATCTTAGAAAAGGGAAGAAGATATGAGGGATTAGTGGCTAGATATTTTGGGCTTAAAATCACAAATATTCTTAGGATTACAACACAATGTCAATATGTTATAAGGTGAGGAGATTATAAATACTCAAAAATTTATAAATATGTCTCATAATCATAAAAATGTACTATTTTTCATGTTTTTATTTTTATTCATTTTGGTTTTACCATTGAGTGAATATGTGTTAAATTAGGAATTGTTTTGAAGGAAATGGAAATGTGAATGATTGGCACATGTTTTCCCAAATCATGTTCCCTAGCCCAGAAAACAATGAAAATCTAGACAAGAGGGATTTTAATAGTTTGAAAATTGTTTTTAAAAACATCCCCCCCAAGAATAAGCTCACAGTTTGGTTTATGGTTGGGATAAAATTTTCACCCCCAAAAAAATCATACGTACTAGATTATACCCCCATGAAAATTATTAAAATATTAATGAAACCCCAGTATAATACCCCCAAATTCCCTTTCTCAACCTATTATCAATTTATCTCAATTATAGAGCCTCTAATAAGGATTTAAAAAATCATCAACCCCCGTTTATTGAAATTTTAATCCCTAATTATTGATCTTCACAACTCTTAGTAAAATGATCACATAATGTGTGGTTTCCATTCCCTTTATCATTTTTCATTGATTTGTTAAATAATTTATCTTCCATATTTTAGTGATATATATATATATATATTATGGATTTGTACCTACTTTTTTCTAATCTTTATTTTTAATCTTGATTTTGGTTTTAGAACCTAATATCATTCAACGTCTTCATTTCATCGAAATTGCGGACTTCCATTGAGTGACGAATCATTAAAAAAGTTAGAAAGGTGGTATATAATTCAATTCCAATAGTTTAGAGTGAAATTACATGTATCTAATTTTTTAATTTATACTTTATATTTATCAATTTATATCTTGATTGAATGAATAGTTTTTTTGAATTAATAAAATTAGGGAAATTTGATTTTGGGGATATATGGGTTTGTAGATTTTGAGAAAATTAAAGATTGAGTTAATTATGAGAAATTGGTATTATTTATTTTGAGATAATTAATTGATTTAATCAATTATGATTTATTGATATTTTTTCATTTGAGATAATGAATTTTTTGACTTAAATATGATATTTTTTGATAATTTATTTACAGATAATTAATTTATAGAAATAATTAATTGATATTGAGAATGTTGATTGGATATAATTAAATATTGAATTAATTAGATGATATTGAGGTTTTCATTTGGGGATAATTAATTGTTGATTTAATTAATGGGTTTAAGATGATTAATTAATTGTTGAATTAATTAATGATATAATTGAGAACCATGAGTGGCGGTAATAGATTTTCTTGTTTTAATTAAGATCAATAGGTGGTAACAATGGAATTCTTGTGTTAATTGAGAATAATGGGTGGTACTAATGGAATTCATGTATTAATTTACAACAATGGGTGGTAAAAATGACATTCATTTGATAATGGAGAAAAATGTGTGGTAATAATGGAATTCATGCGTTAATTAAGAACAATTATTTGTAATAGATAAATTTTTGTGTTAATTAAGGAAAATGAATGGTAATAATGGAAATCATGTGTTAATTGAGGCATAGAATGGTAATAGTTTCATTCATTAGTGTATTGAGATATTGGGTGTCCCTGGGAACCATAATGATTATGCAGTTAAATAATGATAAAATTATATTTTGTACTCACACCCGAATAAGGTTTTTTTATTGGAAGCTGAATAGATTTAATGGTTGAAGAATAAGTTAAGGGAAATGGACCTATGTTAGATGGAGGATTTGGATAAAGCATGGATGAAGAAACCCAATTTCATTCACAACTCCCTTAGGACTTTTTTTTTTGTCTTTAATGTTGACTAGATTTTTTAACTTGGCATGAATTCTAGAATTGCATATCTACTATTGGGTTTTGATATATTTTTTTTAGTCATCATGTGACATTGGATTGATATTTTTATAGGTGTATCATTATTTTGCTATTTTTTATTTATTTAAATTGGTGTTTTGCTCCGATAAAGAGGGTACAATCTCCCAATTATTGAAATTATTCCCTTGATACTAGTCGGTAGCCTCTGTCATATGTGGAGGCATTCTTGATGTCATGTGATGGATTGACTTAAGGAACTGGTTGGTGGAACCCAGGTAAAGAAATTACAATATTCCATGAATATATTTCATGACTATTTTAATGATAATTTTTGTATATACATATACATATTATTTTATTACATTAATGGTGATAATGATGGAAAGATACCAAAGTGGTAAAGGATTAATGTTTCAATCTCATTGCTTAATAAGATTGATTTTGATATGATTTCAATGACGAGATACTATGATCTAAAACTAATGAAACAATAAATTTTATATCTCATTTAGTTATTTCAATAATGTATATATTTTTCTTTCATTTTACTCTTTTAAATGACAAAATATTCCAAAATATTTTTTTGATGAAAAATCAATTTTATTTCTCTCTTCGGCAGAAAACTGTTTTTCTACTATAGTAATGTTTAATAAAATTAAAAGGTTTTACTATTATAAAAAGATTTTCAAAATAAATTTTTATAAAACTTCAACTTTTTTTAATATAGTTTAAAATTAATATTCATGTCATTTTATAAACATGGAATTTTTTGGATTTTTCCATGATATAAAGGTAATCTTTATTTTAAACATGAACAAAATTTTACACCATCTGTATGGATCAATGATTTAAATATTACTATATAATATTCAAATATTATTATCAATGAAAAGAATTTTGTATATATTTACTTAAATTTTTGTCTTAAAATGATATTTTAAATATGGAAAGGATATTTTTTTGCGAAATTTTCCAAGTGGGATTTTAAAATCATTTAACATTTAACATGAAATCCACTGATATTACATGTGATTTACAGTATATATAATACAATTTTTCCATCTTTATTCATTGTCCATATAGGTTGTGATTATAGTGATGAGATCTTTATGAAACCAATTCGGCTTTCATTGGTAGTGTCATGATAAATTTATGAGAAGATTATGCAACCCATTTCCATTATATGGGTTAGCCTATGATGATATTTTTATGCAACTATTTTTTCAAGGGTGATGATATGTTGATTTTTTATAATGTTGAGGAATTTTTATTAATAGTATTCATTATGTGAATGTGGTTACATTATAACCGATTATGATCGTTATATTATAACCAAGAATGGTGGTTATGTTACATGTAAGGAATGGTATGACCAATATATTCCACTAATACATTGGGAAATAATTAATTATCATGAAAAAATAATTGTAACTTGCATGATGCACTTGATTTACTACGTGAAGTATTTTATGATCCCAAATAAATTATGAAATGGAAAATATTTTATATTTATTTATCTATTATTAAAAGGGAAATAAGTTATGATTTATGATTCATTATGAAGTGGGAAATAGGTTGTATGCATGATCAATTATGACATAATGGTCCCATATTTTAACAATAAAAAAATGAAAAGGTTTCTATCCATATGTTGGTACAAAACATTGATGAAGTGAGCACATACTTCATGAATTATGATCATTTCACACTCTTTAGAATAAATTTTTTTGAATGATAATTATTTACACCATGCTTAATGTTTAGGATACATGATAGTTTAGGAATGACCTTCGTATGTAATGTTAATTATCTCATTTCATTATGATATCTTATTCATTAATATAATTGTAGAACTATATATCCCATGTTTACCCTTACTACTAATATGAACTCATCCTTTCTTATGTATCATGTCTCTAGGTTATAATGAAATGTCTTAAGTATGGTACATTTATCAAGAGTATAAAAGAGAAAGATCATTATGGGAGATGTTGGAATGATTTCATTAAATAGTAATATTGTGAACCTAATCACTGAATATGTGAAACCATTATGGTCCATGGGAATTTATTTTTGAAATGTACTAAATAATTATCGAGAAAGATGTGATGTTTATATATTAAAATTTGGTCATTACTGTTTGGATTTGTGAAAATGTTTTTTTAGCTTTTGGAATCTTGGATAATAATTCTTTAGTGATAATCCTAGGGATAATACTATATATAATATACCATCTTACTATTTTGGTAACAAAGATATTATTTTGTTTCCCTTGGCATAAATATCTATCTGAATACAAAAAGTTGTTTTTTTGACATAGATTCATCTTAGGGATAAAACATAAAAAATAGTTGGTTGAGTATATCTTGGATATCATTCTGGTTCTTGCTGAGTGTTCCCTTACATTAAACATAGTTTTACACTCCCATACTATATCCTATAGTTGATTCAAATTGTCATATTAAACTATTAGGAAGGATTTAAGGAGATTATAATCAAATATGGCCTAGGATAAACCTATGGTGTAATAAATTGAAATGATGGTGTACTGATTTAGATGTCCTATCCATAATTTTTCAAGACTATTATTTTTCCTATTATGATTATAATTACTCACATTGTTCCTTTTAGTTTTATTTAGTGGTTGGGACCTAAAGAAATCATTATAATGTTGAATGAAATTGCGAATGAAATTATTATCCACTTGAGAAACCAAATACTAATAGATATGGAATAAAAAATCAAAATCTTATTCTCACTCAAATTTCTTAAGATAAGAATCATAATCAGCTTCCAAATGAGAAGATAAGGGACCCAAATTTTGTTAAGTCTATAATATGGAAATTTTTTTCTTCTTTTACTGGTTCCATTAATACACTAGTCTGTAAGAAATGGATCAGTACCCCAAACAAGATAATTTCCATTTCTAGTGTTTCGAGCATGAAAACTTTTTTTGGATATCCATTATTTGGAAGATGAAGAATATCAATTGTGGTACCTCGTTATTAACATGATTCAAGAGGATGAAATTGACTTTATTAAATGGCATTAGTTTTTTAGGATATTTTTCTGTAAATACTTCACCATTTTTTAAAAAATAATAATAGTGAATTAATTTCTCATGCTCAAATATAATGATGGAGACTCTATTTCTTACTATGAACATAATTTTACAAGAAATTCGAGGTACACTATTTCAGATCGGGTTATACCAAATATGCACAAAAAGAGAGGGGGAGAATTGTTTCTTTAACAATTACTTTGTGAATCATGATGATTGAAAAATTTGTCCTTTATGATTATTAAAATTTTTATGTAGTGGAAAATAAATAGATTGATGGATGTACAGATGTATAGTTGTTTAGGTAACAGAAGGCCCCAAGTCCACTCCCCTAGTGCTCTATTCCACGTGCATGGTGATTTTTACTATCCGGTTCTCTAATCAGTAGTGAATCCACAACTGAGGACAATCAGTTGAATTTATTACATGTTAAGGTTAAAATAGATCCTTTGGTTTCATGCGCAGAACACAATAAAATGATTATTAAGAGAATCCAGTTACTCACAATAAAAAGAATATTTGTCTAAAACTACTTTCCAGTTGTTCTTCACAGTTGCAGCAGTACACAACTGATAGTAGATAGATCGTCATCTTTAGAAAAGATATTCTTCAGGAATGATTAGTTTTGAGTCGATCCAGCTGCATATATAACATGAAATAAAATAAAAAACATTATCAATAACAGATTCATGACAGATCTTCGATGTAGAATAATAATATTTTACCCTTTTCCTTTTCGTTATAAAAATAATGTCTGATATATAATGGTAGCAGAAGATTTGTGTGACTTGTAAATCTGTTTTTCTTTGTGATTAGTTGTCTCTCTATATGTAATTCAGAATAACATAGATATATAAAGAATATAGTAGAGAAATTTCCATTCAGATTTAGATCCACAAATGTTGCATTAAGAATCAGGATATTCCAATGCTTGAATAACAGAGCAGTCGTAACATCCCTTAATAAACAAAATGAAATCATCCTCCTTAATCATTCCCATGAATCATATAGAAATGACTTTGAATTAGTTAAATATGTGCTTTACAATTGGGCTCTGAATCATTCTTGAAATCAACCTGATATTCCACATAAAGACTATTGCACGATAAAGTCGTATTTTAAATCTTCGATGCTAAATATAGAGTTGATCCCAAACATAAGGTTGATCATCGATAATTTACTCTTCAACATTCAAAAATATGTTATATTATCCATACATTCATATTTAGAAAAATGTAAGATACATGATACCTACATTTCGATAGAATGTAAGGTTCATTATAAAAGTAAGGGTGATGATCCATACTTTTGTGATGAAAACATAAGGTTCCATAATTACGTAAGGTTCTTTTTCCTTAATTCTCTGATATAACAAATGTAAGGTTCCTTACAAAAATATTTTTCTTCTAACATACATATCTTATATCATATGGTTGATTAACCATACTTTTCTAATAGCATATTGTTGATTAAGAATATTTTTCTGAACTCCCGTAAAAAATGTAGGATTTAATCCATACGCTATGATTTTCAAAGTAGGGTATGAACTGTGTTTACAGAACATGTTAAAGGATATAAAACCCATATTTAAAATATTTCATGTGGATTAAAACAATTTAATATTTTTCCATAATAGAAATATAAAAAATATTAAATTACTGAAATATATTCAAAGTAAAATCATTAGAATAAAAAACACAGGTTGTTGTGAGAATCAAAATCATCATAAAAATATAGAGTATTTTTGAAACAATACATACTCAACAATCTCCCCTAATAGTATTTGTATAGAGTATTGTTGAAAACAACAATTTCTCAACAATCCCCCTATTTTGATGATCACAAAACCCATGAAATAACCCATGAAATTAATTGCATATAATTTAGAATTTTTCAAGGATAAAATAATACATTATTTTAAAATAATTATTTAAAAAAGAAATAAATAGTGTGTTATCCATAGTTCTTACATATATATAGAAAATAGTTTTTTTCAATTTCATTAAAATTTATTTGAAAAATATATCCCCCTTTATTAGTTAAAGGAAATAATATCTTGTGTTTATATTAATTTCTCCTATAATTTTAAAACATAAATACAATATAAAATTTTGTATTGTATCGAAATTTCTCACCCTTAGAAAAAGATTTATCCATTTTAGAATAAAATGTCGTGATTATCCAATTTCTCCCCCTTTTTGTGATATAAAAAAGAATGATATAAGAAGGAATATAACCCATTTAATGTAGCACTAAACTTATGTAAAGGCAATTATAAACTATTTAGCAGTAATTGATTCTGGATTCTGGTTTTGTAACATAGACAGAATAGTAAAAAAAAGTAAAAAAAGATTAAAATGAGATGAAAAAATATTTTATTGAAAATTTAATTACATAATTGATACAGGAATTAAGTTTGAACCAAAAGGCTTTAAAAAAGGATTCATCCCCTCTGAACAATGTAATTTTTCTTTGTTAACTGCATTCTTAACCTTTTCATCATTCTATCTCCTCACTCAATTTTCAGATCTCTTCTTTCTTAGGTTAAATGAATATCTTCAATGAGGTTTACTCTAAAAAATTCATGCAAATGTTATTTATTTCAATAAACTGATTTATCTTCTCAGTGAATCTGTCCATTAATTGTCTAATACATGGTTCACCTAAGGTAAGCGGATGAACAAGAATTGTTTGATTTTCCAAAAAACTGAAAGATGGGTGCTATTACATTATATGTCCTACAACCTATCATTCGTATTTCTCATTATATTTGTAATGGCCTGACATCTCTTGTTTAAATTAAGTGAAGTTCCAAATGTACTTACTTTACTGCCCTTGAGAGTTGTGGACTATTTCTTTATTATGGTTTTGAATTCAGCTAAATATGATTTTAGTACAACTTCATATTTTAATTTTCCATCTTAGGCTAACATATCCTTCTTAAAAACATCAACTTACATTATTGAAACTTAACTATCATTTATGTTTAGAAACTTTTGTCTCTCCTTCTCAAATCCTATTCTCAAAAAATCATTTTATACATGAATTCTATTACATTTTATGATCAACACCTCCACATGGTTATTCTCACAATCAGAGGCACCATATGCTTGATTTTCAACTTGATTTATCACAATTAAATTTAATGATTGAACATCATATTTCTAATCTGTAGACTTCTCCACTAGTTGCTCAATGTATTTTTCCGTAGAGTCATGATCTGACTCATCCACAGAAATATTATCATTTAAAATATCAGTGTGAAGTTTTGATGGACTCCTTCCTCAATTCACATTATCATCAGGTTGTTTCTCCTTATGAGAATATTTATTTTCTTCCTCTAAAACAGGTTTTTATAAAAATGTTTCTTCTTGAATAAAATCAGTAGGATGTGCAGAAAGATTTTGATCAGATTCTATTAGAGCCACTTCAACATCTCGAGGATCATCCACTACCTATGGTACAACTTCCTATTCTATTTAAGGTTCCACCTCAATCTGAGAAACATGTTATCTTGAAAAATTTTAGCTTAACAGATCTTCAGATATAACAACATTTGTTTGAATAGGCTCCTCACCAAATTGATTCACTCAGTGCCTTTTCCTATAAAGTCCCTTTTGACTTGCTTCATTAGTAGGTTCATCAACTGCTTCGAGTCTAATTTTTATTGATGTTTTTGAAACATCACTGATCCTTGATTCTACAATTCCTTCTTTGGTTTTACCTATTTTCTCTCCCTGAGTAGACTCCTGATCTCCATCAGCACCAACATGCACAATCTATCCTTTCACGATGCCTTAGAAAAAATCTAAATTTTTTTAATGTTCCAGTATTGAAAATGTTATTGTTATGGCATCTCACTTTGGCATATAATAACCTCACCATATGAGACATAAAAAATTATTTTGAAATGAACCTCCCATAGGAACCAATGTTCATTCTAGCCATTGGATGAAAGTATTAGTTCCCATACCTTATCATATAATGAGGAAAATTCATCCTGATGCCCCTCAAAAACAGAAACATAAAATATATATTAGGATATAAAATCTTCTCCATTTCAGACATCCTTAGGGGAAATCCCTATTTGAACATATTTTAAATGAATTTTCTGATCTGGATCCAAATCCCTGACTATCATCTTTCTGATATTCATAGAACAAAATAAAAATGACATAATTTCCCCTGACTTATGTTCATTATCTATAATGGATTTAAATCCAATTTGATAAACTCCATCATGAGGTCAGTTTATGAATCTAGATATTTCCACAAACGATATAGAAACATTATGATCTTCATTTTTTGTGAATGTGGAGTTATATATATCTCTAAGGCTAAACTAAATAGACTTAATGGTATTTCCCAACTCAACCTTGTATGGAAATTATGTGTTTTCATCATTGAATGTTTTTTTGAGAATTTGAAAATCCAAATCCTGCTTCCACATTATAATGGTATGTTACAACCATTCAAATCAATTACATTACCCTGTAAGATCTTCCTTCCAACCAAACATTGCTTCTTGTAATTACTAGATTATCCTTTCTCAATTCATTTATTCTTGGCCATTTTTTGTCTCACGGTTCTAAAGGATCAATGGCCTAGGGTTTTAAAGGATCAGTCAAAGGTAGACAAATTTGGTTGGGATTTAGTGTTTCAAAAGGTTTTAAGAAAATGAATTTGTTTGTAATTGGAAATGGGTTCTGAAAACCTTGATTCCAGTGTCATTAAATACATAATAATCATTACATTATTTTAAATAATTTAAAAATATATATGGAAACAATATTATTTATAGGAGTACTGGGGAAATTTTAAATTATTCTAAAAATAAATAAATAAAATATATAAAGTAGTGAAGATTAAAAATAATAATTAATATAATAAAATAAGTATAATTAAAATTAAAATTAAAATATCATTTAAAATTAATTAAACCTAGCTCCCAATTAATAAAATGAAACATTATAGTTGGAAGTGGTTTAGTAAAAACATCAGCTAGTTGAATTTCAGTACTTAAAAATTCAAAAAATATATTCTTTTTGAGAACATTATCTCTTAGAAAATGATGATTGATATCAATATTCATATTCATATAATGATTAATATGATTTTTTGAAATATTTATTACGGTTTTATTATCACATTAAATAGGTGTATTATTAAAATTTATTCCAATGTTCATAAGAGGGTTATTCATCCAAAATAGTTGTTCACTACAACTGCATGCAGATACATATTCTGCCTCGGCTGTTGGCAAAGAAACTGAGTGTTGTTTCTTACTAGACCATTATACAAAATATTTTCCTAAAAAGTGACAAGTTCCTAAGGTGATTTTTCAATCTAATCTACAGTATCCAATGTTACTATTTTAATATGAAATTAAATTAAAATCATAATTTTTTAGAAAGAGAATAGACTGAAAAATATTTCCTTTCAAATATCAAAAAATTATTTAGACAACACATTGGTGAGATTCTTTATAATTTTATTGACATCTTTCACAAAGACGTACTGAGTACATTATATCTAGCCTTCTAACAGAATGATATTATAAACTGCCAATCATACCTATATATAACTGTCCATCAACTAATTTTGCAGTTTCACCCAAATCAATTTTTATATTAGTACATATAGGAATTGTATATGTCTTTCTATTTTTATGTTCAAATTTTTATTAAATCAGTAATGTATTTTTTTTGATTAAAAACATTTCCAAAATATTTTTGATAAATATGACTTCCTAAAATAATATTTAATTATCTCATAGTACTCCATTAAAATTAATTTTTCATTATGTTTGAAAACTCATTAAAATTTATTTATTTATTGATCCAAAAATTACATCATTAATATAAATTTGAACAAATAATATATTGGAGATTACATTTCTCTTAAATAATGTTGGATATTCCATTCCAATGGTAAAATAATTTTTCTAAAGAAAAGATCTTACTCTATCAAACCAAGATGATGACCTTGTTCAATTCCATAAGGAGAATAAGTATGTTTAAAAACAAAATCTAGTTTTTGAGAATTTTCAAAAACAAGAGGTTGTTCAACAAAAAAAATTCCTCTATTAAATAACCATTTAAAAAGGTAGACATAACATCCTTCTAAAATAATTTAAATATTATATGATATGAATAGGATAACAGGATTTTAATGTCATTTAATCAATATACAGGTGGAAAGGTCTCATCATAATCTATTCCTTCTTCATGATTAACTCCTTTAGCTACTAGTATTACTTTATATCTAGGTAATATTTCGTTATCATCATGTTTATTTCTAAAGTCCCATTTATTACCTATAACTTGATAGTTTTGTAGACTTTCAACTAAATTACAAACTTTAGTTCTCTTTAGCTAGTTTAGTTTTTCTTGCATTGCTATCGTCTAACTATAATCAACTAAGGGTTCTTCTAGTGTGTAAGGTTATAATTGGGATAGAAAGGTCGAAAATTAAACTAGATTTCATATATATCTTATATTATTTATTCATGTGTCTTGGTCTCCAATAATAGTTTCTAATGTGTTATTATTTATGGTTCTATATAGTCTAGGTAATACACTATTAGGTTCATCTGTGTCATGTTCTTCTGAACTGGACTGAATTTTATTTATATATTTTTCCAAATAATATTTCATGATCACATGTCTCATGTTATCATTAGAGCCAGATTCATCAATTTGATCATTACTTTTCTCAAAGGGATCGGATTCATCATATTTAACATGACCTGATTCATAAAAAATTATTGAATTTTTATTAATAGTTATATAAACTTTCAAAGTCAAAGAATATACTAAGAAAATGCATTCATCAGATTTTGGATCGAATTTACAAAGATGTTCCTTGGTGTTTATGATATAAACTTTGCATCCAAAAAAATTAAATTATTTTACATTAGGTTTTCTATTATTCCAATGTTTATAGGGTGTCTTTCTAAAAATTGGTCTGATTAAAACTATATTCAATATATAACAGGTGGTGCTTATTGCTTCTACCCAGAAATATGCATGAATACTATATTAATATAGAATAGTACTATCCATTTCCTGATTAGTTCAATTTCTTATTTCAATAATCCCATTCCATTGTGGTGTTCTGGGTTTAGAGACGGTGTGATTAATACCAAAATTTGAGCCAAAGGATTTGAATTCCAAATTCTCCACCGCGATCATTTCTTAATGAAATTATTTTAAAAATTTATCATTTTGAATAACTTTGAGAAAACATTCAAATATTATAAAATCTTCATTATTATATTTTAGAAAATATATCCATGTAAATAATTAATAATCATCCATTAATATATATATATAATATACCAGCCAAACTTTATATTATTAAAGGTCCATATAAATCCACAAGGCTATTTTCTAGAAGTTTATATGTCGAAATTTTATTAACATATTTGAAGAAATATTTGTGTTACAAGCTAAGTAGAAATGAATCACAAAATCTGTCACTATAAAATTTATGAATAGATAAATCAAAAAGTAGTTTTTTCTTAGATAATTTATGTAAAGCATATATATTGAAATGTCCATGTCTTCTATGCCAGATCCACGATTCATTTATCTTAGCAGTTAAACCATTTACTTTTTGTTTACATAAAGAATTTATGTCCCAAGTAAAAACATTATTAGTTCTGGGTGCTCTAAATTTAAGTAATTTATTATTAAAAACAGAACAAAAGTTGTCAGAAAAACAAAAAAATTACCATAGTCAAATATTGAGAGATACATCTCAGGTTTTCCTTCAATCCTTGTATATAGAGTACAATATTGATTGAGGAAACTTCTCGATCTCCATTTCTTCCAATGCCAATAATTTTACCATTGGAATTGTCACCAAATGTGACTAATCTTTTTTCTTTTTAGTTAATGTTTTATATTTCGGTGAGTTCCCACTCATATGTCTGGAGGAGCCACTTACCATATACCATATTTTAGTTTGGATTATGTGACCTTGTTCCTGCAAAAATATTCAATCAAACGTTTGATTTGGTAGCCATATTCTATGGGGTCTAGTAGTTTTTGCTATCAAAGAACTAGGAATCCCGAGTTATATTGTTTTTCTATAATCAATAGAATCATTTAAACAGCTTGAAACAAAAGATTTATTAATCCCACTTATTTGAGGTTGCCTTAAATAACTATTTTTTGATATGAGACCTTTTGTTCAATAGTAGATGAAAATTATACATTTTTTTACATGGAACTAAATAGTTCTTATATAGTTTGGGTTTCTCACATTTATTACCTATTATATATCTTTTCTTTTCAATCACATTCATTCTAAGAATTTCATTCAGTGAATTTTCACCTTTTATAAAAACATGTTCTATAATTTTATATGTCTCTACTTCTGTTTGTAGTGTTTTCATTTTAGTTTCATTATTTATAGAGTTTGTGATTGATAAGTTATATTTATCAATTAACTCTGGATGTTGTTTTAACAGAGTGTCTATTTTTCCTAAAATATTAGTGTTAATATTTTTATTGATTTATGTTTCTTAAGTAAGGAATCATATTTCTATTATATCATATTGCAGTAGGCTGCATGATTATTATTTGATCAAATAGAACTAGAATATGAATCTGATGAGTAATAATATTGTACCTTATAAACTTCTTCCCTAAAGTACATATTTGATTTTAGAATCAAATTTTTCTTTTTTTGAGTTAGACTTTGATGAGATCATAGAGTCTTCAAAACCACTCTAAGAGGATTCCATTTCTCTTTTGGATTTCTATTTATAATCATTGTTTTTGAAAATTTTCTTTTTATTTTCTCATTTTAATTTATGACAATTAGGTCTTATATGACCCATATTTTTACATTCATATCATCTAAATTCCTTTTGTCCTTTTTTATCTTTATTGAAAGATTTTATAAATCCCTTATTATTTCTTAGGAATTAAATAAATTTCATGGCTAAATATGATAGTTTCCCATCTCAATCATATGAATCAGAACATTCTAGTTTTCTCTTGATCTATTGCTTCTTATTTCTTCTCTTCTTTTGGGATGTAACATTCAAAGCAGAATATTCTCTCTTAATCATGTATTTATGATCATTTTATTCATCTTGAATATTAGCTTCATACATAATTAGGTTTCCAATTAATTCTCTCATAGTTAGACCATTGACTAATGATTATGGACTAATGGAAGCCGATATTCCCTTCCATATGGGTGGTATAATTCTTAGTACTTTAATGGTTTGATCTTTTGGTTTGATAGGATCTCCCAAGATAGTGATGTTGTTGACAATATATGTGATCCTTACATTAATTTTAGTTATTATTTCACCCTCAATCATTTTTAATGTATCAAATTTTAATTTTTTTTGTTGCATGCCAAATTTGACTAAAATTGTCAGTTCCTTCATAGGTGTCTGATATTGTCTGCCACATCTCATATACAGTAGCACCGTGAGATACTCAATTGAATTCATATGGGCCTACACCACAAATGATTGCATTCATAACATTTGAATTTATGTCATACTCTGATTCAGTAGATGCACACCATGTTTTAGATTTCTCAATAATTTCATAACGAGTATGAATATTTTAGTAGACACCATATCCATGATTTTTCATATAGATGATCATCCACGAATTCAAACATCCATAGTTTTCACCATTAATATATGGAGCTGGAAACATTGAAATTCCATCTCTTGTATCAAAAATCGTTCTCTGAGTATATCATTTTGAAATGTTCATCTTGTTATAGATTTATCAAAAAAAAAATCTGACCTTTGATACCAATTGTTGGATCGGGTTACCTCAAATATGCTCAAGAGGGGGGGGGGGGGGGGGTGGGTGAATTGTGTCATTAAAAATTTATTAGTGAATCGTGATGATTTCCAAATATGTCCTTTATTTTTATTATTATGTTTATGTAGTTGAAAATAAATAGATTTAAGGATGAACATATGTATAGTGTTTCGGGGAACAGAAGCCCCATACTCTACTCCACCAGTGCTTTATTCCACGAGCATGGTGAATTTTACTATCCGGCCCTCTTATCAACACACTGTCCCCAACTGAGTACTGAAAATTGACACCTTTACATAATAAGGTTAAAACATATCCTTCTAGTTTATACACAGAACAGAACATGAAGCTTAGTATGAGAATTCTTTTACTCATAATGAAAAGTGTATTTGTCTAAAAATACTTTCTAGTTTTTCTTCATGGTTAAGAAGTACACAACTCACAGTACCTGGATCGTCATCTTCTAAAAAGATGTTCTTCAGGTAATATATGTTCTCAATCGTTCTAGTTGAAAATAGTTCTTGAAATAAATTAAAAAACTTTAACAATAATTTATTCATGACGGATCTTCTATCTAGAATAATAATCTTTTACACTTTTCCTTTTCATCAGGAAAACAGAGTCTCATTGATCTTGGTAGTAGCAGAACCGTGTGACTCATATATCTCTTTTTTGATGATGATTCATCTCTCATTATGTAATTAAAAATAACACAGATATATACATAATAAATAAGAGATATTTTCATTCAATGATATATCCACAAATGTCACCTTATAAATCGTGATATTCGAATTTTTGAGTAACAGAGCAGTCGTAACTTCACTTAATAAAAGGCACAAAATCCTCCTATTAAATTGATCATTTGAATCATAACTAAAAATATATAAATCATTCAATGATTTTTTTTATATTGGGATTTAAATATGGCTCAAAATCATCCTGATATTCTATATAAAGACAATTTCACGATAAAGTCATATTTTAAATCTCCGATGCTAAAAATAGGGTTGATCTCAAATGTATGGTTAATCTCAAACATAAGGTTCATCATCCATAATTTTCTCTTAAAAATTAAAATGTTTGGTATATTGTCTATATATTACTTTTTACCAAAATGTAAGATACATGATCCATACTTTTTGATAGAACGTAAGGTTCATTATTAAAGTAAGGTTGATGATCGATACTTTTGTAAAGCAAAGACAAGGTTCTATACTTTTATAAGGTTCTTCTTTCATAATTTTCTAAAATAACAAACATAAGGATCCTTGCAAATGTAAGGTTCTTTTACCATACTTATCTGAAAGTGTATGGTTTATTAACCTTAATTTTCTAATAGGGTATGGTTGATTAACCATTGTTTTCTGAACTCCCATAATATAAAGGTAAGATTTAATCCTTATGCTACACTCTTTAACGTAGGGTATAAACAGTGTTTCCAGAACATGCTAAAATTATTTCCGAAAACATTTTCAAATATTAATCATGGATTAAAATGCTTTAATATTATTCCAAAATAGAAATACAATTAATATTAATTACCTAAAATATACTCAAAGTAAAATCATTAAATTAACAAACAACGGTATTTGTGATCATCAAAATCATCATAAAAAGATAGATTATTATTCAAACAATAAATGTTAATCAATATCCCCAAATCATAACAGTATAGAGTATTTTAGAAGATAAAACTTTTTCAAAACACTTATGGTTTAACCATATTATATGAAATAAAAATTTAGAGACTCTTTCGTGGAGAAAATCCAAGTCTTATAAAGGCATTGACTATAAGAGACTTTTGTATCTACAAATATGTATTTAAATGTGAAATAATGTTATAAATGGAAATTGGGTATTCTGACCATTATCGTGGTATTCATAAGAAAAGAAATATCGTGTCTCCTAAAAAATCAAATAAATCACATAGTGGAAATAAATTTCATTGACCTACATACCAGAAAAGTGTGAAGAAGCACTTGGGTGAATATTAGAAAGAAACAAGGGAGTGATGAATGTTTGGTAGGCTTATACTTCTTCAAAAATATTATAGTTTTGATTAAAAGATGAAAATAAATGAAATGGATAGATAGATATTTGAATAATGAACCACCAAATATCTAGTGTTTCAAATGAAAAGAGTTTGGGAATTATGAAAATAAATTATCTAGTTAAAATTATAAGGAGTATGATATTCCCCAAAAATATTTTAAGACAAAGTAGAATGGGAAAAAATATTAAATAACAATAATATTTGTTAGTCATGCTAATTAGGTAATTCTATAGTGGGTAATCTCATGTTTTACGTTGTATTAATAACCCTATAAGGAAATTTGATACGAATATTTGAATTTATTATCTCCCCATACAGATACTCTAGATTAAGGAAACGACATTTGATATTTTTAATCAACTTATTATCATAAATTAGTAAAATAATGAACCATGATTTATAATGGAAAATATTTTGCCTAAGATAAGATATTATATAACAAATAAATAGTGATTGGTATTTTAGAAGCATATAGAGATTTATTTTAATATTTTGGAACTAATTAGGGTTTATAAATTTTGGTATAATAATTTATTATTCTTTTGTTGATCATTGAAGGATATGTTATCAATTCATTCCTATCTTCAGTATTAAATTTTGATTTGAAAAATATTTGGGGATCCTTATGGTTTACTTTTTATGGAATAGATAATGTTGATGATTTTATGTTATTAAATAAGATTTCCTTAATAATTTTTTATTTTTAAATTTTTAGACGATTAAGGAAAATTGTATAGATCTTATGATTATTTTAGTGCTCCGGGAATAAAAAATTATCATGAATATGTGTTTCATGGAGTAATTGATGAAGAGGAAATTAATAGAAGAACAACCAAAGAAGAAATTGTTCTTACAATATAAAGTAATGTAAAACCATATATATTTTGTCTCTATGAAATTATTTGTTAAATAAAGATAGAATCATATCATTTTTTCTACCACTGAATCTCTTTAATGTTCAGGGTGTGTTACATGTACGTACAAGGAAGTGTATACGTGACTCTACACATGTACCTAAAGTAACATTTCAACTAATATAGAATGATTTTTAATAATAGGAAAAACTAGAAGATATTATGGATCATAGAGAGGAATTTATATGAAAGAAGACCACTCACCTAGTAAATGTTTTGTGGAAATATAAAAAATTGGAAGAAACTATAAGGGAACCTAAGGGTGTAACGAGGTAGAAGTATCCAAAATTGTTTATTGTATTAAGAAATAACATCAATAGATAAATAAATTTAATTGGGTCAGAATATAACAATTTTTTATTTTATTAAATATAATTTTTCAAATAAATTTAATTTATTCAATATCTTGCATTACACAGAAGGCTATATTTTAAAGAAATGTGGACAACTATTAAAATATTATTATTTAATATGACCTGAATCACCTATCCGTATCTATTATTGGAATGAAGAGGGAATTTTTTTTGGTAATTATATGTTTTAAATGACTACAAGAAACATATTTTTCAGTTACAAATTAATTAGAAATGAAAAAACCATTCTAAACTAAATGTAATATCGTACTAGAAAAACTATTTTTAGGAACAAAAATGTTTTTTTATCATAATAAATATATTAATTCACCTTTAGAGAATTTTTTAAATTAAATTTATATATTATATAATAAATATTCTTTTTTACATTCATCATATATGTTTTCAATGCATGAGATAAGAATATATAAAATATTATCCGTAAAAAACTGTATTTTTCTAAAAAGATAGTTTTGTTTAATTTTTCCCATTTATTTTAAATTTTATTTTTTTATAAATGTAGAAATAGTTTTTTTGATAGAGATAACTTCATTTTTTAAATATTATACTAAAAATTATCATATATTCAATATTTCTTAAATTTATGAAAATATGAATCATTTGAATGAATAATGAATATAAAAGCACTTATTAAGAATTTGGCATTTCGTTTACTCATTTTAAAAACATTGAATTTTTTATATGGATTTAAATGTAAATTCTGTTTAGTTATACTATTATTAATCCAATTTATTATATTTTAATCAATTTGATATTGAATTTCTTTATGAAACCTCTTTATAAATACAAGGACACTTTCCTCGAAAAACTATTTGTTTGACTACATTTTGGGGATTAATTTTAAATTTAATTATTCAAATAATAAGAGATGAATTTGATAAAAGAATTCAATATTATTATTAATAATAATTAATATTATTCTATAATTTAAACCTAGGTTTTTACCATAATTAATATTACAAATAGTAATAATTATTTATTATGTATATGGTAAAAACTGATATACTGAGGGATAAAATTAAACGAGAATGGTAAAAAATGACCAAATAATTGCATTATTTATATATATTTGTCATATTTAAACCTTATATATCCTTTGTTTCTATAATTATCAAATTTTAAGGTTTTTGGAGTATGAAAAATGTGTGTGTAATTTATTCCATTCAAAAATTCCCTATCTGCCTCTCGCTCACATTGAAAAGGCCACCACACTCATCTCTTCTACACAGTTAAAAAGACCATTCTTAAGACAATACATGTCCAAATAAATTATTGAAATCCCTAAAAATTCCATATATCCCATATTTTTATAAAAAATACATCGAAGGAGGGATTTTAGTGTTAACATATGGATGTTGTCTGAAGAAGTGGTGCCATTCATAAATGAGCATTTCTATTTTATTTTTCTACAAAATCCTTAAATTAATTTCAAATCATGATTATATAATATAATAATAAAATAATATATTATTATATATTATTAATTTAGTTTAATTACATATATTAATCTCCTCCTCTCTAAAATGGGGTACGAAAGAGTTGATCTTGGGTATGGTTGACTATTACCTCTTAGACTGATGAAAACTATTTTCCATACCCACGTCTCATGATTTGATTAAATTATATATTAAAATTATATATATATTTTATCTATTAAATAATAAAAAATATTTGTTTTTAACAATATATACAATTTATTACCTCACACACTGTGGTAAAACTATAAAGTTGCTCATTAGTTCTATTGACTACCACCTCACAAACTGATGCGATATGTTTTTCATTTATAGTTTACATATGGGGGTAATAAGGAAATGTTAAAAGAATATGTAAGATATTTTTAAAATATTTATACTTTTATATTTATGATACCACCTTCACTTTAATACTATCCAATCTTTCAGAGATACGATAACATTAGTCGTGTGTACGGTGGACTATCGCCTCACAAAGAATTTTGATTCATTCTTGAGTTGCACATTACATGGAAGGTAATGAGATTAAATAAAATAAAAATAAGATATATACGTGAAATAAATATTATTATTTAAGGTTAATATATTAATTACATTTATTCCATTCGAGAAAATGAATATAGTGTTCATGAAAATGTATGGAATACTGTCTCCAAGAACGGTGTAATTCATTTTCTATCACTAACATTTATGGATTAATAAAAATTCCAATATGATGAATCTATATGATATTTATATAGTATATACAATTATAGTGATGTCGTAACCATGATCCAAACGGATGGGCTGACAAATAACATTCCAAAACATACATAAACAATAATGTAGTTTTTACACAAAATTTTTTTAACCAGTAATTTTTAATAAATGAGTGAAAAAAGGTCATAATTAAATCATATATTGAATGATAAATATGATTATTTTTATTTAATAAACATATAATATACATATATTTCTTATATAGGATGTTCTAACATGTATTCACTAATTTGACAATTAGTGTATGATATTTCCATCTCACATTTATTTATGTGGGACACATACCATATACAAATTTTTTCTTTTTTATGATGTATGTACTAACCATTAATGTATTCTATTATCCTTATCATGAAAATTAAGGGATATATATTTTTATATAGTTTTATTTCACTCAATGGTTATATGGTTTAAAAATACATATGTGGTAATGGTTTTTTGTAACAATCTCATTTTATAAAAAAGTTTGTTTGTAATATTATTACAATGGTGATATATTATAATCTACCTCTAAAACAAATAATTTAATTAAATATAATATTGTTATATTGTTAATATTAAAAATTTAATTTAATTTCCCTCTCTTAAAGGATTAAGGATTCCAAAAATAATGTTTTCAAGAAAAATCATCTTAATCTCTCCCTTAGGATGAAATCCCATTTTCCATATCCATGTTTTCTATAAATTATTTAAAGAATGTTTTTAATATTATAAAATTATGGTTTAAAAATATTTTTACCAATGCATTACAATTTAAAAATTGATTTAAAAGGAATATTTATGCAATTTTATAAATATGTTTATTTTGGATTTTAAGGAAATGTTAATGTAATATTTGATTTAATGTGTACAACATTAACATAATTTTCTACCGTCATTACAGATAAATAATTTAAATATTACATAACACATTTTCTAGTTTAGTTTTAATGAAAAATATTTGGTAGTTTTTTTCATAAAATTTTAGTTTTAGAATGTCATTTTCGATGTGGAAAGGCTATTTTTTTAAAGAAATTATCAAAGAGATCATTAAAAATAATTATCCGTCTAAGATGAAATCTATTAATGTTACTTATGATTTATAGATTGTATGATCCAATGGTACCATACATATTATTTTTCTATATAGTTTATGATTATGATGAAGAGATGTTTATGAAGATCATTCATTTCCATGGTTTATGTTATGATAACATTACGAGGGGATTATGAGGCCCATTTCCTTTATATGGTTTATGCTATTATTGAATGTATATGAGAAACTTTTTAGTGTCTTATGATATGATTAACATTTTTTGGAAATTTTGGAGCACTTATGTACTGTTTTCATTATGTTTTAGAGGTTACCTTATAACCAAGGGTGGTGGATAAGTTAGAACCATGTATAGTATGGGTGGAACCTATATCTACATGCAATGGATTAGGTAAATATTTATATATCTTAATATAATGATGATAAATAAGATGATGTGATTGATCTAATGTAATAAACATTTGATGATTCCTGAGCCTTTGTAAATTGGGAATTAGGGATATTGCTTAATCAATTATAAAATAATAAAAATGTGATGATTCATGATCCATTGAAAAATTGAAAACATGTTTTGATGACTGATCCATTGTTATTTAATGGTATCATATGTAATACTAGAAAATTAAATAGTTTCCATCCTTATTTTGGAACTACACATTAATTAAATGATCTTACGGTTCTTGAATGATGATGATTTCAAACTCATATGAAAAAGATCTTTTCAGATGATAATTATTTATTCCATGACACATGATTATAATTTATGATAGTTTGGGTATAAAAATTGTATGTTATTCTCATTATCTCATACTCGTATTCATATCTCATGCTTTCATATTATAATAGAATTATATCTCACATGTTTACCTATACATAGAATTTGAGCTCACACTTTCTTATATATCATATAATCAGATTATGGAGAAAGGTTTCAAGTAAAGTATTTTAATGAAAAGTTAAAAATGAGAATATATTTATAGGATATATTGAAAATAATTCTTAAATTATAAGATTAAATACCTAATCTCTAAATACACTAATCCATTATTGTCTATTGGCATGTATTTTTGAAATATGTAGAATATTCATCTAAAAAATTTGATATTTATGTATAAAAAGCCTTGGGATTTAGATTCATAGTCTAAATCACACTTTGGTTACTTTTTATTCCATGGGATTATTAATTAAAATTTCATCATTATTACATTTTTGATCCAACACTACGGTTATTACCCAAAAAGAATCTACACATTCTTGGCATGGGCCATTCCACACCCTTGCACAGTCCCCTGAGAACCCTCATGTACACATCTTGTATGCATCATGCATTCCCATTTATGAAACCTTATAAAATTATGTTGATCTGGATTGTGATCTTTTTTAGTTATGATTACTCCCATAGTGAGGTTTACAGCTCTGGCCCTTATGGCCTATATGAAAGACCAATTTTTTTTAATGAAAATGGCTTCTAAAAACCTAAAATAATTCAATGTAGAAGATAATATTACACGACTTTATTCAATTAATAATTCATTTAAACAATTTAATCATGAAATAAATTTATTTTTATGGTGTTAAAATATTATTGATTATTGAAAACAAAGTGAAATCATTGAGATATGTTTTTAATATTAATGAATAATTTATAAATAATTTAAAATAGAGTCACTATTGATTTTTACTAATAAATATATTTTTCATAACATATACAATATGCCGTCAATCTCACCATTTTGAATTTTTCAAAATTGATTCTTCACCATCAAAAAATGAATCACAATACATCAAATAATATCCTTCTACAATGACAAATCTTATAACATCATGATACACGATAAAGTAATTAATTTTTATATAATTATATCATTTACTAACACAATATTTTTGATTGTTTAATGATATTATCCACTTCATTTAACATTTACATTGTTCGCCCATTAAAAAACCAAAAAAATAGATCAATAAAAATAACCACCCCCTTAGATAAAGAATAATACAATTTTTCTTATACCTATAATAAAATATAATGTTTTATGGGGGACTCTCCCAAGAATATTTAATTATATAAGATAGTATGAGTATCCATGTTTAGACTTTATGTCTCCAATCTGTATTTACAGATATCATTGGTGAATATACATTAAAATTGAAATTTTGATTGAATAAATTACAAAAATTGGTCTCTATATTCCACTTTTTCTTTGATGAAGTGAAAATAGGTATCAATATTACTCGATCCTAAATATTAAGCATTATTTTTAGAATGATAAATATGACTTTGATTATTACAATTAATTATGATTGATTTTTTAATTTTCACCCAAAAAATATCCAATTTTACTTATAACCAAATGAATTGAGTGTAATATCTTTTTTCATCATCATATTCTTCATGTGTAGTAATTTGTGAACAAAGTTATATTTTTTATAGTGATATCTTTAATAGTTGTCTCCTAAGAGGAAAATGACATATTAGGTTAACCTTATATCATCACAGAAACCTAAAATATCATCATCTCTAAACCCAAACAAATTTAAAATATTTCTATTATTATCATGTATCCAATAACTCATATTATATTTGGTATATCGGATAACCCTTTTAGAATCCTTAATATGTGGATCAATTGAATCTCCCTGATATGTAAAATAGAGACTCCCATCATTTAAAAACTCTCATCATGAAGATATAAAATACAGTAGAATCGTAATTATTCTTTTGAACTCTCTGTGATAAATGATCTCTCCATCAAAATCCTTATAAAACTTTAGTCCCACATGAATTGGTGTAGACACTGGGTTAGATTTTTTATTTTCAAATTCATATTAAAGTATCGAGTGTACTTTTCCTTGGATAAGAAAGTAAAATTTTCTTTTTAAGACTTCAAATCCTATGGAGGGTCTCAACTAATCAATCTTGTACATCTTGGAATTAAATATCATTTGGTTTTAAAAATCATGACAATCATAATATAATATCACCAATATGTATAATTACTATAAGTTTACCTGAATTAATTTAATTGATATATAGGATTCTATAAAATTTTACATTAAATAGATTTAATTCCTTTGTGAAATGGTTTAACTTTTAATACCAGGTACTTGAGGCATATTACAATCCAAAAGGATACAAAGTTAATTTACATTATTTTGGGTCATAATTTTCAGGACTAACCAAATAGGTTTATCCATAAACACCTCTCCAATAAGAGCACCATTAAAAAGGTAGATTTTATATGCATTTGATAAATTTTATATTTCATATACGATACAATAAATAATAAACAATATAATAGATTCTATTATTGTAATTGCGGAAACATACTCTTCAAAATGAACAACTCATACTTTAGAGTATTTCTTGCAAAAATGTTTTTCATTATTTGAAAAAACCATTCTTAGATCATTTAGATTGTTCTAAATGACCTACGTGCTCCCAAAGAAATTTTTATACTCATTTCATTGAACAAGATCACAGGTAAAATTGTTTTCAATTAAAATATACTCTACATTCACAGCCTCAATCCCCTCTTCTTATTAAATAAATTTCCTTACTGATTTGGGAACAACCTGAAAGATATGATGTTTCAGATTATAAAACAATAACCTTCTTATAATTATATATTATATGTGTTCATAATACCTCACCTGTATTCATGTCTTTATATTTTTAGACTATATTCCTTTAGTATTATATATTTATATATGTTTCCTTAAACTTTGGTAATTATGGTTTTATTTGAAATAATCTAGTCATGATAATTTTTCAGATCTGAATCAACACTTCTAATATAGGGTTAAATATTAGGTTGTTTTCAACTGATTTGTTAATAAATATTCCTATTTTTTACATCATCTTATTCAAGAGATGGTATATCACATTCATGATTTATGGTTTAGTTCTCAAATATTTTGACATCATAACTATCAGTCACAATGTGATGTATATTATTCTATAATATATATCCTTTACCAATTGAAAGATACCCAAGAACGTCCCAATCCCCCACAGTCACATAAATGGTATAAAATTATTATTTTTTGATTTTAATGATGAAAGGGAAACTAAAGACTGAAAAGTATCTAACTACAGGTTTATTTTTAAAACACATTTCATATAAAGTATTATAAAAATTATCCAAAAAAATAATCAGTTATGTGTGTGTACAGTAGTACACACTTCTTACCTCTTAAATTGTTTTATATTACTATCTCTACAAGCATTTATCTCAAAAATTCTATAGTACTTATATTCCTTCTTTTAGAAACATCACTTTATTATCATTTATTGATGAATTTTAATCAATGTCTAAACCCATGCATTACATGGTAAAATTAAAAATCTTCTCTAGAGTATTCCTTCCCAATGTATAATCCCTATTTAATTATATAAATTTCAAACCCTCATTCATCTTCTCTTATATAGATCTTGAACAAAATAATTTTCTATGAATTTTCGATTAAAAACACTTTTTTATTCTTTTGAAATCAACATATTATGTAATAAAATAAAAATGACATTTTGAAAATTAATGTATTTGAATTAATTCAAGAGGCTTAATTGGTTATGACTTGACACTATTATTCTTCCCTTGAACATATTTCTCTTTAAAATAAGATATATAAACTTGAATGTTATGTTAGATTAATTAAGAAGAGTCACTAACCATATGTCCTTTATTATGTATTAATCAAACTATTTTTACTAATATGGCCATGTATTATGTTCCTCGAGTAGTTTTTATATATATCATTGAGATTAGAATAATTACAATTATCTTTAATATAAAAATAATTTACACTAGTTATTTTACCTCTTATAACACTCATTCCTTTAGAAATTATCATAACTAGAAAACTATTCTTGTTGAATAATTCCTTATTTCCATCATCACATAATTGACTTACAGTTATTTAGTTATCTTTCATCCCATAAAGAAATTCATCCTCATACATGTTTAGTCTATATGGTTCATTTCCTTGATTTTTAATGAGCACTAATTTATAAATTTAACAACAACTCCATAATGTTTAATGATATTCTATAGAATATTGGTATCTCCTTTAATAGGTGATGAGAATCCACTCTTATGAATCCACAGTCTTCCCATTAAAGAATAGTTTCAAATCATCTTCCACAATCAATGATTTTTTATTCTTGATTTTATTTTTAATCATTTCATGTTTAATTTATTTTGATTTTGATCTGGAAGAATAGTAAAAAAAATTATGATTTTATCCATTCTTATCATATATTCCAAAAATATTATCAAGTAACTCACTATTTTTTTGGTTCAAAATCACATATTATTTTTAATTATTTGTTAGTCTCCTCACAAAACTATTTCTCATGTTATCAGGGATTCTCCACAAATATATCAACATTATTTTATTTAAAGGGATGATGTAACATTCAAAAAAACATGTGATTTGTTTCCTAGAGTTAAACCACTCCAATAATATACCCTTATTTTGGATTATTAACCAACGTATTGATTATTTCATTAAAAGTATACTAGTGGTTTAGAAATAAGACCTACCTTTTATTCTATATGTTTTGAGAACCATTACTCTTATGGTCAATTTCTATCCCCCAAACTCTAGTACAGTTACTATGATGGTTTTCCCCAACCTATATTTTAATAATTTATTACATGGTTATAAACATTTGTTATTTTCATATTTAAATTTTCCACATTGTATGAAATAATCATAATAACTTTTTTGAGAACTCTGAGATTTTGTAGCCTTTAATTCAACATATTTATCATAATCAATCATCATCATTGTAATATTTTTCATATCCTTCAGGATCCTTCACTTGGGCATCATATTTTCTTCCTCCTGTATAGTCATATTCTTCTCTAATTCCCATAAATTATTTCTTTCACAATAAATTTTATATTGAGAAGATTAGTATACTTAATTTACCCATATTCTCCACTATTAAAATTATTTTCCTCATTATTATGTATTTAAACATCCTTATTAAATAATTTAACTCCCTTCCTGATCCATGTGTTTATATCCTGATAGGATTCAAGTTCTTTCCTTTGAATATAATTCATATAAGCTGCATATCAGTATTTTACATCACTACTAATGCAACCAGAATATCATTAATCAAGCTCTATAATGATATTTTCTTTTTTAGCACATTCATACAATAATTCACTATATTTAGATGTGTATTCACATTCATTTTTTATCATTCATGTATTTTCCTTCCAAATGTATTCATTTTTATTCCATAAAATTTATTATATCTTTTAGAATATTTTCATTTTGACTTCCATTGTAGGTTTTCTAGTTCTTATTCTTCATATGATTCTATAACATTATTCCTTTTTGGAAAGTTCAAATAAAAATTTCCAATTCTTCTAGAATTAAAATATTTTAGTGGTATATTTCCATTATATATTTCGTTACTGCTTTTATGATTTTTTATATGTGATATAGAGTATTTAATTGTGATTCTCATCTCTCTTAATCGTCCCTTAATTAACATAGGGTAATACATATCTATTCTTCCAAGGTAATTATCATTTTCAAATCCTTGAAATATACTTATTAACTTTCATTATTTTTAAAGAATAGTTATTTACATGTCTCATAATTCAAGAGAGTATTGTGAAGGACATCAAGTGATATATCATGGATTTATTATAATGATGAAATATTTTATAAAAATCAATGTGATATCTTTCTGAGTAATTTTGTTTTCATAGTTGAATCATCCAATTTTCACCAGACTAGGATATGGATAACAAAATCGCTTTCCCTTATGACATATTCATCAAAATTCCCGACTTCATCCATTCTTATATCTTCAAAATTTTCCTCCGAATTTAAAATTCAAAATCTTTGATCTTGTTGTTTCCATCATAAATATTATCCCATTAAACACACATTTCCTTAGTTGTTTTCAGCATCATAACATTTTTTGTATCCTTAATCCGATAAAATTATAGTATTTGATTTTTTTATTTCCTATAAACCTCCTCATTTATATAATCATCATAATTCATAGAAGTTACTATTCCAATAGGTGGATAAGAAATTGGGACAAAATACCTTACATCCACCACATATAATAGAAAATATGGGATCATTTGACCCATACACCCATGAAAAATCATTTTATATCTAACAAGGGAACCACTTTTATATTCAAATAATTTTGATTCTCTATAATATACTCTAGATGAGTAAAAATTTTGGGGAACCATCTTTTCAATAATTCCACTTGAGAAAACGAGATTATTAAGGGTATTGTTAGGTGGTTTGAATCAGTGGTAGCCTTTTATTTTCTTTTCAAAAATTATTCCTTTCAAATAAAACAAATTTCACTAATTAAATCTATAATCCAATATTTAATCACCATACCTTCATATATAATCATGAAAAGAAAATTCAATCAATATGCAAGATAATAATTAGTGTGCGCTTGGTCAAGAGCTCCTCACCAATGCAATGGATGCCGTTTCTTTCTTCAACGATGGACCTTTGACCTTTGTATGAATCGAGATTCACCCTCAGCAAAAACTTGGGTTCATCTTCCTCATCTTCTTTTTCCATTCCAGAATCCATCCATAATCCGTATGATAGAGAATCTAGTCAGACAGTTTCACTGCTCTGATACTCGCACCCCATCTATAAGTCACCCTATCAACCCACGTATTTGTGTGTAGGTGGATGCTTTGAAGCCGCCTATTGAATGGATTCTGATTATGGTTGGTGAAGAATTCCGCTGGAAGTAGGAGATAGTCTTTGAGTCATGGGTCAGTTATTGTCCAAGGTGCCATCGTTTGGGTTATAGGGACGGTCACTACTACGGTGGAGCAATCTCAGTACTGATTGAGCATTGTGGTAAGGATGTTGGCCAAGGGTAGAAGACCAGTCATGTTTCTAAGGCTGGTACTGGCATGGGTGGTTTGGCCTCGAGGAATCCTGCTGTTACAGTGGTGTTTTAGATGCTGAGGTGGGATCTCAGGTATGGTGTGTTCCATGTGAATGTAGATGATAGTATTTCTAGAGGTGGTGTTGGGAAGAATCTATAGTTTCATGCTAAGGGTGTGTTTCTAGTGTTGGGTTGAGGATATTGGAATTAGGCAGTGTGTTGTTAGTGCTGCTGAAGACACTGCTCGTCCGAATGAGGTTGGGTGTGCTAGTAGTGCTGTTGAAGTCACTGCAAGTCTGAAGGAGGATGGGAGGCTGTTGAATTTGGATGGTTGGAAGCAGCCCAAAGTTGCATCTACTCCTAGTAAGGGGTCCAAGATGCAAATGAAATCTTCTGCTTCTGGGAATGCTGTTGAGCCATGTAATCAGTTCCAAACATTGGCGACTGAAGAGGATTCTAATGGGGAGGTGGGCTCCTCAATTGAAGTAGATAAAGCTTTACAAATTATTCCAGTCGTTGCAGTGAAGGAAATGAATTATGGGTAAGATTTTGAGGGACTACCGCATTGTTTGAAGATGGTTTCCTGTAACAGCTTGTCTACAGCACGGGCGGTTGCTACTGGTTCTCATGATGTCATCGCTGGAAATTTGGGGGATGTCTCGAATAGTGATAAGGAAAATGGAATGGTCTGGCCGTCCTATAGTGAGGTCCTAAAGGATGGTAAGGGGAAGCCCGGAAAGGAGGTGTCTGTCAAGACAAGATGAAGGCCGAGGAAAGACTTCTCTGATTTGTTGAATCCACTTTCTACTCAGTCCTCCTTAAAGCAATCATTGAAATAGCAGATCTTGTTGGAGAAACTAAATCTTAGAAGGAAGTATTCCAAAATCTTTAATCACTATGAAAGCTCAGAATGGGAGTCATCTAATGCGGAGGAAGTCTATCATGAGGGTGGTAATGGGTATGATATGTATGACATGTAGCTGGCTTTTTACCTTGCGACACTTGCTTTATGTTCTTTTCTTTTACTTTAATAAATAGTCAGGGGTCCACCCCTGACCGCCTTCTCTGGTAATTACAATGTTTCATCTCGTTTTGATAGTATAATCTATAATTTGATCATTGTATGGTTGTTTTATGGATATTATTATCACTAAATATTATAGTGATTACAACTACAGAACAATTTTCCCCCAAAGCTTCAAATATGTATCATCAACTTCATTTAAAAGGTATATTGAACTATATATATTAAAAACATTAGTTAATTTAAAAATCAATTAACTCTTGATGATTAATGGAATCATATTGGATTTTCATGATTCCATAACATCAAAAAAAGAATCTTCTTCATAATGAATTTCAACTTTATAAATGGTGTAAATTAATTTTCAAGATAGTATTCTAATGCATGATACAATTCATCCATGTGAATAATTTTCTTCATCTTTTTGAAAGTAAATACAACAAATATCACCTCAATTAATTCACATAATTGAATTGTGTGATTCTTGTTATTGTTAATGAAATTATGGATTTTTCCACCCTGAAAATTCATCATTCTTCATGTAACAGAGTATGTAGATTAATTCAAAATTCTTTATTCCTCATGTGATCCAAACCATAGTATATCAAACCCTTCATGTAACACACCATATATGAGGATAAAAAATAGTGTGTCATGTGATATCATCTCCTTATAAAAAATGAGCAAGGCCCTCATGATAAATTTTCTTTTTTGTGAAAACATGATTTCATGCGAGTTCTCTCTAATTCATGTAAACTAGGCATATAGAGCTCTTATTGGTAATAATGGAATCATATATTCTAAGCCAATGTCCCTTGGAATTTATAGGTGGAAATACCTTAATATTACATTTTTTAACTCAAATTCAATAATTTTTAGTTCCTAATGTTCTTTGGATCTCGTTTTCCTTTATATTATAAAACCCTTTCAATATATCATCATGCTTCTTCAACATTATGGGGGAGTTATCTTCTTCACATAGTCACCTTTACCTAATATACTTCATTAAATGTGATAATGTGACATCATCAAGAAACTTTGATGTGGAAATATGATCACCTCATGTTTAGGAGTTCATAAAATATAGACTTTTCAGGATAGAACGTTCTTGCGGACATTCTTCACCACATAATGTCATGGTTATATACAAACAACACTTACGATCAATGGTTTTCTTTTGATGGATTGGTAAATATTATAACAACACAGGTAATGATATAATGAATAATTTTCATATATTATTAATTTCCATGTGTTTTTTATATATTTATATTCATTATAATAATATTTGGTAATTTATCTGTCTAAATGATGAAGACTTATTTATAAAAAATTGCATTTTCTTTTATTGTACTATTTAATTTCAATTTTTCATTTACAAATTATATAATTTAAATTTAAAAAATTATCTTATTTTTTAATTTATCATTCCAATATTACATTAGGATTAATTTTTAATAATTTCATGACAATTTTACTTTTTTAGGGAAAACTGAAAATTTATATTTTAATAAAAAACATATATTTCCTTCAATTATTTACAATGAAAACTTCTATTTATGATTAGTTTAAAATTTTAATTAGATCATTTTGATATAAAATTATCTTATTATAGTTTTTCAATGAATTTCATATATTAATTTAGTATATATACATTTTATACATAGAATGGGAATTTCATTGGAAAATGTTTTCTGCACTTTTTTACAGTTTAATTTTTAATTAAATTATACCACATATGTGTTTTGAATTATGGAAAAGGAAATAAAAATTTTGAAACATTATATTTAAATTTGGTAAATATTTTTGTTTTATTATTTAACCTTATGAATAGTATTCCTAATTTTTTTTGTTACCATATTAAATGGAAAATTGTATAATTCAGGTTCAAAAATAAAATTATAAGGACTAAAAAATGAACGTAACACATTCCTAAATTTAATTTTATGTTTATATCTCATCCATAGTCATCCAAAATTTAAATATATTTCTTTTTTTCAATATCAATGGTCTTGTTCTTTATATTATTTTACATAAGGATATGTAATAAATATTACATTGTTGATATTAATAACGATAATTTTTTAAAAATTTGATAAATAGAGGATATGTTTAGTTACAAATATTCATTTAAATAATAATTTTTTACAGTAAATTTTTTTAAAATTTCATTATAAAAAAATTATATTAAAAGATTACACAACATTGACATCGTAATTAATAAATAAATAAATAAAAATAACAAATTGTATAAAAAATATTAAAAGTCACATAATTTGAATGATTAATTATGATCCATGATTTTTTTTGGAAAAATAAAAAATATAAAAAGTTTTTGAATTTCATATATTTAAATTTAATTTGTTTTCGTGATGTTATTAATGTGAAATGAATGGAATAGTTAAAAAATTGATATTAATGATATTTTATAGTAAATAATAATTTTTTATGTGATTTAGAATTCTTAAAAGCCAAAGATACATAATAGTTATTGGCATATCTCTTTAAATATCATACATGGAATATTTAATATCCAAATATCTTTTTATATTAATTATATTGACCCCTAAATAGTAAATTTATGTGTATATAATTTTAATTGTTATTGAGTGTTATCAGGGATAATAACTAATAGAGGTAATAATATGATATAAACATTTAAACATCTCATTTGATGAGATTTTTTCAAATAATTCTCATATAATATTTAAATATTATCACTTTTCATCCATTTTGATAACAAAATTAATTTATATTAATGTAAAAAAATTTAATTTCCAAGGCTGCCCCACTCTTCTATTATTAGAAGGAATATGTCATTCTAATTTCATCACACATAAAAAATCCTTCAAGTTAAAAAAATACATACCCAAATATCGTCCTTAAATATCTACATGAATCCATGAATAAGTTTTTTGTTATGAAAATATATCCTATATATACTTTTGATGTAATCGATAAGTGGTTTTCCAAAGAAGTGGTATAGTTATTAATCGATCATGTTTCATTTCTTTCATCTTCCACATCCTTGAAATATTATTAAATCATTATGAAATAACAAAATAATTATCTTATATATACATAGATTTTATTATGATTATTTAATAACCTATATAAATATCTTCTTCCATAAAATGTCAAACAAAACATTCATTTGTGTGTTGGAGGATTACCACCTCACGAAACGATGTAATTCATCGTCCATCCTCATCAATCATGGATGGTGATAATTAATGAGTTAATATATAGTTATATATATAAATTATATCCATGAAATATTTATTATTAATAATAAGTAATATATCATTTAGTGTCTTGTAATTCTATTAACTAAAAATTGATAACAGTGTTTGGTCGTACATGTTGACTAGAACCTCTATGAAGTAATGCAATTTCTATTTCATCCTCACATCATGTTTATAGTAAATATAAGTGTACTGGAAGAAATAATATTGTACATATGAAATAATTTTCATTAAAAAAATATAAAATTATACCAAACATATTTTCATAATGATCATTGAAAAAGGAGAAACATACTCTTGCATACATACGACCTACAATCACCATGATTGAAACACAATTCATTTTTCAAAAACATCATTCATGGTTTTAAAAAAAATTAAAGATAAATAAGAAACTTTTAATTATTTCATTAATATTATTTTTTGAATTATGAATCCATTAACTTTTTAATCATATTTATCCTATCATAATCATTATAGACATATAAGTCGAAGATGATCAAAACATCAGACGTTAACATCATTGATTACGTAATTGAATATTATATGGTAATAATGGAAATAATAATTAATAAACAAGTTATTAAGAAATTAAATAATTATCATTTATCTATTAGTCATAAATAAAAAAACTGTACATTTTTTAGGACTCGAGTTAAGGGACATTATTTAAAATAAATCATGTTTCAATTTTTCCTTTATAACCCCTTTTCTTCCATGTCAATATATTTAAAATTATTTTAGGGGTGTATTTAGATGAAACTAAATAAATTATAATGGGAATTTTATGACCATTTTTTTATTCATTTTAAAAGTTTTAAAATGGGATCTTCTTATATATTTTATATTAAATGTTATTTACTCTCTTTATGAATGAAAAAATGGAAAATTATATTTAACATACATGGTGATAAGGTCATTCCCCACAACCATAAATTTTATTTGATATTTGGAATCCAATACAGGATTCTATATTTTCTTTAATAAGAAAACCTATTTACTCATTTTATTGCAGTTTAAAAAAATGTTCATAAAATGGAATGAAAATTTCAACATTTTAAAATGATTTTTATACATGAAAAATATTTTTTTGAAATATAGAATTACTTTTATATTATGAATATTTTATATTTCTTGGTAATTATTCATGATATTAGGTGGTTTCATTATAAACCACGGGCAGGTGCTCGATAATATTCCTTTAATGCATTTGGTAATATTTCTAATTGGAAGTTGACAGTGATGGTTATTGAAATAATAATCATGGTGGTTTTTTAAATTGTAATTGTGATAGATATTTCACATGTATTAACGATGGTTACTTTATGTGTAACTGTGATGGTTATTCCCCAAATCAGAGTGATATAATAATGATTCATCAAGTTACATATATTTTTATCTATTCTTGATATGTTTTTTTGGAAATATAATTATTGCAATTATGGAAGAAAATATATTATTTTTGTAAAAAAGGGAAAGTATATGATATTTTTGAAAGAGAAAAAATTATGAATTTTTGAAAAAAAATGCATGATTTTTATGATTTAATGGAATCCTTTATGTGTTTTATTTTTACCTTTGTTATTTTGTTACTAAAGGTTTTATAAATATTCTTGTTTATGATATTTATTTTCTTCTAATAAAATATTTATTCTCAAACAAAATTTTATTTAAAAAAACTTCTTTTTATGTATTCATGGACTAATGTTTTTCATCTTTTATTTTATGTCATTTAATATGATTTTTTACCCATCCCACATTTTAAAAACAAATAATATAGTTTAAGGATGGGTAAGGGAAAATAATAAGTACAGTTTAAATTAATTATTATTTTTATTAGATATATATCATGTTTTAATTTAAATGTTTTATATTTTAGGAAAAATTTATACTGATCAGTTGTGTCTACTATGTAAAATATGGGTTTGTTAAATGTGAGTTATGACCAAATTTTAAAAACTATAAACCTTAAAAGATACTAAAATGTTAATAGAATAAATTCATGACTTAAAACTAATCATTGTGTAATAATTGATATTGGTCACATATATTTGGAATCCTACTAAATTTTTAGATTGATTTGGATTTTTGGATAATTTTAATTGAATATCCTTGAAAGAATTTAATTTATGGTTTAGTTGAAATGATATAGTATATGAATATTACCATTTTTATTCCTATAAACTGTTTTTTTAGAATTTTATCCATATAAAATACTTGTGATCTAAAGTACAAAGGCACCAAGGGGGAAAATCCCTTAGAGTTAGAAACCTATAATTGTTGGAATTAGGGTAGATCAAATTATTAATGTAAAATGTCAGTTGATGTAGGATATAAAGGGTGGTGGTATCCATATTAAAGATAAGATATATCTATCGTAGAGTAATAGGACGATAGTATATAATTTTATAAGGAAGCATCCTCTAGTGTTTAATGCATCTTATGAATGTGTGGTAGGTGGATGGTGGATAAAATCTATAGAAAATATTTTAGATATCATGGGTTTCATTTATTATCCAAAGGAAACACTTTCTATATTCTATTTTTATGTGAAACCCAATCAATAGTGGACTAAGGTTAAGAATACTAGAGAAAGGAAGAAAATGATATATTTTAATGTGATCAATTCAAGGTAATTTTATTCGAGATATATTTTCCTAATCCAATATGAATTAGGATTGAAAAATAATTATTTGAATTGAGGAAAAAGTGAGATGATTATATGTCCACATATGAATTACACTTCATCCGACTGGAAATGAATGCACAATATTTTATCCAAGGACATGATAGTATAATTAATCTATTTTACTCAAGATTTAATATATTATTTTTATGTACATTAACATCCTAGGACATGAAATTATATAATAATATTTTTTAATGTTCACAGAATGTGGAAATGGAGTTTTATAATGATCATTTGTTCCACAAAAAAATGAAAAAAGAGTTCTAGGTGGCTGGAAATGGGGAAGAACCAATAAATGAAATTTTGAAGGTAATATAATCATTTTTATAGTTTTTTATAGGTGTGTAAAAAATAACCAAAGGGACTTCCTTATGAAATATGGAATGTTATTATAATATGGTATGTCGGGGTATATCGTTCCTGACTAAATTAAGAAAGATCTTGGAAGTGATAATTTTAATTTATATATGAATGAAATAATATGATTTAAATTTCATGAGATGGGAAATTCTAAATATGAGTTCCCAAATAATGATGAGAATTATGTGAAGTAATAAAACTATATGTAGAAGGTTTTATTGAATATCGTTGAACTACATTAGAAAAGGTTCAGCCAGTCAATGAAGTGGTAACTTGTACATATATTTTTCAGTTAGATTATGATGATGATTTTTTTGATAATGGGTCTACTTATATTAAATTTCAGATAATGTTTCCTTTGAATTTGAAATATTTCTTTATTAAATAAATCATGAACATATAGTAAAAACGCATGAGAGATGTTTTAAGAAAAAATATCTATTAATATTCCTATTTTTTTATGTGAAAAAACATTACCTACAAACATTTTTATCATTACCTTAGTGGAGTTTGATATTATCTTGGGTATATATTGGATCTATGGTTACCATGGTAATTTATATTATAGAGATAATGAAGGTGTTTTTTAGAAATATTTTCAGTTTATATAAAGGAATGAATATATACCTATGATAACATTAAAGAAGATAATACTTTTTTAAAATATGTTAATGATTTTTTTTACAAATATTGTCGGAAATAAGGTAAATATGAAGAATAATGATTTTTTAATAGTTAAAAAATACCTAGATTTTGTTTTTGATGAATTAACATTTGTTATACATATCCTGGATGTTTAATTTACTTTTTAAATAGTTCATAATGATAATAAAATTTTAAAATTACTGTATCAAATAAGTCTTGAAGAAATATTGGAATTGAAAATGTTGTTACATGGTTTTCTTTATAAATATTTTATTCATTATAGTTCTTCCCCATGCTGTGATTATATTTTTTTTATGAATAATTACTATTCCATGAGGCTTTTAATTGATTATTGTGATTCGAATAACATCAATATTAATAACAACTATCTATTTTCATATATAAATGTCTTGTTTAATAAGCTTAAGGAAACTTTATATTATTAAAAGTTTTACTTATGTCTTGAGTATCATTTGCATAAGGTGGTGTAGGATAATATTTTGAAGACAACATTTCAGATGAGATATAATAATTGTGATATTCTGGATATTCCCTTTGGATTTAAAAATTCTCTAATGGTACATATTAATCATATACATAGACTAGTCCAAGAAAATTTTGATATATATTTATTTTTTTATGGATTAAATCACAATTTATTCAAAAAAATTATAAGGATCAAAAAAATTGTATGTATTTTTCTTTAAATCCTACATGAAAGGAATTTATATGTAAAAATCTGAAAATGTGATTTCTGGTTATAATAGTTATCATTAATTTTGTAGATTTTAAATAATAATTGTACAAATTTGTATCCAACCAAGAATAATATTATTGATAAATAGGAAAAACCTACAAATATTACTATAATTCATGGTTATTTAGGGTTATCAGGCTATTACAGGTTTTTTGTTGAAATCTTTTCTCAGTTATATAGCACACTAACCAAGTAAACATAAAAATGAGTTTAGTTCATTTGGAAATTCGAATGTGATGAATATTTCTATAAATAAAAAAAATATTAGGAAATAATCTATTATTGGCCCTTCCATCCATAAATGATGAATTTACTGTTTATAAAAATACTTATTTTAAGAGTCTAGGATGTGTTTTAATATAGAATGATCCTGTTATTTCTTAAGTTCTATGTTATTTTAAACCTCTTAAAAAGTTATCCTACAAAATTCTTTGAACTGACATATATAGTTTTAGCATTAAATATTATGTGAAATTATGTAAAGGGATCCAAGTGTTAAATATACAATAATCATGTCATTTTAAAGTATATATTAACTCTTAAAGTATTTAATATGAGATATATGATATTTATTAAATTGAAAAAAACTATGAAACTTCATTCAATGTAACACTATTATATAAAATATATTATTTGATTCTGTGAGTAGGAAAAATATTGCAACATTAACTATGTTACATATAAAACATAACCCTTTGGATAGTGATTTGATGAATTTTATCCACGATTTTTTAAATATAGGAACTACATATATTTTTTAGATGTTAGTACAATTGGATATGTCAAATATATATAATCATTCTCAAGAAGAATATCATACTTTATAGGATAAGGTATAATTTATTAATATTGGTTGGGTTTATAAATTTAATTTTTAAATAGAAAATGAATTTAGATTTGAAAAGATATTATTTGTGTCAAGTTACTCCCATTTTAAGAGAGAACTGTTAGATAAATCTTACTATTATCTATTATTTATTAATCTGAATAGCAATATTATGTATAAATACCTTCAAGTGTATTACATGTGTGATGGAATGAAAATTTATTATTTCATGTTTTACCGGGAAATGTTTGAATTATCAATAGGTTAATGTAGAATGACAATTAACAAAGGTTATTGTTAATAATTTTTTATACCAAAGATTAAATAGGAAAATATATACATATATTTCATAGTCGTATTTTCAATGGCATCCTAGTATAATACTGAAAATTGGTTTATCGTTGATTGATTAAATAAATATGATATATTTGATCCCCTATGAGATAATCCATAATTAGAACAAGTTTCACATCAGTATCTCTATAATAAAATTAGGTTAAATTGAGTGTCTCTATACATTTTATTTGAAAATGTTCACAAGTTCACATCAATTATTTAGAAAGGACTACTAAATTCAATGGTTAATGAATAAAATTTTAGTACAACCTTTCATCCCCAATATGATGGATATTTTAAACTAATGACTCAGATAATGAATGATATGATTCATAAATTTTCAATGGATTACCATGAAATTTTGGACAAATAAATTTCGTTAATTGAGTTTTCTTATGATAACAATTTCAATTCAAGTATACATATGTCACATTTTGAGGAATTATAAGGAATGTTTTGTATGAATCCAACATGTTGGGAAGAAGTAGGATAAATAATGCTTACTGGACTTGTGTTTATATAAGGAATTATTGACAAGGTAAAGGTGATTTAGAAACATATAGGTACAAGTCATAGAAGGAAGAAAACATATGGATATATCTATAGTAAAGATCATTATTTTGAGGATGGCAATCACTTTTTTCTTAAAACATCACCATAGATATGTGTTGTATGTTTTGAAAAAAAAATTTAGAATCCAAGTTTGTTCTTCATTAGATTATATGAAATCCCAATTTTTTTTGGATTATTTAATTATTGAGTTGACGTACATTGAATTTTATCCTATGTTCACAACATTTTTCTTGTTTCTGTGTTATGAAATTATGTGTGAGATTCATTTATTGTTTTGAGCCTTGATGAAATATAGTTAGAATACAATGATTCATATGATGGAAAACTAGTTCATATTATTGACCATAAGGATAAATTATTATTGGAGAAGGTAATTTATAAATTTATGGTTTTTGGTAAAAATTATATGCTTTAAAAAAGAAACATTAGAATTTGAAAGTGTTACAGGGGAAAGAAATGACCACTAGTTTAATAAGAGAAAAAAATTGTGAGGACGTATTTTTGAAAAATTGGGAAGAGTTCAACAACGTAGGTAATCATAGAATGCATCATTTTTATATTTTAATAATATTTCTTATATATATTTTATAGTTGTTTATATTATAAGAATATTACACAAATTTTATCTCAAACATTAAAAATATTTATTTCAACCAAATAGTATTCTCATGCATTATATGTTTTTAAAAAACTATTTTTTATAATTATAAAATGTGAATTTTTAAAAATTAACGTCAAATTATAATTTTTCATGTCAAAATTATATTAGGATAATTATTTGCTAATTATATAAAAAATTTTTTTTCATGAAATAGTGGGAAAATGGTTTTTATAAAAAATTACATTTTCTATTAAATTATTTATAAGATAAAATTATATTTTTGATCAGTTTTATAATTATCTTAGTTATTTTTTTAAAAAAAAATAAACTAATTCGTCATTCTGTATTAAAATTTAATGAAAAAGTTTCTAGGAATCATTATATATAAAATGGTTTTTTCTAAAAAACACTTTTTCATTGTGTTTTGCTGGTTTAATTTTAAATTTAATGATTCTTATTTTTTGATTTTAAATTATAAAAATTGATTAAATATTTGTTATCAATGAGTTAAAATTTGGTAAATATGAATCCTTTATTGGTAGATATTATGAATAGTAACAATAGTAATATTTGTTACCACGGTAAAGGTTAAATCAGGTAATTAAGGGTAAAAATAAAATGAAAAGGAGTAAAAAATTACCCTAACAATTAAATTAATTTAATTTTATGATTATATCTCATCCATAATCATCAAAAAGTAATATATATGGCCTTTCCATTTTTTCCATGATCATGAACTTTATATTATTTTATATATCGAAATGTCAAAAATGGAACTCTCTTGCTTTTAATATATATAATTTTTTAAGCATATTGATAAATATAAGATATGTTTAGTTATAAATATAAATTTTAAATATAAATTATTTTTTTATCATATAAATTTATTTTTAATGTTTTGGGATGAAATAATTACATTAGAATCGTACACAATGGTTACGTAGAAATTATTCAATTATTATAAAAATGTAAAAAAATGGTTTTTTAAAAATTAAATGTAATATAATATTAAATATTTATAGTGATATAAAAATTATTTGGGAAAATATTAAATGTCATGGATGTGTGGTGTGATTAGATTCATTTTTTTTCTATGTCTTAGTATTATGTATGTAAAAGTAGATTAATCATTATGAAATTGATATTATTGATATTTTATAATAAATATAATTTTATAAAATTATTATAAATTCAAAAAAATTATATATTAATCTAATTGAATTAAATTTGGTTTAAATTATAATCCACCATCCATTTAATATCCATTTAACTTATTATAATAACTACATTTACTCCTCAAGAGTAAAAAACATTATTATCATTGTAATTGTCAAAAAGGGTTGACAGAAGATAAGACAACAAGATATGGGTATAAATGTGTTCCAAATATGTCAATATTTAAAAATATGGGATACATATTATCTTCTAGTACTACCAATTAGGATCTATTTTTACATAAAAATAAATTTATATTAGTTTATTAGTTTAATAAATTCTAAGAGTGCCCCTCCCATGTCTAATAAAAAGATCCTCTTCTCATTATTTCATCACACATAAATGTTTTTGGATCAAAAACAACATACCGAAATACTATTCATAAATCCATACCCAGAAATTTTAATAATTTTTTATGAGAAGATAATAATACAAATGTTTTATGTGTAAACCATTCTAGGTTTTCCGAAGAAGTGGTATACATACTGACCAAGTGTTTTTGTTTTATTTATTTTTAAAAGACCATAAAATAATATTCAACAATTATGAAATAATATCCCCACTATATTACATTTGTGGGGAATTTCATATAATTTTCTTATAACATATTTCCTTATCCACTTCCTTCAAATATTAAATGAAACCATCATTCATGTGTACGATGAGCTACCACATCAAAAACAGATATAATTTATTTTCCATCATGTTCTCTAATGGATGGTTATTTTGATAGAATAAATGTATATATATGACATTAATTATTTATTAATCATTTTTAATGATTATACATTATTTATTTTATTACCTTTTCATTCAATTAAAAATGATATCATTGTTTGTACTTACATGTAATCTACCACCTCCATAAAGAAATGTGATTTGATTTACATCCCCACAAAACATAGAATGTGTATATAATATTATTTACATAATTAATATAATTTTATGATTTTGTAATCATTATTTTAATATTAAATAATAGTTACTATATTTCCATAATGACCATTAAAAATTTGAAATGTTACTCATGTGTAATTACGACATATAATATCCATAAATGTAACATAGTACATTAGTCATTACCATATTTCATGGTTGGTACTGACGATAAAAATGATGTAAAAAAATGATAATTGTTTCATTAATAATATTATAGAGATAACTAATTGATGACTTATTTTACCACAGTCAAGCTATCAATGTCCTTTTGGACATATAATCTGAATACCATGAAAACATCTTACATGAACTTAATTGTTTACAAAAATAAATATAACATTGTAATAAAAGGAATAATACACATGATAAATGTTATAAAGAAATTAATTAATTTATTGAATATTAATTTTTAGGAAAATAATGAACAGATGTGGTGATACCAAATTTATTTAGAGACTTTATTTTAAAAATCCTATATAAATGTAACACATCTATAACATTTTCTTCGATGTCTATGTTTTTATAATTATTTTATGGATGATTTTATAAGGAAATAAATTAAATATAAAGGATATTATATCCAAATATTTATTTTATTTCAATTGTTTTCATTAGTAATCATTTTATGAATTTTATATAGAAATATTTTAGTTTCATTAAAAAAACAAATGTAATGTTCTGTTTTAAGTTTATAGCAAGAATCCATTTTCCTACCACCACAATCATTATTTTAATTTTACAATACTTCAACATATTATAATAATTATTTAAATCAAAACCAACCTTACCAATTTTTATTAAATCTTTTGAAAAAGTATTTTAATTTGGAATTTATTTTTTACAATCTAAAAATGTTTTTTTATGGGTGCTCATACTTTTTTGAAAATCATGATCTCTTATGTGCTATGATTATGCTATAGTATATTTTAAGATTTTATAATAACATGTGGATCCATTATAATACAATGAGGGAGGTTATTTGAAAAAAATTAAATCCATAGGGTAAGATTAATGTTTGGAAGTTGATCATGAGGGTAATTCCATGTATAATCATGATGGTTCTTTTATGTTTAACATTGAATGTAAATCAAAATTTTACCATGATGGTTACTCCATTTGTAGACAATAATTTCATTCCATATGTATGATTTTTATAAAAATGATGCATCAAGGTAACAATATGATATATCTATTCTTTCAATGGGGTTTTATGGAAATTTTAGGATTTGAAAAATGAGATCAATGTGTTTATATTTTTAATGGTAATATTATTTGTTTCTTTTTAAGGGTAAAAAGTATGGCTTTGTGAAAATATTTTCAAACATATTTTCATAATTTCAAAGAAACATTATTGAGTTTTATTTTTTCCTTTAATATTTTCTCAAGAATACATTTATAAAATAAGTGGGAGTTGATGTTGATTTATTCAATAAGAAAATGATTATTTTGAACCGTTTTTAATTTAAAAAATGGATTGTTCTTATAAATACTCAATGAATAATAGATTATTCCTTTAATTTATGTCCCTTAATTATATTTTGGGTTTATCCCATTTAAATAATAATAATAGTGTGGATGGATGGGTAATGACAAATAAGATTTCATGGTGAATTCCCAAAATATTTATCCTAAATTGAAATATTTTTTTATCTAAAAAAAATTATTATGTGAAAAATTGATATTGATAATAAGTGTTCACTTTTTAAATTATGGAATTTTTATGTTTGAGTTATGGAATAATTCTATAAATATATAAACATAGATAGATCTTAAAATATATGATAATGAATTAATGAATCAAATATCAATATTATAATTTGTTTATGGCCATGCCCATATATATATTAATAAATAAATGTACTAAAAATAATTTTTAATCATGTTCATGTAATAACCAATAATGTAAGTTAGTCAATGTATATCTAGATCATGTTCTCTAAAAACACTTTTATGACTATAGGTTATATATAGTGAATCATTCTAATATGAAATTCAATATTAATCAAATGGTGAATATATGTTTGACTGTAAAACTCATCTTATTTCCATATCTTTTTAATAATGGGAACAATGATTGATATAGGAAATTTCCTAAATAATTTATATATTACTCTATGGTCCACTTAAATGGAATTTTGTCTCCCTAGTCACATGAGTCAACACCAGGGTCAACACCTTAACACTCTCTAATCACAGTATAAATAAACCATATCATAACCTTGTGTAGTCCCCTAGGCACCCTCTTGTATGCTCCCTTTGGGAACTATGCATGACTATTCTCTCACACCTACTTTCATGCATGTTTCCTGGGATGGATATCCCTTGAGGTTTCTATAGATCCCATGATTTGGAGGTTTAATATTGACCATGTGGATTGTATGAATTTCTAAATATTTTAGATAATGCCCCCCAAAAAACATATAATGATTCAGTGCAGAATTTTAATATACTGAACCTTTCACACAAAACTAATTATAAAAACATTTTCTCAATTCTATTAATTTATTTTCATGGTCATAAAATCATCTTTATTATTTAAAAAACATGTCATCATTGAAAAAAGTATTTGAAATTCATGAATATTTCAATAAATGTTGGAATTAGTGTCACAATTATTTGTTGACAATGATAATAATATTTTATATAAATCCAATATCTATTTAATGGTCTAAATGAATAAATATGAAATATGGAAATATTTTTAATATAGATATGAAAATATGAACATTTGGAATCATTTATTATTCTGACCATTTAATGATATTTTGGAAACACCCAAGATTAAATTATTAAAGATTTTTCTACAAAAAACATCAAGGGAATTCATTATAAAATAAACTAAAATAATTATAATTGATATACATTATATATTTGAATATTTTTAATATGAATGGATAATTTATTTTAATATTAATAAAGATAAATCACATTATAACACATAGGAAAACATGATGATTGTTTTATCAAGTATTCAAATTTATTCATTTTTTATAGTCATTCAGTTATTGATTTTTAATGATCATTTTTTTATTATTAATAGTATTTATTTTAGCATTTTCCTAATCCATATATTGTTTTTTATCATTTATACCTACATTATAAAAGACATAAATTTTGGTTGTGCCTACAAATATAAATGGTATTATTTCATGTTGTTGGGATTTATACTCTAAATGTAGGTCAATAACATGCCACGACACATAGGAAATGTTGGGGGTGATTCTTAAACCCTTTAATAGACAATTTAGGTAGTAATGGACATGTGACTCTAATAAAAATTTAAGGGTTTAATTAATAACATTTCTCTAAAGTAGTAGAGTGAATTAAATAGTGGGTGTATGATTACATTAATATGAACTAATTAAAAGTCATGCATTTATTATTTAATTAATTTTTTATGCCACACATGATCCAACACCTAAGCCTGATTATTTTATGATCAACTCTGATTTTTTTAGTTACTAAATGTTTTAAAATTTTCAATTTACCCCCCCCCCCTCATTTGACATTATCATTATATCACTTTGGAAAAAATATTATTATCAATTAAATTCCATAAAAGGAATAATGTTTCTATTAATATAATTATAATTATATTACTAACCCTCAACCTAGAAATAACATTCTTATAAAAAATTTGTTTATTTGTTAGGTTTTAATTAAATGAATGGATTGATTCCTCAAATTAATAATAAATTTAAATGAAAAAGCTATGGATTTTTGAATTATTGTATAAAATTGGCATTAAGTACCTAGGTATTAACCACTTTTCTATTGTATTAAAATAATAAAAACTATGTGATTCTGATCTAGATTCATTAACTGGTAACAATATAGTATCATTTTTGTTAAATTAAAATTTTATGAAAATATTATGTGAAGTTTTTTGTAGAAGTTTTTATATTGTTTCTTCAGTAGGAAAAACTCTAAATGATATATGAATGATTTTGTAGGTTGATAACTATAAAAAAATACCAGGGGGCCAAAATTGTAATAAATTATTATAAATATTTTGATTTTAATATGGGAGAAGAAAAATCTATCAATCAAATGTTTAATAGATATATAAGTATTATATGTGGAATCTTTGGTCATAGTGAATTACTTGGAAACACTATACAATTTGAAAGTGTTTTGACATTCCTACAAAAAAAAATTTGGAAACAAACACATCCATTTATAAAATTAACCCTTTTTAACATTAATCATTAGATGAACATATTGGTTCAATCCTATAATATAAACATAAGTTGAATAAAATTGTTGTTTTGGAGGAAAAAAAATAAATTTACTTCATTTAAATATAATATAAATTATTTATCATGATTTTCTAATTCAGATATATGGGGGAGTGAAAAAATAAGAAGTATTATATCATAAAAAAGGTTTTTATAAATAGATAAAAATATAAAAAAAATTCAAAAATTACATTTGGAAGGTACTATTATAAGTATGATAACAAATAAAATTAGAAAGTTAAATAATGTTATTATAATGATGTTTTAATAATAAAATATTATGAATGATAAAATGGAGGTTATATTACTCCAAACTACCCAAAACTGAAGAATCATAGAAAAGATAGAATGTTCAGGAAAAATCATAAATTGGACTATATTAATGGATGGATTTTCACATAGGACAACGATTCGAGTGATGAATCTGAAAATAAAAAATATTTTGTTAAAATTTTCTTAATGGATACTATAAATGTGGTTATATAAAACCCACATATCACTATAGATATGAATTTTATATATTTTTCACTATCTAGTATTTTTCAGAGTCCATGAGGTATTTGAGACAAAATTTAGTGTTTTGAGAATTTTTTATTTACAGTGGTGATAAGAAACATTTGGATGCCCATGTGAGGGTGGGGGGCTTTCATGGGGACTGATCCATTTTTTGTGGATTTCTCATAGTTTCTAAAACTATGTATAGAACCCCCAAAACCATTTTTTTCATTTTGTTAGTGGAAAAAAACTATTGGCCCAAATTGTTTAAAATCAATTGTCCTCCCTAGAATCACTTAAACTATGATTTTACATTTTTTCCTCATCAATATTAAATAGACATCACCCATTTCTACCTAGATAATATTTTTCTAACCTTTTTGGATTCTAGTATGGATATCTAAAATTCATCTCTTATGATTATTATCAATTATTTGGTGTTTTATATATTTTTTAAAGTAAATATTTATACATTACCCCTCTACTTATCTTAATTTATTCTTTTATAGGTTTCATCCTCCTCTCCAAACCTTAGTTTCTTGTATAGATACAGGATTGGGTTCAGGATGGTTTTAAAGTAGGGCTTTAGTCTATTATTTCATTTAAATGAGTAATTATTTCTTATTTAGGTGGTATTTTTTTAAGAAAAAATGTTTTTAATTGTTTTTTTAATTCCAGGTGGTTTTATTTATGCAATTATTTTATTTTGGAATTTAGAGTGTGTTTTTTCTAAATTATTTTTGTTATTTTTTGAATATATGTTATATGAATGTGATTATTTAAACCTATTTCATCTTCTAATATTAAAATAAGTCTTTTAATAGTTTAATTCAATTATTTCAGGTTATAAATAGAATATTTTTATTTGTTACGATTGTGTGTGTAACGCCTCATCCCCAAATCCCAATATTGGGAAATCATTTCATTATTTTGGAATGATTACAAGGAATCAAATATCAAAGGTCAAATCTGTTTATCTTTATTTGAAAGCTATATTATATATATAATTCCCATAATAATTTTTTAAATATTAAAAGAATGATTCTTAGTAAAATGAAAAAATAGTATCCTTGAAAGCTTATTCAAATGATTCCTCTTCACAACCTATGAAATGTAAAATTAATAAGGGCGAGTTCAAATGATTAGTAATGGAATTTAAAGTGTAATAAATAATGAATAAATTAGAATATATCAAAATTTTAAGGTAAATAACATATAACAAAAGAAATTATAATAACTAGATAAGGTAATATATCAATGGATAGGTAAAAAACTAAAAACACATGACATAAAATAAATTAACTGAAAATAAAATGCATCCATATATCTTTTGATGAATAATATAATGGCAAGATAATAAATGAATCAATTTGAGGGAGATTCATAATTATTTTATTTCATTTTTCTTTGGTATATGGAACCATTACCGTCAATACCTTTCACATGATAGTTTAACGTATTGGGTAAAACCCCATCTAATTTGTCCAACTATTTCATTTAATGAGACTATAAATGCATCAAGGGGATATCCATAATTGAGTAATAGAAATTTCATACCAATACAAATCATTCCTAATATATAAAAATGTATTTAATAAAAATATAATGTGTGTTATCAAATATCCATATTAAAGAAAAGATATATATTTATTAATAATTCCATAGTTAATCAAATAATTATCACTATGAGCACCATATGTAAAAATTGTATATAGTTTGGGAGATAATAATTTACATTACCAAATAATATGGAAATTTAAATAAATTTATTATTTCAAGATTAATTTAAAAGTACAATAGGAATTTATATTGAAAATATATTCATTAAAAACGTTCTTCATGAGAGTAACCATTCAAGATTCCAATGTGTATAATACCATATTGAAGCATTTGAATCATAATATCTGGGAAGGTATGAAGTTAAATGAAAAATAAAATTTCTATAGAATAGTTATATTCATGATATTACATATATAATGGTAGTATATACCCCATATTAAAGATAATTGGTTCATAGTATCAAATAAGTCTTAATGGAATGTTATTTGAGAAGAAATCCCTTACCTTAAACTTCTTTTTTGGATGTATGGTATTTATAATCATATATAGAGGATTAGAATATGATAAAAATTTATAAAATATCCATATTCATGTTTATAATATCATATATTAACTTCTTATAATATTTTATTATCCATTTATTAATACTCGTTCTTTATTTTAACTATTTCGGGTGTTAATTTTTATGTTTCCTCAAGAATGTTTTGACTTTTGATTTGTTGTTCCTATAAACTATATCATTATTTCATAATCTATATAACTTAAAACATGAATTAATTATCATATATATTCAGTAAATATGTATTTATAAGACTCTACAATGTTTGGAGATAACAAATGAAATTTGTTGTTCATGTTGACGGTTGGTCGTACATACAATTGAATACTAATTTCAATTATTTATTATATTAAAAGAATTAAAAAATAAATGATATGAATGTATATTAAAATTACTATATCATACCTATGTTATAAAGTTTACATATTTTTATTTAAATCATACTTAATAAGTTCCATGTATAGCCTGGACAAATCACATCCCTTTAATGAGGCAGTTGTCCACACTTCCACAAATGATGTTATCATATTTACAAAAAATGGAATGTATAGATTTATCTATTATAAAATGATTATATAAAAATAAAAAAATTATAAATATCATTTATATCACATATTAATATATGTTTTTATCATAATTACCATAATGATACGCAGTAATGGAATAATGAAGAATCGTCGTTTCTTGAGGTTGTAGTTTGTCGTTCACATAGAAAGTATGTTCATTACACATTAGATGGGAGTTTTTGTGTTTTTATGTGTACATAGAAACCTTGAAATAAAAAATTCAATTATATTGAACATATTGGTTTTTTTATGATCATGAAATAATAAGAGTTTCGGGTGTGGAAAATTGAAATAAAACTAAAAATCTTGAAGATGTTTGTGACCACATATTCAGGTAACTCATTTTGGTTTGAACCGAACTGATTCCATCAATTGATTACTAGGAAATTATAAGATTATAATATGATATTAGTAATTTTAAGGATCTATTTTTATAGACATTGTTATATCTAATGTGTCTTGGGAGGCGAAAGGAAGTGGGAGGAGATGATTCCATTTTATAGTGGAGGATGAGGGGACCTATTGTAATATTTTGGAAAAGGAATTCCATACATGTTTTCAACATTAAAATTAGATAAAATAATCATCCAATTTTTAGATAATACGGTATTGGGTCTATATATATCTAGAAAATGTTTCTTGAACATGTTTCTAGATCATTTGGTCCCTTAATATTTGGGTTTAGTATCATATTAAACATAATTTCACAATAATCAGTGTAATAAATTTAGTTACATTCATTAAGATTTTTTATCAAAAAATAATTTTAAATTATTAGATGATATAAATTATTATAATTTGAAATATGAAATACATTTTTCTAAATTCATGTCACAAACGTTTCATAAATTCATTTAAAATTAATCTTTTAGTGGGGACGATAATGCAAGTTTTTAAAGTTTAAATGCTTGAATGTTTGTTATGTTTTATAGACAATATCAATGTGAAATTGATTATAATGAAATAAATTGGATTAATCGGTAATATATTATATAATAAAAAATTAATGATAATTTAAATTGTAACTTGTATTTATAAATAAATTTGATGAAATAACAGTTTTGAACTAAAATTCCATATTTTTTAATAGTCATTAAAAAATGAAACCTCACATAAAAATACCCAAAATACACCCCCACCTAGTTCTTATATGTTTCTTTAAAATATGAAGTTATTTTTGGAATATTTTATTTAAAAATGGTCAAATTTGGATTCTAAATATTTTCTCCATCAAAAGGCTGAAAAACTACCTTTGCAAAAATATGGTATTTTAACTGTAATATTGGGTTTGTTATAATCTTATGATTGTAAAAAATATTAGATGACGGTCAAAATATTTGGTTGAATATTTAATATATATATATACTAGTAATATCTTCCATTAACTGTATTTAAATTAATTTATTAGAGTAAAATATCTTTTTTGATAATAACAAAATAATAGTTTCTTTTATATTCAATGGAGTTATATATTAATTTGTAATTAACTTATAATCAATTAAATAATTTTATAATTTTGTAAACTATATATTTTAATTTGGTAGTTAACCCATTTCATAACTAAAAATTTATTCCAAGGTTAAATATTATTATGTTAAATAATTTAATAATATAATACAATTTGATAAAACTGGGTATTGCATGTAACACATTACATTTAAGGAAAACCATTGTTGAGTGTGACATACACTATATCAGTATCACATTAATGACAATATATATCATAGATTTAATTTATTTAAAATCATAAATATAGTTTAAAATCATGGGGTATTATATTTCCTTATTCACTTGCTGATGTCTGTGATACAAACATTGAAATACAATGTTCTTACATTTGAATTCGAGTGTATTATTGTGTGAAATTCCTACAGGGATATCAAAATAGTTGTTATGGTGTGTGTTGGGTTTTAATATAGTTTTGGTATTAAATTATTGAAAACTATGTTTGTAAAAGATGTAATTAGTTTAATATGAGGTGTTGTGTAACGCCTTGACCCTAGTTACCCAGAGTCGGTGCGTTACTGTGTAAAATTGGCATGATCACAAAGATCAAGTCTCGAAAGACCGATTAGTTTAGTATACTTGGAAACACTAGATACATTCATATGTTTTACATTACATCATAAATTAATACAAAACTACAACAAAATCTTGTCTTCATATCCCATCATATTATACCTTCAGGTCATTTATAAAATACTTCTTCGCGTCCTAGAAAAATTAAAACATTGAAAGGGATGAGATTAGATGCTCAGTAAGGATAAAAATATTGCGGAAGCTTTCATCAATAAACATAAACATTTAATGAAATGTATAACTAAAACAAAAGCCTTTTAATCTTGAACTTCAACATAATATGGAAAAAGTAAAATGAGATAATTCCATTTACTTCTTCACATGGATATTCTATTGGTTGAATAATCACATGAAATATCAATAACCACTTTAATAATGATGGAATGCATAATACCAGACTATCATATCCACGTAGCCAAGGCCTCGTGCCAAGACTACAAATAAGATTTTGTCAAGGCCTCGTGCCCAGACACTTGTTTGTCTTATGAGACCTACCGATGCATCGAGGAGCTATAGCGAGCTCCACCCGTCACTTATTAAGTCCAACGCATTCCTCATATAAACAGGTTTAAACATATCATAAACCATAATATAATCGTATAACATAAAACACGCATAAAGGAAACATAACATTTCCACATTTCAATCGCAGGATATCAATACAACACATTGATATAATAAAAAACACATTCAAAACCATTTTCAATACCAAAATAAAAGAAAATTAAAACTTGGTTTTTATTTTTCATTTAAAAAAATTTTATGGCTTCTAGAGGAAGGTGAAACTCAAATAATAGTCACGGCGGTGTAGAAGTCATTGTTGCCGCATACGTAGGAAAAAACATTCCTTTTGTCGTTTAGTAAAAATGCTTCATATAAAAATATTCCTTTTGAATAAAATTAAAATTCAAAGGGGTTTATACACTGTATAAAGGAATGTTTTGTATAAAACCAAATATGCCTCAATGAAAGGAGATTGAGATGAAGTCCCTTACAAGATCATTTTTTTAAATAAAATAGATCTATTATGTGTATTCAATATAGGTACAAATAAATAAAGTGCAAATACAAGATACTACATAATAATATAATGACGTTGTTTGAAAGTAGGAGATTAACCCAAAGAATAGAAATTGGGTTAAGAAGTTCCCTTACCTCGTATCCGACTTGACGTGATCATTCTTTAACCTCCTGAATAATAAACTAGATTTAATTTATACTTTCTTAAGAGCCTTTTTCATGTTCATTATTCCTTTTATATCACTTATTTCCATGTTATGAACATTATGTAATTATTTAAGTTAATAACAGTCATTTTGTCGATCTTTGGTACTTGAGTCAAAAATGAACTTCTTATAATTACAAGTTGTTATTGTGCTTAAAAATCCATTATATCCATAATTATATTCATGATTTAGATATCATATATATCATATATATCCTGTATATACATGAATTTATAATATTACATAACATTTAGAGGTATGAAATGAAATGCACCGTTCATGGAGACGGTAAGCCGTACGTACGCATGAACGCTACTTTCATTTATACTTCATATTTAATGGAATGAAATTATAATTATATAAAGGTATAATATAATTCCATTATAATATAATGTATAACACCATTTACTCTATCCTTTATGCATCCGAAATATGGCATTAACGATTCAAATAACATTGAGGGGGTTGTAGTCCGCACTTCCTAAAATGAAAATATCGCGTTTACCCATAATGGAAATCATAAAGGTGTTCCATAAATGAGAAATACAGAATCATAAGTAAAACATAAACATAATATATATCATTTATGAAAATAGTTTCATCATAATGGCCACCATTAGAGGTGTTAAAAGAAGATTGAACAATCATTGTTTCGTGAGGCAGTAATTCGCCACCCACAGAAACAGTAGGTTCTTTAACCATTTGACGAAAGTGTGTGTATGTGTAAATAAAATCCATCTCATAAAAACATCCCAGTATATTGAAGATATTTTTTTTGAAACAAAATAAAATAATAAAAAGAGTTTAAGGGGTTGGATAAGAAAAATAAAACAAAATAACATAACAGAAGACATTAACTTAAAATCGGGTAACTATTTTTTGATTTGAGCCAAAGGCTTCCTTGGGATGAATTCTGCCCAAAGTGAGGCTTCTAGGAGTAATAGAGGGAATTTGGTAGAGTATTGGGGCAGAGTTTGGCCGAGCCAAAAGGCTTTGAAGGTTTGATTAAGGTGGTAGTGGTGGGGGCCTTTTATAAGAGGAGAGGAGGGGCACTCTTGGAAAGTCATGAAATGTTACTTTATTATATAATGAGTTTCTGATTTTTAAGGTCCCACACTTATATATTTCGAGGATAAGGTGATAAGGGTTCTAAATATTTTCATCCAATAGGTTTTTGACAAGTTTAATATTTATATTTTACATTATATTTTCATTTTATTTAAATCGTTAATTAATGAGGTAATCGCTGCATCATCATGGTGTCATAAATAATTTAATTTATTTAATGTCTAAATATTATAAAACAAATATCATGATGTAGTAAATTGTTTTATCTTTCTAATGAATATTTATAGTAAAAAATATGACTTGTATAACTCCATTTAAAAATTGTTTTAGTAAAGCTACTCATGTTTGTGACATTTTTATTTTAACATTAAATAAAAAGTTTTTAATGTCATTTTCCTAACAAAGTCGCTTCATGGGGTCCACATGTTGACCCATGGATTTTCTGGGTCTGCCATGACTCATCCAATAGGGGTAGGACAAGTGTAAAGGTATTTTCAAATTTTTATAATATCATTTTTACCTTAAATTTCACTAATTAACTTTAATCGCGATTAATTAAACTTAAAAGTTACTATTCACCAAAAATTATTTTAATCCCATTGAACCACATTTTACTTCCTAATGACAACCGTGTATGTCGGATTTTTGAAAATCAAATCACAGAAGTGGTAATGTTTCATTTAAACGAACAATCAGTTTTTAAACTACCACTTAGTGGTTTCACTATTCATCAAAAAGTGATGTTTTTCAGAACAATGCCAAAATTTCACCCTAAGCTATAATTGATATTCCTAATTCAAAAATTCTTTCTATTTGAAAAAATTCCAAACATATAAGTTGTATTAATTAATTTTATAATTAATTCCTGCTGTCACAACAAATAGCGTGTTTTTAAGAAACAATATATATCAAAAGATTGACAATTGTTTATGTCCAATTTCAAAGTGAAATTAATTCTAATGACCACCATTGGATAAAATGGTAAAAATATATTCTAATTACACTTTAAAACCACTCAATAGTATAATTTATCACTATAAATTATTTTTATTAAAAAATTTGTTTTAAAGTATTTTTCACTATTCATAAAAAATTGGAAGTTCTCAGAAAAATACCAAAAAATCAAAATAGGCTAATTTTGATATTCTGAATCTAAAAATGAAGTCCATTTTGAAATATAAAAATATATATAATTTCTAAACGTTAGTATTACTATTCATAATGGCCATTTTTATTGGTCGCGGTGTGTTAGAATCTCGAACTTGCGTACAATGCAAGCTATTGCATTATTGAAAGAGAAGCGTATCGTGGAAGCTCAGGCTGTTACATTCTCCCCTCATTCAATAAATTGCGTCCTCAAAATTTGAAATTTTTCTTGGAAAATAAAATTTCGAAAATAGAAAATACCTTTGTGGAAAACCCACATCAGAAATCGGGTTAATAGAAATATAACATTAAAATAATGAAAGAGAAGTACAAAGGTCACCCGAGATAGCCCATACTAGGATTCTATAAAAATATGGATACGGAGGAAAAAAAACCATCAAGGTCTGATGGAGAGTTGTATAAAACATGATTAGGGGAAAGTTAACTCCAAGAAAATCACAAACTTGTGATTGGTTAAATGGTCATTGAATGTCCGGTTGGAAAAGTTAACCGGCAACCTTTTTTGTTTTAAGTTACCTTTTATAAAGTTGAGGAATTTATTTAAGAGATTTTCTAAGAACATAAGGAAATATACTTACTTGTCATGTAGACTTTCATTATTTAATAAATTTTTACCACAAACCCATCTTTCACTCCAAATGGTAACAGAACTCAAAAATATTCTATTTATCCTAACTGTATATGGTTTCAAATATTACCACATACCATTTAGATTAGGAAACTATTTTCTAATAACCAGGGACTTCCTGTATTCTAGTGGTAAGTAATAAAGGCATGTCGCACTATGGTTGTGGGTTCGATTCCTGCAGCTTTTTCCGACGCAGTGGGTTATCCCCCAACCTGTAGGTTGTCCTTTTCCTAAAACTATTGTATTATAATATTCCAAAAATAATCTTCAGAAATGTTTTAACCTTAAACAATTCAATCCAAAGTTCAACTTAATCCATTCCAACCTTTATAGTTATCCAAAATACCTCCGTCCAGACTTTCTCTAAAAGGTCCTTAAATTCCAAAATCAATTGTAGCATCAGATTCCCCAAACAAAGTAAAGTTTTTCTTATTGTCACATACTAAAAATATGATTACCTTCACCATATTAAAACCTTAATGAAAACAACAAATACTGCAGTATAATCCTTATATAAATCACATTATTCTTATAACCAGAATACAATCCTTGAGTCCAAAAGCACCAATACATTAATTATTCCACTTCAACTGTAGTAACAACATAAGATTGTCCTTGATCCCTTGGCCTTTTCTGAGGTAATTTTCCCTGATGCATATGACATTCATTTTCATAATTCCCCATTTCCCTAAAATTGTAGCATTCATCATTGATAGCCTCTTTCTTTCCCTTACAATCACGAGCCTGGTGACCTTTTTCTCCACATTTGTAACAAACTCTCATTCCCTTTAGGCAAGTACCATGGTGATTCTTCCCACAATTATCGCATAATAGAAAATCATTCTTTCCCTTTTTCCATTTATCTATCTCTTGCTCCACCGTTCTGTTCATCTCTTGCTTCGCTTTATTGTCATAAGATTTAGAGAATTCCTTTTCTATCTTGATAGCACACAAGACTATATCTTCGTATGTTGAGAAATATTGTGAGACAAATGCTCGATGGATAAATGGTTATAACCCATCAAATAAATGATCAATCTTACTTCTTGGGTTACATATATAATCTGCAGCATGCCTCACTAACCTTGTAAAGTTAGCCTCATACTTTGCAACATTCTCATTCTCCTTCTACCTCAGACTAAAAAATTGTCTTTCCATATCTGTTTGATGGTCATGTGGAAAGTATATTTATAAGAAAATTTCCTTCAACTCCCTCAATTCCATACTTGATACATCTTCATCTTCCTTTGTGTTTTGAATCAGTGACCACTATTGATCGGCATCTCTAGTGAGGCGGTAGACTGCCATGACAAACTTATCCCTTTCGCTACTCCCCAAGGCGTGGAATATTTTCTCTAAGGATTTTATCTATTGATCAGATACTAATGGATTTTCACCCCCATTAATGCTTGGTGGTTGTTTCCTCATGAAGCGGTCTAACATTGATCCTCCATGTGGCAGATCAGGGTGCTTCATATGACTAAAGTTATTATTCATAACCTGAGTGAGTTGTACCTATATGGTAATAAGTTGATCAGCACCAGTTGTATCTCCAGCTCCACAATAAATATCTTGAGCAGGAGGGAAATCCCTACATGGAGTGCGTGCATTGATACAGTTTCCATTCCTCCAACAAGGTGCCATTTCTAAACAATGGCATAAACTAGATTAGTTTATGAATCAAAATACATAATTCCATACTTGTAAAACACTTAAAATTAATTTAACTATTTATGGATATAATCCATAATCATAAAAATGTTTTCTTTGAGGAAGTATATACTCATAACCCTTCATAGTGGTTTGTAATGAAAATGAGAATTATCCAAAGCATATCCCTTGGGAGTGTCGTAACGAAGAGTACAGCAAGACCCGTTGTCGTGCACCAGTTCCCGTTTGAGTCTAGCTCAAATCGGTGTTTTCAGGTTTTACCCCTAGGCACATCTGTGCCAGAGCCACCTCTACATGCTCGTATCCAGACAGGGATGTATTTCTCGAACAACCCACAAAATCTCTACAACAACAAAATTCTAGGAAGTTATTCTATACTTATCCTCAAAGTCTATCTTATGTCTATTCTCTCTAATCAGAGTTTATCTAAATCTAGCTTCCAAGGTTTGTACTAAACTGCCTCCGATACCAACTGTAACGCCCCGACCCCCAGTTACCCAGATTCGGTGCATTATTGCATAACATTGGCATGATCACAAAGATCAAGTCTCTAAAGACCCAATAGTTTTGTAGAATTGGAAACACTAGATACATTCATATATTTTACATTACATCATAAAGTAATAAAAAACTACAACAACATCTCTTCTTCATATCCCCTCATATTATCCCTTCAGGTCATTCATAAAATAGTTCTTCACTTCTTGGAAAAATTAAAACATTGAAAGGGGTGAGTTCAGAGGCCCAGTAAGGATAAAAATATTGCGAAAGCTTTAATCAATAAACACAAACATTTAAGGCAATGTATAACTAAAACAAAATTCTTTTAAACATGAACTTCAACATAATATAGAAAAAGTAAAATGAGATAATTCCATTTACTTCTTCACATGGATATTCTACAGGTCAAATAATCAAATGCAATATCAATAACCACTTTTCTAATGATGGAATGCATAATGCCAGACTATCATAACCATGTAGCCAAGGCCTAATGCCAAGACTACAAATAATATTTTTTCAAGGCCTCATGCTAAGACACTTGTTTGTCTCATGAGACCTGCCGATGCATTGAGGAGCTATAGAGGGCTCCACCCGTCACTTATTAAGTCCAATGCATTCCTGATATGAACAGGTTTAAAAATATCATAAACCATAGCATAATCGTATAACATAAAACATGCATTAAGGAAACATAACATTGCCACATTTCAATCACAGGATATCAATACAATACATTTATATAATAATAAACACTTTGAAAACCATTTTCAATACCAAAATAAAATAAAAATAAATCTTGGTATTTATTTTTCATTTAAAAAAAAGTTTTGGCTTATAGAGGAAGCCAAAACTCAAATAATAGTCACGGCGGTGGAGAAGTCATTGTTCCCTCATACGTAGGAAAAACATTACTTTTTCATTTAGTAAAAACGCTTCGTTTAAAATATTCCTTTTGAATAAAATTAAAATTCAAAGGGGTTTATAGACCGTATAAATGAAAGTTGTGTATAAAACCAAATATGCCTCAATGAAAGGAGATTCAGACGAAGTCCCTTACAAGATCATTATTTCAAATAAAATAGATCTATTATGTGTATTCACTATAGGTACACATAAATAAAGTACAAATACATGATAGGACATAATAATATAATGACATAATTTGAAAGTAGGAGATTAACCCAAAGAATGGAAATTGGGTTAAGAAGTTCTCTTACCTCGTATCTGACATGACTTGATCATTCTTTAACCTCATGAATATAAAACTAGAGTTAATTTATACTTTCATAAGTTCCTTTTTCAAGTTCATTATTCCTTTTATATCACTTATTACCATGTTATTAACATTATGTATTAATTTAAGTTAATAACGGTCGTTTTGTCGATCTTTGGTACTTGAGTCAAAAATAAACTTCTTATAATTACAAGTTGTTCTTGTGGTGAAATATACATTATATAAAGAATTAAATTCATTATTTAGATATCATATATATCAAATATATCCATTATATACATGAATTTATAATATTACATAACATTTAGTGGTAAGAAATGAAATGCACCGTTCATGGAGACGGTAAGCCGTACGTACTCATGAAGGCTACATTCATTTCTATTTCATATTTAATGGAATGAAATTATAATTATCTAAAGGTATAATATAATTCCATTATAATATAATTTATAATACCATTTACTCCATCCTTTATACATCCCATATATGGCATTAACGATTCAAATTACTTTGAGGGGGCGGTAGTCCGCACTACCTAAAATAAAAATATCGTGTTTACCCATAATGGAAATCATAAAGGTGTGCCATAAATGAAAAATAAATAATCATAAGGAAAACATAAACATAATATATATCATGTATGAAAATAGTTTCATCATAATGGCCACCATTAGAGGTGTTAAAAGAAGATTGAACAATCATCGTTTCGTGAGGCAGTAATTCGCCACCCATAGAAACAGTAGGTTCATTAACAATTTGATGAAGGTGTGTGTATGTTTAAAAAAAATAATTCTTATAACAACATCCTAGTATATTTAAGATACTTTTGTTGATACAAAATAAAATAATAAAAAGATTTTAAGGGGTTGGAGAAGCAAAATAAAACAAAATAACATAAGAGAAGACATTACCTTAAAATCGGGTAACTCTTTTTTGATTTGAGCCAAAGGCTTCCTTGGGAAGAATTATGCCCAAAGTGAGGCTTCTAGGAGTAAGAGAGGGACGTTGGGAGAGTATTTTGGTAGAGGTTGTCCAATCCAAAAGGCTTAGAAGGTGTGAGTAAGGTGGTAGTGGTGGGGGCCTTTTATAAGAGGAGAGGAGGGGCACTCTTGGAATGTCATGAAATGTTACTTTATTATATAATGAGTTTCGGATTTTAAAGGTCTCAAACTTATATATTTCTCGGATAAGGTGATAAGGGTTCTAAATATGCTCATCCAATAGGTTTTTGAAAAGTTTATGCCTTAGATTATACATTATCTTTTCATTTTATTTTAATCGTCAATTAATGAGGTAATCACTACATCATCATGGTGTCATAAATAATTTAATTTATTTAATGTCTAAAAAATTATAAAAAACTATCATGATTTAGGAAATCTTTTTATATTTCTAATGAATATTTATAGTAAAAAATATGACTTGTATAACTCCATTTAAAAATGGTTTTAGTAAAACACCTCATGTTTGTGACATTTTTTAACATTAAATAAAAAGATTTTAATGTCATTTTCCTAACAATGTGGCTTCATGGGGTCCCCAAGTTTACCCATGTATTGTCTTGGTCTTCCATGACTCTTCCAATAGGTATAGGACAAGTGTAAAGGTATTTTCATATTTTTATAATATCATTTTTACCTTAAATTTCACTAATTACCTTTAATCGCGATTAATTAAACATAAAAGTTACTATTCACCAAAAATTATTTTAATCCCATTGAACCAAATTTTAATTCCAAATGACAACCATGTATGTTGGATTTTTTAAAATCAAATCATAGAAGTGGTAATGTTTCATTTTAACGAATAATCATTTTTTAAACTACCACTTAGTGGTTTCACTATTCATCAAAAATTGAAGTTTTTCAGAATAATTCCAAAATTTCACCCTAATCTATAATTGATATTACGAATTCAAAAATGATGTCTATTTTACAAAATTCCAAACATATAAGTTGAATTACTTAATTTTATAATTAATTCCCACTGTCACAACAAATAGCATGTTTTTAAGAAACAATATATATCAAAAGACTGACAATTGTTGATGTCCAATTACAAAGTGAAATTAATTATAATGACCACCATTGGATAAAATGGTAAAAATATATTCTAATTACACTTTAAAACCACTAAATATTATAATTTATCACTATAAATTATTCTTATTAAAAAAGTTGTTTTTAAGTATTTTTCACTATTCATAAAAAATTGGAAGTTCTCAGAAAAATACCAAAAATTCAAAATAGGATAATTTCGATATTCCGAATCCAAAAATGAAGTCCATTTTGAAATATAAAATATATATAATTTCAAAAAGTGGATATTATTATTAATAATGGCCATTTTGATTGGTCGCGGTGTGTTAGAATCTCAAACTTGCGTACAATATAAGATATTGCATTATTGAAAGAGAAGTGTATCGTGGAAGCTTGGGGTGTTACATTCTCCCCTCCATAAATAAATTGTGTCCTTGGAATTTGAAATTTTTCTTTGAAAATAAAAGGTTGAAAATAGAAAATTCCTTTGTGGAAAACCCACATCGGAAAATAGCGTTAATCGAAATATAACATTAAAAGAAAGAAAGAGAAGTACAAAGGTCGCCCGAGATAGCCCATACTAGGATTCTATGAAAATATGGATATGGAGGAAAAAAAACCATCAAGGTCTGATGGAGAGTCGTATAAAACAAGATTAGGATAAAGTTAACTACAAGAAAATCACAAACTTATGATTGGTAAAACGGTCATTGAATCCCCAATTGGAAAAGTTAACCAAAAACGTTTTTGTTTTAAGATACCTTTTATAAAGTTGAGGAATTTATTTAAGAGATTTTATAAGAACATAAGGAAATATGCTTACATGTCATGTAGACTTTCATTATTTAATAAATTTTTACCACAAACCCATCTTTCTCTTCAAATGGTAACAAAACTCAAAAATATTCTATTTATCCTAATTGTATATGGTTTTAAATATTACCACATACCATTTAGATTAGGAAAACTATTTTGCAATAACCAAGGACTTTCTGTAGGCTAGTGGTAAGTAATAAAGGCATGTCGCACTATGGTCGTGGGTTCGATTCCTGCAGCTTTGTCCGACACGACGGGTTATCCCCCAACCTGTAGATTGTCCTTTTCCTAAAACTATAGTATTATAATATTCCAAAAATAATCATCAGAAGTGTTTTATCCTTAAAAAATACTATCCAAAGTTCAACTTAATACATTCCAACCTTTATAGTTATCCAATATACCTCTGTCCAGACTTTCTATTAAAGGTCCTTAAATTCCAAAATCGATTGTAACATCAGATTCATCAAACAAAGTAAAGTTTCTCTTATTATCACATACTAAAAATATGATTACCTTCATCATATTAAAACCTTAATGAAAACAACAAGTACTGCAATACAATCCTTATATATATCACATTATTATTATAACCGGAATATAATCCTTGAGTCCAAAAGCACAATACATTAATTATTCCACTTCAACTGTAGTAACAGCATAATATTGTCCTTTATCCCTTGACCTTTTTTGAGGTAATTTTCTCTAACGCTTAAGAAATTAATTTGCATAATGCCCCATTTCCCTAAAATTGTAGCATTCGATATTGATAGCCTCTTTATTTCGATTACAATCACGGGCCTGGTGACATTTTCCTCCACATTTGTAACAAACTCTCATTCTCTTTTGGCAAGTACCAGGGTGATTCTTCCAACAATTATCGTATAATGGAAAATCCTTCTTTCCCTTTTTCCATTTATCTATCCCTTGCTCCACCGTTCTTTTCTTCTCTTGCTTCACTGTATTGTCATAATATTTAGAGAATTACTTTTCTGTCTTGATAGGACACGAGACTATATCTTTGTATGTTGAGAAATATTGTGAGACTAATGCTCGACGGAGAAATGGTTTTAACCCATCAAATAAACGATCAATCTTACTTCTTGGGTTACGTATACAATATGCAGCATGCCTCCCTTACCTGGTAAAGTTAGCCTCATACTTTGCGACATTATCATCCTCCTTCTGCCTCAGACTCAGAAATTGCCTTTCCATATCTGCTCGATGGTCATGTGGAAAGTATTTTTCTAAGAAAATTTCCTTAAACTCCCTCCATTCCATAATTGAGACTTCTTCATATTCCTTTGTGTTTTGAATCAGCGACCACCATTGATCGGCATCTCCAGTGAGGCGGTATACTGCCATGACAACATTCTCCCTTTCGCTACCCCCCAAGGCGTGGAATATTTTCTCTAAGGAGTTTATCCATTGCTCAGCTACTAATGGATTTGTACCCCCATTAATGGTTGGCGGTTCTTGCCTCATGAAGCGGTCTTACATTGATCCTCCATGTTTCATATCAGGGTGCTCCATACGAGTAAGGTTATTATTCATAACCTAAGTGAGCTGTCCCAGTATGGTAATAAGTTGATCAACACCAGTTGTATCTCCATCTCCACAATAATTATCATGAGCAGGAGGGCAATCCCTACATGGAGTGCGTGCATTGATACGGTTTCTATTCCTCCCACTAGGTGCCATTTCTAAACAATGGTATAAACTAGATTAGTTTATGAACCAAAATACATAATTACATACTTGTAAAACACTTAACATTAATTGAACTATTTATGGATATAATCCATAATCGTAAAAAAATTATTTGAGTAATTATATACTCATAACCCTTCATAGTGGTTTGTAATGAAAATTAGAATTATCCTAAGCATATCCCCCGGGAGTGTCATAACAAAGAGTGCAGCAAGGCCTATTGTCATGCACCAGTTCCCGTTCGGTTCTAGCTCAAAGAGGTATTTTCGGGTTTTACCCCTAGGTATATCTGTGCTAGAGCCACCTCTACCTGCTCATATCCAGATAGGGATGTATTGCTCGAACAACCCAAAAAAACTCTACAATAACAAAATTCTACAAAGTTCTTCTATACTAATCCTTAAAGTCTATCTTATGGATATGCGCTCTAATCAGAGTTTATCTAAATCTAGCTTCCAAGGTTATTACTAAACTGCCTCTGATACCAACTGTAACGCCCCGACCCCAGTTACCCAGAGTCGGTGCGTTATTGTGTAACATTGGCATGATCACAAAGATCAAGTCTCGAAAGACCAATTAGTTTAGTATACTTGGAAACACAAGATACATTCATATGTTTTACATTACATCATAAAGTAATACAAAACTACAACAACATCTTGTCTTCAGATCCTCTCATATAATCCCCTCAGGTCATTCATAAAATAGTTCTTCAAATCCTAGAAAAATTAAAACATTGAAAGGGGTGAGCTCAGATGCTCAGTAAGGATAAAAATATTGCGAATTCTTTCATCAATAAACAAAAACAATTCAGCCAATGTATAACTAAAACAAAAGCCTTTTAAACTTGAACTTCAACATAATATGGAAAATGTAAAATGAGATAATGCCATTTACTTATTCACATGGATATTCTACTGGTCGAATAATCATATGCAATATCAATATCCACTTTCATAATGATGGAATGCATAATGCCAGACTATCATAACCACGTAGCCAAGGCCTCGTGCCAAGAATAAAAATAAGATTTTGTCAAGGCCTCGTGCCAAGACACTAGTTTGTCTCATGAGACCTGCTGATGCATCAAGGAGCTATAACGGGCTCCACCAATCACTTATTAAGTCCAATGCATTCCTCATATGAATAGGTTTAAACATATCATAAACCATACCATAATCGTATAACATAAAACATGCATAAAGGAAACATAACATTTCAACATTTAAATCACAAGATATCAATACAACACATTGATATAATAAAAAACACTTTCAAAACCATTTTCAATAGCAAAATAAAAGAAAATTAAAACATGGTATTTATTTTTCATTTAAAAAAAAGTTATGGCTTATAGAGGAAGACGAAACTCAAATAATAGTCATGGCGGCAGAGAAGTTGTTGTTGCCGCATACATAGGAAAAAACATTCCTTTTTTCATTTAGTAAAAATACTTTGTATAAAAATAATCATTTTGAATAAAATTAAAATTCAAAGGGGCTTATACACCGTATAATGGAAAGTTGTGTATAAAACTAAATATGCCTCAATGAAAGGGGATTTAGACGAAGTCCCTTAAAAGATCATTTTTTTAAATAAAATAGATATATTATGTGTATTATCTATAGTTACACATAAATAAAGTACAAATACAAGATATGACATAATAATATAATGACATAATTTGAAAGTAGGAGATTAACCCAAAGAATGGAAATTTGGTTAAGAAGTTCACTTACCTCGTATCCGACTTGACTTGATCACTCTTTAACCACCTGAATAATAAAATAGAATTAATATATACTTTCTTAAGAGCCTTTTTCATGTTCATTATTCCTTTTATATCACTTATTACCATGTTATTAACATTATGTAATTATTTAAGTTAATAACGGTTGTTTTGTCGATCTTTGGTACTTGAGTCAAAAATAAAATTCTTATAATTACAAGTTGTTCTTGTGGTGAAATATCCATTATATCTAGAATTATTTTCATTATTTAGATATAAAATATATCATATATATCCAATATATACATGAATTTATAATATTACATAACATTTAGAGGTAAGAAATGAAATGCACCATTCATGGAGACGGTAAGCCGTACGTACGCATTAACGCTACTTTCATTTCTATTTCATATTTAATGGAATGAAATTATAATTATATAAAGGTATACTATAATTCTAGTATAATATAGTGTATAATACCATTTACTCCATCCTTTATAGATCCCAAATATGGCATTAACGATTCAAATCACTTTGAGGGGGCGGTAGTCCGCACTTCCAAAAATGAAAATATCGCGTTTACCCATAATGGAAAACATAAAGGTGTGACATTAATGAAAAATACTGAAGCATAAGGAAAACATAAACATAATATATATCATTTATTAAAATAATTTCATCATAATGGCCACCATTAGAGGTGTTAAAAGATGATTGAGCAATCATCGTTTCGTGAGGCAGTAATTCACCACCCACAGAAACAGTAAGTTCTTTAACCATTTGACGAAGGTGTGTGTAAGTTTAAATAAAATAATTCCCATAGAAATATCCTAGTATATTGAATATACTGGTTTTGATACAAAATAAAATAATAAAAAGAGTTTAAGGGGTTGGAGAAGCAAAATAAAACAAAATAACATAAGAGAAGACATTACCTTAAAATCAGGTAACTCTTTTTTGATATGAGCCAAAGGCTTCCTTGGGAAGCATTCTGCCCAAAGTGGGGCTTCTAGGAGTAAGAGAGGGAAGTTGAGAGAGTATTTGGTCAGATTTTGGCCGATCCAAAAGGCTTTGAAGGTGTGAGTAAGGTGGTAGTGGTGGGGGCCTTTTATAAGAGGAGAGGAGGACCACTCTTGGAAAGTCATGAAATGTTGCTTTATTATATAATGCGTTTGGGATTTTAAAGGTCCCAATATTATATATTTTTAGTATAAGGTTATAAGGGTTCTAAATATGCTCATCCAACATGTTTTTGACAAGTGTAGGCCTTATATTTCACATTATATTTTCATTTTATTTAAATCGTTAATTAATGAGGTAATCGCTACATCATCATGGTGTCATATATAATTTAATTTATTTAATGTATAAATATTATAAAAAACTATCATGATGTAGGAAATATTTTTAGCTTTTTAATTAATATTTATAGTAAAAAATAGGACTTGTATTACTCCATTTAAAAATTGTTTTAGTAAAACAACTCATGTTTGTGACATTTTTATTATAACATTAAATAAAAAGTTTTTAATGTCATTTTCCTACCAATGTGGCTTCATGGGGTCCCCAAGCTGACCCATGGATTATATAGGTCGTCCAGGACTCATCAAATAGGGGTAGGACAGGTGTAAATGAATTTTCATATTTTTATAATGTCATTTTTACCTTAAATTGCACTAATTAACTTTAATCGCGATTAATTAAACATAAAAGTTACTATTCACCAAAAAAAAATTTAATCCCATTGAACCACATTTTAATTCCTAATGACAACCATGTATGTCGGATTTTTGAAAATCAAATCACAGAAGTGGTAATGTTTCATTTAAACGAAAAATATGTTTTTAAACTACCACTTAGTTGTTTCACTATTCATCAAAATTGATGTTTTTCAGAACAATGCAAAAATTTCACCCTAATCTATAATTGATATTCCAAATTCAAAAATTATGTATATTTTAAAAAATCTCAAACATATAAGTTTCACTAATTAATTTTATAATTAATTTCCACTGTCACAACAAATAGCGTGTTTTTAAGAAACAATATATATCAAAAGATTGACAATTGTTTATGTCCAATTTCAAAGTGAAATTAATTCTAATGAACACCATTGGATAAAATGGTAAAAATATATTATAATTACAATTAAAAACAACTAATTAGTATAATTTATCACTATAAATTATTTTGATTAAAAAAGTTGTTTTTAAGTATTTTTCACTATTCATAAAAAATTGGAAGTTCTCAGAAAAATACCAAAATTTCAACATAGTATAATTTCGATATTACGAATCCAAAAATGAAGTCCATTTTAATATATTAAATATAGATAATTTCAAAAGGTGGGTATTACAATTCATAATGGCCATTTTGATTGGTCGCGGTGTGTTAGAATCTCGAACTTGCGTACAATGCAAGCTATTGCATTATTGAAAGAGAGCGTATCGTGGAAGCTCTGGGTGTTACATGTTGACCACCAAATGGTTTTTAAGGGGGTTAAATAGTGAAATTCAAGATTGTATTCAAATGGGTGTGTTGTTTAACCCTTAGTGAAAAATTTATTATTGTGTCTTTTAAAAGTATTGATTGAAATGATATGTGTTTGGAATTGTTTGGGATTTGAAATAAGAATACCCATGTTTAAAGGGTTTATTTCAAATGTTTTAATTACATAGTGATTTAATAGGATATTTAAATATGTTTAAAGTTTAGGTTTATTAAACATGAATGAATTCTTAATTCGGAGCCATGTTTTTGTGTTAATGTCTTATTTGGTACCTTGAATATAAATGTTGAATAAAAATACACCTCTTGATTACCTACTACAAATTTTGTAACTGTTGTGTGGGATTTTTATCACTACGTGATTCTTGTTGCTCCCCTTATGTGAGAATATTCAAGTTTATGTGAAAGATGCCTGAGATATATTGGAATATGGATTGTGAGGGGGATGAAAGTTAGGGTTATTCATTTCTTATTAATTGTGTGTTAATATTAACTTTTATGTTATTTCTCCTCACATTTCTTTCCCATGGGAACTACAATACTCTATTAGAGGTCTATATTTATATTATTCTATTTTGTTCACATGCCAGTAGTGGCCCTATAGTCATTCAAGGATCTTGGGATTAGAGAGTTTGTCATTATAATGACTATTTTGTGGGATAGTTGGATAGCTTATGGTTTTTATTAAAGGATATTACCATTTTTAGTCCACAAGTAGTAAACTCTTAATATAATATATGTCTATCACGTTATGTATCTACAGGTATATTCCATGACAGATTTGATTTATTCACCAATGTTAGATATTTGGGACATTGATGTAGCTCTTAATTATTCCATTTATCATTTATTGTGTCAATGTGGTGTTAATTACATGATTAATTTATTATATTATCTATTAATTGTGGAACCTTCTTATTTTTTGTTAACCCATTTGTGATTTTTTATTATCTATTTGAAAAATGGTTTTCAAATATATTTGGAAAACGTTTTTTGAATTTAAAGATACCTTTGTGGGTTGTCAATGAATATATCAAAATGAATATTTTGGTTTAAAGAGGTATTTGACCTGTTAAATTTTTATGATATGATTGTTTTCATTTAAAATAAAAAACAAGCTTTTGTATAAATTCCAATTGTTGTTCAGTTTTGAAAGAATTCTGCAGGTGCAATTTTCTTTAAAATAATGTGTTTTTATTTTAAGAAAACAAGGGATAAAATTTTAAAGGTGACTATGAAAATGTTTTGAATTTCCATAACTTATATTCAAAAATAATTATTTATTTTTTTATTTTTATGAATGAATTATTTAATTTCATTATGAAATTAATAGTGTACCCCAGGAGGGTTTTGTTGACCAATTGTTATTTTTAGCTCATGCTTCTATATTTATGGTTCTAGGTTTTTTAATTTACTTTTGTATTCTTCCATGAAGTCTATTTGGGGTGGTTTGGGTAGTGGTGAGATACTAGAGGTATGGTTGAGATTTTGTTTTCCCACAAATTCAGTTTTTTTATTTTTGGACACTATTATTTTCAAAGAAGGCCAACATAGTATATATTTTTAATTTTCATCTTGTTTTATATTTTATTCCATGTTTTATCATTATATTAACAAATTATATTGATTTATTTATGAAAATATTTTCAATTATTATAGTTTTTTATGTCCATTTTCACATTTTTTTAAAATGTTGGATTCTTATATATTCATAATTCATAGACATCCAATTAATGGATGGTCCATGTAAGAATCTCTATTGAAATTTTAAAATATTTTATCTTTTATTTGGATTAAATCCTTCCCAAATGGATTCTTATAAATCCCAAGATCATGTTTCTATCCCATAGTGACTATGTATTCTCTTTTGGCTTAATAAATACCTTCATAAGATGCGACAGGGATAGAATAAAGGTTTGGTTTACTAAAAATTGGTATTAGAGATCTTAGATCTTCAGAGAGATCCTAATATTCTGAGTACCCCTCTATTATTTGGAAATTTACTAGTATAATTGTGATTATAATATACTAATTATGTGATGTATGGTTATAGAGGGTCATTATATCTAATTTTATCCCAATTTTCATGATTCTATGAAATGTACCACTTATAATTGTGAATTCGAGTTTATTTTTTTATTCCTAATGGGTTTTGATATGAAAGTATTTTTTAACATCCTTTTAATATTTTTGTGATTTTAGTGATTTGTTTTATATTGAGGTGATTCTCTAGGAGATATCAATCATCGTGGTTAGATAATGTCATGTGAAATCCTCAGGTTCCTATGTAGTTTAGACTACCCTAATAATAGAGTTTTTTTGCATGGCTTCCCATCCAATGTATCCAAATTTTTCACTACACAATTTATTCACCGATTCAGTTTTTTCAATCCTCTCTATTCCATATTTCAATTGAAGTGATTTTCATTTATTTGATGTGGATTACTAATTTTTTTTACTCCATTTTGATGTGGTTCCTAAAAACCTTGTTTGAATGGAAATGTGGTGGCTTAACTATATATGATTTTAAATTCATGTTTTTAGAAAATTATGGAAAATTATGAAATCATTAATTTCAAAACATTTTTAATAAATTTTTGGAAAGAAAATATTCTTTTGGATTTCAAAAATGAATGGGACATTGAAAGGAAAATTTATAAGATTCATTATTTAGGTGATTTATATTCCATAAAGGTAGGATGTTATTCATAGAGTGGATTTGGATTAGTTTTAATGTTTCTGCCACAGTGGAAAGTTATTTCAAAATTAAGGGGTAATGATTTTTAATTTCAAAAGAAATATTAATTTTCTTATTAGAATTATTTTGTGACTTTTTTTGTGGATAATTGTTTGTGGTATTGATTCATATTTTATAAATGAATCATTATTTTATGTTTCTAGAATTTAATTGATGTAGTTTATGCATTGTGACATTTTTATATGCCTTATAGAATGGTTTAAAATGTTTCATTCATTCCATAATCTATTTGGAATCTAAGTGGAGTGGTGGGCATGGAACATTATTTAAACATGAATCTTGTATTAGACTACATAGATCACGGTCCACCTAATTTATGGTGTTGTAAATTGTGTGTTGAATTGGTGAGGTGTTTTGAATATATCAAATTGATCCTAAATTATATTGGGAAACTTGAATCACTAAGAGAGAGATTTGTCATGATATTTATTTTCACTATTAATTGTTTTTTGGTCTGAGTCTATGGTAAAACCATAGTTGTTTCAATTTTGAATATGGAGTTTTTATTAATGATGTGTATCTAGTGGTTCATTCCAAGATTACTAAAAGGGAATATAATGTTGGATTTTAGGACCCTTCATCAGAGTTACCAATTATTGATGGAGTACACTGATCACTTCATAATGTTGGGCATCTTCACTCTATAGATTGTCATTAATGATTCTAAGAAATATAATTTCTTATGTGGTAGAATTAACTATGATTTTACCGTAGATGTAAATTAATCTATTCTAAACTATTTCTATGATGTTTTCAATGAGGTTATTTGGTAAAATATGAATAGAATAGGAAGAAAAGGATGGGTGATACCTTGGTTCCATACAATGTGAATAAGGGTGATCTATTGGGTGAGTAAAAAAACATAATGAGACAGATCGTGATAAAAATGATATTTTCATAGGAATAATTGATATTAAATGTTATTATAATGATTGGATCCATGGAATTATAAGCCATATTATTTCAACTCTCTTAGATGTTTCCTCTATTTTATCAATTGAGGTCAACTTTTTATGTTTTTATGTTTTGTTTTCAATGATCTCAAAGGATTAATCCCCTTATGTATTTTTTGGTTTTATAACATTTCATTAGTAGCTGTAATTTGGTAGGAACTTTTAGATATTCATATATAATTTTATTTGACACATGTGGATATTTTATTTTTTACATGCATATTTTGGATGAATTGGATCACTTTTTCTTGATTTCCTTGGTTCTTTAATGGAATATCCATGTGGACATATTTTGAGGTTATTATTTTCGTTTGACATATTATTCAAATTTTATGTGTGAGTTATGTTTTGTTTTTCTCATTGTCTCGGATATTATTTTTGGATACTGGTGGTTTATGCCTATGTTTTCCATTGAAATTTTGGTGTTCTAATTATTTAAACATGATTATATTCGGGGGTTATTGTTAGTTATCTCAGGTGACTATTTTACTTTTCTATTTTGTATACTAAATAGATTGTTTCGTAGGACTTTTAGGATACACCCCTATAAGAGTGATATGATTTTTAACCCTATATATATTTTTTTGTGTTGTGACCTGAAGTTAGATCTCATTTCATTCTGTGAGGATACCTTTTTGTATCACTCTTTATTTTGTTTTGGAAGATATTTTGGTGGGGGTGATTCTCTTTCAATTTTCTTCATTTTCATAAGTAAGTTTCACTATCAAGATTTATTATATGACATCTCATTAGTGTAAATCCCAATAGTGGACAGACCATCATATGTTACCCTTGATATTATAATTTTTTAGGTTATGTATTTGGTTTTTCTTGGATGAATTATGAATCATGTGGATGATAATTTTGATCATTTTTTGGATCCTATTTATTTGGATTTGATGATAGATAAATTTGAGGCTTCCACTTGAGTTTATTTGACTATCAATATTTTGTTATCTCTCACCAAATACTTTATTCCATAGACATTTTGTGTAAATTAAGTGGCATGGTGGGGAAAATTTTGACACCCATATATCCCTAAAGTTGTCAATTTTTTCGATTTTACATCATATGGGGTCATTCTGAGTCCATGTGGGTTGTGTGAAATAATTTTATAATCTTTGGGAATGTTTGGGTGTTGCAAAATTTACCCAAAGGGTTAGCATAAATCATGTTGTGAAAATGTAAAGAGGGATATCATAGTGATATCGATTTTTTGATGGATTCCCAATCATTTAAAAAATCATGTAGGTACCCTTGGAAATCATACAGTGTCTTTTGGTCAATGTAGTGTATAGAGGATTGTGGGAACAAATTATTGGAAAGTCATTGGGCCAAACCATGGGGCCTACCCAAATCACTTAGTGTGATTTTCTATTTTTATCCTCTATAAATTGAAAGGTTTTTCACTCATATCTTCTCTCATATGAGTCAAAAAACCCTCATGAGTCTACGGAGGTGTTCAAACCTTAACCAACATCAACGATGGTATTTTCTATAGTTTTTTCATGAAATTACATGGTAAATATTCCTATATTTACCCTCTAGTTATTTTCGTCCTTATATTTTTGGATTACTATTCATCCTGAAACATAATATAATTTTATATGTTTAGTATTGGGATTGATATTGTTCTATCCAAAAGTATTGATGTCTTATATCATGTATAAAAGGCCTTCTTCCTTATTCAGGTGGTCATCATTGAAGAAAATATGTTTTATCTTATTTTTCATTTACTCTAATTAGGTGTTTCTATGAAATTGATTCATTTTGTATATAAAAGCATTATTATTATTTCAATAATAATTTTTATTAATTGTTTGAAAATATGTGATATCTATGTGATGATTTAAAACTATTTTAACATTTTTTAATCTTATTATAGTGCTTTTATTTTTAAATTCAATATTTTCATTTTTTAAAATGATTTTTTTGTGATAAACTTCAGAAAAATTATTATCGAAATTTTGGAAAGGTTTCAAAGGTGTTTGTTTGATTTTTAACACAATTTTTTGGTCATTGAGTAATTTTTTTTTAAAAGTTAAAATATGCTAAATTTGAGGCATTGACCACACAAATGATAAGAAATGGCTTCCATGGTGAATTTCAAGAGTCTATTGAAATGTATGTGTTCTATAGCCATTTATAAAAAATTACATAATAGATATTATCAAAATTATTAATATAAATACTAGGCTTTGGTAGTATTTTGGATTTCAAAGAATAAGACCCATGATTAATTGGTATCTTTGAAATGTTTTAATGGAATGAGTGATATCATAGGATATTAAAAGATGTTTAAAATAGAGCTTTATGAGACATTAAAGGGATAAAAATTCAAATCTGTGTATTTGTGTTAAAGGATTGTTTGGCATATTGGAAATAAATATTGATGTGAAAGACAACATTTCCTTTCCAAATATATATTCTTTAACCCTTGTGAGCGTTGTTTGTCAGTATATAATACTTGTTTTTCCCATGTATAGGGATATTCTTGTTTTTCATTGGATGCATGATATATATAGTCATATTCATTTTGAGTGTATTGGGATCAATGTATAAACATTTCTCATTCCTTGTGTGTTAATATAAGCTTTAATTTCATTTCAAATCACTTATTTATTAGTGATGGGAATAATGTTACTATTTGTGATATTTGTATTTATAATACCGTTATTGGTTCATAGGCCACTAGAGCCTCTCCATTTATGTTATAGAAAAGGTGTAACATCACGAAAATATTAAGTTTGAACATTGTATCTGGTAGTGTATTTGACATGAAACAAAAAGTGCGTAATGGAATATAATATCTGATGCATTAATAACTTATTTAATATTTTAAATAAATTCAATATATTTTTTTGATTTTAATACATACTACATTGAGTTATCGTACGTGGAAAACCACAATTAGTGTCTTCTATATCCTTAATTACACATAAGATATAGTTTTTTTGAATAGTAATCTATTATTAAAATATTTTTGTTTAATATAATAAGATCTAAACTAGTTGTTATGAATAATATTAACTAAAATTTGACAATATATGGACTACCTAATTAATTAATTGGTTACAATTACTAAGAAATGAATATAAGAACCTATAGAATATAAAATGTAATTTTATAGAAAACTAATTTACTCTCATGAAGCTATTTTATCATAATAAATTGAATAAACTACAATTATTAACTAATATTAATGTAATATATATATATATATATATATTATATTCAATAAATATTTTTTAATATTAATGAAATATATTTTATAAGAATAAGATAATAACAAACCTAATTTTACACATAAAAACCTATATTATTAGTTCTAATTATCTTCTATGTATAACCTACGTGATTGTAGAATTTTTTCCTACCCTCCATGGTCTTCCTGATGAGGGAGGGAGGAGAACCATATTCTTTCTCCATCACAGTCCCACCCTTCTAATTTCACTCCCTTCATGGATCCTTCAATCCTCTATATTAGAGGATCATTTTTTAGTCACCTGTTTCGGTAATATATATACATCTATTGATGTTTCCAACATGCCCATCTTAAAAAATTTGAAACTATAAGACCAGGAGATAGTAGGGTCCCCAGATTTGAGAATCCTCTTGGTTAGTTTTTTTCTGAAGAAGATCTCATTTCTTCTTGGTAGATTGATACATGCAATATATGTGGTTCACATTTTTTCTTATTTCGGTGGTCGTTTAATTTTAACTTAAATCATGATCCCCCAATATCAACATTAGGGGTATCACTACCTATTATCCCCCTAACATTTCAAAACCAACTGATCCATTACATGATTGGAAATATAGTGGGTCAATTTCTCTACTCAGACCAACGGACCAACATAGTTTGCCATCTAATTTCCCCATGAATTTTTATTGAAGTGGATGTTTCCTATAAATCAATGGACACTATTGGTAAATTGATTTATGGTGATCATTGATGTTATCAAAATTAATTCTATGAATCATGGTTATTTTATTGTATGTCTTTATTTTATCTAGGAAAAGATTATTACAGATGTTGGAATAGATCATTGGGGGTTCCTCAGGCGCCCCTTTCTGCTACATATTAGGGTAAGGTCGATCCTCTGCAGGTTGTGGGGGATGGTGGAAAGAAAATATTAGTTGATGAATCATCATGAAAAATCCTTGATGTGGATGATACAGGAACTAATGACATAATCCTCCCACCTACCACCCATAAATAGGTGAAATTAATATCGTCAGAAACTAAAATTGCAAATGGGTTTGGGGGATTTTGAAATTATTTGTGGGATAGGAATGCATAAAATATTTGGAGATAGGGGATCAATTTAAATATGTATTCCCCAACATATGATAAGGTCACATTCTTCAATGTTGTTGTTAGTGAACCTACCAATGGAAAATCGACTCACTCAAGAACATATAGTGGTGATAACATTCCTATTTAGTCAAGAGTACTTACAGAGAAATATGAGACTACAGGTCAGAACGTAGTTCTATCTCTATAATGAGGGCTGATGGATCAAAAATAACTGTTAATAGACATAAAAATCCAAAATTATGTCAACACTTTTAACGGATATGGAAAAAATATTTAGGATCTAAAAAGATGAAAACATATATTCTAAGATGGAATAAGAAATAGACCAGATCAAGGTACTCAGTGAATAATGTGACTAGTGGAGAAGAATTGAACTCCCATACAATGATGGATTGTGAGAATGAATATTATGGGGAATGAATGGTTGGGTCTAATTCATGGTATCAGAATCATGGTATGATCCATTCTGGGAATTTACTGATCCATGAGGTGGGATAAAAACAAGTCCTTGAAAAGACAACTCGATCATTCCAGAGACAATAGTATATGGATCTTCATGTAAGGCCAGGAAAAATGGTATAGTATGAAAAATAGGGGATTTATCTGGTGTTGAAAGGGTTATACAGCTATCTTGTGAGATGTACTAGCAAACACTAGTCACGGGAAATAATGAACTAGATGGTGAAATCAAGGTGCAGGAAAATGTGGGTGAGCAACAAGCTAAAAGATCGCACAACAAATAAATCACTTCAGTGGATTACGAATTTTTTATTAATGGATAAAAAATATAATAGAAGGATATTTGGTAGTTGGAAATTAGGAGTCTCAAGAACTTATTCAACACTCAGTGGAAGAAATTATTGAATGTTTCGTCTAACTCAATTCTCTAAGGGAGGAGGTTGATAATTTTTTTGAGATATGGAATTCAGTTAATATTAATTGTGAGTAAGATTCATGAATTCAAAATAAGATTAAATTCTAGATTTAGGAATCACTACGGGAAATATAGATATTTGCGACGAGTCATTTGCGACGGGATCCCGTCGCAAATAGCCTTTTGCGACGGGGCCCCGTCGCAAATCGCCCGTTGCAGAAAACGCCGTCGCAACTAATTTTTTTGCGACGGGCCCATTGCAAAAACACTTATTTGCGACGGGAAATTGGCCCGTCACAAATAGGTTTCTGGTTTTTTTAAAAAAAATCTTTTGCGATGGGCCTGTCCCAAAAAGTTTTTGTGACGGGCCATATTCCCGTCGCAAATGGTTTCTTCGAAGCCGGTATTTGCGACGGGAATATATTCCCGTCGCAAATAATAATAAAAAAAGTAAAAAAAATTTAAAAATTTATTTATTATTATATAAATTAATAAACTTATTTATATTGATATAAATATAATATTTATTTTTTAAATATGTTTTAGAAAGGAAGAATGAAAATCAAATAGGAATGTATAAGATGTTCAGTAAAACAGGATTATAAAATAAATTAAAAAATATTTTTAATTAGTAATTATGTAATATTTCTCAATTAATAGTCATTTAATAACTCTTTGAATTTAAAAAAAATAAAAAAATTAATGAAAGATGGAAAATAAGTTAAAAATGAAACCCAAACTTCAAACGGCCATAACTTTTGAACCGTGACTCCGTTTGAGCTCCACAGCATATAAAATCGAAGCCTGCGACGAGCTCTACATCGCTATGGACCGGTGGAACCCGTCCAAGGTTGTTTAAAGGCCAAAAAAGGCCCAGAAGGCCTTTAAAACTGAGTTTTTAGTCATGGTACCCCGTGTTTTCACCATTTAAACAGCTATAACTTCTACTGCCGATGTCCGATAAACCTCTACCATATATCATATCGAAGAACGTTTAATGTTCTTCGATTTGACTGATTGTGGAGCTGAAACGGACTTCTGGATTAGATGTTATGGTCATTTAAACATTCAAATGGCTATAACATCCGATCCGGATGTCCGTTTGACCTGTACCGCATATCATATCGAAGATCATTTCATGTTCTTCAATTTGACTGGTTGTGGAGTTGTAATGGACTTACAGATTAGAAGTTATAGCCGTTTTAACATTCTCGGTGATTTTCACCCCCACATTCCTATGTATTCATTCATAACTATATATATATGTGTGTGTGTGTGTGTGTATCTATTGTATATATGTATGTATGTATTTATTTATTTATTTATACATATACATAAAAACCCATATTTTATAAATTTATTTAAATCTAAGCTTATAAATATATATTAATTAATATACAAATAAATATATGAATAAAAACTTATAACTACATAAATATATAGAATAAATATATATTAATATACGAATTAATATATGTATATTTATTTATATAACCAAATATATTTATATTAATATAAATCTATATTAATATACGAATAAATATAACTATATATATATAGATATATCATTAAATGTTTAAAAAATGAAATGGCTTAGTTGTAAAGGTTAATGCGCGCATAGGGGAGGTTTATTCCTATTTATTATTAATTATTCCTTTTTATTATTAATTATTTCTAATTATTATTAATTACTACTAATTACCATTAACTATGAAAAATTAATACTAATAATTTAAATTTATTAAATAACAAAACAATATAAACACAATGAAATTACAACTAATTAAAAATAAATAAAACTAATAAAAAATTTAAATTAAATATTAAATTGAAAAGAAAATAATCACCTTTAAAATTGATCTGAGGTTGATCTCCGATAACTGTTGAAGACATCAATATCAAATCTGGAAATAAAAATTAAACTTAAGAAACTGTGAACTCTAAAAATAGAGTTTTGAGAGAAGTTGAGAATGAATGGAAAAAAACGGGTGGGGGTATTTATAGGTTAGATTATTTGCGACGGGATTATTTGCGACAGGATACCCGTCCCAAATAGTATTATTTGCGACGGGACCCGTTGCAAATACTTGAGCTTGCATTTATCATGGTCAACGGTTAAATAGTTATTTGCGACGGGACCCGTCGCAAATATTAACCTGCCGACATACTATTTGCGACAGGGGGTATATTCCCGTCGCAAATAGTTTTTACCGCATACGGTTATTTGTGACGGGTGGTAACCACCCGTCGCAAATAACTTTCCCGCGGTTTGGCGTGTTTTGCGCGCCAAGCCTTTTGCGACGGGAAAATACCCCAGTCGCAAATAACCCGTTGCAAAAACCCCTTTTTCCCGTAGTGAATCAAGGATAAGAAAATAAACTTTGAGTAATTCATACTTATATGGGATAGAAGGGCCAACCTTTTTTAAGATCTTATTTTAAATGACCAAGATATCTAGGTAACTACTCCCCACTAAGAACTATATTGGGTGTCCAATTCTAGAAATCATTTTCTAGTTTTAAAAAATATTGTGATATATATTAGTATTTTTTTAGTATTTTGAGTTGTATGGTTTCCCACTTATTCCTTAAGGTGGATTTGAAATAGAAATTTATATTTAGTTGTGGTATTACGGCATTTTTACCACGTTTTAATAGAGAACCAATTTTAAATCAAATTTTTTAATTTTTTTAAATTTTAATGGTAATAATATACATAATGTTTGATATAGAAACATAAAAATTATGATATGGAGAATTTTTGGTATTTTTCTGTTCAATTTTATTTTTTAATGAATATTAAAACAATTTAGTTCAATACTACTTTTTTGACTAATTTATTTTTAAGCATAAATTTCACATTTTGTTAGTTTTAAAGTTTAATTAGATATTTTTATTATCAATTAATCCAATTTATGTCATTTAATGAATTTTACATTGAAATTGACTATAAAAACATAGCAAATATTAAGATGTTTTTACATTAAAAACACACATTGTCATCCTTTCTATGGGATTATATTTCCACTATTTTTGGCCACTTAAGTTATTATAATTTTGATAAATGGATATATTTTTTTTAAAAATCATAATAGATAACTTCAAATAATTTCAACATTATATTTATTTCCAAAAATAATTGTCTATGTAATTAATATTAAAGATAATGATTAAGGTAGAATTATGGTAACTAAACGACTATACATTAACATTAAGGGTCCAAATGACCTGGAAATGTGTCCAAGATCGATTTAATGGTAATATTTAATCTCTATACACACTATGATAAACATTGGACCATTATGGGTGCCACTTTTAATGTTAAATATATGTATGGAATTCTTTTTTCATAATATTACAAGGGTGCCACTCCTCCTCTACTATAAAATGTCCTCCTATTCTCCCACTCCCTCAATACTCTGAAGACAATTTCTCTTAAGAAATATATACAAGGAAACATTCTAAAAATCCCTCTCCTAAGAAATTAAGCCTCCAATTATGAAAAAATAAATCAAAGGAAGCCCTTTGGTTGAAACTAAAAGTAGTTACCCGATTAAGAGTTAACAAATGACCTTATGTTTTTTTGGTTTCATTTCCATTCTACAGACCCCAAATTATTATTATTAAATGATTATATAAAAAACCAGTACCCAAAATATATTGAGTGGTTTTTATGATAAGGTTTTTACCAAAAAATACACACTCTCATCTAAAGGGAAATGAACACACTATTTACACGTACAACAAACTACCGCCTTATTAAATGATGACTATTCATTTTTATGTTACCACCTATCATGGTGGAAATTATGATGGAAACTATATGTATATATTTTTTATATATGGTATTTATAATTTCAACAAAAAACAAAATTATTTTATTACACATGTCTTTTTGTATTCTATTTTCAAGATATATGATAACATCGTTTGAGGAAGTGTGGACTATCACCTCATAAAAGTGATGTCTTTCGATCACATGATACATGGAAAATATAAAGGATGATTATGAAAAAAAATATTATAATTTAAAAACATATATATTATTGTCATGACATAACTAACTTTTAGGAAATATAATATCTATATCATTTTCTTTACTACCCTTTCACACACTAAAAGTGATAATGTCGATCATGGACTTATTGAAGGCTGCCTCCTTGACAAGATGTTTTACCATTTACATCAAAAGAACATTATATATAAGTATATATTATTAAATAACGTGATATTGAGGTTATAATTTTTATTTTGGGATGATATGGTGTAACATAAATTGTTTTTATATTGATCATCGAAAAATAAGAATGTAACTCATCCGTATGTGAAAACTACACTATTGATGATTGTATCATTGGTTAATTTTTCATTACCATATTTTATGATAATTTTTAAAACAATAATTACTTTATAAATTTGATAATTATATTTCTATTATTATTTAGATTTTATATAATGACCTATTTGACCATGGTTGACCTACCAAAGTTGTTTTTGACACATAAACAAAAATCTGGTCAAAACAGCCGATGTAAAATGAAATGTATAATTTTTAGTATACAACATGGAATTCACTAAAAAAATACAATGATAATCATGATAACGTTTCTTAACTAAGTATATAATTTAGATAGGATTGTTTTATATGAATTTAATGGATATTCACCTAAAAAGAAACACAAAGTAAAGGACATTAATCTCACTTTTTAGATCTGTGACGTAAATTGAATACTCATTGCATACTAATTTTGTGTGGAGAATATTCTACCCATATTGATATATTATATCATAAATAATTTTATAATCATTATGCTTTAATCTTTCTTTTTATTTTTTTTTCTTTCATTTTTATTATGATTGAAAATGATTCAAGTTGGTGTGGGACACTTTGGAATGATTAAATATAATTTTATCCAAGATTAATTTTAACGATATTTCATTTACATTAGAATAAATTATATGATAATTTTTCAATGAAACCATTAATTTTCTTATACTATGTTTATTCATGTCCTTTCATGTAATATTTCCATTTTTTCACTATTTGGTACTCAAAATGATTTATAAAATGTTTTTAAGAAAAATCAATTTCATTTCTCTTTTTATTTATAGAACATGTTATCTTCTAAAAAAACTATATTATTAAAAGGATTTGAATTTTTTTTAATCATTTATAAAGGAATTATTAAATAAATTTTTAGCCTTTTTTCTTTTATTAATTTTTACAAAGGAAAATATTTTTTGTTTTCTAAACAAGTTATTTTTCAAACCCTTTTACAATGAAAAAATAATACTATTTTTACCTCAAATAGAATGAATAGATTTACAAAGTGTCATTTCGTTGAGGTTTCATCTGTTTATTTAAAAATAATAATTTTCGTATAAAATGTTTAAATTTTTTTTTCAAATAAATTTTTTCCCAAAATGTTATTCAATGAAAAATGTTATTTTCCGAAAAAAAAATCATATAATACATATTTATAGTAATTCTATTCATCAACAACAACAACCCTTTATTTATACTACACATAGAGTGTGTTTTGTCGATTTCATCCATAATATTCCTATGGACGGTTTTTTATTTGTTTTGATATAGTTATTATTGAAATTTAAATACTTTATTTCTTTAATTCCACTTGAAATATTCAATTTCCTATGATCATTTTCCATTGAATTTATCCTAAATATCCATGTCATTTTTCATGGATACTATTGTTTTCTGAATTGTATAACATTTTTCACATGGTGTTTACATTGAAATTTATTTTATTGTTTGGGAAAAAATTGACAAACTTGTATCCAATATTAAGAGTGTATAATTGAAAACTTATATTTTCATTCGATATGAGGAAGGGTTTGGATAGGTAAGAAACTGGTTGGGGAATATTTAATACAAGACCTATGGGTTGGGGATGAGTTAATGAAAGCACCTCCCTGTATAAGTATTCTCATGGGATGAATTAGATTCTCAAATTTGATAGGTTAATACAAAATATTCTAAACTATCTCATGAATGTTATTGATATTAAATTTTCTATGTACCTAGGAACATGGCGTCTAATAGTTATGAGTTTCCTTCATTTAAGCTCATTTGTTATTTATCCATGAGATTTTTCATCGACAATTCTATTGATGCATTTCATTATTAGTTCATCGATTAAATGTCATGTATTTTAGCTTCTTAATTTTCATTATTTAATTTTCTATGCTAGTTATTTGAATATAATATGTTTTTATTTTCCTTAACTTATTGCTTATTCACTTCCATTTCAGACAATTGATTTTATGGTATTCGTGTCCAATTATTTACCATTATTTGATGATTTAATCTTATTTATTCATATTTCTTCTAATATACATTAACCATACTGATCATTTTTGATCAACCTTATTATCCTTCCTTTCTCTAGTAAATAAAAAAATATAATGAGAATGTTATGAAAGGATATTCTGTATGGAAATTTTTTTTCCCAAAGTAATTTAGAAAATAATTATATTGTAATTATTGAATTAATTTTAATAAAAGACTTATGTTTTTGACTAGTTTTCCAAGAATAAAAAACCTATTGGTCCTTTGGGAATTTATTTATTATAATATTACATTATAATAGATAGTAAACACTGGCTCTATGATTTCTGGGGTTGGGACGCTACAGTTGGTACCAAAGGAAGTTTATTAGAACCATTTGGAACTATATTTAGGAAAATATAAGTTAGATAACCTAAACCTATGATTTTATAAGATAAGTATGTAAGGATATCATTGAATTGTGTTGAGGTATATATTGTGTGTGTGTAACTATAAATATGTCCATTTTGGGATACTACAAGTGGATGTGGTTCAAGAACATGTGTACCTAAGAGTAACAACTCTGACATTGTGTTAGGCCTGACTCAGCATATACTGTTACCTGAAAATGGACCTCACTATGCACCTAATTTTACAATACTAGGATACATTCTTAGGATAATTTACATTTTATTTAAAAACCATTATGAATGATTTTTATAATGAATTGTTAAGGTTAAACCTATAGTGCTTTAGATCTAAAATTTGTTATCATGATTTAGAAATCCAAGAAAATATTTTTTTTCAAACACGATAATTGATTTTCACACTATGATTTTTTTCTCATAGGAAATTCCTGATCCACCATATAAGATAAATTCAAAAACAATGAACAACCTACGTGGAAATAAATTGATGAAGTAATTATTCATCGGTGTTTTATTTAAAATCTTAGTTAAAACCATATTTAGCGATTTACCTGATTTCAAGGATTTACATCATATTAGTTTTTGAAATAACATTAATACGTTTATATAAATGGAAATCCTATATGTCAGGTGAAAAAATTTCGAATCTATAAAGCCTATGGGACTTGAACCAAATAATGAAAGATGATAAGGGTTTCACAACATCCACTGACTTATAAAATAGTTTGGTTAATAAGTGATTGATTTTAGTTGAAAAATTTGTTGAATAAATATTAATGAGGAAGTGGTAATATACCATTTTAGGTTTAAAGATTAATGTATTAACCACATTGAAATAGGGTAATAGTTAGATAAAATATTAATACTTTCTACTCTTTTATGGGCCTTAAAATACGTTAAATGTTTATTTTAGTACTTTATGAATTATGGTTAATTTTTTCATATACAGTTATTGATGTAAGGTATGAATTAGAATTTGTTTGAAGCATAACCAAAGGATTGATTTTTTCACATGAAAATAAAATGTATCATGAAATTAAATTACCTTATATTATTAGGAAGTAAATGAATTTTTCAAAAAGAGGAAAAAGGTTCTTAACAAAAAAAATGTTTTCACGATACATAAAAATATAAATAACTAGTAGTCTTCTTAACCATCATAGATTTATGGATTTGAGGCCCTAAAAATTCTATTGATCATTAATTTTTTATGGATGATGACCTCCTCAAATCTACATAAATAATTACACTTTTCTTCTAAATATGTATCTCTACATTCCTCTAATATTCTCTAATATAGTGAACTAGTTATATGTTATTCCTTCTGACCTTTTCACATACCATTATCTCTATTATAGGGGATTATTTATGAAACCTTCCCACAATGTGGGATTTAAAATATAGTAAATATCAAACATTATATAAATAATCTCATGTTTAAATTTTAAGGATGAAAATTAATTATTTAAGGGGTAATGTAACTCCCCGAATATCTAATGTAGTAACATTTTATTCGGTAACATGTATGACACGCAACACCAAACATGTAAGGTATAATAATTTCAAAAGTATTTATAATATATTTACTTTTTAAAATAAAATTAATATATTTTATTGCATTATATGAACACAATACTAAGTTAGTGTATGTTACATTCCACAGTAAGTTTCTTCCATAGCTTTCATTGCATGAAATACTGAGTTTTACTTAAACATAATATATTACCAAAATATTATTATATAATATAATAAAATAAAAAATATAAATTATGAATATTATTAACTAAGTTATAAAAATATATTGTTTACCAAATAATTGAATGGTTACAATTAAATATAATGTAATATAATAAACATTTAAATAAAAAAATTTAGAAAACTATTTTATGCTCATAAAGCGGTTTTATCCAAGAAAATTAAATTAATTAAAATTAGTGTGTGATATTAATTTAATATATATACATATATTATTCAATTAAATGGTTTTTATATGAAATAAATATATTTTAAAATAATATTATCTGAAAAAATCAATTTTTACACATAAGAACCTATATTTTTATAAAGGCATTTTCACCTCCTTTTAACAGAGAACCTATTGGAAATCCACTTTTTAAAAATTTTATAAATATTATATGTCAGAATAAAATTAATATTTAAAATAAAAACATAATAATTATATTATGGTGATTTATTAGAATTTTTTTATGACTTATTTTATATGAATAGTGAAAAATAATCAATTTTAATTCAAAACTAATTTTATTATATCTTCATTATAATTTTAAATAAAATTTTAAATTGTATTTAATGTATAATTATATAAATTGGGAATAAATTAATACAATTTAGGTCATTGGAAGAAAATTCACTTTGAAATTGACTATAAAAACATAATAATCTTTTAGATGATTGTAATTTAAAAACATGCATTGTCTTCTCTTCTATGTGATTTAATTTAAAAAAATTTACGCCACTTATTTTATTTTAATTTTCATAAATGGATTAAATATTTTAGTAATTATAATATATATTTTATAGTAACATAAACTTAGTTTATTGCCAAAAAATATTAGTGAATGTATTTAAAATTAATTACAACGAATAAGGTAAAATTGAGCTTAATAAATGAATAAACCATAATCTTAAGGGTCCAAACAACCCATAACATCATCCTAAATCAATTAACTAGAATTATTTCATCCCAATCCCATTTTTTCTATAAATTTGAAAATTATGGGTTCCCCTTATAATTTGAAAAACGTTTATTGAATATCTTTTTCAAATTATAACATGAGTGTCACTTCTCCTCCACTATAAAAATGCATCATGTCGTCCCTCATCATCAAGCCTAAAAATATAGTTGGATCGACCGTGATCTTCTAAAATAGATCCTCCACACCCATAACCCCATTCTCTAATCCCCCCTTGGTTATAATTAAATCCAATAAATATTATTGCAAACAAAAAGATGTTACCCATGTAAGAGGTGGAAATCTTCTTTAATCATTTTATTTTTATTTCCATCAACGAGCATCACAAATCATCATATAAAATGATTGTATAAAAAATAGTAACCTAAATATTCTGATATTTTTTATGACACTTTTTCTACCTAAACTTACACACACTTCCATTTAATTGTTAACGAACTTACTGTTTACGTGTATGATAAACTACAACCTCATAGAATAATGATTGTTTGTTTTTCTATTACATTATCTCATAGTGGATAATATGATGGAAACCATATTAATATATTTTATATTTTAATATTATAATTTATTTATAGTTATTAAATTATTTTATAACACAAATCTTTATGCACTCCAAATTGTGGAAATATGATAGCATCGTTTGAGGAAGTGTGTACTACCACCACTTAAAAGTAATGAGATTTGATCACATGATGCATCGAATGTATAATGTATGACTATAAATAAACATATGTGAAATAAAAAAATTATTATAATCATTAAATAAAAACATTTCATTAAATAAAATATATATAATTTATTATTACCCTTTCACATAGTAAAAAGTTATAATGTCGCTCATAGGCTTGTGGACTATCGCCTCCCCAAAATGATGTCATTTCTTTTAATCCACATAATTATATTTATAATTATATATGATTATATAAAATCTTATTTATGATATAATTAAATTTTTTGGATGATATGTTTTTTCTTACCTTATTTCCATAACAATCATTTAGAAATGGGAACATTACACATGGATACGTGCAACCTACTATCTCCATGATTGTAATGTTGATTCATTTTTCATAATAATTGTAGTGATTTTGTTTAAAAGTATAATTTATTTATGATATTATAATTATGTGGAGATTATTATTATATATATATGTTATATAATGATTCTTTTGACCATGGTTGGCCTATCGAACGTTTTTTGAACCCATAAACTGAATTTCGTCCAAACCGTTGTTGTAACATACTTTTTTAAGTAGATGTAAATAACATTGTAATAAGTGAAATAAAATTAATGATAAAAATAATAAATTTTATGAATAAAATATAAAATTAGCATGATTTTATTATAAAAAAATGATAATGGGCATTCAGCTAAAAACAAAATCAGGGTAAGGGATTTTCATCTCACTTTGTACATATGTCCAATAAATGGAATGTTCACAACATACATTTTTTATGGTATATCTAATTACACTTTTTATATATTATATAACAAATAATTTCATCTTTATGGTATTTAAAACATTCATTCAATCTTATACCTTCATGATTCTTGTGCTTTAAAATGTTTCAATGTGGTATGGGGAACTATGGAATGTTTAAGGATTGTTTTCCTCCAGAATAATTTTAATGATATTTCATTTCCATTAAAGGAAATTATATTAACATCATTCAATAAAATAATTTATTTTTTTCTCCAATGGATATTAATTAACTTTTTCAATAAATAGTACCATTTTCCCACTCTATGGTTCTGAAAAGGATTTGAAAAATGTTTCTAAGAAAACATGACATCATTTATCTATTTAGTCGAAGAACCTATATTCTTTTAAAAACTATGTTTTCTAAAAAGATTTTAAAAAAAATTTCTATGCTTTAAAAATTGATTTATAAATTAAATATTTTAAAAATTTTCCTTTTATAAACTTTTTTAATAGAATATTAATATATAATTTTGAATAATGAATTTTTCTAACCTTCTTACCATGAAAAAAAGAAATTGTTTACCTCATACGACATTTATGAATTTACATACCATAATTTCATAGAAATTTCCTTTTTACATTTAAATTATTAAATCATAAAAAATTCGTCAAAAGATATTTTGATATAAATGGTTTTTCAAATGGGTTTTTTGGAACAAAGGATTATTTTCTCAAGAATATTTTTAGAACACTTTTTTATAGTAATTCTATTAATAACCACAAAAACCCATTATATCTACTCCAAATGGGGTATATTGTATTTATAGAGTCCTTATTTTTCCTCTAGATGGTTTATGATTTATTTGGACAAGTATAGTATTATAATTAACTTCCTTTATTCTTTTTTACTCCCCTTGAAATATTCAATTTCTTATGATTGTCTTACATTTAATTTTCCCAAAATATCCATATAATTTATCATGGATTAGATTATTTACTGAACCATATACCATTTTTCATCTGGGTTTTACATTGAATTTCGTTTAATTATTTAAGGAAATATTGTTAAACATGTATCCTTTATTCTGTATGGATATTTGATAAGGCATATTGTTCATTTGATACGAGGAATTCTTTGGATAGGTAAGCCATGAGTTGGGGACTATTTAAGGTAATCCATATGGGCTGGATATAAATTAATGAATGTTTATAAATGCATCAGTAGTATCATGGGATGAATTATTTGCATAAATTATATGGGATTCTACCTAATATTCTAATCTATATTTTAAGTGTTCTTGATAGTAATGGTTCCATATTCTTATAAAACATATCATCAAATAATTAATCATTTCCTTCATTTAGATTCATTTATTATATATCTAGGATATTTTTCATCGATATATATATATATATTAATTTTATTATCATTTAATTCATTGAAAGACTTGTGTTTTAGCTTCTAACATGGACATATTTATTTTTTTGTATCTAGTAATTTGTGTGTCATATGTTCTCATTTAACTTTTCATTTTCCTTATTCACTTAAACCTCAACATATTGGTTTCTTGGCGTGTGTATTTAATATTTTACATTTCCAGGTATATATATTAGTATTTATTCATTATTACATCCTCTATACTTTACCATTACTGAGCATTTGATCTCATGCTAATTATGTTTCCATTCCCCGATAACTAAAGATTTATAATAAAAAATTTAGAAATGATATTATATATTGAAAAAAGTTATCCTTGTAGTTATTTAGAGAAATTTTTGTTGTAATTAGTTTATTAATTTGTAATACAATACTTTTATATTTATTGATTTTACTAAGACTACTAAAATCATGATCCTTGTGGATTTAAAATATTTTTATCATGCTAATGTAGCTGGTAGCAGACATTGGCTCTGGGCTATCAGGTGGTCAGATCGTTATAGTTGGTATCATTGGATGTTTAGTAGAAACCATGAGATTTAGATTTAGGGAGACATGGTTTAGAAAACATAACCCTAATATATTATTTGATGATTAGAACATAAAAACATCTTATAATATTGTTAAGATAGTGATTATGTGGGTGTTTTTAGAAACACATCATCGTCTTGATACTACAAGTGGATGGGGTTCTGATACAAATTCACCAAGTAGTAACAACTTTGACATGGTGTTTTTGGCCAAACATATTGTAACCTATACATTAAAAATACCCAAATACACACCTAGTTTGACACACCTAGAGGATACACATAATATAATTTACATTTTCTTGACAAACCATTATTAAGTACTTTGAAAATGAATAACATCAGATAAGTCTATGTTATTTTAGATTTAATTTAAGGATTCTTGGTTTAGAAATCCAAAAAATGATCATTTTTTACAATATTATAATTTAATATCAAAATATTGTTTTTTGTTTTATGAAATACCTTCCTCCTTAAAATAAATATTAAACCAAGGAATATCCTATGTGAAAATAAGTGGATGAAGTATTTATGTATTAGGGTTTGTTTAAAAATATTATTTAAAGGGATATTTATTGATTTTACTTTTTTAAGGATGTCTATAGTATTTATTTTGGAAATTATATAAATATGGTTTTAGAAATAGAACAATTTTATTTCAAGTGAAAACCCATCAAATTTGGTAAGGCTGCTGGATATAAACCCCTGATAGAAGGAAAATAATGGCTTCACACCAACCACTGAACTACGCAATGTCCTGATAGATAAGTCAATATTTTTCAATGAAATATTTGATGAAAAAATATTATTGATGAACCATAAATTTACATTATTTCGTTTAGATAATAATGTATTAACCTCATTGACTTTACAGAACAATTATAGACAAATAGTTAAACATGTCACTCTTTAATGGGGCATTTGATCTACTAAATTTTAATTTTCATTCTTCAAGCATCAATGCTATTTTTTAGATATCCATTACATAAAGTACGAGATAAATAAGAATTTGATTAAAGATTAACTATAATATGGAATTGGTCACATGGAATTAAAAAGTACAATGTGTGTAATTTTATGTATATTATTAGACAAGAAGGGAATTTTCAACACGAGTAAAAGGATTTTAATAATAGTAAATGTTATCATAATACCTTAATTTATCTTAAACCAATGGCCTTCCAAATCATTACTGATTTAGGTATTTAAGGCTCAAAACATTATATTGATCCTCTAATTATTATTGATTGATGACCTCAATCAATACTTACAAATATATATCCTTTTCCTATAAGTATGTATCATTACATTCTAATAAATTTCTCTTATATAGAGATCATTTATGATATTATTCCATGTGACATTTGTAATTCCCATTCTCTCTTTTCTATAAGTTGTTTTATGAATCATTCTCTGTATGTGGGATTTCAAATATAAGAATAATAAAATAATATATCATCAATATCGTGATAAACAGTCCATGAAATAATTTATTTCATGATCATAGAGCTTAACATTCCAACAATTTAAATTTGGAACATTGTATTTGATAACATATAGGACAGGTTACACCAAGCACGTAAGGGAAAAAAATATCATATGTATTTAATATATATATAATATTTTGAAAAATAAATATATTTTATAGAATCCAATGAATGTGAAATTGAGTTTCCATACATTACACACCATAATGAGACTCTTCAATAGCTTGTATAACACAGAAGTTCGAGTTTTAAAGAACAATAATATATTATTAAAATATATTATTTAATATAATAAGATACAATCTCATAGTTATGAATATTATTTACTATCTTATAAAAATACATGGTTTACACAACTTATTCATTGGTTACAATTAGTTAGAATGGAATATAAGAACCAATTGAATATAAAAATATATTTTGTAGAAAACTATTTTATGCTCATAGTGCTATTTTTTCTAATAAATTAAATTATTTAAAATTATTGATTGATATTAAAGTAAAATATATATAATATATTCAGTATATTATTTTGGATATTCATCTAGTAGATTTGATTAGAATAAGATAATAACAATCCTCATTTTACACATAAAACCCTATATTTTTATAAATTCATTTTACAACCTTTTAATGATTAACCTATTATAAATACAATATTAGGAATATTTATAAGTCATATATTCCAAAATGAACATTATATTTTTAATTGAGTCATAAAAATTAGGTTTTGTTGAGGTTTCGGAATTTTGTTTGTTATGTTTCATTTTTTAATGAAAATTGAAAAATTATGAATTTATGTTTAGAAATATTTAGTTATCTATGTTATTTGTAATGTTAAATTATATTTTAAATTATTTTTATTATTTTACTAGATAAAGTTTTTATATATGGAACCAATTTACTTAATTGGAAACAATTTCAAAATGAAATTGACAATAATAACACAAAAAATGATCAAATGTTTTTATTTTAAAAACATGCTTGGTCATCCCGTCTGTGGGATTAAATTTAAATTACATTCTGTCACTTATACCATTGTAATTTGTAAAAATAGATTCCATATTGGGAAAAATGATAATTTATAATTTATTTTAATTTAATAATATTTTTTACCTAGTAAAATATTTAATGTAATTAATTTAAATTATAACAATTAAGGTAAAACTAAGATTAATAAGGGAATAAACATTAATCGCAAGTGCCCAAACAACCTAGACACTTTTCAAAGAGACCAAAGAGGGGCATATTTCTACCCCAAATCAACTTTTTTGTATATTTTAGCATTATGAGATCCAATTTCAATGTGAAAATGGTGTACATAATTATTTTTTTAAAATATTACTAGAGTGACACTACTCTACCACAGTAAAAAGTCCTCCTCTCTCCCCTCTCCTACACACCTATCAAGACAATTGCGATAAAAAAAATATCTTCCCAAATAGCTCTTAAAAACCCCTAAAATAATCATATAATCCTCTTAATGGGATGAAATCAATACAAGTAATCCCTTTGGTGAAAACTAAAAAGAGTTACCGAATTATTGGTAATAATCATCCTAAATATTTTTACTTTTACTTCCATAATGTAGTAACTAAAATTTTATTATTAAATGATTGTATAAATACACCATAATAATAAATGTAATTTTATTTTTTATTATAAGGTGTTGACCAATACTTACTCACACTGTCATATGATGGGAAACAAACATATTTTTCACATGTACCGTGAACTACTACCACAGAAAATAATGATTATTCAATTATCATGAACCAACAATCATGTTGGAATTTTTGATGGAAACAATATATATATATATATGATATATACGATATTAACAGTTTCTTTATACTTATTTAATTATTTTAGAACACACAACATTATGCACTCAATTGTATGGGAATATGATTACAACATTAGAGGATGTGTAAACTACAACTTCTTAAAAGAGATTTGATTTGATCACAAGATATATGGAATGTATACTATATGATTATAATTAATCATATTAGACATAAAATGAATAAAAATGATATTAATCTCATTATTAGAATATAGAAAATATAATATACCTCATTTTAATTATTACCCTTTCACACACAAATAAGTGATAATGTCAACCGTTGAAGTGTGGACTACTGCCTCCTCGGCACGATGTTATTTTTTTAAATCACAATAATTATATATAAATATATGTATATAATATTAACTAAAATTATACCTATGATATAATTAACGTAATGGGTTGATATTTTTTTACATACTATCTAACTTGGTGCTTGAAAATAAGGATTGCGTGTATGTTTTAAAATGTTTTCTTTTTGATCTTTTTGAGTCAGCTCACTGGGAATAACTTATTGACCATGGCACACCTATTTCTTTTCTGGATGCCTCCATGAAAAAAGTCAGCTAGGGTTCCGGGTATAGTACGTGATTATAGCCCATCGAGCGACGATGCCTCGGTGCAGGTCCCTTTATCAGTAGGGGCACCAGTGGTACCATTACCCATTGGGCCACCGATGCCATCAGCCCAAGCAGCAGAGGGTGCACACCTCTTGAGCACTTTTTATGAGTTCCAGTGCCAGAGTCCACCCAAGTTCATGGGTGAGACTGACCCAAAGGTGACTGATGATTGGATGGAGGTCGTGGTGAGAGTCTTAGGACTAGTAGGGACACTATCTGATCTCATGGTGATCCTTTCCGCTAGTCTACTACATGAAGAAGCAGTACGATGGTAGAGCATGATGCTCCAGGGTCACGATGAGGTGACACTTCTATAGGAATACTATGAGAGACCAATTCAGGAATAGTATATCCTAGAGAACATTTGTGTGGTGCACATACAGGAGCATCTTTAAATGTAGTAGGGCATCCTGACTATGGCTATGTGCTTAGCGAGTTTCACTGGCCTCTCACGCTACTCCCCAGATATGGTGTGGGACCGATTCTTCAAGGCATGGATCTTCAAGTAGGGACACAGGAAAGAGATCCGCGCTTCAATGATTTCTCTTAGCATCTCGACGCAGGCGCAGGTGTCAGAGTACACCCTCTTAGAGGAGGGTTATCTTGCTGAGAAGTCACCAATAGTGAGACCCACCACCGGGTGTCATGTACTGGAATCTTCTGATGTTGGCAGCTGACCGATGTCACATAGGACCAAGAGTACCATACATATAGGAAAAAAACCATAGGATTCATGGTCGTTTGTGCAGTGCACCTTAGATAGAGCCATTCATGTGAGGAGCAGACAATGTTACACATGCGGCGGGTAGGGTCACATGGCTCGTGACTGCCCGACCCGCTGTACAGAGGGTCAGAAGATGATCGATGGACCACCTAAGTAGAGACATAGGTTTGACATAGGTGGTCCGCAAGGAGCAGACAGATGTGGAATGGAGTTGTCCGTGTAGGTGGCGGTGAGCGATGATTTGAGATTTTACCACCACCACCACCAGGTGGTCCACCCCGACCACAAAGAATAGGTTTATATAGGCAATATCAGCTCCAAGAAGCTGATTCCTATGACCATGGTTCTCCATAGATGATACGAGGTATTATCTGTGTCTACTCCACCTCAGCTACCGTACTTATAGACACAGGTTCCATTCATTTTTTTATTGCCACTACCATCATTCGGAGCTTGATGATTCTGATGGAACTGTTGGCTCAATCCTTATGGCTAGGGACTCTTACATGAGAGGATTCAACAATTACATACTGGTTATAGAAGTGTGAACTTACTCAAGAAGGTGAGAGTTTTGGTTGCGATATCCTAGTAGTGGCGTTGAGGCCTTACGACGTCATCTTGGGTGTGTACTTTTTATCTACAGTCCATGATCAAATTGACTGTATTAGGTGAAAATTGTGGTATATCCATGAGTATGGGACTAGGTTTAACTTCACCAGCGAGAAGGGAGCCTTTGTAGCATATGATGGACTTACCCTAAGGAGAGTGCATCTGATCACTCATCAGTTGGCTAGCCTAACCCTCTGAGTGGCTGATGTGGAGAGTCTGAGTTATCCTGTAGTGGTGGATCAGTACGAGGATGTATTACCTGATGATGATCTAGGTCAACCTCCACATAGAGAGGTGGAATTTTACATTGAATTGTACCTTGGTATGACACTGATATCTACATCAGATTATAAGATGTATCCTGGGGGCATTGTGAGCTGCGGGTACTACAGGAGGACTTACAGGAGAAGGGGTTCATCTGGCCTAGTGTTTCTCCTTGGTCTACCGCGATATTGTTCACCAAGAAGGTGGATGGGATCTTGAGACATTGTGTTGACTATGGGTGCCAGAACCAAGTGACTGTGAATACCAAGTATCTACTCCCAAAGATTAACAACCTCTTTGATTAGATGAAGGGAGAACAGTGGTTCTCGAAGATTGAATTCAGATCAGGCTATCACCAGCTTAGATTACGAGATGAGGATGTGAAAAAAGACGGCTTTAAGATGTTTTTATTGACACTATGAGTTCATGTTAATTTCGTTCAGCATGATAAATGATCTAGAAGTTTTCATGGGACTCATGAAATGGATCTTCCAACCGTACCATGATCGCTTCTTTGTAGTCTTCACCGGTGACATTCTGCTCTACTTGTCTATTGAGGAGGAGAATGCTAATATTTTGCAGATTGTTCTGAACAGACTCTGAGAGCAACAGATTTATGTTATGTTCTCAATGTTCTAGTTATAGATCTGATAGGTTCATTATCTAAGACATGTTATCTCGGAGGCTATATTTGTGGTGGATTCAGCATTGATTGAAGCAGTACTTCCTTGGGAGCCACCCAAGAGTGTAATGGAGGTAAAAAGTTTCATGGGTTTGGCCGGATACTACCAGAGGTTTTTTCCAAATTTCTCCAGAGTTGCAGCACCTTTACCAGTGTTGACGAAGAAGGGGAAACCCTTTGTGTGGTCAGAGAGATGCATGTTGAGTTTTTATTAGCTGATGCAAAGACTGGCAAGTGACCCCATCTTGAGGCTTCCATAGGAGGGAATTAGGTACATAGTTTACTAAGATGCATCAGGGGCCAGACATGTATGTCTCCTGATGCAAGAGTGAGATGTTATCACATATGGTTCTCAACAGCCGATACAACATGAGAAAAAACTACGCTACCCAGGACCTGGAGTTAGCAGCAGTGGTCTTCACCTTGTAGATGTGGTGACATTACATGATGGGAAAACCTTTTACACTCTACTCTGATCACAAGAGTCTGAGGTATATCTTCTCTCAGAAGGCCCCGAACTTCATACATTGGAAATGACAATATTTCCTCAAAAATATGACTTTGAGATAGTATATAATCCTAGGAAGGAGAATGTTGTAGCAGATGCACTCTGTAGGGGATCTGCTATACAGCTGCTAGGGGAGACGATGGAGCAGCTGGACACTTTACAGATATCCATTGAGGAATGAGATGGAGCATATTTTCTTCAGTCTTTTACAGTCACTCCCCACTTCGTCCGCAATTTATGGAGGCGCAGTGTAGGGACACTATCTATGAGGCTAGATGTATACAGATATCCACAGGGTAGACACCTGATGGATTTTCTGAAGGTGGGGAGCATGTCATCCTTTTCAGAGAACATACCATGGTATCAGTGTTGGTTCAGGATGATGTGTTGAGGGAGGTCAACAAATACCCTCTAGCAGTACTTCCAGTAGTGGTGAATATGTACTAGGATCAGTGAAGACACCACTAGTGGCCGGGAATGATGAATCCCATAGAAGAGTTTTTCTCTCAGTGCCTCACTTGTCAGCATGTTAAGGAGGAGTATTAGGTACCAGTAGGCTGAGTTTAGTCATTAGAGGTCCCAGAGTGGATGTGGGATGGGAGATTCATGAAATTCATAATAGGACATCCACATACAGCAAGGTTTCACGATTCTATCTGGGATATCGTCACCCGACTCACCAAGTTGGCCCACTTTCTACTGATCAAAGATCATGGCTCAGTAAAGAGATTGGGATGCCTCTATGTGCAGGTGATTGTGCGGGTACATAGAGTACCCTCTACGATTGTATCTGATCTTGATAGACATTTCACTTCTCGAATGTGGAAGGGGGTTTAGGAGGCTTTCGGGACACAACTTCATTAGAGCACTGCCTCCCATCCCCAGACGGATGGCCAAATTGAGCAGACCATTCAGAGCATCGAGGACATGCTATTTGATTGTGTCCTCGACTTCGGTCACAGCTAGGAGGATCACTTTACCTTGGTGGAGTTTTTATACAACAATAGTTATCACTATACTATTGGGATGGAACCTTTAGAGGTGTTGTATGACCGACCTTGCTGATCACCCTTGTGATGGACTGACCCATGGGAGTCAGCAATTATGGGACCAGATATGGTACATGCTACCACAGAGGAGGTGCAGATCATCCAGGAGTGGATGAAGACTGCACAGAGTAGGCAGAAGTCTTATGCCGAAAAAAGAAGGATTCCATTGGAGTTCGAGGATAGTGACCACATATTTCTAGGGGTCTCACTTCGACGAAGTTTGCATAGATTTTTCCAGGGAATCAAGATATCTCCAAGGTTCATCGAACCCTTTTAGGTTCCTTATAGAGTTGGTGAGGTGGCTTACTTCTTAGCTCATCCACCTCAGTTGCACAGGGTGCATGACATTTTCCATGTATCCTAGCTAAGGAGATATGTGCATGACCCATGTCATGTCATCGACCACGGAGAGTAGGATATCGATGATGTGGAAATGTTTATAGAGATTCTAGTGGAGATTGAGTATCGACAGGAGCGGGTCATTCATGGGATGTCGATTCCTTCAGTTCATGAACGTTTGCATCATGGGAACCTCCAGAAGAGCACCTGGGAGCGGGAGGCTCTAATTCATGCTCAGTACCCCCACTTGTTTTCCAAGATTTTGTGATGTGGCATTCGAGGATGCAAAGCCCTGAGGTGGGGAGAATGTAAAGACCCTAAAAAATTATATGTAAATTTTTTATTATATTGAATATTACGAGTCTAAAAAAATTGATGGCACATGATTCCGAGGCTCGATGTGCCAAGAATAAATTTCCGAACTTCATTATAGGTACATTCAGTAAACTTGCAACCAGAGTTTTGTAACATTGGATGTTGTGCACGAAATTGAAATCTGAGGGCGCCGTTGAACTTGTAGCACTGATATTCTCTTAAAAATACCTTCACCTCGACCATAGTAGGTCAAGGGTGAAGGTTAGGTTTTGTTTTTTATTTGGAAATAAAAATAAAATAAAGAACAAATTCTATTTTTTTATAACCCCCCTTTTGCAATTATGGAGGTGGGGACCACCAAAACTAGGAAACCCCAATTTTAATTCTAGTGGTGGGGACCACCTAAACCACTCTTTAATGAGGGTAAGTCCCTTGGAATCATCCCATTTAATTAGTATAATGTAATACAATTAATTGTGCCATTTTATTGTGCCAATGAAATACAATTATTTATGTCATTTAGTTATTCCAATGCAATATAATTAATTTGGCCATACAATTGTACTAGTGTAAATTAAATTGGTAAACATATTTTAATTTGTTGGCTCCTCATTTACTTTGGGAAATCATTGTTGAAAGGGAGGATTGAGGAGAACATTGTAGAAACTCTTTCTCTAATGACGAACACCCTCTCCAATGAAGAATATAATTTATAATCACTAACAAGGATGAAACATGATCCTGACTTTGGAAGGGTGTTGTGGAAGAGACGATTTTTAGAACCCTCATCACCTTCACCGACTTCTTCTAGTGACACCTCCAAAGAGAAATCGAGGTAGGGGTTTGTTTTTTTGATAATAATCATTATTTTATTTTCTGTTCAGTCTCCCCCCATCAGCTACTTCTTACCACTCTAATGTGGAGGGTGCGGGCCCAACGAACATGGATCAACCACTCTGTAACTTTTTTAGTTTGATTTGTTCTTCGCGATGGAGGATGATGACGACCGGTATCGGTGACTAGAACTGGTCAGACTTCAGAGTGGCAACCGGCACTCCGGCGAGCCGTAAGGATGAAGGTGGTGCAACCGCGCTGCCAAAAAAGGGTCGTGGCCCTTCAGCCACGACAGAGCGAGGGCGGTGGCCTGAGCATGGCCGACCACGTGATGGTTGCGGAAACGTGCTTCCGAGCCACCTGGTGTGCTGCTGTCACAGTGAAAGGCTACTGCAACAGTGGTGGGGTGGCCGAATTGCTACCTGAAACTGGGGGTGGTGCGGGGTGCGACTGCGCCGCAAAGGAGGGTTGGGCATCTGGCCAGCTGTAAGACGCCCATCACGGCACACCCAGTGGGACGCGCCGGCAGGCCAGGTCTAATCCAGGGCCAAACTAGGGTCAGCCAAGGCAGAGTCAGGCCAGATCAGTCTGACCAAGTTGCACCGGACCCAGACCAGCTTCGACCCTTTTTGTTCTCTTGGCTAGAACAAGAGTTATAAGCCTCCGTTTGATGAACTGTCTACAGTACCGGAAACCGTGGATCGAGATATTCCTTTTCATATACCCCAATTTAGTTTTTGATAAAGTTGGGGTATATCTGGTTTGGATCAAACATGAATCCCACTAGGCCCTCGAGACTAAAAGGCCAATAAATTACAGACTATGCGTTCAATTGATGCACTATTTCTTATATTGAATCCTCTATCATGTGGCAGTCCTAGGAGATACTTCTTTTTGGGAATTAGTGGAAGTTTTAGTATTGTCCTATGGATTTAGGAGTGGACCCTTCCAAAATCAAGCGAGCGTAGTGCAGGAACCATATTGCTGGCTGTAATATGAGAAAGGGATCATATATGGGTCTATGCTTTGGGATCCTATGTGGGTTTGTTCTTTAGGATCTTACGTGGGTCTTTGTTCAAGAGAACCACTTGGATCTGCTCTAGTAAATCCATGTGAGACTACTCTAGGATCCTACCTGGGTTTGTCGTAATAGGAACATATGTGGTCTGATGATTTAGGATCCTACGTGGGTCTTCCTCTTAACAGAGTAAGATGATTCAATAGTTATATATAATCATCTTAACTACCATTCCTATGTTATACCTGGTGTGATCTGAGTCTATACCTGGTGGTAATCTTCTGTGTGGCATACCTTTGAGGTATATACCTTCATGGTGAAACCTTTGTAGTAATCTTCTGTGTGGCGTACCTTTGTTGTACTTACATTTATGGTGATACCTTTTTGGTATTCTTCTATGTGGCATTACTTATGTGGTACTTACCTTTGTGTTGTTACCTTCGTTGTATTCATTCCTTCACGGAATAGTTGTACTTTGGCTAAGGATTTGAGCCATGAGTTTCTTAATGAATGAGATGGGTATTCTTGATAACTTAGGTATATGTATATGAATATACCTAATTAAGGTTGATGTATTGATTTGTGGTGTATCCTTTGTGGATTTTGTGAGACCTTTGAGGGTATCGAGGTCACAAATGAGTATCGTTATACTCACCCCTGCACGGTCGATGCCCATACCTTGTTGTGTTTGGTACAGACGACAGAAAATGCTGATTGTGGACAAGAGTACCAGGACTGAAGGTAGCTTGGAGGTGGACCTTATATGAGGCTTACCGTAGAGACGACTATTCGAGATCTGTACCTACCCTTCAGGTAGGATCCTTGGCATGTGTTCATAGGAGAATTTTAGTTTACATGTACATTATAGTTTTTTTGTACTCTCCATTTGGGCTTGTATTCTGGCCCCATTTACTTACTGTACACACTCTTTTCACTATACAGTTTGCTTGTGTTTGTATCTTTTTGTGTGCTTGGTTGAGTGTTTTTACATATTATAAAGTCAATGCCTTCACCATTTTAGGGAATACGCCTTTCGATGCTAGTCGCCAGCCCCTGGACTATGGAAGGCAATCATGGGGTAGTCACGGCAGGGCCCCCGGGGTACAGGTCATGACATGTGTTATATAATTACCCCTTTCACCATGGTTGACAAAGGAATGGTTTTTCAGACACATTAACCGAATTTGGTCAAAACACCTAATGTAAACATAATTGTTTAATTATTTTTGAAAACATGGTAATAAGTGAAATAAATTTAATGATTAACATGGAAACTATTATTGATAAAAATATAATTAGGGTAACTTTATTATAAAGGATGTAAAAATAAATTCACCTAGAAGGAAACACAAGGTATTTGATTTTTATCTCACTTTTTACATACGTTGGATAAATGTCTTGTTCACCACATACTTATTTTGTCTGTTGTATCTACTGCCAATTTTTATATATTATATCACTATTTCTAATATCTACATGGAATTTAAAACTTTTATTTAATGGTTTTATTTCATGATTATTATGATTTAAAATGTTTCTATGTGTTATGTGAATCTTTTTAATGTTTAAATATAATATTCTTCAAAAATAATTTTAATAAAATTTACTTTCTATTGAAGGAAGACATATTACCAATGTTCAATAAACCCGTTAATTTCAATATCATTTGGTAACTCAAAATCTTTCTAATATAATATGTCCATTTTTAATCACTTTGGTTCCCAAGAAGTTGTCAATAAAACCCATATTCAATATTTAATCTAGTCAAAGAACCTATTCTCATTTAAAAAACCTTTTTTGTAAATATGTTTTAAAAAATATTTTTAACCATTGTCAAATGATTAAGTAAAAAAAATACCATTTTTTCTTTTGTGAATGTTTTCAAGGGAATCTTAATTTCACTTTCTGATAAATATACTTTTTTTACATTTTTACCTTGAAAAATTAATTTTCTTTTTAACTTGTACAACATGTACATATTTAAACATTGTAATTTTCATGAAGTTTCATTTTCATGTTTAAAAGGTCTCTTCTTAATGAATTTTTTTTCGATAGTCATTTTCAATGAAATTTTATTTCAAATGGTTTTCCATAATAAAATAATATTTCCATCAAAATAGATTTTAAATGGACATTTTATATTAATACTATTTATCCTAAAAAACCATTTGTTTCTACTCTAATTTGGGTAAGTTTTATTGATATCATACTTACTCATCAACTAGATGTTTTTTGATTTATTTTTTCTTGGATAGTATTTGAATTCAAAAACATGATTCCTTTTTGTCTGTTTGAAATATAAAATTTATATAATCATTGGTCATTGAATTTCCCCTAAATATCCATATAAACATCCATTGATATGATTATTTCCTAAAATATATACAATTTTTCATATAGTGTTCACTTTGAAGGTTATTTGATTAATTAAGAAAATATTAATAAACCTAAATCCTTTATTCAGTAATGAAATTCGAAAAGTCATATTGTATATTAGATATAAAGAATGATTTGGATAGGTAATACAGAGGCCAGAGACCGTTTTAGGTAATCTATACAAGATGGGGACTAGTTAATGATTTTTTTGCGATGCATTAGTAGTCTCGTGGGATAAATTAATTATGAAAATTAATTGGGGTTATATATAAAATTCTAAACTGTCTTGTGAATGGTATTGACGACATTAGTTCTATGCACCTAAGAAAAATGGAATCGAATAATAAATCATTTCCCCCATCTATATTCATTTATTATTTATCAATGAGATTTTGTGACGACATATATATGACTGAATTCTTTTTCAGTTCATTGATGTAATGGAACAAGTTTGAGCTTCTAACCATTCCATATTTATTTTTCCTTATCTTGTTATTTTAATGGTTGGTTTTTTTCATTTAACATTATTTATTTCTTATTCACATAGTTTTCTCCCTATTGATTTCATGGAATTGTTTTTCGATTAATTACCATTATATGTTGATTTTTTATTTATTAATTATTTCATCTGGTACACATTAGCTTCAGTGAGAATTTGAAATAACGTTTATTATGTTTCCTTTCCCAAAAAAACCCAATATATATAATGAGAATATTATGAAAGGTTATTATATATGGAATAAATATAACCTCAAAGTTGTTTAGAAAAAAATATTTTATAATTATTGTCTTAATTTTTAATGAATTACTTGTGTGTGTATCTATTTAAACAATAATACTAAACTCTTAGTACATATTGATTTTATTCCTTCTAATCATGCCATTGTAATTTATAGTAGACACCAGATCTGAGCTATCTAGGGTCGACTCGCTACACAAGGTATAGGAGGCGACGTTGTTTCAAAAAATCTTATGTGGGATAGTTGGACAAATTGTGGTTTGGAAGTTAGTATATTAAAAAGAAGGTCCATGAGCGGTATAATCACAATAGAATAGATGTCTCTAACATTTAGGATATGATAGTAGATACTATGATACATTTTATTTAATTATCAGTAGTTAATATCATGGATAGATTATGTTCTTGATTCTATCATATACCATTTCATATTTTATTTTGGAACCTATTCGATACTTTTATTTATTTTATTCCTTTTAAATTGTGGTGCCTTATTTGTTAAGCCTCACTAGTGTGTATCTTCTATAATTACATTTGCGAAAAGGATATAAATGTTATTTTTAACACGAATTTTGATTTTAGTAACCCTTGTGTGGGATCTCAATGTTTATTCCAAAATGGTTTTTTAGTTTAAAGATGGGTATCTCGGGTTAAATATTTAAAAATATATGATATTATTTTAAATTAAAAAATTATTTGTTTAGACATATATTATTGACTGTGTGGTTTTGAAATGACTTAGCCTTGTGGAAATGTTTTAAAGCTTTATTTTAAAATTTTTAATTTATGTGAAATGTTTATAAAGGTGACTATGGACTTTTCCTAGTTTTTTATACATTATATTTGAAAAGAATATTGTATTTTCATATTTTTAAACTACCATGTATGAATTGACTTATGAAATGAATTGAATAGTTTTGGAGGGACTTGGTGTCATATGGGTATTTTTATCTCACACCGATATATTTTGGGTTGTAGGTTTTCAATTGAAAATTGATTATGTTACTTGAGGCCAACATTGGGTGAGTTGGGTGGTGATGAGAATCCATATGTTGTATGAATTTGTTTTCATAATCATCTCATGATGTTGTATTTTATTATTATTTTAACATCCATGATGGTCACCATGGTATTTGATTTCGTTTTTTACATGTTGATTCATTATATCTATTTGTTTTTAAGATTCAATAATGAATATAGGTTGGATCAGTGTAGTTCATTATGAGATTTTAGTCATGTTTGTTTAATTTTGGCTTCATATATGTTGATGTTGCATTATGAGATAGTTTATGAATGTACCATGAAAGAATATTAGTTTATGTTCTATTTTTTTCTTTGATTTTTTTTGAAATCATAGCTAAAAAAGTTTTCTATGATGCCTAGAAACTGGTATCCAGCCCGTGCAAATCATGAAAAACCATCGAAATTGTGATGAGCCATGTTAGGTTCCAAGGGGATGATATCCTGGGGCATTTCATTACAAAATGGTATCATAGTATTTGGTTCTTTAGAAATATCCTATGATTCATGATTATCACTCTATTATATTGGTATATCATAGTATAAATGAGAATAAGGATTTCAATGCTTCATATATAAGGGAGGGGAGTGTCTATCTTGATGTTTCTCATTATGAAACTAAAGATTCTGTGAAATGTTTCATTTCAAATAGTGAATCTGGATTTAGTTTTTAGTTCTATATTATGTATATTGATGTTATTTAATGTTTTTTTGATAGACTTGGAGAATGTATGTTATTTTCGGGATTGTTTTTCGATTTTAGGGTGAATATATAGGATAAATTTAGTTGCATGATTTTCTCACATGGAATTGGAAAAAATTTTGTTCTTATGTGGATGAGTCTTCCCTACATATAGAGTGTGTTTTGTGATTGAATCATGGATTCCCAACATATATGACCAAACCATTAAAAACATGTTTAATCCCCATGTTAATATTTTTGGACTCCGCTTAGTTCTAGATTACTCCAAAACTAATTCTCAATTGTTATAGGTGGATTTAGAAGTGTTTTGATGCCCTTCTAGGATGTGGTACTTGTAAAACTCGTTTGAAAGGTTGTTTTGTACCTTAGTTAAACTTTTTTTTAAATATATGATTCAAAATATGATGTAATATTGTTAAATTATTATTTTCAATAAATGGTTTCATGAATTCTTGGAAATATTATTTTCTCTTGGCTTTTAAGGAATAATGGGATTTTGAAAGGAAATTTATTTAAATTACTTTTTTGGTTATTTTATTCAAACAATGAAAAACAATATTTAGAGGGAGGGTTGAGTTTGGTTTTAAATCATTTTTTAGTTGTTTTTGAATACAAAATTTATATTTTAATGTTGATAATTTGAAGAGAAACATTAATTTTATTTTTCATGTAATTGTGTTCCTTGTTTGTTGTAATTTTTCTTGTTTTTGATTAATATCTTATAATAGAACTGTTTGGGTTATATTTTGATACATGAATTTATGTTTTTAATTCCATTTGATTTTAGTTTTATTCCACCTTGGATATTTTAGAGATTTTATTTACTTCCATAATCAAATTATACTTTAAGTGGAGTTGTAACGACCCAAAGATTCATTAATGGAAAATCCCTCTTGATCCAGTTAAATGTTTCATTATGAAAAATGTTTTTTATAAGATGTCGACTTCTTTAGTTTTACGTTAAGATTTTTGACCGTTACTTTTATAGCCGTCGAAGAGTGATCATCTGGGTAGTTTAAATATAAGGCTTTAACGAACCAATTTTCTACTCAGACAAAGGAAGCGATGGCCTCATCCAGTAGAATTGCCCCTTATGAAGCCCATTTGTCAGAGCTCAGAAAAGAGGTGGCGTCTTTGGGCTTTGCCCTTGACCAAGACCATGCTGAGATTCATCAAGTCAAGCTCGAACGTGATCGTCTACGGGAAAAATGGAAGTTGATTGAAATTACAACTCGAGCGATGTTATCCGAGAAACCCCAAGAGTCTGTCACCATCGCACACCTTACCCTTAGGTCTTATGTGGCTATTTTAAGGTGTTATGTAAAAAATAAGTAGCACCATGTTCATGTACATTATTTTTGTATATAATAATGAATATAATTTCTAGTCACTTTTGATACATTGTAATTAGTTTTTAAAGTTCAAATGGTGTTTTTAGTTATTATTTAATTAAGAATTATATTTTAATAAATTAAAGGATTTTTGAATTAAATAATATTTTAATAAAATATTATTATTAATATTAAATTAATTTTTTATTTAATATAAATGATCTTATAATTTTATGAATGCAATTAAAATTTTTATTAAGGTTTGAAAGCCGTTTCTGTCAAAACCCGTAATTTTTTTATAAATGTCGGTTTTTATTTTAAAAGTGAAAATTCACATATTTAGAAAATTATTTAGATAAAATAAATATTATTTTTGGAATCAGGATGTCGAAATTATCCAACGGTGAATTTTTCATAATTTTCTGAGACAACCGAATTTTTGGGAAAAAATTAAATACCATTTAAATATATAATGTGTTTTATGACATCATAATGACCAAATGGTGATGTAATAAAATAACATAATACTTATGTTCGGCCAAGATGTGTTTTATCATTAAAATAATGAGGTTTTGGGTTTATTTGACTTACTTTTCAAAGCATTAATGGAGGCCTCAATACTTATTCAACACTTTGCCTTTTTAAATTAATTTCCATGGGAGTGTGACTCACCTCCACATAAGCAACCCTATTTTTTTAATAATTTCGGACCTTGGCCTTGTAAAATATTTTTTTCCTCTTTCCTTTTCCAGAAACCATGGGAAAATACCATGGGATGGTTTTTTGTTTGGATTATTTTAATATAAGGGGTCCCAAACCTAAATAATAAAGAATTCTCTCACCTTTCCTATATAAACCCACCCAAGCTCCCACTTCCTCCTCACTCAAACCCATTGAAGTTCGTCCAAACTCTGCCCTACTCTCTCTAGAATCCTCCCAAGGTGCCCCAAGCTCCCAAGAAGCCTCTCACAAGCCTCTCTCTAGCCTTTGTAAGCACACTTCCAAGTAAGGGTTTTTTCTTCCTTTCTCATTTTTTTGTCAATTTTCTTTAAGTTGTATTTCCATTTTTATTTCAATTATGAATGTTGGGGTATGGTTTCGCACCTAACCCATACTTCCCTCTTATTGTTTGAATTATGGGAGAACCCTTTCTCTCTCATTAAATTCCTCCCATGTACACCCGTTACTATGCCGAAATTCCGAAAGGAACTTCTCTCGCTTCTTTTACATTCAAGCAATACTTTTGTATCATGAATCTAAATTCCATTTCTATTGTTGGGAAATGTATATATATGATCTCCATACTGTCCATTACATGTAGATATGATGAGGAACCCCTTTCTCTCTCATCAACCTTTTTTATGAATTCTTATGTCACGCCGTTACGCTGCCGAAATCGCACCGATTTTCTAAGTCAATGTCGTTGTGTAGTGAATGCCATGCCCATTTCTCCATCAAGGGTATTCACCTTTATGACCATTTACTTATTGATTGTAACGTTTCATGTATGAATTCCACATTCCTTTATCGTGGAATAAATGATTATGTTTTATGAATCCATGTTTTATGATCCATGTGGCACACTTATGCATGAAATGAAATGTTTAAGAAGGGTGCGCCCTTTATAGCGCTCTAATGCATTGAGTAAAGTATAGTATCATGATACGTCATGTGAAATGAGTGTTGACTCATGCTAATTCAAGTGCAACGAGGGTTTACTCGTGCTTTAAGTGCAATGAGGGTTTAGTCATGCTCCATGTGCAATGAGCCTTGGCTCATGCTAATTCAATGTTAAATGTTGCTGCCACATTTCCATGTTATGATTATCATGCTTTATCATGCCTTTATGTTCATGTTTCTATTATGCTATATTGATATGCCTATTGCCTAACATGTATTGTACTCTTCATGTTATTCATTGTGTACTCCCTTACTGGGCTTTATAGCTCACCCTTTTCTTATGCATGTTCTCAGGTTATCCCATGCAATGCTAAGTACAAAGGAATGTAGTGGTCATGTAAAGGAAGTTTTCAATAAAGATGTTGTATTTCAAGTTTAAAGTCTTTATGTAATGATCCTAAGCCCCAAAGACACTAAACCTCTCGATCCTTTTTGTTGTATCAAGTGATGTTTTATGTAATAAAGCATGATTAAGTTGTAATAAAAAGAAGGATTGTCATAGTTTGTATCAGAGGATAGGTTTAGTTATTTTTGGGATTAGGAAACCCTAGTAAAGCCTTAGATACAAGAATAAGCATAATAAAAACATCCCTAAGTTTTGGTAAATACTAAGTAAGTGTTTTATCAAACAAATACATCCCTGTCTGGATACGAGCAGGTAGAGGCAGCTCTGGCACAGATGTATCCTAGGGGTAAAACCTGAAAACACCGCTTTGAGCTCGACTCGAACGGGAACTGGTGCACGACAACGGGCCTTGCTACACTCTTGGTTACGACACTCCCAGGGGATATGTTTTGATAAATTCACAATCTTAGTATGAACCCTTATTAAGGGAAAAAAATCCCCTAAGAATATATGTTAGAAGGAAGATCATGAAAAGCCTGGATTGAATCCTATAGACTCATGAGTTAAAGAGATTAATGTTTATTTATAAGTCATCAACTTTGGTCTTTGGATTAACCTTTATGTGTTACCCCTAACTTTCCTTTTATTCCAGCCAATGGCCGGTAATATGAGAACTCGGGCTAACAACCGTTGTGAAGATCAGTGTGATGATTGTACTTATGAGATGCCCAATCCAATGGGAGCGGGAATCACGAACTTTGTCACGCTTCTCTCTCAGCTAACTCAAGTTTTGAATAGAAACACTGGTCAAGAGGAACGTTCAACCCCCCCCCCCCCCCCAAGAAAGAACAAGTCGCTATTGAAAGCTTCATGAGACAAAGGCATCCTACTTTTAGTGGATCATCCGATCCCACGATCGCTGAACAATGGATCAACTCCATTGAAAAGATATTCTCCATCCTCCAATGCTCTGAAAAAGAGAAGGTTCTCCTAGCGGCTTATCGTATGGAGGGTGAAGCTGATAAATGGTGGACGTTGATCAAAAATACGAAGCCTGAGGAGGAGATCGAGGCTTTCGAATGGAAGGAATTCCGGAAGATGTTTTTCGATAAATATTTTCCACGCACCCTCTGTCTTAAGATGGAAAGGGACTTCCTTTCCCTCAAACAGAAAGATGAAGAATCTGTGGGAGCATACGAGGAAAACTTCACAAGGCTTGCACGATACGCTTCCGGCTTTGTCGTTACCCCCGAATTCAAGGTTGACCGCTTCTTTGGTGGGCTGAATCCTAGCTTGCGGAAATCATTAGCGATCTGTGACTTCGACAGCTATGAGGAAATTGTCCGATGTGCCCTCAAGGTTGAAATGGAGATCGGAGAATCACAGGGGTATCATGGGGACAAGAAGCGTAAGGTGGACTTCAATGCTGGTGGTCCGATGGATAAATCCAATGGCGCTAAGAAATTCCAGCACCCCACTTGCCAAAAGTGTGGAAAGAAGCACCCTGGAAATTGCCTTAGGGGGACAAGAAAATGCTTCAAGTGTGGAAGAGAAGGGCACCTAGCTGTTAACTGTCAGCAAGAAGGACCCACAGCTGCGACAGAGGAGAGGAACGCTCCGTTCAAACCTCAACGCATTGTTCAATGCTTCAAATGCAAAGAACCTGGTCATTTTTCGAATCAGTGCCCTAATCCAAGGGTTATCGGAGGCAATCAACAACCTCCAAGACAGCAAGGAAGAGCTTTTACCATCACTTCTGCCGAAGTGAACCCCGAAAATGAAGTGGTGACAGGTACGCTAGTTATTCATTCATGAATAGCGAACGTACTTTTTGATTCAGGTTCTACGCATTCTTTTATATCTCAAAAGTTTAGTAGAACAATCCCTGCACCACCACAAATCATGGAAGTAAGATGTCGGTGAGTACGGAAAATGGGGAAATCATTTCATCCCATGAATATAACTCCTCCCCTATTATAATCTGTGGATTGAATTTCCCGGCGAACCTCATCATACTCCCTTTGGTGGAATTTGATGCAATTCTTGGCATGGATTGGCTTTCCTTATATAGTGCCAACATTAATTTTCAGGAGAGGGAAATCACACTCCATATAGAGAATCGACCCCCGATTCTTTACAAGTGTCAGGAGGAAGATGAATCTCCATTAGCTCCATCATCTCAAGCATGGATATTACTGCCTTATGAGCACGCATATCTGGCTCAGATGATTGAGTCCAAGGAAGAAACCACCCTTGAAGAAATGCCTATTGGGAGGGAATTCGCTGAAGTATTTCCCGAGGAACTTCCTGGTCTTCCTCCAAGAAGAGATGTTGAGTTCTCAATTGAACTTATACCGAGGGTGCTACCAATATCCAAGAATCCATATAGAATGGCTGTTGTTGAGCTTGAAGAGCTGAAGAAACAAATACAGGAGAATCTGGATAAAGGGTTTATACGCCCAAGTGCATCACCATGGGGTGCACCAGTCCTCTTCGTCAAGAAGAAGGATGGGTCAATGCGGCTTTGCATCGATTACCGTGAACTTAACAAAATCACGATAAAGAACAAGTATCCTCTCCCAAGAATCGATGACTTGTTTGATCAGCTGCGTGGAGCACAATACTTCTCCAAGGTCGACTTGCGGTCGGGATATTATCAAGTAAGGGTGAAGAAGGAAGATATCCCCAAGACTGCTTTTTTTACAAGGTACGGGCACTATGAATTCATATTAATGCATTTTGGACTCACCAATGCTCCAGAAATATTCATGGACTTGATGAATAGAGTCTTTAGAGATTACCTAGAAAATTTGTGGTAGTCTTTATAGATGATATTCTAATATACTCCAAAACCAAGGAGGAACATGAGGAGCATTTAAGAACTATACTGGAGACTTTGCACAAGGGGAAGCTCTATGCCAAGTACAACAAGTGTGAGTTCTGGTTGAATAAGGTCTCATTCTTGGGCCATATCATCATAAGCAATGGGATATCTGTGGACCCCTCCAAAACAGATGCAATTGAGGGATGGCCGAGGCCAACATCGGTAACTGATATCTGTAGCTTCTTGGGGTTAGCTGGATATTATCGACTATTTGTGAGAAACTTCTCACGATTGTCCAACCCTCTTACCAAGCTATCTCGAAAGGGAGTAAAGTTTTCTTGGAGTGATGAATGTGAAAAAAGCTTCAAGGAGTTGAAAAGGAGGCTTATCACTGCACCTGTGCTCACTTTACCCAAAAGTGGGGAGCTTTTTGTGGTATTTAGTGATGCTTCGAAGAAGGGCTTAGGATGTGTGCTGATGCAGAATGATAAAGTGATATCCTATGCCTCAAGGTAGTTGAAAATCCTTGAGCGAAACTATCCAACGCATGATCTGGAGTTGGCGGCGGTGATCTTTGCCTTGAAAATCAGGCGGCATTATCTCTATGGAGAGAAATGTGAGATATATACTGACCACAAGAGTCTTAAATATATATTCACACAGAAAGAGCTTAATATGCGCCAGAGAAGATGGATAGAGCTCATCAAGGATTATGACTGTTCAATACATTACCACCCTAGGAAGGTGAACAAGGTGGCAGATGCCCTAAGTAGAAAGGATCCAGCGATTCTATCGATGATGAGAATTGAGAAGGATCAAATCTTCTTAGACTTGATGAAGATAGACGTGGGAATCATAAAGAAGGGAATGTCATCAATCCTTTCACAAATGATTGCTCAACCATCTCTTTTGGAAAGGTTAAAGGATGCTCAAAAGGATGATGCGAGAATCCAAGTAAAAGTGGAAGCTATAAAAAAGGGAAAATCCTCAGAGTTTAATGTTAATGACGAAGGAATTGTGCGGTTTGGGGAAAGACTATGTGTTTCATCATGTTCGGAGCTGTAGAAGGAACTTTTGGATGATGCACATAGTTCAAATTTCTCTATTCACCTAGGGAGCACAAAGATGTATTGAGATCTCCGAGAAAACTTTTGGTGGGATAATATGAAGAAGGAGATCGCTGAGTATACATCAAAGTTCCTGGTGTGTCAGTAAGTGAAGGAAGAGAGGCAGAAGTCTAAGGGGATGATGAAACCATTGCCCATACCAGAATGGAAATGGGAGAACATCACCATTGACTTTGTCACCAGACTTACAAGGATATCCAAAGGCAGCAATGCAATCTGGGTTGTTGTGGATCGTCTTACAAAGACTGCACACTTCATTGCTATTCGAGAGGATTTCTCTTGGGATCAACTGGCACAGATATATATCAAGGATGTGGTACGGTTGCATAGAGTACCACTATCTATTGTGTATGACCGAGATCCATGATTTGCCTCTAAGTTTTGGAAGAGTCTTCAACATGCTATGAATACTGAACTGAACTTTAGTACGGCCTATCATTCTCAAACTGATGGCCAATCCGAGCGTACTATCAAAACACATGAGGATATGTTGAGAGCATGCTCAACGGACTTTAAAGGAGGATGGGATCAACATATTCCTCTAGTTGAGTTCTCTTATAATAATAGTTTCCATTCGAGCATCCAAATAGCACCATATGAAGCCCTGTATGGGAAAAGGTGTAGAACACCAGCTTGTTCGGAAGCGGTCGGGGAACGTAAGCTGCTTGGACCAGAAATGGTCGAAGAAATGGTGGAGAAGGTGAAAACCATTCAACAGCATATCAAGGCAGCCCAAAGTCGACAGAAGAGTTATGCATATAATTGTCGACGAGACCTTGAGTTTAAAGTCGGAGACATGGTGTTTTTACGCATATCTCCGTGGAAGAAGGTCATGAGGTTTGGAAGGAAAGGGAAGTTAAGTCCAAGGTACATCGGCCCCTTCGAGATTCTTGATCGTGTTGGGGCTGTGGCCTATCGACTAACACTTCCACCTACAATGGACAAGGTGCATGGTGTCTTCCACGTATCCCTCTTAAGGAAGTACATACCATACCCTTCACATGTACTGTCTTCCGAGGTGGTACAATTAGAAGACGATCTTTCTTATGAGGAGAAACCAGTGAAGATCTTAGATCATAGAGAAAAAGTTATACGAAATAAGACAATTCCCCTCGTCAAGGTGTTGTGGAGAAACCAAAAGTTTGAAGAAGCAACTTGGGAGTCGGAGGATATGATGAAGCTAAGTTACCCACATTTGTTTTAGGGTGGGAAAAGGAAAATTTCGAGGGCGAAATTTCATAAGGGGGGGATGTTGTAACGACCCAAAGTTTCATTAATGGAAAATCCCTCTTGATCCAGTTAAATGTTTCTTTATGAAAAATGTTTTTTATAAGATGTCAAATTCATTAGTTTTACGTTAATATTTGTGACCGTTACTTTTATAGTCGTTGAACAGTGATCATCTGGGTAGTTTAAATATAAGGCTTTAACGAACCAATTTTCTACTCAGACAAAGGAAGCGATGGCCTCATCCAGTAGAATTGCCCCTTATGAAGCCCATTTGTCAGAGCTCGGAAAAGAGGTGGCATCTTTGGGCTTTGACCTTGACCAAGCCCAAGCTGAGCTTCATCAAGTCAAGCTCGAACGTGATCGTCTATGGGAAAAATGGAAGTTGATTGAAATTACAACTCGAGCGATGTTATCCGAGCAACCCCAAGAGTCTGTCACCATCACACACCTTACCCTTAGGTCTTATGCGGCTATTTTAAGGGGTTATGTAACAAATAAGTAGCACCATGTTCATGTACATTATTTTTGTATATAATAATGAATATAATTTCTAGTCACTTTTGATACATTGTAATTAGTTTTTAAAGTACAAATGCTGTTTTTAGTTATTATTTAATTAAGAATTGTATTTTATTAAATTAAAGGATTTTTGAATTAAATAATATTTTAATAAAATATTATTATTAATATTAAATTAATTTTTTATTAAATATAAATGATCTTATAATTTTATGAATGCAATTAAATTTTTTATTAAGTTTTGAAAGCCGTTTCTGTCAAAACCCGTAATTTTTTTTTATAAATGTCGGTTTTTATTTTAAAAGTGAAAATTCACATATTTAGAAAATTATTTTGATAAAATAAATATTATTTTTGGAATCAGGACGTCAAAATTATCCAACGGTGAATTTTTCATAATTTTCTGAGACGGTCAAATTTTTGGGTAAAAATTAAATACCATTTAAATATATAATGTGTTTTATGACATCATAATGACCAAATGGTGATGTAATAAAATAACATAATCCTTATGTTCGGCCAATATGTGTTTTATCATTAAAATAATGAGGTTTTGGGTTTGTTTGACTTAATTTTCAAAGCATTAGTGGAGCCCTCAAGACTTATTCAACACTTTGCCTTTTTAAATTAATTTCAATGGGAGTGTGACTCACCTCCACATAAGCAACCCTATTTTTTTAATAAGTTCGGACCTTGTCCTTGTAAAATATTGTTTTCCTCTTTCCTTTTCCAGAAACCATGGTCAAATACCATGGGATGGTTTGTGGTTTGGATTATTTTAATATAAGGGGTCCCAAACCTAAATAATAAAGAATTCTCTCACCTTTCCTATATAAACCCACCCATGCTACCACTTACTCCTCACTCAAAGCCCTTTAAGTTCGTCCAACCTCTGCCCTACTCTCTCTAGAATCCTCCCAAGGTGCCCCAAGCTCCCAAGATTCCTCTCACAAGCCTCTCTCTAGCCTTTGGAAGCACACTTCCAAGTAAGGGTTTTTTCTTCCTTTCTCATTTTTTTGTCAATTTTCTTTAAGTTGTATTTCCCTTTTTATTTCAATTATGAATGTTGGGGTATGGTTTCGCACCTCCCCCATACTGCCCTCTTATTGTTTTAATTATGGGAGAACCCTTTCTCTCTCATTAAATGCCTCCCATGTACACCCGTTACTATGCCAAAATTCCGAAAGGAACTTCTCTCGCTTCTTTTACATTCACGAAATACTTTTGTATCATGAATCTAAATTCCATTTCTATTGTTGGGACATGTATATATATGATCTCCATACTTTCCATTACATGTAAATATTATGAGGAACCCCTTTCTCTCTCATCAACCTTTTTTATGAATTCTTATGTCACGCCGTTACGCTGCCGAAATCGCACCGATTTTCTAAGCCAATGTCATTGTGTAGTGAATACCATGCCCATTTCTCCATCAAGGGTATTCACCTTTAGGCACATTTACTTATGGATTGTAAAGTTTCATGTATTAATTCCACATTCCTTTATCGTGGAATAAATGATTATGTTTTATGAATCCATGTTTTATAATCCATGTGGCACACTTATGCATGAAATGAAATGTTTAAGAAGGGTGCGCCCTTTATAGCGCTCCAATGCATTGGGTAAAGTATAGTATCATGATACGTCATGTGCAATGAGTGTTGACTCATGCTAATTCAAGTGCAACGAGGGTTTACTCGTGCTTCAAGTTCAATGAGGGTTTACTCATGCTCTATGTGCAATGAGCCTTGTCTCATGCTAATTCAATGTTAAGTATTGTTGCCACATTTCCATGTTATGATTATCATGATTTATCATGCATTTATGTTCATGTTTCTCTTATGCTCTATTGATATGCCTATTGCCTAACATGTATTTTACTCTTCATGTTATTCATTGTGTACTCCCTTACTGGGCTTTATAGATCACCCTTTTCTTATTCATGTCCTCAGGTTATCCCATGCAATGCTAAGTACGAAGGAATGTAATGGTCATGTAAAGGACGTTTTCAATAAAGATGTTGTATTTCAAGTTTAAAGTCTTTATGTAATGATCCTAAGCCCCAAATACACTAAACCTCTTGATCCTTTTTGTTGTATCAAGTGAAGTTTTATGTAATAAAGCATGTTTAAGATGTAATAAAAAGTAGGATTGTCATAGAGTGGTGGGAATGAAACATTCTTTACTCTTGAATCCCTTATTGGATTCCTTTGATTAGATTTTTCCTTCATTCGGAAGGGATCATGGGTCAGTGGAAGTGGTTAGTTGGTGGAAGAGATTTATGTGATATATGATTTTCTTCGAACACCTTAATATTCATAGGCCACATATATTATGATCTTGGTTGATGGTAATTGAAATGTTTGATGGTTGTTAGTTATTCCTCCTCATCTATGGCCCAGTATGGATTGGGAGATTTTTAGGATGGTGATTATAAAATAGTTCATTCCTTATTATAGGGAAGGGAATAGAATTATTGATATTTTGAACCTTCCTTAGAGTGACCAATTGGTGGGAGAGCATGTCTATCACATATAAGAGTTTGTATTTTACTCTCTTAGGCTGGCCATCAATGATTCTAGGAAATATTGTTTTTTATATGTTGTATTAATTTATTTTTTTGGTTTAGATATACTTGTTTCCAGCCTAAAATTTGTTTAGGATGTTTCCACTGAGGTCATTGAAGTGTAATATGATTAATCTATACCATTAGTGAGAGTTGATACATCGGTTCCATCCAATGAGAATGAGGGTATCCTAATGGGAGGGGAGTAGAATTAAGATAGTCCATATCATGAAATGGCTTATATTAAACATGTTAAGAGGAAATCATTCTTGTGATTCCAGAACAGGGATCCAAATAATTCTAATCTCTATCATTTTTCATATCCTTTTATTTACCCCAACTATAGAAACTAATGTCATCTTATTATATTTATTGAGATGGTTTATTAAAAGATATGTCACATTTAGTCTATTTGTTAATGGGTTTTTAAGACCTTTGATTTTATTGTTGTAATTTAGATTGACCTTTGGGTGCTTGAGTTGTGTTGGTTTTTAGAATCTAGTGGAAGGTTCCATTTTGGAGATTTTTCTTGATTAATTTTTTATCTCACATTATTTGTTTTTTTCGTGGAATATCCTTGTGGATTTATTTTTAGATGTTCTGTCAGATTTCACTCATTCTTTTGTTGTAGGTTGTGAGAGTCATTTCTCCTTTACGACATTGTTTGGATGAACAATTTTTTAGAATGGTGGTCTTCACCCATAGATTCTATTTAGATTATGGGATTTTTATTGCATAGACACGGGAATTGACTTGGGATCATGTTCTGATAACTAGGGTATGTATTGAACAATTTGAGTTTTTGTTATAATCATTGTTTGTCTTGGGACATTTCAGATGCACTGTGTGAGGGTGATTCAAATTTTTACCATCAGATATCCCAATAACCTAAGGTGACAGACCATGTCATTATTTTTGGATACTTTTGGTTTGTCCATATTCCAATTTGTTTATAATTTTTTTGAAATTATGTTTCTATTGTGTTTTTTTAGTTTCTAGAAAATATCTATCTTGATATATTTCTTCAATGACACCATGTTAGAGGGATTCTAAATGGTGAAGATACCATGTTATGTTTCCCTTTATTTTAGGACTTTTATTTTGAAGTTCATTATTTGGTTTCATTTGATGATATTATAAATCTATTGGTTGATATGTTCAATTGTTTTTAGGATCATGGTTGATTTATATTGAGGTAAGAAAAAATTGAGTGGTTCTCTTGATTTTGGTCTTCCTCTAATCAGTTATTCACTCTCAACATCTATTTTTGACCGAGAATTTATATGGATTGAAAGTAGCATTGTGGGGATCATTTTTTCAACCAAATTTCATTAAATAGAGTAATATTATCTATTTTAAATTTTCTTGTGTAGTTTTTATTCATTGTGCTTTTGGTTCTTGAATTTTAGAGTTTTGGAGACTTTTGGGTGTACCACGGTTTTCCATCACTATTAAGAGAAACTGTGTAGTTCCCGGGTGAAGGGGGTTTACGTGGTGAAAGAGAAATTTTTTATTGTTTATGTATGTTTTTTCATATAATTTAGAGAACTCCAAGAAAAAATTATTTTCCTTTTTAATGGTAGTTTAAAGAACAAGGTTGGTTCACTATTTGGAGAATTATGTAGTCAAACCATATGACATTCCTAGAATAACATAATGTAGGATTTCCCTTTTTTCACTCTTCATACATATAGAAATATGTCCCATTTTTCTTAATATGAGTATTATAACGCTTGTAAGTATAATGAGGAGCTCGAACATCCTCCAATATAATTCATCGATATCCATGGTTGTTTTTAAGTGATTTCAATTTAAATATATTTCAATTTCTCCAAAAAAATCATTTTTTATTTATTTTATAGGTTTACTCTCTTCTTGGAACTATATTTCGTTATATAAGATATGGATTGGGTTTATGATGGTTATATACTAGATATCTGGTCCCTTATGGCTTTTAAAATATGTCTTCTTCAATATTCAGGTAGTCGTTGTTGAATGTGATAGATTTTTACTTGGTTTCTATATCAACCATGTGGGTGTTTATATTAAATTTTTTCATATGGGTATTCCACATGTGTTTGTGCTTTTTGAATTATTTTTTATTGATATTATTAATATATGTGAAATCCATTTAATGGTTTAAATCAATATCATCATGATTTGATCATAACATGAAATATTTAACTTTTTAATTAAATTATTTCATGTTTGAAATTGAATTTTTTTCTATATTTGGATAAAATTCATATAGGTCTTATGAAATGGTTTTTACAGAATGGGTTATATTTTAAACTAGTTTTTGTACTCAATGAGGGAAACCTGTTTTTACAAAGTGGAAATATGTTTAAAGTGAGGTGTTGACCTCATAATAGTTAAAATATGGGTTCGTTAGTAAATTTCAAGAGTATATTGTTCTTGGTGTTGTTTATTACCCTTTGTAAAAAATGACATAATGGATCGTTTCAATATAATAATTGAAAGGTTATGCATTTAACATGGTTTTAGATTTCAAATAAAAGGGAAAAAGTTTTAAAGGTATACTTTACATTTTTTTAATAGAATATTTGACTTCATAGTATCTTTTATGATGTATCAATTCTTATTTTATGAAACATTAAAGTACAGTGAATTTCATTCCAAGTTTTTATGTCAAAGTCTATTTTTGATAAATGGGTTTAAATGTTGATATGGGAGACATCTGTTGATTCCCCCATTAAATTTTTAACCCTTATCTAGGTTGTTTATCACTATACAAGGCTTTTTAATGCCATTTTATGTGAATGTTATTAATCATGAGTAAGATGCATTAAGTATATAGCTCTATTCATTTTGAGGTTATTGGGAGTGAGGGAATTCCACTACATTTTCATTTATGTTAATAAAAGAGTTAATGTCCTTTCTATTCACATCATCATTAGTCATGGGAATTGGGATACTATGTTAGAGATATTTATTTTGGTTATTGTAATTAGTTCAAACACTGCTATTTTACTTCTAGTTATACTATGAACTATAGACATGAGAGGGATTATTTGTAATTATGATTGTGTGGGATTTCTAGAAGACTTGTGGATTGGATTTCCACATATTCTGTTAATTATTCCGTGAGTGTTAAAATCGTAAAATAATAGATGTTTCTGATGTTATAAATCATTGGGTAGATCCCACGACACGTTTGATTGAATTTTCAGAAGCTTATACCATGGATTTATATCTAGTTCATAATTGTATTATTTATATTTTCTTGTAATATTTTGTCACACTTTCCATACATTCATTTATTATATTCCTTATGAGTGGTTGTGCATGATTTTTTATGATATACTAATGTTTATTTATGTTATTTCTGTACGGAAAATTCAACATCTCCTAATGATAAAGGGATAAATGACTAAATGATTTGAATCATGTCAACAAGGTGAACCTTCCTTTTCAAGATCCTACCCGATTAGAACTCCATACTTATGAATGCATGTCCAGGAGTAGTAATCATGAAGGGTGACCTTATGAAAAGTTTCTTAGGGTTTGTGTGAGTGATGAAAAAACACACTAAAAAGAACATGTGTTGGTATGTGGGGACAATCATTAGTCAGATGAACTATTATTTGTTGTGGGTAGGCCCCAAGGTGGGGATCAAATGTATGTCGGGAAACTGGTTTTACCAGGAGGGCCAAGACTCGACTGCCACGTTAGGGAAGATGGTATGTGATTTTAGAGGGGCCTGGTTGTTAAATTTTTTATCAGGGTAGGAACTGAGACATAAGTGTCCTGTACTTCCTGAGTTGAGATGTAGGGACCAGAACAAGGATTATTTACTCTAAATGGGGAGTGATTGTAACACCTTAGAATGATAATTGTTTTACAACTGGGTGTTTTTGATAGCACAGACACCCCTCTTTAATATGGTTGTCAGATCCTGGCCTATCGGGTGCCACATGTTTCCCCACAGAAACATGTTCCCCGCCTTGGGGCCCACCCACATACCTGAATGGATCATCTGGCTAATGATTGTTTCACCATGCCAAAACATATCTATTATTTAATGCTTTAACTCAATCACAAATGACCTGAGAAACTTCCTATAAGGTCATCAATCCGATTACTACTCCAGGAAAAGAATGCTTAACAATGGTGTTCTAATCTGGTAGGCTCGTGAAAATGAAGTGGCACATTGTTCACATAAGTCCTACCATTTACTAATTTAACCCATCATCATTATAGGGTGTTAGAGAAAAACTATTTTCAACAATATTTCAAAAATATTTTACAATTTTAAAGACTCATGTGTAGGTTTTCAAATAGGATTTGAGAAAGGGTTTTTTGGTTTAATGTGGGTTTAGTCCAATTAAATGTTTTTATGTGATCATTTTCATTTAAATGAAAAATTATATATTTTTATAAAATTATAACTAGTGTTTTGTTTTAAAATATCGTAGAACCATGGAAAATGTATTTAAATCATGTGTTGTCAATTTATGAAAAAATTTGTAACATCTTGAAAGTTAACAATGGACTTGTTCTAGTTATTCATCATTTATAATTGAAAAATATAATGTATAGTAATATTTTCAAACAGGAATATATGAATTACCTTATGAATCAATTTTCATAGTCTTGTATGATTTTAGTGACTTATTGCTAATTTTATCTCATGCATATATATTCTATATTCTAGGTTTTGAGGTGAATTTGGGGGTTTTTCCTTGAGGTTGGTGTTGGGTGAGTTGGGTGGTGGTGAGTAAATTGAGGTTTCATGGTGGGTTTTTTGGGCCCACGTGTTATTTATTTATTTTTTGATAGTGTTGTATCATCCAAAAAATCTACCATTCAATTTTTTTTTCTATTTTTTCTTATTTTATATGTAAGATCTTGTTGTATCACAGTATACATTGATAGTGGTAGTTTATTTTGGAGAATGTTTTCGGATTAGTGTAGTTGGCTACATATTGTTTTCGATGTCATTTTATGTTTTGGATTCTAATATATTTATGTATCTTAATTTTATAATTAATGGATGGTTCATTCAGAACTCGTAGTAGACATTTTAATTTATTTTATATATCATTTATTTGAAATCACTCCAAAATGGGTTCTTGTGGTACCCATGAACTTGCTTCCATCTAGTGGGGATCATGATTTCCTTTAATTCCTTATGATGTGCTAGGTTGATTTCTATGTGGATGGTAGCACAAATTTTTTTCTGTAGGTTAGTAGTGGTTTTGTTTTTAGTTAGTCTATGGTTTTGTTTTTTAAAATCTAGTGTTGGTTAAATGAATAAATATAATGAAAAACTCTAAATATATATACTAATAATATGCAGTTTCTCAAAAAAATTTATAATATTTAATAAAAAACATTATGAGGAAATGGGATTATTATTCATGAAAATAATGTACTTTAAAATAAAGTTTCATGCCCAAATTAAAAAGATTACGACAACATGCAAATCACTCAAAAATATAATTAAATGGTAAAAAATGGGAATTCAATGACTAGAAGATGATTAAATAAAATTTTAAATTGTAAAAAATGATTGAATAGAATGATTTACATGATAAATTAAATCAAAATTTAAGTGGTCTTAGTTATGAATTTTTTTAACTAAGATTTATAAGATGTTTTTAATAAATCTTTCTAATGGAAGTATAAAAACATTAAAATATTTTACATAGATTTTAAAAAGTAATTATTTAAGAGGATGTTCTTTAATAGTCACTCAAACATTATGACATAAAAATTAATCTATTTCAACTAAATTGAATTTTAGATTATCCAAAAATAAATTTTTAAAATCTATTTTTAATTTAAAAAATTCTTTTATTTATCATATTGCAATAAATGTTGAAATGGGGCCAAAAATATTTTCTAACATATTTTTATGAATAAACTATAATAGAGGTCTCAAGAAAATTTTTTGAAATATTGAAAACAGATACTACAAAAAAATTATTGGAGATGCAGAAATCATATTATATTATAAAAAATATGATGGAGGCACTCATACATTATAAGAAAACTTTAATGATATAGTTTAAGTTTTTAGTGAAGTTTTTATTTAAAGGATCATCATTATTTCTAAAATAATATATGATGTAGAATTAAAACATTACTTAATTAGTATTTCACAATGATGTGATTATCTTATTTTAGTAAAATTAATATATAGTAAATTAATTTCTTTCAAGATTGATTCTATTTTATTTTATGATTAGAGATATGATAATATTTATTCTATTTATTTTACTAAACTAATATATCTCAATATAATGTTCATTAATTCTATACACACTCACACAAATATATGTATATATATATGATGTTTTATGGAATAAGAAACTTATAAATTCATATTTTTCACAACAAAACAAGTTTTACAACCATTAAATAGTAATACATCTATATGATGTTAATGTTGACCAATATATCTTTAGTGATTACAATTTGAAAAAAAAATTATAGATATTTTTTGGTAAAATTAGTAGTGACACTTGATCTATTTCATTTAGATTTATTTTGATAGGTTCAAACTAGATTTTTACCTAGTAAAAAATATTCAGTTTTATTGTTGGTGATTTTAACAGATATACGATGGTTTCTTTTTTACCTCGTAAAAATGATTCTTTAATAATGGTTAAATTTTTAGTAAACATGTTGAAAATTAGAAATGTTATTTATTTATCTATATTAGAGGTGATATATATATATATATATAATTACAAAAATATGAATTTTAATATTTAGGTATAAATAATATATTTTTTCTTAATATCTATAATCCTAGATCATCACAAAAAAACGTTTTATAGAAAGGAAGAATAAAAATAATCTAAATATATATAGATCTATATTAAATTAATTTAATCTACCAAAATATTTCTAGGGTGGATTGAACATACTAATTTTAACATATCTATTATTATTATTATTATTATAGAAACTAATAAAACACTTTATAAATTAGGGAAATTAATGAAACCAAAGGATATACATTTTAGTTTTTCTGTTGATATGTCTGAATTTTGAATAATAAAAATCATTAGAAAAATTTTACTCTAAATAATACAGTGATAATTTTATATATTTTTAAAATTTTACTAAATTTATAGTAATTATAATAAAATAATTATGTTTATATTGAAACTGTCCATTTTAAACAAAATTATAATAAATTAATGAATAATAATTTTCACTTAAATAAGAATAAAAAATATTTTGGGGAATTTAATTTTGATAAAGACATAAATGTTTCTAACAAATATTAAAAAAAATTGCCCTAAGAAAATAAATTTGAAACTCATAATGAACATCTAATTAAAAAAATAATTGAAGAGGATAACTCTAAAGTGTTTAATAGAAATTATTTGTCAAAATTTTGTGATCACTCATCTTTTATTTTAGATCTTGTTCCTGATGGTTATTTATAATAATAGTAATATTTTAATTAGATTTTGGATATCGAATAAGAATGAAATCATTTTTTTATGAAATGTTTTTAGGTTAGTTTTCCCCCCATAATATTACATAATTTTTCTAAAAATTATTGATTTATAGAAATAAATGTGAATGATGTAGATAAATTACATAAAAATATTTACATCTTCAAGGAGTTTTTCATGTATAAGGGATTAATTTTGATGTAAATATTACACCTATTTCAATATGATATTCAATAATAGATTATTTATCATAGGAAACTTTCCATGGGAATACTCTTTATCAAATTGATTTGAAATAAGAAATTTAAAAAGATAAATTTAAAAAGATGTTTAGAGTAAACAAAACCATATATTGAACTATAAAAATATTTATATTTATTTAAAAAACATTCTAACCCATTATAATAAAATACTAAAGACTATATATTATATAATTAATTATCTATATTTTTTCAATGAATAAATTTATGTAATAAAAATTTTATCCTATATTTATTATTAAGAAATATTATAAAGAAATATTTCTTATCAAACATTACATTTATGATATTATATTTTCATCTTCTGATAAATGTGAGGTTTTGAATTTTATGTTTTAGTTACTAATGAATTTCATAAGATCATTTTTAAAGGATAAAAATTATTTTTCATATTTTTATATATATCAAATAATTGATGGATTATTTTTATTCATTGTATGTATAATAAACATTCAATCAATATTTATGGGCATGACATTAATAAAATTTGAGAAACCCTATGAGTGCTACATGTAAACTAGACTCTAATAAAACATGTAGAATAATAGATATAAAATTTTTTAGGGGTACGATTGGTATCATTCATTATCTAACCTCTTATAGACCCAATTTAACGTTTTGATTATCAAATTGTTATGGGTCTCTGGATATAAAAAAATTAATTTAAAATTCTTATAATAATTATTATATTATTTAAATGAACTTTCAATCATATATTAATTTATCCTAGAAAAACCACATTTTATTTAATTTTATATTTAAATTTTGATTTTAGTGGATACAAAATTCTTAGAAAAATTAAATCTTATGTGTGTCACTTTTTGTGTAAGATTTTTATTTAATGGAGTTTTAAGAAATAGTTTTCATTTCCTTTTCTACACCTAAATATGGTTAAATTTATGTCACTAATTTTAATTTTAAATATCCAATGATTAAATAAACAATTATTGATTTTGATGTTTGAAATTATAATTTTTATTCTATTCTATCTATTTAAATATTTTTTGTATTATAACTCCTACAAATTTCTATGACTAAATATATAAAAGTAAGATATCATTTTATCTGAGATCATGTATATAAAAGAGATATTTAGTTATAACCTAATTCTATAGATGATCAATTAACATATACTTTTACTAAAAAATTGGATAAAGAAAAATTAGAATGAAAAATAAATTTTAACATAGAGTGATAGATCTATAATATGTATAAAAGTAATATTTTTATTTAAATACTATTTATTATATATAATTTTTCACATTTTTTATTGGATATTTATGTTTTTATACTAGATTTGTTTGAGGAAATATATGTATACCAATATATATTTTCAACATATAATATCCATAATCATAACAAAAAAGCCTATGTATGAGTGGATTTTTTGTCCACTATTGGAAGTTTAAACCACACCCTAATAGTTCTATAGAAGTTACTAAAATCACCATGTATTGAACGATCACTAGTCATCTAAATAATTTTTTATAATTTAACAGTGGTGTTGTTAAGTGTAATTTTTTGAGAATTTTGGGGATATTAGTTCTTTATTAAGTGGCGTTTTTTATTTAGAAAAATTCTACAGAAAAGTAAATCAAATAAAATAAACCTCCACAAAATATATTAATGAAGATTTATTTTAGAAATAGTTAAGACGAACTGCCAATAATCATTTTTCATTCAATGTATTTAGCGGTAGTTACATAAAATTATCGCCATATCAGTTTTATTTAATAAAAAATTAATAAAAATCCAAAAGTATCAAAAAAATTATTTAAGATAGACTAAAATATAAATATATGACAAAACCATCCTTCATATACCATACATCCATAGTCACATTAAAACATAAAGTCACCACAACCTCAATTTATGTCAATGCACACATCTATCACTATTCATATAAATTATGTCCACTAATAACCAGTTCCCAATATACTTCAATTTCATGACCTTCACTGCATCCTTCAAACTCCACATATTTTCAGATACGGAAACCAACCATGTTATCTCACCATAATTAATAGATACATAATCAATAATTAAAACTACATATAATAAATTATCATTACAGTATAATAATATATAAAATTTTAACAAACCAGGGAATCTAATAACCATTATGACTTCCTTATGAATAATTTTATGTATCAGAATAGTCAACCACATACCCACTATCAGCATCTTTCACCTACAACAAGAACCATAACATTTGAGAAAAGATATATAAAATAATATATATATATATATATATATATATAATATTTGGAATAGTTCACATGAATATTGTTATTTTGTGAATATAATTGGATAAATTGTAACATAAAAAATAAAATATATTGAAATACACTTTGAAGACCTAAAAGTAACTATTTAATATAAGAATCATTTGTTGAAACTAAGAAGGGATGGGTAAATATTCAAATTTACTTTTAAAGAGACCATTGGTGTGCTTGATGTTTACATAACAATCACATTTTAATGATTTTGATATCACAACATGTCTTATATTTAGAAAACAACATATCATTGGTTGTACCATGATTTCACATTAATCTGATGTTGTTTTATATGGTTTTAACCATCCCATTATTGTTTTAGTGTTTTACAAGCGTAAAACATGTTTACGACCACATCATGAAAACCATAATTTAGAATGGAATTCTATAAGTTCCTAAATTTTAAAATTAATTATATGATTGTTTTTTCATGATTTTAAGGAAAACTGTCATTGGTTTCTTGGTTTTTGACACTAAAAAACTTGTTTCTAATGATTTTATATCATTAATAAGTGTATACAATGTAATTTTGGAAGAACTGCATGTCATATTGTGTTATTACTATATGTGCACATCAAAAACAAAATAATGGTGGATTTACCACAACTTCACTTAAATATGGCATCATTTTATATGGTTTTTACCATTTCGTGCATGTTTTAGGGTTTTAAACCACTAAAAAAGTTGTTACGATAATAATGGGAAAATTAAAATTTGGAATGACACTGTGTAAGTGTAATGCCACGAGCCTTGTTACCCAGATTCAGTGCATTATTTTAATAAATTGGCATAATTACAAGGAATAATGTCATGAAGGACCGATCAATTTACCAGTCCTGGAAAATAAATTACATATATGAACGATAAATTAAATTTTCTAAAATAATACACAACATAAATAATAATTTGATAATTCCATTATTCCCCTAGCTTAACCTTGAATATCAATCATAATAAACTTATTCACATCCTGGGAAAAATAAAGCATAAGAAAGGGGTGAGCTTAGAAGATCTGTAAGGACAATAATATAGAAGAATCTATGATAAATAAGTATAAATATTTAAGGCAATGTATATGACTAAAACACAAGCCTTTTAAACATAAACGTTACCATGATATGGAAAAGATAAACCAAGTAAATCCATTTACATAATCACATGGATATTCTATTAGTCAAATAATCACATTTAATATCGATAGCTAATTTCATAATAATAGAATTCATAATGTCGGACACCATAAATACATAGTCAACGCCTCATGTCAAGAATAAAATTAAGATTTTGTCACGGCCTTTTGACAATACACTTGTTTGTCTCATGAGACATAACAATGCATCAATGAGCTATAACGGGCTCCACCCATCACTTACTAAGTCCAATTCATTTCTTATATGAAAATGATGAAACCTAACATAAACATTTGTATTAAAAATATCATATGAAATTCCAATACTTTAACCATAACAATGAATGGTATAAAAATATCATATCCATAGTCAAACATATCATAACCCATTAAATAAAATAGGGACAATTTTATTATAATAAATCAACCTCAATCAAAATAATATACAGTAAATAATGTTGACATAGTTGAAAATGATCAGTACAACTCTTTGAGAGAAATATCCCTTTTGGAAAATAATTTAAAAATAATGCGTTTATAAAAGAAGTAATTTAAATGATATTTTTAAATCAAAGTTTCCCAAACAACATTTTAAATTTTTAAAGGGATTAAAATTTTAAAACAATCATGTCTATATAATTAAATCCTTAAAACCATTTTTAAATCATGCACATTAATTTAAAAGATTTAAAAAACAATTCATTAAATAATTTAAAATGGTGATCTTGATAAGGTGTCTCTTCCACAAAACCATGAAATATTCATTTTTAAAACATTTTTATAAAACATGGATATGGATGATAAAAATTTTCTAGTAAATACATACACTTAAACAATATCGGATAATAATGATATTGAGAAATTAACCCTTTCCATGTACTTTCCTTTTATTGAGGTTACATTTAAACTCCTGTATAATGACCATAGTATGTTATTTAATTATATCAGAACCATATTCATATTTATGATATCGTACGTTATTCATTTATGGATTTATAATACCCATTTAATAATAATTACTGTGTTAAAATAATATTTAGGGTAAGAATTGTTTTCTCTATCATACATGTTTTAACTTCTTATTATTGATCGTGACACTTATATCATGAAATCATTTATTCGAGAATATAAAAAATTATTTATGAATCACATATATTTGGAATAAAAAAATGTATAATATATAGATATATGAAATGGATAACACCGTTTATAGAGATGGTGGGCCGTACGTACGCATAAACGTTGTTTCTGTTTTCATATCGTATGGAATATAAGTAAGTGAATGAGATATATATAAATACACACACACAAAGAGACACACACATATTTCTAGTAAAATTAATATTTCATTTCATACTTACTTATTAATAATATATATATTTATAATTATCATTGAATGGTGAACGTGGAAATGAATATCATACAATCATGGATAGAGTAAGTTGTACATACACACAAGAAATGATATCATTTTATTAATGGTGATATCAAATGTAATTGGATGTTATATTATATATACAAAATAATTAACTGGTTATATTTATTATTTATATCAATTATTCTCATTATTATACCCATCCAAATAATGAAGTTTTTATTAACAAACTACACCATAACGTAGAGATGGTAATCTCTACATACAAATGTATAGTGACATTGTCATTAATAGGATAGAAAGAATAATGAATATAGTTGTACCATATTTATAATAACATCAAATAACTTAGATGGTGCTTGATTATTTATTTTTTTATGGAAACAACAATGAAAGTGTAAGTGTATGAAGAAAAGAACTTTGAAATAGGTTATGAAATAATTACCTCTTCTTTCGGTTCTTCCTTTTGATTTGAAAAAAAGGAGAACATTAAGCTGGATTTCTTATCAAATTAAGAACTATAGGATGAATTTAGGGTATTTTCTAAGAGATTTCATTCAGGTTTGGTCGAGCAAAGAGGATTAGGATGTATGAATTTGAGAGAAGGTGAAGTACCCTTTTATAAGAGCAGTGAGGGTCACATTTGGAAAAGATAGAAATGTTATTTTATTATAAAACCATTTTTGGTTTTTAATGGATAAACAAGGATTTAATTATAGTATAAGGTGGTTATGGGTTGAAATACTCTCAACAAATAGGTTTTAGACATGTTTTTCTCACCCTATTAACCTTATCTTTTATATTTAACTCTTAGTTAAATAGTTTAACTTTTACCATGTCCTCATGTATTTTTAAAGTACATGGTTAATAAGCATTCAATAAAATTTATAAGTGAACCTAAAGTGGTTCATTAATGACATAAATATAATTATATAAGTCTTTTGGACAATTATTATATTTTTAGTAATATTATATCATTTAATAATATTTTATTTGTTTTATAAACTCATTTATGTCAATTTTGACACTATTTAATATTTGGTTTTTGTGAAAGTCAAGAAAACGTGATTATTTCAAATAAATGTGTTAAATGACATCTAACATGTCATATTCACCTATACAATTCGTGTATGGCATCAAAAGTCCCAATTAAAATTTATTTGGTTATTTATAATATCATTTATTTTAATCATTTATTAATAAGGTAACGGTTGCATCCTCATTGTGTCATAATTAAATTTAATTATTTAATATATAAAATTTATAAATAAAATACCATGATGTAGGAAATAATTTTATATTTCTAATGTTTATTTATTGTGGATTTTATCTTATTATAACCCTATATTAAAAATGTTTTAGTTATTAATTATTATATTAAACAATTTTAGCTCTTCTTTAAATAAAATAATAATAAATGTTCTAATCTAATCCAGCTGGTTAAAAAGGATAATATTTTATTATGGAGGTTGATTTAGGACTAAAGACACTTATCCAATAGAATTAGAACATGTGTTAGGGTAATTATAATATAATTATTACCTTCATGTACCCTATTTACTTTTACTCATGGTAAATAAAATTCAAAAGTTACTATTCACCCAAAAAAAAATTTTCATCCTATTGAACTACATTTTACTTACTAATTTCAACCAAGTCTCTCAAATTATTGAAATTCAATTCATTGAAGCTGTAAAATTATGTTTTATGTAAATTTGTAAATATGTATAAAATGTGGGTAAAAGACATTAAAAAATTCAATAAAATTTTATACATCTAATATTATTATAAAATGACTCCAAGGAATTATAATGAAATAATATAAGAATTATGAATCGATTTTTACTATAAAAAAACTTAAAAAATATAATAATTATTTAAAGAACTGTCGGTTTTAAACAATAATGTTGTGTTTTCACTATTCATCAAAAATTGAACTTTTTCAGAAAAATAGATAAACTTCACCCTAAGATAATTTTGATTTTACAAATCCAAAATTTATTTCTATTTTACAATATTCATAACATATGTTTTCCCTTAATTAATATAAAATTAATTCCCTTTGTGAAAACCAGAATGTCGGTTTTTTGGAAATAAAAACTATCAGAATATTGACATGTGTTTATGTACAATATAAATGTGAATATACATACAATGACCTACATTTTATTCAATGAAAGAAATATAATATAATTAAATTTAGAAATTATTCAAATGTATAAATTCACAATGAATTATTTTGATTAAAAATGTTACTTTAATTTTTTTTCTATTTTTCACTATTCATCAAAATATGATAGTTATTAGTAAAACACAAAAAAATTATCCAAACTAAATTATTTATGTCCCTCATCTCAAGAAAAAATTTATTTTGTCATATTAAATATATAAAACTGTCAAATATTGGATTTAAAAAGGGTTCCCCATTAAATAATGATAAAATTGATTTTTTTTAAATTATTCTTTTATCTGAAAAAATGATTTTGTTTTTATATTATGTCTAAGAAACACATAAAATGGATTATAAAATTATATGTAGTATAAAAAATTGAAAATTCAGTTAATAATATTTCTAACCTCTTTTGGAATAACCAGTTTGGTAAGTCATGGTGCGCTCGAACTCGGTGTTGCATGTAGCGCAAGCTATTGAATTACATTAAAGAGATAACATACTATAAAATATTAGGGAGCTAAAATAAATTCCTACAACTAAAAATTAAATATATGGTCATTTTATTATCATTTCAGGGAAATCTAATGTTGTTTTTCTGGTTTTGAAACCTCGACACATGATTTTAAAGGCTTTTTTAACATTCAAAAGTGTATATTTTTTAATTCTGACCACACCAAAAATTGGACTGATAGATTATCAATGTGTACAAATAAAAAAACTCATCGGTGAATTTACTAGGATTTCACATCAATCTATGGTTTTTTGGTATCTTTTTTACTATTCCAAAAACATTTTTGTGTTTTAGAAAACAAAAAACGCATTTACGATCATAATGGGAAAACCATATTTATGAATAATTTTTCATTAGTTACTAAATTTAACAATTAAATATATTCTAATTTTCCCATTTGTTGAGGGTAATGAAATATCATATTCTTGGTATTGAGCATTGATAGTTTTGTAAATGATTTTATAACCTTTCGAAGTGTATACTGAGTAATTTTTACCACACCCCATATCAGATTGATGTGTTGTTGACATGTAAACCTAAAAAACAAAATATATAAGTTTTTTAATTAATTTCCATCAATATGAGGTCATTTTATTTTTTTTTATCATTCCACACATGTTCTAATGTTTTAAAACACTAAAAATGAGGTTACAGTCATAACTGGAAAATGTAATTTAGAATAACATGTCATTAGATCCAACATTTAAAAATTAAATATATGCTATATTTCTCATGATTTTAGGCTAGTCTAGCATCATTTTACTTGTTTTCCCCATATAAATTTTTAAAGTCTTTTATACCTTTCAAGAGTGTATACATAGTAATTCTAACCACACTGGACATCGGATTGACATTTAGTCTATCTGTACAGGCCAAAAACAACCTATAGGTTGTTTTCCAATAATTTCACATCAATATGATATGTATTATATGGTTGTGAATGTTCTTTGGTGAGGCTAATTGAGTTTCTCAGGTGGTTTGATGTGTTTCATGGGAACCAGACATAAAAAAGTCATGTTTAAGAAGTAGCAGAGGGCACACAGTTTGCATATGGTCTGCCAAACCGTGCATCCCACTATAGGTAACAGTGCGACCCCTTTTTAAGAGGGGTGTGTATTTTCACATGGGTTGTGCTCAGTTTCCTAATCCAAGTGCCTTTCCTGTACATGGCATGTCCTGGAGGCAGAAGACTCATCACAGTTTGCGCATGGTTTGGAAAACTGGGTAGGTCAAACCATAATGTCGGGTTCTTTTAAAGAATTTAATTAATTTATGTTAAAATTAAATCAATATAAAATAAAAGCTAAACTAATCTCCCCCATCTCAAAATTGTGACGTTGGCCAAAGGCCCCACCATTTGATGCATGGTTCCAACCTCAGCACCCACTCTCCTAATTTGTTTCGAGCCAGATCTCCATCATGTTTTTGTTCGAATCATTATGTTGACTCCTCTTCTTTCTTCTCCTCCTTTTTTATAGATTCATTTAGACCTTATTAAATTTTTTTGAGGTTATTTTTAACCTAGGTTTTAGGGGTAACTGGTATTATTTATTTTTACTTTCTTTTGGTTGTTGCGAATCGACTCTTAGTACCTGTGGGGGCGGGTTCCAGCAACCACCACCAAAGGCGACACATTTCTCCTCATTTCAGTCCACCAGTTTTGCTTTGGGGTAAATTTTATCCTTTTTATTAGTTAATTTTTGGGTATTTTTGTATTTATGATTCCCCAATATGTTTCATGTAGTACTTTGATCTTATTTGTGTTGTTTCACTTCATTTTTGTTCACCGCTAGCCCTCGAGGTAAGTGTTTACCATTCTTTCCTAGCCCCACACCATTTAAATTATGTTATTTAATTATTTTAAATTTAATAGTGTTAAATTTATAGTATGTTGGTCCCGACTTATTGGTTTCGAGTCTCCATGTCATGGAAGACTCGCTTGCATATATATATGTAACAAAGAATATGTTTGTGGGTTACCCTGTTATGTGTAAATATCCATCGCTGTGATTACACATGTATGGGGAAAGGTGTTCTCATGAATATATATATATATATATATATATTCATGTGTAGGTGAGTGATGACTGGAATATTCATATAAGCATGTATGTGAGGATCCCCTTGCACAAGTCTATATCCATGTGGGTGTGTGCGTAATAGATATGTGTCCTTGCATGTATGTGAACGTGTGTGTGCTCAGTGGTGGAGGAACTGCTTTTAGTTAGAAAGTTCCAAGAGCCAAGTGGAAGGCATGGTTCCACCTTAAGGTAGAGTCAAATTTCAAGTACTCTAATTCTATAAATGCATTAATTTTTTAATTACTGCACTTTAGATAGAATTTAAATTCATGTAGTGATGTATCTATATTGAATTCTCATAACTGCGGTTTAGCATGTTCATATTTAAAATTTGAAAGGTGATAGATGATCTGTTTGATAAGAAACATCATGTTTTTATAAATAAACCCCTCTAATGGTGGTTTACTGCTTTCAAGATAAAAATTAGTGGTTAGACCTTTTTTTCATGACGTGTCGGGTTTATAATTCATATGTATTGATTTTATGTTGGGATACTACATGTTTTGGACATAGACCTAATGGAATTAGAAACACTAAGTTCCCATAATTATTTTATTAAAGGACCAAATAACTCTCTAATTGTTTATTCCTATTTTAGAATAGAATTACCCATGTAGGTAATTTCCCTTTTTGTGGATACTCAAAACCTTATAAAAGTAATTGATATTTTTTTTATAATAGTAACTAGTTGATTAAAATGAATGGTAATGCTTAATTATTGACCCTAAATAAAAATTTGAAATTTATTTTCAATTCCATGAATTGGCTCAATGGGTTTTCATACTTAGACCTTGCGAGATACATGGATTCCCATGTAGTAATTCTACAGACATACCCAAATTCATGAGAGAATAATTGGTTCCACGTCTGTGGAAACCCTTATGTTGTTAAGGGAATGTAACGGTGTGGAATATGAATTTTGAAAATAAATTAACAGATTTTATTATATGGTTGTAATGCTACTTGACCATTACACAGTAATGGAAGGAATTTATTTAACAAATAGATTAATGGTTTCAATGCTACATGACAATTACACACTAATAAATGACTAGGATTGGACCAAAATGAATCATTACATTAATTATTCTTTAAATATGAATGGTTAGACTTGAGCATGTCATGTTCTCTGATCGGAGAATAATATGATAACTCATGTACCCCATTCCAAATTCAAGGATGGGTTTCTAGGGTTCAGACCCGCCAAGATCTCATTTCATTTATTATATTTGGATTCCCAATATACTTTCATTGGCTCCCCCATGTAGTACGTACAGATTCCTTGGATACACTCCTTGTATCCAGCATTGACATGTAGGTTCCTTGGATACACTCCTTAGACATAGTCCTTCTATAGACCCATTTTACCATTGGTTCACTCTTTGGACTTTGTAGGCACCTTATTGTGGAATGCCTTGGACTATGCTCCTTGGATTACACTCTTACCCCTTAGATAGACTTAGACACTACTGAGTTATATTTCCCTGAGATATTTGTCGCCTTTTTTACCCTAGAACTCCCTCCTCATATATCTTTAGAAGGTTTCCTTGTTATTTCATGAAACCATCAATAAATATACTATAAATAGGTTTTTACCTTGGTTATTCTCATGGGACTTGAATACTAAACACCATCATGGGATTCCTTGGATACACTCCTTGGGTACATCATTGAAAGGTAGGTTCCCTGGTTATAACCCATGATGCCTAGTCATTTCATAGCCTCGTTTTACCTTGGAGGCAAGTTCATGGACTCAGTAGGTGAATTACTCATATATTACTTATGAATAAATAATAAATACTCAATTAATGAACTGATTACATATCGAGACACTAGCTGGGGTATGAAGGAAATACTTGGGTATTTAGTTATAATGTACTGATTTCTTTATTTACACAATATCTGACCTTATTTAATTTATATCACACTGCCTGGTTGGGGTTAGACATCAGTGGTGTCATCCAATTGAAATTTATATCTCACATCCTACTCATGCCACTATTGTACTGGGGTACCCAAGTAGACCTTTCTTGTTAGTAGTTCCTTGGACCTTTCTTGTTGATGTTGGACTGTACCAAGGAGTTAGAAGCAAAATACTATGCTTTAACATAGGATGCATGTGAGGATTTCTATTGGGATTTTAGTTCTTTTCATTAATTTATTCCAAATTTTTTTGTATTGAATATCATGTTGTACTATGTACTACTTTCCATCAGGTATCAATACCATGTCATGTAGTCATTTTTTGTATAAACTAGTATTGTAATCTTTTGTTCATTTATATGAAATCAGTGTTCCTTTGCATTATTATTTCTATTTTTTTCCTCCAGTATTGATTCTTATTTACTCAATTATACACCAACATCACTCTCATTAGAGGGTATAGTATCCCCACTGACTATCCTTACACCCTTACTGCTAGTAGGAAGCCTCTGGTGTACAGGGTCGCATGCTTGAGGTTATGTGGCGACCGGTCCCACCACTATCATTGTAGTGAGACGAGTCGGGACATTACTAAGTATTATCACTAGAGGTTTTCCCTTTTGTATTACTATTTTGGGATGGTAGACAGGATACATGGAAAGTGTCATTGCATGGGTAATAGAGGTTCTTGAGAAAAATCACCCCACGTAAGAGGAAGGACCGAGTATCCAGTTCTGTGATTGTTGTTTATGTTGTTCGTTATTACAATTTATAAAATTTCACATTTAGTGACAGGTGTAAATTCCACATTTTATGATTTTCAGAGTTTTTGAAACATTCCTCGTCCTTTAATTGAAAGGTAGTTTCATTACAAGAACCATATTTGGCACATAGAAAATGACATTCCATACATAGATTCCATGACATGTAGTTTCAGTAGTTGGTTTCCTGCTATGTATGATTCAGTTCCTTGTTGATATTTCATTATTATATTTATACCTATTTAAGTAATACACTATAATTCCTTCTATGCTTTCCCGAATGGCTAGAAATCATTCATTTTTACTGATTTTTGATAACCCCCCTTTTAAGGGATGAGGAAGAACCCTTATTAGGCACGTAGGCTAATAGATTACGTGTCCCATAGGATTAGGATATTACATGACCTGAAGGTATTAGGGAATTCAAAAAGACTACCCACAAGGAACTGCCCCTCCCGAGCATCTACATCATGATAGTAGCTCTCCTCCTTCACATGGCCGTTTTGGCTAGGCTTCCCATACAATCACAGGGCGGTTCCGATGATATAACCAAACCCTCTCATTCTGACAAATCCATTTGGTTCTGCTCTAGTGAGCGCACATGCTCTGAATCCTCTTTTGGAGCTGCTCTTTTTTTTAGTGTGTCTGGGGAAACTGCATATGGCATGAAGGGAGACAATTTTTTGTTGTACGGTGTTTGGGAACCTTATAGATGAGAATAGGAATCCCGTGTAATTAAAATATTGTAAAAACGATGCTAAATTCAATTGTTAAGTGAATTTGGTTATGACTAAAGGGATCCAAATTCCAAATAGTAAAGTGTAAGGTCGCTTTGCAGATTGGTAGGTGGCCACCCATATAATTTGGACTGATATATGTATAATTTTAAAATCTATATTGAAATTGTTATCAATTAATGTGATATAATTTTCAATCCATAGGGTTTATGAGTGCTTCATGAATTGATAAAGAAACACCCATAATATATGTGATTTATTGAGGCCTTCAAAAAGTTTTATAAAGGTGAAAGAAGTTTAATGTTGATCTAAAATGAAATGATTAGCTTCTAAAATTGATATTGGGCCGAAGTAGGTCAGTTGGGGAATGTTTTTATGAGATGAACCATTTAAGAGCATAAATTTTAATAATTTGTGTGATTGCAATTGGATAGATTTCTAGAGAACCAAGATCAATTACAAATGAGACCCTCATTGGATGTCTTTATTGGTAAATGAATATAATTTTATAAATTTCATAATTTATGACAGAATGTTAATAAATGTAAATTTTTTAAAAGGATTCTTTATTAAAAATTCATGTTTTTACCCTTGGAGCATTAGTTAAAATCAAATACCTTGGGATTTGTCTTGAAAATGGTATTGTAATGTTTTGATTAAATCTTGTGATGATTAATGATTAAATGTGATTAAATATAAGTGAAATAGAAATAGAACCTGTATTTGTGTCCACTATTTAAAACCATTATGTAAAGGACTATTCAGACTTCTCTTGAGTTTCCTTAGAACGGAAGTGTGAATACTTTTACTAGGCATCCTTTTAAATGTAAATAGATTTATGATTGGATTTTGATCCTGGTGGAATTGTTTGATGTGACCTCATGTCAGGTTTGATGCTTTTTCTTCATAAGTTGATAACCAATGGTAGTTAAATCCCCCAGAACAATAATTATTTTTTAGTGTTGTGACTTTTCTCACTTTTGGTGCTGTTTGGGTGCTATTGTACCTAGTAGGACATTTAGTTTTAAAGTTACACCCTTGTTCGGGTTGGTGTTAATGATCTTCTAGGTCTTTTTATGGGCGTGATCATCGCGTAGTTCTTGTTTTCAGTAGGATAGACATGCCTCAAGAATGGTTGGATACTTTCTATTGGTTTGACCCTCTCTTTTCATAGTAATGGAAAAATGGTTATGACGTCATCCTAGAAAAGGGTTATATGAGGAAAAAAATTCAAAAATACATCTTCTTTTACTGTTGAGTATTGTCTTAGGTTATATCCAAGTAGAGTGGATTGAGCATTAAAGACTATTTTCTATTCCAATTATCAGACTAGACCTCGAAAGACTTAGGTTTTTTGACACGCCGGTCTCATTGTTATAATCTATCGCGTTAATGAGTAGTTAGTTTTTCATACAATTATACTAGGACACTCTTAATGATGGTAGTGTCAGGTTGATTTTGTCAATGTTTCCTTATAAGTAGAAGGAACGCCTAATAAGACCATTTGAAAATGTGTTGTTATTTTGTGAATTTCCGAGAGGATGGCAGGTTTAAATAGTTTCATTACTTTCTTGACAACATGAGCTTGTTTTGAATCGAATATTTTACCTTCATGTTTCTAGGTTTGTAATTGAAAACCCAATCTTAATTACTCATAGTGTACTCTTCTTAAGAGAAGAGAATGTCCCCTATCTTGGCATCGTCATCGGTTCACTAAGAGAGAGTCAGTTTTACGGTTCACTAAATATTTAAAAGTTGTTGAGCTCGTTAGATGATATTTTTCATTGATTCTCCCTATGTGTGGTTCTCTTAAAGGCTTGGTAAGTCCTGAGTGATTGGTAGGATCCAAATTCGGAACAACTTTTACAAACTCATGCACTCCAGATGTTTATTTTAAATATTTTCAGACTCATAAGTCATGCTACTAGGAGATTCATCCTCCAAGTGACTCGACTCATTATCTCTTCCTTTAGTTAAATGTTTACCATTGTAAGGAAACATTATAAAGCACATTTCTAGGTGAATGAAAGTGTGATTGATGGTCTTGTTGTGGTTGATCAAAATTAAGAATTTGGTGTATCAGAAATAAATTATGGTAGATCATTTATGTTGCAATCTTTTCAAACAGACAATTAACCACATGATATTTTAATACATGAAAGGCTTCTTTTGTAAAATTTCCACTAGTAGATTTACTCCACTTTCAAAATACATGAATAAAAATAAATTAAAAATAAATTTAATTAAAAATAAAATTAGATGCTTAAATTAAATCTCAAATTAAAAATATAAAAATGAAACTATAATAAACATTGAAATTAAACACAATTTACCTCAATTAATTAATTAGGTAAAATCAAATAAAGAAAAAATTAACTACGAAATAAAAATTTGAAATTAATTATAAAAATTATAAGTTATTTTTTCCCATATATTTAAAATTAAACATTTATTTAATAATTAAAATATTTATGTAATAAAAATAAATTAATGAAAAAAAAATCAATTCATTGAATATTATAATTAAATAATAACACTAATAAATACAATATTTCATTAAAATGAATAATTGAAATAAATAAATTATTCAAATTAATATAATTAAAAAATTAAAACTTAATAACATACATAAAATTCAAAACTATCAATAATTATTAATTTCAATATAAAATTACCATTAAAAATAAATAACCATTTATAATATAATATAAGGATAAAATAATATAACATAAACTAAAAATGTTGTTGAAAAACCAAATAATTAAATTCCACGTCAAATTTTCCCACACATAATCATTTATTATCCTCAATAAATCATTTTTAAAAACTCATGGGAATAAAACTATTCCAATTAGTGAAAATCGATATTTCAAAAAGAAATATTTTTCAAAAATATTTTCCAATAGTATCTTTCATGTTAAAATTCAGATTTTTTATTATCAAAATAAGGGGGTTGATAAAATTTCGTTTTCATTAATATATAAATGAATGAGATTCAATTTTTTAAAATATTTCAAAAAATATCATTTTATTTTCCTATTATTTCATGAAATCTCTTTTCCACGAGGTGAAGTGAGGAAAAAAATAAAAGGAATAGAAATTAGGAACACTATTTAGAAGATCAAGTTATATAATTAAAAAATTATCAATATATCATCTCATAAAATAAATTATAAAAGAGTAAATGAATAAGGATATGAAAAGTGAATCATGGATTTAGATTTTCATTTCATTGATCATGTAAATAGATATCAAAAAAATTTAAAACCCTTTCAAAATATGAAAAAGCAATGATGAGTGTAAATCTTTCTCCCGATGTTTGACCAAAAACAAAAAACATTACAAAAAATAGATGATTTGTACTAAGTCCCTAGGAAAGAAGAAAAATTTAACTTTTATAAAGTGGAAATTAATATCTTAATATTTATAAAAAATTAATCACCAGAACAGGAATGCTAAATTTTGAAAAAATAATCATTTTAAATATTTTAAGGGGATTTTATGGGTTCACTACTGGAAATTAGATCTTTCCCAACACTTCTATACCAATAGTTTGCAAAAACTGTTGGTATAGGTCCCCTTTCCCAACGGTTTGGACAAACCCTTGGGAAAGGCCCCGAAATTGGACACTTTTCCAAACGGTTTGGACAAACCGTTGGGAAAGGTGGACCTATACCAACGGTTTGGCCAAACCGTTGGGGAAGGTCCCCAAATATACCACTTTTCATAACGGTTTGACCAAACCATTGGGAAAGGTCCCCAAATATGCCACTTTTCCCAACGGTTTGGACAAACCGTTGGGAAAAGTGGGCCAAAATTCAACATCCTCTCTAGAATGAAAATCACAACCCAAGACCTATACAAATGGTTGTTAAAACCATTGGTATAGGTACATTCATTTTTTATCGGACCTTCATACAGAGAACATTATATAAATCAAAATTTAAAATATTTATGAGAATACATATATATATTTATGTAATTATGATCACAAAAGTCATGTTAGGTTAGTGGTTGAGTCGTTCAATGATAAACGAGGGGTCCTGGGATCAAATCCCAGAGGATGTTCTATTTTTGGAATTTATATAACAACAGTTCCATTACCGTTGGTATAGATTTCATATTACCTATACCAACGGTTTCCAAAACCGTTGGTATAAGTCTATACCAACGGGTTTTGGAAAACCATTGGTATAGACCTATCTCAATGGCTTACTTGGCTACAGTTCTCCAAACCATTGGTAAAGGTTAGTTTTCCAGTAGTGGTTTTACATTAAAGTAAAATATCTCAAATTAAATAAGACCCTCTCTCCCACACATAAAACATGACATTATCCTCTGTGTTTAATTCAATAGTAAAGAAAAAAAATTATATTTTTATTGTTGAAAACTTATATATAATTCAACATGTCAAATTTATATATAAGTTTCTTAGTGTTGTTCAACAATATGTTTTCAAAAATAAGTATTTTGAAACTAGATTGAAAATTTACTTGTATTATTAATAATGTATAATATAAATTTTTTTTTTAAATTTTAAAATTGAATATTTCTAATCATTTAGTACCAGGTGAAGAGGGTGTCAGAAAAGTTGAAAAATTATTTCAATTGGATTTTAAATAGGGTAGATAACAATATAGTATTCAAACAAAAATGAAAACAACAACATATTTTTATCTAAAATAGAGATGGGAAATGCTATCACACAATTAAATTCACACTTTGATAATATTTAAAAACAATTATTCTTAAATTCCAGCTAATAATAATCAAATATAAATAAACAAAAAATTAATAAAAACATAATAGAGAAACAATTTTTAAATCCAACACTTCTTTTTTTTTCATAACCTATCAATAAATGAAGTTAATATAAAATACCTCAAAATTTTATTTTGAATTTTATCTATATTGTTATTTAACTCTTGGTACCATAAAATTTAATATAAAAAATTTATTTTCATAAATTTATGATTAAAGGAATATGTAAAAAGATGTTAGATTTAAGAAATTATATTCATTTAGTCTCTTGTATGAATCATCTTCCCGACTTGAGAACAAAATAGATTAAACACTAATTAATTGCACACAAAAAATAGTGTTTCATAATATGGAAGGAAACCATGAATTAGATTAATGTAAAAAAAATTAAAAGATAGAGAATGACATTACATTATTCTTAAAGAAAATTTAAAAAAAAATTGTATTAACACCAATGAAACACTAAATTCAACGTAATCTATTAAACATGAATAAAAAAAATCAATATTCAATCACAAATATATCAGGGAATCAATTTTATCTACCCTTTAAAATAATGTTCGATTATTTGATCATTTACCAGTATTGGTCTATATTCGTATCAAATAATTTTAATGGCTATATTTTCATCACTCTAAAAATATTGAAACTTCCAGTCCACTTTGATTTCAATATTCTTAGAATCTAATAAAGTAATATATTAAAGATAAAAACTTATGTGTATCCATGAATTATCAATTCTGAATAAAGAAATCATGAACTACCTTGAATCACTTTTATAGATCCTATAATTTTAAAGAAACATCTTTTAAATTTCATTTATCTCATTCAACACAAGTAACCTTATTTCTCTAAATGTCTTAATATAAACATCCAAAGCCTTCATATCACAAAATGACGTGTTTTTCAACTCCATGTTTAAATGATAAGATTAAAAAAATAACCAATATAGAGACATACCAAAATGGGGTTTTCAATGAAATTATATTGGACTATAATTACATATCTAGTTTAAAGGAACACTCCTTTCTAGATTTGAGATAGTTTTTATAAATTCTATTTAATAAATTTATTAAATTTTTTTACAAAAACCCTTTATTTGGTATGGTTAGAAGATTATTTCCTATATGAAAAACAATTATTATCAATCATTAATTTGAATTTTAAATTTTTAAAATGAGTTTCATTATTAGTAATGAAATATTTTGGCACACTAACCCTCAAAAAGATGTTAGTTTTAATAAATTCAATAAGACTAGTATATAGATTATTGGGTTGTGTCACTACCTCAACCCCTTTGAATACATGGTAAAAAAAACTATGATGTACTCATTTCTATGAGATGATAGAAATGGTCCCATGATATCTATCCACTATACATTAAAAAATATGAATTTCCATATTACCTTTCTAATGTAGAATGTGCTTCAATCAGTCATTTCCTAATCTTTATAACCTATCACATCCCAAAAAATTCCCAGTAAACATAAAAAATATAAGACATTAATCATTTTATTATTTCAAAATTAATTATGAATTAAATTATTTACTTATAAAATTTAAAAATATATAAAACAATAAGACATGTTCACATAGATGATGAGTAAATTATCATCATGAAATATAGAATTAATCTTCCGGGGATCTTCAAACTGAGTGCTAGAAACTGAGAAAGATGTTTTACAACAACATTATCAGCCCCCTTTTATCTATAATATCCATGTAAAAGTCTCATATAAAATTTATTGACCTACTATGTCTTGGATCTTCCTCTATCCTTAATGAAAAATACATTAAGGTTGTGAGGTCTATAAATAATATGACTTTGGAACCTAAAATAAAATGTGTAATAATTTCCAATGAAAAAACCCCTAATAAAACTTTTTTAGTAGTATATGTAATTCCTTTGAGCATCATCTGGTAGTTTTAATGAATAATATACCACATGGAACCTTATATATTTCCTATATCATAAATTTCTCTAATGGATATATCATTACTAGGACACATTATTTCAAATATTAATTTCAAATAATGTTTATTGATGATGGATGATAGAGTGAGTTTTACATAATAAATTTAAAATATAATAATCATTTTTCATCAAATAGTTTGGGTGAATCATCAACATAAAATTAACATAACATTTTTTTAGTATTCAAAATGTCTTTGAGGAGAACTTTTGTAAAAACAATCATTAAAAAAACAACACCTAATTTACATAAAGTTTTTAAGAGGTATAAATTTTTGGATCACTTAAATTTTGTGTTTTCTTCCTCAATTAATATTATAGAAACATTATTCCAAAGAACTACCCATTCAGTGACCCAAAACTAAATTTGTTTTTAGTTTAAAACTATTATTTTTTCTAATAATAATTCTAAAATAAATTCTAGATTATGTAAATAGAACTCAAAATTGATTCCAAACTTTTAAAAATCATCCATAAACACTTCAAAAATATTTCATATCATGTAAAAAATATACATACTTCCTGAAACTATAATATGAGTTCAAGGAACCACCCATGAAAAATGAAATTTTACTATAGTAAAATATTAAAATTGTGAACATGAATATAGTTTTCTCCTGATATTATGGGGATCCATAAATCTAGTTGTAATAGGAATAATCCTCATCAAAACATAATAACTCATTCCCAACAATACTATTAAGCATTTTATCTAAGAATTGAATAAGAAAATGATCCTTCATAGTTCTTAGACTGATATTTCAATAGTCCATACAAACTCTCTATTTTATGGTGTTAGAATTCATCTTCATTAACACACATTATAGTAGAATCCCTATTTTATCCTAATTTCAAAATATTTCTATATTCTAACTCCATTTAGTTTCAATTTTCTTTAAAACAAAATTTTAAAAAACCAATATAATTTCTTCATCCATGGATTATTTTTCATATTATTCTAAATTCTATATTGAGTTCTCTGATTCAGAAACCCCTAGTGTAAAATTGGTTTCACTAAATGTTTGTTTCTTGAAATACTGAAAAACATTGAACTCTTCATATTTCTGACCATATTTAATGATTAAGTATCCTTTAAACATATATATAAATTATACACCTATGACAAAGATGGACCCACGTATAATAAAATGACCTTTTGATAAAACACCATTTCGAACACATGAATGTCATCAATAAGCAATATTTTCCAAATCCGAACTATAAAATAATATACACATCCATAGGGATTTGTTAAAGAACAACAAACCAACTGAATAATTATAGTGGTGGGTTACAAGTCACTAAATATCAATTATTTAAATAGTGATAAATAGAGTATATTGATAATAAAACCAAGATCACATTAATAGTTGAGTTGGAAACCATTCCATACAGTGCTGAGAATGAAAACTCTCTTTTGATCATTATGTTTTAGATATATTTTATTTTGAAAGAAAACATTATACTCTCTATTAAGGATATATGTGGGAAAAAATTTCCCCATTTTTTTAAATAAATTATTGAGGTATTTTATATATTATGGAATATTTATCAATTATTGTATAAAATGAATATTCAAATGGATAATTGGTAAAATCCCAAAAAATAATACTATTTTTCCCTTGTTATTATTTTTGGGTTTTAATTTATCTAGTAAATTTATGGGTGTAGTGTAGTTGTTTATAATATAATTCAACTTCCAAAATATTTTCAATATTCATTTCCTCACCTTTTTTCTTCTTATCAATAGAAAAAATATCAACTCTATCTTCACGTGAATACTTGAGTTTTTTTCTTTTTGTAGATTGTTTGTCTCATTTCTAGATTTGGTGTTATTCATATATTGATTTCTAGATTCACCCATTTTTTTAGTTTTAGAACCATAAGTGTCTTTTTTATCATCATGTTGAGTTTTTAAACTACTCCATGTGACTAGAAAACAAGACATTTTCACTATTTTTGTTATTTATTATGTATAGATGTTTCCCATTATCTCTAGATGTCATGTCACTTTATAATTGACCCATTTATAGTTCCATGTTATTCATTCTAGAATCAGTTTGGGGTCAATAAAAATATTGTTGAGTTTTTGTGAATGAAAATTCCCAATAAACAGTTAAAGCACCACCATAACATCCTATTGATAATTATAATTTTCATACTTATTTTGATTTTGAATTTTTTTATTTAATGATTTGGAAATCGAAGTGAAGTGATATTTTTTCTAAACATTCCTTATTCTCTCCATGATATGTCGTGATAATTTCTATATTGAAAATTAAAATTATTTGAAAATTTTTAACCCAAGGAATGAAACATAAAATCATATCCCACTTGTTAAAATTTTATAATAGTTTGATAGGCATGTCAAAATTTGGTAAAAATTTATTAGTGGGTCCAAACATTCCACAGAGAACCCACTATATTCTAATTGAATATTCGAATTCTAAAACCCACTTCGTTGAAACATTTTTTGTAATTATAATTCATTAATGATTGAATTTTTTCATTAATTTCACCAAGATGTGGAGTCATTATATTGATTAAATAATATTTAGTTTCCATTATATTAACTCTACTCCTCCTAGATTTCATATATTTTTAATTTTTTTTAGTGAGTTCACAATCTGTTTGAGTTATTTAGCTATAATATCTAAAATATACATTGTATCATATAAGTAAACAAGTTATTGGTTTTAAGGGGTAATTCTGTGGTAAACGGGTTCTATTATGAAATATGGGGTAAATTATTTTTTACTGCCTTGTATAAATTGACCTCTAAACATATACCATGTCTCAAGGATTAATTCTCCCTCTTCTAGGATGACCCCAATTATTTAATTCGTAATCTCTATTTTCATTATCTTGGGATATAATTTCATGATGAAAATATCAAACACTTGATAAAATTTATCGAAAAATTATTCCACTAATTTTTGAAAGCAAGATATTGTTTTTTTATTAGAAAAAATAAAAATACTTTATCATCAATTCAACATCACATAGACCTCTTAGTAGATTTTTTAAACTACACTATAAAAATATCTAATAACATATAACAAGAATTCATTAAATAATCCATTTATATATAGAAACAGAGAAAAGAAGTCTATTTGATCTCTTACTTTATAAAGTGATGTGACATTCTAATAGATATAGGGTTTATAGATATAATGGGTAATTAAACCTCCCTAAGTCAATTTATTTAAACATTAACATCACCAATAGGATATGGAATAAGATATTTTGTATTTCTATGAACCACAAAAAAATTCCATTCTATTATTGATTTTCTTTTAAAACACCGATATGTATATGGATTTTAGAGATAAAACCATTGTGCCTATCAGAAGTTGTTCTAGTGAACATGAAATATACATTACAGAAATATTTTATGAAAACACCAATAAAAAGATCAAAACTACATGTATCCCAAGATTATTCAATCGGATTTTTTTTGTAAATTAGTTTTCTTATTTAAAACAAAATAGTTTTCAATATTTCTTTATATCTTTTTTAAAAATACGTTTTCATACATATCTATACAAATAATTTCTTTGAAAATTGAACCAAAAGCGTGAAATGTATGACATTGAATATGTGTCAAATAATTATTTAAATTTATTTATTTTTATTATATAATATTTTATAGGGTGTCAATCTTATAGGGGAGAGAAATTTTGATCATACATGTAAATTTTTTGAAAAATAGAAAAACAAAAAAGAAATTGTTGAATTCATTTTCTATATTTTTCATTAATGAGATAAAATTGATGAATAAATAGGTATTTTGAGACAAGATGAGGAAAAAAAGGATCCAAAGTGAGAATGATATATAAGGGAAAAAATAAAGATATAGAAAAGAGAATTATAACTATCTATTTTGAATTATTTTCTTCTTTTAATGAAATTTTATTAAAATAAAATTCTAAAAATTATTTAGTATAATTTCCTTTCCCAAAAAAATAATCTTGATGAAGGACAATTATTTAATCCCATACTTCCATGATTTATTTGATGATCTATAAATTTGAATAAATTTTATAATAATCAATCTCTTAAATTAATTATGATGTTTTTAAATTAATATCACAAGAGGCTGGAAATATTTTTTATGAAAACTATTATGAAGGAGTGAAATTATGAAAACATAAATTTAAAGTACCCATAATGAAATTTATCCATGAATAATTTTCAATTAATGTACAAAACATGAATATTTTGTTTTGATTAAAAATTAAATGAATGAAATAAAAGGATAAAAATTGTATCCTTTCTCAGATTGATCATAATAAGCATCATCTTCATCATTTCAGTCCTAGATAAAATTAACTATTGATTTTATCCAATCATATAGATTCCTTGATTCATAAAATTGTTTCCTACCTATCTATACAGTCATGTAATTTATTTTTCATTCATTTCAGGTTCATCACTAATAAATTTCATCGAATCAACTTGGCCTGATAGAATAATCAAACACGTGTGACCTGTAATTTTTGTCTCTTAACTATATGTGAATTGAGGTAAACCCTTATAACAACGGTGACATTACCATGAATCTATTATAAATTTACTATGATGTGTCTTTAACTTGGTGCATTTTTCATGAATTCACCACTTTTTTCCAGTATGTGACTTTAATATAGTAACATGCTTCTCTAAAATGAAACTCTCAAATAATTTAGGTAAGACATCTATCATATTTAATAGTATGAATGTGTATATTTTTTGTACTTGTATAAAATTATTCCATGGTTTTCTCTATATCAAACCCTCTTGATCAATTCCTCTTTGACAATTATATACCGATGAATCTCATCAAAATTAATCTATTTATCTTTCAAAATTAATAATAATTGACAAAACATTTGGGCACTTGAACTGGCTAACCATGAAATTCATCAAACATCAATTTCTCATAAGAACTATACAAAGATACAGGTATGTATCTTTGTATTCCCATGAATCCATTACATTGAGGATAATAATCCTTATAAATGATCACCTAAAAACTCACAAAAACACCAAAACCCATTTATCATGATTCAAAACTCATCTAAAACTAATTTTTCTATCATTTCATATTCTGGGTATTTACAGTGTTATTAATCATTATGAATATGATACATGTTGAACTCATTTTCACCAGGTCTATCTGTTGATAACATGGATCATATTCATTATCATGCTAATATTAATCACCCAACTCAACATCGAGATCCAATAGCTTTATATTTACCAGATTTAGTGGCGGTGATAGATTCAATGAAATGAATTCCGTAGTTATGAATTGTCTTCCCTAATTTCTTGATTATTTTTATAGATATTGACTTTAATATCATTTCAAATTATAGTTTTCATAGCACACAGATTTATCTATATTTAGTTCTATAGTCAGTTATGTGTTAAAATGATTCTTCCATAATTTGGGGTTGTCATCTCCTGTACAAAGATTCGACCATGCCATAAAACCATTATTCATAACTTAGTAGATATTTGGTCACCATGTGAGGGTAAGAACATTCATATTTAGATATTCATATTGATAAGGCATTGAAATTAAATATTACATATACATGTTTTTTGAACTAGAATTATAAATAGAGGATATTTTTATTTTAGTGTCTTAGAGAATTTGTACAAAATATTAGAAACTAAACCCATAAATTACATGTGGACTCTTATAGTATGTATAATTTATTTAACCAAAGGAAACAATTTTAAAATAAAAATTGATCTATTTTCAAGTCACTTATTCTATAATATCATCACAAAATCTTCTTCATCTTTAACCATATTATGACCTATGGAAAACTTTCAAAACATTTTTTATGAACAGAAGCATAGTAAGGGACATAAATAAAGAAAACCATTAGTGTAGTTAAAATATAATAAAATATTACCATAAAAAGTTACACTAAAAAAGTGATCATTATTTTAAAAATCACGTTATCGTAAAATTTGAAAATAATTTTTTCTCATGATAACTCATAATAAGACATTTAATATATTTTAGGTAACTCAGTACATAATTATAACAAAATGGAATGATCATATGGTCTACTTATATACATTTCACTGTTACAAATGTTATTACGATATGACCGACATCCATATAATAAAATATACATGAACCATTATATAATTATAACCCACAAAAGCATTCAATTTTCAACAAGTAACTCATAAAATTTCTTTCTCCAACTTAAGAAAATATTAAATATTATTGAAGTAACCAATCCATTTTCAAAACCAATTTCAAACATTTAAATAGATACTTTTGATTCATAGTCTCCCATACATCTTTGAAACATTTCAGTGAAATTTGATAATTAACAATTTAATTCATTCATGTCCAATTAATACATTGATACATTTTTTAAATAATTAAAATGAAATAGAATGAAATGTAAGAATAAATCATTAAAACATTTAAAATAATTGTTCTGTTATGTAGTCTCTTACCACTTCATAAAAACATGAATAATAATAATTTAGTAATAATAATAAACAGAACATTAAATATCACGAGAGTCTAGTAATTATTAATATAACCATTCTAAATAAATTTATATAAACATTATATAACAATATGGGTGCATAAAAGGAATATATGCCTCAATGAAAGGATATTGAGATGAATTGACTTATAAAATAGACTTCAAAATAAAATTAATAATTTAGATTAACATTGATTGAAAATGACCAAAATCCCTTACCTTGAGTCTGAATCATCACGTACATTCTTTATCACCCAGAATAATAAACATAGGTTAATTATTTACATTCATAAGAACCTTTTTAAAGTTTATTATACCTTTTAAATCACTAAATATCAGGTTAAATTAATTACATAATAATTAATATTCATCTCGACATTTTGATGATAATCAGTATTTATTCAAAAATAAAATTGGGATGATGCTAATAGTCAAAGTGGACAGAAGTAAATATTCTACATAATAATATATGTGAAATAAAATAAAATTTTAAACTTTATTTATACTTTTAAATCAAACCATTCATGTATGGTTATGAAAAATGAAAAATGAAAAAACCATGGAGATGGTAGGTCATTTTTACACATGAGTAACTTTTTCATTTTTCAATGATGATTATGAAATGAAAGAAATAATTAAATAATATATCTAGAAAAAAAATATAATTATTAATATCATATTAAACATTAAAATATATACACACACACATTTATATATATATATATTTTACATGTGATATGGTGATTAAAACAATTCGCATCACATCATGGCGGTGATAGTTCACATGTATGCACGAACGACAATATCATTTTTATGTGTATGGAATGTAAGAATATAATTGATATATTATTAAAATAAAATGATAAATATTTCACTAACATCATATATAAATATTAATTTAATCATTATAACCAATCATGGGATATGGTGATGGAAAATGAAATTATATCACTCCGTGGAGATGATAGTTCACAAATACCCACAAATGATTAATTTTATTAACCATTTGATGGAAAAGGGGGTGGATATAGGTGTTCATATTAAAATAATAACCTAAAATATTTTATTAGGATACTAGTGTTTTTATTTCAACATGGTTTATGAATAACGTAAGGATGATAAAGAAGAAATAATTTAAAAAGGATTAATTAAAAATGAATCCTCTTCTTCAGACAACCTCCTTTGATTAACAATATAACTTGTCTAAGGAAGATTTTTTGCCTAATGTAAGAACTCTATAATATGTGGATTGATTACTGGAAGGAATATGGGTAGATAATGGCTGAACCATGTATCTTTTTATGTCTTAATAAATTATTAGAGGCAGCTCCCTGTCATAATATATGGGAGGGGAACTCATTGGATATTTTTGGAATATTATATTAATATAAAATAATTTCAAATTTAAATGGGAAGAAATGGACTAATTTCAAATATATTATGAGGATATATAAACAAACATCCTTCTAATAAAAATTAGACATGTTATTACAAATTTATAATAGTTATTTTTTAATAGTTATTTTACCCTTTTTAATTTTAACCATGATATCATGTAATTTTTACATTGTGAGTTAATATAATTGTAATAAAATTCATAACAACCAATTAATGAGTCAGTGATAAAATTTTTTAAATTATCCCAATTATATTTACCACTTTTTTATTTTTATGATTGTATATCTATTAATAAAATAATAATTAGTTTAAAATATCATTAATTATATTTTTGATAGTACGCAATATTTAACTTTTTAAAAATTTAGTAACAACATTATATGTTAATAATAACACTATTAACACATACATAACATATAGAAGTCATCCATAAAACTCATTTCTGACATAAATTATATCATATTATATTTATTATACTTTTTTTAATATCATTTATTTGATTCTCCCATAAACTAAACAACTATTGTGTCATCATTGTTTCAACATTTTATTTAATTATTCCATTCCTAAAAAATATATATAAATTACATTTAGGTATAAGCACATTTAATCATTCAATATAATATTTATATTTGAAAATATTCCCTGTAGAACCCCATATTAAAGATATTTCAGTCGTTAAAAACAAAAGTGTGACAAGATTGAATTATTATTCAATAAAATACTATGTGTTAAAGTCCTTAAAGTGGCACAAAGTGGAAATAAAATCATCTCAAAGAAGTTTTATTTGACATGCACAAATACATCAAAATACAGATTATAACAAACCAACATTTCAGGGTACATTTATTTTTAAATAAATTTGGTAGATTTCACTACAAACAACACTATGTTCGAGTGCATTATGATCTATCAAACTAGCCATTTGAAAGATGCTTATGAATAGTATTAACAAAATTTTAAAATTTATAAAATTTATTTTTTAATGTATACATCATTTTTTAATGCATAATATTAAAATTAACTTAGCGTGTGTTTTTTTATTTTTAGAAAATATTTATTTCTTATGAATAGTGAAAAATATTGCATTGTAATTAAAAACTAAATTTTTAATTGAATTAATTATTATAAACTAAATTAAATTTTGTATAATAATATATTAATAATATATATATATATATTAATCTAATTCAGGTCATTGGAATTATTTTATATTAAAATTAGATATAAAATGTAACTGAACTTTTAAACGTCACTTTTACCCCCAATCTCACCATAGTAGAGTTAAAAATAATTAACCAATTATGTGATATGAATTTGGGAAAATATAAATAAAAGGTCATAATAATTATGGAATTTTTTTTCTAATAGTATAAACATTATGTTATGGTAAATTTTATCTTTAGGAATTTTTTTATTTGTCAACATTAAGGGTAAATCGTGTAATTAAAAGTAAAAATAATATTATAATTTAATACATTTTCAGTAAAAATTTTCCAAAAATCATTGTATAAGTTTTATTATATCATAATAACCCTTAAACATAAATTATGATCTATTTTTTCAACTTGGGTTAGATTATGAAATTTATTATATGTTATTTAAAGAATAGTTAAAAATATAATAATCAACTTTTAATAACTATGTAATTTTAATATAAGTTAATAAATATGATATGGTAGACTAGTAATTGAATTTAGTAATATATAATATTTTTCTACATCATGGCAATTTATTTAAAATTTTATAAAATAAAGAGTTAAATTAAAGTATGATACAAAGATGATTCAACAACTGACTTATTAAAGGAATATTCAATGAAATGATATTAATAATATTAAAATAAATATATGTTTACCTATATGATTCCATAAACATAATTTTTGGGTGAATTTGGCATGTTAGATATGTCTTAATGTATTTTTTATGGACTCGGGGTTTTATGGTTTTTAAAAATTTCATGTAATAAATAGATTCAAAATAAGAATTAATGATATTTTGAAATAAATAATAATTTATTAAATGATATAAAATTCATAAATATATATATTAAATAAAAATAACAATTAAAAAAATTAAATAATTCATAAAATATCCAACTGGGTTTCTCTTGGAATTTTATTGTAACTATATTAACCCTAATGTGTAAAAATCACGTTATCATGGTAAGAGTTAAAGTGTTTAGCATGGGGTTAAATCCAAAATATAAGGTTATTTTGGTGACCTAAACCAATATAAAATCATTGTATGAGATTATTTAGACACATAGTCATCTTATATTCCAGATAAATTACTTTGGATTCATTTTTAATTGAAATGTGTCACGACCCATCCTCGGGGCTCGTGCCGTGACTACCCCAAGCCCGCCTTCCATAGGCCAGGGGCTGGCGACTAGCACCAAGCTGTAATTCCCAGTAAAAAGGGAAGGAATTGCCTTTGTAAAGTAAACAAACACCACAGAGCAAGGAAGCAGTATAAGTAAACACTAAGTAAAAACTGGGTACAACAGTAAGTGTGGAAAAGTAAGTGGGCCAGTATACAAACCCAAATTGAAAGTAAAGTACAACTAGAAAAGGGAAAACAGCAACTGAAAAGTAAATCCGCAGCGTCAAGCTGTCCACTAGAAGTCCCAAATGAAGGGTGGGTACAGATAGCCTCCACATCTCCTCGGTCCTAGCCGTCTGTTATGAGTATGTCTCGTCCAGTGGTCCACCTCCGACTACCGACCTGCTCCGCAAGCCTCAACTACGATCAGCGCTGTCCGTCGTCTGTAACCAACACAACTTAGTGCAAGAATAGCCAGTGTAGGGGTGAGTATAACCTACTCAGTAGGGACCCCAAGACCGCTGAAGGTCTCCCAGAATCCACAAAGGATAATCCACAAAGAAAAGATATAATCACGAAGTAACATCTGACACTACTTAGGTATATGCCCATACATATACCTAAGTCATCAATTCCAGTTCGCTCCAACTCTGAGCCCAAGTACAACCCATTCCACACAGGAAAACGTAACCCGTTCCATATAGTAAATCACAACCCAATCCACACAGGAAATCATAACTTAATCCACATAGGATATAATGTCAAGATTCAGCTCACAAAGGTATACTTCATCATATGACGATAGAGATGATTAGATATATCCACTGATTCATCTATTCTGTCAGACCCACAATGGATCGATAGGTACTAACCCCCGCAATGACCCACAAAGGATCTGACCCACACATGATCGATAGATAACTAGCCCCCGCAAAGACCCACATAGGATCGGACCGACACAGGATCTGTAGTTGCTGGCCCACACAGGACCGCTGAGAGCTGACCCACACAGGATCGGTAGCACTGATCCATGTATGATCGCTGAGTGCTTTAGTCGTCGTCGTCGAATCCACTGAGAATCTATGTACAATCGTTTTCATCGCAGTCGCAACCAGTTCTAGGGTTCCCGCACACAACAAGCTCGTTCGGGAGGGTCTGCTCCACGAGCCGAGAGGCTGATACATCAACTGACACATAGTCAGGGGTTGATGTATCCAAAAGTTCTCTATCACCAACAAGAACTCAACGTCATAGACGACGCGTCAATCAGACGCCTAGTCTGACACTTATTGGCTTTTTCGTCCCAGGGGCCCGGTTGGTTTTTAAGTCAAAACCAACCCGACCGTACTCCACCTGCATCCAAACCTCGGCCAGAGTAAGCCAAAAGATCCTTTTCACTTAGAGGAATCCATCAAAGTCGACAGCACGTCAATCGGACGTTCGGAGCTCAAGATATAAGTGTTTCCGCTCCGAGGGCCCAGTTGGTTTCATGTACGAACCAACCCGGCCGAACCCAAGGTTCTCAAAAACCTTTAGTGAGATATAACTAAACGATCGTCTTGATCCAAGGATCGCATCGCAACTGACGGTGCATCGATCGGAGGCTCGTATCTCTTGTTATGGGCAACAGACCGAAAGAGGATCAGTATTAGGGGGTTCGGGCCTGGTCCGACCAGGCCCGATACCCCCAGGGTCGGCCCGAACTGGGTCGACCGGTCCCGGGTCCAGGTCCGGCCCTCTTGGGCATGGCCCGGCCTGGCCTGGGTGCGGCCCGGCCTGGCAGCCCGGTCTGGCGGACCGGCCAGGGCAGCCGGCCCAGCGCGTGGCGCGCTGGCCAGGGGCTCGGCCGAACGGCCGAGCCGTTTCAGATGCGGGGGGGGGGGGGGGGTGCTGCCCATCACGTGTAGAAACCACTGCCCCATAATGGGGCCTCTCACATCCAACCATTTGGGGGTCTCAAACCCTCGGTTCTTCCACGGTCCGTCCGGCCTGCTCTGGTCGGCCGGCTTCTGCCGCCACGGGACAGGCAAGGTCGGTCCCCTAGCTCCGATGCCGGTGGCCCAGGCCCGACCGCCGGTTCCCCTGCTCCGCCGTAGCCTAGAACCAGCCACGCCCTTCGTCCATCAGGCGCGGCACGAAAGCACCGCTCCCCTCCTCCGCGGCCCTGCTCCGGCCGCGATGCTTTCGTATTTCTCCGATGTGGCGCGACAGCACAACATCTTTGGTTCGTTTTCAATAGCGCGGCACGACGGCGCCGTGTCTTTGGTTTGTCTTCAATGGCGTGGTGCGACGACGTCATGCTTCTCCCACTTTCCTTATCAAAATTCTGCGCGGTGCTTCGGCACCGCATTGCCTTGCTTGCCGCAATAATATCAACAATCAAAAAGGGGAGGAGTGTCGGCCGTGTTTGTGTTGTCTGACTTCCTCCCGTTATCACGATAAAAGGTGGATCAATGAAAAGGGGAAATCGACAGAAGATTTCACAAACTAACAAATAAAATAAATCCCTACCTCAATGTTGTCATCGAACGAGAATTCGTCGCAGAATTAACCGTCGCGGAAGGAGAGGATCGCAGTGGAAGAAGAGGATCACCGCAGAAGAAAAGGGTCGCCATGGAAGTAACAGTTCATCGTGGAAGGAACATCGTTGGCATTAGGTGATCTCTGATGAAGGCATCTCTCGCCGTCGTCCGCCGTTGGAGGTTGGCGTTCTCCGTTGGCGGTGGTGCATTCTTTGCGTTCTTCGTCGAAGAACGAAGAATCCTCTCCTTTCTCCCAAAGGCTTCCACAACGAGAAAACCAACAAAATAAAATAAGTTTAACGCTTATTTTATTATCATAACCTAAGCTTTTGAAATTCGAAAGATATGAAACGAACAATTAATTCAATGAATTAATTGTAACGATTTTACCGCCCAATTTAAGGAGGCGTTTCTTAACCAAAATAAACGTAAGGTTTGATTTTCATTAAAAGGGGGGTTGTGGGTGCGTTGCTTAGGATAGAAGAAATGGCGGGGCTGGTGCTGGCCCCACCTCAAAAATATCCCACCAAGTGGGTAGAATATTGTGGGTCCCACCTTATCTTCTTAACTTAGGTTAAGCTGCTTTAAGTGAAATAAAATAAATTGTCGCACCACTTTTATTTTATTTCTTAACTTAACCCCAAAAAAATAAAAACCACACCCGAGAAAACACAACTCCAGAAAAGGCGTTTCTAAGAAATTACTGGCACTGCAATTCCATTGGTGCCCTCGGAATTCGATTCCAAGCACTTGTTTAAAAGTTAGAAAAACCCACTCGTTCGTTCACTAAATGTACCCGAGCTAAACTTCGGAAAATGATTACGGGCACACCGGGCCTCAGAATCAGGTGCCATCAGAAACTACGTTCTTGTAAAATTCCCAAGTAAATTAAGAAAACAATTTCCTTGAATTTTACAGGTCTTTAAAAAATGTAATTTATATTAACGTAATATTTTAAGAGTTTACTAATATTCCCCTTCCCTCCCTTATAAAAGGGCACCTCTCCTTCACCTATATACAAACATATAAAAACAATTGAATCAGATATAACCTACTAATTTATCTATAAATATTCCCTAATAAAATCCTATAGGCAATATTTTGGGAATAAATCCATCCTAATAATTTTTTTGCTGAAAATCTAAAAGAGATACTCAAATAAGAGGTAATTTTTTACCAAATAAAATAAATTTCATTTCATATTATACATCATATTCATATAATGTATCAATAATAACACAATAAATTCAGTATAATATATATTATTAAATATTATAATTATTCTGGGAAAACTATATTTCAACTTCTATCCATCGTACAAATAATCATATAACAATTCAGTCATACGTACGACATTCCGTCTCCATGACGCGGTGTAATTTTTTTTCATTAACACTTAATTTCAATTAATATAATTATGAATATAATTTATATAAATAATAAATAATAAATTATATTTATTCTTTATAATTAACATACCATCCATTTCCTTACCCCATTACAATTAAGAAAACAACATCGTCGCTTAGGAGTACGTAATGTCTATTATCTCTATGATGCGATGAGATTTATTTTCCACATAAAAATTACAAGAATGATTATGAAAATATATATATTGAATAATAATGAAATATATGAATTAATAATGATACTATATATATATATCATTTACTTGTATCCATTCAATACGATAAGAAAACGAAAAGAACAATCATGCATGTGTACGATCTACCATCTCCAGGAATGGTATATTCTATTCCGTATTATATTTATAGTAAATATATATGATATGTATAAATATATTTTTTAAAATTATATAAGAATTAAAATCATGATCTATGTAATTGGATATAGAATAACAATTCAAAACATATATGATTAACAAAACGGTTACTAACCAAATTGTTTCTTTAGCTTAGAATTTTTATTAAACGGGTAATATAAAGTCATTAATGAAATATATATGATATCATAAACAATGTATAGTTTTCTGATATAAATTAATAACATATTTTATACCATTATAAAGGAGGTTAAACCATATTCAATAAAATGATTGTATAATGTAAGGCTTAATTTCAAAATCTATTTATTATCAGAGATAGTAAATACATAAGTATTTAATGGGGAATATTTATAATCCATGTCCATGTTACATATAAATGTATTTAAAAATTATCTAAAATACAATAAAAACATTTTTACCCATGTTTTCCATTTTATAAAGTGGTATGAAATGAATCTTTTTTTTGTTTTCATTATTAGGTTCTTTTTTGACATTTTTAATAAAGTATGAAAAAATGTGTTCTTTAACAAATAATATATGACTGTATTATTCCACCATAGCGATGGATTTACATTTTAAAGATTCCCTTTCATGCATACAAGTATATTTTCCAAATAATTGTGTTTATATTTACATGACTTTGTAAAAGATTGATTTGAAAATAAAAGGGTATTTCATTAAAAATGCTTCAATGATATTATTGGAGTATTTTCATCTATTTCTACATACATTGATAAAACATATGTTTTTTTAGGTTTATTTCTTATGAAACAATATATCATATTTTTTGAGGGATTTAAGGTTATTTTTAATTTGAATGTTCTTTTCTTATAAAATATGTCATTTATGGATAATGTATTAATATTTAGTATGATATTTTTAATATGAATGTATAAATATGTAATGATTCACCCAATTCATATGTGTAATTCTTTATAGATATTAATTTATGGAAATAGCCTATTGTATCCCCTCAATGCATCCATAGGTCTCATGATAAAACAAGATATGGACATAGCCTAGTCCTTACTGATTTATTTTCATATACGAATTTGGTTGAGGCCTTAACCGTTTATTCTCATCTTTCATGGATAAGACCTCGATGATATGTTTTAGATGTTCAAAATTATGAATTCCCCCGTCAAGAGATTAGTTATTGATATTATATGTCATTATTAGACTAATATAATATCCATGTAAATGTATAAATGGAATTATATGAATTAGTGTTTCCATATTATGATCATGATTATGTTTAAACGGGTTGTGTTTCTGTATTTTACCTTTCTTAAATGTTTTTTTATTATTTATAGAAGGTTAGGCCATATTGTTTTCCCATACTGAGAATTTCATCACACCCCTTTATTATGATTTATTTTCCAAAGATGCCCAAATGTGTACTATGATTGATATTTAGGTTTAGTATAGGGTAATAATTTAATTCTCAAATCATAATCTATGTTGTATTTTATGTTATATATTTTATTATAAGGTTTATGTATGTGATCATTTTTTCATGGCTAGAAAACTAATAGGTCCTTTAGGATTGGACATTTGTATCTATGCTGATTTTATAAAGCAGGGCACCAGCTCCATGATTTTGGGTGGTGGGGAATTCTAGTTACTATCCAAAGATGTTTATAAATTAAATTGGAATTATATTTAAAAAACATGGATTAAGGAATAAAACCTAAATGAAGACATTGATGATAAGTATAGAGAAAAATCCTATAATTTTGGTAAAATTTATATTGTATAGTTTATATAAGAAATGAATCTGTGTCTATATATTACAAGTTGATGTGGTTCTGTAATATATGTACCTAAGAGTAATAACTCTGAAACGTTATTTCGGGCCTGACTTGGGGTATCCTGGTACACAACTACTAGCTTTATTATGCACCAATTTTGGAACTCTAGAGGGATATGGTAAGGATAATTAACATTTTATTTTAAAACTAGTACAAAGGGTTTCAAATTAAATATGCCCTAAAATAATCTATGTATATTATTTTGAGACTAGAAAATTATAAATATTAAATTTATGTTAAGAAATTTTCGAGTTTTTAGATTACACATAACTCGATGATCTAACATAGTGTATATCGTCACTTAGAAATGATTCCTAGTAGAAGAAATTTGAACGTCACTATTGTTCCTGATCCAAATAGTAATAAGGATCATATCCTTCTTTGTCTCAAGATAATATTTCAAAGGGAAATAGTCTCCAGACATTCTTATCATATGAGGAAATAATACAAAGTCATAGTGGTATATATAAAGAGTATTCTATGTATTATGGATTCATATGGAAGCCTGAGAATAAAACGAAATAATAAAAAAATTTAGATAAAGGTAATTGAGGAATGACATACTTTCCCACACATGAAAATAATGGAAAGAAAAACCCTGGTAATTTCTAAAATGGAATTGGAGTTTTTTATAAGTGTAGAGATCCTGATCACCAGACTTATGATTAAAATGGAATCAATGAAGTTATAATATTGTAATTGTTAAAGTGTAATGGTATGGGAATTTATTCATATTATTTTACTAATAGTAAATTAAGTATAAATAAAAAAAATTATTAAGGTCAATCATATGTTATTAATATATTCAATGTGGAATAATTAATCTATTTGTTTTTTTAAATCAATAATTATGTTATGAATGTCGGGTTTTGAGAATCATGTAATATCTAAGGATTTTACTACAATACATCTTCTTTACAAATTTGTAATCATGAATTTATCATTAATGTTTTAATATTATCAAGGTATTCAAATATTTGGTATGTGATAATAATTGAAATGTTGGTTTGTCGGAAGAAAATCTAATGTTAAGATTAATTTATGAAATTTGAAGTCCTTTTTTGACTGTTAATTTAGAAAAATTATTTTGGAGATGTCTAGGTATTATAATGAAAAACGTTTCCGATTGGATATTATAATTTATGGTTAAAACAATCCTTAAGGTAATTTTTTAATAGTTATAATAATATAGTTTTAGAAAAATGATAACCCGCTTGTCAGGTGACAACATCTCACATCCAGCAAGGTTGTGAGACTTGAACCCACAACTGATGGGCGAAAATGGAACACCTCATAGCATGGAACTAAGTGATTTACAAGTTAGTATACATATGTTTTATTTATTAAAATGGTATTAAAAATTAAGTATAAGTTCATTTTTGGAAGCCTATACGATTATGTTGAGAAGAAATTTTTGAATTTTAATATCTTTTGGAGAGAGAGATGATTTTTTAGAATAAACTTGTTAAAGAATGAAACTCTATATGTCAAGTAACCGTGTTCCCTTTTGTTATTAGACTATAAATTATAAAAATTATTCATCCTTAGGGATAGGATCTTCAAACCAATTATAATATCTTAATATATTTTCTGATTATTCAAATGGTCCCTTAGATCATCGCATATTAATATATTTATTAGTGTTAAATTTATCCTAATCATGTTCGGTATCACTCTATATTAGAACATGATGGTTAGATTTTTCCATAATTTCCAAATTTTCCTATCTAGAACCTGGGTAAGTTTTATCTTTGGTAACCTTCAGACATGCCATTATTTATTTTAATGTGGGTTATTAATCGGCCCATGTTCCAATGGGGGAATTCAACAATGGGATTTTCAATAGTCAAACCATTTTTATCGAACCTTAATCAAAACATTTTGAAGAAAAAATTTATTTATATAGGGTATATTGTTATTCCAAAAGATTTAATAGATTTTTTTAAATAAATTCAATAGCTTGTGTTACACGCAACACTGAGTTTGAGCATACTATGATCAATCAAACTAGCCATCAAAAAAGTAGTAATAAATCGTATTAACCACATTTTGATATTCAAAATTTTAATTTTTTTAAAATAGATTAATTTTTTTTATTTTTAATATAAATATTTTCTTAGGGTGATTATTCTATTTTTTTGAAAAGGTTTATTTTTTTGATGAATAGGGAAAACTAGAACATTGTAGTTAAAAAAAAGACTTTTTCAATTAAAAAATCATTATATATTATATTTATTTTTATTTTCATATTGTATTAATAATATATATATATACACACACTTCAGTTCATTGAAAATATTTTATATTAAAATTAGATATTTAAACATACTAAACCTTTAAACGTCTCTTTTACCCGTTTTTTAGCCACATTAGCATTAATCAAAATTTAGCCACATCTGTGAGATGAATTTAGAAAAATACACATAAAAATAGTAATAAGTTTAATATTTATATTATAATTCAATCGAGATAATTTTTTGGTGAATTGTAACATTATTAAATTTTTATTAATTATCCTCGTTTAAGGGAAAATTGGCTAATTAAAATTATAAATAATATTAAAATATTATAAAATTAGAATAAAACTTGTCATAATTTCATTGGATAAGTTTGATTCGATTAAAATAAAACATTGGCCAAAATTATAATCCTTTTTATGCCACATTTTTCAGATTATGACATTTATTATACATTATTTAAAGAATAGTTAAAATTGTCAAACACAAATTTTAATAACTATAACTTTTTTAATATGAGGTAATAAAAGTGATATGGACGATTATAAATATTATTTATAAAGATGAATTTTTTTTCTAAATCATTGTAGTCTATTATTAATTTTTAAAATTAATTAATTAAATTAAATTGTGACATAAAAATGATCAATAATTTATTTATTAATGAAAGAATCTATTAAATGATATTAATAATATTAAAATAAATATAATTTGCAACATTTTATGTCATCAAAAAAATTGGGCGATTTGTACATGTTAATGATGAGTTAATTTATATTGTATAAGGAATCATATTGTTATGATTTTTGAAAAAGTAAAATAATAAATTGTGTCAAAATTGACATAAATTAGATTTTAAAATAAATAATAATTTATTCTATGATACAAAATTCCTAAAAATATATATTTTGGAAACCAAAATATGATAATTTTATGTATATACTAACATATCCTATTGGTTTTGTGTGGATGTTTATAGTTAATATATTAACCATAAATAGAAAAAATCCATGTTAGTATGGTAAGAGTTAAAGGGTGTATCTAAGTGTAAAATACCAAATATATGTTTAATTTTGCTACTTAATATTATATAAAAATAATTTTTGAGAGTTTTGTGACCTAGAAGAATCTTATATTTGGTATAAAAAACATTAGATATATTTTTAAGTTATGTTAAAAAATATTTTAAGTGTTTCCTAAAGTTCCTCACCCATCTCTTATAAAAAAGGACATCTCATTCTCTTTTAGTCACACCTCTAAACTTTTTGGATATACAATCCCCTACCCATTTATTTTACCAAATTAAATCATATAATCTTATTCTACATAAATTTGTAAAAAATTAAACTAAATAAGTTCTTTTGTGGAAATAAAATATAGATACTCGAATAAAAAGTAATTTTTTAAAAATTCAATTAAATTTATTTTCTTATTCAAATTCTGATTGCTTTGTTTTTTCAATAATAATGTTATAAATCTTGTATCATATATATTCTAATATTTATTATGATTATAGTGTATCCATATTCCTATTTTTATTCATCCATTGAATAATAATATCATAATGCGTGAGTACGTACGACTTATTGTATCCACGTTGTGGTGTATTTTTTTATTACTACATTATTTGGATGGGTATAATGATTAATATAATGGATATAAATAGAAAATAATAAATTATATTTATTACATATAATTAACATACCATTCATTTATTTACCCCATTACCATTAAATTATTTATATTGTCGCTCGTGCGTGCGTACGACCTACCGTATCCATGTCGGGAAGAGATTCATCTTACACGTTTACCATTCAATTATGATTATAAAAATATATATAATTAATAATAATGAAATATATTATATAATACTTGACATTTAATAATATAAATATATATTTATATTTATATTTAATTTACCTTTTTCCATTCATTATGATAAGAAATCAGAAATGTCGTTAATGTATATGTACTCCCTACCATCTCCATGAACGGTGTATTCCATTATATATTATATAGAATTATACTGAATATATATGATATATATAAATCATGTTTTGAATTAATGATATTATTATGTAAACATCAATGTAATTGGATCAATATTTACAAGTAAAAATATGTACGATTAACAGAGAGGTTACTACCTAAAATGTTGCTTTAACATAGATTTGTTAATAAACAGGTAATATAACGTCATAAATGAATCCTATATGATATCATAAATAATAAATATGGTACTCATATATAAAAATAACTTATTTTAAACCATTATATATAAGGATAAATAACATCAAACCAAAGGACTCTAAGTAGTAAGGGTTAATTTTGAAATCTCTTTTTTATCCGAGATTGTTTATACATAAGTATTTACTGGAAAATATTTCACATCCATATACATGTTACATAAAAATGTTATAAAAATTATTGATAATATTTTAAAGATATTTTTAAACATGTTTTAGTTTTTATAAAATGGTATGAAATGATATTTTTGTCATTTTCATTACAAGGAACGTTTTTTACATTTTCAACAAAGTACAAGAAGAATGTATTCATTATGTTATACAGCATGAACATATTTTTCCACCATTATGATTTCATTACATTTTAAAGATTACCTTGCATTATTAAAAGTTTAATTGAAAAAAAAATATTTCATTTATTATTTTTTGAGTTTTTATATAAATTATTTAGAAATAAAAAATGGTATTTCTCTCAAAAAAAATTAGTTATTGTGTTCAAATGTTTTGATCTTTGTCAATATCCTTTGATGGATCTTATTTTTTAATGACCTCATTTCATATTCAACAATACATCATATTGAATTGAATGTGTTATGATTTTTTTTACTATGGATGTTTTTAAACCATTTAGGGTTAATGGATAATTTATTAACATTTCATATTGTAGTTTTAATATGAATGGTTATGGTGGTTATCTTTCTCCCTATTGATATAATGAATTAATTAAACGTATTAATTAATGTATCGGGACCACTATACAACATGAAAAATCGATAGTTATAATGATACAACCTGGATATTGATTGGGATGAGGAATTTCTTATTTATTTCCAAATCAAGGTTTGACTGATCACTTAATAATTTATTTACAAATGCATTGGTCGAGGCCCCATGGGTATGTTTTAGATGTACAACATTATGCATTCCCTCATTATCATTATGGGATTAGTTATTTATATTCAATATGCATATTAAATTATTAGAATATCATTGATAATGTTTAGATGGAATTATTTTATTTATTCTTTCTATGTTATGTTCATTATTATGTTTAAAAGGATTGTGTCTCTATTTTATACCATGCCTTGATTGATGAGAGATTTTGTCGTATTATTTACCATTTATCATCATCTGAGTTGACCTTTTTTTCATGATTCCAAGTACTGTATTATGATTCATATGAAGGTTTAATCTTGTAGTATAATGGTGTTATCAGTGCACTATCTATGTTGTATTTTACGTTCTGAACTGTAAGGAATGGTTCAGGTATGTGATATATTTTCTAAGACTACTAAATTGATCTGTCATTTTTGATTTGACACTGGTATATATTCCATTTTAATAAATTTCATCACTGGATCAAGTCTTATGGAGCCAGGGTGTTACCAGAATAAGTGTTAGGGTAATTTCAGTTAAGTTATAACATTATTTTTTCTATTAATTCCCTATTTTTACCTAAAAATGTTAATAAAAAATATTACTAAATTCAGTATTCAAAATTTACAAGAATAAAATAGACCTAATTAAATAATTTAGACTCTGAGGATCCTTTAAAAAAAATAAAAAACATCAAATTGGTAGAAAATAATTTAAATTAATCATGTTGACGGAATGAGAAAACATTCTTTTAATGTAATGACATTCACATGTTTAAAAATGTTTTTTCATTTAATTTCACTATAAAATTGATTAAATTGATATAATTTTTTTGAAATGATAAAAATTATATTTTTTTATACTTTTAAACAATTAAAATTTATATTTTAACACTATAAATAAATTTGATGAAAAAATAGTTTTTAATTTAAAATGAAATATTTTTAAAGTATTAATCAAAAAATGAATCTTATCAAGAAAATATCAAAGATTAAACCAAATTAAATTTTTATTAACCAATTTCAAATTAGAATATTGTTTTCTCATATATTTCTTATAAAATTTTCAAAGAAAAGATTTTAAATAGATGTACCATCAAAAGGCGACCAATAATTATTTTTTTGAAAAATACATTTTGTATATGTAATATTGGATTTGTAGGTATTTCATTTTTATAAAACACTTGATATGAATGATATAAATTAAATTATATTTCAAATATTTATTTATTTATTTCATTACTATAATCTGAAAAGGGTGATTTATTAATTTGTTGGTATATAACACACTTGTGTACATTTAATTTAGTTTCATAAAACATTAACTATTATTTTAAAATGGGTTATAAATTCATTTATAATTAATTATTCACAAAATAAATATTCGTATACATTTGTAAGATGTGTTTTCATAATTTAGTTAATATTTTTCATTTAAACCTTTCTAACGACAAGGTTATAATGGTAAAATTCAAATAATAATATTTAGTGTTTCTATTAAGATCGATGTGGTGTATAAAATATAGTATTTACCTTTTTTAAGAAAAGTTGGGATGTTTCATTCAATCCCCTGTAAATAATTTCATCCAAAATATTCAAACAAGGGATAAAAATATAGAGGTGTGAATTTTTAAATTACCATTAATGAAATATGACATTGGAAAAAAGAATTAATGATACTTCCACAGTAAAATGAAGATAGGGAAGTATAAATGATACCTAAGATAACACATAAGATTCATTCATTTATTAAAATATATATATCAAAGAAAAAATAACAGTCATGTTCTGATGGAGAGTGATATAGAACATGGTTATGATAAATTTAACAATGAAAACCCATAAATTTATAAAGTATTAAAATTAATTTATTTCTTTTAAATAATATCAAACAGATAACATTTTGATTTTAAAATAGTTTTTCATTGAGTTATGGATTTATTTTACTACCTATATTAAAATATAATTTAATATACTTAATTAAGATTTAGAGTTTTGTATTTTAATAAATTTCATCCTCAAGCACATATTTTTCTCTAAGTGATGAGTATTTAAGATGAATTATTCATGCCAAATGAAATTCAATCAACATCTATGGAATCAAATAATCGAAAAAAGATTAACTATATATTTATCGGGTCTTTAGACATTAACAAAAAAATAATTATAAGATAAGATAATTAAATAAAATTCAAAAATTAATACTTGAAGTTCATCATAGAACATTAAACAAATAACTATCCATAGAATTCATCAAAAATAGAACAAACTAAGATGAATATGCAAAAACAATTATTTTACCGCATTGTATTCCAATATTAATTTTACGAGTTGTCTCTAAATAACCTCAATTAAGGTGGATGTCTCATCCTATAAAGTAATTTCCCCACTAATCTTCATTATAGGATAATCATTTTCCTAAATAACATAATTCAATATAAATTCACAATTTAATCATAAATTACTAAAAATTTTAATTCAAACTGTATTCATAAAAAAATACCATAGTATTCTATGTACATTAATAATATTATATTCCCAAAAAATAGAACTTCTTATGAAATAACATTCATCACATAAACCCAAAATCATTTTTCCCAAAATAATAAAATAATTATTCAATCCACCCATTTCAATAATAGTACATAATTACTTGAGGTTTTATATAGTCTAGTGGTTAGAAATGAATCATTTTATCCATTGAATTATGAGTTCAAAATTTTCTGACTTACCAGGCATGACGGGTTGTCACCATCCGGTGGGATTTATATTTTAAAAAACTATATCATTCTCATAACATTTAAAAAATATGAAAAAGTCCAAAAAATTAACCATATCAATTAATAACCTCAATGTATATCCCATACCATTTATTTTTCATAACAAAAGTTAATAACCCATAATTATCCCAAAAAATAAATCTCTCCAAAAATATAGTGAGTCACATTAAAATTTCATAATGTAAAGCCACAATATGGTTTTCTAAGAAATTGAACATATGATCAACATTAAAAATATAAACCTGTGATAATATAAAAAAAATGTTAAGAATAAATACTAGTATCTAAATTTTTCAAAACCATCCATTGATACAAATGTAAGGCCTCATAATTAAACATTACATATTCTAGTGTTTTGAACTAGAATTCATATTCGAGGATATTTTCAGTTTATTATTCCATATAATTTTGAAAGACATATAACATATTAAACTATAAATTAAAAGTCACCTATTATAATCTTCATAAAATTATTATACCAAAGGAATCCAATTTAGAATAAAACATGATTTCTATTCAATACACATATTCTATAGATTAATCATGATATCTTATTTTCCATAAAAGTCTATAGGGCTATAATTTCTTTTAAAACATGGGATTAGAAAAATATCTCAATAATGTACATAAATAATTAAAACCATTAGAATAGTGTAAATTTCAAAAAACATTTACCCAAAACATACTTTTTTAGCCATAAAAATATACCATCTTTAGGAAAAGATCATTATCTTTACGTTTAAAGTCAATTATTTTCAAAAAAACTCATATGATAACATATAACATCTATGTAGGTAACACAGGATATAATTATATAAAAATCAAATAATCGTACGACTCCATAAATTTCACTCTTATATATGGAATAGTGATACATTCGAATTCTTCATATGTCACTCTTACAAACAGAATATCTATATAACTAATTTCCATAACTAATGAATTGGAGGTTATTACATAACAACCTATCCTTGGTTAATCATTTAACCATCAAAAAAATATCCAAGTACAATTATATAATCCTAACTCATAAATGTTTTCTCTTTTAAACATATCACTCAAACAATTTCATACATAAGATAAATTTAATGTTATTGAAGTAACTATTGCATTATAAAATCCTATTTAAAACAGTTAAAAATATATTTTTAATTCAATGTTTCCCATACAACTATTAATCATTTGAGTGAAATTAAAAAAATACCATTTTGAAATATTCATGTCGATATAAATACAATTGTAAAAACTATTTTGAAAACATTGAAATGAAATTGAAGGATTTAGAAGAATAAAAATTTAAAATATTTAAACTATTTTTTAGTTATGGAGACCCATACCACTTGAGTAATACTGGATAAAAATTAATTAAAGAACAACATTAATAAAGACATTTCGTAGAATGAGTGTATATTAATTCATGACATAAAGAGTGAAAAGGCCTGTACATACACATTATATTATAATAATGGAAAATACAATAATTATAGGCCTCAATTATGGTATATTGAGGTGATGTCCCGAATAAATAAATCTTTAACACTAAATTAATAATTATAATTTACATTGATAGAAAATGAACAAACTTCCATAACATGATTCTGATTCATCACATACATCATTTATATTCCTGAAATATAAACATTAGTTAATTATTTACCATAATGAGAATCATTTTAATGTTTATTATTTCATTTATATCACTGAATATCATGTTATAACATTTTCTTAATTATTAATGTCTATTTTAGATGACATGAAGTTATTCGGTACTTAAGTCAAAGATGAAATTAATATAATGTCAATAGTTAATGTGGTCATAAATACATAATCTCAAGATTAATATTTGTGAAATAATATTAACTTATAAAAATTAATTATACATTTAAATGAAAAAATTTATTTATGGTTATGAAAAATTAACAATGTTAGCATCATAGAGATGATAGGGAATATGTCTGAATTAGTAACGTTTCCAATTGTTAATGATCATTATGGAAAGAAGGTAATTATTATTTCAAAATTTTAAAAATATCATAATATCATTAAAATCGTACTAAAAATTTAAATATACATTCATAAAAACACACACAGATATATATATATATTGTACTTGTTAGGTGGTGATTAAAATAAATTGCATCTCTTTGTCGAGGTGATAGATCGCATATTTGCATGGACGACGTTATCATTTTTATGTGCATGCAATTTAAGAACATAATTGATATATTATTCCCATATAATGAAAAATAAGTCATTAATATCATATATAAACATTAATTCAGTCATTATAACTATTCTTTTAAAAACAGTGATGGAAAAAAATTATATCTCTTCATAGAGGTGATCGTTTACATGTACATATAGATGATTTATATTTTCACATTTGATGAACATGGATATGGATATAGGGGATGATATTAATATAATAACATAACAATATGTTGAGTATTTTGGATTTATTATTTAATGTTGTTTTACGAATATTTATGGGAAGATGAAGATGAATTTAAATAGAAATACACAATTAAAAATGAAACCTTTTCTAATGATGATCTCCTTTGATTAACACATTAACTCTTATAAAGTGGGTTTCTACCTAAAATAAGTACTATAGAATTTGGGGAGGGATTCTAGGAAGGTATTTCGGGAGATATTGGATGAACTGAGAAGGGTTTTTAGTGTGCAGAAATGATAAGATGTAGTTTCCCTTTATAATAGAGGGGGGGGGAACTCTTGGAATTCTTCAAAGTATTAAATTAATATATATTAATATTTAATTATATTTGTAACCAAATAGAGTTATTTCAACGATAGGATGATGATGTGAAAAAATATATTCATATAATAAAAATTAGTCATGTTTTGATTATTTCTTAAGCGTTATATTTTTTTAAACCTTCTTTTATCCTTTTTAATTCTTATTATGATATCATGTAATATTCATTTTTTGGGTAAATATAATTAATATAAAATGAAAAAGACCAATGAATGAGTCATTTTATGACATTTTAATACTCATCCAAATAATTTGGTCCAAGTATATTTTTTAATTTTATATCATTTAATAAAATATTATTTCTTTTAAAGTATCATTAATGTCAATTCTAACACTATTCATGATTTGACTTTTTACAAATATCATAACAACATGATATTTTTGAAAAAAATTATTAACTCATCCCTTTTATGTAAAATTAATCCCAAAATTTCATGGATGACAGAAATTATAACAATTTATATTTAATGTACTACTTTTAATATAATTTATTTGATTCTCCCACTATATAAAAATTACTGTAACATTATTGTGTAACCATTCAATTTAATTATTTATTTTTAAAAAATTATAAATAAATTACCATGATGTAGAAAAACAATTTATCAATTTTTAAAATATTGGCGGTGATGCCTAATTTTATCATTAAATCAAAGACTTAATTATGTCATGGTACAGGGAGACCTATTACATAGCCCAAAGGCCCAAGGCTAAGTGGCCTAAATAAAAGGCTTGAAATCTCATATTTTGCCTAATGCGCCCTTTAGTGAATAATACTACTATAGTTGCAATGTTACTACGGTACCATCACCGCTATAATTTTTACTACACTGCCATTATCGCTATAGTTTCACCACTACTATATATACACCACTGCTACAATGATGCATTACAGTGACAAGCTATAGTGGCCATGTTAATAATATTTCACTTGTTAAAAACAAAAGTGTGACAAAGTTGACTTTGCTTTGATTAAAATATTATAAAAGTGTTAAAATCATCAAAGTGGCACTATGTGGACACAAAATCACCCCAAAGAAGATTTTGGTTTCCACACACTCATCCAATGAAATTAATAATTTTTTGGGTAATTTTATATTAGTTATAATATTATAATTACCTTTAATTACTAGATTTACCCTAAACTGTGGTAATAAAAAATATTACTAATGTTACTATTCATATTATAAATAAATAAAAGGGACCTATATAAATATTTTATACATTTAGATTATAAATTTGGAACCCATTTTCCAAAATTAAAAACACATAATGGGAAGAAATTAATTAAAAATTAATCCTGCTCACAGAATGAGAAGATATATTTTTAAATGAAAAAATGAAGATGTTTAAAAAAAATTATATATAATTTCAATTTAAAATTTACTCTTACGAACTAAATTTGAATAAATGATAAAAAATTATCTAATTATAATTTAAAGACATTCAAATAAATTATTTAACACTATAAATATCAAAAAATCATCAAAAGTAAATTTTTATAATCTAATTTAAAATAATAATTTTATTTTTTAAAATATAACTTATAGTAATTTCAAAAAAAAATATTTAAAATATGTTCCCCCTCGCAAGGCGGCAAAAATGCCTTTTTGAAAAATATTTCTTTTTTGTGAAAATTTTAATTTTTTTTGTATCATGTCAAATAATAATATAGTAAGAGATAAACATTTAATTAAATATTCTATATATATATATAATTTAGTTAATTCCACAATATTGATTTATTATTTTATATGTATAAAACGCGCATGGGTACATTTAACTTGTTTTTTATTAAAAACATTTCCTTTTATTTTAAAAAGGGTTTTACATTCATTTCTAATTAATTGTTCACAAAATAATTATATATATATATATATATATATATATGTCTCTATAATACATATATTAATAATTCATTTAATACTACTCTTTTCAACAATTCTATATACTTTGTTATAATAGTAACATTTAAATATTAATATTTAGTTTCTCACTTAAGCACGATGTGGTGTATCAATCATAGTTAATTATTTTAATAAAAATAGAAATGATAAATTCCCACCACTGTTTAATAAATTCATTCCTATGAATTTTGATATGGGATAAAAAATTAAGGGGTATGAATTTTCAAAATATCATTCCAAAAATCAAACGTCACAAAAAGGGTTAATGAGACATCCACATTAAAATAAATATAGTGATGTTTTAAGGTTACCTTATATAAGACATAAAATGATCCATGTAATAAATCATTGATATGGATGAAAAATGAACTATCAAGTTCTAATGAAGAGTGATATAGAACACAGTTATGAGAATGTCAACAATCACAAAACATTAAATATTTGATGTCTTAAATGTCATTGATTTCATAGAAATAAAAGTAATCATACAATTATGTTGTTTCAAAATAATATTCATATATTTGAGGAATAATTTTACTACATAGACTAAAAACATAAAACAATATACTTACATGAAAGGAAGAGTTTCATATTTGAATCAATTTTCACATCAAAATCATCATTTTCTCTAAAAGATGACTATTTTATATAATATTTTTTGGAATAAAGGAATAAAATAAACATATATAGAATAAAATATTTCAAAAAATAATAAATATATATTTCGCATGTCTTTTTACATTAACAAACAAAAATTGTTAGTACAAGTTAGAAGTATTCTACAAGCTTCAGTTGTAATGCCTGAAGTTCAACATATACTATTCATTAAAGAATTTCCCTTAAAATTCCTAAAAAATGTTATAGCTAATATTAAAAACAAAAACATATAATGGATTTTATTACATAGTATTCCATCATAAATTATAATAATTATATCCAAATAACATCATTTACTATTTAAGGCTCATATAAAATGTAATTGCATATATAATCTTCCAGATATGCTAACCATTTACATAAATAATCTAAATAAATATTTGTCTATAATTAAATCAGATAATCTTCAAAAATATAATTCTACGATTATTCATAAAATAAAACACCATAGTATTATATTTACATTGATCTTATAGGATTCCCAAAATAGGGGAACTAATTATAAAATAACATTCATCAATTAATACCCAAATAATTATTTCAATATGACAAAATATTTTTTCCCAAAATACAATTATTATTATTCCATCAAATAATTCAATTAAAAATATACACTAACACAATAATTCATTTAGGCTAGTGTTTTTAAATGAAATCTTTTCTCCCTTAAATTTTGGTTTTAAAATTCATAGCCTTATCGGACGATATGAGTTCTCACCCATCGTACATGTTAACTATTTTATAAAACTATATGATTCTTATAAAATTTCAAAAATATTATAATTTACTAAAAAATAATCATATAATTTATTAACCTTAATGTTTTTCTCATATCCTTTATTTATCTTATAAAAAAGTAATAACCCATAATTATATCAAAAACTAAATTTATCAAAAAATAACATTTGTCACCTTAAAATTTCTTAACCAAAATCCTAAATGGGGTTTCTAAGACATTAAACATGCGATTATCCTTAAAACTTTAAACACATGATAATATACCTTACTATTAAGGAGACATCCTAATGTCCAATGTTGTCTAAACAAACCTGTAATACTAATTATACATGTTCATCATAAACATTACATATCCTATCATTTTTGTATTAGAATTTAAATTTGAGGTTAATTTAAATTTATAATTTTTATGAATTAGGAAAAACACATAAAAACTAAACCTATAAATTTCAAAATGAAACATATACTCATTATACATTTTTTCACCAAAGGAAAAACTTATTATATATTATATGATTTTTTGAAGACATTTATTTTATACATTCATCATGACATATTATTTATCCTTAACCATATTAGGAACTATGAAAACCATTTTAAAACATTGGATGAGAAAAAAATCTAAATAAGTTGTATATATAATGGAAACCATTAGTATTTTCAAAAACCCATAAAACGCATCCTTAAAAACATATATTTTTACCCTAAAAATAGATCTTAATTTAGAAAATATCATTATCATTCATTTTAAAAATGAACAATTTTCATGAAAACTAAAAATAAAACATATAATATATAAATAGGTAACAGGGGACATATTTATACAAAAATTGAATAACCATACGATCAACTTCCATACATGTCATATTTATAAATGGAATAGTGATACAGCTGACTTCTATATATATAAATCTTACAAATGGAATAAGTATATGGTCAAATTCCATATCCAATTCATTGGTAGTTATAACATAAAACACATACTTGTTATATAACATAACCACATGTCAAATTTCCATATACCATTATATAATAATTACACATTAATGGTTTAAATTATCAACATTTCACTCATAAAATTTCATTTTCAAACAAAAGAAAACATTTTAATGTTATCTAAATAACCAATACATTTTCCAAACTCATTTATAAAATTTATTAATAGATTTTTTTATTCAATGTTTCCCATGCAACCATGAAACATTTGTGTGAAGTTTGAGAATTAACATTTACAAACATTCATTTCCATATAAATCCATTCATAAAATATATTTTAAAAACATAGACATGAAAAAGAAGGATTTTTAAGAATAAATATGAATAATATTTATAACTATTTTTTTAGTCTCTTACCACATGAGAAAAACCATAATAAAAAATTAATAAATAACATTAAAAACATTAAATATCATAAAAGTATAGTAATTTATAATATAACCTATCAAAAGGGTTGTATGTAAACATTATATGAAAAAAAAGGTGACAGAAATAATGATATTACTCAATAAATGGATATTGAGAAGAAGTTGTTTATAAATAAATAATGAACAAAAAATTAATAATTCTTATTAACTTTGATAGAACTTGAACTAACTCCCTAACCTTGATTCTGAATCATCATGTACGTTCATTATGATTCTGAATAATAAAAATAGGTTAATTATTTACAATATTGAGAACCTTTTAATATTTTATTATTCCATTAATATCGCCGAATATCATGTTATAAAAATTACAAAATTATTACTGTTCATGTTGGATTTGTTGATGATATTCTGTATATTTATCAATAATGAAATTTATACGATGTCAACTATAAAATAGGTCAATATTAAACCAACTATATAATTATATTAATGAAATAATAATAAATTTTATAAATTAATTATTATTTTAAATAAGATCATATATATATGGTTATGAAAATGAAAAATAATATTATCATGGAGATGGTAGGACAAACATACACATGAGTAACGTTTCCATTTTTCAATGATCATTATGGAAACAATGTAATTATTATTTTATCTTTTTGTAATGATCATACTAATATTAATATCTTATTATAAACATAAATATACATATATATATTACACATTTTATGCGGTGATTATAATTCATTAGATCGCTTTGTGGAGGTGATAGTTCACACGTATTCACGAACGATGTTATCATTTTTATGTTCATGGGAATTAAAAATATAGCTGAAATATTATTCATATATAATGATAAATATGTAACTAAAATAATATATAAAATTTAATTACTTAATTATAATTAGTTTTTTGATATGGAGATGGAAATCAAATTATATCAATTTTTAGAGGTGATAGTTTACACGTACGTATGAACGATTAATTATTTTTTTATTAGATGGAATGGGATATTGATATAATTGATTATATTGACATAATAACATCATATTATTTTGATGATACTAGAGTTATTATTTCCTAATGGTTTAATAATATTTTAAGGAATAGGAAGAAAAATTAAAATTGAACGACTTCCTTAAAATGATACATCTTCTCCAGACGATGTCATTTAATTAAATCCTTAACTCCTCAAAGGTTGGTTTTCAACCTAAATTAATGCCTACAGAATGTTTTTAGGGATTATAGGAATTATTTTTTAAGATATTTTTTAAGAAAAAATGTTTTTTATGTGTAGTGAAATGATAACAATTAGTTTCCATTTATAAAGAGGGGATGAAATCTCTTGTAATTTATCAATGTATTAAATTAAAATAAGTAAATATTTAATTCAGAATGGATCCAAATTGAGTTATTTAGAATATTGTGTTTTTATGTGTCTAAATAAATTAATCTAATAATAGTTATATATTTTTAATTATCTTTTAATCCATATATTTTTATTTTAACCGTTATTTTACCCTTTTTAATTCTTGTTGTGATATCTTATAATTTTGAATTTATGTTTTATATAATTACTATAAAATAATAAATGACTATGGAATGATTCATTGATGAAATTATAATAATTATCCAGAAAAATTGGATGAAATTGTATTTTATTTTTATATCATTTACAAAAATATTATTTGTTTTCAAATATCAATAATGTCATTTGGACACTATACATTATATGAATTTTTATAAATTTCATAAAAACATGATATATTGAAAAAAAATCTATTAAATTATCATTAACATGAAAAAATAATCCATAAATTTATTTTATTAACCCAATTATATAAAATTATACATATTTAAATATTTTGTATATCATTTATATAAATATCTCATTAATTAAATAATTATTCTCTTCTCATTATATCACAATTTAATTTAGTTTTTTATTTCCTAAAAATTAAAAACATATTACCATTATGTTGAAAAAATATTTATATTTCTAGATAGTATTTATAATAGAATATATTCCCCATATACCCATTTATTAAAAAAATTCATCTGTTAAACAACAAATGTGTTTCAAAATTGTATTTTCAAAAAATAAAATACTATAAATGTGTTAAAATCCTCAAAGTGGCACTAAGTGGACATAAAATCATCCCAAGGAAGATTTATATCAAGAAAAAAATCCAATAAAATTATAAAAGGTGTTATTGTAATTTTTTTGTAATAAAATTATTTTTACACTTAATTACCAGATTTACCCTTTTTCGTGGTAAAAAAATTAGTAATGTTACTATTCATAATTTCCAAAAAAGGGCCTATCTAAAAAATTGAAAATTTTTATTCCAAATGAGGAATCCATTTTTGAAAATATAAAAAAATTATTTAGATGATATTAATTAAAAATAAATCATGTTGACCGAACGATAAACTAGGTTTTTAAAATAAGAACGTTCGAAAGTTCACATTATTTTTATATCTAATTTAAAATATAAAATTGATTCCAACGATCTATATTAGATTGGAAAATAAAAAAGTATCTATGTATAATATAAAATAATTCAAATATATAATTTAAAAAAAAGATAATTTGGATGAAAATACATTTTTCAATTAAAAATTCATTAGTTTTTAACTATTCATCCAACAATAAAACATATCATAAAAACACCCAAAAAACCAAACAAAATTTTGAAAATAATATTTCTAATAAATTTTTTAATATTTTTAAATAAAACACATGAAATTTAAAAAACTATATTTTAAATTGGTGTGCCCTTAAAATGTGGAAAAATTCTTTTTTGAAAAATACTTCCTTTATGTGTAACATTGGTTTTGTTATTATATCATGTCTAGAAAAAACATAAGATGGTTATTAGATATTAAATAAAATATATTAAATATATTTCATTAATATAATCCAATAAGAGTAATTTATTAATTAAGTAGTTTAAAGAACACATGAAAACATTTAAATAGTTTTTTATAAAAACTTTTCGTTTTATTTTAAAAAATGTTTGACATTTAATTATAATAAATTTTTCACCAAAACATTTACTTATATATATTTGTGTGTGTGTAATATTTTCATAATTAGGTTAATAATATTCATTTACAGCATTCATACATCTTGGTTATAATGGTAATATTTAAATAATAATATCTATTATTTTTTCTATGTTTGATGTGTTGTATCAAACATTGTATTTCCATTTAAAAAAATAAAGATATTACACTATGATTCATATTACTTAATGTGGATCACAAAATTAATTATTATTAATCTATAGGATTCTATACATTCTAGGATATATCTTAGATTGTTATTTTGAACTACATCTCAATCGTGCAGCTGATCCATATTTTACACGCACAGTCGATTGATTTCACATAACGTCAATCCCCTATTGGCATGGTTGAATGGGGAAAAATGACATGTGATCGATAATAGTAAATCATGATTGAAGGGAAGTCTCATTATTCATTATATCTTTTGTAGATTTTGTCAACTGTTTGCTCCATAAAATTTTTACCTACTGATCAACCTAACATTCAATATATAAAACATAAAATAATTTATAAATAATTTTTTTATTAAATATAAATTTGGATATGTAAATTGAAACTCAAATTAAAAATAAATAAATTAGAAGAAAATAAAAATAATAACTTAACTAAATTAACCTTAATTAAATAATTAATACAAATTGAAGAATGATAAAATTATCTAAATAATTAAAATTGTAAATTAATAATGAAAAATATTAAATATTATTAGGCATAAGATTATTTATTACAAATATAATAATTAATTATCAAATTAATAATAAAATAAAAATAATTTAAATGAAAATTAAATTAACAAAACACTAAAATTAAATAATAACACTCGAAATTAAATTTTGAATAAAAAATATTAGAATGAAATAAATAAATAATTCAATGAAAATTAATAAGAATAATTTATCTTCAACCAAAACATAAAAGTATAATATAGCTTAAAATCACATAACATACACTAAATATGATATGAAAAAACTAAATAATTAACTACCACATAAATTACTAATATATGAATGTTTTTTATCAGAACTAGATACTTTCTATGATCAATGATAATGTTAGATCATGCTACAAAATTCCAACACAGAATCAAAGATATAATAAATTTTTTGAAAGCCTTTATATTTTCTAGTTATTAAATTGTTGATTTTTATTTTTAATCATTTTCTTCTTAACGATATCTGGTTTATAACATTTATACATTGAAAAAATCTATATATCAGCTATACAACCACTAAAAAATAAATTTCTTTTTTCTAAATCCAAATTTAATACATGTATTTATGTGGTTTTATTTTATACTCAAATTATTGGTTTGTATAAGGTTGTGACTCCCTGTATAATATAGGGTTGTTCGGTTATAACAACAGTAGATAAGGTTTTTCTTAATTAAATTTTAATATAAATAATATTTAGGATTTATTTGATATTATTACCCTTTAGGAGTAGTGAGATGTTTAAAAGTATTGTATGTTCAATTTGAAATAAGTTGGAAAAAAGATTTGTTTTTTTAATTTTTTATTTCGTTTTTCATTTATACATGAACCTACACTTAAATATAATTTTTTATATTTAACTCAAAATATTTAAATATCTTGATGTTTTAAACAGTTCTAATGAAACCCCCACCCTTGACCTTCTAGACATCTCATATTGTCTATAAAAAAATAAGGCATGAGGAAATAAACCAATGAATGACATAATTGGATGGAATAAGAAAGGGGTGATCAATTCCCTATAACCACTCTTACATACAAGTAGGAATTGAATCAAACCATTGATTGAATTAATAATAAACATCCATAGTTCAACTAATAATAAAATAAATGAAAATTTCTTATGGACTGAGATGCGCCTACAAGGTTGAACATAACATACTAAGCATGATTTCATTAATATTTCAATAATAATCCATTAATAAATAAATCTAAATTACAAGAATGATTTTTAATATTAAGTCGATATATATGTTCCTAACTTACAAAATCATACGTTCTATAAAATATTGAACGAACATGAAAAACATAAGATTTGTTAACTAAATCATATAAACAATAAAAATGAATTCATCATAAAAATTGGTAACCATTTTTTAATTAATTAATCAATGATTTTCAATATAATAGATATTTACCACTTTAAATATTTAATCAATAATAACCAAGGCATTTATAAGCATATTGATAACTATATTAAATTTATTGTCAGTATTGGATTCCTTATATGAGTGACATGTTCATTTGTATAATGTTGGAAAACATTAAATAATCATGATCCCTAAGTGAAAATAATCATTGTGTTCCATGTGAGTGATCATCTAGTGGAATAAAATAAGTCTTCATAACTATTATGTTGTAGTGAAATAATAAATTTCGTCAAATGTGATGGTGGTCTCACCCAAGAACAATTAAATTAAAGCATAATATAGTAGTCATTGAGCCCACTCTAGGCCTCCCCATGTAAAGCTACACAATTTTAGAAGATATTTCACTTTAAATAAATCTATATTGTTCTACAACTTTTAATACAATCCACATGAAAAAAATGAAAAATCAATTATTTTAATATGGAAGAGTATTTCAATATTAAATGAAATATTGTTCAATCAAATAAAAATAAATATAAGTTCTAAAATTACTAAATGATTAAAAATACATGTATATTAAAAAATTAATGATTTAATTTTTCTCATCACAATCCAAAATTACAATAATATAACTAATGATAAAAATAGAAATAATAAAACATGTTATAAATATGGTATACATAATGAAAAAAATTATAGAATAGGTTGAATGATTTTAGAGATGTGTGTAATTCAATATATTGGAATGAAATATAAATGTTATATATATGTTTTTTGTATATATTTTCATTGGGAATATAACTATTGGATATATAGATGCTGAATATATATTTACTAAATATACATATCTTCCATAGGTACATTAATGTTGTGTAATTATTTTTAATTAAATCAAAAACAATATAATTATAATATACTTTTTAATTTTTGAATGAAAGAAAAATATAATAATAAATTATTCCTTTTGTGGTAAAATTTTGTGGTTACACCCCTATTGTACTAATGTTTATAGGGGAGTTTTCTTATTAAGGTCTCAACTAGAGAATATGTGGTTTTTTATTGTCAATACATATCCCCAATTGATATTAATTATTGTTGTTATCTTTATATTTTTTTTGTTTAAAATATTGATTTCATGTGTTCAGGAAATTCAACGAATGATTAAAATAAAGAAATACTATTAAAATTAAATAGTTAGTTGAAATGCTAATTTTAAAGTGATGTGATTAAAATCATTTAATGTAAATAAATGGATATTTTTCACAAAATCACATATTCCTAAGTGTTTTGTAGTTTATATCATAACTGAACGCTTTTAAAGAAAGATTCAAATAAATAATAACTTTTTTTTAAAATTTATTTTCATAAAACTCATTTAATTAGTAATTATTATTAAATAACACTACAAATAATTAATATTTAAAAAATTCATATATGTTTGAATTTTTCTAATATAATATATATATATATGGATAATAAAATGTTACATGTATCATATTTAAAAATTGAATGAGATTAAATGGATTTTACAAAATTAAGTATTTATTCTAAATTTATTGATAAAATTATTTTCATTTCAATGCATAAAAATTAGTTACCATATAAAAAATTACTCTCCCCAATAAAAGTGAAAATAAGGTAAAAGGATTAAATTAATAGGTAATGATTAAAAATAGAAGAAACAATTATATCTAAATGTGCATATGAACACATGATCTACCTCCCCTAAACAATTTTTCATTATTTTCCCCATGGGATCTACATTCAAGGCATAAATACATTTATAATACGTTCCTCCATGTGCTTTATTATATTTTAAAAAACTCAATTTTTTTGGTTGACATGGGACTTTACAAACCATGGAGGCCAAATTAAATATCCCAAAAAATAGAAAATGAAAATTCAATATAAATTTTATTAACTAAAATTAATACATACATCATCCCCTAGAGTCAAAGGTCCTACCAATCCAAATTCCAATCGAAAAAAACTATCACACATAAACACCTAAGACCATAAGCCATCTTGAGTTGTACATCTATATATAAAACACACTATCATCTTGACCCACAACATTTGTGAGAATAACATAATAGAATAGTTAATTTATTATTTATTACTAAACATTAATCAAAACTTCATGTTGCATACCATCAACTACCACCTCACTACATTTCTCACCACCATCAGAACTCAGTTATGAACCAAAAATCATCTTCATCACACACAAAAACAAATAGAAATATGGAAGACTGTAAGAGGATCTATATAGTGAAACATCATTCACAGGATAAATAAATATGGACACCACAAATATCTTGGTTTTTTAACTTCTAAAAATGATAATGGTGGTCAAAATTGAGACACTTCCAAACCCTGACATTAATGTGGTAATGATAGGGGAGAAAGAAACCATATGAATATAAAAAAATGAACATAAGAAAACATCAATGAAAAAACCTTAAATTCTATCCCACATCCACTTCAAGTATAATCCACTCTTATTGGATGATTTGGAACAAACTATATAAGGTAAGTAATCGATCACTACATTGGAATAGAATTGCCACTAAAATGTGATAGGGGAACCCCTGAGCATGAACCTTGATATCATGTTGCATAATACCCACCGATGTGGGATTTCCATTGAACCATGATGAAAAATAGTCATATAAAAAACATATGATTCAATAAAATAAATAGGGTTATCAAACAAAAGTAATGATTTTTTCATGCATGAAGTGACATGAAAAGGAATGGATGATAGAAAGAAATAAGAGACCAAAATTCAAAATAATATACTACGATAATGGGAGAAGCGGCTTCATCCGAAGGGGGTGAAGGGGAAAAATGGTAACAGTTTTCATATTACTGGAATGGGTAAAAACCCTTTTATTAAGGGAAATATAAATGAGATAGATAGATTTGTGAAAATAGATCCATCATGTGAGTTCTAATATGAGGTACATTAATTATTCAATAAGGAAAGAGTTTTCATGAAAATTAAACTCAAACTATTTGTATACCCACATAAAATAATAGATTTTCTATAATTTCTATTAAAATTATTTCTTATTATCTCAATAATAATCATCTCCAATGTTTAGGAACCTATTATAATACGAAGGATCTCTAAATCCCTCATTTACAACAGTCTCTTTGACAGGAGATTCAAGTCTTCCACATAAGTGTTATCCTACCAGGAATAATTATTCTATATAGGGTTAGAGAAAATGATGTGGGGTAGGATGTAAACTTATATATAACTATATAAAGATGGTAAGAGAAAAGGGTTATCCCACGCTATTTGGAAAACCATGCAATTTCGGTTGAATGGACGTGTGGGAATGTCTACAATTTTGACAGTGTATTTTTTCATGGATTATGCATGGTTAGTCAAACTATGGGTGAAAATCGTGTGATGTGACCTTCCCAACAAAAAATGTGCATGGTTGACACATGCTTTGTTAAACCATGAGTCCAAACCATGTGACATAATCATTTATGTGATTTCACTAAAATGTACCCAATAAAAACTTATACAAAAATTAATTTTATCACAATCCTCCCCCACAGCAAACAATCACTTTAAGATCCCTCATGGGTGATGAGACTAGGAATCTAAGGATCTTCTACATCTAGTATTAGGTTCGAGGACTGGTAGTCTTGTTTGATTCACATTGGTAAGATCTCAATTCATTTTGTGTAGTTCTTTATTTTATTTAGTATCGGTTGCACTGTTTAAGTGCAAGATAATATGTATTATTTATAGGTTCTTCATATGTTTTTCAATTTTCTCATGATCTTAGTTGAATCATGAACTAATACAGGATGAGATATAAACTATATAACTAATAGTAGATGTTATTTATGCCTTTTTATGAATTATGAAGTGTTTATATGTATGAGGTTGTTCTGCATGCCCAATTCTTATAGTGACATACTTGAAATTAAATTTAATCCATTAAAAGAATTGATATGTATAAATTTTGTAATTAAAAAATCACATTGAAGTGTTAATTGTGGTTATGGTCCTTGAATTATAACCACCCCTTTGGGTTTTTTGTTTAGTAATTAGACCACCATCGGTGGATTATGTTCTGGGAACATTTTATGTGTTCCACTTTTCACCTTGCTGTGGGATGTTGATAATGATATTGATAGTTGTAATTGAATTTTCAATTGTAATTGAATTATGTTTCTGAATTATAATTGAGAATAATCTTAATTTGAAGTGTTATATGATTTTATTAAAGAAAAGGGAATGTAATGCATGACACTAGGCTTGGAAATTTAATTTATTTTTATGCATGAATTAACCCTTTTAATTTAATGCAAATGTGAGGAAATAGAGGCTAGAACTTATAAGGTTAGCCCATGAATTGATCCACCTTATGAGGTTGGTTTCAAATTAGATGTTCTTGGTGATAAATTTGATATTGTAAATGATAATTATTAAATGGTACTGATTGATTAAAAGCTTATATTCCTTGGATGACACATGGGATCATATATAATTCCAATGGATGGAATCATTTGTCTTTTAACTTTTTATTCTTGATTAAAACTTAGAATCCTTATATGGTTCTCTAAGGACAAGCTCTTGGGGGTTGATTTTTATATATTGAGTGATAATTTGACTCCTTTTATATTTACAAGGATGAAATCATAGGTAATTGGAAGACATACATGGTGGGAGATACTTGGGATCCCATAGTAGACCAACAAGGAAGAAAACAAGAAGATTTGATGTTATACCACTCCTATAGAAATAAATTGGTTTTTGAGAGTATATCCATGGATGGGCTTGTCAAGTGATTGGTTTATAGCACACCAGGTGTGATTCCTTGATTTCAAATTAAGAATTCAAATAAAGGGCTCAAGTTCAAAAATGAATAATGAATGAATTGGTTTATATTAAATGTATTCTAGTCAAAAACTGATATTAGATTTAGTTATAGTAGTATACCTTATAGATGACATGTTTAAGAAATTATTGTGTGTATCATTTCAAGGGGCACTAGGCTGTGTATAAGGTCGTAATAATTAGAAATCAAATAAAATTTTATAATTAAATGATCATGATTATAAATAAAATAGCAATCAACGTTAATTTAGATACTTACCTCAAAAATGAAGTTATTGAATTCAAATTTTTATAAATTGAGAAAATGTACTTCATAGGATGTTTACTTTTAGTAATTACATATTCTATCATTTCCTGATCACTATTGAAAAATACATATATATATATATATATATATATACATATTCATAGACATAATGGTACTAGAACATGAGTGCACTCCTACTGGGATTATATGCCAAACACTATTCAAGTCATTGATAGAGCCTGAATAGACTATATGATTGAATGTATGGATAAGGGAAAGTGTCGAGATATAGTTTATTGATTTTTGTATAAGATAATGAGATAATGGGATTGAGTTGAGGCTCATGATGGTTGTGGGTTTTCTTTTAGCCTTTTTTAAATTGTTACATGTACATTACACATTCCCTGTATACATTTTTTGGCTATTTTATAGAGACATATGAGATATATCATCATTATCTACGTGTGAAACTCTTATATAATTATTTATTCATAATTTTCATATTTATTAATCATCCCTATGATTTATTTAAAACTTATTATACTTATCTGTTATTGTATTTCCACTGTGAAACACTCCTGTGATGAGGGAATAGTCTCCTCATAGACCCAACATAGGCCCTCACTTCCTGACAACAGCCTCATTCATTTATAGAGATGCTCATGAGGCTATTTGGCCAAATGGTCTTGATGAACATTTAGTGGTATTTGGTTCTAGGAGTTACATTATTAAATCAATAATCACTAAATATGATAGTTGATAGTGTTCCTTGATTATCATCGCCACAAGTTCTTAAAAAAGAGAATGGGAATAGTAATTTATATGAAACACATATACTAAATTGTTATGATAATTTGGAATGTGATGAACCCATGGTCAATGAATAAGGTTCACAACCACCAAATCAAGGAATATAAGAAAAAAAATAAAGCAATTAACACCTAAATACTAATTTAGAAACAAGAAATTCATATTTGGGTATCAAAGAATTATAAATAAACAATATTAATATAATTATATAAAAACAATACTCATATAAAAATTTATAAAGAAATTTTAATATAATTATTCAGAGTGCTCCTGACTAAGCATGAATAAAATTTAAGGGTTTATTTTCCATTCCCAACATGAAATCATTGTTTCCTATGTAAAACATTCCATTATATGAGAAAAGTTATGTTTTATATTTATAAAACACAACATATTTTATTCTTATCTATTTATATTTTTGACTTATACATCTCCTTTCTATATCTCATCCGTTTTTCTCACAATTAATCTAAAAGTATGGGTAAAATTGGAGTTGACCTTGTCTATTCTTTTCTATAAGAAAACTTTCTCCAGTAATGGTATTGTCTTTAATTTATCCATTCTTAATCATTTAATATTTCATAATGCCATTTTTTTATTTCATTCATTTTCCTTACAAAAGTATGAATGGTATATTATAAAAAAATTCTTTATGGTTAAATTATCCAGTTACTTTATTGTTTTAATTTATAAGGTCTACTTTCCATGTTTTTAAGGATATTTAGAGTATATATTATTTATAACAGCATTATTATAATATTTTTCTATGATTAACTATCTTGAATATAATTTTTAATAATATTTAATCTTGTTTTAGTATGCATATTTTTAATACACATATAATGTTTTTTCCATCAACGATTATATCATTTTAGTAATCATATGATTCACTTGGTTAGTTAACAAATGGTAACATATTATTCAATTCTCAAAATGATTTATGACCATGTAGTGTTGATATTTTTCTCAGACCTGTTTCGTTTTCTTGGGGTAATTAATCTCTTATGAAATAATGAATTTAATCATCTTCATTATGGAATATATACGGATTGTTTTTTATTATGTAATTTGTTGGCCCAAATTTATATATCCCTCAAATATAATTGGTAAATATTTTCATCTCTAGTGAGGGAATGTCAAAGACCGAGGATTTAACCCAATCAATGTTTTTTATGGGAATAGGTAGTAAACCTTATATACTATGAGACCATTTAAACTATGTTATTGGGTGTGATAGTGATCCTTGATATAAGAAATGATTTGTATTCATATTTTTGTCCTGTATTCGTATTCCATGTCTCTATGTTATACAACATGTCAATGTTATACCATACCCCCAATACTTGTTTCTATTATTATTATAAAACACATATCTTATTATTCATTTTTTATAATTCATGTTTTATAAGGTATGGTTCTCTTATGTTATATTCTTGCACCCTAATTATGTTATCAAATGTACATATTTATATGATTCTATATTATAATCTTTGATAGATATTTCTTATGTTTACCCTTTTTTATCTTTTAAAATTACCCTTTACTACCATTATATATGAAAAGAATAGGAATCCATTTGTTAAATTTATTGATTAATATCATATGTGAATCGTTTTAGGGGAGATGTAAAAACTTTCTATCAAATTAGCAATTACAAGTATTTATTCTTCATGTAAACTAAAATTATTGGTTTTGGGTGTGTGATTTATCATGACATTACATGAACATTTATGCACAATGACATAATTTTTATTTATGATATAGTTACATCATCATTGTCTGTATCAAATTCAGGTTTAATAAATTTGTGATATTAGTTTATATAGAATAAGAGTATATATTATAGTGACCTAGGATTTTTATAAATGGATATTACATCAATTTAGAAGAATATTGATACGTTTAACAATAAAATTCCTAACAACCAAAATAGTTTAGTGACATTAGAAACATGGAAAAAAATCATAATAATTCTTGATAGATATTAATAATCTCCCACAAAGATATACCCCTTCAATACGACTACTTAATACCCTTCATCATGACCTGGGGAATGGAATCTTAAGAAAAGCTGTGGTCAGATGCCGAGTAATGGTAAATAAGGGACATACCTGTGCATAACATGAACACAAGGGTATGAGAACATGAGCATAATATTTGAAAACCAAAACATACATATCAATTGTCATAGTCTTGAGTCATGGAATAAATAATGGATGCTCATAAGACCTGAATCATAGTGGAATCAAACAACATGCTCCATGAGAGCATAAAATTGGAATATGACATAGATGTGTAGAATTCACATAAGTTTTGAAAATATTATTTCATGTACACCCAATAAAACATTCATAACATGATAGGCTTAGGATAATGACCCATGTACCTCCTTCGAGCTAGGGCTACCCATAGTGTACCGTATTTTTTGGGCTTCAGATAACTATCCATGTACCAATATTTTTGGGCTGGGGCTAACCAAATATATACCCATTCATCTCCTATAACATTTATCATTACCCCTTTAATTGGAGTGAGATATAGGTCCCAATATATCACAATTAATACCATATTTATGTGTTACACAATATCATAAAAAGTCAACATATAATAACCCATGTAATAATTGGGTTTCATAAACATTTTATCATATCACAACATGTGAAAAAAAGATAGGATTCATAATCATTTTCACAGTTCACTATAGAATAAACCATGGAAATATGTGGGTTTGACGGGAATTTTATCATTGAATAACACATTTGTTTCCCTTATAACATGTATTCTAGAAAGGAATCACTTTTTCTAACGAGATTCCAAAAAATTGTTTTACGGAACAAAAGACACCCAATGAATATGTATCAAAAGGAACCTTATTTCCAAAGGCATACATTCGTTATGTTTGTGGAATTATGATACTTAATAACTTTCATTGGTGAAGATAATGAGAGGTACGGTTCATCACATCTTTTTGTGGGTAAATACTACAAACTCTAGGAAGCACATATAGATTTAAGATATGTTCATGAATACATCATAAATTTTCATGTATGAAATGATTTATCCCAATATTAGTAATCAAGTATTAGCATGTATGAAATTCATAATGATCTACAAGTATTAGAGGATCTTCATCAATGGATATATCTGTATGTATCTGAGGTTCTCCATTTATGTTACCCTATTTTATATTACTAATATATATTTTTTCCATTTTCATAACAATACTAGTTATTAATCGACTCAGTGTGTTCACACTAGAGTTAATGGTCATCTAGGTAAAAGAATGCCACATGAGAATTTTTCATCATCCAGGAAGAAAACAATTTACAAGGAAATTTATCATCATACATGGAGATGTAAGTTTCTTTGATGTTGGGATTGAATCTACAATTGGGATACCTACATATCCTTGTTAATGGAATCAGAACCCTTGTAGTCTGGTGATGCTTGATGGGACACATCAAACCATTTAATGTCATATGATAAGGACTCCAACATATATTGTAATGTTGTGTGATGAGGACATCTAGGTAGATGGTGCCTACTTATGCCTTGGTGTTGGACATATCCCAAAATATCCCAAGAAACATGGAAGGGATATGATATTTGATGTTTAATTAGACCCTATTTGTAGTGTGGACCAAAGTGAATAGGGGTGGTTTGGGTTTTTTGGATTATATCATAGTATGGCTCCCTAGGTATCCTTTTTGGATGGGATTAAAATCCCACATTGCTCTAAAATTATCATAGGGGAGTATAGTATTTTGAGAGAATTAGGTTGGGGTACACTCCTATAGAGGATGACCTTGTAACAGGGTACATTAATGATGTATTAAATCATGTATATTTGGTGTGTAATAATTTAGGGATTATTCTTAATAAGGATGCTAGGATTAAGGGAATTAGGGTTGGACTCCGGATGAGGATGTCCAGTGATATCTGATCGTAGGGGAAGGCTTCTTCTTTATCCTAGTTATGGTGGGAATTAGATCTCTCTTAGTTCATTACATCATGTTTATTGTATGTATGTAGTGGTAATTTGAATTATCTATGCCCCTGTGTGTCATGATTAGTGTGAGAAGAAGAAGATTTGAAAGAATCAACAAAACACAAGCATCATTTCCTTCAATGACGGAAGAGGCATAGGCTATGACAGAAGAGGTAATAGATAGATAACTTTCTTTTATTATCATTAAATTGGGCAAGGTTCAAGGGTAACAAATGGATGAACGTGAACAATTTAAAGAGGAGAAAGACTAAAACATCATGTGTGAATGGATTGATGCCTACACAAGGATGGATGCCCTAAAAATGGATCATGTTTTGGAGAGGGAAAATTTTTCATTATTAAATTGAAAATCATGTGTGAACCACACCATCTATACTAGGGACTGCTGGTTCGTGATCTTAGACATGAGAAGGGGACGACATGAACTGAACTCTCATCCTACACAACTGATAACTCAAAAACATTATCACATGGTAAAGGTCCATGTGAACATAGATATATAAATAGACTGATATCCCATGGTTCATTATCCCTTATAATAAAAATGTATGAAACATATGACTATAGAAATACAAACCCAAATGGGATACATGCTGAAGTACCTCTCCCAAAGATCTGATAAATTTTTTGATCTTGGTGGAGGGTCCAACTTGGTCCCTTTCAGAAAAGGGATCCAAAGAAGGAGGAGACCATCCATGAGTGGATTAAAAAAGGAAATAAAGGATTTCTCATGTAGGTCCTAAGAATAGGTTCTCTGCACAGGTTTCCCATGTAGGTCTTCTGTGCATATCCTTGGAAGAATTGAAAAATGATTTACATGGGTAGAATAAGTCTGTGAAAGCATGATATTCCTTGGGAAATAGACTACTAGGACAATAAGAAGTGGTTGAATGTTTTTCTTAACCACCATGGGTTTCCCTCGGTTTCCTTGGAATAATCTTGTGTAGGTATTTTATTAAGGAAAATGACCTTGTGTAAGTGACTACTTCTTATGGAATGGTGGTCCACAAATAGATATATTTTGTTTTAGACCCTGAAGGGACATTAATAATTCTTAACAATTTTAATTATCTATTCTCTTGCGATATAGACAAATACCAGAGAAAATTCATGGGAACTAGGAGAAGGAGAAGCACAATGAGAGCATTGGGAGTTCATTCAACTTTTTAGTCATTGAAATGGAGAGAAACAAGGTCCTATTTATAGTTAATGAGGGGACGTGTATGACAGATGTTGTCAGCATTGTACTGAGGCGTATGTCTATATCTTATCCCTTCCACACAGTGGTGTAAAAATTACATTGTCACATAGGTCCCAAGAATTGGTTGTTGGAAAAGGTCTTTGGAATAGGGGGTTTCGCCTTTTAAACTACACTAGTAGGATTGGTACTATCCTCTTGTTGTAGAGGAGTGTTTTGTAGGTATACTGCATTGAGGGGATGGAAAAACCCCCTTAGAAAACATAGTTCTACATACCGTAGGGTCTCCACCCCCATAGACATTCACAGTATCATTTTCATTCATCAGTCCCTACACATTGGATCAATGAATTCACTCTCACAAGTACCCACCCCTGATGATAATTGGAGAGTCCCACTGGGAAAATTTTGAGCCCGGTCGAGAACTTTTTGGGATGTGGCTCATGGAAATAAAATACTCTACTTCCTCCACATAGACATATTTTACTCCAACATAGAATTCTGTGATTATGGGAGGTTGACTTCTTCAATTCTGTGGATAAGTGCATGGAACACATTTCATGATGTCTGCAAAATCGACCCTTAGAATTATATTCTATGAATGAAAAAAATCTTTTTCTAAGGTAACATTACGTCACTTTGACTCATTCCAATATCATTTTTATGGTTCTGAAACTATTTCAAGCATGGAACATTGCTCTAAATTTTTCCTAATATAAGGCAGCTAGTGAGCATTATTTGAAAATTTCTAGGGTCATGTGGTAAACAATATAGACTTTTTATCTTTTATTTCATCACCCTAATATTTTCCCTAAGTTCAAAATGGATGAACATAGTGGGTGAGATTTATCCTTTTAATCGGATGACCTTTTTGGGTTTTATCCTGACTTGTTTGGTGATTTTTTAACATTTTATTTCTAAATATTTCTTAAACCTTACAAGGTGTAGGTCTAGCGAGATAAGAATCGATTCATTCTAGAACACCATTTTCTTTTTTTATCATGGTGTGAACTATTTCACTTTTTATGGGATGTCTAATTTCATGAATGGTGGACTAATAAAGCTACTGTTTTGGTCAAATTTCTTTGACCACAAATTCTAAGATTAAACCCCTAACAAAGACTAATGGAAAAGAAGGCCCTAATATTATTTATATATTTCAAAGGGTAATCAATAGTAATTATATTTGTGGTCACCAAATCTAAATCCTGATTTTTAATAATAGAGGATGTTTCCTCCATGAACAATATAACCACTATGTGTCAAACCCATTATGGGGATATTTTATGCAAGGCGGACTGGGGTGTATACTACATAGTCATGTAGTGGAATACATAGAATCATAGTCTCTTTATGTGGGAAACTTATGCAAGGCCAACTATGAAATGTACATCATATTCAGGTAAAGAATATACTATGAATTTAGAAATTATACTATTGATGGACAGAGAGGTTTAAAATTTGGATGTCTAAAGTAAAGTGTGGTTTTATTATCCAAGGAACAATGTCTATGAATAAAGGGATTATATATGGTGACATAAGACAGGAATGATGAATCACTCCTACAAAAATTTGTGGTATAAAGGATGGTACATGTGGTTAAATTACAAATTGTAGGAGGAGAAGGCTCTTTAGAAAAAAAGGATGATGGTGTTGTGTAGTTTAATATTGTTAGGAATGGACATTAGGGATTTTTTATAATATACTATGCAATTTAAAGTCATGAATCATGATCATTGGAGGTTTTTGTAGTTTATTTTCTTTAATTAAGTAAAATATTCCATGATGTTTATATTTGTGCAGTAAAAACATTAAGGGAATTTACTTATGGTCTTTTTATTTGACGAATGAATTTATGGTTTTCCAATTCATGGTATTTTTTTGGAAATATGAAACCACATTCTGGTATCGATTGGTAGAATTGTAATGTCTAATTTTTGGACTTCTACATCTGAATAATGATGTTGGAAAATGGATTATGTTGTTTATAATATGTATCATAGAAGAACAAAGTTATAAATAATTGACCAATGTAATTATGGGGGTTTTATTAGGCAGTTCCAACAAGGGAATGTGGTTCATATCCAAACAGTGGTGTCCTAAGGCTGATATGCCTATTATTTAGGTGACTTATGCAAGGCCAAAAGGTGACAGATACTGCATATCTAAGAACATGAGATCTTAATAATTTTATATTCTATTGTTAATAGTCGACGAATGTTTAAGGATATTCGAATTTTCTAATGAATGGATTTCAGATTATGGTAAAATGTACCAAAATGAATAAGGTATATTTGTTGTCATCATTTACAAAGTATTGGACGGATAGGACCTCAACTAGTTTCTTACCCAAACACAAGAAGTATTGTGTCTGTATTTTTCTGTCAAATGATTTGGACTATAATATTATGAAAACAATGGATGATATGTGGTATAATGCCACAAGGTCATTCCAATATTTTTTGAACATAGGTAGAGGGGAAATTTAAACCATGATCAAAGAGTCGTTCAGGATGGGAGAAATGGTGTTAGAAAAACAGCCAAATGATTAACGCATTAAATCAGGGGTTCTTGTATGACTTCATTAAAGCATAAATGAAAAGAAGAGGCTTCTACAAAGAAAAATGTTACCGATATTTGACAAACCCATTATATGGGCTATATTATTCAGGGAAAAATAGGGAATGTGCTATAGAGCCAAACAGTGGCCCCATTCGGATGAAAATCCCATTATGTAGGTGAAATTTATGCTAGGCTAACTGGGGCACATACTTCATAGTCAAGTGAAGTATCTCTCATGTATTAGACATTATTCTACTAGAAACTGAAGAAATATTATGAAGATCTGAATTTATATTAAGATTGGCAATATGACATTTTAAAGCGGAATTGTCAAATGCATTAAGGATGTGTTTGGACAAATACAATCCATGAGTTTTGATTCCCTTACATAGTTTAGACTCATATGTATAAAAGGGACATATATTGTTTCTTTGATGGGTTATCTATGTAGAGGTTTGAAAATAAAATATCATGTATATATATTTTGATCATATATAGTATTGGGGTAATTTTTATTAATCTGAAGGTAGGGACAAGGATCTGAAACCTAGTTTTAACAACATATCACAAATGTTAGGACAATCAATCCATGAGTAGTTCTCTAAATATTGTTAATTTCACTGGAATACAATGAGGAATGTATCTATTAAATTTATATTCTTCAGATAAGAACAATTAATTACCTGATGTGAAGGAAAAGGGTGTATCTGTGTAGTTTTATGTCATGTGGTAAGGAAATTAGAGATGCAGTTTAACGTCTTACGGTACTGACTCTGGTGCCTTGACATGATATGTTAATATAAAATGTGGATAAACCAAGGAATAAGGTCTAAGAGTCAATATGTATCATTTCAAGGAAAGAATTAAGGATCATATTTTTATAACAGATACAAATTCATATTTAATGTTTGAAATTGTATAGTACATTATAGCAATGATATAACTCATACATATAAGTGCATATAATTTTTTTAGTGATGAGGCTATGACCGTGATTTAACACCAATAAATCACTATGTATCTCAAAAGGGTTATAATTAATCCATACATTGTTCATGAATGATGGTCATGTAATTTTTGATCACGTTGTGAGGACATATAGTGTTCATTTTATGATCTTACAGCTAAGACCATTGATAACTGTAAAAATAATTGAGATGCATTGTTTATGTATAGAATCTCTTTACCCAATTCCTAAGAGCATATGATCTATTCTCGATGGGATAAGAATGAAAAATGATTGGTTTATTCAAAAACCAAATGGTAACACATATTAAGGATAGGTGTATTGAGATTATGTTGTTGTAGAGACAATGTATATGGATCAGGTGTAATAATAGATCTCTATGCAGAAAGAATCATTCCACATGTAGTTCGTGAAATTATTCCCCATATCAATCAGGTTTTGACATGGAGAAGTGGGATTTTATTTAGTCAGGTATGGACCTATGATTAGAGATCTGTACATCTCAACATACCACAGGAGAATGAGAATCAAACCAAACAAAGTTCTTTATATGAAATTTTTCTTCATTAAGTATAGACGTATGAAACCTGATGTGAAAGAAACATTATAGATATGCCTAAGAATGAAATTATGGACATAACAACATATCTCATTGGGCTAAAAATTGAGCCTCACGTGGAGAATAATATGTTCCCTTTGTAGATATGATTCAAACACATGATGCAAATTCGGTTAATGATTAATCATGATTGGACCAAGGATTTTATATTTGGGCATCCCTGTATATCTTAGAAAGGCATGAATCAAGCCACACATAGTACATGAATTTTCTCCCTTTGTATGATTCATTTTTACTCATAGGGGGTGATTTTACATTTCAAAATTGTGGCTGGACCCAAGATTGGAAATCTAAGAACCATTAATTATCTTTTTGGGGTAGGAATCTAGCCAAAAATAGTCCTGCAGGATAGTTCCCCACACCAATTTAATGTTGAGGTGAAAACGGGGGATTTAATACATTTCAGAATAATGGATGGGCCCAAAATACAAGATGGTATGATAATCAACCTATATATGGGGGGAGGGTTCCTAGTATAGAATTAACTCATAAACAAGGAAAGGGTATATTTTTATTTTATAGATGTGGATGGTCCTACGATAGGAGATTTGTCTCTCACTATGTATCTCATTGGAATGATAATCAATCCACACATTGATTTTGAAAAGGGGTCCCTCTAAAAATTTAATTCAAACATAGAGAGAAATGGGTTTCATGTGCCACCAGGCAGTGGAAATGATGTGAGTAATTCATACGTTGGAAAGATAAAAATCTTTTAGGGGACCACAAATAATTTCAATATTTTTTATCTTGGGAAATTTATTAACTTCCAAAAAATGAGACATTAAATGTACAGTTTAATGTCTTGTGGTGAGGAAAAATAGTGTTTTCTAGTTTCAGTTAAAAAGAATAGGACTTCATATCATCCAGTTAAACATTGTGCAATAAGAATGCAGATTATTAGTGGTTTAAAATCCTATAACATAGATATATATGGTTCTTTGATGTTCAACTTCATGAACCTAGGATGTGTTCTTATTGTTAAATGAATTATTCATTCAGGAACCTTGCATTTGTTAGAGTTGTGGTGAGTTCTCCATCCATTGAGATTACAAAATAATCTTCATTTTAGTAGACTTTATTTTTGTATTAAGGTGCTTCAAAAATTGCCTCATGTATTGGAGGATTTTATCATTATATCATTGGAGTCCTGAGGACCAATACCAAAACTCCATGGTAGAATAAATGAAGGTGAACACTCTTGTTGAAAGCTCATGTTGTTCGGTATGGATAGAAAACCATTATGTGATGCACGGTAAGTAATATATTTTCATCCAATTTCTATAAATCATCCATTAACTTATGATACTTCTCATATGTATATATATGATCACAAATATTAAATCATAATCGAGGAAAGATGTTATTAATGGGAAGAACAACTTTTGTCTTGTATTCCAATGAGTACGTGGTTGACCATGTGTTTAGAACCCCAAATTTTTGGTATATAACACTCACTATATAATTTTTATGTGTATATTTTATTATTGTTAAATTATGGATAGTTTGGAAATTTTTTGAGAGTTTTGTGGCTAATGGGAAGGAACACAGGTTGCGCACAGTTTGTCCAAACTGTGCAGAATGACTAGTAGAAACTTTGTGAAGTTGTAGATTCTGTATAGTAGCATCAGCACGATGTCAACATAGTAGAGAGACCATGCTAGAAAGACATTATTTGTGATCTTTATGGTTATATCTAATGCATATCTAGTGCACAGTTTTACGAACCGTGCGGACTAACAGTGTTTCGTTTAAAAACCATTTCCTTAAAAAGTGGATCTCTTTTTATTGTGCCCTTAATCCACTCATTATTGACCAAAAATAGCTCTAACTCGGGATTTAGATTCTCCTAATGCCATATAAGGTTCTACCATTGATCTGGTGGAAATGTGATGGCTTTTCATTGTGATTTGATGTCAGATTCTTGAGGTATTTGATAGATCTTTGTTATTGTCGATCAGTTTCATAGATCTTCATAGATCAACTTCTCATCTCCTCTTGGTTTCCTATATATATACATTATGAGAATATATAAAACATTGAAAGAAAATTATGATATTATTTGGTATTTTTTAATATAATATGATATCAATGGTGGTTTTGTCGTGAGTAAAACTATTTTTCTTAAGCGTTCATCATCTGTTTTCAGTTTTCATCAGAAACATCAAGGTGAGTGGCTTCACTCTCAACTCCTCTTAATAAAACTAAATTTAATGGTTCATAATGGACTTCTTTTTGTGGTTTTGATTATGAATTTCTGAATTTATGATTTCTAGAAACCCTCTTTGGTGAAGGTTATTGAAAATCTGTAAAATTGGGGATTTTGATTAAAGTGTTTGATTCTTGATTATAAATTATATATTTTAAAATATAATTTAACTAGAATTCTATTGAATGGATTTGATATAGGTTTTTTCAAATAAATGAATTATTTTATTTAAATAGAATGGTTATTTTGAATTATATTATTTAAATGACATTCAATAAAATAATGATTTTATTGAAAAGGCTTGAAATGGTTTTGGCATATTAATGGTGTGTTGGTATATCACATTATGTGGATTTGTTGAAATATGAACTTGTGATCGGTGAAAATGGCGTAGTTGTACATGGGGTATAATTATCAAGTGACGACATGGTATAACGACGAGACACTACTCATGAGTGTGAAATTGTCATAGTGAACCATGCATAGTTGGATGTGTGAATAAGCGGAATAGAATGGTTATGCCAATACATTAATGAAAAAAAGGTTTTAAATGCATGTTTTGTTTTTTAATGAAGTGAGACGTGATGGAAAATTGTTGAAATAACACTTTCACACTTTTGGTCTTAAATGTATTTAATGATTGTTTATATTTAGTTATAATCAGTTTTGAAAAAAATATATTAACTATTTTATATAAATGTTTCTAATCGTTCTATCCAAGTGGAATGAGTAGGGATGTCATTGTGGAATGTCTACAAAGTTTATACTCACCCATGATTTAGTACTTTGGTGATTTTTTAGATTCAATCTTCCTTGAAATGGGAAAAGGAAATGTATGACACATTTTTAGAACCACATCGTGATTTGTGGGTTGTTTTGTGATGTTGAAGCATAGATCATGTGGAACACGGAGTCCTGTGATTTCCTTGGATTTATTTCAGTTATCATCTGATTAATATTTTAACAGTTTATTGTCATCCGCTATATTACAATTTGGTGTGGTTTTAAAAAAATATTATAGTTGATTTTCCTTTCCCTTATCATGCATTATATTGTGGTTTTTTGGTTTGTCGTTCGTTTTATTCATGGTTAAGTTGTCCCCCACTTGCATTTGAAACCCTTCGAGATTTATTTCCAGCCATTAGCATCTTACGGTTGTCTATTTATGCCTGGTAATTATTTGTTGTATCTTCAAGTCAATGAGAATAAGTGGGTCATTACAAATGATATCAGTTTGGTAAATCCAAAAGATTCATTGAGAATTATGGTATTAGCTTGTTCTTTCCCTTAATGAACAAGTAATAATCCATTTCCTTAGTCAGGGTGTTGAGATTCATTCTAGCTGATTCATTATTTTATGATCTAACAAATGATTAGGATTTTTAGGACATTAAATATAGACCATAAAAATGTGTAGCTAACCTTTTTTATGTTGAACATCAAGTTATCATGGTGTCGGTTAAACAAGTATTCCTGGAACACATATAGGATATTAGAATATCATTACCATGGGTTAATCAAATGATGTGATCATGACTTACAATGTTGAGAAATTAATTCCCACTCAGATTTCATATTTAATATTGAGTAATGGTTTAAGATTTTTTGAAAAGGGGGATGTTTTTGAAAAACGTTGCAATTATTTTCAAATTAAAGACTTTGAAAAGAGCATGAGTGATGCATTTTGATAATATTGAATTTTCAAAATCAAGAATTGAATTTTTCAAATTCATTTTAACCAAGAAGTGGTTGTTTGAGATAGAAATGCTATGATAGTTGATGTGATGGAATTTTAAATGCTAATCCATTAGTTACTAGAGAGTGAGACTTATAGATTTTGTTGTCTATTTAGCACATGGATCCTTTTGGAATGAAAGAGACTAACTGGAATATGCATTAGATAATGTGGTTCCACCTATACCATATGTCAACCAATAGTTGTTTTAGATTATAATCCATGAATTTCATGTTGAGGATATGAGGAACCAGTGGGATGAGCTAATACATGTGGATCATTCCACCAAGTTCATGATGAATAATCCACCCATATTTTTGAGTTATTCATTCTCTATAGTTCATGAATAATAATCCACCCATTTTTCCATGTATCAGTGTGAGTAGTAGTCATATAAGCCCCTAAATAATGCAAGAGTTCATCAGTCCATGAATTTTTTTCATTATCAACAATTTTATGCAGTCTGTTGGAAATGGTTTCTTTGAAATCCTATATCTGTCTATTTTATGATTTATGATAGTTGGATGAATGGTTATATTTGATATTTAATTCTAGATATAACCTCTCTACCTCATTACATCATAAATTTGTTTCATTGCCTATAAATTTGGTATGAGAGAAATAAAATCTAGTTATGATATTAGATTTTATAAAAACTACAATTATTTTAGAATTTTATTCTTTGATAGGTACTATCTCATCCCATTTAGAGATAAAATTGTTATTAGTAAAGATTTAATTGACCTTCATGGCTATAGCTAGAGGATAAGGTCCTAAAACATCCTTTTCCCATATAAAAAATTTCCAAGATTTATTTGAAATATATAGAATCATTGGGGGTTGATGAATTCTGTTGGTATAAACTCGACAAGGATCCCACTTCATTGTGATATCTATGAAGTTTTGTTTCATTAAAGTCCAAAAGTATCAATGCCTTTGGATTTTATAGGAATGAATTCACCTATAATGGTGGCAGCATGGGATCCTACATATACTTTATTCCTGAAAATTATTGTTTCAACCCCATAAATGCATCATAATAGAATTTTTTCAAAGCCTCACCTATAAAGTATCTTATGGTGATTTGAGACACCATTAAGAGTAAAATTATCCGATTGTTTCTAGACATATTCTACTATAGATCTATCTATTATATGTACTCTGTTTTCATTAAATTCCATGATGGGTTTCATACAACCCATCGTTTGAATAGATGGTTTTGTAATAGGACTTATTTCATTGATTCCCTCTATTTTGATTTTCATAAAAGGTAACACCACAGGAATATTAGAAATGGTTATGATAGTTTTATCTGAGTTTGGTATTATTGAGTTGTAACTGCATTTACCAATGCATCGTCTTGAAAATTTTGTTATCGTGGGACATAATAATATGTAGTTTTATAGGGAAAATATTCCATAAAACCATAGACACAACCACATAGGGGTATAAGTAATTATTTTCTAAAGTTGTAATCAACATGGGTCTGTTTGATTACTAATTCTAAATCACCATTCAATTTTTTTTGATCCACTAGTATTTGGAGTGACAATTCTAGTCCATCAATGACATCTTGATATTATACCTCATGTTTGGTACCACCTTCTGGAAACATGAAGGAATATGGAAACCCTACCTTTTTGGGGAGACAAGTACATTTACTATCACATTTTTATTGAGTTTAGTATCTTATATTTCTTTCCATGTTGAACATTCAAGAGAACCATCAAAATACATCTCCTTATTATTGGGGCCATAATGAATATAGATGATTTATTCATCAAGTAGATCATTATTCAATTATGTTTCTTCTGTAGATGGCTGTTTTGTGTGTAACTTTTACAAGGCTTTTCTTTCACTTATTTTTAAGTAACAAACATTATATCAAACTGGTCTAGAATAACTACCCATCCTGGCAGACGTTTTTTAGACATAAGATGACTGAGGATAAATTTGATGGTGTTATTGTGGGAAACCATGTCGACCTCACGATTCTGCAGGTAGTTCCTTATCATACTAACTCCAAGATTAATTTTAGTAAGCTCTTCATGATATCTAGATACTGATTCACTATGTCAATAATGGTTCGATTGATATAGTAAATAATGTTTTCAAGTCCAACATTTTTCTCTTGCGCAAGGAAATCACCTTGTGATCTCTCCAAGGGTGTTACATAATGAATGAGAGGGTTTACATCAATATGTGGAATCAATAATGGTATAATCAAGAGATATTCCCAGAGGGTATAAAATGATTCTTGTAATTCATTGGTCCATTGGTATGTTACCACCTTCTTCATAATTTTGGTGAAGGGAAAACATTTACAATACATGTTCCCTATGAATCGCCAGATGTAGAAAACATTTCTTTTAAGTCCTCTCAACTCTTTCATGTTTTGAGGAGGTGACATGCCAAGGAACACAATAGTCTTCTCTGGATAAACATTGATGTCATGATTACATATATTAAAATATATAAATTTTACCAAGGTTACCCTGAAATCACATTTTAATGGGTTCAACATCAGATTATTCTCTCAAATCATACTACATATGAACTCAAATTCAATCAGGTGAACCGATCAATATCTATATTTCACCACAAAATCATCAATATAGCATTCAATAATTTTCCCCAAAAAGTGTTTGAAGATGTGGTGCATTGCACATTGATATCTCATGCCAGAATTCTTCAGTCCAAAAGGAATTACCTAATAGAAAAATATTCCTTGAGGGGATATGATGTCTACAGATTCCTCATCATTTTGGGCCATCTAGATTTGAATATACCATGATTATAAATCCATCAAGAAAAATATATTGTTATCCAACTTCACTATAATTTAGAAGATCTTTGATTAGTAATGTGAATTCAACTTTGGGAAAATACCAGTTTAGATTTTTGAAATCAATTAAAACTCTAATTTTTTATTAATACTTTTTACTAGGAAAATATTAGCTAACCAATTTTGATATATAACCTCTCAGATGAAACTAGAATTGATAAGCTTGTCGACATCAGCCTTAATTTTCAAGGCATGAACCAGGTGCATATTTTTTCTGCTTGATTATATCCATGAAGATCATCAAGAACATCCAAATGATTGCTGGAAAATTTGGGATCAATGCCTATCATTTCTATGTAAATTCTGGAAAACACATCTGGGTATTACATCAAAGATGAAGTAGACATCTCATTCAATTCTTGACTCATGACCGCACTAATCAAGGTGGGTTGTATATCTTATTCTATGCCTAGAATTATTTCCCAATGTTATTCTTTAATGGTGGATATTTCATCATCAAATGCTAGAGGGGAGTCCCTGAGGCCATCCTCTTCTTCCTCTTCTTCATGTTATTCTTCTTATTCTTATGTTTGAAGGGTAGGTGATGAATCAAGACTATCAAAGCTAGAGGAGGAGTTAGTATTTGGAAATCCTGAAGAAGTCGAAATCATATATAGCCCAAATAATGATGTAGGTTATTTTTGATGTTATTAAAGAATGATTACGTTATAGGAATCATCATCCAAATCTATTTCCATGAGTGTTATAACTTCTTCTAGAATATCTGATGAATTAGAGACTTTATGAAGCTTGGTGGATGAAATGAATACATCTCTTCTTAGGATTTCATCATTTCATTCTTAGCCAATAATTTATCTTGTGTTGTTAGGCTCAGTTACCACAACTGGAATTATGAAAACTACTGAATGTGTCATTGGATTTAAGAAATCCCATTGAATTTGATTGATGGGAAAAACATAATCTACAAAGGGAAGCTATAATAGGTTAGCTGGGATTTTTTCTAGACCATTCCCTACACTGATTCTTGTAACATCATTCTCTATTAACTATTTTTCCTTTGTGTGATAGAACTATTCATCAATGTATTGAGATTTAAAATTTTTGAACTAGTCCTAATCACCATGTAAGGTCCCAATTTTACCATTGACATAATATTTTAGGCATTGGTGGTATGATGAAGGAATGTAGGTTTGATGATGATTCCATGGTCTCCCCAATAGAATGTTGAAAGCTCTATCATGTCGGAAAATTATGAACTCTATATCAGATATGTGATCCCAAAAGTATGTTATGTGTGTAATCACTCGAACTAATTCTTGTTCGTTATTGTCATAACTCTGTAACATTAATGTGGAGGGAGAAAATGGTATTCAATAATTCCCAATCATAAAAGTGTTTGAATAGAAATGAGGTTGAGTCTTGAGCTATTATCAATGAAGGCTCATCAGATATCAATATAATTTATCTTTTTGGATAGACACAGGGTTTTAATGTGTCCAGGTTTGACAATATCCTCATCCTTGATAGTGAATTATATTACTATAAAGAATTATTATGTTTAATTCTCTATATGATAAAATTTCGTGAATAAAACCTTGATTTAAAACACTTTAGGGATTGAAAAAGACTCAATATGATCTTTAGAGAGTTCCTTTGATAGAATCAGGGTATCCATAATGGGTAACGTGGCCAGTACATGGTCCAACTGCTTCAACACATCATATTTTTGGTCTGGACGTTTTAATTTTCTAGTATCGATATGCATTTTTTAGTCTTCTTGTTAGCTAAGGCTCTTGATGTGTATAGACCATTTGTCAGGTTATAATCTAGAACTACTTCATCTCATTGAGATGGGGCTGGAAAATTCTTCCAAATCATCGATAAAGTGGTGTTGTAACAACTAAACAATCATACAAAATGATCATGTCAGGGTAAACCCTATCATATGTGGGAGAATTCTATTACTATTGTTAATACTACTGGAGGTATCTCCCATGATTTTCAGTTATATAAACAGTTGGAGAAGGGGTGTGGTTGGAGAACATGCCTCTACCATACCCATTTCTTCCATTATATCCTCGACCTTGATATCCCTTTCCCCTGGTTCCCTAATCATGTGTGGGTAACTTAGGTTCATAATCACAATCATCCTTTTAATAGGTATCCATTAAATTAATAATGTTAATAGATCAAAATATCAACTCCTCATCTGATATAGATTAATCCTGGGGGTCGATTCTTATTATTCCATTTGTCATGGCATTTGGTGTGATTTTGAGGGTATTGGAATGAAATTTTCAAATGTCATGGTCAACATTTCCCACGACAAAAAAGCATCTTCTTATGTTTTTTCCTTATTCTTCTGAACATTTTGATTCTTTAAGGATTTTCATTTATAATAAGGTCTATTTTATGAAGATTAATTTTATGAAATGGTAGTGGCAGGAGACACATTCTACTATTTCATCTATGTTCATATAATAGTATGAGTTCAGTTGAATTTTTTCCAGACAATCCAATCATTTAATTTTTTATCATCCATAATTTTGACATCCTTCCACTCACATTATTCCTATAGGTTGGTGGCAGAGCACTTGCTACCTGGGCTGGTGAATTTTTTATTTTCACTTTACCAAAGTCCTCTATCTTTTGTAGGATGTATTTAAAAACAAAACACTCTTTTATGGGGTGTCCTAACATTTGACCAATGGGGAAATAGTTTGGGAGGTATTCATCTCCATATTTTTTATGTTTGTTTTCCCTAGAAAACTCAACAAAGTTTTTTTACAATGATAAGATGAAGTAGTTAAGGAAATGGTCATTTCAAAAAGAATTTACCTTGTTTTTAAAATCCTCTAACTGAACCCTCCTTTGATATTTTTTATCATCTTGAGGAGGTAGTCATTGATGCTGACGATTAGAAGGTGGAACCCTATGGTATGATGAGGGATGTGAAGTATGAGTAGGTATAGGGGCTTAATTACATTTTTCTGTAGAATCTCCTTCTTTTATATTTCATATTCTCAAAGATTATGGGATTTATCGAGATTAGGATCTAGTCCCTGTTATGGATTTTTTCACCTATTCTCAAATCAAATTTAGATCCATTGACCCTCTTATATATTCCATAGATATTAATGGTGTTTAGAAATAATAATAGACATTTTAAACACAAATGGGAAGAAACTCTTCTTGAGGGATTGTAATATTCCTCATGTATATTAATCCTTTCCACTGAGAAATGAATAAATAAACACTTTCATTCAACATTTTCTTATAGTTTTTGAGATTGAAGACTATTTTCTTTTACAACAATGAGATAAACTGGAAAAGGTACTTTTGGTGTAGATCATCCCATATAGTGATCGATAAAGACTGAAAATTTATATACCATAAAAATGATGGTCCCTATAATGATTGTATGAAGAATTTTTGTTTCAGTGCTTCTTATTACTCAGGGGACCCGTCATGGAATCATACTGAGAGAAAAAAAATTCATGTTCATCTATGGATCTCATGATCCATTAAATATTGGAAATATGGGAGTCCCAATGTTTGGCAGATGTGGGGTTAGATCCATCCATATTGGATAAACCTTCTTTTATATATGTTTTGGTTCACGCCATCCTCCACAGCTTCTAATCAAGTTGTCTGAGAATAAATGGTTTTCATAAAACATCAATGAATATATGGTTGAGCTGAAACCTGAGTAGTTGTAGTGGCTGGATCCTGAACTAGTACAGTTTTTGGTAAGACCACTAGTGGTGGTGATGCTAGTATTTTCCTTGGGTAACCCATGGGGATAGGACGATAAGGGTTTTCACAACCATACATTGGTTGTGTTGGAGATGGAGGAAATTCATTATAAACATCAGTAGTTGCAAAAAACCCTCTTTGTTGGGGTGCAATGACTGGAAGTGATAGATGGTGATCTAGTTGTGGAAAAAATCAAGTAGGTGTGTTTTTTTGGAGTAACTCTGCATTTTTCCCCTAAACTCCTTCATCTCCTCCTATTATTGAGAAATTATTTCATCAAGTAAATTATATTGACATTATCTAATGGAAAGGTGAGACATAATCTAAAATTTACATTTTCCCTTATTAGGTTCTTTTTGATGAGGAAGAAGCTGATTATTTGAGTGGATACCTAAATTCATGACAGGACACGGATTTTGGGTACAAAAACCCTCTTTATTTTCTTCATTGTAGACTGAAATATAAATAGAAACATCATCCTATAATCCCCCTAAACTAAATTCATTTTATCAATTATCTTCGATGATGACATTGATGACATCCACCGACACAAAATTTATTATTGGAATTCTATTAGTTTCTTTGTAAGATATCAATCCTCTTCACGATCAAAGAGACTTTTATCATATTATTTTCTAATTCCTTGGGAACTTTTTTAATGATAAAAACATGGAGGGAATCCTCAGATAGTTCAGTTGTGTGTTTATTTGGTGGATTCTTCCCTAGTCAAGAGAAAACTAACTTCTACTAGGGGGATTGTGAATGTGAAAATACACCTAGCCCTGCGAGCTTGGGATTATAAATTTCTTCCTTATAAACCCATCTAACAATGTTTATTGACATTGTGGGTTGGGTTAAAAATCCCTCATCCATGAGGTTTGGGGAGGATCCTCATCTTCTATGGTGGATATCATCATAACTACTCTTCGGACATTACAAATTCTAGTTTGAATTTTGGCTGGGTGTGTTATCCTACACTCACTTAAATCACCTTATATGGAATATCATTGTTCTATTTTAGAAAATTTCAAAATCTTATGGCTAAAATCCTGAATTCTTGAGGACCACTCAATGTTCTGAAACACTTGATTGAAAATTGTCTCAATAGATTTTTCTTCTTTGGAACTGACTTTTGTGGAATATGGTCGAGGCCTATTCCTATTGATCACCCCTTTGGTCATAAACATATTTTTTTTGTAGTTGCCCTTGGGAAATAACATTTCATGAACCCTCTTTTTATGGAATTTATTGGCTTTGGAGTACAATGAAATCCAACAGTCCATGTGCACCCCATCATCTAATATGAACACCAGTTTGGATATCTATGATTAACCATCGCAAAATCATTAATGCATCATGGCATTCACATTGACACTCTCCTTGTTGCTTCTCTATTTTTGGATGATGGTATGAAATGCGTGATTCTAAGTCAATTTCATGTGAAAAAACCTTAAATTAACACAATATTACTCTGATATTTATCATATTTTTATACCTTGTATTTTAGATGGTGAAGAGTCTTCCATATGTTGAGATGGATATAATTAATACAATCTTCTACAAACATCACTAGAATGTTGTATTGAGAGGTGGACAAAGGCCAAAACATGGCTAGTATTTTAGCCTTATCAAGTTGTTTCCTCAAGTTCAAAATATCCTCTTTGACTTTTCCAGATTTCTATCTATATTAATGGACCAAAGTTGGTATTTTCCTACCATATTATCATAATCACCATGATTTTTAAGGATTTATTCTACTCTATTGGAATATAAATGACCCCAGGGTGGTTTAGAGAATGACTGTCACGACGGCCTATATTTTGGCTATGAAAGAATTTAACCCACTAGTGACAAGACATCAGAATTTAATTGCCTTATATTTGAATGTTCCTCTAGATAGTAGGGTTTTTTTCATCACTACACTGTTAGTTGGAGAATTCTCTTGATAATTCCAATCACCACTATGGAGAAAAAATTTGTAGTGAATGTCATCATGGGTAGGACCATCATGGCGAATTAAAATAAGGGATAGTCTTACTTTCTTCATGGTCTTCTCACCAAATGGAGGGTTTTCATGACACTCATCAAGGAATATGATCTCAAGATTGACTATATTTTCATGAATTAAGCCTTTATGAGGATGTGTCTAATGAGGACCTTCAGAGTTACTGCAACTACTCCCATAATTTTGTAATGGGAGGGAATGATCTTGAGATGCCACAAAAAAATGAATACTGGAATTAATAACTCCACCATTGAGCAGAACCAAATCACAAACTAACTCTTTATTTTATAACTACGATTGATAAGACTTCATTTTTGGAAGCCTTATTACAAGAAGTTGTGACCACTTACAATGAACTGTGGTTATCTTGGGAAGGAGCATGTGCCTACATTGGAGGGGTAATCAGAATAGGCCAAATTTCTCTAATTTTAATGGATGAATGTTCCTGATCTGGTTTTCTAAATGATATGGTGGATTATGACCCATAACCCTCCTGGATGGGAATAGAGGTATGTATCTCCTCTTGGGTGACATATTCGTGAGCCACCATAATTGTGGGGAAAGATATATGATTTTATTCCCCAGGGAAATATTATTAAGTGGTTATGATATTTTGGAATATTTTTATGATATGGTTATGAATCTTCTTCCTCCCTTTCACCATTTATATGATGTGCTTGGTGACTTTTGTAATCTAGATAGGAATATACATCCATTCTGTATCTAGAGTTGGTGTATGTTCATGATATTTTCCTCCCATTCCTATTAGTGGATATTATAATTACTATATTGTTGGGGTATGTAGTTGTGTTTTCTATATTCTTTTCATTAGAGCTTTCTGATTTACTTCTCCAGGTTCTTCCAAATGAGGAAATTGGAAGCCTTGATGAGTGAAGACATATGTATGTTCATACATGCAGGTTGCTATCGAACTGGGTTGGAATGGTTCTTTAAATGCTTCAGGATGATTTTGATAGTTTTCTTGATGATTTTAGGAATCTGTAATGTTCTTTACCACTGTACTATACATGATTTTAACTACGAGATTGGTTAGGTGCTTCCAGACGAGTCTCTTGACTGATAGAATGAATGCATACAAGGGTATGTACCCTCTTCCTATTTACCACCAAACTTGTTTGGTGGGATTATATTGTGGGGTAAAAGGTAGAACTATGATCCTTGTTAGCCGGTTTTTGTCCCAAGTATGCCTTCTTGCATTCCCGATTCTGAGGGACATGGGTGGGAAAACTATAGGAGACACCCTCATCATGTTGAGCTTTTATTGTCATGTGATGCTGGCGAAGATGACTGTCAGTATTATCACTTAGGAAAGACACATGTATAATCAAGATGAGGACATATATGGAATCTACTTCAGCCTCCCTAGAATTCTGGAGGTATTGGTGATTACATTTTAGGGATAAGAAACCTAAAAAGTTGAATACAATGGTTGACACCGTCTACTTTTCGACCACTAGTCATCCCTGACTGGATGATCGTGGGTGTTTCTTGATATGGAGGGACTATTGGGTGGCCTATAAGGTTGGAATGAAACCATGTTGACAGTACTATCTCACTGGTGTGTCAGATAACCAATGTTAAGGATGTTGAGTCTATGATGCCATCCTTTATGCGGACTAGGATCCAGGTTGACTGGCAGCCATGGTATTCATTGGTGAAACTCGAAATGAAGGAGTTTAGAATAAAGGTAATTCTTGGATGTAAGTATCTATATATATGAAAAATAAAAACAATGAATACTAGAAATGTAGAGTATTTTTGATGAAAATATGTGTGATTTGTTTCCTTATATATCCATACTTTATCAATTAATAGGTCCTAAAAGATGGGTTACTATATTCTCTTGGTTAAAGATTCATTTTGGGTTTAACATTTTTCTTTCTCTCAGAAAGGGTGTTCTAGTTAATTAAATCACTATTTTTGAATTGATTCCAATGGATTTTTTTGGAACCTAAAACACACTAATGGTTTTGTATCCAATGGTACTTTCTTTCCAAAGGTACCTACTTTTTAAAGGCAAACGTCCACCATGTGTGTTGACCTACGATACATAAGAACTCACAATGGTCAAGAGGATGGGAAGTGAGGTTCATCAAACCCTTCTAGGGGGAATTATTTCTGATTCTGATACTCTCTTATTGATTAAAGATGTTTTAATGAATACATCATTAATTCCAAAGTTTGATATGATTTATCCAAATATTAGTAGAGAATTATTACTATGTATTCAACTCAGAATGATCTGTATGTGTTTGAGGTTCTTCAATAATGGATATATTTGTTTGTTTCTGAAGTTCTACACTGATGGTATCCTCTTATATATTAAAAAAATATTATTTATTCATCATCATAATGATATTGGTTTTTGTTTCACTTAGTGGGAACTCTAGTGTTAATGTTCATAAAGGTAAACAAATGTCAGTCTAGATTTTATCATCATCTAGGGATAAAAATAATTACTCTGAAATTCATCATCAACCAGGGAGACAGAAGTTGTGTTGATGTTTGGATATAACTCATATATGGGATAGCCACATATCCTCATGAAGGGAATTAGAACCCACATAGTTCAATGCCACTTAATTTGAAATAATCCCTTTTAATTTTTTGTGATAAGGACCCAACTATATAGTTTAATGTCACATGCTAAGTAAGTCTAAGTGGATGGTTCCCAGTTAAATCATGGTGTTTGAATTATGTTGAAACAACCTAGGGATCATGGATGGTATATAAGCTTCCATGTTGAATTAGACCCTATTTGGTGTGTGGCACAATGAGAACAAGTTTTATTTGGGTTGTTGGGATTGAACATTATAGAGGATTCCAACATATCACATTTGGATGGGAAAAAATGTCTGTGTAGTTCGGTAATTCTCCTATGAGATTATGGCCCCTTTAGAGAAATAGTTATGGGGGTTTACTCATAATGATAATTACGTTGTAAGAGGGTCAATGAGATATGTCTTAACTCATGAAGATTTTGGGGGGATTTAATCGGGGTTTATACCTAAGGAGGATTCCTAGATTAAGGGAATTAGGATTGGACACCAGAGGAGGATGTTTGGTGAGGTTGGGATTTATGTGAAGGGTTCCTATGTTTCCTGGTTATAGTGGAAACCATAGTTCTCATAATGCGTTACATTATGTGGACTATGTGGATTTTATGATCATTACAAACCTCTAATCCCACAAGAGTCTTTATTGGTGGATAAATAACAGGATGTGAAATATTCATCAAAACACCCACTTTCCTTCCTTCGATGATGGAAGGGGTAGGGGATATAATAGAAGAGGCCAGAGTTAAAACTCTTTGCTATATTATATTTATATTGGAAAAGGGTCAATGGTAGGTAATAGTGGAAGGTTAAGGGTGTAGGGAGGAGTGATACTACAACCTCCTACGTGAAAGGATAGAGGATTACACCATGATGGATACCCTTAAAAATGGGTCCCTTATGGGGGAAAGAGAATTCTCTTTTGTCAAAATGAAATGAGGGTGTTAATTGTACCCTCCCTACTAGGGATTGGAGGCTTTGGTTCTTAGAGAATAGAATAGATGGACATGGTTGGAAGCCTAATCCTTCAATACCGAGAACTCTAAAACATTGTCCATGGGGTAAAGGTCCTTGAGTCCATAGATATACAAACTGTAGAGACCCAAAGCTCAACGTACCTGGACATCAAATTACTTTTGCGTAATACTTAATACAATGCAAAAATAGATGCCCAAATACCGTATTAGTTTAGTGTCTTTGGATACTCGGAACGTAATCTTCTAATCCTGGGGAAAGATCTTCAAAATCTCTCATAAAGATCTTCCCCTTTTGAATTTTCTTACCTAAAACCATTATTTATATCTTGGGGAAAAGAAAACATAAAAAGGGTGATCTCAAATGCTTAGTAAGGGTAAAAATAGAGAACATGAAACAATATATAAACATTTGAATGCAAAAACTTGAACATAAAATCTAAACATCAAAATCATGGGCAAAGACATAAATCGTGGAAATACATAAGATGTATATCATAAAGGAACATAAATCATGATAAAATTTCTTGGGAATAAAACATGTAATTGTGGAAACCGTTAAGAACATGATATGATTTCCATACTAGCCAAGGAATTGCGGCCAATACCATCTTAGTGGACAAAGTCTCTCTGAATTGAGTTCACTCCTCGTTCCTGTCCTATATCACTGAACCAGATTAACTTACATTTCCAGCCATGTCTATCTCATGAGATATAAATATTTACCCAATGCATTGGAGGGATATATAGGTCCGACCCATCTCATAATGATACCATTATTATGTGTGCCACAGGATCATAAATCATACATCATAGCATAACCCATGTAATAAAAATTGGATTCTTAAACATCAAGCCATAATAAGATAATCCATATAGGATAAAAGGACATGATAAAAATAATTTTATCATAAAATAATCAAATAAATGTAAAAATATGGATAGAAACAGAACCCTATATTATATTAGATGGAAATTTTTTTTGATAAAACACTTGAACTTCATTCTTTAGGAAAATATCCTTTCTACTTCAAAAAAAAATTTCTTTATTAACATGTCATAAAATTTTAAACTAAAATAAGTTGATTAAAAAACACTTGAAATCATGTAAAGTAATCTTCATGGAAATAATGTTCTAAAAATCCATTCATTCCATATAAGTTAAAGAAAAACATTTTTCTTGTACTTTGGATGGAAAAGTCAAAATGTACCTCGTTCTAAAAAAAACAAAAGATTTGTTTCATATATTTTCCAAAAAACTCACCGAAGGGTAAAATTGGATTTAAAAAATTTTATGTGGATAGAAATAATTTTACATATTGAGGAAACATGGATGTGGATGATAAATATTCCCCAGTAAATTCTGAACTATAAGTAATCTCGATAAAAATGAGATTGTGAGATTTTCCCTTACCTTAGGTCTGATTTTCTTTGTACATATCTGAACCTCCTATATAATGATTTAAATAATGTCATTTACTTATTACATAATCATATTCTATCATGACCCGAACCTACCTGGGCTCGAGCCGCAACTACCTCAAGCCTGCCTCCATAGGCCAGGGGCTGGCGACCAGCACCGAAGGCACAACAACTCAGGGATGCCATTGCCTAAGTACCTGTACACACACACACACAACACACTCAATGAAAAAGTGCATAGTAAAAGTGGATAGACAAGTAAAGTAAAAGGGAAAATTCTATAAATAAACCACAAAAGTGCATCGACCTCTATACAATACAAGGTAAAAGCTGAAGGTATACTGAAAAGAAACAGGGAAAAACACATGCCCAACGAAAAAGTGCCACAACCCGCCAACATGTGAACAAAGGAAAAATAGCTGGAAGGGTTCCCCACCTGGAACCCGACTACGACCACCACACGTGGTCCAAGCTCTTGAAATCATATGCTCCACTGAAGTCACAACCAACCTGTCCGTCTATTGCTAGGGCACACCAAGTGTAAGAAAATCCCAAGCAGGGGTGAGTATAAAAATACTCAGTAGGATACCCTTAAGGCTCGAGGGAGCAACAAAGGAGGTACCAAAGGGTGAGCAGTAGATCGAATAGGAAAATTAAAGGAGTACAACTAAAAGTTCAGTAAAGTGTCCAGCTCAACCCAACAAGAGGACAGAAGGTAGACTCGTCCAGACACAAGGAGATGGAAACAGTGAGAAGACGAACTTCCCGTCGAGTCATCGCTACCTATAGCAGGAGAGTAGACTCATCCAACCACGAGAAGCTAGACACGGAAATCATGTGGCATACCCCGCACGTCTTCGACTCTCTTGGAAGGAGAGTAACCAAACCTGGGTAGTGGGTACTAGAACATGGCATATACATATACATATTCTCAACAAGAAGCCCGAACAAGGTCGTAATGGGATCTCCATCATGTATCTTAGCCCAAGAAAGTGAGTAGCCAACAGTCCCAATAGTAACCACCATCGATGCCCATCATCCCACACGTCTGCCCCGAACTGAAATTTAATGGCTCAAATCACCGCACATTGAAAATATCCGCTTTGGGAGGAACTGACTCACCCGCACGGTTTTAGGTTGCGTCGCATGGACAAGTCTCGATGGGGAAAACGCTCCTCGTACTTGATATTTTTGGGGGAACGCCAATCCACAACTCGTCACCGCCCCGTAGTCGAGAGGTCTGCTCAAAGTCAATAGGAGACCCCTGCCCAGCCCCGCTGGAGGGTCCCGGGAAGTCAACGGGTTCCCGCTACAGGGAGACCTGACAAGAGTCAATAGGTGCCACACTGCCCAGTCCCGTAACAGGGTAATCCACTGGAGGGCGACCCACCTAAAGTCAGCGACGGGACCACTGCCCAGCCTAGCTGGAGGTAACCCGGCATCGGGGGCCACTACCCAGCCCAGCTGGAGGTAAGCCCGACATCTGGGACCGCTGCCCAGCCCAGCTGGAGGTAAGACCGGTATCGGCGACCATTGCCCAGCCCCGCTGGAGGTAAACCCAGAACTGCTCTGGCCATCCCTACTGGATGGTCCTACTCGGTGAACACCGCTGTACTGGACATCCCTGCTGGATGGTAACACAATGGCGAGCCCTACTCGAAACAACCTTAGCCCTGCTGGAAAGAACCTCAGCACTGCTGGAAACAACCTCAACCCTATTGGAAACAACCTCCTGGGTAGAGGATCGGTGCTCGCGTAATGTGTTGGTCATACTGAATCCATAGGAACTCTACCAGGGAACACAAAGCAACGAGAGAGACTCCCTAGTCCTCTCAGGGTGATCATGATCTAATTCACTGAGTCACTGTCGAAGCAGATCGAGTCAACTCATCCCAGAATGTGGGGAAAACACCCAAACTGTACGAGCACACGTAGTCGTGAATCGTGCCATAGTCGGGTGAAAGGGAACGGTACTGAAACCCCTCACAGATGAAACAAAAAGAGGCACAAACCATCTCTACCAGCCAAACCATCAAGAATGAAACCAGGGGGACCACTCAACCCTGCTGGTCAAACAAACGAGCACAGAGGGACCCTCTACGTCACGAGAGGAAAAAAGTACATAAAGCATTACACGACACGCACATGGGTCCCCCACGACGTGTGGCCCCAAGTCAACCCCAACTGAGTGCACAAACTTCCACAGGTACAAACAACCACATGTACCTCCATGCATTCCCATATACTCCCAGAGTATACCACGTTCCAGCCCAATGACTATCATGCACACAACACCCAAAGTCAATGCGAAGGCATGACGTAACAAATCCAACCTGCCACCTCAATGGCTGAGGCACATCCGACCACATTTCTTCAATCATTTACATCACTAACATGAGAGTGCACATGATCACACACCAAGGGTCAGCTACAAACACGGTCGAAGGACCACCCTAGAGCACCTTCACATTTCCTCATTTTATAAGATCGGGTTTGAGGCTCTGCTCGCCTGAACAGATTACACCGTTGTAATCCTCGCAGAAAAACACGCGAGATAGACTACTTAATCGCCTCAAACGGATATCTGACGGAAAAGTCACCAACACCGCCTCATGCCCGAAAGACGTCCCGTGATCCGAGGCCTCATCCTCGAAAACAGTCGGGCGCATCGCACCATTGCGATCCCCTCGGGAAAACACGTCAAAAGTACTACTCACTTTAGTGCAACAGATATCCATAGAAAAAGGTGCATTTCGGCACACCGCACACGAGCGGTGCTACGTGGGACATGTATCCCGGTCCCAAAACTCAACGGATGGATCACATCGTTGCGATCCTCTCGAAAAAGTACACAAGTTTGACAAATCACTTGTCCAGAATGGACACCCGGTGATAAAGCTGGAAATCACCGTCAACTCCCAAAATGGCCCTCGAGGGCCCGCACTATCATGCGGAATTAGAGTGGAAGGATTGCACCATGGAATTCCCATCGTAAAAAAATCCAGAAATGACTGCTCGCAGGCCCCGAACGGATGTCCGATGAAAAAGTTACAAAACGCTGCACGCAGCTCAAAAGACGGGCCGTGGGGCCCACACCTCAACTCTGAATTCAATGCCCTAAACCACCCTGGAAAGCTTCTCCCTGGCGCCAGGGTCCAAACTCCACTGACGGCGCTCAAAACTGATATCAGACGCATCCTCACCGTCGAAAACAATATCCCCCGGACAAAAATCAATTCACTTAAAGACATGTCGCGCCTCCGAGGCCCCTCGTTTACGGAATTAAAAACTCCCAAAACCATATCCAAATATTAGTCATAATTTAAGGAGCGCGTCTCCACAGACGGCGCCCAAATCCTACCCCTGGTCTATGATTTATAAATAATAAATCATTTCCCCTAATAATAATAATAATATTATTATTATTATTATTTTAAACTGAAATAATATTTTTATTTTTTTATTTTTTTTAACTTTCCACTGACCGGCCAGCAGTCTGTTAGCCCTCCCTTTCCACATGGAGACCTTCCATTGGCGGGTCCGCGTATCCTACGGGGTCGTCGTGCGACCCCTCTTTGCATGCCGCCGGCCAGACAGCCGTACCGGCTTATCCCGCTCGCCGCCCCTCCACGGCGCTCAACCGGCCGAGCCCGCTCTGCCGCTCGCGCCAACGACCGACAACCACCCTCATCCACCCATCCTCCTGCACTCGAGCTAGCCGCCTCTACCTAGAGCCACCGCTGCTGCTCGGCCGCGCCGACTTGCCGGACCGCCGCGCTAGACGGCCGAAACTCCCAAAACCAGCCAGAAAACTTAAAAAACCCACTGATTTCGGCGGACGACTGCGAGTGCATCAGAACTCGGATTTTAAAACTGAAATATGAGACGGAAAGATCATAAAATATACTAAAAAAATATAGGCTTCACTCAAAAATCACGCAGCAATTCTACGCAAAATTAGGAATCGAAATGAGGTGCGGGAGTTTAAAATAAACACGCGATCTTACATTGTTGGGCTTTGCCTGATGCTTCGTCATAGATCTGCACCTTGCCGTCGTCGCTTCCACATGATTGGGAGGGAGGATGGGGAGGAGGAGGAGGATAGGATAGGATGGGGTTTCATGAGGTGAAAGAAATGGGAACGAGAAGGGTGGGTTAGGGTTAAATAATGAAAATTAATTCAAATTTTAATTAATTTAACCCCAATTTATCCCATGCCCGAAACTCTCAATGGGGTCGAGGTTAAGCCTTATATAGGGTAAAAACTACCATTTGAGCATAACGGCGGTCTCATAATTTTAATCTGAAGCCTCGTTCAAAAGTTATTAACCTCAACGCCCGAGGCCGCAAAATTACGAAAACGCCCCTAGGGCCATTTTTCACTGACGGCCTGCACCAGCAAAACTTACACCCCTCCAAGGGTAAACATCACGCTCTGAACTCAACGGTGACCTCAGTTTTCCAATCCAATACATGAGCTTCACCCATAAACGAATAAATTAATTATTTAATTTATCCGTTTCTCGTACCGAAAGCGAGCGAGGGGTCCAAACATCCCACACCAACAAGCTCTATGTCATTACTAGGGTAAACACACCATTCTAGACCCATATGTACAACCAGATCTTTGATACGTATCACCGTTTAGGAGTTATCCCATTTATTTGGTGTTCCTAGTGTGAACGCACTGAAAATTTAATTTTGTCCACTCCGGGGCTCGGAATTTCACGCAGTCTGAAGCTGCTACTCTAGAATGACATCAAGAATATTCCAAAGTCTTTCACAAAAAAAAACTGGGTTCTTACATCATTCCATCCTTTAATATTTTTGTCACCGAAAATCAGAACTAGGGAACAACTTAGGGTACTAAGCCCACACCTGGCTCTGCCGTACCCAGAAGAACTCTTGCACAATTCTATGTCACTGCACAAAGACCAAAGGATTTTATCTGTTCATGTGAGGACTTCTCAAGACGATGAAGTGCATAGAAGCACACACACATCTCCTCAGGGGAGTCACGTGGGAGACTCTATGCACCAAAACCAGCCTTTGGGGTTAGGGAAAGGCGGTAGGGAACCTCATCACCCCTTCACATTATCTCAAACGGTCCGAAGGACCTTGGGGGTATCTCACGTCCCTGGCCAAACCTCTACGTCGCATGCCATGACTGGAATCACCGCCCGCACCTGGAACAAGGCCCGATGATTCCCTCCTTCAGAATATCCATATGGTGAAACACCCAAGGATATCTGGTCATTCAAGGTTCCATAGTTGATGTCTCACAACCAACTCTCTCTTACATGCTCGGAAAGTGATGGAGTCAACACCATCGACCAAAGAAAAAGGTTCCATGCATTTTATCAAACCAACACAGGGTTACACTGTTTCTCGGCGCCACCCTGGTAACACCTCAAGCAAGGAGCCGTGAGGAAATCATTCCACACACATAGTCTATCAATTCTACTAAAAGAAGTAGAAGAGCTATAGAGAATACATCTTATCTCCTCAGGATCTGCAGTATCGTAGACATCCAAAGCTCGCTACTGTCCTTGGTCCCAACTGTCAGCTCCCGGAGCCTGTTGTGGACCGCCTAGTGGTGATGAGAACTCCACATAAAGCCGTACCCCACTACCAGCTCCAACTCCTCTACTAGCACCAACTCTCTGGGTACTACTTGATCGTGCTATCATGACAAATAAAATTTATTATGTTATTGAGGATGATATATAGTCTAGGGAAGACCGTAGGTCGTCTCTCAAGGAGCGTTGGTAGGTTTAGAGTGTGTATTCTTAATAAAAGGGACTAAAAGGGGGTATTTTTGAAAACAATTTAAAGAAAATGAATTGATTTACAGAGTTTAATAATTGAAAAATAAAATAGGTGTTGTATAATTATTAGATAAAGGAGATCATTTCAAGTTCACTACACAACTTGGATAGTTCATTGTTCTGAAAATATTGACATGGTTTTGTTCAATTCTTTGGTTGAGGGTTGTTAAGATCTTGATTCCCCTCTTCCATCTTAAAATGCTGCACAAATCACCAACACTTGTAAAAAAAATCGTGTTGTCAAGGCTTGGATCACAATAACAGAGTTAAGTCTACCAAAACATACTAAAATCTTATGTATGTGTGATATTAATAGGGTTCTTGTGTTGTCCTATCGGAACAAACCAAGATCCCCACTAGAAATCTCAACACAACCGGTGTTGAGATAAAAAGTGTTTCACTTAAATTAAACCACACAAATTCATTCATAAGAGAAGAGCATAGAGATTAATCATAATTGAAATATTTAACACACAAATTATACAAAACCAGTGGAAGAATAAGTGCTGGAACTCCCTCCCAAGTAAGTGAAGCTCCCCCGAAATGATCGCCCACCATTTAGCTCGCCTTCGTGAGAAGGAGGAGGCTCGGGTGAAAATCCTTCTTCATCCTTGATCCCCCCTATGGGGATATGGGACTCCATAACTTCTTGGATGATGAGAGTACTCACTTGCGTCTCCAAAATACCAGATCTTTGCCTCCTGATCGAACTTACAAATGAGGAGCCCAAGGTGCCCATTTATAGGAAATGTGGGAGGTGGTTTTTGGCACACAAATTTACTAAAACCTCTTGGAACATTGTTTTAGACTTACAGACAGTCTTAAAACGTTTTGTTGAAAACTAAAAAGTTTTATCCCCAAGTCTTGAATATCTCCACTGAATGTTTGTCATCATTTCAACCAGTGGAGCGCGAGATATGGACAGATCATAGAACCCAACTTTTGACCTCGAGCAGATTGGGTGTGATGGACAGATCAGGTCGGCTGGGCCCCTTAATGGCTGAATCTCTCTTGGGTTATTAAATGAAAGTTGTAGCCCAATGGTTTTTGGATAATCCCAAAAAAGAGCAGACCATTTAGATGCACGGTAGAGTATCATCATGAATTTGAGTCCACTGAACTTCTTGGATCCTGCGCAGTTTGGCCCATTTTTCAAGGACTTCATCATGGGCCCTCCAAATCACCTCCACCTACATTGTAATTTTCAAAACAAGTATCATTTCCCTTTTTAACAGTGATAAAAACAACATTATTTAATCAAACAAGAAGCAAAATTTGTTAATATTTTTATAATTTTTAATACAAAATTTGTTTAGCACAGCGGTGTGAGGGTCAAAATGAAACCGTGAATCCTGGTACGATCACACCCCCACAACTAAACATTTGCACTCCTAGGAAAATTCACATTTATAAAAATTATGCATGTATATATTCCCAACTTCATGAAGATTTAACATTCTTGAGAAATTAATTTCTTATAGAATTGTGATCAAAGCACAAATCACATCGAGGAGTTATTCTCACTGATCATGGAAAAATCATCACAAAAATTGTATCCAAATGAAATTCGAAGAGACTAATGATACCAATCAAAGAAAATAATTTAAAAGTTAATAATGTCACAAATTCTTCATGTGTGTGTGTGACAACCATTTCATGCTATTCTTTCCACTTTCTATTAAATAAATATAATTTATTTTAAAATTAATCTACTATCTTGATTCTTTCCATCGAACCTGCCCTACATCCTTTGAAATAAAATTCCAACACCCACTCAATTAAGCATTCCCAGAAGTCAAACCTAAATCTCCCGACCTAGATATCCCCATATTCTATACATTTCATCACTCCCCTCAATATTTATTTTTTTTCATAAGTTGTACTTGGAAAAAATATCACACTCTTATCTCAACCCATATTTGATGTCCTCACGACACTAATTGTAATAGTTATAACAACATCAAAAGTCGAGAAAGGGTGGTTTTTGACCTTCCCAAAATAAAACCCCATTTTTTTTGTTTTTTAGGGCGTGCAACAGTCGGATAATTGGTACACACACATAGGTCAATCTGGTACAGTAATGAAATAGATCGGATAAGGAACGAACGTATGTAAAGATCATTTGGAAAGTAGAGAAAAATTAACCTAATTTATATTTACCTTCAATAAAGTAAGAAATATTCACACTTCATGGTTGGGTGAAAAAATTTGTGGAGAGATTAAATGACACAATTTTCCCTTAAACTATTCCCAAAAAAGGGTACCACTCTTCTCAATGGCTTCAAAATGATACAACTATTCATATCATCGACCAACAACCAATTTTCAAGAGAAATTCACACCACAATGTTGAATTCATGCTGAAATGCACATTTCATCAGAAATTTTTTTCTAAATGTTAAAACAACATGTAAATGGGGAATTACTCATGTATTTTCAATAAATTAAATGATAAAACGGGCATCATTTTCCATGATAAATTAGGCATAAAAAATTATCATTTTAGCACAGAATTGAGGGGGGGGGGAAAGGGGGGTAAGTGACAATACCATGCAACAATCGAAAAAGAGAACAAATAAGAGAGACAATGAAAAATTCCTAACAAACATAGGGATGTACCCATGAGAGGGGGAAGTGAAAATACCATGCAACAAGTGAAAAATAGAAGAAGAAGGAAAGATAATAAAAAATTCCTAACTAACACAAGAATGTACCCATCCCCCCACACCTAGAGAATGCAGTGTCCTCACTATACTAAAAGAGACTGTGGGATGGAAGGATAATACCTAGTTAGTGTTATTCATAGACCACTTCATGAACATGGAGTTCCTCCATTGGGGACTATGGAATGGCTTCATGGAAGTGCTTCAACCACTGCCCATTGACAATGATAGTTTTCTTGGTGTCTTCATTTTGAACCTGGACAACACCAAATGGAGAGACCATAGTAACAATATAAGGTCCAATCCAACGGGAACGAAGCTTACCAGGGTGAAACTTCAGCCTTTCATTGTAGAGGAGGACCTTTTTTCCAATGTGGAATTGATGATGAAGGATGAGACAGTTGTGGGCAGCCTTGGTTCGCTCCTTATAAATCCGAGAGTTCTCATATGAATCTCTTCTCATTTCCTCCAACTCCTGAATCTGCAACTTCCTTTGAATACCTGCACTAGAAAGATTAGAATTTCATTGTTTATTGGCCCAGTAGGCCCAGTGCTCTACCTCAACCGGGAGGTGACAACTCTTCCCAAAAACTAGCTGATATGGTGACATGCCAATTGTAATTTTGAATGCAGTACAGTAAGCCCATAATGAATCATTGAGTCTAAGAATCCAGTCTTTTCTGGTTGGCTGAACCATTTTCTCAAGAATCTATTTTACATCTCTATTTGACACTTCTACTTAACCATTTTTTTTGGGTGATAAGCAGTAGACACTCGATGCCCAATCACATACCTGCGCAAAAGACATTTCATTGTGCGGTTGCAGAAATGAGACCCCTCATCACTGACGATAAACTTAGGTAATCCAATCCTACAAAATATTTGGGTTCTCAAAAATTCCACAACTGTCTTGGAATCATCTGTCCTTGTGGCTTGTGCCTCTACCCACTTTGAAACATAATCCACTTCCAGAAGAATGTAAAGGTTCCCAAATGAATTGGGGAATGGTCCCATAAAGTCAATGACCGAAACATCAAAAATGTCATAGAATAGCAAGGGTTGTTGGGGAATCTCATTTCTTTTAGAGACATTCCCCATTCTTTGATAGTGAGTACAAGCTTTAAATAATTCATGGGAATCCCTAAAAAATGTGGGCCAAAAGAGACCATAATCTAAGACCGTGCGAGCAGTCCATTGGGGACCAAAGTGGCCCCCACAATCTAGTGTGTGGCAGAACCTAAGGACAGACTAAAACTAACTATCAGGAACACAACGCCTAATAACTTGATCACTACATGGGCGCCATAGGTAGGGGTCATCCCAAATATACCAACGAGACTCATGTTTTAGATGGTCGGCCTGGTTTTTGGTTAAATCAGCAGGAATTCAAGATGCTGCCAAATAATTTACAATTTCATCATAACAAGGAATATCATCTTGTAGTCGGTACAATTGCTCATCAGGAAACAATTAATTTATGGGAATACAGGGGGATGATTCATTGACTGTGGATGGGAGAATCCTACTGATATGGTCAGCAACCACATTCTATGCTTCTTTTTATCCCTAATTTTTCGATCAAATTCCTAAAGGTGGAGCATCCAGCGAATGAGATGTGGTTTGGCTTCCGGTTTCTTAAGGAGATTCCAGAGGGCTGCATGGTCTGAGAACACAATGACTTTGGAACCTAGAAGGTATGAACTGAATTTATCCAAGGCAAACACAATGGAAAGAAATTCTTCTTTAGTTGTGCTATAGTTTCCTTGGACAGGTTCTAGAGTACGTGAGGCATAAGCTATGACATGTGGAGCTCGGTCGACCCTTTGTGATAAGACTGCCCCAACTACATAGTTATAGGCATCACACATGAGCTCAAATGGTAAATCCCACCAAGTTGGTTGGATTATCAGGGGTGACGTGAGACTCCATTTTAACTTATTGAAAGCTTCCTTGAATTTTTTATCAAAACAAATTCTTTTTCTTTTTGGAGTAATCGGGAGAGGGGGAGTGCAATTTTACTAAAGTCATGAATGAAACGACGATAAAATCCAGCATGACCCAGGAAAGACCGCATATCTCGAACATTTTTAGGGAATGGTAGGGAGGAAATGATATCTAATTTTGATTTCTCCACTTGGATACCTTCCCCAGAAATGACATGTCCCAAAACTATGCCTTGTCCCACCATGAAATGGCATTTCTCATAATTTAATATGAGATTATTTTCAATATAGCGACGTAGGACAGAAGCAAGACTACTCAAACTTTCATCAAAATAGGATCCATAAACATTAAAATCATCCATAAAAACCTCCATGCAATTCTCCAGGTAATCTGAAAAAATACTAACCATACATCATTGGAAAGTACCTGGAGCATTGCACAGACCAAATGGCATCCTTCTATAAGCAAATGTACCAAAGGGGCAAGTAATGGTTGCCTTTTCCTGATCCTCAGGGGTAATATGGATCTAAAAGTATCCAGAATACCCATCAAGGAAACAGTAATGGGACTTCCTTGCTATCCTCTCTAGCATCTGGTCAATGAATGGCAATGGGAAATGGTCATTCCTAGTGTGTTGGTTTAGTCGGCGATAGTCTATACAGACACGCCAACTATTCTTCACACGAGTTGGAACCAATTCATTATTTTCATTTTTAACTATAGTAAGGCCAGTTTTTTTAGGAACTACTTGAACAGGACTGACCCATTGGATGTCAGAGATAGGGTAAATGATTCCAGCAGCCAACAATTTTGTTACTTCTTTTTTAACAACATCAAGTAGTTTTGGGTTCAATCGACGTTGTGACTGCCTCACTGGTTTAGTCTCATCATTTAATAAAATATGATGTGTATAAATTGATGTGCTAATTCTAGGAATGTTAGCAAGTGTCCATCCCAATGCTTTTTTTATACTTCCTCAAAAGATCAAGCAATCGCAATTCATGCTCAGGAGGGAGTGAACTAGAAATGATGACGGGCAACTTGTTTCCATTCTTAAGATATGAGTATTTTAAATCTTGAGGTAGTTGTTTCAGTTCCAATTCTGGGGGATTTTGGATTGACAGAACTGTGTGTAAAAGTGAGAAGTCACTGGTCTCATCTAACTACTCAATGGTAACATCCTCAGATGAGGAATGAGCTTTTACAAGCTTAGCAGTAACATCGATGGTCATGTGATCCTCTGTGTTCAAGAAATCATCAATTAACAAACATGCATAACATTTCTCTAGACTGCTACAATAATCAATCCATGATTCATTACCTACCATTTCAATGAATGAAGAAAACTCAGAAAGGGGCTCATGTGAATGAAAATAAGTTGTTTCAGGAGAAGGGAGAACATCAATTGAATTGACAGAGAGAGAGGAGTATTCTTTTGAGGGGTTCTTCATGGGATCAAGGATATTGAAGTGGATAGTATTACCACCAAACTTCATAGATAATGTACCATTATGGACATTAATTATGGTTTTGGAGGTTTTCAAGAAAGGTCTCCCCAATATAATTGGGGCATGTCCATTCATCATATCATCTTCCATTTTGAGAACGTAAAAATCAGCAAGAAAAATTAAATTTTTCACCCTCACAAGAACATCCTCTAACACACCAGAGGGGTGTGCTATACTCTGATTTGATAGATGAACGAAAATACCAGTGGTCTTCATTTCACTGACCTGAAATGAAGAGTAAATAGAGTGAGGCATCACATTAATAGAAGCACCCAAATCAAGCATAGTGTTGGAACATGAATACTCCCCTATGGTGCACGGAATCGAGAATGTCCCAGGATCATTGCACTTGGTAGGAAGTGATGGATCTATAAATGCTGAAACATTCCTCCCCAGGATCACATCTCATCACCATGAAGCCTCCTTCGGTGTGTACACATCTCCATTAGAAACTTGTCATATCTTGGAATTTCCTTCACAACATCAATCAAATGAATGTTAACCTGCACTTTCTTGAATTTTTACAAGATTTCTTTATCATGTTTGGTTTCTTTTTATTTCTTAGGTTGGGAAGCCCTTTGAGGAAATGGAAGAGGAATGGTTGGGATAGGTGGCTCATCAACAGCCACAGTCATTCCTTTGGAAGGGCTTCTCTCAGGAAAAGGGTTTTATTCTCTTGGACTATTTTTAGTAGTTGGGATGGTGGTTTCCTTTGGATGGGAGGACTATAATAGAGGGGTCATTTGGATTTTGATGTGTGTCCCACTCCTAAGGGTGATGACACTAACATTTACTTTATCCCTAGGGTTTACTACTGGTTGAGATGGTAGTTTACCCGACCCATGACTTTGGATTTCCCCCACCGAGTTGGAAAATTGGCCTAGTTGGGTCTTTAGGCCTTGTATGGTGGCTTGGGTGGTTTGTTGGAATTGGATATTATTGGAAGCCATTTTCTTCATCATATCTTCTAGGCTAAGCTCGGTTTTTGGAGGGGGTGCTTGGAATGGCCTTTGGGGTGGTTGAGGATTTCTGGGTGGTGGTGGATGACTACTCTGACCATGTTGGTTCCACTGCTGTTGAGGTTGTTTTGAATACCCCCCTTTCCTATAGGCTTGGTTGTCCTTCCACCCTTGTTTGGATGGATAGTATGGTTCTTTCCTAATGGGTTGGTTAAAGGGGCATCCTGGAAATATTGCCTCACAACTCTCAGAAGTTTCTCTCAATTGAGGACATTGGCTAGAATAGTGGTTGTCAGAATAGAAGATTCCACAATGGATGGGTGGAGGAGATTGAGATTTCCCTTGGGAGGGAGATAATTGTCGTAGAAGGGTACTTACCTCTTCAAACATCGTGTCCACCTTCTTCTCAAACTCAGTACATTGCACCTCATGGACACCTCGAATGGGAACACTGGACCGTGTACCGAATTGTTGAGTGTTCTATGCCATGTTCTCAATGAGGGTTCTTGCAGCAATTGGGGTCTTATCTACTAATGCACCACCTACAGCAGCATCAATCATATTTCAATCAATAGGAATCAAACCATCATAAAAATATTGAATTAAAAGTTGATCACTTATTTGGTGGTGTGAGCAACTTGAACATAACCTTTTAAAGAGGTCCCAATATTCATGTAATGTTTCCACTTGATATTGTCTTATACCACATATTTCATTCCTTATAGTTGTAGTTTGAGAGGCTAGGAAGTATTTTTCATGAAAAAGGCGTATCATATCTGCCCAGCCCCAAATTAATGAATTGAAATAGTATAACCAACCTTTTGCAGTGTCTTGTAATGAAAATGGGAATGCCCTAAGCTTCACTTGTTCTTCATCCACATTAGCAGGTTTTAAGGTTGAACACACAATATTAAATTCGTTTATGTGATTATGAGGGTCTTCTCCAGGCAATCCATGAAATCTTGGTAATAAATGGATTAGACCGGATTTTAGTTCAAAATTAGGTGCCTCGCCTTGAATTTGAATGTAAGTGGGTTGGATATCAACATCATGAGAGGATAATTATATTAATGTTCGATTATTTTCATCCATATTATTGAATATTATTTCAGGTTCTAATTTGGTTCCAGAAGAAGATGGTTTTAGAAGAGTCTCGAGTGGTGTGTCCTCCTTCAAAAGGGGGTCTTGTGCGTCTCGGTGTCGCTGACGTAGGATCTTCTCCGATTTGGGTTCGAAAGGTGGTAAGTCTCCCAAATTAGAACACTTCATGCACATAACCTACACAAGATATGGATCAGAACACATGAAGAAATAAAAAGGTAGAAAAAAAACAAACAAATATTCACAAAATTTACAACTACTTTATAAAAAACACGCACTAAAAACCAAAGCGCTCCCCGGAAACGGGCCCAAAATTTGACCGTGATATCGTGACACGTCAAATTGATTATTCTTTTTAGGATTATATATAGTCTAGGGAAGACCCTAGGTCGTCTCTCAAGCAGCGTTGGTAGGTTTAGAGTGTGTGTTCTTAATAAAAGGGACTAAAAGGGGGTATTTTTTAAAATAGTTTAATGAAAATGAATTGATATAAAGAGTTTAATAATTGAAAAATAAAAGATGTGTTTTACAATTATGAGATAAAGGAGATCATTTCAAGTTCACTACAAAACTCGGAATGTCCATTGTTCTGAAAATATTGACATGGTTTTTTTCAATTCTTTGGTTGAGGGTTGTCAAGATCTTGATTCCCCTCTTGCCTCTTAAAATGTTCCACAAAGAACCAACCCTTGACAAAAAAATTGTGTTGTCATGGTTTGGATCTCAATAAAAGAGTTAAGGCTACCAAAACATACTGGAATCTTATGTATGTGTGATATTAATAGGGTTCTTGTATTTTCCTATCAGAACAAACCAAGATCCCCACTTGAAATCTCAACCCAATCAGTGATGAGATAAAAAGTGTTTAACTTAAATTAAACCACAAAAATTCTTTCAGAAGAGAAAATCATGGAGATTAATCATAAGTGGAATATTTGACACACAAATTATACAAAACCAGTGGAAGAACAAGTTATGGAACTCCCTCCCAAGTAAGTGTAGCTCCCTCGAAATGATCGCCCACCGTTTAGCTCGCCATCGTGAGGAGGAGGCTCGGGTGAAACTCCTTCTTCATCCTTGATCCCCCTATGAGGATAGGGGACTCCAGAACTTCTTGGATGATGAGAGTACTCCCTTGGGTCTCCAAAATACCAGATCTTTGTCTCCTGGTCGAAATTACAAATGAGGAGCCCAAGGTGCCCTTTTATAGGAAATGTGGGAGGTGGTTTTGGGATCATAGATTTTCTAAAACCTAATGGAACATTGTTTTATCCTACCAGAAAGTTTTAAAACGTTTTGTGGAAAACTAAAAAGTTTTATCCACACGTCTTGACTATCTCCACCGAAAGTTTGGCAGTATTTTAATAAGTGGAGCGGGAAATATGGACAGATCACAGAACACAACGTTTGACCTCGAGCAGATTGAGTGTGCTGGACAGATCAGGTCAGCTGGGCCCCTTAATGGACGAATCGCCCTTGGGTTATTAAATGAAATTTGTAGCCCAATGAGGTTTGGATACGACCACAAAATATCAGCCCATTTGGATGCATGGTGGAGTATCATCATGAATTGTAGTCCACTGAACTTCTTGGATCCTGCGCAGTTTGGCCCATTTTTCAAGGACTTCATCATGGGCCCTCCAAATCACCTCCACCTACATTGTAATTTTCAAAACAAGAATCATTGACCTATTTAACAGTTATAAACACAAAAATATTTAATCAAACTTGAAGCAAAATTTGATAATATTTTTTTAATTTTTAATACAAAGTATGTTTAGCACATCGGTGTAAGGGTGAAAATGAAACAGTAAATCATGGTACAATCACTACTCCTATCACGGCGCTGCCTCCGTTGTGGTGGTGCACCTGCTGCCTGCCCAAAGATTTCTTCATGCCTTGTCGGGCAGTCTCGTGCCAACTGACCTCGCCCATCACAATCATAGCACCGAATCTCTTCGGGCTGCACTGGTTCCCTCCTGTGCCACTGTGGTGTACGACCACACCCCTGAGTCTGGTTTTCATAAATCCACCTGCATTAAGGTTCTGCTTACTGATGCCCGCTAGCTGTGGTAGATGTCTCAGTTCCAATGTGCCTACTGCCACCACCAACTCTAGAATGTGACAGGAATCCCTCTGTCACTAGCGCCTGCTCTAGCACCACAGCATATGTGGAAATTCCCAATGGTACTATGATAGTCGGAATCCCCCGGCGGAGACCCTGCTCAAACATCCATGATCAGGTGTTTTCGTCGTGGACCAAGTCCGGGAAAAATCATGCACGGTCTGCAAAACTAGTCGCGTACTCGGCAACCGTCATCCCTCCATGCTGAAACTGCAGGAGCTTCTAAACTCGAACGGAGCATAAGCAGGAGGGGAAAAACTCCTCATGAGACAAAAACTAGAAGTCTCCCCACGAAAGCGATGACTCTTCAAGAAACCGAGTCACCATACTCCACCAACGCCGAGCTGCTCCACGAAATATGGTGGCTACCAAAGCCACTCTCTGATCTTCCGGTGTCTGCACAAGCCTGAAAAGGCGAACCACTGCCTCTAGCCAAACCTCTGCTGCCTGAGGGTCTGCCTCACCACTGAACCTCAATAGTCTCTACCGCTGGAGCTCACATAGCATGCTCAACCTGCACTCAAGCTCAGCCTGCTTCTCAACATGTGGGGGTGCTGCTACCGGCCCACTCGGAGATAGGGGCTCGCATGATGGGTCCTCGACTGTGGTCTCGTAGCTCACATGGTCATCGTCACGAACCAAAGCTGGTATCCTAGCTGGATGTCTTTGTAGAGAAATCCTGAATATTATCAAGGAGTGTCGCTGTCAGATGAGCATATAGGTATATACCAATAACAACAACAATGGGGAGCTGACTCATGAAGGACAGTCAAAGACTCAATCCTATGTGATGCATAAACAAATTTTCCCTGCAACAAGTGTCTTATCATGCTGAGTCGACAAGCAGGTTATTAGGGTCCTGGTGAATGGATATGTTGGATGACGCACCATCACTGGACTCCCTGGCCTGAGAGCTGCTCTCGAGACATGTTAACACTGTTTCCCTAAATCCCAACCAATTCTTTTTATTTTAGGGACGTCCGAACAACGTCCCAAGAGATGAACCACCTCTGATAATACTTTGTCACGACCCGGCCCTACCTGGGCTCAAGCTGAAACTACCCCAAGCCCGCCTCCATAGGCCAGGGGCTGGCGACCAGCACCGAAGGCACAAAAACTCGTGGGAGCCTTTGCCTAAGTACCTGTACACACACACGTAGTACACTCAATGCAAAAGTGCAGAGTAAAAGTGGAAATACATGTAAAGTAAAAGGCAAACTGCTGTAAATAAACTACAAAAGTGCATCGACCTCTAAACAGTACAAGGTATAAGCTGAAGGCTGACTAAAAAGAAAATGGGAAAACACGCGCCCAACCAAAATGTACCACAACCCAGCAACATGTGAACAAAGGAAAAATAGCTGGAAGGGTCCCCCACCTGGAACCCGACTACGACCACCGCACATAGTCGAAGCTCCTGAACTCCTATGCTCCACTAAAGTCATGACCAACTTGTCTGTCGTCTTCTAGGGAACACCAAGTGCGGGCAAATCCCGAGTAGGGGTGAGTATAAAAATACTTAGTAGGATATCCCGAAGGCTCGAGGGAGAAACAAAGGAGGTACCGAAGGGTGAGCAGTAGATCGAATAGTAAAAGTAAAGGAGTACAACTGAAAGTGCAGTAAAGAGTATAGATTAACCCAACAAGAGGGCAGAGAGTAGACTCGTCCAGACACAAGGAGCTAGAAACGGTGAGAAGATAAACTTCTCATTGAGTCATCGCTACCTATAGAAGGAGAGTAGACTCTTCCAACCATGAGAAGATAGAAACGGAAAGCATGTGGCATACCCCGCATGTCTTCGCCTCTCCTGGAAGGAGACTAACCAAACCTAGGGAGTGGGTAGTAGAACAAGGTATATACATATACATATGCTCAACAAGAATCCAGAACAAGGTCATAAGGGGATCTCCATCCCGTAGCTTAGCCCATGAAATTCAGTACCCAACAGTCCCAAAGGTAACCACCATCGATGCCCAGCATCCCACACGTCTTCCCCAAACTGAAAGTCATGGGCTCAAATCACCGCACCTCGAAACTATTCGAATTGGGTGACACTGACTCACCCTCACGGTTTTAGGACTCGTCGTATGGACGCATCTCGGTGGGGAAAATGCTCCTCGTACTTGAGTGTTCTGGGGGAACGTCAAACCAAAACTCGCCACCGCCCTACAGTCGAGTGGTCTTCTCAATGTCGACAAGCGACCCCCTGCCCAGCCCCGCTGGAGGGTCCCTGGAAGTCAACGAGTTCTCTCTACACGGAGACCTGATAAGAGTTGACAGGTGCCACACTGCCCAGTCCTGTAACAGGGTAATCCACTGGAGGGCGACCCGACTAAAGTCGGCGATAGGACAACTGACCAGCCCAGCTGGAGGTAACCCAGCATAGGGGACCACTGCCCAGACTAGCTGGAGGTAACCCGGCATCGGGGACCACTGCCCAGTCCAATTGGACGTAAGCCCGGTATCGGGGACCACTGACCAGCCTCGCTGGAGTTAAACTTGGAACTGCTCTGGCCATCCCTACTGGATGGTACTGCTCAGTGACCACTGTTGTGTTGGGTCGGAGAAAGGAGGGAGTGATTGCAAGAGGGGGGGTGAATTGCCTTTTAAAAAATTGATTAACAAATTAAAAATCAAAGTTGAAATGCAGCGGAAATAAAGAAGGCAAGACACAAAAATTGATAACGGAGTTCGGCCAAAACCCGGCCTACGTCTCCGTTCCCAACTCAACCGTTGAGAGATTCCAACCGCTTGCTTTTCAATGGTTTTAGCAAGAAACCCACTAGTCTTTGAGGTAGCACTAGGACCTATTACATCTTGCTTTTGAATTGGTTTAGCAAGAACCCACTTGCTTTTAATGGTTTAGCAAGAACCCACTATCCTTCTTACAGGTGAAGGATAGCTCACCTTTGTCTCAAGCTATTTAAAGGAAATCTTGACAACCTTTTCACACCTTAATGGTGATGTGAAACCCAAAAGAAGGAGGGGATGAGAAAAAGAGTGGTTTGTAGACACAAACCCAAATTAAGCTCAAAATAGATAAATAAGAAAAACCGTGATGGGAGAAGCCTTGGGCTCATTTGATTGATTGGAGATGTTGAAGGCCGCTTCTAAGCTTCTTTGATGGAGCTCCTTGTATGTGGAAGTTGTTGGAGCAAAGAGGGTTCCTTTGAGGAAGTCCGCCGGAGGTACCCCAAAGATGGAAAATGTGTACGGTGGCTTGGTATATGATTCGGTTGGTGTCTGGGGCTTCCTTGGCCTTTATTTATAGGCATGGAACCCTTGGGGAGTCTTCGGAGCCGTTGGAAAAGGCCTCGGAGCCGTTGGAGGCCAAAAGAGGGTTGATTGGTCAAAGCCAACGGCTAGTTTGACTGGGCTACCGGCTGGCCGGTGCAGGGCCACCGGCTGGACGGTGCCTTGGCAGAGGAGAAGAATTCTTTTCCAGGCACCACCGGCCGACCGGTGCCAGAGCCACCGGCTGGCCGGTGGGCAGACAGTAGCAACCACTATTGACTGGATGCCACCGGCTGGCCGGTGGTCAAGCCACCGGCCGACCGGTGGAGCCTGGCAGTGGGCAATGCCTCTGCCAGGTCCACCGGCTGGCCTGTGCTATCACACCGGTTGGCCGGTGGACTGCAATTCAGTCCATTTTGACAGCTTTCTTGGGCCAATCCTTTGGCAATCAATTTCCTATCCACAAAAACACTTAAAACACAATTAGATAAACATGAAAGTGATTGTGATCATGAAAATTAAACCACGAGGGGATACGAGAGGTACAACAATCTCCCCCTATTTTGATGATCACAATCACCAAAACAATTAATGTAAAATACTGAAATTGAAAGGAAATGCTAAGCATGATGAAAAGGATTCTCCCCCAATCAATCAAGAAATTTCTCCCCCTTTGGGATTATCAAAATAGCGTGGGGCATAAAAATTTGATTGAGGGAAATGAGATTTGAAAAACAAGATTTGAGATTTGAAAATCAATTGAAATTTTTGAAATTGAAATGAAAATTTGAATAACAGTTTGAATTGAAAGTTTTGAATCAAGATTTAAATGAAAATTTTGAACCAAAAATTGAATTGAAAGTTTTGAATCTAAGACAAGGTTTTGAAAATACTCCCCCTAAATAAAAACAATAAGTCACCGGGGATAGGAAATAAATTTTGGCCCGGAGAGACTTGCAAGAAGGGATTTTTCAATCCATACTTGTCTCATGGCGGGTCTTCTCCTATAAAATTCGTCCGAATAAAAAATAGATTTGGGTTGGCCGTACCGGGCATTTTTGCAATCACACTCATAAATGAGGTGCCCGGGATTTTTACAATAATTGCAAAATTTAAAACTAGAGCTCCCCCTTAAAAAAACAGTTGGAGCATGGGAGGAGGAAGCTATATTGGTGTAGCCAAGTCCATTGGTGGTTCTAGATACTCGTTGAGAACCTAAGAGTTTGGACAAATTTTGTTCACCTTGGGTGAACTTGGCTAAAGATTCCCTCAGGTCTTTGATAGTTGATTCCATGGAATCAATATCGGGAAGGTTTTGGATCTTTAGGGAGAGTTCCTCCTTCTCTTTGAGAAGTTGTTCTTTTTCGGAGGAAAGTTTTTTGAAATTCTTTTTCAAAGAAACAAATTTAGAAGAAAGTTCATGAAAACCATTTTCTAATTGGTCTCTAGCATGTTGGAGTTCTTCATAAGATAGATGATTAAATGAATTAGAAGAACTAGAGGAGGAAGAGGAGGAAGAGGAGGAAGATACCTCATGTTTTGCCATTAGGCAATTATTACCATTGTCGCTCGAGGAGAAAGAAGAGAAGGAGGAGCTATCACTCCAAGTTTTCTTTAAAGCCTTCTTCTTCTTCTTCTTGGCCCTTTTCTTGTGAGGTGGGCAAACAGGCTTGATCTTTTCGCCGGGTTCTTGCTTTTGATCGGATTCTTGCTTTGGAGCCTTTCTAGTACCTTCATGGGTTAGCTCTAAATATTTCCAAATATCATAAGAGGTAGTGCAAGAAGAAATACAATTAAATATATTACGGTCAAGACCACGATGAAGAGCGTTCATGGCTTTGCCATCAAGCTCAAAATTTGCAATGTCGACGGGGGTCCATTTAGACTCATCGGGAGAAGAGAGCGTAAAACCATGCATAACAATTCTAAAAATAGGATAGCTAATGCTTTTAAGAAAAGTTGACATGCGGGTTTTCCAAAAAGTATAATCGGCTCCATCAAAGAATGGAGCACGATCCAATGAATGTCCTTCGGGGGATTGAGAGGAAGAAGCGGTAGAAGCCATAAAAAAAATAGGATCTTTAATTTGAAACCGGTTAGGGAATTATTCAAATTATCCCTTTGATACCAATTGTTGGGTCGGAGAAAGGAGGGAGTGATGGCAAGAGGGGGGATGAATTGCCTTTTAAAAAAAATAACAAATTAAAATCAAAGTAAAAGAATGCAGCGGAAATAAAGAAGGCAAGACACAAAAATTGATAACGGAGTTAGGCCAAAACCCGGCCTACGTCTCCGCTCCCAACTCAACCGTTGAGAGATTCCTACCGCTTTCTTTTCAATGGTTTTAGCAAGAAACCCACTAGGCTTTGAGGTAGCACTAGGACCTATTACAGCTTGCTTTTGAATTGGTTTAGCAAGAACCCACTTGCTTTTAATGGTTTAGCAAGAACCCACTATCCTTCTTACAGGTGAAGGATAGCTCACCTTTGTCTCAAGCTATTTAAAGGAAAGCATGACAACCTTTTCACACCTTAATGGTGATGTGAAACCCAAAAGAAGGAGGGGATGAGAAAAAGAGTGGTTTGTAGACACAAACCCAAATTAAGCTCAAAATAGATAAACAAGAAAAACCGTAATGGGAGAAGCCTTGGGCGCCTTTGATTGATTGGAGATGTTGAAGGCCGCTTCCAAGTTTCTTTGATGGTGCTCCTTGGATGTGGAAGTTGTTGGAGCAAAGAGGGTTCCTTTGAGGAAGTCCGCCGGAGGTACGCCAAAGATGGAAAATGTGTACGGTGGCTTGGTATATGATCTGGTTGGTGTCCAGGGCTTCCTTGGCCTTTATTTATAGGCATGGAACCCTTGGGGAGTCTTCGGAGCCATTGGAAAAGGCCTCGGAGCCGTTGGAGGCCAAAAGAAGGTTGACTGGTCAAAGCCAACGGCTAGTTTGACTGGGCTACCGGCTGGCCGGTGCAGGGCCACCGGCTGGCCGGTGCCTTGGCAGAGGAGACGAATTCTTTTCCAGGCACCACCGACCGACCGGTGCCAGAGCCACCGGCTGGCCGGTGGGCAGACAGTAGCAACCACTGTTGACTGGATGCCACCGGCTGGCCGGTGGTCAAGCCACCGGCCGACCGGTGGAGCCTGGCAGTGGGCAATGCCTCTGCCAGGTCCACCGGCTGGCCGGTGCTATCACACCGGTTGGCCGGTGGACTGCAATTCAGTCCATTTTGCCAGCTTTCTTGGGCCAATCCTTTGGCAATCAATTTCCTATCCACAAAAACACTTAAAACACAATTAGATAAACATGAAAGTGATTGTGATCATGAAAATTAAACCACGAGGGGATACGAGAGGTACAACATGTTGTACTGGCCATCCATGCTGGATGGTAACCCACTGGCGAGCCCTATCGAAACAACCTCATCCCTAATGGAAACAACCTCATCCCTACTAGAAACAACCTCATCCCTGCTGGAAACATCCTCCTGGGTAGAGGATCAGTGCCCGCATAAAGTGTTTGTCACAACGAATCCACTAGAACTCTACCATGGAACACAAAGCAACGTGAGAGAATCCTCATGCCTCTCAGGGCGATCACGCTCCAATCCGTTGAGTCACTATCGAAGCAGACCGAGTCAACTCATCCTAGAAAGTGGGAAAAACCCCCACAATGTACAAGAACACGTAGTCGTAAACAGTGTCGTTGTCCTGTGAAAGGGAACGGTACTGAAACCACTCACAGCTGAAGAAACAGAGGCACAAACCATCTCTGTTGGCTAAACCATCGAGAAAAAAACCTGGGGGGACCACTCAACCCTATTGGTCAAACAAACGGGCACAGAGGGACCCTCTATGTCGTGAGAGGTCAAAATTACGTAAAGCAGGACATGACACGCACATCGAGCCCACACGATGTGTTTCCCCAAGTCAACCCCAACTGAGGGAAAAAACATACACAGGTACAAAAAACCACATGTACCTCCAAGAATTCCCGTATACTCCCAGATTATACCACGTTCTAGCCCAAAGGATATTGTGCACACGGCACCCAACGTCAATGCGAAGGCGTGACGTAACAACTGCAACCTTCCACCTCAACAGATGAGGCACAACCAACCACATATCTTCAAGCATTTACATCACTCACATGGGAGTGCTCGTGATCACATGCAAAGGGTCTGCAAAAAACACGGTAGAAGGACCACCCTAAAGCACCTTCACATTTTCCCATTTTATAAGATCACGTATGAGGCTCCGCTCACCTAAACAGATTAAACCGTTGTAATCCTCGTAGAAAAGAATGTGAGATCGACTACTTACTCGCCTCAAACGGATATCCAACGGAAAATTCACCAACACCACCTCATGCCCGAATGGCATCCAGTGATCCCGAGCCTCAGCCCCGAAAACAGTCGGCTGCATCGCACCATTGCGATCCCCTCGGGAAATAACGTCAAAAGTGCTACCAACTTGAGTGCAACGGATATCCAGAGAAAAAGGTGCATTTCGGCGCACCGCACACGAGCGTTGCTACGTGGGACTGACATCCCGGTCCTGAAACTCAACGGACGGATTGCATCGTTGCGATCCTTTCGAAAAAGTACACAATTTCGACTAATCACTTGTCCAAAATGGACACCAGGTGATAAAGCTGGAAATCTCTATCAACTCCCGAAATGGCCCTCGCGGGGCCCACACTAGTTTGTGGAATTAGAGAAGGAGTATTACACCATTTCAATACCCTCGGAAAAACATCCAGAAACGACTGCTCGCACGCCCTGAACAGACGTCCGGTGAAAAAGTTATAAAAGCTGCACGCAGCTTGAAAGAGGGGTCGTGGGGCCCACACATAAACTCCGGCTTCAATGCCTGAAACCAACCTGGAAAGCTTCGCCCCGGCGCCAGGGTCCCAACGCCACTAACAGCGCTCAAAACGGACATCAGACGCGTCTGCGCCGTCCAAAACAAGATCCCATGGACAAACGTCAATTCACATAAAGACGTGTCACACCTTTGAGGCCCCTCGTTTCGGGAATTAAAAATTCCCAAAACCATCTTATAATATTTGTTGTAATTTAAGGAGCGCATCGCCGCATACGGCGCCCAAATATGATGCTCAGTCTATGATTTATAAATAATAAATCATTTCTCGTAATAATAATAATAATATTATTATTATTTTAAACTTAAATTATATTTTTATTTATTTATTTATATTTTATTTAACTTTCCACCAACCATCCAGCGGCCGGTCGGCCCTCCCTTTCCAAATGGAGACTGCCATGGTCAGGTCCGCATCACCCACGGGGTCGCTGCGCGACCCCTGTTCGCACGCCGCCGGCCGGACAACCGGATCGGCTTCTCCTGCTCACTACGCCTCCACGGCACTCAACCGGCCGAGCCCGCTCCGCCGCTCACGCCGACGACCACCGACCTCCCTCATCCACTCGGCTGCATACACCCGAGCTGGCCACCTCTTCTTGGAGCCGCCCCCACTGACCCGGCCTCCGCTGCTGCTCCACCGCGCCGACTCGCCGAACCGCCGTGCTAGATGGCCGGAACCCCCAAAACCGGCCAGAAAACATCCAATACCCGCTGATTTGGACGGACGACTGCGAGTGCATCGGGACTCGGATTTTAAAACTGAAATATCTGACGAGAATAGAATAAAATATAATACACAACCATGGAATTCGTTCGATAATCAAGAAGCAATTCGACGCAGAATTATGAATCCAAAGGAGGTACGGGAGTTTAAAATAAACGCGCGATCGTACATTGTTGGGCTTTTCCCGGTGCTTCGTCGTCGATCCGTGCCTTTCCACCACCGCTTACAATTGATTGTGAGGGAGTATGGGGAGGAGGAGGAGGAGAGGAGAGGATGGGGTTTCGCCAGGGGAAGGAAATAGGAAGGAGAGGGGTGTGTTAGGGTTAAATAATGAAAATTAATTCAAATTTTAATTAATTTAACCCCCAATTTATCCCGTGCCCAAAACTCTCGACAGTGTCAAGGTTAAGCCTACCCTAGTGTAAAAACCACCTCCCAAGCACAATGGTGGTCTTGGAATTTTAATCCGAGGCACCGCTCAAAAGTTTTTAAACTCAACGCCCGAGGCCGCAAAATTACGAAAACACCCATGGGGCCATTTTTCACTGACGGCCTGCGCCCGCAAAACATACACCTTTCCAAGGGTAAAAGACATGCTCTGAACTCAATGGTGCCCTGAGTTTTCTAATCTGAGCCACCGTTTAACAGATACTTGAGCTTCACCCTTAAACGAATAAATTAATTATTTAATTTATCCGTTTGTCGTACTGGAAGTGAGTGAGGGGTCCAAACGTCCCGCTCCGACAAGTTTTATGTCGTTCCTATTGTAAAAACCCCATTCCGGACCCATCCTTACACTCAGATCATTGATCCGGATCACCTTTTAAGAGTTATCCTATTTTTTTGGCGTTCCCAGTGTGAACGCACTGAAAATTTAATTCTGGCCACTCTGGGGCTCGGAATTGAACGCCGTCTGAAGGCGCTGCTTAGGAATGAGATCAAGAATATTCCAAAGTCTTTCACAGAAAAAACTGGGTTCTTACATATTCATTGTTATGATATCATATATGGTGATATTCTTATCTTATTATTAGTAATATTTCATTGCTACATGTAATTCGGGTGTTCATTGCTTTAGGTTCTTATGCGTGTTTTTTCGAATAAATTATTATTATTATTTTTAGGTTATAGATACCTCATTTTCAGAAAGTTATTAGTGTAATATATATCATATTTATCCATTCAATTCATTTATATAATCATTATGCAATTATGCTCATGTAGAATGAGTCGCATCACATCGTGGAGACGGTAGACCGTACGTACGCACGAATGATGATATCATTCCCCTGATCATGGAATTGTATTGAGGTGTATGTATACTATTTCAGAATCAATATAACTTTACAATAATAATATACAGTTATTCCTTTCAGAATTATACCCATCCAAGTAAGTTGGTGGTGCAAAAATAGATTACACCACGGCGTGGAGACGGTATTCCGTACGTAGGCACGCGCCGTAATTTCGTTTTCCGTAGGATGGATAGAAGGTGAAATAGGTTTGTTTTATATTTATAATAATATATCAGTATATGAGTGATTATAATGTTATTACATCATAATGTAACAACTAAACAAGAATAAGTACAAGAATAAATAATGTTGAAAGAATCGGTAACAGACATTACCTCTTCTTTGAAGCGCCTCTTTTTAACCTCCTCTTATGGCACTAAAGATGGTATTTGAAGAATACCAGTACATGTAGAGTGATTCTAGGGAAGTGTAGAAGAGAAATTTGATGGGGCTGGCCAATCCTGGAGGCTCAAAGTGGTGTGAGGAGGAGAGGGAGGAGGTTCCCTTTTATAAGGGAGGAGAGGGGAACCTTAGGAAAAACTGAAAATATTATTTTATAAAAAAGTCATATTCGGTTTATAATAACTCCAAATTGATTTATTTTGAATCTAAAGTGGGGATGAGTCGGAATAATCTCCACCAATAGGTTTTAGACATGTTTAGGTTACTATTTTAACCTTATCATTTATATTTAACTCTAAGTTAAATAATTTTACTTTTACAACGTCTTCTTGTTTTCTTACACTATATGGTTAATAAACTTACTATAACAAGAAAAAAGAACCCCAAGTTGTTCATTATTAATATATATAACTGTATCTAAGTCATTTAACCGAACCTTATATTTTTAGGAATAAAATAACAATTAACAATATAATAATTGTTTTAAAAACTATTTTATGTCAATTTTGACAATATTTGGTACTTGATTTTTTTGAAAATCATAACAACATGATTAGTTAAAAAAAGTTAATTAAATCAATAATAACATGTCATATTAACCTATAAAATTAGTGTAATTCATATGAAGTATAAAATTACATTTATTTGGGTATTTTTAACTTCAATAATGTTAATATTTCATTAATAAGGTAATTACTGCATCATCATTGTGTCATAAATAAATTAAATTATTTAATGTCTAAAATTTATAAATTAAATACCATTATGTAGGAATATTTTTATATTTATAATGAATATTTATAGTTGAATTTATCTTATGTATAACCCCATATTAAAAATGTTTTAGTTATTAAAATTTGATTTTAACTATTTTAACTCTTCATTGAATAAAATAATAATAAGTGTCCTAATCTAATCCATGTGGACCTAAAGGGTAATATTTTATTCCTAAGGTTGTTTTTGGTCTAATTAAACTTATCCAATAGAATTAGGACATGTGTTAGGGTAATAATAATATCATTTTTAACCTTAATTACCCTATTTATTTTTAACTGTGGTAAAAAAAGTAAAAATTTACTATTCACCAAAAATTATTTTTATCTTATTGAACAACATTTTACTCCTTGATATTAACTGCGTCTCTCAGATTTTTGAAATTCCACTCACAGAAGCCTGTAAAATTATGTTTTATATAAATTTTCAAATTCTCTTAGGAGGTGGGTAAAAGACGGTGAAAAGTTCAATAAAATTTTTATATATCTAAAATTATTATAAAATGACAGAAATGAATTACATTGAACTTATATAGTTATTATTTATCAATTCTGACCTAACATAAATTTAAATAAAATAACTAATTATTTAAATAAAAAGTTTTTTTTAAATAGTAACCTAGTGTTTTCACAATTCATCAAAAAATGAATGTTTTCAGAAAAATAACAAAAATTCACCCTAGGTTAATTTTGATATTCCGGATCCAAAAATGAAGTCCATTTTGATGATAAAATTTATAAAATTTCAAAAAGTAGGTATTACTATTTATAATGGCTTGTTCCTATTAATTTTATAATAATATCTCGTTTAGTGAATTTGGTATTGCTTACTGCAGACGCTATCGAAGAAGGTCATGATTGCATGTAATGCCAGCCAATTCAGGGCTGCGTGTAGTGAAATATATGTTTGGTGTTTCTTATAACATAATCAAAACTTATTTCATTTATACATTAAACAAAATCTATACTTAATGTTGCGTAGAATAATTTCCACCAAAACGAACTTGAAATTGTGTGTAACATAAGCTAATAATAGTGTTGCGTATATTACAAGATAATATTGTGTTACTTAAAGTACAAGCTAATCTTAGTGTAGTGTATAATAGAAGACATCAATGAAATAAAAAATAATATATCTCATAAAATCTCAGGGTGTTACATTCTACCCCCCTTAAAATGAATTTTTCCCTTGAAATTCATCAGGGTTATAAATGGTTTACTACTTGAATTTTTTTTCATAGAAACCCACATCGTAAAAAGGAATACTAAAACATCATTTTAAAAAGGGAAGTTAAAATCATAATAGTCACCCAATGTAACTCAGCACTGGGTTTCCCCATAGGACAACATAAGTGAAAATATGGATATGGAAAAGAAATATAATCATCAACTTCTGATGAAGAGTTGTAGAGGACATGGATATGAAAAATCAAACAATCACAAAACCATAAATTTGTGATGACATAAGGATCCATCTAATTCATCATATATAAGGTCACTAGGACAACATTTTTGGTTTTCAGGATCATTTCCCTAAAGTTGAAGAAATTGGAATTAGAGGAAATATGTTCTTGATTTTGGTACAATATCACCGTTGGATGTTCCATGGACAATTTACAATTCATCTCTTAATGAAATGAAGATGATTTTGTTATTCGTGAAGTGTTAGTAGATTATGTGATAGAATGATGGGTCATTCCATCTGTCTCAAAAAAAGGTTCGAAAAAGTAATCTATAACACATAAGTCCAACTATAGTGAGATTAATCATATATTGTTCTTAAAATGGACTTATTATTCATATATCATACTGATTAATATAATAAAACTAGTTTATAATAACCAGGGACTTCCTGTAGGCCAGTGGTAGGTGATAAAAGCCTGTTGCACTTCGGTTGTGGGTTCGATTCCCACACCCTTATTCGACGTGACCGGTTTTCGCCTATCCTGCAGGTTGTCCTTTTTCTAAAAATAAATTATTATAACATCCCATCAATAATATTGAAAAAATTTCTAACCTTAAACAATACTAACTTATTTCCAACATAATCCATTCCAATCTTTAGGTTTATCTAAAATACTATTGTCCAAGATCATAGTGTAAAGAAAACAATTTCTAGAAATGTCATATACCGAGCATGTGAATACCATCATTTATCACCCATATATCATACGATATATATTGTTGGTCACATTCCAAACATGTGAATACATTAATCATGTATTCTATTGAAACATGAATTAACATATAACCTTAGTTGAAAACATGAATGCTGTCAAAATTTGTCTCTTTCCACATTCCAAAATCCCAAAAATTCTTTATAGTCAAACCATTATATAACTTTGTCCTTATATTAGTCACGAGCACATGAATACTGTCAAACAATTCATTTTCTCCTTATCCCTTCATTATTCACATATCATATTCTTTCCGAAAATATTCAATCACTTTTCAAGGTTACTGATTCCATATTCTTGTGGAAAACCACAATGGATTAATATATAGGTATTCCAATATACCATAAAAGTACCTCAACAACATTATTCTTGAATATAAATACATAAACACTTCAAACCATCATCTTCAATGATTGTCATGGAATATGTCCTTCCTTGATTTAGAAGTAACCCCTTAGGTCAGGGCATTGAGTTGGGTAATTCCCATGTTCTCCACAGATAAGAAATTGAACTCCATAACAGTCTGTCACTTTATAACCCTTCTCTCCACACAAATAACATCTTCCCCTCCATTTGATGTATACATCAAGGTTCTTCTTCCCTTCCTTATAAATCTCAATCTTCCTTTCTCTATTCTCCTCAACATGTGAACATGCATAAAAGTCCATCTTCCTCTTATTTTATGAATTGGGAATACTACTAAAGTTCACCTTATTAATCATATATCGTGATGACTGATTCGGAAATATCACAAAATCTTTGATTCTAGGAATTACATAATTTCTTTACTCATAGTCACCAATTTGTCCATTGGATTCAATGTTGAGACAATTCCTTATGGTTCCCTCCATTGACTAATACCAAAAACCATGGTGTATGAAATAGTTAAAATAATGAGGAACCACATAATCATAAAAAGTTACTTATGGGACATATAACTTATCACACATTCTTTATACCATGACACCTTAGGTTCACCCTATGTTATTCATGATCGTCAACATAAATCTAGGACTGTAACCTATTGTTATAATAAACATTAAGGACATCCCTAGACATACCTTAGAAATATCTCTAGGGATTTCACTAAATCTCTCACATCCTAGTTTCCAGAGGCTAACTAAACCTTTCCTCTGATAAAAAATTTAGAGAACTGAAGCCTGACGTACATGGAGAATACATTACTTTTGCAGAATACTTAATACTTGATAAAAACAGATGCCCATAAACCATATTATTTTACTGTATTTGGAAACTCGGAACGTAATCTTCTAATCATGGTGAAAGTTCTTCAACATATCCCATAATGATCTTCCCCTTTTTGTTTCCTTACCTAAAACCTTTATTTATATCTGGGAGAAAAGAAAACATAAAAAGGGTGAGTTCAAGTCCTCTGTAAGGGTAAACATAGAGAACAGAAAACAATCCATATACATTTGAATGCAAAAACTTGAACATAAAATCTAAACATCAATATCTTGAGCAATGACATAAATCATGGAAATACGTAAGGAGTATATCATAAAGGAACATCAATCATGATAAAATAGCATGGGAATCAAACATGTAATTGTGGAAACCATTAAGCACATGATTTGATTTCCATAGTATCCAAGGCATTGCTAGAAAGGCCATCTTAGTGGACAAAGTCCCATTCAGAATCGTGTTCACTCCTCGTTCCAGTCCTATATCACTGAACCGAATTAACTTACCATTCTAGCCATGTCTATCTAATGAGATATAAAACTTTACCCAATGCATTGGAGTGAGATATAGGTCCCACCTATCTCATAATGATACCATTTTTTTGTGTGCCACAAGATCATAAATCATACATCATAGCATAACCCTTGTAATAAAAATGGGATTCTTAAACATCATGCCATCATAACATAATCCATATAAGATAAAATGACATCATAAAAATAATTTCATCATAACATAATCAAATCAATGTAAAAATAATGATAGAAACATAACCCTATATTATCTTAGATGGAAAATAATTTTGATAAAACACTTGAACTTCATTCATGAGGAAAATATCCTTTCTACTTCAAAAACATTTTCCCTTTCTTAACATGTTATACAATTTTAAACTAAAGTAAGTTGATTAAAAATAAAATTGAAAACTTGTAATGGAAGCTTCATGGAAATAATGTTCTAAAAATGCATTCATACTGTATAAGTTAAAGAAAAACATTCTTCTCGTACTTTGGCTGGAAAAGTCAAAAAAATAACTCGTACTAAAAATGACAAAACATTCCTTTCATATAATTTACTAAAAACTCACTAAAGTTTAAAATTAGATTTAAACCATTGTATGAGGATAGAAATAATTCTACATATTGAGTAAACATGGATGTGGATGATAAATATTCCCCAGTAAATTCTGAAGTATTAACAATCTCAGATAAAAATGAGATTTCGAGATTTTCCCTTACCTTAGGTCCGCTTTTCTTCATACGTATCAGAACCTCCTGTATAATGATTTTAATAATGTCATTGACTTATTAAAGAATCATATTCATTATTATGATATCATATATGGTCATATTCTTATCTTCTTATTAGTAATATATCATTTCTACTTGTTATTCAGGTGTTCATTGCTTTATATTGTTATGCATGTTTTGTCGAATAAATTATTATTATTATTTTTAGGTAATAGATAACTCATATACATAATGATATTAGTGTAATATATATCATATTTATTCATTCAATAAATTTATATAATCATTATTCAATGAAGATCATGTCGAACGAGTCGCATCACATCATGGAGACTGTAGGCCGTACGTACGCACGAGCGATGATATCATTCCCATGATCGTGGAATTGTATTGAAGTGTATTTATACTATTTAAGAATCAATATCACTTTAAAATAGTCATATATAGTTATTCTATACACTATTATACTCATCCATGTAAGGTGGTGGTGGAAAACAGATTACACCATGGCGTGGAGACAGTATTCTGTACGTACGCACGCGCGGGGAATTCATTTTCAATAGGATGGATAGAATGTAAATTATGGTTGTTTCATATTTATAATGAAATATAAGTAAATGAGTTATTCTAATGTTATTACTTCATAATGATACAACTAAATAAGTATATGTATTAGAAGAAATAACGTTGAAAGAATCGGTAACAGACATTACCTCTTCTTTGAAGCGCCTCTTCTTAACCTCCTCTTAGGGAACTAATGATGGTCTTTGAATAATACCAGGTCCTATAGGATGTTAATAGGGAAGTGTATAAGATAAATTTTCAGGGTTTTGTTGAGCTTGAAGGCTCAATTTGGTGTGAGGAGGAGAGAAAGGAGGTTCCCTTTTATAAGGGAGGAGAGGGGAACCTTAGGAAAAACATAAAATATTATTTTATAATAAATTCATATTCGGTTTATAATAGCTAAAAATTGATTTATTTCAAAGATAAAGTGGGTATGGGTTGCAATAATCTCAACCAATATGTTTTAGAGAATTTTAGGTTAATATGTTAACCTTATCATTTAGATTTAACTCTATGTTAAATAATTTTACTTTTACTGTGTCTTCTTGTTTTCTTACACTATATGGTTAATAAACATACTATAACAAGACAAATGACCCCCAAGTGGTTCATTATTAATATATATAACCATATCTATGTCATTTGGCCGAACCATAGATTTTTAAGAATAAAATAACACTTAATAATATAATATTTGTTTTAAAAACTATTTTATGTAAATTTTAAGACTATTTGGTACTCGATTTTTTTGAAAATCATAAAAACATGATTAGTTGAAACAAAGTTAATTAAATAAATACTAACATGTAATATTAACCTAGAAAATTAGTGGAATTCATAAAAAGTCAAAAAAATTTGCAATTATTTGGGTATTTATAACATCAATTATGTTAATATTTCATTAATAATGTAATTACTGCATCATCATTGTGTCATAAATAAATTAAATTATTTAATGTCTTAAAATTATAAATAAAATACCATTATGTAGGAAATATTTTTAACTTTCTATTGAAAATATATAGTCGAATTTATCTTATGTATAACCATATTTTAAACAAGATTTATTTGTTAAACAATGATTTTAAATATTTTAACTCTTCTTTAAATAAAATAATAATAAGTGTACTAATCTAATCCAAGTGGACCTAACACGTAATATTTTATTCCTAAGGTTGTTTTTGGTCGAATTACACTTATCCAATAGAATTAAGACATATGTTAGGGTAATAATAATATAATTTTTACCCTTAATTACCCTATTTACTTTTAACCGTAATAAATAAAAGTAAAAAGTTACTATTCACCAAAATTTATTTTTATCTTATTGAACCACATTTTACCACTTGATATTAACCATGTCTCTATGATTTTTGAAATTCCACTCATAGAAGTGGTAAAATTATGTTTTATTTAAATTTTTAAATTCTCCAAGGTGGTGGGTAAAAGACGGTGAAAAGTTCAATAAAATTTTTATATATCTAAAATTATTAAAAAATGAATCCAATGAATTACATTGAACTTATATAGGTATTATGTATTAATTTTAACCTAAAATAAATTTAAATAAAATAAATAAAAATTTAAATAAAAATTATATTTTTAAATAGTAACCTAGTGTTTTCACTATTCATCAAAAATTGAATGTTTTCAGAAAAATACCAAAACTTCACCTTAAGCTAATTTCGATATTCTGGATCCAAAATTGAATTCCATTTCAAATATAAAATTTATAAAATTTCAAAAAGTGGGTATTACTATTCATAATGGCTAGTTCATAATAATATTATAATAATATCTCGTTTAGTGAAACTTGGTATAGCGTACTACACACTCTATTGAAGGACTTGATTGCGTGTAATGCATGCCAAGTCAGGGCTACATGTAGTGAAATATCTGTTTTTTTTGTGTATAACATAATCAAAACTTATTTTATTTGTAAGTCAACCAAATTCTATACTTAATGTTGCGTAGAATAATTTCCACCAAAAAGAAAATGAAATTTGGTTTTACACGAGCCAAGAATAGTGTTGCGTATACTGCAAGCTAATATAGTGTTGCGTATAGTACAAGATAATCTTAGTATAGTGTATATTAGAAGACAACAAAGAAATTAAAAATAATATATCTCATCAAATCTTGGGGTGTTACACAAACCTATAGACGTCATGAGGAACTTGAAAAACAAAAAAGAAAAATGCAGGAAAACTCATACCATAAAAATAAAAACCAAAATCAGAGGCATGCTGGTAATCGATTCCCACAGGTTTGATTAATAAGGTTTTCTTAGTTGGAGTTTCTACTTGTTCTCTTTTAGAAAATGAAATAGCAGAAAGACAATCCTAGTCCTGAGTGGATTAAAATAGGACATAAATGATTGCTCACATATGTCCGGGGAAAGGTGGTATGCGGAGGTAATTCTCATAGGTCTTCTTTGTAGGTATGCCACGTAGGTCCTAAGAGGAACTGAAAAATGATTAACAATTGGAGAATAATTCAGTGAAATAACGACATTCCTTGGTCAATGGTCTACTACCACAAAAACACATGGGTGAAGTTTTGTCTTATGCACTGTAGGTGTCCCTTGATGTCCTAGTAAGAATCTCATTAAATAATTTTCATAAGGAAAAGACCCTACGTAGGGGAATTATTCTTATGGAAAGAGGGTCATAAAAATTATTTTGTATTTTAGACCCAGAATGGACATTGATCTTTCTTATCCTTTGTAATTCTCCCTTTTCTCGTACTTTAGAGAGATACCTGAAACAATTAGGGGGACTTGGGAGAAGGATCCACACAATGAGGTCATCGAAAGATCATATAGCCTTTCAGTCATTAAAATGGTGATCCAAAATGACTTATTTATTTCTAATAAGGATATCTAGTGGAATTATATTACCAGCATGGGTATATGGTGTTGGAGCACAACATAGCCCATCTAAGAAGGGGTGTAAAAATTACACTGCCACGTAGGTCCCCAATGTAGGCCCTTGTCATAGTTCCATGGAATAGGGGGTTGTTCCATCTAAATTTCACTAGCTTGCTTGCCTCTGATTGCATAGGTGGTCTTTTTAGGTGTATCGCACGGGGGGGGGGGGGGGGGTGGAAAACCACCCTATAAATCATACTTCTTTATACCACGACTATTGTGCCTATGCACCCATGCTCGAGATTAGTGACGACCTCAGGACCCCACCCATTGGGATGTTGACTTTTTTATAGTCACTGACCCAAATTTATAATAGAGAGTCTCACTAGGAACATTTCAGGACTGGTAATGAAATTTTTGGGTATCAGAACATGAAAATCCAACCACCTCCTAACATAAATACATATTTTACTTAAACATAGCTTTTTGTGTTTAAGTGAGTTTTAGATCATCAATTTTGTGGAGAAGAGCATCAAATGGATTTCATGATGTGTACACTATTCAAGTTAAATGGGGTTCATAAACATAAACCATTTAGATAAATAATAATAATGGTATCCTTGGATAATATCCCCAGTAAGGAATAAGTAAAATCAAATGATGTATACTTATAGGTAGAGTGATTTTGAAATATAACGTGGAGTATTTCGTGAGGAAAATAACTTTAGTTTGATTTTTTTAAAACTAATAATTATAAGATATTTTTAAACCTTTTCTTTTAATTTAAACACTAAATCTTATTAAATAATCATTAAAAATAATTTAAAGCATTTATTAAGGAATATATCATTCTTACTTGGAAAAAAAATTTATAAACATAAAAAAAATTAAAAATTCATTTCTTTGAAAATATACTTCAAAACATATAATGTATGATTCAATAAAAATAATGGTGATAAGGTTGAAAATTTCAATTAATTCCATATATGTTAAAACAAACATGCCATTAGAATTTTTAGTAAAATCTAAATTGGGATTTTTATAAAAATGACATGATTAATCCTTTAAATTTTATTTTAAAAATCCAATAAAACGAAAATTTTCTTTTAAATAGTCAATTAATTTTTTTAACAAAATGGATTTTTTGGAAAACGTGGTTTTTGAAGAAAAATGGTTTTCTATAATGAAGAGAATTTTTCATAAAAATGTTATATTAGAAATTTGAATATGTAATTAGAGAAAAATGGAGACTAACATGTATTAAAAGTAAAAAACTAGTGGATAAGAAAATTAAGGAGTCTCTTGAGATATAGAATATATGATATTTTTTGTTGAAATCATAATCAAGATCAATCCTAACAAAATATAAAATTGTAACCTAAAAACCATACCACTTGGGTAAATTTAAATCATAAGAACTGTGAAATAAAAAAAATTCAACATATAATATATTGAGGATAAATATATTTATGATATTAAAAATATTTATTTTTTGTATAGACACTTTATATGGAAGATAGGTGCACAAGATAACATATGTCTCAATAAAAGAAAAATTCTGAAAAAAATCCCTTATCACTTTGGAAATCTATTGAATCGTAATCCCAAACATAGAATAAAAACAAATGAAAAATTTAGTAGGATGAATATAAGAATATTTATGATATAAAATTTCAAATAGGTTTTATATACACCATGAAAAATAAATGAGTGGTGAATTTTTATTCTTCTCCCAAAAATAAAAGAAAATAGAAATCTCTTACCTTAAGCCTTGACTTATATTGTACATGATGAAAAATCCTGAATAATAAATAAATGTTTATTATAAATAAATTATAGAAAAATATTTATATATAAAATTCCATATAATATTATTATAGGACCTTTTATTACCCATTTATTTACAATTCCATGATAAAGTTACATTTTGAATAATATCTATTTCTCTTTCATTTTTATTATGATTTATCAATTTTGTTCATATTAGATGACAGTAATTTAATTATCTAAAAATAAGAAAAAAATTATAAATATAATATATATTTATTATATATATTTTTATAATAATCCATAAAATTTGCGTATATAGAAAAGAATACACCGTTCCTGGGGACTGGAGGTCGTATGTATGCATGAACTCTATTTCTATTTCTGTTGAATTGAATGAAATAAAGATAAATTATATATTATCAATATTGTATCATTTTTCTTCCACATACATTACATATTTCAATTAAAACCATTCTTATTACCATACATGAAAATCATGAATGAATAACATTATATTGCGATGTAGTTGTATTCAACACACATGAGCGACATTGTCATATTCCCATAAAATTGATCATATGAAGGTATGTGTGAATAATAATTCTATAAGTATAATAATAACCCAAATATAATATATGAACAATAAATCAATCATTATGTCTATCCTTTAGTGGTTGTAATTAAAAAATGAATGATATTAGTTCGTGTGGTGTTAGTCTTTCATACACACAAATGATGATTCCCTAAACCATTTCATGAACATGGAGTGTATTATTGGTCATGAACTTTACATAAAAACTTCTCATTATATGAAATATATATTGATTTTATTATATTACATTTGGATAATAATAATTTTACATGGTGGAGGATGGAATTAAACAAAAATAATCATTTATGACCATTACATATTCTTTGGGTATCATCCTTTTGTTTACACCAGAACGGTTTCCTTGGTTGGATTTTATAAAAAATAATGCTTCTATGATGAGAGGAATGACTTTTTAGGTGATTTGGGTAGGTTTTGGTCAATCAATTTAAAATTTATCTAAATTCAAAAACAATAACATTGTATTTGATAGACTATGTTACACGCAACACTGAGTGTAACATGTGTTACACTCAAAAAACTAGTTTCTTAAAAATCTTGCATCACACACAAAATTTAGTATTTTCGAACAAAAAATACTATTAATATTATTATTTAATATTATAATTATCAAATATCTATTATAATGAAGGGTAATAATAATATTTACTAACATATTAAAATATATAGTTTACACTTGTTTTGTCATGACCCAAACTGAGATTGTGATCGAGCCGTAACTACCCAAAGCTTACCTCCATAGGCTAGTGTGTGGATACCAATGGATAAAGAATATAAAAAACAATGAAGAATTTTACCATATACCTGTATGAACACAAATATCTATCTGGATGCAGATGTATAGTGGGAAAGAGAAAAAGTTGCAACATAACTAGAATGTAAACCTATAATACATAACCTCTAGTGTGTATAAGAGTACGATAGTGAAAACTGAAATATAAGGGAAAAAATACATTCCAAACTAGAAAATTGTATCAACTTGATAAAAATATAAAATTAAACTTCTACGAGTTCCCAACTCATGAATCACTTGTTTACACCACCATTCACGGTCCAAATTACTCGTTATCACTAATATCTTATAAATTCATTAATGAAATATTGGTTATCTATATAAATAATGAAACATGTGGAAAAAGCCAATGTAGGGGTCTGTATATACATACCCAATAGGTCTCCCTTAAGGATGATGCTAGAAAAGTAAGAGATATAATAATAATATAATTATAGTAGATGCATGATACAGTCAAAGAAAACCGATCTTCCAAAGCATGATGAAGAGTAACCTAATATTAGAACGTGTATATAAAAAAACTGAATATATGAAGTACATTTTGAGTATTTACATCCCCCAGAGGGACGGTAGAATAATATAACCATGATAATCTCAAAATATAAAGCACATGGCATACATCACGTATCTTTGACTCTCAAGGAAAGAGTGTAACTAAATCCAATGTGTGGATAGTGAATATATATATACACTCTTTAAAAAGAATTCCAAATGATAGAGTAAGGGGATCTTCATCTCATAGCTCAGTCCTAGATAATTACAATCCAAATGTTTTCAAATACAATCAATGATTCCCAATATTACATTTGTTTTCCAATAAGTAATCGTTTATGTTAAACCATGAATCGTCATTGTTTATCATTTTTGAGGGTATACAATATCGAAGTAGAGGACCCGCATCCAAGTGTGTCATGGGGGTTCCATTATAGTATTATATGTAGAGTAAACTTTCCCTAGTGTGTAAGGGGGTTCCAATATTGTGTCAGGAGGACCCATGACTTATCTAATAAGGGGATCTACTTGGAAGAATTTGTATTTGACCTACACCCATGAGTATGGGGTTACACTCTAGTTATCTAGGACCAGCGCCCTAGTGCATAAGAGGGTTTCGAATCTATTAATTGAGAACCTCTACCCTAGTGTGTCAAGGGGTTCAACGTTTTCATCAAGGACACATTCCCTATCTAATTGGGGTTCCAATTAGAAAAAGCTATAGAGGACTCGCACCCATACTAAGGGGGTTCCACTCTAATAGATTTAGACCTGCTCCATGGTGTGTTGGGGGGGGGCAATCTAGTCATCAGGGACCCACTCCATAAATGATAGTGTGGTTCCACTATGAAAACGTTGTATAGGACCATCACCATTGCTGATGGGGGGTTACACTCTAGTGTATCTGATGATCCTTTTCAAGATCACTATTGTCGTTGAGTACCACATCAAATAAGCATCACGCCCAGAAAAATTCACATCATATCTAATATTACAAAACAAAAGTAACTATAACATTATAAATGAAAAAAATACTTAGGATAAAATAATAGCAGGCCAAAATATGAGTTTAAATAAAGGAGATACGAAACATTGAAGTCTATATGAAAGGAGACCAGGGGTACATGATATATGAGGGTACTGAAATGATGTGTGGTCCTGCTCTACCATATGCACATGTACATTGAGATACACAGATACCAAATCATTTTGTAGTAAATTCCATGAATGTGAGGTACATAGTGTGTCCAAACAAATCAAGATTGTGACCATGTCCACGTACATCGGTGAAAGGTTGTGTGTCTGACCATGTACTCCATTACAGTGTCATTCATATGTGACCCACTACATGAATTTTCCAACAAGGTATGGGATGAACAATATGTAAGAGGAAACGAGATGTTCCACTCATATGATTTCTCAAAACCCTTACTTCTATACTCATGGAGCTACATGATGTTTCTTAATACATGGACAATGTGTGTAGTCATGTTTTCCACAGAAATCCAAATCTACAATCCATGATTTATTCCTCAATTATGACACCCTCCTTTGATTTCAGTATCAATTCCACTCCTTATTTTGAGAACTAGTTTTGACCAATGGATCACTACCCTCTAGTGGCTAGAAACTCAAATCCAGTGGGATATTGAGTGTTCACATATGACATCACATGTCTTTAACCTTTATCTATTGAAGATACAACCTATAATAATTTTAAATTACATCTAGTACCTATATGAATCCTAGATATATCTTCGTTTCAGATATCCATCCACGATTTTTGATACTATTGCAATTCTTGGGGTATGATCGGGCTTGCTACTGACTGATAATGTTTAACCAATATCGCGGTGTATAACTGATGACGATTAAGAAGGAAATGAAGGGGAAAATAACCGTAAATTTCTTGTCCATAATTGGTAAAGAGTTGAATTCCAATGAACAAGAATATGCATCTGGGGTTAGAAAAAACTGAAATAATCAAAACAATTTGGTATGCAGGAACATGAAAAGGTTACGAAATGGTGAAGATCAATAGACAGGACTCATCCACTCAATGTATTTAATCAAAAGGTCCCAACTAACCAATTGATGATCCATACATGGATATTGAATCACTATTTTATATGAATGTTCCATCCAATATTTTAACGAAGTAGATGTCTTCATTTCATCCTGATCTGCTCCATCACATATTTTATCGTCATCCGACGTGATTCTCCAACAGAGGATGGATGAGGAGCTCTAAAATTCAGCTAGATTTTTTTTGCGAAAATACACAAAAAATTCACAATAGATGTCTATATATATAGATTTCGTTTAATTAAAATGAAGTATTGATTGAATTAATTAATTAATTAATTAATTAAACAACTAAAAATACCGCCAAGGAGTGAGGTTTCTGAACACACCTCATAGATCTATTTAAGGTTCTATCTAGAGTAAAAACTGTATTAAAGACTCAACTGAGATTTATGATTTAAGATCTAAGATTTCATTTAATATATATCCTATTTTTTTGTAACCATACATTCACAATTTGAAATATATTTAATATTTTTGTAATTTTGTTTGCGTACATCGGGCCTCGGAATTCCACGTCATCTTAGCACCTAACTCAACAAATATATAATGAAATATTTTGATGTATTATAAATCAACAACCATGTATCAAAAATTAATTTTTTTTTCTATTTCTTATTAATAAAATTAGAATCATTTGAAGGAAAAAATAATTATTTTTTAAAAAAACCACCTTTAATTGTAAATTTTAGTATATTTTCACTTTGCGTACGTAATTTTAAATTAGTTTTTAACACTTTTAGAAAATTTATTTGAAAAAATCAAGATAATTTTCTAAGTAATAATATCATAATTATCTATATATTAATTTTTGGGATAATAATGAAATGATTCAATTTTTATTAACCATGATAAATATAGAATTTTTATTGAAAAAATTATTTTCTTTTAAAAATATTATAATGTTTAAATATATTTTCTATTGGTTTTAAAGTAAAATTTGTTAAATTTTATTGAAATTAATATAATTTAGTTTATTTTTGGTATTTTTATATTTAAATTAGATATAAAAATGTTATAAACTCTTGAACATTTTCACCTTAAAAACACGTTTTCTTGTCATATTTGAAGGGTTAAATTTAAATCATATTTTCCCACTATTATCAATTTAAATAAAAAAAATGAATTAAATATTTTTGATAATAAAAATTTATAATATATAATAACATCCAATTTATTTTTGACAGAAAGGAATAGTATAAATAGTGAAACTTAATAAGCACAGTTCGGTTAAAAATGGATTTATCGAGTGTTAAACAAAGATGATATGGGTTAAAATGACCTACCAACTTGTAAAACACCAATTTCAAGGAAATATTTCTATCTTACCAATTCTATATTAAATAATATTCAATTTTTTGAATTTTGAATTGATAAAAACGTGGGTATTATTGAATCTTTTTTGAAACGATTATACGTGTTCTACTCACCTCAATTTTAATAAGGCATCCCCTCTCTTACTTTTTAATACAATAAAACATATTTTATTCAACACATACATGCCCAAATAACTTACTCAATTCCCCCATCTCATTATATAATCCTTATTGTTAACATAAATACAACTTAGGAATGATTTGGGGAAACACTATAGAGGATACTTGAAGAAGTGTTGATGTTCTTAAATGAGCATCTTCATTTTATTTCTTTCTCTGCATGATTAAATTATTATTAAAACACGATGATATAATAATATCAGAATATTACATATAAATTGATTTTTTATAATAATTTCAGGACTTCAAACCATCCTCACTTTAATCAAATCTTTTACGAAATTGTTGTTCCAATGTACGATGGCCTTCAGCTACACAAAACAATATCATTTGTTTTCCATTTAAATCTTCAAATTTATTTATGATGATGGATATATTTTTTAAATATAATATTTATAATATAATTATTCATATAGATTCATTATATCATATATATTTTATTTACATTCCATTCTATTGGGGATATGATAATGCTACTTGTGTGTATGATAGATTACCACGTTGTGAAGTGATGTTTTTTTCAACAACACTTTACATTAAATGTAATATGAATAAAGATAATGATCATATGTGAAGTAAATTAATTAATTGTGATATCAATTAAATATTAACCATTCAAACAATTTAATATATATATATATATCATTTTTATTACCCTTTCACTTAATGAATGATGGTAATGTCATTGGTTTACTTGTAGACTACCTCCTTTATGAAACAATGTGACTCTCATTTCACCACAACACCACGTGGATATATAATTATTTATAATTAATATTTAGGTATTTATTATATTATAATTATTTTATATGTATAATTTATTACTTACTGCAGTTCCATAATGATCATTTAAAATTGAAAACATTACATTGGCATATGTACGACCTAACATCTCCTGGATCGTAACGTAATTAATTTCTCAAACAAATATTATAAAATTGCTATTAAAAGTATAATTTATTTATTAATATGATAATTATGATACTATTATTATTATTGATATGGTTTAAATATATAATATTCCTAGGAACTAGATCTTTCATGACAAAAGATGCCTGAAAAAATAAGTCAATTAAAACCTGAAACAATGAAAATAATGGAAGATTATTAATGAATAGGTGATAAGTTATTATAAGAGGAAATTATATGATATTTTAAATATTAATATTATTTTTTTATAAGTTATTGAAATTTTTATAACCAATATATTTGGGGTCAAATCATGTTAAATCAAAATGAATCTTATGGTAAGGGATTCTGTCTCAATTTTCTTTCATCAAACCACATTTGAATGTTATACCCATGTTTTATTTATATTTTTTTATATAATTACCATTTCAACTATAATATAATGAGCAATTAATTATTTATGGTATTTTATTTTCAATTTGAATTATTTCATCTAAGGACATTTGAAATAAGGGTTTTCATGGAGTAATGAATTTTATAACTATATTTATCTTCATTAGGTTATATTACTTCATCAACGCCTTTGATATTATCTAATTATGGGTGTAATATATTTTTAATATACTAATTTTTTATTTCCAATTTTTTTGGATCTATTTTAGATACACATAACTGTTCCTTTAATAATTATCACATTAATGTTATGATCATTGTAGGGTTTTATTTCAAATAATCCCATTTAACTGAAATTATTTAGTCTTGAATTTCAGTTGAAGGAAATTATTTTAAAATTTCCTAAGAAGATGATTAAATTTTACCATCCAATTATTATTCATGATATTTTAATGACATAATACTATTGTACACTCTTTGGTACTTAAAGTAATTGAGAAAACGTTTTTAAGAAAACATAACATTCTTTCTCTCTTCGAATGACTATTTGTTTTATTCCAAATCCATGATTTCTAAAAATTAAACTAAAATTAACCATTTCAATATTATTTATTAAATAAATGTTTACCTCTTTTTCTAATTTCACAAGTTTTTTTAAAAGGAATATTTTTTCCATTTTCTGAAAAATACACTTTTCTAAACATTTTACATTGAAGAGGAAATGATCTTTTTAACCAGTACGACATTTATGTAATTACCCGATTTTATGACCGTTAATTAATTGATGCATAATTTAAAAATTTAGAATTTTAATTTTTAATGAAAAATATGATCCTAATAATTTAGAAATTATTGTTTTTTTATTTTATATGAAATGAAAATTATTTTCAAAATGATTTATGTTTTAAAATGAATTTTTTACCAAAATGAAAATGATTTTTTCCTCGCAAAATTTTTTAGATATATTTTTATGGTATGTATGTTTATCAATGACGATAACCCATTGTTTTTATTATACTACACTTGGAAATTTTTTTATTACCACTATATTAATTATTATTTTGTATGGTCTATATTTATTTTACCCAGGATAGTATTGACATTTACTTATTTCATTTTAGAAGACATTAATATGCGCTTGAATTATTCACTTTCCATTGATAATTTTATATTCAATTTCATATAAATATTTATATTATTTATCAAAGGTAGTATTTTTGGAAACCATATATTTTATATATATATAGTGTTATATATAGAATGTTATTTATTTATATATAGAATTTCTATGAAATCGGTATTGATTAATTGATACAAATATTTGTTCAGAATTTATATTGATTAAATAATTTAATAAATTATTTTATATATGGGGAATTCTTTGGATCTGAAATTATGGGTGGGTCTTCAAATTATATCCCCCATCGATCCATTAGTTGTATCATTAGGAAAAATAATATGAAAACCTTAAACATGTTTTACCAATTTTTTTAAATAGTCTTGTGAAAGGTCATGATGGTAGAGGTATCACATACCTGAAATATTACATCCCATAATTAAGAATTTCCATCATCCAGAATTCAGTTATTATGATCTATGATATTTTTATAATGATATTATATATGGATAATTTCATTCCGTGTTATTTATTAAATTACAAGCATTTTTTATTATTTACCTTTCTATATTTATCAGATCTTATCTTATTATACATGATATTTTCATAATGATATTATCTCTGGATGATTTTTATTCTTATTATATTGATAAAATGTAATGTTTCTAATTATTTACCCTTCTATATTGATTATGATAGTAAAATTATTTAAAAGTAATGTGTGTTTAGTAATTTTAAATTTAATGTTGACTATGCTTATTGATTCATGATAACTTCCACTATAATTAAAACATTCTAATTTTTTTTTCTCACCCTTATTTTGTTTCATTTCTAAGGAATTGATGATGTGTATTATGACTAATACTTAAAAAAATTCTTGAGGGAATAATTCTATTCTCAAAATAAATTATTTTGTAATTTTTTTTCAAATTATATATAGATGTCATGTATGTATCATGTTTATTGATTATACAAAACTAATAGGTCATACAGTATGTAATTCATTATATCATAAGACAATAAAATAAAATATACATAGCCTTTGAGCTACTGGGGTCTACGTTTCTTTAGTTTTTCAAAGAGTTTATTTAGTAAAATCCTTTGGAACATGATTTTAGAAAACATAGATTAGGTATCATATCCTAGTTAATGATTTTGAGGATATGTATAAAATAATATTATAATAGTTGTGGTAAGGAAGATATTATGTATTTTTCCATAAAAATACATCCATTTCTAGATATTACATCTTGGGTTCGTTCAAATGTAGTGGTGAATATGGGTAATAAATCCGAAAATGGTGCATTATGCTTGACCAGTTCATCACTTGATACATGAAATTGGGCCCTTCTACTCACCTATTTTGACATTCCTATTGGATATTATGAGGATAATTCCCATTTTCATTGTAAACCATTATGGTTCATTTCAAAATATAATTACAATTAATGACCTACATTAAACCTATGTTGCACTATATTGAAAATAATGTGTCATGATTTATAAATCTATAAATGGTTATATAGTTTTCCTACTATGATTATTGTCTCTCACAATATATTTTATGTTTTTAGAAAATTAATTGAACCTAAAAGAATCATGTTTACATTGAATATAAAGGAAAAGGATGTGAATATAAGGAACCAAATGGGTTTATGAATGGATGTAATAATAATTTGATTATAACAAATTATTTTTCATTAGATTTTATAAACAACATATACAATAACCAACATCTTGACTCACTAAAGAAAATGAGGATAGAGTTTTCCAAGAGATCGAGCAGTGGAGACCATGGAGTAAAGAGGGATCAATTTCAATCATGTCATAAATGTGTAAGGATACACCCAAAAAAGTGTCTCAATGGAACAATTAAATTAATTATGTATCTAATAGACGTGAATAAGGAAAATAATGTCTGGGAAAAAATGAAGAGTTTGATATAAATAAATAAATCACACCTTATGTATCTATTTATAGATCATTGTCTAAACTATGGGTAACCTAGGAATCACCTAAGTCAATTCAATGTTCTAATCGTTAACCCCTATACCCAGGAATAGCCTATGATGAAATAAAATGTATGATGTATTTATACATTTAGATTCAAAATAATTTAATTTGATAAGTATTTTACCAATGGTATTTTTTTAAAAGAATCATGAAAGGTATGAGGATTATGATAAATTTTATATTGAAATGTTTATTAATTAAATTAATATTTATTGATATAATAAAAAGTGAATGTTTTTAAGATTTATCATATATTAAAACACATAAAGACATATTTTTATGATTAATGTGATGGGAGAATTCCAAGATTAAGGATATTTTGTTGAAAAATTATGGAAATTCAACCTAATTTTTTTATCTATTTTATTGAATCTTGTTTTTATGAATAATTCCTTTAAATATTATTGAAATAATTTTAAATATATTGATAATCCTTAGAATTTATATGATTATTTAAGAAATAGTCATAATAGTCAGATAATATAAATAGTCATTGTTTTAAAAAATAAATAATATTGAAAACCATTGTAAAAAGGTTTTTCAATGGTTAAATTTATATCAAAAATTTCCATCATATTTTTTGGAATGAATATATAAATAATATTAATATAGTTTTCAAAAAGAGATAACCTATTTAATGGGTGACAAATAATCACTTCTGGAAAGGCAGTGGGGATTGACCCCATGATCGAAGGACGATAATGGTTTATCATCTCCCACTTGCCTAAGAGATGCCCTGGAAAATAACAAATTTATCTTAGTAAAATGATTATTTGATTACATATTACTGATGAACAAAAAATGTTATTTTTTAGTTTTGAAAATTAATCTATTAAATAAGATAACTTGGTAAAATCATATTTGTATAAAAAAAATAGTTGTAGCAAAATGGAAAGACTTTTCACTATATTATTGATCATAAAATCCATTAAAGGTGGAAATTATTGATTTAGGAATAAAAATATTCATCTTTTATATTTATTTCCTTGAGTAAGAGATAAAATGGAAATTAATCAGAAGAACAACCAATGAATGAAATTGTCCTTATGTAATAGAAACATATCAAGTTATTATATTTACTTATCTTCTTACACATTGAAGTTATTCCTTAGATTTAGTAAAATGATCATGAAAGAAATATATTATCTTATTACATTCATTTATGGTGAATCAGATGGACATTTATATCATCACATATTTATGGTTTTTAGTCCCTTAACATTCATTTAGGTTTTCCACTCTCTGATAGAGCTGGAATCGGATAATCAATAAGGATATGTCTTAAATTTTGATCCTGTTTTTCTAAATTATTTTGATAATAAATTGTTAATATCTTATCCCTATATAGATTTATTGACTACTCATTTTTAGTGGAATAATATTTTTATGTTATGTGCAATTAAAGGATGAAATTCAGGAAATAATATTTCTTCTTGTATAAGATTATATTATTTTAGATGTGGATTGTTGTACCAATTTATTTTTCAATGAAGAGATAAATTTTTATGTCATATTAAGGAGGAAAATCATCATATAATTAAATATGAACATCTATAATTGGTTTACAGGATTGATATGTTGTTAAAAATTTGTTTTTAATTTTTTTTCTTGCTTTCAAACCATAATTGGAATCAAAATTTCATAGAGAGAGACATAAAAAAATTGATTTTGGGAGATTATATAGGTTGTGGGAGTTGAATAAGACAAGGGAAAAATCATTTTACAACTTTTGGTAGAATAAGATACACTATCCTTCAGATTAAAGATAAACTTCTGAAACGTTGTGAATACGTTTAGTGAAATCCTAGCACTAGATTCAGGGTTCATTTCAAGGATCTATTTGCAAATCATTATTGTTTATATGTTTTTTTAGTTTAATAAATTTTTTCCGTTTATTTTTTTCTTCTAGTTTTCCTTGTTATAGTTTTTAGGAGGCTAGATCAAGGCTTCAACTGCTCAATAAAACAACGTTATCTCTTTCCTCATATTTTTTTGTCATCTATTATCTTCTTGATTTTTACATCACAATATAAAATTATATACACTGGGGATATTGTTAGAAATAAGGGTTGGGGGAAGAACACACTGCGTATTTTAGAATTTACATTTTTAACTGAACATTATATATTTATTTAAGAACTTGAGGGATGAAGTAATTGTGCTTAAAATTATTGAAGAAATTATTTGGATTTCATGATAATAATTTTCAATAGAATAATTTTTATATTTTCTTACATTGTACATTTTATATTTTTCAAAATTTAGTATCCTATATATCCTGCTACTTTCAGCACATTACAAGCCAATATTCACTTTCCAATCTACTCTGGAAGTGGAAGTGCATGCTATGGTAAACATTTAGTGTGGGAAGGGGGGGAGTTGACTTGAGGTATTCTTTATCATTCAGTGCTACTTTTGGTGGAACATAAAATTCTGAGGAGATGATTTTGCTGCTTAAAATTTTACTGAACGATGTTCACTTCATGAGATTTTATGGAAAAAGGATTGGTGACTTTTTTGATTTTTTAAAGAAAGTATACCGTGCCTATTTGGAGATTTCATTATAAAATTATAATATAAATTTAATTTTTACTACAAAAATATTGATCGTGTGGTTTGTAAAATATATCCTCAAATATTCTTAGAGATTATTTTTATCCAATGGGATTGAGGGGGAGACTATACTTGAGTGGAAAATTGAGTAATGGATTTTTTCATAAAAAAGAGCTAAACTATTTATATTTTACCTCATTACTTTTTGAATCTAAAAATTACCTACCTAAAGACATATAAATTACCTAGAAATTCCACATTAGAATATATGTTCTAGGATCACATCGGGTGGAGATGTATAAATTTATCATGTCTATTATGATTCTTTCATGAGTTTAGAAGAAAAAAACCATCATTAACATCTATATTTTTGTGTTGAGAGAAAATTACAATGAGGTATGTGTGTTGTATAAATGGAAAAATAGTAAAAATGGATTTAATGAGATGAATGGATAAAAAGAAATATTTTTCTGATGAGGTAATATATCTTTTATTTCATGGTGATAAATTGGTGAATCATAGGGTTATTTGTTTGGACGTATTCATGATTGGATTTTGATGCCTACTTGTCTAGGATTCCAAGTGCTATTTTTGGGGGAATTTATATATCTAATATATCCAAAAAGTTTCCTATGTATTTAAATTATTTAAGCCACACAAATTTACCAATTTGATAAAAATTTTATTTTTTAGGGATGTTCTAATGTTAAAATTGAAAATTACTCAATTATTAAAATTTAATTGTTATCAATAAATTAGGTATATTGATCATAAATTCATTAACAATTTATCTTTATTGAGTAATTCATTTTTTAGGATTTCTATTTTTATGGGATAAAACCTTTTCATCTTGTTAAATAGTTGATTCAACCTTCTTGAAGCACAAATAAATTATACATGATGGGAAATCTGTTTGGATGAAAGAAGCAACACCACCAAATTATTTTATGAATGAGTCCATAAACAGGCCACTAAAAAAGTTTATTAAAACTATAAAAGAATTATGACTCAATATCTCACATTAATTTTATGTTTCACAGGAAAATTTGGTCATTAGTTTTTTCTTTTCCTGAGACAATGTGAAAGATGTATAAAGGATTATTTGAACATAAAAATTAAACCTCAATAAACAGGTTGTATATTTTAATAGACAAGACCAAAATAATTTTCTTTTTTTGGTGGCTAGATAACGAATTTATAAAAAATATATATAATATAACAATTGGTTATTCTTTCTTGAAGAGGACCAAATAGAGACATCATTGTTGAAAAATAAAACTAGATAAAATATTACAACCCATCATCCTCTTTATATCTTGATCATCACTTTATTTCAAGGGTTGGTTTGATTGATGCAAGGGGATGTGATTGTGAATATATAATAGAGAATTTTATTTCAATTTATTATAATCATGTCATGAATATCTAAACTATAGGTGGTGGTTGGAGTGAAAATCATAAGGTGCCTCCCTTTTGAGTTTGTTCTTTTTTCTGTAATATCATTTTTCTGAATTACCAAAAATTATTTTCTTAAAAGAAGGAGGTATATTTATTTTTGGGTATAAATTTCTTATTTTTTTCTTGGTATTTTATCATCATATTACTATAAAAAAATTCTTTTTTTATTCCTCTTTGGGTGAGGTATCCCCATTTAGAATAACATGTTCAATTAGTTTTGGTTGAACAGAGGTCGTTGGTTAATCCAACCACTTTATAAGATGATGAAAAACCTTATTTGTGGTTTCAATATGGTTTATTTTAAATTTATATGTATACCTAGATTTATTGAGTTTTAATATGCATTTTTCAATTGAAAATATATTATCCACATTGATAAAGGGAGAGTCTGATGAACATAGAATGTCCACTACTACTATCGTTATGTTGGATTTTTTAGGCCGATTTGGACATGATATATAATATGTAAAATATTTTTAAAATTTTTATCAGATTTTCTATAGTTTGAATTCATTTTAATCAATTAAAATACCCACTATTATTTTTTATCTCAATATTTATGAAATTATAATAATTTGATGGTTTGACATCTTAACCTACACTCTCCTCCTAAGAGAACCCTATAGTAACCAATATACAACATATCTAAAGGGTAAAATTATTCATTGGAGTTCTAAAACAGAAACCCATAATCAGGATCATTTATGAGAAAATTCACATTATTATCAAATACAAAGACTATGTTAACATATACTATATTAATGTTATTTTCAATAAATTAATATGATTAAAATTTTGAAGACCGAGTGAATGTTTTTCTTTGAACCTATACTCATACTACCTTGTATTGGATAATGGTTTGTGGTATATAGTGACGTACGAATAATGGTAACGGGATTTCTATTCATGAAAATCTACATAGTAGAAATATATTTATCACGTTAATTAATAATCCATGAAAAAAATTCGTTGATGCATGATAATGAGATATCTGTGCTAATATTGCCATTAAACATATAAAATGATTATCTCTATAGTGAAAATTTTGAAATATATAATTATCATGAGCTATTAAATTATATATTCAATAGAAGGATTTAAACATATTTTTAATGAGATATTTGGAGTTGATCAATGAATATTATCACTCAATACATCATCACTTATTGGAAGAGAGAAAGGTGGTTAATACTTTATGTACAGTGGAACATGTTACATTTTCATTGAGTATGTTTTAAAGATGCCCAATACAAATAGATTTTCAAACAATAGACCTTTCAACCCTAATGGTATGGGATAAGGTTTGTCTTTTCAAAGTTAATTCACAACTATCCATCCATGTGAATATCAAGGTGGCACAAAATTTGGACATCATGATATATAATAAGGTGGGGAATATTCTAGAGTTCAACCACGACATTGATGGAATTAAATGATTTGGGAAAGGAATATGTGTCACATAAATAGGATAATTGGTTAAGGATCACTGGATTCAACTCATGTATCACCAATATTTCTCCATCTAGGAAGCACAAAGATATAAATATATCTTAATAATCATTTCCAGTTCGGTAATTCAATGATAGAGATTACGGAGTGTATATAATGATGCATATAATTATGAAAATATTAACGATGAACATCATATATATAATGTGTTGGTGAAACCATTACCCATGTATGTTTTTAAATTGGAGAACATCACCATGAATTTAATTATAGGATTTCCAAAAAAAATTAATATAAGGGCGGTGATATTTTTTTGGGTTATAGTTGAACACTATATAAAATCATTATATTTCTTTATTATTTGCGGTTATTTATCACACAATCAACATCCTATGATATATATAAATGAATAGGTAATGATATATAGACTACCAATTTCAATTTTATTTTAAATATATATGAGGATTGCATCAATGTTCGGGACAAGTAATCATTAATAACAGAATGAAAATTTGATCACTAACATTATGTATCATCCACAAATTCATGGTCAATCTCAAAAGGCCAATCCAGTTCAATAAGACATATTAAGATCATTTTTAATGGATTTCAAATGAGAATAGTATATACAACTTACACTTATAGACTTATTATAAAAAAATTGTTCCATTATTTCATTAAAACAGAAACATAAGAGGCATTGTATGAGAAGAGGTGTAGAACTCCAAAAATGTTAGAATAAAGCCATAAAGTATAATATTATTGAACAAAATATTTATTGTGAAATTTCAATCAAGATTTATACCATTCTGTGGAACATTAAAACTAAAAAAATTTACAAGAAAATATACACTAATAATCATCCTTGATATTTTGATTTTGGGGTTATAGATAAGATATTCCCAAAAAGAAAAAAATGGATGATGGTTATTAGGCTTGAAAAGAGGGTAATTTTTATCCCGAGATATTAATTACCATAGATAATAATTTATCATGTAGAAAAAAAACTTATCACCTTGAACTTCAATCAATTTTCTCTCATGTGCATGATTTGTTTTTGGTATCACAATTAAAAAAGAAAATATATGATCTATTAAATGTACTAATCATAGAGTTTTTAAATATGTGACATGATATCCATTATAAAGAACCTCAAATATAAATCATCAAATATAAAGATATAGTATTAAGAAATATGATCAATGTCTTAGTTATTTCCTCAAAATAAATATTATCATTTTGAGGAAGCATTATCTTAACATGATGATATAATGGGAAATATTTACCCTCATTTTATTCATTAGATTAATTCTATTTATTGGGACAAATTATTTTAAGGGAAAAGAATGTAACACATAAAAATTTTAGTTTTTATTAACCATTAAATAATTTTATTTTACTTTGATAGATTATGATACAAACACAAAAAACTAAAATAAATAGGATATTATTTAACTAATGTTAAATATTGAATTTAACAACGAAAAACATTATGAAATGACTAAAATTAAATATATTTAGTAAAATTAATTATAGAAATAAAACAAAAGTAAATAAAAATATGATAAGGTTGCAATTTTCATCATCCAAATTTCCCATGAAGTGTATATTACCAATGATAACAATAGAAATAAAAATCATGTTATAACCATGATAAATATATTTATAATGAAGTTAGATAATAGGATGAATGATTTTTAAATTCTATATAAGGAAATATACTCGAATTTTACATGGATATTATATATATTCTTGTGTGTTATATAGTCATCGAATATATGACCTGTGGAATATATTCCTTGAATATACTCATAAAAATACACATATTAATTATATTTACATGTTAGTAAAAAATTTAAAATTACTTAACTCACATATAATAAATAACTATGGAGGGAGTAAATGAGGGAGACATCTCCTTCGACGATTCTCTGGGGATCTTCGGGCTGAAGATCAATGGCTAATCTACTGCAATGTTATTTTGATCTTAAAGATGTTTTCATCCCCCCTCAAAGGTGGTGGTTATGGGTGGTTGGATTTCTCTGAATCCTATTGATGCGGTGAAGGAAGATATGATGAACTCAAAGAAAAATTATGACAGTTTTGCATCCCAGAATAGTTTTTTTCTCAAATCTTATTAGGAATATACTTCTTTACATAAAGGGATTTCCAAGAATTACTCAATTGTATTTGTGGAAGTGAGTATGAAAATTTTGGGAGCCCATCCTAAAGAATGCCAGTTATCCCTCTTCTCTAGGTTATCATGAACTCGGAGTGACACCCCTCTGAGGGTTGATGATATGTGGGATCGTTAATCTCAGAGATGGGGCTTCACTGACTGAAGGTTGATATTAATTGGGAGAGTGACTTTCAATATTGTTTTTCCTTCTAAGGAACATCAAAATGTTGCCTGGATTTTTGGACTGGTTTCAATAAAACCTGGTTACATCATGGTTCAACAGTGGGATCCTTCAGCAATTCCTTTTTTAGTAATGAACTCCTCCACTCAAACATGGATTTGAATTAGGGGTTTGAATTGTTTTTTCGAGCATCCATCAGTTTTGTGGGAGGTTGACCCTGTTTTTTGTTGCCTGATTAATGTGTAAAAGGAATCATAGCATCCTAGGTATGGTCACTTTTCTCATGTTTGGTTAGAGATTTATTTTGCTTTAATTCTTATTGACACATTTTTCCTTATTGCGGGTGAAATTATATTAGAACTAGATATACAATATGAGTGGTTTCTTACCTTCTGTATGTTTGGTCTATTCATTGGAAATGATCTTGGACAATGTCGTAGGAATATGAAATGTTCAATATGTAAATAATTGGGTCATGCCCCAGAGCAATGCAAGAAGAATTAATTTGACCCTAATGGTATTAATCAAGTTATCAGAAAGAAGGATCCACACAATGCTTGGAATTTCCTTATCTTTTGAGGGTTTCCAACAAGTTCTGTCAAAGTCTGATGCATTTCAGCAACCTTCCGATGCTGCTACTATGCCAGTGAATGGAGAATCATTGGAGCAGGACATCGTTGAAGTCACTATGCTCCTAGTTAAAAAGTCATGAGCGGATGTGGCTGATGAGGAGGAAGGAAATAAATCTGAGCATGAGGCTGCTATCTAGAATGAAGTAAATCCGAGTTGGTGCGCGCTGCAATATCCTCTACATGTAGGATTGGTAAGATGAAGATTTTGGATGTTGATGGATTCTAGTTGGTTATGCCTAAGAATACGAGGTCATGTCCAATTATTCATGATGAGGTGCAGGTGGCCAATGTGGATGATCAGATAGAAGTGGATCCAAGGATGGACAGTATTTCTATATGAGATGATGTGGTTCAATAGTGTATTCAGGATGTGGTGTAGGTTGCCAATGTGGATTCTCGGATGGAAGTGGATTCGAGGATGGACAATACTACTGTAGGAGATGTTTCTGTTCAACATGGGATTCTGGATGGTGTGCAGGTTGATAGAATTACTTCTGTTGAGAAATATGGTGGTCCACATGTTGTTCTAGGGGGAGGGGGTTTTCTTTGATCTTCTGCATCTAAGTAGGGTGTTAGTCTGTTTGGATATCCCCTTATTAACTTGGAAGATGTTACAACACCTAGTCATGTATATGAACTTGTGAGATCTCCCCAAATGGTTACAGATCAGTGGGAAATAATCTGAATCTTGCCTCAATGGATTCACCTAGTATTGTGTAGTTGCAAGGACCTATAAAGCCAGCTGTCAATTTCATTTCAATGATTGAGTCTATTAATACTACTAAATTTGATTTTATTAATCTTGAATGACACATGAATGCATGATGCAATAACCGAATGTGCTCCTCCATGACACCTATTTTTGTAGATTGTTTAGAGATCTCAAAGGAGGTGGATCAGCCTATTCATAATGCTTCACATGCTTGTGTGGCAGTTCGGGACTCCATGGATGTATAGGAGGATCCTCAAGAGTATGAGAAGCCTACTCATGATACTTCTCACCATGATTCTATCTTTTATATTGAGGTTGCGTATTTGATGTTTCATAGGGAATATCCTCATGAAGAAACTTATTTTCACATGATAGAGGTTCTAGATATGGATGATGAACCATTAATGCAAAGGGTAAGATGGCGCAATCCAGTTAATCGGGGAGGATCTCGGGGTCGAGGAAGGCTCAGAAAAAAGGTGATAATTGGGAATCTGATACGTCTGTTCAGTTTTTTATCTGGGTGTGGTTTTCCACAAGTAAGCATTTCCTTCAGTCTGTTGTACCTTTACACTTTTTTTAATAAATTTTTGGGGTCATGGGTGTTCAAAACCAGGGATGAAATTCTTTTAGTATAATAAATAACTATGGAGTTGAATAAAAGATAATAATTAAATAAATTATTTTTATATAAAATTAAATATATTTTTTCTGTATATTTTTATAATTTACAAATGATTTTATTTTGTTATAAAAATAAAATATATAATATAATACCAATATATTGTTATAATTGAATGGTTATAAGATAAATAACATTAATGTTATGTGAGTAGATTTATTTAATGTTAAAAGGTGATATTTTATAAGGAACGTTTTCTTCCTAAGTGGTGTGATTTTTGTTATCTTAATTGATAATTTTTAAAGGATTGTTATAATAAATTGTATTTTTCAATGTAATAAATACATTCTTAAAAGTAATATGATTAATAATTGATAGTAAATACGATTATGGACAAATAAGGTTTGAAAAATTCATTTTTCAATAAGAAGTAATATTCAATAAATTATTTGTGTTTTCCCTTAAATGTAACACTACATATATTTATAAATTAATATAGATCAAAATATTTCTTAATTTTTAATCATTATTTATATGTTAGGTGAGAATTTCAGTTACATTTTTATGTATAAAAATAAGATAGAAATGTAAATGTTAGTCACAAAAATTAGGCTAGAATAAAAAAATTATCAAGGGTCAAGGAACTAAAATGTCCTATCATTATCAGTAAATTCGTTTATGATGGAATTATAGACCTATCATTATATATTTTCAATTATTTTCCGATATTCGATCAACTTTCCTTGTAAAAATTAATTCCTTATAAAATAAAGAATGGTTATATGGAAAAACGTAATTCATTATCACCTATAACAAAGCTTATACTATCCAAATTTCAATACATAATTTTACTACACTTATCTATTAAAACCATTTCCAAATTATTTCCATGAAAACCTCTCTATTTTTTGAGAACCTATGATGATATGAAAGATCCACTATAACATCCCAGGTAAATAAATAATATAATATTTTCACACTTATTAATATTTGGAAATGATATATTAATTTTCATACTTATTTAAATTTATGCTATTTTTTGTATTTTTTGAAAACCTTCAATTTTTGGATAATAGTGAAAACACTGAGTAACATTTAAAAACCATAATTTTTCAATTAAATGAAATTTAAACACATCTATGAATTGAATTTTGAAAATCTGACATAATGGGTTATTATTAGTAATTAAACTGTTGTTCAGTAGGAAAATCTTTTTGGTGAATAATATCTTTTGACTTTTATTTACCACGGTTAAAGGTAAATAGGGTAATTGAAGGTAAAAATAATATTTTAATAATATTAAATTCCCCAAAAATATGTCTTCGTTATATTGGTTGATACATGTCTGACCATGTGAATCCTAGGGTAGATTTTGGGACACCATGTAGCCACTGAAGAGTGATTATTACACATTATATTAATTAATTTAATGTAAAATAAAAAAATTACATAAACATATATTTTTTAGTAAATCAATTTTTTCATGGGGTTATATTTGTTATCTTTTTAACTATAAATATTCATTGGAAATATAAAATAATTTCATACATCATGGAATTTTTTTATTAATTTTTACACATCAAATAAATAAAATTATTTTTGACAAAATAATGAGGCAGTGTTTACCTCATAAATGAATGATTCAAAAAAATAAGATTATAAAGATTAAAACAATATCCAAAACCTATACAATTATTATTGAATGATTTTATCTCAAACAAGAGTCATCTTATTGTTTACTTTAAGGTGTTTTGGACCTTTAGAAACTGAAATTCATTATATAATAAAATAGTATTTTTAAACTTTCTTAAAGAGGCCCTCCTCCCCACATAAAAAGCCATCACCTCTAACCCATTACTCACACCACTCAAGCGCCTTGGATCAACCAACCTCTACCCAAATAATCTCTAGAGATAACTCTCTTCCACATAAGAGACTTTCCTTAGTAAGAAAGAACTCGATGAAATAATTTTGGTTCAAACCAAAGGGAGTTACAAGATTTAAAGGTAACATCTTCTCTTAATTTATTTTATTTTATATTAATTTTCCAACCCCCTAAACACTTTTAATTAATTTAATTTATAACAACACAAGTATCCTCTATATACTACGTTGTTGTAATTATAATTATTCAAACTACACTTACACACACATCCATCTAATGGGTAAAGAAGATATTGTTTCTATGGATGTAGAACTAACGCCTCACAAAACAATGTTTGTTCAGTTATCTCCTTCCACCTCTTATATTGAACAATATGATGGAACTATATTCATATGTGATATATATTATATTTATATTGTCTCTATTTTTCTGTTTTTTCCTTTTATATCATACATTTATAGTTTCCATAATGGGTAAATGAGAAAATTTCCTTTGAGGAAGTACGGACTACCGCCCCCACAAAGTGATTCGAATCATTCATGCCATACATGGAACGTATAAAGGATAGAGTTAATAAAATTATATATGATATTGTACTGAAATTATAATATACCAATGTATAATTAATTTTTCATTCCATTAAATATGAAATAGAAATTAAAGTTGCGTTCATGCGTACATATGGATTAACTTTTCCATGAATGGTGCATTTCATTTCTTATTTCGAAATGTAATGTACTATTATAAATAAATATATATACTCAATATATATTTTATATATTTCATATAAATAATCAATATCCTTCAGTATATAATGTAATTATTACCTCATGAACAACTTATAATTATAAGAAGTTCATTTTTGACACAAGTACCAAATATCGACAAAATCACCATTATTAACATAAATTATTACATAATGTTTATAAAATTGTAATAGGTAGTATAAAATGAATAATAAATTTGAAAATTTTTCATAATAAAGTATAAATTAACAATAGTATATTATTCTGGAGATTAAATAATGAGTGTGTCAAGTCAAACACAAGGTAAGGGATTTCATCTCAATCTCCTTTCATTGAGGCATATTTTGTTAATAAATGATATTATTTCATATGGTGTGTAAACACCTTTGACCTTTCACTTCTTTCAAAGGGAATTTTTTTTTCTACATGGTGTTTTACTAAATGACAAAAAAGATTGTTTCTTTTAATGTAAGTGATGAAAATGACCTTTTTTGTTGCCACGAGTATTATTTGATCTATGGATTCCTTAATAAGCTGTAATGTCTTTAATAAGAAAATAAATACCATATAATATTTTACGTATTTTGGTATTGAAAATGGTTTTGATAATGAATTAGTTATGTCAATATATTTAAATAATATATTGTCATTGAAATGTGGATATTGTATCTATTCTTTATGTTTTTTTATTTGTTATGAATATGTTATGGTTCTCGGGAATTTTTTACATATACGGGTGACTATGTGATAAAACTAGGGCTGGTGAGCCCAAGATAGCTCTCCAATGCATTGGATAAATGTGATAGAGGTAAATGTGAATGTTTCTCCTAAGATATTTAAGGAATATATTATGATGGGTATTCTAAATGTAACTACCTACGTGGATGTGAAGGCTACAACATATGTATGTTATGGATGCCATAAGATAACTTTATGATTTTTGATTACTATGGGTTATTCATAAATATTATGATTTCATGATGTATGTCAAAAATTTATGGCTTGATGGATTAATGTTTTCTTTCCTTACAGTTCTTTTTATGCTCATCCCATATTTTAAATTTTTTGCACATGACATAATGATGAATAGGGTCAAGAATGGGATCAAGGAATTGTCATGCAGTCTAAAACATGAAACTATACATAACTCTTTTTTTCAAGAGTTTTTATTTTATGAAAAAATGGAAACTGAGTAGAAGTTTCTACGTTGTATATTTTGAGATGTAATGTAATTGTAATTTTCAAATTATTTAAAACATTAAACCTGAAAATATATTCATTGTGAATTATCGACTTAATTTAATATTATGTAATGTTTTAAGGATGTGTCCTTATTGATGGTATCACATGTCATTTTGGACATCTCATAAGAGTTATAATACTGTTAAATTAACATCCCAAAATTAATTTATTGTAATATTGAATTGATAGAGAATTTACAGATTACCATGTTGTTTAGCCTATGATATCTCTTTGTTCATATTGGTTTTCAGTGGAGTAAACAGGGAAGCCTTGATAGGACACCATTAGGAAGAAGTCAACCTTCCAAATCAGTAACCTAAGATGGTCAGAATTTGAACCGAACAGTTTTTTGTATTGATGGAACATTTGAGTAAGGCAATAAATGGAGGTGGGATCCATGCACAAGATCATCTAGATCCACCACAGAGGAACATGTTAGTATTGGAGAATTTTATGAGGCAACATCCCCCATCATTCATAGGACCATCTAACCCTACGCCAACTGAAGGGTGGATTAAAGAACTGGAGAATATTTTTGATGTCATGGGGTGTTCCAAACATCAAAAGGTTAGTCTCACTGTCTACTTATTTGAAGGTGAATATGATCTATGGTGGTCGATGGTAAAACATATCTGAGATAGTGGGATTATTGATGCTCTTTATTGGGATTAATTCAAAGGTATGTTTCTTGAGAAATATTTTCTTAAGGTGGTTTGTCTTATGATAGAAACAAATTCCTAGAATTGAAGTAATAAGATGACTCAGTGGCCACTTAAGAAGAAACATTCACTCTACTAGAAAGTTATTCTAAAAATTTTATATAAGATCATGATTATAGAATCATCCATTTTACTCAGGATTAAATCCAAAGTATCGAAGGGATTTATCTTCTTGTGAGTTCAATAGTTTTGAAAAAAGTGTTCGATGTGTGGAGTAGGTGGAAATAGAGTTTGACGATAATCTTGTGTTGTTTGAAAAACAACAGAATAAGAGGTTGAGGTGGCAGATGAAAGGGAAGAACTCTTCAAAAAATCCTGATGGTAAGAAAATTAAGTTTACATTTAGTGAAAACTGTGGTAAAAATAATGTTGGGGAATGAATTTTGAATTCTGGTATGTGCTACCGATGTGGTAAAATTGGACATAAGGCGTGAAATTTGCTTGAAAAAGATCAAGTTAACAGTAAGACAAAATATTATTTATAGTCAGTAAAATGTTTTAAGTGAAATTAAATGGGTCATTATGAAAATTATTGTCCAACGAAGAACTCAACTGAGGTAAAGTAACTAGACTACATGAAAAGGGGGTGGTGAAACCCTTTGCAACTACTTCTGCAAGATGTTGGGCCATCGAATAAAGTAGTATCTGGTACACTATTTGTTTTTTTTAGAATATGCCAATGTGTTGTTTGATTCAGGGTTTATAGATTCTATCTTGTTAGAGAATTTTTCTTGTAAATTAGGAATTCTATATCAAGATATGAATCCTAAACATATGATAAAAACATCTAGGGGAAATTCGGAGACAAAAAATAAATTATAAGAACCTTCGTATCCTTGTGTGTGGAAAAAATCTAAATGAAAACTTATTGTTTTTCCTCTAGTAGTGTTTGATGTTATTTTTTGTATGAATTGGATTTACGTTTATCATGTTAATATTGACTACAGAGCTAAAGAGGTTTCTTTTCAGAAAGTCATTCGGTATGTGTACAAGAATGAAACCTTACATTTGATAACATATCAAGAAGCTGAGAAACTTGTAAAAGATGTAAATGAATGATACCTTGCACATTTTGATGAAAATAAAGGAACTTTCCAGATTAATGATGTTCCAGTGTTAAATGAGTGCCTTTATGTTTTTGTTGATGAGTTTTCTGGTATTATACATGATCGGGAAGATGAATTTACTGTTGAATTAGTTCCCGATTTTAAGCCAATTTCAAAACCCCTTTATTGAATTATCCAAATTGAACTTTTAGAGTTAATTAAGTAATTAAAAGAGTTATTAGACAAAGATTTTAAATCAACCTAACACATCACCATGGGGTGCTCCTATCCTATTTTTTAAAAATAAATATTGTTCAATGGGCCTTTTCATTGATTATAGAGCATTGAATAACATCACTATTAAGAAAAAGTAGCTTTTTCCTCATTTTGATGATTTGTTTGCTTAGCTCCAAGGAGCATAGTATTTTTCATAGATTTACATGATGTCGGGGTACCATCAGTTGAATGTAAAAGAAGAAGACATTCTAAAGACATAATTTTATATAAGATATGGCCATTATGAATTTGCAGTTATGAATTTTGAGTTAACCAATTCCCCTATTGTATTCATGGATCTTATGACTAAAATTTTCCGTCAGTTTGATGATAATTTAGTGGTTGTGTTCATTATTGAAATTTTGATTTATTAAAAAAGGAGAGAGAAACATGAATGTCATTTAAGGTTTTCATTGAAAACATTAAAAGAAAAGAAACTATGTGAAAAATTCTGAAAGAGTGATTTTTTGTTACAACAAATTTCATTCCTCAATCACCTAGTTTAAAAAACATTGTATGGAATCTGATCCTGCTAAAACAAAAGCTATTTAATAATGGTTAAGACCCATTAAATCTAACTAAGATAAGTATTTTTCTTATATTGGATGGTTATTACCAGAGTTTTATTGAAACGTTTTCACATCTATCTACACACTAACAATGATTACATGAAAAGGTGTTATGTTCATTTGGAAAAAAGAATGTGATGGTTTTTTTGAGGAATTTAAAAGAATATTGGATAATTCTCCAGTTTTAAAATCACCTTCTAGAAATGGTGGGTTTGTTATATACAGTGATGCTTCGTTGAAAGGACTTGGCTCTGTCCTTATACAGAATGATCAGGTACTTTCATATGCTTCACGTCAGTTGAAACCTAATGAGTTAAATAACCGTATACATGATTTAGAATTAAATGTTACTATTTTTTCTTTAATATTTTTGAGGCATCATTTCATTGGAGTAAAATTTGATATATATACTGACCATAAATGTTTTATATACATATTCACTCAGAAAAAATTGAACATTAGAAATAGGAGATGTATGAAATTAATCAAGGATTATGAATGCACGCTTCATTACCATTCAAGAAAATAAAATAAAGTGGCTGAGGATTTGAGTTGAAAGAGTATTGCTACATTAACCATTATACGATTGGAATGAGATCCATTGGTTTCTAATTTGATAAACTTTGGCATAAAAGTTATTGGTCCTGGAAATTTCTCTGTTTTGTTTAAGGTGTCAGTGAAATAATCTCTACTAGTCAGAATTAAGCATGCATAGAAGGAATATAATGAGTAGCAGAAAAAGGTAGAGTTGGTTTAAAAGTGTAAGTTGCCTAATTTTAACAATTATAATGATTGTATTTTGAGATTTGGGAAAAGCTTATGTGTGCCTTGTGATTCACTGTTGAAAAATGAGTTATTTTTTGAAGTTCATAGTTCTCCATTTTTAGTTCATCTTGGATTTAATAGGATGTACATAGATCTTCAGATGTATTACTGGTGGGATGGAATGAATATAGATATTTCTTACTTTACTGTGATGTTTTTTACCTGTCATCAGGTTAAAAAACAACATCATTTACCCAAACAGATACTTCAGCCTTTATCAATGCCAGGGTAGGAATAGAAATTATATCCAGGGTCTTCATTGTGGGATTACAAAAGACATCTCGAGGTTACAATGTAATCTAGGTTATTGTTGATCAATTGACTAAATATACTCATTTCCTTCCTATTCGAGATACTTTATCTCGAGATCAGCTTTCTCTATTGTATGTTAAAGAGATGATCAGGTTTCATGGAGTTACCCTATCCATTGTATCTGATCATGATCCCAGGGTTACTTTAAAATTTTATAAATTCCTTCAGAAGTCGTTGGGTACCGAATTAAATTTAATATAGATTTTCATCCTCTTTCAGATGGGCGGTCAAAATGAACAATTTAGTCCTTGGAGGATACGGTATGTGCTTATTCACTGGAGTATCAAGGAAGTTGGGACCAAAATCATTCTTTTGTAAAATTTTCCTATAATAACAGTTTTCATTCCAGTATACTGATAGCTCTATTTGAGGCATTATATGGGATGAGATGTCGAACTAGAACTTTTTGGGAAGAATTATGGGAAATGAAAGTGATGGGACCAGAATTGGTAGACGAGATGGTAGAAAATTCTTACTTGATTTGTAAGAACATGATAACAGCTCAGAGTGGGCAGAAAAGTTATACGGATAATCGATGGAAGGATCTATATTTTGAGGTAGGAGATCATGTCTTTCTCGAATTTTCTCAATGGAAAAGTGTGATGAATTTAGATAAGAAGTTAAAGTTGAGTTTGAGGTTTATTAGTCCTTATGAAATCCTATAGAATGTTGGATTAGTTGCGTACAGAGTGGATTTATCTCCATGTTTATCCCGGGTACACAATTTTTTTCATGTTTCATTGTTTAGAAAGTATATGCCAGATCAATCTCATGATCTAATCCCACAGGTAGTTCTGTTGGAAGAGAATCTCTCTTATGAGAAACAACCAATCCAAATTTTTGACCAAAGAGAGAAAGTGTTGTGTAATAAGGTTATTTATTAGGTAACGGTTTTATGAAAAACCTAAATGGTTGAAGAGGAAACATGGAAATATGAAAAATGCTATGAGGGATAAGTACCCCCACTTATTTGATAAGTGAATAAAATTGCGAGGACTCAATTTCCAAAAGGGGGGAAGGATGTAACATCCTAGGTAAATAAAAAATATGATATTTTCATACTTATTAATATTTGTAAATTAAATATTATTTTTACTTTAAATGGATACTATGTTCGATGGCGTACCTGATATATAACAATGGGTTTCTTTGAAATCTTACGTTGCACACAACATTTAGTTATATCAAAAAATAATAATATAATATTATAATTTTAAATGGTAGTAATCGTGTAGCTGTTATATTGGTGGTAATGAACAAAACTAACAACATTATTATTATACATGATTTTAAAATATTTTTACATTTATCCGATAAATTTTAGAGACTTAAAATACTAAATAATCTGATTTTAAGCCTAAATACTCTAATATTCATTAAAAAGCCGATTTACTTCCTTTTGATGGAGAACCCTCATAAAATCTAGTTTTTCTCACTTTTATATATTCTATTTGAAAAAATTTAATTCTTTTTTAGAATCGTTACATAAAATTTTACTTTGGACGAAATTTTGTTCTTTTCTGATAATGTTCAATTTTTAATGACTAGTGAAAATACTGTATATTTATTCAAAACTACCTTTTAATATAATTTATTTATATTGTTTGATTATATTTTTAATTATTCTCAAAGTGAAATTAGATTATATATTTACCATTTAACCCATTGTTGGTTATTGGAATTAATTTTACTTTGAAATTGGAAATAAACAAATGTCAATCTTTTGATAGTTATAATTTATTAAAACCACTTTTTTTTTTTGTTTTGACAAGAGGAATTAATTTAAATTAATAAATTCAAATTATATATTTTTAATTTCATAAAATATACATCATTTTTTAATTTTTAATATCATATATATAATAGGATGAATTTTTGTATTTTTCTGAAAACCTTAAATTATTTATGAATAGTGAAAACACTAAGTAGTAGTTAAAAACCCAAATTTTTTATTTTAAATGATATTTTACCACTTCTGTGAATTGAATTTTGAAAATATGACATACATGGATGTTATTAGTAATTAAAATGTGGTTCAATAAGATGAAAATATTTTTTAGTGAATAGTAACTTTTGACTATTATTTACATCGGTTAGAGGTAAATTGGGCAATTCAAGGTATAAATAATATTATAATAATATTAAATTACTCTAACTTGTGTCATAATCATATTGGATGATACATTTCTCACAATGGGAATCCTTGGATCAATTTTGGTACCCCATTCAGTCACTTATGTGTGATACCCCATTGAGTCACTTAAGAGTGACAATGACACGTTATATTAATTAATTTAATGTAACGACCAAAATCACATAAACATATATCTTTTTGTAAATAAATTGTTAGATGGGATTATATAAGTTATATATTCTACAATAAATATTCATTTTAAATATAAAAATATATCCTACTTCATGGTATTATTTTTGTAAATTTTTGACATCAAAAAAAAATTATTTTTGACACAATAATGATGCAGTGTTTACCAAATTAATGAATAATTTAAATAAATAAAATTATAATGATTAAAATAATATAAAAAACCTGTCAAATTTTTATTAGATGATTTTATTTTGAACAATATTCATCATATCTTCGACTTTAATGATTTTTGGACTTTTAAAAATTGAAAACCATTAAATAATAAAATAATATTATCAATCATTCGTAAAGAGCCGCTCCTCCACCTTATAAAAATCCATCACCACTAACCCAATAGTCACACCTCGCAATACCCTTGGATCATCCAAAATATACCCAAATAAGATCTAAGTATCCCTCACTTCTACCTAGAATCGTTACCTTAGGTAGAAGGCACGACAAGAAATCCTTTTGGTTCAAACTAAAGGGAGGTGCATCATTTACAGGTAACATCTTCTCTTAAGTTCTTTTCCTTTATTTTACTTCTCTAACCCACTAAAATAATTTAATTAAATTATTTTATAACAACACAAGTATCCTCAATATACTAGGCTGTTTTTAAGAGAATTATTAGAACTACACTTACTCACATAACCATTTAATGGGTAAAGAACATAATGTTTCTGTGGATGGTGAACTAACGCCTCACGAAACAATGACTGTTCAATTATCTCCTACCTCCTCTTATGGTGGCCATTATGATGTAATTTTTATATATGTGATATATATTATATTTATATTGTCTCTATTCTTCTTTATTTTCCTTTTATATCGTACCATTATGGTTTCCATAATTGGTTAATGCGATAATTTTATTTAAGGAAGTGCGGATTACAACCCACTCAAAGTTATATGACTTGTTCATGCCATACGTAGAACAATAATAGGATGGAGTTAAAAAAAAATATATATGATATTATACTATAATTATAATATACCTATGTATCATTAATTTTTCATTCAATTAAATGTGAAATTGAATTGAAAGTAGTGTTCATGTGTATGTATAGCTTACCGTCTCCATGAACGGTGCATTTCATTTCATATCTCTAAATGTTATATACTATTATTAATACATATATATACGGGATATATATAAAATATACGATATCTAAATATGAATATCATTTTTTAGAAAATTTACTTTTGAACACATTAACAACTTGTAATTATTGGAAGTTCATTTTTTACTCAATTACCAAATATCGACAAAATGACCATTATAAACATAAATGATTTCATAAATTTTATAACATGGAAATAAGTAATATAATGGAATATTAATCTTTAAAATGTTCTTATTCAAGTTTAAATAAACTTTAGATTGTTATTCTAGAGATTAAAGAACGAACAGGTCATGTTAGACACTAGGTAAGTGATTTTCTCTCAATCTTATTTCATTGAGGAAAATTTTGTTTTATACATGACTTTATTTTATATAGTGTATAAATATGTTTTAAATTTCATTTCAATTCAAAGGGAATATTTTTCTACATTTGTTTTTACTAAATTAAAAAAAAATAATGTTGTTTTTATCATAAGTATTGAAAATGACATTTTCCGCCGCTGCGAGTATTGTTAGACCTTTGGAATCCTTAATAAGTCATAATGATTTTAAATGAAAATAAATAAAATATTATTTTTATGTATTTTTGTATTGAAAATGGTTTTGATAATGGATATCTTATGTAAATATATTTAAATGATATATTGTGATTGAAATGTGGAAATTTTATCTTTCATTTATGTTGATTTTATGTTTTATGAGTATGTTATGGTTCTTCGGCATTGTTTATGTATACAGGTGGTTCTGTGATAATCCTATGGCAGGTGATCCCAGCATAGCTCTCTAAAGCATTCATTAATGTGACGGAGGTAAATGTGAATGTTTCTCCTAATATATTTAGGTAATATACGATGAAAATTATTTCAAATGTATCTCCCTGCGTGGCTCTGAGAACTACAATATAAGAATCAAATTGATTTGAAAAGTTTCCTTTATGATTTTTTATTACTATGTGTTTTTCATAAATAATATGATATAATGTGGTATGTTAAAAAGATTATTTGTTGATGGACTAATGTTTTCATTCTTTATTTTTTAACCGTTACTGAGCTTTTTATGCTCAACCCCAAGTGTTTAATTGTTTTTCATAGGACATGAAGATGAATTGGGTCAAGGATATGATTGAGTAAAAGTCATGCTATCTAAAACATAGAAGTAGACATGACACTTTTTTTTCAATAGTTTTTATTTTATGAAAATATGGAAACAAAGTATAATTGTATACTTTGTAATTTTTGAGATGTAATGTTGTAATTTTTTAAGGCTGGGTCCTTATATCCATAAATACCTCATTTGTAAGAGTCCCTCTAAGAGATGATTCATGTCTTCAATGTAAGTGATATCCTATCCTTACCCATGATTATCTATCTTATTCAACTAAATCTTCTTATGTATAATTTTTAAAATTTATTGAAATTTAAGTCATTATGTTAATGTAAAAGTAATATTATTACTTGGGAATAAAAATATCATACTCATTTGATCATTCTAATGTTTTCTTGTATGGGTATGTTTTACCACCAACGTAAATGATATTATTGTTTTTCTATCCTTAATAATTAATAATACATTAATACTTTTAATGTATTATAATAATTACTACTTTATTATATTATCTTAATTTAGCAAATTTAATATTCCAATATATGTTCACTAATAAATATAACTATTTTCTTATATCAACAACCAATATAAAAATGATTTTTTAGTCTTCTTGAGGAACTATCACCATATTTTGAATGTAATTACCATGGGAATGTTGGATTATATTGTAAAAATTTACTTAATATTCATGATAATTATTGTTTTAATGATATCATGATAAAATTGTATGGAATTGAACAACCAAAATAAAGCATAACTAGATAAATGAAATAACTAACACCCAAATAATATTTTCAAAAATAAAAAAGTAATATTTTTGTCACGAGGATTTATAAAATAATGTTATAAATTAAAATAATTGTTAATATTTTTATTATAAATATTAATAATAAACCTATATTTATTATAGAGGGAGTTGTATCTTGTTTGACCAATCAAAAATGTAAGGTATGGGTTTCTTTTCATTGAAACTTTTAAATTGATATTATATGTGACAAAATTTACATTAGGATAAATTTTTATGTCAATTGTCTATAAAATACCATATATTTTATTATCTAATATTTATATTTTTTATTACCCATTATCACTTCACCTCCCTTTATTCCACAATTCAAATAAAAGTATACTTATATGTGGACATGATTGTATCTCTTCTTTTAGGTCGGGGGGGGGGGGTGTATCTCCTCCATGTCGTAATTATCTATCATACAATTATGAATGTTTTATGTAAATAACACTTAAAATAATTGATGTTAATAATTTAAAAGAAATATTATTTATATTTCAATATTACTTTTATAGGGACATTAATTCTTTGGTTGACTGTAGATTTATTGCCATGTACAGTAGAGTGATTTATTTAATTCATCCATCGAAAATTGAGCAATATTATGTTATATTGAATATCATGAAATAGATATTAAAAATACACACATTTAAGAATGTGTTATTTAATATGATATTATATTCACTCAACCAAAAAAATTATAATAATTCTATTGTATTTTGTTATATGAATTTCTATAAATTCAACCGAAGGAATCAATGATCATAAGTGATTTATTAGTCACATAAGGATGATTTATAGTGATTTTGGGATAATGTTTCATTTCATCATTGTTCGAACACATGAAATGTTTGTTTGGGTGTTCTAATAGTTGAAGCCTCTAATGATTTTATATATCTTAAATTTCATTGATATATTTTTTATTTTTACAATCCTTCCATATCAAATAGATTCTAGGGTTTGGAAGGTGGTTTGTCTAATTAGGTTTATCAAGGTATACTTTTTTTAGGAAGATATATCCCTTTTAAAATGGTCATCATTGATAAATATTAGGGTTCCTAATCATTATGTGTAAGAATAGTGTGATTGTTGGATTTTTGGGACAAAAAATAATGATTCCAGTTATGGGTATATAGTTATGGTTATTTCGGGATTCGAACAAGGTTACATAGTATAATGTTTTTCTATCTTCCTTCTAATTTTGACAAAAGTATTCTTTATTTATATATATAAGAATAAATTTTGAAAATAATATCCATTAGGGGTACTTGAGTTGTTAGTCAAGATTCTCATAATTGTTTTTACATTTAATTACCTTTTTAGATTCCATTGTTCTTAATTCATTTATCATCATAAGTCTTAATTCCAATATATTTAGTGTCTACTAAATCTTTTCTTTTCTTAAGTCTCCCTTGATCATATGGTTGTTTAATATGATCATAAAAAATTCTGACTTGGATGAAATTTCTAGTCTTATATTAGACTATAATTGAACTCTCTTATTGTGTTAAACTACCTTATCACCTTGCCATTCGAGACCAAAAAAATTATGATTCTTTCAATTAAAGTTGACATAATTATTTAAATTGTGAAAGTAATTTATTAAGAGTTTATATATAGTTACTTTCCCACACTATTTTGTTGAGATTACTTATGAATCTCTCAATAAATTTTTTCATGTTTATTAAATGTAAATTTATTTAAATTATTATTTTTCAAATACTATTATTATTTGAAATAAATATTTTAAAAAAATTAATGTATATTGATCCTTAATTAAAAGATTAATATTCTATAATATTATAAATGGGGTTTCATCCATTTAGATATCCTTTAATGTTATCCTTTGGTTCATCTGGGATATTATCAAATGAAACCTCCACCTATCTTTTTCTTTTCAGCACGTGATTATGAATTATTCAAATTTCCATGAATACAATTTCAATCTAAAAGCTTTATTAATGAATTTATAAATATGAACGTGTTCTTGTGGCATAAATATGAATTATTTTTCATTATATTAGTGGTCGGACCATAATTATATTTCTATCTAATTCACTAGGTAAATCTTCATTTCTCATGAAAAGACATGTAAGGTAATAGAGAGTGATCTCAACATATGGTGTTTTTGTGAATGGGGTGTGAACTCAATTTACTTTAAGACTCCTTCCACTGTATAGGGGGTTTTTCATAGTGATCCTTAATATAATAAATGGTTTCCTATGCTTATGTATGTTCAAAATTCTTATTCAACACCACTGAATTATGCATCAATCCAATTTTATTATTTCATGGATCTCACCTCTACACTCCTATGAATAGTTTCTTATGTTATACCCAAATACATATGTTATAATTCCTGATTTGTTATTTTTGGTTTTATATGGTATTTATTTTATATATTATGTTTGTACACATTGAATCTGTCTGCATACCCACATGTTCATATAATGTTAACTTGTTATCTTTGATTGATATCTATTTTTTTACCTCTACTGAGCAAATAACATCACCCTTTCTGTTATTTTTACATTCACTAGGGAATGTATACGATTATAAAGATTAATTTGACTAGAAGAATATCATGTGTAGATAATTTTTTTAAAGATATTTAATACATATTATATAATAAGATGTTCATTTATCGAATATCAAAATATATTACACCTATAGTTTTGGGATGTTTTATATTATTATGTTCTGTAATGAATATTCATTTAAAATGATTTAATGTATAAATATATGTATATATATGTATATATGTATGTTATGGTTGGATAATCTCACAAAATCACCTTATAAATATTCCTTGGTATTAAATGAAATACAAAAGAACAAACCGTATAGAATATCTAAATAATTATTATCCGTAATTGAAAATCAAAGAACCACTAACTACATCGTTATATATATTTTTTAATTTATCAAAAAAATAAAAAGAAAAAAATCCAAAAAAATATAAATATAAAATTACAGTGTAAAAATGAAAACAATAGTAGTAACCATTAATATGATACCAAAAAGAACTTCTATTATCCATGAAAAACAACAATTTCAGTGAAAATATAATTATATTTGAATAAAGGACCTCTAATAGTTGTTAATATAATCCCTATTATACCAATGCCTTTGGCATCAACATTTAGAAATATTTTATAGCTTGATAACCCTACAAGAAACAATATACGTATAATAATTATTAAACAAAATATAAAATCTATAAGTTTTAATAATAAACCACTCAACCATGGAGATCCCCCTTAATGAAGATTAATGAATAAGGACATGGAATTTAATTGAAGGAGGTTTCCCTTATCCTTTTCTCCCATATGTCACATAACACCACTTTAAAAATAAGGGAATTTCTCATTTCTCAAAAATTATTTTTATAAAAATAATAAGCTAATTTAATAATATGATGAATTGTTTTATTGTTAAAAATATTGTTTCATGAACATGTACGGGGAAACATTTGGTCAAAACCACACCGTACCTAAATTAGTTAAACATACAGACAACTTTCCCAAAATGATATGACCAAAACAACACATTTCAATATCTATGATGAAACTTTTTATTTATTTAATATTTTTAAAAAATTTGACAAAAATATCATTACCCATCCAAAATGGATAAATCTATTAATATAATTTTTATTTCATCCACACTCATCTGATGTCCTATTCCTAATATGTACATCAACATTTCATATGAATAATGTAATTCTTTTTAACCTAAAATAAAAATTTAAGCTATTAGTTCAAAAATATTAGTACATAGTAATAACCCATTTAAGAATAATAATAATAATATTAATATTAATAATAATACTATAAAACTAAAAATATTCCAAATAACAATTTTAACAAAATATAATGTTTTCAACAATAATAACAATGAAATAAATAATAAGATATAGTACTAATATTAAAAATTATAATAATGAAATGTTATAATAACATATTAATAATCCCAATAATAATTTTAAATTTTAAAAAAGAACTGTTTTATTTCATTGAAATTGTTTACTAATTTAAAAATTAATAAAATATTCCATTATAAGATTTTTAAAATTACCATTTTTATATTTATATATATACCTTGTGCTTTGAAGATAAAAAGTCAATAATTTTGGATGAGTTCCAAAAATAAATTCTATATACATGGTCTACTGACAAACCATATTCATAGGATGAAATAAAAACGATTCAAGTAGTCAAAGATGACATTGAAATATGAAAAATGATTTCAAATTTAAATGAAAAACAATTTATGTTATAAAATAATGAACATGTGTACAACTTATATTAATACGGGTTTAATACACCATATTAAACCATGAGTATTTTCAAGATCACTACAAATAAAATAACTCCATCCTCTATGATGAATCCATTGGTGAATAGATAACTCAATGCATGGGAACGTCTCTCCTTACAAACTTTTTATTCAACTATCTCTTGCTGGAAAAGGAAGAAATACGAGGTATATTGAGATAATTAATAGGAAACACATATTCCATTTTTATATCCTTCAACCTATTTAAATAATACAATGATTTAATCACTATATTTTCCATCCATTTATTTTTAAATATTATATAATTATTTGAAAAAATGTTATTATAATTCATGGAACCTCTCAATTGAATGAATTTAACAAATAATTACATGTTTAATATCGCATACATTGCATTACCTGAAATATGATATAATAATAATATCTTGCATTGAAAATGATTCACATGTTAACACATTATTTTTGGGTACTTAATCCCTCATATATTGTCATGTGAATGATACAATATAATTTATCATATAGTAAAAATTATGATATGATCTTATAATATATCCATACCATAAAATATGACTTTTTAGGAAGTGGAATGATATATTTATGTCATGCCTTTCAATATAACTAGTTTAAATCATATGATATTCCTTGGATTCATATAGGTGGTACATTATTCATTACTCATGTCATTAAATAATAAATGTAACGCCCCGACCCCAGCTACCCAGAGTCGGTGCATTACTTCGTAACATTGGCATGATCACAAGAAAGATCAAATCTCGAAAGACCGATTGGTTTAGTAGCCTTGGAAACACTAGATATATTCATAAGTTTTACATTACATCATAAAATGAAAACTACTACAACAACATAATGTTTTCACAGTCCACACTATAATCCCCTCATAATATCCCTGCAGGTCATTCATAAATTACATCTTCACTTCCTGAGAAAAATAAAACATAGAAAAGGGGTGAGCTCAAATGCCCAGTAAGGATAACAATATAGCGGAAACTTTCATCAATAAGAATAAACATTTAATGAAATGTATAACTAAAACAAAAGCCTTTTAAACCCGCACTTTCAACATGGTATGGCATAAATAAAATGAAATAATGCCATTTACTTATTCATATGGATATTCTACTAATCGAATAATCACATGCAAAAATCAATAACAACTTTCATAATGTTGGAATGCATAATGCTAAACGTTAATTTCTTTGTCTAGGACTCATCCCAAGACCTAGGGGTTACTTATAACCGGAACCCAACCCGGAGTGCCTCTAATAACCGGACACCAACCCGGAGTGCCTCTAATAACCGGACACCAACCCGGAGTGCCTCTAATAACCGGACACCAACCCGGAGGGCATACTTTTACCAGTCCCTAACCTGGAGGGCTTACTTTAACCAGTCCCCAACCTGGAGGGCTTACTTTTACCGGTCCCCAACCCGGAACATACTTGTTTAGCACATTCATCTGAAGAAAAGTTTGAAATATAACATAAACATTCGGATTAAAACTAGCATACGAAATGTCAATAGTTTCACCATAAACTATGAATGGTATAAAATAGCACATCCACAGTCAAACATATCACAAAACCTTCAATACAATATAGAAGTTTTGTATTATAATAAATCAACTTCAAATAAGCGTAAAATCCATTAAAGGATGTTGACATAGATGAAATCAAAACACTTTTTAGAGAAATATCTCTTTCTATTTTTGAAATCATTTAAGAGCCATATAAAATAAAACATTTTCTTGAAAATTTTCTTGTAAGCTTGTAAGGAAAGCTTTGACGATTTTATAACGGCGGAAAATAACCGCACCCGCCATATAAGTAAAAAAAACATTCTTATCTTAATTCTGTCGAAAAGGTTAAAAAGGACCTTGTTTTGAAAACGACGAAAAGATTCCTTTATAAACCTCTTACAAAAATTCAAACAAGGGTATAAATGAATTTAACCCATATTCTTGTAAATAATAAATATGTTTTGAAATACATTTCGAAGATACATGGATGTGGATGATAAAGAAATCCCAGTAGATTATTACGTATAAACAACCTCGGATAATGAAGAGATTGTGAAATAACCCTTACCTTGTACTTTTCCTTGGTTGGAGTAGGTTAACCTCCTCTTCTTCGGGTTCTTCCTTTTGATTTGATCAAAAGGGCTCCTTAGGTTGGCTTTCGGATCAAACTAAGGCCCCGAGGTTTTAGTGAGGGATGTTGGGAGAGTATTTGGGCAGAGTTTGGCCGAACCAAAAGGCTTTAGAGGTGTGAAGAAATGAGAAGGAGGAGTGCCCTTTTATAAGAGGGGTGAGGGGCACCTTTGGAAAAGCTGGAAATATTAATTTATAATAAATTCATATTCGGTTTCTAATGGCTCCAAAGTTGACTATTCAAAGGTTAAGGTGGGGATAGGTCCAAAACCACTCAACCAATAGAATTTAGACAGGTTTGGGTACTTATATTAACCTTATCTTTAAGTATTAACTCTAAGTTAATTAGTTTCACTTTTACAATGTCTCTTTGTATTTTTATATAATATGGTTAATAAACATACTATATACATCCAAGCGACCCCCAAGTGGTCCATTAATGAGGAACCTATCATAATATAACACTCTTGGCCGAACCGTAGATTTTTAGGAATTTAATATCAATTAATAATATAATATTTGTTTTAAGAACTCTTTTATGTCAATTTTGACACTATTCATTAGTTGATTTTTGTGAAACTCATAACAGATTGATTACTTCGAAAAAAGTCAATTAAATCAATACTAATATATCATAGTATCCTAGAAAATTAGTTTAATTCATTAAAAGTTTCATATTATATTTATTTGGGTATTTATAATATCATTTATTTTAATTTTTTACTATTATAGTAATTACTGCATCATCATTATGTCATAAATAAAATATATTATTTAATTTCTAAAAATTATAAATAAAATACCATTATGTAGGAAATCTTTTTAGCTTTCTAATGAATATTTATAATCGAAATTATAACATGTATAACCCTATGTAAAAATTGTTCTTCTAAAAGATGTAAGCTTATGCCATTTTTATTTTTATTTTAACTTTATTAATATAATGTGTCATTATCACTTACAAGTGGATCCATGGGGTCCCAAAATAGACCCAAAGATTCCCATGGTCGACCATGTATCAACCAATAGGGTTAAGACACGTTTTAGGGTAATTTAGTATTATTATAATATTATTTTTTAACCCTTATTTACCGGATTTACCCTTAACCATGGTAAATAAAATATTTACCGCAGTAATTATTCAAAATGTCTAAAAATAAAAGTTACCCATTTAAACAATCTGAACATCCTGATTCCAAATATGGAATCCATTTTCCTAAATTCAAAACACAGAAGTGGCAGAAATTAATTTAAAATTAATTCCCGCTGTCAAAACAAAAAGCGTGTTTTTAAGAGATAATAACTATCAAAAGATTGACACTTGTTTATGTTCGGTTTAATTGTAAAATTATGTCCAATGACCAACATTATATTAAATAGTAAAAATATATTCTAAATATACTTTAAAACCACTCAAATTCATAATTTATCACTATTAATTATTTTGATTAAAAAAGTTGTTTTTAATTAAAATTTAGTAATTTTCACTATTCATCAAAATATGAAAGTTATCCGAAATGTACCAAAATTTCACCTTAGGCTAAATTAGATATTCCGAATCAAAAAATGAAGTCCATTTTCAAATATAAAATATATATAATTTCAAAAGGTAGATATTACTATTCATAACGGCTAGTTTGATCGGTTGTGGTGTGTGTTAAAACTCGACGTTGCGTACAACACACGCTACTGTTTTATTCAACGGAAAGCGTACCGTGGAAGCTTGGGATGTTTCATTTTAAATTTTTGATATCCCCATTTAGTCAAAAAGTTTAAAATATAGTATTTAAAAAGGGTTCACTATTAAAGTTGATAAAAGTGCAATACTGAAAATGAATTTGTTCTTGCATTATATCTAAGAAACTCATAATATGGATTCTAAAATTATAAGGATTATATAAACATTAAAATTTATCTAATACTTTTCATAACCTCTTTTGAATGGCTTGTTTGGTAAGTCATGGTGTGCTTGAACTTTGTGTTGCATGTAGTGAAAGTTATTGAATTATTTTGAAGAACTAACACACTATGAAATCTTGGGGTGTTACATTCTCCCCTCCTTCAATAAATTGCGTCCTCGCAATTTGAAATTGTTCTTCGAAAATAAATGGTTGAAAATAGATAATATATATGTGGGAAAACCCACATCGGAAATTGGGTTACTAAAATTTAGTCTTAATATGAGGAAAAGAGAAATGAAAGGGTCACCACCAAATTATGATCTCGATTAGGAGAACATTGGTGGCAATTAGAGACATATAATTGGAGGAAAAACGTAAATATTTATAGGTGGTGATTGAGGTCGTCAATCACAAACAAGTGTAAAATTGAGGTCCTTAAATTCATCAATCTATGATGATTTGAAATACCATCGGTTCAACAAAACATAGGGTATTAGGATAACACATTTTTGACGTTTCAAAATATCTTAGTTGAAATCCCACATCGAAAAATGAATTAATGAGGCCTCTTTTTAAAATAAAGAGTGGAAAGTATACAGATTACCGAAAATAACACATACTAGGGTTCCATGTAGGAAAATATGGATATGGAAGAGAAATCTAACCATCAATTATATGATGGAGAGTGGTAGAGAACATGGCTATGAAAAGGCCAACAATCCCAAAGCCATAAATTAGTGATGATTTAAGGTACCATCTAGGACAACATTTTTGTTCTAAGTTCCTTTTATTAATGTGGAGGAATTTATTTATGAGATTGGCTAAGATCATAAGGAGATATACTTACATTATAATTAGAGTTTTATCCATTAATAAATTTCTACCACAAACTCATCTTTCACTCTAAAAGATAATAGAACGTAAAAAAAATTTCTATTTATACTATTCATACAGGGTTCCAAAATAAATGAATTTATAATTCATCTACCAGATCTTTTAAAAAAAAAACTACATTATTTAATCCAAGAAATCTCGTGGGCCAGCGGTAGGTGATACACTGTTGTCGCCCTTCGGTTGCGGGTTCAAGTCTTGCAGCCTTGCCGGACGCGACGGGTTGCCGCCCGACCTCCGGGTTGTCCTTTTATAGCAATCCAAAATAATCCAAACTAGAACTATCCAAAATACTTCTGTCCAAACTCACAGTCCAACATTTATAAGGAAGGTAAGAATAATGTAGATCCTTTTTACCCCATAATAGCATATGAATACCTTCATCTTGTATTCTTTTAATACACTGAAACATCCTGAATTACCATATTCCTTATTGATTACATTCATTCTCCCTTATTCCATATAGAATGCTGGATATACTTCATCAATCCAAAAATGTTTTAAACCCCAACAATAATGGAATATACAAATCATTAATCAGTTCCATGGTAGTCAAGAATATCCAATATAATTTATCCAAAACAATCACATATTATTCCAAAATCACTACCTCAGTATCAGAACTATATTGTGATTTATCATTCTCTCAACCATATATTTTCCAAAAAAAATTCCTGCTATTGAGTCACTTTTCTTTGTTCCACACAATCTCAAGTCCTTAATGAAATAGTACTGCAGTACAATCCTTATATACTCCATAATTATTATAACGAGTACATTGTTTATACAACACTCAATTGACATAATCAATATAAGAACTCTAATCATTCCTCTTAATCTGTGGTAGTATCATAACTTGGTTATTATCCAATAGCATCATTTGCGGCATAGTTTGATGACTGGGACATAGGTTCGCGTAGTGTCCAAACTCCTTGCAAATGAAGCATTGTACATTTGAAACCATTTTCTTACCCTTGCAGTCACGTACTTTGTGCCCTTTTCCTCCACACTTATAACAAACTCCCATTCCTTTCAGGCAATTTCTAGGGTGTTTCTTTCCACAGTTACCACATATGGGAAAATTCTTCTTTTCCCTCTTCCCTTTATCCATCTTTCTCTCTTCCATCCTTTTCTTCTCTTGCTTCCCTTCAAAGACATAGGACTCAGTAAACTCTTTACTTATCTTATCAACACATGATATTATTTCTTCATATGATGATAATACATGGGAGACTATTTCTCTTATAAATTATGGCTTAAGACCATGAATGATATGATCCTTCTTTCTCTTTGGATCATGTGCATTGCTGGAGTTCTCATTCCTTCTACTGGGCGCCATTTCTAGACAATGGCATAAACTAGGTCAGTTTATGAATCAAAATACATAATCCCATACTTATAAAACACTTAACATAAATTGATCTATTTATGGATATAATCCATAATCATAAGAATGTTTTCTTTGAAGAAGTATATACTCATAATCCCTTCAAAATGATTTGTAAAGAAAATGAGAGTTATCCTAAGCATATCCCCCGGGAGTGTCGTAACCAAGAGTGCAGCAAGGCCCGTTGTCGTGCACCAGTTCCCGTTCGAGTCTAGCTCAAAGCGGTGTTTTCGGGTTTTACCCTTAGGTACATCTGTGCCAGAGCCGCCTCTACCTGCTCGTATCCAGACAGGGATGTATTGCTCGGAAAACTCACAAAATCTCTACAATACCAAAATTCTAGGAAGTTCTTCTATACTAATCCTCAACGTTCATCTTAGGTCTACGTGCTCTAATCAGAGTTTATCTAAATCTAGCTTCCAAGGTTTGTACTAAACTTCCTCTGATACCAACTGTAACGCCCCGACCCCAGCTACCCAGAGTCGGTGCATTACTTCGTAACATTGGCATGATCACAAGAAAGATCAAATCTCGAAAGACCGATTGGTTTAGTAGCCTTGGAAACACTAGATATATTCATAAGTTTTACATTACATCATAAAATGAAAACTACTACAACAACATAATGTATTCACAGTCCACACTATAATCCCCTCATAATATCCCTGCAGGTCATTCATAAATTACATCTTCACTTCCTGAGAAAAATAAAACATAGAAAAGGGGTGAGCTCAAATGCACAGTAAGGATAACAATATAGTGGAAACTTTCATCAATAAGAATAAACATTTAATGCAATGTATAACTAAAACAAAAGCCTTTTAAACACGAACTTTCAACATGGTATGGCATAAATAAAATGAAATAATGCCATTTACTTATTCACATGGATATTCTACTAATCGAATAATCACATGCAAAAATCAATAACAACTTTCATAATGTTAGAATGCATAATGCTAAACGTTAATTTCTTTGTCTAGGACTCATCCCAAGACCTAGGGGTTACTTCTAACCGGAACCCAACCCGGAGTGCCTCTAATAACCGGACACCAACCCGGAGTGCCTCTAATAACCGGACACCAACCCGGAGTGCCTCTAATAACCGGACACCAACCCGGAGGGCATACTTTTACCAGTCCCTAACCTGGAGGGCTTACTTTAACCAGTCCCCAACCTGGAGGGCTTACTTTTACCGGTCCCCAACCCGGAACATACTTGTTTAGCACATTCATCTGAAGAAAAGTTTGAAATATAACATAAACATTCGGATTAAAACTAGCATACGAAATGTCAATAGTTTCACCATAAACTATGAATGGTATAAAATAGCACATCCACAGTCAAACATATCACAAAACCTTCAATACAATATAGAAGTTTTGTATTATAATAAATCAACTTCAAATAAGCGTAAAATCCATTAAAGGATGTTGACATAGATGAAATCAAAACACTTTTTAGAGAAATATCTCTTTCTATTTTTGAAATCATTTAAGAGCCATATAAAATAAAACATTTTCTTGAAAATATTCTTGTAAGCTTGTAAGGAAAGCTTTGACGATTTTATAACGGCGGAAAATAACCGCACCCGCCGTATAAGTAAAAAAAACATTCTTATCTTAATTCTGTCGAAAAGGTTAAAAAGGACCTTGTTTTGAAAAGGACGAAAAGATTCCTTTATAAACCTCTTACAAAAATTCAAACAAGGGTATAAATGAATTTAACCCATATTCTTGTAAATAATAAATATGTTTTGAAATACATTTCGAAGATACATGGATGTGGATGATAAAGAAATCCCAGTAGATTATTACGTATAAACAACCTCGGATAATGAAGATATTGTGAAATAACCCTTACCTTGTACTTTTCCTTGGTTGGAGTAGGTTAACCTCCTCTTCTTCGGGTTCTTCCTTTTGATTTGATCAAAAGGGCTCCTTAGGATGGCTTTCGGATCAAACTAAGGCCCCTAGGTTTTAGTGAGGGATGTTGGGAGAGTATTTGGGCAGAGTTTGGCCGAACCAAACGGCTTTAGAGGTGTGAAGAAATGAGAAGGAGGAGTGCCCTTTTATAAGAGGGGTGAGGGGCACCTTTGGAAAAGCTAGAAATATTAATTTATAATAAATTAATATTCGGTTTCTAATGGCTCCAAAGTTGACTATTCAAAGGTTAAGGTGGGGATAGGTCCAAAACCACTCAACCAATAGAATTTAGACAGGTTTGGGTACTTATATTAACCTTATCTTTAAGTATTAACTCTAAGTTAATTAGTTTCACTTTTACAATGTCTCTTTGTATTTTTATATAATATGGTTAATAAACTTACTATATACATCCAAGCGACCCCCAAGTGGTCCATTAATGAGGAACCTATCATAATATAACTCTCTTGGCCGAACCTTAGATTTTTAGGAATTTAATATCAATTAATAATATAATATTTGTTTTAAGAACTCTTTTATGTCAATTTTGACACTATTCATTAGTTGATTTTTGTGAAACTCATAACAGATTGATTACTTCGAAAAAAGTCAATTAAATCAATACTAATATATCATAGTATCCTAGAAAATTAGTTTAATTCATTAAAAGTTTCATATTATATTTATTTGGGTATTTATAATATCATTTATTTTAATTTTTCACTATTATAGTAATTACTGCATCATCATTATGTCATAAATAAAATATATTATTTAATTTCTAAAAATTATAAATAAAATATCATTATGTAGGAAATTTTTTTAGATTTCTAATGAATATTTATAATCGAAATTACAACATGTATAACCCTATGTAAAAATTGTTCTTCTAAAAGATGTAAGCTTATGCCATTTTTATTTTTATTTTAACTTTATTAATATAATGTGTCATTATCACTTACAAGTGGATCCATGGGGTCCCAAAATAGACCCAAAGATTCCCATGGTCGACCATGTATCAACCAATAGGGTTAAGACACGTTTTAGGGTAATTTAGTATTATTATAATATTATTTTTTAACCCTTATTTACCGGATTTACCCTTAACCATGGTAAATAAAATATTTACCGCAGTAATTATTCAAAATGTCTAAAAATAAAAGTTACCCATTTACACAATCTGAACATCCTGATTCCAAATATGGAATCCATTTTCCTAAATTCAAAACACAGAAGTGGCAGAAATTAATTTAAAATTAATTCCCGCTGTCAAAACAAAAAGCGTGTTTTTAAGAGATAATAACTATCAAAAATTGACACTTGTTTATGTTCGGTTTAATTGTAAAATTATGTCCAATGACCAACATTATATTAAATAGTAAAAATATATTCTAAATATACTTTAAAACCACTCAAATTCATAATTTATCACTATTAATTATTTTGATTAAAAAAGTTGTTTTTAATTAAAATTTAGTAATTTTCACTATTCATCAAAATATGAAAGTTATCCGAAATGTACCAAAATTTCACCTTAGGCTAAATTAGATATTCCGAATCCAAAAATGAAGTCCATTTTCAAATTTAAAATATATATAATTTCAAAAAGTAGATATTACTATTCATAACGGCTAGTTTGATCGTTTGTGGTGTGTGTTAAAACTCGACGTTGCGTACAACACACGCTACTGTTTTATTCAAAGGAAAGCGTACCGTGGAAGCTTGGGATGTTTCATTTTAAATTTTTGATATCCCCATTTAGTCAAAATGTTTAAAATATAGTATTTAAAAAGGGTTCACTATTAATGTTGATAAAAGTGCAATACTGAAAATGAATTTGTTCTTGCATTATATCTAAGAAACTCATAATATGGATTCTAAAATTATAAGGATTATATAAACATTAAAATTTATCTAATACTATTCATAACCTCTTTTGAATGGCTTGTTTGGTAAGTCATGGTGTGCTTGAACTTTGTGTTGCATGTAGTGAAAGTTATTGAATTATTTTGAAGAACTAACACACTATGAAATCTTGGGGTGTTACAATAAATACCAAAAAATAATATGATTTAGATAGTATATAGGGAATATCTTCATCAATCTATCACATTCACAAAATAAACATTAAATATTTTCCATTTCAACTTATATTAATCATGTAAAATTAGTTTTGGAAGCATATCCATAAGATTTTGATTATTTTTTAAATAATTTATAAATTTATCATTAATTTCACCATATATCACATCATATACAATATTTATTAAATATAAATCCAAACCTCAGGTAGGAAAAACTCTAAAACAATTATATATTTAGTATATATATTTAATGAATCATAAAACATGTTTAGTGAACCACAATGTGTGACCCCATGGGAACTTTTAGTATTGAAAAAAATGAATTGTTGAATTTGTAACTGTATGAAAAGACTAGGATACAATAATGAATAATGGATACTAAAACTACAAATGGATGCAGGGTGATCTTAATCAAACACATGTATTCAATAAATATATACTATACTATAAATCATAGTCATGTGATCACTTTATAAAATATATTAATGATGAATAAGACATTATGTATGTACAATATGTATAGCTACTCATACATTCTAATTTCATTAAGAATAAACTGACCATGTAGATAAAAACATATCTTTTCATACATCCTGATGGATTATTATATCACATAACCCTTATCTGATAGAATTGAAAATATCATATATCCATAATTTGGTACAATTGTAAACAGCTTCAATCTACTTCAAATGAGGGTCAATGTTCTATACCAATAATTTGACGAGAAATCAAATATTAATCAATCTTAATAAATAACATGATCCAAAATATACCAAATTAGACATAATTAGAAAATATTTAATACTTTCAAATGATATCTATAAAATAATGATGTATTTATATCTGATATCATGTCTAACATAAAATATAGAGAAAATTAAAATAACAAAAATGGAATTCTAGTGTGGGGGTATGGATAATTTCATTTGAGGAATTTTTAATTTTTCAAAATTAATTTTCTGCTTATGTCATGGTTAATTGGTTTTAAAAATGATTTTAATCATACAATAGTGGATTTTCTCCATGATGGTATGTTCTATACCATTTTTATATATGTTGGTTTATCACGGAAGTAGAAGGGTAATTCATTTAATACTGAATATTCATGGATTGCAATGTGGAATGATAAATTATGAAACAACATTATTGAGTTGTGTTATTTTAATGAGTGTTAACATAATTTATTGGGGAAATTTTATGGGATTTGGAAACACATTGGTTTTTAATTCCTAGATTATTGGCGACTAATTCTACCTGATAGTACTTATTGTGACATGGTTTTAGTCTATATTTAACTCATTCTTCTAGCCCCCAATGATTTGATTTTGGATTCATTGGCATTCAAGATGGATCTTCACCCATTTTTGATCTCATGGTGACCCATTTCAACATTTAGAGATATGACAAATGTAACACTTATAAATGTATTCCAAGGATGGAATCATTTTTTATATTATTATCCATAATTCTAGGATGTATGTTTGAATTATTTTAAAATCCCATTTTCTATAATTTCATTATGTTCCCAATGATTTAGTCAATATTGAATTCTATAAACATATATAAAATACATTATTTATTAAATTGAAACATTGTATTATTTTTTCATATTATATAATGATCTTTATTTATAATATTTTTTTGATTTTCTCTTCATTATCTAGAAGTTAGTTTTAATAGATTCCACTGACCAAATAATGGAGGATAACAATGACATCACATGATAGAAGAGGCATGATATGGTTATTAAATAATTGTATTATGGGAAATATTTCATTTTTATGATGATTCATAGTAACATTTCACCATGATAGTCCATGAAATGTCATAATGTCTATGTAATACCTGGGACCCAACAATAGCAGTTAAACAACATATCTTGAACTATCAAACAATGTGTACTACAAAAAAGCCTTTATTCATGTGTTTATTTAATATTTTAATTTATAAATATTAAAAATTAATTTATAAAAAATAAACTTCATGTTTTAATGAGTTATAAAGATAGTATATTAAGAATAATTTTTTTCAATTTTTTTAAAAAGGTAAATTTTTTGGTGAATAGTAAAAGTACCATTTTATTAATCTTGACTTTTATGGATGAATTAAGATTTAATCATAAACTAAAACTCACCAAACCCTCATATTGACAAAATATATTTGTTGTATGTAATATCATATATTTTAAAAAATTATATATCATTTAAAAACCAATATTTTATATTTTAAAAATTCATTATCATTTTTCAGTGAAAATATTTTAATAGAATATACATCAACAATTTTATAATTAATCAGTAGAAATTATATAAATTAAATCATATTAAATGCTTTAAAAAAATTAATCATTTATTCCAAATTATATATAAATTACAATTTTAATTTTAGGTATTAAATATAAATTAATATTGTAAACACTAGTTACCACTTTAAAAGTTAAAATGGTAAAAGTGGAAAATTTAATGGTAACGAGTTAAAAACCTGTTTAAAACATGTTTGTAGTTTAATAGTTGAGTCTTTATCAACCTTATATCTTACCCACTTCATTATGTCTTATTTTTTCATCCACTTACTTGAGAGTGAATTCCCATTATGAATACATTTTGGGTATTTAAAAAAATACCATCCCTTCACTCTTATAAAAGGGGAAGCCCTGTACCCTTATCCCCTCACACCACAATCGAATTAGTTCATCCCAATATATTCCAAAACATTTTTAAATATTCTTATACACGTTGGTTATTCTCAAAATACCATCCCTCGAAGGCGTAAACCCATTTTCTAAAATATATAATCCAATAAGTGAGGTATAAATTTATAACCAATAATTTTTTTTCATTTAAATTTCATTACATTGTATTATTCATCATAAAATAATATTATATCTTCTTAATATTATAGTATCATTTTCATTATTATAACAGTATCTTATTATAATTCCGGTACAATCATTATCCACGTCTCTATTTTCTATTTTGAAAAACAAAACCATCATTCATGTGTTTTGCTGACTACCACCACCTTGAAACAACATGTTTTATTTTAATTCATATATATATAATTAATATCCTAATAGTAAATTTTATACTTTAATTATAAAAATTATGAAATATTTTATAATCTTAATGGATTATCCATACTAATTATTTTCTATATTTTATAGAAAATGAAATCATTATCTAAGCATACATGTGGTCTACTAGCTCTATGATTTCCATTGTTCTTTTCGTCAATGACTTAAATATATAGTCCTGAAAATTGGTTTAATGGTTAAATATATTTTTTATGAAATTATTATGGGTTTTGAAAAGATAAATTTTAAAACCTTATAACAATATGAGAAATAAAAAATTGTGGTAAATTCAACCTTCTAAAAGATTATCCTAAAATAACATAATAGTTTCATCAAAAATGAAATAAATTCATATAGGTTATATTATTATTCAAAATCCTTTAAAAAATATTTATCACACTATTGAACAATAAATAATATCATTATGATTTTATATAAATATTATAAACAAAACTACTTCTAAATCATTTATTAATCTTGGTATGTTCATGTTCAGGTTAGTTTAATAACTTCTTGAACAATATAATGAATTTATTTCATGAATAAATATTTAAATTTAATTACTATTATATCATTATTTAAATGATTAAATGAGGTTTTATTTATTTATTATATTTTATATAAATATATAATTCATTAATTAAGAAAACACGCTTCAATCATTATGAATCATTGAAGTGTTCTTGTTATTGATTTTCCACAAAATGGAAAATACTGACAAACTTATGAAAAAATATGAGAAATCATAAATTATTATAAATAAAAACAAAAGGTAACTTCAATGACCCATTAATGATGAAATATTCAATAATAATAATTCAAACACCTCTATTATAAAACTTATTCAAACGATCAAACTATAAACACTTGATGTATTAAAATTTTAAAAAATTATCTACAATTAATTTAGATAATGACTATATATTAATAGTATAAATTGATATTCATTTTAGTAAGTTTCATAATAAGGTTTCCTTGATATCAATTTTTGTGACTTAAGTGTTCAATGTATGTTCAGTAAGTCATGAAAATAGGTAAGGTTTCTTTATCTCATGTTTCTATCTTTAAGGCATTTTCTATATTATGAACCAAATTTACATTATGTAGTGTATATAATACCTATTTTATATGTTACATACTAAAATTATGGTTTTACAATAATTTTAGCATCAATTTTACTCCCTATCATTCAAAAGTTTATGATTGAATTTCTACCCAAGAAATAATTTTTTAAAATCTAAATTTTCAACCACTAGAACCCATGTTTCATTCACCACCAATTTTTCATGGTGAATGTATTTACATAGAAGAATTTTTATCATATTACTTAGGTTTTCTATATTATATAAAATAATATATTTTTATCCTTACCTCAATATATTTTCATTCAATAGTATACAAAACTATTGTAAAATAAAATCTATTCCATGGTGAGATAACTATCTTATCTTTTAGTAAAGTAAATATAGGTGTATTTTCCTACAAAATAGATCCCTTACATAAAATTTTAAATGTGGGTATAGTTGTGGAGTAGATAAAACTATAGGAAGTCTCTATAAAAAGGTTTGGTTGAATATTGAACCTGTAAATACTTTAATGTAAGGTGGGTGTGCCTTACACTGTACACATGGTTAGACCCCCACGGAATATGCTTTAGAATATTCACATGCTATTTGAAAACCATTTTGATACCATTTTGATATATTTTTCTTCATTTTCTGTGGTATGTTATCAATTAAATATATTAAAACCAATTATTATCTTCCATTTACAAAACAACAAATTGAGTATGCCCTCACTATAATATTTCATCGATAAGGTTACATAATTTTACTTTGAAAATACCCAGAAACATATATGTTAATTAATGGATAATCACAATGAAATAAATATTATTATATTGAATAAAGAAGAATTGTTTTCTAAAAAGCATTATATGGGTATGAATATTTTTATTCACTCATAGGTTCCCTCGTAAATGGTAAGAAATGAATCATGAATTTTATACTAAATGGCTTAGACTTATTCTGGTGACAGGTGGTGCCAGGAATTATATATTCCCTTTATGCATCGATAGGTATAATTAGAAAAGAAAACATATGTTTGGGATTATAAATACCCCCACAACTCAATCACCTCCTTGGGTATGGACCAGGAAACATGATTCGATGTTATGAAATGTGTATTCCATAATTATGAGATCAGTGATTATAGTCATAAAAGAATTCATTAATTATCAAAGATATAAAATACCCTCACTTTCAATGTATTATGGTTTCTTGTTATTTATCATTCCTTATAAATATTTTATTCCACTTTTATGAAAAGATATATTATATTCTAATCTACGGTATACTAATCACCGAAACATACACATATTATTTCTTTCATAAATGAAACCTAAAGTATCACATTGTTTAATTTTATGTGATATTATGTAAGGTGTAATAATTTTCCCTTAAAATTTTCATGTCATATCTTATGTTTTCACACATACTGTATATATGTATCTTCTCTTCCATTAATACTATGTTGTTGGATCCAATGGAATCATACATATATTTAACCAATAATGTTATATAAATAAGTATTATGGGTTTTTAGAGTTCATCTTGTTATTTTTAGTGTCATAGAATTTTTATTATGATCCACCGGGACTAGATATTGAGGAGCCAGGTTATATTACCCAAAATCATTGAGAAATAATTTATATTTCTAGTTAAAATTGTAAAAACATTTATAGGAATTGTATTTTAAAATACATTTTCATTAGATAATTATGTTTATTCCATTTTTAGATACAAGATGACTAATGAGAATATTGGGTACCATATCAACACCCAGAGTGAAGATAAGTTTATTCCCCTAAATAATGTCCATGAAGTGCGAGTTTATGTTAATTGAATCATAACCATATTGGGGAAGTAAAAATAGGTTATATAAAATTATATATCCAAAATAGAGACACCTACTAGTCAACAAAATTGTGTTACAATGTTACAATGCTTTATGTGACCAAAAACATTAGAATTTAAAAAAAAAACTTCCAATCCATTTGTAGCTAAAAACTGCATAATGTTCATAGAGAATATCTGTCTTTCTTCAACAAATAGTGGAATAGAAAATTTCATCATAGAGGTTTATTTTCTAAAGAATGATGTGGACCAATGGTAGTATTTAATTCAACACACTATAGAGGATAATCAATCATGATCAATAGATAAAGATGATATCCTAATTATAAGTAATGTAGCTATGGTAAAAAAACATTTATATTTTTTTCTATGAAATACATATACATAAAGTTACATGTGATCTCTAGTTTTCCATTGAACTCGTTACAGATGTAATATCTACCTATATAACTACATATAGAATATAACCTAAAGATTTTTTTGAATTGAAGAAAACATTTATGAGTTATGTGATAATTTATTTACATAGCCTAGAGTTTCACCATGAAGAACCCCAATTTTATTCATGAAAATGAAATATGGGTCTATGAGATTGTGCATAAATTATATGGATATGAATTAAATTATCATAAAGAATAATTATATTTTACTAAACATTGGTAAATTTTTAGATCAATATTAATGAGCCTAATGGTTTTGAAAAATCGATATTTATTCTCGTAATCATCGGCTAGGGGTAAAGAATGATGATATATAAAAGATGAAATTTCAAACAAGGTATGAAAATTAAAAGATAATGGTAATTACATTTGGATTAATTAGAGAACCTTTTGTATTTATGGATACGATGAATAGAGTATTAAAGTATTGTTGTGATAACTTTTTAGTGTTATCTATTAAGGATATCAAGATATATTTTATAAGCTAAGAAGATCTTGGGAGTTGTTTTTAAATATTTTTAGATACCTTCAAAAAAATGAATTATTTGATAAATTTAGGAATATTTAATGTTATCTTAAAAAAGAATACTATTAGTATATTTTGTCTCCATGGGTGGGATATAATTTTACCTTTTATGGGAAATTGTTTTCAATGAATGCCCTACACAAAAAAAAATTAAATGAGATATGATGTTTCCCGGTTTAGAAAGTAAGGATAGAAATTTTGTTTAAGATTTATCTTAGTTGGGAAACCCTTTAACTAAGATAACATGAAATGGGGATAAATTAACATGGTTTATAGGATTTGAGGGAATTTTATGAAGATATGAAGAGGTAAGTAAGTAGTGATCGATTAATAAATTTAACATCATGCTAGGAACTATTTGTAATATATTGTTTTATATAGATTAATTGATATTGGGTTTTCCTTATTTGTAATTATAGGGAGGATTCATATGAATCAAGTAAAATTAAAATCCATGAAAAGATCAATCTTATAAAATAACTTGTGCTAGAAGATGTGATATTTTCATTGAAAATATAGATACACTACCACTATGGAGAACGATTCTATATATATATGTGACCAAAAAGAGTTTGAAGTATGTGAAATCTCATATCATTCTAAATATGAGGAAAATAATATGGTTAGAAATATTCAAAGACTATTATTGGTTGTTACACTATAAAAGAGGGAAATAAAACATGTTTTTGGATGCATTGAGTAGGATAGACTGTGAAATTCTAACCATGTTGAGGATAAAAAATAACATTTTATACAAAGATATAATAAATATGTATATAGTGATTTTTTGTCAAGGGGATCAGTTATTCTTTGTCTTATAAACAACTAAACAATCCTTACTATAAAAGATAGTAACTTCTTAGCTTAATGGTAAGGAATTTCCAATGAATATTAAAGATGTAGATGATGGTAAATTAAAAAATATAATAAATAGAGATTGAATTTTGATGTTTGTAAAGAGGATTTATGTTCCATCCAAACAAGAGTTTAAGATATAACTCCAAAATGAATCACACTACGAAAATTTCTCAATACAGCCATTTATCACAATGATGGATATGTATTTTAGGGAAAATTTATAATTGGTTGGTATAAAGTGGGAAATTTTGGACTATGTTTCATTATGATTATTTTTCCAGTAGATAAAGTCTAAATAATATATACTAAGAGTACCATTAAACGTCTACATATACCAATAATGAATTGGGATATTATTATAAGATAAATTCTTATTATACTTCTATTGAATCTAAAGATAAACAATACAATATGGTTAATTATTGATCACCTTACTATGCTTGATCACTTTATTGTGATTGTAGAATAACTACCTCATGACTATCTTTCTCTTCTCTATATTAGTTAGATCATATTGCATCACATGGATGCTCTATAAATTTTATCCAGTCATGACCATTAGTTCACATGGAAATTCTGGAAGTTTCTTCAAATGTATCTTGACACTGAGATACATTTAATAACCACATATCATTCCCAATTTTATGGAAGTCAAAAATTGATATCTATAAATTGTAATACATGTTGAGATCAGTTTCTCTTTACATAAATGTTTTCTAGGACAAATATCAATCTTTGGTAGAATTTCCAAAAATAAATATGTCACATTCGAGCATAAAAATAAAAGCATAAAAAATTTATGGGAATAGGTTTCGTACTCCAACAGTTATGGAAAAAGATAATGAATGAATCCTAGTTTTCCCAGGGTTCAATAGAAGAAAACTATTAATGCATGAACTATTCAAGACCATATTATGTCATCCTAGAAAAGAAAAAAGATATATTCCTATAATAAAATGAAATATTTGTAATTTCAGAGGAAGATAATGTATTCCTGAATATTTCCTCTTGTAAGAGAGTTGTTATATTTAGTAAAAAGGTGATTTTAATACATCTGTACATTGGGGAATTTGAAATTATAGAATTAATTGGAGTCTTATCTTATCGATTTTTTTCGATACCAAAAAATTCATTAGTACGTGACTTATTTTATTGATTATTTTAGTGGAAGTAAATTACAAACCCATTTCATGTGATAAAAGATAAGAGCATTTATTTTGACCTAGATATTTATTTTAACTACGAAACTATCTAGATTCATAACACCAGATAGAAAGCGCTGCAGAATTAGAAATATTGATTTGTGAAATTCCATTAGAGAAATAAAAAACTAGAAGAGATAAACTAGAAAGCCTAAATAAGTTAGGAGGAAGAAATATCCACATATTTATTTGATCATATGTTCTAATATTTATATAGGGTAATTTTTTATGTTGGGGATAAGTAATACATATGACCCTACTACATCTAGTAAACATCAAATAAAAAACTACCAGACAATCCACACTCTGAAGATCCTTTATTCATGAGTATATTTATTTTTATAATTTTCTAATGATAGAATATGATTATAACAAATTAAACCTCTCCTATTAATGCTTCTTGAAGATATTATCTTAATCTTAAAATATCACTTTTTCTCAATGAAGGAATATTTTTAGGTGAATAAATCCAATACAACTTTTGTTAAAACCATGAAAATTAATACATCACTAGGATCTAATAATAAAAGAAAACAAAAAAGAACCATATCATGAAAAAATATATATTTTTATATGTGAATCTACATATCTTAAAATACTATGCTTAATTTATGAACCTATATTTGGAATTTTAAAACATATTGGACACTTTTTCTAGAATTTGTTTTAAGGCATTATAAATTTCATATTTGAAAATTAACCTACACCATTTTCACAAATTTTATCTTATTAAATGGATTTAAATTTTTTAATTAGAATTGATAAGTCATTTTAAGATGACCATTTTTTGACATAAGGAATAAATTGTAATGGTAAAAACTATTTAGCACGATAATCGATACAATAGTAAAAGTGGAATGTTAAATGGTAAAGAGTTGAAAACATGAAAAAATGATGTCTTTTGATGAATTATAGAGGCGTTTTGGGCCTTATATCTACTCTAATCCATTATTTCTATATTTTTGATCAAGAATATTTTAGAGTGAAATACTTTTGTAAAAATATTCTTGGTATTAACATAAATCCCATCCATTTTCACTTATATAATACAAAGTATTATACTCACATCCCCTCAAACCTAATCCAAATTATTTTACAAATAATAATGACCAAAATTTTAATAGAAATTCCTAACAACTGGCAATAGTTTATTTTTTCTCAAAAGTCTATCTCTCCCAAGCTTAACCACCTTTTAACTGTAGATAATCCAAGATGTATGGTATAAATTTATAATAACTCATTTGTAATTTAAATTTAATATGTGAACTTATTTTTCTTAAAATTATATTACACTATCTTAAAATGATTAAAACAATATCATTTGTGTAATTTTATTCATTTATAGTGATGGTACAGTTATTAACCACCTTTACCTTTTCAATAATAAAAAATGAGAGAGTCATTCATGTGTCATTCTAACTTCCACCACCACGATGCAACATGTTTCATATTTCTTCACTACCTTACAATGATTACAATAATTGTAAATTATTATAAAAATATAATATTTATCACATTTTTATACTTCTAAATGATAAACCATATTAGTCCATTTCCCGGTTCTATAAAAAACGAAATCAGCATTCATTCATATGTGTGGACTGTCATCTCTATGGAATGATCGATTTCTAATTTACATTCATCACCACCTTGCATTAATACTCATGGTAATATGATTAATCAATATATATTATTTTTATGAAATTATTAATGGTTCATAATAATAAATTGGAAAACCTATTAAATATATGAGTAATAAACAACAATGATAAATTCAACCGTCTAAAATAGCATTCTATGAGAAAACAATAATATCATCATACATTTAGAAAACATTGTATAGTCTATATTTCTTAATAATATATGTAAATTTTGAAAAATTTCTTGAATAAACACTAATTAATATTTTTGTGTGTATTTTATTCTGATAATTCAAATAAACAACCACATAAACATACCATAAATCTGGGTAAAAACATGTTTGGTTCAGTTTAACTACCTATATAGAAAATAATATGAATTTATATCAAGAATGACTATTATAATGTAATTACTGGTATAATATTATATTAATGTTTATATAATAATTAATTTATATCTATGTATATTTTATATCAATATTTAATTCATTAATTAATAAAACACACTTCAATAATCACGAATCACCAAAACAATCTTGTTATAAATTTCATCTTCAAGGATAAATGATAAAATATAGATGACTGAATTTTTAAACTTCATAAATTATCATTAATCTATCCTAAAATTTATTTTAATTACATGGTTAATATGAATATTTTAAAAAGAATTATTATAGACACTTTTATTTAAAACTAGTACGAATGATCAAACTATAAACACCTAGGGTGGGTAATATTAAAAAAAATATAATTAATATATATAATGAATATATATTAATAGTAAAAATGATAAGATATAGGAATAACAATATAAAATAAGTGATTATTAGAACAATATTTTGGATAAATGATGTTAAAGTGCATTTTTGGAAGTCATGCAATGTGGTAAGGTTTTTTATCTTAAATTCATCTCATTGATACATGTTTCATAATATATTCCATATTTCTCCTATATAGTGTATATAATTCATAGGTGGTATGTTATATCATGAAATTAGTTTTATTCATGTTATATAAAGATCACTTTGAATCTCTTCCTTTTAATAATTTAGGTGGAATTGCAACATAATCCATCAGTGTGAATTTCCATCTCAATTTTCAATCTATAGAACTCATCCTATATGAATGCTATATATACATTTGTGTTTTGTATAAATTTTAGTGAAACACTTTTTCCATATTCATAATTAATTTTAAGGGGTTTAAAATTATTTATATTTATCCCTCCTTCAAATTCTATTGATTGAATAGATAGAAAATTATTTTAATATTCAATCATTTTCTTGGTGGAAACCCATCTAATGTTTTGGTAAAGTAAATGGATGATTAGTTTTATTTGAAAAAACATCCCCCTATAGATACTATAATGTGGATGTGGAAATGGAACATATTCTCTTAGGGGTAATTACCCTGATAACAGTTGATTACAAATTGAATCAATCGGTATTCTGATGCAGGATGAGTGACTTTAAGACTACAAAACTAGGAAGAAAATTTTAGGTTATCTGTTATAGAGTATTCACATTATATTTATGAACCATCGTGAAGGATTTTGTCAACCATCACCTTGGTCTCCTACCAAAACAAAAAATTGAATCCAATTATTATCTTCCATAGATAACCCATCGCATTGAATGTAAAATATATAAAATATTTATTTCATTAAGGTACATCATGTTACATTGATGATACCCCAAGACTTTAAATATGATTAAAGGATGTTATCCTAGAAATACACATTTATAAATTTAATGGTTATGTATTTATTCCTAATACCTTTTCATTATATGAATACTAATATTCTTATTCATCTAGAGGGTAATTAGGGAATGGTATGAAAAATCATATTAAATCATATAGTGAAAGTATTGGAATTAACTGAGAGATGTATATGGCTTAGAAACATATATCCCCTCGATTCATTAACAAGACTAATTATAAAAATGTTTTGTTTTTGGTGTATATCAAATACCATAACAGTATAGTGACTTAATATAAGGCATTCACAACATGTTTTGATGTTCAAAATTATGAATTACATATGTATGACATTATTGATTATTGTTATCCATGTTATATTTTTTTCATGGATATAACATTTCCTCATGTTTAGTTTATTACATATTTATAATATTTATTCATTCATACCATATAAAATGTTCAATGTTTTTTCTATCAACATCTATTGTCTACTACTTATTATTGAGAATCTGATATCTATCTTATATTTTTACCTTTCCCATGAATCCTAGATGGTAAATATATGTAATTTCCTAAGATATGGTGGAAGGGATTATAATTTTCTCACAAAGAGTAGTTATTCATCTTATGTTTTCACTAGTAATTTTTGTATCTATCAATTATTACAATACTAATAAGATGTTATATACTGCAGTAACTCATGTATACTACATGAATAATGAAATATAAATACAGGATCTTAATTTATAGATTTTGGGTTGTTATATTGTTTCCTTGAGAAAATTTCACATCTTTTTAAAAATTTGGATTGCACCATAAAAAATAGGTTGTGTTATGATTTAAATATTATTATGGTATAGATGATTAGTTTATTTAGTCATGTTATTAAGGATGTGATCCACTGTGACTTGGTTAAGGAATTCTATGATGTGGGATAGGGTTGTGGCTGGAAGGTATTGACTATGAAACTAAAAAGATGCATGTGTGGTGGATGGATGTGTTAATGAAGAATATCTAAAATATAGTGTTCTATAAATGGAATGAGTTTTATGGGACATCCACTATGTAATGGATGTATTAATTTCCCTATAACTAGGTCGAATCCCCCAGAGGGGCATAATATTACATGAGTCTTTAATGAGAGTTTTTGCATCATTTTTTACATATATTGGTATTAATAAAATTAAAAACTAAAACTAAAATTGTTACTCGTTTTAGATCTTTATGGTGTGACACATTTGTCTATTTGAGACCATTTATGTGGAAATATTTCAACTCTTTAAATCTTTATTTATATTATAACACCTAATGATTTAGAATGCTTTCCATTTAAATAAATTTGAAGTATTCAATATATTTCTTTATATGAAACCTTGAGTCTAAATGAACCGTGATATATTATAACCATTATATGTTGTACATTAGATTGGTTGGTGTTGGTACCCAAAATTTTTTACATAGAAAATTTCTATCAGATATTTGAGAAGTGTTATTCTTTTAAAAATAGAATTAATATTTTTATTTAGGGAAATAATAGAGCAGTCTAGAAACAGAATTATTGACGAATAAAGTCTTAGGATTTCATTTTTACAATGGAATATATTTTCCATTATTTTATTCCTTTTACATAGATTATTTATTACCACCATTTGGGAGGCCATTTGAAAAAAAAATACACCCACATATTTTTATCCAGACATCTCTTCCAGGGAACATACGTGAGTAACCTCAACATTGTTCAGGAGCTAGCACAACTAGAAATCCATGGAGGAAATGCGAGGAAAGGAAAGAAACTCACTATATGAATTCATGATATGTGAAGAATGTTCCTAAGTTTTCTACAAAAAGGTGTTGAATGAAAAGTGTTGTTTTGGGTAAAATTTTGCAGGTTCTGAACCTTTCTGTTAGATTTATGACATTCTACTGTGAAATAATTAATTATTTTATGTGCATCCATGTGGATGTTCTATGTGGGATGAGAAACAATATATTCAATATTCTGGTGTTTAAAAAATCACACAGAGAACACGGGCCACATGATTTAGCTAATCCAATTCATATGGATAGAAACTACTATTATTATTCACCTCACCAAAAATAGTATTCTCAACATTAGAGGACCAGTCCTCACTACTTTCAAGTAAAACAATCTCTAATGAACATACTCAAGACATCTAATAAATTCATGTCATCATGAAGACATAAATGAAACTTCATCGTGAATTCATGATGTTTTTTAACGATAGAATTAATATCATGAATCTGATCAAGACATTAAGTGAATCTTAAATAACATTTCAGGTTGATCAATTGAAAAAATGAAGACAATCACCATGATATCATAAGTACAGGACAAAAATATCCTTTAACATCAAATGATAATGACCACACGATCATAAGAATCCATCATAAGATGAACCAAGGCCCGTGAAAAAAAAACAATAAAGATGATGAAAAATATGTTGACATCACACAATATTCATGACAAAATATATGTTTCCCTTATAAGGGTCTTCTGCCATTTATATTTTTTATGACGTTTTTTATGTTTATCCACCCTTCTTCTATGGACATGTCGATAAATCTTTCTATGTCACTGATGCTATTATGTGAACCTTAAAGGGATTTCAAGGGTTCTGTAATGACATACCATAGGTCAATCACATTAATATCTTATGTGGTCACATATAAATATTAAAACGGTTATAATGTGAATATATACATCGATTAAGATGGATGTATGTGACACATTTACCATGTAAAGAAGCATAAATATAAACTACCATTACCTATATAAACCCCTATAATATTTTTTAAATAAACACATGTGATGGAAAAGATGGGAATTTTAAAATATGGGAGGTTTTTTTCAATTGGAGAATTTCTCCAAGAATATTGAGTCCTCGTCAAGATAACACCATGTGGGACTGCATCAAAAGTATCCATCATGAGACTCCTTCATATGATCTTTTTAAGATCATTCTATCACATGAAAATGTTAACATACTCAAATTCTCTCATTTAATATCCTATTTTGTAATAAATGCCTCTATAATTGATATTAAACCCTTGAATAGTTTTTCATAAGCCCATCACGTTGCTCCATGAAGATCATGAGATCACATCCACCATTTTCTTCATATAACTCCTTGTCATATGACCAGGCCATGAATGTTAACCTATGGCCATCCATTCCTCTATCCATGAAAAACCAAATATTTTTACCCTCATCATAGACCCTCAACCATACACTCCTCTAACCATTAAAACCATTATACATTTATTCAAGACATGGTTTCCTTGGAAATATTCATGAGACCCCGTCATGTGATTATATTAATATCACATGATGGAATAAATTTTCAGATGTCCCACGATAACCTATTCAAGCTATAGAAATATTATCCTTGATCCTGTGAAAGGACTTGGACATGTTATCATTAATCACATTAATGTCCCATGACATGTCACAGATGATCATTTGATAGTCCCTGTACTTTGAAGCTTTGATCGCATCAAGAACCGTGTACATGTTTTCTTTGATCATGAAAAGGACCCTAGCCATTTAGGTAGATACTATATTCAAGATAGTTGGGTACTCTATATATGTTATGAAGACACTCTCATGCATATTAAGTAGACACCCTCAAACATGTAATCCTTATCTAGTAGGAATACATGGACGTGTACCCATGACAACATAACAACCCATTCCCTTCAAACATAGATATTAATTAATTTTTCATGAATATTTTTTACATAACAAGAAAACATTCCTAAGAAACATAATAGTTTACTAAATTTAGAATCTTGGAAACATAAACACATATCAGTAAGTGAGCTACGTCATCTCCCAATACATTCATCAAAAATAATATTCCTTCTTAGACATATCATACATAATGAATATCATAATAACCTAGGGAAATGAAACATACAAAAGGGTAACATTATATGATCGTTAAGGGAATCAAGGGGGATACATACACATAACATGAACATAAGGTATTGAGAAAATGAAAAAAAACATTTTAAAACCATACATTTTTTATCAAATATCAAAATTACAAGTCATGGAATAATGATTGGCAGTTCATAAGACATGGGTCATAAAAGAATCAAAAAACATGATTCGTAAGAGCACAAAACATTTAATATTTGGAATACATATAATCATGAATAATCACATAAATATAACTCAAAGATCACTACAAATTCCATAATAGTGGAAGATGTCCTTTATTGAAACGAGTTTACTCCCCATTATAGCCTTGTATTATTGAACTGGGCTCAAATCATTTTCCTATAAGGTTTTAGTAAACTGAGATCACTTCCAATTCCAGGCTTGTATTACTGAACTGAGTTAAATCCCCATTGTATTCCTTTATATATAATGAGATACTAATATTTAACTAATTCATATAATGGAGATATAGGTCCCACCCATCCCATAATTAATTTATACATATGTTTTCCACTGGATCATAAACATTCATCATATCATATCCCATGAAATTAAAAAGGTTATTCTAAACCTCTAGGCATATTATAACCTATGTAAAAGATAAAGGTTTCTTAATCATTTCATCATTGAATAACCCATTAAATTAAGTGTGTTTTCATAAATATTTTATCATGGTAGAATACGTCGAATGGAAGCAGTTTTAATAATCCTCATTCCAACCAAACATTAACTTTTTTGAGAAATAATTTTAATGGTGCTATTGGATCATATTCCTAGTAAGGAAAAGGTAATTCCAAAAGATGTCATCGTATGTGGGAAATATCTTTTAAATATCATTTAAAACATTTCATGAGTTAAATATCATATCCTTTAATCAAATCTATTATTAAAACAAAATAAATTTCGAAACCATTTTTCATTGAACACAAACATGAACACTTATAATGGAAGATATTAAAATCTTTTTAATCATTTTCTTAACAAATTGTTTTTTAAATAAAATTTTCATTGAAAGTTTTTTAAAATACCATTAAAAACTTTTTTTAAATTTTTTAGAAATCCTGTATTTGGAAGAAAACAAATTTCAGATCAAAGAAAGAAATAAATATGGATTTTCGTAGAAACGTATTTGTAATTATATTATGTTCAAAAGAGAATAAAAATGATATCATTATATAAAGATATAATTAATAAAATTATGAGAATAAAATTAATGATAAGTACTCATATATATATAATAATATTTTATTATTGGAAGCATAAACATAAGAAATCCTAATAAACAATAAGATTGTGACAAAAAATCATTACGACTTTGGTATCCTTGATTTTTAATAACCATGAACTAATAAAATAAAATTGAAAATAAAATATCATTAGGATAGATATATTCATGAAATTACATGAAAAGGGGGATGTATATCCCCCTCATGATAAAATATTGTTATATACCATAACATATGTCTCAATAAAGGCATATTGAGAAAAACATCATTTATCAATATGGAATATTATGAACTATAAACCCCATAAAATATAGATCTTATAATGGATATATATATATAATAAATTTTAGTATAATTATAATAAAATAAATTCATGGGATGTGTATACCCCATATTGAAACGAGAGGTGAATATGACAAAATTCTCTTAGAAATAGAAGTGAGACTAGAATACCCTTTACATTAAGTATTAACTCTCATCATACTCATTAAAAACTCATGTATAAAAAATATAAGTTTATTATAAATCTATATAAAAACCATTATCATGTGTATAATAAAATATATTATTTAATTATGACATTATATTACTCATATTTTAAAAATTCCATATTAAAGTTAGGTTTGACATAATAATATCTTTGTTATTCAAAAATGTTTTGATTCATTATATTTTTTATTCTCTTAGCATCATCATTATTTCATAATCTCAATAATGTTAAAAATTATATATATATATATATAAAATTGATTTATTATATTTATGTATTTATAATAATATATAAAATATATAAATAGGAAATAAAAGACACCATTCATGGAGATTATAGGATGTTTGTACGCATGAATGTCGTTTCAATTTTAATTTTGGATTGATAAAAATAAGAGTATATTTCATATTATCATTAAAAGTAAATTTTTATTACTTATATATCACAAATTTTTATTTAATACAAAGTTAATACATTTTATATAAACATTTATTGAATCACATTACTTGGTGAGGTGATATTCTAACATACACACGAACAACGTTATCATGTTCAAAAAACAAAGAAAGCATGATGGTAAATGTGATATAAAAATTAAAGAATGAAAATAAAATAAAATAAACATTAATTATCATATGAAAATATTATTTTCATTAATATTTCCAACCATGATAGGTGTTAATTGAAAAAATAACAACATCGGTTCGTGAGGCGGTCATTCATCGTACACACGAACGATGAATTGGTAACACATTTGATTGAATTATGTGTTGTTTTAGGTCATTCCAATAACATAAAAACATATAATTATATTTTATATACTGATTTTATTATATAAAATTGATATAACTATAAATTATGGGGTTTGAGGAAAAAATAATATAATTATTTTTTAGGAACATTACATCTTCTCTAGGTATCTATTTTTGGTTTTCACTAAAGAGTTTATATGGTCATATTTATTCCAAAATTAAGGATTATATTTTTTGGTGATGGTATTATATAATATATTTGGATATTTATTTGTTGATTAAAAGGTATTTTGGTGTGTAAAGGTATAGGGTGAAGGGTATCCTTGTAAATGAGATGTTAGTGGAAAACATGAATATGATTGAATGTGAGAATCCCACCCATGTTTTTTATATGTGTAAGGTGTAAAATAGGATAAAATTGAAAAAATAGATATAATAATGTCAAAATATTTCCACAAATGGGGTTTTGAATAGTGATGGGGAATTTCTATACCTTATTTTCTATATTTAACCACTATGTAATCTTGATTTTACCTTATGTGATGTAATTAATTATTAATTGTTTTTAAAAATAATTTTGGTAAAATATTTATGTGATTTTTTTAGAAATTATAAATTATTATGATTTTATATATTGAATCTATTTTCTAAAATTATAATCAAATAATTTGAAAGAAATAAATTAAAATTAATCCTACATACGTGCCGAGAAAGATGATTTTTAAAGAGGAAAATATCAAAAGTATAGAATGTTTTTATATTAATCTTCAGTATGAAATTGATTTCCATGATTAAATTGTATTAATATAAGTTTAATGGAACTAAATAAATATTAATACTAAAATAAAATATAATTTAAATATATATCTAAATTACATGAAAAGATAGTTTTCTATTAAATTTCATTATTTTCACCGCTCCTCAAAAAGAGAAACCTTTTGAAAAAATCCAAACATTTTACCATACTATGATTTTGAAATTATTATTTTAAAAATGACGTGCATTTTATCAAATTAAATTTTTAAAAGTGTCAAAAATTAATTTTATTATATTTCAAAAACCAAATAAAAATCCATATTTTTTAGTAAATAATACATTTTAAACACATAAATACGTTACTAAAAATTATATATTTTATTTTCAGTATGATTAATTTATGTAAAACGATTATAATTAATACTTTAAAATTAGTTATTTCTATTCATTTTTCTGGGCCAAATGGTTAGGTTATATGGTCATGTTTAAATAATTACATTTTTAATATGTTGAGGCTGTGGTAAAACTCTGTGTAATGTGTCACACAAGATAATCGAGTGTCAAGTTTAATAAATGATAACTAAATTTATCACTTAATTAAATCTTGACTTTTTGTAGCGGTAAATCAAGACATTAATTAAATTCAAATTATTTTATATAAAAGTTCTTAAAAGCATGGGGTGTTCCATTATACCCCCCTTCAAATGATTTTTACCCTTAAACATCATCACTCTAATACATATAAATGAGGATAATTTTGCCTCATAAAATCCCAAAGTATCCACATAGTTTCCTCAAACTGGTGATTCCCCCCCCCCAATAAATTGACAGGGTGATTGGTGTTGTTTCATTGAACTTTCATTGTATGATTCAGAATCTACACTAGTTTTTCCATATAGGAAAGATTTTACTCAAGAAGTATGACCTTTGTGTTCAATACATTTGAAGGTTGGGTATTTACATAGGATATATACATTGGAAACATAATTTAAATCAGATGAGTTTGGTGGAAGAACTAAGTGATATTATACTATCCTTATATGGTCAATAATTTCAATGGTACTAATATACATTGCACTTTATTTAACTTTACTCTAGAATCTCATAACATTCTTCCATGAAAAAATACATAGAAAAATATTATCACTAACATGAAAATATAGATCTATTTAGCGATTATCAATATAACATTTTAACCAACATTGATCTACTTTGATAAACTACTAAATAGATCCAACCTTCTATTCTATTTCACCAGCTATCTCAGAACCTAATAGATTTCCTTATTCATCTTTATCTTATCATATTAGAGGTCTCCATTTCTTTCTATATATGGATTTATGAGGATCCATCATAACTGTTTAGTGAAATATATTATTGTAAGAAAACTAAAATAGAGAAATGTTTGGATCCCAATTGCTTGTTAAACCTAATGAAAAAGACCTCAACATATCCTATTTGGTTTGAATTTTTATTTTAGGATGAACATCTATATATGGATGAAAAGAAGTGATGAAACTAAATTATATATCATGGGACATCAAAAATCTTCTCTAGAGCATCAATTTAAACCTCAGATCCTAATAAAATACACTGGTATATAGTACTCTATGTAACCTTAACACTCCATTAATGTATATCATGGAAATTTGATCCAAATAAAATTCATATCTAATCGAAATTAAGTGTTTTGACTTAGTAATGAGATCAAATATAACCCATATAGCATTATGGAATTTAGATATTTTTGGGATTCCATAGAAAAAATCCATGGTGATGTTCTCTCATTTTCATTATGTTATTGGTAATGAATGTTACATACCCTTGTACATTTCTCTTCTAGACATAATGTGATGACATACCATGAATTGAGATTAGAACTCTATAATATCACTCTTTATTCAATCCCCGTAGAAGTATTCTTTCAAATAAGTATAAATTTTTGTACTGATATGATTAATATAGAAGGAAGAATGGTGAGACTCCTCAGAGAACTCCCTCTTCAATTCTGCTATGCAAGGGACACATGCATGGTTTCATAACCATATCTTTTTTTCATGATCAATGATAAAACTAGGAACATGTATGAACTTCTTTTATAGCTCTACAAATTCCTTCAGCACCACTTTATTCATCACCTGGATAGATGGATGAATACTAAATTGAGAAAGATGTGATTTTCACATTACATTATGATTTCCATATCGATGTTTTTCAAATCCAAAAATATTGGATATTTTTTATACTAATCATAGATAAGATATCATGGTCTTTCTAACTCAAAGCATTGGACACTGTTTTTCCTTTCCCAATGTTGTAATATTTTTAGAAGTCATAATCATTAATTAGTTATAAGCAACTTCATTAGAATAAGTTCCACTCATTCAATTTGAATATATATTTTAATATTTATATATATATATATCAGATATTTCACCATTGAGATAATTCTTCCATATATTTTAATGAAAAAATAATACTACTAACACCAAATCATGGGTTGTTAATTTTTACCATGAACCTTCAATTATATCATTTCATAAGTTATAACCATTCCATTTTGCATATTAATTCATCCTATTCCGTTATTTAAGTCAACAATACAAATTAAAACCCCTTATAAATGACATGGTAATTTAATCACATGTGTGATGACTATCCTTTTCTTCAGTTCCTTTAAATTTTCCCCATATTTATCTATCGATAAGATATGTTCTTCCTTCTGAGTAAACATGGTTAGGGGATTAGATCATCATGAAAAAAAATTTATAAGCCATAAATAATATACAGTTAAAAAAAGAAAGCTTTAGATCCTAGTCACCATGGTTAGTGTGGGCCAATATTCCATAGCCTCCATCTTTAATGGATCTACTGATATGCCCTCTCTTAAGATTTTGTGATCCAAAAATGAAACCTTTTGTAGCCAAAATTCACACTTTATAAATTTTTTATATAGTTTCTCTTTCAATTGGGTATTTCGTACAATTCGCATGTGGTCTACATGATCTTCCTTTCCCTTTTAATAGATAATAATACTAACTATAAAGACTTACACATAATGATAATGGTAATATCTAAAGACCATATTCTTTAAATCCTCAAAAAATAAAAGGGGGATTAGTTTGAATGATCTACACCACTATATATTCATAGTGTCCATCCCTTATATGGAATTCCATCTTGTTTATATCCACCTAATGGTCCCTCAGTTTATGATATACATCAATCCAATATGTATTTCTATTAAAAGTAGTTACTTTTGGGGAAAAAAGGATAAACCATACCAGTACACAAGAGAAAAAAACAACCTAATAAGTAATAGGTGAATATTTGAATTGCAGTTTATGAATTTTAGAATTATAAACATTGAGGCGACTCTATTGAGGAGCAGTGGCCCACCCACCCAAATATCCTTTTAAGAGGTCTTAAATATATAATTCCATTTTGTCCCAATATTGGATGAACTCCACCACTAAAATAATGTTGTAATAAAATCCATAATCTAAAATAAAATGTTTTTTATTCAGGAATCCTATTTTTTGTTATTATTAATCTAGAAACTCCTCATAATCAACCTATTAATGTCCTATTGCATAGAATTGATCGCTAGATCCTTCTATATGAATTAATTTTTTCCAATTATGATCGTTTCCAACTCACCACACTCCATCATTTATTTTTCAGACTAGAGGATAGTAGAATCTGCAACCTCATTTCTATCTCTCACTAGATGCTTATCAGATTCATTTCATTTTCTCTAAGAGTAGTTTACTGTAGTATTGGACACCTTCGTATGAGGCTTTTGTTAACATGAGGATATATTAACCTAATGACTTTGAAAATTTAAATTGTCTTTTATTTAATGAGGCCTCTATGTGCACTTAATATAACCTTATGAATCAACGATTGTGATCTTACCCTTCCAAAAATTGGATCTAAGATATTCCATTTCCCTGTTCACTTTTTTGGACTCAGTATGGGAGTTCGAGGTAGACTTCATATCCTCCAAGTAAGCCTCAACATCATTCTCATACACATAATCTTCACACTTTGTTCCTCCCAACACAATAAACACATAATGATGATTAATAACCATTCATCCAGAATTGACCTTCTCATCATATGGTTGTCTTTCCTGCAGGACCTACACTAAAATCATTGATCATCTTGGATACTTGATGCTGTGACCAATACGTTGTGATTTTTTGTAATAATATTCTAAGAAGATGTATTGGGGATCTTTACCTATGGGTGGATCCCCAAAGTCATCCCCAAGAACCAATGATGAATTTATTGGATAACATGAAACCGGTTTCATGACCTTCCCAACACCTACACTCCATGTTCATTCATTGTAGTTTGGATTGGTAACATTTAAATGATAATAAATGCTACCACACAATGTCCGAGTAACCCCTTTGAAGGTTCAGAAACACCAACATCCAATTTCATTCTATCAAAATTTATAAGCCGTTTGGTTTAGTAAATATATCATTGGATGACTTCTGAACAGCCTGAATGCCAGCGCACAAGAGCACTGGACTAGAAGAGATCATATAAGTCCCAATAAGACATCAACCTTCAGTTGTAAAACTATGTCATGACACCATATTCCCATGAGGACCCTTACAACATCACAGATAAGAATGAGATAGATGCCCAAGGTGAGGGAATGAAGAGAATAAGTGTGTCCAATACTAAAACACCAATAGTTTCTTCCAACACAATTCCTCACCTAGCAAGTTATAAACCCATTCAACTAGATGTTTTGAGATGTCAATGTCAAAAAAGTTGTGTAGGGAATGTGGGTGATAGAAAGAACAAGTTCTCGAGTCTGATAAAAGATACGAATAACTATGTTTCCTAGCATTTGAATTATATATGTGTTCTAAAATAGGAGAGGGAGCTCAAGGAATCATAACCACATTCATTTTCAGGGATCCTAGTTTATATTAATTTTATAAAAACATTTTAATAAATTGAAGAAATGTCCATTGAATGAATGAAGAGCTCTAGACCATGAAATGATCAGATCATCTGAGGATGAGAATCGAATCATGATATAATTTTTATTAAGGAGACCAATTGTCTCCCATTTCCTAAACACGTAGGATTCGAAAAATATATATCGAGGGTTTCCATCGATTGACATTATACACTAAACCGAGATAATAATGTCTTATTTAATAGATCCAAAGTATCAGTAAATTTTGAAATCAAAAGTGTGTGATGGGGGAAGCCATCATGGTAGTCAGACACTTTTGTGGAAATCGCAATTCTAGGGAACAGTCGACAGAAGTTGGGTTTGGAGAAAAAGATAAAAGAAGATGAATTCTCCAATAAATAATGGAGACCACTCCCCATAAACAGGGGATGGCGGTGGTGGTGGCCTTATCCACCTAGGTTATGGTCGATGAGAAGGAGACGAAAAAGGTTTCACCACCTCTGAACCATTGATTGGGTTATAAAATCAATTAATGATATCCAAAATGATGTTCAATCTTGGAAATATACTGATATCCAAAATTTTATCAAACAAGTCATCAATACAATCAATAATATACTAGTTTTTAAAAATGATAGTGTTCATCTCCAGATAATCAATGAATAATTGTGTTGATCCATATTTCATTTTCACAAAAACAATTGGTGCACCCCAAGGTGAAACAAATGTATAGATGAATCCTTTATCATGGTTTTATTGGGGTTTTTTCTTCAATTACTATAAATCAATTGATTTAATTATAGAAAAGGTAATTTAAATTGGTGTGGTTCAAGGGGTGTGTCTTATTGAGAACTAACCATAATGTTTTGGTGGAAGTATAGGAAATTCTTCCGAAATAACATCAAAAAAATTTCAAACAATAGTCAATAATAGATTTATATTTTTCCCCAATCCATTTCATATAAACAACCCTTCTAAATGGAAATCAAGACCCCTGAAATAGATACGATCTTTAATATAAGTTCATACTTATTTTCACACTGATAGATGACCAAAGGATAGTTTTTAATATCAAATTTCACTTCTCTTACTCAAAAATTTATGTTGTATTTAAGAAGAGAAATCCAATCCATGCCTTAGATGAAAGTAAATTAAACTAGAGGAATAATTAAATGAATTTTGGGAAGCACAATCCAACCAACATGATCAAATATGAATCATATAATTAATATGTCTTCATCATACCATTAGGGTTTTACATTAAAAATTCATTATCTAATTATTTGGTTTTCATATTTATACCCTTATAAAACAATTTATATGTTAAATAATGGGTATATACAATGTAGAATAAGACATTTTAAGTTCTAGAGTGGATATAATGTGGGACTTTCACCATTTAATTTTCATAACCCTCATCAGAAATAGTGATCGCATAACATTTACCCTTGTCCTATGGCTTAAGAAGTTTCTAACATTAATCATTATAGTTAGCCCTCAAATTTGACTACATGTTATCATAATTCCCATATTACTTACAATTTAAGGAATAGAGTGTTGGAGTGACATTCTGTATAGCTTTCTCTCTTTTTTCATCATTATTAAACTTTCTCCAATCACTTCAGAAATCAATTTCTTGATAACCATCCCTTCCAAAATTAAAGCATATACTAGCTCCAAAATGAAATTTCTTCCATATTTATTCCAATACATAGAGAATAAATGAATTATCAACTTCTTCTCAACATTTTTATCATCAATTTCATTGAACTCCATCTTCCATTCCTTGTCAAAACCATGAGGTTTATATATATCTACAACTTCCATCTCCACTTTCATTTCACATAAAAAAATCTTTTCATAGGTACTATTGTATCTTGTTTATAAATCTTTTAGGATACTTGGATTTAATCCAATAGCGACTCAATGAACCTTAAATTCATATTATATGATAATACCAAATGTTTCCCATGCAATAATTTAAAAACAATCATCATAGGTACCAATAGATTCTTCATCCTCTTTCCTTATCTTGTGGAAATCATTATCCATATTCATATGAAAAATATGAGTGAACAACATATCGAAAAACTAGATCTTAAACTCTTCAAAATCCATGATGATAATTTTATATTGTTTCATCATATTATTATTATGAGTCTTCCATCGATCTATATCACTTTCCAAACATTTGACAACCAGAAATTATTTTTTTCATATTCTTAATATTGTTGAATGAAAAATATCTTTTTACTGGAATTGATCTATTTTTTCATAAAATGGTGTATCAGAAGAACCAAAAAATAAGGTAGAAGTAACCTCATGAAGGGATATGCAATTTTTTGTTCCATCCATTCATCATTTGGATGTCTACAATGATTCAAATATTGAGAAAAATATGTGAGCATAGAAATGATATTTTTCATTATAAATCCCATAACATTTGGCTTATTAAGTAAAAAATCATTGAATTTTCCATCACACTCCGATTTTATGTGTCTCCTTCAAGTTGCTTCCTTTTAATAAACCAAAAAACATAAAGTAAGAAACTTAATCATAGTAGGAAACCATATAATCAAGGAAAGTCACTTATAGGATGTCTAAATTATGACAACGTCTTCAATCAATGACACCATTGGTTTATAATATTTCAGTCATAGCCATATTCAATTTAAATGCATTATATTGGTTCATAAAAAGTTTGTGAATATCCAAATCATATCCCTATGAGTGTCAAACACGATGTAAAGTAAGGCATATTTTAATGAAATAGTTCCTGGTTGAGTCTAAATAAATATGATGTTTTAAATTTTTCTAGTTGTGGTTATATATATTTTAAAGCCACATCAACTTTAAGTATATAGACATATATATATTTCTAGGAATTCATTCTCTCAATCCTTTAAAATAACTCCATGACATTTTCCTATAATTTATGTCATCCTTAGACTTAAACATAGACAAGTCCTTAAGGATATCACCATAGTTTTCTATCCCTAGTTTAAAAAATTGGAGAAATACATTTCTATGATACTATCTTTAATGATATAATACCGTTATACATAGACATTACATCATTTTCTTGGAATGCTTATTAAATAATTGAAACAATCAACTAAGTACCATAATATTTTAGTGCCATTTGAAACATAGAAACAAAAACACATTTCCATATGTGAGCTAAATCATCTCCCTCTTTATTCATCATAACTATAACCATTTTTTTACATAGCATACAAAATAAATATCTTCATTACCTAGAGAGATAAAAAATAATAAAGGGTGTGAAAAATGACTTAGTAAGGTAAAACATGGGAGATACATAAGCATAACATGAATATAAGCGTATAAGAAAATGAGAATAACATTTTAAAAAAATACCCTTGATATCAATGTTAACAATAATGAGTCATGGAATAAATATTAATATTTCATAAGAAAATATTAATAAAATAATCAATGATCAAGAGCCATGAGGGAACATGACAAGGAACTTTAGGCAAACACATTAGCATAAAAAATAATTTCTATGATAGTTAACGGTTAATAAAAAGAGCATCACAGTAGAATAATTCCATTACTGAACCAGGTTTACTCCACATTACAACAATTGAATACTAAACTGGGTTCAATTCCCATTCCATCATCGTATTACTAAACATAGATCTCTTTCTGTTCAAGCGCATTAATACTGAACCTGGTTAACTCCATGTTCTAGTTTTTTATATCTAATGAGATATATATATTTACTCAATTAATTGGTGGAATATATATGTACCACCGATCACATAGTGAAATCATACAAACTAGATCAACATGACCAAAAAGATTCATCATTTCACAACCCATGAAATTAAGTGCATATCAGAACCATATCATCATATCATAACCTATTGAAGGATATAGGCTCATAAAAAATTTATTATAGAATAACCCATGAAAATAATCACGGTTTCATATGTGTTTTGTCAATGTAAAACCCATGTAAGTGAAATTTTTTTAATAAACATTATTCCAACAAAACATAAACCATTTAGAGAAATAATATGAATGATATTCTAGGATTATATCCGTAGTAAAAAATAAGTAACACCAAAAGATTTCTTATTATATGTGAAATAATTATAAAAAGTAATTTAATACATTTCGTGAGGAAAATATTATTCAAATTGGAAAAAAAAATTTTTAAAACATAATTCATTTTTAAAACCAATTTATTTTATAATAAACATGAAAACATATAATGTGATCTTTGATGAAATTTTAAAACACATTTTTAGAATAAATAGTTCACATAATAATTTTAATTGAAAATGATCTTAAAATATAATTTTTTTAAAACATTTTTAGAAAATATTGTTTTGGATGAAAATAGATTTTTGACTGAAGATATAAATAAGGTCATATTTTTAGAAAAAAAAATTCTTAGTTATCATAAGTAATAAAGAGTGTGAAAATGGTACCATTACCTGAATATATCATAGGTAACTAGAGTATAAGAAATTTTATGATAAATATTTAGATATAGATCTTAGGATTTTATGATTAGAAGCATAATCAAACACAATCCCAATAAACAATTAGATTGTAACATAAAACAGTTACCACTTCATTAACCTTGAATCGTAAGAATTGTGAAGGATTAAAATAAAATGGTAGTGAAAATATCATTATGATAGATAAATTAATGATATAAAATTTCAAATTTTAATTATATACACCTCATGAAAGAATATAGGTATATATCATAACATACATCTCAAAGAGATAAAATTAAGACAAAAAATCATTTCGAATTTGGTAAATTTTGAATCATAATCCCCATGAAAGAGAGATAATTAAATGGATATGTAAATATCAATAAATGATAGTGTAAGAATAATAAAATAAATTCATGGTATGTATATACATAAAATTTATGAAAGAGGTGGTGAATAATTTATGTGTCTCACAAAAGTAAAATGTATTATGGAAATCCATTACTGTTTGAGTAACATTTGAATCATAATTATTGTAAAAGAATAAAATAAATGGAAATATTAATTATCATTAAATTAAATATATTCAGGTTATATTAAATCATATAATAGTATATTCACTGCCAAAAAGAAACTAGGGGTTTATATGACAATAGTCACTTAGAAATAAATGTGAGACTAGAATTCCCCATAATTTAAGTCTTGAATATCATTGTGTTCATTAATGCATCATGTATTATAGATATACGTATATTATTTATACATATATCATAAAACCATATTCAAATAAATAATTCCATATATTATTTACTTTTGACATTATATTACTTTTATTTTAAAAATTGCATGTAAAATTATGTTTTCATTAATAATTGATTTGTTTTTCATAAAAAGTTTTGATCTATTTTATTTTTAGTTATACTACATTAATAACTATTTAATAACATTAATAATTATAAAAATTAATTGAATATAATATATTTTCAGTATATATATTTATTCATAAAAATCTATAAATTATAAAAATATAAAATTAAATACCCAGTTCATGGAGACGGTAGGTCGTATGTACGCATGAACAGTTTTTCATTTTCCTGTATAATTGAAAATAATAAAATTATATGACATTTTATCATTACAAAATATTTTATATGATATATATATATCATATTTTTATTTTACCCAAACATAATAAATTCCATGTTATGTGTGAATGAATCAGATCGCTTCACGAGGTGGTAGTTCGTCATACACACAAACGATCTTATCGTATTCCTAAAAAATGGAAAGTGTGAAGGTATGTGTGATATAGTTATTAAATAAACATAATTAAACAATTAAAATAATAAATATAAAATATAAATATTATATACATTATCATATTTATCCATGATATGTTGTAATGGAAAAAATGAGCGACATCGGTTTGTGAGGTGGTAGTCTATTTCACATATGAATGATTATTTGATAAGAAATTTGATAGAAATTTGTGTGGTTTTTGTTTATAGAATTAACATAAAATATATAATTATATTCATATATTTATTTTATAAAATAATCATTATATAAAAATAATTTAATGGGTTTGGGAAAGAAATAAAACAAAAACATCTGTTGATGAGCATTACCTCTTTTTTGAGTATCTTTTTTTGGTTTTTAACAAAGGCCTCCGTTGGCTATTTTTATAAAAAAAATTAAGGGATTTGGGATGAGGGGTGGGAGTTAGGTAAGATATTAGGATATTTATTTTATGATATAAAGTTACTTGTAGGTGACATTAGATGGTAATAGTGGGTGGGATTTTAAAAGGTAGGTCAGAAGAATACAAGTAAATTTATTAGAGAGAATTAAACTAGGGTTTTTCATATAAAAATTAAAAAGAAATGGTACAAATTTGTAATTTATACAAGATAATGACGAAATATTTCATTAAATTGTTTATTTTACATGTTTTCGTAAATTTTTACACATTAATATCTATGATTAACCTATAAGTAATCTTGTTTTTAGGTTAATCATTGAAAGAAATTATATATTTTTTCAGTAATAAGTTTCATAAAAAATTATTTTAACCATATTTGACATTATAAAGTTTTATAATTAAAAATATTGAATAAAACATTCCTTATTATAATCACATATGTGGAAAAACGAAATATTAAATTTATACCACATATTTGTTGATAAAGTAGTATTTTAAATTGAAAAGATCAACAACTTTCCATGTTTGTATATTCATTGTCAATATAAGATTGATTAAAATGACTTAAATTGGACTAATATATATATATAACCTATATAAAAATTAAAACACTACAAAATATTATTTAACTACATTAAAAAATTATATAACATGGTAGTTTTCTATTAAAATTAATTTTTTATCTATTAGTCAAAAATTGAAACTTTTCAGACAAATATAAATAAATAAACCAAAGATAATTTTGAACATATGATTTAAAAACATAAGTTTATTTTATGAAATTAAATTCCTAATAATTCTAAAAATTAATTTCAATTTTGGTAAAAAAAAAGTCAAAAGATTCATATTTTTTAGAAAATAGTATTTTTAAAATATATAATGACTTTACTAAAAATTATTTCATTTATTATGAATATGATTTATTTATGTAAAAAATAATATTTGATATTTACAAATAAGTTATCACTATTCATTTTTCTAAATCAAAAGACTAGTTTTCATCAGTCACAGTTAAATAATTATATTAATATCATGTTGAGGTTATTTTAAACTCAACTCATTTGTCACACAATCCTACTGAATATTTTATGAAGTGAAATATAATATAATTCTGGTATCATTAATTATTTAATATTTTTATAATGATACATAATTCATCAATAATATTTAATTTGATAGAAAAAATGATATAAAATATTATGGTTTTACAATCCATGTGAACCCCCAACCATGGGTTTTTTGTTGACTATTTCCACATCATATAGGAAGTGTCCATAATGGAATTGATGTGAGTGTTCATGATACCTTATTTGTATTATGGGATACTCATGACATCCATTCCTGCTATGTTGACCACTTGTGGTCCCCACTCTCTATCTGTTAGAGGATAAGGGTTTGATATCTTCTTCTATGATTCCACCTTGATGTAAGTTCCTCAATATTCAATTTATTCTAGTTAGTATGACCCCATTATGTGTCTTACATTATTTATAATCCATTAATATATTAGGAAACTCAACTAAACTAATATGAATACAATTCTTGTACAATCATTATACATAGGATTCCTTCCTAAGGCCTGAGTTCCAATGGATATCCACCATGGTGTAAGTCCCATCATATCCAATATTATCTAACTCATCGGACCTTAATTATCCCATGATTATTCCTTCCTTCCTTGTTAATTAGAAATGATAATGGGATTTATATGTGGGAATCATCTCAATGACAATCACTGACCAGGATTTTAGGAACCTTAAACCGATCAATGGGCTGAAGAAAAAACTAAACTATAAGGATTTTGAATCCTTCCCAAACCTGATATGTATGAATTATTCATGTGGAATGATCTATATATAAAATAGTATATCATGATTGTCTCAATAAAAAATTTCTGTATCCATATATAGTTTTCCCATTAACTTTCTATATCCAATTTCTCACACTAATCATGGCTCGTGTGATTTTAAGAATTTACAGTGGGCCTATAACTATAATTATGGAAATTTCCCCAATTAGTAAACCTCAGGGTGTATTCCCTATTCTATATGAATGATAAAAATCTATCCTTCTAAAATAATCCATTTGTGTGTAGGTATCTAAGGTATTCTCATATTGATAAAATCGGGGAAATAATCCTCATGAAAATTATTTATTTATCCCCACCAATTAGTTGGTAAAAAAATAACAATTAAAATTTTCATTCTTATTATAATCATGATACATATGACACCTTGTCATTTCTCAGTCTCCACACCTAATACCTAAGTATCTTTATATACATCCCTACCTAATGATGTTAAACATCATGGCATGGTCCTATCATAGGACCAAAACCTATTTAAAAAATATACTTATGATTTTATTCTTGTTCAAATGGGATACATCGAATGCCTCTTAGATGTTCAATCACATTCTAGAGACTCTAATAACCTTCAACACAAAAATATTCACCCATTACTAAATAATAAATAAAAAAGTAGAAAACGATAGATACATATATATAATCTCGTTAATAGAACCCCATTTATATATAAATATATTCAAGACATGACTAGTTTATTATGGTAACCAATCCCATATATTCATTTGGGAGAGATCCAAAAATATATAAAAAATATAAAGAAGAGTCTTGAAGTAGGAAATAAGTCCCACAATGTGTGAAATTAGCTCAAACTCCCATCCTCTTGACCAATGTTAGTTACTAAGTGTTACTAGGTTTGAAACCCCAAATGATAGCTTGCATTTAGAATGTAGTCCCCTAACATGTTATGAATTTTGAATCTTTTGGTATTTTCCAAGAGGGATGGAAATGGTGGGTTAGAAATGAATGAGTAATAAACCTCACTTAAACACCTAAAACAATCACTAGGCTCCAAATTTCATCAGAATAAAAAATAGTGAACTCGATGTGACTCAATAATCATGAAAAGAAAACATGTTATTACACATTTTACCATTATTTTATATCCATCATATGGAAAAAAATGGAGAACTCTCTCTGAAATATTTCAAATAAAAAACAATTAGTTTACCACAGGTTGGAAAAAAATTCCTCTCCTAGAAAATAAAATTGTTGAAACCAACAATGCGTATTTTAATAATCACAGGTAATTTGGGTTCCCATGAAATATCAATAATTTTCAGGAAAAATCCATTAAATAAAAATGTTTAAATAAATAGTAATAATGAACAATTGGGTTACCTATGTATAAAGAAATGACCATGTTTCATATGTGAGATAATGCACTGATTCGAAACCATGTTCCTTATTGAATTAATAACTATAATAACTATTCTCACAAACAACACCTTAACCCAGGTTCATGCCAAAATCAAAAAAAAATCAACCTCATCCATAACATCAACCTTCCTAGGTCATAAAATATGATCCCTCACTAAATGAATTAAACATTTTTTAGAGAATTTAATGGTCTAATAATAACACCAATGTGGTTTGATCCATACTCTTGAGGATAGAAATATTAGCCTATTAAATGTGATGTCTAAAATCCAACACAGAATGATGTAATGAAACCAGTGGCACATGTTTCCATAACCAACCAAGTTGAAGACCTATCCTTTGATAATTATAATCAGAACCATCCACTCCTAAGTAAGGTGGATTAAATATATGACTATGACTCCATCCTAGTTCTGGAGATATCTAGGAGGGATCCGGTTACATTACATCACCAAAATCATCCAACCCATTTCCCTCTGTTTCCTATTGAGGGAATTACCCAATAGGTCTCCACCTTGGACACTCATACCTTGGAACCAAGTAGATTCCCCTAATCATGGAAAGATTCATATCGAAGGGAGTGGGGTCATATTATCACTTATCCTAAAGACTACCATTGATATATTCTGACGATGTCCAGTGAAAGTCTCATATCTCTACTCAACTAGACCAAGTCTACTCGTATATTCTCTTAGTAAGAATTGAGGAGGAAGATATCTCAACCACTTCACTTGAGTAGCATAAACATATCCAGATGGGAAAAGGAGGAGTGGAGTGGTATTATATCCCTTATTCAATACAAAACATCTTCCAGTATATTTTGGAAATCATGAATGTGTTGACCTATATTCATGAACACACTCTTCTAAAGTTTCAATACATTCTAGAAACAACTAAAGATATCCACTAGTATATTTTGACACTAGTATAGATATATGGATGGACTCATATTCATATCCCAACATCCAATGCTTCACATCACCATGATCAACATTAACAAGTTGCTACTCCAGAGAGATCCCACATTGTTTCTTTGATCCCAGATGTTTACTAGATTTCAAACAAGGATGAGGCACTAGAACAAGAACATATTCAATTTTGAATTGGGTTACACCTTCCTAGATTATAAATAACATTAGGATAGGAACAATTTGTTTTTTATTAAATATAATAGTATATTCCAAAGGGATATTGGAATGACTATACCCCCACTCCTACTAATGTTCAACCACATAGATTGGAAATCACATCAAGGAATACTCTTATCCCTTTAGATGAAGCTACTCAACGTATTCCATCATCATATGGAATCCAAGTTCATATTTTTTATCCTTCCAATAAATGACAGCACCAACATACTTCAGAGGCTATATAGAAGTAGGGTCATATCACTTCTCCCATTCCAGAGGTCTGGAAGCATATTTTGACAAGGAATTCATAATTAAAGTTGGATCATAACCCTGATTCATCCAATGATGATTGAAATATCCCATGAACAGCTCGTATGTAGATTTATATCCCTATTGATGATATAGAATATCATATGTATACTCTAATAACATTTCAATAGTTGGATTATATTCCAATAGTAAAAGGATTCAGCAACATATTTCAGCAGCTGTTATGCATTAGGATCATATCTCTACTCAATCATAAAAGGAAGGTTTATATTTTACATCCATGAAACAGATGGAGGATATTTTCAATTATAGTTCCCTTGAGGCTATAATACTCATATCTAAAACACTGATAGTGTACACTAATTCTTCATCAAGGAAAAAAGTGGTAATCATATTTATTATACTTATAATAATAGCATATAGGCAAATCATAGGGACTCTACTCATGATTTCCACAAAGGACAACCTCCCCATAGTAATATCGCTATCATACAAGGTAATCCTCTCCTTTCCCAAACCCATTTATATATATAGGTGAACAAAGAATCAAGGATGACCATATATAGTACCTCGTAAACTATTAATATAATTTCACCATGGTCAGCAGATGACCAATAGATGCAACCCCTAGAGTCTGACATGGGGGAGGCATATAACCACGATGAAGATGTGTTTAATGATGGTATAAAACTGTATTTTTTTCATAAATAGCCTCAGAAGAATGTTCTATCCCTTATCTATGTCATTAATTAGTCCACATATTAAATATGGGAGGACATCGTGAATTAATTATGCCAATATAGGGGGAAACCATTACAATTTAATACTCACACACCCCCTTATTACGAATAGGAGTGTACCCTCTAGGATATAAATAAAATCTATTGTTATTCATACATGGATGTGATCTCCCTAGCTAGTGACTGATGATTTTATGATCATAAAAAATATCTAATGTTTTCTTGCAACATGAGAACTCTTATCTGGTTGCTTTCTAAAGACCCATCAGATGTTTGTATCGGAGAATGAGGAATTTATGGATAATTATACTTCTCTATTTCACCAATCCATAATGTCTCCCAGGTTATGGAATATTTTAATTTAATAGATATATGATATATGATGGGATTTAAAAACACATCAGATTAACAGTATTTAAAATGATATTTCTCTAGTTTAAGGATGAAATGACACTATGAATATAGAGAGAGGGTGGAAGATATACATCTAAGACAAGCCACTAAAAATTGGAAACACATATCAAATACAAGAAGCTAATGATTTTTAACACTTGAAAAATAATTTTAAAAAATATATCCCATTAACAGTAACTATTTAACCTAGACCATATTCAAACAAAATTTTGATATATCAAGAAATTATCTATACCACCTACTATGCGAGTTACCTAGTATAAATCATATCCTATAGTTCTAGGTGTATTTTTATCTCAATCAGCACCACCAGGATCATCAAACCCTAAGAGGGTCCTAATGAATTTGAAAAAGGTTCTAGATGAACTTCAGCCTTTAGGGGTGTAGGCATTTTTATAATTTTTGACTAAGTCATCTTAGGATCCTTGACAATAAGATCAAAATTTTCCAATAGTGGCCCCAAATAAACCATATCCAATATGGGTAGGGTTATTTATCATTATAATCCCCCAATAAGGAATACATATTTTAAATTCTACAATGACAATATCAAAATCCTATATCCCGACCATTGCTCCCACTACAGGAGACACCACTTCCATTTGGGGTATTCATAGTATGAGAAATGAAAAACTCGTTAATGGTCACTATTAAATGGTAAAAATAGGAAAACTATTTTAATTTTTAATCAAACCCCATTAGGTACATAATCCTAGATGGTCTAATTATACAAGGGCACTAAGAAATGACAACGATGCAACCCTTAAAAGAGGATAAGGATTTATAGAACCACCATATTACATTGAGAGTATAAGGTATCTACTATCACATGGTACGGTTTAGTGAACATTGTCGCCATCATTCTAGAAAATGACATGGATAAATTTTAACATAAAGATGGATTCAATGTGGAAACCATTCCATGGAAGGTGCGTGATCTGGATGAAAAAACCATGGTTGCACTTATGTTAAATCAAAGAAGGATCTAGAACCTAGCACCTTAAAATGATGAATTTATACCTCTTTAGTTTATCTCTTCCATGTATAAAGGGAATGGTGTTTTTAAGTCCCACTAAAATCCTAGAAGATATAAAATTACCTTTTTAGAGGAACAAGTTTCAAAATATGATAATGAGATATATAAATCTTGGTCACCCAAAGAGGAACTACTCTGGTGAAATATTCATGATGCGTATCACCTTCAAACAGAAACATATATCCCTCATTATATACGTCAGGACAGTAGAAATCCACTTAAAAGAGTGGAATTTGAAAATCAAGAAGGTTCTTGACCTTGGAATAAAATATATATTAATTAGAAGGTTTAGGATGCTGACGACATTCCTCTAATAAAGAAATAGCCTATAACCTATTAGTTTGGTTAGCTGATCCTCGCACGGATTGAGAATAATTTGTTTTTTATGGAGGGGCCACCTTATCAAGCCTCACCCACTATATAATGAACGGATTTTCTACATAAAACAATAAATATCAAACTTTTCAACACTAACTAATCCTTAGGAACTCATATGAATGTTATTGAAGGGCAGTGTGCCCTTGTGAAACCTAAAAATAATCCATATCCCAAATTGTAGGATGATACACTACCCCACGCAATTTCAAAAATCCTATAGTATTAATATTAGATGGAATGATCGATCAAGAGAAAATGTACTCTGTGTCTCAATATGGATAATTTATGGTCCCTAGAGACCAGAATGTTATTACAAAACTGAAATTCTTCATGAAAACTCGGGTAAGGGAATCCTTTGATTCATACAACAGCCTTACATCAAGATCTATAATGGTTTTGGAAGAACATAATAGACAATTATATTGTAATTTCAACTCATTATTATGAAAAATGATGATTTTTGACATAAAAAATTGAAAGAAATGTGAAAATGGGAGAGTTTTTTTCTCCATCCCATGATAGAAAGCTTTAATGTTTTGCTAGAATATCGTAGTTTCTTAAGATAAATTTCATGAAAATTATGCTAAAACTATTTGGGTTGAGATATAAAGACATTTGAGATAATTAATATATGTAGGTAGATCCTGTGAGTTTGTAGAAATGGAACCATGCATAGAAGATTTCATTAGGGAAAATCGAGAGAAATATCATTCCATGCCTAAGACATAGGTAAAATGGTCTGGTAAGCCACAAAAAATTGTTTTTACCTCAAACTAGTGATTGTACATTTCCAATAATCTAGGTAGGCCTAAAATCATTTGTCACGTCCCATAGAGAGCTAGAAATAAATAAAATTAACCTCAAATAGAATAATAAACAGATAAATGTCACTTTTGATATAAGGAAGGAATAAAAAAATTCCTTAGGCGATGAATAGTTTAATATTTATTTTATGGTATCTATGAAAAATAATATACACAAACTACCAGATCCGAGAAAACCCAAAGAGTTCAAACTCACTAACCACCAAGACAACTAACCTTTTCATTATAGACCGGGCCACAACATCCATGATTGTGTTGTCTTTAAGATGTCCACAAAAATATGGTTTATTTTGGAAATGTTATATAGTTAAAGGCTTCAAAAAATGTGACCACTGTGACTATCGAAAAACTACATAAAGTGTGTGAATGGAATGATTTTCCATCTATCCATTAACATATTTATGATGAATGGATGAATTGGAAAATAGTCTCCTTATCACATGCCACATGTAGAGAACATCTTTGTATACTGCTAAATATTCCTAACATAAGGGAGATACCAATGAATACACCTCCTAGATTTTGATGTAATCACAAAAAATTGATGAAGTCACATTATAATGAGTTTTATCAATCTCCCACATAGACTAATACCCTTGTAGGGTTTTTTCTTATCATTTGTACAAATTGAACTGTCTAGCCAAAGGGAACCCTCATAGAATGAAGATCAAATTTTTTGTTATTCATTAATTTAGTTCATTTATCATATCCCTATCCAATGATAAATAATCCCTTGAGTATTAGTTCCACATACCTGAACTGGAAGATGGGGGCCAAAGAAGCAGAAACCAAGGATACAATTGATGAAGCATGCATCAATAAACCCCACATTTCAATCACATACACGTAGAATCCATATATGTGGTTGAAACCCATAGGAAATTATTTTAGTAAGGCCAAAAAAATAATTGATATTTCTAAGACAGAAATAATGGTCGTTCAATTCAAATTATTTTAAATTAATGACTAGGGGGATTGTAATTGTCTGTTCTGGCCAATCAATGGGATAAAACATTGTGACCTACACTACATTCAATAGATACTCCGTCAGCCTCTGCCAAAGTACAATACCTAAGTATATAAAACACCTCATATTATAATAAAAATTATAAGTATAAACTCCACCAAGGGAATTGTAGACCTCTGGCACAAAAATATAAACTTTTAAAATAGATTACGTTTTTCTAATCCAAGATCTCAATCCAGGATGATCTCCATCATTCAAAATAATTCATAGTAACACCCATTGAGGCCCTCCAGTTCCCAAAATGGTCTAAGATATAATTTTCTATAGTTTTGGTTCACCTAGGTGAGATGAAACATGTAGAATAGAATACTACAATATTGTTCATGGAGTACGACTAGGAAAAGTTATCTATGGACGTATCAGAAAAATTAATGTTTTATAAAAAACAAAATAATATAAACAACTGATGTTATATAGTTTAAAATATTTATGGGGTCTACATTATCCTAGTCTAGTATATCTCACATTTAGTACATAGCAAGGTGACTTTTATTCATCAAAACTAATCATTCAAGGGGTCGACAATAGTGATCAAAGGCATGTTGTAAAGATCAAACATAATGACCAGATCTGAGATCTCACAGATGATATTGATCTCATGGTTTTCTAGGAAGACAAAACATATAATGTCCCTATTATATGTCCTTATATACATACATACATGGTATTACCTTTACCTTTTCTTCAATACTTGACATACCCCACCAACAGAATGGTTGGTGTTCTATGTGGTGACATCACCCCTTCGATTCATGAGATACAGTATACACTGAGGTAATATTATATAAGAGTGGAGGAAAAAAACCAATGGTGGATGGTGATATATTGGTTTTAGCTCCAAATGTATTGGGAGTAACCGATGTGAATCCATGGATTATTATCGAATGTGATTGTGTGATGTCCATAAAAAAAGATTAGGGTTGTAGACTCAATCCCAGTAAGTTGTTACAATCTTAAAAATTTACTAGACCTTGGGTACGTGAAAAAAATCATGTTAGAAGAAGTGCATTCATCCACATACAATATGTTTAATAATATATTAGGATATAATAATTTCCATACACCAATTGAAAATTTTAAATCCTGAAAATACATTCTTTGAATCCCAGAATGTCCACACCATTCATTCCCTCTGTAGTATCATGAATGAAGAAAAGATTCCCTAATATCTATATGAAATGAACTTGGTAGATCATTTTTTCAATGTCCCTTATTTGGGACTCACTTATCTAAATATTGACAGATATTTCCCCTAATTACCCAATATTTATAAAAATATCCCCATAGACATAGAAATTGAATAACAATAAGATGATGTCCTTAATAATGCTACTCTCATATTAGATGAAGACGTATCCACCGCCATCAATGAGATCATTTTGAATTAAGGAATATAATAATACTAATAACCTATGCTTTTTACTACCTCTATACCTACTAAAGAGTAAAAGGTGTATATATCATTTATAAAGTTACATAGATATGTATTTTTTTGAAACTATATAGATTTTACTAGACAAAAAAATAATATGTCTACACATCACCTCTAATTTCTTGATGACCATTGATATTTTAAAAAATTTATATTTGAATGGAACCCTCTCATGCTAATAATGTATAATCTCATGTAAACCAATTGATCAAATCAAAAAATATCTGAGAATTTCACTACCCAAAATGAATTTCTATCATCACCTTTATCAAGAAAACGAATACGAATATTACATATACATTTATTTAAGATGACTTAATTTAAAATTTTATAAATATGATTTCCCATTACCATGAACAAAACCTCCGATCAATGTAACTAATTTCTTCTAGGAACATTAATTTATGGATGGGTACTCGGTGTATAATCAGATAAATATGGACCCTAAAGGTAACAAAACCCACTTCCCTTAGAGAACCTAAGGAGATATTTTGAAACCATCTAATTCACAGTGGATTGAAAAATGGTTATACTTATCTAAATTCAAAACATAATTAATTTTAGACTATCTTTGGATTTATCACAAAAAATTATATGAATTGACTTGGGGTATAATATTGATAGCATTGTGATCACCTCACTGGCCTTCGATCAATATTCAGAAAAAATAATCAAAATGGTTTGAAGATGAACAATATAATGTGTGATTTTAGAGTAACATTAGGGATTTTACTCAACATTTTGGTACACTAAAGTTTTATCTTGGTTGATACAGAAAGGCTACTCCAATCCTAGAAATTACACCCCTGAGAATCATTGAATTTCTATGTGTTATTCAAGGGAACCTTTCTTTTACATAACATTTCATAGCCATCCTGATTGGAAAATCACTCCCCTTCACTATTTTATTGAAGAACGGAGTATCCTTTCAATGGGATAAGGACTTACAAGATAATTTTGAGTATCTCATGCATTACATTCTACATCCCCAAGTCTTACTATCATAGGTATAAGTAAAACAACCTATCATATAAATGGATTATAAGGAATATTCACATGGTGATATACTCACATAGAAATAAATATAGTGAATGAAAACATTATTTATAATATTATTTGAATGATTCAAGTTAAAAAGACACAGTGTTAAGATACCAAAATTAACACCGTAATAATAATATTTATAGTGAAAAATATCACATAATTCTTAAAGCACGAAGCATTCCACCTGGTCTACCATACAAACACAATAAAGTATATTCTTGTATATCCTGTGATATTGTGGAGTTTATCATGATGGGTAGTTATCCTATAATAGTATGACACCCCATTTTCATCATAAATGGATGTTAAAGGGTATGTCTAGTTTAATTTACATGTTAGACATCCCACCCCATAAAACAAACAAGTGGACACCAAACTCCTTGAAAAAGTTATTTTTTATACAAATGACACTTTCTGGACATGGAAGGAATATTTTGATGGCACTTGTTGAAGCCATATTTTTAGGATAATAAAAAATATAAAGATTAATTATGTTGGTTTATGGATTGTATTATTTTTCTCCATAAAAAAGTTCTTCCATCTTCCATCTCACAATTGAATAATTTCACAAATAACGAGTAACAAGACTATGACCTTAACACCATCACAGAGAACGCTCCACAATTTATGTAAGCGTACTAGAAAATAAAAGGGGACTTATATTTATTATTCAAATAAATAAATGGAAAGTATGTCATCAAGAAGAATTAAGTGACACCCCTCATAAGATATGTCTTAGGATGGATGGAAGAATTCCCTTTTTAACCAAAACTACATCATGTCACTAAGTCACAAAAAGATGACGTCGATGCACTATCAAATATTAAAAAATTTCATAGCTTATCCCAATAAAGATGAATTGGTTTCATAAATCATTCACGGAAGCCTAGTCTCAGTAATCATTGTATGTGACATGAGAGAAATTCATTAAGAAAACACTTATCCAGAGCATTATGAGATGATATCCGTCCTTTGATTGATGGATTCCATAAAATATAACTTAAAAAATGGTACCTTCCTAATAGGTTGAAAAAAACGAGAATATATTTGATGCTGAGAAGTAAAAGTCACCCTTCAAGATGATTTAAAAGATAAAAAACACCATTATAAATGAGATTTTGATGGAATCCTCTATAGGTCAATTGTATAATGATATATCATTTCCATCATTGAAGAATTATGTGTTGGATTCTACAATGCTAATCAATCTAGAATTAGTATCCCACAAAAAATTAGGAATCATGGTTACTAATGGAAAACAATGATTCAAGATAGTGTGGAATTCCCTAATAGGTTTCAAAGAAGTTATATTCCTGAAATATTCATCCATCATCCCAAACAGTTGTGACATTTAACTAAGTATTCCTAGAATCTTTTTGCATGGGAAATAACATTATTTGGACATATCAACTAGCTATAACTATGTAGTTTAAATATTTTCATTCTTATGTAAACATCTTTTTCTAGTGGGATTCGATCATGCCACTCATGAATTCCTGGATAATTAATATTATAAATATCACAAATTCTAATATTATCAATAGATTTGGTGTCCCACAAATGATATTGATGGGTAATGGCCCCAAAATCTTTTTTAACTAGATAAAGATACTATATCATGAGTATAAAATGAATTCAAACAATCCATCCCACAATCATGAAGTGAAAACTTGATAGATACATTCCTTTATCAAGACCCTATCATATATATTATATATGATAGAAGAAAAGGATAATAAATCTTGGTGGGACAAACTTCTTCGCGTCTAATCAACATACCATACCACCACATGCACATCAATTTAAGGGACACTATATTCATTTGTATATGGGATATAGGTAGTGTTTCTTGTTAATTTCCAATATCTCTTATTCTGAATAATAATGTGTGGGAAACTGTTAAATGCTGAACTATAATATAAGTTGTTGGATGATTTTTATATACTCAATGAGAAATGATTTTATAGGCTGCACAACATTGAATTTATTCAGAATCATATCATGAAATACTTCCATAAAATGGTTTTACATTTATCATTCCTCCATATAGAATTGGTATTTGTTCTTAGAGTCTCAATGATACTAGGGATGAAAACTGAAAATATGGAACCTTTGTGGGAAGTGCCTTACATCATATCTAAGGTCTATACTAATGGATATTACTCATTGACCATGATGAATGGGGATAACATTACACAAGTTAATATTATGAAGTTTCATAATAAGTACTTTACATAACCTACATCGAGAATTTAATGTCCTTGACTTTATAATTTATACTAAATATCATTCTACTTCCTTTCTGCATGATGTTAAAGTACATGGTAGACATACTTATTATGCAATGTTAAACTGTATAGTAGAAGTCCATACCACATAATTCTAAACTACATGGAAGATGTTCTACTATATGATGTTAAAATTAATGGGGTTTGTTACTTGAAGAACAATTCAATGAGATTGATCTAAATTTATGGGGAGGTAAAAGATGATGTACCCTTATCCCTATATATAGGTTATATCTTCATATGGGAGTTTCATAAGAGCAATATGTGGCTTGATTCCTATTAACCTATGAGATGTAGTTATTCTCAATTATCAAATCATCGATAAAATAGTAATATATATATATATATATAACCCCTCCATATATATTTATCATAACTATAATATTAATTTTCTTATGAATATTTTGTGTCTAGATTCTCACTCTGATGAGATACGTAAGGATGTCCAGATCCTATATCCTGACCCAACAGCAATACAAATGGTTAAATGTCCCCTATCTACAAATGTGTCCAACCTCTACAAAAAAATTTCCATATCAAGAACCACATGTGGCTTCATTTATGTTATCAAATGACACATAGTGATTCCCAAATCTGAAATCATTTTTTCATTCACAATATAAATGCAATAAATTCCCCTTTATTATGTATGGGTTAGACATGAGTAAAACATTTTCAATATAAGAACTATGTGTGGACCGATTCATTCTATCTTGGTATCTATAGTAATGCCAATATCTTAATTGATGGGACAAACCAAAATATATATTGAAATTAACCCCTCCAAGCATATGGTTCGAACTTATTCAGCGACCTTTCACAAGAACTACTTGTGGCTTGATTACTGTATCAAATGATACATAGTGATTTTTGAATATCAAATCATTGGTCTATAGAAGAATAAATAGATAATTAAACGTGTTTATGGTTAAAACATATGAAAGGAGCATTATATATATAGAACTACATGCGGAGTTATTCATGATTCTATAGGATACATTGTTATGGTTGGATCTCAAATCCTACACCGAGCTACAACATAAGAAAAAAGCACCCTCCTTCCCTATATATGGGTCATACCTATGTAGGGAACAATTTTAAGAACTATGTGTGTCTTTATTCTGATAATCATAGAACACATAGTGACTCCCATACCACAAATCACTATCCTTTCCATAATTTTTTAAAATCATCTTCTCCATACACATGAACATAATAAGTACGGTGAAATTTCTATGCAACAACAACATATTTCATGATTCATATCTTCACTAGATTTATTGTGAAACATTGGTCCTCCATTTCCATACCATCTTGTAGTTTTCATCACTCCTAATCATGTAACTCCATATGATTCATATTTGTGTCAAGGCTCCAATCCTACATAGTTTGTGAACAACCCCACATATTCCATGTCACACACTCTCATGAATGTCAATAAACATCCTATTAATCCCTTTTTTATCCTTACAGTAATTCATCATCAAAGATAAGGGAAGAATGAAATATTATTTAATCATCATTATCAAGATGTGTTCTAGATAGAGAATTATGTCCTAATCGCATGATGGTCAACTGCACAACAACATAATAGTTGTGTGAATCTAAACAACACGACCAAAGGTCTTAAGGTCAATATAGATAATAACCCTGATGGATGTGTATGACAACATTGAATCACATAACCCTTCGAACTAAAAATATGTTAAATACACTTTGGTTTGGCCTTTATGGTACTCAAACCCAACTTGAATCTTACATTAATTGTGAAAAGACATCATTTAATCTATAACAGAGTTAATAACAATGAATTCCTCAATTTTGTGAACTTCACATGGAATCCCATAGACCATAAGATCATGTTCAATTTGTTCACCCCAATATTAAAATGGAAATATGGACATTTTAATCTATAAAAAACAAACTATAATTTTCTACTGAATAACGAAATACCCTAGAGCTTTCACGTAGTTGATGTCTATGTCATAGAGTAGAGGCCCCCCTTAAATATAGAAGATATTGTCCAAACTTTTCGAAATATAGACTTACACCGTTATCAATGGATGACCTATACTTATCGGTCCTCATCTCCCACAAAATCAAATATTCATGAGTTATGATATACACTTTCCAAAGCCCAAAAATCGAATAGAACTTGGATACCCTTATTGTTACTCATCTGTACATCATATCCATTTTCAAATAAATATTAGGACATCTAATTATTATACCCATCCTTTTTAGGATATGTATCCCCTATGGATAACAAACTTCATTGGGATTTAGTATCCCTTTAGATAGAAGCTTCTCCGTAAAACATATATCATGAGACCTTTTAATGTATAAATCACCAGATTCCTTTAGGGAACATTTTATTTTAAATTAAAAATATATTTGTAATAGGTAAGGAACAATCACGAGGTAACCCCATAAAGATTCATTGGTGAATAACACAATACCTAAGATCTTTTCTATAGTTGTTATTTTGGTTCATATTGGTATCCCACTATAAATATATAGTAAAATAAAAAAACACCTAAGATCTTTTTCCTAGGTGATATTTAGGTCGTAGAGGAATGTCCCACCTTAATACCATGAGTTATTTCACTAATCATATGATATTGGTAAGATCAATCATCAAACAATCATTATTAATATAGGCATTTAAAGGAATTATTCATTTCATTAATTTTCCCAAAGTCTATGTGGGATAAATAATATTTCATCATTTCATTCCTTCTTATTAAATGTCCATTAGGAAATATTCGAAAGGCAAATAGAATTTATATCATAACATTGCTTTTATTTATTCATATTACCATGAGATACATAGTTATTTCCATTTCTCTAATAATGGGTCTATCTTTGATGCTATTATAAAATTCCTCTTCCCAATTAATGTGTTCATTATATGTGGGGATACAATATCATAACTACTTTTGGATTGATCCCTATAACCACATGAAAGATTAAGATTCCTATATCTAAAATCCTAGGTCCAACCAAAATATAAATGAGAAATTCCCATCCATCTGTAATGTTTAAACCTATGAAGGGAACCTTCCATTTAAGAACTAGGTCTGCCTTGATTCTAATTATGTTTCTCTATGTATTGATGCATAAATATCCAATTTAGGATCACACATAAGTTTTATGTATATGAAAACTATATACATGTAATAGCATTTAGATAATTTTGTGCCTACACTTTTGAGTCATAGTGTCCCCCCTTCCCATCAAAAATTCCATATCAATGTAGAAAAATTTGTTTTTAAGAATGATTAATGGATTTATTATTACACTAATAGGATATATAGGGACACTAGGATATAATATCTATATTTTATCCATGATGTAGAAAAAAACATTACCCCTTACCTAGTGTATGGTATGACCTGGAAAAGGGATTCTCTAATAATACCTACATGTGTCTTGATTCCAAAACCATGGGTTAAGTAGGGACAACTATGCCCCTGATCTCAAGCCTTTCCACAAATTCTCATCATTATGATCTATATTCCTTGATGAGAACCAAATATTAGTGGGTATTTCCATCCATTCAAAAATTTGAATAACCACATATATTCCCTTTCATAAACTCCCACATAGGTCAATCAATTATTTATTTGACTCTTTTTTCTTATGAAGATCATGAATCATATTGCATTTTTGAACCTATATTGTAACTTTGAACAGAACAATCATGAAATTTTATATCTAATGGCAGGTATCCATTTCCTAATTTCATTATGTTATACTACATGAAAATGTCCTTATGGAATGATGCTAAAAACCATAAAAATGGGCTTCACATAGAAAAAATCATCACCTCATGTGATTGTATATTTGAGAGTCACATGAATTTACCTTAAAAAAAGTGTTTGACACATGTTTGCATAGCCTTTAGGGTGATATATCCCTTCTTGAGTAATTTTTTCTCCATAAACCAACTTCAAATTATCAATATCTAAGTGGATACAAACCAATTACTATAGTTTATATCCTTATACGGAAACCCCATTGGCCATAAGATCCCATTATCATCATTCCCCCATGTATAAAACTTGTAAAATGGTTTGGTTATCCCAAAGGGACTCTATTTGGATTCACTAGGGAATAAAACAATGCCATAGAGCTTGCGCCGAGTGGATATATTTGAACTAGAGGAAAGGCTAACCTTAAAACTAAAATAAATAGTCTTTATTTTATGGAATATGGGGTTCCACTATCAATGATTTGTTAGCTCTACAAACCATTCTCCATATCCTATTGACTCATATAGTCTTGGGTTATTATTGAAAAATCTGATAACCCATCTATTCAATAAAATTCATATACCCTTGATGTTAAACATATGTGCATGATACCCATTTTCAAAAATTAATTATTATATATTATTATTTTACCCTTCATTATAGGTTATACACCCCCCCCCCAAAAGACCCATGTTCCCTAAGATACTCATTCCTCTTGGTGATACATCCTAGTCGCATGATGTTGAAATTCATGAATACATCATAGTTTTATGACGTTAAACTATACATAAATTTCCTAGTCACATGATGTTAAATGATAAAAAAACATCTAGTCACATTATGTTAAAATACATGACATATGGTCAAACATGGAACACCAAAATGAATTTAAGGAGGGTTTTCATATCCATAAATATATGTTAGGGATGATTTTTTCGAATTCATACTAGAATAAATGATGGAAAAGTACATTTCTATAAATATGAGAAAAATCTATGTAGAGGAATCCTTAGATGGCCACGATTTCAAGGCTTACTGCGGGACTAGGTAAACAAAAAAATGCCCCACTGCAACATATGAGCTATAACTATAAAGGGAACCTCTTTTTTAAGAACTATGTGTGGCTTGATTCTTGATTTATAAGGATACGTAGTTATTCCTTATTATTTATCCCATTATATAGACATATTATTACCACTATAACAACATTCCATAGAACTTGGACTATCTTTAAATCAATCAACCATTATTGGTCATGAGGCCATAGAAATTCCCCCAGCTAGTGAAAAGAATATTTACAAATAGTTGGACCCAGTTCACGTCATTTCTTATGTCATTACCGCATGAAGTTATATTTCAAGTAATACATTCTCATATAATGAAATTAAGATTCATTGAAGATGCATCCCAAATATGATGATAAATTATAAAATCCATCCTCCATAATCACTCCATCGAAATGGACAAAAAGATCCTAACCTTGGTCAAATAATGTTTAGGGTAATTTTATTATCCTTATAAGAACCTCAATCAATAAAAAAATCTCAATGTCTTCAGAGTATGCAATTTTCTAAAACCATCAATGTCCATTGGAAAAGAAAACCCAACTTCAAGGGACCCCTTTATTGACATTTTATATCTACTCATGGATCCTGTATATGATCCCCCAACCTATCTACCAAATTCTTCTTTTCCATAAAAAAATTATTTTGATCCTTGTGAGCTTTAATATCATCACAGTGGAGGTATTCACCATATATTTATTCACAATCATCCTCATAATTAGTATCATGTACTATTGTTCATGATCTGAGAACCATGATCCATGATTAATAAAATTATTATCTCTCGCTCTGGAGGTCATTCGAGTAGTTATGACCTTTTTAATCCTAATTATGATAATGTGTAACACTCCCTTGGTACAAAGTTTATTTTCACCAAGATATTAATTCACATGAACTTATTCTAAATATATATTACCTAAAACTTTTTTCCTTTGAATGTCCAAATAAAAGTGCCATAAAAAATTCATATCCAGAGTTCGGAAAAAAGTTTGAGTGATAATTTATCACATCTCCTTGGTGTGATAATGTTTTTAAAATGAAAAAACATAACTTTTAGTTTTATTGAAACCTTCATGAATATTATGTATTCCATAGACCTCCTTCATGTATTTTTATTTTTATCTCACACTAATAATACCTTGAGTTGATACACTTCTCATGGAACCCCATAGCCTTAGGCCATTTCTATCAATTATTCCCTATAGTTAATTGGTTAAGGGAATGCAATTATTTAAAAGTATCCCACTAGTATTCAATAATGTATAATACAATATGAAAAATATTTATATTAGTGTATCTATATTTCATGGATGAAATTTCACCCTTAAAACAATTATATATTTTTTGTGGCCATATGAGATACTAGTTTACACCATTATAAAGGGACCCCCTATGTCTGCTAGCCCCCGTTCATTGATGACACCAAAATTATTATAACATTATTTAAAAATACAATAATAAGACTATTAAAGAGGATTTTACATCCTCAATGGCATGTTATGACATATTTTACCCAATCTCAAATAAGTAATGTGATATTCCATTCCAAAACATTTTTATGGACCTCTTCGAATGGCCTAAAACCATGGGATATAGGTCCATATATTTATATCCTTTAATATAACTATATATGGGGTTCTATAACTGTCCTCATATATTCATTAATTCATACTATACATTTTTCCACGTTTTTGAATCATCATAAATAACTCAAGACCCTTCGATTGGAGTGGGGAAACATCTGTTTGACCATGTATGAGTTAGATAATTATAAGGTCCCTAATCCCATCATCTATATGCATATCTTACTTATTAGAAATTATCTATAATCCATGTGATCCTCATTAATATATTAGTAGAACTCATAACCTATAACTATTTTTTGATTATCCATGACGTGTATTCCCCATTATATTACCCATGTTTCGTACTTATAGTGATGTAATTTACCCAACTGATATTCCAAATATCCATGTGGATTTGTAATCCCTAAAATTACCCAGACATACACAGAATTTTATTTCTGATAGGGTGTGGGTTGACTGAAACATTTATGAATACCTACCCCACGTCATATCAGTAAAGATGTGGGGTGTTAGAATTCTTCATGGATACCCATTCTTCATCATCTCAAAAAGGATATACAGTGTCAAAACCCTTCCTAAATACTCATCCTTCATAATTAGAGAAAGGATGTAGGGTACTCGTACCCTTCATGAATACACATCTTTCACCCCTTTTATTCATAGGAATACACAATAACTGATGGTATTAGGTAGAAGACCTTAAACTGAAACAACCGATAGTTCGAGCTAGTAGACCCTAAGATACAACAACATATGATCTAATATAGAAAATACAAACCTAAAATAATATAAGTTCAGAGTAGGAAGACCATAATCGATATTAATATATTTTCATATCTTGAATACACCAAACTATTTAAACTCGTCTTTCTGGGCTGTATACCATAAAAAATGTTTAAAAAGACCCAATTCTTTCCATTATGAAAAAACTAAAGGGCAATCCTAGAAAAAATATGAATCTCTTATCACATGACATCCACTCTATGCGATCAAATTAACATATATCACTCAAGAAATAGAGTAGTAGAAAATATATTTTGGTGGAAAATATATAAAGCTAGGCCTGAGAAAAATCCATTTCCACAGAAATAAAAAATTATCAATATAAATATTAAAAATAGTTAGGGAATTATAAAAAGAGAGACCAATGTTTTGGGGACAATTATCTATACCTTGAAAAAATCAATCCATACTCACTAGGTACACCAACCTAGGAGAAATATATATGATATTTCTCATTCTTAGGAACTGTTTGAGGGATCCTAGTCCTCTTATTTATAAAACTATGATAGAAATGGTCTATCCTAGAAGACTATAAACTAATTAGATTGTCCCACTCTATGTTTCCTGAAATATGGAACAAGATTTCTATCTATATAATAACACTATCAGATCATGGTCCCCTACCCGTGATTTTAACATAAATTTATAACATTCCTTATAATAAATACGAGCTAGATCTACATATTTTCTCCCATCATATTGTTTTTCATCCATTAACCTATGTCCCATATATATGAGCATGATCTATATAGGAACCTTCTATCTCATATCTACATATTTATTGATTCCCATTCCATTATGAAATTTTAGGACATCTAAGATCATTATCATTGATCCATCCATAGATTATTTTTCATACCAATCACTTTTTCATCATGATATTTATTATAATAAAAATGTCAAGTTACCCGAGCCTCAATATCATATTATTCCAATGAGATACAAAATTCCTAGAGAAGATTATCCATTTTCTAAATCCAGATTTTATCTGCTTTAGAAAACCGTACATCTTGAGTAATGATTGTCCTATTAGAGGTGCGCAAATGCCTTTTATCAATAAACTCTTATTGAATCTCATCAATGTCAAAATAAAATTCCATAAGATGTTCATGTACATGAAACTGTAATAAATGTTTACCATAAACTAAAATTCACTTGGTTTTGAATGTATCCTATTATAGGGATAATTTTGTTGGCACTCATAATTGGGTACCAACAACTTTTTCACTATATATTTGAGAAGATTGAAGCCTATGAAAGTAAAATACTTATCATTCAAGATGGACCAAAAAATTAGTAGGTAAGAAACATTACTGAATAATAAATCCATGGAAATTCATTTATATAATGGAACATATTTTTCAATTAATTTATTCCTCAGATTCATAGTTTTTATTTTATGTATTTGGAATGCCTTATCTAAAAAAGTATACATAAATGGATATCATTCTAGTCATCTCAATCGTGGATTATGAGGAAGTTTTCTTAACTATTCCTGGGATCCAACACAACTAAAAATCCATAGATATAGTGTTTGGGCATGCATTGTGCCTAATACAGGTATGCATGGGGCTTGTAGGTGGTACCTAAGTTTGTTGTGAATGGGTTTGGCATGATCTGTTATGGCATGGGTGCAATATTACTATTGTCAAACCCCTATTCAAGCCCAAAAATTATAATTGAATAATTTATTAATCACAACACTTCTATTTGAAATTTAAATGTGGAGAAGGAAATATTAATTGATGTTGTTCAGGATTTAATTTTTTTTTGAATAGTATATGGTCCACTTGATGCGGCAATTCCTTGATGTCTGATCATCTTACCACCATATTTAGCCTTCCCAACCCTTGACTCATTGAAATCATCACTCTAGAACTAATTATTCCCCATGAAATCTATCTTCATCAAGAATACCAGAGACAACTAAGATATGCTAGTTGTCTCTAAGGCATGCATTCATCTTTATCGTGACTGTATATAGTGTACTAAATAAAATAATGCACCACATTAAGCTAACCAATACATCATGTGAATACATCAAAAGATGTGTAGTGGATCATGTGATAAAATAAAAACAACCACTCTGATATAAAGAGTACATAATGAAAATCACTTATACATTGAAATAGGTTGATCACACAATCATGATAAACCAACGCAAGATAGACCAAGTCTCATGCGATTGAATGATGTAGATCATCTAAACTATGATGAAATAACAAGGTTATCATAAAAATAGCATACTTTTACATTATGATAGTCTTAAAAATTATACATATTTTAAATTGATGAATCTACCAGCATTCATACAACATTTTTCCATGAACATGTCAAGAGTTCAGGTGAAGTCCTTAAAGATATCACGTGCTGTTCCTGAGGGTTTTGACGAATCTATCTGATTAAATAGAATAATTTAATCACTCCAATCCACCATGTGATTTCATATATGTATTATGCTAAATTTCATGAAAATTTCTCCACTGCCTCAATTTGATGCATGTGGAGATTTCATTGTGAAAATCAAACAAAGGACACCTGTTCCGATATAAACCACTTCCCACTTTGTAAAATATTAAAAAGAGAGGGGAAATGTAGAATGGAGAATAAAATTAGATGCTAGTGGATTCATCATTTGGATAATTTTATCAAGAATCACATAACCCTATCCCAAGAACATATCACAAGATTCTATCATAAGACACCATCACATGATCTCATTAAGATCATGTGATCGCATGACAATATTTATATAATGATATTCCCTCAAGTGATCCTATATTTATTGGTACATTCGTGTATAATTTATTTGAAAACCATGGATAGGTTGACATTAACCCATCACATTTCTTCATAAAGATCATGTGGTTATATTCACCCTTTTCAAGATAACACTCCTTGGGATGGGTCTATATCATGGATACAAACATGTGTGCATGAATTTCTCTTTCCATGAAATAGCCTTGCATGTATAGCCTCAACGTGGACCCTTGAACATGTACTCCTACAACCATAAAAAACAATCCCTATTTCTTTGACATGATACACAAAGGAAAATTCAAGAGATCTTATCATGTGATTCTCTTAAGATCACGCTATCGAATGAATCTTTACCGGTCTCATGATTCCCTAATGATTCCATGGACATGTCAGTGCTGATCATGTAAAATTCATTAAACATTTCATATTTAATAGAATTAATGTTCTTGTAAAGGTTATCCTTGATTTCACATAAGGCCCCAAACATGTCATATTCAATCACATAAAACACCGTGGACATGTCATATTTGATCATGCGTAAGACCCTTGACATGTCAAGAGGACACTCCATACGTTTTAGGTAAAGACTCTGGACATGTATGGAAGAAATGTTGGTGATGTCTGTTAGACACTATAGAAATATCATGTAGAACCCCCCCCCCCCCCCCCCAACATAGTTGGAAGAGACCCTCAAGCATTTTATCCTTGTCCAGTAGGAATACATGGACATGTACCCTCGAACCGTGTGACCCCCAAACCATGGATCTTTGGTCGAGCATTCCCCCATCAGGTAGGGACTCTCCATAACAGACTAGGGATGAGAAATCATGCAACCTTATAACTCTTATGCGATCATCATTCCATCTAATGATGCCTAGGAAGCTACTTATAGACCCAAATTTCACTCCATCATAGGATAAAAGAAGGTTATATTCCAAATTTATTCCAACTTATTGTAAATACTTCATTATTTAAATTACTATATTTCATTAGATCAATATTCTATGGGTCTTCTATTGTTCCAGATGCATCAGTAAATTGGTACACTCATCTAAACTATAAATAATATGATCTCTTTTGAAGTAGGATGTGTTGGATTCATTCCTAATACCTGAGATCCAATGGGAATCAACCTTTGTTTATGTCTCTCCATATTAAAAAAACTCTAAATCATTGGACTAAAATTCTCACAGGATTCTTATATACTTCCTTGTTCATTATAGGATGAGAAATGAATTTTTAAATGGAAATCCCCTCACGTGTATGTCCTGACCAAGCCATCAAGTACCACAAACACATAAGTCAGTTGAGGAAAAATTGAACATTGAGGATTCTGATTCTTGTCTAAAATAGATATGTAGAATGCCTTATTGAGGCATGAGATCCATATCAAACACTCTTTTAGTGTTGATTCAATGCATAAGTACCACATGTATATGCATTGAATCTGACTATTTACTATAACTTATTTCTCACACAAAACATGGATCACATGGGCATAGGGATTTACAATGGTCATATAACTAGTATCATATAAATTACCCTATTCAATGAGAGTGTAGTGTGTACTCCATATTCAAGAAGAACGATACAAATTCATCCTTAACTAGTAATTAAACTTGCTGTAGGACCCTAAGTCATTATCACATTGATAATATGTGACTAATAACCCTCACATGTATTAATTAACTATCTCCACCCATCAAAGGGTTTAGGAAAAAGCGAACTATGAAGACCTTGATTCATGTAATCAGAAGTACATTGTAGAATCTTTCACGAGGTCCGAGATCTATACAAAATTCATATGTTCCTTTATATAGTTCATTTCCCCTTGATGTTATTATTCAAGATATAGTTTTATCATATGACCTAAAATGATGTCAAATGAACTAAGTGGGATTTTATTCTTGTTCAGATAGGATACATTGGATTTTTAGATGATCAATCCCATTATTGATACACCAATTCCCTTTTTGGAGGGTAGTAAACATCAGAGTTAATAGTTATATGGATTCAAATCAAAAGAGGTCACCTACTGCTTAGAAATAATGAGAAATATATAGTGGACCGTTGATATATAATTATGATTTCATTAATATAACCCCATTTTCATATTGAGTGATTCAACACCCAATTGTTTTATTATGGTAAACAATCTCGTATAAGGATTTTTGAGTGATTCATTAACATATTAAAAAATCAACAATGGAGTACTGTTGTATGAAATAAGTCCCCCCCCCAATATGAGATGATCCCAACCTATCATATTGTCAACTAGTGAAAGTTCATAAGTGTCATTGGTTTTGAAACTCCAAATTACTCCCAACCTATAGAAAGTAGGCGTGTGCTATGTTACAGATGTGGGAGCCATTGGGAGTTTTCATGAGTGATGAAAATTGTGAACCTGGAATAGAGCATTGTGAAACCAAACTATACCATCTAAAATCAATCTGTATTCTCCAACTACCACTAGATGTAAAAATTACTGAACTTAATGAGAATCTAGAAATAATAAATGAAAAAACCTTATCATCAATTATACAAATATTCTCCAACATTCGAATTTAAATAAATAGTATAAATATGAATAATTAAATTATTATAATATATATATATATATATATAATTTTTTTACTTAATTAAAATTCCTTCATTAATTCTAAATAATTAATCAATATGGTTTTTAATAAATTATATTCATAATTAAATGTGTTAATTTTTTAAAGAAATGTTCTTTTCTATGTGTTAGGAATTTTCATATCAAAAAATATATTGATATGTATTGAAAATATATATCAAATAAATGAATATAATAATATTAAATAATAATTGATAGATTAGTTATCTAGTGGTTATTAATGAAATTAATAACATTTGTCTATAAAAAGAGTTATTTTTTAGAAAACAATTTTTATGTGGAAAATGTGTTTTAAACATAAAAAATTAAATAAATTGTTATTGATTAATAAAGAAAATTAAAATTTTAGAATATATATAAAACATAAAATTATAATATTAATAAAATATTTTATACAATGAAATTAAAGAGAATATATTATGTGTTATTATAATAAATAAATTAATTATAAAATTGGTTTCATTTCATTTTACACGGTTATTTTAAATTTAATTTAAAAAAATTATATACATTTTAGTTTGATTATATGAATTAATTTTTATAAATTTTCATTTCTAAATTATTTAATTAGTTGAATTTAATTTTTTGTCTGAATGAATCATAAAAGCAATAATTTTCTTTACCATATTTGGGGTTACAATGAGTTTACATGGGGTTAAACTAAGGTAAATGAGTAAAAATGCCACTTGAACTTGTCTAAATATTATTTTCAGGATATATTTGTAATTATCATATCTTAAATTATAATCATTTTTAATTTTTTATTAATTTACAATAAATATACTTTATTTTATATAAATATTCTTTGTAATTCCTTATATATTCACATGCTCACTTATAAATGTGATCTTCACCTCCTCCCTTATTCACAAACATTAATCACCAGACATCATCCAATCCATAGACAAAAATCTTCCTACCATCCACATTTTCATTTAAAACATATATTATTAACCAAATACCTTTCAAATATACATCATTAAATAATTAGTATTATATAAAAATATACTAAGATTTTATTTTGACTTTTTGAAAACTATTTTCCTTCTACTTTCCATCGAATGGGGAATGAAAGTAGAAATTTTGTGTTCTTGTGGACTATCACCTCTATGTTTCGAAATGATTCATTTTTAAATACTATCTTTATTTGGTTTTATAACAATATATGTACATAATATACATGAAATTTATCATATAACTAGGATAATATTATGATAAACTAATATTCATCTCTCTCTCTATTATTTCGTTTGAAAATAAATATAGTGTTCATAACTACGTACTGAATACAATATCAATAAATGGTGTAACTCATTTTTCTAAATCATACTTCTATGGAAGATTATAAATTAGTATCTATTTAATATATATGAAATCCATTTATTTTTTAAAGATTATTGATGAATTATTTATCAATATGTAAGGACTATAACTGTCATATTGAAAGATTTATAAAAATAAATCAATTAACACATGAAATGGTGTTGAAAATGAAATATTTTTAGTAAACAGGTGAAAAGATATTATATGTAATCCTTTTATGTTATCATAAGTTAGAATATGGTTATTATAAAAGACTTAAAATAAATATAAATTTATTATATAATGCATTTGAGTGATTAAAAAAAATTTATACATCATGTAAGGGTTGATGAAGTCATTTTTTTCTATGATACATATGCCATATTAACCCCTAGTCTATTTTTTATGTTTTATATAATACCCATGTAATATTTTATATTTTTATATATTAAAGTCCATGGTTTTTCATGATTTATTTGAATTTATTCTATTCAAGTGGGTGATGATTCAAATAAAACCAATGTGGTATGGGGTTTATATTTCAATCTTAATATTTTTTGCAATTATTTATGCATATGATGATGAAATTATATGAAATATCTCTAATAAATATATTTTAGTTTACTCTACTATGTTTTTTTCTATAGATTAAACTATTTAAAATTATTTTCATATCTTTGTGTACTCAACATTCAAAAATATTGTTTCTACGAAAAACATCATTATGTTATTTTTTCGGCCCATAATAACATTATTCTAAGAATTCATTTTATTTAAAATGACTTCACCAATGTTTTTAATATTCAAAAAATATTGAGTAAATTTAATTTTGCCAATTTTTTACAATAAAAATTATGTATTAATATGAAAATTCATTTCATTTTTTGAATATGGTACTTTTTACAAAAGGCGTGATGTGAATCTTTATTTTATAATGGATTTACCCAATATCCTTACTAATGTTTAAATTGAAGATTAAATTACAATTTAATAGGGTACATTTAAGATAAATTATTTTTGTAATAATCTATAAATTTTCAGATTTGTAATATGTGATTTCAAAGTGAAATGAGAAATTTTTTTGAAAATGTTCCAATGATCTTTTGATGAAATTTTCATATATAACAAAAACCCTTGTTGTTTCCAATGATTTTCTATGTATATGATCCAATGATACCATCTTTATTATTTCTCTATATGGTTATTTACTATGATTATGAAATATTGATAATACCTAATTTCTTTTAAATAGGTTGTTCTCTGAAAAAATGATTAATATTTTTAAAATCAAGGGGAATACATATGAAAGGATTATTATTGTGTAATGGGTGGGTAAATTATATTCCTATAATGAATTGATTAATGAGTAATTTTTTAGGATCTCAAAGGTTAAAAATGTGGTTAGACTAATCCCAAATGTGGGTACACTGGTGGTTAGCCTATGATCAGAGCTGGTACATGGGCAGTTATCCCAACCATTTCATTTGATGCATGTATTAGGGGTATTGCTCATGAAAAATGAATTATATGACTGTGATTATTATTCAATTTTTTCCCAATGTATACGAATTATTCACATTTTTTGTGAATTAATCCCACGGATCATTATCATTAATTATTCCTTAATTCATGTGTTGTAAATTTCTAAAGCCTTATTCCAGGATTATGATGTATGAAATACTTTTCAAGATTTTAAAATGATAAGCTCATATTATCATATAATTATTATCATTTTATTATTATATATGTTAATTGACTAATATATCTCATTTTTACCATTATTAATCATATAGGCCCCATTTCTAATGTTCTATTTTCGTGAAGATAAGATGATATGTTTTATAGTGGGTATGTCTAAGAATTGAATATTACAAGAATAAATTTGTGGGAGATATTGATGATATTTTTATAAATAATATTTTTATGTATCCATTCACAACATGTAGAAACCCATTACTATTATAGGCCATGTATATGTATTATATATATTAAATATTAAATATTATTATAAAATTATGAAAAAAAATATTTATTTAATGTTTGGGTCACCTCTGTTTGAATCTGATCAGGGACTAGTTATTTTTGGAGATTAGGATTAGTGATATTTATTGAAACCACTAGGTATATGTCTAAGTATATGATAATATTCATAAGATTTTGTGAATTAGATATTTTGTGGTTTTCCTAGAAAATAAAACACAATCTAGATATTGGAAAGTGGATAAATAAATGGTATAATTCACTTATGGTTAATAACATTGAAATTGATAGTTTTTTGGTTAACCTGATCATTATTGGTTTCTAATGAGTGGGAATAGGACTAAACACCCTGTCAGATACTCCTAGGGAAATTATTAGGTTTATACACAGATTATTGATCAACCATTTTTATAGTCTTGAATAGATAAAAGAAATGTACAACCAAGGATAAACCTAATGATTCATATATTGAAAATAAGTTTCATTGATTTATTCATCTTATTAATGATTTCTCAGGAATATATGATTTCTCCCCACATTTGTTTTCATGCTATGATTATTAGTTTTAATAAATGGATAAAACCAAGAGGAATCATGTTAATTCTTAATGTGATAGATAGTTAAATTATTAACCTTATGAGAAAATTAATGTTATAGGGTCTAGAATAAAGAAACATGTTATTATGATTATATAAATTTTTCATGCTAGAACACTTATTGAGATTTCAAATGTTAAATGTAAGGAAAAAATTATTATTTATTTCTTTATGAGGTGAAATTCAATTTATATTTGTGGGAATAAAAATCCACTAACAATTGAGAAATAGATTTGTACCATTGAAAATATGGTTTCTGTTCTCCAAAGCCTGAATCATGATTTTTTTCATTACTTATCATTTTATAGGTGATGTATATCAATGGTGGAATGTTATCAAGTGAATGTGGAAACATGAATAAATTTAATCAATTATGTGGGATAAATTTAGGATGTTATTTTTGAAAAAGTACATTCTTCATATTAATCTTATTGACATAGAGAAGGTATTACTTTAGTAATAGTATAAGTATGATGAATCCATTAACACATAGGTAGATCATTTTACAAGACTTGTGTGGTATGCCTCTTTTATTAGGATTAAACAAAAAAGTAATATTGATCAATTTTTTAGTGGATTAAAACCATGTCACAAAATAAGATTTTATATAGGAGACTTTATAATATGTAGATAAATCATTTGGTGTGTTCTCAAGGTAGAAATAGTGATCAGTGTCACCCATTAAACATAGGGTTTTTATAAAAACATAAATATAGAAAAAAATGGAAATATAATAATAAAAAACATGGAGGGAAGATGATGCTTCATTCATTCTTCTATAAAAAATGGGAATAATCATTGATAAACTTTTCTTAAGGGGACTAGTAAAATATTATTATGTTGAAAAGAATTTAATTGAAAAAATGAATGTCAAAGTGATCTGAAGAGGTAAGAAAATAATTTGAATGAATTGAAATATTAAAAAAAACAATAATAAACCAATAAATTAGTGTATCAAATTAATGGATTATTGGAATAATTATAAGTATTTAATTAATATATGGGGTAAGGATGAGGGGTTATGTTTGGAAATTTTTAATCACATTGAAATGGGAAATATCATGCACTTATAATTGTCGATGTGGGTTATGAGAATGATATAACAAAAGGTGAACATATAATCCTATCTAGAACAAATAAAGTCTTATTTTTTTTTTTTTTATCAACTATTTTATATATAAAAAATATTACAAGGGTATCACATTTACACCTCAATGGTTATATTTTCAATTAGTAGTTAAATGGTCTAGAGGTTAGATGATCACATATCAATTCTATGACTCTTCTATGATTGAATCTTGTGAGAATTTAGTTGATATAAATATTTTTATTCACCTTGTTTATGAATTTTATTTGATTTTATGAATTAATTATATATTTTCATATATATATATATCATATTAAATTACATTAAATGGTAATAACATATTATATTCTGAATGAACCAGTGATAAATTATCGGAATAATGATGAATATATGATTGAGAGGTAAATTACTTCCCTTTTATAAGTAATTATTCCTATTTAAAATTTGTACTTATCTGTTATGTTTTCATAAATACTAAAAAACATAAATATTCTTAGTCAATGGGAGCTTTCTGATGTATTTTTTTAAGAGTTACATATTCTACCTTTGAATAATGAATTTTAATTTTCAATTAAACTCATATATGATGATACACATATTTTAAAGACCCCATATAGAATGAACCAAATTTATTTATTTGAAATGAAGAAGAAAATAAAATATAATCATGATAAGGGATTCATTAGGAAAATTTTGTCTCCATGAGAATCTCTGATTTTTTTTAAGAATAATTATGGATTAATGAGACCCTGGATAAATTATTGAGAACTAAAAAAAATTATGATCAAGATTCAGTATCCTTTAACACATGTTAAATTTTTTCTAAATAAAATAAAATGAGATAGATACGTTTCCAAGATTCTCCTTCATTTTAGATACTATAACTTGAGGTTCACATGGGAAGACATACTAAAGACAACCTTCCATACGTGCTATGAATACTATGAATTTATAGTGGTTCTATTTGGACACACTAATTACCTTGATATTTTAATTGATTTAATGATTATATTTATTATATTTTAATGTGGTCAATTAGTGTTAGTATTTTAAATTATATTCTAATATAATCTATGTTGAAGGAAGTGCATGAAAATCACTTAAAAATTGTGTTCATTACTTAGAGGAAGGATGAAATGAATACCCAATTCAGTGAGTGTGAATTCTTTATACATAATGTATCAATATGTGAGGTTTTCATCATAAGAGAGGGTATAAATGTATTTCTATCAATGACTGAATTCATTGATCATGGACCCAAACCAACCTTTGTGACCGATATCTACAATTATTTTGGATTGGGTGGATATTCTCAATGCCTTGTGAATAATTTCCCATGGATATAGAATCCAACCATCATGATTTCATTGAAGGGATTCATGTTGATTTGTTTTGATTACTCTGAAATAAAAAATCATTGATTTCAAGATATTTTTTTTAGTGCTCCTATATTTTAACTACATTTAATAGACTAGGGTTTGTGAATTAACATTATGTATCAAATAAGCTAATGAGATTTGTTATTAGGCATAACGACAAGGTGTTGTGTATGTGGGTAATGTTACTGTGTTTTCTGCAAATGGATTCTACCACAGAGGAGTTTTTTTCATTATTTTATGAGGGCAAGGGATGAACAAATTTAAATATTACACATGGTGATGTGTAAGTTAGTCATGTCATAAAGAAATTATTTTAAAACCAAAAAAAATTGTAATGGTTTTGGAGTTTTCATAAATCATTTATAATATGAATCAAATGACCTAGAAATAACAATATTTTAAAGGGTAAAAATTTATTTATTTTTTGGATACCCCTTATATAATTTATCACATAATATTTAGGTCATTATGATGTCATAATACACAAAATATATTTATACTATATTTAATACTTACATGAACATTTGACTACATAGGAAAATAATTAAAAAATTCACCATTGAATACATTCAACATTATGATTCCAAAAATCCAATTTATTTTATCATTTTTTTCTATGCATTTGAATTTAATCTTTTCAAGCCAATCGACATATATTGAGAAATGGTGGGGTTTGTTTATCAATAAAAATTTTAAGACTCTAAAAAATTATTATTTTACATCAGAAAAATTAAATTATCTGAAATATTTAATAATTTTTTAATAATAATATTTTAGAAAAAATTAATGTATTTATAAAATACATTAACTCATAAACAAATTTCCAAATTCAAATGTCATATTACAATGAAATAATTTTTTTGTTTTAATATATCAAAATAAAAATTGTTTACAATTTGACAAAAATAAGGAGTAAATATTGCTATTATTATATTTAAAATAAAATATAACTCTTTATGTTTATAAGGTCTCAATTAATACCACATTATTAAACAAAAAAACACATAGAGGGCAAGGTGAGTGATGGTGATATTTTCATTGGGTGGTTTCTCCTAAATTGATTGGTTTGTGATCTCGATGTGCTTTAACTTATCCTGTAAATGGTTTAACTCGTTATATAGTTATTAGAACTAATATATATATTGGTTTGGATAAAATCACAATGATTATATCACCCTTGTAAACTGCGATAAATGGATTCATATGGAACAATCCTACATGTAGATTCCATCACTTACTATTTCTTTATTAGTTGGACTTTTCATAACCCAATATTTATAAAAAAACATATAATAACTTTTCAAGATATATATTCTAAATGGTTATGATTATTAAATGACTTTTAGATAAAATATGATATAATAAATCCAATTGACAGAATGTTTTTTTATAATTATAATAGGTAAGTTAATTCAATCCTAAATGTAATTTTATTTATAAAATTTCAGATCATTAGAATATCAAATGTTGGTCATGTATAGTATCAATGGATAATATTACATAGATTTAATAACACTGATTATATATTGAGCTTATAATGTGTAATTTATAGATTCAAAATGTATACTTCAGTATGAATGTCATCTCAAATGGGTGATTATACATAAAACTAGATATGATCGAGGTAGTGCATCCTTTGGGGCCTTCTAAGAGAGTGTTCAAGTGGGTGAGATTCAATGGGATTTTATAATATTACTAATTATTTATTGAGGAATTATATTTTATTGTTCCTCGAAAGAATTAAAATACCTAAAAATGGTAAAGACTCATTTTATCCGAGTGATATTTGATTTATTTTGGGGAGTTGATGTAGATACTAACGAGTGATCATTTTGTGTGGTTTCTAGATGATTCAGATGTTGAGTATATCAGGTTCTATAATGCATTTCATTTGGATAATTGTTTTTTATATAGATCGAGGTGATGATTTCTTATATGTATCTATAATTGAGAAATTATGAAGAAAACTATGGAATCCCGGAGCTAGAAATTGTTTTGTTCATGTAATTGAACATGTGGAATTACCTTCTCATTGAATAGTTTTTATTATCTACATAACATTACAATCTCCAATATATATTCACATTGTAAAATTTCGACATGAGGTTCAGTTGTTGGGTTTATTTCCTCTAACAACACCAAATTTTGTCAACAGAATTTTCTTTTGAATATAAAATAGTTTTATATTTATTAATGTAGTATAAACCACACACACTAAATGGGGAAACCAACAATTGTTTTTTAATTTAAATATTAAATCTAAATAATAAAAATGTCTTTAAGATCTAAAAGTATTACAATGGGGAAAAAGAGAAAATATAATAATTATAGGAAAATTTGGATATGCTTGGTCCCCCAAAATAATCACATCAAAAACAACACTTGAGAAATGAAGTAGAATATTATTAATGTAATATAAATTTTGAAAAATAAATCATTGAGAGAAAATGGAAGTGACGGAATAATCAATTAAATATGAGGTATTTTTATAAAATATGTATCCCATATGATCATTAGAAATATGACTATTGTAATAGTAATATGAACATTAGACTAGTAAATTTAACATTGGAATATTAATATGAGAATTAGGAATAGTAAATTGAACATTATAATATCAACCTCATCCATAGAAATGTGAAATATTCTTTTGGTATCTTATAAAATTATAATATTATTTTTTGTACCATGAAACCTGTAAATAAATGTTTTAAAAAATGAATAATTACATTATTGAATTTTTATAAAACATAAATGTTTTAGTTTCACTTTTATAATTAATATAAAGAGTTAGAAGATTTTTTTTCATAAAAAATTAATAAATAAGTTATGTATTGTTATAATGATAAGATAATTTTATGAGGCTATAATTGATTTTTAAAGGGTCGGAATATCAATCAAAATATTAAAAATTAATATTTTTCAAATGAATGGGTCTTTTATTTAACCATTTAATTTATAATTTATGGAAAATTATTTTAATAAAAAAAATTTCTTTTATGGAATCAATATATAAAAAATGGATATAATTATTTTTTAATATTTTACTAAAATAGTTGAATTTTTGGTGAAAAGAGTAATAAGGTAAAATATGGAATTTAAATTTTTCAGCATCATACAAAAATTGTTGGGTCATGAAAAATGTAAATTCCCATCAGTTAAATCTCACATGAATCATTTATTATATATATTTATAATAATAATTGATGTTTATAGTATTGAGCCAAAATAATAAACTAAAGAATATATTATTAAAGAACACACCTCTCCTCCCCTATAAATACCTTCCCTCACCTCTCCTTATCCCCACAACTTCTCAACCATAGAGGTTTCAAAATTTCCACCATATCAATTTTCAATCCTCTTAACATTGTTTTTAAGCTTCTTGTATCATTAAAAATAATTTTCAAGGTTCCTTAAAAAGTATTTCAAGGAGATGAAATTTCAGTAGTAAAATTCAAAATTCACCTATTTTAAATCCATTTATTCTTCTACCAAACCCATGCATCCTTCATAACAAATGAAATAATGAATAAAATATCATAGATATATTATAATTTTATTATGTTAATGGAATTTCCATATTCTACCAACCCTCCATTAGATTTTAATGTTAAAACATTATTTTAATTTTGGTTGGTTTTTCACCTCAATGAATAAAACACTTTGTTTTTCAACACCACCCACAATAATTGAAATAAAAATATTATTATTGTTAAATAAGAATACATTAATTATAATATATCTTATTTAAATTTTTTAACTTTTTAATTACCATTTAATAAAATAAAATTTACTAGTTCATGATTAAGAGTAAAACCACCTAAATTAACAAACTGAAAATCTCTAACATTTTTTATAAAATATTGGTTCATTTACCAGTAAAAAATATTATTTTATGATAGTTTAAATTTATTCAACTATATAAATACCATTTAAATTAACTTAATAAATTTTTTCCTTATTTTAGAATAACATGAATAATTTGCCACAAGTGATCTGACCATGGAACTAGGAAATGAATACCATCCGAACAATGAATTAAAACATTTAATCTTAATAAAATGACTATAAATAAACATAATAATATTTTAGTAAATAAAATATAGTTATAGAAGGTTCCAAATTAAGCAAATAATGATTTTTTATAATCCATGACATTAATTGAAAATTAAGATCAATTCTAAAACATAATGTTAGTGATCTCTCTAAACCGCTATTTTTATTTATGTTATAAACATTATCTACATCACATTATCTACCTATTATATGTTATAAAATGCTTCTTAATTATATATATATTTCATACATATATACCTAGCTTATTCTAAATTCCTTTTATAGTGTCATGCATGCCTTAATTTCATTTCTCAAATGCATTATTTGAAATAAACATAATTAAGTTGAACTTTTCTATCCCTTAATTATTTTATGAAATGCTAATTTAAAGTATATTCATCTATTAATGATTTTTTCAAAAAGAATATATTATATATAATCATTATAGTTTAATTCCTTAATTTATATGGAATAATTATGTAATATTCTTGGATTTTGATATCAGGAAAGATTATACAACCCATTTACTTGATGGGTAATTATTATTATTATGCCTTACAATTGATTTTATTTTTTGATGCGTCATCATATAAATGTAATTATGGGTGTTCCCAGATAGTACTCCAATTAATTGGGTAAATTTTCTTCTCATGAGATTATATGTATGGGATTGGGGTGCGAACCTAATCCAAACTGAGACGTTACGAACAATGTGATGTTGTCTTGGTGGTTATCATTTCCTTAAGCTTAATCCAAGATTCATGTTTCTACAAAATTCCTATGATTCCATGATATTATGATTCAATTATCTCTATTATATGCTTCAATATTAATATTATCAATCATTTCTTCTTATGAAATGATGTTATGACTTTATCTTCATATATTGTGCTTCTACATCATATTTATTACTTTAATAGGATTTACAGCTATTTCCAATGCTTTCATTCAGGGTACGCATTGTTTGTGGGGGCGCATGTATGTTTCCCCGAACTCTCTATTTCCAAAGGATGGTAGAATATATCAGCTCTTTAGTGAATTTTTATCTATGATCTAAATGGAATAATGGGATGCTGATCCCTCCTTCCATGGATTCCTCCCCAAAATTCATCGCCCAGTCTGGGTCTCCCTCATATATTAATAAATTTTTCTTTAAATGTATCCAAATGAAATTTATTTTTGAATTCCTGTTAATTATGTTACTTCTAGTAGGAAATTACAAAGCATCAGGTCAGGGTATCAGCCATCAGTAAGGGAAGTAGTCATATTGGTCATCACTTGCATGTCTAGAGGATGGTGCCTTGATATGCCTGAATATTCTCTGATCAGAGGGATTCATGAGGGTGAGATTGTACGAGGTTATAGGATCGAAATAATGAATATAGATGCTCAATATACAAGAGGGGTGTGAATTGTAAATTTTAAAAAAATTCGTAGAAACTTTTAAATAAGGAAATGTTTAACAAAGTTAAACAAGATATATTCACAAAACCTCTTAGTTTTAAAAACTTGTTTGATTCCAGAAATGTGGTTCTGCAAATGAATCTTATGAAAAGTTTACAAGGATAATGATTCTACCTTAAAGCATATAGAATCTCAGTAATTATAGAACTTGTATAAGAATGTATAATATTGTTATACTTTCTTCAACAACCAAAATGTAGCGGAAATCATGAAACAATACATGTATCAAGTATTAAATTTTTTAACATAAAAAGAAGGGTATCCAAAAACCATTGATAAAGGTCCCATGATTTATACTTTCAAGAAAGTCTATCTTAACCACACCATGGTAAGCCCTTTATATTAATATCTGAGTCTATCTTGTTATCCCCGCAAGCCTTCGACCTTCAAGGTTGTTGGAACCTCTATCTTCTTATCACCGAAAGCCCTCAAATGTACTCAAAAAAATTCAGAGTCACATGAAGCAATTATAAACCAGATGTTCGGTACACACAAGGCATGAAAGTATCTCTCTATAAATTACTTCAACATCATGTAATATATAGATTTGTAGAATAGTTCATCCATGTTGTGAGATCTTCCAAATGAGCTCCTATTTATAGGAAAATATTCAACGGTCATCTCCCTCCTCCAACGGTCATATTATTCCCAAAATTTCAGAGGGACCTGTACACGTGTCACTCAAACAATAGTTGGATAAAAACAAAATGCATGAAATCGTTTTATAACTCAAAAAAGAGTAAGAAAAAAATATGGTTTCTTAACCGAATCCATTTTTCAGAGTGTGAGGAAAAATAAATGTTCAGATTCAAACAAAAATCACATTCAGTGTCTATAATAAATGGGTATTAATTTTTTGTCTTCAAAAGAATTCAGAACCTGAAATCTACAGAATTATTTTTTTCTGAATTTCATGGAAATTCAGAGTATGAATTCATAAGAATTCGGAGACTGAACTCAGAATGTTCAGAGTCTCAATTCAGAGAATTCGGAGTCTGAACTCAGAATGTTCGGAGTTTGAATTCAGAGAATTTATAGTCTGCACTCAGAAATATAGGAGTTTGAATTTAGAGAATTCTGACTCTTTGCATGGATCCTGAAAACAGAATGCTATATATCTATGTATTTATAGTATTCTAAGGTTTTAGATATGAAATCGAATTTTATACAAAGAAATAAAATGAGTTAAATTATAATCTGAACAATGAAAACATGGTAAGGATAACTTTTGTTTGGGGAAGGAAAATTTCCCTTATAAAAGAAAAAATAGGTAAGGAGAAAATTTCCTTGATGAAGGAAGATATTCCTTATGAATTATTAAGGAAAAATTAGTGGAACAATAATTTTCCTTAATATAGAGTGTTTGTGATTTTCAAAACAGGATGGAATGGAAAAGTCATACGGAAACCTTATTGACTCAACAATCTCCCCCTTTTTTAAAAGAACAAATATCCTTAAAAAAAATAATTTAAGGACATAGAAAATATTTTTCTGGACTTTGAAAATAAAACTTATCTCCCTTAACACATTAGAAATGATGAATACGACCAACTCCCTTGTAGGCTTTGGAAACACTAAGGATCATATTCTTGATTTCCAGATTAAGACTTAGCATTTTATTACATACGAAAATCTTCTTGGATACGAACTCCCCTTAGATGAACTCCCCCTTACGTAGGGAAATTTCTTCTTTTACTTTGTATTATATTTTAACATTCCTTTCTCTCCCTTTGTGATTTTTAAAAAGGAATACAGGGAATGGAAAAGAAAATATGGTACCTAAAATATTAGTTATAGATAACTAAAGAATGAGCTACCAAAAAATTTCATTAGGATTTCAAAAAATTTATACAAAGAAGAAATATAAGAAATGAGTTTAATTGAACATAATTATACTTCCTTCTATTTTAGCATAGACTTATTCACGGTGGTTTTGAGCTTATGGTATTTTTTGTGATCCTCCTATGCATGTTTAAGAAGCTGATCATGGTCTCCTATTCTCTTCTCTTAGGCTTCGATTTTTCTTCTTGAGACTTAAGAGATTCTACCTACACCTTTAGAACTTCTTCATTCTTAGAAATTTTTTCTCATGTTCGATTCTAAGATCTATTTCCCTCTTCCATCTCTGAGTAACTGAATATAACATCCCATCCAGATCTTTCACTCATTGAATCTATGAATTCTATTCAAGAGTTATCTTTTCCTCAAAACTGTCTGTGAAATCCTTGATCTTCACATCTTTGGGGTCAAATGCATCCTTGACACATTCATGGAATTCATCATGAATTATCATGTCTTATATAGTTTTTTTGACCAGCTATTCATTTACTTGCAAGATCTTTTGTGGGATTCATAGTTTATGTAAAAGGTTTTGAAATCAGTGTCTTGTTTGATGCACTTATCCATCACCTTGGACACTGAATCTGATTTTTGATTTAACTATTTCTAAAGCATCAGGCATCTGGAGTCTATTCTTGTAAATAGATGGATATTTAGAACAAGATTTTTCATATATTGGACATCAATATCATATCCAAAAGAGGATGATTCCGAATCAGAGATTTTTCTTGGTGAGGATTTTTTTTCTATATCAATAGATTTCTAGTTCGATAAAGCACCCACTTCTTTATTCTTCACCACTTCTTTTCTAGGTGTATCAAAAACCACCTGTTTTCCCCTATCAGCTTTCAGAATTTCTTCTTCTTGATTGGTTTATTCATGTTCACTATCATATGGTCTCACAATTTTATTTTCATCTACCTCTTCCTTATCAACTCCTTCCTCAGCATCCTTTGGCTGAATGAAATCATGGTTTGAGATTTCTTCTTTAGAAAAATTGTTCACATCTTCTCCAATATTCTCATCTTTCCCTAGGGTAGCAATTTTTGAAGACTCAGTATCAGAGGTTCCGAATTATAATTTTTAAGAAGGGCTTTCCTTCTTATGAAAATTTTCTACTTGCTTTATCAAATCTTCAGTATCATCACTGCCTTCTTCTTATTATTCTACTTATACTTCTTCTACTTGTTTTTCTTGGGTATTTTACGGAGTCAAAAACTTCATTCCTAGAGTCTCTGGTAATGATTTTATCAAAATGGGTTCTGGTACCAGAATATTCCCGGATGCTTTCTCAGCAGCCTTCAGAAGTGATTAGACTATCTCTGCCTCAAACAACTGTTTCTTCTACTTCTTCTCTTTCTCTTGATTCTCATGTTCCCCAACTGCCTTTCTGTTCAAATATTTTGCCTCAGTAGGGTCCAGGAAAACATTAGGCTCCACTTCATTTTGATTTTTCTTGTCTTTCCACCACTTAGCCACAACCACATCAGGATTGGATTTTTGTTTCTTTGGCTTTGGTGGTGCATATTGGGTTTCCTTTTCTATTGGGGTTTTTTAATTATCATCTACTTATTTTACCTTTCTCTTCATTCAACCATTTTTAGAGGTTTAAGCCATCTCATGTTTCTTTAAAAGAGCGTCAACTTCCTCTTCAGGAAAATTATAGAATTAATTGGATTTTTTTTTTGGAAAAACAAAACATCATCCTTCTCAATGTGTCATCACTTGGAAACATGACATTGCAATTTCATGACATAGATTTGTGAGGAATATTTTAGGATTTTAAACCCCAAACAATCATATTTTATAGAATGGCTGGATACATAATAATCTGATCATTCATATTATCATTATTTATGTTCTCAATCGTAACCAAGATATGTTGAACCAAGTATATCTTTCTTAAGATTACCAAGAAACCTAGAATATACATGTCACTCTTCTTTAATGTATCATTATCACCTTTTCTCAGAATAATGAATCCATGAACCCACCATTAAAGTATTCAAATATTCGTAGATTGGTGAATAATATTCAGAGTGTTTACCTCTGAATGACAAAGACATGCCATGTCTATTACTTTAATAAAACATCCTTGATCATCAGTCAGCTTATGTGAGTATAACTCTACTTCTCCTTCATAAGAAATAATAATCAAGCTTCCAGCCTTGGTGTAGGAGACTGAATATGTCTTCCCATAACACATGAAAGAACACTTTCTCCTACTTTCTTCCTTAAAGAATGTTACTGTCTCATAGAATTCAATCAGTAACTCCACATACACCAGATCCCATTCCTTAAGTTTTGAAATGAAAACACTCTCCCACCCATTTAGCTTTATATTTTTAGAGATAATATAATCATACTTAGTGAACAAATTTATATGAACCAACCTTTCTCTGTAAACCTTCCATTCATAGATTTCCTTTATGGACAACATTTCTTTTTGAGACGAAGCTTCAATAGACATTCGAAGCAACGAAAACCTTGAATATTAAGAATGTGATTATGTAGGAGGTTTGGAGTTTCACCATGCGAATGCATGGGTTTCGATATGGGACAACCATTGGGGGTCCATTATATAGGCATTTGGGGTGACGGTTCAGCTTCCATACTCAATACAATGGTTCCAAAACCTTCTGATCATATCTAACGGCTAAAAAAATTACTGTTGAATAATTTTGATGGATTTCGATATTTTTGAGGTTTTTAATAAAAACATTCATATTCAAGGAAAAAAGAATATGAAAAAATTTAAAAATAGATGAAAATAACAATAAGTAAAAAATGATAAGAAAAATTTAAGGATACAAACAAACCATTCAAATTTCTATAAAGATTATTCATTATGAGAAAAATTATTCTTGAAGAACATTGAATTCCAAAAATTATGATTAAAAAATTATCAATAAAAAAATATCCATTACAAAAAATTTATGTAAAAAAATATTCATTTAAAAAATTTAATGTACGAAAATCTACATTACAAATTTTTTGAATACGGAAAAAAATTTACTTCGAATTTTTTTTTACATTATGAAAATTTTTAGACTACGAAATATTTTTAGATTTTGAAAAATTTTAGACGATGAAAAAATTGCTAGAAAAAATTTTAGATTATGAATAACTTTATACTACAAAACAAAATTAGACTATGAAAAATTTTAGACTACGAAAAAAATCTCAGACTACGAAAAATTTTAGAAATCTAAAAAAAATGTACACCCCCTATGAAATGGAGTTCCTTACTGTAAGAAGATTGGTTTCAATATAAACATAACATGGAAAAATATCTTACTGTTATCATTCCTAAATTCCGTGTGATGTATTCAAATATATCAGAGGGTAAATATTTTTTGAAAATATCAGCATGTTGATCTTGTGTTTCGATAAATTGAAGAAAGATATCTATTTTTATGTGTGATCCCTAACAAAGTGGTGCCTAATATCTGTGTTTTTTTCATGAGTGTGATGTGTTGGGTTTTTGGTTAAGGAAATGGAAAAAATATTATCACAAAATATTTGTGTTTTGGTAAAACTCGTACCATAGTCTGTGAGTGTGTGTTATATCCACCACACATGAGCACAACAACTTCTAACTGCTATATATTAATCTTCAGCAGTGGAAAGTGCTACTGAGTGTTTCTTTTTTTCATGACCAAGAAACTAATAAATCTCCTAAGAAATGAAGCGTTTCTGATGTACTTTTCCTATCCATTCTGCATCCACCAAAAACGGCATCCAAAAAACATTTTAAAACCAAAACATTTCCAAATGTGTAAAATATTCCTAGATCCATGGTTCCCATCTAGTCGTGAAAAATACTTTCCACTGCCTTTAAATGAGATTCCTTAGGATTGGATTGATATATCTCACATAAGCATGCTGAAAACATTAAGTCTGGATGACTAGCGGTCCAGTAAAGTAGCCTTCCTATCATACCTATAAAAGATGTTTGATCTACTAGTCTCCCATATTCATCAAGATCAAGTGAATTTGAGGTATCAATGGGATTCATTATACTCTTAGTGTTGTCATATCCATACTTTTTACGAAGATATTTAATAAAAATATGTTGGGATATATTGATTCATTTTGGTTTTTTAGAAATTTGAAAACCAAGGAAAAGTGTTAACTCACCCATCATACACATTTCATACTCAAATTTCATTATATCCGCAAAGTAATCTGTTAAAGAATGCTGAGTTGAACCTAATATAATGTCATCAACATAAATTTGAACAATAATAACATATTTGTTATATTTCTTTTTAAAAAGGGTAGGATCATCATTTCCCTTAACATAATTATTTTTAATTAAGAACTATTCTAGTCTATCATACTATGCGGGCTTGCATTAGTCCATATAAAGTTTTATTAAGTTTTTAAACATGGTGATGATGTTTTGAATCTTAAAAACCAGGAGGTTGTTCACCAAAAACCACTTTTGTACAAAAACATTAATAAAATCATATTTAACATCCATTTGAAAATGTTTAAAATTGAAGAATATTGTAAAGGAAATTAGAATACAAATAGATTAAAGTCTAGCTACTAGAGAATAGGTTTATTCATTGTGTATTCCTTCTTGTTTATTATATCCTTTAATATCCAATATAAATTTATTTGTTAATATGATTCCATTTTCATCACATTTATTTCTGAAGATGCAGTTTACTCCAACAACAGATGTTTCCTTAGGTCTTTCAACCAATGTTTAGACTTTATTCTTTTCAAATTCATATATCTCATTTTGCATTGCTTTTATCCATTCATCATTAACTAAATCTTCATCGGTGCTTTTTGGTTCTAATTGAGAATGGAATGACAGATGTTAAACATCATTTCTTCAGGAACTTCTAGTCCTTATAGGTTGTTTTACATCACCAATGATATTATCACTAGGACGATTATTTAGAAACAACTGATTTGGGTTTTGTAAAAGCTGTTCAACAACAAAGGTTAGGATGTCATCTAGGGTAAATGCTTCAAAATTCCTTCTTGAACATTTTACTTACCAGAAGGATCTTTTATCAAAGGTTGATAATCAGGTTTTTAAAATACATACTAAGATATGGGATGAGGTTGTTTAAAAACAAAAAGGATCGGTTTCATCAAATTTTATATGTACTATTTTTCAATAGTAAAAGTATTTTTATTGAAAACTCTATAAGATGTAGAATTTGTAGAGTATCCTAAGAAAATTCCTTCATCATATTTTGGTGATAATTTGTGTAGATTATCTTTAGTATTCAAAATTAATACCTTGAATCCAAAATCCTTGAAGTAGGAAAGTATAGGTTTTCTACCATTCTATAACTCATAAATAGTTTTATTAGTAAAAGGTCTAATCAAAACATGATTTATAGTATAACAAGCAGTACTTAATGCTTCAGCCCAAAAATGTTTGGCAACTGAATATTCACTCAACATGGTTCTTGTTATCTCTTGAAGAATTCTATTTATTCTTTCAACAACACCATTTTGTTGAGGTGTTATTAGTGCTGAGTAGTTATGAGTAATTCATTTTCTACTAAAAAATGTTTCAAAATTAGAATTTTGAAATTATCTTCAATGATCACTATGAATAGTTATCAAAGGAAGGTTTTTATCATTTTTAAATTGGGCTCTAATACTTTTGAAATAAGAAAGATTCAAATTTCTTTTCTAGAAAATAGACCCATGTAAATCTAGTATAATAATCAACTAATTCAAATACATAAAATTTTCTTCTAATGCTTCTAGTATGTGTTGTACGAAAAAGAGATATATGCACCAACTGTAATGAATCAGAGGTTGAGACTTCACCAACTGATTTAAAACTTCATTTATGTTGATTTCCATATTTACAAGGATCAAAAACATTTCAATAATAAAATCCAGGATTTGGTATATCCTTACTAGTCTTTTCATAGAGAGTTTTCATTGGTTTCTAAGGTTACAGTGTCCTAACATTCTATGAAACAACCATAAATAATCTTTCATTGCACTAAGTCAAGGTTGATCTTCGCTTATAAGGTATTCTATTTTTAGTGTGTATACATTCTCTTGCCTATGGGTGTAAAGAATAAACTCATACATAGAATTGTGTACTAAGAACTTGTAATTCCAAAAATTCACAAGGTAAACATCATCACATAATTGACTTATGATAATGAAGTTTTGCTTAAGAACTTTAACAAATAAAACATTTGAAATCAATGTTCCTTCAAGAAGAAAAATGTTACCTATACTAATAATTTCTCCCTTAGCATTATCTATGAATGTTACATTTACTCTTTTCATCTTGATAATCTTTTCAATGAATTTTTTGTTACCAATAATATGTAGGGAACATCCATTATCCATGTATGAAGTATTGATGTCGGTACTTTCTTTATTTTCCTAAAAACAAGAGAGTTAGACATTCAAAACACTAACTTTCCTGGATCTAGAAACATTAGAATAAAAAATTTTAGGATTCCACATTTTCATTGAAATATAAGCTCTATGAAAACCTAAAGTCTGATTTATGTTTAAAGAATCAATTTTCCCCAATTCCCACCACACTGACACTTAGTGTAGAAAGGAACATGTTGAGGAATAAAATAATTGTTACTAAAAATCAGTTTTGAACTAGAATAACCCAAACCAAAATTATTCCTTAGAGGTCAAATCTGGGAATAAATTTTATCTAAATTTTCCTTCTCTAAGGTAATTTTTGAAAAACACATCCTCAAGAAAAATATTTCTGACTTTATTCTAATAAATAAGTTCTTATCCTAAAAAACATCAGTTTTGGAACTAGAGTTAGGCTCGAAAACATTTTTCTTAGAAATTACATTTTCAAGATCCTTAGAAAGTTTATACATATTAGAGTTAACTTCTTCAAGGTTTTTTTATATTCGTCCAAAATCTAGGGTTTTTTATTAAGTTATTTAGAAAGATCAGATATTTCCTTAGTAAGAATAGAAATCCTTGAATTTTACTTATTATGCTTTTTCTTGAGATTATAATTTTCAATCACAAGGAGCATATCAAACCTAGAAACTTCTTCATAAGAAGGTAAAGTATTATCTTCATCAGAAGAATATTTTACATCCAAGGATTCATAGTATTTACTATCACTATAATTATCATTCAATGATACATTGGTGATGGATTCAGTATTGTGTACCTTTTCCATTAATAATGATTTTAAATGGTTAGTCTAGATATTAGACCAAGATTCTAGTTTCCAGAAGATTCGTAATCTAAGGATTCACCAGAAGAGTCTCAACCCCTAGAACTCAAAATGCCATTAGCTTTCAAAACATTATTAGATTTATCTTTGTATTTTTTCTTTCTATTCCTTTGAGAATGATTCTCCTTTCTATCTTTTCTCTTAAGAATAGAAGAATCGGGCCTTATATGTACAGGTCTTTTGCATTCATAACAAGTGACTTTAGAGTCTTTCTTATCCTTTCTTTACTTCTTCTTGTATTTATACTGAATGTCTTTCTTCCCACTGATCTTTTTCATCCTTCAAGAAAGATTATGTTGTTCATTATCAAAATGTTCAATTTCACTTGATTCAGATAAAACAATAATCTTCTTAGACATAGTTCTTGAAACTCTCTCAGGAGTCTTGGATTTCACCCCTAGATTTTATGATGTTGACAATAGTCATAAATATCTATTGTACCTTAGATATGGTTTCTCTACATGGAATGAAAAAAATCATGGTACTCAGATCTAAGCATAGATTATCAAGTTTAAATTACATTGGAAGTACCAAAATGTGTAACTTCAAGCTTCTTCCAAATATAATTTCTAGCTTCACAAGAAGAAATATATCTATATATATTCCTGGTCATAGAACACAACAAAGTATTGCATACCTTATAGTTAAGTTGATATTCTGACTTCCTTATTAGAAATCTTGTAATCCCCAGTATGCATAACCATGTTTTCCACTCTATTGTTAATAACATGATTTTTAATAAGATCTCTCTAATATTCGTAATCATTCCCATCAAAAATACGTGGTATTGTAGTATTAAGATTTTCAATTTAACAAACATTCATTCTTGTCATCTTAAAGAAAATATTTCCACACAAATATTTCAGTAATAAATTTTTGTGAACAAGGATAAAAATATCCTAATCAAAGAAAATATAGAAAAATGAAAAACATGAGCATGAAAAATTATATTTGAAAATAAGTATTTCAGTGACCTCCTTCAATACCAATTGTAAGATCGAAATAATGATTGTATATTCTCAATATACAAGAGAATGGTGAATTTTAAAATTTAGAAAATTCCTTAGATACTTTTAATGATGGTAATGTTTAGAAAAGTTAAACAAGATATATTCACAAAACCTCTTAGTTCTACAAACATGCTTGATTCCTGAAATTTGGTTCCAGACATGAAACTTAAGAAAAGTTTAGAAAAATATATATTATACCTTAAAGTGTATAGAATCTCACTAATCTGACTACAAGTATAGCAATGTATAATATAGTTATACATTCTTAAACAACCCAAATGTAGCAGAAAACTTGAAACAATACAAGTAACAAGTATTAAATATTTTAACCCAAAGTGAAGGGTATTGAACAACCTTGGATAAAGGTACCTTGTTTTATAATTTCAAGAAATTATATCTTACCCAAACCAGGGTAAGCCCTCGATACGAATATCAGTGTCTATCTTGCTATCCATGCAAGCCTTAAAACTTAAAGGTAGTCGACACCTCTGTCTTCATATCCCTGTAAACCCTCGAATCTACTGAGCAACATTTGGAGTCGCACGATGAAATTATGAACAAGATATTAAGTATGTTCAAATCCAGGAAGTCTCTATCTAGAAATTAATTCAGTAGTATGTAATCTCTCGAGTCGTAGAACAGTTCATCAATGTTGTGAACTCTTTCAAATGAGCTCATTTTTATAGGCACATATTCAACGGTCAGCTCCCTCATCCAACATTCATATTTTTTCTTGAATTTTAGAGGGACTTCTCCACGTGTCACTTAAACAATGGTTGGTTGTTAACATAATGCACGACATCATTTTATAACTGAAACAAGAGTTAGAAAAAAATATGGTTGGTTAACCAAATCCTTTTTTCATAGTGTGAGGAAAAATAAAAGTTTGGAGTCTAACCAAAATCCAAATCGATGTCTATAATACATGTGTATTCGGATTCTATCATCAAAAGAATTTGGAACATGAATTTTATAGAATTATAGATTTTTAATTTCAAGGAAATTGGGAGTCTGAACTCAGAATGTTCGGATTCTGAATTTTTGGGAATTCGGAGTTTGACCATAGAATGTTTGGAGTCAAAATTCAGAGAATCCAGAGTCTGAACTCAAAATGTTCAGAGTCTAAATTCATAGAATTTGGAGTTTGAATTTGGATACTAAATACCAAATGCTCTATATCTATGTATTTATAGGATTCTGAGGTTTTAGATATGAAATATAATTTTATACATAGAAATAAATTGAGTTAGATTATAATATGAACAATGAAAACATGGTAAGGATAAATTTTCCTTGGAGAAGGAAAATTTCCATTATGAAATAAAAACTAGGTACAGAGAAAATTTCCTTGAGGAAGGAAAATCTTCCTTTTAAATTATTAAATAATAAATAAGGGAAACGAATTTTTTTTAAGATTGACTGTTTGTGATTTTCAAAACAAGAAGGAATATAAAAGTCATAAGGAAACCTTGTTGTCTCTACAAAGTCTTCCCATATCAAATGCGAGGAATCAAATTCAAGAGGCATGTATCTGATGTTTTTTGGCCTTCCCGTTTTTAACATGAGGAATGATGTGGGATTAAAATGGTTCGGAGATGGATCGAACTGATCGAAACATAGACGATAGTTGTTCAGATTTTTACATCCATAAGAGGAAGCACCTATATAGTTTATGTGATGGGTGGGTCAAAACACCCTATGAGGATAGACCCAATATGAAATGTCCCAAAAATTAATATTTCTTAATGTAAAGACTGAGCATAACACCACAAAGTGTGGATCAGTGAGGATTTCCACAAAAAGGAGAATTTTAAGGATTACCATTGGTGAGGATTGATCCTCAAAGAGGCTTCCTATATGCCCAATTTATAAGACTATGATCAAAACACACATAGTTTGGATGGTTTACCCAAGTATTATACATGGTTCATAGCATTTGTGCTACAAAAAGATTCAAGTGGATGGATGGGGATTATGCATTGTTAGCTTCTCGTATGGATGGCATAAACTCATCTCAAAGTGAGATCCAAATTAAGAATCAGGATATGTGGTAGAGGTGGTGTAGATGTATTAAGAAGGATGAGATTGAATTTGTGTGAAGAATATTTTAATGGGATTGATAATTAGGAAGGATTTGAACATATATCAGTGGCTGGGAATCAAAGTCCATGTAGTTATGTTGCGTGGTGAGTCACCTAAGGAGGCAGCTTGTGAGGATGTAGTGCATGGATAGAGACTGGAAGGAAGTATAACCTATGTGTTAGGGAATGATATTCCCTAGACACAAATCCTTATGGGGTGACTGGGACTGTAATGGATGATCTGATTGAACATTCAAAGATATTCCTACATACTCGAAAGGGATCAATGTCAACATAGTTCTTGGATGGGGCATAGAATCAGGGTGTACACAAAGGAAACCAACCCAGAGACATGATGGGGCTTACACATGGTTAGTGTCCCATCCTAGGAGAGACACTCTTGGTTTAAGAGTATGGATGTAGTACAAGGATTATTTATGGTTAGTAGAACGAATGGATGGATCAGAACACCTCAAGGAGGTAGGCACGGGATATGCATCCCAAAAAGTGAATGTATTTCATTATAGGTTATATCCCATCGAGGGAGCACCAATATTTACCATTTTCTGGGATTGGGACTCATGGAGGCGTCCTACATACATGAAATGGATCAAAATCCATATAGTTTTGTATGGGAGAATACAATTTGACAACACTTGGGATGAAGGTGAACTGATGTAAAATGCACATAAAAGATGAATTGTGGGGAGTGGGGGCTTGAAACTCATAGAGGCTTCCTATATACATGAAAGGGATAACTGTTCACATAGTTCAGTGATTAAAATACTCTAACATCATGCAGGATGAGGGGAATGCAACTCTCGTATGGCTAGCAGTTGAAAGAGATATTATGGTTTACACCTGGTTGGTGGTCCAAAGAGAAAGTCATGGACACTACATACTCTAAACTCATGTGATTCAAGTTTTGTTTGAAAAAAAGAGGTTACAGTACACCTAATGATCATGTCATGAATTGTGTGACTATGAGGAATGGTGTGGAGCTTATTCATGGTTAGTTTCCAACTGAAATGAAGATTAGGACATACTCTAGGAGGAAATTCCATGGTAATGGTTTGTGGATTAAATAAATAATTCCTATGGTGCACATGGTGGTAGTGCGCGATGGTAGAGGGAGAGGGGGTATCAATGATGTTCATTCCCCTTCATGTCCTCTAGGACACTTCATGTATGAGAAAACTCAGTGTTTACTGTCATGTGTGAGGGAAGAAGGATTATATAAGTTTAACATCTTACATCTTGGATAATGAGGGATGACTCCTCATCCTTTGGAAATACAATATGTGTATCAACTAGAAATTGGGTAAGGGAAGGCATAAGAAATGATCAACAAGGGTGAGGTGAAGTGCTCAATTTAGGGGTCCATATTAACATGGTTGTTTGAAGAAGAAATAATGGTTAGTTTACCTATGTTAATAGGCATATGGTAGGGTAATGATTTATGAAGAAACAATTGAGAGACCATGAAACCACTTCTTACAAGCCTGGAGGGCCACATGGGAGAGAGATTCCAAAATAAAAAAAAGCCATAAATAGGCGTTTCTCAATTATCTGGTTCTTCTTAATTAGGGGGAGCTTTATGAAAGAAAAAAATTTGTGAACCATGGAGAAAATTGGATCCATAGAGGGAAGAGATTAATGAAGTATGGTGACCCATTTGAGGCATGCAGTGTACATGTTCTTGGGGGTTCATGGTAAAGTATTAATAATTTGAGAAGTCTTATGTACCCGAAAGGGCCTCCCACTTTTGTGATGGTTGTAGGTATTCATGAATGAAATCCCCACTTAATGTAGGGGAGATTTGAATAAAGGGAAAGGTGGTTTGTAATGCTCAAATACCTTGAGTAAATCATTTTATTACTAATTCGCTGAACATAGAGAGTTGGAAAAATGAGTGGTCAGAATCTAATAGGTTGTGGGTAAAGATTCTTATAGATGGGGTTTAGAAGAAAATTTATAGCGAATGGGTATCACGGTGCATGGAAGGCACTCCAGAATGAAAATGGTGCTTCACAATTGAAGGAAGAATTTTTGGACTCTCAGAGCCTTACATCACTACTACACTGAGGTCACAGTGCTCACCTCAATTAGAAAGGCTTCCATAACTACTCAATAGAGATTTCGGTGTTCATCATACTCCCAATGGCGAGGGGCATTACAAAGGATCTTCCCAAAGTAGTCCCTTTAGTTATTTTTGTGACTTGTGTTTATTGATTGCTATATCAAATGGTTTCGGTGTCCCTTGATCCATCATGGGAACATATTTCGATGCCAACAAATCTAACCCCCCCTCTAAATGGGAGTCAAAGGAACAGAGGGATAGATTCTAATGATATGTCCCCAAAAACCAGTAGCTCGTGAATTCATCTCGTGATGAGGTTGTGTAAATCAGGGGGTGAGAATTCTTTGAATCTCAGGAATCCAAATGAACCATAAATCTTGTTAGGGATCAACCTAAAAATTTATCATAAGAGGTCACCTTTTTTCCTCATTATTTCTCCATGAACCTATTCTTCATCTCCCAAACCATGAATCTCCAACTCCCTCCATGAATACTCCTTGAAAACTAGGTTCCTAAAATCGGTGCTCTATGAATGCTACTTAGTGAACTAGTGCACTGTGATCCTTTGATTAATTTCAAAGAACACCGATTCCATCGAGGTTCCATGAATTTCGGCTCAATAAATTTACTTTGTGAATGTCCTTGATGAATAGAGATGAATCAAATATGGAAAAAAATCCCATCAAAAGTTTCTCAGGAGGTCATTGTAGATTCTTCTCATAGGGTGGGCATGATGAAAAATTCCCAAATTAGGGAATGTGTGTGGAGTCATTATGACCATGATTCCTTGGTGGAGCTACTGGTCTAAGGGATAAAGGATTACCCCATATTCAATAGATTTCCATTATACTGATTTGGTCTGTGAGACCTCATTTTTATAACTAGAGTGAGTAGGGATGAATCATCTTAATAGTTTAGGTGCACAACATGTCAATATTAGTGGTTCAGAGATTTCGATGACTTTAACTAGAAGAACCATACGCCAATCACTATTGATTTCATTTACAACCTTGTAAATTACATTTATGGGAATGTATTGCAATCCCGGTCATCTACACTATAATATCACACCATTCTCATGGCGGGCAGAGGGAACTTGAGGAAAGGGTAGACCGAAAATTGGGACTGGCACCGAAGTGAAAATTTCATGGATTAATAGCCCTAGTCCTACTATTTGTGTTCATATTATAATGATTTTGGAGAATATATGTGGCAGTTATTTCTATATGCTACGACATGGGCTTCCAAATTCCACATATACCATCCAAATCACATAATTTCAGAACTACTGAGTACATGTTCATTAAGGACTAAAAAATAACATTTCCACCATGGGGAGGTCAATATATTCATTTGGGACTTTCACAGTATTCCAATGATCCCAATTATAGGGATACTTTATGGTTATTTTTACCCCACAAAGAATACATGGGAAGATCAGGATCATATTCCACAAATAGAGAAGACACTGATGGACCCGGTGCTGAACGAATAAAAATATATTGTGAGTGATATCCACGTAAAGTAGTGGTTCTTGAATTACATAAATTCCCCTCCCCCCAGAGCATCCTGTTATGGGGGAAGAGGAACCCCTTAACCTACCGATGAGGCCACTTTCCTACCCATGGGGATATCAGTGAGGTAGGGATGGTTATTACTGGAAAATCCTAGAAGACATCCAATGGAAGCTATGTGGGTATAGTGTTAACACCGAGCATCAACTTGGGGTAAGGTCGGTTGGTTCATCTCTACACTCATTTGTGGATGGATGCTACCAGTTATGGATACACACATGGGTGTGTAGCTGACCACCTTTAATAAATTGGCTAAGATGGAAATCAGGTAGTGAATCAAACATGGTGTTCCAGTGTTGTTAAATATGTATAAGGTTCTTTGGTACATTAGGGAGAGGAAGGGTCCACAACGCATATGTGGGTAGCTCCATTTTCCATTCGTCTAGAAAACAACACACATGAGGGCATATGAATCACTGAACCCCAATTTCTACTCAAGTGTTAGACTTTCAATCATCCATTTCGAATATATTAGGATAATTCCTAATAATGGTTAATTAAACAGAAATTCTTATCAAAGTCTAGAGGGAAGATAAATTTAATTTTCACTTGTTCTCACTGTGAACTGGATTATTCAACGATTATGGTTGGAGAATTGAGAATCAACTGTCATATCTATGAGAATCAAAGGTGTAGATCAAGTGATTTTGGTAGATCATGATCCTATCTAGGCGTTTTATAACCTACGCCATTATTTTAGGAAATTCGGGTGTCTGTGGGTGGTAACCCAAAAAGTTTACATGGGGGTACCCCATGAGGATCCCCGATGAGTGATGAGGCAGTTCTAGGTCTTCTTCCCTGGAGAATATGGGAAATGAAAAATGAGATGCTTCTACATACAACTAATTTCTGGCGAGATGGGGTGTTCAAAAAAGATGTGATGTGGCCTACCAGAGAGATATGCTGGATCTATATAATACCTGACCTTATAATTAGCTTCCTCCTCAACCCCAAGGTCATGGTTTGAAAATGGAAATATTATGTTGTTATTGTAGTAGTGATTCACATCGTCATGTAAGAGAAATATCAATGGCAATGTTAATAATTTTGATTCCCACATCAGTCAAAAAATGAATGAGGAGTGGTAGGAGAAGATCCAATGGCTCTAACTGGGTAGAAGTGGGAGGAAGGAAGTCCGTATAGAGGGTTCTGCAGAATACCTTTTCCATCTCTTGGTAAGTGACTACACTGTGTGGACACACCTGAAGATATTGTTTACCAAGAGGCTTGGAAATCCTGGGATGTTAATAGGAAATTCATCAGTCCTTATGAAATGTGGTACCAACTTAATCAGTTTGGAATAGATATTTAGGGAATTGGCTACATCAGGGATAGCTATCTGGTGTCTCAAATAGAGGGGGCATGATATGTGCCTGAGTTCGGAGATTCAGTGCACTCTTGGACCACCCCATGTCAAATGAAATAATCAGTGAAGGTAATTCTTAAATCAACGTCTCTACAACAATTGTCTGCTGCTGATATCAAATAGTCCTTTGATATTCCGGAGGGATCAAGGGATTCCTAGGGAGATGACATCAATAGAGGAAGCCCAATGGGGGAATGAAGGGTTGTGATCTCAAAGATTAGCTAATTCACCGAAACACTTATGGTAAACTCTAATAAAATCCATTTCGTTAGGATCTTGCTCATTTCATCTAGGTTTATCAACTATGATTTGTTCTATATAAGAGATCCTCAATAAAAAACCCTTCATTCATGACAACAGATGTTGGGGGATATTCTCTCCGTCCTATGTCATGAAATAGTGTGGGTGCATGGTCTGGTAGAGCTAAAGAAATAGAGGTGGCCTCCCCGAAATCTTCAGAGATCCCAACTATATATGGGGTCCCCCTTCCAGTGATGCTAATAATAACAAATTGAGGGAACAATGAACTATTATATAATTGTAAGTATTCTTCCTCGTAGATTTATAATTTTTTTCCACCCAACTAGGCTAACTGACATTTTTCTTAACTAAACAGTCCTTCCAGTGGAAGGAATACTATTAGTGACGGTTTTGGGGGGTCTTGGTGCTCCATCCATGAGGGGAATTCCAATTGACATGGAATCGGGTGACCAAGATGACCAGACCATGATAATCGTGAGTGTGTGTAGAAGCAATTATAGAATGGAACCTGAACTTATCAAGATAGAATTTATTGATGAAGAATAACAACAAGATATAAAACATATACCATATAATATAATTCTCTAGAAGGATATTTTTGTGAATCGTCTATATGTGTTCCCAAAATACGAACCTACTAAATCAGAGGAACTATAAGACTCTACATTTGATTTGGAGGAACGTCGGGTTGTATATAATTGGCCATGGAAATTGGTCAAGATATTTATCGATAACATTATACAATCAACGTGGATAAGACTTATTTGACCACTTCACCCTCGGATACATGAACTATGCACATGGAGGGGTAGATGCACGAGGTCCACATATGCTCATCTGGGATTACATTGATGAGAATGTACGAGAGGGAAACCATTAGTTTAGTGTTTCTTGTAATCTGGGGAAGTGTGTCAGCATTTAGAAACTTTAGAAGGCTAAACAAGAGATCCAGTGCATTGATGATCTGATAAACAGGCACTCTTCCTTCACCAACATGTGATCGAAACTCATATCGCGACTACGGGTCTAGTTGGCAGAGGCCGAAGAAATGCTGAGAAGATGATCTCATGAAGTGGATAATATCCAAGCTATGAAGGATCGACTATGGATAATGGATAATGAACATCACCCCATGGAAAATAATGAATGAAGGTAGCTCATGTAATGACAATAAATACTGGATGCCACATGCCAAAGAGTGGTGGAGCTGAGATACTCAATCAAAGGGGCCAATCCATAGGGAATGTGTTTTCTATAGTAATAAATATATTTTCATTCTTTATTGTTTATTTATAATGATTATTTTAAAATCTTATTACTTTCATTGTTTACTACATCTCAATTGTATCATTGAAGCCACTGATGATCAATTCTGAAGCTCACATGGGCCATGCCCGATATGAGAAACAAGGGACAACCACCAAATTCTTCACTTTGGGTATGAGGGTGACAATCAATCAACTAATATTTGGGGTCTAACTAATCTCTTATATTATTTGGGATGAGATAGGTGGTTGTGACTAGAGAATAGTCTTATTAGAGAATCCAACCTACCATTTCCTAATGTGTGATAGTGCATGAGAGGGATAATGCCAGAAGCATTGGAATCAATCCAAACAAATGGAAAAGATAATTGAGAATAGTGACACCAAAAATTCATAAAACATTGAGAGAGTAATGAATATCGGTGAAAATGGTTGACCATATTCTAATCCCAACATCCATATCACATTATTCTGAAATGGAGAAAGGACAAGGTCCAACCGATGACTGAATTTGAAAACACAGGGCGAAGCTCAAAATCAAGTCCTATGTCCCTTGAAACATTGGCCCAAAATGGTATGCAATCCATAAGTCCAAGAACCCTAACTACTAGTGGGTCCCTTTAGAATTGAAATAAAATGGGGATCCAAATAAAGGGAACACAATGATTTCAGATGGTGTGATGTAATGTTTCAATGGATTTCACCACTTGGGAAACTACGCCACCATGATAAAATCACATTGGTGTGAGTGAATTTTTAATATCCAGATCTATCCCACTTCCATTCAAGAATTCTTTTATGTTTTTCTGAGTTTCCCTGAACCTTTATGTCATGAATATGGGGATGGTGATGCACATTATAAATTAACATCATATAATTAGGACATTGCCCAATGATTAATGTCCTTCTTCCTATACCATGGATGATAGTTTAAAATCATCATACCAAGACAATTATGTATATCCCTATAATTTTTTCATGTCATGTGAAAGATAAATATGACATTAATGATAAACAGGAGGCATGGACACCACACAAATTCCAAGGAGTGGACAAAAAGGGGGACATATGTGATATGGTGAGAGACAATACCTGATAAAAAATATGGAAAAGGGGATGCACAATCTATATTCACAACATAAATTCAAATGATTCTTATCATTAAAATTCATAGAGTTTATGCTTTTATAGTGGCTGAATGGATAGGATAGTTAGTCCATATGTGGATAGGACCGATGAAAATTACATGGGTGTCACTACGTATCTCATAAAGAGGGTAATCAAGCCACACACAGTTCATGAACCATAGTGTAGTGAGATAACAACACTGGTGGGGGGAATCTTCTATAGTAAGTAAGATAAATCATCCCATAATTATCATGTGGCATCCCAACCCTATTCAAGGTAATGTTATAGTTTATTCCATTGGTTCGTGACATGGACTCCCCAAAAATGAAATGTGAATTACGGTACATAACCGGACGTGAATGGGGACAAAAGAGATCTATACCACCCCACTCATTTTAAAAATAGGATTCAAGGCCCATAAGGCCAAAACATGGATTTTAGCATTCTATGGCTGGACCGATAGATATGCTACCTGAATGTCACTACATATCTAGCAAGGGAAAAAAATCAAATCGCATGTAGTTATGGGAGAAATTATAATGTGCAGGTCTAACCCAAGCACATAGAAAAAAGTCATTTGAAATATCTTGTTTTTTTTTCTGTTGGTACTTTTTTGGGACTGAACATCCTAGGAATGAAAGCTCGAGTGCCACTAAAAAAATCATATTGTATCTCGGTCAAGAAAAATTACATGGCAGATGACTACTGGCAAAGGTGAATCCATATCAAGTGAGAAACCCACAATGATGTGCCATTTTTCATCATGCAGCTAGGATGATGGTGCTATAGTTTAAGGTCATATAACCTGACCAATCCATGTAGTTTAGTGTGATATGGAAAGGATGAAAATGTTTACCATCATATGATATGAGAGAGATCCCCATACAATGTTGTTCCATGACTTTCGTTTTGGGTATGGCCTTACCAAAACTATAAATACTATGTGATTGATGATTGGTGTAGGGAAAAAAATACTAATATCAATATTCCCCCAATAATATGAGAGAATTCACTAGTGAACAAGAAATTTTAGGTGGGAAAATATCAACAACACCGATATTCATCACTCGATGCACACAAATGAATGGAGGACAACACCAGGGGTGACAAAATCTATTAAAATAAAAATGGAAGGAATATATGAATCACAACTTCCAATATTTGGGATGTAATGGGGGTGTCATAACAATGCACTCAAGAAAAAGGGAGTGAAAAGTTTCATGACTCCATAGCTAGACCCATAAAAAAATTAATTGGGTTTCACTTTGTATCCTTCTAGGGTGAGAATCAAGCCATACATATTTCATGAAGATGACATAACAAATAGCCAATAAAAAAGAGAATCATCTTATAGGATGAAGACTTCATAGTTCTTGGAAATTTTATATCATACATCTTGAATAAAGAATGAATAGTTTAATGTTGAATGATAAGGACACTAGGGAGCTTAGTTTATGGTCATAAATATCAAACCATTAGGTACGTCTTTCAAAGAAGAAATTTGTAGTGGGGCGCCATAATGAAACCCATCGTGAATGGGGACCATAAATTTCCAAACCAAACCACACATTCCTAAGAGAATTCCCAAATAGTATCAGGTCATGATTCATTGTCCTTGAGATGTGAACTCTTTGTTTAGGGTCATATGGTTTGGACCGCAAGGTGGAATAATTCTTCCATAATGGTGCAAATAAAACCAAAATATTATGCCCGCATGATCCATCATTGGTGAAATAATCATGGTGTGGAAAAGATATTATGGGCACATAGAAGCACATGAAAAGGAAAAATGGTGTCGAATCATGAATGACCACAAAACATTGATCTTCCAACTCAACACACAAAGGTTCATGGATGGGTAATTTTTAGAATCTATAAGTTCCGTCTTGACATTAGGATGGGAATAGGGATGTGAAGCATGGAATCCGATATTTGGGATAGATTGAGGGTTGTACAATGATGTAGGATAATTTTTCAACATGTTCAAGGCATAGTATCTATATCATGTAGACTGAGATCAGAAAAGAAAAAATTGTGGTTGGCTGCTTACTGTATTTGCAACACGGTACCAATCCCAAGAATTCATTCATGATCCTTCAGTTCCTTTTGCTAGTATGGAAGGTGATCCATGAAGTTGTAATCCATTCCATTTAGGGGTTCATTAGGATGATAATGATGATTAATACCCAAAATAAAGGGACTCATGAAGCATGGAAATAGATTGAGAACATGTACATGAAGAATCCACCACTATGGGACCTACACCACAACACATATAAGAAAATTGACGAGGATAAATAGATGTATTGTGATCCAATTAAGGGAAGATTACTTGAAAATGTGAGTGGAGGAATGAGGAAAAATGGGTTGATGAACATATAACTGGACCTGATGACAAAATATGTGGGTGTTTCTATATAACTTAGAAGGATAAGAATCTATCAATACATAGTTTTTGAATGTAGTGTAGATTAATGTCATGAAATAAGGGTGAAGGTGGGGATAGGTATCCAAAAAGGGTAATGTGTTTTGTGTGTAAAAATTAACCTAACATGAATGGGGAAAGAAGAATTCCACAATACATCCTTTACAATCCAAGAATAGAACTCACGCCAAAGGGTCGGACGGTAAATTGAAGAACTCGGGGATAGACCTGAAAAAATGTATGGGAATTCTAATGTATTCCTTAAGAATATTAATCAATCCATATATTTTTCATGAATTCCGTATAGTTTAACACTGTGTGGTAAGGATTGAGGGAAATAATTTAACATCATGTGTGTTGAAGGGGATGTCTCCTTCTAAGGAAATTCAGAAAGAACCATAAATGATATGTAGCTTAACATCTTTTAGGATGAACAGAGCTATTTCATATCATGTGGGATGGGAGAGATCATAGATTATGTTCATAGAACATAGACCATGTAAATCAAAAAATGGGCAATAAATATTGAGGAACCTATGGATGGAACATAAGACAAAATGTATGGGAGATCCTATGTATCCCATAAGGATGGGAATCAATCCATACATAGTTATTGATTGTTGTGAAGTTTGATGTCTTGCGGTAAGGATGAAGGGTAAAGGGGAAGATCCCATAAGGGGATATGTGGTGTGGTATTTGTAAACCTGGCATGAATGGGAACCATATAAAGTCTCACACTACACTATGTGATCCTCATATACTCAGTTTGAGAGGATGAAAAGAAGAAAGGACTTTTGTAACTTGGGGATACACCCAAGGACAAAATGTTTAAGAGTTCCAATATATACCATAAAATTGGAAATCAAACTAAATATATTTCATGAATTATTTTTATCTTAACCTATAGGGATAAGAATGAAGGTACGTTTAATGTCATATAAGAAAAGATAAAAAAAATTGAGCACGCAGTTAAATGTTATGATAGACACAAAAGATTTTCATGGTTTAACATTATACAGGAGGGCTGATATCATGCAATTTAATATCATGAAGGATGAGGAAATAATAATAAGATGATCTCATGAAAATTTTAGATTGCATAAATTGGCATTGGTTGGAGGAGTAATCAACTCAGGCTATATATTGATGAAAAAATATGCACCATTCAGGTAAAACTCCTGAATAATATAGTGTCCATCGCATTTTGGCTCTAATTTGGGTGATTTCCTACAAGGAATCATTATATTCTTCATGGAAAACACTGTGTCACCCAGATGGATGGAGAAAAGATGAAATTTCTTGTTAATTGATTTTGCTATATTTTTTTGGTGCCTCTCCAGATTGTGTAAGTCCTAAAGCATGTTCTCTTCAAGGTTATAAATCTCTACTAGATTGACTTATTCTACTCATTGTAATGTCTTATGATTTTAGAAAATTGTACGAAGTGATGGTAACTAATTATTTTTGGGTTGGACTACATATGATCCATAAACCAGGAAATATGAGTTCACCTTTTTAGAATAATGAATCATCATCTGGTAATCACAGTTCTCAAGGGGGAGCCTTTACATCCAACTCTACTTATTCTAACCAACCATATTTCATAAAATGTTAGATAGGGTCTTATTGAATTCATCAATCGATCAATTTTCCATCTCATGGTAGTGATATGTATGATTGTATTAGATACTATAATTTTTTTACAATTTCATTAGCCCAGCTGCTCGAAAGTTTGTTTCATTGTCAGTGAGAATGTTGTGAGGGAGTCGAAATCAGTGATTGATGTTGAAACTCATGAAATAAAAGATAGATGGGACCTTGAATTCTGTTAGTTTAATTGATTCTACCCATTCAGAAAATAAATATGTGGTGGTTAGAATGAACTGGAAATGGCAAGCTGTGTTCTGGTGGATATGGTCCCACAACATCACACCCCTATACATCAAAGAGAGAAGAGTATTTTGTAATGTGTAGAGGCTATGGATGTAGATTAATGAAATATGATTGAATCTGAAACACACGAAACTTCTTGGATAACTTAATACAATCATGGACCATGCTTGGAGAGAAGTAGTAAAACCTTTGGATCTAGTGGGAGAGTTTCAGCCCTACCTAATGAGATCTACAGGAACTAGTATAGAATTCCTGCATAACCTGAGTGATCACACCTCCTTCAATGTAATAGATATAATCTACATCGAACCCACATTTTTAGAGGATTAGTTTCTATATGGGTCTACTCTAGAGGGTGAATTACGCCACACAGAGATGAATTCACAAATATTTGGATCATTCAGACAGTAAATTACTATGTTGGAGGTACTCAAAAGATGTTTGGTCCAACTAGGAGTATTTTTCTTCTATAGAAGGGGGACATGTAGACCATGCATTGAAATCACAGACAATAATATGGCTTACCTACTGGCTATCATCATCATTTGAGCTGATAGAAGTGATGATACTTCGATGAGAGATGTGGACTATTGAATCATCCTAGTCAGGCTCTCTGAGAGACATAAAATGGTTGTCCTAGGAATCACCTCAACCATTCTATGATCTAGTGCCATGAACGACCTAAGGCCAAGAAGAAAACTGTCCCACCGGCTGGCGAGCACACTCTAACAAGGGTACAGGATCTGTATTTCGGATGATGTAGTCACTGTTGATTTGATCTATGAGTTTCTCAGAGTCCGCCTTCACATGTAGGTGTGGTACATCAATCTTGAGAGCTATCTCGAGACAAGTGATAAGATCTTAATACTCTTCCTTGTTGTTGGGTAAAATTTATAAAAACAATAATGAATAAGGAATGATAGCATGTGTGGGTGTGATGAAGACGATACCCAGACCTACACTATTGAGTCTGGGATCAATGATCCTTTTACTAGTGGGCCTCCATGAGGCACCATCAAAAATAATTTTACAACATGTCATGGGCTGATCCAATAATAGGTTTTCATCGTCTTTGAAATCAATATCCATAGACTTCTCTTTGGGGGATGAATGGGTGGTGAGAAAATATTCTAGTTCCCGACCATTGATAGCTTTCAGCGGAATGATCCTGATGTCAAACTAATAAAGGATCACTTCCCACCAAGATAGATGTCTTATCAATATAGGGAAAGTCAAAATATACTTTAGATAATCCATAAAGGACACCAAATGTGTTTCATGATTCTGAAAATAATGTTTCAACTTATATTCTGTGAAAAAAATATGTGAGAGGTCTTCTTGATAGATGGATATTTTTTCTCTATGGTGAGAAGAATGGGGATGATATTGAAAAAAATATTCTCTATCCCACAATTGTTCTTCTAGGTAGGAAGGGTACTGAGGGATCATTCATGGTCATCACATAGAGGACCATCAGATTTATAGACACGAATGGCATCAAAACTGGAGGTTGTAGTAGGTATTGTTTGATCTTCTATAATGCATATTGATACTCTTCATCCCATTGGTAAATGATGCCTTTATTCAAGATTCATGAAAATGGATTACACTTTCTATCTAGTTTTGTGGTTAATTGGCATATGTATGCTATGTGGTCTTGGAATCCTCGTATCTCTCAATGATTTCCTAGAGGAGGTATCTGACTGATAGCACTGATCTTCGCTTGATCGATTTAAATGTCTCTATATCTCTTCACAAAGTCATGTAACATTCTAGAGGTAACCCCAATGGAACCCTTCATGGGGTTTCTCTTTAGATAACAGGAATGGAGGAAGATACACAATTTCTCAAGATCTCTGAGATGGTGCTGATGATGGAGGTATTTGACCACCAAATCATACACATATAATTTCATGAACATCCCAAAGATTGGTTTGAATATGCAGTGCATAGAACACCGAATTTTTCAATTTTTTAGGCTGAAGGGCATTACATAGTCACAAAACATACATTGATGTTACTTGAATGTAGTGGATTCCTCATCCTCAAGAGCCATATTGATTTTTTAATACCTGGAATATCCATCCATAATGGAGAGGGTTTGGAACCCAGTAGTTTCATCGATCAATATACCTGTCATAGGATGGGGAAAACCATCTATTAGAAAGTGGCGGTTGAGATACTAAAAATTGATCTAGACTCTGATCTGTCCATTATTCATCCTGATAGGGATGATATTGGCCCACCATCTTGTGTACATGAATTCATTGATCAATTTTTTTATATGATGTTATCAACGTATGCCTCGTCCATGGAACCAAGAGAGGGGTACATCATTCTGGGAGGCTATTTGAACATGAAATGCTTTGTTGGGCAACTAAGGTGATGGAAAATTGACTGAGGTTCAAGTATTGAAATATCATAAAAACACCAAGACAATATATGTGGATAATGCTTCATGAAATACACAATTTTTTTGTCTCTTATATATGCATAGCTGTGCTGATCAGTGTTGGCCTCAAATCTACCATGGAACTAGGATTAACCTGTACCAACTCATCAACGGTGGGGGAGACACCATTTTAGAATGTAGGAGGAGTATCTCCCCAATCCTCTTCATCGTCTGTAGTGAGATGATCATTTTGAAGTGGAAATATTTTCTACTTGGATGACCATAACAAGATGCTTCTCTTTTTCTTGAGCGGTAGTGGAATCATCATTGGGGGACCCCCACCCTAAGGAAATGATGGAAAAAATAATTCGACCCATTCTAATAATGCCTTTATCCCAAGGAACCGCAATTGAAAATATCAATGCAGTAGTGGTTAAATAGTTTGTGTGGGTTCATCATAGCTCAGCGAAACCTGAAGGTATGGCTTATTTTTATTTTCATGGGGTGGACATACTGATACCTTTTAGGGGTGAGGGGCTCCAGAATTACACAAACCTAATTTGTATAGGACTAAAAGGTGATCCTCATACAATCCTTATATCTGGGAACTTTTTTATCACTCACTCTATAGACAACATTTAAATATCCCAGGTCTAGGGTTGTGGCTTCCAACCAGAAAATAAGGAGGATGAATGCATCATCCAAATCCATCCATGGGTTGACCAAAGTAGTACTGTTCTCATCATCATTTTGTTGAAATTTCGTTTCCTTACTATAGTAATATCTTACATCAAAAAAAAAGTTTCACCATAGAAAAAGTGAGATGTTTCACCCTAAAGTACACCCACTGAACCATTTAGGGAGTACATGAGGAATTGATGATATGGAGATAGAACTTCCTCATGTAGAGGGAGCTAGGGTCTATCCATATCATGTTGTTGGGGGTGTCTTACAAGATGACCAGAAATTCATTGTTCGAAATCAGGCCACCAAATTGGGTCTTTAGGTGTATCATGCTACATAGCTTCTTCTTGGTCGTATCATAACCCTAAATTTTTAGGTCAAAGGGACTCAAATATGCTTTACATAGTCCTAGATTGTGGAGCATCCTGTTCAGGATTATATTGATCCCAGAACCCATGTTGATATGGAAAAGACAGACTTCTATACCATTAATATGGTCTATAGTGTACATTGGTTGGATGTTCCCTTATATAGGGGAGCCTTCATGTTCTCCTAAGAAAGAGAATATAGCTTGAAATTATGAATTCTCGGGATCCCCAACATGGAAATATTTTGTGGCCACAACCACTATTTCAAACTAATGGGGCATTCATAAAGAGCATGAGAGGATGTCATGCTTATATTATGATACATGGAGGGCCTAGAGGATTGAGATATTGGTAGGGATTCTGAAAAGGTGATGGTGAATATCTTACATTCGTTCTAGGAACACATTTCTACCAATAATAGATATCCATATGGAAGGGGGTATGATGAGAATTTCTGGTCAAACTGGAAGATTAAATATTCTACTAGGAATATATTACATCTCACTAGATAAACCATGAAAAATGAGTACCAGATGACTATCAACTGACTGAGATATGTCCAAACTTGAATGTGTCTAATCATGGTATTTTCACAGTGAATTTTCCTGGTCGATCATTGAAAATGGCGGTGACAGTGAATATAATGAGGTGAAATTAAGGAAATCACGTGATAAGCTAGGCATTGAACCTACATTCCTGTTTCATTGAAATGCATGAACTGGATTGAGGCATTGGCCAATTCATTATTATGATTCATGTATCTATTGTTACGTTGAAGGTGGCACTGACTGTGAATTTTAGTAGGATCTTCCTGATGCTCCTTGTTATTTGGGACCATGTATAGGGTCAACCATTTCAGCAGTATTTACCAAGGAATACTCTTAATCATCACATAAAAAATAATCCAATAGGGAGAGGATTTTGGGAGGAATTCCCAACATTGGGGGAATTAATTCTCCAATGGTGTGAGATGGATTTGGAATCAGTTAGGGGCACTGTTTTCCCCAGTGCTTCCAGCGCCTACCCTTCTAAGAGATAGAAATTTGAGATTTGGATGAAAAAGGGGTAGAGGGAGGAGGTTTTTAAGATTTATAGGGATTATGAAAGTTCAAAAAAGTACATATGTTACCATTAGCATGAGATACCACCTTATGTGCCATCCAACTGTCAAACATCAGAGACCCACAGTTGGAGACCTATTCCATTTCCCTTCAATGTCACTACTAGATTTATAGAAACACACGCTACCTGCACCAGGGAACGACCAAAACTGAATTTTTTGATTTCAAATTGGACCTAGATCCATTCCATTATGACATATCGCTTCTTTATGGTATGTTTAAGGAACCAGTGATATGGGACGTAATTATAAAAATCAACGAGATCAGCCTCTTGAGGTCTCTTGCTTTCTCTAGACTGTAGGACTCCCTAATCCAAGGAACCCTAGAAATATCCAGGGAACTAGGCTTATGCACAAAAGAAGGTCAGGTTTTCTCCTATTTGGTAAAAGGACCCTGATATCCTATCCCAATTGAGGAGATAGAGCTTGATGATTATTTTTATCTCCATGAGGAGGTGGAACCAGATTATCTCATCTAGGAAGAAGTGACACATTATGCGGTGGTTCCTGCCAATTCTGATGTGGGTGTAGACAAAAATGAGGCTTGGAATAAGGCTGATGCCCTCATAAATATTATGGGTGACGCTCTATTTAAAATACTCTAGTGGTCTGGGGGACTTTACCTATGCAACGACAGTGGTATTGTCCTTGGGTACTCTTCTTGAAGGAGCTATGTAAGGAAATGAGTGTGCCATCATGGATTGTTGTAAGGTCCAATCTAGGCATTGATCCTTGTCAAAAATTTCTATAATCCACCTTATATATTTTGATTGATATGATAGGGGAATATTTCAGTCATTACATTTATCATGCACATCGTCAACACATTTTCTTGAGTCTGTAGTATATTGAGTGAATAAATTAGTCACACCCACTTGGTGAAAAAGTTTGATATGTGATCATCTAGTCTTCTCTTGCACTTTAAGAGGATTGAAATACTGGTCTTGTGAGTAGTGGAGTTGAACTGATAAATAAATATCCTGCGAAGATCCTCCAAACCACCTAAAGACCCCATGGGTAGCTGGTTGTACCAGATAAATGTGGGCCCTTCTAGTGGTTGTATAATTCACTCGAGCATGGCATCCTCACGATGTGCTGGAGTTCTCAGCATGGGTCCACACCTTGAGATAAAATTGACCAGATAATGCAGGGGGTCACACATCCCATTGAAGGGGGAGAAAGTACAATTCTTGAAGCCTAGGGAAATCATATAATTAGGCCAAGCTAGATATGTTTTTCCATTATGTGGGATTTACATCATTTAGGTTTTGAGAGCCATGTGGAAAGAAATGAGACCAACTATCACATGATCCCAGTGAGGATTCATGTTTTAGAGAGGATTAATGATCACCAATACATTAGTGGGTTCATCAACATGATAAGTGGGTCTAAAGGATCATTGTGGGGATATTGGAATGACCTGAGAAGCTAATGGAGTGATGAACTATGGAGAAGATGGGGGAATGACATGAAGAGAATCCTAAGGGGCCACTATAAGTATAGGCAGTAGACCCTGGTCTTGAAGATGATTCTCACAGAGCTCAGGCATATTATTGGATGCATACCGTGGCCACTTGGAATAATCCCCATTCTTTATCTTATTAGGATATGCATGGTTATTGAGATCAATGGGGGAAGCTCGCTGGTAGTTAGTTGTACCATACCTTGTTTCTCTAGTGGGGGATGGTTGGGATCATTCTGGGATCACCATTATCTAGACGGCTATCCACAATGAACTCATCAAAGAGAACATCAATAATCCTTTTCTATTCTATGTGTTGCAAGAGAAACCCATCCTTCTCGGAATCATCCTATATTTTATTCGTTAAACTAGATTGTTCAGAATTTTTATATGTCTTGGTCTGTCCCTTAACCTTATTGGGGTGTTGTTCTAGTGGAAATGACCCGATGAGTTCACCAAGACCAAAACATGTCATTCGTGGTGAGTAACAACACCTGGGGTATCCAACAAATGTTTTTTACATGGGGTAAGGTTCTCTTCAAATATCCTTATCTCAGTGTCCTTATCTATGAGTTCATCCATGTACACTATGACTACACCTGGTGGAATATCCTTAGTGTGTCTTAGAATGTCAGGTCAGTGCATGATTGGTATAAATTGGAGGGAAACATAATTCCACCATCTACAAATCTAAAAATACGGTGACACCTCCATGATGATTTTATGGAGCACAAGACTGATTGGAGAACATATCTACATCATAGACTAATGGAAGCCAGATGATACAGCTTGCTGAGCCATGGGAAGTGTGACTAGATTAAGAATGTGACATTGTTCTCCGATATCGTGATAATGATCCCAACTATTTAGATACACCATCTAAAAGTTTCTGAGATAGAAATGAATCACACAATGGTTTGGTCTAAATACATGACTTCATCCTAGGTGATCAATTCTGGAATGTAAAAATTTGGGTCATGGTCATCCAGAACATCATAGAATACTGATCCACCTAGAGAATGTCTAACAAGATCCATCTTTCCGTGGTGATATATAGACCATGGTTGTCACATTATTCAACATGGTGAAGCTGAGGAACTGGTAAGTACACTGATTTGGATTGATGTGGTGGTGGATGAGTTGGTGGAGAAAATGGTGCACGATCTGATAGGCCGTGCAGATTGGGTCGTCTCTCAGAGACGATACTGATTACATCATTATGTAGATGTTTGATGTGGTACTGAACACTACTTCATTCATAATGATGGTGGCTACTAATGGTAGATCTAGATTATGAAAATCGTTCCTCACAACCTATAAAAAATATTTGGGATCTTTGGGTGAGGCAGGGAATGGTCATGGTGATGACAGAGAGGACTGCATGGGCATGCCCTAAAAGGGACCCAAATCTTCCACCCCCTTTATGTACCAACAGAGGATTTAGGGGATCTAATACATCTATTTTTCTAGAAATATGAAGCTCATTGATGGTTTCCTACCCACAGACATTGATTCACTGGTTCAGGGTGATGACCCCATCATCGAATCGCACCCCTCTTCAGAATTTGAAAAGTGGACCTTACTAAAGACGATATAACACAACATGGTTTTATTCCTTTGGTGGTGACGATTATCCCTTCATTCCAGGGATGGTTTTTAAGGGAAGTTAGAATACTATAAATGGGTATTATCTCGTTCTTGGGTTGCATTTATATATGGGGGATCTACTATAGCTAGATGGGATATGAGGAGGACCCTCATATCTATTGTCATCGGAGCGGGGAGGACCTCTACAGGGACTGCTATGATAGTGGGTGCACCTCCACTCTGAGTGATGATAGGGACATGGGGATGAAAAAAATTTTGAGTAAAATATAATGGAATACCACCTCATGGGTGATCACGGTTGCATGGTTTAACACCCCATGTTTTATCGATCTTTTTTTGAATAAATTTTAATTGTCATTTATATCTTACAATACATTAAGTCAACAATTCCTTCATCACGCAACACCGACTTGGTGTATGATACACGCAAAACTTATTTGGAATATGTAACATGCAACACCAACATGGTGTATGTTACATGAAACACTAATTAAGAGTATTATGCACTCAATACTGAGCTGGGGTAGGATACACAGAACACTTAGTTTTTGTGAAATATCCCTTTTATTATTTTTATTATTTAAAAATGATATTATTAATATGGCCATTAAAAATAGTAATATTTGTAGTAATAACAAATTATAAAATATTTATTATAAATTTATAATATTAATAAAACATATTGATAATAAATTATAGGATTTATGGTGAACTACTTCTTTGTTTAAAAATACATTTTTCTCAAATACACCACTTTTAATTCCCTTATAATAAAATTAATTTTAGACACATTTTTAAATTTATTTTGATAAATTAAACATAATTTATTAATTTATATAATCAAAATTATCCTAGGTTTAATTTTTTGGATTTTTATTAGAAACCTCATTTTTGTAGGAATCATGAAAAATACTACAGTTTAGTAAAAAAACTACATTTTGTTGAATTAATTATTATTGATAAATGATATTATAAATATGTTTTATGGTCACATTTGAAAGAAATTAAATCTATTAATAAAATATAATTCATTATAATAAATTTCAATTTGTAACTTTATATAAAATTTTAACAATCATTGGAATTTTTTCTTACTTTAAAACCCCATTATTTCGTCCTGTCTGTGAGATTAGCATTAATATTAATTTTTCTGATTCTGTGAATTAAATTTAAAAAATATAGCATAAAAAATTGTATTAATTATAATATTTAGAGTCTAATTATTCAGTGTTAATATTTGACAAAAATGATTAGTAAAAGTGATTAAAATAAATCACAACAGTTAGTGCAAAATTAATCTTCTATAGGGACTAAACCTTATCATTAAGGGCCAAATGACATAGAAACATGTCAAACACCAATTTTATATCCTTATTTCGTCCATAAACGATCCATTATATTTATGTTTTGGTGTATTGGAATTTGTTTTTGTAAAAAACATTTTCACAATAAAATTTGTTTATATAAAGTCCAAGTGAGCCATTTTCCTTACTTATAAAAGGCCACAACCTCTACCCATACCTAAAACCTATCAAAAAATTAATATTAGTCCATGATCTAAAAATTAAGCCTAACATAAATTCTCCCTTCAACTGAGATGCCTCACTTTAAGTAGAAATTTTTTCATGAAATCCTTTTGGTATAAACCAAAAGGAGTTACCCGATTACGACGCAACATCTTATCTCAATTTCATTTACATTATTTTTTTCTCCACACCTCCACTATATTTATGACATTATTGTGTTAAAAAACATTATTCTACATGTATTAGGATTTTCTTATGTAAATAGTATGACCTAAAAAGACACACAACTCTTTCTGATGTATATTAACATATTGTTTCTATTTAAAGTGAACTACCGCCTCACAAAATGATGATTGTTCATTTCTCCATTACCACAAAACGTGGTGGACATTATGATAGAGAATATATTTATATATTTAATATATTATATTTATTATGTCTTTAAGAATATTTATTCTATTTAAAAAACATATGTTTTTCCTTTTTGTGTAATTATGATAATCGCGTTTGAGGTAGTATGGACTACCGCCCCCTCAAAGTGATGTGATTCATTCACACACCACATGGAATGTATCATGGACGTATTTAGTTTAATTATATGATATAAATAATTTAGTTATAATACATTCATAATTATATACATACATACATGCATGCATACATATATATATACATATATATTTCATTTACATAATTTATTTCAATACGATAATAAAACCGGAAACAACGTTCATGCGTATGTACAACATACCGTCTCAATTAACAGTTTATTACATTTCAGACTTATTTCTGCTATAATTTATTATAATATGATTATACATTATATTTATATAAATTTCTACAGTCTAGAATCGTGATATAATTCTAAGGATCAACGATATAAAAAATTAAGTCACATGTGAAGAACAAAGTGAATATTACCCGAAGTGAAACCTTAACATAGGATCGTTATCATGTGGGTAATATAAGGTCATAATAAAATCATATATGGTTATAGATATAATAATTATATTCAATAAAATATTTATTATAAACTTATATTTCTTATATTGGATGCTTGTATGTGTACAGAGAGATTCAAAACACAAAGTAAGGGCATTTTAATCGCAATTTTAATTTCTGTGAGAAACAAGATATGTTATCCACTCTTTCCTTTTCGGTATTGTATGTTACTACCAAGAATGAATATTGGGTATCAATTAATTATATTTATGTGTATTCAAATTTCCATCATATGATCCTTATTTCATTGGGTTTTGTTGGGAAAAAATCCATCAAGGCATCATTGAAGCATTTTTGAGGTGATTGTGTTTGTTGACAAAGTGGACATCTGAGTGGTGATTGTTGACAAAGCAAAAGAATGACATAAAAATTTGTTGGAAAAGTGGATTTCAAGATGGAATGTCGAGTTCAAGAGCTGAGGTCAATGATCCATTTTTTATTCAAGAATGCCGACAAAATGAATGGATGATCTAGAGGTGGTACAAAAGAACCGATACAAGGTGGCACTGTTTTCCAGTGTTTGCCAAATTTTTTGGCCTGAAAAGCGACAAATGAAGAAAAGTGGTTTTTGGAAACGGGACATGCGCGCCATGTACATGAAGGCTTGGAAACTTTCACGCCATTGTTTTTCAAGATCAGATCATCAAAATATGGAAAAGGGATAAGGTTCTTGCAAGTTTTGGTGAGGTCGCGTTGGTGACTTGCGCGCCGTGAAAGATACTTGTGCGCCGATGACTTGGAAGTTTGAGAACTTGAGCACATATGGTTTTTCAAGATCAGAAGATCAAAATATGGAAAAGGAAATAGGTTCGCGCATGTTTTGAAGTAGGTCGCGCAAGTGACTTGCAGGGGAGGAGACCTGCGTGCCGAGACTTGCGCACCGAGGGTTGACTTGTGCGCCGTCGCACAGGGTGGTCTGATTGCCTATAAATACTAGACCACCCCTCCCCATTCTAAACGAAGTTCAAAAACTTGTGAAATCAGATCTCCCATATCGCAGGTGTGGTGGTCGCGCAAGTGGTGTGTGGTTGCGCAAGTGACGTTGTGCGCCAGTGTGAGAAGTTGTGTGCCAGTTGGCAGTTGCGTGCCAATATTGGTATCGGCATAAAAGGAATAGAGTCGTGTAATTTTGGAGTTGGGGAATATTGTGCCATCAAAGTATCTGAGGTGGACTTGCACGCCCGTCGTGACTTGTGCGCCGATACTTGTGTGCCGAGTTTGACTTGTGCGCCAAGTAAGCTTTATTTCCAGTAGTGATTTTCGGGCTGCGTGGAAGCTAGAGGTTTGCCCGATACCTTCAGTGCAAAGAGAGATTCATCTACGGGTGAAAATTGGGCTTCAATAGAGCATCTATATACAGATAAAGATGCATTTCTTCGTTCAAATGAAGACACCTACAGGTCTATAAACTGTGATTTGATCCTTTCTGACGCAGTGAATAAAGGAAGAGGAATAAGATGATCCTCTCCACCGGCAGTGAGCCAGAGAGAGAGAAACGAGGAGTGACCCTTGAGAAAGTAGTGAGATAACCCTAAATCTTGTAAAGTTAGTGATCCTGGGACAGAGTGACTATACCCGAACCTTGTAATCCACATCTAGTGAAGAAAAGTGGAATTTGGTATGACCGGAAACTTGTCGGCATATGCTCCTTGGACGTAGCCCTTAGCGGTGAACCAAGTAAAAATTGTTGTGTCTTGTGCATGCTTTACCTTCTGTTTATATTCTGCAACCGGAATGTGAGAGAAGAGTGTTTTTATTAACAGCATAACAAGATTAGAATGGGCTTTATTTTTTAATTAGTCATACCCTGATTCACCCCCCCCCCACATGGTACTCAGCCTAGTGGACCTAACAATTTGTATTAGAGGGAAAGGTTGATATTAGGTCTTCTCTCAATGGAGGTCACTAATCATAAAGGGATTCTGATCTTCGACGGATGTAATTTTCAGATATGGAAGAATAGAATGAAACAATATTTCCGATCCTTGGGAATGGATGTGTTTTCAGTAGATATGCATGGTATCATAACTTATATTAATAGTGGTGCATTATCAAAAGATGAGCATAGAGAGTTGGATGCTGATTCCAAATCAATCAATGCCTTAGGGGGGAGCCCTTTCCAATCCCATCTACACGAAGGTGATGTCATGAAAAACATCACATTCGATGTGGGAAAAGCTTTTGAATATATATAAAGGGGATACAAAGGAAATTGAGGCAAAGCTACAGGTTTTGTGGAACAAATATAATGATCTGAAAATGAACCTGAATGAGTCTATTGACACATTCTTTGATAGGGTAAACATTGTTGTGGAGGATATTAGAGCTCTTTGAGAAGTCATTGAAGACATAATGATCTTAAAGCACATATTGAGGAAACTTCCACTTCCGTTCAATCCAAAAGTTTTAGTACTAGAAGATAGATATCCAAAAGGGCTGACACTGGACAATTTGCACAGTACCTTGGTTTCATATGAAATGAGGAACGATGATAATGAGGTTGTGGAAAAGGGGAAGTCCAAAGAGGTTCCATTTAAGGCCATGAAAAATCTTACCATTTAATATTCTCAAGAAGAAGAAGTGACAGATTAAGTAATGTCATTCCTCTCCTCAAATATTAAAAGAATAAAAGGAAAGTTCAAATGGAAGCTTCCACTTTCTTGATTTATATGTGTAAAAGTTAGTCATCTTGCTGCAAGGTGCCCTAGAAAGTTGCAAGAAGAAAACGATGAAGATGAAGTTGAAATTACCAAGAAAAAATCTTCATCCTATGTGAATGGGAAGAATAAGTTCAAGAGAAATTTCTTTAAGAAGAATAATATTCTTTCACAAGAAATAGACAGTTCAGATGAGTCTTAGGATGATGAAATTGAAGAGATAGAAACATCAAAGATCGTGGAAAAAATGCAATGGTTGTTGTTCTCAGTAGTGCTCCTGAAAATAAAGAAACTGAAACTGATGAGGAAGATGAATAAATTGAAGAGAGAGTTGACATGGAAGCTGAATTAGAAGCAGATCTGGAAAAGATAGATGTTTGGAGAGAAAATACAAAGAAATACAACAAGGTGGTACATGATGCCAAACTCTACATGCAACATCAAGAAGAAGAGAAGTCTGAACTAGTGAAATAAATCGAAAATATTAAGTCTTCCAGGCCAGAGCGTACAGAAATGGTTGATGAGCATAAGCTCAAGATTGAAGAACAGAAAAGGGAGATCGATTTCTTGAATTGAAAAGTGAAAGATCGCGTCAAGCGTATTGAAGATCTTGTAGAGGAAGTTTTCGTTCTGCGGAGAAATGTTAAAGACCAGGAAAAACCATTGAATCCCAACACATTCATGGGAAAGCAGGTCGTAACAAAGACTAAAAAGAAGAAATAATAGCCTAGTAGATCAGCAGGAAAGAAGCAGCAATTCAGCTCATAAGTTAAGGATGATTCATGGCTTAATCCGAAACAAAAATCTGTGGCAGTTGAAGTCAGACCACAAGCACCCGTCCTGAGATTGAAGGTGGATTTGGGCATGAAGGATAATCAGAATATTTAGAGATCCTAAGGGGAAACTTGAATTTCTGATGTAACACGAAGGAATGCACCTTCTATCAGGTGTTATTGTTGTAGAAATATGGGAAATTCACAGTATGTGTGTTCCACAGCCAAAAGACATCGAAGGGAACAAGAACAAAGATGGTAGCCAAATAGAGAACAGTTTTCCAGAACATATTTTGAAGGACACTATTTTTGGTGTGGGAGATTTGGGCACATGCCTAGGTACTGCACTTCGACCATTTAGAGAAATGTGCCAATGCAGAATCAAAACATCAGCAAGCAGCAGATCGATAAACCGAAAAGTGAGTTAAAAATGATGAATAGATTTGCGGCTTTTCAAGATGAAGCTAGTCCATCATACGCTGAGAAATAAAAGATGCCTCAATCCATGCCGAGTATGAAAGAAAAAGTATGGACCAAGAAGAAGAAAATTGAGAAGACCGTGGAGGCAGAGATTTCCCATAAATCATCAGGTTTCTCTGGTGTGTGGATCCTTGATAGTGGTTGCACATCCCACAGGACAGGTAATAAGGATATTGTTACAGGCGTAAAATATGACAAAGAAGGAGTTGTCAAATTTGGAAATGATGAAGGCCTGAAGATTGTTGGCTCAGGGAAAGTCATGTTTGGGGGAAAAGAAATGAGACGTGCTGATGCCTTGGTAGTAGATGGTATCAGTTATAACTTTCTTCGTGTCAGTCAAATATGTGACTCTGGGAACTCTATCCAATTTACCAGGAAGATGTGTATTGTTAATGGAAAAGATAGAGCATTCATTCTACAGGGAAACCGAACAATGGGTAATCTTTACCTGGTAGGTGTGGAAGAAGATTCGTGCTTTTTATCAAGAGAAGAAGAAAACCATTTGTGGAATAAGCGACTTGGTCATCTATGTCAACCATCCATGGAAGATGTTGTAATGTGTGATGCTGCTAGTAACCTTCCCAAACTATCACGTGATCACACTTATACATGTGATGCTTGTCAACAAGGGAAGAACATCAGAAATAAATACAGTCCAAAGGATCAGAAATCAACTAGAGTGCTTGAATTGGTTCATTCTGATGTATGTGGACCTATCTCACCACGAGCAATAAATGGGAAAAGGTACTATGTTCTTTTCATTGATGATTATAGTAGAATGGCCTGGGTATTTGTCATTACCCATAGGACAGAGTTGTTCGGTTTCATAAAGCAGTATAGGAGGGAATCAGAAAATTTTCTTGGGCAGAGAATTCAGAAGTTCCGTACTAATAATGGTACAGAATTCACAAACAATCAAGTTGAAAAATATCTTGAGAAACACAGGATAAGGAATCAAGTTTCATCAGTGAGAACTCCCCAACAGAATGGAGTGGTTGAAAGGAGAAATCGGATCATCAACAACATGGCCATAACAATGCTTATTGATAAGGACCTACCAGAGAAATTTTGGAAGGAAGCAGTTTTAACATCGGTCTATGTTTCAAACAGGTCTCTGTTGGGTCCAAAGCAAGGGAATACTTCGTATGAACTGTGGTACGGAAAGAATACAACATTGAAATACTTTCAAATCTTTTGAAGTAAGTGTTTCATTCTCAAGAAATAAAATCATTGGAAGTCTGTGGAATGAGGAGATGTGGGGATATTCCATGGCTACTCAGGGAAAATAAAAGAATATAAATGCTTCAAAAATAGGCTAGGAAAAATTGTTGAGAGCAATGATGTCATTATAGTTGAAAATTAAGAGAATACTCAATGATCCAGTGATCAGTTCCTGGATGAAGGTGATGATGACGTAAGTAACACAGGGGGAGCATAAGTGGCAGAGACTGACTTAGAAGAAGATACTGATGATGAAAAAGAAAGTGTCAAGTATATGTCTGCAAGGAAGCCTAAGAGTCGAGCTGAAATTGATAGGAAGAATATCATTGGTGATCAGACAGCTCCAGTTCAGACTCGAAGAATGAAATCATTACAACAAACATCGTTTTTGTCTCAGGTGGAGCCGAAATGTTTTTCGGATTCAGCTAAAGACCAAAACTGGGTTCAGGCTATGAATGAAGAGCTTGATCAGATTGAGTAGAACCATACATGGGAGATTGTTTCGAGGCCAGTAGACAAGAATGTCATCGGGACTAAATGGGTCTACCGCAACAAGATGAATGAATATGGCACAGTGATTCAAAACAAATCACAACAAGTGTGTAAGGGATACTCCCAGATAGAGGGAACAGATGTTGATGAGACATTTTCACCAGTTTCAAGGCTAGAGACAATCATATTATTTTTGGCCATAGTAGTGCAAAGAAAATTCAAAGTGTTGCAGATGGATGTGAAATCTTAATTCTTGAATGGCGTTCTAGAAGAGGATGTGTATATTGATAGCCAGATGTTTTTCTCATTCATGATGATGAGAAAAAAGTTTGCAGGCTGAAGAAGGCGTTGTATGGGCTGAAACAAGCACTGAGGGCATGGTACTCAAGACTTGATCAGTACTTAAGGAAGCTTTCTTTTTAGTGTGGGGGAGTTGATTACAATCTTTATTTCAGCAATGAATGTAAAAAAAGGATGATGGTGTTAGTTTATGTCGATGGTATAATATTTGGTGGATCAAATGAAGCTCAGTGCAGAAAATTTTCCGAATTCATGAAACATGAGTTTTAAATGTCAATGATTGGAGAGATAACATTTTTCCTTGGATTACAGGTGACACAAGGAAGTAATGGAACTTTCATTTCTCAATCCAAAAATGCCAAAGAGGTTTTGAGAAGGATTGGAATGGATAATTCCAAGGAGATGAAGACTCAGGTTTCTTCTCGGATGAAATTATCAAAAGATGAAGATGGCAAGGCAGTTAATATCTTAGAATACTGGAAAATTATTGGAAGTTTGTTGTACTTGGTTGCAACAAGTCCTGATATTGATTTCACCACATGCCAAGAAGAGAGATATCAGAGTAATCCCAAGGAAATCTATATTCTTGCAGTGAAAATAATACTTCAGTATATCCAGGGAATGGTGGATTTCATCTTGACATATACTGACAAATCTTAGACAGAGTTTTTGGGATATATTGTTGCAGACTGGGCCGGTTCGGCAGATGATAGAAAATCAACGTCAGGTGGTGCATTCTATCTTGGTGGATTCTGTATTTCTTGTCTAAGAAAAAAGAAAGATTGCCTTTCGTTGAGCACCAAGGAAGCTGAGTATATTGGGGCCACTCAAGCATGTACATAGTTATTGTGGATGAATCAACAGCTTGAAGATATGGGAGTTGAAGTGGAGTCTCCAATCGGAATCCAGCGTGATAACTCAAGTGCTATAAATCTCAGCAAAAATCCCGTCGATCACTCAAGGACAAAGCACATTGAGATAAAGTATCATTTTATCAAGGATAAGGTTGGGTAGGGAATCATGAAGTTGGAGTATGTTCCTACAGAGCTACAGGTTGCAGACATTCTGACCAAGGTCTTACCCAAGGAAGATTTTGAGAGGCATCGACTGGCTCTGGGAGTTCAGTCGATTCCCCGCACTTGAAATAGTGTGGATGTGGAACCCCACACCCCTCTCCCCGAGGTATGATGTGTTTTTCCCTAATGTGCTAATGTGTTCTCTACTCTGTTACAGACTGCAAAAAAGTTCCCTTTGGGTTTGTTGTCAAAGGGGGAGAAAATAGTGATTGTTCAATGGGGAGACAATGTAGAGATTTGATAAATCATGAATGATATGGGGAGAAGCTGACAAGTGGAGCAGCCAAATAGGGGGATTTGAAGCTAGATGGAAGTTCTTAGCCAGAGCTTAGCTTGGAAAACACAGGAAATAGAGCTAAAGAGGTGTTGAAGCTATGAGCAGAAAGGGGGAGCGTATAAAATCTGATGATGCTAAAAGTGATCGATCAAAGAATAGATATCACGATAGCTGCAGATCATGATAAAAGCAGAAGAGTAGTGTTGAAATGTGGTAAAAATATTTCCAAACAAAAATTGGTCTTCCAACAGGTCCTTCAACAATTGGTATTAGTTTAGTACAAATTGGTATCAGTTTTGTGTCAATAGTGGTTGTCAAAGATGAAGTGATTCATTGATGAACTTTTCATTTACTCTTGTTTCTCACGCCGAGCATTGCTTATGTGGGCTTAGAGTATGTGTTGACTAAATCCTTGATCGCTATCAAAATCACAAAAGTCGAATGGTGGATGAAAAATCAATGATGTATCTTTTTATGGAAGAGTTTCAACAAACACAAAGGGGGAGATTGTTGGGTAAAAATCTCTCAAGGCATCATTGAAGCATTTTTGAGGTGAATGTGTTTGTTGACAAAGTGGACATCTGAGTGGTGATTGTTGACAAAGCAAAACAATGGCATACAAATTTGTTGACAAAGAGGATTTCATGATTGAATGTCATGTTCAAGAGCTGAGGTCAATGATCCATGTTTGATTCAAGATCATCGACAAAAGGAATGGATGATCTAGAGGCGGTACAAAAGAACCAATACAAGGTGGCGCCATTTTCTAGTGTTTGCCAAATTTTTGGGCCTGAAAAGAGACAAATGAAGAAAAGTGGTTTTTGGAAAAGGGACTTGCGCGCCATGTACATGAAGGCTTGGAAACTTTCACGCCATTTTTTTTCATGATCAGATCATCAAAATATGGAAAAGTGATAAGGTTCACACAAGTTTTGGTGGGGTTGCAAAGGTGACTTGCACGCAGTGAAAGATACTTGCGTGTCGATGCCTTGGAAGTTTGAGAAGTTGAGCACCTATGGTTTTTCAAGATCATAAGATCAAAATATCGAAATTGAAAGAGGTTCGCGCAAGTTTGGATGTAGGTCGCGCAAGTGACTTGCAGGGGAAGAGACCTGCGCGTCGAGACTTGCGCGCCGAGGGTTGACTTGCACACCGTTGCACAGGGTGGTCAGATTGCCTATAAATACTGGACCACCCCTCCTAATTCTAAACCACAGTTCAACACTTCGAGAAATCAGAGCTCCCGTCGTGTAGGTGTGGTGGTTGTGAAAGTGGTGTGTGGTCGCGCAAGTGAAGTTGCGGGCCAGTTTGAGAAGTTGTGCGCCGGTTGGCATTTGCACGCCAATATTGGTTTGGGCGTAAAAGGAAGAGAGTCGCGCAAGTTTGGAGTTGGGGAATATTGTGTCGCGTAAGTATCTGAGGTGGACTTGCGTGCCCGTTGTGACTTGTGCGCCGATAATTGCGCACCGAGTTACACTTGCGTTCCAAGTAAGGTTTATTTCTAGTAGTGATTTTCGGGCTGCGTGGAAGCTAGAGGTTTCCCTGATACCTTCAGTGCAAAGAGAGATTCATCTACGTGTGAAAGTTGGGCTTCAACAGAGCATATACATATAGAGAAAGATGCATTCCTTCATGCAAATGAAGTGACCTACAGGTCTATAAACTGTGAGTGGATCCTTTCCAACACAGTGAGCAAAGGAAGAGGAAGAAGGTGATCCTCTCCACCGGCAGTGAGACAGAGGGAGAGAAACAGGGAGTGACCCTAGGGAAAGGAGTGAGTTGGCCCTAAATCTAGTAAAGGCAGTGAGTCTGGGACATAGTGACGGTACCCAAACCTTGTAATCCACATCTAGTGAAGAATAGTCGAATTTGGTATGACTAGAAACTTATCGGCGTATGCTCTTTGGGCGTAGCCCTTAGCAGTGAACCAAGTAAAAATTGATGTGTCTTGTGCATGCTTTACCTTCAGTTTATATTGTGCAACATGAAAGTGAGAGAAGATTGGTTTTCTTAACAGCGTAACAAGATCAGAATGTGCTTTATTTTTGAATTAGTCATACCCTGATTCACCCCCTTTCAGGGTACTCAACCTAGTGGACCTAACATTTGGTATCATAGGGAACGGTTGATATTAGGTATTCTCTCAATGGAGTTCACTAATCATAATGGGATTCCGATCTTCGACGGATGTAATTTTTAAATATGGAAGATTCGAATGCAACACTATTTCCGATCCTTGGGAATGGATTTGTTTTCAGCAGCTATGCATGGTATCGCAACTGATATTAATAGTGGTGCATTATCAGAAGCTGAGCATATAAAGTTGGATTCTGATTCCAAATCAATCAATGCCTTAGGGGGAGCCCTTTCCAATCCCATCTACATGAAGGTGATGTCATGAAAAATGTCACATGCCATGTGGGAAAATCTTTTGAATATATATGAAGGGGATACAGAGGTCAGAGAGGCAAAGCTGTAGGTGTTATGGAACAAATATAAAAATCTGAAAATGAACCTGAATGAGTCTGTTGACACAGTATTTGATAGGGTAAACATGGTTGTGGAATATATGAGAGATGTTTGAGAAGTCACTGATGACATAAAGATTGTAAAGCACATCTTGATGAATCTTCCACCTCGGTTCAATCTGAATGTTTCAGTACTAGAAGATAAAGATCCAAAAGAGCAGACACTGGACAATTTGCACAGTAACATGGATTCATATGAAATGAGGAATGATGATAATGAGGCTGTGGAAAAGGGGAAGTCAAAATAGGTGTCATTTAAGGCCATAAATAAGCTTACCATTGAATATTCTCAAGAAGAAGAAGTGACAGATGAGGTAATGTCATTCCACTCCTCAAATCGTCAAAGAGGAAATGGAAAGTTCAAAGTGAATCTTCCAGTTGCTTGATTTAGATGTGGAAAAGTTGGTCATCTTGCTGCAAGTTTCCCCAAAAAGTTTCAAGAAGAAAACGATGAAGATGAAGTTGAAATTCCCAAGAAAAAATATTCAGCCTATGTGAAAGGTAAGAAGAAGTTCAAGATAAATTTTTTTAAGAAGAATAATCTTCTTCCACAAGAAATAGACAGTTCAGATGAGTCTGATGTTGAAGAAATTGAAGAGATAGAAAACTGAATAGATCCTAGACAACATGAAATGGTGGCTGTTGTCAGTAGTGCTCAAGAAAAGAAAGAAACTGAAACTGATGAGGAAGAAGATTAAATTGAAGGGATAGTTGACATGGAAGCTTAATTAGAAGAATCTCTTGAAGAGATATATGTTTGGTGAGAAAAAACAAAGAAATCCAATAAGGTGGTACATGATGCCAAACTCTACATGCTACATCAAGAAGAAGAGAAGTCTGAGCTAGTGAATGAAATTGAAAATCATAATTCTTCCACGCCAGAGCACACAGAAAAGGTTGATGAGCATAAGCTCAAGATTCAAGAATAGAAAAGGGAGATTGATTGCTTGAATAGAAAACTGAAATATCACGTCAAGCGTGTTGAAGAGATTGAAGAGGAAGTTGTCGGTCTGCGGAGAAAAGTTTAAGACCTAGATAAACCATTGAATCCCAACACATTCTTGGGAAAGCAGGTCATCATGAAGACTGAAAAAAAGGAAACAAAATCCCTGTAATTCAGTAGGAAAGAAGCAACAATTGAGCTCAGAAGATAAGGATGATTCATGGATTAATCAGAAACAAAAATCTGTGGCAGTTGAAGTCAGACCGCAAGCACCCGTCCCGAGATTGAAGCTGGATTTGGGAACAAAGAAGAATCATAATATTCAGAGATCCAAATGGGAAACTCGTAGTGCTGAAGTAACACGAAGGAATGCACCTTATATATGGTGTTATTGTTGTGGAAAGATGGGACATTCACAGTATGTGTGTCCCATAGCCAAAAGATATCGAGGGGAATAAGAACATAGATGGTAGCCAAATAGAGAACGGTTTTCCAGAACATATTTCGAAGGACACTGTTTTTTGGTGCGGAGGATTTGGGCACATGGATAGTTACTACACTTCGACCATTCAGAGAAATGTTCCAAAGCAGAATCAAAACGTTAGCAAGCAGAAGATCGATAAACTGACAAGTGAGTTAAAAATGCAGAATAGATTTACGGCTTTGCAAGGTGAAGCTGGTCCACCATACACTGAGAAAGAATAGAAGCCTCAATCTATGCCGAGTATGAAAGAAAAAGTATGGACCAAGAAGAAGAAAATTGAGAAGGACGTGGTGGCAGAGATTTCCCTTAAAGAATCAAATTTCTCTGGTGTGTGGATCCTTGATAGTGGTTGCACATCCCACATGACGGGAAATAAGGATCTTGTTACAGGCATAAAATATGACAAAGAAGGAGTCATAAAATTTGGAAATGATGAAGGCCTGAAGATTGTTGGATCAGGTAAAACCAAGTTTGGGTGAAAGGAAATGAGACGTACTGATGTCTTGGTAGTAGAGGGTCTCAGTCATAACATGCTTAGTGTTAGTCAACTATGTGGCTCTGGGCACTCTATCTGATTTACCAAGAAGATGTGTATTGTTAAAGGAAAAGATGGAGCAGTCATTCTATAGGGAAAATGAATAAAGGGAAATCCTTACCTGGTAGGTGGGGAATAAGATTCGTGCTTTTTATCGAGAGAAGAAGAAAACCAGTTGTGGCATAAGGTACTTGGTTATCTATGACATCCATCCATGGAAGATCTGGTAAAGTGTGATGCTGCTAGAGACCTTCCCAAACAATCATGTGATCACACTCATACGTGTGATGCTTGTCAACACGGGAAGATCATCAGAAAGACAACAGAATTCAACTAGAGTGCTTGAATTGGTTCATGCTGATGTATGTGGACCTTTCTCACCACGAGCTATAAATGGGAAAAGGTACTATGTTCTTTTCATTGATGATTATAGTAGAATGGAATGGGTATTTGTCATTACCCATAAGACAGAGGTGTTCAGTTGCATAAAGTAGTATAGGAGGGAATCAGAAAAGATACTTGGGTAGAGAATTCAGAAGTTTCGTACTAATAATGGTACTGAATTCACAAACACTCAAGTTGAAAACTATCTCAAGAAACACGGGATAAGGCATCATGTTTCATCAGTGAGAACTCCCCAACAGTATGGAGTGGTTGAAAGGATAAATCAGATCATCAACAACATGGCCAGAACAATGCTTATTGATAAGGACTTACCAAAGAAATTTTGGAAGGAATCAGTTTTGACATCGGTATATGTTTGAAACAGGTCTCTGTTGTGTTCGAAGCAATGGAAGACTCCATATGAACTGTGGTACGGAAAGAAGAAAACGTTGAAATACTTTCGAATATTTGGAAGTAAGTGTTTCATTATCACCAAGGATAATCATAGGAAGTTTGAGGCACGAGGAGATGATGGGATATTCCATGGCTACTTAGGGAAAATCAAAGCATATAAATGCTTCAACAAGAGGCTGGGAAAAATTGTTGAGAGCAACAATGTCACTATAGTTGAAAATGAATAGAATACCCAACGATCCGGTGAACAGTTCCTAGATGAAAGTGATGATGAGGTAAGCAAAATAGGAAGAGCAGAAGTGGCAGAGGCTGACTCAGAAGAAGATACTGATGATGAACAAGAAAGTGTCAAGTCTATGTCTGCAAAGAAGCCAAAGAGTCGAGCTGAAATTGATAGGCAGAATATCATTGGTGATCAGACTGCTCCAGTTCAGACTCTAAGAATGAAATCATTACAACAAACATCGTTTTTTACTCTGGTGGAGCCGAAATGTTTTTCCGATGCAGCTGAAGACAAAAACTGGGGTCAAGCTATGAATGAAGAGCTTGATCAGATTGAGAAGAACCAGACATGGGAGATCGTTTCGAGGCCTGCAGAAAAGAATGTCATCGGGACTAAATGGGTCTAGCACAACAAGATGAATGAAGATGGCACAGTGATTCGGAACAATGAACGACTAGTGCACAAGGGATACTCCCAGATAGAGGGAATATATGTGGATGAGACATTTGCACCAGTTGCAAGGCTAGAGACAATCAGAATATTTTTGGCCATAGCAGTGCAAAGAAAATTCAAAGTGTTCCAGATGGATGTGAAATCTGCATTCTTGAATGGAGTTCTGTAAGAGGAGGTGTGTATTGAGTAGCCAGATGGTTTTCTCATTCATGAGGATGAGAACAATGTTTGCAGGCTGAAGAAGGCGTTGTTTGGGATGAAACAAGCACCAAGGGCATGGTACTCAAGACTTGATCAGTACATAAAGAATCTTGGTTTTCAGCATGGGGGAGTTGATTACAATCTTTATTTTAGCAATGAAAGTAATAAAAGGATGATGGTGTTAGTTTATGTTGATGACATAATATTTGGCGGATCAAATGAAGCTCAGTGCAGAAAATTTTCCGAATTCATGAAAAATGAGTTTGAAATGTCAATGAATGGAGAGCTAACATTTTTCCTTGGCTTACAGGTGACACAATGAAGTCATGGAACTTTCATTTCTCAATATAAATACGCTAAATAGGTTTTGAGAAGGTTTTGAATGGATAATTCCATGGAGATAAAGACTCTAGTTGCTTCTCGAATGAAATTATGAAAAGATGAAGATGGAAAGGCAGTTAATATCACAGAATTCTGGCAAATTATTGGAAGTTTGTTGTACTTGACTGCAACAAGGCCTGATATTGATTTCTCCACATGCCAAGAAGTGAGATATCAGAGTAATCCCATGGAAATCCATATTCTTGCAGGGAAAAGAATACTTCGGTATATCCAGGGCATGGTGGATTTCAGCTTGACATATACTGACAAATCTCAGACAGGGTTATTGGGATATATTGATGCAGACTGGGCCGGTTCAGCAGATGATAGAAAATCAATGTTAGGTGGTGCATTCTATCTTGGTGGATTCTGTATTTCTTGGCTAAGAAAAAAGAAATATTTCATTTCGTTGAGCACCGTGAAATATGAGTATATTGCGGCCACTCAAGCATGCACATAATTATGGTGGATGAAGCAGCAGCTTGAAGAAATGGGAGTTGAAGTGAAGTCTCTGATTGGAATCCAGTGTGATAACTCAAGTGCTATAAATCTCAGCAAAAATATCGTCGATCACTCATGGACAAAGCACATTGAGATAAAGTATCATTTTATCAAGGAGAAGGTTGAGAAGGGAATCGTGAAGTTGGAGTATGTGCCTACAGATCTACAGGTTGCAGACATTATGACCAAGGCCTTACCCAAGGAAGCTTTTGAGAGGCATCGACTGGCTCTGGGAGTTCAGTCGATTCCCCTCACTTGAAATAGTGTGGATGTGGAACCCCAACCCCTCTCCCCGAGGTATGATGTGTTTTTTCCCTAATATGCTAATGTGTTCTCTACTCTATTACAGACTGCAAAGGAGTGCCCTTTGGGATTGTTGACAAAGGGGGAGAAAATAGTGATTGTTCAATGGGGAGACAATGTGGATATTTGATAAATCATGAATGATATGGGGAGAAGCCGACAATTGGAGCATCCAGTTAGGGGGAGTTGAAGCTAGTTGAATATTCTTATCCAAATCTTAGCTTGGAAAACACAGAAAATAGGGCTAAAGATGAGTTGAAGCTGTGAGCAGAAAGGGGGAGTGTATAAAATCTGACGATGGTAAAAATGATCGATCAAAGAATTGATATCACGATAGCTGCAGATCATGATAAAAGTAGAAGAGTAGTGTTGGAATGTGGTAAAAATATTTCCAAACAAAAATTGGTCTTCCAACAGTGCCTTAAACAATTGGTATCAGTTTAGAACAAATTGTTATCAGTTTGGTGTCAAAAGTGGATGTCAGAGATGAAGTGATTCATTCATGAACTTTTCATTTTCTCTTGTTTCTCACGCCGAGCATTGCTTATGTGGGCTTAGAGTATGTGTTGAGTAAATCCTTGATCTCTATCAAAATCCCAAAAGGAAAATGGTGGATGAAAAATAAATGATGTATCTTTTAATGGAAGAGTTGTCAACAAACCCAAAGGGGGAGATTGTTGGGAAAAAATCTCTCAAGGCATCATTGAAGCATTTTTGAGGTGATTGTGTTTGTTGACAAAGTGGACATCTGAGTGGTGATTGTTGGAAAAGAAAAACAATGACATAAAAATTTGTTGAAAAAGAGGATTTCATGATGTAATGTTGATTTCAAGAGCTGAGGTCAATGATCCATGTTTGATTCAAGAACGTCGACAAAACAAATGGATGATCTAGAGGCGGTACAAAAGAACCGATACAAGGTGGCACCGTTTTCCAGTGATTGCCAAATTTTTGGGCCTGAAAATCGACAAATGAAGAAAAGTGGTTTTTAAAAAAGGGACTTGCGCACCATGTACATGAAGTCTTGGAAACTTGCACCCCATTTGTTTTTCAAGATCAGATCATCAAAATATTTTAAATTGATATGGTTTGCGCAAGTTTTAGTGAGGTCCCAAAGGTGACTTGCGCGCCGTGAAAGATACTTGTGCGTCGATGCCTTGGAAGTTTTAGAACTTTAGTTACTATGGTTTTTAAAGATCAAAATATCAAAATATGGCAATGGATAGAGGTTCACGCAAGTTTGGATGTAGGTGGCGCAAGTGACTTGTAGGGGAAGAGACATGCGCGTCAAGACTTGTGCGCTGAGGGCTGAATTGCACGCTGTCGCGCAGGGTGGTCAGATTGCCTATAAATACTAGACCACCCCTCCTCATTCTAAACCACAATTCAACACTTTGAGAAATCAGAGCTCCCGTCGCACAGGTGTGGTGGTCGTGCATGCGGTGTGTGGTCGCGCAAGTGAAGTTGCGGGCCAGTGTTAGAAGTTGCACGCCAATATTGGTTTGGGCGTAAAAGGAAGAGAGTCGTGCAAGATTGGAGTTGGGGAAGATTGTGTTGAGCCAATAAGGTTTTCCTTATGACTTTTCCATTCTTTCTTGTTTTGAAAATCACAAACACCTTATCTTTAAGAAAATCGCTTTTATAAGAAAATTGCTTTTATAAGGAAAATCGCTTTAGTAAGAAAAATTATCCTTATTATATTTTCATCTTTATTTTTCTTAAGTATAAGATTCGAATTCATTTCTATATTATAGGAATTGTTTGAAACATTGATATGATGTATTCTGTTTTAGGATCCGAATTCCGGATAAGAACTGTAATAAAGTTTCACTCTGAAATCCATAATGAGAACTGTGATAAAGATTCATTCTGAATTCCGGATACAGACTCTGATTAAGTTCTACTCCGAATTCAGGATACGAATCCTTATGAAGTTCAACATCGAATTCTCATTACGAATTCTAATGAAGAATTCTCATTACGAATTCTGATGACGAATTCTCATTATGATTTCTGATGATGAATTCTCATTACGAACTCTGATGAGGAATTCTCATTCAGAATTCTGGATACGAATTCTCATTAAGAATTCGGATGAAAAATTCTCATTAAGAATTCTGATGACGAATTCTCATTACGAATTCTGATGATGAATTCTCACTACGAATTCTGATGACGAATTCTCATTCCGAATTCTCATTCCGAATTCACCTATTAAACAGAATCTGATCATCTTTGTTTTATACACTCCGAATTTATCTAGACATCAAAAATTATTTTTGGTTAGACTCTGAACATTCACTTTGCTTATGGTGTTATAATCTGTCTACTCTTTAATATGTTTCTCTCACTCCGGACATTCACTCTGAACCTTCACTTCGAACTTTTTAGTTAGAATTAAAACGATGTCGTACATATAGCTACACTTGTTTTGTTATAAAACGATGTCATCTATTCTGTTATAAACTAACCGTTGGTTAAGTTACACATGTACAGGTACCTCTGATTTTTTAGGAAAATATGACCGTTGGAAAGGAGGCCGAACTTTCCGATAAATAGGAGATCTTTTGAAAGAGCTCGTAGCTGAAATGCTGACTAATCTTCAACTCATGTGATTACACATTTGAAGTGATTTCTATAGAGAGGCTCTTATTAACTCTCAAAGCTTCATGAAATTTTGAATGTTTGTGATTACATTCGAGGACTTCCGGGGATATGAAGACAGAGGTGCCGACTACCTTAAAGTTTGAGGGCTTCCTTGCTGAGGAAGACCGAGGTTTCCAACTACCTTGAAGTTGAGGGCTTGCTTGGATAGCAAGACGGAGACTCCGATCTTCGTATCGAGGGCTTACCCTGGTGTGGGTAAGACAGACTTGCTTGAATGTATAAATCAATGGACCTTTATCCAAGGTTGTTAGATACCCTTCTCTTTGGGTTAAAAGACTTATATCTTGTTACTTTTAGTTTTACTACTTGTTTTATTCTGCTGCATTTTGTATTATAAGGAAAGTATAACATTCTTACACTTCCTTACTTTTACTCTGTTTCATTTAGATTCTATACACTTTAAGTTATAATCTCATATTGTAATCTTTTGTTAAGTTTCAATTTTCGGAAACATATTTCCAGAACCCACTTTCAGAATCTCTTTCCATGTTTTCTTTTGGTGTAAGAGGTGTTGTGAATTTTCTTAGTTTAACATTGTTAAACTTATTCCTTTCCTTTGCTTAAGGAAAAAATAGTTAATTGTAACTAACTTTAAAGGTTCCAAAGGAATTTTTAAAGTATACAATTCACCCCCCTCTTGTATATTGAGCATCTACATCATTATTTCGATCCTACAATTGGTATCAGAGTAGGTCTCTAAAATACTTGTACTCACGTATAAGTTTTTCTTGCTCACTTTGTCATTCTGAAGTTTCTCATTCCGAATTTTGTCATTCTGAACTTTGTAATTACGAACTTTTTCTACTAACAAGATTGTGTTCCAAAGGTTTTTAAGAATGGAAGGAATTAATGTTGGTTCTATTGATAATCTAAATCCTACAAGACCACCAATCTTTGATGGTAATGACTATGAGTACTGGAGAGATCGAATGAAGACATTTGTTATCAATACTAGAGTGGACAACTTTGTTATGCTTACTGGTGATTACAAAATTCCTGATAAGGAAGTTAGAACTTTTACTAACCAGGAAAAGCAAGATTATCAACTCAATTATAAGGTACGCAATACTCTACTGTGTTCAATGACTAGAAATATATATAGCCAAATTTATTCTTGTAAAGAAGCTAATTGTATCTGGAAGAAGTTAGAGGTTACACACTTTGGAACTTCTAAAGTGATTGAGACTAGGAGAGCTATGCTTAGAGCTAAATATCGTGGCTTCAACTTTCCATATGGAGAACATATTTGTAAAGTTAAACAGAGATTTATGACTATAGTCAATAGCTTACAGTCTATGGGAGAAAAAGGGTTAGATGATGAAGAACTTGTGGATAAGATAGTTGATATTATGCCCAATGAGTGGGAATCCAAAAGAACTTCTATAGATGAGAACTGGAAGATAACTCAAATTTCTCTTGATGAGCTATTTGGAACTCTTCTACAACATGAAACCAGAATGAAGAGAGATGCTGAAAACATCAAAAAGAAGAATGGGAATGGTACTGTTGCTTTTACAACAACATCAAATCAGATGAAAGCTAAGACTCCAGAGAGAGTAACTAGATCCATGTCTAAGAAAGTTTTTTTCCAATTTGAATCTAGTGAGAGTGAAGTCTCTAAAAATGAGTTAGCAAATCTTTCTCAAAGTATGAACAAGATAGTTGGCCAGAGAAGTTTCCAATCCAAGTATTAGAAAAAGGAAAGGAAAGATAAGAAAGATGGAGAAGTCACTTGTTATGATTGTAAGAGAGCTGGACATATTAGACCAGATTGCCCTTTGCTCAAAAAGAAAGAAAGGAATGAAAGGCATTCAGACAGGAACAGAAAGAAGTATTATAAATCCAAAGCTAAGAATGTTTTGAAAGCTAATGACACCTGGAGTGCCAGTGGTGGTGACTCTTCTGATGAACCTTCTGATTGCGAATCTTCAGGACATAACAATCTTGGTCTTATAGCCAGATTACCTATTGATAATCATGGTTTTATAGCTAAGGTACAAAATGTTGAATCATTGACCAATGTTTCTTTAAATTCTAATGATAGTAAGTATTATAACTCTTCTGATGAAGAATCCTCTTCTGATGAAGAAAATACTTTACCTACTTATGAAGAAGTCTCTAGGTTTGCTGAACTTCTTGAAATTGAGAATTCCAAACTCAATAAGAAACATGATAATGCAAACTCTAGGAATTCTATTCTTACAAAAGAGATATCATATCTTTATAAAGATCTTGATAGGAAAAATTCTGATTTTGAAAGTATTTCAAAAAATCTTGAGGAAGTATGATCTGAGAAGAACAAACTTTCTAAAGAGTTAGAAAAAGTAATTTCTAAGAAAAATGTTTTCGAGCCTAGCTCTAGTTCTAAATCTAATGATTTTGAGGATAAAAATTTGGTTATAAAACTCAAGTCTGAAATTTTTACCTTAAAGAAGTGTTTATCAAACTTTACCCATGGTAAGGAAAATTTTGACAAAATGTATTCCCAAATACAACCTTTAAGAAATAAATCTGGATTTGGTTATACCCATGCAAAACCAATTTTTAGTAACAATTATTTTGTTCCTTAAAGTTACCCATTTTGTACTAAGTGTCAATGTGGTGGTCACTGGGCAAAGAATTGTTCCTTAAACAAAACCCAACCTCTAGGATTTCACAAAGCTTACTTTTCTTAGAAGATGTGGGTTCCTAAAATTTTGTTATCTAGTAATCTCGGATCCAAACAAGTTTGGATTCCAAAAGTCTAATTCTCTTCTTGATTTCAGGAAAATAAAGAGAGTACCAGCAACAATACATGCCACATGGATAGTGGATGTTCCCGGCACATGACTGGTAACAAAAGCTATTTTGAAAAGATTATCAAAACGAAAGGAGGAAAGGTAACTTTTGGAGATAATGCTAAGGGTGAGATTGTTGGTATTGGTAATATAGTTCTTTTAGGTAAAACTTTGATTTCAAATGTTCTTTTTGTTAAGGGTCTTAAGAACAACCTCATTAGCATAAGTAAATTATGTGATGAAGGTTACCTTGTGAATTTTAGGAATGATATGTGCTTAGTTCACAATTCCAAGGAAAAATATATTCTCTCTGCCAATAGGCTTGAGAATGTTTACACCTTAAACATAGAAGACCTCAGGAGTAAAGATTTACCTTGTCTAAGTGCAATGGAAGATCATTACTGGTTATGGCATAGAAGACTAGGTCACTGTAACCTTAGAAACCTATGTAAACTCTCTAAGAAGAAACTTGTTAAGGATCTACCGGTGTAACACCCCGAGCTTCCACGATACGCTTCTCATTCAATAATGCAATAGCTTGCATTGTACGCAACTTCGAGTTCTAAAACACCGCGACTAATCAAAGTAGCTGTTATGAATAGTAATAACCAATTTTTAAAATTATAGAAATTTTATATTTCAAAATGGACTTCATTTTTGGATTCGGAATATCGAAATTAGCCTATGTTGAATTTTTAGTATTCTTCTGAGAACTTCTAATTTTTTATGAATAGTGAAAAATACTTAAAAACAACTTTTTTAATCAAAATAATTTATAGTGAAAAAATATAATATTTAGTGGTTTTAAAGTATAATTAGAATATATTTTTACAATTTTATCCAATGGTGGTCATTAGAATTAATTTAACATTGAAATTGGACATAAACAATTGTCAATATTTTGATATAAATTGTTTCTTAAAAACACGCTATTTGTTGTGACAACGGAAATTAATTATAAAATTAATTAATGCAACTTATATGTTTGGAATTTTGTAAAATAGAAATCATTTTTGAATTCGGAATATCAATTATAGCTTAGGGTGAAATTTTGGCCTTATTCTGAAAAACTTCAATTTTTTATGAATAGTGAAACCACTAAGTGGTTGTTAAAAACTGATTTTCGTTTAAATGAAATATTACCACTTCTGTGATTTGATTTTCAAAAATCCGACATACATGGTTGTCATTAAGAAGTAAAATGTGGTTCAATGAGATTAAAATAATTTTTTTGTGAATAGTAACTTTTAAGTTCTTAATCGCGATTAGAGGTAATTAGTGTAGTTTAAGGTAAAAACAATGTTTTAATAATATGATATGAGCTTGAAACTTGTCCTACTCCTATTGGATGAGTCATGGCCGTCCAAGACAACCCATGGGTCAACTTGGGGACCCCATGGAGCCACTTTGGTTGGAAAATGACATTAATATATATTTATTTAATCTTAAAATTAAATTGACACAAACATGAGTTGTTTTACTAAAACATTTTTAAAGTGGGGTTACACAAGTCCTAATTTTGACTATAAATATTCATTAGAAAGATAAAACTATTTACTACATCATAGTATTTTTTTTTATAATTTGTAGACATTATATAAATTAAATTATGTATGACATAATTATGATGCAGCGATGACCTCATTATTTAACGATTTAAATAAAATGAGAAGATAATGCAAAATCCAAGGCTTACACTTGTCCAAAGCCTATTTTATGAGGATATTTCGAACCCTTATCACCTTAGACAAGAATTATATTAGTGTGGGACCTTTAGAATCCGAAAAGCATTGTATAATAATGTAACATTTCAATCTTTCCAAAAGAGCCCCTCCTCTCCTCTTATAAAAGTCCCCCACCTCTCCGACCTTATTCACACCACCAAGCCATTTGGCTCGGCCAAAATCTTCCCAAATACTATCCCAACTTCCCCCTTACTCCTGGAAGCCTCACTTTGGGCAGAACTCTTCCCAAGGAAGCCTTTGGCTCAAATAAAAAAGAGTTACCCGATTTTGAGGTAATGTCTTCTCTAATGTTGTTTTGTTTTATTTTTCTTATCCAACCCCCTAAACTCTTTTTATTCATTTCTTTTGTAACAACACCAGTATAATAAATATACTAGGATGTTGTTAAAAGAAGGATTCTAGCTACACTTACACACACCTACATCTAATGGTTAAAGAATATACGGTTTCTGTGGATGGCGAATTTCTGCCTCACGAAATGATGATTGTTCAACACTCATATAACACCTTCAAAGGTGGCCATTAAGATGTAACTATATTTATATATGATATAAAATATGTTTATGTTTTACTTATGCTTCTGTATTTCTCATTTATGGAATACTTTATGATTTCCATTATGGGTAAAATGCGATAATTTCATTTTAGGAAGTGCGGACTACCGCCTCCTCAAAGTGATTTGAATCGTTAATGCCATATGTGGGATGTATAAAGGATGGATTAAATGGTATTATACATTATATTATAATGTAATTATATTATAAATTTATATCATTATGATTTCATTCCATTAAATACGATATAGAAATGAAAGTAGCGTTCATGCGTACGTACGGCTTACCGTCTCCATGAACGGTGCATTTCATTTCTTACCTCTAAATGTTACGTGACATTATGAATGAATGTATATACTGTATATATATGATATATATGATATCTACATCATGAATATAATTCTGGATATAATGGATATTTCACCACATGAACAACTTGTAATTATAAGTAGTTTATTTTTGACTCAAGTACCAAAGATCGACAAAACAACCGTTATTAACTTAAATAATTAAATAATGTTCATAAAATGGTAATAAGGGATATAAAAGGAATAATGAACTTGGAAAAGGTTCTTAAGTAAATATAAATTAACTCTAGTTTATTATTAAGGAGGTTAAAGAACGGTCGAGTCAGGACAGGACGCAAGGTAAGGGAATTTCTTAACCCAATTTCCATTCTTTGGGTTAATCTCCTACTTTCAAATTATGTCATTATATTATTATGTAATATCTTGTATTTTTACTTTATTTATGTGTACTTATAGTGAATAGACATAGTATATCTATTTTATTTTAAAAATGATCTTTGTATGGGACTTCATCTCAATCTCCTTTCATTGAGGCATATTTTATTTTATACACAACTTTCTTTTATACGGTGTATAAACCCCTTTGACTTTTACGTTTATTCAAAAGGAATCTTTTTTATACGAAGCATTTTACTAAACGACAAAAAGGGAATGTTTTTCTTTCCATACTTATGCAGCGACAACGACTTCTCCGCCGCCGTGATCATTATTTGAGTTTCGGCTTCCTCTACGAGCCATCACTTTTTTTAATGAAAAATAAATACAAAGTTTTAACTTGATTTTATTTTGGTATTGAAAATGGTTTTGAAAGCATTTTTATTATATCAATGTGTTGTATTGACAATCTTGTGATTGAAATGTGTAAATTTTATGTTTCCTTTACGCATGTTTTATGTGATACGATTATGTTATGGTTTATGATATGTTTAAACCTATTCGTATGAGGAATGAATTGGACTTAATAAGTGATGGGTGGAGCCCGCTATAGCTCCTCGATGCATCGGCAGGTCTCATGAGACAAACTAGTGTCTTGGCACGAGGCCTTGACAAAATATTATTTGTGGTCTTGGCACGAGGCCTTGGCTACCTGGTTATGATTGTCTGGAATTATGCATTCCATCATTATGAAAGTGGTTATTGATATTGCATGTGATTATTCGACCAGTAGAATATCCATGTGAAGAAGTAAATGGAATTATCTCATTTTACTTTTTCCATATTATTTTGATGTTCAAGTTTAAAAGGCTTTTGTTTTAGTTATACATTGCCTTAAATATTTATGTTTATTTATAAAAGCTTCCTCAATAATGTTATCCTTACTGAGCATTTGAGCTCACCCCTTTCAATGTTTTAATATTTTCTAGGATGTGAAGAAGTATTTTATGAATGACCTGCAGGGATAGTCAGAAGAGGATATGATTGTGGACTATGGAGACCATGTTATTGTATTTTGTTTACTTTTTGGATGTAATGAAAGACTTATGAATGTATCTAGTGTTTCCAAGGCTACTAAACTAATCGGTCTTTCGAGACTTGATCTTTTGTGATCATGCCAATGTTACGAAGTAATGCACCGACTCTGGGTAGCTGGGGTCGAGGCGTTACAGTTGGTATCAGAGAAGTTTAGCACAACTTTGGAAGCTAGATTTAGATAAACTCTTATTAGAGCACGTAGACCTAAGATGAACTTTGAGGATTAGTGTAGAAGAACTTCCTAGAATTATGGTATTGTAGAGATTTTGTGAGTTTTCCAAGCAATACATCCCTGTCTGGATACGAGCAGGTAGAGGCTGCTCTGGCACAGATGTACCTAGGGGTAAAACCTGAAAACAACGCTTTGAACTAGACTCGAACGGGAACTGGTGCACGACAACGGGCCTTGCTGCACTCTTGGTTACGACACTCCCGGGGGATATGCTTAGGATAACTCTCATTTTCTTTACAAATCATTATGAAGGGTTTATGAGTATATACTTCTTCAAAGAAAACATTTTTATGATTACGGATTATATCCATAAATAGTTCAATTTATGTTAAGTGTTTTATAAGTTTGGGATTATGTATTTTGATTAATAAACTGATCTAGTTTATGCAATTGTTTAGAAATGGCGCCTAGTGGAAGAAATGGAAACCGTATCAATGCACGAACTCTGTGTAGGGATTTCCCTCCTGCTCAATATAATTATTATGGATCTGGAGATACAACTGGTGCTGATCAACATATTACCATACTGGGACAACTTACTCAGGTTATGAATAATAACCTTACTCGTATGGAGCACCCTGATCCGCAACGTGGAGGATCAATGCTAGACCATTTCATGAGGCAACAACCACCAACCTTTAATGGTAGTACAAATCCTATAGTAGCTGAGAAATGGATAAATTCCTTAGAGAAAATATTCCATGCCTTGGGGAGTAGTGAAAGGGAGAAGGTTGTCATGGCAGTTTACCGCCTCACTGGAGATGCCGATCAGTGGTGGTCGCTGATTCAAAACAAAAAGGAAGATGATGACGTATCGAATATGGAATGGAGGGAGTTCAAAGTGCTTTTCTTAGAAAAACACTTTCCTCATGACCATCGAGCAGATATGGAAAGGCAATTTCTGAGTCTGAGGCAGAAGGAGGATGAGAATGTCGCAAAGTATGAGGCTAACTTTACAAGGTTAGCAAGGCATGCTGCCGAATATATACGTAACCCAAGGAGTAAGATTGATCGTTTCTTTGATGGGTTAAAACCATTTCTCCATCGAGCATTAGTATCACAATCCTTCTCATCATATGAAGATATTGTCTCGTGTGCTATCAAGACAGAAAAGGAATTCTCTAAGTCTTATGACAACAAAGTAAAGCAAGAGAAGAAGTGAATGGTGGAACAAGAGACAGATAAAGGGAAGAAGGGAAAGAAGGATTTTCCATTATGTGATAATTGTGGGAAGAATCACCCTGGTACTTGACTAAAAGGAATGGGAGTTTGTTATAAATGTGGAGAAAAGGGTCACCAGGCTCGTGATTGCAAGGGAAAGAATGAGGCTATCAAAGTTGAATGCTACAATTGTAGAGAAATGGGTCATTATGCAAATGAATGTCCTAAGTGTCAGGGAAACTTAACTCAGAAAAGGCCAAGGGACCATGGACAATCTTATGTTGTTACTACAGTTGAAGCAGAATAACTAATGTATTGGTGCTTTTGGACTCATGGATTATATTCTGGTTATTAGAATAATGTGATATATATATATAAGGATTGTACTGCAGTACTTGTTGATTTCAGTAAGGTTTTAATATGATGAAGGTAATTATATTTTTAGTATGTGACAATAAGAGAACTTTACTTTGTTTAGGGAATCTGATAAATTGATTTTGGAATTAAGAGACCTTTTAGAGAAAGTCTGGATAGAGGTATTTTGGATAACTATAAAGGATGGAGTGGATTAAGTTGATCTTTGGATAGTATTGTTTAAGGTTAAAAAATTTATGAAGATTATTTTTGGAATATTATGATACTACAGTTTTAGGAAAAGGACAACCTGCAGGGTGGGGCATAACCCGTCGCGTCGGACAAATCTGCAGGAATCGAACCCACAATCATAGTGCGACAGCCCTTTATTTCCTACCACTAGCCTACAGGAAGTCCCTGGTTATTAAAAAATAATTTTACTAATCTAAATGGTATGTGTTAACATTTGGAACCTTATAAAATTAGGATAAGTATAATATTTTTGAGTTCTATTATCTTTTGAGTGAAAGATGAGTTGAAGGTTGAAACTCTAATTTTCAAGCATAAATATATATATAACTATCTCTTAATCAATGAATAAATTAATTCTTAAACTTTATTAAAGGGATATTGAAACAAAAAAACGTGTTATCCTAATACCTTATGTCTTGTTGAACTGATGATATTTTAAATCAACCTAGATTGAACGCTTTGAGGCCCTCAATTTGACAGTTGATTGTGATTGATGACCTCAATCACTCCCTACAAATATTTAAGTTTTTCCTCCAATTATATGTCTCTAATTTCAACCAATGTTCTCCTAATCGAGATCATAATTGGGTGGTGACTTTTTCATTTCCCTTTCCCTCTTATTAAGGCTAAATTTTATTAATCTTATTTCCGATTTGGGTTTTCCACAAAGGTATTTTCTATTTTCAACCTTTTATTTTCAAAGAAAAAATTCAAATTGCGAGGATGCAATTTATTGAAAGAGGGGAGAATGTAACACCCCGAGATTCGACGATACGCTTCTCATTCAAAAATGCAATAGCTTGCATTGTACACAACTTCGAGTTCTAAAACACCGCGACTAATCAAAGTAGCCGTTATGAATAGTAATAACCACGTTTTAAAATTATAGAAATTTTATATTTCAAAATGGACTTCATTTTTGGATTCGTAATATCGAAATTTGCCTATGTTTAATTTTTAGTATTTTTCTCAGAACTTCTAATTTTTTATGAATAGTGAAAAATACTTAAAAACAACTTTTTTAATCAAAATAATTTATAGTGATAAATTATAATATTTAGTGGTTTTAAAGTATAATTAGAATATATTTTTACAATTTTATCCAATGGTGGTCATTAGAATTAATTTAACATTGAAATTGGACATAAACAATTGCCAATCTTTTGATATAAATTGTTTCTTAAAAACACGCTATTTGTTGTGACAACGGGAATTAATTATAAAATTAATTAATGCAACTTATATGTTTGTAATTTTGTAAAATAGACATCATTTTTGAATTCGGAATATCAATTATAGCTTAGGGTGAAAATTTGGCCTTATTTTGAAAAACTTCAATTTTTGATGAATAGTGAAACCACTAAGTGGTTATTAAAAACTGATTTTTCGTTTAAATTAAATATTACCACTTCTGTGATTTGATTTTAAAAAATACGATACACATGGTTGTCATTAAGAAGTAAAATGTGGTTCAATGAGATTAAAATCATTTTTTGGTGAATAGTAACTTTTAAGTTCTTAATCGCGATTAGAGGTAATTAGTGTAGTTTAAGGTAAAAACAATGTTTTAATAATATGATATGAGCATGAAACTGGTCCTACTCCTATTGTATGAGTCATGGCCGACCAAGACAACCCATGGGTCAACTTGGGGACCCCATGGAGCCACTTTGGTTGGAAAATGACATTAATATATATTTATTTAATGTTTTAATTAAATTGACACAAACATGAGTTGTTTTACTAAAACAGTTTTGAAGTGGGGTTACACAAGTCCAACCTTTGACTATAAATATTCATTAGAAAGATAAAAAGATTTCCTACATCATAGTATTTTTTTTATAATTTTTAGACATTATATAAATTAAATTATTTATGACATAATTATGATGCAGCGATGACCTCATTATTTAACGATTTAAATAAAATGAGAAGATAATGCAAAATCCAAGGCTTACACTTGTCCAAAGCATATTGGATGAGTATATTTCGAACCCTTATCACCATATCCACGAATTATATAAGTGTAGGTCCTTTATAATCCGAAAAGAATTGTATAATAATGTAACATTTCAATCTTTCCAAAAGAGCCCCTCCTCTCCTCTTATAAAAGCCCCCACCTCTCCCACCTTATTCACACCATCAAGCCATTTGTCTCGGATAACCTCTGCCCAAATACTCTCCCAACTTCCCCCTATTACTCCTAGAAGCCTCACTTTGGGCAGAACTCTTCCCAAGGAAGCCTTTGGCTCAAATCAAAAAGAGTTACCCGATTTTGAGGTAATGTCTTCTCTAATGTTGTTTTGTTTTATTTTTCTTCTCCAACCCCCTAAACTCTTTTTATTCATTTCTTTTGTAACAAAACCAGTATCCTCAATATACTAGGATTTTGTTATAAGAAATATTCGAGCTACACTTACACACACCTACGTTTAATGGTTAAATAACATACGATTTCTGTGGATGGCGAATTTCTGCCTTACGAAACGATGATTGTTCAACACTCATATAACATCTTCAAAGGTGGCCATTAAGATGTCACTATATTTATATATGATATAAAATATGTTTATGTTTTACTTATTCTTCTGTATTTCTCATTTATGGCATACATTATGATTTCCATTATGGGTAAAATGCGATAATTTCATTTTAGGAAGTGCGGACTACCGCCCCCTCAAAGTGATTTGAATCGTTAATGCCATATGTGGGATGTATAAAGGATGGATTAAATGGTATTATACACTATATTATACTTTAATTATATTATAAATTTATATCATTATGATTTCATTCCATTAAATACGAAATAGAAATGAAAGTAGCGTTCATGCGTACGTACGACTTACCGTCTCCATGAACGGTGCATTTCATTTCTTACCTCTAAATGTTACATGACATTATGAATGAATGTATATAATGTATATATATTATATATATGATATCTACATCATGAATATGATTCTGGATATAATGGATATTTCACCACATGAACAACTTGTAATTATAAGAAGTTTATTTTTGACTCAAGTACCAAAGATCGACAAAACGACCATTATTAACTTAAATAATTAAATAATGTTCATAACATGGTAATAAAGGATATAAAAGTAATAATGAACATGAAAATGGTTTTTATGTAAATATAAATTAACTCTAGTTTATTATTCAGGAGGTTAAACAACGGTCGAGTCAGGACAGGACGCAAGGTAAGGGAATTTCTTAACCCAATTCCCATTCTTTGGGTTAATCTCCTACTTTCAAATTATGTCATTATATTATTATGTCATATCTTGTATTTGTACTTTATTTATGTGTACTTATAGTGAATACACATAGTATATCTATTTTATTTTAAAAATGATCTTTTTATGGGACTTGATCTCAATCTCCTTTCATTGAGGCATCTTTTATTTTATACACAACTTTCTTTTATACGGTGTATAAACCCCTTTGACTTTTACGTTTATTCAAAAGGAATCTTTTTTATATGAAGCATTTTACTAAACGACAAAAAGAGAATGTTTTCCTTTCCATACTTATGCGGTGACAACGACTTCTCCGCCGCCGTGACCATTATTTGAGTTTCGGCTTCCTCTACAAGCCATCACTTTTTTTAATGAAAAATAAATAAAACGTTTTAACTTGATTTTATTTTGGTATTGAAAATGGTTTTGAAAACGTTTTTATTATATCAATGTGTTGTATTGACAATCTTGTGATTGAAATGTGGAAATTTTATGTTTCCTTTACGCATGTTTTATGTGATACGATTATGTTATGGTTTATGATACGTTTAATCCTATTCATATGAGGAATGCATTAGACTTAATAAGTGACGGGTGGATCCCGCTATAGCTCCTCGATGCATCGGCAGGTCTCATGAGACAAACTAGTGTCTTGGCACGAGGCCTTGACAAAATCTTATTTGTGGTCTTGGCATGAGGCCTTGGCTACGTGGTTATGATAGTCTGGCATTATGCATTCCATCATTATGAAAGTGGTTATTGATATTGCATGTGATTATTCAACCAGTAGAATATCCATGTGAAGAAGTAAATGGAATTATCTCATTTTAATTTTGCCATATTATGTTGATGTTCAAGTTTAAAAGGCCTGTGTTTTAGTTATACATTGCCTTAAATGTTTATGTTTATTTATAAAAGCTTCCGCAATATTGTTATCCTTACTGAGCATCTGAACTCACCCCTTTCAATGTTTTAATATTTTCCAGGATGTGAAGAAGTATTTTATGAAAGACCTGCAAGGATAGTCAGAAGCGGATATGAGTGTGGACTATGGAGACCATGTTATTGTAGTTTGTTTACTTTTTGGATGTAATGAAAGACTTATGAATGTATCTAGTGTTTCCAAGGCTACTAAACTAATCGGTCTTTCAAGACTTGATCTTTTGTGATCATGCCAATGTTACGAAGTAATGCACCGACTCTGGGTAGCTGGGGTCGGTGCATTACAACCGGAGCTTAGATTTGATTCTTCTAAAGTTTTTGATCCTTGTCAATATGGAAAGAAACATAAATCTAGTTTTAAATCAATCGGTCAAGTCTCAACAAATGATGCATTACAGTTAGTGCACATGGATCTTTTTGGTCCAACACAAACTGGAAGTATTGGAGGCAAATACTATGTGTTGGTTCTAGTTGATGATTACACTAGATTTACTTGGGTTTATTTTCTAGAAAAGAAGGCTGAAGCTTTATCTTTTTTCAATAGTTTTTGAGATCAAGTTAAAAATGAGAAAAACCTTCCATTGAAAACTATTCATAGTGATGATGGAGGAGAATTTCAAAATTCTGATTTTGAAACTTTTTGTAGTAAAAAAGTTATTACTCACAATTTTTCAGCACCTAGAACTCCTCAACAAAATGGTGTAGTTGAGAGAAGAAATAGAATTCTTCATGAGATAACTAGAACCATGTTGAGTGAATATTCTATAGCTAGAAATTTCTGGGCTGAAGCTATAAGTACTGCTTTCTATACTATAAATCTAGTTTTGATTAGACCTTTTCTAAATAAAACTCCTTATGAGTTATGGAATGGTAGAAAACCAAGACTATCCTACTTCAAGGTTTTTGGTTGCAAAGTATTCATTCTGAATACAAAAATAACCTACATAAATTCGCACCAAAATCCGATGAAGGAATTTTCTTAGGTTATTCCACAACTTCTAAGGCCTATAGAGTTTTTAATAAAAATACTTGTACTGTTGAAGAAACAGTACATGTAAAATTTGATGAGACCGATCCTTTTGTTTTTAAAACATCCCATCCTAAATCTTCAGATGTGTTTTCAAAAACTAATTGTCATCCTTTGATAGAAGAACCTTCTGATAAGGAAAATGTTCAAGAAGATACTTCTGAATCATTTACTCCAGAAGATTTTCTACCCTATGTTGACGAACAGGTTTTACAAAACCCAAATCAGGTGTTCCTTAAGAATAATCCTAGTGATAGTATCATTGGTGATGTAAATCAACCTGTAAGGACTAGAAGTTTCTTAAGAAATGAAGTAGAACATCTAGCATTTGTTTCCCAATTAGAACCTAAAAGCACTGATGAATCTTTAGGTGATGATGATTGGATCAAAGCCATGAAAGATGAAATAAATGAATTAGAAAGGAATAAAGTCTGGATCTTGGTTGAAAGACCTAAGGAAACTTCTGTTATTGGAGTAAAATGGGTTTTCAGAAATAAATGTGATGAAAATGGAGTAATAGTAAGACATAAAGATGGACTTGTTGCTAAATGTTATAATCAGCAAGAGGGAATAGACTATGAAAAAACCTATGCTCCAGTAGCTAGACTTGAATCTATCCGTATTCTACTTGCCTTTGCAGCATTATTTAATTTTAAACATTTTCAAATGGATGTGAAATGTGATTTTCATAATGGTTATGTTCAAGAGGATGTTTTTGTTGAACAACCTCCTGGCTTTGAAGATACAAAACATCCTAATCATGTTTTTAGACTTACCAAAGCTTTGTATGGTCTTAAACAAGCCCCACGAGCATGGTATGATAGACTCACTTGATTTTTGTTTCAAAATAACTATGTTAAGGGAAATGTAGATCTAATCCTTTTTATAAAGAAAGATAAGAAAAATGTTTTGATTGTTCAAATTTATGTTGATGACATCATATTTGGTTCAACTCAGCAATCCTTGACCAACTCTTTTGCAAGTCTAATGAAATCTGAGTTTGAAATGAGTATGATGGGTGAGTTAACTTTTTTCCTGGGTTTTCAAATTTCAAAAAAAAACTAGAAGGAACCTACATATCTCAAAATAAGTATATTAAAGATCTTCTAAAAAAGTATGGTTATGAAAATACTAAAAGTATAAGTACTCCTATTGGTACCTCAAACTCTTTAGATCTTGATGAAGCTGGGAAACCAGTAGATCTAACATCTTTTAGAGGTATGATAGGAAGTTTACTTTACTTAATAGCTAGTCGACCAGACTTAATGTTCTCGGTATTCTTATGTGCAAGATATCAATCCAATCTTAAGGAATCTCACTTAAAGGCAGTAAAAATAATTTTTCGCTGCCTTAAGGGAACCATGGATCTAGGATTATTTTATACTTCTGGAAATGATTTTGTTCTAAAAAGCATTTTTGATGCTAACTTTGGTGGATGTAGAATGGATAGAAAGAGTACATCCAAAACTTGTCATTTCTTAGGAGATTAATTAGTTTCTTGGTCTTGCAAGAAGCAACATTCTGTAGCACTCTCCACTACTGAAGTTGAATATGTAGCAGCTCGAATTTGTTGTGCTCAAGTGTTGTGGATGCAATACACACTCACAGACTATGGCTTGAGTTTTACTAAAAATCCAATTTTGTGTGATAACCCAAGTTCCATTTCCTTAAGTAAGAACCCTACACATCACTCTCATGAAAAACACATAGATATTAGGCATCACTTTCTTAGGGATCACACACTAAAAGGAGATATTATTCTTCAGTTTATCGGAACACAAGATCAACTTGCTGACATTTTCACAAAATAATTGACTTCTGATAGATTTGAATACATTAAACAAAAGTTAGGAATGATAACCATAAGGTAATCATTCTTAATTAACTTTCTGTTGAAAAAGTCTCCTTACAATAATAAACGCCTTTTCGTAGGGGGAGTACATTTTTTTGTTAGAGTAACTAATTTTTTTCAAAGTTAGTTTTTCAAACTTATCGGAACTAAAATTTCATAATGGTAATTTTCGGATCTAAAATTTTCCAGAATGGATATTTTCGTATAGAAAACATCTGGAATGGAAATTTTTATTTTGAAAACTCCCGGATTGGAAAATTTCGTACTGGTATTTTCGTAATGAGATTTTCGTACCAAATATTTCATAATGAGTTTTTCATTTTCAAATTTTGTAATGACATTTTCGTACTGAGTTTTCCATACTGAGTTTTTTGTAGTGAGTTTTGAGAACTTTCTCTTTTCGTAGAAAAGATTTTTTCATAATTTTCTTATGAATGTTACCAATTACGAATAATCTTTCTAAGCCAATCTAAAAGGTATGATTTCCTTACTCAAGTTTTCGTAATCATACTTTATTTGCTGGCATTTTCTTATATTTTGTTTTCGAATTATAATTTTGTTAAATCTTTTTTTTTTAATAAAACCTAAAAAGATCGGATTCAGATTTTCATGAGAATTGGTTTTCGACCATCAGATCTGATCTCAGCCTGTCACAACCATTCGATCAACCGTGGAAGATGAACCGTTTTCTCATTGCCTATATAAAGGGGACCCCAAATGGTTGTCCCACATCAGTTTTCAAGCAACAACGTCTCGAAGCTCTGCCTCTCCATTTTAAATCCGTTCCGAGCTTCAGCTTTCTCGTTCTGAACTTCTCAGAGGTCTTCAAATCTGAATGTCTTTGGATGTAGCTTCTCAAGACATGTCTTTTTCTAAGCCGATTTCCAAGTGGTTAGTATATAGAGAAAGGTTGGTTCATCCTGACTTCTTCAACAAGTATGATTCTCTTATATCCAAGAATATTAAGCTCAATGGATGGGAAGATATTGATGTGTCCAAGCCAGGAAATCAAGATGAAGTTTATTCAGATTTACTTGTAGAATTCTATGAGACAATTTCCTTCTATAAGGAAGATGGCACGGAGAAGTTGTCATTTAAGTCTTATGGAAAGACTTATAAACTTTCTTATGCGAAGGAAGCAATCTTGGTAGGGCTGACCAATGAAGGATAAGCCGAATTCATATCTCATGTGTTGCCGGATTCAAAGGGAAGCTTCGACAAGGAAAAGGCATTAGAGACGCTCGGACTGACAGATGACAAGGCTCTGAAGATTGATTCTCTATCGACAAATTTCCAGATTCTAGAGTCATGGTTACAAGGCCTTATCGTACTGAGAATGGGTGACAAAGATAGTTTGAAGAAGAGTGAGATCTACATCCTAGATTTTCTGATAAATCTGAGGAAGTTTAACCTCATTAAGCAAATTCTCATTACTCTTGAGAATGTTAAGAAGGGGAATCTGGGAGCTCAGATCATAATATATCCAGAAATCCTCTCAAAGTTGAATGTTCAATGCCTTGAGTCTTTAAAGGAGGCTTGAAAGTCAAAGCCTAGGGTTTGAAAGATTATGTTGGTGAGTAATGGTACTCTTAAAAGGATGGATGTAGCCTTTGACAAGAAGACTGGTCAGTTTATTGATTTACCTGCTCAAGAAGAAACAGTTCAGAAAGTTGCTGATCCGAAATCCTCTAAGACAGTAAGGAAGAGAATATTTAAAGAAGTTGAAGTTAAAGAAGAGACTCCCAAGTCTAAGGAAGTTCATTCCGCACCTCCAAAACCAAAGAAGAAGAAAGATTACCCAGATGAGGTAGTTTCTAAATGGAGGGAGATCAAAGAGAAGAGATTACAAGGGGAGCCTCAGTTTGGATTGGATCATGTGGAGGCTAAAGCCTTAAAGGAAAGAACTGCGGATGAGCTAGAAAAACAGGTGAAAGAAATGAAGCATAAGAATAAGATGTCTGAAGCTGATGTAGCTCAGGATTTATTAATGTTCAATGAGATGGTTTCAGAAAACATTCATGTTCCGAGATCTTTCTCTCTGGAATCTCTACCTGAGACTCTAGGAAAAAACTTTGTTGCTCCGTAAGAGTCAGTAGCTAATCTTGTTAAGGAAGTAGAGTAGATTGAGCAAGTGGAAGAAGAGGAAGTTGTTGCTGAAGGAAGTGGTGAAACTGGAGATGTTTTAAAACAAGTAAGTGACTATATGGGGACATTTTCAGAACATTTGTCACTACAAACTTCAGAAGCTGAGTCTTCTATGTTAGTCACTCCAGTGATGGATGAGGAGAAAGGAGAAGTAGAAGTAGCTTATCATGCAGAGGAAGAACAACTTCTACATGATATTTCTCAAATGGATAACATAGAGGTTGGTGCTCAGAATGTTGCTGATGAGGAATACAATGTTGTTCAAGTATCTGACAGTGAAAAAAGAACTCCGGAACAGGACTCCATTCTGAAAAAGTAGAAGGTAAATCAACTTGTTATTGATACCCCGATCTCTATGGTAATAAAGAGAAGGGAAGTGGGTAGTTCTTCTAAGAAGAAGGTTGATCATTTTGAAGAAAAAAATTCTCCAAGAAAAGTTTCAGATTCCGAGTCATCCTCGTTGGGGCATGACTTTGTTGTTCAGTCTTTAAAGATGTTCGTAGGTACTATTCCAACTTTCTCAAGTATTTATTCAAGATGCCAGATGCTCCAACATGATTTGAATCAGAAAATAGACTCCGTATCTATGGTTATGAACAAGTGTGTTGAGATAGAGTCTCAGTTCAAAACTTTCTTTGCCGGCTATGAATCCCACAAAAGATCTTTCAAGAGGATGACTAGTTGGTCGAGGAAGACTGTGGAAGAGATGAGGCTCTTTTATGAATTCCAAGACAATGTGAAGGATGCCTTTGGGACAGAAGACATGAAGATAAACGAACTTACTTCATCCTTTGAAGAAAAGTTGACAGATGAAAAGAACTTCCGAATTCAAGAAGTCAGAGATCTTAATGAGAAACTACATTATGTTTCTCAAAACTAGAAGTTTGAAAGAGATCATCGGATTGAGTTTGAAGAGAAATTGAAGGCTCGGGAAGAAAAGTTTAGAGCTCAGGAAGAAAATCTTAAATCCCAGGAAGAAAAGATTGAAGCTCAAAGTTCAATAATTGTTGTGTTAGAGAAGCAAGTCCAGGAAGACCATAAAGACTTGAAAAAGATAAAGACTATTCTTAAGGGTCTCATGGCAAAGGAAAATGATCCAAAATAGACAGATCCGATATTTTTTTGTATCTAAATTTCTTTGTTGTCGAGCATTCAAACTTAATGAAAGTTGTGCCTGCTCGTTTCTTTTGTTGTTGCTACTAAATTTTCATGTACTTTGTTATATTTTCCATTCCCTTCAATTCTTTTTGAGAATCAAAAAGGGGGGGGGGAAGGAAAAGAACCCTAATAAAGGGAAAAAGAATCTTAACAAAGGGTGAGAAAGAAAACAAACTCTAATAAGAGATTATCTAAGAGGGAGTTTTTCATTAAAGAATACATTGTTATTTGCAATGAAATGTCATTCCAGAAATCTAGAATACGATCCTTAGAGTTTCAAAGTCTAAGGGGGGGGGGGGTTAGTCGTATTCATCAATATCCTTAAAGCAAAGGGCGATAAGCCTTAATGTTTTTCTTTCTTCATAGAATTTCTTTTTTCGTAAGGATGTTTGTGCTTTCCAAAAAGGGGGAGATTGTTAAGTCAATAAGGTTTTCCTTATGACTTTTCCATTCCTTCTTGTTTTGAAAATCACAAACACCTTATATTTACGAACTTCACTTTTATAAGAAAATTTCATTTATAAGGAAATTCGCTTTCGTAAGAAAAATTATCCTTATCATATTTTCATCAATATTTTTCTTAAGTATAAGATTCAAATTCATTTCTATATTCTCAGAATTGTTTGAAACTTTGATATGAAGTATTCTATTTTAGGATCCGAATTCCGGATAAGAACTGTAATAAAGTTTCACTCCGAAATCCAGAATGAGAACTGTGATAAAGTTTCATTCTGAATTCCGGATACAAACTCTGATTAAGTTCTACTCTGAATTAAGGATACGAATCCTTATGAAGTTCGACATCGAATTCTCATTATGAATTCTAATGGCAAATTCTCATTACGAATTATAATGACGAATTCTCATTAAGATTTCTGATGACGAATTCTCATTACAAACTCTGATGTTGAATTCTCATTCTGAATTCTAGATACGAATTCTCATTACGAATTCTGATGACGAATTCTCATTAATAATTCTGATGATGAATTCTCATTACGAATTCTGATGATGAATTCTCACTACGAATTCTGATGACAAATTCTCATTCCGAATTCTCATTCCGAATTCACCTATTAAACAAAATCTGATAATTTTTGTTTTATACACTCCGAATTTATCTAGACTCCAAAAATTATTTTTTTAGACTCCGAACATTCACTTTTCTTATGTTGTTATAATCTGTTTACTCTTTAATACTTTTCTCTCACTCCAGACATTAACTCTGATCCTCCACTCCGAACTTTTTTGTTAGACTTAAAATGATGTAGTACATACAGTTACATTTGTTTTGTTATAAAACGATGTCGTCTATTCTATTATAAACTAAACGTTGGTTAAGGTACACGTGTACAGGTCCCTCGGATTTTTTAGGAAAATATGACCGTTGGATAGGAGGCTGACCATGCCTATAAATAGGAGCTCTTTTGAAAGATCTCGTAGCTGAAATGCTGACTGATCTTCAACTCATGTGATTACACACATGAAGTGAATTCTAGAGAGAGAGGCTCCTATTATCTCTCAAAGATTCATGTGATTCTGAATGTTGGTGATTACATTCGAGGACTTCTGGGATAGGAAGACAGAGGTGAGGACTACCTTGATGTTCGAGGGCTTCCTTTCTGAGGAAGACAGAGGTTGACAACTACCGTGATGTTGAGGGCTTGTGGGGATAGCAAGACAGAGACTCTGATCTTCGTATCAAGGGCTTACCCTGGTGTGGGTAAGAAAGACTTGCTTGAAAGTATAAATCAAGGGACATTTATACACGGTTGTGGGATACCCCTCTCTTTGGGTTAAAAGACATATATCTTGTAACTTGTAGTTTTACTAATTGTTTGATTCCGCGGCATTTTGTATTATAAGGAAAGTATAACATTATTATACTTCCTTACTTGTACTCTGTTTCATTTAGATTCTATACGCTTTAAGGTAGAATATCATATTGTAATCTTTTGTTAAGTTTCAATTTCTGGAACCATATTTCTGGAACCCACTTTCAGAATCTCTTTCCAAGATTTATTTTGGTGTTAGAGGTGTTATGAATTTTCTTAGTTTAACTTTGTTAAACTTATTCCTATCCTTTGCTTAAGGAAAACATAGTTAATTGTAACTAACTTTAAAGGTTGCAAAGGAATTTTTAAAGTATACAATTCACCCCACCTCTTGTATATTGAGCATCTACATCATTATTTAGATCCTACATATTGTGTCGCGCAAGTATCTGAGGTGGACTTGCATGCCCGTTGTGACTTGTGTGCCGATACTTGCGCATCGAGTTAGACTTGCGCACCATGTAAGGTTTATTTCCACCAGTTATTTCCGAGCTGCGTGGAAGTTGGAGGTTTTCCCGATACCTTCTGTACAAAGAGAGATTCATCTACGGGTGAAATTTGGGCTGCAACAGAGCATCTACATACAGAGGAAGATGAATTACTTCATGCAAAATAAGTGACCTATAGGTCTATAAACTGTGAGTGGATCCTTTTCGACACAGTGAGCAAAGGAAGTGGATGAAGGTGATCCCCTCCACCGGCAATGAGCCAGAGAAAGAGAAAACAGGGAGTGACCCTTGGGAAAGCAGTGAGCTGACCCTAAATCTTGTAAAGGCAGTGAGTCTGGGACATAGTGAGTGTACCCAAACCTTGTAATCCACATCTAGTGAAGAATATTGGAATTTGGTATGATCGGAAACTTGTCGGTGTATTCTCCTTGGACGTAGCCCATAGAAGTGAACCAAGTAAAAAATTCTATATATTTTGCATGCTTTACCTTCTGTTTATATTGTGGAAGTGGAAAGTGAGAGAAGAGTGTTTTTCTTAACAGTGTAACATGATCAGAACGGGCTTTATTTTTGAATTATTCATACACTGATTCACCCCCCTTTCAGGGCACTCAATCTTGTGGACCTAACATTTTGTATCAGAGTGAAAGGTTGATATTAGGTCTTCTCTCAATGGAGGTCACTAATCATAGAGGGATTCTGATCTTCGACGGATGTAATTTTCAGATATGGAAGAATGAAATGCAACACTATTTCTGATCCTTGGGAATGGATGTGTTTTCAGCATCTATGCATGGTATCACAGCTGATATTAATAGTGGTGCATTATCAGAAGCTGAGCATAGAGAGTTGGATGATGATTCCAAATCAATCAATGCCTTAAGGGGAGCCCTTTCCAGTCCCATCTACATGAAGGTGATTTCATACAAAACGTCACATACTATGTGGGAAAATATTTTGAATATATATGAAGGGGATACAAAGGTCATAGAGGCAAAGCTGCAGGTATTGTGGAACAAATATAAAGATCTAAAAATGAACCTGAATGAGTCTATTGACACATTCTTTGATAGGGTAAACACTGTGGAGAAAGATATGTGGGGTCATTGAGAAGTCATTGAAGACATAAAGATCGTAAATCACATCTTGAGGAAACGTCCACCTCGGTTCAATCTGAAAGTTTTAGTACTAGAAGATAAAGATACAAAAGAGCAGACACGATACAATTTGCACAGTACCATGGTTTCATATGAAATGAGGAACAATGATATTGAGGCTGTGGAAAAGGGGAAGTCCAAATAGGTGTCATTTAAGGCCATAAAGAAGCATACCATTGAATATTCTCAGGAAGAAGTGATAGACGAGGTAATTTCATTCCACTCCTCAAATCTTCAAAGAGGAAATGGAAAGTTCAAAGGGAAGATTCCAGTTGCTTGATTTAGATGTGGAAAAGTTGGTCATCTTGCTGCAAGCTTCCCCAAAAAGTTTCAAGAAGACAAAGATGAAGTTGAAGTTGAAATTCCCAAGAAAAAATATTCAGCCTATGTGAAAGGGAAGAAGAAGTTCAAGAGAAATTTTTTTAAGAACAATAATCTTTGTTTCACAAGAAATAGACATTTCAGATGAGTCTGATGATGAAGAAATTGAAGAGATAGAAAACTGAAAAGATCGTGGACAAAATGAAATGGTGGCTGTTGTCAGTAGTGCTCAAGAAAAGAAAGAAACTAAAACTGATGAGGAAGAAGAATTAATTAAAGGGAGAGTTGACATGGAAGCTGAATTAGAAGAATCTCTTGAAGAGATATATGTTTGGAGAGAAAAAACAAAGAATTCCAATAAGGTGGTACATGATGCCAAAATCTACATGCAATAGAAAGAATAAGAGAAGTATGAGCTAGTGAAAGGAATTGAAAATCATAATTCTTCTAGGCCAGAGCGCACAGAAAAGGGTGATGAGCATAAGCTCAAGATTGAAGAACAGAAAAGGTAGATCGATTGCTTCAATAGAAAAGTGAAAGATCATGTCAAGAGTATTGAAGAGCTTGAAGAGGAAGTTATCGGCCTACGGAGAAAAGTTTAAGACCTTGAAAAACCATTGAATCCAAACACATTCTTGTGAAAGAAGGTCGTCATGAAGACTGAAAAAAATAAAGAAGAGCCTAGTAGTTCAGTAAGAAAGAAGCAGCAATTGAGCTCAGAAGTTAAGGCTGATCCATGGCTTAATCAGAAAAAAAAATATGTGGCATTTGAAGTCAGGCCACAAGCATCCGTCCTGAGATTGAAGGTGGATTTGGGCACAAAGAAGAATCAGAATATTCAGAGATCCAAAGGGGAAACTCGTAGTGCGGAAGTAACACGAAGGAATTCACCTTATATCATGTGTTATTGTTGTGGAAAGATGGGACATTCACAGTTGTGTGTTCCATAGACAAAAGATATCGAAGGGAACAAGAACAGAGATGGCAGCCAAAAAGAGAAAATTTTTCCATAACATATTTCGAAGGACACTGTTTTTGGTGCGGAGGATTTGGGCACATGGCTAGCTACTGCACTTTGACCATTCAGAGAAATGTGCCAAAGCAGAATCAAAACGTTATCAAGCAACAGATCGATAAACCGACAAGTGAGTTAAAAATGCAGAATAGATTTTTGGCTTTTCAAGATAAAGCTAGTCCATCATACTCTGAGAAAGAACATAAGCCTCAATCCATGCCGAGTATGAAAGAAAAAGTATGGAACAAGAAGAAGAAAATTAAGAAGGACATGGTGGAATAGATTGCCCTTAAAGCATCATATTTCTCAGGTGTGTGGATCCTTGCTAGTGGTTGCACATACCACATGACGGGTAATAAGGATCTTGTTACAGGCATAAAATATGAAAAAGAATGAGTTTTCAAATTTGGAAATGATGAAGGCCTGAATATTGTTGGCTCAGGGAAATCCAAGTTTGGGGGAAAGGAAATGAGACGTGCTGATGTCATGGTAGTATAGGGTCGCAGTCATAACATGCTTAGTGTTAGTAAACTATGTGACTCTGGGAACTCTATCCGATTTACCAAGAAGATGTGTATTGTTAAAGGAAAAGATGGAGCAGTCATTCTACAGGGAAAATGAACAAAGGGAAATCTTTACCTGGTAGGTGGGGAAGAATATTCGTGATTTTTTTCCAGAGAGGAAGAAAACTAGCTGTGGCATAAGGGACTTGGTCATCTATGTCATCCATCCATGGAAGATCTGGTAAAGTGTGATGCTGCTACAGACCTTCCCAAACTATCATGTGATCGCACTCATACATGTGATGCTTGTCAACAAGGGAATATCATCAGAAAGACATACAGGCCAAAGGAACAGAAATCAACTAGAGTGCTTGAATTGGTTCATGCTGATGTATGTGGACCTACCTCACCACGAGCTATAAATGGGCAAAGGTACTATTTTCTTTTCATTGATGATTATAGTAGAATGGTGTGGGTATTTGTCATTACCCATAAGACATAGGGGTTCAGTTGCATAAATCAGTATAGGAGGGAATCAGAAAAGATACTTGGGTAGAGAATTCAGAAGTTCTGTACTGATAACGGTACTGAATTCACAAACACTCAAGTTGAAAACAATATCGAGAAACATGGGATAAGGCATCAAGTTTCATCAGTGAGAACTCCCCAACAGAATCGAGTGGTTGAATGGAGAAATCGGATCATCAACAACATGACCATAACAATGCTTATTGATAAGGACCTACCAGAGAAATTTTGGAAGGAATCAGTTTTGACATCGGTCTATGTTTGAAACAGGTCTCTGTTGTGTCCAAAGCAAGGGAAGACTTCATATTAACTGTGGTACGGAAATAAGAAAACGTTGAAATAATTTCGAATCTTTGGAAGTAAGTGTTTCATTCCCACCAAAGAAAATCATAGGAAGTTTGAGGCACAAGGAGATGAGTGGATATTCCTTGGCTACTCAGGAAAAGGCAAAGCATATAAATTCTTCAACAAGAGGCTGGGAAAAATTGTTGAGAGCAATGATGTCACTATAGTTGAAAATGAATAGAATACCCAATGATCTGGTGAACAGTTCCTGGATGAAATTGATGATGAGGTAAGCAACATAGGAAGATCAGAAGTGGAAGAGGCTAACTCAGAAAAAGATACTGATGATGAACAAGAAATTGTCAAGTCTGTGTCTGCATGGAAGCCAAAGAGTCAAGCTGAAATTGATAGGAATAATATCGTTGGTGATCAGACAGCTCCAGTTTAGACTCGAAGAATGAAATTGTTACAAAAAACATCATTTTTGCCTCAGGTAGAGCTGAAATGTTTTTCTGATGCAGCTGAAGACGAAAACTGGGTTCAGGCTATGAATGAAGAGCTTGATCAGATTGAGAAGAACCAGACATGGGAGACTATTTCGAGCCCAGCAGACAAGAATGTCATCGGGACTAAATGGGTCTACCGCAACAAGATGAATGAAGATGGCACAGTGATTCAAAACAAAGCACGACTAGTGTGCAAGGGTTACTCCTAGATAGAGGGAATATATGTTTATGAGACATTCCACCAGTTGCAAGGCTAGAGACAATCGGATTATTTTTGGCCATAGCAGTGCAAAGAAAATTAAAAGTGTTCCAGATGGATGTGAAATCTGCATTCTTGAATGTAGTTCTGGAAGAGGAGGTGTATATTGAGTAGCCATATGGTTTTCTCATTCATGAGGACGAGAACAAAGTTTGCAGGATGAAGAAGGCCATGTATGGGCTGAAATAAGCACCAAGGGCATGGTACTCAAGACTTGATCAATACATAAAAACCTTGGTTTTCAGTGTGGGGGAGTTGATTACAATCTTTATTTCATAAATGAAAGTAATCAAAGGATTATGGTGTTAGTTTATGTTGATGACATAATATTTGGCGGATCAAATGAAGCTCAGTGCAGACAATTTTCCAAATTCATGAAAAATGAGTTTGAAATGTCAATGATTGGAGAGCTAAAATTTTTCCTTGGCTTACAGGTGACATAAGGAAGTAATGTAACTTTAATTTATAAATCCAAATACGCCAAAGATGTTTTGAGAAGGTTTGAAATGGATAATTCCATGGAGATGAAGACTTCTGTTGCTTCTCGGATGAAATTATCAAAAAATGAAGATGGCAAGGAAGTTAATATCACAGAATACAGACAAATTATTGGAAGTTTGTTGTACTTGACTCCAACAAGGCTTTATATTGATTTCATCACATGCCAAGCAGCGATATATCCGAGTAATCCCAAGGAAAGCCATATGTTTTCAGTGAAAAGAATACTTCAGTATATCCAGGGCACAATTGATTTCAGCTTGGCATATACTGAAAAATCTCAGACATAGTTAATGGGATATACTGATGCAGACTGAGACGGTTCCACAGATGATAGAAAATCAATGTCAGGTGGTGAATTCTATCTTGGTGGAATGTGTATTTCTTGGATAAGCAAACAAGCAAGATTGCATTTCGTTGAGCACCACAGAAGTTGAGTATATTCGGGCCACTCAAGCATGCACACAATAACTGTGGATGAAGCAGCAGCTTGAAGATATCGGAGTTGAAGTGAAGTCTCCGATCAGAATCTAGTGTGATAACTCAAGTGCTATAAATCTCAGCAAAAATCCCATCCATCATTGAAGTAAAATTAACATTGAGATAAAGTATCATTTTATCAAGGAGAAGGTTGAGCAGGGAATTGTGAAGTTGGAGTATGTACCTACAGAGCTACAGATTGTAGACATTCTGACCAAGGCCATACCCAATGAAGCTTTTGAGAGGCATCGACTAGCTATGGGAGTTCAGTCGATTCCCCGCACTTGAAATAGTGTGAATGTGGAACCCCACCCCCCTCTCCCCGAGGTATGATGTGTTTTTACCTAATGTGATAATGTGTTCCCTCTAGGATCCGGGCGCAGCGGAAGCGCGTTGGTGGGTTTTCCCAACTTAATTTTTCGTTAAACAATGTTCAATCCGAGATTCATCACGATATAAAATGCCAAATCTTCGGAATAGAACGAAGAACGAAAAGAAAATATGAGTCCCGAAACCCTTGAGGAGGATCATCATATGTTGATTATAATTAATTTAATTAATGCATAAGAATTACCTCATTGGAATTCTTTCTTCGTTGATGTGTCCGGTCACGATTCGGTGATCCGTCGTTGCGTCGTAGAATCCAAGTGTAGGATTCCTCTAGCGGTGATCCACACGTGTGTCACGTATCTCCGGACGTCGTCGAAGAGATCTACAGGTGCTAGCGCGGATGAACCTTCGCTTGTGATGTCCGCCTTCGACTGCCTTGATCCGGTGGAGGATCTTGCTCTCGTAACTTGAGGGCGTTCTTGGTGGAAAGGGAATTATCTCCTAGATTAAGAGTATTTATAAATCCGTTGTGCACAAAAATGGCTCACAAAAAATGTTGGGGTTGCGAGGATATTTATAATCAAGTTTGAGATTAATAGAGTTATGACAATAAATAAACGCGTTACGCATTTTATTTATTTCATTAACTCTTATTGAAAACCCCCATGTCGAATTATTAATTCCTTGACATGCGCCCATGCTGATTATAATAAATATCATTTAATAAAACAAGATTAAATCCTCAAAATCCCAATTGGAAAAGCTACACGGCGTGTAATAATTAATACACGGTGTGTACTTGTTTTCCATAAAACTACACAGCGTTTATATTTAATATACACGGTGTGTACTTTTATTTTCCATTTTTCTCCACCACATTTATTAGACATTGAGTAATGACTATTTATTTCTTAAATAAATGTAACTTCATTACTCACTAATAAATATATTATTTTATCCACAGTATATTCTCTCGAATAACTAGTGTCAAAATAAATACGATCAGACATCCTTAAATAATTATTAAACCATATCCTGGAATAATATTTATTTTACTTGTTAAATTAATATTTAACTGAGATACATGGACACACTTAGTGTGTGACCCTCTAGGCCTCTTTCTCAGTGGCATTAGGCTGAGCCCACCTAAAGTCCAAGGTTAGCGTCTAGAAACATGCCAAGGCACCCATAGAGAATGAAGTTAACGCCGCAATGATGTGTCACCTCCTATGAACGCTTACCGTGTAATATAATCCCTTTGTCTCTATATCTCCAATCAAGAGGGTTTCATGCTAGTGCCATCAACCCATGTGCTTAATTATTCTTTCTTTGACTTCCCGGAATTGAACTTGCCCATACCTTACCATGGCCATGGATTTATTTAGGCTATATCAATTCCATCAAAGGGCCTGAGATATCTACTTCTGTTATGGAACGGAAGGGACAAATCCTTTCTTGCATTATCTATTAACGCGGTATTACTCGTGACGCACCCAACGTATCCTAACTCGCTGCGAACTGTGTGTCGTCACAGTTTTCGTCAATACATCTAAGTGCGCGAGTTGTAATACCCATTAATAATAATCTTAAAGTCTAAGGATCAATACACACGTCCGTAGATAGGAACATCCAATGACACTATGAAATGTGGATTTCCAACTGGTGGGTCTCGTTCTCATAATATCCTCCTGGATATTACCAAGGGCGCACACCATGAGAAGGTGCCTCAATGTTTTATGAGTCCTCACCCCTGATGACCTGTATTATTTGTGTCCCTCAAATAACTTCATCCGGCCATAGAACATACATTCAAGAACATTGTTATGGAACTTTCGGGTTCTCATCATAGCAGGGATCCGCTACAACCCTTTAATGCAACAGTTGTCTTTAGGACATTATCACATGACATGTCACGCAGAAAAACAATAAATATGTGATAAGGCTTTTATTTAATGAATAAAGTACAAAGTAGTTGGTTCTAGACCACCAACTCCAACAGACTCCCACTTGGACTAGAGTCAACTACTAACAACCTTTAACCCGCTAGCTCTCACATGATATTCATGCTTCTGTTGAGGTGGGACTTTAGTCATGGGGTCTACCACGTTATCTTTCGTGGACACTCTACTCACTGCAACTTCACTCCTTTGATAGAAATCCCTCAAGAGGTGATACTTCCGGAGTATGTGCTTTGTCCATTGATGTGACCTTGGTTATTTTTCAAGAGCCACCACTACAGTATTATAACAATACAATGTAATGGGATCTTTATTGATAGGCACCACATCAAGCTCCTAGACAAAGTTCCAAATCCAAACGGCTTCTTTGGCTGCATCAGAAGCTGCTATATACTCGGACTCCGCTGTAGAATTGGCGACAACTAGCTGCTTTGAACTCTTCCAGCTCACAGCTCCTCCATTGAGACAGAAAACATATCCAGATTGCGACTTCAGATCATTCTGATCTGTTTGAAAACCAGCATCAACATACCCTCTGATGACAATCTCCTCGTCTCTTAGATACACCAGGAACATATCCTTAGTTCTTCTCAGATACTTAAGGATAGTCTTAACAGCATTCCAATGCTGTTCTCCTGGATCTGTTTGATATCTGCCTACCATGCTATGTGCATAGGCAACATCAATCCTGGTACATAACATGGAATACATGATGGATCCTATAGCCGAAGCGTATGGGATCTTGCTCATCCTATCTTTCTCCTGTTGTGTCTGGGGACACATTTTCTTAGAAATATGTAAGCCATGTGACACTAGAACCAATCCCCTCTTGGATTTTTCCATACTAAATCTCTTTAGTATCTGGTCAATGTATGTACCCTGACTTAGTCCAAGCAGCCTCTTGGATCTATCATGAATGATCATGATCCCTAGAATGTAGGCTGCTTCTCATAAGTCCTTCATAGAAAAACACTTGTTCAACCAGTCCTTAACTGACTGTAAGGCTGGTACGTCGTTTCCAATAAGCAATATGTCATCAACATATACCACTATGATGACGACCGAATTCCCATTAAACCGCTTATAATCACATGGCTCACATTCGTTCTTAATGAAACCAAATTCCTTTATGGCTTCCTCAAATCGAATGATCCATGACCTGGATGCTTTCTTTAATCCATAAATGGATTTCTGCAACTTGAAAACCCGTTTGGCTTCACCTGGTGTCACAAACCCTTATGGTTGTGTCATATAGACATCTTTCTAAAGGATCCCGTTAAGGAATGCTATTTTGAAATCCATCTTCCAAATCTCATAGTCATGGTAAGCTGCTTTAGCAAGTATGATTCTTATAGATTTATACATGGCAACTGGCGAGAAGGTTTCATCATAGTCAATTCCTTGATGTTGTATGAATCCTTTGGCCACTAGCCTTGCTTTATAGGTGCTAACTTGACCTTCCATGCCCATATTTCTTTTGAATACCCATTTGCATCCAATAGGCTTTACATCAACTGGATCATCGACCAGAACCCAAACTTGGTTCTGATACATGGAATCCATCTCAGAATTCATAGCTTCTAGCCATCATGCAGCTTCTGAACTTTCTACTGCTTCCTTGTAGGAGAGAGGTTCATCATTGTCCAACAATAATGATTCACCATCCTCAGTGACTGGGAAACCAAATCTCTCTGGTACCCTTACCTCTCTTGAGCTCCTACTCAGTACTTGTGTTTCTGGAACCTCTTCCATGGGGACCTGTGGAACTTGTTCCTGTACCAACTCCTGTGTATCTTGAGCATCAACTTCGTCGAAGTCAATCTTTCTCCCACTATCCTTCTTGAGGATGTTCACCCTCTCAAGAAATACGGCTTGTCTGGCGACAGTCACTTTCTTGTCTTGGGGGTTATATAGGTAATATCCTTTTTTTTCCTTAGGATATCCTATAAAGATACACTTCGTGCCCCGGGGTGCTATTTTGTTGCCTGAGAATTCCTTAACAAACGCCTCGCATCCCCATACACGTGTGTGCGACAAAGTGGGTTTCCTTCCATTCCATAACTCAGATGGAATTCCATTTTCCGCCTTAGTTGGTACTTGGTTTAATGTGTATGCTGCAGTTTGTAATCCATATCCCAAAAGGATAATGGATGATCCACATGACTCATCATCGACCTCACCATGTCCAACAAGGTGTGGTTCCTCCGTTCACTAACAGCATTCCACTGTGGTGTATAAGGAGGAGTGAGCTGAGATAGTATCCCAGACTCCCATAGAAGATCGATGAACTCTTGGTTCAGATATTCTCCACCTCGATCCGATCGAAGATTCTTTATCTTCTTACCAAGTTGATTCTCTACTTCATTCTTGAATTCCTTAAATTTCTCTAAGGACTCTGACTTATACCTCATTACGTAGACATAGCCATATCTAATCAAATCATTAGTAAAAGTAATAAAGTAAGAATATCCACCTCTAGCTTCTACTGGAAATGGTCCACACACATCTTTGTGTACCAATCCTAGAAGCTCTGTGGCCCTTTCACCTTGTCCACCAAAAGGCGGATTGATAATTTTTCCTTGTAAACAAGCGTGACATCTATCAAGTGGTTTTAGCTCAGTAGAGTCTAAATATCCATCTTGGCAGAGCTTTGTTAAGCGCTTCTCGTTCACATGACCAAGGCGGTGATTCCATAATGGGGTGATGTATGAGTTATGTGAGTTTGTTTCGTTATCGATTGCCAACACTTGGTTTTCGTAATTTAATACATACAAACCATTATTCAAATGTGCCATACCATAACATACGTTGTTCTTATAAAAGAGACAACCCTTATTTCCAAACTTGAAAATAAATCCATCCATATCCAAACAAGATACAGAAATTTTGTTCTTGGTAACACTAGGCACAAAATAACAGTTTTGTAAAACCAAAATCATGCCAGTTGGCAATGAGAGGTGATAGTCACCAATAGCCAACGTAGCCAGCCTTGCGCCATTGGAAGCTCGAAGATCCACCACTCCTCTGTCGATATTTCTAAATCTACTTGGTTCTTGCATTTGAATACAGATGTGAGCCCCACAAGCTGTATATAATACCCAATGTGTAGAAATAGACAGATTGCACTCGATAACGAACACACCTTTAGCGTCCCCAAGCTTCTGGGTGCAGTTCCTCTTCCAGTGGCCCTACTTGCCACATGGAAAACACACTGCTTCCCGTTCCGTGCCCTGCCTCTGGATCTTCCCCTTCTTGGAGGGACAGTGCTCGGGGGATTCCGACTGTTTATAAGTCTTTGGCCCCTTTGCCTTGTCCTTCCTTTTCTTATTCACCATAAGGACCACAGGTTTGTCACGCCCCATGTCCTTATCTACCTGGTGAATCAAGGTCAGAAGCTCCGATAGACTCTTCTCATTGCCGCTAATGTTATAGTTGACAATGAAGCTATAGAAGGTCTTGGGAAGTGATGATAGGATGAGATCTGTACGCAACTCATCTGGGAATTTAATCCCTAGGATTTCCAAGCGTTCAATGTAGCCAATAAGCTTGACCACATGAGGCCCATCTAGTACAGACTCTCCAAGCTATGTGGTAAACAAAGTATTGGAGATCCCATACCTCTCCTGTCTCACCTTCTCTTGGTAGAGATATTTAAGGTGAGACATCATGCTATACGCATCCATGTGTTCATGTTTCTTTAAGATCTCATTAGACATGGCCGATAGCATGAAACACTAGACATATGTGGCATAATCCATGTGTTTCATGTAGAGAGATAATTCCTCATCACTAGCCTCTTTCCAAGGCGCAACTAGAATAGGATCTTCCAGCACATATAATTTCCTTTCGTGGCGAAGGACGATGCGTAAACGCCTCTGCCACTCTTGGAAATTGGTGCCGGTGAGAAGGTTTTCTTTTTCGAGTATGGTGCGCAATGATATGTTTGAAGTCATTTTCTTAATGTTTCTACAATTTAAGATGAGATAAGGTTTAGTAATTTATTATAAAAATTGAGACAAATAAATAAATTAATACTTATTAGTCTCCCACTATTTTATCGAAATCCAATATCCCTCACCATTGACTTCATAATATTCTAGTGCGTGAATATTCTTGTGGCATGTAACGCCCCGACCCCAGCTACCCAGAGTCGGTGCATTACATCATAGCATTGGCATGATCACAAAAGATCAAGTCTCGAAAGACCGATTAGTTTAGTAGCCTTGGAAACACTAGATACATTCTTAAGTCTTTCATTACATAAAAACGTAAACAAACTAAAATAACATGGTCTTCATAGTCCACAATCATATCCCTTTCTGACTACCCCTGCAGGTCATTCATAAAATACTTCTTCATATCGTGGAAAATATTAAAACATTGAAAGGGGTGAGCTCAGATGCTCAGTAAGGATAAAAATATTGCGGAAGCTTTCATAAATAAACATAAAAATTTAAGGCAATGTATAACTAAAACAAAAGCCTTTTAAACTTGAACATCAACATAATATGGAAAAATTAAAATGAGATAATGCCATTTACTTCTTCACATGGATATTCTACTGGTCGAATAATCACATGCAATATCAATAATCACTTTCATAATGATGGAATGCATAATGCCAGACTATCATAACCACATAGCCAAGGCCTCGTGCCAAGACCACAAATAAGATTTTGTCAAGGCCTCGTGCCAAGACACTAGTTTGTCTCATGGGACCTGCCGATGCATCGATGAGCTATAGCGGGCTCCACCCGTCACTTATTAAGTCCAATGCATTCCTCATATGAGTAGGTTTAAACATTTCATAAACCATAACATAATCATATCACATAAAACATGCATAAAGGAAACATAACATTTCCACATTTCAATCACAAGATATCAATACAACACATTGATATAATAAAAATGCTTTCAAAACCATTTTCAATACCAAAATAAAAGAAATTCAAAAATTTGTATTTATTTTTCATTAAAAAAAAGTGATGGCTTGTAGAGGAAGCCGAAACTCAAATAATGGTCACGGTGGCGGAGAAGTCGTCGTCGCCGCATATGTACTGAAAGAAAAACATTCCCTTTCTGTCTTTTAGTAAAACACTTCGTATAAAAAGATTCCTTTTGAATAAACGTAAAAGTCAAAGGGGTTTATACACTGTATAAAAGAAATTTGTGTATAAAACAAAATATGCCTCAATGAATGGAGATAGAGACGAAGTCCCTTAAAAAGATCATTTTTAAAATAAAATAGATCTATTATGTGTATTCACTATAGGTACACATAAAGAAAGTAAAAATACAAAATAGGACATAATAATATCATGACATAATTTGAAAGTAGAAGATTAACCCAAAGAATGGATGTTGGGTTAAGAAGTTCCCTTACCTTGTGTACGACTTGACTCAACCGTTCTTTAACCTCCTGAATAATAAACTAGAGTTAATATCTACCTTATTAAGAACCATTTTCAATTTCATTATCCTTTTTATATCACTTATAACAATGTTATGAACATTTTGTAATTATTTAAGTTAATAACGGTCGTTTTGTCGATCTTTGGTACTTGAGTCAACAATAAACTTCTTATAATTACAAGTTGTTCATGTGGTAGAATATCCATTATATCCAGAATTATATTCATGATTTAGATGTCATATATATCATATATATCCAGTATATACATTCATTTATAATATTACGTAACATTTAGAGGTAAGAAATGAAATGCACCGTTCATGGAGACGGTAAGCCGTACGTACGCATGAACGCTACTTTCATTTCAATTTCATATTTAATGGAACTAAATCATAATGATATAAATGTATAATATAATTCCAGTATAATATAGTGTATAATACCATTTACTCCATCCTTTATACATCCCACATATGGCATTAACGATTCAAATCACTTTGAGGGGGCGGTAGTCCGCACTTCCTAAAATGAAATTATCGCGTTTTACCCATAATGGAAATCATAAAGTATGCCATAAATGAGAAATAAAGAAGAATAAGTAAAACATAAACACACTATATATCATATATAAATATAGTGACATCTTAATGGCCACCTTTGAATGTGTTATATGAGTGTTGAACAATCATCGTTTCGTGAGGCAGAAATTCGCCATCCACAGAAACCGTATGTTCTTTAACCATTAGATGTAGGTGTGTGTAAGTGTAGCTCGAATACTTCTTATAACAACATCCTAGTATATTGAGGATACTGGTTTTGTTACAAACAAAATGAATAAAAAGAGTTTAGGGGGTTGGAGAAGAAAAATAAAACAAAACAACATTAGAGAAGACATTACCTCAAAATCGGGTAACTCTTTTTGATTTGAGCCAAGGGCTTCCTTGGGAAGAGTTTTGCCCAAAGTGAGGCTTCTAGGAGTAATAGGGGGAAGTTGGGAGAGTATTTGGGCAGAGTTTGGCCGAGCCAAATGGCTTGAAGGTGTGAATAAGGTGGGAGAGGTGGGGGCCTTTTATAAGTGGAGAGGAGGGGCTCTTTTGGAAAGATTGAAATGTTACATTATTTCACAATGATTTTCGGATTCTAAAGATCCCACACTTATATAATTCGAGGATAAGGTGATAAGATTTCTAAATCTTCTCATCCAATAGGCTTTGGACAAGTGTAAGCCTTGGATTTTTCATTATCTTCTCATCTTATTTAAATCGTTAAATAATGAGGTCATCGCTGCATCATAATGATGTCATAAATAATTTAATTTATTTAATGTCTAAAAAGTATAAAAAAAATACTATGATGTAGTAAATCTTTTTAGATTTCTAATGAATATTTATAGTCAAAATTTGGACTTCTGTAACCCCACTTAAAAACTGTTTTAGTAAAACAACTCATGTTTGTGTCAATTTAATTTTAACATTAAATAAATATATATTAATGTCATTTTCCAACTAAAGTTGCTCCATGGGGTCCCCAAGTTGACCCATGGGTTGTATTGGTCGGCCATGACTCATCCAATAGGAGTAGGACAAGTGTCGTGATCATCTCACATTATTAAAACATTATTTGTACCTTAAACTACACTAATTACCTCTAATCGCGATTAAGAACTTAAAAGTTACTATTCACCAAAAAATTATTTTAATCTCATTGAACCACATTTTACTTCTTAATGACAACCATGTATGTTGGATTTTTGAAAATCAAATCACAAAAGTGGTAATATTTCATTTAAACGAAAAATCAGTTATTTAACTACCACTTAGTGGTTTCACTATTCATCAAAAATTAAAGTTTTTCAGAACAATGCCAAAATTTCACCCTAAGCTATCATTGATATTCCAAATTAAAAAATGATGTCTATTTTAAAAAATTCCAAACATATAAGTTGCATTAATTAATTTTATAATTAATTCCCGCTGTTACGACAAATAGCATGTTTTTAAGAAACAATTTATATCAAAAGATTGGCAATTGTTTATGTCCAATTTCAATGTTAAATTAATTCTAATGACCACCATTGGATAAAATGGTAAAAATATATTCTAATTATACCTTAAAACCACTAAATAGTATAATTTATCACAATAAATTATTTTGATTAAAAAAGTTGTTTTAAAGTATTTTTCACTATTCATAAAAAAATTAGATGTTCTCAGAAAAATACCAAAAATTCAACATAGGCTAATTTCGATATTCCGAATCCAAAAATGAAGTCCATTTTGAAATATAAAATTTCTATAATTTTAAAAAGTGGTTATTACTATTCCTAATGGCTACTTTGATTAGTCGCGGTGTTTTAGAACTCGAAGTTGCGTACAATGCAAGCTATTGCATTATTGAATGAGAAGCGTACCGTGGAAGCTCGGGGTGTTACATTCTCCCCTCCTTCAATAAATTGCATCGTCGCAATTTGAAATTTTTCTTTGAAAATAAAATGTTGAAAAGAGACAATACCTTTGAGGAAAACCCACATTGGAAATAAGGTTAATAAATATATAACATTAAAACAAAGCAGGATAAGTACAAAGGTCACCCGATATAGCCCATTCTAGGATTATATGAAAATATGGATATGGAGGAGAAACAAACCATCAAAGTCTGATGGAGAGTTATAGAAAACAGGATTAGGTGAAAGTTTAACCACAAGAAAATCACAAACTTGTGATTGGTTAAACGGTCATTGAATCCCCAGTTGGAAAAGTTAACCGACAACATTTTTGTTTTAAGTTACCTTTTATAATGTTGAGGAATTTATTTAGGAGATTTACTAAGAACCTAAGGGAATATACATACTTGTTATGTATAATTTCATTCGTTAATAAATTTTTACCACAAACCCAACTTTTACTCCAAATGGTAACGGAACTCAAAAATATTCTATTTATCCTAATTGTATAAGGTTCAAAATGTTAACACATACCATTTAGATTAGTAAAACTATTTTGTAATAACCAGGGACTTCCTGTAGGCTAGTGGTAGGAAATAAAGTCCTGTCGCACCATGATTGTGGGTTCGATTCCTGCAGCTTTGTCCGACGCGACGGGTTATGCCCCACCCTGCAGGTTGTCCTTTTCCTAAAACTATAGTATTCCAAGAATAATCTCCAGAAAATTTTTAACCTTAAATTTACTATCCAAGGTTCAACTTAATCCACTCCAACCTTTATAGTTATCCAAAATACCTCTGTCCAGACTTTCTCTAAAAGGTCTCTTAATTCCAAAATCAATTTATCAGATTCCCCAAACAAAGAAAAGTTTCTCTTATTGTCACATACTAAAAACATGATTACCTTAATCATATTACCTTAATAAAAAAGTACTGCAGTACAATCTTTATATATATCACATTATTCTTATAACCAGAATATAATCCTTGAATCCAAAAGCACCAATACATTAATTATTCCGCTTCAACTGTAGTCACAACATAAGATTGGCCTTGATCCCTTGGCCTTTTCTGAGGTAAGTTTCCTTGACGCTTAGGACATTCATTTGCATAATGCCCTGTTTCCCTACAATTGTAGCATTCAACTCTGACAGCCTCTTTCTTTCCCTTGCAATCACGAGCCTGGTGACCCTTTTCTCCACATTTATAACAAACTCCAATTCCTTTTAAGCAAGTACCAGGGCGATTCTTCCCACAATTATTACATAATAGAAAATCCTTCTTTCCCTTTTTCCCTTTATCTTTATCTTGTTCCACCGTTCTCTTCTTCTCTTGCTTTACTTTGTTGTCATAAGACATAGAGAATTCCTTTTCTGTCTTGATAGCACACGAGACAATATCTTCGTATGATGAGAAGGATTGTGATACTAAAGCTCGATGGAGAAATGGTTTTAACCCATCAAAGAAACGATCAATCTTACTCCTTGGGTTACGTATATAATCGGCAGCATGCCTCACTAACCTTGTAAAGTTAGCCTCATACTTTGCGACATTCTCATCCTCCTTCTGCCTCAAATTCAGAAATTGCCTTTCCATATCTGCTCGATGGTCACGAGGAAAGTATTTTTCTAAGAAAAGCTCTTTGAACTCCCTCCATTCCATATTCGATACGTCATCATCTTCCTTTGTGTTTCGAATCAGCGACCACCACTGATCGACATCTCCAGTGAGGCGGTAAACTGCCATGACAACCTTCTCCCTTTCACTACTCCCTAAGGCATGGAATATTTTCTCTAAGGAATTTATCCATTGCTCGTCTACTATAGGATTTGTACTCCCATTGATGGTTGGTGGTTGTTGCCTCATGAAACGATCTAGCATTGATCCTCCACGTTGAGGATCAGGGTGCTCCATACGAGTAAGGTTATTATTCATAACCTGAGTGAGTTGTCCCAGTATGGTAATAAGTTGATCAGCACCAGTTGTATCTCCAGATCCACAATAATTATCTTGAGCAGGAGGGCAATCCCTACACGGAGTTCGTGCATTGATACGGTTTCCATTCCTTCCACTAGGCGCCATTTCTAAACAATGGCATAAACTAGATTAGTTTATGAATCAAAATACATAATTCCATACTTGTTAAACACTTTACATAAATTGAACTATTTCTGGATATAATCCATAATCATAAAAAAGAAATGTTTTCTTTGAGGAAGTATGTACTCATAACCCTTCGTAGTGGTTTGTAAATAAAATGAGAATTATCTTAAGCATATCCCCCGGTAGTGTCGTAACCAAGAGTGCAGCAAGGCCCATTGTCGTGCACCAGTTCCCGTTCGAGTCTAGCTCAAATCAGTGTTTTCAGGTTTTACCCCTAGGTACATCTGTGCCAGAGCCACCTCTACCTGCTCGTATCCAGACAGGGATGTATTGCTCGGAAAACTCACAAAATCTCTATAATACCAAAATTTTAGGAAGTTCTTCTATACTAATCCTCAAAGTCTATCTTTGGGCTATGTGCTCTAATCAGAGTTTATCTAAATCTAGCTTCCAAGGTTAGTACTAAACTGCCTCTAATACCAACTGTAACGCCCCGACCCCAGCTACCCAGAGTCGGTGCATTACTTCGTAGCATTGGCATGATCACAAAAGATCAAGTCTTGAAAGACCGATTAGTTTAGTAGCCTTGGAAACACTAGATACATTCATAAGTCTTTCATTACATAAAAAATTAAACAAACTAAAATAGCACGGTCTTCATAGTCCACAATCATATCCCTTTCTGACTACCCCTGCAGGTCATTCATAAAATACTTCTTCATATCCTGGAAAATATTAAAACATTGAAAGGGTGAGCTCAGATGCTCAGTAAGGATAACAATATTGCGGAAGCTTTCATAAATAAACATAAAAATTTAAGGCAATGTATAACTAAAACAAAAGCCTTTTAAACTTGAACATCAACATAATACGGAAAAAGTAAAATGAGATAATGCCATTTACTTCTTCACATGGATATTCAACTGGTCGAATAATCACAAGCAATATCAATAACCACTTTCATAATGATGGAATGCATAATGCCAGACTATCATAACCATGTATCCAAGGCCTCGTGCCAAGACCGCAAATAAGATTTTGTCAAGGCCTCGTGCCAAGACACTAGTTTGTCTCATGGGACCTGCCGATGCATTGAGGAGCTATAGAGGGCTCCACTCGTCACTTATTAAGTCCAATGCATTCCTCATATGAGTAGGTTTAAACATTTCATAAACCATAACATAATCATATCACATAAAACATGCATAAAGGAAACATAACATTTCCACATTTCAATCACAAGATATCAATACAACACATTGATATAATAAAAATTCTTTCAAAACCATTTTCAATACCAAAATAAAAGAAATTCAAAACTTTGTATTTATTTTTCATTAAAAAAAATTGATGGCTTGTAGAGGAAGCCGAAACTCAAATAATGGTCACGGCGGCGGAGAAGTCGTTGTCGCCGCATATGTACGGAAAGAAAAACATTCCCTTTTTTTCATTTAGTAAAACGCTTCGTATAAAAAGATTCCTTTTGAATAAATGTAAAAGTCAAAGGGGTTTATACACTGTATAAAAGAAATTTGTGTATAAAACAAAATATGCCTCAATGAATGGAGATAGAGACGAAGTCCCTTAAAAAGATCATTTTTAAAATAAAATAGATCTATTATGTGTATTCACTATAGGTACACATAAATAAAGTAAAAATACAAAATAGGACATAATAATATCATGACATAATTTGAAAGTAGGAGATTAACCCAAAGAATGGAAGTTGGGTTAAGAAGTTCCCTTACCTTGTGTCCGACTTGAGTCAACCGTTCTTTAACCTCCTGAATAATAAACTAGAGTTAATATCTACCTTATTAAGAACCATTTTCAATTTCATTATCCTTTTTATATCACTTATTATAATGTTATGAACATTATGTAATTATTTAAGTTAATAACGGTCGTTTTGTCGATCTTTGGTACGTGAGTCAACAATAAACTTCTTATAATTACAAGTTGTTCATGTGGTAGAATATCCATTATATCCAGAATTATATTCATGATTTAGATGTCATATATATCATATATATCCAGTATATACATTCATTTATAATATTACGTAACATTTAGAGGTAAGAAATGAAATGCACCGTTCATTGAGACGGTAAGCCGTACGTACGCATGAACGCTACTTTCATTTCAATTTCATATTTAATGGAACTAAATAATAATGATATAAATTTATAATATAATTCCAGTATAATATAGTATATAATACCATTTACTCCATCCTTTATACATCCCACATATGGCATTAACGATTCAAATCACTTTGAGGGGGCGGTAGTCCGCACTTCCTAAAATGAAATTATCGTGTTTTACCCATAATGGAAATCATAAAGTATGCCATAAATGAGAAATACATAAGCATAAGTAAAACATAAACACATTATATATCATATATAAATATAGTGACATCTTAATGGCCACCTTTTAAGGTGTTATATGAGTGTTGAACAATCATCGTTTCGTGAGGCAGAAATTCGCCATCCACAGAAACCGTATGTTCTTTAACCATTAGATGTAGGTGTGTGTAAGTGTAGCTCGAATCCTTCTTATAACAACATCCTAGTATATTGAGGATACTGGTGTTGTTACAAAAGAAATGAATAAAAAGATTTTAGGGGGTTGGAGAAGAAAAATAAAACAAAACAACATTAGAGAAGACATTAATTCAAAATCGGGTAACTCTTTTTGATTTGAGCCAAAGGCTTCCTTGGGAAGAGTTCTGCCCAAATTGAGGCTTCTAGGAGTAAGAGGGGGATGTTGGGAGAGTATTTGGGTAGAGGTTGTCCGAGACAAATGGATTGAAGGTGTGAATAAGGTGGGAGAGGGGGGGCCTTTTATAAGTGGAGAGGAGGGGCTCTTTTGGAAAGATTGAAATGTTACATTATTTCACAATGCTTTTCGGATTCTAAAGGTCCCACACTTATATAATTCGAGGCTAAGGTGATAAGGTTCCGAAATAGCCTCATACAATAGGCTTTGGACAAGTTTAAGCCTTGGATTCTGCATTATCTTCTCATTTTATTTAAATCGTTAAATAATGAGGTCATCGCTGCATCATAATGATGTCATAAATAATTTAATTTATTTAATGTCTAAAAATTATAAAAAAAATACTATGATGTATTAAATCTTTTTATATTTCTAATGAATATTTATAGTCAAAATTTGGACTTGTGTAACCCCACTTAAAAACTGTTTTAGTAAAACAACTCATGTTTGTGTCAATTTAATTTTAACATTAAATAAATATATATTAATGTCATTTTCCAACTAAAGTGGCTCCATGGGGTCCCCAAGTTGACCCATGGGTTGTCTTGGTCGGCCATGACTCATCCAATAGGAGTAGGACAAGTGTCGTGCTCATCTCACATTATTAAAACATTATTTGTACCTTAAACTACACTAATTACCTCTAATCGCGATTAAGAACTTAAAAGTTACTATTCACCAAAAAATTATTTTAATCTCATTGAACCACATTTTACTTCTTAATGAAAACCATGTATGTCGGATTTTAGGAAATCAAATCACAGAAGTGGTAATATTTCATTTAAACGAAAAATCAGTTATTTAACTACCACTTAGTGGTTTCACTATTCATCAAAAATTGAAGTTTTTCAGAACAGTGCCAAAATTTCACCCTAAGCTATCATTGATATTCCGAATTCAAAAATGATGTCTATTTTACAAAATTCCAAACATATAAGTTGCATTAATTAATTTTATAATTAATTCCCGCTGTTACGACAAATAGCATGTTTTTAAGAAACAATTTATATCAAAAGACTGGCAATTGTTTATGTCCAATTTCAATGTTAAATTAATTCTAATGACCACCATTGGATAAAATGGTAAAAATATATTCTAATTATACCTTAAAACCACTAAATAGTATAATTTATCACAATAAATTATTTTTATTAAAAAAGTTGTTTTAAAGTATTTTTCACTATTCATAAAAAAATTAGAAGTTCTCAGAAAAATACCAAAAATTCAACATAGGCTAATTTCGATATTCCGAATCCAAAAATGAAGTCCATTTTGAAATATAAAATTTCTATAATTTTAAAAAGAGGTTATTACTATTCATAACGGCTACTTTGATTAGTCGCGGTGTTTTAGAACTCGAAGTTGCGTACAATGCAAGCTATTGCATTATTGAATGAGAAGCGTATCGTGGAAGCTCGGGGTGTTACATGGCAAGGATCCATATTGCCCTTCGCATTACCCCAACTAGGGTTGGTCAAGCAACTTGAAGGGTTTTAGTTAGGCATGCCAAATGCCAACTGCATTAACTCGCAGTTCCTTGATCTGCTGAGTGGACTCCCCAATCCTGAAATCCTTTTTGGATTTCCTCAACCTTTGCCTCTTGGTCACACCAATTCCTGCTGTGGCAGTCATCCCTTGATGTGAACCAAGTCAATTCAACCCAAAACCTTGAATTAGAATTCCCCGATAATTGAAATCACCCCAACTAGGGTTGGTCAAGAACTTTGAACTACGGTTCGATTCTAACCAAGATTATGGAAGGCTATGCCGACTTAATATTTATTTTGAGGGATTTTATCCTTATACATAAATTTCCATTTTGTTATCTTTGATTACATGCTTGTTAATATTAAGTGGGATATACATAAGTGATTAACCATATCTAAGATAATATTTACGTATAAGCCAATTTTATTTTAGTTCCATCTTGCATGCTCGTTTAATTCAATAATTGTTTGATCGTGACAACACACCCACAATAAATAAACCATGCAACTGACAGAAATAAAATAAATGGTATGATCATGATCTTTTCTATTGGTTAGTTTATCTAGCGGTTGATAAACTAACCCAAAACCTAGGGGAGAAACACCTTGAATCTTTCGGGTTCATGTTTACAGCTTTCCACATATCCACCTTTGTATCTCCTTGGATTGGTTTCATCTTGGCTCCTGACTTGAGCCGCCTCCACTAGCTTGGGAGGTCCATCAATTACATATGCATTTATCTCACACACAGGTGAGGGGAAAAATGGGTATTTACATAAAAGAATCCTTGGGCGCGCAGGCCCTACATATTAATGAGGAGATGGCTCGCAGGCCAAAAAATTTAATTTAAATAAATAAATTAAAAGAAACCATTCACATACAAAGGTCTCGGTCAAGCTCATGAGCATCCATACAAGCAACAATATTTACGAATAAATAAATCTAGCATTTAATTCTTTAATCGTTCTTGTTTAAGATAAATCACACTCGAATCAATTAATTATCTTTAATTAATCAATACTTTTATCTTAAATCCCTTTTCAGAATTTCCTTGAGATTCTCATCCATCATAATTTTAAACAAATAAATTCATTTAAAATTATCCTTGTACACAACTTGTACCTTGGAGGCAACCCGACGAATTCCCATTTATTACGAAGATGTTAAATTAAACACATATATATAAAACACCTATCACGTGTTGTGCCTCATCTTTACGCCTGCACCATGGTACATGTCTCAAGGGTTTGTATAATATAATAATAAATTTTAATAAATCTGCGTAATTTGGGTGAGTACACGGCGTGTAGTTCCGACTACACGGCATGTACTTTTTCTTCACCGTCCATCCGAAGTACACGCCCAGTGATAGGGAGTGTCAATGTACTTTGGAAATTTTCGGAGTACACGGCGTGTACAGTGGGACACACGCCGTATAGTTTCCGCGTTACACGGTTTCTAGCCGGGCAGGCTATGTACGGAGTACACGACCCAACCCTAACCCGAAGGTACTACACGCCATGTTCATTGGACCACACGGCGTGTATTCCGGAAACCGTGTGGCACCTGTTTCTGGTCAACACACGGTGTCTTAAATTCTTAGAAAGAATCCAATACAAGGTCTGATTTGGCGGATCAGTCAATGCATTGAACCTATACTACACGGTGTGTACTTCCGAATACACGCCGTGTATTCTGGTGTTATACGGCCATAAACATTTTTCTCCTCCGGATGAGTTCCTCTATTTTATTTTAATCAAAATTAAAATAAAAATCCGTTTCTGTGAGGTGAACGAGAAACAGGAGAGGAGGAACATATCTCGATATTCAGATTTCCAGAATGATTAAACATGAATTGAAATAACTAAATTATTAAATGCGTAAATCACCAACAAAAAACTAAATAATGATAACCAACGATATGACTCCATTTGATACCACTTTTAGGTTCCGGGCGCAGCGGAAGCACGTCGGTGGGTTTGCCCAACTTAATTTTTCGTTAAACAATGTTCAATCCGAGATCTGTCACGATATAAAACGCCGAATCTTCGGAATAGAACGAAGAACGAAAAGAAAAGATGAGTCCCGGAACCCTTGAGGAGGATCATCATATGTTGATTATAATTAATTTAATTAATGCATAAGAATTACCTCGTTGGAATTCTTTCTTCGTTGATGTGTCCAGTCACGATTCGGTGATCCGTCGTTGCGTCATAGAATCCAAGTGTAGGATTCCTCTAGCGGTGATCCACATGTGTGTCATGTATCTCCGGACGTCGTCGAAGAGATCTCCGGGTGCTAGCGCGGAAGAACCTTCTCTTGCGATGTCTGCCTTCGACCGCCTTGATCCGGTGGAGGATCTTGCTCTCGTAACTTGAGGGCGTTCTGGGTGGAAAGGGAATTCTCTCTTGTCTTGAGAGTATTTCCAAATCTGTTTTTCACAACAGTGGCCCACAAAAAATGTTGGGGTTGCGAGGATATTTATAATCAGGTTTGAGTTTAATAGAGCTATGACAATAAATAAACGCGTTACGCGTTTTATTTATTTCATTAACTCTTATTGAAAACCCCCATGTCGAATTATTAATTCCTTGACATGCGCCCACCCTGATTATAATAAATATCATTTAATAAAACAATATTAAATCCTCAAAATACCAATTGGAAAAACTACACGGCGTGTAATAATTAATACACAGCGTGTACTTGTTTTCCATAAAACTACACAACGTGTATATTTAATATACACGGCGTGTACTTTTATTTTCCATTTTTCTCCACCACATTTATTAGACCTTGAGTAATGACTATTTATTTCTTAAATAAATGTAACTGCATTACTCGCTAATAAATATATTATTTTATACGCATTATATTCTCTCGAATAACTAGTGTCAAAATAAATGTGATCAGACATCCTTAAATAATTATTAAACCACGGTCAGGAATAATATTTATTTAACTTTTTAAATTAATATTTAACTGAGATACATGGACACACTTAGTGTGTGACCCTCTAGGCCTCTTTCTCAGTGGCATTAGGCTGAGCCTGCCTAAAGTCCAAGGTTAGCGTCTAGCAACACACCAAGGCACCCATAGAGAAAGAAGTTAACGCCGCAATGACGTGTCACCTCCTACGAATGCTTACCGTGTAATATAATCCCTTTATATCAATATCTCCAATCAAGCGGGTTGCATGCTAGTGCCATCAACTCATGTGCTTGATTATTCTTTCTTTGACTTCCCGGAATTGAACTTTCCCATACCTTACCATGGACATTGATTTATTTAGGCTATATCAATTCCATCAAAGGGCCTGAGATATCTACTTCCATTATGGAACGGAAGGGACAAATCCTTTCTCGCATTATCTATAAATGCGGTATTACTCGTGACGGATCCAACGTATCCTACCTCACTGCGAACAGTGTGTCTTCATAGTTTTCGTCAATACATCTAAGTGCGCGAGTTGTAATACCCATTAATAATAATATTAAAGTCTAAGGATCAATACACACGTCTACAGATAGGAACATCCAATGACACTATGAAATGTGGATTTCCTACTGGCGTGTCACGTTCTCATAATATTCTCCTGAATATTACCAAGGGCGCACACCATTAGAAGGTGCCTCAAAGTTTTATGAGTCCTCACCACTAATGACCTGTATTATTTGTGTCCCTCAAATAATATCATCCGGCCATTGAACATACATTCAAGAATAGTGTTATGGCACTTTCGGGTTCTCATCATAGCAGGGATCCGCTACGACCCTTTAATGCAACAGCTATCCTTAGGACATTATCACATGACATGTCACGCAGAAGAACAATCAAGATGTGATAAGGCTTTTATTTAATGAATAAAGTACAAAGTAGTTGGTTCTAGACCACCAACTCTAACATTTCCTACTCTGTTACAGACTGTAAATGAGTTTCCATTGGGCTCGTTGACAAAGGGGGAGAAAATAGTGATTGTTCAATGGGGAGAAAATGTGGAGATTTGATAAATCATGAATGATATGGGGATAAGCTGACAAGTGGAGTAGACAGATAGGGGGAGTTGAAGCTAGTTGAATGTGCTTAGCAAAAGCTTAGCTGGTACAACACAGGAAATAGGGCTAAAGAGGTGTTTAAGCTGTGAGCAGAAAGGGGGAGTGTATAAAATCTGACGATGCTAAAAGTGATCAATTAAAGAATAGATATCACGACGGCTTCGGATCATGATTAAAGCAGAAGAGTAGTGTTGGAATGTGGTAAAAATATTTCCAAACAAAAATTGGTCTTCCAATAGGTCCTTCAACAATTGGTATCAGTTTAGTACAAATTGGTATCAGTTTGGTGTCAACAGTGGATGTCATAGATGAAGTGATTCATGGATAAACTTTTCATTTACTCTTGTTTCTCACGCTGAGCATTGCTCATGTGGGCTTAGAGTATGTGTTGATTAATTCCTAGATCGCTATCAAAATCGCAAAAGGTGAATGGTGGATAAAAAATCAATGATGTATCATTATATGGATGAGTTGTCAACAAACCCAAAGGAGTATATTGTTGGGAAAAAATCCCTTAAGGAATCATTGAAGCATATTTGTGGTGAATGTGTTTGTTGAAAAAGTGGACATCTGAGTGGTGATTGTTGACAAAGAAAAACAATGACATAAATTTTTTTTGACAAAGAGGATTTCATGAAGGAATGTCGAGTTCAAGAGCTATGGTAAACGATCCATGTTTGATTCAAGAACGTCAACAAAAGGAATGGATTATCTAGACGTGGTAAAAAATAACAGATACAAAGCGGCACCATTTTCCAGTGTTTTCCAAATTTTTGGGCCCGAAAATCTACAAATGAAGAAATGTGGTTTTTGGCAAAGGGACTTCCACGTCGTGTACATGAAGGCTTGGAAACTTGCACGCCATATGTTTTTCAGGATCAGATCATCAAAATATGGCAATGTGATAAGGTTCTCGCAAGTTTTGGTGAGGTCGCACAGGTGACTTGCACGCCATGAATGATACTTGCACGACGATGCCTTAGAAGTTTGAGAACTTGCACGCCTATGGTTTTTCAAGATCAGAAGGTCAAAATATGGAAAATGAAAGAGGTTCACGCAAGTTTGGAAGTAGGTCGTGCATGTGACATGCAAGGGAAGAGACCTACGTGTCGAGACTTGCGCGTTGAGGGTTGACTTGCGCGTCGTCGTGCAGGGTGGTCAGATTGCCTATAAAAACCGGACCACCCCTCGTCATTCTAAACCGGAGTTCAACACTTTGAGAAATCAGAGCTCCCGTCACGCAGGTATGGTGGTTGCGCAAGTGGTGTGTCGTCGCGGAAGTGAAGTTGCATTCCAGTGTGATAAGTTGCATGCCGGTTGGCATTTTCACACCAATATTGGTTTGGGCGTAAAAGGAAGATAGTCGCGCAAGTTTAGAGTTTGGGAAGATTGTGTCATGCAAGTATCTGAGGTGGACTTGCGCGCCCATTGTGACTTGCGCACCGATACTTGCGCGCCGAGTTAGACTTGGGCGCTAAGTAAGGTATATTTCCTGTAGTGATTTTCGGGTTGCATGGAAGCTTGAGGTTTGCCCGATACCTTTAGTGCAAAGAGAGATTCATCTACGGGTGAAAGTTGGGCTTCAACAGAGCATCTACATTCAGAGAAAGATGCATTCCTTCTTGCAAATGAAGATACCTACAGGTCTATAAACTATGAGTGGATCCTTTTCGACATAGTGAGCAAAGGAAGAGGAAGAAGGTGATCCTCTCCACAGGCTGTGATCCAGAGAGAGAGAAACAGAGAGTGACCCTTGGGAAAGTAGTGAGCTGACCCTAAATCTTGTAAAGGTAGTGATCCTGGGACAGAGTGACTATACCCGAACCTTGTAATCCATATCTAGTGAAGAATAGTGGAATTTGGTATGACCGGAAACTTGTCGGCGTATGCTCCTTGGATGTATCCCTTAGTAGTGAACGAAGTAAAAATTGTTGTTTCCTGTGCATGCTTTACCTTTTGTTTATATTGTGCAACAGGAAAGTCAGAGAAGAGTGTTTTTCTTAACAGCATAACAAGATCAGAACAGGATTTATTTTTGAATTAGTCATACCCTGATTCACCCCCCCCCCACTCTCAGGGTACGTAGCCTAGTGGACCTAACAGGTTTAACTTTAAAATGTTACTAAATCGAATAAAATAATTTTATATCAATTCTCCTTCTTTGAGACCTATGTTTTTTTATGCACTTAAACTCATTTTCAAGGTATATATTCTTCCATTTTACATTTTTAATCATGAATATAATTATTTTCATGATATATTATTTATTATTTAATATATTTTTTTATATGGAGATTATGATCCCATGTCACCATTTTAAAAGTTGTTATTGAGACAATTTCATCATTTTTTGTGGTTGATTATGTTTATTATTCAATTGATGAAAAATTATGATCCATATCTCAAGAATATTCATGAGTTTCTTTATACAATATTTATTCCAATTATACACATGTGTTAGTGCCATTTTACACTCTTTGGTACTTAATACAATATTTTTATGTAAAATTTGACAGTCTCTTTCTTGATTCAGAAATATATTTTATTCCAAAACCATGTTTTCAAAAATGTTATAAAAAAATATTTCAAAAGATCCTTGAATTTAATCTTCAAGGGAAAAGGATTTTCAAAAATGTTTATTGTTTTCAAAGTTTATGTTATATATTTTTAAATCTATTTCATAGAAAAAGAATTTCAAAATGTTTTATGTTATAAAAATTCTTTCAAAGAATGTAGGATATTTTCCCTATGTAATGTTTTAAAATATATTTCAAAATTATTTCAAATACAAGATTCCATGCTTTGGTGTTAGTAATTATTTTATGGGGAAATTATTTAATGTTGAAATTCATATTAAATCACTTAATGAATTACCTTTTGATGGAATGATGACTATTAATCCCCTTCATCTTACGTGGTCTATATAATTTTGAAACCTACTTCTTTTCATGGGTTATGTTTATGATAAAATGATTGTTAAACCTATTTATATACATAGGTTATGATATGATTACTTGTTTATGAAACCCATTTCATTTCATGGGTTATTATATGTTCATTTATGATCTTGTGTCACAAGTATGTATGATTTTAGTATGTGAATGTTGAGACTGATATCTCCCTCCAATGTAATGGATAAAGATTTCTATCTCACGAGATAAAATTGGGCTAGAAAGAGCTTTACTCATTTTAGTAATATAGGGCGAGAATAAAGGTTACTCAGTTCATTAATATTGGGTTGGAATGAGGTTCACACATTTTAGTAACATATGGTTGGAATGGGGTTACCGGGTTCTGTAACGGACTTTTCCCAAAAAGATGGTCATTGAAATGATTCCTTAAAAACTATGGAAATTAGTATATGCTTATGTGTTGACACAATTACAATTATTATTATTATGTTATTATTTAATGGACTATTATCTTTATTTTATTATGATTTATATCTCATGAACTTCCAATATTTATGCCATGATATTTGATATACAGGGTATGATCTTATATTTTCATGATTATAGTCTCATACCCTTATGATCATGTTTAAGCTTATGTGTATCCCTTGTTTACCCATGCTAAGCATTTTAACTCCCCACTTTTTATGATTCCTTCCCTATGTTATGATGATATGTATTATGTTTAATGTGTCTAATAAGGGTTATAGTTATGAAGAACCTAGTCTGAGATAATGGAGCTCTATTATGTATCAGTGTTTATGCATTCCATGTTTCCAAAGGCACTAGGTTAGTAGAACTTCTTACATCTTTTTGTATAATTTTTATGTATTCTAGAAAAGTTATGTACTTTGCATTTTTTAAAATTTTGGGTCACTATACTTGGTATCGAAGACAAATTTTAGTAAACCTTTGTAAATATGGATAATAAAACCTTGGAGATAATCCTAAGGACATATATATGTTAAAGTATAGGGATGATTGAAATTATAAGAAAATTTCATGGAATTTTGGTGAAGGATAGTGTGAATGGTTTCCTAGAAATACATCCCTATATGAATACTAAAATTGAATGTGGCTCAAAAAAAGATATACCTAGGGGTAACAACTGTGACAAGATGTTATAGGCTTGTCTCTGGGTAATCTGGTACAAGAAAATGGGTCTTTCTACACACATGTTTTGATATTCTAGGGGGATATTCTTTGGGAATTCAAAAACTCTTCAGAAACCATTATGAATGATTCAATCATAATTTGACTATGAATAAAAATTGATAAAACTAATGTTTCATATATTACCAAAGGTTTCATAAGTTATGCATTCTATATGTTATTTTTCATGATTTTATTGTTCATCTTTTTGAAAAAAAATCTTACTTTTTTATTTTGGATTTAGTCAATGGCTAGAACCCAAAGGAACCATGTTAATGGTGATTATGATGGAAAATGAAAACGGTTTTCCTCCGGAAAACCCAAATTATATGGGAGCTAGAATAGCTATATGCTATGATCACAATGATTTCTTAAGCTATGGATAACGCTTGAATTTAAAAGGAGAAAATAATGGAATAACATTCGGTTGAGTCATTCATGAGAAAACATCCACCTTATTTAAGAGGGTCTCCTGATACACTTTTTAATAAAAATTTGTTTAATACCATTGAAAATATATTCTTCATTCCTTAGTGTTCATAGTATGGGAAATTCATCTTGTTTATTTATTAGTTATAAAGTGAATTAGATAAGTGGTGGAATCTAATAAATAATATGAGGAAGAATGTTGAGACTTAATACATGGTTTGGTATGAGTTGGAGAACTTAATTTTCAATAAGCACATTCCTTGAATTCCTCATAGCAAGATATAGAAATAGTTCATTGAGTTGATGAGAAGGGATTATTAGCCTATTGGTACTAATGAAGTACATTTCATGGGATTTGAGAGGTACACTTCCAGAAATATCATCCAAACTGAAATTAAAGTTGATATGTTGTTTTTTAGATTAAATCAATATCTTATAAGAACGTATTACATAAGAGAATTTACTATTTATGATAAAATTATGTGTTATTTAATAAAGGATGAAATGGAGTTTGGAGTCATGTATCAATCCCATGGCTTGGAAAGAAGAGGAAGATGGAGTCTAAAAGAAACTCTAAAATTCATGGAGAAAAGAAGATGAACATTTTTTATGCTCTATGTGTGGGCATAATCATGCAGGAATTTTTCATAGGGGTCTAATAATTTTTTTGTCTTTGGAAAAGAAGGCCATCAGGAAATTGATTTCTGAGTCTGTGTGTTGAATCTTTCTCAAAATTCTTATAGAGAAAAATCCCCACAAAATAAACCTACCATGATTTAGGGCTAAAACTATAAATAGAATAGAAACTATGCTAACAACTACCAAAACCCAATGGGTGTTGATGATGATCGATGTCAGCAACCTATTAAGCCAATGTTTATACGGAAATATCATTAAATCTCTATTTCTAATGAGCGGTGTGATAAAAACATGATGAATGATACACTTACTATCCACGCTAGAATTGATAATTTCATATTTGATTCTACATATACCCACTCATTCATATCTGAAGAATTTTTTAAGCTTGTTAAGTTTCCTCCAAAATAAATAGAGGTTGAATTTTCATTGAAAACCCCTAATGATATGATTATTGCATCTCAATCCTATTATTCCTCTCCTAATGATGTTTTTAGAAATGTGCTTCCTGTAAATCTAGTCATTAATCCATTGGTCAAATTTCATGCCATATTATGCATGCATTGGATTTCTCTACATAAATACTATATCAATTGTCAAGGAAGGGAATTTATGTTCGATAATTCAAACCATCCTATGATCATCCATTATTTTTAAGATAAGTTTGATCAACCTATGGAGATTACATTTAGTGAACGGGTCTTGATTCCCATTCAAAGGGGTTGTTTATCTCAAATGGATGGGTAGAATATATACATCTATGTTATGCCTGTTGTAAGGGATTTTGTAGATGTATTTCCAGAAAATTTTCCTTGCATACCACCAAAATGTGAAGTGGAGTTCGTTATTGAAATTGTACATAGTTCTACACCAATTTCAAATACTCCATATAGAATGACTCCGATTGGGTTGCAAGAATCAAAGAAGGAACTCCAAGAAAACCTTTATATGTGATTCATTCGGCCATGCATGTCACCATGGGGTTTATTGGTTCTTTTGGTGAAACAAAAGATGGATCAATGAGACTCCTCATTGATTATCAGGAGTTGAACAAGACAACAATCAAGAACAAGTATCATCTTCCCTATACTGATGAGTTGTTTGATTAATTGTGCAGAGCAAAATATATCTCCATGATTAACCTCCATTTTGAATATCCAAAATTGAGTGTCACAAAAGAGGATAGACAAAGATGGAATTTTATACATGGTATGGTCACTATGAGAATATAGTGATTCCATTTGGTCTTACTAATTACGATACTAGCTTCAGGTATTTAATGTATAGAGTCTTTAGATATTTCCATAACCTTTTTTTGGTTGTCTTTAAAGATGTTATTCATATATATAAAAAGTGAAATTATGAAAATTAATATCACATGATAATTGTATTGAAGACACTAAGGAATGATGAGTTGTATGGAGAATTAACCGTGATTTAATATTGGATGAAAAAGCTTTCATTTTTGGGTCACGTATTCTCAAGAGATGGTATAACAGTAGATCCATCAAAGATAGATTCTATGGAAATATTGAATAGACCAACCACAGTTACTGAGATCTATAAATTTATTGGTTTAGATAGATATTATTGATGTTTTTTGGAGAATTTTGAATGACTATCTAATCCTCTTACTAGGTTAACTCAAAAGGATGTTATGTTCCTCTAAACAGATGAATATGAGAAAAGTTTCTAGGAACTGAATAGAAGGTTGGCCAGTGTACTAGTGCTTACACTACCCAATATTAGATAATTCATTTTAAATTATAGTGATGCATAAAAGAAGGGATTGGGATGCATTCTTATGCAAAATTATATATTTATACCCTATTCCACATGATAGTATAAGATTGATGGGGAAATTACCTAACTCATGATTTTGAGTTAGCAGTGGAAACTTTTACATTATAGATACAATAGAATTATCATTATAGTGAAATGTGAGATTTATATACCGATAATAGAATTATGAAATAGATATTCACATATAATAATTTGAACATGTGCCTGAGAATATGGTTAGACTTGATAAAGGATTGTGATTTCTCATTACATTACAACCCTGGGAAAGTGAACAAGGTGGAAGATGCTTTGAGTAGAAAAGATCATTCTATCTTATCTATTATAAGGATCAAAAAAGATCTAATATTTCGAGATTTGTAAAGGATAGTTCTATAATTCCTAAAGGAAGGTAAAAAATATTATCTTTATCAAATGAATGTTCAAACCTGTATACGAGTGAATATTAAGGAGGCACAAAAGGAAGATGAAGAGATACAAACAATGTTCAGTAATATTCCCAAGATTAACATTGATTAAGATTAAATGATAAGGTTCGAGAACCCTGAATGTGTTCATTCCATTCCAGATGTGAAGAAGGCTCTATTAGAGGAAGCTCCAGTTTATTCATTCTTTATTCACCCTTGAATTATGAAAAAGTATATGATCATGATAGAATACTTTTTGTGGGATGGTATGAGAGAGATAATGTGGATTTTGTATATCTTTTTTTGGAATTCCAACAAGTTATGTCTTAAATACAAAAGGCTAAAGGGATTTAAAAATAATTACCCATACCTTAATGGTAGGTGGAGAACATCACTATGGATTTTTTAATTAGACTAAAAAAACCTCTAAAGGGTTTAATGTTATATGTGTGGTAGTTGATTACTTATTATGTTAGCACACTTAATTATTATCAGAGAATATATCACTCTTGATCTGAATATTGGGATATGCTTTAATGAAGTGTTAAGGAAGCATGAAGTACCACATTCTAGGGTATCAAATTAGGATCATAGGTTTAACTCATAGTTCAGGACAAGTCTTCATATAGATCTTGACACAAAATTTATTTTTCAGAATATCTTATCATCCTCAAATAGTTTGTGAGTTTGAAAGAACAATTCAACACCTATATGATATGTCAATATATTTTTATCAAGATTTAACATGTGGTTGCGATAAACCCCTTCCATATGTTGTGTTTTCTTACAACTAAAGATTTCACTCAAGAATTAAGATGACCCAATATGAAACCCTCTATGGGATGAAATGTGGAGCTATAATGTTCTTGGATGGCGTTGGAGAAATAAATCTATTAGGATATAATTTCATTTATGAAATGGTTGAGAAGTCTATAACCGTTCAACAATATATCAAGGCAGCTCTAAGATGTAAAAAACTTTATGTTGATTAATGTTGGTGTGATCTGGAGTTTGATGTTTGGGAAAAATTGTTTCTATGAATATCACCCAATAGTAATGTTATGATATTCTTTAGAAAATGGAAAATAAGACATAGATATATCACCCCTTTGAAATTATAGATTGTATCGAGATAGTATCCTACCACAAGGAACTTCCTCCAAATCTCTCTCAAGTTCATGATGTGTTCCACGAATCGCTCTTAAGGAAGTACATACTTGAACCATCAAATTTACAAAACTGAGAGGTCATACCACTAGATCATGATCTTTTTTATGATGAGCATCCTATTAAAATTATAGACCTATCAAATAATAATTTGTGAAACAAGACCACTCACCAAGTCAATGGTTTTTTGGAGAAATCACTAGTTAGAGGAAGCTACATGTAGACTTGAGGATATGATGTATAATAAGTATCTTCATTTGTTTTTACATGAGTTATGAATTTTGTGGGAAAAATTCATTTTAAGTGGGATATAATGTAACTCCTTAAGATTTCATGGACCTATTTTTTGGAATAAATTTAAATTTTCATTTATATATTTCAATTCTCTAATTCAAAGATTATTTTTTCACACAACATTGAATTGAAGTATGATTCCCACAACACTCTTTTGGTGTACATTACACACAACACCAAATTGGTGTACATTTCACACAACACCTACTTTTCATACGATGCATTGATCACTGAGTTGGTATACGATGCAAGCAACACTAGGTTTTGATGAAACATAAATATTTATGTTTTTAAAATTTTTCAACAAGATAATTATAACATTGAAATTAAACGTAGTAATATGAATAGTAATAACTAATTTTTAAAAAATATATATAATTTTTTACATAAATAATACATATGGATAATCAAATATATGGATTTTTTTGTAGTGTCTTATGTTTAAAAATACAATTTTCTCAAATAAAATAATTTTAATTAATTTATAATAAAATTAATTTTAGACACATTTAGAAATTAAATTATTTAAAATAATCTTCATTTTTGAATTCATAGAATCAAAATTATGATAGGGAGAATTTTTGGGATTTTTATGAGATACATTATTTTTTATGACTAGTGAAGAATAATATTTTTTTTAGTTAAAAACATCCATTATCCTAATTAATTATTAATTATAAATGATATTATAAAAACATTTATCATAAAATTATATAATTATTGAATATATTAGTATAATTTCATTTATTATAATAAATTTCAATTTGTAACTGAATATAAAATCATAACAAACTTTTGAACTTTTTTTTACTTTAAAACCTTGTTATTGCATCCTGTCTGTATGATTAAAACTTATCATAATTTTTTCCCTTATGTAAATTTAATTTCAAAAATATTACATAAATAATTGTATTTAGTATAAAATTTAGTCTCTAATAATACCATGTAAATGTTTGACTAAAATTATTAGTAAATGTAATTAAAATTAATCACAATAGTTTAGTCCTAATAAAGCCGAATTAGGGAGTAAACCATAAAATTAAGGACCCAAGTAACCAATAAATCTTCCAACACTCATTCAATGTCAATAATTACACAAAAAAACTTCCTTTATTGATTTTTTTTGGTTTTTATGACTATTTTTACTTAATAACATGTGCACACCTAACTTGTTTCTATAAATTCCAAGAGACTCATTTTCCATACCTATTAAAGGACACCACAACTACCCATACCTCACACCTATTAAAATAATTATTTTCCTCAAGTATCAACCAAATTATCAAAAAAAACTTCCCCCCACCTTCAATGTTGACTCATCTCTTTGGGAATAAATCATCTCAGAGATGCCTTTCGGCATAAACCAAAAGGAGTTACCCAATTAAGAGGTAACATCTTCTCTCAAGCTCCTTTAATTTATTTTCATTCTCCACCCCATAAAATATCATTATTCCACTGTTGTATGAAAAAAGTACAATATATTTACTAGTATGTTTTCATGGAAATATTATAACTTACACATACACACACCTCCATCTAATGGTTGTTGAGCATACTATTTCTGTGTAAAGTGAACCACTGCCTCACAAAATGATGATCGTTAATTTCTCCATTAAAACTAATCATGGTGGACATAATGACAAAAACCCTATTTATATATATAATATAATATATTTATTATTTTTTTAACAGTGTTTATTCTTTTCACAACACACATCATTTTCAATTTCATTTGGTGTTAAATCCGATAATCTCGTTTGAGGAAGTGTGGATTATCACTCTCTCAAAGCGATGTGATTCATTTAGAGACTACTAGTAATGTATTAAGGATGGATTTAGTAAAATTTTATGATATATATAATATATTAATTATTAATTATTAATGATATTTATATATAAATTCATATATATACATATTCAATTTACATACTTTCTTTCAATTTAAAAAAAACGGAAACACCGGATATGCGTACAAACGACTTACCGTCTCCATAAAAGAAGTATTTCATTTCATAAATATTTTTTATATAAGTTAATATTATATTCATATAGTTGATATTTATATCATGTTATCCATTTGGAAATAATTATATATGTATATGGTTCAAGGATACAACAAATTATGAGACATGTGAAGAACAATGTGAATATTACCTGAAGTGAAATCATAACATTAGATTATTAATAAAAGGGTAATATATGTTCATAATCAAAGAATTTATGGTAATTGATATAAGAATATTCTTAAATAATATATTTAAAATAAACATATATTTATTATACCGGATGATTGTACAAGTACAGAGAGGGTAAAGACACATTGTAAGGGTATTTACATCTCACTGTTAATTTCATTGAGATTACAAGATATGTTCACCACACATTCCTTTTTTTGTGTATGTTCATTCAATGAACTAATTATACGTATAGTATAAATAAATTTATTTGTATTCACATATTAATTATATAATCCTTTCTTCTTGGGGATTATCTTTCAAAAGTTACCATATCATTAAAACATTTTGTTCTCAATTTTATTTTATTGAGAATCATGTTTTGTTATGCATCTAATTTTTTTTTAGAGGTGTATATAAATTAATTATATATTATTATATCATTTATATAATAATTTTCATGATTTATTAAGACTAATGTAATTTTATAATATTACATGGACAGTATGATCCCATTTCACCATGTTTTGAGAGTTTATTGAGACAATCTCATCGCTTTTCGAGGTAGTTTATGTTTATGGTTCCATTGAAAAAATCTTATGATCCATATCTCAATAATATTTATTATTTTACTTATAATATATTTATTCAATATATAATCATGTTTTAATACAATTTTTATACTCATTGGTAATTAAGATAATGTTTTAATGTAAAATCTGACCATCTATTTCTCAGTCAGAAATCTATTGTATTGAAAAAACATATTATAATAAATGTTTCTAAATATGAATTCAAAATTTCCATGAAGATCATTTTCATTAAAAATGAATATTAAAATTGTTTTATTATTTTCATATATTCCTTTCTATGTTTTCAAATCAATTTTCAAAGAAAAATGTTTTCAAAATGTTTTATGTTATAAAAAGAATTTATCAAAGAATTAAAGATATTTTCCCCAAGAAATGTTTTTAAGATATCTTTAAAAATTATTTCCCATATAAAATAATATAATTTTCTAATAATAATACATTTTTGGGGAAACTATGAAATGTTTTAATTAATATTCCTTCTTTGAATTGATTGTGTTTAGATGGTATATTGTTTATGAAGTCAGTTTCTCTTTCATGGGCTATATTCTTTTGAAACCCACATTTTTATCAGGAGTTATGTTTATTATAAATGAATATGAAACGTATTTCCTTTAATAGGTGATGATATCTTTTCATGTTTATGATTCCCATTTTATTTCATGGGTTCTGATATGTTCATTTATAATCTTGTAGATCATGTATGTATAATTTCATTATGTGATCGGTGGGACCATTATCTCCCTAAAATGAATTGGGTAATGATTTATATATCATGAGATGAACCAGGTATGGAAAAAGGGGTTCCCAGTTTAGTAATACATGGATTGAATAAGGGTTACTCTGTTCAGTAATACCGGACTAGAACGAGGTTCATTCATATCAGTAATATAGAGATGGAATAGGGGTTTCACAGTTCAGAAAAGGACTTTTTCATCTAAGATGGTCTTGGAAATTATGTATTGGCTACTATAAAAATAAGTATATTATTATATGTTTCTAAAATTCTATGTCTTATTCCTATGTTATTCATTCATGTTGCGTGCCCATTATTTCGTTGTGATTCATGTCTCACTAACTGCCAATATTTATGCCACGATATTTGATATGCAACCTATGATATTCTATTTTCATAGTCACATTATCATACCATTGTTCTCATTGTTATTATTACACGTCTCCCTTGATCACCCTTACCAATCATTTTAGATCACCCCTTTTTATGTTTTATTTTTAGGTTATGAAGATGTGTATTAGGTTTGATGTGTCTAAGAAGGGTGCTAGTCCATAAGAACATAGTGGGAGATAAAGTAGCTCACTTATGTATCATTGCAAAGGTATTCCATGTTTCCAAAGGCACTAGAATAGTACCGTATTCTTGTATCTATTTGTTTAATGTTTATGTGTTGTATAAAATTTAGATAATTTCAATTTTTTAAGTAGAAGGTCTCTATACAAGGAGCACCTAAGAAGATGTCCAATGGGAAATAGGGAGGACCTTCGTGATGATGATTCAAGGTATGGGGAAGAACTCCATACTATCTACTAGATCCATAGGAAGGAACACCATGAATAAGAGTGTTGTAGTAGAGAGGGCCTCCAATGGAGCTGGTGAGAAATTCGGGAGGACCTCCATGATTATGGGTGATGGGGGTGTAGAGGAGCTTCTTGTTGATAACTATAAATAAGTGGAGAATATCCATACTTGGTATTATGGTCATGCGGAGGAACATTGTACTATGTTTCAACAAGATGAGAAGGACCTTTACGTCCAATGATTCTAGTAGCATGGGGAGGACTTCCATACTATGTGCGAGAGTGGGGAGGACTTCCAAACTAGCTTCCAATTGTATATTGAGGGCCTCTATGGGTGTGATAGAAGAGAGGACCTCCACTACAGCTATCGCTGCTATGGTGAGGGCCTCTAAAATGGATCATGTCATGATAAGTTAGCCTGCGACTATTTTTGCTCATGCCGAGGACTATAAGAGTCATCCCATCCTACCCATTGGGTAAATGGGGTCTCAATCCCAATTGATCGATATTGAATACATGATATGTAGAAGTAGCAGTCTGAAATAATTCACTGGGTGTTTCATGTGACACTGAAGCTATTGAAGATGATTCCCCCAGATGGGTGTCTTCTGGATCATGTGTCAGGCATTGGCATGGGGTTTGCCTAACCGAGACTGGAGGATCATTGGTATATGGCACTTGTTCTTTATCCAGAGTGACCAAATGACAACATTGTAACATCCCGGTGGTAGACCACCTTGGTGGCTCTCGAATGATGGTTTCTTGTATGAATCTGTCATTCCTTACCTTGGTAGCATAGGGGAACAAGTCGTAGTATAATTTGGGGGAGATCCACAAGAAATGGTAGGATATCAAAGTGGGGAGCAGTAAATCCCTGCATAGATCTTGTGGGCAATGGCAATGGTGGGGAACAAAATCCTCTAAATCTTGATTGGAAATATCTTAAGTTGGGATAAAACCATTATGTTCATACCATTAAATTACAGTTTTAATCACCCGTCTCAAGATGAATTACGAAAGAATGATTAGGCATGGTCACCTGGTAGACATAGTTCTAGATGATGTCATGGAAGAGGCAAAGCCACGTAGGATAGCCACATTGGAATTTCTCTTACCCCTGCATCTCTTAGTGGGAGGTAACCAGTTTCATGTATCATAGGTCTTAGAATTTAGGATGATTCATCTATTAGTATATATTTTTATAAATTACTACCTAATTCCGCAACATTGTTCAGTATTTCATGTTTGGATAGGGAGATCCATATTGACAATGAAGCAGATCAAAATGCCCAATGATTAAATGACCCACATTCTGGTAAGTCCATGCAAGGACCACACTATTCAGTGTATTACACGACATCATATTGCTAGATCTCATGAAATTCTTATCTACTAATGTCTTGAATGCCACTAGTCTCCATGATTGATGGATAAAATATTCACGGTATGTTTTCCATTTAGGTTTTCGATGCTTTCGGTCATGGTCGATGTCGTCTATGGGGACACACATGTATTTCCCCGTATTACCTCTATCCAATGGTGGGAAGAATACATCACATTTTTGGTGATGTATTCAATTTGATCAGAATGGTATGATTAGATTTAATTTAATTCTTTCCTGGATTCCTCCACAAAATTTGTCTCCTAGTCTGGGTATCCCACATAGATTAAGAAGTTGTTCATGAAACTTCTCCAAGTTCCATTTATTACTGTACATATTTTAATTACAAAGCTTGTAGTAGGAAATTTTAAAAGTTTGAGTTGGGGTATCAACCATCATTCAGGGAAGTATTTACATTGGGTATCATTTTCATGTCATGACAATGGATCCTTGGTACATATTAATTATCCATTATTATAGCGATTTTCAAGGTCATGGAAGGTTAAGGAATAAAACATCAAATACGGGGAATCTTATGCCATGGGTATGTCTCATAGGGTTTCCCATACATACCATGTTTGACATGGGGCATTCCATGAGTTTAAAATCTTTCAATGACTGATGGGACAAATTGGAACACTGTTGATAGTTAATCAGATTGGTACACTCCAAGGAGGGAGCACCTAGAAGTTTTATCTAATGTAAGGATCAAAAGGCTTATTGGGGACAGACCTGAGATGGAATGTACAAAAAAGGTAAGATTTCCCACCATGCAAGGTGATCTTGATACCAAAAATTGTAGATGAGGGAGGTTCACCCCAAAATGTGGAACACAAAGGTTTACATTCGGCTAGGATTGAATATCCAAAATGCTTCCTATGTACAATGTTTATAATATAGGGAACAAAACTCATGTAGTTCAAATAGGTTATTCAGGTCTTACAAATGGTTAGATTCTCAGGTTTTACAAAAAACAACAATTCGATGGAAGGGAATTATACATGGTTAGTTGTCCCAATGGATTAAATGACCCCCCAAGGACGTGGCGACCTGGGTAAAAATTAGGATGGATGGTGGAGGTGGTGTAAAATGATGAAGAAGTATGTGATGAAACCAATTTGAAGATGATAATGCAAGACATGAACCTCAAAGAGGATTCTTACTTATCCCATTGGCTTGGAATCAAAGTCTATATATTTTGATTTGGTGATGAGACACATGAGGAAGGGGATCGTGAGAATGGATTTCACAGATATGGACACGGAGGATGTAGAACCTCTGAGTTGAGGAATGATCTTCTAAAGACACAAAGGCTAGATGGAGAAACCTAGATGGGAATGGATGGTGTACTTGAACCATTAAATAGCCTTCTTACGTACCTGAAAGGGATCAAAGTCCACATAGTTCTTGAATAGGGAATATAATCAGGGTTTACCCAAAGGATATAAAACCCAATACTTGTTGGAGGCTTACAAATGTTTAGTGGCACATCGCAAGAGGGAAACTCTTGGTTAGAAGAGAATGGGTGATGTGAGGGGTTTAATCATGGTCAGATTCCAAGATGGAAGGATTATAATAACTAAGGGAGGCATACATGGTAGTTTCATACCAAGAAGGAAAAGAATTGCATCATATGTGTACAACCCTAATAGAGAGCACCAAATTTTACCGTTTGTGGAGATTGAGACTCATGGAGGAATCCTATATATCTAAAAGGGATCAAAACCTATATAGTTTAGTTCAGGGGCATACACATTAATATCTTATGGGTTGAAGGTGAACATATTTGAAATGCACAGAACAAATGGATTGTGGGGAGTAAGGGGAATGAACCATAGAGAGGGCTCATACGTACCCGAAATGGATTAATTTTCACGTAGTTCATTGGTGAATATATTTAAACCTCATGAGGGATGAGGTTCATGGATAATACACATAGTTAATATCTCAAAGAGATATTTTGGCTTATTCATAGTTAGAGGCCCAAAGAGAACTTTGTGGTCGTTGCTTACTCTATGCCCACTAGAGTCATGATCGGTGTGAGAACCAATAGTAAAAAATAGACATGATGAGTGTGTCATGAATGGTGAGACAATGAGGGATGGTGTGGGGATTTTGTATTCTTAGAGTCCCATGAAGATAGATATTGGTACTTACTAATGTTGGGATGATCGGGGGAATGGTTTGGGGATTATGTGGATACTGCTCAAGGGGCACATGGAGACAGAGACCAATGAGAGGGGTTGAGTGGGGGAATACTGATTCTAATTCCCCTTCAGGTCCTTCCAGACTCTTCTGGCATGTATAAACTCGCAATATAGTGTCTTGTGTTGGGGATAAAGGTGCTTGGTAGTTCTAAATCATAAAACTTAGACAATGAGTTCTCACTCTTCATCACTTGGAATTATATAACATGTATAAACCAACAAATAGGGAAGGGAAGGTACATGTAATTCATGATGGGAGTGAGGTGGAGGTGTTTTCAATTGAGGGGGCCCATGTTAGTGTGACTATGTGTAGAAGAAATAGTTATTAGTGTGACTGTGTAAAGAAGTATAAAGTTAGACAATACAACATCAAGAACCACTCGAGGGACCATGAAATCACTTTGTGCGAGCATTGAGGGAAACAAAAGAGAGGGGTTTGGGAGGAATAAGGCCTTGGTAAATGGGTCTTAAAAAATATATGGTTCTTCATGAAGAGGGGGTGCTTTTACAAGGGTTTCACTTTGAGAATCAGGTAGAAATTGGGCTCTACAAAGGAATGATCCTTGTGAAGCACGGTTACCGAGCTGAGGTGTGGAGTCTACGTGTTCTTGGAGGGTGCTTCGTGAATGATGAATTCTCTATAAAGTCCTCATTAACATATAGGGTGTCCTAGCTTCAAGATTTCTATAGGTATTCATAAAGAGAATCCCTGCATAATGTGGTGGGATATTGGAATGAAGGGAAATGTGGTTCACAATGCATAAATTACATGGGAGATGAATTCTTGAGCTAGTTCGCGTAGCATAATGAGATTAATTAAATGACTGATCGAAACATTAATGGTCATGGGAGATATACATTGGGAAGGGGATGATCTGCATTTTTATAGGAACTAGGTATCCTAATATATGGATGGTGCACCGCAGATATAACAGTGCATCGCTATCGGAGGCAGTGGCGTCAGATTAATTGAGCATTCGGTCACTACTCAGTGCAATATGAAGAGCTCATTACACTCATAAAATACTATTTCACTACACATTGGTGGTCATGGTGCTCATCATACTGACAGTGGTGAGGGTATTTGCGATGGATCTTCAGGAAGATGAACTATTGAGGATTTTTGGGACTTTTTCGTGTTGAATGTTGTCCCAAATGGTTTTGGTTTTCACCAATCCATCTTGGAGATGGATTTTGGTGCCAAAAAAATAACCACATTCTTTCATGTATTCCCTAAGTTATCCTACATCATTTTAAGATCACTACTGGATTTTGGATCTCATTTTGGAGATTCGAATAAATTATTTTTATCTATGTTTGATGTTATTCTTTTATGCACCTATTATTTTAATGATACATGTCCACTCAATCATTTTGTTGTATTTAGTGAATATTTAAATTAAAAATCATATACTTATATGTTTTAATGTATTATATTGGTTTTTTTGTAAAAATGAATTTATAGTTTTTTTGGGGATTAGGACTAAAATATAGTAGTGAGAACCCTCAGAAAAAGTTTATGTATGGGGGAATATCCTTATTTTTTGTGAAGTGTAGAATGAATTGATTATCAGAAATTACATCCCTATCAGAATACTATAGTTGGATGTGAATATAAAAGTGTTTCACATATGGGTAATAACCTTATTAAGGGACAACTGGGAATTTAGTCGATCATTGCCTAGTGCATGACAAGGAGTCCATGCTTCACACTTGGTTTGACCCTCCCATAGGATATGCCTTGAAATTTTTTACAACCACCTTCTGAAAAATAATGAAGGACATGAATATATTGATGCATTTGAAAAAATAATAAGATAATTATCATTGATAACCTTTATTTGAACATAGATAATTATAATTTAGGGGTTAAATTTTATTTATATAATATTAAAATCATGTACATAGATCCTATTTTTATATAATTTTTAGTTTGAATAATATCATACATGTTTTTTATTATAATAAATAGACTACAATAGGTGGAACTATTCCCATAACCCACATGATATGAATATTGATGATTTCTCTAATGATATGGCTAACCTTATGGGAGCTAGAGCTAGGAACATCATGGAAGAGTTGGCTCAGCTAACTAATGTTAATAATAATAATGTTAATCATGTAGAACACCGACCCTCTCCTAAGAAAAAGAAAGTTGGGGTTGAATTCATTATTTGAAATATTACTCTTATCTTTGGTGGGTATTTAGTTCCCCTAATCAACTAAAAATGTATTCACTCTATTGAAATTATATTATATATCCTCCAATGCTAAAAAATGTTTGTTTTTTTATTTCCATGAAGGGGAAGTCGATCTGTCTTGTGCACTGGTCGAGAACATGAATCCTGATTAATAAATGGATTACTTGGAATTGGTGGGATTCATTAAATTTTTTTCCAATAAATATTTTACTTGAAATATCCATCATAAAAATGTAGAATTAGTTCCTTGAAGTTATGATAAAAGATTATGATACTATTTTGGCATATGAGGAAAAAATCACAACTCTCTCTTGGTACACATAAATTTTTTTTCATCAATAGAAAATTTAAGGTGGAACACCTATTTAGTGGTTTAAATCCTTTTCTATAGAGGATATCGATATTGTATGTTTTGACAGATGTGAGTTGATTATCCATATTCCCTTTAGATGAATATGGAGATCAATGACACTTATTGGTTTCGTGGGGCATGACCCAAAAAGAATATAATAGAGATTAATTTATCAGGACCAATAGATAAATATAATGGTGGAATTAAATGAAAAAATCCCTTGGGTAAAAAATGTTGGAAGAAGAATATCAAAAACTATCCCAATGAAACTATGTGATTCTCCGAATATAATAAAGATTGGAATCAGGATAATAAATTCCAAATAGATTTGAATAATTCCACTCATTTGATAGAGTAAAATAAGGTTCTAATCGACAATCATCCCACGGTATAGTTTTCAAACATTAATGGACCAATGAATTGTTAAAAAACACCTTATCCAAATGTTATTATTGACAATAAATGGGAAAAACCTCTACCACTTAGAGAGAAAGGAAATGTATATTCTACCACTACTACTGAGGTGTATCTGGCAAAAGATGTAGCGATAAGTACACTAGTTATTAATTCATGAATAGAATGTGTTCTATTTGATTTTAGTTATAATATATCTTTGATATCTAATATGGTTAATAATACTATTGATACACTACCTCAAAACATATGGGTAGAGCTATCTATGGGAAAAGTGAATGGATAAATTTTTTATCCCAATTATATTAGTTCAAATCAGTAAATATTTTTTGATTGTACCTCCCATTATATATTTTTATACTTCCATTAGTAAATATTAATCCAATATTTCATAGGTATTGGATATACATATATAAATCAAACATCAACTATCTGGAGAGAGAGATTACTCTTCAAATCCTGAGTCATCCTCTAATTATGTGTAACATAAAGGAGGATTATGAATCTCTTCTGGAATCATTATCTCCATAGTGGAAATTATTACCTTATGATAAAACATATCTAGATCGAATGACTGAGAAAAAAGAGATAATTTTGTTTTCAAACAAGACCATTAAAAGAGATTATATTGATGTATTCCCTGAAAAATTGTATTGTCTTACTCCAAATTGAGTTTTTGAGTTATAGATTAATGTTATACATGGATATATTCCCATAACAAAGTATCCCAATATAATTTTAACCATTGAGTAAGAATAATTGAAGAATAAGGTATAGGAGAATCTGTAAAAGGATTTTATGCAGCCATTTGTTTCATCATAGGGTGCGTTGGTCCTCTTTATCAAGAATTAGGATGGCCTAGTGCACCTTTACATTGATTATCTTGAGCATAAAAAACTCTTGATAAAGAACAAGCATTCTCTTATTTGGATATATGAATTGTCCTATCAACTATGTGGGTACCGATACACCGATTATATTGAACTTAGATCAGGATATTACAAATTAATGTTGAAAAGGTAATATATTTTCATGAATAAATTTCAAATATGGTATAGAAACTATGAAATAATAGTGACACTGTTCATAATCCCATAGAAAATCTTTAAGTACTTAATGTATAGAGTCATTAGATATTACCTTAAAAATTTTATTATTTTATTCATAAATGACATTATGATATACTCTAAAATTAAAGAGGATGAGGGGAGAATTTTAGTACCATGATAAAGACATTATGAATGGATAAGATATATATAATGTACATTAAATTTCAATTTTAGATGGAGGATATATCATTCTTGGGGAATGTTATCACCGGTAAAGGTTTATCAAAAGACCCTTTTGGGATAAAAGATATTAAAGTGTGACCTAGAATGATATCTATGTTTATTATCCATTGTTTCCTTAGACTATATGTGTATTATAAAATATTTTCAGAAACTTCTCATTACTGTTAAATTCACAAACAAGGTTGATTCAGATGGGGGTGATGTTTATTCAGGATTAATGATTTGGGGAGAGCTTCAAGGAATCAAAATATAGGATTAACACTGCACCTTTCCACACATTTCCCTTTAATTTGGGAACATTTTGTGTTATAAAATGATTATTAAAATCTTATGTAATTTTATGTACTAATGAAAAGAAACTAAGTGATATCCTATGATTCATATCATTTAAAATTTCATAACAATAACTATCAAACGTATGATTTGGTTTTAGTTTTTGATATATTTTCAATGAAAATATTGTGGAATTGTCTTCACGGGGATAATTGTGAAATATATACAGATCACATGAGACTCAAATTTATATTCTCATATTAGAAGATTAATATGCATAAAAATAAGGTTATAATTGTTAATGTATTGTGAACTATCATTCCATTGATAACCGATGAAAAAAATAATGTAGAAGATAATCTATCTATAAAATATCACAAAACATATCCGTTATGGTCATTGATAAGGATCTAATCCTATTAGACTTATAAAAGATGGACATGAGAATCATAATGGAAGTAACTCCATCATTTCTTTATCAAATGTTTTCTTAAATATCCATTATAAAGATGATAAAGGAATCTCAATGTGAATATGTGGAATTAAAGAAGATGTTGAATGATATAAGAAAAGGGAAGTCCATAGAGTTTAAAATTTGTGATGGAGTTGTAATATACGGCTTAAAACTATGTGTATCATCAAATTTTGATATAAAGAAAGAAATATTGAATGATGCACAAAGCTCGCCCATCTCTATCCAACTAATGAGAATGAATATATCTTGAGATATATTGTATAACTATATGTGGGAATCATGAAAATGGAGATAATGAAATATAATCAGTGTTCTTGGTATGTTCATAAGTGATAGAAGAAAAAATAAGTCTAAAGGGATGATTATATCATTACCCAAACCAACAAGGAAATGGGAAAACATCACCATAGACATCCTAACCCGTCTTATAAAGATATCAAGATGAAATATTAATATTTGGTATGTGGGGGTCACAATAAATATATGTTTCATTTCATTGTAATTTTAGATGAATTATCACTTCAAAAAAATACTGATATACAAAAGAGAAGTGGTGAGGCTTCATGAATCAACACTATAGAATATATCTAATTGATATCTGATATTTAAATCCGATTTCGGGGGGGGGTCTCCAACATGACATAAAGTCTATATTGATTGTCAGAATAGATTATCCCCCAAAAACCGATTAAATACCATTGTAGAATAATAGAAACTGGAAGATATGTTTAGAGCATGTTTGATTTAATTCAATGAAGGATGGGATCAACATCACCATCGGGTAAACATCTCAAATAATAAAATATTCCAGTCAATAGTCCAAATGGATCCATATAAATCCCTTTATAAAAATTAGTGTACACCACTTTCATTAGGGGATGAAGTTACTGAAAAACAATTGTTGGGAACTCATCTGGTTGATGTAATGGTAGAAAAGTTCATTAATATTCAATAACACGTCATGATTTCTCAGGTTAAAAAGAACCACTATATTGAAAATCATTAAAGAGACCTAGTGCTTGCTGTTGTTGATAATATTTCCACCATATATCTCCAGGGAATTGATTCGAGATAATTTGGATGAAAGGTTTGTTATGTCGTAGGTATATCAACCCCTTTTGGATTCTTAATCACATCAGATCTGTGACTTATCAACTACTATTCCTACGAAACAAGTGTCAAGTACACAATGTATTCCATGTATCATTATTGAGGAATAACATACTAGATCCCTCACCTGAATTGAATTTAGAGGTGGTACAGGTAGAAAATATATATCTTATGAGTAGTAGTAGGTGAAGATGTTGGACATTAGATATAACTTCTTAAAAAACCAGAAAACCCACCTAGTAAAATTAATATGATGTTACCATACTTACATGGAGGTGTCATAAAAAATGGAGGAAGCGATAAAGAAAAATTACCATCACTTTTTTCACCATAGCATTTAAAATGTTATTTTTAGAGTGAAATTTCTTATGGATGAAATAATTAAATGACCAATAATTTTATAATTTGATTTTTTTTAAATATATAGATGTTTCAAATTTGGTAATGTGAAAAAATAACACGAATTGAATGATGAAATAAAAAAAAGTAAATTATATTTAAAAAAAAATATATGGAAAAAACTCTATAAGAATTGAATGTATTACTTCGGGAGAAAATAGAACGATAGATAAAAATTACATAAAAATTTTGATCTTCTCAATCCCCATGAATAATCATACTCATGAGCAACACTTAATAAATAAAATAGAATATTAGTAATGAAATATTAATTTAATAAATGAAAATATATTTATCATTTAGAGAAAATCGAATGGAATAAATAATAAATGAAATATTTTTTAATTAAATAATGTTCGAATCCCATATGATCATTACGAATCTGACATTTTGAATAGTAATATATAGGTTTCAATAGTAACCTGACCATTATAATTTTAATATGGATTTAAACTAACACTAACATGACCATTAAAATAGTATCCTCTATTATGGACATGTAAAAAAATATTTATTTATATTTTAAAATGAAATTAAGTTGTAATTATATCATGATACATGTAAATAATTGTTTTAAAATGATAATTTATGGGTTTGGATTTTTATAAAACATTAGTTATTATTTATTGTTTTTTAATAAATATATTGATTTAGAATAAATAGTATTTTGATAAAATTGTTTTATAAATATATATTATGTGTCAATATTATTATATGAAAATTTTAGGTGACCCTAGGTAATTTTTTAAAGGGTCGTTAAATTGATCATAATATTAAAATTGATATCATATTATCCCTTTTCTACATGGGGTAATACATACATTTTATTATTTACTAAATGGTATTCTTTGAAATCAATACCAACTAAGGGGAACTATTCGATCTATAAATAATTTTATGTTACTTTATTTTAAATTATATATTCCCATTTAATACTTCACTAAATATATGAATATTGTGTGTATAACTATTCTTTTTTATTTCATTCTTCATAATTTAATCTTCATGAAATATCATTTTTATTTGATAGAAGTTAAGAATATACAACTCATTTCATTTAATGGTTAATTTTTTTTATTTCAAATGATTAATTTCCTTTTTTGACCATATATACATGTACATGTAATAATGGTTGTTATCATGTATGTATTAATTTCATTGGTTAGTTTTTTGTCTCATGGGAGGGTATGATTGGGAATAGGTAGGAAACCTAGTAAATATTGGGACTCAATCCATCGTGTGACAAGTTATCGACGATTTTTTAGGAAATAGGCTTATATTATTTTTTATGTTTTTGAAAGATCTTATGATTCCATGATCTCAATTTTGTGCTTCTATATGACTATTAATGATCCTAAATTATTATGATATCATGCTATGACTTTTGATTGATATGTTATACATCACCTTCAGGTTTATTTCCATACTAAAATTTATAGCTCACACATTTATTTTAGGAATTCCCCTAGTTATCCTATGATATTTTAGGAGACCAAATAGATATAGGATATAATTATATATATTTAAATAAATAATATTTTGTTAGGCTCATGTTATTTTTTTATATACCTAGTCTTCCAAATAAATAAGGAATTTCAATATTTTAGTTGTATTTAAAGGATATTTTAAGTTAAAAATCATGTAATAATATGTTTACAAGTCTTCGATCAATATTTTTACTAGGGGACTATTAAATTTAGATTTTATAAAATTTGTAAATGGGAAACATAGTGGTTGGATCACTGATTAGAAAAATAGATTCTCGTTTAATGAATGACTTGTTTGATTATTTGATGATGAGGAATTTTTACATAGTGGAAGTGGTAATGGTTTTATATCTTCAATTGATGGTAGTGGACCTTGTATATCATTAACACATGGGGGAGGTCATGTTGTGAGACATTTATTTTAAGATCATAGGGGACAAGACATCCCCAATAAATGAACCCAATGATTTTTTTTAGGGTGGGGAGAACAAAATAATCTTTTATGGGCAGTCAGTCGTCCTAAGAAAGGTATGTGATGTGATGTTGGTGGAGTCACACACTTTCAAATTATATGTTTTTTGTGCAACTATGTTATACTAGGACCTCATGAGTAAGTTATTCTGGATATGTATAAAAATTAGAATTGAAATATTTATCTTACAGTCCCTCCCATGTCAATAGAAATTCATAGGGAACAATTTCCTTGTAGTTTTTTTCATAAACATTTTATTTTATTGAGAAGAAGTGGGATGGTATATGAATGGATTTAGTGAGAATACATTCATGTTCTGTGAGAGGTTATACCATTATTTGACATATCACCAACCAAAAAACTATTTCATACCACATCCTTCGTATTAAGGAGTATAGTTAACTAAGAGATTATGATACATGTGTGTGGATGATATCATCTAGTAAAGTGGAATATTGATAATTTTTATTGAATAAGATGTCCAATCTATATGTATATTTGGGGAGATATTATATGAAGAATTAAAGAAAATAATTATGGATGAATACAATATTCCACCCAAATAAATATATCTAAAATGAGTGAAATATATATAATATTGAGGATATATTGTGGGATTGTGTGTTAGAGTTTGATCAGAGTTAAGATGATCACTATCCCTTGAGAGTTCACTGTAATAAATATACACTACTACACTATTAACTTAATTCTTTTTTAGGCCTTATAAGATATATATTGTGGGTATCCCCTGTATTGGGATGAGGTTATAGAATCATCAAGGTAGGGTTTGGAGTGATATTTTTTTGATAGAAAATGTGTATGAGGTCCATGATCAGAGATAGAGAGATTGGATCCCATATAAGATAAATGTGTATAGATAATGAAGGCCTTTTTAAATTGAAGAAATTGATCACATGTTCTTAAATGTTTCTCCATGATATGGTTTATAGTAGTTTATTCATGGGAGAAATCTATCCCATGTTTTTATCAATCTATTCCAGATCCTAAATATGGTATATGAGGTTTTTTATCACCTATATCTACCATTGAAATTGGACCGGTTTCCAAAGGCTTACATATGTCATATCTGTGTAGATATATATAGGGATAATCCCATTTAATCAAACTAGGCAATCTAGATGTTGAGGACAATAATAACTTTGCAAAATACCATGTGGCAGTTGACATTCATCCAAAAAGGACCCTTAAAATTTAGTATATACCTTAGGTTTTTACATTTTAGAAGCATAAAAACATTCAAGTGTGATCATGAGAATGTTATAGTCAAATAATATCACATTTTTATCCATATTTTGGGTGAATTTGTATAACACTATGATCCTATAAACCTAGATTAGATGCCTAAAACATACTCATTACATGATGTCTTCAAACTAAATATAATACCCTGTATAATAAAACCGTATAATTACATAGTTTATAATAATGATTTATATTCTTATATTCCATTAATCTACTAGGATAAAAGGGTTAAATAATTAGTAAAACTGTTGAAAAACAGTGTGGATACTTTTAAAAAGTGTAAATTTTTTTGCAAAAAAATGATTCTTATGTTTACAGTCTTGTATAATTTACAAAACATTTTTTTAGAAATTTTACAATTGACCTTTCTAAAGTTCATATATATAAATTATCCCTTTGAAAAAAATTACAAAATATGGATTGACAAAAATATATGATAAGTAAAATAAAATTAATGAAAACTGGTTAATACCTTTAGGGAAAAATGTAAATCTAGAATGGAGAGAGATTTTTTATAAAAAAACATTGAGAAAAAAATAGTTTACTCACCCATGATATAATCAGTATTGATAAATTATTTTAAAAAATCATATTATATCATTTATAAAAGAATGTTCTTAATTGATGATTATTAGCTGAAAAGATGATATATTTTCCATGAAAACAGACTATTAGACTTTAAAATATGAGACACATTTCATTAAATCATATGATCATTTTATTATAATATAAAATCCAAAAAATTTCATAAAACCTGATTTTAAATAAAATAAAAACATGAATGTTCCTTCATAAATTATTTCTATATCACTACTACATGAACAATTATAATGGAAAACATAGAAAGTTAATTCCATTATTTGTCCTCTTATATAACATATCACAACCCAATTAATTAGAGAGTCACATCCGGGGATAATCCATAAACATAAAACATTTACAAAAATAATAACATGAATAAAATAAAAAAAATAATTTCCATTTTAATTCCCATAAAATTTCATTTTATTACATAAGAAGAACGAAATTCAGTTATCTTATAAATGGGGAATAATATATCATTTTATTTTGGAAACAATTATAACTAAAAATTTCTAGAACAATTGGAATAATATTTTCTTTGAAGAATTATAGTCCCATGGAAATATTTAAATGAATTTTATAGATGAAAAATGGTTTTGAATGTGGAAATATTCGTTCATGTGGTGAATGATAATAGGACATCCTTTTTCACTTCTTTAAAAGGAGTCAAAAGTAACCCATACAGAAAATGTTTTTACAACATTGTAAAAATTCAGGTACAATGGAATATTAATTTATAACAACATTTGATTATAGATATTTAAATTATTTAAGAATTTTAAATAACATGTATTGAGGAATAATTTGTTAAAAATAATTCAAGGCATTTAAAAGAAGGATTTAAAGAAAAATATCATTCCTCGAGTCTCGACTCATTTCAAGCATCATCAAACTCCAGAATAACAAAAATATTTTAAAAATTTAAATTATAAATAAAAAATTTCATGTTCATTTTATTTAAATTATTATTATATTTTTCTATAACCAAATCATTTAATTCTACTTCATATGTTTTGAGTTGATTTGTTCCTAAACATTTTAAATAACTTTCTTGTGGTAATCACATTAAATGTTGTCATGGATCCATCATTTCAAGAGCTTTAAGAATTATTAATTTTAAATTTTATACATTTAATAAAATATTTAGTACTATCCATAGAAAGTTTTAGTGAAAAAATTCAAATATAACATTTTATGGAGGTGGTATTTCACACTTACACATGTGTGACATATTCATTATTCGAATAGTTGAAAAAGAAATACGGTAAATACACTTTTAAATTTACATAATAATAATATTATTTTTAAATTATTATTAATTCATTAAATATATCATTATGACCATCCATTTAAGGCTGAAAGAAAAAAAGTATTCACATCGCTTCGTGGAGGTGTATGTCAACACGTACACATGAGGTACAATACAATTTCCCAATAGATAGGAGGATAATAATGTCAATAATTTTCTTTCATTTAATATTCTTAATTATATCATAAACATAAAAATATATGTAAATATATAATGAATATTTATAAACAGATATGTGAGTTTGTATGAAAAAAAACACATCACTTCGTGGAGGCGATATTCTTCACGTACGCATGAGTGACTTTCTAATTTGAAATGAGATGGAAACGAATTAAAAAATAGTCCTTCCATAAACATAAAAAAATTTAGATATATTAACCATTAAAATTCAATTATATTATTATTTTTATAAAATATTTTAATAATATATAAGAAGAAATAATCTTATAAGACTATAGTTTGGACTTATATCTCTTCCTTGGAATCCTTGCTTTGGATTATACAATAAGCCTACAAGGATTGGTTTTTTGGTGATACAAGGACATCTATGACACCAGGATTATATTTGACAAAGTATTCAGATATATAATGTTTGAGATAAAGGGTCCATTTTTAGTATATGATTAAAGAGATAAGGTTCCTTATTATATGTGACTAGATTGGCACCCTTAAAATATTATGAAATTTGAAATATATTTGATTTTTTATCCAGGAAAGTGGATAAAAGGAATCCAAATTTCAAATATATTATAGGAAAAGTTGTACCTCCACTCAAAAAAATTTAATTACGGGTTAAAAAACATTTTACTATATCACTTATTTTAAACCCTATTAATCATTTATTACCTTTATTCTGGTGATAAAGTTTTTCCACGGTAACTATTAATTATGAATAAAAATGAAATAGAACTCATTTCATTTTTTTTGAAAATTATGAATCTAATTATGTAATATATTTTATACTATTAAATTTCAAGAAGTGGTAAAAATAATTTTTAATATATTTTTTAAAGTCCAAAAAAAGTTATTTTAAGAGAAATGTTTTTTTAAGCATAATTTTTTTAGTAAAATAATGTAAATTATAGTTTACCACAGAGTATTTTAGAATATGTTAAAAAATAGACTAGTATATTTTTCAAACAAACCAATAACTAAATTCTACCTTATAAAAACATGATTGAATGTGATGTACAGAGAATAGTTGTTATTTTAGTAATTAACATTACCAACATCTCAAAAAAGAAAGAAATAGATTTATATATTGAATATTATATTATTACATAAATTATATTAATAAATATATATATTTTTTATCTTCAAAAATGGTTTCATAAAAATTTAATTCACTATTATATAATGGTAACGTTCTAAATGTGACAATATTGCTAAAATTATAATTTTCCACTATTCACCCTAAAATCAACTATTTTTAGAAAAATTAGAAAATAAATTCACAATAATATTATATTTATATTATAGTATCAAAATTGAAGTCAATTTTATCAATTTAAACTTATTTAATTATGTAATTTAACATTTAATTAAAATTATGATATATTAGGAAAACAAACTGTTATGGAAAAATATCCCTTCTAAACATTAACTATTATTAACATTATACCATATAAATTATCAATATGTGTTAATTTATTGTTTTATATATTTTATAGACATAATTTATTTGTTTTTAATTTTAATTTTAATGAATTTTTCCTCTCTTTACTACAGTGTTTTAGAACATGTGATATTCAATAAGTTGTTTACTTAGATTATTACATAATAAATTAATAGAGTGATACATTATCCAGAATTAATCCATTCTAAGGAGTGGAATATTTTTTTTTAAAACCAATAATTCAAAAGGATCAAATAAATTTTACCTTAAAATATAGTAAATAAAAGGAGAAAAAAGTTAAATTTAAATAAGTTGTATGAAATGAAATTTGTTCTAAATAAATTAAATATACTTATGAAGACAAGATTAATGTTTCCGTTATGACTAAGAAACTTCTAATTCCAAAAAAAATTATTAAAAAATAATTTTTGATTTTGAGATTTAGAAAAGTGAATGATTTTGAAAAATAATACCAAGAATTATAAGTGATGTTTTTTATATAAGACTATATAGATTAATCTTTATCTATGTTGAGCCTATGGAATTCACATACAATAAAGATAAGGAATAATAGAAATCATAATTAAAATATTTGTTTTAAAATAATAATCATAATTTCATCAATTTATTTTGTTTTGAGGTTTTTCTAAATCTGATTTACCTTATATTCTAAATGAAGACTAACAATAATGAATGTTTCTTGGTCTATGCACTAAAATTCAACTTTTAATAGATCAAAATGTTTATAAAATGATGACAATACATTTCTTTTAGCTCTATCCATTTACCCAAAAATGGGATTTAGATGCTAATATGATATCAACTTTTAATAATCCTTCATTTGAATAAATAATAAATTAATCATAAAAACATCAAGAATTGATCCCACTATTCAACTTAAATCATTTTCTAAATAAATTACTCTGAAACAGTTAAAAATATAAAAGGATGATTTGGAAACCCAAATATTAGAATTATTTGGTCAAATATTATTCTAAACCCAGCATAACATTTGTCTCTAAAAACATCAATCATTCTTAATGTCACATACAAAATATGTATTTTCCGTAGTCATATATTCACCAAAATATACTAATATTTTCCACAAAAAACATGAATATCTAAAAATCCATATTAAAATAAAATTTTCATCCAAATGTAAAATAAATATTTATTACATAATTAATATAATAAATATTGTTATAAAATCCAATAACATCCCAAAATATCCCATTTGGCATAGTATTAATATATTTCCGAAAAATATTTTGAAATTACTCTAAAATAAAATTAACTACCTAGTCACAAAAAATCACATTATAATCGAATAGTTATCTATATGATAAAACAATTTTCTGAAGATTATAATAACCCTTTATCACAATTGCACATAATAACCTCTACATCAAGGATCATTTTTCCCTTAATAGTTACATTTACCCTATATTTTTTCACCCCCAATATAATACCACAAATGACATTAATCAAATTAAAATAAAATAACATAAGTCCTTAAAAACTGTATTTCAACACTTTAATTTATAATAATTATATCTTATCAATGCTTGGCTAAAAAAACATCATAGAAAATCTATAAAACCAAATTTATTATTGTAAATAAATAGAGCTCCTTAATTAAACATTAATCATTAATGTACATTATATTACATTATAATTCCCTTCCAAAAAAATAAATCTTCTCTTAGGATTCATCAATGTCAATGTAATCATGTTTCTTACTTTAAACATAATAAAAACTAATAAAATTATTCATACATTTTATGTGTTATTCATAATTTCGTCATCTTCATCATATAGAATTGCATAAACATTATTCATATGATATTATTAGACCTTTTCATTATCTTCCCACCTAGGGAATAAATTTTCATAATGCCAAATGTAACGTCCCCAACCTGGTAGCAAAAAATCTGGTACCCTGACCTCGGTCATCGTATGACCTCAAGCACACCTCCCTATATGCTAGATTTTACCAACTAGTAGGGAGGGTCTAATAGATCTCAAGTGGAGACCATAACTTCTTTACCAAAGTGATCCACAATGTATAAAATATTAGAAAATGGAAACAATAAGTAGTTAATCCGAAAAATCCAATGCTAACGATTCCCAATATAATGTAAAATCCAAAAACAAAAATTTTGTATGAGATGTCATGCTAGTAGTTCCAAAATTGATGGAAACCCAATATAAGTAAAACATCATAATCCCCATAATTGTTCTTATATCCTTTTTTAGTTCCTCATCCAGGCACATCCCAAGTCCAATTCAACTCCATGGCATATGGCCTTTTTCATTGTCCTAACCTACAACCATAAAATATTCTCCGGTACCCAATGATAGACCGAGCAAGGTATTAGTAAAACTCAGTAGGTGGCTACAAAAGGTGTTTAAAGATATAAAATCCAAAAAGAAAGTTCATGCAAGTATGAAATCCATAATAAAATTCAAACAAAAATACAACTCAGGTTCAATTAGTTTTCAATATTTACTCTAACCATTTCCATCATTATTTCTCACTTTATAATGCACAACATCTCTATTACAAAGTCCATTTTCATTACATGTTACATGGGTTATTCATTTACCTCATTTACATAACATCCGAAGAAAGTAAATTACAATGCATAAGGGTATAAGATAATTTCTCTATTTTACTTGGGATAAACGTTTAATAATCAATTGAATCACACATACCTTGGAGCCTCATTTTAGTTAGTCTCATCATATTTATCTGTTTGGGGCGTAGAGCCTTAGGACAACTACCTAACTAGTGGATTATATGGTCGTGGTTTAGAGCCTGAGTCTATCCTGACCTATGGGAGGATCCATAGAACATTATCCCACACCACCAAGCCCTATAAAAAAGATCTATTAGCCATATAAAACATATACCATATCAAAAACCATTCAAAACCAAAACACATACTATTTTCAATAATTATTTCATTCAACATTACTATTATAATCAAGCCTTAACCTAATAGAACATTTAATATTTTCCTAGAATATCCAATTTAACCCATTTTCCTTTTTATATCTTAACCCATTATCATAGGAAATTATTCACATGTTTTTGACCCATTATCATCATCATCAAATACCATTTGATAACAGATTTAGTATATTTATTATTTAGTAAGAAATTTACCATTTCACACATTATAATTTTAATAACATAACCCAATTTAGATAATTATCATTTGTAGGCCATTGAAAATCAACCAAATACCCTTCGCAATATGTAACTCATTTAACCCATTAACATTCAACCAAACGACCCCTAATGGAAAGTAAATATATAGACAGAATTACCTTTACTTCCTCCATTCCATTCAACTAATATATGAACTTATTTACCATGTCCTATAATTCATGAAAAATAAATTCTATTCTTATCAATAAAATTTTCGATGTTTGGGAATGTTGGTGCAGCCCATGGGTGGACCCAAATCAGTCATATCATCTTCAGAACATCCTTTGAGGATCATGAGGGTTTAATATCATCATTTATCCAACTATTTTACAAAATAAAATCAATGGAATCAAATATTATATAAGAGGGGACCAAACACACAACAACATATGAAAAAAAAACTATTTCAATACTATATGATATGACTTGTAGACTTCCTAACACAAATAAAAAGTTTAACAAACCCTTAACCATATCCTTTGATCCAGATTCAATCACCGTATGAAATAGTAACCTAATATCCACTGAAAAAGAGGTTTTTAGAGCTTTGGAATCTAACAAACCAAGCTTGGAATCCATGTAAATTACATTACTTTTATGGAATACTTAATACATTACACAAATATACACCCAAATACCATATTAGTTATGTTTATTTAGAAATAAGGATCATAATATTTTTTTCATGGTGAGAGATTTTATACATAACCTATATAGATCTACCCCCTTTTTCCTATATAAATCCATTATTTATATTTTGGGGAAATGAATACATGGAAAGTGTTATCTCAAATGTTCATTAAGGGTAGACATTGAGATTATAAAAAAATCCATAAGCATAATAATGTAAAAACATGTACCTAAAGTTTAAATATCTAAATCATGAATCATGAAATAAATCATGCCAGTTCATAAGGCATTGATCATAATGGAAAATTAACCATGATTAAATATTATTGACATTAATAATGGAATTCTGGGAAAAAAATAAGCACATAATATAATTTCCACAGTATCCAAGACATTTCATCCATGACCATCATAGTGGACAAAGTCCATTACGGAACTGGGTTTACATGTCATTCTAGCAATGTATTACAGATTTAGATTTACTTTTGATTCCAGTCACGTCTATCTCATAAGATATAATTCTTCACCTGATGTAACAGATGGAGATATAGGTTACACCCATCTTATAATGGAATCATTCATACATGAGACATAAAAACATAAATCATTCATAATCTTATAACCCAAGAAATAAAATGGGATTCTTAAACACCATTACACCATTACATAATTTACAGAAATATCATTCAAAAAATCAACAAAATAAAATCATATTAACAATAGGGTTATAAAAATAACCGTATATAAAGAAAGACATATTATATGGAAATAATTTAGATAAACACTAGAACTTAAATCTATAGGAAACAATCCTTTCTTCTTCAAAAGATTTTTATTTTCTCAAAATACCACTCAATTTTAATAGAAAAGAATTTATTTTAAAATAAAAATGAAACCATGTAGAGGAATCATCAGTGATATAATGCATTATGAAGATGTAAAAATCCATTCATGTTGTATGAGTTTAAAAAACCTTCTTCTTATACTCTTGTTGTAAAAGTCAAAAAGTACATTAAATGTAAAATGAAAGAAAGATTCATCACATGAGTTTTAATAAAAATTCAACAATGGGTGAAATTTACGTTAAATAATATTATAGGAATATATATTTATGAAACATGGTTGTGGATGATAAATATACCCTAGTAAATACTTACATAAATACAATTTCATAAAATAATGAAATTCTGAAATTATCCTTTACCATAGGCCTCATATGATTTGTATGTGTCCAAAACTATGGTATTGTGGGCTTAAACATATTATTTACTTATGAAATAACCAATAATTTTTATCATATCAAGTATTATTAACTTGTGAAATTATTTTATCTGTTTATTTATCAATTTTCTCTTAAATCAATCTTTTGGTTAATGATCGTTTAATTTATCGTACATGTTTTGACATTTTATTATTGATATTATTACATATATTGTAATTTAAATACATTAAAATTTTAAACTATTATTTATATATCATAAATATTCAGTATAGAAATATATATAGTCGATATATAAATGAAATCAATTACACCGTCCATGGAGACTCTAGGATGTATGTACACTTGAATATTGTTTTTGTTTTCTTATTGAATTGAATAGAAGAATGTAAAAGACATATATATATATATTATAATAATTATTTCATATAATTAATTATTATTTGTTATATATACTTTATATTCATTCATGAATGGTTGACAAGGAGAATGAATCTCATCGCTTCATGGAGTTGGTAGGTCGTACGTACGCACGATCGACAATATCATTCACTTAATGGTTAAATAGTACGAAAATGGATGCTATATTAATTACAAATAATAATTAGTGTGTAATATTCGTTATTAAGATCCATTATACTCAAAATTATAATCATTCAGTTTAATTATTGTTGAATTACAAATTACACCACAACGTAGACACGGTAAGTCATACGTATGAATGCATTGTGATACAGTTATTTGTAGGATGGATAAAAGGAGTTATAAGGTAGTTCAATAAATATAATAGAATCTAATAATGTATAATATACTGGATTTATTATTTTATTATTGGAGAAACATAAACAGAGGAAGTATATGAAGATACTTTTTTTGAATGAGGGGATAAAACAATTTTTTTTTCAAGTCTCTTCTTTTGATTTGCACAAAAGATCTCCCTATGATGGTTTTAAGCCCAATTTGGTCCCTCTAAGAGGAATTGAGGGATGTTTAGAGCTTATTTTGTCATATTTTTTATGTTCCCAAGTGCTCGAATGTTTTGAGAATGTGAGTAGAGGTAGTGGCCTTTGATAAGAGAGATGAATGGCACTTTATTAAAGTCTTGAAATATTAATTTATCATAAATTTATTTTCGATTTATAATGTCGAAAAATCATTTATTTAGAATCTAAGATGAGTATGGGTAGACATCTTTATAACCAATAAATTATATACATGTGTTGATTTTATTTTAAACATTTTCATTTTTATTTATCCTTATTTAATTTATTTAATTTTATTTTTTATAATAATATTCTAAATATTAAATTGTTGTAAATATTTATTTATGTGTTTCCAATTTTTTATAATTGGATAATTTATGAAATTTCAGATCATATAATTTTCTTTTTAATTGTTATATATGTTTTTGATTTTTAATTAATTTAATAATATGTTATTTTTATAAAATATCAATAGTGTCAACTTTGAAACTATTCATTTATTTGACATTAAATAAAATCCAAATACAAGATAAACTCGATCCCAAATAGTTAGTACACTCTTAACATGTCAAAGGTTCATAAATCATTCGTGGATCACATTAATTAGTTCATATGATATTTATTGTAATATTTTTTAAACCATTTATTTAATATTGTTTTTCAATAAAATAATTTCTATATCGCTATTATTTCATCATTAATGCTAATTATTTAATCTCTAAACTTATAAGAAAATATTATATGATATTGATAATTTAATTATATTTCTGTAGACTATTTAGGTTTGATGTTTTTTCAATTTTATAACTACATTAAAAATATTATACTTATAAGAGATAAGGGAGTGAAATGTTGTAAATTTATTTTGTTTCAATTATAATTAAATCACTTTTAAAGAACAAATATAAATAAATGAATCAATTATGACCCTTAGCTGATATTGGTCAACATTAATTCATCAAATACAATTTTTTAGGTATTAGGGTAATTTTATTAACATTATCATATTGTTTTTTACCATAATTTACCTGATTTACATTTAACTGTGGCAAATAAAAATTACTGTAGTTACTATTCATAATATCCAAAAAATAAAAGTAACCTATTATCTTAATTTAAAACAATTGATTAAAAATATGGAATCCATTTTTCAAAATTCAAAATATAGAAGATTCATTAATTAATTTAATATTAATTCTCGTTGTCAAAACCCAAAAGCTGGTTTTTAAGAAGAAAAAATAATCAAAATATTGACATGTGTTTATATACAATTTAAATGTGAAGTTACATATAATAACCAACAATGGATTGAATGATAAAAACATAATCCAATTAAACATTAACCCTAATTAAAATGATAATTTTTCTATTAAAATATTATTGATTAAAATGCAGTTTGGAATTAAAATTTAGTATTTTTCACTATTCATTAAAATATGAATTTTATTAGAAAAATACCAAAAATTCACCCAAATTAAATTTTTATGCCCTATTCAAATTAATATGTTTATTGTGTCGAATATAATATATAAAATTGTTGAAAACATGATTTAAGATTACTACACCATCAAAAGGTGGAAAACTGCATTTTTTGAAAAATACATATTTTATCTGAAAATTTGAATTTTTTCTTATACAATGGTCTAGAAATTAAATAAGAATAATTTTAATATTATATAAAATTTATTTGTTTTTAATACTATTCATAATTTATAGTTTATAACCCATTAAATAAAAATATTTTAATTATATATTTTGGTTTAGTGAACCTCGATATTGTGTACAATGCAAGCTATGGAGGAAGGTTAGTCTTGCATGTAACACAAGCCATGTTAGTGTTTCCTATAGTGCAAGCTTCCTTTGGTTTCCTATATAACAAAATACAAACATGTTTCTTTAATACATTGAAAAAAATCTCTAATCCATGTTTCATGACATTAATTCAATCAAAAGAAGATGAAATTGTGTGTAACACAAGCCAAGTATAGTGTTACGTATACTGCATACATATACGGTGTTGTGTATGGTTCAAGATAATATTTATGTAGTGTACAACACAAGACATCAGAGAAATTAAAAAAATATATGTCTCATTATATCCCAGGGTGTAACATTATACCCCACATAAAATGAATTTCTCTCTCCAAATTAATCAAGGTTATAAAAGGTTTACTACATGAAAGATTCTTTCATATTAATCTATATCGAAAAAATGAATATTAATCCTTTATTTAAAAAGGGATTTTAAAAACATAAAGGATACCCAATGTAACTGATCATTGTGTTTCCTTATATGAGAAGATAGGAGGGAAGTGAAAAAATGGATATGAATGAAAAATATAACTATCTTGTTATGATGGATAGTAATAGAAAACAATGTTTGGGGAAAGTTAACAACCAGAAAGCAATAAATCTGTAATGATTTATGGGACCATAGGATTCATTGGATAAATATGTACTAATATAACATTTTTTGTTTTAAAGATCTTTTCTATAGTGATGAGGAAGGTTTCATTAGAATAAATACATACTTGATTTTGGTAAAATATCACCATTTTTCATGCCTTAAACAATATCCACTTTAGCTCTTATTTAATGAAATGAAGTAAAAATTTTCATTCATTAAGTCTTAGAAAATAATATGATAGAAGTGTTGGTCATTTCACCTCTCTCAACAAAAAATTATTCATAGGTAATAAAAAATTCACAAGTCCACCTATAGTGAGATAAAAAATTAATCTATCAAAATTCAAAATGAATATAACTTATGATATCCATAAATTTATAACAATAAAATTCATCCAAAAAATAAAAATATAATACTTTAGAATGAGTTGAAATAAACCGACATAACATTTATCTCACATATCTCATAAGGTAATTATTTGTAGCCACATTCCAAACATGTGAATACCTTAATAATCTATTCTCTTAAAACTAGATAGTAACAAGAATTATAATAGAAACTTAGTGAAAACAGGAATTCTGTCAAAATTAACTCTTTCTGCACACACAAAAATACCAAAAATTATATATACTCAAACCATGATTTCCATTTGTTCTTATATCAATCCTGAGAACATTAATACTATCAAACATTTTATTATCTCATTATCCCTTCATTATGCACATATCATGTGCTGCCAAAATTAATTAAATCAATTTTCATGGATACATGTATCATATAATTATGGAAAACCACAATGTACCAATAAATATATATTATAATATTCCATAATACTATAAAAGAGATTTAGTAGAAGTATTTTGATATCACATTACATAAACAAATAACAATACCTCCACTTCATTTTCATACTCAACATCACCAATAGAAATTGCATGTGATGTTTCATTTTCTTAAGACCTAAGTGGTTTGTGGGGTCAATAATCATCTATAACCCATAGATTAAGACATTGGTTAGCAATATTCCCCATTTCATTGCGCTTCTATAATTGAAGTAGTGTTTGTGCATTCTCTATAGTCTTTTCCCTATTCACGACAATAGAAACATTTTTCCCATTACCTAGGCACTCAACTGCACAACGACCTTATTTTACACACATAAAACATTTTCTAGTCCCTTTAAGACAATCTCCATCATGACTATTTCCATACATTGAGAATACCCAAATATCCATATTCTTTTCACCATTATTTTCTTATTTTCCCTTGAATTCCATGTTTCATTTTTTTTAAACCATGAGATTGAAATCTAACACCAACATCCATTTCTACCTTTATATAACAATTCAAAATCTCATCGCAGCTACAAAATAAATATTATAGATAATTCCATTTGAAGACATAGTTTTAAGACACTAAAGAATAAATCATGTTTACTTTTAAGTAGGATGATAAATCCAGAAGCATTCCTTGATAGTCTTGAAAATGTTTCATCGTATGTACTGTAATGACCTGAATTCGGGGCCTCATAACCGGTGCCCCATACCCGTTTCTCCACATGACCTCAAGCACATTTTCCCAAATTCCATAGGATGCCGACTAGCAGTGAGGGCCTTGGTGAGTCGGTGGGGAATCTATGCCCTCATTGGGTAAAGTTTACAGAGGAGGAGAAAACATACAAAATAGCGGAAACAGGAACAACATACGACAACTGAAACTAAAAGTAGATGAAATGTCTGATATAACAATGATGAAGTATGGTACATGTGTCTATGGAAAGCAGTAAACAAACAACGTTCTGAAACACAACTGAAAAAAATACTAAAAGTAAACAGCAACTCCAGCAGCATCGCGAGCCAAAGCCCGGTCCCATGCTCTCCAGCTCCAACCAGCAATCAAGTACCTGAGGTGGATAGGACACAATCCCTATCCACACCTGCAACCATATAATCTTTTTGGGCCGAAAAACAGGACTCGAACAGGGTGTGGGACTAATCCCAGTAGGCAACCACTATAAGATTTGTACCCTATTGTTAGTGAGAAAAATAGAAAAAGTGAAGGAAAAAAAATATAGTAATGAACTAGGATTACACCAGTATAAATCCTACCAATTACCATTCACGTTCATTTAATTAAACAACTTGGGAATCTAGGAAATCTCTATATCCCAAGGTAAAGCAAGTAACACCGCAGGTAACTAAAAGACTACCTAACCCACAAGCTATTCAAACCCAATCTTGTTATTTGACTTGGTGGACTCGTCACAACCAACCAAACAAAATTCACACTGACTATCCAAGTGGTTCAAACTAGAAGACACCTATAGTCCAGTAATCAAAAAAGGCACATACACTCTGGGAAGATCTTATGTCAATTCCCCTATAGTCTTGCAATGATAGCTACAGACTCTCTGAGGAAGCACTTACATCTAATTCCTCATGTGGTATCGATACATGTGTAAACTAAGAACACTCTTGGGAAGCACAAAGTTCTATTCCTGTAGGTCCTACGTATGAAACTAAAAACAATAGACCCTCTAGGGAAGCACTTAATTGTTTATTCCCTCTTTGATTTCCCGCACTAGGTTCTCGCATCCCTGAGCAGTCCAGTCGAGTGTAATCGACTGTTAGCAACCCTATGTGAGTTCAACAACTACTTAGCTAATAACTAAAATGCACCAAGAATATTTAAATAGTAGGAAACACCTGAAAGCATTTATAACAAGTAAACTAACAATTGCAATAGGGACTTCTTCACAAACAAACGGTTCCAAATGGCGATAAATAGACAAACAGGGATAAACACCCATGCGATGATTCTCAAAAATGCTAGCAAGAATACATTAGTATGAATTAATTATATTCTAACAAGAAATTTAAGGGGATTAAACAATAGTATCAAAATCCCAAACCTGGGATACCCGATACATGGGTATCTAAAACTTTTGTAACCAACACTCAGAGACATTGAACTTAGGGAAACTAACCACCTACCTTGATCCTCGAAGATCGATATAAGTGAACCACAATGATTGATTCTCCTTAGAACGTTGAAGACCTGAGAAAATTTCCAAAACGCTCAACCAATGATAACTTTAAAAGGAGGAATCATGAAACAAGGCTAAAGATGAACCAAGAACTCACTGCTGCAATTCTATTGCAACTGACGGTGTTCAATTCGGATAGCCGGTGACAGATAGGTGTCTCGGAGAAGATTCTGCCTCCTCGGATGCTCTGGGCGGAATTAGGTGGAGAAGAAGGCGAAAACAGGGTTATATCACGACCCCATTCTGATTAATGAAATAAATAGAAAAATACACAACATGTATTTTTAGAGTACACAGCGTGTACCTTGGTTTTCCGTAATACGCTTTAAGCGGCCTCCACGTCACCTCACACGGCCATTTGTGTGGCCCGGACACGGCCAATACATGGCCTCATGTGGGAGGAAAGATCCAGGCGTGTACTCATAAATTACACGTCATGTACTCTGAAAATTTCCATATTTTCCCCTTGTCCTTAAAAATGACCAGAAAAGGAAAACATACCTGAAACGATGATCCAGTTTCATACAGACTTCCCCCAGTAAAGAAATTCATCACCAAATTTCCCTAGTGAGGCGTAGAAAATGAAACCACGAACAGCTCCGGCCACTACGGTCATACATTGGCCTCCCGCACCCAAGTCTCATACTACACTCACCTATGTTACCATAACACCCGTACTAAAGGAACAAACTAGCAATATAGAACTTTTGTTTTGTGATAGAAAATCCAGATAGGAGGATCTACAAACGATGCATCCGCTTCAAGCTAAACCTTCTTGGGTTGAAAGATATGAGACAGGTCTAAAAAGTAATGTCGGAGCTGGGAAACGTGGAAGACGTCGTGCATAGCCCAGTACCTCTGGGGTAACTGCATCCAATAAGAAAACGGCCTAACTCTCTCCAACACCTAAAACAGCCCCACATACCTCAGTTAAATCTTGCCCTGTCTCCGGATACTGTTGTGTCCCAACCTCAGTACGACATGCAGGAAAACCTGATCCTCATCCTCAAACTCTAGAGGTTGTCTCTACTAATCAACATTAGACTTTTGCAGAGACTGTGTTGTAGTCATCCCCTTTCGAATCAACTCTATCTACTTCGAGGTCTCCTGAACAAGACAAGGTCCCAACAAAGCTGCCTCTCATGTCTCCAGCCAGCATAAAGATGATCAGCATGGCCTATCATACAAGGCCTCGTAATGTGAAATCTGAATAGTCTCCTGAAAACTGTTGTTGTAGGAGAACTCCACAAGAGGAATATGCTTCTCCCAAGAACCTCCAAAGTCCAAAATGCAAGCTCAGAGCATATAATCAAGCACCTGGATCGTGCGCTCGGACTGGCCATCAGTATGGGAATGGTATGTTGTTCTCAAAAGTACGTGTGTACCCAAATCCATCTAAAGCCCCTTCCAGAACTAAGAAGTAAAGTGTGCATCCCTATCTGAAACAATGGAGTGTGAAACTCCCTGTAGACGTACAATCTCTCAGATGTAATGTTATCCCAGATCATCAATACTGAAGGTCTCCTTGATCAGTAAGAAGTGATCAACCTTCGTAAGCCTTTCGAGGACAACCCAAATAGCATCATTACCTCTAGTCGACCTCAGAAAACCGTTCACGATGTCCATCGTGACATCGTTCCACTTCTACTACGGAATGGGTAACTGATGTAAAAGCCTTGCTGGTCGATGATGCTCTGCCTTAACCTGCTAAAAAGTTTAGCTTCTCATGGAAAAACCAGTAACGTCTCTTTTCATACCTGGCCACCAGTAATGACGATGTAGATCACGATACATCATGGGGATGTTGGGATGAACTGCCCAAACTGAGGAATGAAAATCCGGCATCAGCTCCTCGCGTATGTCTGTTGGCACCCATACGTGTCCCTTGAAACGCAAGATCTCATCCTCACCCACTTTCCATCAGGTTAGAGGGTCCTCTCTTGACACACTCTCCCATAAGACTAAACCTTCTAAATCTGATAGCTTCCTTATCCATACCAGATCAAGTAATGTGGCGGTAACAGCTACAGAAGATAGAAAGGTCTCTCCCTATCTGTCGTGCACTTCCAAGTGCATCTCGGAGAACAAGGACATAAGACACCACTTACTTCTGGCCTCCTGAACTGCTTATAACTATGTCCTCCTGCTCAGTGCATCTGCCATAACATTGCCTTTCCTAGGCATATTAGAAAACTCAATGTCAAAAGACCGCAGGTACTCGACCCACCTCTGATGTCTTAAATTTATGTCACGCTTTGTGAAGTTATACTTGATGATCTTGTGGTCAGTATATACAACAAATTTCTCTCCCGGAATATAGTGTACCCAACAATGCAAGGAATGAACAACAGCAGCCAACTCCAGGCCATGTGTAGGGTAGTTCCTCTCGTGTGGCCTCAACTACCGAGACCCGTAAGCAACGACCACACATCCCCGCATAACCACAGCTCCCAGCCCGATACCTGAAGCATCACAGTAAACATTATATCCCTTTCCTGAATCTGGAAAGACTAGTATTGGTGCTAACATCAACCTCCCCTTTAGCTCCATAAAAGCAGAATCACAAGAATCTGACAATAAAAATATCACCCCCTTCTTGGTCAGACTTGTCAGAAGTGCAGCAAGGAATGAAAAGTCTTGTATGAACTGACTGTAGTAACCAGACAGCCCCAAGAAACTCCATACCTAAAAGACATTCTTCCACTTCTTCCATGTAACCACCTCCCTCACCTTTTCTAAGTCTACTGATACACCTTTCTCTGAGATGACCTGACCCAAAAAGTAAATCTCATCCATCCAGAAGTGGCACTTTGAGAGCATATCATATAACTGATGCTCTCTCAGGGTACTCAATAGAGTCTCAAGATGGGATGCATGGTCGTGTCGAGTGTGAGAGTACACTAAGATATCGTCCATGAAAACCACCACGAAGGAATCCAAATAAGGATGGAAAACACTGTTCATCAATGCCATAAAGGCTGCTGGAGCATTCGTGAGACCGAATGACATAACCAAGTACTCGTATAGACCATATCTACCCCGAAAGTCTGTAAGAGCTATATCATATAATCTGATGCACAACTGATGATAGCGGGACCTCAATTCGATCTTTGAGAACACCCTGGTTCCCCGAATCTAATCAAAAAGATAATCAATCCTTGACAAAGGATATCAGTTCTTGACCTTCAACTGGTTTAGCTTCTGATAGTTCACACACAGCTGTAAGGTACCATTTACCTTCTTCGCAAACAACAGCGGCGAACCCCAAGGGGACATACTGGGTTGGATAAAACCCTCTGACTACAACTCCTCCAACTGTTTCTTGAGCTCTTGGAACTCAGTCGTCTCTGTCCTATAAGGAGTTATAGATACTGGTGCTGCTCTTAGCACAAGCTCAATAGTGAATTCTACCTCTCGCTCTGGAGGCAACCCTGAAAATTCTTCTCGAAAGACATCCGGAAAAAGATCTACTACTGGAGAAAAATTCATCTGAGAAGTCCCCTAGTCATCCAGATATAAACTAGCAGTCTGTGTTGTTACACCACCCAACCCATGATGCTCTAGTTTATCTCTGCTCACCTGGACATCCCATTCTCCCTTGTGAAGAAAAGATTCCCCCTATGGTGATGTGAATCTCAACCTTTGGTGATAGTAGTTGAATAAGGCCTGGATGGAAACTAACTAGGCCATCCCGAGAATGACATCATAACCCTTCATCTCAAGGACATAATGATCCCACATGAACTGACACCCATCAACCTCAAGGGGGTACTCCTTGCACTGACCCACACTAGCAGTTCTAAGTCCCAAGGGAGTGTCTAGTTTCATCATATCCTCAGAAGTAAAGATAGAAGTATAAGTATCTCCACAGTGTGAACAAAAATAAGGCTATGAGAAGCTTTAGTATCGAAAAGTGCAGACGATAAAAATGAGGCTACTAAGATAGTACCTTGAACTGCGGAAGGTCCAGGATCTCACCCATGATGAACCTGCTCTACCGCAAATGTCTGGCTAGTACAGCAGCCATGTGTAGCATCCTTATATCCCTAGGATGATCCTCCCTGAGCCTGACTACTGCATCCTCGAACTCTACCCTGGCCAGAAAAACCTGGAAAACTCCAGCCCCCAGTCTTCTGTGGAACTGGTAATCCTTCTCCTGTACGAGGAGTAGAAATGGATCCTCCTTGAATAGCCGCTGGAGGAAGAACCCTGAAAAAACGCTTTAGATGAACCATCATTCCACAAGATCGGAACTCTAATGGGTCTCTTGGGAACTGAGGCTTCTTATGCCTACTCTTTCCACACTGATAGCATACCACCTGGATTCTCAAAGGAAGACACCATCTACCATAAGAAATACATCGCTTCCTTGAGTCTCCTCAAGTAGACTCTCGGTGGCGCTTCCTACTGTCTGTAAGAAATGAATTATCCTTGGGTGTTGAACTGCCCTGGTCAACATCTCTAGTCTCACTCAAATTTCATTCGGTGATCAGTGCCTGGTGGACTATCAGAGTATTAGAATCAACTGGAAGACGTTCACCTACGATTTGATGCTTGTCTTGAGGGCTTCCTCAATCTTCCTTGCCAAAAACAGCACGTCATTTCCCATAACGGGAGGGAAGCACAATAACTCCGTGAAAAGGGAGGAAGAATCTATAACCGAAAGAGTAACCTGCTGCAGGTTCATAAAATACCTGGCTCTGTCGGCCCTCATCATTGCTCGATAGAAGTAGTCGTAGAACGTACATTGGAACTCGTCCCAAGCCATAGTCTGTTGGTTCCCTACCTTCAAAACTACATCCCACCATCTCATGGAAGAATCTAGCAGAATGTAAGTCGCGAGGTTCACCCTTCTTCTTGGGGGTGTCTCTGGATGATCAAACATGGAAAATCATGGTTTCTATCCATGAATCTGCAGCCTGAGGACCTCCATCCTTGATAAAAGTGGGAGGATGCTGCTGCTGAAAAACGTGCGCCAGCTCTGCCATAGACGAGGCAGGATGCTGATATCCCTAGAAGCTCTGCATTAATCTCATGATACCCTCTCTGAACTGAGTGTCGGCACCAGTGTCTGGAATCACTGGAGGTGCCATGTCCGGAACGATCATCGGAACTACTGGAATTCCTTGGTCTGTCGTATGAGGCGTACGGTCACTGCCTACTTCTTGACATTCAATGGGAGGTCCTCTTGATGCCATAGCCCTAAAAGGTCAAAATCACACCTCAGAATGAGGATTAACAAGGACAGAAACACAAGGGTACAAAACAGGAACATGAGAGAGAAACACTTAAGTTTTCCAAAACATGACTACAATGTGTGTATTTAATCTACACGGTGTGTTTCTTAAATCCATTCACATGGGCGTGTACTTCTGTCACTACTGGTTGAGTAACACCCTAGACTACATGGCGTGTTGTTCTAACACATGACATGTACTTGAACTCCATTCCCATTCTTGAGTCTCTTTACACGGCTAACCTACATAGTCCTTTTAATCCTAAACTACACGACATGTTTATTAAGGACACAGCGTGTACTGGACAGGTTCGGCGACCCGTGTATCAGGTTACACGGCCAGCTAAACGGCTGACACTTACACTGCGTGTTTCATATAAACACGGCATGTATAGAAGAAGATAAAAACGTCCCATGTTGTTCGTGACATGGCTGGGTACCTTGAACAAGGCTACACGTCATGTTCTAAAATAAAGGCGTGTACTACACGAGCTTCCCTGACCCGTGTTGTTAATGACATGACCGGTTACACGGTCGACTACTACACGACGTGTATTTATCGTACACGACGTGTCCCTGAAGACTTTCTACAACCCCGTGTCTTTGTTCACATAGTCAGTAACATGGTTTAAAACTACGCGGTGTGTATTAATAATGTACATGCCCTGTATTCTAGGTTTTTCCATGCAGTAGCTCCGAAACTACACAGAAAACTTGAAACACTGAAAAACAATCATCTATGTGCCAAATTCCAATCTGTGGGGCCCCATACACCCCACGAATAAAATCTTGGCATCATAACAAATCATACACCAAGTAAACAACATAAAAAAACCAATGATATTCCAAATTCTGATCCTCGAGGGCCCATAACACCTCTAAGACCAGAGTTTGGCGTCCATGATAAATACTTACAAAAATAAACAACACCCTATCAACATAGCGGTATCTCTGTCACATCATCTATCACAACATCATGCATAATCTATCATGACATCTATCACAATAGCATGAAATCTCTAATGCACCCTAGATGACATGAAAAAATGCATGACATGTGATTTCCTAACCAGTGCCTATATGATTTATGAGATGGCATTCCCTCATCTCACCGGGTTTCAACAGAATAGAACCACAATAATATCAACTATAATAGGAAAAAACATTATCATCACCCAACAGTGAAATATAATGAACTTTAACAATTGAAAAAACTGAAAATTGCAAATACGGGGTAATATAGCTTTTCCTTCTACACGGGTTAATTACTCTTGGGCACAGTTAAGTACTAACTACCCATTCCATCCTATCCCTGACTATTCTCACCAAACATTAAGGCAATAGAAAAGAATGAAAACCTCCTCTGATACCACATTATAACGACCTGAATCTGGGGCCTCATAACTACTACCCCGTACCTAGTTCGCCACATGACCTCAAGCGCGTTTCCCCAAACGCCAGAGGCTACTGACTAGCAATGATGGACTTGGTGAGTTGGTGGGGAATATATGCCCTCATTGGGTAAAGTATACAGTGGAAGAGAAAACATACACAATAGTGGAAATAGGAACAACATACGAAAACTGAAACTAAAAGTAGAAGCAATGTCTAATATAACAATGATGCAGTATGGTACATGTATCTATGGAAAGTAGTAAACAAACAACAAGCTAAAACACAATTGAAACCAAATACTAAAAGTAAACAGTAACTCCAACAGCATCACGAGCCAAAGCCCGATCCCATGCTCTCCAACTCCAACCAGTAATCAAGTACCTAATGTGGAAAGGCCACAATCACTATCCACACCTACAACCATATAATCAGTTTGCGCAAAAAAACAGGACCCAAATAGGGTGTCAGACTAATCCCAATAGGAAACCACCACAAGATTTGTACCCTACTATCAGTGAGAAATATAGAAAAAGTTAAGGAAATAAATACATTAATTAACTAGGAGTACACCAGTATAAATCATACCAATTACCATTCACATTCATTTAATTAATCAACCAGGTAATCTAGTAAATCCCTCTATTCAAAGGTAAGTATGTAACACATCATGTAACTAAAGGACTACCTAAACCACAAGCATTTCAAACCCAAGCTTGTTCTTTGGCTTGGTGGACTCGTCACAACCGACCAAAAAAAATTCACACTAACTCTTTGGGTGTCTCAAACTAGAAAACTCCTATAGTCCAGTAATCAAAAAAGGCATAGACACTCTGGGAAGCTCTTACGTCAATTCCACTATGGTCTTGCAACGATTTCTATAGACTCTATGAGGAAGAACTTACATCTAATTCCTTGTATGGTCTCAATACGTGTGTAAAATAAGAACACTATTGGGAAGCACAAAGTCATATTCCCATAGGTCCTGCGTACAAAACTAAAACCAACAGACCCTCTAGGGGAGAACTTAATCGTCTATTCCCACTTTGATCTCCCACACTAGGTTCTCACAGCCCTGAGCAGTCCAGTCGAGCGTAATCGACTTTTAGCATCCCTATGAATGTTCAACAACTACTTGGCTAATATAATCAATGAATCAAGAACATATTAATAGTAGGAAACACCTGAAATCAGTTATAACAATTAAACCAACAATTGCAATAGGGTCTGCCTCATAGGCAAATTGTGTCATACGGCGATAATCAGCCAAACAGGGGAAAACACCCATGGGGTAATTCTCAAACATGATACCAAGCATACATTAGTATCAATTAACTATAAGCTAAGATGTAAAGACCCGCAAATTTCAAGGAAATTTTTTTTTCTTAATTTTCTTTGGAATTTTACAAGAGCGCAGCTTCAGACGGCACCTGATTCCGAGGCCCGGTGTGCCCGGAATCAATTTTCGAAGTTTGGCTCGGGTACGTTCAGTGAACGGACGAGCTGGTTTTTCTATCTTTTGAACCGGTGCCCGGAATCAAATTCTGAGGGCACCGATGAAATCGCAGCGCCGGTATTTGCTTAGAAACGCCTCTTCCGGAGTTGCGTTTGCTCAGACGTGGTTTTTAAATTTTGCGGCTTTAAGTCAGAAATAAAATAAATTTGTGCGACAACTTTATTTTATTTCACTTAAGCTGCTTGGAAGCCACTTGAAGCCTCTTAAAGGCGGCTTGAACTGTGTTGAACTGGATAAGATGCTATCCAGAAATATCCTACCCCCTTGATAGGATATTTGTGAGGTGGGGCCCGCACGAGCCCCGCCGTTTCTTTCGCTAAGTAACGCACCCGCGAAAACCCGTCAAAGAAACTGAAAAGTCAACCGACGCGTTTCTTTAATTCTTAACAGACCATTTAAATGGGCTGTTTCTTTCGTGAATTAAATGGGCTGTTTCGCTCGTTGAATTAATTCAACGAATTAAATGGGTCGTTACTTACGCGTTTTACGTTTGTTGGCAAAAATAATAAAATAGACAAACTTGTCTATTTTGGAGGATTGCTATCGTTGTGCAATTCCTCTGAGCCTCCACCCTCTCCGCGAAGAACGCGAAGAACGCGAAGAACGCCGAACCCGGAAGTCGACGACGCCTTCGCCCGAGACGTTCTTCCGATCTCCGATCTCCGATCACCGACCATTCGAGGTGAGCGCTTTCGGATTTCCTCTCAAGTTCTTTTCTTTGGTTTTAAACGAAACACAGATTTAAATATTAATAATTTAAATCTGTTGTTCTTGATTCGTTGAGCTCGCCGGCTCAACGCCGGTTTCCGCGACGACGCGACACCTTCCCGCGACGACGCGACGATCGATCTCTTCCGCGACGATCTCTTCCGCGAAGAACGCCCGCGCTCGACGATCATCAGGGTAGGGATTTATTTTGGAAAAGTTACCCCTTTTAAATTTTCTCGTGAACGTTCATGAAAATTTAAAAAGTCGGTTTCAAACGAACAATTTTATCTTTAAATAAAATTGTTGGATCATGTGTTGATCATCTTTTTCTTTTCTCCCGTTGATTATGGCTAACGCGGAGGGTGCGGGTCTAACGAACAAGACCCGACAACCCTCCGCCGATCTCTTTTGTTGTGCGGATATGGCGGACGATGACAAACCGCGCGGCAGGGGCGATCCGTTGATTCCGCAGTGAAGGTCGGTATCCGGGAGGGGCATCAGCGCAGACGGGAGGCAAAACGGGCCACCGGAGCATCTCCGGCGGCCCGCGGAAGGCAGCGGCGGCGCGGGTCGCCGGCGACCGGAGGCGGCGGCGCCCGGCGCGCCGCCGTGGAGGAAGTCCGCCGCGGCTTCAGCCGCGGCGGCGGTGGCGGCCGGTTCCGCGGCCGCGCGGAACCGGGAACGGACGCGGCGGCCCCCCGCGGGGGCCGCGTTTCATCAAATGCCGCGGGTCAAACCCGCGGCGGCAGCCTGTTCGGCCGCTCGGCCGAAGCCGAGCCGGCCGGTCCGGTCGGCCGGGCCGCGCCCAGGCCGAACCGGACCCGGCCGAGCCGGTTCGGGCCGGTTCGGGCCGGCCCGGTTCGGGCCGGTTCGGGCCGGCCCGGTTCGGGCCGACCCCAGGGGGGGTTCGGGCCGGGTCGCCCCGGGCCCAGAACCCCCGTTTTCGGGCCCTCTTCGGTCTTTCGCCCATATCTTGGGCCTGGGACCTCCGATTGACGAACCGTCAGCGGCTACGCGATCCTTGGATCAAGACGGTCGTTTCGGTATATTATACTCAAGGTTTCGGAAGACTTTGGGTTCGGCCGGGTTGGTTCGTACACGAAACCAACCGGGCCCTCGGAGCGGAAACACTCATAACTTGAGCTACGGACGTCCGATCGACGTACCGTCAGCTGTGGTAGTTTCCTCTAAGTGAGACGGAACTTTTGGCATGCTCCGCCCGAGGATCGGATACAGGCGGAGTACGGTCGGGTTGGTTTTTCCCTAAAAACCAACCGGGCCCCTGGGACGAAAATGCCAATAACTCTCAGACCGGGCGTCCGATTGACGCGCCGTCTGTCGCGTTGAGATCCTGTTGTCGATATGGAACTTTTGGATACATCAACTTCGGACTACGTGTCAGTTGATGTATCAGCCTCTCGGCTCGTGGAGCGGACCCTCCTAAACGAGCTCGCTTTGTGCGGGAACCCTAGCGCTGGCTGTGACTTCGACGACAGAGCAGAGATCCTTCGTGGACTGCGACGACGACAGAGCAGAGATCCTCCGTGGACTGCGACGACGGCAGAGCAGAGATCCTTCGTGGACTGCGGCGATGACTGTGCAGAGATCCTCAGTGGACTGCGTCGACTACTGCACTCAGCGATCCTACGTGGATCAGTGCTACATGTTCTTTGTGAGCCCGATCCTATGTGGGTCCTTACTACAGGTTCTGTGTGAGCCCGATCCTATGTGGGTCCTTACTACCGGTTCTGTGTGAGCCACTGCCTACAGGTTCTGTGTGAGCCCGATCCTGTGTGGGTCTTCTGCGGGGGTTAGTACCTATCGATCCTTCGTGGGTCCGACGACTTAGATGGATCAGTGATCATCTTTGACGTCATCTGAAAAAGTATACCTGGTTGATCTGAATCGTATGTTACTCTCCTTTGTGGATTGTGTTGAACTATCCTATGTGGATTTTACTGTTTACTCTCCTTGTGGATTTGAGTCTTGCTTTCCTTTGTGGATTGAGTTGTTCTTGAGCTCGTGAGCAGAGCTGGATTTGGGGACTTAGGTATATGTATGGGCATATACCTAAGTCGAGTCAGATGTTACTTCGTGATTGCATCTTTCTTTTGTGCTATATCCTTTGTGGATTTCGGGAGACCTTCGGGGGTCTCGGGGTCCTTACTGAGTAGCTTGTACTCACCCCTGCACGGGCTATGCCCGCACCTTGTTGTGTTGGTTGCAGACGACGGACAGCGCTGATCACGGTTGGGACGTGGAGCAGGACGGTATCTGGAGGTGGATCACTGGGCGGGACGTGCTCGGAGCGGACGTGGGACCCGAGGAGCCTGGAGGCTATCTGTACCCACCCTTCAGGTGGGATTGCCAGTGGACGACACGAGGCCGCCGTCTTTTCTTCAGTTGCTGTACTTTACTTTTCAGTTGTACTTTACAGTTGGGCTTGTATTTCCGGCCCCCTTTACTTTTCTGCACTTTACTTTCCGCTTGCTGACTATGTGTGGTTGTTTCTTATAAAGGCAATGCCTTCCCTGTTTACTGGGATTTTACGCCTTGGTTCTAGTCGCCAGCCCCTGGCCTATGGAAGGCGGGCTTGGGGTAGTCACGGCACGGGCCCCGAGGACGGGTCGTGACAAATTGGTATCAGAGGTGGTCGGTTCTACCGCAGACTCTGATCGTCCTTTCTTTCTATATGAAGCAATAGTGTTTAGTGTATTGAGTATGGTTATCAGTTCAGGGAGCCCAGTGTTGGTGCGGCGGCCGACGTATCCGTACACCAGGACCCTGACTCCTGATTTCCGACTTAATGCATGAAAACATTGATTGCGTGTGTGTTTCAAGTCTTCTTTGTGATTACTTGTGTCAGCTCACCGGGTACACTGATCTGCTTTATGAAAGTCTCAGGTTTTCCTTGTGATTACTTGTGCCAGCTCACCAGGTATACTGTTCTGACTGTGGTGCTCTTGTTCTCCTTTTCAGGATGGCCCCGCGACGACTGCCAGCTAGGGTTCCGAGTGTAGGGCGTGACGGCAGCCCACCGAGCGACGAGGCCTCGGTGTAGGGCCCTTTGCCAGCAGTGGCACCGGCGGTAGCCTTACCCGCCGAGCCACCGATGCTTCCAGTACCAGACGCTGACGATGCACGTCGCCTCAGGGCACTGCATGAGTTTCAGAGCCAGCGACCGCCCAGGTTTCGCGGTGAGGCGGACCCCCAGGCCGCCGAGGACTGGCTAGAGGCGGTGGTACGGATCTTCAGGCTAGTGAGGACACCAGCGGATCTCATGGTGATTCTCGCAGCGAGCCTCCTGCAGGCGGCGGCAGGACGATGGTGGAGCCTGATGCTCCAGGTTCACGATGAGGCATCCTTGCTCTGGGCGGACTTCGAGAGCCTCTTCCGCTCTGAGTTCGTCCCGGCCACCCTCCGAGCGGTGCGCATCCAGGAGCTTCTCAAGCTGCGCCAGGGCAGCATGACGGTCGCTCAGTACGCGGCGAGGTTCACGGACCTATCTCGCTACTCGACCGACATGGTACGGGACCCCTTCTTCCGGGCCCGGACCTTCGAGCAGGGCTTGCGACAGGAGATTCGGGCGTCGCTGATCTCCCTCAGCATTCCGACCCAGGCGGGAGTGCTGGAGCGAGCCCTCCTGATCGAGAGCTTCCTGGCAGAGCCTTCTTCAGCGGCGAGATCTAGCGCAGGGCGACAGGTAGCTGAGTCTTCGGCAGCAGGTAGCCGACGGATGACTCTCGGGTCCAGGCAGACCAGACCCCCACGCAGACGGCCTCAGGACACCGGCTCAGCAGTGCGGGGCACACAGCGGAGTGCCAGCCTTCCGAGAGGCAGGCTGTGCTACACCTGCGGCGGGCAGGGTCACATGGCTCGTGACTGCCCGACTCGCCGACCAGAGGAGCAGCAGACGGTGGAGGGGCCACCCAGGCAGAGGCAGAGGGTCGACCGTGGCGGTCCTCAGGGAGGAGGCGGACGAGGCAGAGGAGCTGGCCGAGCAGCGGGTGGTGGGTGACGCTTCCAGGCTCTACCCCCACCACCACCTGGAGGGCCACCTCGACCACAGGGAGCTGGCGGGCAGGGACAGGCCCAGCTCCAGGCAGTGGAGGCCTACGACCCCGACTTGCCAGAGATGATTCGAGGTACGATCTGTGTCTATTCCACCCTTGCTGCAGTACTTATAGACACAGGAGCGAGTCACTCTTTCATAGCCTCTGCCCTTGTTCGGAGCTCGGAGATTCCGACTGAGCCGTTGGCTCGATCCTTACGGCTAGAGACTCCTACGGGAGCAGACTCGACGATTACGCACTGGTGCCGGCAGTGTGAGCTTACTCTAGGAGGCGAGAGCTTCGGCTGGGATCTCCTTGTAGCGGCGTCGAGGCCTTACGACGTCATCTTGGGCATGGATTGGTTATCCACGGTTCATGCCCAGATCGACTGTTTTAGGCGCAAGGTGCGATGTGTTCGCACCGACGGGAGCAGGTTTACCTTCACCGGCGAGAAGGGAACCTTTGCAGCACAGGATGGACTTCCGCGGAGGAGAGTGCAGCCCATCTCTCATCAGTTGGCTAGCCTCATCCTAGGAGCAGTGGACGTGCGGAGTCCAGCTTTTCCTGCAGTGGTGGACCAGTATGTAGACGTCTTTCCCGATGACGTTCCAGGGCTACCTCCTCGTAGAGAGGTAGACTTTTACATCGACTTGTACCCCGGGACAGCCCCGATATCTACTCTAGCATATCGGATGGCCCCCGCCGAGCTTCGGGAGCTGTGGGTACAGTTGGAGGACTTGCAGAGCAAGGGGTTTATCCGACCCAGTGTTTCACCCTGGGCTTCCCCGATTTTGTTCGCCAAGAAGGCGGACGGGAGCTTGCGACTATGTGTCGACTATCGTCGCCTGAATCAGGTGACGGTGAGGAACAAGTATCTGCTGCCACGGATTGATGACCTCTTCGATCAGCTCAAGGGAGCGCGGTGGTTCTCGAAGATAGACCTCCGGTCAGGCTATCATCAGCTCAGAGTTCGAGACAAGGACGTGCAGAAGACGGCCTTCAGGTGTCGGTATGGCCATTATGAGTTCTTGGTTATGCCGTTCGGCGTAACCAATGCTCCAGCAGTGTTCATGAGCCTCATGAACAGGATCTTCCAGCCATACCTCGACCGTTTTGTCGTGTTCTTCATTGACGACATTTTGGTATACTCGACGACTGAGGAGGAGCATGCCTACCACCTGCGAGTTGTGCTAGACACGCTCCGAGAGCACCAGCTTTATGGCAAGCTCTCAAAATGCCAGTTCTGGTTACGTGAGGTCCATTTCTTGGGACACGTCATCTCTGAGGCGGGAGTTGCAGTGGATCCCGCGAAGATCGAGGCAGTGCTAGCTTGGGAGCCACCCAAGAGCGTGACAGAGGTGCGGAGCTTCTTGGGCCTAGCCGGATACTATCGGAGATTCGTGCCAGACTTCTCCAGAGTTGCGGCACCACTCTCAGCGTTGACGAAGAAGGGGAAACCCTTCGTGTGGTCAGACAGATGTCAGCAGAGCTTCCAGGAGCTGAGGCATAGGTTGACCAGCGCACCTATCTTGAGGTTGCCTGAGGAGGGAGTTGGATACGTAGTTTACTGCGATGCGTCAGGGACTGGACTCGGGTGCGTCCTGATGCAGGAGCGGGCCGTGATCGCCTACGGATCACGTCAGCTGAGGCCGCATGAGCAGAACTACGCCACTCATGACCTGGAGTTAGCAGCAGTGGTCTTCGCTCTGAAGACTTGGCGGCACTATCTGATGGGCGAGCGCTTCACAGTCTTTTCTGACCACCAGAGTCTCAGGTATATCTTCTCTCAGAAGGACCTGAACCTGAGACAGCGGATATGGCTTGAGTTCCTCCAGGACTATGACTTTGAGATAGTCTATACTCCTGGGAAGGGGAACGTGGTAGCCGATGCCCTCAGCAGGAGGACGGGCATTCAGCTACTTGAGGAGGCGACGGAGCAGCTAGCCTCCTTGCAGATATCCTTCGTGGATAGAGACGGAGCAGCCTTTCTTCAGTCTCTCACAGTCTCTCCTCCACTTCTACAGCGGGTCAGAGAGGCTCAGCGTGGGGACGCTGACTGTGAGACCCGGCGTGCACTGATATCCTCAGGTCAGGCGCCTGATGGTTTCTCCCTTGGAGCAGAGCACGACATCCTTTTCAGAGGACGTACCTTCGTACCAGTCGCTTTACGAGAGGAGGTGCTGAGAGAGTTTCACACTTCTCCCTTGGCGGTGCATCCCGGAGTGGCGAAGATGTACCGGGATCTCAGACGACAGCACTGGTGGCCGGGCATGAAGAAAGCTGTGGCAGAGTTCGTTTCGCGATGCCTCACCTGCCAGCAGGTGAAGGCAGAGCATCAGGTACCAGCAGGCTTGGTACAGCCCTTGGAGGTCCCGAAGTGGAAGTGGGACGGCATATCTATGGACTTCGTGACTGGACTTCCACGCACTTCCAGAGGTCACGACTCCATTTGGGTGATTGTCGACCGACTCACCAAGTCGGCACACTTCTTACCCATAAGAGAGCAGGGCTCAGTGGAGAGCTTGGGACGTCTTTACGTCCAGGAGATCGTAAGGCTTCACGGTGTGCCATCGTCTATCGTCTCCGATCGAGATGCTCGTTTCACTTCCCGGCTTTGGAAGGGGTTGCAGGAGGCGTTCGGGACGCGGCTCCATCTGAGCACAGCCTTCCACCCTCAGACGGATGGTCAGACGGAGAGGACCATACAGACACTCGAGGACATGCTCCGTGCATGTGTTCTCGACTTTGGTCGCAGCTGGGAGGACCACCTACCCTTGGTGGAGTTCGCGTACAACAACAGCTACCACTCCACCATCGGGATGGCACCATACGAGGCGTTGTACGGCAGACCCTGCAGATCCCCGTTGTGCTGGACAGACCCTGGGGAGTCAGCACTCGTGGGACCAGAGATGGTCCGAGCCACGACAGAGAAGGTCCAGATCATCCAGGAGAGGATGAGGACAGCTCAGAGCCGGCAGAAGTCATATGCTGACAGGAGGCGGAGGCCACTAGAGTTCGAGGATGGCGACCACGTCTTTTTGCGTGTCTCACCTCGACGTGGTTTACGGAGATTTGGCCGAGGCGGCAAGTTGTCTCCACGCTTCATCGGGCCTTTCCAGGTCCTCAGCAGGATAGGAGAGGTGGCTTATCGCCTGGCTCTACCACCTCAGTTGCACCGGGTGCACGACGTCTTCCACGTGTCTCAGCTGAGGAGATACGTGCACGACCCGACGCACATCATCGACTTTGGGGAGCTGGACGTGGACGATGGGGCGACTTTTGCGGAGGTCCCAGTAGAGATCGAGGATCGACAGGAGCGGGTCCTACGTGGGCGGTCGATTCCTCTTGTGCGCATCAGATGGCAGCACGGGAACCTCCAGGAGAGCACTTGGGAGCGGGAGGCTCAGATGCGTGCTCAGTACCCCCATTTGTTCCCCTAGTTTTTGATGTATCTTTACGGGGACGTAAAGCCCTGAGGTGGGAGTAATGTAAAGACCCGCAAATTTCAAGGAAATTTTTTTTTTCTTAATTTTCTTTGGAATTTTACAAGAGCGCAGCTTCAGACGGCACCTGATTCCGAGGCCCGGTGTGCCCGGAATCAATTTCCGAAGTTTGGCTCGGGTACGTTCAGTGAACGGACGAGCGGGTTTTTCTATCTTTTGAACCGGTGCCCGGAATCAAATTCTGAGGGCACCGATGAAATCGCAGCGCCGGTATTTTCTTAGAAACGCCTCTTCTGGAGTTGCGTTTGCTCAGACGTGGTTTTTAAATTTTGCGGCTTTAAGTCAGAAATAAAATAAATTTGTGCGACAACTTTATTTTATTTCACTTAAGCTGCTTGGAAGCCACTTGAAGCCACTTAAAGGCGGCTTGAACTGTGTTGAAATGGATAAGATGCTATCCAGAAATATCCTACCCCCTTGATAGGATATTTGTGAGGTGGGGCCCGCACGAGCCCCGCCGTTTCTTTCGCTAAGTAACGCACCCGCGAAAACCCGTCAAAGAAACTGAAAAGTCAACCAACGCGTTTCCTTAATTCTTAACAGACCATTTAAATGGGCTGTTTCTTTCGTGAATTAAATGGGCTGTTTCGCTCGTTGAATTAATTCAACGAATTAAATGGGTCGTTACTTACGCGTTTTACGTTTGTTGGCAAAAATAATAAAATAGACAAACTTGTCTATTTTGGAGGATTGCTATCGTTGTGCAATTCCTCTGAGCCTCCACCCTCTCCGCGAAGAACGCGAAGAACCCGAAGAACGCCGAACCCGGAAGTCGACGACGCCTTCGCCCGAGACGTTCTTCCGATCTCCGATCTCCGATCACCGACCATTCGAGGTGAGCGCTTTCGGATTTCCTCTCAAGTTCTTTTCTTTGGTTTTAAACGAAACACAGATTTAAATATTAATAATTTAAATCTGTTGTTCTTGATTCGTTGAGCTCGCCGGCTCAACGCCGGTTTCCGCGACGACGCGACACCTTCCCGCGACGACGCGACGATCGATCTCTTCCGCGACGATCTCTTCCGCGAAGAACGCCCGCGCTCGACGATCATCAAGGTAGGGATTTATTTTGGAAAAGTTACCCCTTTTAAATTTTCTCGTGAACGTTCTTGAAAATTTAAAAAGTCGGTTTCAAACGAACAATTTTATCTTTAAATAAAATTGTTGGATCATGTGTTGATCATCTTTTTCTTTTCTCCCGTTGATTATGGCTAACGCGGAGGGTGCGGGTCTAACGAACAAGACCCGACAACCCTCCGCCGATCTCTTTTGTTGTGCGGATATGGCGGACGACGACAAACCGCGCGGCAGGGGCGATCCGTTGATTCCGCAGTGAAGGTCGGCATCCGGGAGGGGCATCGGCGCAGACGGGAGGCAAAACGGGCCACCGGAGCATCTCCGGCGGCCCGCGGAAGGCAGCGGCGGCGCCGGCGACCGGAGGCGGCGGCGCCCGGCGCGCCGCCGTGGAGGAAGTCCGCCGCGGCTGAAGCCGCGGCGGCGGTGGTGGCCGGTTCCGCGGCCGCGCGGAACCGGGAACGGACGCGGCGGCCCGGCCGCGTCCGCGTGACAGGCGGCCCCCCGCGGGGGCCGCGTTTCTTCAAATGCCGCGGGTCAAACCCGCGGCGGCAGCCTGTTCGGCCGCTCGGCCGAAGCCGAGCCGGCCGGTCCGGTCGGCCGGGCCGCGCCCAGGCCGAACCGGACCCGGCCGAGCCGGTTCGGGCTGACCCGGTTCGGCCGACCCCAGGGGGGGTTCGGGCCGGGTCGCCCCGGGCCCAGAACCCCCGTTTTCGGGCCCTCTTCGGTCTTTCGCCCATATCTTGGGCCTGGGACCTCCGATTGACGAACCGTCAGCGGCTACGCGATCCTTGGATCAAGACGGTCGTTTCGGTATATTATACTCAAGGTTTCGGAAGACTTTGGGTTCGGCCGGGTTGGTTCGTACACGAAACCAACCGGGCCCTCGGAGCGGAAACGCTCATAACTTGAGCTACGGACGTCCGATCGACGTACCGTCAGCTGTGGTAGTTTCCTCTAAGTGAGACGGAACTGATGGCATGCTCCGCCCGAGGATCGGATACAGGCGGAGTACGGTCGGGTTGGTTTTGCCCTAAAAACCAACCGGGCCCCTGGGACGAAAATGCCAATAACTATCAGACCGGGCGTCCGATTGACGCGCCGTCTGTCGCGTTGAGATCCTGTTGTCGATACGGAACTTTTGGATACATCAACTTCGGACTACGTGTCAGTTGATGTATCAGCCTCTCGGCTCGTGGAGCGGACCCTCCTAAACGAGCTCGCTTTGTGCGGGAACTCTAGCGCTGGCTGTGACTTCGACGACAGAGCAGAGATCCTTCGTGGACTGCGGTGACGACTGTGCAGAGATCCTCAGTGGACTGCGTCGACTACTGCACTCAGCGATCCTACGTGGATCAGTGCTACAGGTTCTGTGTGAGCCCGATCCTATGTGGGTCCTTACTACAGGTTCTGTGTGAGCCCGATCCTATGTGGGTCCTTACTACCGGTTCTGTGTGAGCCACTGCCTACAGGATCTGTGTGAGCCCGATCCTGTGTGGGTCTTCTGCGGGGGTTAGTACCTATCGATCCTTCATGGGTCCGACGACTTAGATGGATCAGTGATCATCTTTGACGTCATCTGAAAAAGTATACCTGGTTGAGCTGAATCGTATGTTACTCTCCTTTGTGGATTGTGTTGAACTATCCTATGTGGATTTTACTGTTTACTCTCCTTGTGGATTTGAGTCTTGCTTTCCTTTGTGGATTGAGTTGTTCTTGAGCTCGTGAGCAGAGCTGGATTTGGGGACTTAGGTATATGTATGGGCATATACCTAAGTCGAGTCAGATGTTACTTCGTGATTGCATCTTTCTTTTGTGCTATATCCTTTGTGGATTTCGGGAGACCTTCGGGGGTCTCGGGGTCCTTACTGAGTAGCTTGTACTCACCCCTGCACGGGCTATGCCCGCACCTTGTTGTGTTGGTTGCAGACGACGGACAGCGCTGATCACGGTTGGGACGTGGAGCAGGACGGTATCTGGATGTGGATCACTGGGCGGGACGTGCTCGGAGCGGACGTGGGACCCGAGGAGCCTGGAGGCTATCTGTACCCACCCTTCAGGTGGGATTGCCAGGGGACGACACGAGGCCGCCGTCTTTTCTTCAGTTGCTTTACTTTACTTTTCAGTTGTACTTTACAGTTGGGCTTGTATTTCCGGTCCCCTTTACTTTTCTGCACTTTACTTTCCGCTTGCTGACTCTGTGTGGTTGTTACTTATAAAGGCAATGCCTTCCCTGTTTACTGGGATTTTACGCCTTGGTGCTAGTCGCCAGCCCCTGGCCTATGGAAGGCGGGCTTGGGGTAGTCACAGCACGGGCCCCGAGGACGGGTCGTGACATAAGAAGTAATTTATGGAGATTAAATAATAGGATCAAAATCCAAAACCAGGGATACCCGATACATGGGTATCCGACCCTTTTGCAACCAAAACTCAAAGACATTCAACAAAGGGAAACAAACCACCTACATTGATCCTCAGAGATCGATATAAGTGAACCACGATGATTTATTCTCCTTAGAACGTTAAAGATCTGAGAAAAAGTCCAAAAAACTCAACCAACGATAACATAAAAACGAGGAGGAATCATGAAACAAGGATAAAGAAGAACCAAGAACTCACCGATGTGATTATATTGCAACCAACGGTGTTCGATTGGGATAACCAGTGATGAATCGGTGGCTCGGAGAATATTTGGCTTCCTCGGACGCTATGGGAAGAATTAAGCGGACAAGAAGATGAAAATAGGGTTATGTCGTGACCCCGGTCAGATTAATGAAATAAAAATAAAAGTACACGGCGTGTATTTATAGTGTACATGATGTGTACCTTGGTTTTCCGTACTCCGATTTAAGCGGCCTCCACATCACCCCACTCGGCCGTGTGTGTGGCTTGGACACAGCCAGCACACGGCCTCACGCGGTAGAAAAGTACACGGCGTGTGCTCATAAAGTAAACAACGTGTACTCTGAAAATTTCCAGATTTTCCCATTTTCCTTAGAAACTACCAGAAAAGGAAAACATACATGAAATGATGATTCGGTTTCTTACATGTACCTATGGATTCATCATCCTTTTTATAAAGTTAGGGAACTCATTTTCCATCCTCTATCTAAGAATATGAGGAAATTACTTATTGAAAAATATGTTCTTGAACTCATCCCATTCCATGGATTCAATTTAATCATTCTACCTTGTATTCATGAATAGAGTCCACCAATGTTCTACTTCACATTTTAAATGAGAAACATCAAAAATGATTTTTTCATGTTTTGAATAGCAACATATGGAAAATAACTTTTCAATGGTACTGATCCATTGTTCAACAAATATTTGACCACAAGACCAAATGAAAGATGTTGGGAGTTTGTTCATAAAAGACTAAACATAATGTTGTTCCTTTATATGCTCATTCGGAAGTCTAAAATGATTCATAGATTTTTTATGTATAACAATAATATTTTTCATTCTATCTACAATAAAATTTGGTTGTTCATGAATACTATCATTTCATTTCCTAGTTCATTGATCACTAACATGGCTCCTTCGAGATCCAGCCATTGTCCTAAACCCAAAAAAATAATGTGAGAGGAAAAAATCATACTGGTAAAACAACATAATCAAAGGGAATAACATTAAATCTAAAAAATAATTGGTTTAATTATAGGTTATTTGTGATAGTTTCCATAATTCTGGGGTTTTATCCTATAGTAAGGTATACACTTAAGAACATACCTATATATACCATTAAAATATCACTACGGATATCACAAATGTTTTTATATCCAAGTTTCCAACATCAAACTAATCCTTTTTTCTGATACCAACTCTAATGACCCATGATTGACGTACATGGACATTACATTATTTTTTTTGGAATCCATAACACATTAAACAAATATACATTAAATGACCGTATTAGTTTAGTTTCTTAGGAATCATGGAACTTAATATTCTATCTTGGTGAAAGATCATCAAAATCTCCCATAAAGAACTTCCCCTTTTGTTTTCCAACATAAAACCAATCATTATATCATGGGGAAAACATAACATAAAAAATGAGAGGCCGTATTCTCAGAAAGGGTAAAAATTTAAAACATAAAACAAACTATAAACATAATAATGTAAAAACATTTACGTAAAGTTTATATATCAAAATAATTAGTCATGAAATAAATCATCATAGTAAATATGGAATATATCATAAAGGAAAATTAAAAATGATTAAATAAAATTGGAATAAATCATCTAATAATGGAAAAAAATCTATCCACATAATATAATTTCCCTGGTATCCAAGGAATTAATACCAAGACTATGACAGTGGATGAAGTCCATTACTGAACCGGGTGTATATGGCATTCCATCCATGTATTACTGAACCTGATTTCTATTCAATTCCAATCATGTTTATCTCATGAGATATGAATCATTACCCAATGTATTAGAAGGGGATACAGGTCCCACAGTTCTCATAAGGAAATCTTTCTTTCATGTCCCGTAAAAACATAAATCATTTATCATAGCACAACCTAAGAAAAAAATGGGTTTCTTAAGCATTATTCCATCAAAACATAATTCATTTAAAATATCATTACAACATTAACAAAATAAAATTATATTAATAATAGGGATTCAAACATAACCCTATTTAAAAATAATTATATTAGATGGTCAATAATTTTGATAAAATAAATGAACATAATTCTTGAGGAAAATATTATTTCTTCTTCAAAAATGATTTCTTTTTTCAAAATAACGTGAAATTTTAAAAGAAAATTATATTGTTGAAAATAAACATGAAACCATTTAGAGTATTATTCATAGAAATAAGGAATTTTGAATATGTAAAAACATGTTCACACTATATATGTTAAAAAACATTATTCTCATACTCTTTTTGGAAAAGATAAAAAGTACCTCAAATGGAAAATGGAAGAAATATTCATTCCATACCATTTAATAAAAATTCACCAATGGGTAAAATTTACTATAAAAAATTGTAGTAGAATTTATATTTAGTAAACATGTATGTGGATGATATATGTTCCCTGATAAATACTTATTTATAAACAATCTCCAAATACAATGATATTACAAAATTATCCCTTACCTTTGGTCTGATAAGAATCGTATGTATCTGAAACTTCTTTATAGTTTATTTAATAATATTATTAACTTGTAAAAAAACCATAATAATATTTAACATATCACATATGACTCACTTATGACTTCATATTACCCATTCATTTATCAATTAAATGTTAAAGCAACGTTGTGGGTAATAATTGATTTATTTATCATAAGGGTTTTGACTTATTATTATTGATCTTTTTTCATTGATCATGTTTGACATACTTCCAGAATGTAAAAAATATTTATATGTCATAAATACTCAGTATATATATATATTACATATTGATAAACGAAATGGAAGACATTGTTCATGGAGACGGTAGGTCGTACAAACGCATAAACGCTGTTTCTATTTCTGGAGTGAATTGAATGGAAGAATGTAAACTATATATATATACATAAACACAGTAGTATTGTTATTTCATATATTTAAGGCTTATTTATTATATATACTTTATAATAACTCTTTAATTGTTAACTTGGAGAATGAATCTCATCGCATCGTGGAGACGGTAGGCCGTATGTATGCACCAACGACAATATCATTCAACTAATTGTTATATGGTATGTAATTGGATGGTATAATAATTATATAGAATAATTATCATGATATATTAATTATTTATATACATTATACTTATAATTATACCCATCTAATTTAATTATTTTCAAATAACACATTGCACCATGGTGTTGAGATGATAAGTCATACATATGCATGGACTGTGGAATTTTTATTTATACGATGGGTAAAAAGATGTATATGGTTTTACCATAATTATAAAAACATCTAAAAATTTATTATATAATTTATTTTTTATGAGAACTAAATTTTAATAGTAAGTAGAAGAATAATATTAATTTTTAAAGGGTTGTTAAAACGATAACCATTTTTTTCGAGTATCTCCTTTTGATTTTCCCAAAAGAACTCCCTAGGACAGATTTCATCCAAAATTGGGGCCTCTAGGAGGACAGTACTGATTTTTGTTGTTTATTTGTGTATATTTTGAATGAGGCAAGGGGATTTAGATGTGTGATTAAGTGAGTGGAGATGGTGGCCTTTTATAAGAGTGGGGAGGGGAAATTTACCAAAGTCTTGAAATATTTATTTATTATAAATTTATTTTTGGTTTATAATGGCCCCAATCTCATTTATTTATAATATAAGATGATTATGGGTAGAAATAATCCCAACCAATAAAATTTAGACATGTTTTAATTTAATTATAAACCTTATCATTTTGATTTATCCTTATATTATCTATTTAATTTTATTTTGTTGATAATATTATAAATATTAAATAGTAATAAATATGTACCTATGTTTTGTAAATTATTCATAATTGGATACCATATGAGATTTTATATCATATATTTTTCAATTTATAATTTTTAAATATTTTCGTTATTTTTAAATAATTTCATAATATGTTTTTTTATAAAATAACAATAGTGTTGATTTTGAAAATATTCATTTATTTGACTTTAAATATAATCCACACAGAAAATAAATTTGAAAAAAAAATATTTAATACACTTCTAAAATTTTATAGGCACGTAAAATTTATTTGATAACATTAATTAGTTTATATGATATTTATTTTAATACTTTTAGGACCATTTATTTGAAATTTCTGTTAATAAAATAATATCAACGTCACTATTGTGTCATCCTTAATGGTAAGTATTTAATCACTAAAAATTATAAATAAATTCACTTGATTTAGATAATTTTATTATATTTCATTGACTATCTACTTTTGGTGTTATATCATGTTTATCACCATATTAAAATTATTATACTTATAAGAGATAAGATTGTGAGATTTTGTCTCTTTATTTTGTTTAAATTAAAATTACGTCACTACCATGGAAAAAATTCCATTAAATGAATCAATTATGAATATTAGGAGGTATTTATATACTTAAATTAATCCTAAATAAATTTTTCAGGAGTTAGGGTAATTTTATTATCTTTATCATATTTTTTGTTTCCATAATTTACATGATTTACCTTTATCTTTGGTAAATAAAAAGTATCATAGTTAATATTAATAGTATATAAAAAAATAAAAGAAACATATTAACATAATTTTGACCCACTGATTTTAAATATTAATTCCATTTTTATAAATTAAATAACAATAATTATCATTAATTAAATTAAAATTCAATCTTGTTTTCAAAGCCAGAAAGTGGTTTTTAAGAAGAAAAAACGATCAAATCATTGACATGTGTTTATGTAAAATATAAATGTGAAGTTATATATCATTACCAATATTGGATTAAATGAAATAAATAATCCAATTACGCTTTAAATTCAATTTAAAATATAATCTAACTATATAAATAAATTAGAGGACATTTTATTTAATTATAATGTATTATTTTTCACGAGTAATTAAAATATTAATTTTTTCATAAAAATAAAAAAAAATTCAAGAAATGTAAATTTTGATGTCCTAATTCCAAATAAGATGTTTACTTTGTCAAAAAAAAATATATAAAAGTGTTAAAAATTAGAATTTAAAATGGTGCACCATAAAAGGTGGAAAAACTGATTTTATTTAAAAAAACCTCTTTTATCTAAAAATTGAATTTGTTCTTATATCATGTTTAAGAAAATACGTAATATTAATTTTAATGATATAAAATAATTAAAATGTGGTTAAAACTATTCATAAAGGCTATTTTATATCCCATTAAATAATAATATTTTAATAATATATCATCATTTAGTAAAACTCATTATTGTGTACAATGAAATCTATTGAAGAAGGTATCTCTTACATGGAATGCTAGCCAATTCAGTGATTTATGTGGGGCATGTTTCCTTAAATGTTACTTATAATATAATCCAAACATTTTTATTTTATACATTGAAAAAAAAAATATTCTCAGTTTTGCATTAAATGAATTCTATAATAATAACATGAAATTGTATATAACACAAGCCATGTATTTTCTTTTGTATATTAAAATCTAAAAAAATGATGCGTATAACAAAAAATAATCTAGGTGTAGCATAAAACACAATATATCAATGAAACTAAAAAGAATCTATTTCATAAAATATCAGGGTATTAAATGGAAGAAGAAAAAAGAAACCAAAAACCCTAATCTGAAAAAGAGTTGCAAGAGAAGGAATATACTCACCTCGAGCATCATTTCGCAACCAACGATTCTCCAAATAGATAATAATTGAATACAATTATTCCTTGTGAATCTTTTAGGATTTTGGTTCATCTATTGGGATGAAGGAGGAGGAATGGGGGAGAAAATAGAGAATAACCCTTAAAATCTCAAGGGTAAAAAACTATAAAATCTCACATTAATTTTGGTGCATGATTTGGTTGCACAGTTTTCCAAACCCCACACTAACCATGCACAAGACTCTATCGAAGAGGTTCCAAGTCACACAGTTACCTAATAATATAAAATGGTTTGATGACCTGTGTTCCAAACATGTGAAATGAATTTGTCCATGGATTTAGAGTTTGGCTATCCTAATCTCAAGGTTTATACTAACCATGTGGCAATTGAGTAACGTGCACATTATATAGTGTTTTCCCTTAATTTAATGTCTTAAACCTTTGGAACACCCCGGATCTTCATCACACACATAGTAAAATTTTAATAATTCATGTTTAAGGTATTGAAACATAAATTTAAACAATAATGTACCTCCAGGAAGTCCGAGATGTTACACCCAAACATTCTACATTTAAAACATTCTATTTTCAATATAGGAAGAATTTTATTCCCCTCCACTATGTTAATTTAACCCTTCATTTTTCCTTAGGTGATTATTTCTCTATTTTCTCCATAAACACATATCAAACATCTTCCCAATACATTGAGACATTTACCTTAGTGGTCATTTATATATTCTTAACACACAAAAAGTTGAGTATTTTTACCATCATGTTCTTTATCACCATATTTTCTATGATTCAATATATTTCTTTAATTTGTTATTTTAGGAAACTCACTGAGGATTTGGTTAGAAAATTTAACCCTATATAGTGGGTTAGGCATAACTTTATGATTTTCACTCTACATTTTACCTCATTTGGTTTCTCATTTAAGAAAACACCCTATCTCCCATCACATCAAATGATAACATTGTTTATACTGGAACCAATGACAACTAAAGGGAAAAATAGTTAGTGTTATTATATCAAATTAAATCATAATAACCATTATAAAAAGGTTTATTAAATCTAAAATATCCATAACCATGTAATGTTCCTTTCAAATCATTTGATTCAGAAAAAAACAATTATAATTCTCTATAACATATTAAACTTTAAGGTTATATAAAACATTTAACTTATGAAGACAAAGGATCATTATAACCCCAAAAGTTTTCTCATAAAAAACATACTCACCTCTATATTTATATTAAGCCTTTATTTAATAAAAATAAAATTCCCCAAGGATGTAAACCAATATCTAGTGCTAAAAACAAACTATTCAAATGATGGATCAAAAAAATTATGAAACACTATGTCATAAGTAACCTATAATTACATAGTTTGTACGAAGGGTTTGACTTATAAGAATTAATAAAATAATATATGTTTTATAATTTTAATTTATTATTAAAACCATTAAAAATAATGTGGACACTTCCATGAAGTGTAAATTCTCTACAAAAAATTGGGTTCTTCTATTCCCATTCATGTTTCATTCAAGAAAATTTCCCTTAATTAAAGATGTGTCACAAATAACATTAATATATATGTCATAAATATTATAGTTCTTTGAGAAAATTAGAATCTACATGATTATAAAAATAAATTCTAATATTTTTTAAAAAAATTATGGAAAAATGTCCATTTAATTTTGGAAAACATGAATATCTATAATGAGATTTACTATTTTATGAAATAACCCCGGATTGCTAAGAATAATTCACTCGCCCAAGAAAATGACATTATTACCCCATTTTTTCATAAATTTTTTATATGAAACATAAAATAAAATCCAAAATCATGTGGTTTTACTGAAAAACATGAAACATTAACTTTAAATCAAACGGTTCATCTTTTTAAGAACATAATCATTCTTTTAAATCATAATCCCATTTTGGATACTCATGAAATAATAATATTTTCATAAAATTTCATTTCTATACATATGAAAAATGTTGGCAACTTGGTAAATTATCTTCTTATAGAAATTAAGACCACTCTTACACGAACCCTTATAAATGAATGACTATCACAGATAATTATATTATGCATCTTCTTGAAGTATATTACATTATACATGGATATAGAACATTATATATTTTGATGATTCAGCATCATAAGAATTTTAAAAAACAGAAACATGAATAAAATTCATGAAATACATCATTTAAATATTATAACCCATAAAATTGACATTTTAATGAATAATAAAATCCATATTTAGTTATCACATAAAATGAGAAGAAATATTCTGTTGTATTGAAAATATATATAAATAAAAATATAAAAAGTAATTGTAACATGATTAACATTAAAAAAACATGAACACTTATAATGTAATCTTGATTATAGTTTACTATCATGATGGGGGGGAAACTATTCATGTATTAAGTGTTTGAAAACAATTATTTTTCACTTTGGTAAAATGTTTCAAAAGTAAAAAATATGGAAAACATTTAAAATATTCATTTTTAAATTACCTGTAAAAATTCAAGGATGGTGGAACATTAAATTTAAAAATATATTATAGATATGAACATTATTGAATTATATTATTGACAATGGATATAGTGGGAAACAATTTTATATAAAAATATCAAGATATTTAAAACATGGTTTTCACGAAAATTTCCTTACCTTGTGTCTCTAAAACTTTCAAACATTATATAACTCTTGAATAATATATTTATATAAATAAATTACTATTATAATAACCCAGTTCAAATCAATAACATTATCATTATTATTTTTATTTCATTTATTAACACTATATATTTTATTACTCAATTAGTTGAGTTTACATCAACCATTTTAATGTCATTCAGTCCTTAACCATTACAATAACTTTAGTGTGTTGAACTTTACCCATGGGGTCATGGTTAAATCATATCCAAGATATTAAAAATGATATAATTTTTAAGACTTTTTTGAAAGGGTCCAGAACCATGACTATCCCAAAACTGTGTCAATAGGCCTAGGGTTAGTGACCATTATCGAGTAGGCATATCACACACATGTGATGAATTATCCTAATATACCTATATAAACGCACACAGAAAATTCTACAAGACCATAAAATGTTGAAATATAATTCAACTAAATCAAATTAATACATTAATCAATGATACAACAATTGACATATGACAGTAATGTACAGAAATAACTAAAGGGTCCAAATACAGTCGCAACCAAAAGCTAGTGATACTCCAGCATTTTAAGAGGTAGATTAATACTATCAAATGAAACCACCTTGATAAAACCTCGGTATATCATGATCATGATAATCCCCACTATCTCATGGCCTCTAATGACACTATCAAAAGGGTTTTCATACTTATATGACATGAAAAATATGGGAGGAGGCCATATAGGGGTGAGTATAACAAGACCCAGTAAAACACTATGAAAATACTAAACATGAAGCCTGAAGAATAGTTATCTCATTAAATTGATATGGAAATCAATGGAGTAAAAAGCCCCAATTATAATCAGGAATGACATTTCACGTCTAAGTGGTCACAACCAAACTACCAACCATGTGATTCAGCTCAAAACAATTCTTATTTCAGTAAAATAAACTAAATGAGTCATGTTATCACCAGAAACACTCATCCCAGATTTCTTGATCAATAAGAAAAACACATGAAATCTCATTTGCCTATGAATACCTCGGTTATCAGATATGGAATCACACCCAAGACCATTAGGGGACTCCAAAACCCCATTCTTGATCAAACCACTATATAAGGGATCATACTACAATGATACCATGAACCCTACTAAAATTGTATACTAAATGGAGGATCTAAAACCAACAAAAAAAATGATAATGATTCCATAATTCAACCTAGTGTATAAGATAAAATAATAGGTGGATCATACTCAAGTCTGACAAATGGATACCACAAACTCTATTAGAGACTCATCCTCTAGAGGATATCATAATCCAAAGATATGGATTAAAATGTCAAACTATATCATTAATGTGATGGACCAAGTAATCACACTCAATAGAAAATTTTGTATACTAAAGAAATAAAGGGCTCCAAAAAACCTTAACAGGGGTACATGGGGTGGATCGTACTGCCTGTACATACTATTCCACATCGAACCATGTCCATGTACTCTATCCATGTCCATGTAATTTAGCCTACCAATTACAATTTAACATCTAAACAAATGCCAAGAAACCTAGAAATACTAATGGGTAATGTGATAGGTTCACATGCTTAATGATGTTTAACTCTATGCAGAAAACCCATCATCACACAAGGTGGTCCCACATAGAGTGTAATTCTAGACTACACACTATGTAACTTATGATTTATATATCCCACTAGTTCTTCTTCTACATCATCCTATACATCATTGATTCTACCTAAATCCCTATAAAAACATAGATCTGGGGTTGTGATGTTTCCTATATCTACAGATCTGGATTATGGGCTTAGAATCGACTCGGTAAATACCCACGTGCGACGTCCATAACCTCCCCATCGAATATGGGATAAACAAGAACAACCAATCTATTCTGATCCACCTCTAATCATCATGTATAATCATTACACCTCGATGAAACCATATATCATGAATTGTACCCTGGGTATTGATTTTTTGGGCCGAATAACGGTTGTGTGATGATAAAATACATGGTAATCATCGATCCACAATCAAAAAAATTGATCTCGGGGAACATGTGATGAAATGGGGGAGAAATCATGGAACCATAAGATTCGAGGAATGAACCATGTTTTTTTTCTTTACCCTTGATATGTTGTCCAATGTTTCGATGAACGAAATGGAAATAATTAATTATCAGTTTAATCAACTGTAAATAAAAAAACTATTTTTGTGTGAATCAATTTTTGTTTGTTGAATTGATCCACATTCAACACAGGATAATGAAACAGATATAAATCAAAGATCAATCATCCAGTGTAGATTTTGGAACGATGACTGATAAAAAAATTATATATTACAATTTTTAACAAGATCTATAAGATATGTTGTTGCATGAACCATGATCTAGTCTGATCTAATGAATTTTTTCTAATGATCCTCTAATGGATATTCACCAATGCTTTATCTCAATCCATCAATTATAAAGATAAAACTATGGCTGATGTATTTAAATAGAGGAAGAAGGTTTTTGTGTAAATGAAACATAATATAAATAAGTAAATTTATTTATTTATTTAATTTTTCAATTTAGACAACCTTTTCTAAAATGCCAGACGTCAATAATGATCATGTCTCACCTTCGGTAAAAACTATATTCTGAAATCATTGGGGGATAAGTATTTCTGGTATTGGCCCGTATTCAAGAGTTATTTCAGATTTTTAGGAAAAATAATGCACATGATATTAATATTTTTTTATTAATTCAAAAATTAATTCCCGACACACCAGGAGTTAGAATATCACACCCTACTATTGTATAATTCTGAAAATAATTCACATAATATTCTAGTTTAGTAAATAGAAATATAAGAGTTTCAACATTCTACCCAACTTATTGATTTTTATCCTCAAAATAGAAAAAAAATACAAAAAATTATTATTGTACTAGGAATATATCTATATCTCATGCTGCTTGGTTATCTCTTAAATTTTATTATTCTACCACTAGAAAATCACTTAGGGAATTGATGTCCCATGAAGGTTTTTCTTATTTTTATCCTTGATATACACTAGGTACGCAACAAAGGTTGCTCCATTTTTTGAAATCCATCTTTCCCCAGTCAATAAAATGTGTTGGGTAATGCACATACCTCCTCAAATGAAACATGTGGAAGAAGTGATTTTCTTTGTCTCACAATAGTGGTAGAGATATGTGTTACCCACCTTTCCCGCTATACATAGTGTTAGGAAAAGGTTAATTAATCATACAGAGATCTAGATACCCCTCAAAAAATACATATTTCATATTGATGTGAGACACTCAAGAACACATGGTGGCCCTCCTCAAACTCCAGAGGCCTCCAGCATTAGTCTGTATTGGACTTATGATAGTTATATATAGTCACAATCCTCTCATAGATGATTGTAAATTTTTTTTATAGCATCTCACAATAAATTTGGGCCCATGAGTGCTATCATTATTGGATCATACCATCAATGTATGGATATACTAGGGCACCCATACAAGGCCCCAAAGTGTATCATACTGATGGTGGAATAATAATTTTTGTTGGACACATTGTGCACCAAGGGTAGGGTATCCTTCTAACTAAGGCCCAAATCAATCATGAAATCCAACAACATGACCTCAAATACCAGAATGATCTAGATAGTTTGGCCATTATTTATGGGAGAAACACCATTATAAAATGAAATAGAGATCCAATGGCCTCTTAGAATCATCTCCATAATCATTATTTGTAGTGAGTATCGTGGTATATAACTATACTGAAGGAAACTATATGTATCCATACTATATTCTGCGTGTAAAATCATTCCATGATCCCTACTTAACAATTATTGTGAATAGCTTGTAAGTGTGATGACCATGTAAGTTGGTATATGATCACCAGTATGGAATCATGTCCCCAGAAAATTTGTGTGAACACTCTCATGTAGTCCATGGATATCCCATCCTAGTTCCACTCTACACCTTAACGGTTGAGAAAAAGAAAATGGAACCTTGTGTATAGTGTTTACTTACTGATAAGAGATGAATCAAGAGACAAACCTAACAACAAAAATATCCATGTACAGCCACTAAAACTGAAATTAGAGGACATGGGGCATCTTTTCCACACATAGATATAACTCCAATGGGGATGTATGAAACTCCCTCATCACCTCCTCCTATAATCTCAATGATATCATTATCCATCCTATGAAAAGGATTATGTGAACCACATCTGTAAAATATCAATCAGGAAAACTCTTTATAGTTATTTGACTGTATATGGTATCATAGGTTGTATCATCACCAAGATATTCCCTAACACATTGTAAAAGTGGTGTGGTAATAACTATAGATTAAATATATAAATCACCATCCTATTCCACTAATGACAACATCAATGTGGCTAACTAATCTGACACCACATAAAACATTGAGAACAAGTTCCCATTCTAAGAGAGTCTTCCACCAAATTACCATTCCTATGAGTATAGAAACACTCAAAGTTATAGTCCTAGAGTAACACAATTCTTATCCTCTATATCACGTTATGATATTTTTAATAGAAGATATAGTTGTGACTCCTGTGGTCATGTTATATGATAACCCACTCACCCATTAGCTAACATCACCAAATCATCAGGTTGAAGACTACCACTTCTAGCTCAGGATCATTGACATAGATTTCTTCTCATGCGGTCTCAACTACCAATACCCATAAGAAATATATGTATTCCTCTACATTATGAAACAACTATGATTGACCCTTGAGGTATCTCAAAACATTACATAATCAAAAATCACTCCTAGAAATATGAAAATGGGTGTTCTTGCGACCCTCGTCCTCAAATACTAAAAACACAGATTGTACCTTACCATACTAATGAAATGATTCCATTTTTTGATAGAAACAATAAAGGATACTTCCACTATTTTGAAATCAGGAACATCCCTATGATAATACCATGAAAACCCATCGAAACTCTTCATGGTGGTAACCCAATTGGGTGGATCCCATGCTAGCACTACCTCAACCATCACCAGCTTCACTACCTCTCCTACATTTGAGATGAAATTTCCAAGGAATAGTACCTCTTTAATAAAAAATGACACCTCAAGAGATCCCCATAAATATGGTTCACATAATGTGTGTCTAGGGCCATCCTATATTGTATCAACTACTCCTACTCAGCCGAGGAGTAGACTAGGATATCATCAGTGAAGACCACCACAAACTAGTCTATGAAAGGATGACATATCTATTTTATGAGTCCCATGAACATTGATGGGGAGTTATTCACTCCGATGGGAATAACCATGTACACATAGTTATTATTCTAGAATCTGAATGATCTTTGTCGTATATCCTTATCCCATTCTCACAAATGGTGACAGTCTAATCTAGGCTCAATGTTTAAGAACCATCACACACCTCTCAACTAATTGAAGAGTTCATCGATCCTTGGTAGTAGATAATTATTCTTTATAGAAACCACATTCAAGAACATTTAATACAAAAATAACCTCAATATCCTATCCAGCTTCTTAGAGAAAAACATTGGGGATTTCCAGGGGAAACGCTTTGGATCACAAATACCTTATCATGTTAGTCATCAAACTGCACTCGAGGGACATGAAGCTCTCTGGGTGATATAAAATTTGTTGGTACATATATCGGGGCCATCACAGGGTGTAATATAAATTATAATCCATATTCTCATTGGGTTGGAAATCCTTGAACATCTTTTCTAAATAAGTCATCATACTATACCACCACAAGCTTGAACTAGTATCTCATAGAGACCATTGATACAAGAGTCATTCTAACCAACTAGTGAGTAATCGTATGGACTCCCCTATTCCCAATCCCATATTTTTCATCCATGGTTCCATTTCCACAAACCAAGAAAAAATTAATCCAGTAAATGTGCATTCACTACATCCTCTACTTAAAACTGTCAATCTGGGAATAAACTATTGATTGCTTGTACATTCCTAAGATTAAATTAGAAGGATTCAACCCTGGATCAAATATATCCAATACAATGATCTCACCTCCCAGCACCAGATCACATTATTTAGAGAAATGAACAATTATTGAGTCACCTCATTTTGGAGTCTTGAAGAATAAGTTTTAAGCCAAGGGCTCAACTAGAATCACTATGTATCATACCAGAGAAGTAGATATAATTTAATGAAATAAATAGGTGTCTAAATATTATAACTAAGGTTGAAAAGACATAAATCATACCACGTATCTGTTAGAGTTGGTTCTCACAAACGAATGTCTCTATATTTTAGGATACCTCATTTCATAGTTTTTAATAGTAATTAACTTCTTATCACATCACAAATTTTCTTCCGCAAAACACAATATGTGATAATGCCTGATGATTATCTATCACTCTAAATGTTCATAACAGTTCCCTACAATAATGAGATCCCAGAAGTGTCCTGATAGTATTCATTATATATGTTCTAGGGTAAGATGAAATCATTTAAGGTACACAAATGATTTATTCTATTAGGGGTGGAGACTAGTAGTACTTTGATACAAATTCTCATGGTATACTCCCAAGGAAATTTCAATTATTGGATATTATGAGAACAAGACATGCTAGTAAAAAATACACAACTATATGTGTCATTTGATGTACCTATCAATAATTTTTTATTATTCAATAGACATTAATCTTACAATTTATGATTATTATAAGTTTCATAATTAGATGTATTGAAGAAAACCATACTGACATATGTTAGAGGTGAGGTACGATATATTGGGGGCATCATGAGTACTAGTTCATTAATTAATGATAATAAAGTTTATTTTTCCATTCTGTTCATCATCAATAGTTTATATCTTAGTATATTTGAGGGAAATGATATAGCATAAATAAATCCATCGCCATGTTGTTTTATAGGAAAGGTATATTTCCCAAAATTCAAATAAAGAGTCATAGAGTACATAGGATGACTAAACCAACTAGAAACCTTATTGATTAGAGATACAATGATAAAGGGTTTTTATTACAGAGTAAGTGTATGTATAAGGTATTAAGTCATTATGGCATCATCTTCTATTATGGGTCCCCTGACAAGTTTCTAGATTCTATCATAGGTATTTTTCAGGATTAACCTAGTGCCACTATGAAAAAGGCCAAGAAATTCACACACTAAGTTTATCCAGCACCCCAGTTAACTAATATATTATTATTAATTATTTAACAAGTTTAATAAATATTTTTCTCAAATGTGGTTTAATAAATATTCATGACTTCTTGACCACATATATTCATTCACTATTGATATGAATGAATATTATGTGAGGGGAATATTTAATAAATATTTAGTATTTATTTAGTGAATATAATATTTATTTATTTATTGGTGAATAATAAATTGATATTTATTTAATAAATAAATAGTTAAAAATCAATTCCTAAAAAATATTGTGTAAGAATGAAAGGCCATGTTTATAGTTCAAGTGAGAAATAAAATATATTCTATATTATTTTTATAAATAATATGTTATTTTATTTTTTGAGTTTCGCACATATCAATAGATAATAATAGTATTATTATAATATACATGGGAATCTAAAGGGATTAAAATAAATTTTAAAGGGAACCTTTTCAATAATTTATTTCTACCCCTTGGGTTATATAAAAATAATTATATTATTTTTCAACATATCCAATTCATATTTTTTTGCAATGACTCTGGAGAATCCCCCCGAACCATAAGAGAGCTTCTTTCTCCTATAACGCTCCCACATTAGGATAATGATCTTTCTACACCACAGAATATTGGTTCTATATAGATCAAATAGAAATAATTTGGATGTGATTCTAAATGAAATCAAATGAAATTTACACAAGTGATAAGATCTTCCACGCTATCATCTGAAGGTTCATACAATGATGTTCGTACATTTTTGGATCATGTGTGGATCACCACTAGATGGTATTTTTTCTAAATTCCCATAACACAATGAAGGTAAAACATTGATCTATTTTCATATCCATCAATGAATAAATAATTCCCACAAGGTAATTTTTTAATTAATTAAATTATTAATAATAAATTTTTGATGATCACGTACTCTGGTTCTTCCATTTTATACATTTTCTATTTTATTTAATTAAATTCCATTATAAATCTCTTATTGAGAATCCATTATTCCAAAAAATAGAATTTGGGAATGACCTATTACATTCTTATTCTCTAAAAAAACAATTTTATGTGGTAATAGAGTAGTTACATAATTATTTATTATTATTTAAATATCATTTGGTGATTTATTCATTTGTAATTTAGTTTTCACGTATGGTTTAATAATTCATTCCTCTGAATTGAGAGATCTACTTATTCATCTTATGTTTCTCATAAATAAGTAAAATTGATTAATTTAATAAATAAAATTAAAAGAACTATCTCATATGGATGTACTTTGGAATCTGGTCAGAAAACACAAGAGTACACGATGTGTAACCCGTAGGTACTTTCTAGGTACTATTGTTCACTTAATCAAGAGTTAATTAAGCTTTAATTAATGGCAGGTGAATTTATTACACATGATTTAATTAATAATACATCTCATGTTGGTCGTGCTATCCTAGTGCACAGTTAGCCAAAATACATGCCATATAACATTCGTACCAGGCGTGTAGTCCTTTGTCAATGAAGGTTCGTGTATCTTATTACACAACCTACTGGACTAGTGACCATGTAACTTGGTGACCACACATAGTCTATCCCAAGAACATATAGTGTTATCAATTTTTTTCCATGAAATGTTTTACGCATCGAGTTCCTAGGAGTGAGCCTCAGAGAGATAGTAGCCTACTTGTTCACTCCATGTACTTATACCAAATTTCTAGGAATTAAAATTAATTTATTAAATTTGGTAAACCTTAACAATATTTTATTGTGTTTGGTAATTAAGTTAATAAGAAAATCCATGTGGTGGGTTTTTAATATATATATTTATATGTTTAGTTATTTTCTACATAATTTTTAGATCTAAATAACATATGTGATTTATATTACAATTATTAATCAACATGAATTGATGAATAAATCATGAAACAAAATCATGTAATATGTTTCATCATTAAGCTAATAGCACACAATATAAAATTATGTGATAATTTGTGCATTCCATATGATGTGATAGTAAAGAGTATATGTGTACAATGCATATTTTTTAGATTCATATGGGTATTCTTTTTGTTACCTCCATGGTACATTTCGTTAAATATTTAATTTATAAAAATGATTTAATTTTTTTAAAATTATTTTTTATGATAATATTAAGGAAATTTGGATGATAATTAAGATAAATAATTGATCAATAAAATAATTTAATTAATTAATTTTAATGTGATTGATATTAAATAGGATTGATTAAAATTAAAAGAAATTATTATTAAATGGGTAGTTCAATGCATGAAAATGGATGATCAGGAGGTAGAACAAATAATTTTCGTGGGATTGGATTAATTGAATATTTTATTAAATTATATTGTTGGATTTCATTCCATCTCTCCTCTAATTATGTAATGTCCTGCGTGCCCATGGATTATTTTATGTTAACCCATTCCCCTCAAAAATATGTGGGTAAAATCTTATTTAATGGATATATATCCTAATCTAGTTGAGTAGGTTCATGTTTTGAGCTGAGGAGAAACCAATTCAATAGAGATACGCAGGTAGATAGGTGGAAAGCATCAACATGAACATTAATTGGTTCAAGATGATTTTCCCCTAGGTTAATGGTTTCTTTATCATCACCTTGATAAACATACCATTACAAAATTATCATGATTATACTTCTTTATTATTATTATTCAATAATGTTTCATGCTTATTTTGTTATAGATGTTTTTTTGTTATCACATGGGTTAATGAATTAACAAGTATGAAATATGAAAAGAAAATAAGTTAGTTTATGAGTAAATATTATCTAACACAAGGTTGTTCACATATGTAAATAAATTTAATATTTAAATGAATGTAATAAATATAATAATTAGAAATTTATACAGAAAAGGTAAAATATTTAAATAATATATATTATGTCGGTATAACCTTCCACTACATCAATGAAAATAAAACAATAGTTCTACATTATTGAACAACCAATGATGGAGTGATTTCAGTTATTTGGGAATTCTAAAATGATGTTTTTGGTTTATATAACTTAGCTGACATCAATGATTGGCTACCAATGTTTGACTTGGTACAACTAAGAGGCAATGTCTAAGGAATCCCAATTTTAGGATTTTAGGATTGGGGAGTCCAGATAATAGATCAAAGAACTATTAGATAATGCATTTGTAATTTTGAATGACTACCAAAGACCATTCAAGTTTCTTGAAGAACTAATGATGGGATAATTAGAAGGGTATTATGGATCATTTCTAATTGAATTCACAATCATTTTGATACTCTGAAGCTAATGGTTAGGGCTATTTGTTTATGAAAAAGTAGTGGGCGATTTATAAATATAATATTTTTTTCAAGGTTTTATCATTAAAATTAAAAATCTTATTCTCATATTATTTGTAGAAACAAAAATAAAAATAATTAAAAACATATCACTGAAACCCATACATGAGAAGGATAGGCTACTCACCAATAAAATCAATGATTGGAAAAGGTTATTATTCATTATCCTTTACAAAGAAAAGAAATTGAATATACAGTAAGAACATATTCCTGATGTTCTTAGTAATGTTGCTGGTTATTAAGTGTTAACTATCTTTTTGAAACATTTGAATGATTCAATATATGTTTAGTGTTTCATGATATCTGTTGTGACCAATGATATTTTGAAGCAACATGTGGACATAGATCAGTATATCATGATATCCCACCTTCATGATATCTATCATGATATGGTGAGATTTAATAGATAAAGGATATCCAATGCCTTATTTACAAATAATATTAGAGATTCACCACTAATTGGGCCTAATGTAGTTAATATTATTCAGTACATTGAATACTTAGAAATATTATTGATTAAATTATCGGATTAGTTGCACACAAATCTCATACATTCATCAATACCCCATATCATGTCCAATTTTATTATTAATTATTATATGGAAAATTTTGAGAAGAGTCCTTTGAAATATCTTACTTTGATTCTTTATGTACACAAGTACATGGGGTTTGACAAACCTATGGTTGTTATGGTGAATAAGAACATGGAGAATATGAATAAGGGTCCCAAAAATTATTAATTGTCTAAAGCTCTTAGGTGCCATCCTTCAAAGAAGAATAAGATCTAGAGTTAAGTAAGAGGCATGGAGCTAGTATTTTTTTCATGTGTCTAGGAAGACCACTGGGGAAAAACTACACCTAAAAGAAAGGGGAGATAAAGGTGCATTTAGTATTGTGCGTAATATTTCAATATCTACCCATTTTATATTAGTTATAGATTTTTGTTTTCACATGTGTATCCAACGGTAGGAACTAATTATATCTAAAAATATTTCTAGAGGAGAGGTGTAACTATGAGAGACCAATGGTGTGAGGCAGGTTGTTATATCCTTTGTTGAGTACCACCTTTCATTCCCAACAAAATTGATATTGGTTTTTATTGATTGTTAATATGTAACTCCTATTACAAAGAAAATTATAATTTTTTATCATTCCTTTATGTGGATGATTTTATTTTCATTATTTAAATAAAAGTTTCTTTTTATTATAAGTAAATCAAAATTTAGGATTTGGAACACTAAAATAATGGTTTTTATGAATTAAATTTTGATAAATTATTATTGTATATTGATAAATAATCATGTTCACATGAATCTTATATTACCCATAAATGGAATCATAAACTTATTAATGTAAACAATAAACATTTGAAAAAGATATATCATGTTGGTTATTTATACTCTTCTATGAAAAAACGACATGAAATATTTCATGATTTTTTTATAAATAAAAATAACCAAACATCCTTTCGGTGTACATGGTGAAAGGTCCATAGAACGTCAAGGTTAGATATACAATGACATGTTTGAACCATTTAAAATATAATCAGTATGTGGGTATTCTTATATCATAAAATTTACTGATGACTTCTGTAGATATGGTTATGTCTACTTGATGAGGTATATGTCTGAGTCCTTTGATAAATTCAAATAATTCAATAATAAAATATAGAGTCAAAACATAATGATGATCAATATGATTAAATTGGATTGAGGTGGTGAATATATTAACCAAGATTTTATTGACATTCTATATGAATATGGGATTCTATCTCAAATCACTCCACCTTAAACACCATAGTGGAATGTGGTTTGCAAAATAATAAAACATACCTTATTAGACATATTAAGGTTGATGATGAGTCATTAAAATCTTCCATTATCCTTTTGGGGATATTGATTAAAAAGAATATAATATACATTAATTCGAGTGCCAAATAATGTGGAAAATGGAATTCCTATCGAGTTATGGATTAGGAAAAAACATGTTTGGTTGTACACGTGTTTATGGGCTTTTGAGGCATATTTAATTTACTTATCCAAAAAAACTATCACCTTGAGGAAAAAAGTGTATCTTAATAGTTTGTGACATTTAAAAAATGGTATACTTCCTATACAACCCCTCTGAAAAGAGAGTTATTGTCTCTATAATTTTTTTTTCTTTAGTGGGAGGAAAACATAAAAAATGATTATGGTAGAAAGATTGAAATTGATGATGTTTATGATTAAGATTACAAATGTAGGTACAAGAATAGTTTACAGAGGTCCCCATGGAAGAAGTTTTCTTTAAAACATAAGTACTTGGTAGGATAAAAAAGAGTTGTTGGAGAACAAGAGAGACAATTCTTTCTAGTAACTGAATATTGCATCTCGTTATTGGTTGAAAATGATGAACCTATAGCCTGTAGAGATGTAGTAGGTATCTCAGAATCTATAAGATGGAAATAATCCATGAATTATGAAATGTATTCCATGTATTTGAGCCGATTTTGGATTTTGTTTGATGTTCCAATTTCTCTTAGGACCATATGGTGGAAATGGGTATTCCAAAGAAAAATAAACATATAAGGTAAAATATTCACCTATAAAGAAAGGCTAGTGGATAAAGGGTTTCAAAAATGTCAAGGAATTGATATTGATGAATCCTTTTCACCAATTTTAATGTTTTAGTAAATTATATTCTTACTTTAATATCATCATACCATGACTATTAAATTTTGATGATTGATGTCAAAACATCTTTCCATAAGGTGATCATTTAGGAATATGTCTATATGACACAACTAGAAGGGATTGAACTCGAAGATACTTCTTGGACTATGTCAAGGTACATACGTTGAAAAGATACTAAATATATTTATTATAGAACAATATAATAGGGGATTTGTTATAGTATTACATCGTATACAACTATATAATAAAATGTGTCCTTATAAATATTAGGAGAAAAGAGATAATGGGTAAGATATCATCTACATAAGTGATATGGTAAATCATGTCTTCCATGTTATATACTATAATTTTTGTTTCCTATGCATTGATTTTGGTTGTAATATTTCATTAAAATATACGAGAACACCATTGGTCTATTTTTAAGGATATCTTCACGTATTGGAGAAGAAATAAAGATACATTCCTGGTGTTTGGAGGATACATGGATCCTGTCATCAAGTGTTATATTGATGAAAATTTTAAAATAGATCAGAATGATTTGAATTGAGAGTCTTGATATGTTTTCTATACTAATAGAGGTGTTGTGAGATGGATGAGTTTAAGGAAGCCAGTTTCCATTGAATCTATAGTGGATTCTAAGTATATATAGGCTTATAATGCAGTCAATGATACCTTTTGGATACAAAACATTTAATTAGATCTTGATGTGGTACCTAGTAGTAAAGATCCTATCAGAATTTTTTATAGTAAAAATATAATGGTTAACCTTGAAAAATAGTCAAGGTCACATCAACAGACAATCCACATACTCCGGAAGTATCAAATCATGATGGATTTTTATTAGAGGGGTGAAGTTGAAGAATGAAGACTTCCCATAGAAGAATGCATAACAAATCACTTGAGTAAAGGCCCATCTCAGTAGATGTATGAGTATCATGTAAAATCTAGATACATAAAGATTGTTAGCAGTTATCTTAAGTGCTAGTGGGAGTCTGTTGGAGTTGGTTCTGTATGACCCACTTCTGTTTGATTTATTCTAACCTATATTCCTAGTTCTGAATACTAATCAACCACTTATTGCATCATGATTGTTATTCTATCTAATAAATGGTGTTTCGGTCTTTGACCGAAGCATTACCCCAAAAAAATGATTTTTCTTCTGTCTAGCATTGTTTGTGTTAGTGTCCTAATAGTATTTTTCACACTGAAACATCATAGTATATTCATGATTTTATGAAACCCCATAAGTGTTATGAAAACATTATTAGATATATTTTCAATGTAAGGATGAAATAATTTTAAGAAAAAATGATTTATTCTATCAGGGTAGAGTAATAAAGCTGGTAATTTCAATATATTTTATATAAATTTAAATGATTTAATCCTCACCAATGTGTCATTACATGTTAAGTTGCATCATTTTTGGGATATTGTTGTATTTTGAGCTAAATTGTGAAAATGCCTTAATTCTGGATTTTAAGCAGTTTTTGACTTGTCTGAGTATTTGGTCAAATCTTTTTAACTGCTTATCCAATTATAATAATTCTTTTTTTAGGAACCCCTTGAATGTAATATTCATATAAGTCAACTGGATTAAGATCTAAATCTTCCATCTAAGGGTCCAAATAAATCATTCTTTGGGAAGATTTTGTATATTCAGATATGTGGATCCCACCTCAATAAATGGGGAATAACTTCGGCTACAAGTTTACAATGTCATTAATTCCAACATGGAGTGCAAGAGGACTCCATGTCTCGAATTCATGATCAATTTCAAGGTCAAAATCGATAATTAGGGCACACTATGATTGTGTCAAACTAGTGGGAGATGAAAGGTATCCTCGGGCAGAGAAAGAGTCGTAGAGTAATTAATTCATAACTTTTTAACCACGTCTCCAACGTGGATGATATTTTGTGTACCGATATAGAATGTATTTTTAAACAACTCTTTAGAAGGATACAATGGTTGACACGGCTGGGAGGTGTTCCGAACAGAAGCATATTTCGGGCGGACAAAATCTAGACAAAAGATTTTCCATCCCTCCTCCCCTATTCTCCCTATCTCTTCATTCATTTCAAAGGGGGGTTGCATTTGTGGAGACAATGATGAAGATGGTGTACACTCTTTCTGTAATGGATGTGATGTGGGCTGATCAAGTGATGCAAGTTTAAGCACCAAGTGGTTGCGGACGACGACAACTGACAGACACACCCTTCCGAGTTTTGATCTTCATGTGTAATCTCGGTTGCATCTCTTTTGAATTTATATTTATTGAAAGACAGCGGTTGTTTTCTTTCATGAATATATTTTCAACATGTTTGTTATGGATGGTTTCCTAATCAATAAAGTAAAATAGTCGATTTCACTATCTAAATTTCTTCGGTGAGGTCTTGACGTTGAGTATTGTGATTTCGGTTAGGTTTGGTTATTTGAAGGTCTTCAAATAATTAGATCACTTCTATAGGAGGGGAAACAGTCATATTGAGGTCTTAATATGATATCCTTTCCCAATAAGGTGTTTATCCAGAGGTATTTGGGTATGCATTGAGAGATTAATTAGAGATATAATTTTAAACAAGGAAGAGGGGAGTGTTCGGGAGGTTAAAGCTTGTCTATAAGCACTGTTTTGATTCTGGTTTGAAACCCAATTTATTTCCAATCAATTTTCTAGCTCATTATCCAATTTTATTTCTCTTTAGTTTTTATTTATTTTCTGTTCTTGAGTCTTTAATCAAATCACCAATTTTCCTTTTCATGTGAAAACAAACCAAAAAAAGTGACAGTTTTGCAATTCAAATTACAACCTCCTCGAGAGACAATCCAGGGACTACTATATTGCATTTTTTTTAGAACAATTAATTGATTGAGGATTTCGTGACAAATAATCCATACATCAACTGGCGCCATTTCCGGGGAGGTTTCTTGAGTTGATTTGTGTGAAAATTGTTTTTGCATGACCTGAAACTCTAAGCCAAATTTGTTCCCATTAGATTCTGAAATTGATAGATTTGTTCACTCTAGGGATAGAGCTACCAGAAATCCACTTGTCCCCAGTTGTGAATCTTCAAATAATTCACTTAGAAGAAACATGGTTGAAATTGAAATTCCAATGGTTGAAAATTGAACCTTGAAATAATTTGCTTCATCTTATGATGCAAATCAAGAAAATCTTGTTGAATATCCTGATGCACCTGCTGGGTTTGAAATTAAATTTGGTTTCATTCACCAACTTCCAAAATTTAATGGTTTTCCTGGGGAATATCCACATAAACACCTTCAATGATTTAGTTATATTTGTGTCAACATGAAACCCCAGGGCATTAATGCAAATCAAATTAAATTGAGGTCTTTTCCTTTTTTGTTAGAAGGAGTTACCAAAGAATGGTTTTTCTATTCACATTCTACATTGATTAGGGATTGGAATGAATTGAAAAAACTTTTCCTTGAAAATATTTTCCCTGCTTCTAGAACTGCTTCCATTAGAAAGGAGATTTGTGGAATTAGGAAAACTCAAGGTGAAACTTTGCATGAGAATTGGGAACGCTTCAAAAGACTTTGTTTCAGTTGCCCCCACCATCAAATTAGTGACTAAATTTTGATTCAATATTTTTATGAGGGATTGTGTCTTACTGATAGAAGCATGATCGATGATGCTGTAGGAGGGGCTCTAGTTGACAAAACACTAACTAGTGCTAGGACATTAATTGCAAACATGGCCCAAAATGCTCAACAGTTTGGAACAAGAGGGCTTCTTCATGTGAAATCTTCCCAAGAGTTCCCCACTGCTAGTCCTGAAAACAATATGATTGCGAGTCAACATTATGATCATACCACCATGGTGAGGTCAATGATGTTATCCAATACCCCACCAACTCCACCCAAACCGGAAGCAAAATTTCAAATGAAAGTCTACTATGTAATTTGTTCTTCCAATGAACATTTTAGTGACCAATTCCCTCAAATATAGGAACCTTTTGAAAACTGCAATTCTGTTTTTCCTGGAAAACCCTTTCAATCAAATCAACAAAGGCCATATCAATCAAATCAGAATTTCAATCAAGGCTGTAACAACCACTCTAATGAAATATTTAGATAGCCTGAACAACCTAGAGGCTTCTTCCAAGGACAATCAAGCAATTCACAACCAAGATATTTCAATGAGCAAGAAAATTCTCATTCTAGAAGAAACATTCAGTCTGCCCCTCCCAATCAAAATTCAGAGAGTAATATTGAAGAACCAATGAGGAAACAACATGAGGCAATGAAACAAACAAAAGACCAACAACAAAACATGTTGAATACCCTAATGACTCAAATGGGTCAACATACCTCTGATCTTAGTTGCATAAAAAATAAAATGAATGGAGGTTTTCCCTCACAACCCCAAGTGAATCCGAGAGATAAAGGGAAGGAAAATGTGAGTGCAATTGAACTTAGTAGTGGAAAACAATTGAATACACCACAAAAGAAGAAACCAAAACCTTTTGTTGAATCTTCTGTTGAGAATCCCACCACTGATTGAAATGCTGTAAATTCTAAATGTTCTTTGAAGGGAAACAAAATTTCAACAGAAGGAATGTTTCATGAAAGAACAAAGAGGGATTGGAAGAGGATGTCTGGACCTTTTTTTTCTCAAATAAGTGATCAAAATAGCCTTGAAACAACCAAACCACCAATGCCTTACCCTAGGAGTGAACCACCAGTGATGTCGAGTGCTGAGAAAGAGTTGGATAAGGAGGTTTTGGATACTTTTAAGAAAGTTCAAGTCAATATTACTTTTCTTGATACTGTGAAATAAATTCCAAGGTGTGAAAAGTTTTTGAAAGAAATGTATACACTCAAGAGGAAATTCAAAGGAGGTGAAAAGGTCAACTTAGGGAGGAATGTTTCTTCCATGATCCAGCATGCTTTGCCTGTCAAATGTAAAGACCCAGGAACCTTTACCATTACTTGCACCATTGGGAAATGTGAACTCAATGATGTTATGCTTGATTTGGGGGCCTCCATCAATCTTATGCCACATTCTGTTTTCTCATCTCTTTATATTGGAGAATTGAAACCCTCTGGGATCATCATTCAACTTGTTAACCAAAGTACCACCAAGCCTGCTGGAGTTATTGAGGATGATCTTGTTCAGGTGAGAGACATGATTTTTCCTGTGTGTTTCTATGACTTAGATATGGAAGATGATAGGTTTAGTACCCATGCACCTCTCATTCTTGGGAGACCATTCCTGAAAACTGCAAAAGCAATCTTCAATGTTCACAAGGGAACACTTTCACTGGAGTTTGGCGGAGAGGTTGTTCATTTCAATATTTTTCAGTCCATGAAACACCCAATCGAGGATTAGTCATCCCCCAAAGTGAACATGATTGATTGGTTTTCCACTGATATGTTCCCTGATTTTGTAACACCCCGAGCTTCCACGATACGCTTCTCTTTCAAAAATGCAATAGCTTGCATTGTACTCAAGTTCGAGATTCTAACACACCGCGACTAATCAAAATAGCCCTTATGAATAGTAATAACAACTTTTTGAAATTATATATATTTTATATTTCAAAATGGACTTCATTTTTGGATTCAGAATGTTGAAATTTCCTATGTTGAATTTTTTGTAATTTTCTGAAAACTTCCAAATTTTTAGGAATAGTGACAGATACTTAAAACAACTTTTTTAATAAAAATAATTTAGTGATAAATTATACTATTGAGTGGTTTTAAAGTATAATTAGAATATATTTTTACCATTTTATCCAATGGTGATGATTATAATTAATTTCACTTTGAAATTGGACATAAACAATTGGCAATCTTGTGATATATATTGTTTCTTAAAAACACTATTTATTGTGACAGCGGAATTAATTATAAAATTAATTAATGCAACTTATATGTTTGGAATTTTGTAAAATAGAAATATTTTTGAATTCGGAATATCAATTATAGCTTAGGGTGAAATTTTGGCATTGTTCTAAAAAACTTCAATTTTTGATGAATAGTGAAACCACTAAGTGGTAGTTAAAAAACTGATTTTCGTTTAAATGAAACATTAACACTTCTGTGATTTGATTTTAAAAAATCTGACATTAATGGTTGTCATTAGGAAGTAAAATGTGGTTCAATGGGATTAAAATTATTTTTTGGTGAATAGTAACTTTTAAGTTTAATTAATCGTGATTAAAGGTAATTAGTGATATTTAAGGTAAAAATGATGTTATAAAAATATAAAAATACCTTTACACTTGCCTTACCCCTATTTGATGTGTCATGGTCGACCAATATAATCCATGGGACATCTTGGGTACCCCATGGAGCCACTTCGGTAGGAAAATGACATAAATAACTTTTATTTAAAGTTAAAATAAGAATGTCACAAACATAAGTTGTTTTACTAAAACAATTTTTAAAAGGGGTTATACAAGTCATATTTTTGCATATAAATATTCATTCGAAATTTAAAAATATTTCCTACATCATGATATTTTTTTATAATTTTTAGACATTAAATAAATTAAATTATTTATTACACCATGATGATGAAGCGATTACCTCATTAATTAACGATTTAAATAAAATGAAAATATAATGTAAAATAAAAGGCTTAAACTTGTCAAAAACATAATTTATGAGTATATTTATAACCCTTATCACCTTATCCTATAATTATATAAGTATGGGACCTTTAAAATCCTAAACTCATTATATAATAAAGTAACATTTCATTACTTTCCAAGAGTGCCCCTCCTCTCCACTTATAAAAGGCCCCCACCACTACCACCTTACACACACTTTCAAAGCCTTTTGGATCGGCCAACCTCTTCCACAATATTCTCCCAACATCCCTATATTACTCCTAGAAGCCTCACTATGGGCAGAATTTTTTCCAAGGAAGCCTTTGGCTCGAATCAAAAAAAGAGTTACCCGATTTTAAGGTAATGTGTTCTCTTATGTTATTTTGTTTTAATTTGATTCTCCAACCCCCTAAACTCTTTTTATTAATTCATTTTGTAACAACACAAGTATACTCAATATACTAGGATGTTGTTATAATAATTATTCGAGCTAAAATTACACACACCTACATCTAATGGTTAAAGAACATACTGTTTCTGTTGATGGCGAATTTCTGCCTCACGAAACGATGATTGTTCAACACTCATATAACACCTTCAAAGGTGGCCATTAAGATGTCACTATATTTAAATATATGATATATAATATGTTTATGTTTTACTGAAGGTTCTGTATTTTTAATTTATGGCATATCTTTATTGTTTCCATTATGGGTTAAGGCGATATTTTCATTTTAGGAAGTGCGGACTACCGCCCCCTCAAAGTGATTTGAATCGTTAATCCCATATGTGGGATGTATAAAGGATGGGGTAAATGATATTATATATGATATTATACTGGAATTATAATATACCTTTATATCATTATGATTTTATTAAATACGAAATATAAATGAAAGTAGCGTTAATGCATACGTACGACTTACAGTCTCCATGAACGGTGCATTTCATTTCTTAACTCTAAACGTTATGGAATATTATAAATTCATGTATATATTGGATATATATTAGATATATGATATCTATATCATGAATATAATTCTGGATATAACGGATATATCACCACATGAACAACTTGTAATTATAAGAAGTTTATTTTTGACTCAAATACCAATGATCGTCAAAACGACAGTTATTAACATAAATAATTACATAATGCTCATAACATGGTAATAAGTGATATAAAAGGAATAAAAAACATGAAAAAGGTTCTTAAGCAATTATAAATTAACTTTAGTTTATTATTTAGGAGGTTAAAGAACGGTCGAGTCAAGATAGGACGCTAGGTAAGGGAACTTCTTAACCCGATTTCCATTATTTGTGTTAATCTCCTACTTTCAAATTATGTCATGATATTATTATGTACAATCTTGTATTTATACTTTCTTTATGTGTAAATATAGTGAATACACATAATAGATATATTTTATTTAAAAATTATCTTTTTAAGGGATTTCGTCTCAATCTCCATTCAATGAGGCATATTTTGTTTTATACAAAAATTTCTTTTATACGGTGTATAAACCCATTTGAATTTTACCTTTATTCAAAAGGAATATTTTTATAAGATGTGTTTTACTAAAGGACAAAAGGAATGTTTTTCTTGTCGTACGTATGCAGCGACAATGACTTATCCACCGCCGTAACCATTATTTCAGTTTCGGCTTCCTGTATAAGCCATAACTTTTTTTAAATGAAAAATAAATATCAAGTTTTATTTTTCTTTTATTTTTGTATTGAAAATGGTTTTGATAAGGTTTTTTATTATATTAATGTGTTGTATTGATATCTTGTGATTAAAACATGGAAATGTTATGTTTCCTTTATGCATGTTTTATGTGATTTGATTATGTTATGGTTTATGATATGTTTAAACCTGTTCATATGAGGAATGAATTGGACTTAATAAGTGACGGGTGGAGCCCGCTATAGCTCCTCGAAGCATCGGTAGGTCTAATAAGACAAACTAGTGTCTTGGCATGAGGCCTTGACAAAATCTTAATTGTGGTCTTGGCACGAGGCCTTGGCTACATGGTTATGATAGTCTGGCATTATGCATTCCATCATTATGAAAGTGGTTATTGATATTGCATGGGATTATTCGACTAGTAGAATATCCATGTGAGTAAGTAAATGGAATTATTTAATTTTAATTTTTCCATATTATGTTGAAGTTCTAATTTAAAAGGATTTTGTTTTAGTCGTGCATTGCCTTAAATGTTTATGTTTATTTATGAAATCTTCCGCTATATTTTTATCCTTACTGAGAATCTGAGCTCACCCATTTCAATGTTTTAATATTTTCCAGGATGTGAAGAAGTATTTTATGAATGACCTGGAGGGATAGTCAGAAGAGGATATGAGTGTGGACAATGGAGACTTTTTTATTGTAGTTTTTCACTTTATGATGTAATGTAACATTTATGAATGTATCTAGTGTTTCCAAGGATACTAAACTAATCGGTCTTTCGAGAATTGATCTTTTGTGATCATGCCAATGCTACGAAGTAATGCACCGACTCTGGGTAATTGGTGTCGGAGTGTTACAGTTGGTATCAGAGGCAGTTTAGTACTAACCTTGGAAGCTAGATTTAGATAATCTATTATTAGAGCACATAGCCCAAAGATAGACTTTGAGGATTAGTATAGAAGAACTTCCTAGAATTTTGGTATTATAGAGATTTGGTGAGTTTTCCGAGCAATACATCCCTGTCTGGATTCGAGCAGGTAGAGGTGGCTCTAGCACAGATGTACCTAGGGGTAAAACCCGAAAACACAGCTTTGAGCTAGACTCGAACGGTAACTGGTGCATGACAAAGGGTCTTCCTGCACTCTTGGTTCCGACACTTCTGGGGGATATGCTTAGGATAATTCTCGTTTTCTTTACAAACCACTATGAAGGGTTATGAGTATATACTTCCTCAAAGAAAACATTTTAATGATTATGGATTATATCCATAGACCGTTCAATTTACATTAAGTTTTTTACAAGTTTGAAATTATTCATTGCAATTCATAAACTAACCTAGTGTATTCCATTGTATAGAAATGGTTCCCAGTGGAAGGAATGTGAACTCCAGCAATACGTATGATCTAAAGCGTAAGAAGGATCATATCTTTCACGGTATTAAGCCAACATTTAGAAGGGAAATAATCTCCCATGTGTTCTCAACATATGAAGAAATAGTATCATGTGTTAATAAGATAAGTAAAGAATTCTCTGAGTCTTATGGCTTTGAAGGGAAGAAAGAGAAGAGAAGGATGGAAGAGAGAATGATGGAAAATGGGATGGGGGAAAAGAAGAATTTTCCAATATGTGATAATTGTGGGAAGAAACACCATGGAACTTTCCTGAAGGGAATGGTAGTTTGTTATAAGTGTGGAGAAAAAGGACACCAGGTGCATGAATGCAAGGGTAATAAAAAGGTTTCAAATGTACAATGCTTTATCTGCAAGGAGTGGGGACACTACACAAACCAATGTCCAAATCATCAGAGTGTGCCCCAAATGATGTTATTGGATAATAATCAAGTTATGATACTACCACATATGAGGAGGAATGATTAGAGTTCTTATGTTGTTATTAAATAATTTTGTAATTTGAGTGTTGTATCAATGATTTACTGGTTATAATAATTATGGAGTATATAAGGATTGTACTGCAGTACTATTTCATCAAGGACTTGAGATTGTGTGGAACCAAGAGAAGTGACTCCACAGTAGGTTAAATTTTTGGAAAATATATGGTTGAGAGAAAGATAAACCATAATATGGTTCTGATACAGAGATAGTGATTTTGGAATAAGACATGATTTATTTGGATAAATTATATTGGATATTCTTAACATCCATGAAACTGATTGACGATTTGTATACATTTTTTGATAGAAGGAGTATATCTAGTATTCTATAAGGAATACGTGATCATGGTAATTCAGGATATTGCAATGTTTTAAAATAATACATGATGAAGGTGTTCACATTTTGTTACACGGAAAAAAGGGGATCTTCATTATGTTTACCTTCCTCATAAAATTTGTACTGTGAGTTATATAGAAGTACTTTGTATAACTATAAAGGTTGGAATGGATTAAGTTGAACCTTAGATAGTAATGTTTAAGGTTAAAACATTTCTGAATATTATTTTTGGATTATTATAATTGTTTTAGAAAAAGGTCAACCTTCAGGTTGGGCAATAACCCGTCGCTTCGGACAAAGCTGTAGGAATCGAACCCACAACTATATTACGACAGGCCTTTATGACTTACCACTAGCCTACAAAAAGTCCCTGGTTATTACAAAATAGTTTTCGTAATCTAAATGGTATGTGTTAATATTTTGAACCTTGTACGATTAGGATAAATATAATATTTTTGAGTTCTATTATCTTTTTGAGTGAAAGATGAGTTTGTGGTAGAAATTAGTTGAATGTTGAAACTCTACTTGTCAAGAATAAATATATATATACCTATATCTTATTCTATGAATAAATTAATTCTTAAACTTTAGTAAAGGGATATTAAAAAAAATGTGTTATCCTAATACCTTATGTCTTATTCAATTGATGATATTTTAAATCAACATAGATTGAAGGCTTTGAGGCCCTCAATTTGACACTTGTTTGTGATTGATGACCTCAATCACTCCCTACAAATATTTACGTTTTTCCTCCAATTATATGTCTCTAATTGCCACCAATTTTCTCCTAATCGAGATCATAATTTGGTGGTGACTTTTTCATTTCTCTTTCCCTCTTATTAAGGCTAAATTTTATTAACCTTATTTCCGATGTGGGTTTTCCACAAAGGTATTTTCTGTTTTCAACCATGTATTTTCAAAGAAAATTTCAAATTGCGAGGACACAATTTATTGAAGGAGGGGAGAATGTAACACCTAGAGCTTCCACGATACGCTTCTCTTTCAATAATGCAATAGCTTGCATTGTACGCAAGTTCGAGATTCTAACCAACCGCGACTAATCAAAATAGCCCTTATGAATAGTAATACACACTTTTTGAAATTATATATATTTTATATTTCAAAATGGACTTCATTTTTGGATTCGGAATGTCGAAATTAGCCTATTTTGAATTTTTTGTAATTTTCTGAGAACTTCCAAATTTTTATGAATAGTGAAAAATACTTAAAACATCTTTTTTAATCAAAATAATTTATAGTGATAAATTATACTATTGAGTGGTTTTAAAGTATAATTAGAATATATTTTTACCATTTTATCCAGTGGTGTTCATTAGAATTAATTTCACTTTGAAATGGGACATAAACAATTGCCAATATTTTGATATATATTGTTTCTTAAAAACATGCTATTTGTTGTGACAGCGGGAAATAATTATAAAATTAATTAATGAAACTTATATGTCTGGAATTTTGTAAAATAGAAATCATTTTTGAATTCGGAATATCAATTATAGCTTAAGGTGAAATTTTGGCATTGTTCCGAAAAACTTCAATGTTTGATGAATAGTGAAACCACTAAGTGGTAGTTAAAAACTGATTTTTCGTTTAAATGAAACATTACCACTTCTGTGATTTGATTTTCAAAAATCTGACATTCATTGTTGTCATTAGGAAGCAAAATTTGGTTCAATGGGATTAAAATAATTTTTTGTTGAATAGTAACTTTTATGTTTAATTAGTCGTGATTAAAGGAAATTAGTGATATTTAAGGTAAAAATGATATTATAAAAATATTAAAATACCATTAAACTTTTCCTAACCCTATTGGATGTTTCATGGCCAACCAAGATAATCCATGGGTCAACATGGGGACCCCATGGAGCCACTTTGGTAGGAAAATGACATAAATAACATTTATTTAAAGTTAACATAAAAATGTCACAAACATAAGTTGTTTTACTAAAACAATTTTTAATAGGGGTTATACAAGTTATATTTTTGACTATAAATATTCATTAGAAAGATAAATAGATTTAATACATCCTGATAGTTTTTTTAGAATTTTTAGACATTAAATAAATTAAATTATTTATGACACCATGATGATGCAGCGATTACCTCATTAATTAAAGATTTAAATAAAATAAAAAGATAATGTAAATTCCAAGGAATACACTTGTCAAAAACCTATTGGATGAGTATATTTAGAACCCTTATCACCTTATCCTCTAATTATATATGTTTGGGACCTTTAAAATCCGAAACTCATTATATAATAAAGTAACATTTCATTACTTTCCAAGAGTGCCCCTCCTCTCCACTTATAAAAGGCCCCCACCACTACAACCTTACTAACACATTCAAAGCCTTTTGTCTTGGCCAACCTCTGCCCAAATACTCTCCCAACTTCCCTCTCTTACTCCTAGAAGCCTCACTTTGGGCAGAATTCTTCCCGAGGAATCCTTTGTCTCAAATCAAAAAAAGAGTTACCCGATTTTAAGGTAATGTGTTCTCTTATGTTATTTTGTTTTAATTTGCTTCTCCAACCCCATAATCTATTTTTATTAATTTATTTTGTAAAAACACCAGTATCCTAAATATACTAGGATGTTGTTATAATAATTATTCGAACTACACTTACACACACCTACATCTAATGGTTAAAGAACATACTGTTTCTGTGGATGGCGAATTTCTGCCTCACGAAACGATGATTGCTCAACAATCATATAACACCTTAAAAGGTGTCCATTAAGATGTCACTATATTTATATATATGATATATAATATTTTTATGTTTTTCTTAAGGTTCTGTATTTTTCATTTATGGCATACCTTTATTGTTTCCATTATGGGTAAACGCGATATTTTCATTTTAGGAAGTGCGGACTACCGCCCCCTCAAAGTGATTTGAATCGTTAATCCCATATGTGGGATGTATAAAGGATGGAGTAAATGATATTATATATGATATTATACTGGAATTATAATATACCTTTATATCATTATTATTTCATTAAATACAAAATAGAAATGAAAGTAGCGTTCATGCGTACATACGACTTACCGTCACCATGAACGGTGCATTTCATTTCTTAACTCTAAACGTTATGGAATATTATAAATTCATGTATATATTGGATATATATGAGATATATGATATCTATATCATGAATATAATTCTGGATATAATGGATATATCACCACATGAACAACTTGTAATTATAAGAATTTTATTTTTGACTCAAGTACCAAAGATCGACAAAACGACAGTTATTAACTTAAATAATTACATAATGTTAATAACATGTTAATAAGAGATATAAAAGGAATAAAAACTTGAAAAAGGTTCTTAAGAAATTATAAATTAACTCTAGTTTATTATTCATGAGGTTAAGGAATGGTCGAGTCATGACAGGACGCAAGGTAAGGGAACTTCTTAACCCGATTTTCATTCTTTGGGCTAATCTACTACTTTCAAATTATGTCATGATATTATTATGTCCTATCTTGTATTTATACATTCATTATGTGTACATATATTGAATACACATAATAGGTATATTTTATTTAAAAATTATCTTTTTAAGGGATTCCGTCTCAATCTCCATTCAATGAGGCATATTTTGTTTTATACACAAATTTCTTTTATACGGTGTATAAACCCCTTTGACTTTTACATTTATTCAAAAGGAATCTTTTTATACGAAGAGTTTTACTAAAGGACAAAATGAATGTTTTTCTTGTGGTACGTATGTGGCGACAATGACTTCTCCTCCGCCGTAACAATTATTTGAGTTTCAGCTTCCTCTACAAGCCATAACTTTTTTTAATTGAAAAATAAATACCAAGTTTTAATTTTCTTTTATTTTGGTATTGAAGATGGTTTTGATAAGGTTTTTTATTATATCAACGTGTTGTATTGATATCTTGTGATTGAAACATGGAAATGTTATGTTTCCTTTATGCACGTTTTATGTGATACGATTATGTTATGGTTTATGATATGTTTAAACCTGTTCATATGAGGAATGCATTGGACTTAATAAGTGACTGGTGGACCCCGCTCTAGCACCTCAATTCATCGGTAGGTCTCATGAGACAAACTAGTGTCTTGGCACGAGGCCTTGACAAAATCTTAATTGTGGTCTTGGCACGAGGCCTTGGCTACGTGGTTATGATAGTCTGGCATTATGCATTCCATCATTATTAAAGTGGTTATTGATATTGCATGGGATTATTCTACTAGTATAATATCCATGTGAGTAAGTAAATGGCATTATTTAATTTTAATTTTTCCATATTATGTTGAAGTTCAAGTTTAAAAGGATTTTGTTTTAGTCGTGCATTGCATTAAATGTTTATGTCTATTTATGAAAGATTCTGCTATATTGCTATCCTTATTGAGAATCTAAGCTCACCCCTTTCAATGTTTTAATATTTTCCAAGATGTGAAGAAGTATTTTATGAATGACCTGCATGGATAGTCAGAAGAGGATATGAGTGTGGTCTATGGAGACTTTGTTATTGTAGTTTTTCACTTTATGATGTAATGTAACATTTATGAATGTATGTAGTGTTTCCAAGGCTACTAAACTAATCGATATTTCGAGACATGATCTTTTGTGATCATGTGAATTCTACGAAGTAATGCACCGACTCTAGGTAATTGGGGTCGGGGTGTTACAGATTTTGCCTATGATGAGAAACTAGCTGATATTTTTGATGATGGAAATTTGTTTGTTGCTGAATCTGATCAACAACAGAGGGAAAAGGGAGATGATGATGAGTCTTGGAATGTTGAGATGTCATTGAAAGATTCTATTGATCTCAACATTGAGGAAGATGTCTCCTTAGAAATCCATAGTGCTGCTAGTGGTCTCCCAGGAGAAATTGAAAATTTTCAACTAGAATAAAATTCCGAGAACATTGAAATTGATATTCATGGTGATTGTACTTTAAATTCTGTAACCCCACTAAACAACCACACTTGTAAGCAATGTTCCTTGGTCAATGAAAATACCCCAGCTGAGTTAGAGTTGAAACCACTTCCTGAGAATCTCAAATATAATTTATTAGGTGAAAATGAAATATTCCCTGTTATAATTTCAAAAGATTTGTTGAATGACCAAGAGAATCAATTGTTAGGAGTCCTCAAAACCCAGAAGAATGGTATTGGATGGACTCTATCTGATTTAACAGGAGTCAACACCTCAGTGTGCATGCATAGAATTTTATTGGAAGAAATTTTAAACCGGTGAGAAAATTTCAAAGGAGGTTGAATCCAACACTTTTAGAGGTTGTTAAGAACGAATTTAGCACCCTTTTAGCTACTGGAATTATTTTTTCCTTCTTTGATAGTCAATGGGTGAGTCCAATCCATGTAGTTCCCAAAAAAGGTGGCTTCACAATCTCAAAGAATAAATTTGGTGAGCTTGTTCCTGTTAGGATTCCAAGTAAATGGAGAATGTGCATTGATTACAGGAATCTCAATTTGGATATGAGGAAAGACCAATTTCCACTTCCATTTCGTGATCAGGTCCTTGAAAGACTGGCTGGAAAAACCCATTATTGTTTTCTAGATGGATTCTTCAATTATTTCCAAATTCATATTGCACCGGACGATCAAGAAAAAACCACATTCACATGCCCATTTGGAACATTTTCTTATAGGAGGATGCCCTTTGGTTTGTGCATTTCTCCTGGAACTTTTCAGAGGTGTATGATGAGTATTTTCTCTAATTTTCTTGAAATATGCATGGATGTTAATATGGATGACTTCACTATTTATGGCTCATCATTTGAAAGTTCATTGGAAAGTCTGGCTCATGTTATTAAAAGGTGCATTGATAAGAACCTTGTTCTTAATTATGAAAAATTTCATTTCATGGTGGGTGAAGGGATTGTTCTTGGACATGTTGTGTATTTGGATGGAATTCAAGTTGATAAGTCCAAAGTTGAGGTCATTTCTTCATTTCCATACCAAAAAATAGTCATAGATGTGAGATATTTTCTTAGTCATGCTGGTTTTTATAGGAGATTCATTAAGGATTTCAGTAAGGTTTCATTTCCATTGTCTAGATTGGACTAGAAAGACACCCCATTTGTCTTTGATGAAAATTGTAAACAGGACTTTGGGGAGCTGAAACAAAAATTGATTAATCCTCCCATTATTCAACCTCCCAAATGGGACTTTCCTTTTGATATCATGACTGATGCATCTGACTTTTCTCTTGGGGATATTTTAAGTCAAAGGTTGGAAAATAAATCTCATGTGATTGCATATGCCTCTTGAACATTAGATTAGGCCCAATCAAACTACACAACAACTGAGAAGGAGCTGTTTGCTGTTGTCTTTGCTTTGGAAAGATTTAGATGTTATCTTATGGGATCTAAGGTAATTTTTTTCACTGATCATTCTGCAATCAAATTTTTGATGTAGAAACGTGATGCAAAACCAAGACTTATGAGATTGATTTTGTTTTTACAAGAGTATTATGTTGAAATAAAGGACAAGAAGGGTAGTGAAAACCTTGTTGCTGATCATTTGAGTAGGATACCATCTGTTTTGAATGGGTATCATCCGATCTATCTTCCAATTAAAGAAACTTTTCTAGATGAGGAGTTGTATGCTTTTCAAATTGAAAGGCCATGGTTTGCTGATATGGTGAATTATTTATCATCTGATGATGTTGCCCAATGGTTTTCCAAGAATCAAATTTCTAAACTTTTGAGTGATTCAAAGCATTACATTTGGGATGATCCTTACTTGTGGCATGTTTGTAGTGATCAAATGATTAGGAGATGCATTCCAAATTATGAATTCCAATCTTTCCTAAACTTTTGTCACACATTGAGTTGTGGAGGACACTTTGGGCCTCAACGAACTGCAAGAATGGTGCTGGATTCTGGTTTGTGTTGGCCTACCATTTTTAGAGATTCATTTGATATCTACAGTACATGTAGAAATTGTCAATTTCAAGGGGGCATTTCCAAAAGGAATGAGATGCCACAACAACCTCTATTGTTTTGTGATGTATTTGATGTTTGGGGTATGGATTTAATGGGACCTTTTCCCAATTAATTTGGAAATCTTTACACTTTACTTGCTGTTGATTATGTATCCAAGTGGGTAGAAGCTATTCCCACAAGATCTGATGATGCCAAAACATTATCCAAGATTGTGAAGGGAAATATATTTTCAAGGTTTGGATTCCCAAAGTTCTTGATTACGGATCAAGGTACTCGTTTTTTTTAAAAGGGTTTGGAATCACTATTGAAGAAGTATGGAGTTCATCATATGGTCTCTACACCCTATCAACCCCAAACAAATGGAATGGCTGAGTTGTCCAACAGAGAAATCAAACAAATTCTGGAAAAAACTGTGAACCCAAATAGAAAGGATTGGTGTTTGAGACTTGATGATGCACTCTGGGCTTATAGGACTGCATTCAAAACCCCAATTGGCATGTCACCATTTAGATTAGTCTATGTAAAGGCTTTTCACCTTTAGGTTGAGTTAGAACACAGATCGTTTTGGGCTGTTAAAACATGTAACATGAATTTATTTTCTGCTGGGGAAGAAAGAAAATTTTGTTTGCAGGAGATGGAGGAGATCAGAAAGAATGCATATGAAAGTTCTAGGTTGTACAAGGAACGAACAAAATCATTTCATGATGAGATGATTATAAACAAAAACTTCAAGGAAGGAGACAGAGTGTTGCTGTTTGATTCCAGATTGAAGCTGTTCCCAGGTAAATTTCATTCCAAATGGTCTGGTCCATTCATTTTTGCTCATGTTTTTCCTTTTGGTGCAATCCAGATTAAAGAATCAAGAAAAGGGACACCATTCATAGTCAATGGGAACAGGTTGAAGTTGTTTAGAGAGAATGTTCATGATCCTCCGGGGGAGGAGATCCATCTTCATGAAGCAGAATACAATTGATGCCAGGTTGTGTTTTTCCTTCTCACTTTTTTTTGTAATGTCTTTGATTTCATGAATTTCATATTCATATATTTTTTTTACACAATTAGGACATTTCATTAAATAAGTGAGGGGGGAGGAACATGCTGGGTAGATTAGGATTTTGTGTTCTTTCATTTCATTTTTTCCATTGCTTTTCTCTCTCTTTCAATTTTTGGTGTGTTCTTTTATTTTTCAAACATTGTGTGTTTTATTTAAAATTTTAAAAAACATTTGAGCTTACATGATGATCTTTTAAAACCCTATCAATGAGTGAACCAATTACTCCCTTGAATCTAGTTATAAATGAATGCTGAAAAAGACACTGTTTCAAGTTCCGAAATTTTTAAAAAACCTTTGAATTTTGAATTCCATTCCATGAATTCTATCTAATATTGAAATCCACTTGCCCGTGAGTATTTTGAACCCATTTTTCATCTTATTCACATTCATCCTACTTCTTGAGTGAACCAAAGAATGATTGTTTGATTGAACCAGAACTTGATCTTTTTCTATCAAAACTTGAGGGATAAGGTGAGTGTGATTGAAATGATTGAGTTAATTTGTTTGTGATTGAGAGGCCCTTTTTCATGATTATCCCTTTTATTCTGGCCCACCTTTTACATTTTATCGTTCTTGATCCATTAGTTGGCATGTACTGCATTTTAGATAGGCACATTACAAGCTATTTTCCCTTTCCAACCTGCTCTGGAAGTATAAATGCATGATCTAGTTGAACTCAAGTGTGGGGGAGATGACTTGTGGTGTGCTATATCATCTGGTGTTACTTTGGGTGGTTATCTAAACCATGAAGAGATGTTTTTTCTGCTGAATGATGTCTGATTTCTGAGAGTTGTGCCTATCTGGAGCTCTCAAAGGAAGAGAGTTGTGCCTATCTGGAACTCTTAATTGAAGAGAGTTGTGCCTGTCTGGAGCTCTTGATGGAATAATGTTGTGCCCAATCTGGAGCTTTTGAAAAAAAAAGAGAAATGTAACTGTTGCAGCTGAAATTTGGATGAAATGAGTTGGAAAAGATATTCTCAGGGATTCTCAAATATGACTTTCATTGGAGGAGAGTAAGGAGGATTCCCCACATGAGTGAATATTAGATTCATGTATTTTTTGCTTCCAAAATGTGCCAAACCCTCCTTATTCGGCTTCAAAATTTTGGACATTTGAGACCCACCCACCTTTATCCACAGAACATCCTTGAAAATCCCTCAAGATGATCACATTTTTCTTGGCTCACATCAGGTGGAGATTTAAAAAATTTTCAATCCTATGATGATTCTTGCATGTTTTCTTGAGAGAAGCTTTGTTGGAAATCAATATTTGTGTTGAGAGAAAATATTTGTGAGGTGATTGTGTTACGTGAATCAGAGGAGAAAATGAGTTGAAATGGATTGAATGAACTGAATTTAAAACTTGAATCATTTTTTTGGGGTGTGATATCATTTGATTCTTGGTGGTTGATTGTTGAACCTCATTGGTTTGTATTTTTAATATGCACTGATTGGGTTTTAATGATCACTTGTCCATGAGACCAAGTTGTAAGTGTGGGGGAATTGATAAAGATGATAATTTAAATATATTTTATCTACATTTCAATGATGTAATCCTCACCAACGTGTCATTACATGTTATGTTGCATCATTTTTGGAATATTGTTGTATTTTGAGCTAAATTGTGAAAATGCCTTAATTCTGGATTTTAACAGTTTTTGACTTGTCTAAGTATTTGGTCATATCTTTTTAACTACTTATCCAATTCGACTGATTCATTTTTTAGGAACCCCTGGAATGTTATCTTCATATATGTCAACTAGATCAAGATCTAAATCGTCCATATAGGGGTCCAAATAGATCATTCTTTGGGAAGAGTTTGTATGTTCGGATGTGTAGAGCCCACATCAATAAATAGAGCATAACGTCGGCTACATGTTTCCAATGTCTTTAATTACAACTGGGCGTGCAAGAGAACTCCAAGTCTCGAATTCATGATCAATTTCATGGTCAAAATCGATAATTAGGGCACACTATGATCGAGTAAAAAAAGTGGGAGATGAAAGGTCTCCTCGGGCAGAGAATGAGTCGTGGAGTAATTAATTCATAACTGTTGAACCACATCTCCAAAGAGGCTGATATTTTGTGGACCGACATAGAATGTATTTTTAAACAACTATTTATAAGGATCCAGAGGTTTATTTGTCAGGAGGTGTTCTGAACAGAAGCATATTTTGGGCGGACAGATTCTGGACAGAAGATTTTCCAACCCTCCTCCCCTATTCTCCCTATCTCTTCATTCATTTCAAAGGGGGGTTGGATTTGTGGAGACAATGATAAAGATTGTGTACACTCTTGCTGGAATGGAGGTGGTGTGGGCTGATCAAGTGATGTGAGGCTAAGCACTAAGTGGTTGCGGATGGCGACAACCGACAAACACTCCCTTCTGAGTTTTGATCTTCATGTGTAATCTCTATTGCATCTCTTTTGAATTTATATTTCATGAATGACAGTGGTTGTTTTCTTTCTTGAATATATTTTTAACTTGTTTGTTTTGGATGGTTTCCCAATCTATAAAGTAAAATAGTCGATTTCACTATTTAAATTTATTCGGTGAAGTCTTTCCATTGAGTATAGTGATTTCAGTTAGGTTTGGTTATTTGATGGTCTTCAAATAATTAGATAACTTCTATAAGAGGGGAAACAATAATATTGAGGTCTTAATATGGTATCCTTGCCAAATAAGGTGGTGATCCAGATGTATTTGGGTAGGCATTGATAGATTCATTAGAGATCTAATTTTAAACAAGGAAGATGGGAGTTTCCAAGAGGATAAAGCTTGTCTGTAACCACTGTTTCGATTCTGGTTTGAAACCCATTTTATTTCAAATAAATTTTCTAGCTCATTCTCCAATTTTCTTTCTCATTAGTTTTTATTTATTTTCTATTCTTGAGTCTTTAATCAAATCCCCAATTTTCCATTTCACGAGAAAACAAACCAACAAAAAAAGTGACAGTTTTGCAACTCAAATTGCAATCTCCTCGAGAGACAATCCAGCTACTGCTATATTACACTGTTTTTTTGGAGAAAAATTAATTGATTGAGGATTTCGCAACAAATAATCCATAAATCATAGAGCCTAATAGGAATTTGAGGAACATTATCATGTTGTATGAAATTGGTATTATCTACTATAGGATATTATGAGAATGGTACTCGCTAAAAAAATCCACAATTATATGTGTCATTGGAAGTTCATATCTACATATGTATGTATTGATCCTTAAACATTATGATTATTATTAAGGATTGTTTTAATTTGATTAATTTAATGTACTAAAGAACGTTGTGAGAACATATGTTCATGATTCACTATGTTGTGTCGGGTGTGTCACGAGTTGTATTTAATTAAAGAATAATATGAGAATGGATTTTTTCTTTCTGTTATTTAACAGAAGTTCTATCTAATTTCCTTTAATGTAAATAATATATCATAAATAAAGCCATGTATATGGTATTATATAGGAATGTATTCAGACAATAAATTTAGTGAAATTTACTTCAAGCACATAGGTTGATGAAACTGGCATCCAACTTATTAGATTCCAGATATCATGATAAAGAGATTATATTACATAGTAATAATCATTATGATTTATTTTTTCATATGTTCATTAGCTTCGTTCAAAATAGCTAACTTGGTGTTTTTATAGACACTATCCTTGGAATTAAGATTATTCTTATAATTACATTCAGAAATAAATTTATAATCCCACAAACTAAGTGTATCCATATCCTCATTTAAATAGTATATTATTTTTATTAATAAAAATGTTTAATAAATATTATTCCCTTATGTGGTTTAAATTTTTTTCATGTTTTCTTGATTTCATATCTTTTTTAACCTATTATTCAAGAAAATATTATGTGATGGTAATATTGAATAAATATTAATTTCATATTTATTGAATATAATATTTATTTATTTATTGGTGAATAATGCATTGATATTTATTTAATAAGTAAGTATAAATTGTTCATGGCCTGATAAATCTTTAAGAGGAATGTGAGACAATGTTTATAGGTATGGTGAGAAATAATATATATTCAATATTATTTTAATAAATAATATTTAATTTCAATTAGCAATTTTAGAACATTTCAAGAAATATTATTTTTATTATTATTATAGACATGGGTTTTCGTGGGGATTAAATGAATATTAAAGTGAACTTCAGAAATATTTTATTTCAAACTGTAGTGTTATGTAATCCCAGTTATTTAAATTTTCAACATAGCCTATTGATATTATTTTTTGAACAATGAATCTATATAATCTTTTAGATTCCCTAGACACTCCCTTCTAAAAGTACATTCCCAAAAATAAAAAGTGATATTCCACCACCTCCCACTCTTGAGTCAAGAGAGATCAAAGATAATAATTTGGAAGCAATTCTCTAGGAGGTCAATGGAAAATGTTGCATGATATATGATTTTTCATGCTATCAGCCAGATATTCCATTGATGACATTCAAAGATTTTTGGAACTCATGTGGATCATTACTAGATGGATTTTTTTATGATTCCTTGAACATAAAAAAGGTACAATTTAGATCAATCGTCAAATATATCAAAGAATAAATAATTATTGGAAGGTAGTTCTTTAATTTATTAAATTATTTATTATTCATAGGTGATAATCATATACTCTATTTCCCATGTTTTACCCATTTTCATTTCAATTTTATTATACTCTATTGATCATGATATTTAGTATCATTTAAATCATGGATTAAACATTTAATCAAGACAAAAAAAATTGGGAATGATCCATCACTTGAATACACTACCTCTAAACCACTATATCATCCATGTATCCTTTGGATCATAGGGCTTGTTAACTTCTAGTAAATACAACCCCAAACCACAAGCTCTATATGCTTGGTGTTCTCCACCAAGGGGTGGTGGTTGTAATAGATCAATCCTCCAAACAACTCATTCTTCTCTACTAGCCCCTTTTCAATATCATATAAAATTAGGACAAACCTGATTATTCCTCTTTATATTCCTCAAAAGTTCCTGACCAATAATTGATCAGTTATACGATGCGATGGGCAATCTCATGTAATATTCCCATGACCGTCGCAGCAGAAACACTGATCTACCTTCTCTAAATTAAGACATACCTAGAGGTCCACACCACAAAATATCTATCCTAGTATATTCTATTTAATCATATAATATGAACACCTCCATAGATCATCCACCAACTATTATCTACTAAGGTATCATCTCTTGGGTTCCCACTACAAGTACCCACCGTCAGTGTATGTTCTTCTTGGAAGCTCTCCACTAATAAACCCAACTCAACCATTACAAAAAAAGTGTAAATAAATATATATATCAATAAAATCATGATATCCCATATTAAGTCCTTATTAATCATCTGATCTACTAAGAACAAATACGTTAACATATCCACAGAGTTTTGAGGGATATATTTAATCACCACTAAATACTCTACCACGATTATACTACCATGATATTGATGTAGAAGTTCCAAAATGCACAATGATCACTACCTGGACAAATTAAACTCCTCCATGAATTGATTCTTGATGTTAGTATAAGATAGAGCTACATCATTATGCGACTGAGTCACTGAACTCGCCCATTTCGCAGTGGAACCCTGGAGAAGGGTATCTCTTCGGACTACTATATAATATTCATGCATCATCACAAGGCATAAAACATGATTTACTATATGTACCTAGTCCATAACCACCTAGGTTCATCCTCACCACAAAACCTAAAAGTGCATTGCCTCTATAACTCAAGCATTTCACTCAGACTTCATGCATCCACTTCTAGCACTACGAGTGAAAGAAGCTGCTCCATGGGTGGTGGTATAGCATGTAAAATATCTGGAGGTGAAATATTTGGTACATTTCCATTTACTAATGCGTCATCACTAGAAATATCATCTTCATGATCATATTGTTGAATTCTGGCTGGAAGTCGTCATAGAGACATCTTGAAATCAACATGATCCACAACTTTCAATGAGTATATCTGAGAATGTGAAATGATAAGGACACGAAAACCAAGACACATTACTATATCGTGAATATACCAATATTTTCCTTAAAAAAATGTAGATATGTTCCACGATAAATGGTAACTGATCCTATTATTTGTGTATGAATATGTTGTAACACCTGAGAATTTTATGATAAATATTTTTTTATTTTATATAAATCATCAAAGGGATCTTTCACTACACACAACACTATATTGTCTTGCATTCCACGCAATCACAACCATCCTCGATAGCTTGTGTCGTACGCAATACCGAGTTTCACTAAACAACGATATGTTATTAAAATATTATTAAAACAAGCCGTTATGAATAGTAATAACCACTTTTTGAAATTTTATAAATTTCATCTCTTAAAATGGACTTTATTTTTGGATTCGGAATTTCAAAATTAGCCTAGGGTGAAATTTTGGTATTTTTCTGAAAACTTTCAATTTTGGATGAATAGTGAAAACACTAGGTTACTATTTAAAAACCGACTTTTTATTTAAATAATTATTTATTTTATTTAAATTTATCATAGGTCAAAATTGATACATAATACCTTTATAAGTTCAAATTAATTCATTGGAGTCATTTTATAATAATTTTATATATATAATAATTGTATTGAACTTTTGACCATCTTTTACCCACCTCCTAGGAGAATTTGCAAATTTATATAAAACATAATTTTACCGCTTTTGTGAATGGAATTTCAAAAATATGAGAGACACTATTGATTTCAGTTAGTAAAATGTGGTTCAATGAGATGAAAATATTTTTTGTTGAAAAGTAACTTTTTACTTTTTTACAACTGTTAAAAGTAAATAGGATAATTAAGGGTAAAAATTAAATTATTATTACCCTAACACATGTCATAATTCTATTGGATTAGTGTAATTCGACCAAAAACAACATTAGGAATAGAATATGACCATTTAGGCCCACTTGGATTAGATTAGGACATTTAATATTAATTTATTTAAAGAAGGGTTAAAATAGTTAAAATCAATGTTTAATAAGTAAATAATTTTTAATATAGGTTTATTCATAAGATAAATTCGACTATAAATATTCATTAGAAAGATAAAACGATTTCCTACATTATTTTATTTTATTTTTAATTTTTAGACTTTAAATAATTTAATTTATTTATGACATAGTGATGATGCCGTAATTATATTATTAAATAAATATTGACATAATTGATGTTATAAATACCCAAATAAATGTAATTTGAGACTATTTATGAATTATAATAATTTTATATGTTAATAAGAAAACTTATTATTTATTTAATTAACTTTTTTCGAACTAATATCTCTTATATAATTTTCAAAAAAATCAATTACCAAATAGTGTCAAAATTGACATAAAGTAGTTTTTAAACCAAATATTATATTATTAACATTTATTTTATTCCTAAAAATATAAGTTTTGGCAAAATGACTTAGATAAGGTTATATATATTAATAATAAATAACATGCGGTTCGTTTTGCTTGTTATGATAAGTTTATTAACCATATAGTGTATGAAAACAAAAAGACACGGTAAAAGAAAAATTATTTAACTTAAAGTTAAATATAAATGATAAGGATAAAATAGAACCCTAAACTTGTCTAAATTATATTTTATTATAGTATGTCGACCCATACCAACCTTAGCTTAGAAATAAATCAATATGCAGCTATTAAAAACTGGATATGACTTTATAATAATATAATATTTTTAGTTTTTTCTAAGGTGCCCCTCTCCCCCCTTATAAAAGGGCACCTCATTCCTCTCTTCCTCACACCACTTTGAGCCTTCAAGCTCGGCAAAAACCTTCAAAATTATCTTTTCCACTTCCCTAGAAACATCCTAGAGGTCCTGGTATTCTTCAAAGACCAATTTTAGTGCCCTAAAAGGAGGTCTCAAAGAGGCGCTTCAAAGAAGAGGTAATGTCCGTTACCGATTCTTTCAACTTTATTTCTTCTTCCATGTATTATTCATTAGTTGTTTCATTATAAATTAATAACATAAGTATCACTCATATACTGATATATTATTATAAGTTTGAAACAACACTATTTCACCATATATCCATCCTATGAAAAATGAAATCACCGCGCGTGCGTACGTACGGAATACCGTCTCCACGCTGTGGTGTAATCTATTTTCCACCACCACCTTACTTGGATGGGTATAATGGTTCAAATAAATAACTATATATGATTATTTTAAATTGTAATTGATTCTTAAAGAGTATACATACACTCTAATACAATTCCACGACCATGGGAACGATATCATCGCTCGTGTGTACGTACGGAATACCATCTCCACGATGTGATGCGACTTGTTCTACATGATTTAATTGCATAATGATTATATAAATGAATTTAATTAATAAATACGATATATAGTACACTAATACAATTCTGGAAATTAGGTATCTATAATCTAAAAAGAAGAATAAAAATTTATTCGACAAAACACGCATAAGAACAAAAAGAAATAAACACCCGAATAACAAGTAACAATTAAATATTACTAATAAGAAGCTAAGAATATGACCAAATATGATATCATAAAAATATTTAGGATTCTGGAATAAGTCAATAACATTATTTAAATCATTATATAGGAGGTTCGGACACTTACGAATCAAATCGGATCAAAGGTAAGGGACAATCTCACAATCTCAATTTTTATCCGAGATTGTTTATACTTCAGAATTTACTGGGGAATATTTATCATCCACATCCATTTTTCCTCAATATTTAATATTATTTATATCCTCCTACAATTTTTTAAATCCAATTTTACCATTCGGTGATTTTTTAGTAAATGATATGAAAGGAATCTTTTGTCGTTTTTCGTACAAGGTACTTTTTAACCTTTCCAACAAAAGTACAAGAAGAATGTTTTTTATCTTATACGACATGAATGGATTTTTAAAAAATTATTTACAAGAAGATTACATTACATGTTTTACAGTTTATTTTTAATCAACTTATTTATGTTTAAAATTATATGACATGTTAAGAAAGGAAAAGAATTTGAAGTAGAAAGGATATTTTCCTCAAGAATGGAGTTCAAGTGTTTTATCAAAATTATTTTCCATCTAAGATAATATAGGGTTTTGTTTCTATCCATATTATTACATTGATTTGATTATGTTGTTATGGAATTATTTTTATGAATTATTTTATCTTATATGAATTGTTTTATGATGTCATGATGTTTATGAAACCCATTTTTATTACATGGGTTATGCAATGATGTATGGTTTTTTTGATTTTGTGGCACACATAAGAATGGTATCATTATGAGATGGGTGGGACCTATATCTCCCTCCAATTCATTGGGTAAAGATTTATATCTCATGAGATAGACATGGCTGGAATGGCAGGTTAAACCGGTTCAGTGAAACAGGACTGAAACGACGAGTGAACTCGGTTCCGAAATGGACATTGTCCTCTAAGATAGTCTTGACTATGATTCTTTACTACCAATAAATGATTCTCGATGATTATGTGTGTATGAAACAAAGTTTCATGTTTTATGTTATTATTATTGGGATTACATTTCACTACTATGATTTATCCCATGTTATGAAATTATGATCTCTTTTGCAGGTTAAGATTTCCAAAATGTTATGTTCGTATGAATATGATGTGATTGATATTTCTTTTTTTTACCCTTACTGAGCATTTGAGCTCACCTTTTTGTATGTTTTCTTTCCCCAGGTCAGGAAGAAGGTTATTACTTAGGATATTCCAAAAGGGACTCTAGATATGATTAAATAAAAGGGAGACATTGTAGATGATTTATGAACCAGTTGTTTATGTTTCCCAGTTTCTAAAGACACTATACCTATACAGTCCTTTCATGGTTTTGTTATATGTTGTAAAAAGTGTACATAAATTTTGATGTAATAACCATGTATGTAAAGTATGGGTCATTACAGTTGGTATCAGATGAAAGGTATAGTCAACCTTTGGAAACTAGGAATTAAAATCCTTAGTAAGAACCCAAAGGATATATCTAAGCATAGGACACAATATTAGTGTTTTTGGAATGGACATGAACAACCTATGATAAGAACTTAAGTGTGAAATTTTATTCTTGATTATGTGTTTTTTCTATTATAATTAGTGTTTCTCACACTATTATTCTTGGTTTTAGTTTATGGCTGGAACCCGAAGGAACCGTTTTAATGCGGAATGAGACAGGAAATGAAATGATTGTCCCCTTGAGCAACCAAATGTTATGGGAGCTGGAATGAAAAATCTTGTAGCCATGCTCACACAACTTTCTCAAGCTATGAATCATACAAGACTTTCAAACGAGGAAAGGAAAAAAGCAACATTATGCTGAATCCTTCATGAGGAAGCGTCCACCTTCATTCAGTAGGTCTTCTGATTCGTTAGTGGCTGAACAATGGACCATTACCACTGAAAAGATATTTTCAGTTCTTCAATATCCTGAACATGATAAAGTCATATTATCAGTATATCGTTTGGAAGGTGATGCTGATCAATGGTGGAATCTTATTAAGAATACGAGGCAAAGGGATGAAATTGAGTCCATGGAATGGGATGAGTTCAAGAAATTATTTTTCAATAGGTACTTCCCTCGTATTCTTTGAACAAAGATGGAGAAGGAGATTCTTGAACTAAATCAAAAGGATGATGAATCTGTTGGTACCTATGAAGCAAATTTTACAAGACTTTCACGGTACGCATCTGGTATTATTATCCAACCTGAGAGTAAGATCGATCGATTCTTTAGTGTCTTAATACCTAGTCTTCGAAGGGAATTATCCATAAGGGACTTCAATAGCTACAAGGAAATCATTAAATGTGATCTCAAAGATGAGATGGAGGATGGAGTAACCCATCGGTCATATGGGATTGATAAGAAGAGGAAAATAGAATTCAAAGGAAAATCTAAAGAGCACACTGAAAAGAAGATGAGTTTTCCCTTATTCTCAAAGTGTGGAAAGAAACATGGAGGGAGTTTTCTTAAAGGGACAAGTAAATGTTTCAAATGTGGAAAGGAAGGTCATCGGGCATTTGACTGCCGCAATGATGGTAAGAAGATGTCTAGTGATGCAAACAAAGAAAAGGCTACACAGAGTTAACATCCTACACTTCAATGTTACAAGTTTAATGAAATGGGTCATTATTCCAATCAATGCCCTAATCCAAGGGTTTTTGATGATGATCGACGTCAACAAACTCTTAAGGCTAATGACCAAGGAAAGTCACATGAAATTTCTATCAGCGATGTGGAGTACGATAACAAAGTGGTGAAAGGTAAACATACCATCCACTATAAAGTAGAAAATGTTTAATTTGATTCTGTATCCACCCACTCTTTTATTTCTGAAGAATTTTCTAAGGGTATCACTGTATTGCCTCAACAATTAGATGTTGAGTTAGCTGTGACAACCCATAATGGCCCCAACAGTCGTATCAAAAGTTTGTAATTCCTCTCCGATGGATGTTTGTGGGTTAGTGCTTCCTGAAAATCTTGTGATCCTTCTTATAGTGGAATATGATGTGATTCTTGGCATGGATTGGCTTTCTCTATATAGAGTTCATATCAATTGCCAAAGAATGGAATTCAGATTTTATATTCCAGATCAATATATGCTCATCTATTGATGCAAGGATGAACATAACCATCCAGCGAAAATTTCTTCCATGTTAGGGGTCTTGATTCCACAAAATGAATGTTATTTATCTCAAATGGTTGGTGAGAAACTCACGATTAAGAATATTCCTATTGTACAGGATATTGATGATGTCTTTCTAGAAGAATTTCTGAGTCTTCCACCAAATCTTGATGTTGAGTTTTCAATAGAACTCGTACTGGGTGCTTTGCCTATTTCAAAGTAACCTTATAAAATGACCCCAATTGAGTTGAAGGAATTGAAGAAGAAAATATAAGAGAATCTTGATAAGGGATTCATACGCCCTAGTGCGTCATCTTGGGGAGAACATGTTCTGTTTGTTAAAAAGAAAGATGGATCAATGAGACTCTCCATTGATTATTGAGAACATAACAAGATCACTATCAAGAACAAATATCCTCTCCCGCGCATTGATGACTTATTTGACCAACTACACGGAGCTCAATACTTTTTCAAGATTGATCTTCGTTCTGGGTATCCTCAATTAAGGGTCAAAATGGAGGATATACCAAATACGGCTTTCCGTATAAGGTATGGACAATATGAAGTTATAGTGATGCCATTTGGTCTTACTAATGCCCCCAATATCTTCATGGATATGATTAATAGAGTCTTTAGAGACTATCTTGATCAGTTTGTGGTAGTCTTTATAAACGATATTCTTATTTATTCAAAGAGAAAGGAAGAACATGAAGATCATTTGAGAATTGTATTGAATACCCTGAGAAAGGAGAAGCTTTATGCCAAATTTACCAAGTGTGAATTTTGGCTTCTAAAAGTTGCTTTTTTGGGTCACATAATCTCAAAATAGGTGATATCCATGGATCCAGCAAAAATAGAGGTTATCGAAAGATAGTCAAGACCAACAACAGTAACTGAGATCCGATGTTTTCTTGGTTTTTCTGGATATTATCAATGTTTTGTGAATGATTTTTCACTATTATCTAATCCACTGACTAGGTTGACTCGAAAAGGAGTTATGTTCGTGTGGACGGAGGAATGTGATGATAATTTCAAGGGGCTGAAAGAAGGTTATCCAGTGCACCTGTACTCACACTTCCTTATAGTGGAGAAAGGTTTGTGATCTATAGTGATGCATCTAAGAAGGGGCTGGGGAATATTCTAATGCAAAATAATATGGTGATAGATTATGCCTCATGATAGTTGAAAATCCATGAGCAAAATTACCCAACTCATGATTTGGAGTTAGCTGGGGTAATCTTTGCATTAAAGATTTGGAGGCATTATCTTTATGGAGAAAGGTGTGATATTTATACTGATCATAAAAGTTTAAAGTATATTTTCACACAAAAGGATCTGATTATGCACCAAAGAATATAGTTGCAGCTGATTAAGGATTACGATAGCTCAATTCATTACCACCTTGGGAAAGAAAACAAGGTGGCAGATGCATTAAGTCGACAAGACCATTCTTGCTTATCCATGATGAGGATCACAAAAGATCCAATAATTATGGATTTACAAAGGATGGATCTTGGAATTATAATGAAAGGGTAAAATCATATCTTTTTCAAATGAGTGTTCAACCATCTATACATGTGAAGATTAAAGAGGCGTAGGAAGAAGATGTCAAGTTTCAAAAGAAGGTGAGAAATGTTCCTGAATTTAACCTTGATTGTGATGGGATAATAATGTTTAGGAATCAGGTTTATGTTCCTCCCATCCCCGAATTAAAGAAGGATCTGCTGTATGAGGCACATAGATCGTCATTCTCTATTCATCCTGGAAGCACAAAGATGTATAGGGACCTGAAAGAGTACTTCTGGTGGGATGACATGAAAAGAGATGTTGTTGAATATGTCTCTCGTTGCTTGGTTTGTCAGCAAGTTAAAGCTGAGAGACAGATGTCTATGTGAACGTTACAACCATTACCCATACCTGAATGGAAATGGGAAAACATCACTATGGACTTTGTCACTGTACTTCCTAAAACATCCTATGGCAATAATGCTATCTGGGTCATAGTTGATCGTCTTACAAAGTCTGCACACTTCATTGCAATTAGAGAGGATTTCTCTCTAGATCAGCTTTCCAGGAAATATGTAAAGGAAGTGGTAAGATTTCATGGAGTACCACTTTCCATTATATCTGATCAGGATCCAAGATTTACCTCGAAGTTATGGAAAAGTCTTCAGTATACTCTGGATATAGAGTTGAGTTTTAGCGCTGCTTATCATCCTCAGACATATGGTCAGTTTGAGAGGACAATTCAAACTGTAGAAGATATGTTGAGAGCTTGCTATATGGATTTCAAAGGTGGTTGGGATCAACACCTAACTTTGGTGTAATTTTCTTATAATAATATCTTTCACTCTATTATTCAGATGGTTCCTTATGAAGCTCTCTGTGGAAATAAATGCAGGACTCCAACTTGCTGGGATGAAGTTGGGGAAAGAAAGCTATTAGGACCTGATCTTGTTGGTGAGATGGCAGAAAAGGTCATATCTATTCAAAAACACATTAGAGCTGCTTGGAGTCGACAAAAAAGTTATGCCAATAATCGAAGAAAAGGCTTAGAGTTTGAAGTGGGTGATAAAGTTTTCTTACGAATATCTCCTTGGAAGAGAGTTATGAGATATGGGAAGAAGGGATAGCTGAGCCCTAGATATGTCGGTACTTTCGAAATACTGGATCGTGTTGGGAAGGTAGCTTACCGATTGGAACTTCCACAGAATCTCTCTCCAATTCATGATGTGTTCCATGTATCTCTCCTGAGAAAGTACATACCTGATCCTTCACATGTACTCAGCTAAGAAGTTGTACCACTAGAGAAAGATATTTCTTATAAAGAGCAGCTGATGGAGATTCTAGACTGTAGTGAAAAAGTACTACGGAACAAGACCACTCTCTTGGTGAAATTTTTATGGAGGAACCACCAAGTAGAAGAAGATCCATGGGAACTTGAGGATATGATGAGGGAGAGGTATCCTCATATGTTTGTATTGAAGTGATGAATTTCGAGGGAGAAATTCATTTTACGGGGGGTAGAATGTAACACCTGAGACTTTTATGAGAAATATTTTGTTTTTATGTTATATAAATCATTAAAGGGATCTTTCACTACACACAACACTGGCTTGGTTTGCTTTACATTCAATCGCGACCTTCCTCGATAGCTTGCATCGTAAGCAATATCGAGTTTCACTAAACAAAGATATGCTATTAAAATATTATTAAAACTAGCCGTTATGAATAGTAATAACAAATTTTTGAAATTTTTTAAATTTCAACATTCAAGATGGACTTTATTTTTGGATTCGGAATATCGAAATTAGCCTAGGGTGAAATTTTGGTATTTTTCTGAAAACATTCAATTTTGGATTAATAGTGAAAACACTGGGTTACAATTTAAAAACCGACTTTTTATTTAAATAATTATTTATTTTATTTAAATTTATCTTAGGTCAAAATTGATACATAATACCTTTATATGTTAAAAGTAATTCATTGGAGTCATTTTATAATAAATTTATTTACATATAAATTTTATTGAACTTTTGACCGTCTTTTACCCACCTCTTAGGAGAATTTTCAAATTTATATAAAACTTCATTTTACTGATTTTGTGAATGGAACATCAGAAATCCGAGAGACACGGTTGATGTTAGTAATTAAAATTTGGTTCAATGAGATGATAATAATTTTTGGTGAATAGTAACTTTTTACTTTTTTTACCACAGTTAAAATTAAATAGGATAATTAAGGGTAAAAATGATATTATTGTTACCCTAACACATGTCCTAATTCTATTGGATAAGTTTAATTTTACCAAAAACAACCTTATGAATAACATATGACCATTTAGGCCCACTTGGATTAGATTAGGACATTTAATATTAATTTATTTAAAGAAGGGTTAAAATAGTTAAAACCAAAGTTTAATAAGTAAATCATTTTTAATATAAAGATATACATAAGATAAATTCGATTACAAATATTCATTAGAAATATAAAACAATTTACTAAATAATGGTATTTTATTTGTAATTTTTAGACTTTAAATAATTTAATTTATTTATGACACAATGATGATGCAGTAATTATATTATTAATGAAATATTGACATAATTGATGTTATAAATACCCAATTAAATGTAATTATAGACTTTTTATGAATTAAAATAATTTTCTATGTTAATATGACATGTTAGTATTGATTAAATTAACGTTTTTTGAACAAATATGTCTGTTACGATTTTCACAAAAATCAATTACCAAATAGTGTCATAATTGACATAAAATAATTCTTAAAACAAATATTATATTATTAATTGTTATTTTATTCCTAAAAATATAATTTTAGGCCACAGGATTTATATAAGATTATATATATTAATAAAAAACAACTTGGGGTTCGTTTGGCTTGTTATGGTATGTTTATTAACCATATAGTGTAAGAAAACAAAAAGGAATGGTAAAAGTAAAATTATTTAACTTAAATTTAAATCTAAATGATAATGTTAAAATAGAACCCTAAACTTGTATAAATTCTATTTCATGAGATTATTTCGACCCATACACACCTTATCTTAGAAATAAATCAATTTGGAGCTATTAAAACCCGAATATAACTTTATAATAAAATAATATTTTTAGTTTTTCCTCATGTGCCCCTCTCCTCCCTTATAAAAGGGAACCTCCTCCCTCTCTTCCTAACACCACTTTGAGCCTTCAATCTCGGCCAAAATTAAGGAAATTCTCTTCTCCACTTCCCTAGAAACATCCTAAAGGTCCGGTTATTCATCAAAGACAATTTTTAGTACCCTAAAAGGAGGTCTCAAAGAGGCGCTTCAAAGAAGAGGTAATGTCTGTTACCGATTCTTTCAACTTTATTTCTTCTTCCACTTATTCTTCTTTAGTTGTTTCATTATGAAGTAATAAAATCAGTATAAATCATATACGGATATGTTATTATATGTTTGAAACAACCCTATTTCACCATCTATCGATCCTACGGAAAACGAAATCACTGCGCGTGTGAACGTACGGAATACCGTCTCCATGCCGCGGTGTAATCTATTTTCCACCACCACATTACTTGGATGGGTATAATGTTGCAAATAAATAACTATATATGATTATTGTAATGTTTTATTGATTCTGAAATAGTATACATGCACTCCAATACAATTCCACGATCATGGGAACGATATCATCGCTCATGCGTACATACAGAATATCGTCTCCACGTTGTGATGTGACTCGTTCTACATGATCTTCATTGAAAAATGATTATATAAATGAATTTAATGAATAAATATGATATATAGTACACTAATACCTTTTTGGAAATTAGGTATCTATAATCTAAAAATAAGAATAAGAATTTATTCGACAAAACACGCATAAGAACAAAAAGCAATAAACCCCCGAATAACAAGTCACAATGAAATATTACAAATATGAAGCTATGAATATGACCATATATGATATCATAAAAATAAGTATGATTCTGGAATAAGTCAGTAACATTATTTAAATCAGTATACAAGAGGTTCAGACACTTACGAAACAAATTAGATCTAAGATAAGGGACAATCTCGCAATCTCAATTTTTATCCGAGATTGTTTATACTTCAGAATTTACTGGGGAATATTTATCATCCACATCCATGTTTCCTCAATATATAATATTATTTATATCCTCCTACAATTTTTTAAATCCAATTTTACCCTTCAGTGAGTTTTTAGTATAATATATGAATGGAATCTTTTGTCGTTTTTCATACGAGGTGCTTCTTGACTTTTCCGACAAAAGTATGAGAAGAATGTTTTTTTAACTTATAAGACATGAATTGATTTTTAAAACATTATTTCAAAGAAGATTCCTTTAAAATTTTTCATGTGTATTATTAATCAACTTCTTTTAGTTTAAAATTATATGACATGTTAATAAAGGAAAATTTTTTTGAAGTAGAAATGATATTTTTTTCAAGAATGGAGTTCAAGTGTTTTATCAAAATTATTTTCCATCTAAGATAATATTGGGTTCTGTTTCTATCCCTATTATTACATTAATTTTATTATGTTGTGATGAAATTATTTTTATGAATTCCTTTATCTTATATGAATTGTTTTATGATGTCACGTTGTTTAAGAATCCCATTTTTATTACATGGGTTATGCAATGATGTATGATTTTTCGATTTTGTGGAACACATAAGAATGGTATCATTATGAGATTTGTGGGACCTATATCTCCCTCTAATGCATTGGGTAAAGATATATATCTCATGATATAGAAATGGCTTGAATGACAGGTTAAATCGGTTCAGTGAAACAGTATTGAAACGAGGAGTGAACTCTGTTCAGAAATAGACTTTGTCCTCTAAGATAGTCTTGGATATGAATCTTGACTACTACGAAATGATTCTCTATGATTATGTGTGTATGCCAAAAAGATTCATGTTTTAAGTTATAATTATTGGGATTACATTTCACTACTATGATTTATCCCATGTTATGAAATTATGATCTCTTTTGCAGGTTAAGATTTCCAAAATGTTATGTTCTTATGAATATGATGTGATTGATATTTCTTTTGTTTACCCTAACTGAGAATTTGAGTTCACCCTTTTGTATGTTTTCTTCCCCAGGTCAGGAAGAATCTTATTAAGTAGGATATGCCAAAAGGTACTCTAGATATGATGAAATAAAAGGGAGACAGTGTAGATGATTTATGAACCTATTGTTTATGTTTCCCAGTTTCTAAAGACACTATACCTATACGCTCCTTTCATGGTTTTGTTATATGTTTTAATAAGTGTACTTAAATTTTGAAGTAGTAACCATGTATGTAAAGTATGGGTCATTATATATGTCGCCTATAAAATTAATACTGGATTCTCTAACCAGAAATCGAAATACAAAACATTTAGCATTGTTTCCATAAACCCAATCCAATATCATATTCTTTGGTCCTAAGGTGGAACTGATACCTTGGATATCACTCTTTAATTACCTAGAAAAATGGTGCATGAACCACAACTGCCCAAAGTCCACCAACAACTAGACAGGGGATAGCGACCAGTTCAGAGTATGCTTATCACACACATTGTAGGAATTATCCTAATAAACCTATACAAGCAATCATATATCTATGACTATAAAATGATGAAATATAATTGAAATTAAATAAATTAAAGAATGCATCTGAGATCTCTTAATCATTGTATGATTGTATAGTATTTAAATTGTTGATGGTGCCAAATCCATTACTAACCAAAAACTATAGAGATACCGACTATCTCAGAGCGGGAGGACTACTATGAAATGAATAAACCCAAAAAACCACTCTATCTGTCATGATCAATTGGAGCTCCACTCGCTCTCTAGCCTTGTAGGACACCATCAAAAGGTCCATTATCTACGTGAGACATGACACATGAGACCATAAGACAAGTATGGGTGAGTAAAAAAATACATAGTAGGATGCCCTTGATAAACTAAATAAGAAGCATCGTGAATAGTCATCTCATATCAATGAGATAGTAGAAAAAGGAATAAAAATACCCAACACATCATACCTCTAGGTGGTCACAAAAAAAATGAAATAATGTGATTCATCTTGAAGAAATTATCATTCTAAGAGAATTTAATCCTTGATCCATGGTATCACTAAAGACACTCGTTTAAAAGGTCATGATCCTCGTTCCCTTTGTAAAAAATCTCACTAGTCTCATAATACCTTGATACATTGATATGAGATCACACCCAGGACCACCGAGATACACTAATAACCAAATATAGATCAACCAACTATTTTGGGGATTGTACTCCAATTACACCACAAACCATACTAAAATATAATATTAGATAGATGATCAACATCCTTCTCAATTATTTCATGTTGATTCCACAAACCCCAGCTATGGTATAAAAAGAAATGATAGAATATCACCCTACACATCCATGAAGGGACATAAAAAACAATATATAAGAGTCATCCCCCAGAGTAGATCATAATCCTATGATGTGGAAAAAATTTCATGTTGTACCTTCGACGGTATGGACAAAGAGAACACAATCAACAGATACTGGTTTAAATTGATAAAATGAAGGGCTCCAAGAATCTTCAATGTGGGTATATGACATGCACTAGGGGTACACGGCAATCCCATCCAATCCCCGGTATACCCGTGTGATGATTCCTCACATGAAATGTAGATCTAAATATTCACAATGTGTAGTAATATTAAATGTGAGGATGAAATTTTATTACACCCTTCCCATGCCACTTGGTCATGCCCATGTACACCAAACTATTTCCACATACTCTGGTTGTGTATGTGTCATTGTCCAACCTTTTCCCATGTAACATATGAGTTACATGTTTTACCACCCATAATGACTACACGGCATGTGATATTTGACTCTTTTTAAAAAACCAAACATCACATAGGGGGTCCCACAAAATGTGTAATTTTTGATTAAACATTGTGTACCTCGGGATTTATATATCCCACCGGTTCTTCTTATAAATCTTCCTCCGTATCTTCACTACCTCCTAACATGAAAAAAAGCATATATCTGGAATTATACGACCTTACCATCATTTCATATGAGTATTGAAGGCTATAAATCCACCGGGGAAACACCCACATTCTCCATTCATAGCTACACCATAGAATCTGGGTCATCGTTGAACCACAAGCCAAAGAAAATTCTAGTGATGTATATAAGAAGAAATGATGGAGAAATGAATGAACCAAAAGATCAAATGAATGAACATTGTACTTTTTTCATTTTACACTTATGCGTTTTAATATATTTAAATGAACCAAGATAAAATAATCAAGGAAAATTTTTATCAACAATAAATAAATATACCATCGATGGAAGAATCAATTGTTATTTATAGAATTGATCCCTGTTTGACATAGGATAAAAAATTGGAATGAAATAACATATAAAAATTACATCCTCATGTCTGGATTGGTCATTTAAGAATATTCTTTCTATATTTCCACCATTGGTTATATCCACAAGATCTGATGGAACATGACGATCGATCTAATCGGGTTTGACATCGCCTTCCAATTATCCCCTAATGAATCATTATAGAGGATACTATAAAATCATAGGTTATTATGATTAACCTATGATTGATTAATAATCATGTTCAAATAGAGAAAGTATGTTTTTGCAATAATGAAAAATAAAATAAATAAATAAATAAAATTATATTATTAATTTTTCAATCGTGACAAGATTTTCAGAAATGTTTGATGCCATCAAAGATGGTGACACTCCTAGGGTAATCCTATATTATAAAAAATGGTGACTTCATATTTATGATATATTTCCCTCATTGGGAGTTTTTCAACATTTTCATAAAAACTGCATATGTGTGATATTAATATGTTTTATATATTCCAAAAAATTAATTCTAGGAACACTCAACCCTCATATATCAAATTGTCTTTGTGCCCAGCTCCAAATATAATCCCTATAATATTCAATTGTAATACATGGAGAAAATAGTCATTAAAATAAATATCATGTTTATATATTCAATTTTCTTTTTCGAACTATCCATGTGAGGAGGTCTGAAAAAAAACCAAATACAATATTCCATGGAGGCGACAATCCGCACGTACACATGAGAAATAATTTCATTTTTATGATTGATGGAAAGAAAGTAAAGGGATATATTTTCAGTATTATAGATTGATAATTATATTAAAAATTAATATTTATTAAATAAATACATCTTTAAAAATCCATTAATTTATGGGGAAATGAAATAAATTCACATCACTTCATGGAGGTGTTTGTCCATACGTACACTCAAGTAATACTATCATTTTCCAAGAAATGAAAGCGTAAGAAGGTAGATATTAATTTTTCACTAAAGATTCATAATTATGTATTAAAAATTAAACATTTTATTTGAATAAATCCTTAAAAAAAATTCATGTGAGGTGGGGATTTAAATTAAACACATCACTTTGTGAAGATGAAATTTTACACGTACGCACAAGCAACATTTTTTTTCTCATTAGATGAAATGGAGGTAGAAAATAGTTGTTCCATAAAAAGAATTTAATATATTAATTATAATTATTTAAATATATAATGTTTTTTTAATTTATTTTAAGGAGGTAGAAGAAGAAATAAAATTGAAATAATTTGGTTATGACTAATAAATTCTCTTGGGATATCTTCCTATTGATTTCACCTTAAACGTTCTTGGATTGGTCTTTTGGTGAGACTAGGACATCTATAACATGAATGGAATAGCTGGGATGGTATTTGTGTAAATATATTTCCATATAAATCAATCACACTATGTGTATAAGTGAATACATTTGGTTCTATTTTATAAGTGAGAGGAGTGGATCCAATGTATATATTAAGATATTTAGAATATAATAAATGACTTTATCATAGAATGTGGATCCATGAAAATAGTAATATCATATATGTTTTAGGAATTATGGATAATTTATTTTAATAGTTTATTTTTTCATCTAATGTAAGGTATTAACTGTGTATAGAAGGGTTAAAGAGAATTTGGGGCATGTTCAGAGCCCAGATCTCTAAGTTTTGGAGAAATATCCCTGCCATAAGTTTTCTTTAAACCATTCCACTATGATAACTTGTATTGATAAAACCACAAGTGATGATTAAAAGGGAATTTAAAGGGTATTTATAGGATTCATATTGTGTTTCAGAATCATGGGCCTACCATGCATGTGTTTTGTCACTTAGCCAGTTGGTGCACACATTTGGTGCAAGGTTTTGTCGATATATATAGAGAAACTGTTTACACATAAATGAATTATGAAATGTTTATTTTTCCCAATTTTTATTAAAAACAATCATAATTTTTCTTAAAACATCATACAAATTAGCTATCCTTGCATTGGAGCTTTTCCTTGGTATCTAACCAAGGCATTGAGATAGGTTTGTCATCTGAACTCAGAATCATTCACCATTGGTTGAAATGGATAGATAATTGTAAGATCATTGATACTCTTCCCTAATTTATTCATTTTTTCCTTATATAATTATAACTCTACATGAGATAATATTCCTTATTTATGGGTATTCATCTATTTATTCAATTTCACCAATTCTAGCGAGAGTTGAAGGGTGAGAATAGAATTTTATAGTACTACACATATATGGTAGGTGTTATGAAAATTTTCTCTTAATGTCTTCGTGTTTTAATTTTCTATCCATAGAGAATTTTTTTTTCCATCAGTGGGTTTATTCTAAAATAAGTAATTCTAAAAATATAAATGTTATAAAACATGTTTATATGCTCAATTTACCTCAATTGTACATCTTCAACCTTAACCCAAACATAACCCTTTATATGAGGTCATCTAAATTTTTATGATTATACCACACCATTGGTTGAGTTGACTATACCACCCATGAGTGGAATCCATTGTAGAATTAAATTTTATTTTTAATGGTTCAATACCTCAAATAGAACTATGTTATTTATAAATTAACATTAAAATGAAAAGGTAAAATTTCAAATTGATAATGAGATGGATGTTATTTTGACTTGTGACATTAATGTAGTTGGTTAGTACATTGGATTTGAAACTATCATAGAACCTCATATTAATAACTATTGAGTGAGTTGGTAAAATAATGGAATATGATTAATTAATTGTTAAAGAATTTTTTGACACTAAGATGGACCTTTGAAAAACGTTATAAAATGTTTATGATGGATACTTTTGTATGGCGCCAACATCGCAGTATAGAACTGACAAATTATTATATGTGATGACTTGGAAAATTATCTTTGATCTATCAAACATGGACCAACATGTAAGTAATAACCTATGTTTTTAAAAATTATTATTTGTTTTTTTTTTGAATTAGATTCATTCTATTTCTTATGTTACATTCAACAACAAGTTTTAACAGACCGTGATAGAATATTATCATTATTAACAAAACATCACCATTATCACATGGTCGTTAAACATGGTGTAATGAATATTAATAAATGTATCTTAAATATTACTATAAATAGATTTATATAATTATAACATATTTATAAAAGCATACTAAATATTTGGTAAACTCATTATTTGTTTGGAAAATACTTTTTACTCATAAAATGTTTTTTAATTATTTTTGATGAAAATAAGAAAATTATTTTTTAAAACATTTTCAAAAATAATTTGATAAAATTAACATTACTTGTGAAATCATCATGTCAAAATTTTATATGGGTGATATATTTTATTTTTATGAAATGATTAATTTTATGAATAATAGTGAGAAATATTGGTTTTTATTAAAAACTAAGATTTCTTGTAAATAATTTAAAAGGATAATTAGTGTTTTAAAATGTGATTAATGGTAAAATTAGTTAAATTATATATCAAATAATAAATTTCAGGTCATTAGAATTATTTCCATGTTGAATTTTTATAATACAGAATTTTCAAACTTTTGAACACATACTCTTTGGAAACCCACATTCTCATCTTCTTTTTGGGTTCAATTTTAAATTAAATTTTCTATGTATATTAATAGTTTTTTGAAAAATATATTCTATAATTGGAATCATTGGAATATAAATTATTTAATTATATAAACTTAGATATTTGAATTAATGAATAGTAGAAATATTAAAAAAAATTAACCGAAGTTATGATAAAAAGGGTTTACTAGGGTGTTAAAACTAAAATAGATATGTTTTAAAAATAACCAAAAATATTGTAAAACACTTATTAAATGAAAATTTGTAGAGATTATTATGAATAATGGTGTATAACGGTCCATTTTGTCGCGTTTTTTAATGGAAAAAACATTGGAAACCGATTTATTTCCAAAAATTACAAATTTTCCACTCACATCACTTATAGAAGGCCATCCATTTTACACTCATATTCAAATATTAGAACCCATTTGGTTTAGAAAATACATATAAAAATATCTTCCTCACATTAATCATATCATCTTAAAATACTTAGTTTTGTGAGAAACCAAATCAATGGAGGTTTTTGGTGCACACCTAATGAGGTTACATGAAAAAATGTAACATTCTTCAATGAGTGTTATATTTTATTTATTCTTCCACAAAATTAAATTTTTTAGAAATAATGATGATATAATATAAATAGTATATTCCATATAATAATATTTTTTTGTTAGGGTAATGAACAATAAAAATCCATACTTCTATCAATTGGGATATGAACTCATCATTTGTGGGTATGGCAGACTACCATCCCGCAAACCGATGTTATTCATTTTCCATCACCACCTCATACGATGGAATATAATTATTTAATAAATGATTATATATGATGTTTATTATATTATTATACTTTATTAATTATTCTATCACGTATTAATTCTTACTATTTAGTCTTTGGGAGTGTGATAATGTCACGTGTGTGTACGGTGGACTAATGATTCCAGGAGCGATGTGATTCGTTCATGATTTACATGGATGATAATAAGTGTGATATTAATGAAAATATTGTATATATTTGAAATAAAAATTATTCTATAATTATAATATTTTTTAACAAATTTCATTCATTCAAACCATTGAAAAAATGGAAGCGACGTTCATGTGTAAATACAGTCTGTCGTCTCCATGAATGGTGCATTTCATCTTATATTTGTAAATTTTATAGATTACTATAAATACATATATAATTAATATTTATATGATAGTAATATAATTTTTAACATTTTGGATATATTTTACGATTTTCATTGTAGGAATACTAAAAACAACAAATCTATAGTTACATGAAAAACAATTTAGTTATTTCCTAAAATGTGACATTAACATTGAAATATTAATAAATAGGTAATAAATGTCCATATATAAATAATATGTAGTATTAAATATGTATATATCATTATAAAATAAATTTATGATAATATTATATTTTTTTTACATTAAGTCTGAACATGCACAATGGATTTTGAGTCTTAGTATAAGGTATTTTTTTTCTTATTTTTTCATTCTTTGAGACATATGCCATGTTATACACTTATATTATATAATGAGGTGTATATACATATTATTTTACATTTAATATAATAAAATTATTTATTATTTTTATTTTCTATGTTTAATTTAACATTATTCTATCCAAGGGCTTATGATTCAATGTTATCATTCCGGTAAAGGTTTTCTATTAAAATCTCATTATTTATAAAGATTTCTCATGATTATGCTCACAATGATTTAATGTTTTGATATATCTCTCAAGGAAATAATATATTTTATTATAATATATATATTTATGTAGAATAAATGTTTTATCGTATTTTTAATCTATTTATTTAATCAAATGTTCAAAATATGATTTTTAATGAATTTTTTTATTTATTTCTCTCTTCAGTAGAAAACCGGGATTCTTATAAAAACATGTTTTGTAAAAATTATTTAAAAAATGTTACTAACATTAACAATATGATTATTTTTAAAAAAATTATATTTATTTTATTTTTAGAAAATATTTTAAACATAATCATTATTTATTTTTCCAAATATGTCTTGTTTAGATTTTATCATCAATTTGAATGAAATATTTGTTTTAACATGTAAGACATGGATGCAATTTCTCAAAATGATGAACATTATTTTATTTTAATAATTCAATATAAATTTTAAAGGTTATTTTAATGTAAATTTATTTTCATAATATTTTATTAATTTCTAATATAAGATATTATATTTTCCAAGACAGTATATTTTCATTAGGAAATAATCGAAGTGAATTTTATTCCAAATTAATTTTTCATCTAATATGACATATTTTGATGTTACATAATCCTTTCTGGTGATATCATCCCGTGTTACCATATTTATTCTCTATCTATATATGTTTTATGATTATGATGATAAGACATTTATGAACCCCATTTCTCTTCCACTGGTTATACAATTACAAAAATATTACGAAACCCGCTTGTTCATTAATGAGTTATTCCTTTATGAAATGATGAATTTATTAATAAAACAATTTTATTTTTTAGGTTATCTTATGATGAAATTTTTATAAAACTCATTTCATTCATTATTTCTAAAATGATGAATGTTATATGATCTTGTGGAACACGTATGTATTATTTCCATTACATGATGGGTGAGACCTATATCTCCCTATAATTAATTTGGTAAATATTGAAATGCCATAAGATAAGTATGGTTATAATTGGGAGATAACAATTTTAAGTAATGCATATTTTCCACTATTATTATCTTTGGAGTGAACCTTGACTACATTTAAGGTTTGTGTAGTGAACCCATTCCTCTATGATAGTATTGGAAGTGATCCTTGAACTACTAAGGAAACAAATTTATAGGCTTATGTGTATGCCAAAAATATATATCTTATCCTATTTTTATTCTATCCTGTTTCATGTTATTTGAATCTATTATGATTCAAGTCTTATTAACATTTTATATCTATTCTCCAAATCAAATTTATGATCTATTATAAGAAATGCATGGTTTTTAGATGTTATTATCATGTTTGTATACCTTTATGCTCATGATATATTAATATCTCCCTTCTTTACCCTTACTGAGAATCTTAGTTCACCCTTTCTTGATTTTATTTTCCCTGTGTTATGATAAAAGTAATTACTTATTATATTTATAAGAAGGGTGAATGTTATGAAAACCATATATGGATATGTGATACCTCAATTATGGACCAGTTGATTCATTGTCAAGGATTATAATGAAACATGACCTAAATGATTCTAGAATTAATACATATATTATTTAATGAATATTTATTTGAAAATATATATTATTTATATATGAGGTATTTGGATCATTATAGTTGTCATGTGAGAAATCTGCATTTATCCTTCAGAAACCATGATTAGAAAACATTTCTGAGATCCCTAAGGATATGTCTGAGGCCAGTTTTAATGATGCATCAAAGTATAGGAAAATGACATGGATTTTTGGAAATGGATAGAGATAATGGTTCTCATGAAATTAAAAACCTTTATAAATACTACAAGGGTATGTCGATATATTAAATATGTATCTAGGGTTGAAAACTCAAAAATGGTTACATTGATATGGTTTCGATCATCACATAGTGCATAATAATGTGCTTTTCTGCACACCTGGTTTGACACCACCAGGGCACATGTTTCTAAAATTCACAAACTCCTCCTGAAGCATCATAATATATTCATATATTACTATAAACATCCTAGAAAAAAAAGGTTTCATAGATTAAAAATATGGTTTCATTATTTAGACAACATATAATTAATTTTTAATTATTATGTTATTTAGTAGTATGATTATTGCAACTTGAACTATCTTTTTTTGTTTTATCCAATGGTTATAAACTAATGGAATTGTTTTAATGTAATGTGTGGTATAAATTCAACAATTATAATCCATATTTTCCAATCATTATGGGATATTGAATGTATCATCCTGATTCTTTGTTCAAACAACCATCTTGAGACTTTAATCTTGCTAATCTTACAAATGAGGTCATTGAGGGAACAACATTATGTTGAAGTCCGTCATGATGAAAAATCCACCATCATTCAGTAGATCCACATATCAACTAGTTGTTGTAAAGTAGATCAAATTAATGAAAAGGTATTTTTTTATCTATAGTGTTCCAAACCTAAAAAACACATTTTATATGTATATCATTTGAAAGTAAAAGAAGAAAAATGGTGGATTATCATGAATTATAAAAGGAAACATGATGAATTTGAATACATCAAGTGGGATGAGTTTGAGATAATATATTGTAATAATTACTTCCCTAATATCCTTCATTTTAAAATTTAGATTAATTCCTTGAGCTAAAATATAAGTATGATGAACATATTGGTTCATATGGGGAAAATGTAGAATACATATGAGGTACACTTATGAAATTATCATTAAACATGTAGTTAAGGTTGATTGATTCCACAATGGATCGAAACCAAGTATATGAATGGTGTTATACTTAAGGTAATTTATTAGATACTAAAAAATCATTTCACATATTCTCAAGGTGGAAATATATATCATATTTACCCATCAATCTGGTGGTTTTGACATGAAAATGAAGATGGAGTTCAAGTCAAACTCTAATAACCATGGATAAAAGAATATGATATTTTATTTTTGCTTAATGTGTGGAAGGAACCACGGAGGAAATTTTATTATCGTAATTGTTAAAAAAAATTAGCATTGGAAGGAAGGTCATCGAAACATTTATTACTAAAGTGTGGAAAAAAGTGATTTAATGATGTGAATAGAGATAAATATGTACATATTGTATCAAAAATATGATAAATAATACCAACAGATGAAGGTTAATGATGATGATTGATTTTGGAAACCTCTTAATATAAGGTACAAAGGGAAATTTAACGTGATCACTATTTTGAGAGTGGGGTGGAATAATGATGTGGTGATAGGTACACATACCAACCACTATAGAACTCCTAATGTATTATCTGAATTTGTATAAACCCATTCATTCATATCTGAATAATTTTATATGGGTATTAAGATTCCAAACAATTTTTTTGATAAATTCGAACTGAAGACCCCAAATAGGACAATTATTTCATATTAAATATACGATTCATCTCTGGTTGAGGTTTGTGATAAATTTCTTCTGAAAAATCTTCTCATTATTCATATATATTAATTTCATGTTATCTTAGAAATTTATTGAATCTCTCTACATAAATCCCATATCAATTATTGAGGATGGTAATTATAATTTGTTATATAATGTATCCTATAATCATATATCAATGTGACAATTATTATGATATTCTGATAAATATCACATCCATTGTATTGGACTTGGTTCATTTTTATAAGGGGTGTTAATCTTAGATAGTTGGGGAGAAATGGGACATCAATTATATACCAATTTGTCATATTTTTTTAAGTATTTATGAAAGAGTTTCTTATTCATACACAAAACTGTAATGTTTATTTTTCAATAAAACACATTCTTAGTGCCAAAAATGTTTCAAAGAATCCATTTAGAATAGACCTGAATGACATACATGAATTGAAGAAGTAACATTATAAGAACGTTTAAAAGTTATTCCATTGGACATGCCTATAACCTTTGAATGTACATGTTCATTTTTCTAAAAATATATATTGATCATTTTTACTCTGAATTCATTATCAAAAGTTTAACAAGTTCACAATCAAGGAAAATAAAACACTCCCTCATATTAATGATATATTTGATGGACTAGGTGGTATGAAATATTTTTCCAAGAAATACCTTCATACTAGATATAATACATTAAAGGTCACAAAGTAGGATATACCCAGTAAGACATTCTACACAAGTTATAGAAACTATGGATATATACTAATATAATTTGGTCTTATTAATGCCCCTAATATCTTTATGGATTTAATTAATAGAGTCTTTAGAGATTACCTTGATCAGTTTTTGGTATTATTTTTAAAAAATATTCTTATCTATTAAAAACATAAGGAATAATATAAAAGCCTCTTTTTAATTGTACTAATGACACTATATAAAGAAGATAAATATAGAATAATTACAAAATGTGAATTTTGGATACAAAGGGATTAATTTTTGGGTCATATAGTCTCATGAGATGGTATATCTATAGATCAACTAGAGGATATTGAATGTTGTCAAGACCAACCACTTTGAATGAGATCCACATTTTTCTTGGATTAGATGGAAATTATCGATAGTTTGTGGAGAATTTATATGTACTACCTAATACACTCACAATGCTATCCCATAATAGAGCCATGTTATAATGTCCTAAACCTAGATGCCACAAAAAGGTACCCCTACCATTATTTCCAAATGGTGGCAAGTTCCAGCCCCCCCCCAATGCCTGATATTACTAACTAGGAGTGAGGGCCTTGGGTGAGATTGGGGGGAGACTATGTACTCTTACCCAAGAGTAACCATATGTAATATGTTTAGCAGTCATTTAGGGAAAGATGTAAATAGTATAGAAATTATATACCGATCAAGAATAGATAAAATTATCAAAATGAATCTTATAGACAATAATGATCATTATATATGTCATATGCCTCTAATAATGGTATGCATACAATACAAGAAAAAAGCTGATAATGACCAAAATATCATTTCCAACATCACGAGTCTATGCTCGAATTAATGCCCCATACTCCAAAAAAACCGTCAAGAAACTATAGTATGGTTGTTTCCCTTCTCCATACCTACAATTATATATCTTGTTTTGGTACCCAATGGTATCCCAAACAGGGTGTGAGATATTATCCATGTAGAAAACCACCAAATGTCATGTTCCAATCACCCAATATATATATATATATATATATTAGTCATAGTTTTCAGAAATTAATACAATATGAAAAGGAAATTATAAAAATGAACATCCTATAATGTCTAGGTTATAATTATTAAACATTTCAGTTAAAAAATATGTCTCTAAAATAAAAAGGAGGAATGTTTCATTAAAATAAACATCACATAACTATTCAATATCATTTAATTAATATGTCTCAAGACTCCATGCATATCATGGAATTACATTTGATAACATGAATTGGGATTTCAAAACATGTCATCCTTAAGGTATAAACAAAGAATAATCCAATTTTATTCTTTGACATGGAAGACGCATCATATAAATTATTTCATTCCGTTATTCAATTTAGATCATCATCCCATATTTTTCATTCCTATGATAAATTCCAAGTGTCACTCTAGGTGAATTACAAACCAAAACCCTACATTCCCATCCATGGTGAACCTCTCAAAAAACTAGGAATCACTCTAGGTGTGGTATAATGTCCCTACTATTTGAGTCCATCCTTGGAGGTCCACTAATGGAGCCTAAGTATCAATAATGAAATATATTATCAATTTACATTGATTACATCGAGGGAATTATCATATAAACATGTGTATCACATGTCATATAAAGGTCTACCGTGCTGATTGTATCCTTGGATGTCAATATCAGGAGTCCAAGTGTCACTCACGCATAAGAAAATTTAATTCTAATTGAGTCCCTCCATGGAATTATAACATAAATCTATGTTTCACTAAAGGAATATAATAAATTATTATCATTTAACCAATTAAAACCATTTACTTTAATTAATTTTAACGTGTTATGTTTGTCACCAATGACATCTCAATCCAATGTCACCCCAAAAGGTGACTTAACACATTGGCTAGGCATATATGGTTACCCATTAAACTATGTTTCGACTAGAGTTAGGTTTTGGGGTGATGAAAAAATGGTCTGATGAGAATCTCCAAAAACCTCTTAATTTAGATACAGTTTCACATAAATTTTTCCCTTTTTTGTTTCGACCCATTCGGAAACATTACCCTTCAAAGGAGGATTGGATTAACCCCACACGGGACTGGGCATTTCATCCCTTATATATTGAAAAGGATACGCCACATAAAATGGTGCCATCAGGTGATTTCATGGGGTCTATTACATGTGAAATTGGTCCTCTCAGGATATCACTTCCTCGAATGGACCCTAACATGATTATTCATTGATCGAAATACACCCAACGACCCTCGTATCCATGATTCGTCGACATGCTTTCCAAATGCAGGCACTCGTTTGATGATTATTTCACCAAATACACTTGAGGACTCCATTTGTTGAGGGGATGGGAATTCGGGCTCATCAAAGCCTTTTGGTGGGAATAATTTCATGTTATTGGACTCTCTTATATATTTAGGTTGTGTTCATATGTTTTTCAATCCTTGGTTCATCCTTGAACAGTGTGTCCATGAGCTTTCCCTTGTTTGCAAGATCATTATAGGCATAGATGGATTGGATAATAGATAAGTAATGGTTACATAAGAAATATAATATAGAACTCTTGATTTTATCACCATCCAGAGAAGACGAAAGGTGACATGATGTTGAGATTAGTCGAAAATATGTTGGATTTACTCTGTATCCTCATGAGAAGAATCAGGACCCATATACTTTGCAATAACTGGGGCTTATGCATGGAAGCTGCAAATTTTAGGGGACATGATTTGGTGATCCCTTTTGTAAGGGAACCATTTTGTGCTCAGACCCTCAAGCAGGAATCCTACTCATCTTGGTTAGACCAGGAATCTGAGTTCTCATACTTTAGGATTATGTGGATGTTGTAATCATCACAAATCGATAATCCCACAAGTGTCATGCTCAATGTGAGAAACATGAGTATGTGAGGGATCCCAACATACAAACACCTCATCACATACTGATGGGAGATGATGGGAATACGGTGGAAGTGGCTAGAGAGATGGTTGGTGAGGGAATGGAGCAATGAACCATTTAATGTGGGATTCCATTAAAATTCATGTGGCTCGACACTTAGTAGATTGGGGACTTACCTCAGTCGAAGTGCCACAGAACATGATCTGGGAAAGGGTAGGAGTGTCGAATCTAACTAAATGGGGAGAGGACATAACTCCTTGCACTTATCAGCATTCCTTATTGAATTTAAAAGAAATTGATCACCCATAATTTCTTGAATGAGGAGGTTCATGTTAGTATCGTAAGGTTGGACTCTACGTTACCGTGGGAATATAGACTTATAGAAATCCTTGGATCCAAAATAGTTGTGGGGAGAGACTTCGTGACTCTACTTACAATGAGTATATAGACTCAATGGGGCACTCTAATGCACCCGATGATCTGATCATACATGTCTGGTGGCTTTGGTATAGGCTTTGGCCTGATTCTAGGGGACTGGTCTATGGAGAGAAATTAGAGGACAAGATAGAAACTGAGGGATGATATTATAACCAGAGGAAAGAATGCCCAATATCACCCCATTCCTTCTGTTGGTTTCTTATGAAGGATATGGGGAGCTCAGAATACCATGTCGAACGAGTGTCATGGGGTCATGTTAAATCTATATAGTGATTCACTATGGGGAAGACCATGTCGAACGAGGGTCCTAGGGTCCATCGTGCATGGGGAGTTCATCTGTCAAAAAAATATGTGGTTTGATATTTTTCCAATTATGTTTTATATCCTCTTAGTATTATAATGTTCCATCTTTTAATGGTTTATAGCTGGTTGTACCTGTGGAAAATGTGGTTTTCAATTCTGTCTTCACCGATGATTCAAGACTGGAGATGGAATCCTCTCTAATATTTGTCTTTTAACCTCCGAGTCCCCTTAGTGATTTTGTTGTCCCTCCTCCCTCAATTTCTTCTGAGATCCTTTTATAGTTCATTGGAGAAATCTAATCAATAGTTACAGGACACCATTTTTGGAATCCCATGAAGAAATATATTGACCTGTGCAAGATTCAGTCAACTGGGGTTGGTGGAGGATGTGGTTTGTGAGTCATGGTTTTCAAAACCTTGCTAATTTTCTTCATCTGTGAACTACAGAGTTTGCAAGACTATATACAAATGACCACCACGTGCTTGATTGCCTCTACGATGCAGTTCACAGGTGCCTGGTTTTTCTGTCCATCACTCCATAGGCCAACGCCTCATGAGTCATTCCATATACCAGTGGTACATAGTTCATTAATTTTGAAAACCCTTCCTATTTATGTTACATGGGTAACTTAACAGTCTTTTAGGAACATAATATCTTCAGGTTTATTTCGAGGTTTGAAATTCAATTTGAGTCCATTAACATTATTATAATTGTAGGAATGCTTTATTCCTTCTGTAATGTGATTTTGTGAGTATTTCCTTCCCTTGGTGACATTTTTCAGGACCCTATAAAAGCCCCCATCAGAATGGGGTCCATTCAGAATGAAGAGGAGAATATTCAAATATAGAAGTAGTCTAGAACTGAAATGATTCATGGTAGAATATATAAGTTTGATAGGATAAGACCACACATATATAAGGGCCCATTTCATTTTTCATTTAATGTTTCTCACGGAAAATGGTGCTCTTAACTCTTCCTAGGATTTTTATGTCTTCAGATATTGTTTTTTTCAAAATCCTTGCTCGCGATCCGCTTTGTACGTGATGAAAACCATAAATTTTACCATTGTATTACCCATGAAACTAATTTTGGGATTTGAGAATATTTGTTGTGGAACTTAAAACCGTACTCTATATTTCTTCATAGGAGAATGATACTCTGTAAGTGCATCCAGTACACCGAGCATGAACCGGTGAACTAAACTATAAACCTCAATAATCTGAACTAATACATTTTATTCATCAATATTGAATATTAACTTGGTGAGGCCATGGTTTGAAGTATCCACCTTCCGTGAAACTTTTTTTGTGTCCAAATCTCAGCGAGCCAGTGCCTTAGGGAGTTTTACATACCATGTTTGTATGGGTGTATAATTCCTCCACGTACCATATCAGTATGATGAGATTTCTTCCTTGTATCATGTAGCACGTGGGACATGCCTACCGTGTACCATTTCTGGTAATAGTACACAGAGCCCTTTGCTGACATATTTTTATGTCTTTAGCCTTTTTTATGTGTCGTCCAACCAACAATTTCTATTGAAATAACCTTTTGTTGAATTTTGGATATATTTTTCTAGGATACAATGGCTCTCTCATAGGCTTGGATGAAATCAAATACAGAAAGGGTGACCATGGCGGGGGACAGTGAGGACCATATTGGATCCTATATTGTTCCTCATGACAGATTCATTTATGATCTCCTTACGCCAGAGCTCCAAGCATACGGGTTGTCCATACAGTTGACACTTTATAGATTTTGTCTTCCTAATGATGTACCTCTGCCGTTCGCTGACCCCAATACTCATTTCATTCTCTTGGAAACACCGCAAGGACTTGATCAGGAAAATGTTTTCCTATTAATATAAGTCATAGCTACTCCAATTCAGGAATATGTGTTCATTTTATAAGTCTCAATGTGGAATTAGGGTGGACATAGGTGTCACAACAATACCTCGATACTAGTCGATCATGATTACCCAACTATTATAAACATTTCTCGAGAAAACCCTAACAGTAGTTGGAGCACTAAGTGGGACCTACAAGATATAGGATGCCTCTCTGATGAATGGGAATGGGTATTCTATGTACATAAAACCTATTTGGAGACCCCTGACCAGTTTAAGGTATTTAAATTATATCAGGAACCCTAGATTTCTCAGTTAACTATGTTCTCCCCAGGTGAAATCCTTCCTATGCTACTAAGCCACTAGTGTTCATGCACCGACACCATCCATTTTTTGCATGTGGAGGTGGGAATTATCTTATGGGACATTCACCAACTCGGAGGACTCCCCATCCTCGGAGATATGTATGATGAGTTTCTCCCAGTAGCCACAACTTGGGAAAATACTGACCATGTTATCACATTGAGAGGGATCTAACTGGTTATCGTTGAGGGATTACTTGATCATACCCTATCAGGCTTGCTCTCTTATCACATTCAAGGCATGCATATGGCCATTTCTGTGGGTGAATGGGCATCAACCATGTGATTTCTGTAGTCAAAATCATCCATCCCACCAATCTCAATAGATTTTGGGGGTCATATTGTGCTACCCTTGAAGCGGGACGATATACATCCTGGGGATATTAGATTCAACTGGACGTGTCACCTATGCTTAGACTATTATGTTTTTTTTCCATGTTTTTGAGTAGATGGTTTTTTCCTTCCCATGATGTATGTTCTGGTGTTCAGGCAAGTACTTTGTTGATGGTGGATATGTTGGTAGAGGGTTGACCAATTAATTTTTCCATTCATACTTTCTCCAGAAATTAAAAACTATTGGAAAAAAATCCAATAAGGTAGGCCTCCACATCATCTTAGCATACTGTTCCAATTCATGTACGTGTGGATGGCAGAACATTTCCCTTGTAACGAATATCAACACCCTACAGAGGGTCATCATTCCGACTTTCAACCTTCCATTCTAAACATTTCTATTATTCTTCCTTGGTCTTTAAACGTTAGTGATGTAGTTGGGTTCCTGAATAATTCATCATTATTTTTCATTTTCAGTGCATCCTACCACTCCTAGGTCATTAAGAGGTTATAGGGTATGTTATTTAGAAGAAAGAACATACATCATTGTGCTTCAGGATGAGATGACCACATATCACATAGATCTAGTGGATATTTTTGAGCCATGCCTCCATTTTTGGTATTCTAGGAAATTTGGGTTCCTTCAAAAAACTATGCTTTTCTCTTCTTTTCAGTTAATGGGAGAATTTCATCCCACAATTCTACTCATGTTATGGCTTATGAGGATGCAAGAAAGAACTACTCTATAAGTAATAATCCCCAAGAAAGTGGGATCCACTTTTCTGTCATTAGAAAATTCCCAACTGTAAGTGGGTTGTTATCCAGACTAGCTACTAAGAAAACTAGTTCGGTGGGTCCAGAAGCCTTTAACCATTAATTTTCCTGATTTGACCTTGATGAACATGCAATATATTCCTCCTTATTTGATGAGTGGGATGGATACATCTTCTATTTCTTTCCCAAATTCATCCACGGTGGATAAACCTACAATTCCTACCCTTTTTGTAAGAAAAAACATGATTCGCCGCTAGAACATATGAAAGGGGAATCATCTGTTGAACCTATCTCAGTGGGGTGTTATTTAGACCGATCCTCTACTATAGATATTGCTCACAACCCAATTGAGTTTGTCCCCAGGGGGGTATTACCAGACACCCCAAAAGTTATGGCTAGTCCTCCACATCTGACTGTAGTGGTCGAACCATCTGTGGGAAAGGAGAGCCCCCATCTTGGGTAACCTATATTAAGGGCCTTCACACTCTTTTAATGACACGTCATACCTATAGAACCATTCTGGTAGGAGTGGTTCATTGTACTGGTGCTGTGGAGAGGCATCGTGTAGTGCGAAAATAGTAATGGAATCAGTTATCTGCCCTTACCGTGGAAACACCTATGGCTAGCTTCACTGACGAGACTGAAACATTTCAGCAGTTATTCATCGAGATGGGTTCCAATGTCTTTTATTATCAGCACAAACATCTTTTTATCTACCAAATAATCATATCCTGGGAATACCTTGCTTTATTAAAGTATAAGCTTTCCATGTTCAATTCATCCCATCAACAAGTGACGACCTTCTGAGAAGTTCCGTAGAAACTTGATCACCTAACGTCCAAAGAGGTGCATGATCATGATTTTGTGATCACTAAAATAGTAGAGATACAAGAGTGGGAGGTCCATGCAGTAATATTGAGATCTCAACTAACTTCTTCATGTTCCATTTATGAAACTATCTAGAGGAAATGGCATGAACTTAATGGTGTTTTGTAACGGGTGCATCCAATGGTCAAGGATAAGGCAGATGAGAGATATTCATTAGAGAAAACTCATGAAAAACCACAACAGTGACATTCCTTTTTTTAGGAAAGGTTGACCCAGACCTTATTGTGGCTATTCTCAAATCATGATGTGTACTCTTTTTCATTTTGATACTTTAGAGAGAATAAAAACTAGGGATGTTCCCCCATTTTTTGATGAACTCAATGATACTAATTTTCCAACAAATACATTTTCTATTCCATTTACTATCATATCAATTATTCATAGAAAATAAAATAAACATAATTTGGATTAGGTATTAATTTTAAATCATGATTCAAAACCACTAAATTGAAAAAATCTAATCAGGATATAATTTTTTCTTGAGTTTTCATACTCAGCAAGTATAGTTCAGCTATTACTAAAGTGTTATGGAAAACCTCGTGAACTTTTTAATATTTTTCCTTATTACCCGAATTTTTGCCTAAGCCTGCTTGACAGGGGTATAGTTGGTATAAATTTACTTTTTCTTAGGCCTCCCTTTTGTAATTTTCGACCCAAAAAAATTTACATCTTTTCATATAGCTCGACAAACATTTTTCTTTTCTAAACCATACATGGTATAGGTTTAATGAGATGATAATTGTATTTTTTTCCTGATATTCCCATCATATATTTTCACTTTAGAAAGTATGGATTTTTTTTCAATAGAAGGTTAGAGTACCGCCAATAAAACAATTTAATGATATTTCAGGTCAAACATCTATGAACAAACATTATGTCAAAGGGAACTGAATTCTGAATTAATATGACATGAATGTCCTGGTATCTTTTAGACATGAATGATGGATTTTTCAGGACCAATTTTTTGTGAGTTTTTGATATGAATGCGGCTTGAGATCCATTTCAGGTGTATAGAGGTAGGATAGGACTCTCATGTGAAATTATTTTCCCTTTATTAATGGTTGTTTTGTAAGAATCATCTGTAGAGACACTAGGGAATGATATACATAGTCAAACTAGGGTGTATGAGGGACATTATCCTTCCATTTCTGATTGCATTATAGGATTCACAGCACATTAATATATTTTTTTGTTGGGATCCATAGTTGTGGCCAATATATGTGATAATTGTTGAATGTTTTATAGAAATTAATACCATCTTTGAGAGGTCAACTATTCCCACATGATTCATCCATGTATATGGGAGAGCTAGTGAATGATCAGTTCAATAAGAAATATTTTTCATGTTCGGGAACTCAAAATAGTGAGGATTTGTGAGATGTTATCCAGATGGATTTTCCAAATCTGGGGGGTGATATAGGACAAGGATGTCTAATGAGCATACCAAAACTAGGAAGACTCTCTTGTGGATGAATTTTCCTTTGATTGATGGTTGTTTTGTATGTGACATTTGAAGACCCTCCAAGAAAATATGTTCATAGTCATAAAACATTGTCTACAAGACATTGGAATTTCATCTCTGATGGATCTGAAAGATTACGGAGATTGGGATGTTTCTAAAAACGGAACAAGACCTTTAACTAGGGGTGAACCTTCACATGAATAGGCCCGTTTCTTTTTTCTGAACTTCTCTAGGAAAACTAGAAATTTATTGTTGAGTTTTTCCCTCATATATGCTGATTGACATCACACATATGGATGTGGTATCATTATATTAGAGAAACCTCAATAGATACCAATGATGAATTGGTCTAGCATGTTCTTATATATCTAGGATGTGGATAGGAAGGTCAATGTAAAGCATGACTTTGAGGGCCCCTGAATAAGGATGGATGTTACATGGCTTAGAATGCATTGGGAATACTAAGATAGAAGAGGACCCTTCTGGGGAAGATCATTCTTTTGATTTATGGTCATTTTATAGGTAACATATGTAGATCCACTGGGGAATGATGTGAATAGCCAATCAATGGTTTCAAAAGGACACTATCCTTCCATACCCGATGGACATGGAAGAGTGTGGGGATTTAGGATTACACAATGCATGAAGTTGGAGGTATGGAAGGAGTATATTCATTACATTAGAGACATTCAAGCTAGGATTTACTCATAGAAGAATGTATCACTTATATAGACCTGACTCATACAGAGGGTGAGGCACTCATCACATCGTTGGAGTAACATGTAGTTTATTGTTGTATGGAATTGAAACGGGGTTCTTTATGAGGAATGTAACAATGAAATTCCTTTTAGGGTCATGCAACTATGACCAAATTCTGGGACTGCTTTTTCATATTGTCATGGTGGATCTCTCTATAATATTCCTATGCTCGTGTGAGACATTTTTGGTGTGAGAAACAAGGGATTATGAGGATTCCAGATCACCACATAAGAATAGATGAATAAAATATAGAGAGGAATATAGGCTTAAACCAATTCTGTGTAGTTTGACATCATACAACAAGGATTATTAGAGCCTTTCAGTTTAATGTCATGTGATGATGACATATTCTATAATAAATATTTTTAATATCATTGACTTAATCATGATCAAGGTGTTGTATTATTACATAGACGTGAGTGAAGATATAAAGTTTAAATCATAGCCTCAAGGGGTATAGATCTAGAGGGATTACATGGGGCTTGGAAGCCATCATCATACCGAGGTAAGAGAGGACTCAACAGAGGATGAATTTTCCATTAACTGACAACAGTTTTGTAGGCGGCATATGTAGATCCATAGGGCATAATGTGCATAGTCATACAAGGGTGTTTGTAGGACACTGAACATCCATCTCCAATGGCTCTTAAGGATTACGGATATTGGGACCTTTCAGAACATGACACATTACCGTTAACAAGGGGTACACCTGAACATGGAAAGAGAAATTTCTTTTAGTTTAACATCTTCGAGAGACCCAAAAATAAGTGCTGGTATTTTTCTCTATTATATGTGGATCTAATTAACAGATATGGATAGGGAATAATTACTTAATATAACCCTATAGATAGACCATAGATGAATTGGTCCATCATGTTTATGTATATCTAGGATGTGGGTAGGCTGGAGAATGTAAACCATGACATTGAGGGCCCTTGAATCGGGACGGCTATTATGGGGCTTGGAAGACATTGGATGTACTAAGATACAATAAAACTTTCCAGGGGACAAATTTCCATTTCATTGATAGATTTTTTGTAGGAAACTAATTCAGAGCCACTGGGGTATGATGTGCATAGCCAATCAAATGTATTATCAAGACATTGGCATTCCATATCCGTGGACATTGATGATTATGGGGATTCATGATTACTCCAAGGACCAAGATTTAGGCATGGAAGGAGTGTATACATATACATTAAGGAAATTCAGTCTATGATTCACACATGGATACAGGTATCCATTACATTGATCTAACTCATAGACAGGGCAAGGCATTCATCCCATATTTGGGTACACTATATTTTAATGTCGTACGAGTAAGAAGTGGGATTCCTCTTAGGTAATGGAACCATTACATCCCTTTTATTGTCGTGATAATAGGACCAAATTCCTGGACTATTTTTCCATAATTTAATGGTGAATCTCTTACTAAGATCCCTAATCTCACAAAAGAAATGATGGGTGTAAGAAACAAGGGATTACGAGGATTCCAGATCACCACCAAAGAATAGCATAAATAATATTAGAGAACGCATTTATATTAATCCAATGATATGTAGTTTAACATCATACAAAAAAGATGATTCTGGCCATGTAGTTTAACATCTTGTGTTGAGGACATATGTTGTCACAAAGATCAATAATAGCATTAAGTTAATCACGATTGGGGTGTTCTGGCATTTCATAGATGTGAGTGATGATAAATAAGTGTAAACCATAGTCCCATGGGAAAACATGGATCAAGAGGGATGTAATTGGGATAGAAAGCTGTCAGGCATATCGAAGTAGGATAGGAATCTCCTGAGGATGAATTTTCCGTTGATTGACGACCATTTTGTTGGTAACATATGCAGACCCACCAAAGAATAATGTGCCTATCAAAACAAATGTATCTCCAAGACACAATCCTTCCATTGTAGAATGCCATGAATTTATATGGGGATACATGATTTTCATGATTTATGGAGCTTTACAAATGGGATCTACGTGAGTAGGAACATATGAAATACCCAAACTGTGATTAGATGTGAACTACTAGAGCATCCACATAGATCTGACTCATATTTTGGGGGAAGTACCATCCTTTTATTTCTTACAAGTTATGGAAATTATACTGGGAATTTAATATATCTCATTAAATTGGTGTTGTAGGAAATTGGGGGCATGTTTGGTATCTCATTACATTGAGAATCGAGATGCACCTAACTACTGTGGAATTTCATAGTTTCATGTCATGCAGTTAGGACCCTCGTTGACTCTTCAAACAATTGTGGCATTTGTTTAATGGGGGAAAGAGGCATTTGTTTAAATTTTGGTTGGGATGAGATGCCAGATCCAGGTGGCACTACATATCATATAAGTGAAATAATCTAGCCAATCATAGTTTTGAATGCTCCCTGCAAATTTTTGGTCCATGCATAGGGACATGCGAGGGAATATTTTTGGTGGGTGGGTAGGGATGTCAAATCTGAAAATTGATACATATCCATAAAGGGAAGGAATCAAGTTTCACATAGTTCTGAATGTTCCATGTACCGATCTGGATCAGATATGGGAGTAGGGGATTTTTTGTTTCATCTTCAATGGATGTAAGGTATAGAATATTTCCATATAGTTGTTTTATGTAAGGTAATCCTTACCACTAATCCTAAGCTCACATTATTTATACTCTATGATAGAAAAAAGGAGTGAAATCTTTCACATCGTAAATGTAGAGAGATATAGGATCTGAGAAGCGATTCTTTTTTTGAGGTGTGGTTTGGTCCAAGATCAAGGATTATGTCATCACTATGTATCATGATGATGAATAAGAATCCATCTGTACACTATTATCTGAGTGATTGTTCAATTTATTGTCATGTGATTTGTATGATTTATGAGATGCAGTTTAACATCTTGTAAATTGGATGCTATGTTGTGCAGTTTTCCATCATGCAGTGATGACATGGGTCACAGTTTAAAGTCATTTTTCAGGGAAAATTCCATATAGATTAATTTCATGTTTATTTAACTATAACTAATAGTTTAGGTTCATGGATTTGGGACCTTTTTCTAGGCACTGATGATACATTATGTACTTCTTTAGAAACTTTTTATCTATGGGAGCGGTGATGAGTTGTTCGTCCATTAATATCAAGGTGTATTCTCCATTGGATTAGACCCATTGTATGACATATGTTCCCTCCAAATTTTTTTAATGCTTTGGGGATTCTTCTTGAGTATCATCCGGGTTTTGATGACCAAAACTATCTCTCCTTCAAGGAATGATCGAAGACATACCTTTTTGTTGAGTGATCGTGTGATCTAATTTTCCTATATTTCGAAGTGGTGAAAAGTGTCCATCCCTTTTTCATCTAGCTACTCTGACTCATGAATGCATCTATGGTATTTATTATTCATGGAGAGTTGATCTCAAATAGACACACAAAGTGATGGAATGTGAATTTTGATAGGCAAAATTGCTTCTTCCTCGTATACTAGTGAGTACGGGGTTGCCTGGGTGGTAGTTCAGGTCGTGGTTCAGTATGCCAATAAAGAATGAATGAACTTATCTGGCCATGATTTATTATCCTTATCTACCTTATTTTGGAGTATGTTGGATAGAGTCTTGTTGAAAGCCTCTATCTACCAATTGTATGTTGTGTGGTAGTTGGTTGAACAATTTTATTTGATTCCATAGTCCCGTTATAACTTTTCAAACTTAGCAGAGCAGGTGTTTGGGCCATTTTCCATAAGTATTGTGTGATTAACATAAATTCTTTTAATTATGTTGGCCTTAAAAAATCTAACAATTATTTTATATATGAATTCTTTAAGGGGTATGGCTTCAGTCCATTTGGAAATGATGTCAGTTGCTGTGAATATCTACTTAAATTGTATGGTTGTAGTGGGGGGAATGGTCCCACAACATCCACCCTAGTGATAAATGACTTAGAATATTTATCTCTAAAATGTAATTCTGGGGGTTGGTGAAGAAAATTTTCATGATCAAGGTATGAATGGAACTTCATGGTGAATATGGAATTATATTGTATCATAGTGGGCCAGTAATACCTAAGCCTTCAAATTTGATGAGAGGTCTTGGTCACAGATTGGTGCACTCCACAAGATTCGGTGTTCACTTAATTCATGAAGACATCAGTATCTTCTCTATTAATGCACATGAGAAGGACTCCCTCAAAGAATCATTTGTAGAGAACCTTTTCATGGCCTTCCTCATTGTACAATACAAAGTTGACTACCCATCTTTGGATGTATTCCCTTCCAACCCTATCTAGTGGGAGTTCCCCCTTCTGAAGGTAATTTTCTATGGGATTTATCTATCTGATGGTGTGACCATAAGGATAAGAAACATGGAGAATTTCATTATTCTCATCCTTATTGTTCTGGATAAAATGAAAAATCATCTAATGGTGGGAGTTTCTAATAACTAGTTAATCCTTGTCTAGATCAGCCAGGTATGTGGCTGCATTTTCCAAAACATCATCTTGAGCATTTAGTGATAGGGGGATATGAGCCAGCATTGGTTCTAATGGGAATTATACCATCAGTTATCAAACATAATTCATCAAGGGGGATAATCTTCTTTTCTTAATGATATAGTCATTGTTTTCATGTCTGATGAGTATCTCTAAATCACCTTTTAACATTAGGAGTTTTTCTTGTGCGTCGAGTGCTAGCTCTTGGCCCACGATGAGGGCCTGGTATTCTACTTCATTATATGCACATTCATTTGAAATCATGAAGGAGTAAGAAAGATGATATTTTCAAGGGATACAAGTATAATTCTCAGACCCATTTTTTCGAGCTTGGGATCCTCCATTAATTTTCTAGTTAAGCTTCTATAAGCACCATCGAATTACATTTCCCTTGTATGGGGGTCCCCTTTTAAGGAGACCACTTCTTCATCCAGATGTTCAGCATCCAAAAGTGTTGTTTCTTCTGAGGGGTGATATTCTTGGAAGTCTTACACCACTTGGAATTTTATGGACTTCTAGGGTTTATAACATATGTAAAATTGTTGTTGGATGATTTCCCACAATAACAGGCTTCTAGTTAGCATGGGATGATTGAGGATATATTTGAACGGGTTGCTGCAGGATACCAGGTAGAGCTTATGATGCTTCAGGTAATGCCTGAGTTTCTGTACCACCCCAATTAGGTCTAATTAGTTCTTTTAAATCTTTGAATGCCGATTTTTAGCATAAATTGTTGTTTAGATGAGATAATAGAGGATGTTCTCATTTCTGGTATAATTATTCGGGGAGATGAAGTCACCTAAGGATAATTCCAAGGCTGTTACATAAACAATTAGTAATCTCCCCTCAACTAGGGACATCATCAATAGTGGGATCGGGATATATCTTTTGATATCTTCAAACTATATTTTTAATCATTATCCCACTCATATGTGACCACTTTCTTTATTAACACAATGAAGGGTAATCGTTTACCATCTAGGATGGATATGAAGTGCTAGATGTTGGCTAGGTTCCCCTGGTGACCTCTAAACATAGTGAGGTTGTGATATGGGGACATGCTAATGACTTATTTTATCTTCTTAGGTTCTACTTCAATGTTGTGATTTCTTTTGATGTATTTGAGGAATTTCCAAGAGGTAACATCGAAGGAACACATTAGGGTATTCATCTTTAAACTGTGTTTTCACAGTTTGTTAAAAATATTCATGGTTGGACATGTGGTTTGAGCGTTGTTGTGATTTAACCACTGAATCATCAACATAGAACATGACAATATTTCATAGGAAGGGATTGAAAATGAAATGCATGTTGTGGTGATATGTAGAGTTGACATTTTTTTGACCAAAGGGAATCTTTATATAACAGAACACTCCCTAAGGTTCCCTACTATTAGTGGCTTCTTCGGATTATTAATCCATTAGGAACTGGTTGTATCCCGAATAGATGTCCATGAAAGAGAGGGCCTCATATCTGGTAGTTGCATCGATCAACAATTCCTTGATCGGGACTTGGAAATCATTTTTCGGTTAGTTCTGATTAAGGTCCATGAATTCAATGCCGATTATAATTTGTTTTTTCTTCTTTTTGATAGGGAAAATGTATTCTTTTCAAATAAAATGGTTTTCTCCTTGTATGTTGTTGGATTTTATCATCTTGTCAACTTCAAGAAATATTTTGGTAGCATGGATAAGGTTGGTACTTTTTACTGCCTGCTTATAGACCCACTTATCTTATAGAATACCCTGATGTGAGTGGCGACCTCTAGATAGAGGCATAGTATTCTTTTAGTTCCATGAAAAGATATCTCGATTATTTTTTAGGGAGGAGTTATATGCCTCTTTCTACTCGACTGGAACAACAACAATGATCAGAGTGGGATGCAGTTCATCCTCGGTGCCCAGGATTCTCTACCTATGATCATTTATTATAGTGGAGATACCTTCTCCGAATGCGAGAGATGAATTTTGATGTCTTGTTCTTATTCTTTATCATCCATTTCATCTTATTTTTCCTCTTCTTATAGAGAGGGGATTCTCAAGAAAAACTATCTAATGTTGGGATAGAAGTCATCTTTTTTTCTTTAGTGAGTAAGGCGTGGGCAGTTTGAGGTCCTGAGGATGGGCCAGAATCATCATTCATAGTGATTTTTCTATCACCCATTGAGTCAACCCATTCGTCCTTGTCATTAGACATGGTGTCCATAAAAGAAATCATGCAGAAAATTGATTCTGTATATATAACGACCCATACTTTACATACATTTTTAATACTTCAAAAATTGAAGCACACTTATTACAACATATGATAAAACCACAAAGGACCGTATAGGTATAGTGTCTTTAGAAACTGGGAAACATAAACAACTGGTTCATAAATCTTCTACAGTGTCTCCCATTTATTTCATCATATCTAGGGTCCCTTTTAGCATATTCTACTTAATATCCATCTTCCTGACCTGGGGAAAACAAAACATAAAAGGGTGAGCTCAAATGCTCAGCAAGGGCAAATAAAGGAAATAAAAATCATATCATATCTTTTTGAAAATCAAAACCTGCAAAAGAGATCATAATATCTTAACATGGAATAAATCATAGAAGTGAAAATGAGATCCCCATAATCATAACATAAAACTTGAAACTTTGTGGCATGCACACATAATCATGGAAAATCATTTCTTGTTAGACATGACTCATTGCCAAGACTATCTTAGTGGAAAAAGTCCCTTTCTGAACCGAGTTCACTCCTCGTTTCAGTCCTGTATCACTGAAACAAAATAACCTTCCGTTCCAGCCATTTCTATCTCATGAGATATAAAATCATTACCCAATGCATTGGAGGGAGATATAGGTCCCACCCATCTTATAATGAATCCTTTCTTATGTGTGCCACATAATCATAAAACATACATCATCGCATAACACATGTAAAAAATGGGATTCTTGAAACATCATGACATCATAAATCAATTCATATAAGATAAAGGAATTCATAAAAATAATTCCATCACAACATGAACAAATCAATTTAATAATAGGGATAAAAACAGAACCCTTTTATTATCTTAGATGGAAAATAATTTTGATAAAATACTTGAAATCCATTCTTGAGGAAAATATCCTTTCTACTTCAAAAACATTTTCCTTTCTTAACATGTCTTACAATTTAAAACTAAAATAAGTTGATTAAAAATAAACTTGAAAACTTGTAAAGGAAGATTCTTGTAAATAATGTTTTAAAAATCCATTCATGCCGTATAAGTTAAAAAAAACATTCTTCGTACTTTTGTCGGAAAAGTCAAAAAGTACCTCGTAAGACAAAAGATTCCTTTCATACATATTACTAAAAACTCACCGAAGGGTAAAAATGGATTTAAAAAATTGTAGGTGGATGGAAATAATATTACATTTTGATGAAACATGGATGTGGATGATAAAATACACCCCAGTAAATACTTACGAATAAACAATCTCGGATAAAAATGAGATTGTGATATTTCCCTTACCTTAGGTCCGATTTGCTTTGTTCATGTCCGAAGCTCCTGTATAATGGTTTAAATAATTTTATTGACTTATTCCAGAATCATACATATTGATATGATATCATATATGGTCATATTATTAGCTTCTTGTTAGTAATATTTCATTGTTACTTGTTACTCGGGTCTTTATAACTTTTTGTTCTTATGCGTGTTTTGTCGAATAAATTCTTATTATTATCTTTAGGTTATAGATAATTAATTTACAGAATGGTATTAGTGTAGTATATACCATATTCATTCATTCAATTCATTTATATAATCATTATGAAATGAAGATCATGTAGAACGAGTCGCATCACATCGTGGAGACAGTATTCCGTACGTACGCACGAGTGATGATATCGTTCCTATGATCGTGGAATTGTATTGGAGTATATATATATTATTTCAGTATCAATATTACTTCATAATAATCATATATAGTTACTCATTACACCATTATACCCATCCTTGTAAGGTGATGGTGGAAAATAGATTACACCACGGCGTGGAGACGGTATTCCGTACGTACGCACGCGCGGTGATTTCATTTTTCCGTAGGATGGATAGAAGGTGAATTAGGGTTGTTTCATATTTATAATAACATATCAGTATGTAAGTAATACTTATGTTATTACTTTATCATGAAACAACTAAAGAAGAATAAGTTGAATAAGAAAGAAATTGAAAAGATCGGTAATGGATATTACCTCTTCTTTGGAACGCCTCTTTGAATCCTCCACTTAAGGAACTAAGATTGGTCTTTGGAGAAGACCAGGACCTCTAGGATTATTCTAGGGAAGTGGAGAGGAGAAAATGTCAGGGGTTGGCCGATCTTTAGTGCTCAAATTGGTGTGAGGAGGAGGGGGAGGAGGTGCCCTTTTATAAAGGAGGAGAGGGGCACCTTAGGAATATCTCAAAATATTATTTTATATTAAAGTCAAAATCGGTTTATAATGGTTCAAAAGGGTCTTATTTCGAAGATAAAGTGGGGATGGGTCGAAATACTATAAACCAATAAGATTTAGACAAGTTTAGGGTATTATTTTAACCTTATCAATTAGATTTAACTCTAAGTTAATTAATTTAACTTTTACCGTGTCTTTTTGTTTTCTTTCACTATATGGTTAATACACTTACTATAACATGCCAAACGAACCCCAAATTGTTTATTATTAATATATATATCCTTATCTAAGTCATTTGGCCGAACCTTAGATTTTTAGGAATAAAATAACAATTAATAATATAATATTTGATTTAAAAACTATTTTGTGTCAATTTTGACACTATTTGATATATGATTTTTGTGAAAGTCATAACAGAATTATATGTTCGAACCAAGTCGCTTAAATCAACATTAATATATCATAGTAACCTAGAAAATTAGTGGAATTCATAAAAAGTCTCAAATTACATTTATTTTGGTGTTTATAACATCAATTATGTCAATATTTCATTAATAAGATAATTACTCCATCATCATTGTGTCATAAATAAATTAAATTATTTAATGTCTAAAAATTACAAATAAAATACCCTTATGTAGGAAATCTTTTTAGCTTTCTAATGAATATTTATAGTCGAATTTATCTTATGTATAACCCCATATTAAAAATAATTTACTTATTAAACTTTGATTTTAACTATTTTAACCCTTCTTTAAATAAATTAATAATAAATGTCCTAATCTAATCCAAGTGGGCCTAAATGGTCATATTTTATTCCTATGTTTGTTTTTGGTCGAATTACACTTGTCCAATAGAGTTAGGACATGTGTTATGGTAATATTGATATCATATTTACCCATAGTTACCCTATTTACTATTAACCGCGGTAAAAATAGTAAAAAGTTACTATTCACCAAAAAATTATTTTCATCTCATTGAACCACATTTTAGTCCTTGATATTAACCGTGTCTCTCGGATTTTTGAAATTCCATTCACAGAAGCGGTAAAATTAAGTTTTATGCAAAATTCAGTTTTTAACCTACCACTTAGTGGTTTCACTATTCATCAAAAATTGAACGTTTCCAGAAAAATACCAAAATTTCACCCTAGGCTAATTTCGAAATTCTGAGTCCAAAAATGAAGTCCATTTTGAAAAATAAAATTTATAAAATTTCAAAAAGTGGTTATTACTATTCATAACGGCTAGTTTTAATAGCATATTTTTGTTTAGTAAAACTCGGTATTGCGTACGACGCAAGCTATCGAGGAAGGTCGCGATTGCGTGTAAAGAAAGCCAAGCAAGTGTTGTGTAGAAAAAGATTCCTTTGATGATTTATATAACATAAAAGTCTCGGGTGTTACATTCTACCCCCCTTAAAAAGAATTTCGCCCTCGAAATTCGTCACTTTGCAACAAACAAATGAGGATACTTCTCCCTCATCATATCCTCAAGCTCCCATGTAGCTTCTTCAAGTTGGTGGTTTCTCCATAAAACTTTCACCAAGCGAGTGGTCTTGTTTCGTAGGACTTTTTCGCTACGATCCAGAATCTCTATCGGCTGTTCTTCATAAGAAAGATCTTGCTCCAGCGGTAAAACTTCTGAGCTGAGTACATGTGAAGGATCTGGTATGTACTTTCTCAGGAGAGATACATGGAACACATCGTGAACTTGAGAGAGATTCGGTGGAAGCGCCAATCGGTAAGCTACCTTCCCAACACGATCCAGTATTTCGAAAGGACCGATATATCTAGGGCTCAACTTCCCCTTCTTTCCAAATCTCATAACCCTCTTCCAGGGAGATATTCATAAGAACACTTTATCACCCACTTCAAACTCTAGGTCTTTTCTCCGGTTGTCGGCATAACTTTTCTGTCGACTCTGAGCTGCTCTTATGTGTTGTTGAATAGATCTGACCTTTTCTGCCATTTCATCAACGAGATCAGGTCCTAATAGCTTTCTTTCCCCAACTTCTTCCCAGCAAGTTGGAGTCCTGCATTTCTTTCCATAGAGAGCTTCATAAGGAGCCATCTGAATACTGGAGTGAAAGCTATTATTATAAGAAAATTCTACCAAAGGTAGGTGTTGATCCCAACCTCCTTTGAAATCCATAGAGCAAGCTCTCAACATATCTTCTAGGGTTTGAATTGTTCTCTCAGACTGACCGTCTGTCTGGGGATGAGAAGCAGTGCTGAAACTCAACTCTGTATCCAGAGTATGCTGAAGACTTCGCCAGAACTTCGAGGTAAATCTCGGATCCCGATCAGATATAATAGAAAGTGGTACTCCATGCAATCTTACCACTTCCTTTACATATATCCTGGCAAGCTGATCTAGAGAGAAATCCTCTCTAATAGGAATGAAGTGTGCAGACTTTGTAAGACGATCAACTATGACCCAGATAGCATTATTGCCTTTGGATGTTTTAGGAAGTCCTGTGACAAAGTCCATAGTGATGTTTTCCCATTTCCATTCGGGTATGGGTAATGGTTGTAACATACCCTTAGACTTTTGTCTCTCAGCTTTAACTTGTTGACAAACCAAGCATCGAGAGACATATTCAGCAACATCTCTTTTCATGCCATCCCACCAGAAGTACTCTTTCAGGTCCCTATACATCTTCGTGCTTCCAGGATGAATAGAGAATGAAGAACTATGAGCCTCATCCAGCAGCTCCTTCTTTAATTCGGGGATGGGAGGAACACAAACCCGATTCCTGAACTTTATTATCCCATCAGAATCAAGGTTGAATTCAGGAACATTTCTCACATTCTTTTGTAACTCGGCATCTTCTTTCTGTGCCTCTTTAATCTTCACATGTATAGATGGTTGAACATTCATTTGAGAAAGATAAGATTTTTCCCCTTCCATTATAATTCCAAGATCCATCCTTTGTAAATCCATAAATATTGGATCTTTTGTGATCCTCATCATGGATAAACTAGCATGGTCTTGTCGACTTAATGCATCTGCCACCTTGTTTGCTTTCCCAGGGTGGTAATTGATTGAGCAGTCATAATCCTTAATCAGCTCCAACCATCTTCTTTGACGCATATTCAACTCCTTTTGTGTGAAAATATACTTTAAACTTTTATGATCAGTATAAATATCACACCTTTCACCATAAAGGTAATGCCTCCAAATCTTTAATGAAAATATTACCGCAGCCAACTCCAAATCATGTGTTGGGTAATTTTGCTCAAGGATTTTCAACTGTCGTGAGGCATAAGCTATCACCATATCATTTTGCATAAGAACACACCCCAATCCCTTCTTGGATGCATCACTGTAGATCACAAACCTTTCTCCACTACAAGGCAGTGTGAGCACAGGTGAACTGGATAACCTTCTTTTCAACTCCTTGAAATTCTCTTCACATTCCTCTGTCCAGACAAACTTAACTCCTTTCCGAGTCAACTTGGTGAGTGGATTAGATAATCGTGAAAAATCTTTTACAAAACGTCGATAATATCCAGCCAAACCAAGAAAACTTCGGATCTCAGTTACTGTTGTTGGTCTTGACCATCTTTCGATAACCTCTGTTTTTGCTGGATCCACAGATATCCCCTCTTTTGAGATTATATGACCCAAAAATGCAACTTTTTGAAGCCGAAATTCACACTTGGTAAATTTGGAATAAAGCTTCTCCTTTCTCAGGGTCTTCAATATAATTCTCAAGTGATCTTCATGCTCTTCCTTGCTCTTTGAATAGACAAGAATATCGTCTATAAAGACTACCACAAATTGATCAAGATAGTCTCTAAAGACTCTATTCATTAGATCCATGAAGATAGCAGGGGCATTAGTTAGACCAAATGGCATCACTATAAATTCATAGTGTCCATACCTTGTACGGAAAGCCGTCTTTGGTATATCCTCCCTTTTGACCCTTAATTGATGATACCCTGAACGAAGATCAATCTTGGAAAAGTATTGAGCTCCGCGTAGTTGGTCAAATAAGTCATCAATGCGTGGGAGAGGATATTTGTTCTTGATAGTGATCTTGTTAAGTTCTCGATAATCAATGCAAAGTCTCATTGATCCATCTTTCTTCTTAACAAATAGAACAGGTGCTCCCCAAGGTGACGCACTAGGGAGTATGAATCCCTTATCAAGATTCTCTTGGAGTTGCTTCTTCAATTCCTGCAACTCAATTAGGGCCATTCTATAAGGTGTCTTTGAAATAGGCAAAGCACCCGGTACGAGTTCTATTGAAAACTCAACTTCACGATTTGGTGGAAGACCCGGCAATTCCTCCGGAAAGACATCATCAAACTCCCGTACAATGGGTATATTCTTAATCGTGAGTTTCTCACCAACCATTTGAGATAAATAACCTTCATTTAGTGGAATCAATACCCATAAAATGGAAGAAATTACCACTGGAAGGTTATGTTCATCCTTGCATTGATAGACGATCGTAGATTGATCTGGAATATGAAATGTCACTTCCCTTCTTTGGCAATCGATATGAGCTCCATGTAGAGAAAGCCAATCCATGCCAAGAATCACATCAAATTCCACTAAAGGAAGGATCAAAAGATTTGCAGGAAGCACTTTCCCACAAACTTCGATCGGAGAAGAATTATAAACTTTTGATGCGATTGATGTGCCATTAGGTTTTGTCACAGCTAACTCAACATCTAATTGTTGAGGTAATAAGGTGATACCCTTAGAAAAGTCTTCAGAAATAAAAGAGTGGGTGGATCCAGAATCAAATAAAACATTTGCTACTTTAGAGTGGATGGTAAGTGTACCTTTCACCACATCGTTATCGTACTCCACATCGCTGATAGAAATTGCATGTGACTTTCCTTTGTCTTTAGCCTTAAGATTTTGTTGACGTCGACCATCATCATCAACCCTTGGACTTGGGCATTGATTGGCATAATGCCCCATCTCCTTGCACTTGAAACATTGAAGTGTAGTAGGTTCATTCAGTGTATCCCTTCCTTTGTTTGCGTCATTAGACATCTTCTTCCCATTATCACGGCATTCAAATGCCCGATGACCTTCTTTTCCACATTTAAAACATTTACTTGTCCCTTTAAGACAACTCCCTCCATGTTTCTTTCCACACTTTGAGCATAAGGAAAAGCTCATCTTCTTTTCCGTGTGCTCTTTATATTTTTCTTTGAATTCCATCTTCCTCTTCTTATCAAACCCATGTGACTGATGGGTTACTCCAATCTCCATCTCGACTTTGAGAGCACATCGAACGATTTCCTCGTAGCTATTGAAGTCCCTTATGGCTAACGCCCTTAGAAGACTTGGTTTTAAGCCACTAAAGAATCGATCGATCTTACTCTCAGGTTGGATAATAATACCAGAAGCGTACCTTGCAAGTCTTGTAAAATTTTCTTCATAGGTACCAACAGATTCATCATCCCTTTGCTTTAGTTCAAGAAACTCTTTCTCCATCTTTGTTCGGAGAATACGAGGGAACTACTTATTGAAAAATAAGTTCTTGAACTCGTCCCATTCCATAGACTCAATTTCATCCCTTTGCCTCGTATTCTTAACAAGATTCCACCATTGATCAGCATCTCCTTCCAAACGATACACTGCTAGGATGACTTTATCATGCTCAGAACATTGAAGAACTGAAAATATCTTTTCAGTAGTACTAATCCATTGTTCAGCAACTAATGGATCAGTAGACCCGCTGAAAGAAGGTGGACGCTGCCTCATGAAGGATTCAACAGAATGTTGCTCCCTCCTTTGCTCGTTTGGAAATCCTGCATGATTCATAGCTTGAGAAAGTTGTGTGAGCATGGCTACAAGATTTTGCATTCCAGCTCCCATATCGTTTGGTTGCTCAGGGGGACAATCATTGCACTGCCCATCGCATTCCGCATTAACACGGTTCCTTCGGGTTCCAGCCATTGACTAAAACCAAGGAGAATAGTGTGAGCAACACTAATTATAATAGGAAACCACATAATTCAAGAATAAAATTTTCATGCTTAAGGTCTTATCCTAGGTTATTCAAGGCCATTTCTAAAACACTAAGATTGTGTTCTATGCTTAGACTTATCCTTAGGGTTCTTACTAAGGCTTTCACATCCTAGTTTCCAAAGGTTGACTATACCTTTCCTCTGATACCAACTATAACGACCCATACTTTACATACATTTTTAATACTTCAAAAATTGAAGCACACTTATTACAACATATGATAAAACCACAAAGGACCGTATAGGTATAGTGTCTTTAGAAACTGGGAAACATAAACAACTGGTTCATAAATCTTCTACAGTGTCTCCCATTTATTTCATCATATCTAGGGTCCCTTTTAGCATATTCTACTTAATATCCATCTTCCTGACCTGGGGAAAAGAAAACATAAAAGGGTGAGCTCAAATGCTCAGCAAGGGCAAATAAAGGAAATAAAAATCATATCATATCTTTTTGAGAATCAAAACCTGCAAAAGAGATCATAATATCTTAACATGGAATAAATCATAGAAGTGAAAATGAGATCCCCATAATCATAACATAAAACTTGAAACTTTGTGGCATGCACACATAATCATGGAAAATCATTTCTTGTTAGTCATGACTCATTGCCAAGACTATCTTAGTGGACAAAGTCCCTTTCTGAACCGAGATCACTCCTCGTTTCAGTCCTGTATCACTGAAACGAAATAACCTTCCGTTCCAGCCATTTCTATCTCATGAGATATAAATTCATTACCCAATGCATTGGAGGGAGATATAGGTCCCACCCATCTTATAATGAATCCTTTCTTATGTGTGCCACATAATCATAAAACATACATCATCGCATAACACATGTAAAAAATGGGATTCTTGAAACATCATGACATCATAAATCAATTCATATAAGATAAAGGAATTCATAAAAATAATTCCATCACAACATGAACAAATCAATTTAATAATAGGGATAAAAACAGAACCCTTTTATTATCTTAGATGGAAAATAATTTTGATAAAATACTTGAAATCCATTCTTGAGGAAAATATCCTTTCTACTTCAAAAACATTTTCCTTTCTTAACATGTCTTACAATTTAAAACTAAAAGAAGTTGATTAAAAATAAACTTGAAAACTTGTAAAGGAAGATTCTTGTAAATAATGTTTTAAAAATCCATTCATGCCGTATAAGTTAAAAAAAACATTCTTCGTACTTTTGTCGGAAAAGTCAAAAAGTACCTCGTAAGACAAAAGATTCCTTTCATACATATTACTAAAAACTCACCGAAGGGTAAAAATGGATTTAAAAAATTGTAGGTGGATGGAAATAATATTACATTTTGATGAAACATGGATGTGGATGATAAAATACACCCCAGTAAATACTTACGAATAAACAATCTCGGATAAAAATGAGATTGTGATATTTCCCTTACCTTAGGTCCGATTTGCTTTGTTCATGTCCGAAGCTCCTGTATAATGGTTTAAATAATGTTATTGACTTATTCCAGAATCATACATATTGATATGATATCATATATGGTCATATTATTAGCTTCTTGTTAGTAATATTTCATTGTTACTTGTTACTCGGGTCTTTATAACTTTTTGTTCTTATGCGTGTTTTGTCGAATAAATTATTATTATTATCATTAGGTTATAGATAATTAATTTACAGAATGGTATTAGTGTAGTATATACCATATTCATTCATTCAATTCATTTATATAATCATTATGAAATGAAGATCATGTAGAACGAGTCGCATCACATCGTGGAGATGGTATTCCGTACGTACGCACGAGTGATGATATCGTTCCTATGATCGTGGAATTGTATTGGAGTATATATATATTATTTCAGTATCAATATTACTTCATAATAATCATATATAGTTACTCATTACACCATTATACCCATCCTTGTAAGGTGATGGTGGAAAATAGATTACACCACGGCGTGGAGACGGTATTCCGTACGTACGCACGGGCGGTGATTTCATTTTTCCGTAGGATGGATAGAAGGTGAATTAGGGTTGTTTCATATTTATAATAACATATCAGTATGTAAGTAATACTGATGTTATTACTTTATCATGAAACAACTAAAGAAGAAGAAGTTGAAGAAGAAAGAAATTGAAAAGATCGGTAATGGATATTACCTCTTCTTTGGAACGCCTCTTTGAATCCTCCACTTAAGGAACTAAGATTGGTCTTTGGAGAAGACCAGGACCTCTAGGATTATTCTAGGGAAGTGGAGAGGAGAAAATGTCAGGGGTTGGCCGATCTTTAGTGCTCAAATTGGTGTGAGGAGGAGGGGGAGGAGGTGCCCTTTTATAAGGGAGGAGAGGGGCACCTTAGGAATATCTCAAAATATTATTTTATATTAAAGTCAAAATCGGTTTATAATGGTTCCAAAGGGTCTTATTTCGAATCTAAAGTGGGGATGGGTCGAAATACTATAAACCAATAAGATTTAGACAAGTTTAGGGTATTATTTTAACCTTATCAATTAGATTTAACTCTAAGTTAATTAATTTAACTTTTACCGTGTCTTTTTGTTTTCTTTCACTATATGGTTAATACACTTACTATAACATGCCAAACGAACCCCAAATTGTTTATTATTAATATATATATCCTTATCTAAGTCATTTGGCCGAACCTTAGATTTTTAGGAATAAAATAACAATTAATAATATAATATTTGATTTAAAAACTATTTTGTGTCAATTTTGACACTATTTGATATATGATTTTTGTGAAAGTCATAACAGAATTATATGTTCGAACCAAGTCGATTAACTCAACATTAATATATCATAGTAACCTAGAAAATTAGTGGAATTCATAAAAAGTCTCAAATTACATTTATTTTGGTGTTTATAACATCAATTATGTCAATATTTCATTAATAAGATAATTACTCCATCATCATTGTGTCATAAATAAATTAAATTATTTAATGTCTAAAAATTACAAATAAAATACCCTTATGTAGGAAATCTTTTTAGCTTTCTAATGAATTTTTATAGTCGAATTTATCTTATGTATAACCCCATATTAAAAATAACTTACTTATTAAACTTTGATTTTAACTATTTTAACCCTTCTTTAAATAAATTAATAATAAATGTCATAATCTAATCCAAGTGGGCCTAAATGGTCATATTTTATTCCTAAGTTTGTTTTTGGTCGAATTACACTTGTCCAATAGAGTTAGGACATGTGTTAGGGTAATATTGATATCATATTTACCCATAGTTACCCTATTTACTATTAACCGCGGTAAAAATAGTAAAAAGTTACTATTCACCAAAAAATTATTTTCATCTCATTGAACCACATTTTAGTACTTGATATTAACCGTGTCTCTCGGATTTTTGAAATTCCATTCACAGAAGCGGTAAAATTAAGTTTTATGCAAAATTCAGTTTTTAACCTACCACTTAGTGGTTTCACTATTCATCAAAAATTGAAAGTTTCCAGAAAAATACCAAAATTTCACCCTAGGCTAATTTCGATATTCTGAGTCCAAAAATGAAGTCCATTTTGAAAAATAAAATTTATAAAATTTCAAAAAGTGGTTATTACTATTCATAACGGCTAGTTTTAATAGCATATTTTTGTTTAGTAAAACTCGGTATTGCGTACGACGCAAGCTATCGAGGAAGGTCGCGATTGCGTGTAAAGCAAGCCAAGCAAGTGTTGTGTAGAAAAAGATTCCTTTGATGATTTATATAACATAAAAGTCTCGGGTGTTACAGTATATGAACATGTACATATAAATTTAATTTGGTTGATGGGTATTACATAATCTTACCCAAGATGTTGGAGGGAGTTGGAATGGGATATTTCCAATCCATTCAGGGTTTCAATCCAATCAACATCATTGGACAAATACAACTTATCATCCTATTCATAGAACTCTACATCGATGTAATGTGACCCACATGACCCAAATGAGGATTTATCAGTATGAAATTTCATGTTATTTTAATTAGCCCAATATTTGACGCACATAGGGAATGATGATGAAATTAAAGTGTGCATATGCAGTTAGGGATTCCAAAATAGGATGTTGAAGGATGAAATTTTTGGTACTACCAGGAACTCAGAATCTGACTTAAGGTCTCCATGCCATGTTTTAGGCTTGATTCACCCCAATGTATTCTGCTATCTTTTGTCATATCCCAACAGATTTTCGATTCAGGGTTTTAAACTATCTTCATCATATCCCAACAAATGAAGTGTTCTCAGATAGATGAGGATGACTCTCAATCCATTGTCGATGAAAATCCCATGAACATCAATTCTATTTATCTTGTTGGACACACATAAGGGTTTGATCTTTCCTTGGATGATGGAATACTCAACCCTATCACTGAAGAGGATGATGGAGGGAATTATTAGGGATTGGTCTCTATTCGAGAGACATTAGCTACTTCTATTTTGGCCACAAATTCCTAGGGACTTATTATGGCATCGATGTGTACCTTCCTAAGGTCTGCAAATAGACTCAAAGAATTCAGGATTTAGTGATCTGATAGTAACAAATCCAACTACATTATAATATCATATTTCCTCTTTAAAGGATGGTTATTCCCATATTGGAGTTTCTCATTCATTGACACGTTATGTGCTTGAGATTTGGACATATATGGTTCTTCCTATGTGACATGAGATGGTGTCTCTATGGTCGTTTCTGGGTTCAGATGGACTCATTAACCCATAATCCATGAGTGATTTTATATTTTCCTTCCTCCTATGTGTATTCTAAGTAAAATGGCCATAGATTTCTTCTGGATGGGGCAGAATAGAATTCTGGTTCTTGTTGTCTCTATCTGAGGGACCTTCCATGAATTTTCATGATGTTAACAGTTTGAGTTTAAGAATGGCTAGAAATTGGACTCCTTCCATGATTATGATTTTTAGGAAACCCACCGCCTCTATGGTATCTTCCTCTAACAAGTTGGTTGGGCATAGGGAGTTTGGGTTCGTGGCCATAGTCTCCATCATAAAAGGGGTCCATTAAATGAATAAAATTAATAGAGCTGAAGATCAATTCATGATCTGATAAGGTTTCTGTATGACTGCCTCCTTCTGATGGTGTTTTTTGGCAGGGCGGTTCTGGTTGTACTGTTTGGTGGGGTGGATAGCATTGTACGCAGTCATCTAGTATGAATTCTTAAAGTGTCATGAATAGATTTGGATTTGGTTGAATCCCCTCTTCTTGCTCCAACATTTTTACCTTCTGACACAAAGAGGACTGTTGGGCTGATGATGATGGCTATGTTGCATAATGAGATTTTGGGGGCATAGTATATTGGTTCAACTATGCTTGGATGATTCCATTAAATTAGTTGACTATTTTTTGGGCCATCCAATTTTCAATTTTTTTCTATTTATTACTATAAAATGTTTTCAATATATCCTCCTCTCTAGAATCTGATTTTGAAACATATGTCACATGGGCTGGCAGTGAGCCCAAATTATCCTTCTTGGAATCCACCATAATTCTAGGAGATCCTTAAAGAATAATAATTCATGGATAGTGTGTCCTAGAATTTGGTGATAGGGAAAATTATATGGAAGGTCTTAGAGACCCAGTTCATCAACTCTCTTTGGATCTGGTAGCCAGTGAATGTTACAATTCATGGAGTCTTTGATGTACCAACAGTCTTGGTCATATTTGAAGGAGTAGAAATTATTTATTCATTCTTTGAACTGATTTATTTTAGGACCCCATCACTCATCTTTCCATGTTGTGGGTGGAAGTTGGAATCCATGGGGCCTCGCATGGTTAAGTGGAGGCATTGTAACTCGAGCTATTGTTGGGGTGGATTAAGCCTGATAGAAGGAACCTTATCTATCCCCAACCATTCCCCTAGGGCTAATGGGTCCACTCGAGACTAGATATTTGTATGTAGCAAGGATTATTCTATCTTTTGGAAATTTTCATAGAAATCTCATAACCCACATGTAAAATTCACCAATATGAGAGGTGTTCGTAATTTATCACAACTATTATTGATGCACATGGAGAGAATTTCATCTTGGGAAAGCAAACAATGTAGGGAATAAGTCAAGAAGTTCCTTTTGAAAATGAATTCTAAGACTCATTAATTCTATCAATATTGACAGTTCATGAAATCACTAACTTTTGTCTTATAAAACGTTGAACTAAATTAGAAGATAAAATAACACCGGAGGTCCTCCCATCCAGTGATTGAGTTTGATGGTAAGATAGTATACCATAAGAAGGCTGATCTCTAAATCATTCTCAGAAATCATCAGATTTTTTCTTCTTCTTTCTACTATGAAGTTCCCAAAATGGGGTCACATTAAGAGGTATTATGCATTAAAATTTTTTCTGGGTCCCCCGAGCCATTTAACATAAGGAATACAGGGTTTCCATTTTTTGGAGGTGGCAGAAAATTGGTCACCCAATCAGGGAAGTGTCTATGCTATGGTTTTATCGAAGCATTCCGCCATTCCATCGATTTCAGTCTATCTCTTAGTTTCTCAATGGTATTTAATATCCCTTGATGCATATCCTAGTGGGATTGACCTTAGTATGGTGAGGTAGTGACTAAAGATGGGTGTTCTTGTGATGCTTGAATTTGGGGTGGCTTCCCAAGAGAGGGTATCATTCGTGGGTTTACCTAAATATACGCTATCTTAAATCCCAATTCGGTGAATTCCTGATGTTTTTATATGTTCGGATTTATGTATGTTGATGGTCATGATGCCTGGTTGGATAATCCTCTCATCTTTACTTCATTCACCATGATGCGTGATTGTGGAAAAGGTACCCCTTTTGGGAATACCTATTGACATTATGCTTGGGGGACATATCCTGCCAGCCATCTCCCTCATAACATCTTGACATTAATTTTCTTAAGCTCTTTAATTTCATCCACATGTGTGGAGAATCTTTCCTCGAGAGTTAGGGACACATTCTCAAGGGGATGAAGTGGAGGGTCACATAAGACATCTGATTTATTCTTGTTGTTGATGGGGTTTCATGCATGAGGTAATGATAGATTAACTGAGGGGACACCCAAATTATGGACTACTCTCTGCTTCTGGGTATGCACACTATCAGGCTCAGTGTTTGATGCCTCTGGGAGGGAACCATCTTCCTTTGAACCCTATCTCTTTATATCATTTCTAGTGAGATCTGTGGGGTTGATGTTAACCATGTTCACTGATGAATACAACATTGGGGGTGGTGTACCTAGTTCCGAATGGTGGGAAGTCATTCTACATACTTTTTCTGATTTTCTCCTTCCATTCTATTATATTATTCATATTTTAGGGTGATGATTTACCTGAAGGGATCCCTGATATGTCCTTGTAATGATCTTTCATTTCGGAGGGTATGATCTGCAAGATAGGTTAGAACCGGTGACTTTTTTATCAATGTTCTTCCGAGATTATAGAAGACTGACATCCATTGTGTGGGATCTTGGGGGTAAAAATGCACCCAAACCTACAGGGGGGGTCTTTCTCACATCCTGGAAGCCGCCGCCAATATTTCCACATTTTTTATTTTATACACTCTAATTATGGAGTGATATGAGTGTGGCATTGGACATGCATGGGGTCGATAGAATTTTGAAGAAATGAAGACTACTTTCTAGTTGACTTCCCTTAGGTAGGAAGCCCAATGGATGTTTTCCATTACCTGGCTTAGAATCATTTGGATGGATTGGCCTCTTTGGTCCTGAGCCTATTTGTAATTTACTTCAGGATGGTTTTTAATGAGTATTCCATCTTTTGTGAGCATGAATTTCATTGGATTGCTTCCTTTGGTTAAGGACATTGCAAGATGTCATTTCTAATGAGTTCTTCTGGATAGGAAACAAGGTGAACTGTAGAGATCCATGTTCTCCCCATCCCTTAATATGAAATCCAGTTATGGAATCACTAATGAGGTGACACAACATGTGCAGTGTATGGATGCATGATAGTTCATGGTTTTTTCGCCTTTCTGATTGAATATAGTGTGCATACTGTACGGATTACAAGGTGATTTGATGGTGATGATCCCCCAACATGTTGACTTTCATCACTTACCATTTGTAGGTAAATAAAATTTCTTTTAGATAGAGAAGAGTTGTCCATATATTGAGCCGAATTTCATGCATAATTTCCCCAAGCTACTCCCTTAGTATGTCGATGTGGGAAGTGGTTGTATTTTAATAAATCACTGGTATGTTATCTTTATCTAGTTATCTTATCGTAAGCAACATGTCCCACTTTTGTTCTTCCAGGTACTCCTATACTCGATACTCCTAGCTTGAATTCTTCTTAATATTTTCATTCCAAGCTGTTGGGCTGGTGGGTGACTCAAAGGTATGTGAACGGTGCGGGGGTGGCTTCAAAGATGAGTGTGTCCCTATATCATCCTCTGGTTGAGAAAGGATATCACTCATCGTAGAATGGGTGCCTAATATATCTGAATTAATCTTTTTGAGTGCCTAAACATAGTATGACATTCTAAAATTTATTTCATAAGGGGGATGACCTTCTCCCTTGTATGATTTTTTCTGCGGAGGACCTTCGAAATTGTTGTTGCAACTAAAAGGGGAACCATTGCAACTTGATACCCATCTACAAGAAATGTATTTACGACGTATACCATTGGTAGGACCTTCTATCCAGACTATAGAGTAGGGATGGACATCTTGTTTGTTGATTTCACTGAGGGGAGGACCTTCTTGATAACTTCGATAATGGATAAGACTATTATCCCAACATGATACCTGGTTTTAGGAAGAATTTCTACAGTGTACATACTAGGGGGGCTTTAGGATGTACTACAATGAGGGGAGGACCTTCTCACAACTTGATGTTACTTTGGGATGGGCCATCACTACAACCACAGTTTTCGAGGAGGGCCTTCACAATGAATGTCATCGTGGGAGGACTACCATCATAACTCATCGTACAAAAGTAGAGATAAGCACATCTATAGTGTATACTATGGGGAGGACCATCGGTGAAGATGACAACAAGGAGAGGAAATCCTTTATATATGATCTTTAGGTCAAGGGGGGAGCTACCCTGACACGCATTAGAATATTGTATCTCCTGATCGATCATTCATTTCTCACAGAGTGATCCCCCTTCGGTGCTCCGGGAAGGACTTTCAGAGCTTCTAGCAATGATATTTTTTGGAGGGCCTTCAGAACTAGTGCTTTCACTTCCATAAATTGGTAATGGACTGAAAAGGTCTTCAGATTTTATTAATATATTTTTAAGGGTTTCAAGAACCCCAACTTCCATCAGAGTAGGATCATGTATGTTCCCATAATTTTCTAGTTGCCTTTGGTGCATTTTATTTTTTGAGCACTCTCTTGTTGGTGAAAGGGTCCGCCTGTTGTTGGTAACGACCTCCATATATGAGTCCCCATCTTGTGGGGTCATGTGATGTTACTAGCACTCGCTGACATGCATCTTGAGTTTTTAAAGTGATATATGCCAACCCTAGAGCAGCCACCCCATGGGACCGGTGTCCCCAAGTTGGAACGCAATTTTTTCCCAATCCAGTTGTCTATTTGACATGAGAGATTACCGCTGACCCTCCTGGACTAGAGCAGGGACGCATAACTACTATGATCTGACTAACCCATTTTTATATTAAGTTGTTCCATTCAAGGAAACTGGTTCATAGGCCTAGTTTTTCACCTTTTCCTCTAAAATAATAATAATATTGAATGTTAGGATGATATGGTCTAGGATCGATGTCTGATCTTCCCTCACTAACAGGATTTGCAAAGATACATATTTGGATGGAATGGATATGGAGGCCCATTTTAATATCAGAGTAGAAGTTTGTTTCTACTCTGGTCCTCTATGTGATTACAGTATATACTAGTAGTTTTTTTATGCTGGAATAGAGGAACGAGTCTCCATCCAGTTGTTTTCTCTAGTTTCCACCATATTTGACTGATGGGATTTGTATTCATGAGTGGGGATTTTCAACTACTCTATTTCCAAATTATTTATCTCACATAATTTGTTTTCATCAGTAGGAATTTGACTCTACTCATATTCCCTTGATATCCTATTTGGATGGAAGGCTTGATATGCATCAAAAAGTATTTGTGGCAATGTATAGCCGGTTTCCTAATCATTTGGTTGATGGGGTTGATAAGCATATGAAGGTGTGTGTGCTTGTGTATAGATGGTTTCCATCTTTTTTGGATGACATGCTTGTTGTGAATCGGAAGATATCTGCATATTCTAGTATTTTGTCACTCCATCTGCACAGTGGGACCAGCAAACACTAGCAACATCATTTAAGAGCTCGTATTGGGACACCTAGTTTTTGTGGTGGGATTGAGTAGAGGGGGAAGATTTGTATGTATGCCTCTTGAATGTTGCCGCATTGGTATGATGAATTTTCTCATTAGTAACTAGGGTATTAACTTGTTTCTACTTATATATTCACTACCCTTGGCTGGTATTCTGAGGGTCCCATGTCTTCTGGACTTCAGCAGGTGCCCTCGGCATAAGGTCATCATCATTATAAAGAGACATGGATGCCCAATGTTTGTTTCAATGCTCTCTAGAATGGAACATGAGTGGAAATTATATTCAGATGAGATGAATTAGTCATCATTGACTTAATCTACCTCCCTTAGATAATGGAGGAACTCATTTTCATGTTATTGGATAGACTCCAAAAGGGTTTTGGGATGACAACTGGGCCGCCTTGTGCTAGGGTGCTGCCCACGGTTGAGGAAGCGACTGGTGAGCCTTCATGGACATGAGGACATGTCTCACAGTACCATGAAGAGAGTACTATTCTAGAGGTATTCTTTGATCTACATGATGGATAACCAGTGTTGAAGACACTAGGTAGGTGAGGGGGCATTCTATTCATTTGGACGGTGGCTGCCTGCGGAAACATTGAGGCATGTTTCTGCATTGGTTTTTGGGATGTCATTTGGATCTATGTTTTCTCTTGGGGAACCTTTACTTTAAATATATGACATATACTGGCCATAAAATCCTATCAAAGTAGGATTCCCTTGATCATGTTTTTATTTGACCATTTAGCATTGCCTTTGATCCCCTTTTTGTTGTGAGGAGAAGGGGCATGAATGGGGTATAACCACCACCTTTGTTAACTATTATTTTTGGGTTCACCATTTTTTATTCGACTCATGGTGGGTGTTTGCAGTGATAAAAAATGGTTTCACAAGAATCCCCACACACCTCTCAATTTAGAGACAGTTTCACGTCAAATTCACTGGTTTTTTTTTGTTTCGACACATTTTTCAACATTATCCATTAAAGGTGTATTGGATTAGCACCATGGGGACTAGGTAGTGTATCCCTTCTATATTGCGAAGGAGATTCTATAGTAAAATGGTCATGTCGGGTGATTTCATGGGGTCAAGCACATGTGCAATCGGTCCTCTCAAGATAACACTTCCACGGATGGTCTCCAATTGGATTATTTGTTGAGTCAAAAACTCCAAATGACCCTAGTATCTAGGATTCTTGGACCTTCATTCCAAAGGCAGGTACTCATTGGATGACTATTTGGCCAATGAAACTTAAGTACTCCATTGGTTGAGAGGATGGGAATTTAGCCCCATCACACCCTATTGGGGAGAATTATTGCCTATTTAAGGACTCTCATATATATTTAGGTCACGTTCATATGTTCATGAATCCTTGGTTCATTCCCAAAGAATGTTTCCATAGGATAACCCTAGTATTCATCATCGTCATAGGCATACATGGATTGGATTCTACTGAGGTAATGTTGAATTAAGACATACAATAAAGCACTCTAGATTTTTCGTCTTCTAGGGAGGACGAAAGGAAAATTGATATTGGGATTGGTCCCATAGGATGTTTTTTCTACATATCATCAAGAGAGGAATCATAACCCACGTATTTCGGAATAACTTGGGCTTACACAAGGAAGCTTTCAATTTCAGGGGACATGATTTGGTGAGCCCTTTTGGAAGGTCTCCCTTTTGAGATCATGTCTTCTAATAGGCATCCTACGTATCCTAGTTTGACAAAAAATGAGAGGCATTTTAGTTCAAAATTGGGTCGATGTTGTAATCGTCACAAAACTCTAATCCCACTTGAGTCATGATCAGTGTGAGAAACAATAGGATGTGAGAGATCCAACCAACCACACACCTCCTCTCTTGCTGATGAGAGAGTAAATTCCTACAAAAGAAGTGGTCATGGCGATAGTTGGTGAGGTCATAGAGTGATGAAGCATATAATGTGAGATGACATTAAAAGTTATGAGGCTCGACCCTTGGAAGATTGGGGACTTACCTCAGAGGGAGTGCCCTAAAACAAGTTTCGTGAAATGGAAGGAGTGTTGAATCTCACCACAAGTAGAGAGAACATATGTACTTTGATTGATATTCATTTCTCATTGAATGAAAAAGAATGGGATCACACTTAATCCATAAAATGAGGAGGTTCATGTTAGCATCCCAATTTCTGAATTTAGGTTACCATGATAATGTAGACTTAAATACATCCTAGGAGTGTAAAGCATTATGGGGAGATCCTTCGCGACTCTACTTACCATGTATATGTAGACTCAAAGGGGTATAATGATGTGTCTGATGATATTATCATATGGGTCCAGTGGCTTTAGAAAAGGATTTGGCCAGATTTTTGGTGGATTGGTTTGGAGAGATACTATAGAAGATTGTACAGTAATGTAGGGGAAATATTGGAACTGGATGTAAGAATACAAAAAATGCCCCATTCTATGTACAGTTTTCTTATGTGGAATGGGGGGAGCTCTGCATACCATAGTGGTATGCAGAAAGAGGGTTCGTCTGTATACTAAAGCAGTACGTGAGCTTCGGTAGAGACCAACATGATCCACAATGTTATGTGGTTCTGAATGCATTCCTTCACACTACATTGGGTTCCATTAACATATTGATGCACTACGTGGTGCCAGGTTAAATCTACATAGCGATACACTACGTGGAACACCATATCGAAGGAGGGTCCTGTGGACTATGGTAATGTGGAACCATTTGGAGATTCTCCTGAAGAGATAGCTTGATCCATCGAAGACTCACTCATCCATGGTTGCAGAGGTTCTGGTACGCAAGGCATGGTTCGTGAAACCTTGCATGTTTTTTTCGTCTGTGAACTGGTGAGTTCACGAGATGATATGAGAATGTCCTTTGAGTGCTCAATTCCCTCTATGATGCAGTTTGTGGGCACTTGGGTTCACTGACCATCGCTCTACAAACCATAAACTCATTGATCATTCCTTGTACCAGTGTTTCATTGTTCATTCACTCCGCAAAACCCTCTCAGTGATGGTACGTAGGTCACTTAACATTCATTGTGGATCTTAATTACTTCATTTTTATTCTAGGGTTTTCATCTCAATTTATTCAATTCACTTTTCTAGCCTTTTAGGAATTCTTTCATCCTCTAGCAAGAATGACCATTGAATCATTCAATAATGATATTTGAATCATTCAAAAACTAGCTTTAAATCATCCTGATACTCCCCAAAGACCATTACACGAAAGTCAAATAAAATCATAAATTCAAATCTTCGATATTGAATTGTCAATCAAAAGGCTCCATAATAAAATGAAAAATTTCCAAATCTAGGGTTCAACTATGTTAAATTAATTTTCCAAATGATTGTTTGAAAGCGAAAGGTTTTTTATAAAAGTAAGGTTGATGATCAATAAGTTTTCTTCTCTGATAAAAGTTTCCATACATGCATAGGGTTTTTAATGATCCTTTTTGTCATTATAAAATGTATTGTCCATACTAATGCAAGGTTCTTTACCCATATGTTTTTGTCAACGTAGGGTCAATTAACCATACACACCAATATTTAATTATAAGTTTTAATAAAAATGTATGTTTTTTTCCTTACGTTAACTTCTAGGATGTAGGATATGAATGTTTTTTTTCAAAACACACTTAAGATCATTTATAAGACAATGATGAATATTCCATATATATAATTATATTGAATATTATTCCAAAATAATCATTATGAAGAATATTAATTTTTTGAAATACACTTAAAGTAATATCCTTAGTAAAACAAAAATGGGTATTTGTGAGCATCAATTTCCGTAAGAATTATAGTTTATTATTAATACAATTAATTCCCAAAAATCTCCCTCTTTTGATGATTAATAAACCCATAAAATTAATAATAGAATTTAAAATTTTTTAAAAAACTAAAAGAAAATAATTTGAAATTAAATTTGACAGAATGACACCGATAATTTCTTTGTGCTTATTGAAATTTTTATCCCTTTTTGTGAGATGAAAAGTAATGTGTAGAAAAATATTTGAACACATGTCATTTTTCATATATCAGTCAGTCAGTGTTATAATAATATAATAAAAAAAATAAAATTGGATCATTATATGCTGACATAAAAATTAAATAAAATCAAATAAATGACACAAAAATTAAAATAATGATATTTAATTGATCAATAAATTGTATAAATACAATATTCAGTGGGACTAGGAAACAAGTTTAGTTCAAAAAATTGGTTAGAGAACAACAGGTTGGGTAGGACTTCGATTAATTATAGTTCTGTAGGATTATGGGAAGCCTCAAACATGACTTTCTTCTTTTCAATATATAACCACATCTTTCAAATAAAACTGTTACCCAACAGAATAATCAAAACTATTGAATCATGAATAGTATGAAAATATTTAACAGTATTGACATTCAAAAAGTCATGTAAACTATCCTCTTTCTTCAAAAACTAGTCTAATTTTTATATAAATTTTTTTAGTAGAAATCTGATACCTGGTTCATTCTGAGTCAGTTGGTTGACAAGAAATTTTGGATTTTTAATCAAAACTGACAGAGGGACACTATTACATTAATGATTTTAAAAATGATCATTCATGTTAGCCATAACAATAGTTATTTCCTGAAATCTATGAATAAAATATAGAGAGGTAGTAGGATCAGAGGTAGATGTACTGGACTGACTGAAACTACTCTTGATTGACTCAAACTGACTCCCCAAATACAAAATGAGATCAAAAAATTCTGACATAGAAACCAATTCATAGTTTATATTTCCAAAATCATTAAACATCTCTCTCTTAAAAGCAACAAATTATTTCTTGGAAACACAATTTTCATTATGATCCTGTAAGTTTTTTTTTCAATTTCAATCTCCTTCCAACAATTGATATTTAATTCATGAGATATTTTGAACATTGTCACATGATTTTTATCCTGATTAGTTGTGAAATCCTATGTCCCTTCATCTGGATGTTGAGACTAAATAACTGCCACAATTGCTAAAGTTCTTAATGGATACATTTCCATAGACTTATCCACTAGGTTTTTAATTGACATTTATCCTTAACAATAGATAAAATCTTGAACTAATATTTTTTCCGATGCAGATTGATGAATTTTATCCACATTATCAAAAATAGGAAAAAATATTTTTTAAAAAAAATTTAGTAGCTACATTCACTAATGTGGTCATCTGTTGATGTTTTTGAATAGTTGTATCTTCCTCTTGTATAACTTATAAATCAATATTCTAAAGATCTAAAATTTGAATTTCAACCTATTGATTTTCCTCAAGAAAATTCCCTTCTAAATGAACTGACACAATAGCCTCACCAAAACCCAACACTGGTTCTCTAGCTGGATGATCTACACTTTTCCTTCTTTACGAAAAATTATTCTAGTATAGATTCTTCTTCTTATTATTCTTTTTCTTATTCAAAAAATCTAAATCTATGTTGGGTTGATTGGTAATGTCCTTCAACTCAGTGTCCACTAATTCCTTCATTTCCAATAGCACTTTTCTACCCCTTCAAAAATGGTCCTGATATTTGTTTTCCATCTGCACCAAGTGGCATGAGGTTACCTTTTACCATACTTCTGTAAAAAATATAGCTTCATCAATGTTCCCATATTGAGTAAATTTTTTTGATGAAATTTTATTCAAGAAACTATTAAATGAATTATAAATTTTCTATACACAATTCGTGATATTATCCTTCCATAAGGATAAAAGGTCATCCTTGCATTTGGTTGCCTATAGTATTGATGATATATGAACAAATTATTTGGAAAATTCAGATATATATCACTCAAAAATAAAATCATTATATACATGTTTGGTTATAGAATATTTTCCATTTCATCAATTCTAGGGGAAATTTCAGTTTGAATAAACATAACAAAAACATTCTGATCTACCTTGAGATCTTTAAAAATCAACCTTTTAATGTTTTTGATCCAAGAAGAAAAAATGCCTTCAATATTATGATCATTATCTATGATTGACCACAGATAGAATTAAAATAACCCCTCATGAAGACATATCAACATTTTGGAAAATAGAGAAGTAGAAATAGAAGAATCGTTATCATCTATTCATGTAAAATATAGTTTATTCAGAATCTCCAAAACTAAACTATACACTATTATGGAAAAATTTCAGTTCTACTTTATAAAGAAATTATGAGTTTGCTTCATTGAAAACAGATTTCAGACCATGAATTGCTAACACCTGTTTAAGAAGAATATTTTTCTGGTAGATCTATTTGAGATCTACCACTTTTCCTTGATGTTACATTCATTTGGAAACTCATTGTTTCCTAGGATCAATTTCTTAACCATCTTCGGTTCACTTAGTTTTCTTTATTTATGATAATTGAAATCGTTGAGGTTATCAGATTCTAGGTTTTTGAATGAAATCAAGGGTAAATAACGGTAGATGACCGGTTCAGTATTTAAAAAGGATTTGAGAAGTGAAATGGTTATGTATTCGATAATTTCTTGATTATACCTTATTTCATGCTTCATTAGGTAAGAAAATTATGAAATATATTGAAAACAGATGAGATAAATTAATTTAGGATAAAAAAATTAACTAAAATATATAGTATAAATAAATTAATTTAAATCACATTTAAAGTAATGAGTAAATAATTTTAACATAGTTAATTGGAATAAATAAATAAATAAATAGAATAAAATAAAATAAAACGTTAAAATGATAAAAATATTAAAATATATTTAAAAATTAAATAATTGTAGTTCCCCCTAAATAAAATTAAAACTTATACTGGGACGTGGTTGAGTAAAAATATCATCTAGTTGATATTAAATATTTTCAGATTCTAAAGATACATCCTTTTTATGAACACGGTCTCCTAGAAAATGATGCCTATTATCAATATGCTTAGTTATTGACTGAATTATAGACTTTTTTGAAATATTTATAGCTCTTTTATTATCACATAAAATAGGTGTAATATTAAAATTTAATCCAATTTCTATTAGTGTGTTTTTCATCCACAATACTTTTTCACAACAATAGCGTAGAGATATATATTCTGCCTCTGTTGTTGATAGGGAAACTAAGTGTTGTTTCTTACTTACCCATGAAAATAATGATTTTCCTAAAACATAAAAGCTTCATAATCTGCTTTTTCTATCTAATCTATATCATCCAAAATCATCATTTGAATATAATATTAAAATAAAATCATAATTTTTTGGATAAAGAATAGAATGAAAAAAAGTTGCCTTTTATGTATCTAAAAATTCTATGAACAGTAATAAGATGAGATTCATTGGAATGTTTTTTTGAAATCTAGTACCTAAAAATAATAAAAACATAATTTTAGGTCTTTATCATTAAGATATAATAAACTCTAAATAAAACCTCTATATAACTTTTTGTCTACTTTTTTACTGCTTCATCGAATTCTTGTTTTATATTAGTAATAACTTGAGTGGTATATGTCTTGATGTTCTCAAGAAAAAACATTTTCAATAAATCAGTAATATACTAAATTTTGTTTAAAATAATTTTGTAATTTTTTTTGATAAATTTGAAGTCCTATGATGATGTTTCATTCTTCCATCATACTCATTTCAAATTCAATTTTCATATGTTTTGAAAAATCATTACAATGTATTTCTTTATTTGAACAATAAATGACATCATAAACATTGATTTGAACTAATAATATATTACAAATGGATTTATTAAAAAGAGTTTGATCTATAAAACCAATATTAAATCCAATTTTCAAAAGGTAAGAACATAATATTTAATACCATGCTCTAGGTTCTTTTTTGAGGCCATACAGAGCTTTAGTATGTTTAAAAACAGAATCTGGTTTTTGAGAATTTTCAAAACCAGGAGGTTTTTCAATATAAACATCATCCATTAAATACCCATTTAGAATGGTATATTTAACATCCATATGATATAATTTAATGTTCATATGAGATATATAATCTAAAAGGATTAAAATTGATTCTAATTTAGCAACAATGGAAATGGGTTCATCATAATCTATACCTTCTTAAATATTATATCCTTTAACTAATAATATAGCTATGTTTCTAGTTATAATCACTTGATAATCCTGTTTATTTCTAATTTCCCACTTATTTTATATTACTAGATAATTTGATGGTCTTTCAACTAATTCCCAAAATTCATTCATTTTGAATTGGTTTAGCTCATCATGAATTTCTAATATCCATCTCAAATATTATAAGGATTATTAATAATATTTATGTTCTAGTTGAGACATAAATGAATTGAATTCAACTAGGTTTCCAATATTTCTTCTACTTATTAATCCAATGTCAAAGTCTCCTATAGCTATTTCTAAAGGATTATATTTTAGGGTTTTAGAATGTATATATAATACGCTTTTAGGTACATCAGTATCATGTTCCTATAAACTATATTGAATTGTATTTATTTTATTTTGAAAATCAATTTTCATGTTATAAGGTATCATGTTGTCCGAAGAGGCAACAATTTCATCGGTTTGATCATTTTCTTTAATAAAAGGGTCAGTTTCTTCTAACTTCACATGAAATGATTCTGCAACCATCATTGATTTTTAATTAAAAATTCTATTGGCATTAGAGGTAGCATAAAATCCTAAAAATATTATTCATCGTCTTCTAGATATAACTTAAAATGATTGTCCTTGGTGTTCATGATATACACCTTCCATCTAAAAACATTAATGTACTTTAGTTTAGGCTTTTTATTTTTCCAAAGTTCATAAGGTGTATTTTTGAAAATAGGTCGAATTAAAACTCTATTAATGATATAGCTGGATCTTTTTTAAAGATTATCCCTGTTGGGCCGGAAGAAGTGATGGAAATAGGGGTGGTGAATTGCCTTTTTAAAAAATAATTAACAATTTAAAACAAATATCAAAGTGCAGCGGAAATAAATGAGGCAAGAAACAAAATTGATAATGGAGTTCGGCTTAAACCAAAGCCTACGTCTCCGCTCCCAACTCAACCGTTGAAATATTTACTACCGCTTGCCTTTTAATGTTTTTAGCAAGAAACCCACTAGACTTTAAGGTTAGTCTAGAACCTATTACAGCTTGCTTTTAATGGTTATGCAAGAACCCACTTGCTTTCAATGGTTGAGCAAGAACCCACTAGCCTTCTTACAGGTGAAGGCTAGCTCACCTATGTCTCAAGCATTTTAAAGGAATGGATTGACCAACCTCTTCACACCTTGAAGGTGGTGTGAAAACCCAAATGAAAGGATGAGAGAAAGAGTTGGGGGTTTGTAGGCACAAACCCAAAATGATGCTCAAAATGATAAAACAATAAAAACCGTAATGGGGAGAAGCCTTGGGCGCCAAAGGATTGATGGAGTTGATGAAGAGCGCTCCCAAGCTTCTATGGTGGTGCTCCTTGGATGTGGAAGTGAGTTGGAGCAATTGGGGTTCCCTTGGAGGAATGCGCCGGAGGTTCTCCAAATGATCAAAAATGTGTCCGTGGGCTTCCTTGAGTTTCCGGTGCTTCCTAGTCCTTTATTTATAGAGGGGGAACCCTCAAATGGCCTTTGGAAGTCTTCGGAGCCATTGGAGAGGCCTTCGGAGCCGTTGGGAGTCAAGTGGACAAGCTTGGTCAAAGCCCAACGGCTAGTTTGACTGGCTCCACTGGCTGACCGGTGCTAGGCCACCGGTTGGCCGGTGCTTTGAAAATGGGAGAGGGCTCGGGCTCAGGCACTACCGGCTGGCTGGTGAGGAGGCCACCGGTTGGCCGGTGCTGAGGCAGTAGCTGACACTATTCTGTCTGGGTCCACCGGCTGGCCGGTGGTGGGACATCGGTTGGCCGGTGGTCTGGACAGAAATGATGCCTTTTGTCCAGGCTCCATCGGCTGGCCGGTGGGCATCCACCGGTTGGCCGGTGGACTGAAAACTAGTCCACTTTTGCTTTCAGACTTCTTGCCCCAATTCCTTGGAAATCTGAAATCATGCCTATCAACCAAAAACACTTAAAACAATATTAGATAAATAAGAGAGTGATTGTGATCATGAAAATTAAACCACGAGGGGTACGAGAGGTACAACAATCTGCCACTATTTTGGTGATCACAACCAAAAACACTTAAAACAATATTAGATAAATAAGATAGTGATTGTGATCATGAAAATTAAACCACGAGGGGTACGAGAGGTACAACAATCTCCCCCTATTTTGATGATCACAATCACCAAAACAAACAATGTAAAAATGAAATGAAAGCCATGCTTTAAAGGATAAATTGAAAAGTAAAGCAAAGCATGAGAGAAAGATTTCTCCCCCAATCAACCAAGAATTTCTCCCATTTTGTGATTATCAAAATAGCACGGGGCATAAAACTTGATTGAGGGAAAGGAATTAAAAAACTAGAAAGAGTTTTTAAACCAATTGATATTTTTGAAATTTGAATTGAAAGATTTGAAATGTAAATTCAAAAAGGCTTAAACGATCCTAACTCCCGCTAAATAAAAACAACAAATCACCAGGGAGAGGTTTTTGGAACCGAGACAAATTTTGGCCCGGAGAGACTCGCTCAAAGGGATTTTTCAATCCACACTTGTCTAGTGTCGGGACTTCTCCTATGAAATTCATCATTAAAGAAAATGGTTTTGGGCCTTTCATACCGGGCATTTTTGCAATCGCACTCATAAATTAAGTGCCCGGGTTTTTTACAATAATTGTGAAATTTATATTGGGAGCTCCCCCTTACAAAAATAGTTGGAGTATGGGAAGAGGAAGCTTTCTTGGAATAGCCAAGCCCTTGGGTGGTTCTTGATACGCGTTGGGAACCTAGCAATTTGGTCAAATTTTGTTCACCTTGGGTGAACTTAGCAAGAGATTCCCTTAAATCTTTGATTGTTGATTCCATAGAATCAACATCGGGAAGGTTTTGGACCTTGAGGGACAACTCTTCCTTCTCTTTGAGAAGTTGCTCCTTTTCGGAAGAATGTTTTTTGAAATTCTTTTTTAAAGCAAAAAATTTGGAAGCAATTTCGTGAAAACCGTCCTCCAATTGATCTCTCGCATGTTGGAGATCCTCGTAAGACAAATGATTAAAAGAATTTGAAGAACTAGAGGAAGAGGAGTCGGAAGAGGTTACCTCATAAAATGCCATTAGGCATTTTTTACCATTGTCGCTTGAGGAGGAGGAGGAGGAGGATGTGGAGCTATCACTCCATGTGGCCTTGAAAGCCTTCTTCTTTTCCTTTTGCTTGGCCTTTTTCTTGTGGAGTGGGAAATCGGGCTTGTAATGGCCTTTCTTGCCGCACCCATAACATGTTACCTCGTGCTCGGATTTTTCGTTGGGTTGAGCCTTGTGGGATTTCTTCTTCTTGTGATTCTTCATGAATTTGTGCATCTTGTGGGCAAGATTCTCCATTTCGGAATCGCCTCTTGATGAGGAAGATGATGAGGAGGAGGAGCTTTCTTCTTTTTGAACTTTGAAGGCGATGTTCTTTGGAACTTTGATCAGTTTGCCTTCCTTTTCAGCTTGCCTCCTCATGGTGATCTCGTAGGTCATGAGGGATCCGATGAGCTCTTCGACCGGCATGTTCTTGATGTCTTTTGCTTCTTGAATTGCCGTGACTTTTGGAGCCCATGAGCTTGGTAGGATCCAAAGGATCTTCCTGACCATCGTTTCTGCAGAAACATCATCTCCAAGATATTTTCTTCCATTGCAGACGTCAGAAAAACGAGTAAACATTTCAGAAATAGATTCGGATGGATGCATGGAAAAAGACTCAAAATCTTGACGGTACATGTCCAATCGAGTATCCTTAACTTTGTTGGTCCCCTCATGGGTAACCTCCAATAGTTTCCAGATTTCATGAGATGAGGTGCATGTGGAAACTCGATTGAATTCATTACGATCAAGGCCGCAATAAAGAGCGTTCATGGCTTTGCCATCAAGCTCGAAATTTTTAATATCGACTTGAGTCCATTTGGATTCATCGGGAGAAGAAAGAGAATAACCATGCATGACAATTTTATATATGGGATAACCTATACTTCTAAGAAAAGTAGTCATGCGGGTTTTCCAATAGTTATAGTCGGTTCCATCAAAGAATGGAGCACGACCCAAAGAATAGCCTTCGGGGGCGAAAGAAGATGAAGCCATCATAAAGGATCTTGAATTTGAAACCGGTTAGGGTATTACTCAAATTTTCCCTCCGATACCAATTGTTGTGCCGGAAGAAGTGATGGCAAGAGGGGGGGTGAATTGCCTTTTTAAAAAATAATTATCAATTTAAAACAAATATCAAAGTGCAGCGGAAATAAATGAGGCAAGACACAAAATTGATAACGGAGTTCGGCTTAAACCAAAGCCTACGTCTCCGCTCCCAACTCAACCGTTGAGAGATTTACTACTGCTTGCTTTTTAATGGTTTTAGCAAGAAACCCACTAGACTTTAAGGTTAGTCTAGAACCTATTACAGCTTGCTTTTAATGGTTATGCAAGAACCCACTTGCTTTCAATGGTTGAGCAAGAACCCACTAGCCTTATTACAGGTGAAGGCTAGCTCACCTATGTCTCAAGCCTTTTAAAGGAAAGGCTTGACCAACCTCTTCACACCTTGAAGGTGGTGTGAAAACCCAAATGAAAGGATGAGAGAAAGAGATGGGGGTTTGTAGGCACAAACCCAAAATGATGCTCAAAATGATAAAACAATAAAAACCATAATGGGGAGAAGCCTTGGGCGCCAAAGGATTGATGGAGTTGATGAAGAGCGCTCCCAAGCTTCTATGGTGGTGCTCCTTGGATGTGGAAGTGAGTTGGAGCAATTGGGGTTCCCTTGGAGGAATGCGCCAGAGGTTCGCCAAATGATCAAAAATGTGTCCGTGGGCTTCCTTGAGTTTCCGGGGCTTCCTAGTCCTTTATTTATAGAGGGGGAACCATCAAATGGCCTTTGGGAGTATTCGGAGCTGTTGGAGAGGCCTTCGGAGCCGTTGGGAGTCAAGTGGACAAGCCTGGTCAAAGACCAACGACTAGTTTGACTGGCTCCACCGGCTGACCGGTGCTAGGCCACCGGTTGGCCGGTGCTTTGAAAAAGGGAGAGGGCTCGGGCTCAGGCACCAACGGCTGGCCGGTTAGGAGGCCACCGGTTGGCCGGTGCTGAGGCAGTAGCTGACACTATTCTATCTGGGTCCACCGGATGGCCGGTGGTGGGACACCGGTTGGCTGGTGGTCTGGACAGAAATGATGCCTTCTGTCCAGGCTCCATCGGCTGGCCGGTGGGCATCCACCGGTTGGCCGGTGGACTGAAAACCAGTCCACTTTTTCTTTCAGCCTTCTTGCCCCAATTCCTTGGCAATCTGAAATCATTCCTATCAACCAAAAACACTTAAAACAATATTAGATAAATAAGAGAGTGATTGTGATCATGAAAATTAAACCACGAGGGGTCCGAGAGGTACAACAATCTCCCCCTATTTTGGTGATCACAACCAAAAACACTTAAAACAATATTAGATAAATAAGAGAGTGATTGTGATCATGAAAATTAAACCATGAGGGGTACGAGAGGTACAACACTCCCCATAAGTAGTAGGTAGATTGTATTCATTCAGCATAGTCATAGCCATTTCATGAATAGTACTATTTCATCTTTCAACAATTCCATTTTGTTGAGATTTTATTGGTTAATAGAAATGTACATTAATACCATTATTGGAAGAAAAGGAATTAAATTCCATATTCTAAAATTCTCCACTATGATCACTTCTCAATTAAATTATTTTAAAACCTTTTTAATTTTGAAAATTATTACCAAAAGTGTCAAAAATATTATCCACTTCAGTTTTGAGTTTTAGAAAATAGATCCGAGTAAATCCTGAATAACATTCATCTAAAACATTTACATATAATTTAATAGCCAAAATTTCTACTGTTGAAGGTCCAAAAATATCCATGTGGATAAGTTCTATAGGGTATTATGTAGCAATTTTGTTAAATTATTTGAAGGATGATTTGTGCTGTCATCCAATTTGGCATGCTTCAGAAAATATATCACCTTAAAATTTAATACTATGTAAATAAAAAACTAACTATTTATTATATAATTCATTCAAATAATAAATATTACTATGTCCACATCTCCTATGATAGGTCCAAGACTCATTTATCACATTATTTAAAACAATTACCATTATGTTTACACAAGGAACTTAAATCCAAAGTATAAACATTATCACTTGTAGGTGATCTAAAGATAAGAAATTTATTTTTAAACATAATGTAAGAATTGATAGAAAAATAAACATAACATCCATCATCATAGAGTTTATAGATACTTATTTGGTTGTATTTCAACCCTTGTACTTATAGTACTTTTTTTACTAAGATTGTTTTTGGATCTCCACGAGTTCCATGTCCAATTATTTTTCCTATGGCATTATCACTAAAGGTGACTGTACCTCTAACTATTTAAGTTAGTGTATTGATGTTTCATGAGTTTCCACTCATATGCATGGAGTAGCCACTATCCATATACCATATATCTTTTCATTTTTATGAATTGATTCATAAAAAAATGTAAACAAAAGTTTGTTTTTGTACCCATATCGTCTTGGGTCTAGCACTGTTATCTAGCACAGATCTGAGAATCCAAATTTTCTTTGTTTTTCCATATCTCATATCATTAGCGTCAGATAATATTTTTGAAATAAAATCCTTTTTTATTCAACGTATTTGAGTATATATTGAATAAATTTTATTCATATTTTCTTCTGTTCGAAAAAAATTACAGGTATCAATTTTTTTGTTTGAAACAAAATAATTCATATATAGTTTAATTTTTCCCCATTTCTTCTTATACAAAATATTTTCCTTTTAATGAAATTTTTACCAAGAATTTCACTTATATTATTTTATCCTTGTCTAATGAATAAATGAGCACTTTTATAGGTATTTATATCATCTTGAAACACTTTAGTCTTATATTCAAGATCAACAAATTTTTTTTTGTAGATGAGTTAAATTTTTCCATTAACAACTAATATTGTTAAAGTAAGGTATCTCTTTATCATAATACAACATTGTAAACATTCAGAAAAGATTTTATTCCTTTAATAAGGAGTCATATTTTCCTTCTATAATTGTCTAGTAGGCATCCAATTTTTGATTTGATTAGTTGAATCAGAATCAGAATTAGAAATATAGGAATAATAGAGTTTTACCTTATCTCTTTCTTCCATTAAGCACTTATTTGCTTTCAGATTTTATTAATACATTTCTAAATATTATTTTTATGAGATGATATAGTCTTAAGAAACAGTCCATGTAGCCTTCATTTATCTTGACCCTTTTTCATAATCATCATTTTTATGTCTTTTCTATATTTCACTTTTCACATTTTTGCTGATGAATGTCCGGTATTATATGACCGAATTTCTTTCATTCATAACATCTGACTTTGTTTGAGTCTTTTTTCATCCCTTTTAAGGGTTTTCTGAATCATATTTTCTTCTTAAATAAACATGCTAAAATTTCTAGCTAATTGAGTTAGTTCCATTTCAAAATATGATGTATTTGAATTATTTTCCTCATCAACCTCTTTCTTTATTTTTTTCCTTTTCTTCTGATATGTTACCTTTAGAGAATTATTATACTTTTTCACTAAGACTTTATGATATTCAAATTCATCTTGAATTTCTACTTCATACATTATCAGTGTCTCAATTAATTCTCACATTTAATGATTTCTAGAGGTTATTATTGTTGAATTGCAGCTGATATACCTTTCCATTTAGTTGGTATTACTTTAAGTACATTTAAATCATGATGTGCTTGTTTGATATATTCACCTAAGGCCATAATATTTTTTTATAATATATATAAGCCTTCCATTCATATGATTGATACTATATTCATCAAACATTCTAAAAGTATCAAATTTTAGTATTGTTTTTTCATAACTCATTTGTTTTACATTGTATGTTCATTCGTAGACAACTGCAATGGTTTGACACATTCTGTAAGTAGTTGGAAACGGTGATAATTGAATGAACTCACACAATCCAATACCACAGATAATATCATTCATATCTTTATAATTCATGTCATACTAAACCATTGTAGGAGCAGTCCAATTTTTTTTGATATTCGAGAATTATATAAAAAGTAACGATCATTGAGTACGCTATAAATACTAGATTATTCAAATATATAATCATCCATGATTTCTAGCATAAAAAATTTTCACTATTGAAATAAGGAGCACGGACCATTGACATTATTTCTCTTTGATCAGTCATTTCCATCTTTGTATAGACCTTATAAATTTAGTTTGTTATGTACTTTTTCAAAAACCCTCCTTTGATTCCAATTGTATGGTTGGAATATACAAATATGCATAAAAGGGGGGTGAATTTTGTCTTTTTTAAATATTTTACAATTCCTTCTTTTGGATTCAACTATAGATTATATAGTTCTATAGTTATTATCTTATGTGTGAAATTATGAGTTATAGATAAAACAATATTACAGAATAGTGATATTTATAATGGTGCATAGAATAATAATCCTATAGTCCACTCCACCATTTAATTTTTATATGAGTTTGGTGAATTTCACTAGTCAAGTCCTCATATCATAAGACCGGTCCACAACTAAGTGCATCTAGTTCGTACCTTCACAAATAAGGCTAAAAGAGCCTTGCAGTTATTTAAAAAAGAACCAAATAACCCCACCATGGATTGAAAAGCTGATACTCCACCACAATTGAGTATGAGAAGTTGAAACTCTCGATAAAAACAAATTGATTAAAAATTATTTGGTTGAACATGACAGTTGAAAAAAACTGACATTAGATGGTTCGTCTTCCTTAGAAAATATTTTCTTCAAGAAACAGAAGTATCAATGTAATTCAAATTCAATAGATGTTCAAATAAAACCAACAGTGATTAGAAGGAGATGATGTATAGAAATAATAGATTAAAAACATGTATTTCTCCAAAGTGTGGCTTATTCTATAGAAAACAAATTCTGATTTTTTTTGCAGTAGATATGTAAAGGATCTTCATGAGAATGAAGTTCCAATCATGAATATGTGACTAAATATGTGGCTCAATATATCACGACCTATTTTTAATCCTACACACACCAATATTAAAACAAATACAATGATATAATAAATATATTATAGAGGCTTTATTTCAATTCCAGATCCAATAAAATCACCTAATAAATCATGAAAATTCATACTCATAAGACAAATCAGAGTAGTCATATCATCCCTTAAGAAATGGAGATAATTTATCTACTTAAAACATTTCTTTGAATCAATCATAATAAGATTCGAATCCTTTGAAAACGATCTTTAAATCAGTATGATACTCAGCAAAGACCATTCCATTATACTCTAATAAAATTGAAAATTGAAATATCCATTGTTGAAACTAAAACATAAGGATACTTCCCAAAATGAAAAATACCAAACATAGGGTTCAACTACATTTTGTTCTTTCTTTGATTGTAGGGTTGACAATGTAAGGTTGATCAAAAAATTAAGGTTGATGATCTATCTGTTTTATTCTCAAATATAGGGTTCTATACTTACAAGGAGTTCATTAAATAAACTTTTTCTATTTTTTAAATGTAAGGATCTATACTTTTTTAGTGTTCTTTATCCATACATTTTTTTTTCAACATATGGTTTATTAACCATATGCACTAATCATTCAAAATAATGTTTAATAAAAATTCAGTGCTTGTCCCTTATGTTATATTCTTCAATGTACTGTATGAAAAGTGTTTCTAGAATAAACAAAATAGCATTTTGAATAATTTGAAAAATAATCCACATGAATAGTAAGCATGAATATAATTCCAAAATATGGATTATAAATGATTTCATCTAACATCCTGATGACCTTCATTTTTTTTAATATAATCAATCCCCATTTTAAGGGAAGAAAGGGGAGAACCCAAACAGACATCATGGATGAAAAACAAATCACTACCTAAAGATCATTAGAGATGAACCAAGCATACAACATGGTGTACCCCTCCCCATCATAAAAATGTGGTAAATCTCTCCATCATTACATGGTGGAATGGAAAGCATGTGTCCTGTGTCAAAGCATAGGCCCAATCCGATGGATCAGTCCATACCCTCTCAAACATCAAATCCGTAAAGCACTGCAAAGATGAACAACAATCTCTTGAACCTCTTCTGAGACCTCGTCTATGAGGTCAAGTCCTAGTGCATCTCTATTCCAACAGATTTAACCATATCAAACAATCATAAGACTCAACCATACATCAAAAAATTCAAACAGTAACCATTATTTCCCACATTCTGGATACCAAAACCATCACCAGTCACAAAAGGGTGTAGCCCCAAATGAAATTCAGACTACTAGAAAACCAGGAGATCTCAAAAAATCATAGCCAACCAAACCAAATTAGAACAACATCAAACCTTCAAACATGAAAAAACTATGCAAAAAAATTCTAGAGACCATGGAATAACCCCTATGAGAATCTCTAGATCTGATGCAGACCATCACTGAAAGCACATAAGAGGTAGTGCTTGGACGCTCCAGACTAAACCAAAGCTAGATCCATCAACCGCACAGACCAAGACCTACCGATCCGAGTGGCACACTTCCTCACCAACACTTTGAACTGAGATGAAGCTGGAGTTTCATCGAGAGAAGACTTCAATGAAGTAAATGAAACCACCAAACCTCTACAATACACCACCGTGTCACACTATCATCATCGCATCATGCCGAGATGATACAGAGAAAACTGACCAAGCCATGTCACGCCGAGACGATCTGGAGGCCCACAAAGACACGAAATGCAGCAGTGATCATGAGGAAGCAAACACAAGAATGAGTCATACCGTTTGGGGGAAGGGGGGGCATGGTCGATGGGCAAACCCTATTGGTCATGGAGGGGAGATGATAAGTCTCCAAGAGGCAGGTGTCTATTATAATGAATATTAATTTCCTGAAATACACTTAAGGTAATTTAATTATTAAAAAAACAATGGTATTTGGGAGAATCAAAATAAATAGGTTTTATTGAGTATTGTTGAGACAATAAATTCCAAATAATTTACATGCTCTATATTATTTTGGGATCACCCATCACATCATAACATTGACATTATCCTGCATCGCATATAAAACATATGTCAATCTTTATCCTAAAACAACAAATTGGGAAAAAACGGGTTATATGTTAATTTCATAAATAATACATTCATGAATGAAAATTAGGATTCCCACATATAAGGAGAGAATAATATTCTAGGTAAAATAATCAACAATCTTGAGTGAAGAAGAAACAATTTCATGAAAAGTAATGGTTGAGTTTTTAGAAGGAAGAGTTATTTTGAAGAAAATTATTTCATTTTTCATAAAACCATATTGGAAGCATGTATATCCTAGAAAAGAAATTAGAATGCAAAATAAATGATATTTAAGGAACATTAATGTAAAATTCATAATGAAATTGATTAAATGAGGGGAAACCAAAAAGAAGAAATTTGGGTTAAAAAAATCCCCTTACCTAATGTCTGAGTGCTTTATTCACTTTAATATAAAAGATAATAAAATTGAATTAATTAATTAAATAATCCACTACCCATTTTATTTTCCTAATAAAAACCCTCTGTTTCAATGAATGATCTAAGCCTCTATCAAGAGACTACTTAAGGTTGTTTCTATACTGCATAAATTCTATTTAAAAATAAACAACTAATTTGATTCACTCGACAACGCAATCAAATATTGGAACGGTTTCCAGGAAGACAAGATCATTTATTTTATTTATTTCATTTTATTTATTTATTTTAATTCTTAATTATTACTCCTTTCCATACCCAACCATTTGATTGTTTTTGTTCTAGATTTCTATTTCTATTTTTTGTTGTTTTTGTGTGTTCTTTATCTCTCTCTCTCTCTCATTTCTTCTTCTCCATATCTCTATCTATAATTTTGTTTTATGATATTATATTATCTTTTAAAACTTTTTAAGTGATTTTATCAATATTCAATCATAAAAAAAACTTCGCATCTTATTTTCATGACCTAATCAGAAAAAGAAAAACCTCCTGAATTTGACCCCAAAATTAAAAAGACACTTCACACACAAATCAATGAATATAGTGAAGGTCAATCAAGTAACCCTAAGGATCACCTTGTAGAACCCCATGTTGTAATAAACCAATAAAAAATGAAGACAATCGAATCCAATAAAACATGGCTGTAATTAATCGAACCTTAAAATAACTTTCCACCCTGGATGTGGAGTACCTACTTGCATACATCCAATATACCAAGGAAACAACCAACATTTAGCTGAGATCAGGCTTCATCCACCTACATCTCAAATTCCATGGTCTTCCTGGTGAGGACTATCATAAACACATTAAACAGTTTCAAATAGTTTTCTCCACCATGAAACCCCAAAATTTGTCTGAGGACTTAATAATGTTTAGGTCCTTCCCTTTCTCCCTTGATGGTGTAAGAAAAGGTTGGATATAATATTTTTCTTACACAATTGGGGGCTGGAATGACCTTAAAAGTCTTTTTTAGAGATTTTAATCCCTTCCTCCCGAACGTCATAAATTTGGAATGAAATATGTGGATTTTGGAAATCACAAGGAGTGAACCCTCATTAAAACTGGGAGAGATTCTAAAGACATTTCTCAAGCTATCCCCACCACCAGATTAGTGAAAACATATTAATCCAATACTTATTTGAAGGAATTATCACTACGGATCATGGAATGATTGATGCTGCAATGGGAGGTTCCTTGGTTGATAAAAATCATTCCACCTCTCATGATATAATAGCCAACATGGCTAAAAATACACAACAATTTGGTACATGGGAAATTGAACCAACCAAAGGATATCATGATGGAAGTCATTCGTTCCTTGAACAAAAAGTTGGTAATATACAAGATGAGATGGATACCCTTAGAAGGAAATTATCTCAAGAAAAAGGTAACTCGCACTCTTCTTTAGTTCTATTACATTATGGTATTTTCTCTGACAGTTCTCATTTTACTGACTAGTGCCCACAACATCAAGATTCAACTGAGTCTTGTGCAGTCATGTTCAAAGGGTTTCTAAACAAAAAAGAACCTCCTTTCATGAAAGATCCATTCAGGAAAAATTCAAAACCCCGGTGGAAAGCACACCCCCTGTACTGAAAAGGGGGAAACACAGGCTACCTAGAGCAGAATTGGTAACAACAAGTCCAAGTTATGAAACCTTCTTATCCTTCAACTTCTCCAAACAATCATCCTCTTCCTCCAAAATATGAACCAAGCCTCATAGATATGGGGAATAAAATAGAATCCCAAAACCTAAAATTCAAATAAACCAAACATTCTTCTATTCATGACCTGTGAACAAAAGGTGGGAAATTGGAAAAAACCATTAGTGAGCTTAAGATAAAAGGTGTAGGACAACTACCATCCCAGCCTATTTGAAATCCAAAAGATAAAGGTAATTTATGTGAAATTACACATCATAGTGGTAAATATGTCTCTCCTTCTACTGATTTTAGGAAACAAGTATACCCCTCTTGAAAACACTCTTTTCCAACCCTTGAAAATTTCATGTAATGAAAAATAGGACAAAAAGGGTAATCAAATGATCATTGATGATTCAAATAAACAGTCCATTCCTCTTCCTATCCTCCAAAGGCACTCTAAATATATGAATAATTTTTTATAATGATATTGAAAAAGAAATAATGGATACATTTAGAAAGGTACAAGCTAATATTCCTTTTTTTGATGTAGTTAAACAAATTCCTTGATATGCCAAATTTCTTAAACAGATTTGTACCCATTAAAGGATATTTAAGGGGAATGAGAGAGTCAATTTGGAAAGGGATGTAACATTCATGATTTAACTAGAAATTCAAAAAAAAATTGAAAGAATCTAGGCACATTCCTGATACCATATACCATAGGGGAGACCTTATTTTCTTATACTATTCTATATTTTGGTTCTTCCATTAATGTAATGCATCAATCCTTGAATACTTTCCTGTAAGTTGGAGAGCCTCAACCAACAGAAATTGTCATACATCATTCCAACCAGAGTACAACGCATCCAATAAGGGTGATTGAGGATGTCCTTATCATAGTTATGAATATAATCTGCCCCGCTGATTTATACCATCATGAGATGGAAGATACCTGAACCCAAGGACATTCCCCTCTCATACTTGGGAGGCTATTCCTCAAAACATCAAAGACGATTTTAACACCCTGAAATTTTATAAGATATATTATTCTTAATTTCATTGATGTCTTGTGTTTATGCTACACCAAAAGGATCTTGCACTACACATAACCCTGACTTGGATTTCATTACACGCAATTGCGAGCTTCCACAATAGTGTGTGTTGTACACAATACCATGTTTTACTAAACAACAATATGTTCTTAAAATGTTATATAAACTAGCCGTTATGAATAGTAATAACCGATTTTTGAAATTTTGTTTTTCAAAAAGGAATTCATTTCTGGATTCATAATATCAAAATTAGTCTAGGTTTAATTTTTTGTATTTTTCTAAAAACTTTCAGTTTTTAATGAATAGTGAAAACATTGGGTTACTTTTTAAAAACTGACTTTTTATTTAAAGAATTATTTATTTTATTTAAATTTATTTTAGATAAAAATTGATACATAATACCTATATAAGTTCAATGTAATTCATTAGAGTCATTTTATAATAATTTTAGATATAAAAAATTTATTTACTTTTCACCTTCTTTTACCTACCTCCTATGAGCTTTTTGAAATCTTACATAAAACATAATTTTACCACTTCTGTGAGTGTAATTTAGAAAATCTGAGAGCCACAGTTAATATAAGGGAGTAATATGTGGTTCAATAAGATACAAATAATTTTCGGTGAATAATAACTTTTTACTTTTATTTACCACGGTTAAAAGTAAATAGGTTAATTAAGGGTAAAAATGATATTATTATTACCATAACACATTTAATGAATCTATTGGATAAGTATAATTCGACCAAAAACAACCTTAGGAATAAAATATTTCCCTTTAGGTCCACTAGGATTAGATTAGGAAATTTATTATTATTTTATTTAAAGAATAGTTAAGATAGGTAAAATCAAAGTTTAATAAATAAAACATATTTAATATTGGGTTATACATAAGATAAATTCGACTATAAATATTCATTAGAAATATAAAGATATTTCCTACATAAGGGTATTTTATTTATAATTTTTATGCATTAAATAATTTAATTTATTTATGACACAATGATGATGTAGTAATTTCCTTATTAATTAAATATTAACATAATTGATATTATAAATACCCAAATAAATGTAATTTGAGACTTTTTATAAATTACACTAATTTTATAGGTTAATATGACATGTTATTACTGATTTAATTAACAATTTTAGAACTAATCATGCTGTTATGATTTTCACAAAAATCAAGCACCAAATAGTGTCAAAATTGACATAAAATAGTTTTTAGAACAAATATTATATTATTAATTGTTATTATAGTCCTAAAAATCTAAGGATCATACAAATGACTTAGACAAGATTACATATATAAATAATGAACCACTTGGGGTTCGTTTGGCTTCTTATATTATGTTTATTAACCATTTAGTTTAAGAAAACAATAAGACACGGTAAAAGTTAAATTATTTAACTTAGTGTTAAATCTAAATGATAAGGTTACAATAGTAACCTAAACTTATCTAAAACCGATTTTTTGAGTGGATGTTCACCCATACCCACTTTATCTTTGAAATAAATCAATTTGGAGCTATTATAAACCTAATATGACTTTATTATAAAATAATATTTTATGTTTTTCTAAAGGTGCCCCTCTCCTCCCTTATAAAAAGGGAACTCGTTCCCTCTTCTCTTCATGCAATTTTGAGCCTTGAATCTCAGCCAACACCAGCCAATTAATCTTCTCAACCTCTCTTGTTACATAATAGAGATTTTTTTCTTCTCAAAAGACCAACTCTAGTGCCCTAAAAAGAAGTTTAAAGCAGGTGCGTCGAGGAAGTTGTAATCTCTTCTACCGAATCATTCAAGTTTCCTTCTTCTTCTACTTCCTCTTCATTAGTTGTTTCTTTATAAAGTAATAACATCAGTATTACGTATATAGTGAAATGTTATTAAAATATAAAAAAAACACTATTTCACCTTCTATCCATCCTACTGTAAATTAAATCACGACGCGTGCGTACGTACGGAATACCGTCTCCACGCCGTGGTGTAATCAGTTTTTCCACCACCACATTACTTGGAAGGGTATAATGGTGTAAAGAATAACTATATATAATTATTATAACATCATAATTATTCTATGATATTATATCATCCACTCCAATACCATTCAATAAATATGGTAATGATATCATCACTCGTGCGTATGTACGGATTACTGTCTCCACGACGCGATAAGATTCATTTTCCGTGTTAACAATTCAATAATGATTATAATGTATATATAATAAGTAATCATGAAATATATGAAATAATAATTATACTGGATTTATGTATATATATATTTTTTTATTTCATATACTTAGTTCCATTCAATTCAATAAGGAAATGAAAAACAACGTTCATCTGTACGTACGGCCTACCATCTCCATGAGTTGTGTATTTCATTTCATTCATCTATCTATTATATATATATATATATACTGAATATGTATGATATATAAATCAATTATTTACATTATTTAAGTAAGTAAATCATGATATAAGTAATAATGTTATCATGAACAACAAGTCCAAACACGTACGACAAATGAAAATAATGTTACCCAAACGTTGCTTTAACATGGAATTGACAAATGAATGGGTAATATAAATACATAAGTTAAGAATATATGATATCATAAATATTATTATGATTCAGTTACAAGTAAATACTATTTTTAAACCCACTATACCGGAGTCTCGGACACATACGGATGAAATTGGACATAAGGTAAGGGATAACTATTCCAATCTCGTTCTAATCTGAGATTATTATTAGTAACTATTTACTGGGGTTATTGTTATCATCCATGTCCATGTTTTGTAAAAATGTTTTCATGTATGTTTAATGTAATTTTCACCCATTTTAACATTTACCACATTTTATGAAAGGAATCTTTCTTTTGTTTACCATACGGGTAAATTTTTTGACTTCTCCGGTAAAACTACATGCAGAATGTTTCTTTTAACTTATACGGCATGAACAAATTTTTTACGGTTTTATAACGCCTTATATACATAAAGAATACTATAAATGAATTCATGATTATTTTTTAAAAAATTCTTTTCTTTTAAAATTGAATCTCACTTTGTGAAAATAAAATGATTTTGAAGAAGAAAGGATATTTTCCTCAGGAATTTATTTCAAGTGTTTTATCAAAACCATTTTCCATATAAGATGACATTACTTCATATGTGTACGTTTCATTTATAATGTATCTATTATTTACATGGATTCAATTTTCTTATGATGAAGTTATATCTATTTGTTTTATATGTATTATAATGTGATGGGATAATTTTTATGAAACCCATTTTATACTTTGGGTTATGATGAATGATTTATGTTTATGTTGTGGAACACGTAAGAATGATTTCATTATGAGATGGGTGGGACATATATATCCCTCTAATGCATTGGGTAATGATTAATATCTCATGATATAGACATGGCTAGAATGGTAAGTTAATATGGTTCAGTGATACAGGACTGGAATGAGGAGTGAACTCGATTCAGAAAGGTACTTTGTCCACTAAGATGGTCTTGGCAGCAATGACTTGGCTACTATAGAAATCATATCATGTGCTTAATGATATTCCAGAATTACATGTTTTATTCCCATGATATTTTATCATGATTGATGTTCCGTTATTATATATTCCTTACATACTTCCATGATTTATTTATTTACTCAATATATTGATGTTTAGATTTTATGTTCAAGTTTTTGCATTAAAATGTTTATGGATTGTTTTATGTTCTCTATTTTTACCCTTACTGAGAATTTGAGCTCACCCTTTTTATGTTTTCTTTTCCCCAAGATATAAAGAATGGTTTTATGTAAGAAAACCAAAAGTTGAAGATATTTATGAAAGATGTTGAAGATCTATCACCATGATTAGAAGATTAAATTCAGATTTTCCAAAGAAAATAAACTAATATGGTCTTTGGGAATCTATTTTTGTCATGTATTAAGTATTCTGAAAAAGTAATGTAATGTCAATGTACATCAAGATTTGGGTCTGTACAATTTGTATCAGAGAGAATGTTTAGTTAACCTTTGGAAACTAGGATGCGAAAACATTTGTGAAATCCCTAGAAATATTTCTAAGGTATGTCTAGGGATGTCCCTAAGGATAAGTATACGTATAGGTTATAGTCCTAGAATTATTGTAATTATCTTAGAACTTAACCTAAGTTGTTAAATATTGATGGTACTCCCCCTTGATTATGATTTTTTCCCCTCACACTATTCTTTTTGGGTTTTAGAAAATGGATGGAAACAGGATGAATGATGATAATTGAGGATATGATGGAAAATGGAATGATATTCTTCATGAGTAACTAAATGAAACGGTCTTTGGAAGTCCAAACATCGTTATTATGCCTAATCAATAATCTCATAATATGATCAATAATCTTAACTTTGGTAAGTTTTTTTGACTCATCGAATAATATAAATATGGAGTTTTAATGATGATCATAGAGGAAAGAATGTTCAATTTCTCTCATGTAAATCATGTGGGATGAGGCATCAAGGAGAATGTTTCAAAGGAATTGGAATAATCTTTTTGTGAGAAAAGAAGGAAAAAAATCAAGTAAGTGAAAAGGAAAAGGTTTAGTTAACACCATGGAGAAGGATAATGGTATTACTACGATATCAACAATGATTAGATATTTAAAATGTGGAATATATAGCCATTATGCAAACCAATTCCCTAAGGGAAAATCTTGTGAAGAGAATCTGTATGGTCATATGAGTAGTATTTATGTGGATGATGATGAGGAGACTACAAATGATATATGAGATGAAAGAAGTGTTGAAGCTTGGTCAATAGTTTATGAAGGTAGTGGAATGACTGTATGTTTATCAAGATTTATGTTGTATAGGTAATTTAATGGTACTATGGAAGAATGAAACATCTAAGGATTGTTACAATATTGTTTTTTATAAAGTATTTGAAAGTATATGTTGAATGGTACTGGTAAATATGAGAGGTTGTTCAGATATTTTTGGAAAGAATATGATATGCACATAATTAAGGGATAAAGAGAAAATGAAATTTTGATAGTATTCATGAGCTCATGATTGATATATGGACAAGTTGATATATTGGTTTCAGTATATAGAAATTTTGGGATTTTTGTATATGGAATGAGTTAACTTTTGATAGAAATCATGTTTTCTTTAAGGTTCTATGGTAATTCATGTTTCAAAAGAATACATGATTAAGGTATTCACATGTTTGGAATATGACCAACAAGATATATCTTATGATATTTTGGAGATAAATGATGGTATTAAAATTCTTGGTATATGACCTCTTTATTAATAATTTTCTTTATACTAGGAGATTGGACAGATGTATTTTGGATAAGCCTAATGATTGGAATGGATTATGTTAGACATAAGATAGTATTATTTAAGGATTGAACTTGTTTTTCGATATTATTTCGGGATTGTTATAATAGTACATTTTTAGAAAAAGGACAACCCATATGATGAGCAGCAACCCGTCGTGTCAGACAACGCTTAGGGAATCGAACCTAGAACTGAAGTGTGACATGTCTTTATCTCATACCATTGGCATATTGAAAGTCCCTAGTTAGAAGAAACTAGATTTATTTCATTATGATCTATGATAGATGATGTATAAGTCAATTTTCGCAAACATATATGATTAATCTCAAGATATATGGACTTATGTATAATTAATAAATTGTGATAATCTTTTTGTGATAGAAGCAGATGAAATGACCTATCATTCTATCGCATGATCTTCTAACACTTCACAAATGAAAAATTCAACATCATTTCATTAAGAGGTGAAGTGGAAATTGTTCAAGGCACGAACAACGGTGAGATTATACCACAATCAAGTAACTATTTCTTTTAATTCAACAATTTTTCAACATTAGGGAAATGATCTTGAGAACTAAAAATGTTTTCATAGTACCCTCATACCCGATGAATTAGATGGTACCTTAAATCATCACAAATTTATGTCTTTGTGATTGTTTGATTTTTCATAGCCATGTTCTCTACCACTTTCCATTAGAACATGATGGTTTGATTTCTCTTCTATATCCATATCTTCACCTATGTTCTCCTATGTGGAAACCCATGGATATGTAAATTTGGGTAACTGTTTCATTTCATAAATTAGTTTTTAAAATTAAGCTTTAGTATTCCTTCTTACGATGTGGGTTTCTATTAAAAAAACATTCCACTAGTAAACTATTTATAACCCCGATGAATCTCGAGGGAGAAATTCATTTTAAGGGGGGTAGAATGTAACACCCCGAGATTTAATAAGATATATTATTTTTAATTTCATTGATGTCTTGTGTTGTATGCTACAAAAAAAGGAGTTTCATCTACACACAAACTTGACTTGGCTTTCATTACACGCAATCGTGACCTTCCACGATAGCGTGTGTTGTATGCAATACCAAGCTTCACTAAACAATGATATGTTGTTAAAATATTATATAAACTAGCTGTTATGAATAGTAATACCCACTTTTTAAAATATTATTTTTCAAAATGGACACCTTTTTTAGATTCGGAATATCGAAATTATCATAGGGTAAATTTTTGGTATTATTCTGAAAACATTCATTTTTTGATGAATATTGAAAACACTGGGAAACTATTTAAAAACTGACATTTTATTTAAATAATTATTTATTTTCTTTAAATTTATTTTAGTTAAAAATTGATACATAATACTTATATAATTTCAATTTAATTAATTTGAGTCATTTTATAATAATTTTAGATTTATAAAAATTTTATTGAACTTTTCACCATCTTTTACCTACCTCCGAGGAGCTTTTTGCAAACTTATATAAAACATAATTTTACCGCTTATGTGACTGTAATTTCAAAAATACAAGAGACAAGGTTAATATCAGGGAGTAAAATGTGGTTCAATAAGTTAAAAATAATTTTTGGTGAATAGTAACCTTTTACTTTTATTTTCCACGGTTAAAAGTAAATAGAGTAATTAAGAGTAAAAATGATATTATTATTACCCAAAAACATTTCCTAATTCTATTGGATAAGTTTAATTTTACAAAAAAACCTTATGAATAAAATATTTTCCTTTAGGTCCACTTGGATTAGATTAGGACATTTATTATTATTTTATTTAAAGAAGATTTAAAATAATTAAAATCAAAGTTTATTAACTAAACCATATTTAATATAGGTTTATACATAAGATAAATTTGACTATAAATATTATTTATAAAGATAAAGAGATTTAATACAAAATGGTATTTTATTTATAATTTTTAGACATTAAATAATTTAATTTAGTTATGACACAATGATGATGTAGTAATTTCCTTATTAATGAAATATTAACATAATTGATATTATAAATACCCAAATAAATGTAATTTGATCCTTTTTATGAATTACAATAATTTTATAGGTTAATATGACATGTTATTATTGATTTAATTAACTCTTTTTGAACTAATCATGTTTTTATGTGTTTCAAAAAAATCATTAACCAAATAGTGTCAAAATTGACATAAAATAGGTTTTGAAACAAATATTATATTATTAATTGTTATAATATTCATAAAAATCTAATGTTTGGAAAAATTACTTGGATAAGGTTATATATATTAATAATTAACCACTTGGGATTATTTTGGCTTGTTATTGTATGTTTATTAATAATTTAGTGTAAGAAAACAAGAAGACACAGTAAAAGTTAAATTATTTAACATAGTGTTAAATCTAAATGATAAGGTAAAAATAGTAACCTAAACTTGTCTAAAACCCATTGGATGAGAGGATTTCAACCCATACCCACTTTAGCTTCTAAATAAATCAATTTTAAGTTATTATAAACCGAATATTACTTTATTATAAAATAATATTTTACGTTTTTTCAAAGGTGCCCCTCTCCTCCCTTATAAAAAGGTCACCCCTTCCATCTTCTCTTCACACCCTTGTGAGCCTTGAATCTCGGCCAAACCCTTCCAATTACTCTTTTTAACCTCTCTACTTACACTATAGTGGTTCTGGTATTCTCAAAAGACCAACTGTAGTTCCTTAAGAGGAAGTTTAAAGGAGGTGCGTCGAGGAAGAGGTAATCTCTTCTTCCGACTCTTTCATGTTTCCTTCTTCTTATACTTCCTCTTCTTTAGTTGTTTCTTTATAAAGTAATAACATATGTATTTCTTATATACTAATTTTTTATTATAAATATGAAACAACCCTATTTCACCTTCTATCCATCCTATGGAAAAGGAAATCACTGCAGGTGCGTACGTACGGAATATCGTCTCCACGCCGTGGTGTAATCAGTTTTCCGCCACCACCTTACTTGGATGGGTATAATGGTGTAAATAATAACTATATATAATTATTATAACAAAATACTTATTCTATGATATTTTTTCATCCACTCCAATATCATTCAATAAATATGGGAACGATTTCATCGCTCATGCGTACGTACGGATTACCGTCTCCATGACGCGATGAGATTCATTTTCCATGTAAACAATTAAAGAATGATTATAAAGTATATATAATAAGTAATCATAAAATATATGACATAATAATGCTACTGGATTTATGTATATATATATTTATTTAATCTACTTAATTCCATTCAATTCAATAAGGAAACAAAAAATAGCATTCATGAATACGTATGGTCTACCGTCTCCATAAACGGTGTATTTATTTTAATTCATCAATCTATTATATATATATACTGAATATATATGATATATAAATCATTATTACATTCTGGAAGTAAGTAAATCATGATATAATTAATAATTTAATCATGAAAAACAAGTCCAAACACGTATGACAAATGAAAAGAATATTACCTCAAACGTTTCATTAACATGGAATTGACAAATGAATGGGTAATATAAATACATAAGTAAACCATATATGATATCATAAATATTGTTATGATTATTTTACAAGTTAATAATATGTTTAAACCCACTATACAGAAGTCTCGAACACATACGGAAGAAATTGGACTTAAGGTATAGGATAACTATTCCAATCTCGTTCTTCTCCAAGATTGTTATTCTTAAGTATTTACTGGGGTTATTATTATCATCCATGTCCATGTTTTCTAAAACAAATAATTTATGTTTAATTTCATTTTTACCCATTTTTACTTTAACCGCATGTTATTGAAGGAATATTTCTTTCGTTTACCATACGAGGATATGTTTTGACTTTTCCGTCAAAAGTACAAGGAGAATGTTTCTTTTCACTTATACAGCATTAATGACTTTTTACAGTTTCATATCGCCTTATTTACATAAATATTCCTATAAATTATTTCATTTTTATTTTCAATAAAATATTTTTCTTTTAAAATTTAATGGCACTTTGTGATGAAAAAATGATTTTGAAGAAGAAAGGATATTTTCGTCAAGAATTTATTTCAAGTGTTTTATCAAAAACATTTTCCATCTAAGATGAAATTATTTCATATGTGTATGTTTCAAGTATAATGTCTCTATGATTTAAATGTTTTCTCTTTTCTTATGATTAAATGATATCTATTTGTTTTATATGGATTATTTTATGATGGGATGATGTTTATGAAACCCATTTTATTCTTTGGGATATGATAAATGATTTATGTTTATGTTGTGGCACACATAAGAATGATTTCATTATAATATGGGTGGGACGTATATCTCCTTTCAATGAATTGGGTAAAGATTTCTGTCTCATGAGATATATATTGCTTGAATGGTATGTTAATCCGGTTCAGTGATACAGGACTGGAACAAGGAGTGAACCCGATTCAGAAAGGGACTTTGTCCAGTAAGAGGGTCTTGGTAGCAATGGCTTGGATACTATGGAAATAAAAACATGTGATTCATGGTTTTCCACAATTACATGTTTTATTCCCATGCTATTTTATCATTATTGATGTTCCTTTATGATATATGCCTTACGTACTTCCAAGATTTATGTTTTTTCTCAAGATTTTGAAGTTTAGATTTTATGTTCAAGTTTTTGCATTCAAATGTTTATGGATTGTTTTATGTTCTCCATGTTTACCCTTAGTGAGCATTTGAGCTCACTATTTTTATGTTTTATTGTCCCCTTGATATAAAGAAAGGTATTAGGTAAGAAGACCAAGAGGGAAAGATTTTTATGGGAGATGTTCAGATCTTTCACCATGATTAGACGATTACGTTCCGAGATTCCAAAGACACTAAACTAATACGGTATTTGGGAATATATTTTTGTCATGTGTTAAGTATTCTGCAATAGTAATGTAATGTCCATGTACGTCAAGCTTTGGGTCTCTACAACGATCATCAATATTGAAAATGGCTTTCTCTCCATGGAGTTTAGTTGATAAAAGGTAATTTTTAATATCTTTGATTCTATGAAACACCCAATTGAAGAGCACTACTCTATTTCTATTTATTTGATGGATGTGCTCTCAAATGATGCACACACACACAATTATCTCTTCAACCCATATTATGATTCATTTATATCTTCTTCACTGATGGATGATTTCAGTTTTGAGTCATGTTTTGAGTTTATAGTGGATTTTTACAAGTGTAAATTTTATTCTTTATTTGATGATTGTGTTCATTATGAGGTTCCCATGACCATCAATGATTATGAAAATCTCATTTCAATAGATTATCTATCTTTACAGAATAAACATGAGCAAAGAGACAATTTAATGGCCTCACTCACCCTAAATCCCCTCCCTCTGTGTAAAAACTCATGGTGTTGGAATTAACACCACATCCATCTAATTTAAAATATTCATATCTTAAGAGTATTGACTAATTTCACATCATTATTTCCAATAACCTCTCTTAACAAAATGAATAAAAAATGATTTATCTTTTGAGAGTGTGTAAAAATGAAATAGGATGGACATTGGTTTATATTCCCGAGATTATCCCATCTATTTGTATGGACCATATACTTCAGGATGATGAGGCTAAGCCCATAATGAAGCCTCAATGCCAGTTTATTCCCTCTCTCCTTGAAGTGGTAGAATTGGAGGTCAATAAATTACTTGTTGTGGAGATCATTATTCCTATAACTGATATTATATGGGTTATCCCAATGCAAGTCGTGCCTAAAAAACAGAAATAATAGTTGTTTTAAATGAATGGAAAGAATTGGTTCCAACATATCTGAAAAATAGTTGGTGAAATTGTATTGAGTACTATCGATTGAATTGAGCCACACAGAAGGACCACTTTCATCTACCTTCCATTGACCAAATGTTAGAACGATTGTCTGGTAAGTCCCATTATAGTTTTTTAGATGGATATTCTGGTTATTATCAAATCCATATAGCCCATAAGGATCAAGAAAAGACATCATTTACATATCCATTGGAACATTTGAATAAATATTGATGGCTTTGGGTCATTGTAATGCTCCTGGTACTTTTCAGTGTTTTATGTTGATTATATTCTTAGAGTTCATATAGAATTTATTAGAAATTATTATGGTTATTTTCATAGTTTATGGAACTTCCTTTGTTAATTTTTTGGCTCACTTAGGTTTTATCCTCTGTCTTTGCATAGAAAAACATATTGTATTAAATTACATGAAATTCCATTTTATGGTTGAATGAGGGATAGTTCGGGGGAATGTAATTTCAAAAGAGGTAATTAAAGTTGATAAATCAAAAATTGAATTAATTTCCACCCTTCCATATCAAAAATGTATTTGTGAGTGGTGATCTTTCTTGGGTTATTCTAGTTTTTATCACTGATTCATTAATCAATTCAGTAAGAACACACAACCTGTGTCCCAGTTATTTGAAAAGGATTCTGAGATTGTGTTGGATTAATATTGTGGGGATTCATTCAACTCACTAAAAAGGAGTCTTAAATCCCCAATCCTCATTCATCTACCAAGGTGGGATCTCCCCTTTGAGGTTATGTGTGATGCCTCTACGTTTTCTGTTGGGGAATTTTTATCAGAAAGGGTTTAGAAGGCTCCTCGTGTCATTGCATATGCCTCTCATACGCTTGACCCGGCCCAAAACAATTACCCAAAAATTGAAAAATAACTTATTTATATTGTGTTTTCCATGGGAAAATTCCATTCATATCGTAGCGGGTTAAAAATAAATCCTTTTATTGATCATGGTGTCTTCGTTTACTCCTAACAAAACCTGAATCTAAAGCCCACCTCATTCAGATGATGCTTCTCCCCCAGGATTTTGAACATGAGATTAGAGATAAGATAAGAGTGGAAAATGTGGTAGCTGACCACATTAGTAGGATTTCCCCACCATTGGACCATCATTTTGACACTCCCATACCTATTGAAGAACTCTTCCCTCATGAGAACTTTTGTGATGTTTTGGACCTTACCTCTCGTATGTAGACATTGTTAATTTTCATGAAACATCTAGGGTCAGCAATTATTTCACCACTTCACAATCCCAAAGACACAATAATTTTTATCAATGGTACATTTTGGATGACCCATATTTTTGGATAATTTTTGGGGACCATGTAGTTCGTCGGTGTATCCCTTACCATGATTTCACCTATGTTTTGACCTCCTTCCACACATTGGCCTGTGGGAAGATCTTTGGATTTCAATGTAAAACTTGAAAGTTCCTTGACTCAAGACATTATTGGACAACATTATATTGGTATTACCATATATTTTTCATGTTATGTAGTTGTTTTCAATTCACAATGAATATCTCCAAGATGAATGAAATGCTACAACATCACATGTTACTCTATGAATTTTTTTTTGCAAAGGGCATTTACTTCATGGGGCCATTTCCAAATTCATTTGCCTTTTTGTATATATTTTTGGATTTTTACTGTGTATCTAACTGGGTGAAATAAAATGACACCAGGACTAATGAATCTTGATTGGTGTTTGTGTTTTGGAGGTCCCAAATTTTTAGTAGGTTTGGTTTACCTAGATATATCATTAGTGACCGGGGTTCACATTTTTGCAATCGCAACATGAAAATTTTGGATCATAATAATGGGGTTGTTTATAAATTCTATACAACATATCACCCCAAACTAAAAGACAAGAAAAATTCTAAAACGGAGAAGTTAAAAGAATCTTGGAAAAATTGTACAACGTAAAAGGAAGGATTCGATTTTTTACATGGATGATGAACTTTGGGCGTACCATATAGTATTTAAAACCCCAATAAAAAATGTTACCAAATAGAATTGTATTTTGAAAGGCTTTTCTCCTCCTAGTGGAGGTAGAACACCATGCATATTGGGATGTTAAACAATGTAATATGAATCTTTCAGATGTAGGTGAGCATATGAAGCTACAGATTCAAGGGTTGGAAGAAATTTGACGTAATGCATATGAGAACTCCCAGATCAATAAATTGAAGAAAAAGGATATCCATGATAGAATGAATCCTCAGTGGAAGATTCATATTAGTGATATGGTTATCATGTAAAAATCCCTGCTAAAGCTCCACCTAGGTAAGATTCGTTCCAGATGGCTTTGTCCTTATACCATTATTGATATTTACCATTTTGGTTCTATATATGTTTTTCATGAGAAGAGTGTAATGTTGATGGCTATAAATGGGAATAGGATCAAACACATCAATGAGTATTTTCCAATGTATCTCACGTAGGAAATACAACTGATAAATTCCACATATGACACTTCATAGCAGGTTTTACCTTCTCCAGACCATTATTTAATTGCCTATTTTTTTAAAATAATTTCCTTGAGGAAAATATAACTTTCAGGTGAGGGAGAGGGTGACATTTCATAGTTATTATTAAAAAACAAAAAAAAGTGTTTTCATTTTTATGCAATTTTCCTTATATTGTGTTTTTAGAGAAAATTTTATCTTAAAAAAATATCAAAAAACATTTTAATTCTTGAGTCAACTGTGTGGAAATTTCCATAGTTATTGGGGAACTATTTTTCAAATGAATTTTGATATGGAATATTTTTATATAATTTTTATTTTCAAATAATTATTAGTTGTTTAATGGATTTTTGAATCTGATACCTCATTAGCACAAACCTATATTTTAATCCCTTACTTGAGAGTCATTTTATTCCCTATATTGCATATTATTCTTTTCAATCTCTTTAATGAGGGACTCAAGTCATATAATGAAACTATAACTTTCCTTGATTCTATTTGAATCTATAAGAGTCAAGTATGCTACAATCATGATAGAGGAAATCGTTCATTGAAAATCCCTTTTTACAATTATCTTCTATTTTCGGCCACGTTTACATTTTATCCTTCTTAAGCCTTAGATACCCTGAAATGTATTGTGACATTACAAGCTAATTTATCCCACATACCCATCTCTTTTGTATATTCTTGTTTTATTTTCAACAAGTGTGGTAGAGAGTGTGTTTCCAAGGGAATTCTTGGAACATAATCATTGTTATGGGTTGATATAAAGGGAGCCTACATTTTCCTTTGGAAATGGGTTCATAAGCCATATTTTATCATTGTATTATAAATGATTCCTTCTTTATCATTGAAAAACTAAAAAAATATAGTTCTTTAAATATAAGAAACATAGAAAAAAATTACTAAAATGGAGAAAGGAGGATGTATACTAATTATTATTCATTGATTAGTTGTGACTCACAGAAGTGGACAATGGAGATAGTGAGTGGGGGTAATAGACATTGTTCGGTGTTGAGATTGTATATTCATTGTGAACACATAATAAATTTTGACAGGTTTTGTACCTAATATATAAAAAAATCCTCTTCAACCTCAGATTTTTAAACATTAAATCCTACCTAACCTTAAACCTTGGAATAACCTGTTGGAAGTCCTCTTGAGTAGCACACAAGTTTTTACTGGTAGAGAACATAGAATCTTGGAAAGAATATGGTAAGATCACATGAAATATGAGAAAAGATAATAAATCTACATTCATATGTTCTTTGAGTGAGGGGGGTAAATTTGTATGTGAGGTAGGTTGTGACATGTTACATGGGTGGACAAATGAATTTCAACAAATTTGAATGTGAGAAAATAAAAATGTTTGGAAAATCAATTCTATAAATGAGATATGATGAATTTTATTAAAAAATAATCTTGGATGTTTTAAAACATTTTATATAATAATAAGACATGATTAGAATATTATAATTTTCCTAAGAGTGCAAATGTTTAGGTGTGGGGGTGTGATCTTACCACGATTCACTGTTTTATTTCACCCTTACACAAATCTATTAAACTAGTTTTGTATTGAAATTTTACAAGTATAATAACCAATTTTAATCCATGTTTGATTCAATTATTTTGTGTATAAAACTATTAAAATGGAAAATGTAACCTGTTTTTATAATTATGTTGTAGGTGGATGTGATTTTGAAGACTCATGATAAAGTCCAAGAAATATGGGCCAATCTGCACATGATCCAAGCACACCAGTGGACTGAAACACATGCTGCTACTAAAATATGAATTCAAATGGTTTGAAACATTGTGGTATAGTTCAAATTTAATGAACATAATTTCATCTTAAAGAACAAAATCCTAATTACTCTATTAGGATGCGCATACAAGATGATATCTCAAATAAAGTGGATCTGCATGGGCTCCTTACATTGCCTCTGTATTTTTGACATATCACTTATAATATTTTATATCTCGCTGCTAAATATGACATGGATGTATAAAAGGTGCATGTCAATAACTCTATAGGTTTTTCCAAAGTTATTTAATAATTCTTTTCCATCCAAAACCATGTACCAAGAGGATATATAAAATCAGGGTGCCCAAATCCACATCCCATTTTCCTCTAAATTGTCACCTTTGGAACTCCATTTTAATGTTTGTCCAGGAGGCAAGGTGATGTCATTTTGGAATCCCAATGTTTTCTCCCCATAATTACTTGTTGTTTGGGAGGATATGGGAACTTCTACTTCATCTTCTTCTTCTTCCTCCCCTACCATGGGTTTCTAAACCTGTTGTGATCACCCGAGGAGGAACATGATGTAATCCTGAGCTTCATACATGCATTATTATTCTGAATGACATTTTTAATTCTAGGTTTTATTATTTTCTTCAAATATTTTTATTTAATTGAGTTATATAATGTTATGTTATACTCATACTCAAATGATCATGATTGGGGGTACCATTTCATGTAATGTTTCACACACAGTTCATCCCTTTCCCCCCTCATTCAATTGTAGTGTTTGTGAGGTTCATAGTTGTCAATTGAAATAACATAATAATTGTTAAGGCCATGTTAATTTATTTCTTGGTATCAAAAATAAAAAACATACAAACATGGATAGCACATTGTGTTCTTCGTGTGTTGCCTTGGTGAGTTTCAGTTATGAAGTCGAACACAAATCACCCAATCATCAGTGGTGTTCGGTGAATCATTGTGTGTTTTTGACTAAACCATAGGTTGTATCCTAGTATAAAAATAGTTAAATTATTGTAATAGGTTTTAAAAACCAGGGATTAAAATATATATACCCTTTCTATTAAAGAGATGAAGGATGAGCTTCATGATACTCTCTAAGGTTGATCACGTTTAATTAATCATGTTCATTTCTATATTCTTTTATTGATTTAGTTTTCTATTTTATCTTTTAATCATGTAAACAAAAGCTTTTTTAAATCCCATTACTCTTATATTTGCATAATCAAAACCCTATTTTTCAATTAATGATCTATGGCTTCGTCGAGAGATGACCTAGGGTTGCTGCAATACAAAAGAAATTCTAGTAAAAACTAGACAACTAATTTGAAGCACTCCGCAACGTGATCATATATTTATATTGAATTTATATTATATGCTATTAATGAAAAAATAGAAGTTTGTTTGGTTATATATATCATTTTTCTAAATTTTAGGTTGAAAAATCATTAGATAAAATATTAGTGATATTACTTTAGATATTTTTTTGTGGTTTTTCGAACATCACAAACTCATTTTATTCCATTATTAATTATGGTGTATGTATGTCAGTTCCAAAACATGAAATTTTTTTAAATAAATTTTATAGTATCTAACTAATATTATAGTGATTTTATTAACATCATAGAAATTGGTAATGGAATGTGAAAACACAACATCCACGATATCAGTAAATTGACATATCAAAGACGATGATTTCATTTTTTGAATAAAAGAGAGAGAAAATGAAGTTTGATGATGAATCTTACATCAACAAGATATAATTATAGTATATAAAATATATTGGATTTATCATTATCTTTTTTAATGAGGTGGTTAGGAGATAATAATTAATGAAAAATAAATAAATAGAAATTAAATGAAAAAGGAAGATTATTTTACCTCTTGAACTTCTCCTTGAGAACATCCTTAGAGAAAAGGGTTGGTATGTTCATAAGAAAAAGGGATTATAAACATGTGGTAGAATATTGATTAGAATATTGGTAATAATTTATGAATTTCTCAAAGATTGGAATGTTTGAGGAGAATAGGTGGTGAGTGGTGGTATTTATAGGGGAGGAGAGATGTGTATTCTCATCCTTTTATTCATTATATTATTATTTTTTATCAAGACAATTAATAGTGTGAACATTATAAATAAATATATTAAAATATGGTGAGTTTTTCAAGATATTTTTCTTACATCATTCATGATTTTTTAATTCATGTATTTATATTATAATTTAAATACCATAAATTACCATATTTCACTATTCACAAAAAATTCTTCTATTTTAGAAAAATTTGCAAAATTCACCCAAAACATTGTTCAAAATTTATAATTAAAAGATGAAATAAATTTTATGAATTGAGTTTTTTAATATGATAAACTTAATCTTTTATTAAAATCATCATTTACTAAAATAATATTGATTTTAAATTTATAACTGATTGTATAACGTTGAAAAATTAATTACAGTCTGTAAAAATTATATTATATTAATAAGACATAAAAATATAAATTTACGTATATATTTTATGCAAATAAATTTTCAATTAAATATATATATTAATTATATAACTATAAATAAAAATTAATGTTTTATCCAAATACAAACACTTAATATAGCATTTCTAAAATATTTATTTACTTATACGAAGATATAAATATATAATATTTTACATTATAACATAGATATATTTTATTTATTATATTATAGGTGAGGTTAATATTCTATTTTCTTGGTTACTATTCTTAATGGTCACATTACTATTCCAGAGTATATGTTACTATTCCATTGGTTTAGGTTCCATACTTTCTGTAAATACATATTATTTCATTAATTATTCATTTATTAAGTTTTAATTATGTTATCTATGTTATTTTATGTAATTTATAATATATAGAATAATTATAATAATGGAGAAATCCCATTGATAAATGATTGGGTAACTATATTCTTCATCCCTTTTCAAATTTCACCCTCAAAATTTCATTTTCCATAAAAAGGTGAGGGTGCTTATTTTTCATCACCTATTCATCTTCCCATGTATCTTATTAATAATTGTTGTTCCTAAAAAACACATTGAAAAGGTGGGATGTATTATTGTGTAGAACCACATTTCCCTTGTAATGAATCATTTTTGGATGCTCCTCATAAGAGAGATCATCTTCTAGCTACATCACCAATGATTTCAATATATGTGAGAGATCTAGTTTGTACATTATCAGGACAGATATAGGAAGACGTCTTGAATTTGATCCATACTTGGAGGAAGTACAAGCCAATATGACACTGTTATTATGAGATTCAGGATCTCAAAGGGGACAATGTACCATTGGATAATCTTTTTTTTCTTTTCAAACTGCACGACTCACTTTTATGGGGATATTCTATGGATGAATTTATCTCCAACATCAAACTACATTTCTCTTAGATTGCTATCAACATATCTATTTTTCACATCTGAGAATCCTTGATATGTTACTAGATTTATTGAACCTTCTTTATCATCTCCTGAACAAGATTAGGTCCATGTATTTTTTGTTCGCAAACATCATCCCATGTGGTTGGAGTTATGCACCGCTTTCCATATAAGGACTCACATTGAACCATCTAAATAATTTATTAAAAGATTTTGTTTCATAAAAATTCATCCAATTTGATATTCTGATCCCATCCCCCTTTAAATTACAATGAGTAAAATTTTATCATGTTCTTGAGTGTCTAAATTGTCTTTTCAGGTTAAGCATATTTTTTTGCGGTGATAGGTCGTACTGCAATTTAATTTAGTGTTCAAATCATGTTGACAGGTAATCCAGAATTTTGATGTGAACCTTGGATCAAGATAAGAGACAAACTAGATAGAACACCATATATTCTCACCACTTCCATCACACATATCGTATAATGTTTCTCATGATAGAGATATTCTCAAATAGTGATAAAGAGGGAATTATTGTTTTTTCAATACACCAAAAACCATATTGAATTATTTCCTTTTCATATCCTAGATAGTATAGTATTGAAGTTCGTGGTTACATTCTCCCATTTCATCATGGGTATAGGAAAGATTGGCATCATCCCGTTGGAATACCATTTCTCTACTTTAACTTTATAAAATGTCAAGAAACTTGAGATATGTTTCACAATCTTCATCATCATCTTTTCCAACTAAAAGTGTTCCCAAAGGTCACAGTACATCTTGGTACTTCCACACTAGAAAGAGAAATTTGAGATATGTTCATTGTCAAATAGATCCTTCTTTATCTAGGGTATTTATGTCACATAAAGCCTCGTTCCAAACAGAATCACACCATCATTGTCAAAATGGATCTCTTATAACATCCCTTATATTACTACATTGACATGATTTTTTAACTCTTCATCATTTCATTATACCTCTTTAATTATCTACTTAAATGATATTTTTGAAATCATTTGGGAAATGAAGGATATATTCCCTACCAACATGATTTCCAATCCTAAACATTTCATATGCATGAAGATATGGTCATTCTCAATCCATCATAATGGATATAGTGGTAGGTTAATTTCAACTAAGATCATTGGCAACCTTATCCACCATCCCAAGTTGATAATGAATATAGAAATCATAGTCCTTGTTTAGATGAAACTATTTCAATTGATTATTGTTGAGTTACTTATATGTGATTATATATTTTAGACTCTTATGACCCGTATATATGTCACACTTCTCACTATAGAGGTAATGTTTCCTTATTTTCAGTAGAAAAAAATCATAGTTTATAGGTCCAGATCATGTGTTAGGTAGTTACGATCATGGATCATCAACTTCCATGTCTCCTAGGCTATCACATTATCATTTTGCATCAGTACACAAACCAATAAATTTTTTAAAGAATAATTTTATATCAAAAAACGTTCTACAATTGTCAGTGATTTTAGTACAGCTTTAATGATTAGACTCTTATTTAGATCCTTGAATCATTCCTCATATTCATCCATCCATACATACTTTACCCATTTACATAATAACATAGCTATCATGATATAAACTCATGATAATTTACTACAAAATGATGATAGTACCCTACTAAACAATGAGAACAGTCAATTTCTGTTACACTAGAGGGTCTAGTACATTCCATAATTGTCTTTTCTTTTGAAAGGTCCATGGTAATTCTCTCATTTTTAATAAACAATCCAAGGAATTTTAAGTGATGAATCCAAAAGTCACACTTCCTGAAGATTTCATATAATTTATCACTCATCAATGATTTTATAAAAATCCATATATTTTGTTCATGTTCCCCATGCTCTTAGAGAGATTGAGAATATCCTTAAGAAAAACTAAAAAATATATATCAATTTTTTTTACAATATTCAATCCATCAAATCTATGATTATCATGGTGGAATTAATAAGTCCAAATGGAATTACTTGAATCTCATAGTGTCAATAGCGTGTATAAAAGGAATTCCTCTAAATATCATCCTCATTTATCATTAGTTGATGATATAAAAAATGAAGATCCTCCATTAAGAAGTACTGAGGACCTCATCGTTTAATGTACCAATCATCAATACATGGAAGATAATACTTTCCCTTTATAGTGATTGTGTTGATTTATGATACTAGATACACATCCACATTTATCCATACTTCTTCTTGACAAAGATAACTATCTCACTCCCATGTGATTCACTAAGGAATATGAACCATATTCCAAATTCTTCTTAAACTTCTTCTTGAACTCTTATTGTTTTATCATGGAAATACTATATGGGAATTTTGAGATAGGAGTATCTCCATTTGTGAGTAATATTGTGAATACTATCCAAAAATCTGAGCGAGGTTTGGGTAATTCCTCTTAAAATACATCATTATATTCAATTATATTGAGAATTTCATTAAGGTTTAAACCATCCTTTGACTCAACCATTTCAGTGAGGTATGAATCATCTATGGGAATCAACACCCACGCCGTTAAATTAATTTCTATATATGATTCATGATTTTTCTCTAATTTGTAGAGGAGTATGGGATGAATCAGAATATGAAAAAAATTTCCTTTTCCTGACAGTGTGTGTGCTATATATAGTGAGTGAAAATCCATATCCTTTATTGAATCGAATTCTTCCAAGGGAAGTATCATGGGATTTTCTGAGAAAATATTTACATATACACCAAAATCATAAGAGTCTAAAACATTGGATACAATGATACTACAACAATATGTTTTTATTGATACCTCTACTTCATGGTTTCATGGATTTTATTCAAAAATAATAGAAATAATACAAGATTTAACTAAATTCATAGAACCAGAATCAAATTATACATTTTTCATTCTTTAGTTAATAGAATGTGTACCTTTGACGACATCATTTTATTTTTCCACTATTATAGTTGTGATGTAATAATCCTTCAATATATATTTTTTCCATTGGTGGTTGATGAAACTGATTACCCTCAAGGACATAAGGATTAGTGCATCGACTTCTGTAGTTCCCTTGATCCCATCAATTGTAGCATTAGACCACGAGTGGTTCTCTCATTTCCTCCATTTAATCGGTCATCTTATTTATATCTTTTGTACATTACTACTAGTAGTGTCCTTATCTACCCAATTATAGAATTTCCCCATTAAATTGAGGTAGTTACCATGATTATTCTTCAAACATTTTTGAAATATTAGGGGTTGAGATTTATTCCCACCTTTTTCATGATAACCTCCATCTAGAAACTCCATATTTTTTTTCTTACCACCATAGATATGGGACTATTCTAAAAAAATATATCTCCACATTGAGAACTCATCAAACAACATATTCATAAAATTGAAAGTCTTGAATTTCTAGATCCTTTCAATAGTGTGTCTTTAACACACTAAAAAATATTTAAATAATGTTATCATAGTTGATTACAAAATCTGATTTGTACCTTATAAGCCTTGTGAAATTTTCTTCATTGGACATGATAGATTGTCCTTCCTTTTTATTCATATCATTCAATAATCCCTAATTTTTTCTATAAAGATTTCTAGGAAAATACTTTTTGAAAATATTTATCTTAATGTATCCCCACTACACCTCTTCAATATTTTCCTTCGGATTGGTGTTCCTAATCAATTTCCACAATTGGTTGGGCTCTCCATCCGGACAATAAATATAAATATTCACCTTCTCCATATTAGAATAGTGAAGAATTAAATAGTTAATCTCCATTGATCTTTCCCACAGTTATGTGACTAGTTTATCATAACATCAGCCAAATTGTGGTGTTCATTGTAACATAAATGATGGGATAACTAGTTTATCCCTCTTACGTAATTGAAGACATTAAACATTTTTTAGTTTATTGTATATTGCATGAGATATGTGGGTAGACATATCTTTTAAATTTTGAACTCCACCTTCCATGTAATTGGATATATCATTCGAGAAATCAATTTATTATCCCCTGCATGGGTTGTTGATCTGGATTCTCATGATTCGCACTATTTTCTAAAATATAATATGTTTGACAAAAATATAAGTCAATAAGTCATGACTAATTTATCCCATTGTGAAATCAACCCTAAATTAATATCTTGTTGTATACCTATGTTTAAAAAATATTAATGTGTGATTAAATATACTTATTCTCATACTAAGGGACTTCACTAAGGTTCCCTACTCTTAATTAGCAAATTAACTAATAATTTCTTAGATACCAGATATAAGTACCCTACTTTTTATTAGATTATTATTAAATAATTTTTAAGATAAAATACATAAAAGTGTTACACAACTAGGATCCAAAGGTTTAGTGTGTTGGGAATCATAGAAATATAAATAAAATTTACAAAATAAATTAGAAACATTTATTTAATTCCTTATTATCTAGTTTCACAGTGGTCCTTCTGTTCTTTTTATTACAATTAATCACATAAGGATATACATCCAAAAAAGGGGTAAGATAAAGTCCCAATAATAGGATAGGTAATAACATGGATCAATATAATATAAGGTGATATTAATCATTTTGATAATAAAATAATAATTGTATTATCATCATAGTCAATGAGAGTAAGAATTAGTTAATTTCTGTGAATGTCTAAATTCATAAAAATGAATCAACATGTCTTAGAGGTCAATTATCACACATATTTGTGAACAAAGCTAGCATGTGGTTCATAGATATTTTAATTTATATCATGAGATTAATCACATAACACAATGCATTATAGATTTATATAATTCCAAGTTCAACTGTCACATCGTGGCATTTAAATGCACTATATAATTTCAGGCACACAAGACACATCATAACATTTACATTATCATCTGATCCATATAGAACACTTATCAATCTTTTTCAAAAAATTACAACTAAATAAAATTGATTTCAAGAGACTTTCATAAAGGATAATTTCAAGAATAAATATTTGGGTTCATAATATAAGGATGGAATAAAATGATTTCAATAATAATCATCAATATTGAATGAAGATTAAATAATCTCTAGAGAAGTAAAAGATGTTTTTTTAAAAGGATGATTTATTTAAAAAAATTAATTGTTTTCTCAAAAAAAACATATTAAAAGAATTTATATCCTAGAAAATTAAATGGAAATAAAAATAAATGATATTTAAGGAACATTCATACTGAAAATGGAGTGAAAGAGGGAAACACAAAGGAATAGACCTGGTATTGAAAATTCCCTTTACCTAATATGAGAGTTCTTTCTTCAATTTAATATCCAAGACAATAAAATAAATTTAATTAATTAACCTATAAAAACTAATTCAACTTTTATTTGATTTATTATAGTGTTATTAAATTAATTTATATCCTTTTAGATGAGTTATAGAGTTCAATTCTTTCATTTCAGAGTGTTAATTTTCTTGGTTTTCATGATCGATTGACTTGAATATGAGTATAGAAATTTATGTAGAATGGATGTAATTTTATGGAATTGGAATTATTTTTTATTAATTAATATTTTTGGGTTTATATAGTTATATATTTATAATTTTTTAAATGTTATAAGGATGAATCATAGATAAAGGTTTAGTGATAATAAAATTTATTTTTTGGTGGTTTTTTCAACAATAAAAACAAGTTTTGTTCCATTATTTCTTATTTGGAATATAAGTTATTTCCTGAAAAGTTTTTTTATTGGATAAATTTTCTGAAATATACCATCCATTATAGGGGTTTTATTATCATCATTGAAGATGTTAAAGAAAAATTAGAATGCATCATCCATGATGTTGATAAATTGACACATCATGGGCGATGATTGCATTTTTGAATAAAAGAGAGAGAAATACCATATTTTCATAATGGATCTTACATTAACATGATATAAGTACAATATATATAATATAATTGAGTTATCATGGTCATTTATATAGAGTAGGTGATGATAATATATGAAAATAAAAAGAAATATAGTAAATTAAATAAATAAAGAGGATTTTGCCACATGAACATATTCGTAGTGAGGACTGCCTTAGGGAAAAGTGTTGAGTCTTTCGATGATACCACACGATATTGGATTTGGGAAAGAGTCTTGGTATCGTTATTGGGTAGAATTAGGACAAGATTCATGTTTGAAATTATATAGGATAAAAGGTGGTGAGGGGTGATGATTATAGGGTAGAGGAGTATTTTCTTATAATTTTATTCATTACGTTATTATTTTGGCTCATAAAAATGAATAGTTTTACCCCTATAATTGAATATATTAAAATAATTATGGGAAATTTGATATTTTCTATTATATAAAGAGAGATTTTTTAATTCATGTATTTGTATTATAATTTAATTATAGTAAATTAATATATTTCTCTATTCACAAAATAGTCATCTATTTTATATATATCACAAAAATTCACCATAACCATTTTTTATGTGTATAATTCAAAAATTAACTATATTTTATGAAAATGTTTTCTTAAATAGGATAAATTCACTTTTTAATAAAAAAATAATTTAATAAAAAAATATAGATTTTACATTTATAACATAATTTTACAACCCATTGAGAAATTAATTAAGCTCTGGTAAAATTATCCTATAATCATAAAACATCAAAAAAATTATTTCTTAATCTATTTTATGTAAATAAATTGTCTACAAATTTATTATATTAATTATAAAATTATACATAATCATTTATGTTTTAAAAAAATTTTAACACTTAATTTAAAATTTCAAAACTATTTATTTACTTATACAAAGATATATATATATATCATATATTAATTCAAAATATGGCTAAATTTAATTTATACTTTAATAGGTGAGGTTAATATTGTATTTTATGAAATACCACTATTTATTTTCACATTACTATTCCTTAGTTTAAGTTACTATTCCACTGTGTTAGGATCCATAATATCAATATAATACTTTTTAGTTAATTCATTCTTCTTTTGTAATGTTTTTATTGTGTTATCTATGTGATTTTGTTTTATTTATACTATATTTCATAATTATAATAATGGGGAAATTCTATTGATAAAAGCTGGAGTCATTACACTAGATTCCCCAGCGCCGCATCAGCATATTTTTACCCAATCATTTTGGTATAATGCCAGGAAAATTTAGTAACAGATTTCATGAGAGGTATAGAAATTTCTAGGCTAGAATTCTCATGCATCATCACCATCCATTGTTGATGAAAAATAATTGTTTTTGATTACTTTTTATTCATTATAAGTGGTAAATATGAAAAATATTATAGGAATACAAATTGTTTTGAAGACCAATAGTGGGAATAATGCATTAAAATGGTTACCCCATCAACCCAAGAAATCAGAATCTAGTCTTACAATGATATGATATGAGATCATTTTCCAAAAGAACCTCCACCTTTATATACCACCACTCTAGAAGTTTATAGATAAGTAATGTAATTAAATTATGAAGGATATATCAAAAACATAATAGTGCATTCAATGAATATGGAAGTTGGGTGACTGATAGTAATATTGGGTAGCATGGGGTGAAAGGTGGAATAAGGAATTTCCGTGTTATACTGATATTCATAACATTGATGTTGTTCCACAAAAAAGTAATAAAAATATGAAGTGGTATGTAAATAGGATTAAGAGATATTCCCCCATTTACATGGCCCAAAAACACATTAATATGATTAAGATTGGGTAAATGTATGTTTAAATATTGACCCATCGATAATGTGGATAGGATCATCAAGGTACATACAATGACATTAGTAAATGCATCATGAGAAGGGATGATCCATCCATTCAAGAGCATGTAAAAAATTCATGCGAACAAAAATTCTAGAGACATATCTTTTCAAATCTAGTAACCCCATTTAGTATGTTTTCTTCCCTTAAGAGTGGCCCAAAGTGAACCCAAATCAAATCTATATGGTTGGTTCAGATGGGTTCTGGTAGACCAAATTTTAAGCCTGAGGACACTAGATTAAAAAAATATCATTGTCTAGTCACTGAATGGAATAGGTGAATGACTATGAAGAGGATGACCTAGTGATCTCTCTAACAAAATTAATAAATATCATGATATTTGAGAAACCTAATCTATGTATACCAAGGGTTTATCTATAAGAAGTAATTTATCATATATATTTCCAATAATGGGAATTCCTCCAAATTGGTAAATATCTCATTGGCTGATCCTAACATCACAATATAGTAAATAAAATTTGATGGTTCATGAACACAAATAATTTAAAAAATTAGTTAATACATTGGTTGGACAATATACCAAAAACATAGAAATCCACCCCCACCAGATACAGGCTATTTACCTCTAATCATCCATGAAATTCCATGAAATTCAAGAATGCTTATAATGCCCAATCACATTTATCATAAAATCATCCTCTAGATCATAAATACAACTTTTAAATCCACCCCCATTGGGATCTCCTCATGAGAGGTTAAAAATGGATGGGTATTCATTAATGGATTATTATAAGGATATCTCATCATTATACTGATTTCTTTGAGTGCATAGGGAACCATTTAGAATGGAAATCTTCTCCTGGCCTGATTTGAAAATGATGTGTCCCATGGTGAAAATTTTCACTTAAACATGATCTTGGGACCCCACAAACCAATAAGATAATGATTTTTATCAACTAATGGAATGGGATCGTCATATTGATGTCCGAAGTTATATAGCTGTAATCTATTTGAAAATGGGTAATATTGAAGCTCTGGTGAAAGGAGACTCCCCTAAATTTCTCTTGAGAGATTATGTGATATGAGATAAAATTTAAAATATTTATAGGAATGAAATTTCTTCTCTCGATAAAATTCATCATAGATAATGTTTTTTGAAAGGATCTATTATATTCCTCAGGAAAAAAATATGCCAAAATTTTTTAGAAATATCGAAAAGTATAGGGTTTGTGTTAAAGTAGTAACGTGGACCGTGAAGTCCTTAAAATTTTAGTTAAATTACAAAGAACTCAATTATAATCCATTATCATTAGGTGGGACCCACTGAGATATGATACAGTTCACATGATATGTCCTTTTAGTATGCAGAAAATATGCCCGCAAAGGAATAATTCTATGATGGGGAAACAAGCAATGGAGGTATGTAGAGCGTTAATTTTTAGAGAGGCTCAGAAAATGATAAATACCCCATATTTTGTTTATAGAAATCAACCCTATTACTTGTCCACATGAATAACAAAAATTATTTCCAATGCGGCTAATTACTTAATCGGAATCAACTCATCATCATCCCAATCAGTGACCATTCTATTGGGGGGAATGTTTTGGGTTCTAAACACTCCACATGGAAAGTGAAAAGGATTTCACTATTTTACTAAAATTACAATCTAAATAAAAAAAAATTTAAAAATGGTAAAATTCATGGTGATGAAAATGAGGGATCATATTTTCATAGGAATCTCAAATTTTATACTTCCACTCTTCATGGAATCCCACAATCGAAAAATCAATTGTTGTACATCGAACTACATTCCAGATAAAAAAATATTATCTTGACGTTATTGTGTTTTTCTTCTACTACAAATGAAAAAATCATTTATGGGGATTTTGTGGGTTTTCCAATATCTCGCAAATGAAAATTAATGTATCGGTATGTGATAGTATTTTCTAGCTCCCGCAAATAGAATGTTGTTTTCAGGACCATGATTTCCTATTTTGGCTGCCAGAAAAGAAGTTTCCCCATTTTCAACAACAAATGTATCAATTTCACGGTATTCCATTAATCTCTTACCTATATATATTCACTATGGGAGAGTAAAAAAATGGATAGTGATATATCTTGGGAAAATGTTTGAGAGCTAACAATTTAATGTTGGAAATTTTACCAAATAACTCAATGCTAGAAAGGAAAGTCACTTGACCACCCACATACCAAAATATCCATTGTAGGGAACATTCTAGGAATCATAAGGGAAAGACCACTTGGTGTTATTTCATCCCACATATAAATATGATACAGATAAGGATCCCTTACCCATATAGCAGGACACTACATGGGAGGAACTCAAACCAGCATAAGAATGTGAAATGCGAAGGGTACCCAGACCCACATAGGAAATCTACATGTATAAGGAACTCAATCCCACATTGTAGAACACTGTATAGAATGTGTAATCATGGGGTATAGCACTTTCCCTCTCTTATTAAATCCTTCTGGTGTAGCATTTTTCCCCATCATGTCCCATCCATGAACTATCATAATCACCTTCTTTATTAATGACATTTTTGTGAAGATCTAATCCCTAAATCACCCCCTCCCTCTAGTGTAATTTGTCCAAGGATGATGTCGAATCTAGTAGACCTATATAGTAAAACCAAAGGACACACTATTATATCCCCTTGTTCATATATTCCCATGGTAATGAGTGTCCCAACATTAGGTATGGTGCTAATTGGATCCTTGGGCTAAGCAGCTATATCTATGGCCCATAACCCTACCCTCTTCATCCCGTCCACCTACCAAAAAGGAAGGATGGGGTGGTCTTTGAAAGAGTATCACTCTTGGGGTATGCCCTTAGACTTTCATATATAAGGAAACACCGCTCCTACCCTTTGTCTTCCTAGGTTATGAAGAAAAGATAGGAGATTAGATCCTCAAAGTCATTTCTCCCTCTCTCTCTCTCAACATCATCCTAGTTACCAAAAAAGATTTGGCATGTTCCTCAAGGCCTTTTATCTTCCCCATTAGACCTCAACCTCACCCAAAAATAGAAAAATGAGATTGTATGGTTTATAGATATACTAATTATTCTTGTTTCTCACATGGATCATGAATTATATGCTCTTAGAGGTTAGTGGTAATCATGAAATATATAAAATCCCAAGAAGACATGCCTCTTTATTGGTATAATCCCTTTACATATCCACTGATTGGAATCCTCTAAAAATGTATGCCACATCCTATAGAACGTTGAAGTCGTTGATTTTTGACTAATTGGGATATGAATGAAGACTCTCTGAAGACCAAACCCTATACACCAAGATTACCATAATGTTCGTATATTCCATATACTCAGCACGCTCACATCCAACTCAGAGGCTCATACCATATTCCATATGTCCAACATTTAATCACCAAACATTTTAGGATATATTCTCAATAATATCATACCAAAATGGGTGACCACAACCCTTTATGGTTCAATTGGACTACATTATCATAGGCCCCACACTATCCTTCAGTAGGAACCTTCCCCCAAGATTTATTTTCCAAATGACCTTACACATCATGGTTTGGGCCATTCCACATGACCTTAAAAGGTATGATATGTTCTATTAAATATAATAAAAATACATGGGTTTTTGGTTCCTTTGAAAATAATACATTCAATGAACATTAAAAGTACTTGATCTAGACATCAATAAAACTCTTATCTCCATTGATAAAAGATCATATGAGAGTGCCCCATTATACAGCTTCAAACCATCATTATGCTAGAAGACAACATAAGAACCTCTTATATTCATATAAAAGGTTACATTAATGTAGAACCTAAAATACTTATAGAAGATTATATATCCATGATTTCTAATCATTTATGGTTAATTCATGGGTGAACCATGTCATATTTCAGGTTTATTTCATGAACAATACAAAAAAAATTTAGAGTGTCCAAGAATATGATATAATTCCCCCATTAATGTTTTTGATAGAATAAGCTCCATCCACTCAACAAATTTGAGTTCTTATGTATCATTGGACAGGTTACCCAATGAATGGATACCTTTGGGAAAGAATTTCTATTGGTCTTCACATACATGAGATCCATTGGTTGTTTTTGGTTCCCCAAACAAACCCTATTGGAAACCAACCGATTATAAATAAGAATGAAAAAATTAAATTCTAAAAGAATTGGAATCCAATAACAATTTATATTAGTCCCTTTGAAATTTTTTATTGTATCGGGATTGTATCTTATCACTTGGTTCCTCAAACAGACCTCTCTCAAGTCCACAACGCATTCCATGTATCTCTAATAAGGATGTACATAACTGATCCTTTTCCTGTAATGAACATAGAGGTTATAATTTTCGGTAATTTATTTATTATGAAGATGAAAAGTGGATATCTTGGATTATATAGAGAAATTTATAAAAAACAAGGCCACTCACATTGTCAATGATTTGTGGACAAACCACGAATTGGAAGAATCTATGTGGGAACTTGAATATATAATGAGAGAAAAGTATCCTCCTTTGTTTATATTTAAGTGATGTATTTTTTAGGGATAAAATAATTTTAATGGGAATATAATGTAACATTATATATATTATTTGAATTATTATTTCTGAATAAATTAAATTATTTTCATTGTTTCCATTACATGCATCACTATGTTTTAATGATTCCTGGAAAAATATTAATAATATTATTTATATATCACCATTATTAACTAGAAATTATAGCTTTTGGAATTAATAGAAAAAACCTAATATTTAATATTTTTTATTATGATTTTTTATAAATAAACATATTTATAAAAAAGTACTTAATTTATGGTAAAATGTTTATTTGTTTTGAAAACACTACTTTTTCAAAAAATGTATTTAATTTTTATTGTGAGAAATAATAAAATATTATTTAAAATAAATTATTATATGAATTTTGAAATAATTAATTTACTTTTTAATTTATCATGTCAAAATAACCATAGGTTCATTTTTTGTGATTTTTCTAAAGGGATTAATTTCTTTATGAATAGTTATAATTACTATTTTTTTTGAAAAAACCTTTTCATTTAATGAATTTATAAGGTTAATTTTTCATATCAAATGATTTTCAAAGTAAAATTATTTTAATAATAAATTAGTTAATACAATTTGGTTTCATTGGAATAACGACCATAATTAAGTTTGATAAAAATAATTTTAAATCATTTGAACCATTTCTCTTTGGAAAACAAATTTCTCATTCATATAGGGGTTTACTTTTTAATTAAAATTTTCTAGTTTTGTGGATGAAATTTGAAATAATGTCTAAATTATTTTTAAAATTATTATTTTATACTATTTATTAAGGTAAAAATGGGTTTATTATGGGCTAAAATGAAAAAGATATTCGATAAAATGACCCATAACCTATAAAAAACCCATTTGATGGAAATATTCAGACCTTATAATGTCTATTTATTTAAAATGGTCACTTTTTGGCCTTTTTGCTATCTAAAAAACATGGGTATACAATTTTAATTCCAAAAATTACAAGTGTTCCACTCGCCTTACTTAAAAAATGCCACCAATTTTCATCTTCTCTTCACAAATCCAAAACCATTTGTTTTAAAAAATATATTCCAAAATATATTCCTTACATACCTAATACCATCCTAGAGTCCATATTTTTTTTTCAGATATACATCCTTGGACGGATTTTGGTGTAAACCTAATGTGGGAAGCTGAAGAATATGTTATGTATTTCAAGAGCATTAGTTTTTATTTATTCCTCAAACAACATCAATTATTATTAAAACATAATGATATAATTACCTAAGTATATTCTATAGAATTATATTTTTAATATTGAGAGAATTACCTATGACCATCTCTTCTTCCATCAAAGGTGACACCCGATCATCCTTCATGTGTACCAATGACTACCGCCTCCCGAAGTGATGTTAGTCGTTTTCCATCACCACCTTGCACAAATGAATATAATAATGGATTTATTTTTTATATATGATATTTATTATATTATTATACTTTGGAAATTATTATATCATATATAATATATTAACTTTCATTTAGTGGGATAATTATAATGTTTCTTTGGTGTGTGATTGACTACCAAATTGCGATGTGAGGTGATTCATTTAGGTTTTACATGGAATGTAATAAGGATTTATTTACAAAAAATATTATTTTAAATATATGAAATAATAATATATTTTAATGATTATATATCCTTTATCTTTATTTACATCAATCCTTTGGTAAAATTGAAACAACATTTATCTGTATGTATGGCCTACGGTATCCATGAATGGTTTATTTATTTTTTTATCTCGAAAATTTATATATTACAATAAGTATATATATGTTTCATTTTCATAATAGATAAAATTTATTTTAGGATTGTACCATGACAAAAATAAGGTGAACAAAATTAAAAAAATTGAATCTTATATGAAAAACAAAGTAATTATTCCCCAAAACATAATTTTAACATAGAATTGTTAATAAATAGATAATAAAATTCCAAAGTAAATCATATATGTAATGTTATATATATATATAATTATTTTTATATAATATATTAATAATAAAAAAATATTTATAAGACCTGATTTTTGAATTTGCATATAGGAATTAGAGACATATGGTAACGGCTGTTTCCACCAATTTTTTTATTGAAACATATGTTTTATTAGGAACCTATATTTTATTATGATGTGTATATAAATCCCCATAGGAATTTACTCTAACTAATTTATTTATTATCATGATATTATAAATTTCATTTAACATTACTCTTTAACTGTTCTAATGAATCAATGTTACTAAATTGGAAACATTTTTTTGTTATAATATCATCTTTTATCCTGATTGTTTAGGATTATGATTCCAATAATAAAATAAAATAATAAATCTCTAATGAAACACATTACGTTTCTTCTCCTTTTTATATTTCATTTGAATACATATCCTCCCTTCATTTTACTCTCTTTATATAATAAAGAGTGTAAAATGATGTTTTTAATAAAAATTGTCATTATTTATTTCTTCGATGAAAAACCACTTTTATAAAAAAACCATATTTTTTAAAAATTATTTAAAAAATTATTCTATCATGATCCAAATAATTTAAAAAAAGCTGCCTTTAAAAAAATTACATTTTACAAATAAATTTAATGGAATATTAATTTCATTTTGCAAAATAATCCCATTTGGATTTACCAAAAATGTGAAAGTAACAATTTTATTAACATGTATGGAATGGTTGTAATTTCATGACATTATGACCATTATATTGATTGATTATTAATTTATAAGATATCTCAAGGTTATTTTCAAGGAAAATGTTTTACAAAAGGTTTTATGAATATTTAATTTTAGAATGGTTGAATAAAAGGAAAGGATATTTTATTCAAAAAATGGTCCAAGTGAATTTTCGTTTAAAATTGTTTTCCATATTAGACGAAGTATTTTGATGTTATATAATCCTTACATGGAATATGTGTAACACCGCAACCCCAAAATCCTAGAGCCGATTCATTATATTAATACATTGGTATGATTATAAGGAATCAAATCTTGAATGACTGAGTAATTTAGTAGTTTTGGAAAAATATATACCTATAGAAGTTCAACATGAAAAAATGAATATAAATACAAATATACTTTTTATTGGGAACATTCATAGCTATTACTTTATCCATGTTGGCAATTGATAATAAAGATCCTCAAGTCCTGGGAAAATGAAACATAAGATTGTGGTGAGATCAAATGTTCAGTAAAGGTTATGAAATATGACGTAATATAACATAAACAAGAACATTAAGAATGGTGAATAACTAAAACGCATACCTTAAAAAAATTACACATTATGCTAGGAATTATATTTGAATAAATAATTACTGAATAAAACATAATCATGGGTATTACAATAGTCAAATAACAGCACGAACTATGAATTTATTGCTTCATAATGAGGGAAATTAATATTCTAGACATTAAAAAACATACCTTCAGGGCCTCGTCTAAGATGTCTAAAAATTATTAAGGCCTCGTCCAAAATGATATATCAAATTGGGAAAGGCCTCGACCAAGTCCACAACTATTTGTCTCACGAGACCTACCGACGCATCTATGAGATATAGTGGGCCCCACCCATCACATAATAAGTCCAATGCATTACTCCTATTATTAGGAATAACCCTAAATAAAATATACAATCATATTGGAACTAACATATGAAATTTAAATAACATTCCCTGAACATTAAACATAAACACTATCCATTTAGAGTAAATTGGTGGATGATATCATAGGATAAAAACCATAATGAATTAAAATATTCCAAAAAAATCACAAAGATGTAGATACTTTTAAATGATATAATTGAAAAATCATTAAGGGAAATTATCCTTAAACATTACGATGTTTTTATTGCCACCCGGAAACATTCAAATCATAATACCTTATAATATCATGAGAATAATGATCTCTTTATATGAAATAACAAATAGAAGTAAATACACCACATGATATAAATAATTGGTAAACAAGGAATATATATTATAAAAGTTAATGTGAGATACGAAAAATCCATTTTACTATTTAAAGAAGTGTTCTTTTGGAAAATGATTTATATTTTCCATGAAAACTGGTTTCAAACATGGATATACCATAAAATATAACAATAAGACATTGAAATTTTATTTTAATCATAAAAAATGTCCCACTGAAGTGAAATCATGTAAAAATAGTTCTTAATATTCTTTAGAAATAAAACAATTTTGTGCATTTTAAAAAAAGTAATAAAGAGAATTTTAAAGCGGAAGGGCATGTTTTTCCCATAAGTACAGAAATCATCCAAAATAATTTTTATGATAAAATTATTATTTTATAAAGATAATTGAGTATTAATTTATATTCTTGTGTACACTTTAAAATGGGTAAGAATTTTAAAATATCCCTTGAATCATGTTTGCTTACCAGGATAATTTTTTTGAATGATACTTTTAAAACATGTAAATACCCATAGAATAAAGAATGATTATGGATGGAAAACATATATATGAAATTCTACCAAAATATATGTGGAGTAAATAAGAATATATAAGAATTTCATTGATGTTTGTAGAGAGTAATAGTAACTCGAATGAAAATGGAGGTTCTGATAGAAATACCTTACCACTTTGTAATCAATACATTTGTATGCTCCAAAATAAATAACATTAAAAGGATACATTTTATACAATGAAAATAATTATATGCATTATATAATACATGAATTGTAAGTATAAGTACCCCAAACACAAGTATTTTTAGTGAATAATAAAAATATCACAAAAATGGATGTGAGATGAAGGAACCCCTTACTTATGTCGGATATTGTTCTTCACTTGGTCTTATTGTGATGGATAACAAAATTAAATTTCTTAATTAATATTTATATAACTTCTTATAAATTTAATTTATTTTTTATAACCTTATTATGTTCATCCATGGATTTTTTTTATGGGTTAAAATGTTCAATTTCATTGTTTCGGTTCGCCTGTTTCATGATCGATATGTTTGCATAAATGAATGGAGAATTATGTTAAAAGAAGATTGTTGTCTATACTTTAAGTTATATGATATTTTTTTAAATCTATAACTTTATGTGGTTTTAAATGTCATTTGGTTACATTGAGTGAAGATGAATCTTTATATATATTATTTAATGATAACTATTTGGGATAATATGAAGTTGTTGAACACCCCAAACTAATTTGATTTATAAATAAAAAAAACATGTAATTAAAATTCCATAACCATAGATGATAAATAATACATATATTATAGTTTGGATAAACCATAATAATTGTTTCATGACCATATTTGAAGATGGGAATAGACATTGATAATGCATTGTCCTTGAATGTGGTAAAATAGTACATCTCGGTTGGTGTTTTCATTCTTAGTATAACAGAATGAGAAAAGGAGAAATTTTGAAAATTTATTCCTTTATCAGGAAAAAATTATAGTATATGTATGATACATAAATCATCATATAATTTTAAATATAGTAGGAGAGAAAGGAAAAACAATATTATAAAAAAGTTGATAAATTCATTAAGAAAATATGACAACCTAAAGATGTCACTTATAATTTTATAAAATATAATGATGAGAAAAAAGGGTATAAAATCATTATTAAATAATATATAGAGTATGGGGGATATATAATTAACTATAACAAAAAATACAATTAAAATTAAATGATAATAACATAAAAAGAGTACTTGAATAAAAGAGATTTTGAGACAAAAAATCAGCAGTATAACGGCTACTCAACATGGTTTTAGAAAATATTAAAAAAAATGTGTAAAAGGGTCACCCATTCACATAATACTCATAATATAGTAGTGGGATAGAATTAAATGGATAAGAGAACATTTTATAAAAACATAAAATACATACCACATAAAAGAGATCTTGAAATAAATGAAATGAAAAGAGGAATAAACCTCTTGATGCAATCTTCCATGAGAGCCTCTTTAGGGGAGATATTTTTGTCTTTTTGAAAGACTGAGATCATTATGGAAATTTGGGAGTTACTAGGGACTATTATTTTGTAAGATAATTGATGATATTCAAGGATTAGTGGAGTGAGGAGAAGAGGTGGTGAGGGAGGGGGGGGGGGTTATTGTGGAGGAGAGGGTTGAATTTTGTATATTTTATTCCTTATTTTATTATTTCCCTCAAGAAAAACAATATTGTTATTTTAGGTGAACCCTAATAGCTATAAGTGAATGTTATTTATAACAAGTTTTCATTAAATTAATCATGATGTCATAAATAGTTTATGTAACTAATAATTTGTATATACGATATTTTTCTGTAGTTAATTTTTCATAAAAAATTAGAATATTTTAGAAAAATCTCAAAAATTCACCCAAACCATTTCTTTATGAGTATAATTAAAAAATAAAATCAATTTTTTGAAATTAATTTTTAAATATTTCATATTTAATTTTAAAATAAAATGATAGTTTATTCCAAAAAACAGCTGTAAAACTATAACTTTTTTTATAACACATTGAAAAATTAATCAAGGTCGCATGAAATTATACTATAACCATAAGAAAATAAAGTAACAATTTATGAATAAATTTTAAGAAAATAAATTTCCATTTTATATTATAAAATCAATCATTAAATTGTAATTAAAATATTTATTACATTTAAAAATACCAATAAATATTCAGTGATTGTTCTATCACATTTTAGATGTCTAAATTGAATTTATAAATTTATGGTTGATGATTCAATTTTTTAGGCTGACTTACTATTAATTACTATTCATAACTATTCATATGTGTTTCTTACTATTCGTGTGTGTGTTACTATTCTCAAAAAAATTATTTTTGTCTTATCAGAATCTATATATCTTACTGAATGCAATCATGTATGTCAGTTTATCGAAATTCAAATCACATAAGTGGAAAAATATTGTTTACATGGCTTGGTTATAATAATGTTGTGTTTTTTAGAGACTCAGTGTTTCATGTATTCTATATTAAATCTATTTGTAAATTTTTAAGGTGTTACGTTATCCCCTCCATAAAAAAAGTGTTCCTCAAATTTGAAATTGAACAAATAATGTTAAGTTTTCATACATGAAAATTCCCTTTTGGGGAACCCACATTAAGAATATGGTTAAAATATACTATTAATAAGTGTAAAGGGAAATTCATTAGTTACTACAAAAAAACACATTCTATTTAGACAACATGGTCATAGAAGAATAATCAAACCATCATGTAGTGTCATTAAAATCTAAAACCCGATACCATGAACTACATATACCTTTTCATAAATGTTTAAAAATTAAAAAATATAATGATTCCACACATTATAACGAAGGTCTACAAATTTCTATGATGAACTTATCATTAACCCTTAATTAATAAGAAGTAACTCTAAATTTTAGATTCTAAACATGTGTATAAATTCATCATGTATTCTCTTGAAATATTTTAATAACATTAATTACCACAAAAACCATATTAGAAACATGCATTCTTCACTTTTCTTTATGTATGGTACATGTTAATAGATATATTCCTTAAATTTAAAAGTTCTATAAACTCCATTGATGATAGCATATACCACTTATTAACAAGTCAATAAAAAGATACAAGGTATTCAGTACTTATCTAAATCAATTATTTATTTATCATTATATCAACATTAGATATATATTAGGAGTTTTCTTTCCCTTAATCTTATTTTTTCTAAAAAGTTTATCTTTCTACAGAATCACTTTTCCTTTATACCATCCATCATATGACCTCAAATAATTACCGAAATATTACTGTAATACAATCCTTATATATCTCATAATTCTTACAACCAATCCATTACTGAAAAATATTAAAATGATATAAATCTTGACTAGGAAAATTAATCATTCTAATTCATATCTGGTAGAATCATAACTTGATCATTATCTAAAATCTTCATTTGGGTTATATTCCATTGATGCTTGGGCCATTGATTTGAATAGTTTCCCATATCCTTGTAGCTGAAGCATTGAAAATAGGGAAATTCATTCATTGTCTTGCAATTATGAGCATGGTGGCCTTTTTCTCTACACATGAATCAAACTCCTTTTTCACTCAAGAATATAAAAATGTGTTTCCTTCCACAATTATCACATTTGGGAAAATATAACTTTTAGTTTTACCCTTTATCTATTTTTTCCCGACAATCCTCTTCTTCTTTTGCTTCCCTTCAAATCCATATGACTCAAAGATGTCGTTATATATATTTTCAAATACGATACTATTTCTTAAAATTGTAGGAATACTTGGGAGACAATATTACTTTGAACTGAGGGCTTAAGACCATCAAAGATATGATCCTTCTTACTCTTCGCATCTCATGCATCGGTGAATTTTTAATTCCCATTTCTAGGTTACATTTATAATAAATTCTATATTCTATATTTTGTTATAAAATTATGAACTCTTTATATATCTAAACAAGGTATAAATCTTAACCAAAATTTATGCATCATAAATTCTAAAAACATAATCATTGGTTACTTTTGGGGTATAAATCCTTCATTATTGTTTGTAATAAGTTTTTGAAATTTACCAAATCATATCCCCCTAGAGTGTCAAACCAAGTGGGTAGTACGGAACGTTGTCGTGCACCAGTTTCAATTTGAGTCTAGCTCAAAGTGGTGTTTTGGGTTTTACCCCTAGATACATCTGTGCAAGAGCCACCTCTACTTGTTCGTATTCTGAACAGGATGTATTTTATTGATAAACCACATAATCTATTCCATAAAAAATTATAAGATTCCATTTCATTATTATCCCAAATTCTATATTTTTATTTTTTTCACTAATCTACTTTTTCTATATATAGTTTCCAAGCATTCTACAAAACATCATTTAATACCAACTGTAACACCCCAACACAAAATGTTAGAAGCCGGTGCATTATTCTATTACATTATCATGATTATGAGGAACCAATCTCGATATATAGAGTAGTTTATTATTTTTTGAAATCTAGATACCTACACAGGATTAAGAATATGACTTGAAATGAAATACAACATATAATTTTTATTGGGAATATCCACAACTCTATTTTTATCCTTACATGTCATTCATTATAAAGTTCTTCCTGTCCTGATAAAATGAAACATATGAAAGGGGTGAGCTTAAATACTTAGTAAGGGTTAAGCAATACAACGAAAGATTACATAAACATAAACATTAGTAAAGGTGAATAACTAAAATACATGCCTTTAAAAATAAACATGAACACATTATGGCAGGAATAAGATATGAACAAATAATGCCATAATAAAAAATATCATGGTGATTATACAAGTTGAATAACCAAATAAAATATGAATTAATGTTATCATAATGAGGTAAATTCATATAAAGGAAATTATAAATCAAACCGACGAGGCCTTATCTAAGACATCTAAAAATGATTAAGGCATCATCCAACACCACATATCTAATTGGGAAAGGCCTGGTCCAAGTCCACTTCTATTGGTATCATGGGACCTACTGATGCATCTAGCGGATATAGTGGGACTCATATATCACATAATAGGTCCAATTAATTCCTAAAATTAATGGGGATAAGCCTAAATAGTACATACATTCATATTGATACTAGCATATGAAATGTAAATAACTATCCATGAATATTGTGCATAATCACTAACCACTCAGAGTAAACATCTACAGTCAAACTAATCAGAATCCATTCAAAAAAATGATTTATGATATAATAGGAGATAAACCTAAATTATTTAAATGTTCCAATAATGTATTTTTACATATGGAAATACTTTTAAACGTGACCATTGAAAAATCCTTATGGGAAATAATCCTTAAACATTAGAAACTGTCTCATACAACCTTGAAAAATTCAAATCATAATCCCTTAGAATATCATTAGAATAATGAGACACATGATATTATATACCAAAGGTAATTATGTACACCACAATAAAGATATAATTGGTGAAAAAGAAATATATCTCATAAATGTTAATTTGAGTTGAGAAAAATCCTATTCACTTTTGAAAGAATAGTTTTCTTGGATAATCATTTATATTTTCAAAGAAATAAGATTTTAAAAATGAATATCCCATAAAATAAAATAATAGGAAATTTAAATTATATATTAGTCATAAATTATGTCCCACATAAGTGAAATCTTGAAAAAAACAGCTTAAGATTCCATAGAAGTAAGACCTTTTGATCATTTTAATGAATTTTTTAAAGAGAATTTTAATATGGAAGGGCATATTTTTTATTATAAATCAAGAAATAATACAAGATAATTTTCATGATATAATGACCATTTTTAGAAAAATAATTTTTTATTAAAATAGTTTTTGGATTACACTTGAAAACAATTAAGAATTTGAAAATATCACTTGAGTCAGGTTTGTTTATCGGGATAAAATTTTTGAATGACCCTTTTTAAAAATGTAAATCCCAATAAACTAATGAAGGATTATGGATGGTAAACATATATAGGATATTATAACATAATTTATGGGGATTATATAATAATAAATAACAATTTAATTGAGGTAAGTAGAGAATAAGAGTAACCTGAATGAAAATGGAGGTTCAGGTAGCAATCCCTTACCACATTGTAATCAATAACGTCATATGCCCTAAAAATAATAATATTTAAAGGATACATTTAATAACATTAAAATAATTATATCAATGATATGTTACATAAATGGTTAGTATACATACACCATTCACATGTTTTTGTAGTGAATACAAAAAATATCACCAAAATGGAAGTAAGATGAAGAAACCCCTTAACATAAGTTCAATGGTGTTCTTCACTTCGTATTAGTGTCTAGGATAAGCAAATTATATTCATTAATTAATATTTCCAAAAACTCTTACACATTTGATTTATTAATTATAAACTTATTATGTTCAATAATGGCCATTTTTATGGGATAAGATGTTCTATTTCATTGTTTGGGTCTGTTTGTTTCATGATCTGTATAATTGTATACTTGAACAAAGAATCATGTAAAATAGGGATTGATATACAGAATTGAAGTTATATTTTATTAGGGAACATCTATAAGGTTACATGGTTGTAAATTTCATCTTGCTACTTGGTGTGAAGATGAATCATTAAATAGCTTATATAATGATAACTATTTGGGTGAATTGTTAGTTTTTTGATCACCACGAACTCATTTGATTTATAAATTAATTACATGTGTAAAAAAATTCCATAACAATATATGAGAAATAATAAATATTTTATAATCTAGTTCAGACATAATAAATGTTTTATAACCATAATTTATGATGAAAATAGAAATTGGAAACCTGTCATCCCTGAATGTGGTAAATTAGCACATCTGAGATGTTGTTTTCAATATTAGTGTAAAATAATGGGAAAAGAGATATGATAAAAAATATATTCCTTTATCATGAAAACATTAGATTAAATGTATGATACTGGATTCATAACAACATTTTTATTAATGGAGGAGAATAATGAAAAATAAAGATACTCAAAATAAAAGAAAAGTTGAGAAATCCCATACGAAAATCTGACTGCCTAACAACGTAACTTAAAAATTAAAAAAATATATTTATGATATAAATTGGATATCTAGTCATTATTAAAATATATAAATTAAGGGGGATATTTAATTACATAACAAAATATATGAAAATTTAAATTAAAAGGTAATAACATAAAAAGAGTTCTTAAAAAAATGATTGTGAGACGCAAATTCTACAACATAACAACTATGCAATATGGTTTTAGAGAATTTTGAAAAGGGAGAGGAAAGGGGTCATACATTCATAGAAGAATCATACAGTAGTAGTGGGACATAATATAATGGAAATAATAAATTTTTATATAAACATGATTTACATACAATGCAAAAGAGAACATGAAATAAAAGAAATGAAAAGAAGAATTTACCTCTTGAAGTAATCATCCTTGAAAGCCTATTTAGGAGAGTATATTTGGTATTTAGGAAGGACCAAGAGATTCTTGGACGTGGGGAGTGACTAGGTAAAGGTATTTTGGTGCAACATTAAGGATCTAAAAGTCTTAGAGGAGTGAGGTGAAGAGGGAGTGAGGGTGGTTTTATTGTGGAGGAGAGGAGTGTGTTTTGTATATTTTATTCATTATATTATTATTTCCATAAAGACAACCAATATTGTTCTTTAATGTGACCCATGATAGTAATAAGTTCATTTGGGTTCAAACCATGTGGCCTTACACTACTCATGATTTTAAAAATAGTGTATTTACTTGAAAAGTTTTATATACGGTATTTTACAGTATTTCACTATTCATCAAAAATTCAAGCATTTCAGAAAAATTTCAAAAACTCACCCTAACCATTTTTAAATGTGAAAAATTAAAATATTTACTCAATTGTTGGAAATTAATTTTAATTTTTTTTAATTGTTTTTAAATAAATTGATATTTTATTCCAAAAAAACATTAAAACTATAACTCATTTTATAACACATTGAGAAATTAATCAACATACCATTAAATTATATTATAACCATAAGGAAATAAATTCTATATTCATGAATACATTTTTTGAAAATAATATTCCATTTTAAATTATTAAATTAGTCATAAAATTGTAATTAAAATATATATGATATGAAAAAATTCATATACTTATACAGTGACCATTCATTCACATTTAAGATGTCTAAGGTGTATTCATTCATTTATGGGTGATGTTTATATTTTTTGGATGATATACTATTTATTAATATTCATTAATATTCATAAGGGTGTGTTACTATTCACCAAAAAATATTTTTGACTTATCAAACTCTAAATAACTTACTGAACAAAGCCGTGTATGTCTGTTTTCTGAAATTAAAATCACAGAGGTAGAAAAATTATTTTTAATTTTATTGGTTATAAGAAAGTGGTGTTTTGTAGAGACATAGTTTTTCATGCATTCTATATTAAATCTATTAAAAAAATTTTGGGGTGTTACAATTTGATTTAGTGATACCATGTTTACTCTTTATCTTGATGTTTTATGTTTCTAATGAATAAATGTTTATGAGCACTATTTCACTTCAAAATGTCCTGCGATGAAAAAAATCTTATGAAATCAACTTTTTTCATTGGATATACATTGATTAAATAATTAGATGATTATAAAACTATTTTAATTTATAAAGGTTATGTAGCAATAAAATGTTTATATAAGCCATTTTTCATTGGTTTTAATATAAAGAATATCTTATGGTCTTGTGTCACATGTAGGTATGATTTTATTTTTTTGATGGGTGAGACCTATATCTCCCTCCATTACATTTGGTATAAAATTCAATCTCATAAGATAACCATAAATAAATTGGGGGTGTGATCCATGTTCAATAAGGGACTCTATCTTCTATGATAGTCTTGGGAGTGAACATTTACTACTATGATGGTTTGGGAAGGTAACATAATCCATTATTATAGTCTATGAAATGTTCCCTCAAGTACTAAAGAAATGGTTTTCTACTTCTATGTGTATTCAAAAATATTTATGTCTTATGAAAATTTTATACTATCATGGTTCATTTTATTTGATTACATTTTGAATCCTGTATTATGAAAAACAAATATTTGTTCTATGAATCAAATTCAAGAAATTTAATGTAAAGGGTATGGTTTTAAAATTTTATCATCTGTTTATCATAACCTTATACTCATGATACATTTATAACCCCTTTTTTTACCCTTACTGAGAATTGGAGATCATGGTTTTTTATGTTATCATCCCCCAAGTTATGATGAATTTTATTACATATGATATGTCTAAGAAGGGTGCTGGTTATAACGAACATAGTGGCTGATTATGTAACTCCCTTATAGACTAGTTTTTTATGTGTCCATGTTTCCAAATGTACTATACCTAAATTATTCTAGTATGGATCTCAATGTTAAGGAATGAATATCTATTTAATGGGATGTAATACGTTTCATTATATTCTTGGGTATTTACAATGAAATTTCACCTTGGTCTCTACCCGTTAAACTATTGAGTCTTCTATGGATGATCTATGTGGAATCAAATTGGATTTCATAGTCAATGGCCATGGGTTCTGACCCTTGTCGTTCTATATTATTATGATATTTCTATGGATGAGATCAATGGAATCAAATGGGGATATTGGAAAATGGACTTGGGTTAGGTCCCTCATTGTTCTGATCATGGATACACCCAAGATATGTCGTAGTCGATGCATTACCCTTGTATACAATTGTTCTTCATTTTATAGACTACATTTAAAAACATGTACATGTCAATTATCTTGTGTTACATTATCATGAAATCATTAATCATGTTATAACTACACACTAGTATAGGTTATATTCACATGTTTTTTTTGTTATAAACAACATTGGTGGCCTACTGAATATATCACATTCCTTTTTTGAGCTTATGATTGGTACTTGGATAGAATAAATGGTTGTAGGTAAAGAAAAAGGGAAGGGTTGAGCTTTGGATGCCCAATTTTCAATACAAGTTTAGAGTACAGGATCCTAGGACTGGGATTATTCACGTGATTGTCGTAGAGATAGTTTTTTTTCAACTTATTATATATGCCTATATATTTGTTTCCCATATACATTACCTTTTTATATCACCATGACATGATCATAATTTTTTGATGTGTTGTTGGATATGGCTCTTCCATTGTTTATCATATTATGTCTTTTATATGTGGATGACTTACATTTCATCTACCTTAATATTATATCTTTCTCAACTTATCATATTATTATTATACTATTGTGTTTCACACTAATCATAAGGGTATAGTATCCCCACTGCACTATCATTGAACTTCACTACTAGTCACCAGCCTCTAAAATATGGGAAGGTGTGATTAATGTCTTGTTTCTCTCAGGTTTATTAAATAATTTTTTAACTAGGAATAGTGTTCTAAAAGTGGTATCTGATCCCTTTTCATTTTATCATTCTATTTTTGTTTATTGACAAGAGACTAGTTATGTGATTGAATTTGGTAATGAGTATGTGTATGTGAGTAACTAACCAATGTATAAAGAATTTAAATATTACCTAGGATGGGACATGTTGTTCTGGATTAGGCCTATTATAGTTGTAATTATTTGACCATTGGGTGGTGCACTTGATTTTTAAATACATATTTTTATTATTATGGGTTATCTATTTTCCAATACTGGTATGGTAAGGAAGTGTTATCTCATGCATCATTTTAGGTACTTGAGGATTAATATTACATTCTTATTCCATTACATATCTATTTATTATGTGAATTTATTAAAGCATATTATAGGGTTGTAACTGATATATCAATCATTTGTATAACATTTATTTCATGAAGGGGTATATAATGGGTTAATTGCAATGTCTACATAATCCTTAATGGTGTTTTTTGGTATATCGTTATTGTTTAAAATTAAATATCGATTTATATTAAGTTTAATCTATGGGTCATTGGTTACACAGGTTGAAATTTTATTTGTTTTCAATTAAATTGATACCAACTACATTCTAAAGAGTGTATGTGCCTCTATAAATTGGGATTGGTGATCTATCTAATAGAACCACCTTAAAAGACTAATTTTAGTTACATTTTAGGATAATTATAACAAAAAAGTATAGGAATATATAAATTGGGATTGGGGAATCATACAATTGGACCATCATATATATATATAATGTACTAGACTATAATTCATAAATTATACATTTTCCCTTATATGGGGATACCAATTGGAAGGTAAAGTGATTTTTACTCTAGAACATTCAATTGAAAGTCCATATACTAGAACTTTTGACGAATAAAATATAATATTACATTAACACGACCATATTAGTGAACAGTAAAGAGAATATTCTAGGATCCTTTTTGATCTTATATATCACCTAGACTTTCATTTCAGAGTAGTTAGAAGGTTTCCCCTTTTATACAATGTCTTGTAAATGTATTTTGGTGTATATAAATTATCATTAAATTTTTAAATCCCATTCTATGTAATTCATTTGGAATAATATAAATATTCCACCATGAAGGACTCAAGTCATGTTCTAAGAGGGTTGCAACGAACATGCTCTAAAGGTGGTGGGTCCTAATTCACCATCAATATCTTCTATAGTGACACCTAAAACAGCTGTTATTATACCGGACCTAAGAATTAGTACAATGTATCAAGAGGATTTTCATTTACTCATTTATTCCAAGAATGGATCCCCAAGACCAACCCCTACTACATTAGATTTGACATTAGAATTTCAGCAATAGCCTCCAACTATATTTTCAAGGGAAGGAAGTTCTTAGAGTGTTGATTCATTAATGGAGACCATGTTATCTATCATCAACCATAAAGAGATAGTTTTTTAGAGAAATTTCAAGGTTACAATGTACATTCTTAGAGGTTCATCCATGATATTGTGGGATGTTTTGATAAAGGCCAACCAGTGTAATTTTATAATCTATAGGGATTTCTAGATAGCCTTCTTTGATTACTTCATTCCTGAGATGTTGAGAGAAGACTGAGATATATATTCTATACACCAGGAGAAATGAATTATATTTTTATGGATTACTAATATAATATAATGGAGTTATAATGTTATGTTTCTACTCTTCTCATTGATGATATTTCCCAAGACAAATGTGTAGAGGATGGGATTTTATATTCCATCTGGTATTAAGTGAATGTATTTATTTTGAATATCATGAATCATATACTAAATCAATACCTCATGTAAAAGTTAAAACATATGGAATCTTGAGGTGTTTTATGTGTAACTTTAGTAACATTACATACTAATGGTTTATCGTATGGTTTGAGGCCTCATTTTTATATTTCCCATTGAGAAGTTAGTAGTTAGAGTGTGTGCTCGGATAGCCATGTGGTCTCTAAACTGTGTGGTAATAAGGTTCATATGAAAACCCACTATGGTATAACCTATTTGAGTGTAGATCCTATGGTATAATATGTAATATTAAGATATTTATTTTACCTTTACACCTATGTTTATTAGTGTAAGGACCCATTTGGAGCAATGAACCACTGAGAGGAGTGGGGGGTGAATCAGTGGTACCCCTTTCTTTTTTTTAAGTTACCTTAAAATTGAGAACAACCTTTGTCTCTTGTTAATGATACAATTCCCTACTAAGAAAACAAACAGTCACACATCCAAAGGAACACATCAATTTACAAGGTTCACTATTCAATAAGAATAGCTACGTCCTTGATATGGTTGGAAAGAATCCAGCACCATACAATCCACTATGAAAACAATCCTTGGATTACAACGAGTAGGATATACCCTTACACTCTTGAAGCACTGTGAAACAATCACTCCACTGCATGTGCACCCTCTTAGCACAATAGGTCAATGTATATTTTCTTGTAACAACTTATGTTAGCTACACTTCGTTTCAAATACACATGTTTAATCAAGTTCAACACAAATGTTCACTTCCTAACCCAAAATAAAGGAAACGACTCCTTGTACTTGAGATAGATCAATTACAGTTTGAACATCCCATTCCGAATCTGCACTCTAAATTCTTCACTCTGAATTTTCATCTCCACTCCGAATCTTCAATCTGAGTCTTCCTCAGTATGAGAAACTCAATACAATGACAGCCAGTAATGATTCCCCATTCCGAATCTCCACTATGAATTCTCCAATATGAATTCTTCTTCACTCTAAATCTTCATCAATATGAGTATTCCTCAGTCTGAGAAACTCAATACGGTGACAGACAGTACTGATTCCTCATTCCGAATCCCCACTCTAAATTCTCTACTCCGAATTCTTCTCCACTATGAATCTTCAATCTGAGTCTTCCTCAGTCTGAGAAACCCAATACGGTGATAGACAGTCTTGATTCCCCATTCTGAATGTCCACTCCGAATTATCCACTCTGAATTCTAATTCACTCTGAATCTTCTACAATTTGAGAAACTCAATATGGTGCCAACCAGTATCAAATTCTCGTTTTGATTGAAACCACAAAGAAACTCAGTCGGCCAAGCTCTTCTTCCCCACTCTAGACTATCAAAGCTTCTCTATATACATCATCATCTCACTTACTTAGCACCCTAATCTCATTTTATAGGTGCTCCAAAGTGCACTTATGCGGGAAAATGAAATATTTTCCCACTCAATTAAATTCAACAAAATCATAATTTCTCCTGAAATCTCAGAGTAATTAAGACTTTGTCAACGCTTCTAGAATCTTCTCGAATCTTCTTCCACTTTTCCTAATTTAGAACTTTGTCCTTTTCTAGATCAAACCTTGTTACACAGGTTTCTCGGTATATCATTCTCGAATCCTGTCATCTGTCTTCTTGGTATCATATTCTCATATCAACCCTTCCCGATTCATGGAATCACTTTCTCGGATCCATCCTTCTCGAGTCTTCGGTATCACATCAATTCTCGGCATGAATCTTCACTGCTTCTTTAGTATGACACCATTTGAATTCTCCACATGACTCTTCATAACTTCTTCATATGACTTTTCATTGCTTCCCTAGTATGGAATTTCATCACTTATTCATCATGAAAAAAAAAACCTTTTAGGAAAGACTCTTATTCACATCATTGATACCGAAGATTTTGAATTCTCAGTATGACTCCTCTTCATTAATCGATATGAATTCTTGTTCTCGGTGTGACTTATCCATTCTCGGTGTGACTTCAATAGTTCTCAGTACAAGTTATCCATTCTTGGTGAGACTTCACCAGTTCTTGGAATGGAGTTCTGGTTCTCGATATGACTTCTGGTTCTTGGAATGGCTCTTCCTGATTCTCGGAATGACTTTTGGTTCTCGATACGACTTCTTCGATTCTCAGTATGACTTCAGGTTCTCGGAATGGCTTCACCAGATCGGTATGTGTTCTCGTTCCAACTTTTGCTTGCATCGTGAGTACATGCATATACTCACAAATTTAGAGTTACAAAACTGAAAAGCATTGTCACAATTTGTGCTTTCACATATCATTTCATCCAGATTTCGAGAATTTGAAATTTCCTGGTTCCGAACTTCTCGATTTCCAGACTCTGAATTTATAGACTCTGAATTCTTCGATCACCAGGTTGTCAGTTCTGAACCCCACAATTTCTAGACTCTGAATTCCAGACTCAGAATGTTCAATATTCTCAGTTCCAAATTATTAGAAATTCAAGGTGTATTTCCTTTATGAAAACTTCTTTAAGATCAACAAAAGAAAATCCTTGCAAACCAAATCTTCCTTCAGCTTGGTCCTAACAGTCTCCTCCTTTGGATTTTGTTATCAACCAAGTTTTCATAAATCACCAAACCTAGAAACCTGATGTAATGGATTTCTTATCAATAATTCTAATCCTACGTGATCTAACTCATTATAGGAAATAAGATTCATTAACAGCAAAACCATGATATCCATAGTTAGTGAAAATGACATCTTCAGCTACAAACTTCCTATAAACAACTTCATGTTCATTCCTACAACCACTCAAAAAAACCGTTAGAATAATTCACATACACAAACAATGCTGAGTTCACAGCTTACCCACAACTCTCTCTTTGAACAATAGATTTATGATACAAACAACATATCCCCCTTGAAAAAACAATCCCAAGGTATGAAGAGAGAGGGGACGAAACAACATACCTTATCCTTGAAGAGAAATAGGTTTCACACCCATGTTCAACCTCAATCATGAGAAGTATTCGTTTGGTAGTGGTTTCATGAAAATATTAGCAACTTGTTCAATATATGAAACATATTCAAGTTTAAGTTCATTATTTTACATATGCTCTTTGATGAAATGATATTTGATGTTATTATTGTTTGAACAAGAATGTTGGACTGGATTCTTGGTAAGATTAATTGTGCTTTAATTATCACAGCCTAAGAGCAAGGGCAACTTCACTTCAACTAAAAAATATTCCAACTGTGTCTTCTACCAGATAAGTTGAGTAACATCCTATGTAGTGGAAACATATGCAGCTTCATCCGTGCTAACTTTAAATTTTTTTTGCTTCTTCGAGTTCTAGCAAACACATCTTTACCCCATAAAGAACACTCCACCAGATATGGATCTTCTATCATCAACATTTCCTTCCCAATCTGCATCTGAATATCCAAACAAATCATTGTTATTTGAACCACTATATTTGATTCTGAATTCTGCTGTGCCTTTTATGTATCTGAGAATTATTTTTCTGTTAACAAGATGTGATTGTTTAGGAGCACTCTGGTATCTTTCACATAAAGTAACAACAAAAACAATATCTAGTCTTGATGTAGTCAGGTAAAACAAACTTCCAATCATCTTTTGATATTCATTATGATCAACTTATTTTCCTTCATCATCTTTTCTTATCTTCGTTCCCACTGAGATATGAGTTGATACAGGTTTTTAGTTTTCCCTGCCAAACTTCTTAAGATGTTTTTTATCATACATTTCTTGGGAGAGAAAAATGAATTCTTTCTATTCCAAAATTTGTAACCTAAGAAAGTATCTCATTTTACCCAACATGGAAATCTCAAAGACATTCTTTATTTATTCAGCAAACCTTTCATAGCTTCATTCATCATTCCCAACAAAAATAATGTCGTCAACATAGAAAATCATAATGAGAGAAAGATACTTGATGTCCTTGATGTACATATTACTGTCAAATCGTCCTTTCTTAAAGGTCATCTCCTTTAAGAAAATTTCCAGTTTGGAATACCACGCTCTTGGAGCTTTCTTTAGCCCATACAGGGCTTTCTTCAACCTGAACACATAACTTTAATTCTTCCCAACAACAAAGCCACATGGTTGCTCAATATAAACTTTTTCTTTGAGATCACCACTACGAAATGTGGATTTAACAACCATTTGAAATACTTTGTAGCCTCATTGTGTAGCAATAACAAGAAATATTTGGATAGTTTCTCATCTGGATACTAGAGAAAAAGTTTCTTCAAGGTAAATTCCTTCAATCTGAGACTAGCCTTGGAAAACCAATCTTGCTTTATTTCTAATAACTTCACCTTCTTCATTCAACTTGTTCCATAAGAACCATTTTGTTCCAATAATGTTATTATTTTCAGGCATCAGTACAAGTTCCCAAGTGTCATTCTTTTCAATTTGATCAAATTCTTCATTTATGGTTTGAACCCATTCTGGATTCTCAAAGGCTTCTTTAACATCATTTGGTTCCATATTGGAATAAAAGGAAGTGTGTGATATAGAATTACTTGTTCTTCTTGTTTGAACCATGTGATGTTGATCACCAAAAATATTTTGATCTTGCACTTGTTTTATCAGTCTTGGATTAGTTTTTCTTGTGCCTTACTCATCTCTTGACATGGCTGAATTTGATTCTTCATCTTTATTAGAATTACAATTCATTGAATCCTTATCATAATCGTCAACTTCATATTCCTTATCTTCCGTGTCCTTCTGGACATGATTATCTTTACCCAGATTTTCAATAACTTTTACATCAACTGCATCCACCATTTTTCATGTTTCTTTGTTAAAACATCTATAACCTCTTCCTTCTGGTCCATAACCACAAAAAATTGCTTCTTCTCCTTTCTGCTATAATTTTCCACTACTTCCACCTTTCTTCTTTATAATTCATGGGCTTCCAAAAACATTAACATGCTTCATACTTGGAGTAATCACATAGAAAAGTTCATATGGATTCTTGTTTGATTGAGGTCTGTAGAAACATAGATTTTGAATATAAACAGTTGTACTTGTATCTTGCCTTGAAAAGTAATGAGTAAGGCCATGTTCAAGTAACATGGTTCTTCCCATTCCCACCATGCTTCTGTTTTTCATTTTAGCAACCCCATTTTGTTGATTGTTTATGGAGCACTATATTCATGCTCAATCCCATCATTCTCAAGATAGTCTTTAAATTATTTACATCTATACTCACCACCATTATCTGTTCTCAACTTCTTCACAGAGTACTCACATTTTTTCTCAGCATTCCTTCTGAAGCTTTTAAACATTTTTAGGGTGTCTGACTTATACTTCATAAACATAACAAACATAATGTGAGTAAAATCATCAATGAAGGTGATGAAGTACTTGTCTCCATTAGTTGATTGTTTTTTCATTGGCCCACATATATCAGAATTTATTTGTTCAAGAGGTTGTTTTGAACAAATGTCAACATTCTTATGCACAACACTTGTAATATTTCCATTCTTACAGGTAGTGCAACACCAATCTCTTCTTCATGGATGATCTAGAATATCTCAAACACTGTCCCTCTGAGATAACTTGGTCATATTTCTCTGACACATGTGTCCAAGTATTCTATGAAACAACTCAATTTCTTCCACTAAGCTCATGTAAAAAGAGTTTTGTGAATTCCAACCTGAAACAGATTCACTTTTGTTGGTTGGCCTCGTGTAACAATATTCCCATCTTCTTCACTTTTCAAAATAAACCCATCTTTATTTAAGATAAATTTGTTACCCTCATCACACAATTATTGTAACGCCCCGACCCCAGTTACCCAGAGTCGGTGCATTATTACATAACATTGGCATGATCACAAGAAAGATCAAATCTCGAAAGACCGATTGGTTTAGTAGCCTTGGAAACACTAGATATATTCATAAGTTTTACATTACATCATAAAATGAAAAACTACTACAACAACATAATGTTTCCATAATCCACACTCATATCCCCACATAATATCCCTGCAGGTCATTCATAATTTACTTCTTCACTTCCTGGGAAAAATAAAACATAGAAAAGGGGTGAGCTCAAATGCCAAGTAAGGATAACAATATAGCGGAAACTTTCATAAATATGAATAAACATTTAAGGCAATGTATAACTAAAACAAAAGCCTTTTAAACTTGAACATTTAACATAGTATGGCATAAATAAAATGAAATAATGCTGTTTACTTATTCACATGGTTATTCTACTAATCGAATAATCTCATGCAAAATCAATAACCACTTTCATAATGATGGAATGCATAATTCCAGACTATCATAACCACATAGCCAAGGCCTCGTGCCAATACTACAAATAAGATTTTGTCAAGGCCTTGTGCCAAGACACTAGTTTGTCTCATGAGACCTACCGATGCATCGAGGAGCTATAGCGGGCTCCACCCGTCACATATTAAGTCCAATGCATTCCCATATGAAAAGTTTTAAACATAACATAATAATTCGTATTAAAACTAGCATACGAAATGCCAATACTTTCACCATAAACTATGAATGGTATAAAAATAGAACATCCACAGTCAAACATATCACAAAACCTTCAATACAATATATAAGTTTTGTATCATAATAAATCAACTTCAAATAATCTTAAAATCCATCAAAGGATGTTGACATAGATGAAATGAAAATTCTTTTAAAAGAAATATCTCTTTTTATTTTGAAATCATTTAAGATCCATATAAAATAAAACATTTTCTTTGAAATATTCTTATAATCTTGTAAGGGAATCTTTGAAGATTTTATAACGGCGGAAAATAGCCGCACCCACCGTATAAGTTAAAAAAAACATTCTTACCTTAATTCTGTCGAAAAGGTTAAAAAGGACCTTGTTTTGAAAATGACTGAAAGATTCCTTTATAAACCACTTATAAAAGTCAAAAAGGGTATAAATGACTTTAACTCATATTCTAGTAAATAGTAAAAATGTTTTGAAATACATTTTTAAGAAACATGGATGTGGATGATAAAGAGATCCCAGTAGATTATTACGTATAAACAACCTTGGATAATGAAGAGGTTGTAAAGTAAACCCTTACCTTGTACTTTTCCTTGGTTGGGGTAGGTTAACCTCCTGTATAATGGTGAAATAATTGTTACTAAATTATACAAGAATCATATACATTAATATGATATCATATATGATCTTTTAATATCGATTTATAATAATATCTTAGTATTATCGTTGTTTCGGGTGTTAAATTACTTGTTTTCTTTTATATGTTTTGTTAAGTAAGACATTTTTGTAAAGGATAGGTTGTATATTATTCATACCCAGAATTATATCAAGTCCTTAACACCACTTTTAAATCATCAAATGATAATTATACTTGAATGTATATGATGGAGAATGAATCTCATCGCGTTCGTGGAGACGGTAGTCCGTACGTACGCACGAGCGACAACATCATTCTTTTGAAATTAAAATAATATATAAATGGTTGTTATATCATATATACAGAATCATTATCATGTTTTATTTATTATTTACATGAGTTACATATCATTATTATACCCATCCAAATAATAATATATTGAATAACAATTACACCACGACGTGGAGACGGTAAGCCATACGTACTCACGTATGGTGACATGTTATTAAAAGGGTGGATAGAATACTGAATATTGTTGTACCATATTTATAATAACATCACAGTATATATATGATACTGGAGTTATTATTTTAGAATGGTAACAACAAAGGAAGAAGAAGTGGAAGAAGAAATGAACTTGGAAAAGGGTGGTGAAATCATTCCCTCTTCTTCGGGTTCTTCCTTTTGATTTGATCAAAAGGGCTCCTTAGGTTGGCTTTCTGATCAAACTAAGGTCTCTAGGTTGTAGTGAGGGATGTTTGGAGAGTATTTTGGCAGAGTTTGGCCGAACCAAAAGGCTTTGAAGGTGTGAAGAAATGAGAAGGAAAGTGCCCTTTTATAAGAGGGGTGAGGGGCACCTTTGGAAAAGCTAGAAATATTAATTTATAATAAATTCATATTCGGTTTCTAATGGATCCAAAGTTGATTATTCAAAGGTTAAGGTGGGTATAGGTCGTAAACCACTCAACCAATATAATTTAGACAGTTTTGGGTACTTATATTAACCTTATCTTTAAGTATTAACTCTAAGTTAATTAGTTTCACTTTTACAATGTCTCTTTGTATTTTTATATAATATGGTTAATAAACTTACTACATACATCCAAGAGACCCCCAAGTGGTCCATTAATGATGAAACTATCATGAAGTAAGTCTCTTGTCCGAACTTTAGATTTTTAGGAATTTAATATCAATTAATAATATAATATTTTTTTTAAGAACTCTTTTATATCAATTTTGACACTATTCAATAGTTGATTTTTGTGAAACTCATAACAGATTGACTACTTCGAAAAAATTCAATTAAATCAATCCTAATATATAATATTATCCTATAAAATTAGTTTAATTCATTAAAAGTTTCATATTACATTTATTTGGGTATTTATAATATCAATTATTTTAATTTTTCACTATTATAGTAATTACTGCATCATCATTGTGTCATAAATAAAATAAATTATTTAATGTCTAAAAATTATAAATAAAATATCATTATGTAGGAAATCTTTTTATCTTTCTAATGAATATTTATAATCAAAAATACAACATATATAACCCTATGTAACAATTGTTTTTCTAAACGATATATGCTTGTGTAATTTTTGTATTCATTTTAACTTAATTAAAATAAAGTGTCATTATCACTTACAAGTGGATCCATGGGGTCCCAAAATCGACCCAAAGATGCACATGGTCGACCATGTATCAACCAATGGGGTTAAGACACGTTTTAGGGTAATTTAGTATTATTATAATATTATTTTTTAACCCTTATTTACCGGATTTACCCTTAACCATGGTAAATAAAATATTTACCGCGGTAATTATTCAAAATGTCTAAAAATAAAAGTTACATATTTACACAATTTGAACATCCTGATTCCAAATATGGAATCCATTTTCCTAAATTCAAAACACAGAAGTGGCAGAAATTAATTTAAAATTAATTCCCGCTGTCAATACAAAAAGCGTGTTTTAAAGAGATAATAACTATCAAAAGATTGACCCTTGTTTATGTTCGGTTTAATTGTTAAATTATGTCCAATGACCAAAATTATATTAAATGGTAAAAATGTATTCTAAATATACTTTAAAACTACTAAAATTCATAATTTATCACTATTAATTATTTTGATTAAAAAAGTTGTTTTTAATTAAAATTTCGTAATTTTCACTATTCATCAAAATATGAAAGTTATCCGAAAAGTACCAAAATTTCACCTTAGGCTAAATTAGATATTACGAATCCAAAAATGAAGTCCATTTTGAAATATAAAATATATATGATTTCAAAAAGTAGGTATTACTATTCACAACGGCTAGTTTAATTAGTTGTGGTGTGTGTTAGAACTCGAGGTTGTGTACAACACACGCTATCGCATTATTCGAAGGGAAACGTACCGTGGAAGCTTGGGGTGTTACATTCTCCCCTCCTTCAAATAATTACATCCTCGCAATTTCTAGGGTATTACTGCATAAAAATACTTAGGTGGTTCTTCATCATATGTTCCTCGGGTTCCCACGTTGCCTCTTCCATCTTATGATTTCTCCACAAAACTTTTACTAGACGCGTCGTCCGGTTTCTCAGTACTTGTTCTCTTGTATCAAGAATCCTGATAGGCTCTTCACAATAATACAGATCGGGTTCCAGTTCTAATTCCTCATCGGTGAGTACATGCGTTGGGTCAGGCATGTATTTTCTCAACAGAGATACGTGGAACACATCGTGAACTTTGGAGAGACTTTGCGACATTGCCAATCGGTAAGCTACAACCCCAATTCGTTCTAGAATTTCGAAGGGTCCGATGTACCTGGGACTCAATTTACCTTTCTTACCAAAACGTATGACTCCCTTCCATGGAGATACCTTCAGGAAAACATGATCACCAACTTGAAATTCCAAATCCTTCCTTCGATTATCGGCATAGCTCTTCTGCCTACTTTGGGATGCATTGATGTGATTTTGGATTACCTTCACCTTTTCCACCGTTTCCTCCACCAGTTCTGGGCCTACAAGTTTTCTTTCACCAACCTCATCCCAACAGGTTGGTGTACGAAATATCTTTCCATATAACGCTTCATATGGTGCCATCTGAATACTCGAATGGAAGTTATTGTTATAGGAAAATTCTACCAGTGGTAAATATTGATCCCACATACCCTGAAAGTCAAGTGAGCAAGATCTCAACATGTCTTCTAGGGTTTGAATAGTCCGTTCTGATTGTCCATCTATCTGAGGGTGGTAAGCAGTGCTCAAATGAAGTTCAGTATCCAGGGATTTCTGAAGACTTTTCCAAAATCTTGAAGTAAAACGGGGATCACGATCAGAAACAATCGATAGGGTTACTCCATGAAGTCTCACAACTTCATTAATGAATAGTCTTGCTAGACGTTCCAGGGGTAGATCTTCTCTTATAGCAAGAAAATGTGCTGACTTGGTAAGACGATCAACAATAACCCATATTGCATCGTTCCTTCTAGAAGTCTTTGGTAGCCCCATGACAAAGTCCATCGTAATATTGTCCCATTTCCACTCCGGTATGGGAAGAGGTTGCATGACTCCTCCAGGCTGTTGCCTTCCAGCTTTCACTTGTTGACAATCCATACATCTTGACACAAAATCAGCAATCTCCCTCTTCATGTTGTCCCACCAAAAATGTTTCTTCAAATCACTATACATTTTTGTGCTCCCAGGGTGTATAGAGAAATTGGAACTATGAGCATCATCCAGCAATTCCCTTTTTAGATCAGGTATATCGGGAACACAAAGTCTCTTCCCAAATTTCAAAATTCCATCTTCATACACAAAGTCTCTCAATCTCCCATCATTCACAGCTTTAATCTTCTTTTGAAATTCTTCATCATCGGTCTGAGTGCTCTTAATCCTTTCTATTAAAGATGGTTTGGCAACCATTTGAAAAAGCATTGATGTTTCACCTTCCCTGGTTATTCCCATGTCCATCTTCACTAGATCCATGAAAATTGGATCCCTTTCAATTCTCATATTGTTCAAAACTCCATGGTCTTTTCTACTCAAAGCATCTGCCACCTTGTTTGCCTTCCCCGGGTGGTAGTGTATCGTGCAATCATAATCCTTGAGTAATTCAAGCCATCTCCTTTGCCTCATGTTGAGTTCTTTTTGTGAGAAAATATACTTCAAACTCTTGTGATCAGTATAAATCTCACATTTTTCACCATAGAGGTAGTGCCTCCATATCTTCAAAGCAAAGATCACAGCTGCTAACTCGAGATCATGAGTAGGATAGTTTTGTTCATGAATTTTCAACTATCGTGATGCATAGGCAATAACTCTATCATTCTGCATAAGGACACAACCAAGTCCTTTCTTCGATGCATCACTATAAATAACGAACCCATCATTCCCCAATGGTAGAGTCAATATAGGAGCATTGACTAATCTTTTCTTCAGTTCTTCAAAACATTCTTCACACTCTTTTGTCCAAACAAATTTAACCCCTTTACGTGTGATCTTCGTTAATGGGTTAGCCAATCGGGCAGAATTCTGGACGAAACGTCGATAATAACCTGCCAAACAAATAAAACTGCGTACCTCAGTTATACTCGTAGGTGCTGGCCATTCTTGGATTGCCTTGGTCTTAGAAGGATCAACAGAGATTCCATCTTTAGAGACAATATGGCCAAGAAAAGAAATCTCATGAAGCCAGAATTCACACTTGCTAAACTTCCCATATAATTCATGCCTCCTCAGAGTCTTCAAGATAATGCGCAAGTGATTTTCATGATCTTCATAGGTTTTGGAGTATACCAAGATATCATCAATAAATACCACCACAAATTCATCGAGATACTCCTTGAAAAATCTATTCATCAGATCCATGAATACATAGGGGGCATTAGTCAATCCAAACGACATTACAGTAAACTCGTAATGCCTGTACCTGGTTCGAAATGCTGTCTTTGGAATGTCTTCCTTCTTTACACACAACTGATGGTATCCAGATCGAAGGTCAATCTTTGAAAAGTATTGGGCTCCATGCAGTTGGTCAAATAAATCATCAATACGAGGCATGGGATACTTGTTCTTTATCGTTATAGCATTGATCTCCCTGTAGTCGATACATAACCTCATAGATCCATCTTTCTTTTTAACAAAAAGAACAGGGGATCCCCATAGAGAAACAGTAGGGCGAATAAATCCCTTATTACTCAATTCCTCTACTTGTTTCTTTAGTTCGACTAACTCTACAGTGGCCATTCTATAAGGGGTCTTCGATATAGGCCTTGATCCAGGAATCAAATCAATGGAAAACACAACTTCTCGTTCTGGAGGATGTCCAGGTAAATCTTCCGGAAATACATCTACAAATTCTTTCACAACAGGTACATCCTCTATTTGAACATTCCTTTCCTCACCCGTAGTTATTTCATTCTCTTCCTCCCCAATAATTGAATTAAGTTGAGCTACTGGTGGTGGATCTAAATAAGAATTAGGTGGTGACGATTCTGCTCTAAAGATAAGGTGTTCCTTATCATTATCATCAAGAATCGAAACCTCTTTCTTCTTACAATAAATCTTCGCAACATAGTCTGAAAGCCAATCCATACCGAGGATTATATCAAACTCAATAATAGGTATGATGATGAGATCAGCAGATAATGAAAATTTATGTTCTCTAATGGGGACTGATTCACAAAACGTTGTTGCAATGATACTTCCCTTAGGAGTTTTAACTGACAACTCCCTTATTAAATCAAATTGGAAATATCTAATTTTCTTAGCAAACTAGGAAGATATGAAACAATGCGATGATCCAGAGTCAAATAATGCATTTTCTAAACTTGATGAAACCATTAAATTACCTACCACCACGTCTTTTGGAGCTTCTACCTCTGCAGTAGTGATAGCATAAGCCTGGCCTTGATCCCTTGGCCTTTTCTGAGGTAAGTTCTCCTGACGCTTAGGACATGCATTTGTATAATGCCCCATCTCCCTGCAATTGTAGCACTGAATGTTGGTAGCTTCCTTCTTCCCCTTGCAATCACGAGCTTGGTGGCCTTTTTCACCACACTTGTAACAGACTCCCATTCCCTTCAAGAAAGTACCAGGATGTTTCTTCCCGCATTTACCATAAGATGGATATTCTACCATTCCCTTCTTCCCCTTATTTCCATTCCCAGATTGATCAGCAGGTCTCTTCTTCTCTTGCTTTGCTTTAAAGTCATAAGACTTAGAGAATTCCTTTTCGGTCTTGATAGCACATGAGACAATTTCTTCGTACGATGAAAAGGATTGTGAGACTAATGCTCGATGGAGAAATGTTTTTAACCCATCAAAGAAACGATCAATCTTACTTCTTTGGTTACGTATATAATCACCAGCGTACCTTGCTAACCTTGTAAAGTTAGCCTCATACTTTGCGACATTCTCATCCTCCTTCTGTCTCAGACTTAGAAATTGCCTTTCCATATCTGCTCGATGGTCACGAGGGAAATATTTTTCTAAAAACAGATCTTTGAACTCCCTCCATTCCATATTTGATACTTCATCATCTTCCTTCATGTTTTGAATCAATGACCACCATTGATCAGCATCTCCAGTGAGGCGGTAAACTGCCATGATAACTTTTTCCCTTTCACTGCTCCCCAAAGCCTGAAATATTTTCTCTAGGGAATTTATCCACTGCTCGGCTACTAAGGGATTTGTACTCCCATTGAAAGTTGGTGGTTGTTGCCTCATGAATCGATCTAACATTGATCCTCCACGCTGCGGATCAGGGTGCTCCATACGGGTAATGTTATTTTTCATAACCTGAGTAAGTTGTCCCAGTATGGTGATTAGCTGATCGGCACCAGTTGCATCACCAGCCCCGCTATAATTATCTTGAGCAGGAGGGAAATCCCTACATGGAGTGCGTTCATTGATACAGTTTCCATTTCTTCCACTAGGCGCCATTTCTAAACAATGGCATAAACTAGATCAGTTTATGAATCAAAATACATAATCCCATACTTATAAAACACTTAACATAAATTGAACTATTTATGGATATAATCCATAATCATAAGAATGTTTTATTTGAGGAATTATATACTCATAAACCCTTCATAATGATTTGTAAATAAAATGAGAGTTATCCTAAGCATATCCCCCAGGAGTGTCGTAACCAAGAGTGCAGCAAGGCCCGTTGTCGTGCACCAGTTCCCGTTCGAGTCTAGCTCAAAGCGGTGTTTTCGGGTTTTACACCTAGGTACATCTGTGCCAGAGTCGCCTCTACCTGCTCGTATCCAGATAGGGATGTATTGCTCAGAAAACTCACAAAATCTCTACAATACCAAAATTCTAGGAAGTTCTTCTATACTAATCCTCAAAGTTCATCTTAGGTCTACGTGCTCTAATCATAGTTTATCTAAATCTAGCTTCCAAGGTTTGTACTAAACTTCCTCTGATACCAACTGTAACGCCCTGACCCCAGTTACCCAGAGTCGGTGCATTATTACATAACATTGGCATGATCACAAGAAAGATCAAATCTCGAAAGACATATTGGTTTTGTAGCCTTGGAAACACTAGATATATTCATAAGTTTTACATTACATCATAAAATGAAAAACTACTACAACAACATAATGTTTCCATAATCCACACTCATATCCCCACATAATATCCCTGCAGGTCATTCATAATTTACTTCTTCACTTCCTGGGAAAAATAAAACATAGAAAAGGGGTGAGCTCAAATTCCCAGTAAGGATAACAATATAGCGGAAACTTTCATAAATAAGAATAAACATTTAAGGCAATGTATAACTAAAACAAAAGCCTTTTAAAATTGAACATTTAACATAGTATGGCATAAATAAAATGAAATAATTCCATTTACTTATTCACATGGTTATTCTACTAATCGAATAATCACATGCAAAATCAATAACCACTTTCTTAATGATGGAATGCATAATGCCAGACTATCATAACCACATAGCCAAGGCCTCGTGACAAGACTACAAATAAGATTTTGTCAAGGCCTTATGCCAAGAAACTAGTTTGTCTCATGAGACCTACTGATGCATCGAGGAGCTATAGCGGGCTCCACCCGTCACATATTAAGTCCAATGCATTCCCATATGAAAAGGTTTAAACATAACATAAACATTCGTATTAAAACAAGCATACGAAATGTCAATACTTTCACCATAAACTATGAATGGTATAAAAATAGCACATTCACAGTCAAACATATCACAAAACCTTCAATACAATATAGAAGTTTTGTATCATAATAAATCAACTTCAAATAATCTTAAAATCCATCAAAGGATGTTGACATAGATGAAATCAAAATTCTTTTAAAAGAAATATCTCCTTTTATTTTGAAATCATTTAAGATCCATATAAAATAAAACATTTTCTTTGAAATATTCTTATAAGCTTGTAAGGGTAGCTTTGAAGATTTTATAACGGCAGAAAATAGCCGCACCCGCCGTATAAGTTAAAAAAACATTCTTACCTTAATTCTGTCGAAAAGGTTAAAAAGGACCTTGTTTTGAAAACAACCGAAAGATTCCTTTATAAACCACTTATAAAAGTCAAAAAGGGTATAAATGACTTTAACTCATATTCTAGTAAATAGTAAAAATGTTTTGAAATACATTTTTAAGAAACATGGATGTGGATGATAAAGAGATCCCAGTAGATTATTACGTATAAACAACCTTGGATAATGAAGAGGTTGTAAAGTAAACCCTTACCTTGTACTTTTCCTTGGTTGGGGTAGGTTAACCTCCTGTATAATGGTGAAATAATTTTTACTAAATTATACAAGAATCATATACATTAATATGATATCATATATGATCTTTTAATATCGATTTATAATAATATCTTAGTATTATTTTTGTTTCGGGTGTTAACTTACTTGTTTTCTTTTATATGTTTTGTTACGTAAGACATTTTTGTAAAGGATAGGTTGTATATTATTCATATCCAGAATGATATCAAGTCCTTAACATCATTTTTAAATCATCAAATTATAATTATACTTGAATGGATACGATGGAAAATGAATCTCATCGCGTTCATGGAGACGGTAGTCCGTACGTACGCACGAGCGACAATATCATTATTTTGATATTAAAATAATATATAAATGGTTGTTATATCATATATACAGAATCATTATTATGTTTTATTTATTATTTAAATGAGTTAAATATAATTATTATACCCATCCAAATAATAATATATTGAATAACAATTACACCACGACGTGGAGACGGTAAGCCGTACGTACGCACGTATGGTGACATGTTATTCAAAGGGTGGATAGAATACTGAATATGGTTGTACCATATTTATAATAAAATCATAGTATATATATGATACTGGAGTTATTATTTTATAATGGTAACAACAAAGGAAGAAGAAGTGGAAGAAGAAATGAACTTGGAAAAGGGTGGTGAAATCATTACCTCTTCTTCGGGTTCTTCCTTTTGATTTGATCAAAAGGGCTCATTAGGTTGGCTTTCTGATCAAACTAAGGCCTCTAGGTTGTAGTGAGGGATTTTGGGAGAGTATATGGGCAGAGTTTGGCCGAACCAAAAGGCTTTGAAGGTGTGAAGAAATGAGAATGAGGAGTGCCCTTTTATAAGAGGGGTGAGGGGCACCTTTGGAAAAGCTAGAAATATTAATTTATAATAAATTTATATTCGGTTTCTAATGGCTCCAAAGTTGATTATTCAAAGGTTAAGGTGGGGAGAGGTCGTAAACCACTCAACCAATAGAATTTAGACAGGTTTGGGTACTTATATTAACCTTATATTTAAGTATTAACTCTAAGTTAATTAGTTTCACTTTTACAATGTCTCTTTGTATTTTTATATAATATGGTTAATAAACTTACTAAATACATCCAAGAGACCCCCCAAGTTGTCCATTAATGATGATACTATAATGAAGTAAGTCTCTTGGCCGAACCTTATATTTTTAGGAATTTAATATCAATTAATAATATAATATTTGTTTTAAGAACTCTTTTATGTCAAATTTGACACTATTCAATAGTCGATTTTTGTGAAACTCATAACAGATTGATTACTTCGAAAAAAGTCAATTAAATCAATACTAATATATTATATTATCCTATAAAATTAGTTTAATTCATTAAAAGTTTCATATTACATTTATTTGGGTATTTATAATATCAATTAGTTTAATTTTTCCCTATTATAGTAATTACTGCATCATCATTGTGTCATAAATAAAATAAATTATTTAATGTCTAAAAATTATAAATAAAATATAATTATGTAGGAAATCGTTTTTTCTTTCTAATGAATATTTATAATCTAAAATCCAACATATATAACCCTATGTAACAATTGTTTTTCTAAATGATATATGCTTGTGTCATTTTTGTATTCATTTTAACTTAATTAAAATAAAGTGTCATTATCACTTACAAGTGGATCCATGGGGTCCCAAAATCGACCCAAAGATGCCCATGGTCGACCATGTATCAACCAATAGGGTTAAGACACGTTTTAGGGTAATTTAGTATTATTATAATATTATTGTTTATCCCTTATTTACCGGATTTACCCTTAACCATGGTAAATAAAATATTTACCGCAGTAATTATTCAAAATGTCTAAAAATAAAAGTTACCTATTTACACAATTTGAACATCCTGATTCCAAATATGGAATCCATTTTCCTAAATTCAAAACACAGAAGTGGCAGAAATTAATTTAAAATTAATTCCCGCTGTCAAAACAAAAAGCGTGTTTTAAAGAGATAACAACTATCAAAAGATTGACACTTGTTTATGTTCGGTTTAATTGTAAAATTATGTCCAATGACCAACATTATATTAAATGGTAAAAATATATTCTAAATATATTTTAAAACTACTAAAATTCATAATTTATCACTATTAATTATTTTGATTAAAAAAGTTGTATTTAATTAAAATTTATTAATTTTTACTATTCATCAAAATATGAAAGTTATCCGAAAAGTACCAAAATTTCACCTTAGGCTAAATTAGATATTACGAATCCAAAAATGAAGTCCATTTTGAAATATAAAATATATATGATTTCAAAAAGTAGGTATTACTATTCACAACAGCTAGTTTAATTAGTTGTGGTGTGTGTTAGAACTCGAGGTTGCGTACAACACACGCTATCGCATTATTCGAAGGGAAACGTACCGTGGAAGCTTGGGGTGTTACAATTATAATACACTCAGAAAGTTGTGATTCATCCCATCAACATACGTAGTTTCCTTGGACTTCAATTTTTCCTTCCCAATGATGGATGATCCAACAACTTTGATTTTTAAAGATTCATCACTGCCAAATTTCACTGTGCCTTCTTTAAACTTCTTTATATTCTTTAGTAACATCAAGTCTCCTGCCATATGTGAAGAAAAACCACTATCAAGTATCTATGGTCCTTCATCCATTGTAAATTTTAGAGCAGTTTCAACAACAAGAGCTTTTTCTTGTTTCACATCATTTGTCACCTTCAGCTTCTGAGAATTGAGAACCTTTTGTTGAGCCAGTAATAGCACAAGACATCCTTTTGTAAGGTGTCCGGGTTGTTCACACATTTCCCAAATGGTTTCCAGAGGTTGGAACATATTTTCTGTCCTGACTTCATTCTTATCAACTTTCTTCATGAAAACCTTCTCACACTTATTCCTTTGAGGAGATTGAATCCCCCTCAATCTCTGCCTTTTATAACATGTGGGGTGGTGGTAATAATGTTGATTGAACAAACACATATTCGTTGTATGCCTTAATTTACCACAATACCAATCGTACTCATAGAAGGATCACCTTACTCTGATGATTTTTTTCTGATACTTATTTGCTTCTCGTTATTCAGCCCCACCAACCATTCTTTCGTTAGCAAGATTGCTCTGCTGGAATTCTACCTTCTCTGATTTTGCTTGCTTTTCACCAGTGTTAGACTTAGGTTTCCTTGAAACTTCAGAGTTCCCAGTAACGCTGGTATTCACCACATAAGTAACTTTTTCATCTTTCTTCTTCACATTAAACACTTTATTTTTCTATTGAATTTTCTAAGAATGTGTTTGTTGAGAGCCTTCACCAACATCAGTAGTTGAGTTTTGAAAACAAATGTTGTTATATTGAACTTCTGATAGATTATTTTGATCGAGTTCAAATTCTTCTTCTTTTACCTTCAGCTTAACTATCATGTGCTCATTTTGGTTTTTCTCATCTTCAAAAGACTTCTTCAAATCTTCAAGTTCTTTCTCAAGTTCTTCTCTAACGTTAGCTTGATTGCATGCTGAGGAACATTCATCTTCCAACTTTTTGTTATGTTTATCCATCTCTCTGATCTTCCTTAAACATTCCTTCAATTCTTCCTTCATATGCATCTCAAGCTGAGTTTCTTCTTCTTCTGAGCTGCTGCTTCTGAAATCTTCATCATTCATTGTTGCAATGAAATTATTCTGAAAACCATACACAACTGATTTTTTGGATTCAGCATCACATTCTTCATCTTCTTCATTTATGGATAGAAAGATTTTTCTCTTGAATTTGAAGAACTTATTTTATTTCCCTGATTTTCCTTTACCACCCTACTTCTTCCATAACATTCATGGATTTATTTCTTCTTCATCATTATCTTCTTCTTTCTCCCTTCGAGGACAGTTAGCCTCAAAGTGGTCAATGCCTCCACATTCGAAACACTTCAAGGGATGTCTTCCCTTGTATTTACCTTTGCCTCTTTTAACATTTTTTGAAAAAAAGGATAAAATATCGTTAAGATTTTTTCATACCTCGCTTTCAATGTCAGAGTCACCACCATATTATTCAATCAAGATCTTCATAGACTTCTCCTTCTTCATGGCCTTGAAGGATAATTCTCTTTAAACCATTTTCTTGTTCTTCATAGCCTTTTCCCTTCTCATCTCATAAGTAATGAGTGTTCTATGCAAATAAACAATAGATAAGGTTTCTGAGTCTATGTCTTCTAATGAAGATACCATCGCATCAAATTTATTAGGAAGAATGCTCGAGATTTTTTCCACCACATTAGAGTCTTTCAGCTCTTCACAAAGACATCTGATGGGACTAACAATATCGTTCACCCTGGTGAAGAAATCCCTAACAGATTCATGCTCTCCCATCTTCATGTCTTCATATTTCAACCTCCATATTTGAAGTTTTTCCTTCTTGACTTTTGTATTGCCTTCGTATATGTTTTTCAGTTTGTCCCGTATAACTTTGGCTATGGCCACTCCTTTCACTCTCAACATATCACATTCAAAAAGGAAAGACAATATAGCATTCTTGTCTCTTCCAAAATTCTCAAGAAACTTCTTGTCAATAGGGGTAAGAGAAACATTTCTTTAATGGGTGGAAACCCAACTGTTGCAGCATCAAGAACTTCATAACTGATAGACATGAGATACTGTATCATTCTATCCTTCCAGATGTGATAGTTCTTCCCATAGAATATCGGAATGCCTTTATTGTTCACACAATTAAGATTCTCTATCAATAAGGAAAACAAAGGAACCTCCATCTAATACCACTTGTAATTACCCAGTTGGAGCAATGAACCACTGAGATAGGGGGGGTGAATCAGTGGTACCCCTTTCTTCTTTTTTTAAGTTCCCTTAAAATTAAGAACAACCTTTATCTCCTGTTAGAGATATAATTCCCTACTGAAAAAAAGACAAGCACACATCCAAAGGAACACATCAATTTACAAGGTTCACTTTTCAATAAGAATAGCTACGTCCTTGGTATGGTTGGAAACAATCCAGCACCATACAATCCACTAAGAAAACAATCCTTGGATTACAATGAGTGGGATATAACCATACACTCGTGATGCACTGTGAAACAATCACTCAAGTCTGTGTGAACCCTATTAGCACAATATGTAAATGTCTCTTTTCTTGTAACAACTTATGTTACCTGCACTTCCTTTCAAATACACAAGTGTAAGCATGTTTAGCACAAATCTTCACATCCATACCCAGATGAATGGCAAGGACTCCTTGGACTTGAAATAGATCAATTACAGTCTGAACGTCCCATTCTGAATCTCCACTCCAAATTCTTCACTCTAAATTTTCTTTTCCACTCCGAATCATCAATCTGAGTCTTCCTCAGTCTGAGAAACTCAATTCGGTGATAGCCAGTACTGATTCCCCATTCCAAATCTCCACTCTGAATTATCCACTCTAAATTCTTCTTCACTCTGAATCTTCTTCAATATGAGTCTTCCTCATCCTGAGAAACTCAATACAGGGACATCCAGTACTGATTCCCCATTCCAAATCTCACTCCAAATTCTCCACACTGAATTGTTCTCCACTCCGAATCTTCAATCCGAGTCTTCCTCAGTCTGAGAAACTCAATACGGTGACAGCCAGTACTGATTCCCCATTACAAATATCAACTCAAAATTCTCCACTCCGAATTCTTCTTCACTCCAAATCTTCTTCAATCTGAGAAACTCAATACGGGGTCAACCAGTATCAAATTCTCATTTCAATTGAAACCACAATGAAACTCAGTTGGCAAAGCTCTTCTTCCTCTCTCTAGATTATCAAATCTTCTTTCTCTACTTCATCATCTCACTTACTTAGCACCCTGATCTCCTTTTATAGGTGCTCCAAAGTGTGCTTAGGTAGGAAACTGAAATATTTTCCAGCTCACTTAAATTCACACAAATCTTAATTTCTCCTAAAATCTCAGAGTAATTAAGACTTTTTCAACGCTTCTAGAATCTTGTCGAATCTTCTTCCACTTCTCCTGATTTAGAACTTTGGCCTTTTCCAGATCCGACCTTGTTACAAAATTTTCACGGTATCACATTCTCGGATCCTATCATCTTTCTTCTTGGTATCATATTTTTGGATCCACCCTTCCTGATTCTCGGCATCACTTTCTCGAATTCATCCTTCTTAAGTCTTTGGCATCACTTCCATTCTCGGCATGACTCTTCACCGCTTCTTCTGCGTGACACAATTTCAATTCTCAGCATGACTCTTCATCACTTCCCGGTATGGCTTTTAATTGCTTCCTCGGTATGGATTTTCATTACGTCTTTTTCATGAAAAACAACTTTTAGGCAATAAACTTCTTCACTTCATCGAAACCAATGATTTTTAATTCTCGGTATGACTCCTCTTCATTTATCGATACGACTTATTGTTCTCGGTGCGACTTCTCCATTCTCGGTGCGACTTCACCAGTTCTCGATACGACTTCTCCATTCTCGGTGTGACTTCACTAGTTCTCGGAATGATGTTCTAGTTCTTGGTATGACTTATGGGTCTCAGAAAGACTCTTCTTAATTCTCAGAATAGCTTATGGTTCTCTATATGACTTCTTTGATTCTTTGTACAACTTAAGGTTCTTGCAATGGATTCAGTAGATTCTCAGTGTGTCTTCTCATTCCATATTTTTCTTTCATCGTGAGTACATGCATATACTCACAAATTTAGTGTTACAAAACAGTAAAGCATCTTCACAATTAGTTCATTCACATCCCCTATCAGATAGCTTTCGAGAATTTGAAATTTCCCAGATCCAAACTTCTCAATTTCCAGACTCCTAATTTACAGACTCTGAATTTTTGTATCACAAGGTTCTCGGTTATAATCTCCTCAATTTCTAGACTCTGAATTCTAGACTCCGAATGTTCAATATTCTCGATTCTGAATTCTTATAAATCCAAGGTGTCCTTCCTTTATGGAAAAACCCTTAATATCAACAAAATACAATCCATGCAAACCATATCTTCCTTCAGCTTGATCCTAACAATTAGAAGGGGAACCACACCAAATCCACCTTTTGGGGTAGGATCAGAAGCTCCTCACTATGTGTGCAGCTGGAGCACAACAAGTTGTTCAGGAAAATGATTTAGTCATGGAAAAGGGATACATACATCAGACTCACACCAATATCAAAGCAGGCTTACCCAAGGTTGTTGAGATGTATCTCATGGCTGTAGATCGAGCCATATTTATAAAGTAAAATTGATACCTTAAGTGTAGGGAATGAAACCCTATTATGTTAAAGGAATTATTTTAGTGGCCATTAATTTAGTGTATATTTTATTAGACATAGGAAATCCCACCTTCATTATATCTATATAATTTTTATAGAAGCTTGGAATTGATATTAAGTAATTAAATGGAGTAATGAAACCTAATATCCAATTATGAATACAATTAAAATGGTTATTCCATTGTAAGGAATTACCATTTGAAGTATATGGTATTAATTTTCTTGGAACCTCTGTTCCCTTCAAATGATAGATTTTAACATCTTCGTTGGCATGAAATAGTTTGGCCCTTCTGACACTTTTGTGGATTGTTATCAATGATGGGTTTCCTTCACATCACTAGAGGAAGGTAACTATATTCGCAAGGGTTTTGGGATGTCATGGAGATTCAAGATTTACCCAATCATCATTGGCTGGGTAGTGTGAAAAATCATATTTCTATTCTCTTTTTAGATGACTATGGAACATTACATATATACATCATTATTGTATTAGATCATTTCAAGCACATCAACCATTATGATTTTTTTGGATACCTCATGAGAGAGTGTTATATTATAATATTGATCTAGTTTTTGGAGTCGTACTAGTATCCAATAATCTTTATTGGATGGATACTACTGAGTTACTGGAGCATAAGAGGTAGATAGAGTACTTGGAAGCTCAGGGTTTTATATAACACAATAATTCACCATGGGGGTTGCTAGTGATGTTTTCTAAGAAGAACAATGGGATCGTTAGGATTTTTGAGGATTTTCAGATGTTGAAAAGGTTTAATGTGATGAACCGATATCCATTTCCTCATATAGGCTACCTTATTGACTATCTCTAATGATAAAGGGTTTTCTCCAGAAATGATTTGAGTTTAGAGGACCATCATGTGAATGATAGATCATTAGATATACCAAACAGTAATATATATTGTAGATATGGACTGTATGAGAATTTAATTTATTAATTTTTATCTCATGAATGGTCTAGTTGTTTTCATTGATACAATGAATAGGGGTATCCATTCGTATCTTGATTTATTTATTATTGTTTTCAAGGAATTTATTATGTAGTATTCTTCTACTCGATGTAATTATTCAAAATATCATTAGACCGAATGGTATAGAAGATGATAACATTGACAATATTATATGCTAAAAATGAGATTTTTGGATCGATAAGATTCACTTACATTGGCATATTATCTCATAGATAAGAGTATATATGGACCTAGATCGAGTGAGATCATTAATTTCAAGGGAACATCCCAAGAATTTCTTTGATATATGATGTTTCATGTGGATGGATGGATATTACAATTTCTACATATAGGATTTGTCATTCCATGGTGAATTGATCATGGAATTAACTGAGAATTGTGTGAAATTTTCAAGGTTTGAAGCATGACAGTGGTTTTCAAGAAATGAAATGGAGACTGAATTTATCACCATGGCTTCCTTTTCCTTATCCTATATTAATGTACATGATTTATTTTACTACATCAGGCATTGGTCTAGGATTCATTATAATATAAGGGTATGAGTCATTTAATATGTGCCTCATCATTCGAGAACCCATGAGTATAATTACACAACACCGGTAATCATGTTTTTAGTTTGGGTTCATTCCTTGCATTTATGGAGGAATTTCCTATTGGAAAAAAGGTTCATTATAGGTATAGATTATTAAATCATAAAATAAATCCTTATGCACAATGATTTTAATCTATACAACTGAAGGTGTTTTTAATAACTACATTAATTATATTTTGATATTCTGTATATGTTTAGTATGGGAAATGTAGTGGTTGCAGTACAGAGCTAGAAGAATATGTCACGTGTACATCGGGAGGCCAGTATTATTAGTATTTTATGACTCTATTTTTTGAGATTCTCTTAGAGTTAATGGAGTATCATAGATATTCTATTATTACAACCTTAGTAGTGAAATATTCAATTATGAGTAAATTGAATAAGATACAACTCTCAGATTCTAAGGGATTGATCCTTCAAGAGAGTGTTTTTTTAGGACCCACCAAATGTTTAGGTTGTTGACAGAGAGGAGATATTTAAAATTCATTGGCGAGTATGGGTTCCCGAATCATACAATAGGATTTTAAGTGAAAATACCATTTTTAAATTTTGGATTTTCATCACAATATTTCCAGCATTTATTATGACATGTTCTTCCTATACAGGTGGTCGAGGATGAAAAGTTAGATAGCTACCCTCTTCACATAGTGTTACCCTTGTCAGTAGGTTATGGTTGAACCAAAGTGACATTTAGGTATTTCAATCATTAGGGGAAAGGGATAATGTCACAATTTATTATGTTATGGGTTTATGAGGACAACCTCGAGACGTTTATATAGTATGGGTGATCATAGATAGGTTGATAGAGGTCGCTCACTTCCATGATATTTGAGTGGCCTTTTTAGTAGATGATCTTAGAATGAAATATGTACAGGAGATCATAAACCTTTATATAGTTCTGTAGTCTTTTTTATATGGAATAGATTCTCAATTGTCACCATGTTTCAATAAGGAGTTATAGAGGAAAATTGGTTACAATGAATTTTGATTATAAACTATCACCCTCGTATCCATGATAGTAAAAATATATGATAAATGTGTTGGATGACCGGATTTGTCCATGTGTCCTTGATTTTGGAGGTTAATTAGTGAAAAAAATACCACTCACTGAATTCAATTATAATAACATCATTCAGAACAATATAGAGATGTATCCTTATGAAAAATGACAAAGTAGATCATGTCCTTCCATCATATTCTAGTTAGAGGGTGGAGAGACATTGCAACTACGAACTCGTCATGTTGAGGAGACATAAGATAACATACAGATTATCATAAAGAATATGAATATATATAATTTTAAGAAAAAGTCTTATGTCTTTCACCATATATGACCTCATTAGTTCAAGGGATGGAATTATGTATTCTTTCATGACTATACAAGGTTGGGGAATAAATGGTTTACATAGAAATGGAAGTGTGAACATATGTTCATTGGAACCTATGAGATCATAGAGACTGTTTAGCTAGTATCCTATTAGTTTTAGTTAATTTATAGGTACTAATCCATGGCTATATTATTCCAATTTACAAATCTTTTATGTTATATTTTGGAACTATCTCATGTTATTATGCTTGAAGAGGTTGATTTATAATTTGTTTTGTTATTTGAGTACTATTTGGAGTGTACCAATTATCATAGCATAATGGATCTCTATGGTAGGTTTTTTCTCTTCTATAGGTGCTATGGTAGCAAAACAATTTATTGGATGAGATATAGATGGGATAGGTTAATTCACAAGCTCAACAGATGGATCATTTATCATATAATGTTCTACCACCCTAATAAGGGAATCATGGGGATATTTATTTTAACTAGGGGAGGGTGTAACATTCAAGATTCCTGATGCGGTACAAATAAATTATTTTACTATTTTAATGTTTTTTAATATTTTTATAAAATTTATTAATGGTCTATGTAAGGTTTCATGAAAATAAAAGTCTTATTTGGATCCCCGAGTATTGAGTTTTGGAGGAATCATAGCAAACAAATGGGTTTTTATGTCATGCACCAGAAGAACTATTGGTTGTTAAAACTATGTGAGCTATTGTAAAGGGTCTTTAAAGGGTCGTCACATGATATGAAAAAGTTTCCAAAGTCATTTTACACCCATTCACAGGTATTTCCACAATACCAATGATTTTATATGATTGGCACATGGTTTGGCCCAACTATGCATCCAAATGGTGTACCCTTTAAAAATTGTTGAAATGAATATTTTTCCCATCGTTATATTAACAAATATTATTACTTATTCATTCATGTTTCATGTATAACACCCTTCTCGTGTTTTGGAGCTTTCGATTGGTAGAAAAACTATGTTTTCGGATAGTTTCTTCATTTAGACTCAAAATTATTTTTCGTTAGTTGATTTGGATAGATAACAGAAATATATTTGATCATCTTCCTTCTATAATTTATCTCACAATATGGAATGGTAAATAGGTGTGATCATGTTTTCCCTTTTTTCAGGGTATTCATTTATTCCCTTGATTTATCTCATTTTGGGATTATTTAAAGGCTAACAATGGATGATAAGATTAATAAAAATATAGGGATTTTAACTAAATTTATTGGTGTTTAATATCTTGAATTATAGTTCCTAATTACTGAGACTCCATGTTTTGGTTTTAAAAAAATTAATTCCTTATATTTAAATGTTTTAAAACATTTTTTGATTCTTAATATCCATCTTTGATATGATTGGATTTTGTCTGCCTCAAAAAAACTACCCCATGAGTTGAGATAATATTAATGCATATTATTATGCCACCCCATTAGGTGAGCTTAGTTTTCCATCCACAAGGGGATGAAATTTGAGAATTAAATTTGAATGTTAAATGTCTAATACCTATTATAGAACCAAATATGTTATATGGGAGGTTGAAAATTTTAAATGGTAAATTGTAAATGACATGGATGATCACATGGAATATGTATTTAATGTAATTGGTTGGTAAGATATAATTGACATTAACATGGTCCCTCTTTCTAATAACATATGAGTTAATTGAAAAATTAATTGATAATTATCAATTAATTCTTAAAAAAGTCCTCCACACTGAAATTTCCCTTTGAAACCCTGTATTAATTTGTTATGGTGTATACATGGGTATGGAACTGACATTGAAGTATGGAAATGTTGACTTTTTATATTTTATTTCCTACATTATTACTTTAGATATAGCATTCTGGTACCTCCTTGGACTTTCTCATTTGGATCCACCCACGTCTTAACCATGTTTTCTATATATGACCTATGTGGAATAAAACATGACACCTTAGTTTATATCCTCAGGTTTTGCACATATAGGTCTGCATGTTACTGATCTTTCTATGAATGAGTTCCATGGACTTGAATAACATCCCTCAGTTAATGTCCTGTGGTCTTTACCCTCATATGTATAATACTAGTTAAAATTGTCTTTTGACATAGTTGATGATTTACCCTTGTTTACGGTTTTTATTCATTTTATAAAATGTAGTTCATTGTATATAAAAGTGGATTGTCTTATGATACTTTATCATTACTACTTTATTCCAATAATACCAAAAAACAGTTATAGTTTTAAAACATTAGATTGATTTTTATAGAAAATTTTGGTAGTGGACTACTAAATATATCTCACACCCTATTTGTGCCATGGATTGGAACCCAGATGAACTTCATTATTTATTTTAGGGGAAAATTTAATGGTCTATATTTGTATTCAATTTTTATATAGTAATGTTATATTAAAGTATCAGAGGACTGATCTTATACTTAGGATTCTAGTAGAGATAGTTTTTGGTCTTTTTATATTTTCATATAGCATATTTCATATTCGTGTTACACTTTTTCCCATTTTGAATCCCTTATTTTATATCACCATGATATGGTCATCATTTTTTATGTTTTGTTTGATATTGTTCTTCCATTTGTTATGTCATTCTATCCATTGTAGTTTGGTGATTTACATATCCATAATCATATTATTATATTTATTTCCACAGGTTACCTACTAAACAGAATGATTTTTTCCACATTGATTATACTGGTATAGTCTCCCTACCATAAAATCATAGTCCCTCACTTCTATTTGATAGCCATAAGTTTTTGGGGAAGTGTGTTTGAGGCTATGTGGCTCTTCTATTTGGTTACTCATTAGTGAACCAGAACCAGGGTTGTACAACAACAAATTTCAAATATAAAATATGGTTATGTATAAATACACTCAAAAAATAAAATATAGACATGTTCTAGATATTGTTTTGGCCTAATATCCTTGTTTAACCCCATCATTGATCCTTATAGAATTTACCATAGTGACAAAATTTTATTATGGTAACTTTTCCTTATGTCTAAAAATGAAATTAATCACATTGAAAATTTTGAAAATTATATTTCCCTACATGTAATACATTTTATAATATTCAATATCTATAACTAGTTAAAATTTAATTTAATATATGTTTACAAAATAAAATGAGAGAATTCTTTTATAAATATTTTTTTAACCATAAAAATTATTTTACACATAAATAAGGTATATTATTGATTCACATGGAATTAATTAGATTATATTAAATAAATGTATACATAAAAGAATTTTCATCCAGATAAAATCTAAATATAACCTAGTGAAAACATGATTATAAGAGAAGATATAATAATACTTTTTATTTGAATAATAACATTTCCTAATTTTCCAAAAATTTATTCCATAGATATTAGTGATCAAAATTATATTTTTAAATTCATTATATTTCTTCATAAATATATATTGTATCTTGAATTTTTTGTAAAGGCTTTAAATTCATTATTTTATCTTGATAATGACATAATAGTGACTGTATATGTAAAATCAGAATTTTTAACTATTCACCCTAAAATCAACAATACTAGAAAAATACAAAATATTAACATTTTGATTATTCTGATAATATTTTTTTCAAAATCGAATTACATTATAACAATTTCTATTTCAATAATTAATAAATTTTAATTTTAATGAAAAATATTAAGCATAAAAAAATCCTCCATTGTATAGAAATGGCCCCTTTAAACATTAAATATTCTTAATCATATATGTCTTCAATTCCCAATGACTGTTAATGTATTTTTCTGAAAATTTAATATTAAAAATTCAATGAAGTTTACAAATTATTTAAATAAAGTATCATTATGTTTAATTTGGTTTAACATATTTCACATTTTGTTCAACAAGATACCTACATAAATTAATATATACTAAAATATCATGGTAATACACTTGTACATTCTAGGGAAAATACTTAAAAGTTATAAGTATCTAATTTCCATAATTTATTCTTTTATAACGTTTAAAATTTTTAATGTTAAATATACTTTTTTGTTATGGAAATCTAATTTTGAACATGTTTACCATCCAGAAATTATATAGTCATATGTTTTGGCATGATGTCTCATGGTGATTTTGGGTTAATATTATAAATAAGGAAGTAAAATATTATGGAAGGAACTATATACTAGCCATTATTAGAGGATGAGTAAGAAATACTGAGGCTCACACCGAGATTACCAGAGGTTCAAAAATTATTCCATGAAACCATGCACTACATTTCAATGTGGTCGAGCTTTGTCATGTTAATGAGAGTAGAACATGTTTAATGGGAAGGTACAAGGGGCTTTGATCATTCCATGGTTTATCCGTCTTGAATTCCTAAGATACATTATGGTAGGATATTCCCTATTGGTTCTGGGTTTTGTACTTCCATTTTGGTATTTCTCCACAATAGAGTATGTTGAACCGTGATAATGATAACCCCAATTTTCATTATAGAAATTAGATTAAACTAAAATCTCTATAATTTTTTCTTTTTTAACTAAATATATTTGAACATATTGGTGTATGTTTTCATTCCCATGGATCTGAAATGACTCTTCAGCCATATGTTATCACATAATGATCTCTTTGAACAATTCGAGACTATATATTTTCTTCAAAAATGAATGGATTTTATGGTAGGAATATTTTCATATATTGTTTAACATTATTGTATGATATTTACTAGAATCCAAATACAATCACATATCTGTGTTCCTAGAAACATTATTTCTTGCGAGTTCTATCAATTTATATGAATATACCACTTTGGGGAATTTATTCCTTTTATCATTATGAAAAATATCCTAATTAACCTTGTTATCAAGATTTTCTTTTTACTCAACCCTTTTTTCACATAGTTAAATTGAATAGAATCCATTAGTGTAGTGTTATAGGATAATAGTGGTGATTCATGGTAGTATGTTAATTAAAAAATTTTAAATTATGGATTCTGATAACAATTTTTATTATATTACATTGTAGAGTCGCATCATAATGTGATAAGGAAAGCCATTCCAGAACATGTTACAATGATTTTTTTCTAGTAATTTATATGGGGGATCACATAATAACACATTAGGATTCCTAAATATTACCCTACCCCAATGATATATATTATAATTTTATGGTATTATGATATTAAGGAAGAGATACACCTTGGATTTTGTTCGTGGAGACTTAGACATGTTACTTGAACATGGTGTGTAGGTAATGATAAAGAAATTAAAAAGATGATTGTGGAATTGATGAAAAGTGGTGAGGAAGATTCATTTTTGGAATGGATTTATTCATTATAATATGATTTTTAGGGTTCATGAATTGTGTCATGAAAATATTCATTGTTCCATAAATAGTTTAAATCCCCAATGGGGGAATATCCTTATATGATCCCTTAATTGGAGATTATATATATATATTTGTATTTTTATTATTTTTAGGTAAATTACTATACTATCCTATGTGGTTTTTATATTTTCACCACAATGGTGTAATCTATTTATATACATAATAATATTTGAAGGTGTTATAGAAATATTTGAAATCTATCTCCATAGGATTAATTTTTGGGATCATGCCCAATGAGAGGACCATATACTATGGTTTAGTACTCTCATATATTGGAATTGATTGTGGGGATGGTACCACCCACTATTTTTCATAGTTTAATTCTCCCCCATATAATCATTATGTGGGTCATCTACAATTCAAGTATTGTTTAAAAACCCACTGGTCCCTAAAGATGTGTGGTTCCCCCATATAGTTGATATGGTTTTATACTCTTGTAATCATTGTTTTATGATTGGATGGTTCATGTGTACTAAAACTATAAATTCAATTACTGACTTATCTAAGATGATTTCTTAACATCGATCAGTTTCTCGAAAGTTTTCTGGTACTCCCTCATCTGACATGAATGTTACAATGAGATTAGAGTCCCCCACTAATGTTAGTGTGATGATATGTCATTGAAAATATTTATGGTTTAGATTCGTTGTTTTCCTGTTGGTGTAGATTGTTATAATAATGGATTTTACAAAGTTGTAATATCTTCTATTTCTATAAATCAATACCTTTAAATAATATATTATATTAAAGTTTTACCTTTAGGGTTTGGAGCAGGCTAGTTATCATATATAACTTTTTTTAGGGTTGTCATACTTATTATTAATAATCTAACTCGAACCAAGGAATATATCCTACTCATGTATTTTCTTATATAGATGATGAAAATTTTGGAGATTATATTGTTTTACACCGTTTCTGTGTAGAATGATATTAGTGGAAAATATAGGTGATATATGCTGTGAAAGCATCGAGACTCACAATGAATGAAATGATATAAGGAAAGAAAACACAGAAGAAAGTAAAAGACATGAGACACACAAATTTACATGGTTTGGGAATAATCACTGCATCCATGGAACGAAATAACTTCACTATTTTGGAGAAACAAATTATAGAGTTTTTCAACTAAGAATCCCTAGCCCAAAATGGGATATATATGGAGAAGATGATGCACTATTCAAGAAAGAATTTATGTGTCGCTATAGTGAAATGCGGCCACCTTTGTCAAAAGTTCTATAGTGGATCCTAGATAGAAGTCAATTCATGATAGTTATTCTTATCGATTGGATGTGAAACTCCAATATTAGAATGGATTGGTATTTAAATAATTTCTGAAACCAAAATTATACCATTTATCATTTTGAATTCTGGCATGAAGGAAATTTGTGTGTTAAAACATCATTGATATTTGTTTAGGTCATTTTGGTGATTCTTTCATAGTAAAGAACTCATTTAGATTTATAAATTAATAACATGTGTGAAAACTAATTCTAGATCCTCATATAATAAATAACACAAACATTATAATCTAGTTTAACCATAAAAAATGGTTTCATGACCTATCATGATATATGTAAAAAATATAAATCACATCGTCCATGATGTTTGTAAATCGACACATCACAGACGGTGTTATAATTTCATGAATAAGTGGTAGAGGACAATAATAATAATGTTGGGAATTCAATAAACACTATGAAATATAGAATATGAATGATACTGGATAATTTATTCCTCTTGGATAATGGTAGATTAGTAATGAAGAAGAATTGAAAAGAAAATGAAAAGAAAGAAAAAAACACAAAAGAGGATATTTAACTCTTGATCTCTTCTCCTTGAGATCCCCCGTATGGCCTTTGGTTTTAGACTTTTGGTGAGACCATCAGCTCCAGGATGTGGGGAAGAGACATGGGAGGAGTATGGGAATGAAATTAGGTAATGCTCAAGGCATGAGAGGTGAGGGAGGAAGAGGGAAATGAGGGTGGTATTTATAGTGGAGTGGAGAAGGTATTTTACATTATTTTAATAATTATTATAATTGTTTTCCCAATACAATGAATAGTATTAATTCTTGTGACCCAAAAATAGTAGTAATGGCATTTGAGTTCGTACCAATTGGTCTTATATAATCCTTACATCACCTAATATGTAGAAAATTATGTATTTAGCATTTATCTTATTTTATCATATTTTTTTATTAATAAAAAATTCTAGAATTTTAGAAAAATCCCAAAAATTATGCCTACATATTATTCAATGTATAGAATTCAAAACTGAAATCCATTTTGGGAAAATAATTTTCTCAATATAAATAATTTAATTTTTAAATGAAATCATACTTTTTTCAATAATTAATAATTTTAAAACTATAACTATTTTTATATCACAATGAAAACATAACCAAAATTTCATTATCTATAATCCTTATGAAAAAAATAAAAATATAATTTACTATTCAATAGGGTCATATTACTATTCATATTACTATTTATAAGGGTATTTACTATTCACCAAAAATTATGTTGGTTCTTTCATACTCGAAATAACTTACTTATCGCAAATGTAGATGACTTCTTTTCTAAATTAACAACATAGAATTGGAAAAATAATGTTAAAATGGTAGTTATAAATATCTACATAAAAAATGTTTCATGAATTTCAATTTATTTTTCAATCCTTGGGGTGTTAAATTATCCCCCCTTCTGGAAATTGCACCATCACTATTCTTTTTACATATTAAACAAGTTAGGAAACCATTCCCTCATAGCATTTTCAGACTACCATGTTACTTATTCAACGATTTAGTTTTTTCAAATTACCTTTACCCAGTGTATTACATTATTCCACAATACATGTTCCATTCGATCAAGAAGATGAACTAGTTTCTCTTCAAAAGAAAGTTTTTCTTCCAGATAAACTAATTTTGGGATGAAAACATGAGTTGAATTTAGAACATACTTTCTCAACATCGAATCATGAAAAACGTTGTGTACCTGGGAAATACTCAGTTAAAATGTTTATAGAAATTCTAACGGTCCATCTTTCTCTAGGATTTCAAAAGGACCGATGAACCACAAACATATATTTTCTTTCTTACCAAAACACATCACACATTTCCAAGGAGAGATGTTATTGAAAGCATAGTCACCCACATCGAAAGAGAAGCCTTTAATTCTATTATTTTCATAAGATTTTGGCCTGCTCTGTGCTATCCTCATGTTCTATAGGATCATCTTAACATTCTCAGTAACTTACCCTACTAATTCTAGTCCCATCAACCTCCTTTCCCCAACATCATCCTATGAAGCTAGTGTTCCACACTACTTCCCATACAATTCCTCTAAATGCGCCATCTGTATACTTGAACATAAATTGTTTTTATAAGAATCCTAAACTAAAGAAAAATGTTGATCTCACATTTCCTGGTAGTCCATTGAACAAGCTCGAAGCATATCCTCCAATGTCAGAATCATTCATTCGTACTTCCCATCCGATTGAGGATGAAAAGTTGTACTGAAATTTAATTCTGTGCCAAACAACTTCTAAAGCCACATCCAAAAGATTGATGTGAACCTGTAATCTAGACATGATATAAAGGAAAGAGTAACACTATGTAACCTGACAATCTCATTGTGGACCAGTCAAAAAATCTATTCCAAAGACATTGTATCTGGAATTGAAATAAAATGTGTAGTTTTTTCCGGTCAATCAGTAATAACAAAAATATCATTGTTACATGGAGATGTATTTGGTAGTCCCACCACAATGTCCATGGATACATTCTCTCATTTCCACTCAATCACTGGAAAAGGCTCAAGCATCCCCTTCGTTAACTGTCACACTACTATAACCTATTGATATGTAAAACATTTGTTGGTAAAATCAGTAATATCTATTTTCATTCCATCACACCAGTAATACTCCCAAAGGTCACTGTATATCTTAGTACAACCAAGATGAACTAAAAATAAAGAACTATGAGTTTCACAAAAAAAACAATTTCTTCATCTAGGAATCACAAGGCCCAAAAAACATTTTACCACACATTAAAACACAATCTTTTTTCAAGGTTATATTATATAAAATTACACATTTTTACTAATTATAACTTTTTCTATAGTTCATGGTCATCCATCTGTGATTTATTAATTTAATCTGATAATGATGACTGCACTGAAACCTAAAACAAACTAGAGGTAATTACTACCCAAACAAATTATAATCCAAAATTCATCAAATCATTTATCAAGGAATCATGTTACAAACATTTCATGGTTAATGATGCATGATGTTCTTGAATCAAGGAATACACCACATTGTTTTCTTTTCCAGGATGTTAATTGATCATGAAATAATAATTCTTTATCTGTTCAAGCCATATTCTCTACCTCAGGATTAATTCCTTCTAGAGTATATAAATACTTCATACTATTATGGTTAGTATATATTTAATCTTTGGATCTGTATAAATGATTTTTCCAAATTTCCATTGCAAAAAACCCAGCTGTCAATTCCATATAATGTGTGGTATAAGATAACTCATCAAGATTTAGTTGTCTTGAAGCATAATCAATTACCTAATCATTCTGTACCAAAACACAACCATGTCCCTTTAAATAAGCATAACTATAGATGGAAAAAACACCATTTCGAGAAGGAAAATCCAAAACATGAGTATTCACCAATATCTTCTTCATTTATGGTAATCAAACATCAAATTATTATGTCCAAATAAATTTTACACTTTTTCTGTTAAATAAGTTATCAGCTAGATAACCGTGCAAAATTATTAAAAACTATTAGTAAGAACCTACTAATAAACGAAATCTAAGAATCTTTGTAAGATTTGTAGTTATTAGAATTTCATAAACCAATTTATTTTGGCCTGATCATTGGTTATTCAATCCTTATATACAATGTTCCCAGGAAAAGAAATCTTTTGTATCCAAAAAACACATTTTTTGAATTTAAAAAACATTTTATTTTCCTTTAAGGTTTCTTAAACAACTCTTAGATGAATCTCATGCTCTTATTTTCTATTATAAAATACTTGAATTTAATCATTAAACATAGCCACAATCTTATCCAAGAACTAATGAACTATTATATTTATAAGATCCATGAATATAGAAGGTGAATTAGTTAACCCAAATGGCATAACAAAAAATTCATAATTCCTATATCTAGTATGAAAGTATATTTTAAGAATTTGATCCTCCTTCACTATCAGCTGATTGTATTCAAATGTCATGTCAATCTAGGACAAGTACAGACCTCCTTGGAGCTAATAAAATATTTCATCGACATGAGGCAAATGATATTGGATTTTAATAGTGATGTTATTCAATGCTAAATAGTCAATGAAAAGTATCATGGAACAATATTTCTTTTTTATGAACAAAACTAGAGCACCCCATGGTGAAGTTGTAAGATAAATGAATCCTTTGTTAATAAAATAATGGAACTTATTTTTCTATTAAAGATGTTCTATTTCATCCATACTATACAGGTATTTTGAAATTATCATAGCATTAGGAACTATGTAAATTTTGAATTTGACTTCTTGATTAGTTATAACACTGGGTCACTCATAATGAAAATTCATAAGGTATTAATTTACCATAGGCATAAAATTAAACTGAATAGTTCCCTTGTTTTCAATAATGTAACCAAGATAACTTTCATTTCCATATTTCAATGGTTTCTTAGCATCTTGTTTTTTTATCAATTTTACCGGTTCATTCCTATATAAAAAATGAAAATATTTTTGAAAAACAACTTCTTTAGATATACATTCAATTTTAGCATGATAAATAGAAAGTAAATCCATTCCCAAAAGGACATCAAACTCTACTAAGTAGAAAACAACATGGATTTTGGGTATATTATTTACATTGAGCACAACAGAATTATTATTATAATTCCTTTTTGATATAATATTTTCCCCTTGGTGTTTTAACAACATGTTCTGGTATTATTTTTTTAGGTAACATTTCTACTTTTCCAGAATCTTTCTTATAAATAAAGGAGTTTATAGACCCCATATCGAACAAATATTTAGAAAAATCAGAGTAAACAAATTAATTACCTGATACAACATTTTTGGATGGCTATACATCTTTTGATATAGTTTGAAAGGACCTCACTACACTTTTCTTCTTATATTTCAGCTTCTTTGTGTCATTTAGATCTCTCTTTGGGAATTCATTTTCATAATGAACCATCTCACCACATTTTAAACACTTAATAGTTTTCGTATCAACACAAATCTTAAGATCATTTTAACTAAAATCTCAGGACACATGCCAAAACATAAAACATCGAAAACACTTCCTAGATTTGGTAATACATTCCCCAGGGTGATTCTTGCCACACTTTTCTAAAACTAGAAACTCGAGTTTCATACCATCAGATTTCATTGGTTGATTTTTACGCATCACTTTCTATCTAGAACTCATCTTATCCTTGTTTCCAAAATGCATGTGATGATTATAAACTCTATCTCTACCCTCTAAGAGCATCAGACATGTTTCTCATAACATTTGAATTCACAGGAGGAGAACGCCCTTCGATACCATTGCATAAATCTTGAGTAATAGTTGATGATTTTTCTATCAAGATCTAGAATAAGATTTGGAGCATACCTCACCAGTCGGGTGAAGTTCTATTCACACAATGCCCCAGAGTCTTCCTCTTTCTTCATCAATTCCAGTAATTTATTTTTCATCCCAAGTCTCACTACCTTAGAAAAATACATTCCAGGAAAATAAATTTAAATTCATCCCCCTATAAGGCATCAATATTATATCTATCCCAAATATACATAACCATTGACCACCAGTGATATACTTCACCTTCAACAAAATAAATGGGAAAACATACATTTTTATTATCTAAACATCCCATAACATTGAATATCTTTTTAAGGGAATTAATCCATCCGTCATATGCTATTGGGTAAGAGGATTCATTGAAAGAAGGAGGGTTTTGTCTCATGAAATGTTCCACTATTCTCATATTTTGTTTTGGTAACTATGGTTATTCTTTTTTCATAGATGCGGACACCATTTATTTCATGTGTCAGCTAATCGATTATTGTCATTGACTATTCAGTTCCAATCCCTACCATTCCATGATGCAGATTCAGAAGAATGTTGTCTTGTCGATGCCACTCCTCTTCAGCTTCCCCATTTATTTTGTGGACAAACATTCTGAAAAAAAAAATATTAGTTGAGAAATAATGGTAATCATTATGTCCTATATCATTTCAAATTAACCATAGAGTAGAAAAATTAATGTCGTTATAACCCCAAAAGTTATCTAAACTATCATCTGATACCAACTATAAGGACCTGAACTTATTACATTACATAATGTTGAATTTAATAAAGAAATAACATCCTTTCATATTGAGAGACATTTTATGTTTATAGATTTATTGAAAAGGTACATAACACTTTCACGGCATTACATATTAATACAGAGTGGATACTATAAAAACAGTACACATTTCTTCGAAAATATAAAACTTTTAAAACATCATTTCTCTGAAAGATATAAAAACATATAACATGGATTATTTATTTATCTTAAACATCATTATAACCTGTGAAAATAATTTAAAAAAAAATTTGAGCACAAAAATAACATTAAGATATATAAAAATATGGAAACAACACATTAGTCCATGAATACTTGTAACATATGAAACCATTTTCAAAAGACATACTTGTCACCAAGATAAACTTACCTTGTGAAACATGACATTTCCCCAAGATTAAAACAAAACACAAGAACATAAATTGAAATATAGATTTATCTTGGGGGGGGGGGATTACTTACATAATCGTGTAACCCTCATTACTACCATATAATTTGTAACCATCACGACTACATTACAATTTTTGTAACTATTGCAGTTACACCTCGAGTAACCATATGACCAAAATCCAACTTACACATACCCAATGCATTGGAGGGAGATATAGGTCCCACCCTTCATCATAGTAAATTCACAAGAACCATAACATAATCATATAATATGAATTATTGTATAAAAACATGGATTTTGAATTTTGTAAAACAGAATTTTAAAAATATGATTTTAAAATAAAAAACCTATATAATATCATATAATTGATGTTAAACATAATAGAGTGGTTGAAATATGTATATACAATATAAATGAAAATAATTAAACATAATATAAATAGAACCCATCATAAGAAAATTTAATAAAACAGAAATAACGAAGTATAAGGTTACCCAAAGAATGGAAGTCTAGTTTAGAATTATCTTACCTCGTGTTTGTCATACTTCAAATATGTTTTAAACCTCCTGTATAATGGTTAAAAATTGTTATTAATATCTCAGCGAAACATATTACTGATTATAATACCTTATATGATCATTTCATTACATAATTTCAAACATTAATTATTATTATTTTATTCCTTGTTTTGTGTTGGGTGTGTTCATTACATTGTTTCCTTGATCAGTTCATGATGGGTATTCATGTCGATTGGAAGTGAAAATCCAGAATTTGAATGGAGTGGTATTTAAATATTTCTAGACCCATAAATTATATCATTTATCATTTTGAATTCTTTCATGAGGATGATTCATGAGTTAAAACATTATTAATATTTGTTTAAGTCATTTTGGAGATTCTAAAATTTTAAAGAACTCATATTGTTTTATAAAGTAATAAAATATATGAAAAATGAATCCAAAATACTAAATAAGAAATAAAATATATAATATAATTTTTTTCAACCATAAAAAATATATTCATGACTAGTATTGAAGGATGTAAAATAAATTAAAATCACATCATCCACGATGTCGGTATATCGACACATCACAGGATGGTGTGTTAATTTATTGAATAATTGGATGAGAAGAAGAATTATAATCTTGGTTATTCCATGAAAATGATGAAATCTATAATATGTATGATACTGGATAATTCATGACTCATGGATAAGGGGAGGTGAGGAAATAATAATAATATAATAGAAAATTAAAAGAAAAGAAAGAATAAAAAAGAGGATGTTTACCTCTTGATCTCTTCTCCTTGAGATCCTCCTTAAGACCATTGTTTTGGGACTTTTTGTGAGACTAGTAGCTCTAGTGGGGATGATCCTTGGGGGAACTATTGGAAACTACTTAGTTAAGGCTCAAAGGTTGAGAGGTGTGGAAGGAAGAGGGAAATAAGTGTGGTATTTATAATGGAGGATAAGAGGTGTTTTACATTATTTTAATCGTTATTATAATATTTTTCTCACGATTATGAATAGTATTGATTCGTATGACCCCAAATAGAAATGATGGAATGTGAGTTCAAACGATGTTGTCTTACATAATCCTTGCATCACTTATGATGTAGTAAATCTTTTTTTTAGTATCTATCATATTTAATCATATTTTACTATTCATTAAAATTTCTAGAATTTATGAAAAATCCCAAAAATTCACACTAACCATTTGTCAACGTGTATAATTAAATAATGAAATCCATTTTTTGAAAATATTCTAAATATTATTTTTTTAATTATTAAATAAAATCATACATCATTCAAAAATTAACAATTTAAAACTATAACTTTTTTATATAACATTGAAAATTTAAAAAATCATTATCTTAATACCTTAAGAAAATAAAATAATAATACAATTTACTATTAATTAGGGTCATAATAAAATTCATATTACTATTCATAAGGGTGTGTTACTATTCACCAAAAACAATGTTGGTTCTTTCAGATTCGAAATAACTTACTGATCATAATTGTAGATCCCTATTTTTTGAAATTCAAAACATAGAAGATGAAAAATTACGTTTCAATGCTAGTTAAAAATATCTACTTATAACATTGTTTCATGCATTTCATTTAATTTTAAAATACAATGAGTGTTACAGTGATCAACATTTTACATTGAAATTCTAGAATATTCTTTGAAATTACCTTCATGATGGCCTTAATTTGAGTGATGTCTAGAATACTAAAACTGATGGTTACTCTAATAGAACTATTAAGAAAATGGAAAAGATTTTGAGGACCTGTGCAATTGATTTTTTTGGAATGTGGTGTCAGTATTCACCTTTTGTAGAGTTTTCCATTAATAATATATTCTATTAAAGTATTCGAATGGCTCCACATGACTCATTATATAGGAAGATATGTTAGACTCCAACTTTTTGGGAAGAATTTTTTAAAAGTAATATTTTGGTCCTGTTACTCATTGAAGAGACAACATTAACGTTAAATTCAATTCTATGTCACATTAATGTAGTTAAAGTAGGCAAAATAGTTATGCCGATAATTGGAGGAAGGATTTTTAATTCCAAGTGGGAGATCCTATTTTATTGAGAGAGTCTCCATAGAAGGGTTCCATAAGGTTCAGTAAGAAAGTGAAAAAAAGCCGCAAGTATAGAATACCCTTTTAAATGATGGTAAGGATTTGATTCATGGAATACTTGTGGAGAATTTTTCTAATTCTCTAAATAGTACACAATGTGTTTTATACATCATTACTAAAGAAATACATGCCAAACCCAACGCATGTGATCACCTCTGATGAAATATAATTGGAACCTGATATATATTACTATAAGGAACTGATAAAGTGTATTGATATTAGATATGAATTATTGATGAATCAGAATACTCGTCTAGTAATGGTATTTTGAAGAAATCAATAAATGGAGGAAGCAGTCTATGATCTATAGGATGATATTAAGAAAAACAACCCTTATCTTCTAAATGGTAATAAACATGAGATTTTATTGATGAATTCTTCATAGGAGGGTTGAATTTAACACCTTGATACTTTAATATATATTCCTTTTTAAAAAAATAATTCTCTTTGAAAGATTTGATTCATGTGAAAATGTGTTTAAATGAAAATACTCAAGAATAATATTATTTAATCAGTTCCATTATTACATATCCATTTAGTTGGAGGGTATGAATAGTAATAAAACAATTATGAAAATATTGTGTTTCATAAATGTATAAATTTATTTTAATTTATATCTAGTAAATGAAAATAAAATTTGAATCATTTCAAATACAAAAAAAACTAATTTTTTTTCTAGAAAATGGTTTCATCGAATCATTTGTAGTTATGATAAGATTAATTTTTAAAAAAAATTGAAAATATTTTTTTATCAAATTAAATCCAGTTTTTAAAACATCATATCAAAATTATCTTAGGGTTAATTTTTTTTATTTTTATAAAGAGTATGATTTTTCAATGAAGAGTGAAAAATATTAATTTCTATTTCAAATCAATATATAAATTTTAATTATTTAAAAACATAAAATATATTTCAAATTATTTTTAACATAAAATTTGTTAAATATTATTAAAATAAATATTCATTTTTTCAGTGTAATAAATATCATATTGAATTTTGATTGTAAATCCTTTTATATTTATAGTAATTTTCTGTTTAGAAATACACTTTTTCTTCAAATCCGGAGGCATAATTTAAAATGGATTCTTATAATTCTTAGAATTGAATTGGGAAAATATATTAATTGTTTATAATCACTATTCATTATATTATATAATAATTTATACTTTTTTTGACCCATATTAATTGTAAATTAAGTAAAAATTCATTAGCACAATTAATTTAAATCTTTGATTATTGGATATTAAACTAATATAATATGAGTTTAAAATGTCTTCCAAATTTGTTTTAAAAAAACTCAATTTTAATCCATTTTTCGAAATTATAATCCATTAGTGTCGTCAATGACACATTTTAGAGGCCTTTTAAATTATAATAACTTGTGTCTAATAGATTCTTTTAAAAAATTCCATTTGTGTCTTCTCCCCCACATATAAAAGGCCACCCCTCTCATCTAATATTAAAACACTGAAATCCATTTGTCTCTTCAATAACCAGCCCAAATCACTTCCTTAATCCCCTAAAAATATCCTAGATCAATTTTTTTCAAAAATCCATCCTAGTAATGATTTGGTTGTAAACCTAACTAGGTATTCCGAAGTAGAGGTAACATTATTAAATTAGTATTTTCACATTATTCATATACCTCCTCCTTCTAATATTATTTAACCATTATTATACAATATATTAAGTATATTAAATATAGTTAAATTATATTATGTTTTTCTCATGACCTATATCTATATCCACTTTCATCACATGGGAAATTAAACTATCAATCGTGTGAACGGTAGACTACCTCTTTGCAAACTAATGTAATTCGCTTTTTATAATGACATTTCCTCATAGGAAAAAATGATGTATTTAACAAAGTTATAGGATATTTATGATATTATTATGATTATTTAGTTATAATATCACATATACATTATTACATTTCATGGAAATTTAAATAAAATAATATTTCTCGTGAGTACAGTGGACCACCAACTCCCGAAGTGATGTGATATGTTTTTAAATTATAATTTACATTAATTTTAATATGGATAAAATATAATAAATATGTATGATATATTTGAAATTATTTTTTATTTTTATGATTAATATATCTCCCACTTAGGATCCCTTTCACTCATTAAGGTAATGATATGATCGTTCATGTGTATATACAATATACCATCTCCATAAACAGAAGTGATACATTTTCCATATAGAATCGTCAAGAATGATTATAAAAAAAATATAATTAGTAAATATGATACTTATAAAATTAATATAATTATATAGATTATGTAACAACATAATATGAAAAAAATTGATACATTAATGAAAAAACACTGATTAAAAAACATGATAATTAACACACAAAATAATTAAATTAAAGAAATATTATTAACAAACGTGTAAAGAAATATTTTTGTGGGATTATATATGATATTATAAATATTAAAATGGTATTGGAATAAATTAATAACATTCATTAAACCATTATATAGGGTGTTAAATATCATTCAAACATAATGACGAGTGAGGTAAGGGACTTCATCTCAGTTCACTTCATTGAAGAATATTTTATTTTTTTCACCTAATTTATTTTATTTCCTATATATAGTGGCAATTTTACTTATTATATCATGAATATTTAATAATTCATTTTACTTAATGTTTAAAACTGATCTATTTCATCCATCATGAGTAAACATTATGTTTACCAAGTGGTAACATAATTCGTCTCAATTTAAATTTCATTGAGAAATATTTGTTAATACGAACCTATTGAATTTTATGTGGTGTGTATAATACCCATTTTTCTTATTTAACTTTAATAACTATTTATTAGTGATTTTATTTATAAACCAATATTCTTGTTGAATAAATGTCCATATAAAATTTCTTGTTTATTTTTGTAATTGTTAACATTCTCTTGATACGATCACATTATTATTATCATTTTCCGTAGGACATTACATTTCGATTACATATCCATATTATTGTATGATATAAATGAATATTCACTTAAAATTTTAGCAATTTACCATATTGTGTTCACTTTTCATGGAATCGTATTGACTAGGAAATTATTTATAAATCCATATCCTTACTCAATACCGAAATTTGTTCACATGGGGCATTGATTCATGAATTTAATCGATTTTTCAATATATCCGGAATTATTTAGACATGAGGTTATTGGTAGGGCCTAGGTATAGATAGACTCTTGATGTATTGAAAAATCTAATGAGGCAAACTATTTGTCCAAATTATATGTTTTTTTACCCATTAGTTTTATTTTATCTTTTTTTTGACATGAAATTAGTGTTATCTTGGTCATTAAGATCCTAATATCCAATAACTGAGAATTTAAATCATTCACAATTCAGTTATTATTATTATAAATTATATTTTAATGATGATATTATCTCTAGATTTATTTAACTCTTAGTTTGATGATTAAATGGAATTTATTTTAAGATATTTACCTTTCCACATAGACTATGCCTTATCCAAATATGATTTTTAAGTTATTGATTAAATGGAATGTGTGTTTTAGTATTTACATTTACATATTTATTATTATTTATTGATTTATTATTTGATTTTATTGTATGTTAAAATTATTTTGAATTAAATCTCATCATTAATTTGTTTCCATTCCTCGGGATATGAAGAAAAATTCTTAGAATGAGTTCAAGGATGTGAATTTTTTTCCATTACTACAGTTTCCATTTTTCCCTATATAAAATTTGTATCATGTATATATATTGTTTTAAAAAACTTCTAAAATGATCAATAAATCAGTATTTCACCCCTTGTATCTATGGAAATGAAATAAATTAAGAATCTAATTTGGGTTACTATTGTCTGGGTCATTAAAAAAAATATTAAAAATACACTACCAACATAATCAATCCTAGTAAGAATTCAATCACATTTATCATATGAATTATATATCAATCCTATGTGTCTATCATGATGAATGAACACAAACCCAATTTCTATATCAGGAATATATATATAAAAATCTAAATTAGTAACATCAATCCATGTGCATCACCCAATATGGGAAAATCGGTCAATGGTAAATGAGAAAATAATGACCCATAATTTCCCACCCCTAATATGTCATTTTTCTCCCTCGTGCATGGGGATGAAAAAACTATGAATAAGATCAATACCAATTGTAGAACAAATCCTAATCTGTTATTTAACATGTAAAAATAGTAATATAAAATTCATCCCCTCTAATTGCACTTGAAAACATCCTAGCTCTAGATCCACCGAACTATTGTTATGAGACAGTTCATTATGAAACCTTAGGTGCACCTCCCCATACACATGAGTCTTCCATATATTAGTAATTGTCTATGGGTATAAAATGTGTTTAATATACCAACTTATTAGAGTAAATAAACTTAAAAAATAATATTAACAGCTATAAAAATTATATACATAGAAAATTGGAAAAAATTACAATAATAATCAATGTGTAATATCTGGTAACAATGAGTGTCATATAGTATATATTTTGTAGAAAGAAAATAAATCCAAAAATACTAAAACTATGAAAACCCATAATCATGGTCTGAGTCTAAACTAGGCCCCAAAATTCCAAGATCTAACCTATCAATCCAATCATAAACTAAAATCTAGTTCTCTATCCGAAACTAGTTCCTCATACAATTAACATATTCTCATGTACCCAAGTTTCATAGAAGCCTGAGAAGGGATTGAGTAAACCATAGTAGGCCCAACAATGTTTTCTAAATCAATAACTAGTCTAAACAACATTTTATATGCAATAAAAGGGAATAACTAGATATTAAAATAAAAGAATCACGTTTCACAATAGACATCTATTTATTTCCCATTTATAATATCGGGTTCCAACGGGTCACCCAACAAACCAAAAAAGTTGTATCAATGCTAGGTGATGGAATTATAATACATATGGGTAACAAATTTTAAGTCACAGATGAAAAATAATTTAAAAAATTGTATATTTATGTTCCAGGCTTTTTGAAAAAATTATCAACATCTTGTAAAAATATTTTAGTACCTGGTTTCCATGCTAGTACCCTAGCTGAAAATATGAAGTACCATATACATCACATCATGTCAAAGATGTAAAACACCATGTTAATCCATACTAAAGCATGTACATATAGTTATATGTATCTCATATCAAATCATGGATTTCAACCACCATGTCGATCCAACATAGAACAAAGATTTGGTGTTCCATTTACAAACATCCTTATCCACGGGTTGGGGAATATTTTTTTCCTAATTTTTCATTTATGAGATATGGAGCATTGTGTCTATAGTTACTTGGGATTAACATATGTGGATATTACATCATTTTAGGATAATATTTATCTCACTTATAAATTAAAAGTATGTGGACCATAATAATTTAGTATCTTTGAAAACATGGAATGAAATCTTCGAAATTGGTGAAAGATATTCATTATTTCAAATAATGATCATCTCTTTTGTACTTCAACATAAAACTTTTCTTATTATCCTGGGAATTGAAACATAATAAAGGGCTGAGATTATATGATCATTAAGGTTAAAAAAATGAGATACATAATCATAACATTAGCATAAGGGTTTGAGAACATGAAAATAACATTTTATGATTATACCCTACATATTAATGATCATATAATTGAGTAATAGAATAAATATTTCCATTTCAGAAGACAAGAATCATAAGTAAGATAAAACATCATAATTATATCAGGAACTATAATATCATGTCATATTAGTTTTCCCCTAATAAATTTATAAATCCATTTCATCTGTCAAGATTAACTACCAAGACCATCAACATAGAGGATCAGGACACACCTTTATCCCACTATGGATGTAGACACACATACTTGCTGTTGTGGATCACGTCGGTCAACATGTATCCAATCAGTATCTCATGGGATATAAATACATAACTACTGAATTTGGGGGAGATATATGTCCCAACCTTCATATAATAAAAACATACTCAAAAGATCCAGAATAAAATAAAAAATTCATCATATCATGACCTATAAAAAGAAATGGGTTTCAGAAAAGTCATGTTATAACCCATGAAATGAAATGGGTATTAGAAACATTTAATGACATCATTACAAAGGGAAAATATATATGTTTCATAGTCATTTCATAAAATAAAAACTCATCAATGTAAGTGGGATTCATAATCAGTTATCATGGTATAACCCATTGAAGATAAATGGGATCACAGACATCAATCCATCAAAACATAGAGCATTTAGAAAAATAATATTGATGTTATCATTGGATCATATCCCTAGTAAATCATAAACTATAACAAAAGATGTCATATTAGATAGGGAAGTATTTTTAAAAATAACATGAAAAGCTTTTTAAGGAAAATAGTCTTTCTTTAAAAAATCACATTAATAAAAACAATTAAAAAATTACCTTTTTATAATGAAATACTAAAAAATTCACATAAAACATTTCATGAGGAAAATTTATTCTATTCCTTGAAAACTCTTATTCAAACATAAATCATTTTGGAAACATTTTTATTTTATAATATATTTTAATTTTATAAGTGTCGAATAAAAAAATATTGAATACCATTTATTTTTAAAACATATAAAAGAATCTTGAAAACAACATGAAAATATTTTATTTTTAAAATATATAAAAAAATGTTGATTTATTTAAATACATATCATATGAAAATTTCTTAAAGAATATTGATAATTGTTTGGAAAAAATTGTTTATAATTTTAAAAACATTTCTGAAAAAATTTAACAAACTTTTTAAACATAAAATTTTAATGAAAACATATTTTGGAAAACATTTTTTCGGTGAACATAATTTTATGAATGAAGAAAAAGCTAAAGTCAAATTTTCATAAAAGAATTTATTACTTATATTATGTACCAAATATTGAAAAAATGGAACCCATACCTGATGTTATCATAAATCACTATATGAATAAAATTTCATGAGATTTACTATGAGACAGATCATAATATTTCATGAATGAAAAAAGAATAATAAATAATCTCGATAAATGATGAGATTATAGAAAAAAACTCTTAACACTTTTGTATCATTGAATCATAATCCACATAATATTATAACATGCGATGAAGCATAAATTATCATGTAAATATTGATATATATGATATAACAAGTCCAAGGTAGTGTATAAACCTCATATAAAAATATATGTTCATAACACTACATGTGTCTTAATGTAGTAAAATTGAGACAAACTACTTTACCAATTTGGTATCTTTTAAAACAAAAAACCCATGACATATAAATAAAATAATTTATATAAATGTACCCATAAATTTTTTTTATAATAATAATATTATAAATTAATAGGAATTATATAAATGAAACAAAATATATTAGTATTGAAGATGGTATAAGTCTCAAACAAATAATAGTGAGATGAGTACACCCCTACCTTAAGGCTTGAATTTATTTATATAAGTAATAACCTCACGTATAATAAAAATAAATTTATTATACATCTATAATATAATCATATTATTAAATTTATATTATTTTTTATGAAGTTATATTACTTGTTTATTAAAAACATCGGGTTAACATTTCATTTTGTGTAATATCTGCATTATTATTCGTATATGTTTTGTCTTGTAATTTATAATACCATTACATAGATCCGGATTTAGTTCTATAAAAATTGTAAAACATGATTTAAATATCATATATATTCATTATAAATATATTTAAAAATAATATATAAAATATAGAAATATTAAATGGAATACACAGTTCACGGAGACGGTAGGTTGTATATAGGCATGAATGTTGTTTCTGTTTTATTATCGTATTGAAAAAAAACTAAATTACTGATATATATATATATAATAGTTAAATTAGTATTATTATTTAATAAATATCATTTTATTTCACTAAACCCATCCATAATACAATATATTTAAATGTTTAATGAATAACATTTCTTTTAGGAGGCATTAGTCCACACTTCCACAAATGATGTTATCGTAATTACGAAAAATATAATTAAAGAAGGTATGTTTATATAATAATTCAAGAATCCAAAATCCATCATATGTATCACATATATAATATAAAAATTTAGTTTTTATCCAAACTCCCACCCATGAGATGTGTAAAGGACAAATAGATACCATCATTTCTTGAGGCAGTTGTTCACCGTACACAAGAATGGTACGTTCATTACCCTTAGATAGAAATATGTGTGTGTGTGTATATAAACATTTGAATTAAAAAATTAGTTTATTTATTATAATTACATTATTATATAATCATGTAATAAGACAATTTTTGTGTGGGATAATAAAAATAAAACAATGGAGATGTAGTAAGGATGTAACATCTTCTTTGGGAAACTCCTCTTTGTTTTCAGCAAAGTGATTCCTTGGTCGGATTTCACACAAAATGGAGGATTCTAGGATTATGGGAGAAATTTTGGTAAACTATTTGGTATGATTTTGTATGAGCTAATGTGTCTTGATATGGGTGATGAATGGGAAAACTAAATTCCCTTTTATAATGGGGGGGAGTGGAAATTTTTAAATACTAAAAGGTATACTCTATTGGGAGGTATCCCTTACCTAATATTCCTAAAAAATGGGAAAAAATTAGTAATTGGTAGTTATGGTCTATAAAAACCCCAAAAAACATAAATAGGTTCATTTTTATAATTTGTTTCCTTAACATCTATGTTTCACCAATTTTATTATTTATGTTTTTATTAATGTAAATTGTTTTCTAGCCTATGTAATTTTACCATTAACATTAAATTAATGTGAGGTTTATTATAAAATATAAAACAAATCAATCATAAATATGATATCTAAATTAAAAAACAAAAATCATATGTTTTATAGAAATTATTTTTAAACTAAGCATATGAAATACACAACAATACAAATTTAACTCGGACTATGCAAACAATGTTATTACTATATATGGGACAATATGATAATTATAAAAGATTTATTGGACATTTAATAGATAATATATGATATTTGTTATAATATATAATTAACTAGGTAGAATATATGTTTTTTGTTAATTATAAATCATTTAATATAATATCATTTACTATAAAATAACCTTAATGTCATTTTTAACAGTATTTATTTAATTTTAATTTATAAATATAAAAACATTATTGGAATTAAAATATATTAAGATAAAATCTATATAACATGATATATTAATATTTTAAATAACGTAACTTAATTATTTATTAAATTTATTAAACTTTTAATGATTTTAGAATTGTTTCCCTTATCTCATTATTAAATAATTAATCCATGTGTTAGCATTTCTTAACAATTTAATGAAAATAACTCATATCTAAAAATTATTGTAAATTATCATGATAATTTTATCATTTTACCTTCAAAATGATTTTTATAATTGAAACTATGCAGCTTCTTCCATACTCTAAATCCATATAAACTTTAAAGGTAAAGAAAGTTATTTTATTTTTAATTTTCCTGACTTATCTTGTTATATGAGTCACTTTTAAGAACATCTGTCCCACTATGTCATAAAATTAGAACCAATAGTTGATATTGTAAATCTATTGGAATTCAATGGCTTTTATAAAACATTCTAGTTCATTTTGACCCTTATGAATAAGGTTTAGTCTTTAATTAAGAAAAATTTTACCTTAATCATTGTAATTAATTTTAATTAATTTTACTAATATTTTCTATCAAAAAATAAGTATATATTATTAGAAAGTAATTTTTTTTATTATTAAAACTATGTTTGGGTTTTTTTCCAAATTTAATTCACATAAATGGATAAATTATCTTTAATGCTTATCTTGTAGACATGGAATGAAAGTGGGTTTTTTAAACTGAAATGTTTAAAATCTCAATAAGTCATTATGAATAAATTAAATATGAAAATGATTAATAGAACATAAATTATATTAATAGATATATATTTTATCTATTGTGAATTTAAGACAAAATTAAAAATAAAATTTAACATTAATAAATATTAATAAAAGCACGTTCTGAACCAAAAAGTAGGTTTTCACTATTCATCAATAAATAGAGCATCTTTGAAAAAATATAAATTAACCCAATGATAATTTTAAAAATATAAATTTAAAAAAAGTATTAATTTGACATATAAAATTCACATAGTTTACATAATTTATTTTTAAAATATGTGTGCCATGAAAAGGTAGTAAAACTCAATCCTATTTGTAACACATGCTAAATAAGAGGTGTCGGTTAAATAAGATTAATGTGGAATTGAATATAATTCAAGAATAACATATTGTTTACATATTGAAAAATCTATATGCAGTGTCATGTGAAATAAAAAATATGAATTAGATTAAATTAATTATAAAATATTAATACACAAAATCTTTGGGTGTTACATTATTTTCCCCTTAAAAAGAATTTCTACCAAGAAAATTTTCTAAGTTAACGAAGGCTAAATACTTGAAATTAATGTTCATAGAATACAACATCATAAAAATGAATACAAAAACTTCCTTTAAAAAGTAAATTTGGAAGCAAAATGGTTACCCAATGTAACTCATAGATATGCCTCTATATAGGAGAGCATTGATTGGTCATGGAGATTTGACATAGAGAAAAAGATTCAAAAATTATAGAGAATGATTAAGATCATTGATCGCCAGAAGTTAAATGATCAATGGAAATTTTGGTCCCTCTAAAACATAATTTTATGATTATTTATAAGACTATCGGGTTAACATAAACAATGGTGTTATGATAAATTGATTTCAAAATATATTTCCATTAGTTTAAAATTTATTCATAAGAATATATAAATAATATATTCATTCCATTATACAATAAAAATATCACCCTTCATTTGGGAGTATATTAATTTCTTATTCCCCTCTTACACTCAGTAATGAAGGTAAATTTATTATTCTATAATAGCTAGAAAATCATGATATCCAAAAATATAATGATAAGTCAGTTTATCATAATTTACTTTGAATCCAAAAAAATTGGAATGGATAGATTATTCAAAAAGCATCAATCCTAAAATGGTGAGATGATACTTTAATCTCACAACATTCATCTAATCTTTTACATATAATTTTCATATATGGTAAACCTTGTAACCCATCTAGATGATGAAAATAAAAAAAATTTGTGACAAACTCACTAAATCAACTTAGAATTGATCCCCAAAATCATAATGTAGTTCTTGGTATTCATATTCTAAAAATATGAATACCCTCATCATATATTATCTAGATACATAGTAATAAATTTGAATTCCATAAATCCTTTTAAAAAAAAGGCACTCTTTCTTAATCCAAATATTTGTACTTATATTTTTTAAATCCAAGAAGTTTTGAATTTCATCCATGATAAAATAGTACATCTTTTCAACAAATCTACAATCAGTTTCAAATTAATCTATATTATCGAATTTACTTATTTATATCTAACATATCTTTATACCAACATCATTATCTCAAAATTAGGAATTTTTTATGTCTATATGTCACTTAATCATGTGTTTCCCATTAACATCCCCATTCCATTAAATAAATTTTCTAGTTCACCATTAGCATTTAACAGATTATTGAAAATATTTAATGAAAATATTCTACAAACAGTATCTACAAAATTTGTGATTAACATACAAAAAATATTTGAATTCCAAAACATATACACATCAATAATCAAATATTTGTTCTTAATCCATTACTAAGCCTTCATTGACATATTCCTTAATATTCATTCCTAGAATACTAATTATGAATCATGTCTTAAGGTTTCTCAACATCAATATAATCATGTATCATATGTTTCATGTAAAAAATATTGGATGAATATCCCATACCTTTCACATGTCATTTTTCATATCCTTATCTTCAGTAGTATATCAAATACTCCTACCAAATTCTTGATTCTATTCTTGGAATTTCCACTTAGGAAATCAATGCATCTCATGATTATCCATTACATATTTGAAACATTAAATGTTGAACATGTTCCTTCTAGATCCCTATATTAACTAAGATAGTAAATCATAGTATGAGAATCAGTTATGATAGTAAAAAACCACATAATGATGAGAAATTATTATAGGATTCCTAAAACCTAAAGTTTACTTATAAATTGATAAATACATAGGATTATCCATAATTAAACCACTAGAAATATCCATATAAATGTTTTTAGATATATCATTAATGTTTACTCATCTTAGTTACCAATTTCTGACTAAACCTTTCCTTTGATACCAACCATACAGACCCAAACATAACATACATTGATACTACTTTATTTTATATGAATATTGAACACATTAAAAAAGTACATGCCTAAATAATTTAATTGCTTAGTTTCAATAGAAACGTGGAATAAAATCATTTATCTTCGTAAAATATCTTCATTTTTTCCACAAGGATCTTCTATTTTTGTATTTCAACTTAAAAACATTATTTATAACCTGGGACAGGATACATAAGAATGTGGTGAACTCAGAAGATCGGTAAGGGTAAAAAAGGAGATACATAAGAATAACATGAATATAAGGGTGTGATAAGATAATAATAACATTTGAAGATCATACCATAAATATCAATGATCTTATACATGAGTCATGGAATAAATATTGGATGTTCATAAGACATGAATTATAAGGTTGATAAATCCGCATAAAATAATCATGAACCATAAAATCATGACATATAAGTGTGGAACTATTATACATATATAAAAACATTTAATTATTAAAGGTTTAATATAAAGACAACAAACTTAGTGGATCAAAAAAATTGTTTCCCAAAGTGGATCAGGGAACACATATTTCCCATTATAGATCATCCGAGACTTGTTTCCCATAGAATATCCTTACACCCTTGTTTCCCATTGTGGATTTGGACACACATGTTTCCCATTTTGGATGAAGAATGTTTACATGTTTCCCATCATTATCTTCAGAGACGTAAATCATTACCCAATTAACGGTATCGTGTTATAGGTCTCACCCTTCACATTATAAAATAATATGTACAAATTCCACAAGATAATGAAACATTCATCATATTATGACCTATAAAAATACACGGGTTTAATATAAATCATATCATAACCCATGGAATTAAATGAGTATCATAAATATTTAATGTTATCATAACCTGTGAAAAATAGATATGTTTTTCAATCATTTCATAGTATAATAACTTATAAAAGGAATTAGATTTCATAAAAATTAATTATGGTACAACCTATAGAACAGAAATGGGTTTCATTAACACCAAGACATCAAATCATTGATCATTTAGAGATATAATCTGAATGGTATCCTTGTATTATTTCCCTAATAAATCATACACTATAAACAAGTATTTCAACTTAGATGGAGAAGGATATTGAAAGATCACTTTTAAAACTTTTAATGTAAAACAATGTTTCATTAAAAAAATCCCTTTCATAAAATCATTTTAAAACAACTTTTATTATTGATAAATATTTAAAATTTCATTTAAAACGTTTCATGATGATTATATTCTTTCTACTATGAAAAACACTTCTCAAAACCTAAAAAATTTTGGAATACTTTTTATTTTTAATATATTAGAAACTTAGAAAGGAATGTTGAAGTCATATTTAAAAAATATATTTTAAAACCTATAAAAGAATCTTGAAAACATATTGAAACCCTATTCTTTTGAAAACATATAATATAATCATGAAGAAATTTGGAAAAAAAACTTCCAGAAAAACATTTTAATAAAGATTAAATCATTTTAAAAACCTTTTCTAATGAGAAATTTTAAATGAATCATGGAATAATTTAGTAAACTCAATAAACATAAAACATGTATGAAAACACTTTTCAGAAAACATGATTTTGAATGAAACCTATAAGGACCCAAACTTAAAAAATTAGATACTCTTGAATTAAATGAATAATTCACATTGCTGATCTTTTCAGGTTTAGAGTTTTAGAGAATTAATACATAACTATTATATTACATCGGACAAATTACAAAGTAGACACTTCTACTCAGTTCTTGTTTTTTTGACAAAATAAAAACACTTGAAAGATTGATTCATGTTTAGTATCATGTTTTAGATATCATGACCTTTCCTTGATCTCATCCTTGACCCTACTCATCTTTAAGTCATGTGAAAAACATTTCAAAACATTGGATGACCATAAAAATCTTAGAAAGGATTATAAAATAAAGAAAGAAAACATTAGTTCATCAAAAAATACATAAAATAAGCTCTTTAACTTACCTCATAAAATCATAAGATTTACAAATTAAACACAAATCATAAAGATAATGTGTGGCATCCATAACATACTTGTGTTTTAGCTTTCACAACTATGTAGGGAGTTATATTTGGAATACCCATCACAGTAAATTCCTTTAATCTCATAGGAGAATCATTCACATTTATCTCTGTCACATTATCCAATGCATTGGAGAGCTATCTCTAGCTCACCCACCCTAGGATTATCATAGAACCACCCATATACGTAAATAAATTTTCATGAACCATAACATATTCAAAACACATAAACCAAAGATAATGGAAACAAAACATTTCAACATTCCAATAAAAATATATCATTTAAATATATTGACATAAAAAATCCATTATCAAAACCATTTTTAATACCATAATATGTAAAAGAGTATATGGTATTTATTTTTCTTTTAAAAACAATACTGCTTGTTAAGGAAGCAAAAGATAAATTAATAATTGCAGCGGCGGAAAGGTTGTTGTCACCACGTACATTAAATGAAACATTATTTTTTTTATTTAGTAAAATTAATAGTAGAGAAAAAATTCCTTTTGAATAAAATAAAATGTTAATGGGGTTTATACAATGTATAAAATAAATTCTGGTATAAAACTAAATATGCCCCAATGAAAGGAGATTGACACGAAGCCCCTTACATCATGTTTATCTTGACTTGTTCGTTCTTTAATCTATTTAATAATAAACTAATGTTAATTTCTACTCACTTATGAGACTTTTTCAAGTTTATTATTCCTTTTATGTCACATATTACAATGTTTTAAACATTATGTAATCATTTAAGTTAATAATGGTCATTTTATCGATATTTGGCACTTGAGTCAAAAATGAACTTCTTATATTTACATGTTGTCTATGTGGTCAAAAGTGAATTTTCTCTAGAATTATATTAATGATTTAGATATATTATATATCTTATATATCTAGTATATGTGTGTATATATAACAGTACATAAAATTTGGAGGTAAAAAATGAAATTCACCATTCATTGAGACAGTAAGCTGTGCGTACACATGAATGATACTTTCATATCTATATATTATTTTAATTAAATTAAAACATAATGATACATTGGTATACTATAATTATAGTATAATATAATATATAATATCATTAACTCCATCCTTTATACATCTCACATGTGGAATTAACGAGTCATATCACTTTGAGGGGGCGGTAGTATGCACTTAAAAAAATAAAATTATCGTGTTTACCCATAATGGAAACCATAAAAGTATGATATAAATGGATAATACAGAATAATAGAAAAACATAGACTTAATATATATCATATATAAATACAGTTCCATCATAATGGCTACCATGAGACGTAATTGGAGATATTTGAACAATCATCATTTCATGAGGTCGTAGTTTATTGTCCACCGAAATAGTATGTTTTTTACCCATTAGAGGGAGCTTGACATAAGTGTAGTTAGAATCATTATCATAACAAAAACCTAATATATTGAGGATACTGTTTTTTTTAATAATGAAATGAATTAAAAGTGTTTAGGGGTGGGATATGTAAAATAAAAGAAAAGAATTTATGAGAAACAGTTACCTTTAATTCGGGTAAATCTCGTTGGTTTGAAAGAAAAAGATTTATTGAAGTGTCATATTCCTATGTTAAGGATTATAAGTTGAATAGAGGGATCTTGAGAGCTTATTTGGGTAGAGGATGAATGATCAATGGTTCTTGAGATGTGTGACAAATGGGTTAGAGGTGAAGGCTTTTTATAATGGGGGGGAGGAGCACTTTAGGAAAGTGTGAAAATATTATTTTATTATATAATGATTTTCAGTTTCTAGAGATCCAATAATATTTAAGGTCGAAGATAATATGAATAATGGTTGAAATAAAATCATACCATAATAATTGGACTTGTTTTAGATATTATTTTGATATTTATATTATTATTTATTTAAATAATTTATTAATGATGTAAACACTACATCATTATTGTGTCATGAATAAGTTTTTTATATTTGATGTCTAAAAATGATAAAAAAATAAAATGATGTAGGAAAACTTTGTAGATTTCAATATAATATTTATGGACAAAATTAAAACTTATATAACAATATATTAAAATTAATTTACTAAAAGATATTTGTATCTTCCATTTCTCCCTTTACATAACGTTTATTAAAATAAAGTGTCATTATCACTCTTAAGTGCCTACATGGGGTCCCAAAATAGACCCAAGGATTTCCATGGACGTCTATGACACATTAAAAAAGGATATGACATGTGTTAATGTAATTTTTTATTATTATGATATTTTGATACCATGAATTACCCTATTTAACTTTAACCACGGTAAATAAAAACCAAAGTAACTATTCAGAAAAAATTATGTTCATTTATTAAACCAAATATTAGTTACTAATAACAACCATCTATGTTGGATTTCTGAAATTAAATTCACAAAACTGATAAAATTTCATTTAAATGAAAAAGTGACTTTTTAACTTCTACTTAGTGGTTTCACTATTCATCAACAATTGATGTTTTTCAGAAAAATAACAAAAATTCAGCAAAAGCTATATTTGATATTCCAAACTCAAAAATAATGTATATTTTAACAAACTCAAAACATAGAATCTAGATTAATTAATTAAAAATTAATTCTCATTATCAAAACAAAAATCACGTTTTTAAGAAATTTTATCTATCAAAAGATTTACACGCGTTTATGTCCAATTTCAAAGAGAAATTAATTACAATAACAAAAATTGGATTGAATGGTAAAAATATAATCTAATTTCACTTTAAAACAAATTTAAAAGATAATATAACAATATAAATATATTATATTAAAATGCTTTTTTTAATAAAAAAATTGTATATTTAACTTTTCATTAAAAATTGTATTTTATCAAAAAAATAAAAAAAACATTACCCGAAGGGAATTTTGATTCCTGGATTATAAAGAAGAATTTTATTTGGTCAAATATAACATATATTAGTGAACAAAACTATATTTAATGATTGTTATCCATCAAATGGTGGTTAATTAAGCTTTTAAAGTAAAGTATGATTAAAATTAGATTCATTCACATATTAAGACATTAAATATTATTAGATAAATGTAAAAACATTTAGAAAACATGTATAATCATATGGTAGTTAGTTCTGTTCATTTCCGTGTATATAATTTCTAGTCGTTAACTACTATTTAAAATAATAATATTATATTATTAGTTAGCAATGTATGATTTCAAAGAAACACGTTGTTGTGTATCAGGTATGCCATCGAACATAGAAACCCCTTTAAAGTAAAATTAATATTCAATAGAAAAAAATTAATAATTATGAAAATGTATTATTCTTTATTTACATGGGATGTTACATCCTTCACCCCTTTTATAAATTGCATCCTCACAATTTTTCTTCACTTATCAAATAAATGGGGGTATTTATTCCTCATAGCATTTTCAGATTAACACATTTCCTCTTAAACCATATGGGTTATTCACAAAACCTTTACCTAGTTAATTGTCTTATTACACAAAACTTGCTCTCTATGGTCAAAAATCTGGATAGGTTGTTCCTCATAGAAGAGATTCTCTTCCAACTGAACTACCTCTTGACTTAAAACATGAGATGGATCTGGAATATAATTTCTCAACATTGAAACATGAAAAATATTGTGTACCTGGGAAAAACATGGAGGTAAAGGCAATATATATGCAACTGATCCATCTTTCTCTAGGGTTTCATAAGGTCCAATGAACCTCAGACTCAACATTCCCATCTTACCAAAATGCATCACACTTTTCCATAGAGAAACAACAGAAAGACATGATCACCTACCTCAAAAGAAATATCCTTCCTACGATTATCCACATAACTTTTTTGCCGGCTCTGATCTGTTCTATTGTGCTTATGAATCAATTAAACCTTTTATTCCATCTCTTTTTACCACTTATGGTCCTATCAACTTCCTTTCACAAACTTCATCCCATAAATCTGGATTTCGACAACACTTTCTATATAATTACTCAAATGGATCCATCTATATACTGGAATGGTAACTATTATTATATGAAAATTAAACCAAATAATGATGTTATCCCCAACTTCCTTGGTAATCCAGTGAACCAGCACGTACGATATCCTCCATGGTCTAAATTGTTCATCGTGAATACCCATCTGATTAAGGATTTAAATATGTACTAAAATTTAATTTAGTACCCAATGAATTCTGAAGGCCTTTTCAAATGATAGAAGTAAAAATGGGATCAAAATCAGATACAAGAGAGAGGGTAATGCCACACAATCTGAATATCTCTTTAACATACAACTGAGAAAGTTGATCTAGAGACAAAGTATCTCGAATAGGAAGGAAATAAATAGATATACTTAATCGATAAAAAATAACCTAGATTACATTATTACCTCAAGATGTCTTTGGTAACCCTACAATGTTGTCCATGGACATATTTTCCCATTTCCACTCTGGCACCAGTAATGATTGAAGAATCCCTTTCAGTAATAGCTGCTCTACATTAACCTACTAACAAGTCAAATGCTTCATAATAAAATAAGAAATATCTCTTTTCATTCCATCCCACCAATAATAATCCCAAAGATCTCTGTGCATCATAGTACTTCTAGGATAAACTGAAAACGGGGAACATTGAGCTTCATATAACAGCTCATTCTTGAATTGTGAATCAAAATGCACACATAATCTCTTTCCAAATCTAAAAACACAATCCTTATCAATGTTAAATTCTGGAAACATACCCTTCTAAACCATTTCTACCTTTTTATGCAACTCATTTCCTTTCTTATGTTCTTGCTTTATTCTGTCTGATAGTAATGATTTCACTAACATATTAAACAAAACATAAGAATTTCATACACCAAAAACATCTGTTTAAAAGTTCCTAAAATCAAAAATCAAAGGATCTCATTCCAAACGTAGCAAGGTTAATAAAGCATTTCTTTTTTGACTCAAAGCACTATATAATTTATTTTCCTTTCCCAGATGGAAATGTATCATGAAATAATAATCCATGATTAATTCTAACCATCTCCTCTATCTCATGTTCAATTCCTTGTAAGTGAATATATACTTCAAACATTTGTGGTCAGTATATATTAAACATTTCACTCCATAAAAATGATGGCTCTAAAAGTTTAAAGCAAAAAACAACAGCAGCTAATTCCAAATCATTTGTAGGGAAATATTACTCATGAGGTTTCAAATGATGTGAATTATTAACAATTACCTGATTATTCTGCATAAGGACCTAGCCTCTTCCTTTCAATGAAGCATCACTATAGATAAAAAACTCACCATTTCTGGAAGGTAGTGAAAAAACTGGATCATTCCCCTGTATTCTTTTCAATTATTGAAAACAATCATCACATTCATTTGTCCAGAAGAACATAACACCATTTCATGTTAACATAGTCATTGGACTAGATAACCATGCAAATGATTCAAATGACCTTTGTAAATAACCTTCCAATCCAAGAAAACTATGGATCTCGGTTATATTTGTGGGTCATGGCCATTTTTCAACAACTTTTTTTAGCAGGATCAATAGTTATGCCAATTTTTTAAACAATATGACCAATGAAAAAAATTTGTTGTAATCAAAACTCACACTTGAAAAAAATCACAAATAGTTTCATTTCTTTTAAGGTTTTCAAGAAAACACATAAATAACTTTCATGCTCCTATTTACTATTATAATAAACTGGAAAATCATCAATGAACACAACCACAAACTTATCCATGAACTCACCGAAAATTCTATTCATAAGATCCTTTAATACAGTAAGTTCATTGGTTAAACCAAAAGGCCTAACTACAAATTCATAAGGGCCATTTATATTATAAAATACATTCTTTTGCGTTTCTACTTCCTTTAGTTTTATCTAATGGTACCTCGACCTCAAGTCAATATTGGAGAAACACTGTGTTCCCTGGAGGTGATCAAACAACTCAAAGTTATGAGTAAAAGGATACTTCTTCTTAATAGTGTTGTTATTCAATGCTCTATAATCAATGAAAAGCCTCATTGAACCATCTTTCTTTTTAACAATCAAGACTCGATCACCCCATGGTGATGTTCTAGGTCGAATGAAACCTTTATCTAAAAACTCCTGAAATTTATTCTTTAAATCTAAATGTTCAATTTGTTCCATTCTATATGGGGGGTTTTGAAATTGGCTTAGCTTCATAATATAAGTCAACAATAAATTCAACTTCCTGATCTGGTATAATATCATGAAACTCATCAGGAAATATTCAAGATACTCATTTACCATTAGCACATAATTAATCTGATTAGTTCCATTATTATCAATAATATGTGCAAGGTGACATTCATTTCCCTCTTTAACTAGTTTCTCACCATACTAATATTTATCAAAAGTAAGGTTTCATTATTGTACACAAATTGAAAATCCTTCTGAAAATAAACCCTTATATCTCTACAGTAAATCATATCATGATAAATAGAAATCAAATTCATACCCAAAATAACATCAATCTCTACTAGAGGAAAAACAATGAGGGTTGTAGGTATATTATTTACACACGTAAGGATATAATATTTCTTAAAAATTCTTTTTATCTCAACATTTCCTCCATGTTTTTTACCATATGTTAAGGATTCATATCTTGATATAAAATTCCTAAATTAGAAGAAAACATCCCTAAAATGAATGAATGTATAGGCCCTAAATCAAAATACACATTGGAATAATCTGGTCAAACAAATAATGTACGTGATACTACAATATTTTATGGACCAACATCTATTGAAGTAGTTGCAAAGTATTTTGCCACTATTTTTTACTTGTTTTTTGGTTTCTTTCCCTATGTTTAGTTCTACGTTGGACAATCCTTTTCATAATGACTCATTTAATTGCACTTAATACATTTTACTGACTGTAAATCAGATTTTTTCTTACCATTACCCAGATCATTTTTGAGCAATTACAAGCTTTATGTCCCATTTTATCACATCAGTGGAACTTACCAGAATTCATAGGACATTTAACAGAAATATTTTTACCTCAATTTTCAAAAACTATAAACATATGTTTCATACGATCAGACTTTCTTAATGAGTTCTTCCCTTTCACCTGCCACCTTGACCTCTTATTCTGTTGTTTGTCAAAGAACACCTGATCATCAAAAAACTCCATTTCCACCTACTACGCACATCAAAAAAAAATCATCACTTTTGAACTCATAGGAATGTAAATCCCTTCGACACATTGGATTTAGTAAATAGTAAAAATGATTGATTTTACTATCAAGATCTCATATGAAATTTGGAGCAAAACTTGCCAGTCAAGTGAATTTTGCATCATAATCTGCCACATAGTCATTCTCCTAACTCAATTCCAATAATTGTTTTTCCATACTAAGAAGAAACAAATTAAGAAAATATTTCTCAAAAAACATCCTTTAAATTCATCCAAATCAAGACCATCAATCTCCTCACTATTCCTAATATATTTCAGCATCGACCACTACTGATCAGGTTCATCTTCAAAATGGTAAAAATTAATACTAAAGTTTTGATGTTATGAACAAGCAATAACATTGAACATTTTCTCCAGTGATTTAATCCACCCTTTTACTAGCACATGGTTAGATGATCCTCTAAAAGATGTGGGATGTTGCCTCAAGAAATGAACCACTACAGACATGTTCCTATGTGCTTGATCTGGATGATCTTATGCATGGATACCAACTTTATTCATAGCATGAGTTAAATGTACCATCACTATAAAGAACTGTCCAGTTCCGATTCTGACCATCTCTGGTAGCTGATTTGGAAGGTTTTCTTCTCCTGATGTCATCCCAACATAGCTTCCCTATTTCTTATGCAGAAAACCATTCTGAGCACAAAGATATCTTAAGCTAAGAAACCTAGTAATCTGTAAATTATATAATTTCAATATTATCAGAAATTTATTTATCGATATTAAATTAACAATTCCCTAACTCCTAATTTTATCTAATCCTCATTTTGATAATGACTTTAATGACCCGTCATTATAAAATTACATAATATTTAATTAAATGAATAATTCACATTGAGGATCTTTTCAGGACTAGAGTTTTAGCAAATTATGCCATACCTATCACATTACATCTCAATAATTACCAAATAGACACTTCTACTCAATTTCCATCTTGTCACAAAATAAAAACTCTTGAAAAAAAGTGTCATGTCTAGTTCCATGTTTTAGACTGCATGACTTTTCCAGGATCCCATCCATGACCATATTTATCTTCAAGTCACGTGGAAAACATTTCAAAACAAGGGATGAGCTTAAAAATATTAGTAAGGGTTATAAAACAAATAAAGATAACATTAATTAATAAACACATATATAACATTATCTCTTTAACATACCTCATGGTATCATAAGATTTACCATGTAAACACAAATCATAAAGTTAATGTGTGGAATCCATAACATACTTACATTGTAGATTTCACAGCTACATAGGGAGTTTCATTTAGAATACCAATCACAGTATATTCCTTAAATATCTTAGGTGAAACATACAGGTTTAATTATTTAACATTACCCATTTCATTAGAGAGAAATATTGGTCTCACCCGCCCTAGGTTTATCACGGAACCACCCATATACATCAACAAAGCCCAAGAATAATAACATATTCATAACCCATGAAACAAACATAAAAGAAAGATAATATTTACACATTTCAATCACATTATATAATTCAAACATATTGACATAAAAAATCATTTAGAAAAAAAATTTCAGTAGAAAAATACATAAACAAGTATATGGTATTTATTTTCATTTTAACAACATTACATATTTCTAAGGATGTGAATGATCAAACAATACTCGGGGCGGTGGAATGGTCATTGTCACCATGCACATTAACAAAACATTATTTTTTTCATTTAATAAATTATTAGTAGAAAAAAGATTTCATTTGAAGAAAAGTAATAGTCATAGGGGTTTATGAAACGTATAAAAGAATGTCTAGTATAAAACTACATATGCCTCGATGAATGGTGATTGAGAAAAAATCCTTTACCATGTGTCATGGTTAATTCGTTCGTTCTTTAATCTCCTCAAAAATAAACTAAAGTAAATTTCTACTTTATTAAGAACCCTTTTCAAGTTTATTATTCCTTTTATGTCACACATTATCTTGATATAAACATTATGTAATCATTTAAGTTAATAACGGTGGTTTTTTCGATATTTGGGGCTTGAGTAAAAAATAAATTTCTTATATTTACAAGTTATCCATGTGGTAATAATTCCATTATCTCTAAAATGGAATTAATGATTCATATATAATATATATGTTTTATATCAAGTATATATATGTATTTATAACCATACATAAAATATGGATGTAATAAATGAAAGGCATCATTCATGGAGGTGGTAAGTCGTACATACACATGAATGCTAATTTCATTTCTATTTCTTATTTTATTGGAATTAAAATATAATGATACATAGGTATATTTTAATTATAGTATAATATAATATATAATATCACTAACTCTATCATTTATATTTCTCACATATGGCTTTAATGAGTCATATCACTTTGAGAGGGCGGTAGTCCGTACTTCCTAAAATGAAATTATCGCGTTTACCCATAATGGAAACCATAAAGGCATGATATAAATGAAAAATATAGAAACATAGAGAAAACATAAACATAATTTATATCATATATAAATATAGTTCCATCATAATGGCCACCATGATAGGCGGTTGGAGATATTTGAACAATCATTTTTTTGTGAGCTAGTAGTTCACCGTCCACAGAAACAGTATGTTCATTACCCATTAGATGGAGGTGTCTATAAGTGTAGTTTTAATCCTTCTCATAAAACAACCTAGTATATTGAGGATACTGGTTTTGTCAATAATTAATAGAATAAAAAGATTTTATGGGATGGATAAGTAAAATAAAAGAAATGAATTTAAGAGAAACTGTTACCTTTAATTCGGGTAACTCCCTTTGGTTTGAACCAAAAGGACTTCCTGAATTGACATATTCCTATGTTAAGGATTCTAGGTGGAAGATAGGGATCATGATAGAATATTGGGGAAGTTTTTGGAAATTCCAAGGGGCTTGGGATGTGTGAGGAATGGGATAGAGTTGATGCATTTTTATAAGGGGGAGGGGCTCTTTAAGAATGTGTGAAAATATTATTTTATTATATAATGACTTTCTTCTACTAAAGATGAAAAACTAATTAATGACAAAGATAAGATGACTCATGGTCGAAATAAATTCATCCAATAATAATTGGATAGGTTTTGGAGATTTTTTAGTCATTATAAAATTATTTATTTAAATCATTTATTAATGAGGTAATCACAACATCATTATTGTGTCTAAAATAATTTTATTTATATGTTGTCTGAAATTCCTAAAAAAAATAAGATGATGTATGAAATATTTTTATCTTTTCAAATAATATTTATAGTCGAAAAGATAATGTATATTACCCTCTGTAAAAATTAATTTACTAAAAGATATTTGTTTATGTCATTTTTCATTTACTATAAGTTAATTAAGAAACTGTCATTGTCACTCTTATGTGGCTCCATGGGGTCCAAAAATAGACCCAAGGATTCCCATGGTCGGTCATGAATAATTTAATAAAGATAAGACAAGTGTTAGGAAATTTTTTTATTATTATGTTATTCTTTTTACCTTGAACTACCCTATTTACCTTTAACTGTGGTAAATGAAAATCAAAAGTTACTATTCACCAACAATTATTTTCATATTATTGTACACCGAATTACTTACTAACAACAACCATATATGTCGGATATGAAAAATTCAATTCCCAGAAGTGGTAAAATTTCATGAAAAATGAAAAATATAGATTTTAACTACTACTTAGTGGTTTCACTATTCGTCCACATTTGATATTTTTTAGAAAAATACCCAAAAATCGGCATAAACTAAATTTGATATTCCAAATTAAAAAAATTTTATCTATTTTCCAAATTCAAAACATAGAGGTTGGACTAATTAATTTGAAATTTATTCCCGTTGTTAAAATAAAAAGCATGTTTATATGAAATATTAACTATCAAAATATTGACACTTGTTTATTTCCAATTTAAATGTCAAATTAATTATAATGACCAAAATTGGATTAAATGGAAAAAATATAATCTAATTATAATTTAAAACCAATTATGAAATTAATTTAACCATATAAATAAATTATATTAAAATAAAGTTATGAATTAAATTACTGTATTTTTTACTTTTTATTAAAATTTGAATTTTATCAGAAAAATAAAAACATTTTACCCAAAGTGATTTTTGATGTCCTGATTCTAAAAACAATATTTGGTCAAATAGACCATAAAAATGTGACCAAAACTAGAATGAAATAGGGTTCTCCATGAAATAGAGGTAAATCATCCATTTAAAATAAATTATGCTTAAAATTAGATTCATTCACATTTAAAGCTAGTAACATTTATTAGATAAATGTATAAACATTTAACAAACATGGATAATAATATTGTAGTTAGTTCTGTTCATTCCATCCAATACAACAGTTAGGTTATAAATAAAATTTAAAATAATAATATTATATTATTATTGTGCAACTTAAGATTTTAAAGAAACTCGTTGTTGGATTTCGGGTACGCCATCAAAAATAGAAACCCCTTTAAAGTAAAATTAATATTTAATTAAAAAATAATAATTATTATGAAAATTTATTACCCATTATTTACTTGGTATGTTACAAAACCATATTTCCAACTATATAAAATGATAATGTTAGATTCTCTTTAAAAACATTCATAATTATTTTCATTACCAAATAGTAGAATAATTGTACCAATACATGATGATATCATGAATAACCATAAGAGAATAAATTTTTATTAGATATTATGAGCAATATATTATAATTTTTCATGAATGGAAGCATAATCATAAACAATACTGATAAACTAATTGTAGAAATATATTATTACCACTTTAATAACATTGAGTCATAATACACAAAAAATAAAAACATTCTATGAAGATTATAATATCAAGAAAATAATTATATTCATTAAATATCATATCAAAGGATGTATATATACCTTATAAAAAATACATGATCATAACACGACATGTTTCTCAATGAATGAAAATTAAGGAAAAACTACTTTACCAATTTGGTAACATTTGGAACACAAAACCTAGGAAATATAGATCATATAATGAATATTTAAATTCCTATATAGTTATTTATAGTAACCATATAATACATTTATGTGTATTATAAACACATAAAAATTAAGTGGTGAAAAATGCATAACTTTAACATAAATATAAGTGAGACGAGAAAACCCTTACCTAAATCTTGAATTTATCATTACACTTTCTATCATCTTATATAATAAATATTTTTTTTATAAATCTACCAAAAAAACATATTATTATATATAATTCCATATATAAATTTTTAAGCCTTTACATTAGCTGTTTGTTAACAAATCCATACTAATGTTACATTTTGGGTAATATCAACATTGTTTTTCAAATATTTTTCAACGTGTTATTATTGTTCATATTACATTGATAATGAGTTAATTTTTTAAATAATGTATAAAATGATATAAATTCCATATATATTTAGTATATATGTATTTATAATAATATATAATATATATAAATATGATATCGAATACACCGTTCATGGATACAATATGTCGTATGTACACATGAATGATGTTTTAGTTTTATTATCATATTGAAAGAACGCAAATAAATGACATATATATATATATATTATCATTAAATTATAATTATTATATAATATATATATGTGTGTGTGTGTTCAATAAATATACCATTAATTCATTTCATGTAAAGTGTGAATGAATCAAATCACTTTAAGGAGGTGGTATTCCAAACTCACAAAAACCAAGTTATCATATTTAAAAAAATAGAAATCAAGAAGATATCTCATATATCATTATTACAGAAGAATGAATAAATCATTAATAACACATATGTCATATAAAATACTATTTTCCATCATAATTTCCACTAAGGATAGGTGGTAAAAGAAAAACAAACAATATCATTTTTTGAGACGGTAGTTCGTTGTACAGAAGAACAATAAGTTTGTTACCCATTAGATGAATGTGTGTGTATGTGTTGTTTTAAAAATTAGAAGAAGAAAAAGAATATTTAGGGTACCGAGTTTATTATATAATCACGTAATAATAAAATTTTAGGAGGAGAATAATAATTGTAAAATAATGGAGCATGAGGACTGTTTTAACCCCTTCTTTGGGTAACTCTTATTAGTTTTCACCAATGGGATTATTTCATGAATATTTTATAAATGGATGGACCCTATGATTAAATAATGGATTTTGGGAAACATCTTGGGATGATTTTCAATTATCCAACGTCACCTGAGAGATGTGAGTAAGGGTAATAGTGAATGCCTTTTTATAATAGAGGCGGAGTGATATTCTTGTAAATACTAAAAGGTATAAACTATTGGGAGTTCGTCCATACATCATGTTCCTAAAAATGCTCAAACAATGCAATTATGTTGATTTATGTTCAATAAAATACTCCAACACAAAAAAATCATTTTTCTAATTTTTCCTTAACATCTAGGTTTCCGTAATTTCATCATTTTAGGTTTTATTAAATTAACTAGTTCTCCAACCTATGTAATTTTACCGTTATGAAGAAGATAAAATTATATTTATTCAAAAAAATAGACCCAATAAATTTTAAATTTGATACATAATTTAAAAAATAGTATTCAAATGTTTTTTTATATTAATTTTATTAAAATTGTATGTAAAGTGTAAAAACATGTCCTTAACCCGGACCGTGTAACAAAGGTTTCTAATATCCATTGATCAATAAGTAAATTATAAAATATTTTTCCATGAATGGAACATATCAGATATTTTTTAGCACTTATAATTAAATCAGAAGAATATAGGATTTTAATTAATTTTAAATCATTTAATAAAATATCATTTATTATAAAATAAAATTAATGTATATTTTGACATTATTTATTTTATTTTAATTCAATGATATAAAAAAATTCATTTAAATTGTAATAAATTATGTCCAAATAATTATAAAAATATATAATTATAAAAAAACAATATAACATAATAATTCATTACATTTACTATACTTTTAATTTTTTTGGTTGTGTTTATATTATTTAATTAATAAATAAATAATCCTGCAGTTAACATTTGTTAAGATTTTAATGTTACAAATTCATCTCTAAAAATTATAATTAAATTATCATGGTAAAAAATCATAAAAATTTAAAAAATAATTTTTATAACTGAAACTATGTATCTTTTCTATACTCTAAATCCTTGTAAATGTTAATGGTAGGAAAGGTTTATTTTTTTCATTTTCTTAACCTATCTTATTATATGTTTTATATTCATGAACATGTGTCCCAATATCTTATAAATTTAAAATCAAGAGGGTATATGGTAGAACTATTAGAATCCAATGGCTGTTGAAAAAGTGTTTAGGTTATTTTGGCCCCTAAGATTAAGGATTTGTCCATTGTGAAGATTTATACTACCATAATCACCATTATTAGTTTAATTAATTTTAATAATATTTATGGTAAAAAAACTATGTGGATATTATTAGAATATAAATATTATTATCATTAAAACCATGTATGTCAACTTTTTCAAATTCAATTCACATTAGTTAAAAATTTAAGTTTAATTATAATCCTACAGACTTTGAGAGAATGTAGTTTCTTAATGTGAAAAGGCGCAGAATTTAATTAAGTCGTTGTTTCTAAATTAAATATAAAAATTCTTCCAATGAACCAAATTGTATTAATAGATATATTTTTGATATATTTTTATTTTAATATAAATATTAAAAATAATTTATCATTTCTAATTATTTAAATGAAAAGGCATCTTTCAACAAAAACCTAGAATTTTTCACTATTCATCAAAAAATGAAAATTTTTAGAAAAATAAAAAACATTAAATGATGATAATTCTAACATTCCAACTTCAAAATTAATATTTTATTATGAATAAAATTTGTGTAATTGTAAAATTTTAGTTTGTAAATATGTGAGCCATAAAATAGAGGTAAGACTCAGTCTTATGTGTAATAAAAACTAACTCGTTGTTGTGTGTTGTGTATGATTAACATGGTGTTGTATATAATAAAAGACAAACATAGTGTTTCCTTTGAGAAAAATCTATCTTCAGTATCCCATAAAATTAAAAATATATAAAAGATTAAAATAATTCAAAAAAAATTAAATCGCAAAATCTTGGGGTGTTATGATGTCTATCATCCCCAAACCATAACATCATTATGAACCATTCAAGGATAAACATACTTAACCCATTTCATTATTTATTCATTTAACTCAAAAAATTCATTCTCATATAGCTATAATAACATAAAACGTCCCCATTACCTATTTCTTATTTTCTTTCTTTATCATACCATAACACATTTAACCTCTAAAATAATTTCAAACCACCCCATAGATTATGATAACCCAAAAATAGCATTTAAAAAGATTAATCTCATAAGAAATATACTATATAATTTACTAAGGTCTTAAAATCCATTAACAAAAATAAGAATCTAATAAAAACCACCCCATTCCAAATGGAATTTAACACCAAAACCATAAACTAATTTAAAAAATCCAGAATCCACCAACTAAAACACAGGGTTTACTCTATCGAAACCCAAACAAAATCAATGTTTTTATTTCTAGGAAAACTATTTTTATATAAAATATGTAATTTTCATCAAAAGTGGAACCACACCTAGTTTTAAATCCACATTTGAAAACAATTTAAAATCCTTTTTTGAAATGACCATAATTTTAACACCTCATTATAAAAACATTTTCCAGATTAAAAAACATTTTCCCTAAATAAAAAACACTAAAAATATATAAATAAATACCACACCGTTTAAATAATTTCAAAAATACTCTTAGGCATTTTAAAAAATATTATCATATTAATCATTTAAAATCTTATTCTTAACAAGTAATAAACACTTACCCATAAAAGTTTCAAATAATCCCTTCAACGATACTAATACAATAATGAACATTAAAAATTGATTTTCAAACTAATTTCCCTATGTAAGTGGTTATGATTTCATTACCCCACTTTCAAGTGATATTTCATACCCATGAGGGTCCCCATGCTTGGTCTCAAGTCATCAACAGACCGTACGAGGTCTATGAAGGGTCTCTCACATAAATTTATGGCCCAATATTCTCTCCTTAGTCAAAGTCACCAAAATATTTCATGCAAACCAATTGGAATAACAACATACACCAGATTAACACCATTAATATGGGAAAACACTTATAGCCTCCCACCCTCATCCTTGTAGTCGCCCAACCATAACCCCTAATTATTGTTAATATGGACTAAATCACTATGGTATAGAAATCCATGGAAATTGGGTTCATTATGTGATAATGGAGTGAAAAATCATGCAAATACTCTTCCTGAAAATTGAATGAAAAAAGTCACATAGAAAATTTGAGCATCAATTCGCACTAAATGACTCCACAAATGCCTATGAATTGATGGTGAACTATTCCTGTATGACATAGGGGAATGAGCTTCACAACCAAAGCCACTGGAGAAGTAATGGGGAAGAAAAACAATTGAAATAATATATGGTTTGAGAGTGAAGTAATGTAGTTATAACCCTTTTAATTATTCATATGGGTTGGCTACATGGTTTTTTAAATTGTTCACTAACTGTGTGGTCTCATCTATCCAAGGAGAAAAAGTGTCACATAGTTTCATTGGCAATCCACAAGGTTTGGAAAACTATAAAAACACCACTAATTTATTTCTATAAAAAGATACCTCTTGGTGTGTGGGATGTTGGTCTACTTCACTATGTTTTTTATTAATTCCTCCTAATATAGGTTTCACAATTATGGTGTATGATTAGTAATAACTATGTGCCAACCATTCATTGAACAACACGAGGGAAATATTTACTTTTTTGATGTCCCAAACCTTGAGGCACTCTGAATACATTTCTTACTAGCTAGAAAAATTTAATGAACCATTTAAAAAGAATTTTTTCCAACACCCAATGAAAACATATCACAAAAATTGTTGGGATCTTACAACATGCAACACCGAGCATAAACGTCCTATGCATTATTTTATTTAAATATAACTATTATGGCATATCCATTTAATTGGAGGTTATAAATATGATTAAATGAGTTATGCAATATATATATTTAAGGGTACTAATAATACACGTGTGTTGATTGAATATTAAATAATAATAATACAATTTATAGTAAAGTAATTTTATGCACAAAAATATTTTTAATTCAAAAAACGTATTTCTATTGATTTTCTATGTGCATAATATAATTAATTTCTACCAATATTAGTAATGGTGTTTTATAAAAATTATATAATTTTCAAAATAAAATCATAGGGTTAAATTTAAAAATTTCTCTGAAAATATTGGGTTATCAATGACTAGTGAAAAATACATATTTTGGTAAAACTGTCATTTCTTTTTATTAAATGATGGATTTTAAAGTCCAATTTTATTTTCTATTTGATATAAAAGTGACATAAAATACATTTCATTTATAATTATTTATTTAATTTCATTTTAATCATTAATTTTCATGATTTTGGTATACATCAATTTTTTTCTCAAAATCACATTTTTTATAAAACTATTTTAAGTGCATAATGTATTTCCATTTTAGTCAATTAAAATAAAATCTAATGGGGAATTATTGAAATGACGTATATATTGTATATATCAATATATATTAATTTAAATTCATATAATTATTATTACACATCATGATATTAATGTAAAATCATTTCTTCCTCAAAAATGTACTTTCCTAAAACACCAATTTTTATTATGCTTTGTCAGATTAATTTAAATTTAAATTATGTAAGATATTTGAATTTAATAATGGAAAATATAATCCATATTTTTAATGAAATGGTCCAAATTTTTAAAAAATGACCTTTTTAATTTTATTCATTGTGAATAGTAACTATAGTTCAAATTATCACTAGATTAAAGGTAAATCATGTAATTAAGATAAAAAATTATATGATAAGGACACAAAATTTACCTCAACACCAGAAATTTTCCTATTTAATGATTTTATTGTTTTACATTTCCATAAAAATATATAATATATAGACACTTGGTGTCATAATTTTTTGATTTTGATGTTTTTAATATTGAGTAAAAGATAAAGAAAAAATTGTCACATTCTTTATTTTAATAACTATAATATTATTTAAAAGTTATAAAAATCACATTTATGTTTTATTATATATTAATTTGAAATATAAATGAAATATTTTAATCATGGAAATTTATATATATTTTTTATAAATGAAATAATTACTATGAATTCTTATGAACTATTGACACAATATATATTTAATTAATTGAAAAATGAAATAATTAATTTTAAAAATATTAAAAGTAATAAATTTGAATGATTTACTTTTTCCAATGAAATTTTTAAATAAATATAAAATTTTAGAGATTTTTAAATTAATATTTTCTAATTTCATTGCTTTTATGTCTTTTTTTCATATCCATATTCAACTATTAGTTCTAAAATTGATATTAATGTTATTTTATAAGAATTAATATTATATTATCAGATTTTATATTTCTAAAAACATAAATTAAGAAAATTTATTGTAATATCATTAAAAATATATAATATCCTCCATTGATGGACCTATTTTCCTTTTATATAAAATATACTAATCCCAAATGTGTAAACAACTCTGTCATTACAATAATTTTTCAAAAGGGATAACTGGGTAAAACCAAAATGGTATGGGTGAAAAAACCACTTACACTTTTCAAAATATTATTTCATTATATGATATATTCAAATAATCACAATATATTTTAATTATATCATTTTTTAACTATTTTTTTAATAAAAATATTTAAAATTAATTTAATACTTTATGAAATTCCAAGAGTTCCCCTCCCCTCACTTTTAAAATGGAACCTATAATCGTATATTGTTCACACATAATAAAATACTAAGAATATATTCAAAAATAAACCTCTTAATAAAATACAGATGTAGTGGGGGGATTTCCTTTTATAAAACACTCATAGTATAGGTTATTTGTAAACTTAAAGAGGTTGTCCAAAGAAGTTTTATCGATCGTATTTGGGTTATTTTTATATCTTCTTACACCTAATTAAAATCGTATTAAAACATATTGATATAATAAAATAATTATCTCCAAAAAACCTAGATTTTTTTATGTCAATATCTTAACCTATATCAATATCCTCTTCCATCAAATATGAATGTAAACTATCATTGGTGTCTGTTTCATACTACTGCATGGCGAATTGATGTATTTAGTTTTCTATCATCACCTCTCATGGATGTCTATGATATTGGATTTCATGTTTGTGTGTGTGTGTATATATATATTATATTCCTGAAATAACTATATTTATGGAAATGTGATAAGTCATATATTTTCTTATATTTCAATTCATTGAAAAACAATCACATCATTTGTACATATATGTTTAATACGACCTCTACGAAGCGATGTGATACATCTTTCATTTCCGAATTGAATGGATAACATATACAGGTGTATTAAAATAAATAAAATTATATTTATTATATAATGATCATTTTATAATGTTAAAATAATACTTACCATCTTCCAATCATGATCTTTATCAAATGGAAATGTCACTCATGTGTACGTACAACCTACAATCTCTATGATTGCAATATATGTCATTTTTCATAACCATATTTCATGGCTGGTTTGTAATGTATAATTCATCAATACAAATGAAAATTATTCCATTATTATTTTTCTAGATATGATGGGAGAATGACCTCTTTTACCATTATCAAACAACCAAATGCATTTTGGAAAATAGAACTTAATATCATCAAAACATCCGAAGTGAGCATAATTGATTGAGTAATCAAATATAACATGGTATTAAATAAAATAAAATGAATAATTAACAGAAAAAGGGTTTTAAAAATTAAATAATTAATATGTTTTTAATTTATATGAGGATAATATAATAAACATGATGATTCAGAATTGAGGTAAGGGTTTCATAACTCAATTAATATTTAATAGTTTATACTACTTATTACTTAGATTTGATAAAAAAAGATTATATGTGTATTGAAATTAAATATTTTAAGACTTATTTAATGAAATATTGGTTTACAATTTATACACATAATAAATTATTTTTTTATTTCTCACAACAATTGTATGATATTTGTAACGGATTTGGTTTCAATTAATACTCCATTTAGATATGTTTTTTATTATGTTCCTATTCACTTTTATTTTGTATATATATTTTCCTTCTGATATATTTAAAAAAAAATTATATTTATTCATGATAACTAATGTTTCAATTAAACTTTATTAATTATTATTTTTACAATAGAAAATTCTCTTAAGAGGCAATGATTTATTTTACAATCTCATCTTTCAAGGGTTGAATTAATATTCATTGAACAAATAATATAATTAATCCTTAAAAAATACATCTATTTAATTATCCAAAGGATATTTAATGATTTCCAATTTTGCTACCTGATTATTCTCTCCTAGTAACATTAATCAAGAATCTATGTTTTGAAAAGCTTTAACAGTCTTTCTTTATCATCCTAGTCAGTTTTATTTTCGTACATATCCATATTTAAAAAAAGATTTAATAAAATATTTTCATTTACTCAAATATTTTATTAAGAAAATTTTATATTATCTGGGACTTTTTAAATAGTTTAAAAGGATTATTTCTATTGTTTTATGAATGGTTCGTTTTTAACATTCTATATATAATGTCAAAAGGAATGCTTTTAATGTGTGTTGAGTTAATAGGATTCACCACTACCATAAAAGATTTATAATATTTACATACGTATACACATATTTAATTATTTTACAAAGAAAACCCTTTAATTAAATCTTATTTTAATATTTCATATACATTTTCATATATTCCAAAAGGATATAACATTTTTATAAAACCTATATTTCTTATAATCCATGGTAATATCTAACCACTTATTAATTTTTTGATTCGTATCTTTCTCTTAAAACATTCACATTATTTTGATAATTATAAACTAAATCTATATTAAATATCTATATTATTTATATCATTGATATTATTATATTCTAAAATATATACTATTTTAACATATATTGTTTTTTAATTAATTTAATTTGATTGATTAGGGAAATCATAAATTTTTTTTATTATTTTGTTAGTATAGATATTTATTGATAAAGAATATTTTTGATGAGATTAATTAATCATTTAATGTATTAATAATTCATTTTATATATAGTTACATATGGGTCCTTGTTAAAGATAACCCCTCGAGGAACCAATATGTATAATGAGAAAACTCATTTTTTAAATTAAATGATTTTAGGTTTATACCTATACATCAATTAAATGACCATAGAATAATTATTTGATGGTATAGATATCATGTTGTATGAGATCATTAAATCCAATGTTATGTAATTCCTTAATTGATAATTTATTAATTATTATCCATGATAATATTTCATTAATATTATCCATGGATTAATTTTGTAACCAAGTTATTTATTTAATGTCTAATATTTTCATCTATTTACCATTAAATTTTTATTATTACTTATTTAATTCTGATAGCATCATCATTACATAAAACATACTAAAAATTTTAGTTGACCAATATTTTATTTCCATTCCCTGGGATATGAAGAATTTTTTTTAATTCTTTCAAGGGTTTCAAATGATTTCTATTACTACATTTTATATTTTAATCCCAATATAAAATGGGAATAATATATGTATCTAGTTCTTCCATACTGTGAATCTATTTGATATGTTGGGATTTGATAACTTTTATATTATTCCAAATTAATAATGTTACAACCAACTCTGGGATACTATTCTCGGGGCCTCTATATTTTTTATTGGAGGAATTTTAGTAGAATCCTTGTGAACTAGATTTAGGAAAACAATGAATATGAAACATTACCCTATGAATGAAATTGAGGATAAATCTATGTTAGGATAAATATATAATATTATGGTAAAATTATTTTGAGGTGATTCACCTCATACCATGGTATAAAAATGATCTGACAGATAGCAACATATTGTCCTTTATTATAAGGGGTTTCACATCAGGTATGATATCCTCGAATTGTCACCAAAGGGATTATTTGTGGAGCATGAACCACCAAATTGATTTTATATCCATGATTCATGGACTTTATTTCCAAAGGCATTCCCTCATTGGATGAATATTTGGCCAACGACACTTTAGGACTTAATTGGTCAAGAGGATAGGACACCAGGAATATCACGTCCTTTTAGGGAGAATTATTTCCTACTTCTGGACACTCTATAGATTTAATCAATGTTAAAATGTTCTTGTATCCTTGGTTATTTCCAAATCATGAGTATATGAGTTACCCATGGGTTGAAAGATTAATCATATATATGCTCGGTTCTCTAATTACTGAGATAGCCTTAGTTTAATCATTATGATGAGGCGATTTAGAGTTTATCATCATTAGGGGTAATAGAACCTTTATGATTCTAGGGTTGGACCCATTATAAAGTATTCCTATATATACTTATCAGATTAATAACAACCCTTGTAGTCTGGTGCCACATAACTAGACACATTATCCTTTTAGAGTCTTGTGGAAAGGACTCATCCATGAAGTTTAACATCATGAGGTGAGGAAGTTTAGGCAAAAAGATCCTAGTCAAGATTTGATTTGAGGCTTCTGCTGAGATGAAAGGGGAGGTCCTGAAGTGATATGGTCTCCTAGGCGAATATGACCCGATGATGGGTATGTCCTGGTAAAAAATAGGGTGAATCAGATGTAGGGTTTATACATTATGGAGGCTTCTTATGTATCTTAGATAGTTAGGAATCAAATCCATCGTAGATCAGTTGGTTAGGGATTACATGTGGAAGCTACCCACTTCAGGAGATATGGTTGGGAATTACACCATAGAGGTGGAATATTTTGAGATTCACATCGGGTATTATACCTAACCCTGGTTCCTTGATGAGCTAAGGAAATTTTATTGGGATTGAATTTTATAGATAATGTCCCATAATCTATGTCCTTAGGCAGACATCTTACATATCTAGGTCATATAAGGAATTAGAGTTATTGTAGTCTATTTCTCGATGGTGTGGATATGGTGATCATCGTTAACCGATAATCCCACATGAGTCATGATTGTTGTAACAAACAAGAAGAATGCATAAATTTGAAAGTCTGCACTCATTCCATTTTTCTCATATGGAAATTGAGGATTGCATTGGAAGTGGCTAGGGTGACATCTCGGTTTGAGAGTGGGGGGATTTAAATGTTCCAATTTCTTCACCCATTTTGATATCTAGGATAGTGACGTTTGGAAGTATATGTAAAAATGACTCGGTCTAACCCTATGATGGGGTATAGTTCCACCTCCCATGGATTGGATAAGGACATACTTAAGGATGGATTCCCTGAAACAGGTTCTTAGAAAGGGTATAAGAATTGCTCCTCATAAAATGAAAAAGCAGGAAAGTTGCTTTTGACTTATCATTATACCTCATTGAATTGAAAAGCCAGTGATTTCTACTGATCCCTAAAATGGGGAGTTTCACATCATTATCACATGGTTAGAACCCGAGATAGCGTTGGAATGTAGACTTATGGAAATTTCGTTGGTCTGTACCATTGATAGGATTTCCTATGTTACTATTCTTACGATGGGTATGTAAACTCAATAGGGTGTGTTGCTGCACCTAGTCATTTTACCAACCGAGTCTCGTGGCTTTGGAAGTGTCTTTGGCCTGATATTGATTAACTCCTTTGTGGAGGTGTTATGGATTGTGTGATTGTTATAGAAGGACGTGATCAAAACAAGATTGTGTAATTCCCTAAGAAACCACATTATGAACACTTTTTTTATATAGAATGGGATCCCTCCATATATAATACTTCTATACTAGTAGATAGGATGTCTGCATGCCAAATTATTATGTGTACCTAGGTGTGGTCCGTGTACTATATTGGTATATGGACATATGTTTCGTCCACATACCCTAGTGGTATGTAGTAATGGATTCCATCTATGCATTAGAATGCTACATGGGGCATCATTTCATCCACATAGCGAAGTGTTATGCAGTACACCAGATTGGAGAATTAGCATTGGTCCAGCAGTTTATGAGAAGTTCATCCAAAAAAGGAGTTTGGTTTTCGATTCCACAATTATGTTCGTGGTTTTCCAATATTATTATGATTCTTTCTTTTTATGGTTCTTGGCAGTTTTATACATACTAGAAAGTGTTCTTTGTTCTATACTTCATTGATCGTTTTCTATCAATGTCCTATATTAGTAAACTCCATGATCTCTGGAAAAGAACTCTTTCCGTTCAGTTCCCCTTGTAGAATATTTTATAATGTGATGGGGAAGCTGTGTCTTTGGGCCACAAAAAACTAATTTAGGAAGCCAATGACGAAATCACCTGGCCTACGAAAGTCTCGATCAACAGATATTTCTAGGGTAGTTGTTCATAGTGGCAAGAATCACCCCCTTGATCCTAGATATGATGTAATTTGTGAGACACCACCAGCCTCTCCTTGTTTGAAAACTGAATTTTCTGGGACAATGTGTGAGGGTGTACCTGTCCGCCGCATTTTATCCAATGACACATTTGGTGGGTATGCGGTTCACTAGTAGAATTTCTCCACCACCATTCCACCACCGATGTGGTTGGCCAGGTTCTGTCATTTTTCATAGTTTATTACATGAACTATCTGGTTCACTGCCCAATGCCTTATGGGCTAGAAGCTTGCATATTTTCTACATACCATTTGGTTTTCCAGAAATACATTCCACATACCATTCTCAAAAATCAGTATAGGGACCAAGTTGGTCCTCTTCCAAATTTGATTTCTTCATTCCTATTCTCAAAATATCAATTGAACCTGCATCTTATTCCTTCATCAAATTTGTGGGATTATTTTACATCCATTTAAAGTGTTTTTAGGACCCTACAAATACCCCCATCAGAATGGGTTCTGATTGGCATGAATAGGTTACTTTCTGATGTAGAAAGCATCATGGAACTTAACTCATTTTTTAATGAGGCTATCAATGTTATGTTTACAGTTTGGGTCGCCATGTTTCAAAAATTTTATTTCCATGACATTTATGACATCGTGAGGCTGTTGTTCATGGCCAGGGAGATATATGGTGTGCTCGAGACTCATCTTTCTATTGTACAGTCCATGGATAATCTTAGTGCAGCCAAACAGAATCATATGAATAAAGCTATTGAGAAAGCTGGAGTAGTCTCAAGGTTGTAGAGTGAACACAAAAAACAAGGGTCCTTGGTGGAGGAGCTTGATCAGGAATTGGAATAGTTGAGAAAAATATAAAAGTGGCTCACATAGTAATGATATCATGTCGTGACCACAACTAATGAGTAAAGTGGCTAGTATAGAAAGGGGAAAAGTTTTTCATTAAGAAATCACAGGGTGAGGAATCATTATAGGCAGGTATGGTTTCTAAGACTATGACATTGGTATATCATTTCTAGGCCAATGAAGAGTCAAATTGGGTACTAACACAACACTATGATTATAATGAACATCTTTTTTAATGGTCATGTCTTACCCACATGGAGAGGCTCTGGGTTGTGGATACCCTTTATACCATTTTTTATATAAAAAAAAGAATATCTCCAATGATTCTCCTTTACCTATTGATGAAACATCAATCCATCCTGATTAATTATATTTTAAACAGTACTTTGGATAGGATGTCTATATGAGTCATAATTTAGGATGAGTTAAATGATCAAATCACGTTCTAATTTTTTCCAGATATGAGGTACTCAATGAGCATAATATTAATGGTGCTAGCGTTATATGAAAATCACTACAAACATTAAAACTCTGTATATATTTTTATAATTTTTTCCTAAACCCAATTTTTTGTGGGATTAGCGGGTATAATGCGACGTTTATTAGGCTTACCTTTGAGAGTTTTCAACCTAACAATATTTGTATCTATTTTGATTTTTTTTCTCAATGGTTTTCCTAAACTGTATGTAGTATAAGTTTAGCAAGAAGGTACACACCTTTTGGACTGAGATTCTTTTTGTATGTTTTCATCCTACTAAGTCCCATTTTCTTTTTTTTATTTTTATTTATATTCTTGAATGATGGACTATCATTATTGGTGTTTAGGTCAAACATATTTGAGCATTATTCGTAAAGAGGGGGTCCCAATTTAGGACTACGAGACCGAGGATGTCCTAATAACATTCATACATTGATGCAATATTTTTTGACACCGATATCATGATTTCTAGATCTGTGACACGATATAGGGAATGGAATCCATGGTTCATATAGAAGTAGTAAAATCCACTCATATGAATTAATTTTCCCTTTGTTGATAGGCAATTTTTGTGGGGAACATATTTAGTTCCGCAGGTGAGTTGTGCACATAGTTATACAATGGTGTTAGCAGCATAATGGCCATCCACTTTCGATGGGCAAGAAATTTATGTAGAATTATGGATTTTTTTGGTGTGGAGGGCCATATTTGGTGGTGAATTAAGGGAATTATTTCATAAATTAATAGGTAAATTTTAAATAGAGTTGGATGAGAAAACACTGGCATATGAATTTGATTTGTATAAAGGAGGGCTAGAGCATGTGGTAGTTTAATGTCGCACACCAACGAAATTTGAGATTTTTTAATCAAATCATATCACTCTGAATATATAAGGGTAAATGATTCATCTTTTCTATATTAGTTTGACAAAAAATATCTGTTAAATTCAGGAATTAAAAAGTGTAAATATTTTAATAGTAATCTAGGGGTTCCTAAATCAGGGGATTGATGTAGGATATAAATTACATAAGGGTGTACGAAAGATGGAGAATCCTCTCTGGATGATTAATTTATCCTTCATTGATTGGCTCGTTTATGGGAAACATATGAAAATCCATCTGGGAATTGTGTGTGTAGTTAGGAAAAGGTTTCCATATGGCAATGAAAATCTATTTCTGATGTCCATTGAGGAATATGGAGATTCATTCCATTTTTAAAATAGATTATGGTTTGTGAAAATGGGATCCCTAAACATGAAAGGGTCATCTAGGAATAAGTGGTGGAATTTTTGTCCTATCAATGGGGGCTTGGTCCTCATGCATGTCTGAACCTTGCATAGGCTAGGTTTGGAAAATTCTATTTCATGGATGGAAAATAAATATTAAATTCAAATGTCTTATTTATCTCTAATAGACAAGAATCAATCACCACATTATTATTTTATAGATATTACATATGTGAATCTAATTCATTCTTATGGATGGGGAATTTTTTGGATACGAATTCACCAATTAGGTGGGTGTCTGACAAACTGTCCAATGTAATTTAATTTCATGCACATTAAAATGAGGGTAAATACCTCTTGATGTGACCTAGAAAAAGGGTGAATATTGGGTATTGAGTATTACAGAGTTTAAATGTCATTTGATTAAAACATTGATTTAGAATCCTCATGTATCTTGAGGATAATTAGGCTAGTATATTCATATAAGTACATTACTTTAGTAGTAAAGATAGTTTAAACCATGGTTTCAATGGTTATTTGATCAGGAAGATTGACATTGGGCTTGGATGCCCTTATGAGTACAAAAGTAGGAAAATCCTCTACTAAGTACGAATTTTACCTTGGTTGATAAGCCATTTTCTGTGGGCAACATATGCAGAGCCGCGAAGGATTTGTGTGCAAAGTCAACGAATGGTTTCAAATAGACACTGACCCTCTATTTCTGATGGTCATGGATGATTATGAAGATCCAAGATCACATCGAGCATAGAGTTTTACACATGGAAGCAGTGTTCTTGGATACATTGGAGACATTAAGGAAATGATTTACCCTTAGAGTTGGGAACTTCCCAACATTGATCTATCCCATATGTAGGGTGAGGCATTTTGATTCCCTTAGTTCGACTGCACCTTGGTTTGGAGATCATGGAACCTAGATATTGGACACCCTACCTGGGTCTGATCCATAGGTCAGGGGAAGTGTATTTTTGTAATATTTGGGATACCTTGTAGTTTCAAATCATATAGTTAGGTCCATAGATTTCCCAATATGGAGGGGAAAACAACCATAACATAAATTTTATGATCTTGTTGTTATATCCAAAATTGTGGATTAACGTGGCATAATGCCATGATGAATTCCATACTAAGGTTCTAAAGTCTATGTGAGATATGCTCGTTATATGAAAAATGGGGAGAAAAGTATTTCACATCCCCACCTAAGGATGTAAGATCAATATATGGGATCATTTTATACTTGGGATTGATGGTGTGTCGTTTATGATCTTTTAATGAGGACATCATATCATGCAGTTTATTGTTATGGTGTAAGCACATTCCATCGTATAGTTTATCATCATGTTATTAGAAAATTTCCATATAGTTTATCTTCGTGTAGAATGGAAATTAGGGTGCAGACATGAAATAAGGAACACATTATTATTCTTAATATAGTCTATAAAATATTATTTTCTAGGAGTCCTCGGCTCAGACCTAGATCTCATGTATAGGAGGGGACACTACTAATGTTCTGTGTTAGGGTTTGGGTCATCGGATCCAGATGTCAATACATTTCACTAATAGAGATAATATTTTTGTCATTTTATATATTAATTTCAATTATTTAAACCCTCATAATTTGTAAATTTAAGCTCATATTGATAAAAATTGTATTTATGGTGTGTTTTAGGATAAAATTCAATGTTTTTAATTCTATAATTTTAGCATATTTTAAACACAAGGTTATGTTTGTAATAACAATTAAAATGTTATTCTAATTTGAGTGATTATTATTTTTAGGATTCCTTGATTTATTTAATTCATCTTTTTCTTTTGTATTAGGAGCTTATTCTTCAATCATGAGGATTGAAAAAATCAGTGATATTGAAAAAAATTTCAGGTGGACAGCATGGACTGCACCTCCATAACAGATTCACAACTCAGTCTAAACACCTCCAATTTCGATGATTATACCAATAATTGTACGAAATCTAAATTTAGAATTCATAAAATAAATTTCATGGAGTTATTATATCAGAAATGTAGCCTTTTAACCAAATATATGTAAGGAATATTCCTGTATTTTTCCTCCAAAAAAATCACGGTAAATAATAATTCCATAACATCCTTTTGGAGAATCCAATTAATATGAAATTTGGATGTCACATAGTAAATTAAAATTCCAACATCGTATAATAATGGACCTTGGGATCATTCAAAAGTAAATTGTTCTAATAATGTGCAAACATTCTGAGAATAGATTCTACTCAACAACTTTTCTTCTTTTCATTTATCTCTTTTCTCATTGTTAGTTTTGTAATTCCATGATTTTCTCAATTCATATTGATTACCCTAACCTTGGTGGGGAAAATTTTAGTTATTGGGGAAGGGATGGTATTATATTTTTTAATAATTTTTTTCATTCAAATTATTGTATAAAAATTTTATCTTTATTCTGCAATGTTGTATTTAATTTAATATAGTGATTTTTCTTATAAAGTGTGATTGTAATTGATTATTGATTCCATTATTAATTTTTTATTTGGACAATATTCATTAAATCACTCCAATAGATTTTGGTTTATATACTATGGAATAAAACAAGGATTAGTGGTGATGTACACAATGATTTTCAGTACATGTAAAAGTGGTAGTGAATATTTTTTATTATTTGGGATAATAACACCCTATTTGGCAATGTTAAAGTAAATTAAAGATATTTACTAAAAAATCCTTCATATTGAAGGATAATATACCAAACTAAGATCTTAGTAAGTTCTTCTCTCACCATTACCTTTTATTGATAGGATTTAGGGGAAATAATAATGGAGTCTCACTTTGAACAACATAGTAGAAGAAGTTTTAATAAAATAGAATAATGCTAGAATAGAAATTAGAAACCTGACCCCAACATGATCACCCATATCCTATCATAGTTTTAAATATCTTTTTTCGATTTTTTCTATCAATTTTTATTTAATTTCTTTTTCGTCTCACTCAAAAATTATATCAATTAAAAAACCACCACATTTTCCCTCTAATTAATAGTGAAAATCTATTTTGTGTGAACTCCTTTTTCTAGATACTTCCTTTGTTTATTCACTAGACTACACATACTAAATATAAAAAAATTGTTTTTCCACTCCCCATGATAGGTGTCTGTGAAACATACCGCTATTTTTGAGGAGGAAAGAACTCGAAACAATATAATTGTTTTTGAATAATACATTGTTGGAATTACAATTTAATTGCATTTGATCCTGAAATTGATGAAAAAATAACATAATTGAGGAAGAAACATTTGAAAACATATTTGGAGGAAATAAATCCCACAGATTCAAATGATACATCCAATGATCATTCAGAACCTAGAATAATTACTAAAAAACCCAACCAAACTCTGCACGATCTTTGGGCACATCCATTTACAAAGCAATAAAATCAGCTGGTTATCCCTACCTTAGAAAATGTTTTTTGAGATTCACATTAACATGATTCCAATTCAGACTAAATTATGTGTCTCATAGGACAAGGCCACAATAGACACATTTAAAAATTTACAAATGTGTTCTCAAGTTGTAGTCCCAGATGTGCTGCGGAATTACAGGTAAAGTGGGGATCAATCCCCTTATCACTCGATGGAGAATCAAAATAATTGTTGTATATCTTACAACCAATAGAAAGAAATGACTAGAAATATCATAAAATATTCTAAATGAAATTTTTTTCCCATATCCATGGGCATGACTATTCAAAAATATATCTATTTTATTTTCCAATCAACTGGTGAGAAACTTTATGGGTACTGGGAGAGATTTAAGAATCTTTGTGCTAGGATCCCACCTCATATTGTGAAATAATAAAATTTCCTTGTTTTATTATATCAAGGAATACATGAAAATGATTGAAACATTATAAATGATTCATCTAGAGGATCGTTGATTACAAATCCCTATAAAATGTTAAATAACTGATAGAAAAGATTTTACAAAACACATAGCAATTCTGTAATACAGGTACAATAACAAGAGGCATCCATGAGGTAATGATTTAATTTTTTTCTTCACCCTTAAATTAAGCAACACATAATTAAATGAGTAGTTTTACTAGAAATAGTGATGTGAACCATGTGAAGGATCAACAAACCCAACTCAAGTATGTGTTTTATGCTCTTCTACATAACTTTACACTAATAAATGTCTAGATTTATAGGGGAAAAAATGTTGTGTTTCAACCTATTAAAAAATCCAATACTAACATAATAAGCTACATCATCCCCAAAACCAACTAGGATATGGATTTTAGTGGATCCAGTACATACCTTATTTTCAAAGTCAATACCAAAATCATTCTCCCTTACAAGAACCACAATATTAGAACCCACCACCATTCCATCAACCATATAAATAACTATACCAGCATAAATAATTTTAAAACCCCTCCATAATATATCGTGAGAACAATTAATAAAATGGGTATTAAAGAAAATAAGAATTAAGTTAAAATTTTGGACAATTAGTTTGATAGCCTTATGGAACTTCTAACAAAGAATCCATCAAATCACCCAGCATATACATTCCCAATAAAAATTGCTAATTTTGGTGAAATCAAATCCTAATGTGGGAAAGAGCTCACACAACCTAAACAACTTGAGGTTTATGATTCGAAGAAAACACCTGAATCACAACTCATACATCTAGATGAAGGATACCCTAACAACCACAAAGAAATAATAAGTTTTAGTGTGGAAAGGCTATAAAAACCATTTCAAAATTATAAATAGAGAAAAATTAAATCCCCACATCAATCCCATCTACCTTAGCTGAATCAACGATATTATAAGAAGAATCACATCAAAAATAAATTTTGGACTCCTTATAAAATGTGGAAATTAATATCCCCTTTCTTGACACATTTAACAAAATTCCAAATCATGCTACATTTTTATGGATATTTCTACAAATAATGTGATACTTTAAGGAAATTAAAGGATTAACTTGAGAAGAAGTGTCACAACCCTGATCACTCCACCGATAACTCATAAATGTGTATTTTCCTGGAAATTATGTATTCCATGTACAATTGGTACATTATATTTTATGGATACAATATGTTATGTAGGATCATCAATAAATATTATTTTTCAATAATTATTTATAACTCTGTAGATTATAAAATTTAATTCTAATAGACTGGTGGTATATTATGATAATAGATCCACAGTTTTCACAACAGGTGTTATATAAATGTTCTTCTAGAGGTCATTGATCTATTTTTTTCAGCTGGATTTTATATACTAACAATGGGATAAAATAGGAGTTCATCACACTCACTCATAATCCTAGGGAGACTGTTCTTAAATACTATAAAAACATCATCAATATGGAGAGAGAGAAAATACCATTGGATATTAGAGATAGTCGAGTGAATTTTAATATACTAAAATATATGAAAAATCTATCAAGAATTCAATCACTAAATGAAATATTCCACAAAGAAGAAAAAGAACCAACTGAAAATTCATAAGAGGCAAACTCATAATTCATTAATAGTTTGATAGAAGATGATACAGAATCAATATTATGATAATATGATTAGATTGAGATGTATAAATTCAATGATTCTGAACATGAAAATATTATAAAAGATCTCCGAAATGATCTTTCTGCTAATGAAGATGAACTATCTGAGAAGCATTCCATATTACTTACTATGAAACATGAGTTGAAAAACGTTCTAGAAAACCCCATTAACACTAAAGAGGTGTGTAAAGGATATTCTAAAACCAATTGGATGGGCTGATCATAAGAAAAATTTAAATTTATACTCAATACATTTCAAAATATACTTGTTTTTTTAATGTGTAGATGTAAAAACCAAATCCAAGGTCATGTGGGTAACGAAAATTGAAATTCAATATCATGTATCAAGATAAGGGAAAAGATTTCAATGGACACAAAAACCCATTAAAATGAGAGAGGCTCAAATTGAAAAAATGAAACAACAGATATAAAGAAAGATTGAAAACCATATCAGAAGAACAAAATTTCAAGGGTTTTTTCTTGTGTTTTTGAATCCATTGACACAAATCATAATCTGGTTGGTACAATATGTCTTCACTTAAAAATCAGAATATGCCAGTGTAAGAGACCAGACTCCTCCAACTAATTTATCAATAAAATTCATTAATTTGTACCTCTCCATTACATTTTCATTCTTTCCCAATTCATTTTCAAATATACATACAAGTTAAGCCCATCTGAATTCCTTGAGTATATAACATCATTTAAGTGTGGGGGAGGAAACCATTGTAGTTTAGGATTTACATCTGTTGTATTATTTACTATTTAAAAAAATTCAATTTTTTTTCATTTCAACATTACAATTTTTTAAAAACATTTTAGCTAAAATTATTTTCATTTCCATTTTTGAAACCCATGTCAATGAGTGAACCAATCTACTCTATGAAACTAAGCATAAATGAAATCTAAAAATGACTTCTTTTTTGTTGAAATATTTTATAATTTCATTAAAAGTACTCTGATATTGGAATCTCATTCTACACTTCACTTTCTTTTATTTAAATTATTTAGTGTGAGTATTCTAATTTATTATTTTTCATATTTTATTACATTCACCTAACTTCTTGAGAGAACCAAATAATGCATTATTTAAACAAAATAAGACTTATTCCTACCAAAACATGATAGTTTTTGGTACTTTTGGTTTAAAGGATTATTGAATTTGTTTTATTTTTATCCCCCTTTTTACGAAAATCATTTTCATTAGGTCCTACCTTATACATTTAATCCTTTTAGCCATTATAATCCATGAAAAACCAATTTGGTTTTCCACATTGAACGCCAATTTTCACTATCCAAACTGAACATGAAATGAATTCATAGAATCTAGTTGATCTTACCTGTGGGGGAATTTTTCTTATACCTCATTTGGTTATACTTTGGCTGGAAATTTTCAATATTAAGAGATAATGTTGATGAAAAATAAAAAATTAAATTAAAAGTTATGCCGTTCTAGAGCATTCATGATAAATGAATATGTGCCTTTCTAGAGCTTCCAATGTAGAAATAATGTTGTTCCTATCTAGATTTTTCATGAAAAAATTTGATATGAAGATTCAATTTTTTTACAGTGAAATTTTTTATGGCATGTAATTTTCATTAATTTTCATAATGATGGAGTTTATTTTCTACAAAGGGGTTTAAAAGGAGACCATACTAGAGTGAAAATTACTGTAGTTCAATTTTGCTTCAAATAGATCAAAATGTTCCTCATTTGGCCTCATAATTTTTAATATCTAAATCATACGAACCAAAAACCATATAACAACCTTTAAAATTCATCATAAAAAACAAATTTCCTTGACTCACATCAGGTGTATAAGTAATATTTTATATATCCTATGGAGACACTTTCATGGGTTTATATAAGAATAACATTGTTGAAAAATGAAATTTGTGAGATGAGATAAAATTAATATGAATTAGGTCACTTGTACACATGTGATGAGAAATGAAGAGAAAATATATTAAATTATATAAATGAATAACTTGAAATAATGTATTCTTGATGAGGTAGGATATATTTTTGTTTGTTTCTGTGGAATTGGTGGTTCTCATCGGTTTGTGTTTCATATTTACTTTTATTTTATTTTTATACATACTTGTAATGTTTCCCATGTTCTATGTCTGGGGGAATCAACAATACTAATATTTTACCTTTTTTATACGAATATTAATTTTTTAATCTCTCACAAAATATTAATTTGAGCTTATATAGATAAATTCTGAATTTATGGTGTGCTTTTTGATAAAATGAACAAATTACTCAATACTAGTTTTTAAGCGATTTTATACACAATTGTATTTTTGGAATAAAAATTAAAATATTTTTCCAATTTGAGTACATTTTTTGTGATTCCAATATTTTTTAATTCAACTTCTTTTAGATGTAAGAGATGATTCGACCATCTTTAGGCCCAAAAAATAAATGATGTTAAAGAAGTGTTTCGAAAGACTATGTGAAGATCACTTCAATAACAAAATTATAGCTCATTCTAAAAACCTCCAATTTACGTGATTACACCTAGAATGGGACGAGGACTCCATGTATTAATTTTAATATAAATTTCATTGAGTTATGATATCATCAATGTGGCTTTTGAATGAAATACTTTGATAGAACCTTCCGGGAAACATCATCCAAAAAAATTGATTGTCAAAAATAATTCCATAACATCCTCTATATGTGTCCAATTAATGTAATATTATGGGGGTAACATTGTAAATTCAATTTATAAAATCCTTAACAAGGGACCTTGGTATCATTCAATTTAATAATCTTCCAAATATGTCCATACATTCATGGAAGAGATTTATCTCAACAACAGTTCTTCTTTCCATTTCTCTCTTTTATCATTCTTAATTTTATTAATTAATTATTCTTAACCATTCATCTAAAATACCCTTACCATGATGGGATAAAAATATTATTGATATTTGAAGGCTTGGTTTTCTTTTTTTTTAATTCTTTACTTCATTCAATATATTGAATAATAAACTCTCTCTTTTTAATTTTGTTTAAATTTAATTTAGAGGTTTTTATTATCAAGTGTGATAAATATTGATTTTTGATTCCATTATTGATTTAAACATTTTCAAATGATCATTATATTACTCAAGTAGGATTTTGTTTATATATGATGAAATAGACCAATTCTTATAGGTGATGTATATGACAATCATCAGTATGTGTAAAAGGGGCCGTCAATGTTTTTGATTGTTTGGGATAAACAAGACTTGATTGGGTATTTATCAAGTCAATTAAAGATATTTGGAATAAATTTTTTGATCATGAAATGAGAGTAGATCAGAATGATGAGGTATTATCTCACCATCACATTTCTAATGAAGGATTGAGAGGAATCGATCATGGAATCTCACATTAGAAAACACAGTAGAAGAAGGTTGAAAAAAACTGAATAAAGATATAATATCTGTTAGAAAACTAACCCCATCCAAATCACCATTCTTAAACCATAGCTTTTAATATCAAATTTTTCAATTTTTTTCAATCAATTTCTTCAAAAATTACTTTTGATTCTCATTCAAAAATTAAATCAATTCAAAAGCCACCCCATTTTTCCATCTAATTAAAACTGAAAACCTGTTTTTTGTGCACTCCTCTTTGGGAGACTTCTGAGGGTTAATCACAATACTAAACTTAGAGAATATTAAATAAAATTCCATGCCCCATAAAAGGCATGCATCAATCCCTTGGATTGGTATTCAAACCAAATTTGTTACATTTTAGAACACCCCCAATGCAAATTTGGACCATTTTGAGGGGGAGATATTTTCTTTTACCTAACTTGGGGTGTTTATGTTAGGATTAATATCTAGGTATCTATATGTGTCCTCTGAGAGTAGAATTAGGTCGGTCATATTCATTGGGAATTTCATAATCGGTGACTAATACTAGAGTCAATGTCTTATTAGTTGAGAACATTATTAGGAAATATTGTTTAACGTCACGAGGTAAGGATGTTTTTTACTTTTCATGAATGAGATAGATTTCATGGGACCATTCAGTTTTGACTATTGTAGGAAGGATGTTGAGGGAACAGTTTAGAATCATGTTGTGGGGATGAATTATCATAGGAATCATGGATATGTATGGGATAGAAAGGTCGGGATATTCAAGCATACCCTATAAGTAAGGGGAGGGGAGAAGGTGTGAACCATGATCCTGAGGACCCTCAAATAAGAAGTAATGATGTAGGGATTGGAAACCACCAAGCATTCGGATGTACGAAAATCATCTCCTAAGGATGAAGTTACCCTTGTTTTGAAGGCCCTTTTGTGGCCAACATAGGTAGTTTCACGAGGGAATTATGTGAATAGTAAAACAGAGGTTTCCCCAAGACACTAACCATCCATTTCCTTTGGTCGTGGATGTTTATGGGGATCAGAAACATACCTAGTTATGTAGTTTTTTCGATGAAAATGATATGTATGGGTACATGGGGTAATGTCTATACAATTATTAACCATGAATCATGATGTAACCCACATAAATATGATCCATTCGTGAGGGAGAACATGTTCCTTTGTCAAACCCTTGTCATATGAAACATGGTTTGGAATCTCTTTCCCATCTTTTCATTCTCTTGTGGGACATAGGGGTATTTGTATTCCTCCACTTTAGGCGGTTGGACCAAAGTATGTGAAACCTAGGCATTACTATGTATCCTTTAACGATAAGAATAATGTTGTGCATAGTCCTTATAATGAAATTACCCTACATAGGTCTAATCCATATGAATGGAAGATGAGATTTTTGTTGTTGGATGAACTAGGGTGTTTGATCATGGCATCACTACGTATCTCACATGTACATGAATCATGACACTTTTAGATCATGGGGCTCTTGGAAATTTTATGTCTTGTAGTGGGGAATTATTTTGTAGTGACTTGGTATGCCTATAAGGAATCCTTTTTTGAGACTCCTAGGACCACATGAGAAGTATTAAGTATGATAAACAAGGGTCATAATGGGATTACATTTCTACATAGTGGGATCATTATGAAAGATGGGGGAATTTTTCCTTAAATACATTGTTGTATCCATGCCTATGTTTGATGATCTAGGTGATTCTTATATATCATATAGGGGATGGAATGAACCCATATGTGGCTCTATAAAGAAACTCTCTGTAGATGTATGATCCTTGAACAGGGATGTGAGGCATTTTTTTGGGCGGCCGCTGGACCAGGGTGAAGAATCCAGGTATCACTACATATCCAGAGAGAGCATGAATCATGACACTTGTAGTTATAGAGACTCCCCATGTCAATCATATCTATTCACAAAGAGGGGGAATTTTAAATTTTTTTTGTTTTATGGTATCTGGATTGGGAGAGAAAATCATGGCATCACTACATATCCTACAGGGGAGTGAATCAATCGACACATAGTTCTAGAGCGGACTCCCTGTATAGTCTTGGCTCAAACACATGGAGGGGGTATTTCTAACCATTTTTTAGATGGTCCTATAGATTACATGTATCCTCTATTTGTTTGGGGGGAATCCTTTACCATAATTCCTTATATAACATGATGTATGTTAGGTGTGATAAAAAAGAAATATACAGGTTCTTAACCAGTGATATAGAGGTAGTGGAGAGTACAATAGAGGAATTTTCATACAATGTGGTTTCTATACCATGATTGAGGATCAAGGTGTCTCTACGTATCCCATTGGAATATGGGAATCAAGGCATATGTTGTTCTATGAAAATGTATTCCCTTTATTGATATGACCAGTGTACAAGGAATGAGGTCATTTGTTTTATGGAGGTTGCACCAAGATGAAATATATGGGTGTCACTATGTATCCCATCGGTGTATGGGAATCAAGATATATATAGTTCTATATCATGGAATCGTAGGAGAAATTTTCCTAAAGAAACATTTTCTCATGTGAGAACATTGTTGGGGCCATGCATTTTAACTTCATATAATATTGATGAAGAAACTATGCAATTTAACTTCATAAAGCATGGATGAAGATGATATCCAGTTTAACATCATGTTGTATAGATGACTTCCTCATGTTGTTTATTATCATATGATTAGGAAATTCCATCATAGAGTTGAACATCACATGGTTTGGAAAACATGTCATGCTTTTGGATACATGAAATAATTCTTCAGAAACCTTTTTTTGGTGGAATTGTTTGTGAGTTATCCATCCATTGAACTCAGATCATATGATTCATTTGAGTAAATTTTGTGTATAAAATATGGTCCTTCCCATTTTAGCTCCATCTTTGGAGGATTCTTCTATAGTATCATTGGGTTTCAAGGGACCAACACCATTTTTCCTTCAAGGAAAGACCAGAGGCGAAAAATTTTATTTATGACCCATGAAATTAGATTCTAGTAGACGTCCAAATTGTTTAAATTATGAAATCTTTTCCCATCCAAATCCTACGGCTCATGAAACCATTTTTTTGATTTACCATCTGTAGATAGTTTATCACAAGTAGAGACACGATGTGATGGTAGTATAATTTAAATGGGAATAATTGCATTTATCACATATACAAAAGAGTATGGGGTTTCTTGAGTGGCAGTACAGGTTTTGGTCTTGTAATCCCTTAGAGCATGGAAGAGGTTTTCCTACCACGATTTCATATCCTTGTCTACCATATTTTGTAGTATGTTGGATAGAGTATTTTTGAAATAATTTATCTGTATGTTTGCCACTTCATGAAAAAATAATGAAATGTTAGATTTTTTCTGTACTTCAACTAGTATTTTTTTGATTAATCAAAGCATAATTCAGTGACGTTTTCTGTTTGTATCATCTGAGGGACATGAAACCTGGTGATAATTTTACCTTTCACAAATCTAACAATTATTTTCTCTCCAATTTTTTTAAGGAGTATATCTTCTTCCCATTTGGAAAATATGTTGGTTTTTGTGAGAATAAACATAAATTTCCTGGATGTGGTGGGATGATATGGTCCCACAACATCCATTTCCTATATGGAGAATGTAAAGGAGTACTTATCTATGTGAATGAAATATGGTGGTTGATGGACGAAATTGGCATGTACTTGATAGTAATGGAACTTTTGGTGAAATCAATATAATCATTCATTATGGTGGGACAATAGTACCCAATCCATTGAAATTGGTGAAAGAGTTTGGATATCAATTGGTGCGACCCAAAACTTCTGGCATGCACATCATTCGTGATAGTCGTGGTCTCTTCTCCATCAATGCACATGAGAAGGACACCATCACGGATACTCTAGTAGAGAACATTTCATTAATATATATTATCATACAGTAAAAAATTTACTAATCATATTAAGATATGTTCCCTTACAACCCTATCCGGTGTGAGTTATCCCTTTTGAATATTGTCCACAATGGGGGCCATTTAGCCGGCAGTAAGACCATACAGTTCGTAGTGGGAACAGATTTCTTTGATTCCCCCCGTCTTGGCATGAACATATGGTGAAACCATCTAGTGGTGGGAAATTTTTATGGCCGTTTAATTCTAATCTAGATTATCCAGAGTTGTGGCTGCATTTTCCAATTCATTTGCTTGCACATTTTGTAACCAGGGGGCATAAGTCAATATTGGTTGTGATTGAAATTCTTACATTAGTAATCAAAAATATTTCATCAAAGGGAAAATCTCATCTTTTTTTGATTGAATATTTACCATTTAATTAATTTATGACCATTTCTGAGTCTCCTTTTAAATATAGGGGTTCTACCTATACATGGAGTGATAACACCAAACCTACAATGAGGGCCCAATGTTCTACTTATTTGTTTCAGTATCCTTCAAATAGTGGAAAGGGATAAGGTAGGATGACCTTTCATAGAGATATGAGTATGACTCCGAACCCCACCTTGTTGATTCTAGGGACATCCATCCTTTTTCTTGTAAGGATTCTGGGCATGCTGTCAAAATGCATCGCCCTTATCCAGGGATCCCCGTAAAAAGAGAAAAATGCTTCCTCATGTAATTCAAAATCCAATGGATTTAATTCTATTGAGGGTGTTCTACTATGAATTTCTCTAATTCCTAAACATTGAAATCCTTATGGGGAATGAACTATAAATAAAACTACTACAGGATGACTACCCATTGTGATAGGTGTCCAGTCAATATTGGATGGTTGAGAATATACATGAGTGGGTTTCTACAAGAGACCATTTGGACATAGTCATGATGCAGATAACACCTCAGCATCTAAATTAAAAAAACTAGTGCTAGGTATCTCTTCTCAATATTTTAATAATAATTATTAGAATCAATCATGGTTTGGAAGAAATAATTGTGACTATTCTCACAATTGATATCATTATTCTATGTGAGGAAGGAACCTGGGGATCTCTTCAATGTAGTTTCATACATAATGGATGGTATTACTTTTTTTTGGAGGCATTATGATATATGTACTAAAGTTATATTTCATTATATCATCAAATTATTCCTAAAAATTATTAGTCCATTGATACATAACCCCCTTTTTCATCAACATGGTAAAGGTAAAACATTTTTCAATAAGGATGGATATGAAGAACCATATGTATGATAGATATCCTTGGATTCCTCTCATGTTTTTGAGTTTGTGAGGTGGTGACATTCTAATTATATCCTTTTCATTTCAGGGCTGACATCAATGTCACGATGGTATATAATAATGTCGATGAATTTCCTTGAGGTGACGCCAAAAGAACATTTCAGTGGGTTCATTTCCACACAGTGATGTCATAATTTATTAAAATGGTTTGATTATCTGATAGTTTTTTTGAGTGTTTTATTGACATAATCACCAAAACATCCACATAGAATTCAATTATTTTTTCTTGTATGGGTTTTAATATGTGGGGCATGCTGTGTTGATATGTGGCAGCACAATTTTTCAAACCAAAAGGGAATTAACTTGTAAAAAATAATCCTAATGGGATATAAAGGAAGTGGATTCTTTATATTCTTGTTCCATTCATATTTGGAATTACCTTGAATAAAAATCCATCAATGGGAGAGTCTCATATTATGCAGTTGCATCAATCCAAAATTCTGTGATCGAGATTGGGAAATCATCATTTGGGTAGTTTCAGTTGAGGTCCCTTAAATCAATAGAGATATTGATCTACATGTTCTTATTTATAACATGGTCTATATTTTCTAGCCATATAAGATACTCTACCTCTCGAATGATGTTATCTTTGATGATGTTTTATACATTAGCACTTATCTATGTAGCATGTGTCAGGTGAGTCCTTCTTGTGTCATAATTATAACAACTATTGTCCTCAGGCAAGGTCAGCCGGTGAGTGGCCACTATAGAATCAATGTATAACATTTATATATATTTCTAGGAGAAGAATTCTCGATTCTGATTTAAGAATGAGGTCTATATCTATTTCTCTTCAAAATACATGTCATCACTAATCAGATTGGGTGACAAGTGTTCTTTTGTACCCAGTTTTATTATCTTATGTTCATCAATGGTAGTAGAGAAACCTTCCTCAAGAGTAGGAGAAGAATCCCTAATATCTTCTTTTTATTGTTCTTACACATCCCCTCATTCCACTATTCCTCAAAAAATGGGAATAAAATTATCTAGATGATCTCTTTAAAATGAGTAATGGAATCAAAATTCTGATATATGGAGGCTGAAGAAGTTTCTTTTATCCCTAATGATTGTGGGGAATTTTTTAGAGGGGATTTATTGAGGGGGGGGGAAAGAGTTTCATCCCTTTTTTAAGTGGTGATACATCCTCTTATACCTTGGATGGCAAGGCTGGAAATTTTTGGAGCCCTGCATATGGGTTGGGGGAATTTTTGTTTGAGCAGTCACCATCATCCCGAGGGCCAATATACTTTTCAACACTATCAGACATAGTATCCATAACTATGATCATGAAGATGGAGGAATTCATGGCTGAGTTTGGACTAATTCACTCATCCAGATTAGTGGGGAGAATATATTCATCTTCATGTTACCTAAAGGGGTCAGTAAGAGAAAATTTCTAGTCTGTTTGGGGTAGCGACCCAATCGATGTCGCCGGCTGAATAATTCTTACCCTCTTTCTCATTGAATCCAATATCGATATAGTGTGACTAAAAAGATTCAAATGTAGATTTATTGGAGAAAAAATTCCCATTTTCCAATAAACAATATATTTTTATGCATTGATTGTATGCTGATAGAATATCCACCTATTGATGCACCAGGGTCCTTTCTATAAGGGCAATGTAGGCTGTATTTTCCAGAACCATCATAAATTCTATGTCATCCACTAGGACACCCAACTACATATTGATCATGATTTGGCCAAATGGATCCTTATCATTTTTATCATACTCCAACAAGGTTGTGGTTCATGGCTTTAATTTGTGTTCATCACAACCCAACCTATGATGTGTCTGCAGTGGAATGAGATATACTCTAGAGCCATTTTCGATGTATATTTTTCTAATATTAAAACCATTTATATTTCCAAACACATATAGGGGTTTTATTTTACCTTCTGTAATGGTGCATTAAATATGATCCATAAAGAAAATGACCACATGGAACTATGTGGGACTTTTCATAGCCCGATACACTTCAGTGGCCATTACATCAGCTTCAAACTCTGGGGGACTTTACAATGCTTCTATTAGTGCTTCCCTAATATATGCTAATTGATTTAGTGAAACCATTATTAAGTGGTTATATGGTATCAAAGGTAACAATTTTAGAATTTCATATTTCTCATCTAAATGTTAGTGATTCCCAGCATGGGGATATACTTTCCCAGACAATTTAGTGTCTTGTTCCTTGGATGTAGGTCGTTTGGCCACTAAAACTAGAGATAGTTGTGCTTCTTAACATTATGAAGTTGTCCAATCAGCATATCGGCAAGCCATGGGAGGTTAGATATCTGTTCCTCTTATTATGGGAACACCATTTTGATCATGATAGTGTATCTTACAATGGGGGTAGGGAATCTTTCATGATTCCATTGGTTTAACTAAAGTTGTCTTCCACGATTCTCTACAACATTGATGGTTTGAGTAGCATTGTGGCCAAGGATTTGGATTCTATCATGACTACATCATCATGGGTAACATCGTCTTACATATCATATTAATTTGGTTCCAATATTGTGCAGAATATTATATGGTTCATAACATTATTCACAATTAGATAAGAGATCCACTAAGTTGTTGAAATTTATAAAGCTGAAAATCAGTTCCTCATCTAATAATGACTCTTCTTAATTAGCTTCTTTTGATGGTTTGATTTGGTGGGGTAGTGACATTCACTATAGATCCATTGGAATTATATATTATAGTGTCAAAAATATATTTTTCATAGGTGTATGCTTTTCTTGTACTTTTTCCCTGCCTTCTTGGCCTTTAATGGTTTGTGGAGCTGATGATGTCGGCCACGTTGCATCAGGATCTGTTGGATGAAAGGTTGGTTACCTGAATTGTTCTTGGAGTATAACATGGGATTTATTGATTGTATTATGAGTCTTCCAACTATCTATCTTTTTCACTTTCTTACTAATGAACTTTTTTCCATATTCCTCCATCATCTGGGAAAAATGGTGGAAACATATTCCACTGGTGATGGTGGTGGTCCCAGCATAACAATTCTAGAATCTATCATTCATTGTAGGATATAATTGAATATGAAACACTCCTATAATTTCTTCCCTAATATTCATTGAAAGGGATAGTAATATGTCTGGTCAAAAATTATTACTTCATCATCACTATTTTTCTCTTGTAATTGAATAAAGTTGTAATTAATGGGATCTACAATGTAACAGTGGGCATAATCATCTTAGAATGAGAAATCATTATTTCTTCATTCATTGAATTGGTATCTTCCCCCACCACATAGATCATATTGTTGAGGTAGGGGATGTTTTGTCATATAGAATGACCTTTACTATCTGGTGGTAGTCTTGGAACTAGATTCGGTGGAGGGGTGGCTTAAGAATAAAAAAAGTCACTTCATCGCTCCCTATACTTTTTTCCACGGGCCTATGGGGATGCCCATGACTTCAGATTATTAATTTTCAAGGAATATTCAATATATTTAGAAATGGAAGAGAAATCTCAAAACCCACTTTTATATTTCAAAATAATGAGTGGTGTTTGCTACTAATCTCATAGATTGTCAATGCAAATGGAAAGCATCTCATCTTGGGGTAAGTGGACATTTTAAGGGGTAAGTCAGACCCTTCCATCTTGAAATGATGTCTAAAACTCTCATAATCTCATTTTTTTTGGAAGTTCATGAGATCACTTATAGTTGTATTTGGAAACATCAAATTGAACATGAAGAGAAACTACCTCTACAGGTCTTCTAATCTAGTAATTGAATTAGCTGATAGACTAGTATACCACACGAAGGATGAGCCTTGGAAATTACACACGAATCATTTGAGTTTCAAATCTTTTTTTACTATGTGGTGCCCATAATGGGGACGCAATAAGAAGATTATTTCATTAGATGATGCTCTGGGTCCCCTAAGCCATTGATCACGGGGAATATGGGATTCCCAAAATTTGGTGGAGGTAGTGTATTGCTCACCTAGATAGGGTATGGTTTCTATTTTGGTTGTATTATACTGTGAAACCCCTCCATTACCCTAATTTAATTTATCAATAACTCGATAGAACTTAGGATCCCTTGGTGAATTTTCTCTTGGACCTGAGAATGAGTGGGTATAGTATAGGAAAGATTGGATGTGTTAGCATTACTAGGACTTTAGGTAGATACCCAGCCAAGGAATTCCTTTGTGGGTTCACATGAATGTGTTCTTTTTTACTTCACTAATTGAGAGAAATATTGATATATTGTTTATATTTATTTCAGGTAGCCTGATGGTACTAGAACTGCCTTGAATGAGAATTCCAAATATGCTTCGTCTATTGAGATGAGCCCGTGAGGTTGAGGTACATCTTATAGAAGTGTCTGTACATTCTCCACCTAAGGAACATACCCAGTAGTGTGTGTTTATCTTTCACCTTAGCTCCTTCATTTCATCCTCATGATGACTGAATATATCCGAAAGAATGGGGAATCATCTTACCAGGAATGATTATGGGGTCTTAGACCTTGTTCTTATTCTTATCCTTGTTGGGAATTCAGGTGGGAGGTAATGGTGGATTAACTGAGGGGAACCCAAATTTAAGACAACTCTTTGGTTTCATGTGTATGCCCCTCCTAGAATGGTGTGGACCATCTCAGGGAGGGAACCATATTCTTCTATTTTATCATTATTTGTATCATTTTGAGCGAGGTTTGTGGGGATTATGTCCACAATCTTCACTGATACATACCACAAGGGGGGGTGTCATACCAGGTGATGAATGGTAGGAGAGCTTCTTGCATCCTTTTTTTAATCTTATTTGTCCTCTCTATCATACTCTTTAGGTTTCACAGTGAATAGTGTATCGAAGGGAGACCAAATATGACCTAAAAGTACACCTCCATTCTCAGGGATGTGAGTCATAGTATGGTATAAATGGGTAACCCATCTTTATATTTTCACCCCATATGGGATAAGGTAGATGTCCTTTGTGCTGGAATTTGAGGTAAAGATGAACCGATCCCTGTGGGCTAGAGTTTCCCATATTCCTCTGTTGACATTCCTCATCCTGGATTTGTTAGTCTAATGGGGGAATTTTGTGCTGAAAATGTCCCCAATCCTATGGGTTGGGGTTGGTCCCGTGTTGCGGTCGTTGATGCTTCTATTGTGTCCTTCTTGATCTCGTTCATTCCAATGTGTGTGTGATATAAATATGTTATCAGTTATGCAGATGAATTACATACATTTGAGGACATGATCAGTGCTCTTTGATTTGATTCCATTATATGGGAGGCCTACTGGATGTTTTTAGTAGCCTCATTTAAGAGCTTCTCGATGGTCTGATATCGTCAGGCCTGATGTTTCTGATACTTTATCAAGACCAGTTCATGTAGAGCAATCCACTTTTCCTGAGAAAGAAATTCTATTGATTGTCATCTAGGAATGATGTAATTTTAGGATATCACGTCCATTTGATCCTACTAGATATTATGTTGGGTGAATAGTAGAGCTCTATTTTCTCCCCATCCCGGGATATGGACACTAAACGAGGTGTTACTGATAAGTAAGTGCAACTTGTGCATCTCATGGAGGAAGGCTAGCTAAAAGACTTTTTGACACCTTTCTAATTGTGGATGTCATATAGATGGAAGGTCCTATAGGTCTATTTGATGGAAAAGATCTCCCGGGACATTTACATGGTCTGCATACCCATCGTAGGGATAAAACATAGCACATAATAGGTAGAGAGTTTCCTAGATATTGATGTTTATGTTATGCATACATTCTTATTACAAATATCTTAGTATTTTGAACTAAAATTTTTCTATGAGCCAATACATCACAGGTATGTCATCCCAAGATAGTTTCATTCTCATAAGTAACATATCTTTTTGTTGTTCCATGGGGGACTCTTTTTCTTGATCCACCTGATTTGACTATTCATTAATGCTTTCATTCCATGTAGGGAGACCGGTGGGAGTCTTGTTTCCATGAAAATATTATTGGGGTGGCTTAGAAGATGGGAATGGCCCCAGAACATCCTATAGTTGAAAATTGATATTGGTTTCCCTTGATAGAGTATCCAGCATGGTGTACTCCATTTTTCCACGCACCACATCATATTAGTGCTTTCTTGCATTTTACTGGACGAGAGGAGGACATTCTCACAGGCATGATTTTTGACTATGGGGAGTAACATCCCATAACATTTCATGATTGAGAGGTCTTCCATCATAGCTTAGTGTCTGTCCATATATAGGACTTCTGTAGTGTATACCCTTGGGAGGGGCTTCAATATGGACTACTGCATGTAAAGTACCTTCTTGTTTTATAGTATCATTGATGGGATGGCCTTCACAATGATTGGTATCATAGAGATAACTACCTTCATTGCTCTTACTATAGGGAGAGTATCTGAATTGTATATTATGGGGAGGGCCTTCAGGATATACTATAATGAGTGGAGGAACTTCTTGTTTCTCGGTATCTCTACAGTGAGGGAATTAATAGTGACTTTAGTCGTGGTGAGGACAACCACCACCACATGATGTCCGAATATAGGAAGAAACATATCGACAATGTATACCCTGGGGAGGACCATTAGGGAGAATTACATCAAGGGTTGGATCTTATTGTTGTTTGGTGTTCTAGTTATGGGGATGGCCACCATAACATGCATCAAGAGACAGGATCTCAAGGTTAATTGTTTTTGGCCCACATAGTATAACCCCATGCGTGCTCTGGGAAGGGTCTTCGAAGCTACTTGAAAGGAAATTTTAGGGAGGGCATAAAAAATGTTACTACCCCTTCTATAATTTCTAAATGGGATAACATGATCTTAATCCTCTACTAATATATGTTTGATCGAGTTATGAATTCTATCATCCATCAGAGAAGAATCATGAGTATGCTCTTCATTTTCTGGTTGCATTTGGCAGGTGTCATTTTTGTGTTCTCTCTTGCTAGAATATGGGGGCACCTTCTATTGGTAACAACCATCATATATAGGTACATGTTCAGTTGGTTGTAATAATGACACTGGGATACATTGATGGACATCTTGAATTCATGCTGGGATATATGTCTACCCTGGAGTGGCCATAATGACGGACTAATGACTCCAAGTTGGAATTAGTATTTATTCCCGATCGAGTTTTCATTGTATCACAGACTATTATTGTCCACCCTTCTAGACAACAGAAGGAATGTGGGTCGGCTCCAGGGTGACTATTTGATTTTTTGGATGATTCACACTGCCCTAGGAGACTGGGTTGTGGATCCAACTCCTCACTTCTTACACTGATGTAATGACGTCTTGACACATTTGGTGGATATAGTCTGGGATAAACTTGTGATTCCCTATCAAATAAAATATGTTTTGAGATGCGTATTTAGAAGGAATGGGTATAAATTCACATTAAAATGTTAGAGAAGATGTTTTTGCCTGCTCTGGTCCTCTATGTGAAGCTAGTGGGTTCTATCAGTTCTCATGTGCCTGGATAGATGAATGAGTCTTATTTGGTATGTCCTCTCTCTTTTCTTCCATATGTGGAGGGTTGTATTTGTATGCATCTTCATGGAATTTTAATCATATTATATAATATATCCATCTTATATGATTGGTGGTCTTTATATTCACCAATAGAGTTGTATGATTGTCCATGGTTTTTTACCTTATTTGGATGGCAGTTTTGGTGTGCATCAGTATGGATTTGTGCCTGCTTATAGCTAGGTTCCATCCTATTTGGATGACGGGCTTCTTGCGCATTGGCGGTGATTTTCATCCACCCATAATTTTCCAATATGTTTTCATGGAATGATAGGTGAGCATTGGTAGGAATTTGGCTAATCTCATGATGTACTACCATGTATTCATCATGGGATTCATAAGATTGTCTGGTAATATACGTCTTCTCATAGGGTTCTGTCATATTTCAGTGGAGGGATTGATAAGAGAGAGAATAGTATTATGTCTATATATTGTATGATGCCTCATTTGTGCAGATGATCTCCTCCATGGGAACCTATGGGATAACCATCTCTTGATTGTGAATTTTTTACCCTCATTTGGTAGACCAAGAGGCCAGTGTCCATTGGTCTTCAATAGGTTTTCTCACCATGATATCCTTCAAAGTGAGGATATATGGTTGTACATTGCTGGTGGTGGCATCCTCTAACAGAAGCCCTTGAGTGGGGCCCCTGTGCTGCTTGGATGAAGTCATCAGTGTCTACATCATTGAAAACCCTGAGATAATAGAGGCACTTGTTGCCGCACTCTGGGGATAGGCACTTGAAACAGTTGGATATGGCCATTAAGGTCATACTATGCAGGGATGTGAGTCATTGAGGAAGTGGCGGCTGTTGAGATTTCACCGATTGGTAGTCCTACCTTGCATCCTCCACCGTGTTGATCATACCATTCTGGTTGTACTATTTTATCAAATTCATTGAAACCTAGCATTGTAGACGTTGGGTATGTGAAAAAGTTCTATCTTTTAGGGATTGAGTCATCTATGTGAATACTGACGCACATGTCAGAGTAATTTTTCAAGATGAAATTTGGATCAAAGATGGCACTGTGATATTCCTTACATATACAGATAACAATACATCCTCAATGTAACATCTCATTATCACATGCATTGTTAAAAATACCTCTTGGCCCTAATTCCTTGATACTGAAACATGATTGTGGTGGGAAAATATTACCACCTTGGTTAAATTGTATTGTCAGGTTCACAAATTTTTTACCCCCTTTCTCATCATACCACATATGAATTTTTTTTTTGAGAGATAGTAACAAATTTTTTGTTATTATTAAGGGTTTCACATCAGGTATGTTGTCCCCATATGCTCTCCAATGGGTTTACTCATGAAGCCTGAAACTCCCAACAACCTTCATATCAAAGATTCATGGACCTACTTTCCAAATAAAGGAACTAAATGGATGGAGATTTGGACAACGACACTTAAGGAAACCATTGGATGATATGATGGAAATTGGAGGCCATCACATCCTTTTTGGGTAAATTATTTCCTACATTAGAACAATCTTATAGATTTATACAATGTTTATATATTCATGAATCCTTGATTCATTCCCAATAATGAGTCTCTGGGTTACCCTTGGGTTACTAGAATAACCTTATATACACATGGGTCAGGAAATATTGATAGATGATAGTTTAATCCATATTATGTTGTTTTATGGAGTGTATCATCATACATGTGGGACAAGAACTACTCTAATTTTGGGGTCAGACCCATAATATGGGCTTCTTACATATCCTCACGAGATTAATCAGAGCCCACGTAGTTTGGTTCCGCTTAACTTGACATGTCAGATTTTAGGTCCATATGTCAAGTACCCATCCATGGATTTTAACATCATGGAAAAATTACATCTATGATAATGGAGCATAGTCCATATTATTTGCAGGGATTATGTCGAGGAAGCCTGGGATTTGCAGAAGAGATATGCTCTCCTATATAAATATGGTGCTTCTAGGGGTATGGCTTGATGAAAATTAGGGTCACTATTTTATCATGTTTCGACTTAAAGGAGGATTCTTATGCATCCTTATTGGTTAGGAATCAAATACCTCATTTTTTTATTGGGATAGATCTATAACTATAAGATACCCACATGAGGGGATATTCTTGAGACTTACACCGTAGAGGATGCCATTATGGAAGAGTAACATTGGGGGTTATACCTAAAGTGTATACCTTAATAATCTAGGGGAATATTTATGGGATTGACTTTTAAGGATAATTTCCCATGAGATTTGGCTATAGGAAGGTGCACTATGTTTCATGGATAGAGTAGGAATCATTATTCTAAAAGATCATTTCGGGATGCTGTGGACATTGTGATCATCATTAACCTCAAAGCCAATATGAGTCATGCTTGGTGTGAGAAACAAATGGAAGCCACAGATCCAAAGAACCAAAAAATCTCCCTTTTAATATGATGGAAAATGATGAAGATGAAAGAAGATACTAGGGTGATGGTTGAATGAGAGAGAGGGGCTTTTAATGTTCCAATTTCCTCACCTTTGTTGATATCTAGTATAGTAGTGTTCGGAAATATATCTGTACATGTCCTGGACTAAGCTTGATAGGATAAAGTGCACCTCCTATTGTGGAAAGGTTATGTACTTACCGTAGGAGGGGTTCCCTAAGATGAGTTTCTGGAAAGGGGAGAGTTATTTCCCCTTGTCAAAATGAAAATCACTCCTGATAACTTTGATTTTTGATTGATTATAATTGATTGGAAAAGCTAGTGATTCTCTTTGATCCCTATAATTGGGAGGTTCATGACAATATCAAAAGTTTGGATCCCCTGTTTACAATGGGAATGTAGACTAATGAACATTTCGGGGGTCCACACTGTTATAGGAATTACCTATAAAACTGTGCATACCATGAGTATATAAACTCAAAATGTTGTGTTGTTGTGCCTAGTGGGTTTACCATCCATGTCTGTTGAATTTTGAAGTGGCATTGTCTTGATTTCATTGGGATGGTTTTCTATAAGGTTATAAAGGGCGTGACAGTTATGGAAGGATATGATCATAACTGGAATGTGGAATTACTTAAAAAACCACATTTTGTGAAATTTTTCTTCATGTGGGGTAGAGATCCCACTACATAGAGTAATACTATGAAGGTAGAGAGGTCATTCGTGTACCAAAGTGGTATGTGGACCTAAGTGTGGTATGCATACTATAGATATATGTTCCCTAAGGTTATGTCTACATACTATAGTTGTATACAGTGATGAATTCCCTTCGTTTAGTGGAATTATATGTGGGGAAGGGTTTTATATGCATAGTGATGTACTATGTGGTATGTTGGATAAGAGAAGGGGAGTTGGTCCTGTAGTTCAAAGGATTTTCATCTATGATGGGAGAACATTTTTTTGTTGCCCAGTTAGGATCACAATTTTCCCATATTATTATGAATTTATGTTTATATTGTTTGGGTCACGTTTATACCTACTGGAAACCATTCTTGGTTTCATACTTCATCGATAATTTCTCTTTGAAGTCTTTTGTCACTAAACATTAGGCTCCCTGAGGAAAACCTTTCCTATCAGTTCCCCTTATGATTTCTGACTGTGGGGGAAGCTATATCCTTGGGTCTTGCATCACCATTTATTGAAGCGCATGAAGAAATTGTCCTTCTTGAGAATGACTTGTTCAATAAGAATTTGATGGGATGTGGTAATTAGTGGTAGATATCACCACCTCAATCCTGTTAATGATGTAGTTTTTGAGATGCCATCAGCCTCGTCTTATCCATGAACTTTGTTTTTGGGGATGGTGAGTGATTTTGTACCTCTCTATCACATATTCTTATATAACACAAATCACAGGGCCATGGTTTATATGTGGAATTTCTCCACCTCCATTATTCTAATGATGTGGTTCATAGGGGACAATTTCCATTCTTTATTTATTCTTTGAACTACCTGGTTCTCTAGCCAATGCCTTATGGGCTAGTATCTCACTGGCTTGCCATGTACCATTTGGTTCGTGGGACATATCATTTGTATACGATTCCCAAAAATTAGTACACATACCTCTTTGATCCATTTCAAAATTCAATTTCGTAAATATTCTTTTCAAATTTTTAAACAAACCTACATCTTATTCCATCATCAAATTTGTCTGAGTATTTTCCTTCCATTTTCAGTGTTTTAGGCCCCTAAAAAGATATATATTATGTGTTTTTCATATAAATACATCCCAGACTCTATAATAAAAGTGGACTTGATTTTTTCACCAATGAATTTGTGGGTAATAACCCTTGGAGAGGGTTTGTTAATTATATCATGTCCATAATTCTGATGTATGTTTAGTGTTCCCTTATTGCTCACTTGGTTTGACACTCCCACTTGAGGTGCTTGAGAAAATAAACATTTTATTTTAGAATGATTATAGAGGATTTAAATTTATTATGATAAGTAATGAAATTAGTTAAACCTAAAGTGTATTGGGTTGAAAATAATTTCTAATGAATTATAAGTCCTATAAAAAATATGTAGTTTAACACACTGATTTTTTTCTTATAATATTTTTTTTCTAAATAGATGGAACTAGGATGAATCATGTTAATAGTAAATTTCATGGAAAATTATGTGACTATGAGAAACCATATTGGATTACAAAAAGAGAAAAATATATTTTGATTATTTTTCATTATTTATTATGATAATGATTCAAAACATGCACTTTAAATAACTCTAATATAACGCTGCTCTTTATTTCACATTTAAACAAGATTTAATACATAATATTGAACATAATATGACCCATATTATCTAGAGTTATAGTGTGTTTGGGGATTATGAACATTACATGACAAATTAATATAAAAAATATATCATGTTTATTGAAAAATTCTTTTACATGGCCACAACATTCCTTCATACATATCATTGCATGCGATAAGCTGTGGAAGTACATAAGAAAAGTATGAAATATAAAACACATTATTATAGTAGAAAAGGAATAACATTAATAATAGAATACATTTTATGATATAATCATATAAATAGAGAACAATAGAAACATTAACACAAAGGCATGATATAACATGATTATAATAACTAGGAAATCTGGAAACAACTTAAAATAGAACAACAGAAACATAATGGAATCTGGTAAACCCCTGTACTGACATGGAAAAAAATTACTAAAAATAATTAGGTAAACCCATGTCCCAAAATGATGTATCATAATACTAAACATTACACAACTCATTGGAGTGCTATATAATTACAGGCATACCCATCACTCTCGCTTCATTATCGTGCTTAAGTGTGCCAAATAGATCGTAAAACATATATTCATTCTTAATCATAATTCATAACAAGAACTAGAAGTATGGAAAAAGAATAATTTAATTCTTCATTAAAAAGGTATATGTGCCTAAATTTCAATACCCTTGGTATAGGAATGAATATGGTATTAACTACAAAATGATTTTGTCATGGAAAATAATGGTTCAATTTTAGTAGTATAACACTGTGACATAAAAATTTATCAAAATATTTTATTTGAGGGAAAGGGGTTTATCATAATATATACATGAAATGGTAATTTATAGGGTCATATAAATACATTTTCCAACATATGTAATTTGTAATTATAAGGCGTAACATGACAATGAAACTTAAATAAAGAGGAGGAATGAAATAACACTTATGAAATTTCGGTATGGTAATAGGTGTACATGGGAGGGATTAATGAGAGGTAAATGAGAATATCATCATTAAAACATTATAAGGTATGTTTTATGGAGGTGATAAAACATTCCCCATCATTTTTAATTTAAAATAATGCGGTGTAACAATATAAAGAAACTGGGTTAAAAATGAGAAAGGATGGAAACCCTTACATGAGTGTGTGACTTAAAAGCATTAAAAGGAGATTTTTGGGAGCTTGGGGTGACTTTCAAGGATTCTATAGAGGGGATTACAAAGTAGGGACGTTATCCAAGTACTTTGGGTGAAGAGAAATGGGATATTGGGTAGGTTTATATATGAAATGATAGGGGAATTCTTTAATATTTCACAAACATTTGTTTTGGAATCTATATAATTAAATATTCAAACCTACATACCATACCATGGTTTTTCCCATTGAGTTTTCCAAATATGGGGACGAAAATTATTTTATAAGGCAATTTTTAGAATATATTAAAATATTATTCTTTCTTATGTAAAGGTCAGTCATATTATTAATGAAATCAACATAAAATCATAACATATGAAATACATATTAGAGGATTCACTGAGGCATTATAAATTAAGAAAATTAAATCTAAAATCACATTATTTTAAATTTAAAACATATATTTGGCCGGACATCCTTTTTTGGTATTTATTACATCACCATTGGGTCATTATGATTGCATAAAACACAAAATATATTTATTTATTATTTTATTATTACCCAAAAATTCGAATGTCTCACAAAATTATGAAAATAAAACCACTGTTTAATTTTGAAATTCTAATTCCAAAATTAATATTAATTTTATTAAAATTATTTTCTAAATATTGAAATTTTCTTTCAAAACGAGAACCGACATTTATTTAAATTTTAATGTTTTGACAAAAACAGTTTTTAAATCTTAATAAAAATTACACAAGAATTCATAAAAATTATATACTAAATTATTATTTTGAATCGTTATTTAATAATAATATTTTCTTAAATATTAATTATTTCAAAAATTTATTAATTCGTTATAATAATTTCATTAATTAAAATATACGATTTCTATTTTAACTTAAAAAAATACAACTCTTATCAAACTAATTCCCAAATCGTTTGTAGAGAAGAAATTGATATAACCATCATTTATAAGAATTTTTTTTATATTATTATTATTAATAAATATCATATTTTAATATAATAATATATAAATTTATCCAATTTACCCCTTTATACATGTAAAATCAATGTATCAAATTCGTCAATTTTTTAAGAAAGACTATTCTAATAAAAGAATTGGTGGTATAATAATTTTATTTATATAAAATGTATTACAAAATATGTATTAATACCTTGTTGTATAACCTCTTATAACATCCACATAAGACATAAGGATAAGATGTGAGAAGGTGACATGCTCTTGGGAAGGCTCATATATCATCACCCGACTGGTAATCACTACTTACATGATCATCTCTCATATGTGATTATATACAAGATTAACGTGTTAAAGATCTTCTTGGGTTTATTCAAGTGAGAATACCAGTGACACTAACTCATTTCAGGGAACTGAAAAATGAACTTTATATGGCTTATGTTTACTCTATGAGGTCATCATCTCAATTTTCATTGTTGAAAGTATTTGTTAAAACATTATATTATATTAGTTGTGTGATCATTATTATACGAATATATTATGAATGGTAGTGATACTTAATTGTCATTTGAACCTGTAAATAATAAAAAGAGAGTGCAAGTGTTTTCTATATCAATAAAACATTAAAAGAAACAGAATTATATTCATAAATGATACTGTCGTTACAACCATCCCCCTTAATAAATTTCTCCATTGAAATTTCATTTTCCCACAATAAATTAGATAAGGGTATATCTACCTCATAAGATTCTTTTGTTCCCATGTTGCTTCTTCAAACATGTTTTTTCATCACAAAACATTGACCAGGGGTGTTGTTTTATTTTGTAGAACATTTTCTCTATGATCTATGTTCTTCATCAACTTCTCTTCATTGCTGATTTAATTTTCCAATGGTACAACCTATGGATTGAGTTCAGGTGATGGGTCTAGTTTGTGCTTCTTTAGGAGTGATACATTGCACACGTCCAGTACTTGGGTTTGGTTTGGTGGGAGTTCTAGTCGACAAGACACTTCTCTGATGCAATCAAGGATTTCTAAAGGGCTTATGTACCTTATACTAAGTTATCCCTTCAACCAAAATCGCATAACTCTTTTCCATGGTGATAGGTGGAGGAAAAAATTTGTTCATCATCACACTCTAGGTCTCTTATATAGTTGTTAGTATATATCTTTTGTTGACTCTGAGCAGCTTTGATGTGCAGTTAGATGGACATAACCTTCTCCACCATTTCATCGACCATTTCTAGACCAAGAAGTTTTTTGTCCCAAAATTCATCCCAAAATGTTGGTGTTCTGAACCTCTTCCCAAAAAGGGATTCATAAGAAGGAATTTTTTTATTGAGCTAATATATTATGGTATGAGAAATAAGCTAGAGGAAAATTTTGATCTAATTCTCTTTTGATGTCCATTTGTCATGCTCTCAAAATATCCTCATGTTTTTAGATATTCCACTCATATTTCCCTTCAGTTTGATGAAGATAAGATATACTAATGTTCAACTCAGTATTCAAATAATGTTGGAGACTCTTCTAAAACATATAGTTGAATCATGGATCTTGATCAGATACAATTGATAGTGGTACACCATGTAGCCTTACCACTTCTATGATGTATATCTGTGCTAGATGAGCCAATGAGAAATCTTCTCAAATCAAAATGATGTTTTCAGTCTTTATAAGATGATCCAACATAACCCAGAGAGAATTATTTCCATTGGATGCCTTCGAATGTCTAGTGAAAATATCCATGTTGATGTTCTCCCATTTCAATGTTGGTATAGGTATGTGTTGGATTATCCCCATTCAATTATACCTTTCAGCCTTCACTTGAGTACAAACCAAACATTGTGATGTGTATTGAAATATCTCCTTATTCATGTTATCCCACCAATATTCTATTAAATATCCTGATCACTATTTTGGTTTCCTGGGTACATGGAGATATTCTAACTATGTGCATTATCAAAAAGTTTTTTTCTTTAAAATCATACTTGATGGGACACATATTCTTGACTAAAATCTCATAATTCCCTATTCATTAAAATTGAACTCTAAAAATTTCCCTTTTCGGGTAGCTTCATCATTCTTCTGAATTCCCACATAGTATTTTTGGGAATTCTTTTACCATTACAAAAGAGATGGTTGAGCAGTCATTTTTGAAAGTATTGATGATGTTCACTTCATTATGATTACCATGTCCATCTTAATCAAAACTTATAATATTAGATCCTTCTCAATTCTCATTAACGATAGTATCAATGTGTCATTTCTACATAGATCATCTGACACCTTTTTCTTTTCCCCGGGTGGTAATGTATTGAGCCGTCATATTCCTTGATGATATATAAGCATCTTTGTTGGAGCATGTTCAAATCTTTTTGTGTGAATATATATTTGGGTCTTCTCTGATACATATATATTTAACATTTTCCTCATAGATATAATGCTGACATATTTTCAATGAAAATATCACAGCTTCCAAATCTATATCTTGTGTGGGATAGGTTTTTTGAGGAATTTTCAACGACCATGAGGCATTGGTGATGAATTTTTTATTCTTCATCAACACATAGACTAGTCACTTCATCCAAGCATCACAGAATATTACAAAAAATCTCCCCAAATGTGGATTGTGTTATCACAAGGGAAGTGATATGCCTCTTCTTAAACTACTTGAAACTTAATTCACATTCACCATTCCAACCAGAATTCATTCCTTCCATGCTAGCATGGTAAGAGGGTTTGAAAATTGTGATAAATTTCTCAAAATCAGTAATAATATTCAGCTAACCCCAGTAATTTAATGATATCTATCATAGATGTTAGCCTAAGCCATAACTCGATTTATTTTTCGGAAGGATCTATAGATATCCCATTGTTTGTGATTATATTCCCCAATAATGAGACTTCCTTCAACTGTAACTCACAATTTCTGTACTTTTCATGGAGCTTATCCTTTCGTAATGTCTCTAGTATAGTGCTTATATGCTCTTCTTTATCCACCATTGTTTTGGAGTATATTTGAATATCATCTAAAAATAATACAACAAATTTTTTTGGTAATCTTTAAAGACCCTATTCATCATGTCCACAGAAATTGCTCGATAATTTTTTAGTTTGAAAGGCATTTCTATGAATTTATAGTTCCTAAAGCTTGTAAAAAAAGCCTTGGGAATATCCTCCTTCTTATCAATTACTAGGTAATATCCTAAACACAGATCCACCATGGAGAAGTTTTGTGCCCCATGGAGCTAATCTAACAATTTATCAATGTGTGAAAATGATACATGATATTTATCTTAATTTTTTGAGCTCATGATAATAAATGAAATGGCACATTGACCCATCCATATTCTTGATGAAGTGGACTGGTGCACCCCATGGTAAACCACATGGGAATATAAACCCTTTATCTAGATTATCCTATAGTCATTTCTATTGATCCTCAAGCTCCACACCAGCCATTCTATACAGATTCATGGATATTAGAAATTCACTAGTTATAAGATCAATCAAGAATACAATATCGCTTCTATGAGGAAGACAAGAAATTAATCAGGAAACACATCAGTGAATTACACCGCAATAGACATTTCATTGATGATAGTTCCTTACTTAGACTCAATAATCTTATAAATATACACATTCTAATTGGAAATTAATATCCATTTATGAGATTATAGTGATAAAGAATATTAATCATAATCCTTGCACATGAATAGAATCAGGGGCAGATTCACTATATATTGAGTGATTGCCCTATAGGGACAATTTATGTTCGATCTATATAAGAAAATCCAATCCATGCTAAAAAAATTTCAAATTATACCAAGGAAAGTATGATAATGTTTTCTGGGAAGTTAAATCAACAAATTTTGATAGGCGAGGAGTTATATTCATGGGATGCAATAATTGACATATTTTCCATTCTCACTAAAATCACTTCTTCCATGATTTTTTGTGGTGTTTGGATTGTTCTACTAAACATTAGATATATAAAAGAATGCATAGAAACAAAATCAAAAAGTATGTTCTATATTCTTGAATGAATAGCTAGTGTAGCTGTCACTAAATAATTATCATGATTCGCTTTGGCGTTACTGATAGAAAAAGATCACTATAGCTACCATGTAGGTCATTTGATGCCTCCAAAAACCCATGGCTTAGGTAACTAGTTCTCAAAGTTACATGGTTTTTTGTTGTTGTATCAGTGTACACTACATTAAATATCAAAGGTATCATTCCATTGCTATGCTGCATTAGCGGGTTTTTTATCGGTAATCACTGGTTGTGTGTCCTTCTTTCCAACACGTAACGAATTTCATCGTCCCCTTTAAGAAATTTATATGGTGCTTATTTATGCACATTTGGAAAGTGGGATGCTAGAATTTTTTGTTAGCATTGGATTTATCCATCAAACTTCTAGAATTAAAGATCACTTTTGGTTTCTTATCCCCATGCCACACCTCAGATTGACTGATCTATATCTTGAATTTGATGGAACATCATAAAATCTCTACATAATTGTAAATGTTGTGGATCATTAGGGATTTATAGGCTACATTTTACCCCCCCCCCCAAATGACCTATGAACCTTGAATTCATGGTTAACGACAAAACTAAAGGCATATTATGCAAGTATGGTGAATGTTTCCCCATACACCGTAACATATTTCTTATCCATCTTCTTGAAATCAAGGAAATATCTTTCCATCTTAAGATAGAGGTTAGTGGTAAAATATTAATCGAAAAACATTTTCCAGAAATCCTTCAATTCCATCGCCTCGATCTCTCACTCATGCTTCATATTTTTGATTAGTGTACACCATTGATCAGATTCACCCTCCATAAAATATGCATCCAAAAGAACCTTCTCTTTTTAGGAACATTGATTGAAGGATAATGTATTCTCAATATAGTTGATACACTATTCGGAGATGAAGGAACATATGATCCCTTGAATGTATGTGGTATTTGTCTTATAAAGCACTTGATTGTGAATTTTTCTTTCTTAGGGGGGATGGAAATTCTTTTTGAACCATGTTTCTATTCAAAACATGAGTTAAATAAGAGATTATTGTGAAATAGTTTGTGATTCCCACTCCCATGGGATTACAAATCTAATTATAAAAGACATCAAAATGATATTCACATATTTTGTTAGCCATATTCCTCCTATTACCGAAAATTTCCTAGAAGTAAAATTAGGGGTAAGTATTTTAAACTATTAATCACATAAAGGTGAATCCAATTAAAAAGGGGATAAATTATAAATTACATTTATTTCTTTATCTTATGAATTTCGAGGATTCAATCTATGTAATCCATGATCTATTTCCTAACATATATTCTTATGGGATTTTTTATGCTCTTTTAATTATTGTTTGTACTATGTTTATGAATTTACCAAATCATATCCTCCATGAGTGTTAAATCAAGATTAAAACAAGGTCTGTTGTCACGCACCAGTTCTCGTTCGAGTCTATCTCAAAACAATGTTTTTTTGGTTTACCTCAAGATATATCAATGCCAGAGCCACCTCTATTTATTTACATCTTGATATGGATGTATTTGATTGATAAACCACTTAATCTATAATTATAAAAAATCAGTGATGTTTTTATTATACTTATTTTTATCCATAAGGCTTTAACTATGGTTTTCTGATCCAAATACCAAAAATAACATAACCTATCATAGGATACCAACTATAGAATCCTTGATCTTTAGTTAACATTTAATCCAGATTTATTACATAAACATGAAATTAATACAACCCATACGATCAAGAGGTTTAGTGTATTTTGGAATTGTGAACGTTATTTGAAAGCATAAGTCATAAAATACAAAATCATTATTGAAATATTATTTTACATAATCAAAACATTCTTTCAAACATAGCATTTGCATGGGATAACCTGAGGACATACATAAGAAAAGGGTGATCTCTAAAGCACACATAGAGAGAAAAAATGAATTAACATTGAGAACACAATATATGTTTATAGAGTTTCATATTAGTGATTAATAAGAGAAACATGAAAATAAAGTCCTAATATAGCATGATTATCATAACAAGAAGATGTTGAAACAACCTAAAACACTACATCATAAACATAAAAGAATAAGGTTAATGATTTTCCTGACATGGTGTAAAATCTCCAAAAGGAATATTTTATTACCTATCCCAATGATATGTATCATGATACTAATCAAGACCCAATTCATAGGAGTGATATTTAATTATATTTGCACCAATCACTTTTAATTTATTCTCCTTCTTAACTGTGCCACATAGATCATAAAACCTGGATTCATTCTTAATAGTAATTAATTAAAAAATCCATGAGTATGGAAGACATATATGTAATTCATCAATAAAAAGTTATATTTATATAAGGGTGAATACCCATTGTATTGGAATGTGTATGGTATTCACTACACGGTGATTTTGGCATGGAAAATCATGGTGTAATTTCGGCAGCCTAACAGTGTGACATTGAAATTTTATAAAAAGAGATGATGAGATGGAAAAGGGGTATATCATCAAATATACATGAAATTAAAATTAATAAGGATATATAAATAAATGTTATAAAATAATTAATTTGTAAATTGAAGGTGAAACATAATAAAGAAAGTTGAATAAAGAGGATGAATGAAGTATGCCTTATGAAATGTCGCAATGGTAACAAGTGTACATGGGAGGGATTAATGATAAAGAAATGTGTATGTCATAATTAAAAGATTATATGAGAAGTATTCAGTAGGTGTTAAAACATACCCCATTATTTATAATTTATAATTAAAGGGTATAATAATATAAGGAAACATGGTTAAAAATAAAAATGGTAGGATACCCTTACTTGACTATGTGACATCAAAAGCTTGAAGAGGGACTCTTTGAGAGCATGGGGTTCCGTGTGAGGATTATAGAGATATTAGGAAAGAAAAGGGATTCTCTACAAAGATTTTGGGTGAATGGAAGTGGGATCATGGATTGGAATACATAGGAAATGAGAGTGGAATTCTATAATATTTCACAAACATAGGTTATGGAATCTATATAATTAAATATCCAAAACCAAAAAACATCAAATGGGTTTTCCATGAATATTTCCAAATAGGATTGGAAAAAATTATTTAATATTTATATTGGCCGAATATATTAAATTATTAGTCTTTATTATGTAGAGGTGAGTCACATTTTTATATAAATGAACTAAAAATAATAATATATGTTATAAATTTGGGAGAATTCATTAATTCATTAAAAAATATGTGAAAGAAATACTAAATCACATTATTTTAAATTTAAAACCTATATTTTTATATAATATACGTTTTATGGTAATTATTACATCACTATTTGGTCATTATGATGTTATGAAATAAAATATTTATTTATATATTGTTTAATTCTTACCTAAAAAATTTATTCTCTCTAAAAATTATGAAAAATTCACCATTAGATAATTTCGACATCTGTATTCTATGAATAATATTTAATTTATCTAAAATATTTTATAAATATGTGAATATTCACTTTTAAATTGAGAACCGACATTTATTGAAAATTGATGGGTTTTGAGAAAAACTGTTGTCAAACATTAATAATAATTACATATAATTTCATAAAAAATAAATAATAATTTATTATTTGTAAAATTAATTTAGTAATAATGTTTTTAAAATATTAATTATTTCAAAAATTCATTAATTCCTTTGAATGAACTCTTTAATTAATGAAAATGGTCTTTCTATTTTATTGTATAAAAATATATCTCTTATCAAACTAATTCCATAATAATTTATCATTATAAATTTATGTAATCAATATTTAGAAGTTTTTTATAATAATGTTAATAAAACCAATATTTTAATACAATAATGTATATATTTATCAAAATTACCATTTTTACACCAAAAAATCATTTTATCAAATTCAAGTTTTTTTAAGAAAGACTATTCTCATAAAGGAATTGGTGAAATAAAACATTTATATATAAAATATGAGTTACAAAATAAGTAACTAATACCATGATACATAACCCCTTATACCACCCACATAAGACCTAAGGGTAAGGTCTGTTATGGTGACAGACTCTTGGGGTGGCTTAGATAACATCACACGGTTGGTAATCTCTATTAACCCGAACTTCTACCATAGTCGATTCCATTCAAGATAAAAATGATAGAGATCAGATTGGGCTTGTCCAAGAGAAAATCCCAGTGACAATCCCTCTATTCCGATCTCCAAAAAATGTGTTTCCTACAAAATGAGTCTATTTGATGAGGCAATCAACTCATTTGTCTCTATCGAAAGGATTTGTTAAAACCTAATATTTATATTAGTTGTGTGATCACTATTCAATGACTATATTATCAATGGTAATAAAACATAAAAGTTATTTAATCCAATTAATAATAAAAAAGAGTGCATGTGTTTTATATATAAATAAGACATTAAATGAAATGGAATTCTTTTCATACATGATTGGGTCGTTACGAACTCTTTGTCATACAAAAGAAGAGAATGAAAGAATATTGTAACTGATCATATATTGGATACTATAATGTAAAGATGACTCAATTTCATTATTTTCCAAAATAGGGAAAGTGAAAACCCACAAAATGTATCAATGGAAGGGAAATATGTTTTACATGTGGAAATAAATTATATATTCAAATGATTTTTTATAATTTAAATTTTCAATGTGTGAA